>OX458323.1:20220211-22915764 GCA_949768715.1 Dascillus cervinus
GGTCAATCCGGTAATATTTGCATCTGGAAGATGGTAAGTGTAACAACTTGGATTTAATGTACGATAGTTACCTTGAATTCGATTGGCCAGTTCTTTTGTGAATAAGGTATTGGCACGTTTGCTTTGTTCGTAATCTCCTAACGGACTGAAAGGCCGCCTTTCCCAGTTTAAATGGTCAAATTTCATGCGCTCCCCTGCAAATCAGTTTTCTGAATATTTCTTTTCTTAGGCCCGGTATTTCAGTGCAGGGTAACCTTCAAAAAAAGTTAACTGGACGTGAAACCTAGGGGTACCGGTTGTTGGTAACCATAATTTTTGGTTTAACCCTCGACTGAAATACCGGGCCTTAGTTATAATTGCCGACAAATGACTAAACAACAAGACTTATTGATAAAAATTAAATAGGAAATAATGATTAGGCAAATTTTTCATTTTCTTTCTAAGCACGATAAATGAGCGAAAAATGTTCTCCCCGATGCATGGATCGACCTCGGGTTTTTGTATTATGATATATTTTAAAGCGAGTTGGCTATAACGCCTCTTATTCAATATTCAAATCAATTAACTACTTACAAATGTCATGAAAATATGATCATCCATTCATATTCCTAGTATTTGGAAAGAGCGTCCAATAACACGAAGGAACTATCTTACGTAGTTTTATCTACATTTATATTTACAGAATTTTTAAACATTAAATTCACAAAAACAATCTTAATTAATAATTCAATCAAATTAAATAATCCTGTAATGTGGCAAGGATGATACATTCACAGCACGTGCCGGCCTGTTCGCATAAAGTTTTGGCAACAGCAGAACCGTAAGCAAAAAGTGGCCCAAATGGTTGGTACACCAGACTGCATTTCGAAACCATCTTCCGTGCGACTCTTCGGACACACCATGACTACTGCGTTATTAATTAGCAGATTGATGCGTTCTTCCTTCCCGATTAATTATTGAGCGTATTTCCTGACCGAATTGAGGCTTCGTAGGTCGAGCTGAACTACCACAATTTCTCACAACTTGATGTCTTTTTGTACTTCGTTTTTATGATGTCATCGACTGCTGCTTTTGCATTGCCCACTTGTTTGTAAGCCATAATTGCACGCCCCACTAAATTCCAAAAAAAAAATATTAAAATTTTTTTCCAAACATTATTTACCTCTTTTGTAAAAATCTCTGTAGTACAGTCAAATAAGGTGCCATGAGGAGTCAACTGCGGAATGAAAGTGAGCATGCTGTATTTTTGCATAAACCTTTGTTTTGACGTTCTGAAGACTGACTGAAAAGTCTCGTGTCCGCGTCACAAGATATTGAAGGTCAAAGGTCACGAAAATCGATTTTTTGCAATTATATCATTTTTATGAGTCCTATCTCATTTAAGATGAGAATTCAACGCACGTGTCAAAGAACCAATAAACATAAGAACTATACGCAACAACCGTCAATTACTAGCGAGATTTTTTGATTATTCTGCATCTAACACAAAAAGTTGTAACGAAAATGCAACCAAATAGATAAGGGTCCACATCAGCAACAGAAATTAAAAAAAAGTAAATGAAGTCATGCCAAAGAATACGAAGAAGACAAAGCAGTACGCTTGGCGTCAATTTACGGAATTTTGTAAGTCTCTAAGGTACACCGTGGAGACAAGTACATTTCCGGCCACCAAAATGTGCACGATTTTTTTCAGCAACTTGATTTCTGCATCATATCATAGGCTTTGCACTCAAGATTTTGTTACGTGACAAATTTACTCGGCGTATTTCTAAGCAAAACATTTTGACAAAAACGTCAAAATTTAATCGGCTATTTTGATGCACTAGGGATATTGCTGTTGAATATATATACTGATCAAAAGTTATTATGCATATTTTTTTTTCGTGCGTCTTGGAAATATTTATAGCACACTGTAAACTGATCATATTACTCGCAAAAAGTTGAACAGATATTTCATTGTTAAGATCGGTTTCTTTTTCAAGGTGTCATTACTCTATTCTGTGCATACTTCCGGTCGAAACTTGTTTCTTGGTAACGACTGACTTTCTATTTCAAACATAACGTAAATCTTGTGCAATTGGGAGAAAGGCTGTGGCGCCAACTGTTAATGCAAAAAAGTAGTGTTGTTATGGTCTACAGTTTGTGGCCAGTGTAACGGGCAAGCATGCCTTGTCGCTCTATCGATACCAAATGATTTCGGTGTAGAAAGTGAATTTATGCCTGAAATTCTTGAGGTTTTAGAGTCAAATATGACGGACAACGAGGATGATGAATGATGATACGAAAATTGAATCTGGATGACCAGAAGAACAAGAGGGGTCTTAACAATGAAACATCTGTTCAACTTTCTGCAACGGATAGTGTCTAAGATTCCGACCGTAATGTGGTTCAAGTTGAGGTAGAGATTTCGAAGAATGAAAATTAGGTAAAACGTGTTTTGCAAACAATCTAATAAATGAAGTTAGTGCTCGGACAATGTGTTATAAAGTCAATTTGAATTCTAGTTTCTTTTCCCATTGACAAAGTGAAAGCGTGTGTGATTGATCAAAGTTTTATTTACACCATTTTGATTTGCTTTTAGAAATTTATTTAAGATTCGAACGAAAATAAAAAATTAACTGTTACAATGACTAGATAGTTATAACTTTCAAAAATACATCTGTCGGTGTTATTCACTTAAATTCTTCACAAAAAGTGCAAAAAAAAGCTTGACAATTACTTTGTAACAATACATCAACCATTATTTTTTCTTTAGTTGATAAATCATTACCATTGCGAGGGTCCGTGAAGTTGACACCTGATGTGGAGGTGGTACAAACGATAAAATTTATACCAATCGTTTGTACTTTGTTCGTACCCGTTTGTACCCTCAATAATTTTTCAATTGAATCCACAGTTTTGCAGATATTCGCTAAAAACAACAACAACTTGACACTAGCACCGGACTTGAAAGTTTTCGAAAAACGAATTGCGCCAATCGTTTGTACTTTGTTTGTACCCGTTTGTACCCTTATTCATTTTTCAATTGAATCCATAATATCGCAGATATTCGCTAAAAACGTGACTCGGTGTCAACTTCACGCTAGCACCGGACTTGAAATATTTCGAAAAACTAATTACGCCAATCGTTTGTACTTCGTTTGTACCCCGTTTGTACCCTCAATAATTTTTTTCTAACACAAACCCTTGCAGAATAATTCCGAAAAGAATTTCACGTAGCGTGAAGTTGACACCGGTCATGAGTAAGCAGTTCGATTTTAACATCAATCGATAGTAATTTACTAACTCTACTTTTGTAAAAAAATATTTTAACATAAAAACTAAATAATAATTACAAGAATTAGAACCAAAACCTAACAAAAAATTAAATAAACAATCTGAACGATAAAAATCATCTCCAAAAGGGCAACGGCAAAACAAGTACATTAAAACTACATCAAATTTACAAAGAAAAGAACAAATACTAGAAGATTCGGTGTAATTTAAAAAATATATAGGTATATTACAACTGTAAAAACACTGAACTGATTTAAAAATATCAATAGAAAAAATACACATAGTATTAAAGTGCCTTCTGTATGTCCAACTCGCAAAGTAGGACGTACGCTTTCTCGCTGACTACGCTTTCGGACAAAATGGGGGACACTAATACATCAGATCAGAGAAATTCATTTTACACCAATTTAAATTACCTTGAATCGTTGTATTCGTGCCAGTCATTCGAATAGGGATGTTGTCAATAGGTTGTATAAAGACCGTTGTTCATCGTTCTGGTGTGATTCAAAATCGCTGAGATTTTTGGCTGAATAATTCCTCATGTCGAGACCTTCCAAAGGAAAATCCACGAACACAGACAGCTTCATCCCTCCCTTTCTTGGAAAAACATTTTAAATCTGCAGCCGATTAAGGAAACACCGATTTTAATGATTGAGATCGAGGCAACAAGGATACGTATTATTATTATTTTTGAGAACTTCTCCATGATCAAGGACTTTGTGCGTTTACTCCTCTTCTTGCAGTTCGAACAGATCTGCAATTTTTATTTATAAATTAAATCAAATTAATATACAACTTACAGGTTTGTCCTTCCCGACTAAAGTCTCTTCTCTTGTGAAATACTCTAAGCACTTTTGCGACGACGACTGCCCGACCTTTCGTGGCAAAGAAAGATGGAGTTCCCAAAACGGTTCAAAAATGACCGAACAATGTCCACAAGAATTGCAGCACAATGTGGGTTTAAGCTGCCCCACAAAAATATCAACCTCTTTTGAATTTTCCCTCTTTCTTTCCTTGACAGAAAAGGTCGGGCAATCGACGGATCAAAAGTGCTTGGAGAAGTTTACAGGAGAAAAGATTTTAGACGGGAAGGACGAACCCGTAAGTTCTATTAATTTGGCTCGATTCGAATTTTTAATTAAAAATTGCCTTTTATTCTCGAAATCGTCGTGTTGATGTCGTTCAGATACGAGTCCTTTCGTACGTATTCGGACCGCAGCCTCATATTGGAAAGACACTGGATCGCCGAGTACATGTATCATGAATGTCCAAAGTTCTGAAACCCAGTGAGTCCCCGATTTTTGGTGGTGTTGCAAAATCTTGAAAAGTCGGGTAATTTTAAAATACAGAATTGCTGTAAACCCATAATAAGAGGGCACTTACGGATTACTCCTGTTGGAGACTAGTGGTTCCATGAGGCGTTTTAACGTTTTTGCTGCGCATTTTGACTTTTTCTTTTTCTTTTCTGTAACAAATTAAAATTTCACTCAGTCAACAAGAACAAAACAAAAACACCAAAAAACACCACTTCGTAAGTACATTCTAAAAAAACATACTCGCCCTCAGGTACACTTTCATCAGAAAAGTCGCCCTCAACATTTAAAAGTTTAGCCACTTCTGCTCTATAGGTACAACGAGAATAACAATAGTCAAGACCTAATCGCAAGCGTTGAAGGTCTATATATCTTCAGGAAAGACTAAACCTTACCCTATCTCAACAAAGTACAGTTAAAGTTTATGCATCTTCAGTAAAGACTGCAGCTCGTCCTGGAATCATAAGGTAATAATAATAATAATAATAAGGTAATAAGACTAAACCTTACCCTATTACCTTATGATTCCAGGACGAGCTGCAGTCTTTACTGAAGATGCATAAACTATAACTGTACTTTGTTGAGATAGGGTAAGGTTTAGTCTTTCCTGAAGATATATAGACCTTCAACGCTTGCGATTAGGTCTTGACTATTGTTATTCTCGTTGTACCTATAGAGCAGAAGTGGCTAAACTTTTAAATGTTGAGGGCGACTTTTCTGATGAAAGTGTACCTGAGGGCGAGTATGTTTTTTTAGAATGTACTTACGAAGTGGTGTTTTTTGGTGTTTTTGTTTTGTTCTTGTTGACTGAGTGAAATTTTAATTTGTTACAGAAAAGAAAAAGAAAAAGTCAAAATGCGCAGCAAAAACGTTAAAACGCCTCATGGAACCACTAGTCTCCAACAGGAGTAATCCGTAAGTGCCCTCTTATTATGGGTTTACAGCAATTCTGTATTTTAAAATTACCCGACTTTTCAAGATTTTGCAACACCACCAAAAATCGGGGACTCACTGGGTTTCAGAACTTTGGACATTCATGATACATGTACTCGGCGATCCAGTGTCTTTCCAATATGAGGCTGCGGTCCGAATACGTACGAAAGGACTCGTATCTGAACGACATCAACACGACGATTTCGAGAATAAAAGGCAATTTTTAATTAAAAATTCGAATCGAGCCAAATTAATAGAACTTACGGGTTCGTCCTTCCCGTCTAAAATCTTTTCTCCTGTAAACTTCTCCAAGCACTTTTGATCCGTCGATTGCCCGACCTTTTCTGTCAAGGAAAGAAAGAGGGAAAATTCAAAAGAGGTTGATATTTTTGTGGGGCAGCTTAAACCCACATTGTGCTGCAATTCTTGTGGACATTGTTCGGTCATTTTTGAACCGTTTTGGGAACTCCATCTTTCTTTGCCACGAAAGGTCGGGCAGTCGTCGTCGCAAAAGTGCTTAGAGTATTTCACAAGAGAAGAGACTTTAGTCGGGAAGGACAAACCTGTAAGTTGTATATTAATTTGATTTAATTTATAAATAAAAATTGCAGATCTGTTCGAACTGCAAGAAGAGGAGTAAACGCACAAAGTCCTTGATCATGGAGAAGTTCTCAAAAATAATAATAATACGTATCCTTGTTGCCTCGATCTCAATCATTAAAATCGGTGTTTCCTTAATCGGCTGCAGATTTAAAATGTTTTTCCAAGAAAGGGAGGGATGAAGCTGTCTGTGTTCGTGGATTTTCCTTTGGAAGGTCTCGACATGAGGAATTATTCAGCCAAAAATCTCAGCGATTTTGAATCACACCAGAACGATGAACAACGGTCTTTATACAACCTATTGACAACATCCCTATTCGAATGACTGGCACGAATACAACGATTCAAGGTAATTTAAATTGGTGTAAAATGAATTTCTCTGATCTGATGTATTAGTGTCCCCCATTTTGTCCGAAAGCGTAGTCAGCGAGAAAGCGTACGTCCTACTTTGCGAGTTGGACATACAGAAGGCACTTTAATACTATGTGTATTTTTTCTATTGATATTTTTAAATCAGTTCAGTGTTTTTACAGTTGTAATATACCTATATATTTTTTAAATTACACCGAATCTTCTAGTATTTGTTCTTTTCTTTGTAAATTTGATGTAGTTTTAATGTACTTGTTTTGCCGTTGCCCTTTTGGAGATGATTTTTATCGTTCAGATTGTTTATTTAATTTTTTGTTAGGTTTTGGTTCTAATTCTTGTAATTATTATTTAGTTTTTATGTTAAAATATTTTTTTACAAAAGTAGAGTTAGTAAATTACTATCGATTGATGTTAAAATCGAACTGCTTACTCATGACCGGTGTCAACTTCACGCTACGTGAAATTCTTTTCGGAATTATTCTGCAAGGGTTTGTGTTAGAAAAAAATTATTGAGGGTACAAACGGGGTACAAACGAAGTACAAACGATTGGCGTAATTAGTTTTTCGAAATATTTCAAGTCCGGTGCTAGCGTGAAGTTGACACCGAGTCACGTTTTTAGCGAATATCTGCGATATTATGGATTCAATTGAAAAATGAATAAGGGTACAAACGGGTACAAACAAAGTACAAACGATTGGCGCAATTCGTTTTTCGAAAACTTTCAAGTCCGGTGCTAGTGTCAAGTTGTTGTTGTTTTTAGCGAATATCTGCAAAACTGTGGATTCAATTGAAAAATTATTGAGGGTACAAACGGGTACGAACAAAGTACAAACGATTGGTATAAATTTTATCGTTTGTACCACCTCCACATCAGGTGTCAACTTCACGGACCCTCGCAATGGTAATGATTTATCAACTAAAGAAAAAATAATGGTTGATGTATTGTTACAAAGTAATTGTCAAGCTTTTTTTTGCACTTTTTGTGAAGAATTTAAGTGAATAACACCGACAGATGTATTTTTGAAAGTTATAACTATCTAGTCATTGTAACAGTTAATTTTTTATTTTCGTTCGAATCTTAAATAAATTTCTAAAAGCAAATCAAAATGGTGTAAATAAAACTTTGATCAATCACACACGCTTTCACTTTGTCAATGGGAAAAGAAACTAGAATTCAAATTGACTTTATAACACATTGTCCGAGCACTAACTTCATTTATTAGATTGTTTGCAAAACACGTTTTACCTAATTTTCATTCTTCGAAATCTCTACCTCAACTTGAACCACATTACGGTCGGAATCTTAGACACTATCCGTTGCAGAAAGTTGAACAGATGTTTCATTGTTAAGACCCCTCTTGTTCTTCTGGTCATCCAGATTCAATTTTCGTATCATCATTCATCATCCTCGTTGTCCGTCATATTTGACTCTAAAACCTCAAGAATTTCAGGCATAAATTCACTTTCTACACCGAAATCATTTGGTATCGATAGAGCGACAAGGCATGCTTGCCCGTTACACTGGCCACAAACTGTAGACCATAACAACACTACTTTTTTGCATTAACAGTTGGCGCCACAGCCTTTCTCCCAATTGCACAAGATTTACGTTATGTTTGAAATAGAAAGTCAGTCGTTACCAAGAAACAAGTTTCGACCGGAAGTATGCACAGAATAGAGTAATGACACCTTGAAAAAGAAACCGATCTTAACAATGAAATATCTGTTCAACTTTTTGCGAGTAATATGATCAGTTTACAGTGTGCTATAAATATTTCCAAGACGCACGAAAAAAAAATATGCATAATAACTTTTGATCAGTATATATATTCAACAGCAATATCCCTAGTGCATCAAAATAGCCGATTAAATTTTGACGTTTTTGTCAAAATGTTTTGCTTAGAAATACGCCGAGTAAATTTGTCACGTAACAAAATCTTGAGTGCAAAGCCTATGATATGATGCAGAAATCAAGTTGCTGAAAAAAATCGTGCACATTTTGGTGGCCGGAAATGTACTTGTCTCCACGGTGTACCTTAGAGACTTACAAAATTCCGTAAATTGACGCCAAGCGTACTGCTTTGTCTTCTTCGTATTCTTTGGCATGACTTCATTTACTTTTTTTTAATTTCTGTTGCTGATGTGGACCCTTATCTATTTGGTTGCATTTTCGTTACAACTTTTTGTGTTAGATGCAGAATAATCAAAAAATCTCGCTAGTAATTGACGGTTGTTGCGTATAGTTCTTATGTTTATTGGTTCTTTGACACGTGCGTTGAATTCTCATCTTAAATGAGATAGGACTCATAAAAATGATATAATTGCAAAAAATCGATTTTCGTGACCTTTGACCTTCAATATCTTGTGACGCGGACACGAGACTTTTCAGTCAGTCTTCAGAACGTCAAAACAAAGGTTTATGCAAAAATACAGCATGCTCACTTTCATTCCGCAGTTGACTCCTCATGGCACCTTATTTGACTGTACTACAGAGATTTTTACAAAAGAGGTAAATAATGTTTGGAAAAAAATTTTAATATTTTTTTTTTGGAATTTAGTGGGGCGTGCAATTATGGCTTACAAACAAGTGGGCAATGCAAAAGCAGCAGTCGATGACATCATAAAAACGAAGTACAAAAAGACATCAAGTTGTGAGAAATTGTGGTAGTTCAGCTCGACCTACGAAGCCTCAATTCGGTCAGGAAATACGCTCAATAATTAATCGGGAAGGAAGAACGCATCAATCTGCTAATTAATAACGCAGTAGTCATGGTGTGTCCGAAGAGTCGCACGGAAGATGGTTTCGAAATGCAGTCTGGTGTACCAACCATTTGGGCCACTTTTTGCTTACGGTTCTGCTGTTGCCAAAACTTTATGCGAACAGGCCGGCACGTGCTGTGAATGTATCATCCTTGCCACATTACAGGATTATTTAATTTGATTGAATTATTAATTAAGATTGTTTTTGTGAATTTAATGTTTAAAAATTCTGTAAATATAAATGTAGATAAAACTACGTAAGATAGTTCCTTCGTGTTATTGGACGCTCTTTCCAAATACTAGGAATATGAATGGATGATCATATTTTCATGACATTTGTAAGTAGTTAATTGATTTGAATATTGAATAAGAGGCGTTATAGCCAACTCGCTTTAAAATATATCATAATACAAAAACCCGAGGTCGATCCATGCATCGGGGAGAACATTTTTCGCTCATTTATCGTGCTTAGAAAGAAAATGAAAAATTTGCCTAATCATTATTTCCTATTTAATTTTTATCAATAAGTCTTGTTGTTTAGTCATTTGTCGGCAATTATAACTAAGGCCCGGTATTTCAGTCGAGGGTTAAACCAAAAATTATGGTTACCAACAACCGGTACCCCTAGGTTTCACGTCCAGTTAACTTTTTTTGAAGGTTACCCTGCACTGAAATACCGGGCCTAAGAAAAGAAATATTCAGAAAACTGATTTGCAGGGGAGCGCATGAAATTTGACCATTTAAACTGGGAAAGGCGGCCTTTCAGTCCGTTAGGAGATTACGAACAAAGCAAACGTGCCAATACCTTATTCACAAAAGAACTGGCCAATCGAATTCAAGGTAACTATCGTACATTAAATCCAAGTTGTTACACTTACCATCTTCCAGATGCAAATATTACCGGATTGACCGTTACAGTTTACATCCAGGTGCGGTCAGTACCGATTTAGCTCGACATGTCGATCAAACTTATTTTGCTGGTTTGGAGTGTTTCTGGAACAACATAGCGGCCAGATTTATCAAATATGCGGTGGAAAAAGCGCAAACGACCATTTATTGTGCCGTCGACGAGAAAGCAGACAAATAAACGGGGCTTTATTACGAAGATTGCGAAGCCACAAAACCGTCGTCAAAATCTCGCAAAAACGAATACTCAGAAAAACTTTGGGCTGCTAGTCTTAAATTAGTTGGGTTAGATGAAGCTTTCGATCCATTCATACACATAACTTCTTCAATGTAAATGCCCTCTGTTAGAAATACATTATAATTATTACACCACCTGAGAGAGAACTTTGTTTACTTCTTACATATGGGCATATTTTCTTACAACAGTGTGATAGTTTTGTTACAAGGCAAATTTGATATTTCCTAAAAATTTGCCACTTTAATTGTATTCAGCAGTGACAACAAACTAAATGGACATAACACGCGCAACTTAGATTTTCAAGTTTTCATTTAAAAAATAATTTTATTCAGATTTAATGCAATAAAGGTTTGTGCTAGACTTCCTTACAATTCTAATTGCAGCATCTTAAGTAACATAATTTGTTGATTATTCAGCTATTCGCAATTCTAAGTAATCTAATGTTATGCAGTATTTTCATTTATAATTCTAATCGTAAATCTAAGTAATCTAACGCTAAGTCATCAGTTTCATTGATATAACTCGCGACACTTCCTGTTATCTTGAGTGGCTGAACTATGTACATAACCTGTAAAAAACAATGTACCAAGTTATTAGCGTTGTACTTATATTTTCGCGTCGCGTACCACCTACAAGATAACAAATATTTTTGATAATTAAATAATTATTCATACTTTACAGAATTTTTTATGCTGATTCCAGACATATTGAATAAACGTTTCACAAAATTTCAACCGATTAGCTGCAATTTTTTTATTGTTACAGCTGTTCGTTAAGGTCAAAATATTTCTAAAATATTTATGAAATTTTTCAGAATCGTTCAAAACATGTATTTCCAAAATTTTTAACATTTAAAAAAAAATCAAAATTTTCAAAATTAGAATTCAAAAACATGTTTCCGTCCGCTGAAATGTTTCGGAGTATGTTGTGTTGTTTATTTCAGGCACATGATGAAATTTTTAAGTTGATTTTCAAGATATATATATTAGCCTCTTCTGCAGTGCCCAATAAAAATAAATACCAATACGACAACTTAAAAATTTTATCATGTGCCCAAAATGAAAAACAAAGTACAATATAGTTTTCTCATTACAAAAAAATAGAAAAATCAATTATCACTGGATAAAAATTTTTACAACACATCTTTTTCAACTATCGTAATTCTGTATCTAAGTAACCACCCAAGATCATAGCGCAGTTTTAAATACTCTTTTTCTACTTTGGCATCATAAGCGAGTTTTTGTGAAACTGAAAGTAGTGTCACAAAGGAACTTTTTGTGAAACGCCTTTTGGTTTTTTTTTTGATACTTATTACGTTGGTATTGCTGTAATAGCACGCTGGCCGGCGTCGGGCATCTCTACCGAGCTCCTGCCAAGATCAAGCCAAGTGTACAACTTAATTCTTCCATGACTGTTTCACAAAAATATCAAACTCGAGATTTTAAATTTGAAGTTTTAGTTGACATATGACACATGACAAATACCAACACAACCAGTACGTAATCCTAAAAATCTCTAGAATATTTAGAAAGCACAATTTTCAAATTTTCTTGAAACTAAGAGCACCAAAGTAGAAAAAATAATATATTACACTCGTTTTATAAGACGTATTGTCGCACTCATGACATGACACTTATTCGTGCGACAATAGATCGTCTTATAAAACTTGTATAATAATATACTATTGTCATCTTCAAAATCATTTCTAAAACTCGTCAATAGACTGCAGTTTTTTCTCACAAAAATTTTTTGATTTCCATTTGTTAGGTCTGTTAAATCTAACTCAAACATATATTCCCGAGTACAATTGTACCCCACTGAAAAAACCGATTTAAAATTTAGGACAAAGAAGGTATAACAAGCATGTTTCTTACCAAAATCTTAATTTAAAAAAATCATTAAATGTTTTTACAATTATTACACACTGTATTCTTCACAGAATGTTTCGCACAGACTGACTGATTGCAGTTTGCAAAAATTTGCCTTGTGTTTCGGTCTTCGTTTCTCTTACACATAAAACAGCTTCCAGATGTGTCCGGATGTTGAGGAACTTTTGCTGCTTCTGGCTGCGGTTCGCAGAATTTTGGAAAAACGGAACCTATTTGCTTTTTTATATACGTTTGTTGTGTGGGTTCTGTTACAATATGTTAAGAACGTTTTTAATAACAATATTTTCAATGGACTGTATATTTGGGCTTTATTTCTCAAGCCGACACAGAGTGCAGCTTGCTCTAACAAGATTATATGTTAAACTGAAAATAACAAATTATGTAACTTGGTAATTAAACAATAAAAATGAACAAACAAAATAACTCAAGGCATGACTGAAAAGAAAGCTAAACATAGAATTGAACAACGTTTGTACAAATTTGTTTTCACAACGCAACTGTGCATTACTTTTTACCAATTCCTTTCCCAGAGTCATCAAGAATTTTCTGCGACCATCTAAATAGCCTTGATGAAAATGGGGATTCTTTTGTTTCCCGAGTGTATATGCATTGATTCCAGCAATATGTAGCATATGGTGAAATATAGCCATAGGCCACCTATTAGTTTTTCTTTGAGTGGAATAGCTTACACAACTTATCAGTGGTGTCCACGGCGCCCTTAGTTTCGTTGTAACTTAGAATTATATCTGGTTTATAATTTCTACCCTCATTACTAACCTTGCTATCCGTGTGTTCAGTTGATAGTAGTATTACAGCTTCATGCTTTTTTGGTACATAGGACACAAGTATTGCATTATTTTGAAATACAAACATACTGGAATAAACAATATGTTGCTGGCAAGAGCTCCTTTGGTATAAAAGGTTTATTTTTTCTAAGCGTTATATTCTGATCCCAAAGCTTTTTGGCTAGCTCTAAGCTTGTAAAAATTTGTCTGTTGTGATTCCATAACCACCTGGTAAATGGTTATTCAAATCTAGGACCACCCTTTGTCCTTGGTGTTTTTCAGTTTGATTGCCTACTTTGCCTACAGACAAAAAAGAAACATCTGAAATCAAAGTATACCTATCAAAACGCAGTACTTATCTTAGTAAACTTGCATGTTTACAATGTACGCAAAAGAACAATCTGCGAGTGCCCACGTTTTCAAACCATGCCGTCTTATGAATCGAATTTTGATGTATCGGGATTTGATGGAACCCAGATGCCATGTCTAGTCAAATCAACAACTTCCCACGACCAAGGCGGTTTAATTGATCGTCAAACGAGGCAACAGGAATCTGTCTTTAACCGTATGTGGTTTAGTTTACGGAAATCAACACACATTCTGGACTAGCATCAACACTTTTTGCAAACTTCAGCCCCAGTGTCAATTAGGACATCAATCTTAACCGTGGCAGGGGTGGTCGTCTATCCACTGTTAACAAAGGTACCGTTTCGTCTTTCGTCGATGTCCACTTTAGCAAATCACTTTGCCTCAGAATGACCAGTACTGGATGTAACATATGCATTTCTCAGTTTGTGTTATTTGTGGCTTCGCGTTGGACTGCAAAATGGTTGAAAAATTAAATTTACTTTGATTTAACAGTGGACGAGATGAACAACAATCCCTTTGTTTGTAACCTAATCGCCTGCACTTGAAACATGAATCTCTGCGAATACGCATTTTTATTATTTTAATTGGCTCTTTTTAGATGCATTTAAGAATTATCTGACTTATGTCAAAGATTATAATCTGCTTCCATAACATGATCCAACTTTGCTAAAAACGCTGTTTTTTAAGTTTTTAATATCTGTAGCGAAAATTTTATTTGTTCCCGCAAACCGACCTCACTACAAAGATCATGGTCGTAAGACCTTCACTTTGTTATAATATTATACTTTAAAATCAATCCTGCTAGCCGTTGATTTAATAAGTTACGATATTATTAGTGAGAAGTTGAAGGTGACCTTTTGATTCCGGCTAAGAGAGAGTGCGGGCTACATCCGTCAAGTTGCAGTATCAACATTTCAATTTTGAAAATAAAGTAGTTTATAATTTTTTGTTAATTCTTTGCCAATTTTTGCCGCTTATTTCAAATTCTTTGCCGCATCCCTTAAAAAGTTATAAGTATTTTAAAAATGATACTGCAACTTGACGCCCAGTATCAACATTTCAATTTCGAAAAAAAAAGTAGTGTATAATTTTTTGCTAATTCTTTGCCAATTTTTGCCGTTTGTTTCAAATTCTTTGCCGCATCCCTTAAAAAGTTATAAGCGTTTATAGAATAATACTTGGCAACTTCCGTCAAGTTGCAGTATCAACATTTGCAATTTGAAAAAAAAATAGTCTATAATTTGTCACCAATTCTTTGCCAATTTTTGCCGCTTATTTCAATTTCTTTGGTGCATCCCTTAAAAAGTTATAAGCGTTAAGATATTATATTGGTATTTGATGCCCCCGTATCAACATGTCATTAAAAAAAAAAAAACAAAATAATCTACAATTTTTTGTTAATTGTTTTCTAATTTTTACTGTTTGTTTCAAATTCCTTGCTGCTTCCCTCAAAAAGTTATAAGGGTTTAAAGAATTGTACTACGCGACTTCCGTCACTTTTCAGTATCAAAATATCAAATTTGTTAGAACAAAATGGTTTATAATTTTTCGTTAATCCCTTGCTAATTTTTGCCGTTTGTTTTAAATTCTTTGCCGCAACCCTTAAAAAGTTATAAGCGTTTAAAAAATGATACTGCAACTTGACGCCATAGTGTCAATATATTTTTAATTTTTGCTAATTTAATTTAATTTAAAAAACTGGAAATTGGCTAATTTTTTGGTAATTGTTTACGAATATTTGTCATGCAATTGCAGTTTTGACCGTTTATATTTGTATAGTGTCGATAAGTAATTAAATTTAAGAAAAACAGGGGCGGGTTGGTAGAAAACAAATTAAATAATTGTTAACTGAATTTAATGTTAATTGAAATTTATCTCACTTAATATATTTACTTACTAGGTATAACTCTTGGTAGTTAGGATAGTTTAAAACGTTAAACTTTCATATTTCTTAAGAATGAATAAAAAAATTGCAACAATAGAATAAACATTCTCAAATAACAAATAAATATTTTTCTCGACTACTACATTCGAAAGTACAATTTTATCGTACCCATTCAACGGGAAAAGCGGTACTTTGTCTGTCTAGGCAGGTAAAGTATTTTACCTGACTCTGAAAGCGTTGCCTACATTAACGCCGTTGATTAAAGTAAAAATGCCAAATGTCAAACAACTACCAAAATAATACTATAACTTCTTGGCTTGGTTGTGCCCTATTTAATTTGGGAATTTAAACGTTCCTTATAACGTTTCCTTTTAAGATTTATTTATGAACACAAACACAAAAACAATCAGTGATATCGAGAATATTGATTGAACCCCTCCAGAAATCAGAAAAAAAAGTGCCATGGCTAGTTTGGATATGCTACCGAAAACGTTTAAAGAAAAATATGAGAGGCAACATCACATCACCAAATATTGTGAAAATGCCAAGATGGGACATGTTGCCGATATGGCTGAAAAGTATTCGGCTCCAACATGTGATCTTATTCAATGTCATAAATAATGTTGACATTGGTAACTACAAGAAACTGGTATCATTTGTGTAAACAACAATCGAAAGTCTATCCTCCTAAAAGATCAAAAACATTATCACCAGAAGAAATTATTAAATTTCTATTAAATGCATCAGATATTATATATTTGATGATAACTAAGTCTTGAAATTGCTGAGGCCTATCGTTCGGACGCATTGATTAAATTAAGTATTGATGAAATAGAGGATAATGAATCTATTATTATTGTGCACATTCCAAAATCAAAAATAAATAAGTCCCGAACATTTTCCACCATCACTACACACCTCAAAAAAATCAATTTAGAGTTATGGTGCCGATTTCATAGCTAAAGAAAATATCTGAAAAATAGACCTATATTTATATGTATAATTATGTTCGTTTTTCATTTTTGTCAAAAGTTAAATATTCCAGTGCAATACGAATACATTTTAGTCAAGTTGATATTGCGCCCAAAATCCGCCACACTATTTGCTTATGCCGGTGGTGGAATTAAATACTTTCTTAGTCAATGAAAATACAGACATTTTACAAAATTGTGCAAAGGAAAAAATCCAAAAACTTGACTAATTAGCGAAATCATGGAAAAGGAAAGCAGTAGTTTTACTACTAACCTTCTAAAAAATACTTCCAAATCTTTTTCAGTATCTGGTTCATCAGAATCTGGTATTAATTTTCATAATGAATCTGGCTGTATATACATAATAAATAATAATGTTCTAGTATTGAAAATTACATTTACTTGCTAAAATGTAAATCCACAACTTCTAAACACTTAAAATTCAAGTAGTAGTAGTAGCCGAAAACACATTGCATGTACTACGCCAGTAAAATGTTTTTATCAAACTCGTTCGATTACTAGCCCTGGCTTCGCATCGGCTCTTAATTTTGAAACTTAATCAACAAAGGGTCCTTTTTTTTTGGTCCTTTGAATTAGTTAAGGCAAGATTCTCGATTGTAAAACATTTTGGTCCTGTCAATTTTATAACGTCTACAAGACTCCCGCAAACAACGTGCACTACATCTTCATTGTAAAACAGTAATGTTTTAAACGCTTATAACTTTTAAAGGGATGCGGCCAAGAATTTGAAACTAACAGCAAAAATTGGCAAAGAATTAGCAAAAAATTATAGACTATTTGTTTTTTTGCAAAATTGAAATGTTGATACTGGAGCGTCAAGTTGCAGTATCATTTTTTAAATGCTTATAACTTTTTAAGGGTTGCGACAAAGAATTTGAAACAAACGGCAAAAATTGGCAAAGAATCAGCAAAAAATTATTAACTACTTTTTGTTTCAAAATTGAAATGTTTACACTGGGGCGTCAAGTTGCAGTATAATTTTTTAAACGCTTGATACTGAAAAGTCGCGTAGTACAATTCTTTAAACCCTTATAACTTTTTAAGGGAAGCAGCAAGGAATTTGAAACAAACAGTAAAAATTAGAAAACAATTAACAAAAAATTGTAGATCTTTTTTTTTTTTAAATGACATGTTGATACGGGGGCATCAAATACCAATATAATCTCTTAACGCTTATAACTTTTTAAGGGATGCACCAAAGAAATTGAAATAAGCGGCAAAGATTGGCAAAGAATTGGTGACAAATTATAGACTACTTTTTTTTCAAAATTGAAATGTTGATACTGCAACTTGACGGACGTGTGCGGGCTGGACTGTGTTTTTGTTGGGTTATTATGATTATGTTTTGTTCTTGTTAACTAAGTGATGTAAAATTTTGATTTGTCAGAGAAAACAAAACTTGTTGGAAAGCTTATCAAGAAGGAAGCCGTACAATGTTTTTTTTTAAAATTCGCTCGAAATTTGAATGGCTGTAGCTTAAAAAGTATTATTCTTAGGAAGATGATTTTTATTTTAAATTGTGAAAAATTGACTGTACTTTAAAAAAGATTCAATGATTTTGTTGTCACACTACGTTTTCATTCGGAAAATTCGAAAAAACTAGAACAAAGTCAGAAATTTCGTCGTTTGTCGACGCCGACACGCGCCGGCGCACTGGCGAGGTCGAAAATCACAACTACCCGATCTTTTGCATCTATGGATGTATAGATTGACTTCACTATTACTTTATAGGTAAATTCAGTTAAATTATTTGAATTTCGAGCGGTAGATAGTAGTATACAAGATGGGGCGAAAGTATGGGAACCCCTAGAAATCTCGGGGGATTAGTGAAAACAGAAATAACCAAAGTCCATACCCTAAGTAATTTTCAACGAGAAATCCAAAGGCGACCTTGAATTTGAGCTTGAACCTCATTTTCAAGATCATTTAAGGGTAAACTTTGTTTTTTAAATGGCAACCCCTATTCTTGCTGCCAGAATAGAAAAAAGCGGTGAATTTTACGTTCAAGTGTGTATTTAGATCTGGGGTTAACGTCACCTCTACGGTCAAAGTACGCTATCATGGGACCACGCAGGAATCTCGCGGATTAGTGAGAAAGGAAATAACCAAGATCCATACCCGATGTATCTTTCAACGAGAAATCCAAAGGCGCACATATATTTTAGATTAATATGGAGGGTCAGTTTGGTGCCATTAACAAAAAGTTTAAATTAATATATAGTGAGGGGTATCATTTAAAAGGGCTAACTGCAAGTATTCTAAAAATATTTTTTTTACAATTTAAATTTCAGTGTTTAGTAGATTTCTGAAGCTAAAATTTTTATTTTATGCGGGTTAGTAGATATTAAACCATATATTACAGAAAAACTGCATATTTTTTCAACAATGTAATAGTTACGGGAAAATTGTTGTTTTAGTACGGAACCTTAATTATGCGAGCCTGACTTGGTCTTGACCGACTTTTTATTATTAAAAAAAAAGTAAGAAAATTGTTTTACATAAATATTAAAATATAATTTATCTACAATCATGACGTAATACGTTCATTTCATATGCTAGCCATGGATACATAACAAGGCACCTTATCCACAGGTCACGCCCCTTCAGTTTCATTTTCATTAATAGACGGAGCGTATTGTTGGTTGCCTATTTATTTTCATTAATGAACGGAGAGTAATGTTGGTTGCCTATGCGCACGGTAGAATGATTAGTTTTGGTACCTTAGTTTTTACGAGGCTACCTAAACAAATGTCTCGGGTTCAATTCTGGGCGACAGTAACACCGCATTAAAATCAGAACCATGTCTCCTCGCGAGGGAATGGTAAAACACCGAGGTATTCTGCCTAATCTCTTCTTCTTCTTCCTTCTTCTATTACTGAGGGAATATTTGCACTTAACTGTTACGGGACGGAACAATTATCGGACGGTGCCAATGCACGACGCCCTTGCGGGAAAAAGAAAATTAGGAACGAATAAAACACTATTATCCATTAGGGAGACCTCGGCTACCATGAGAATCGGAGAATCGTCACAACTTGAGGGTGGTTAAGACGTCACTTTCAAAATATTTTTTTATTTTCGCGCCCATGACAACTGGAAGCAAAGGTTTCTCGATGAAAATCGCGTTTTGGTTTCGGTTTAATTTCGGTGTCAATTTTGCTTCGGAACTTATCAGCATTTTAAAGTTTTATCGAATGAAATTTTGATTGTAGATAAACAGCTGTATTTTTCTCGCACATAATGGCTATTATGAACTCAGATGTTTGTAAATACTCGTCTTCGACTCGTATTTACAAACTTTCATCTTCGTTAATAATAGCCTACATTATGTGCTCGTTAAATAATATACTATTATTCTGCAACGTTCACTTTCTCTTGCAGACACCAATTTTTGTTCAATCCACAACAAAAAAGTTGGAAAACAATGGACATATTCTCCCAAATTTGTAATTTCGGAGGGAATACAATTGGAAGCTGTTCGTACAAAAGGTTGTTACCATTGCTTTAGCCAATCAACGAACCGCCAGTTGTATACCAGAAAAAGTCAACTTTTGCTTCCGTTTCCATTACAACAATGAACCAATCAACGAACGAGAACACTGACAAGTCAATTATTTTGCTGTGCCCGTTTGGATGTGTTCGCGTTCAGTTGATTGCAATTTAGTTTGATTACCTATAAGTTAGATTGATTTAAATTCAAATTTGATCATCCGATTTGTGTAAGTATTTGAAAAAGTTTGTAAACCAATTGAAACTTAAACCAAATTTGGATTTGTTTCGAGATAACTACTCATAGTTGATACTCAATGAACAAACCGCAAGTTAAGTTTATTGCGCGAAATTTGAATTATCCGAAATTTCTGATATTGAAATTGAACTTGCCGGTCGTACATCTCCAAACATTCCAGTTATTTGATTCAAAATGTTAACGAAACCCATAGATGATCCTAACCAAATTGTTTTGTTTAGTTACTTAACCGAAACGAACCAGAAAATTGATACACGTCGCCACAACAAAAATAAACCTGGACTGTTTCGTTGTCATACCTCGCCAAACAAGTTAGATCTCAGAAGTGAACATGTGGGGGGGGCTTTCATCTTCAGCGTTTGTAAACCTTTTAAAACACGTGAGTTGCTATTTTTCTTACCTTGACTTTTGTTGACTCCCGTGAGGTTAGCCGAATGCGTGTCGAACATGTACGACGACGCCATTTTCGGCGCGACTTCCCTCGCGCCCAAGCTGATTACTTCTTTGGATTCGTTCACAAAAATCAGCATGACAAAACCTCCGCCCAAGCCGCTCCGATGCGGCTCTACGACTCCCTGACAAAACAACATTGCGACGGCCGCATCGACGGCCGAACCATTATCACCCAAGATCTCACTGAAATGAATCGTAGCGGAGAAATGTCAAAAATTTATGGCGTTATTTACTTTCCGATGCTTTCACATATTTGATGGCCGCTAACCACGTTCGACCGTTCGCCTATTTCAGCTGCGACAATTTCCTTGACTGACTGATCGTTAAAGGCGTCCTCGCCCGTTTCTTGTTCATAATAGGTGACGCTTTTACTTAATCGGTAGAGTGCAGCCGTTAGCACCATAATGGCGATTAATGCCAGCAGTAAGAGAGTCAGTAGGATACGGAAGCACCACCGGCGTTTTTCTGCGCCTTCGCTGATTAGGTCCCTGGAAGAGATTCGATTAAGAACCGGTGATTTTAGGCACTAGATGTTTTACGGTCTTCGATGAATGTTGTCAAAATTGTCGCTTAAGTGACGTTTACAGTGAGATCAAAGCGTACGCGGGTTTCGAGCATATTTGTTTTATTTGCTAAAATTTAAGGTTACTTATCCGTTCGAGTTTTTGCCGGCGTTCGGTTCTCCCCAATAATTTAGCGTAAACCTTAATACAGGCAACACCTAAAACTTTTTTATTTTCCACTTGTGTATAATTGATTGTTTTCGTCTGTGATACGCGCTATATAAACGTGTTCATTACGCCCTAGGGCCATAATAAGCGGGCATAATGATAACGCCCGCAAATTTGTACTACCAATAAAAATACAGCAAATCTAGAGAAATAATTTAATGGTAACCATAAATAACTAAATTTTTAATCTTTACAATTAAAAACACAATTAGAAAATGATCCAGAAATATGGATATTGCCACCAAGCGAAGAATTTTCTGATTTTCTAATTGAAGACATATTTACAATATTGGAGGAGGAATATTCACCTTCCGCTATGTTAATCTGCTGTAATAATACTGTGATTAAACAATACGTACCAATTCCTGGAAATAACCCATTAAAACTGTTTCACTGACAGTTTTGACAGAATTTTTAATTTTCCACCCCTTAAATTTGTGAAGCTCTCTCTCGTACAGTGGCCGCGACTTTTTTGGAAGTAGCTCACCATCAGCTTTTAACGCTCGTTCAATAACTTTTTCTGGAATTTCTCCGTCCATTTCACGCAAGTTCACACTTTTTGCGTTTCAAACAAGTTTGTTTGAAATTTTGTGAATTGTCATAGTTACAAAACAAAGTACATATGCATAGCAGCCTTGTTTGGTTCATATGAACTTTTTTCAGGCTTTTTATCAATTAATATTCATATTTCAAGTGGAAAATAAAACGTTATATGAACCACGGGCATAAAGGATGTTTATAAATCTCGGGCAAATTACAAAACCTCGGGCCGGAGGCCCGAGGTTTTGTAAACTATTGCCCTCGAATATAAACACCTTCATTATGCCCTTGATACATAAAATACTATTACGATCGACTTGTCACCCATTATTACCTTCACAATAGCTCGATGTATAACAATGAAAGCGACTTTTGAGTGGTGATATTCCAATGTACTTACCTATTTACCTGATGGAAAGGTTGATGGATAGCGTTTCAAACATTTCGGTTGACAATTTTATTTACTTTTACTTTTATTGGGTACAATTATTCAAAATAAAATCATATTTTATTTCAATTATTATTTTCGATAAAATAAGATTTTTATATTATCAATAAATTCGTGACAACACAATAAGTAAATTATCGAAACTAAAATTATTTGCAAAAGATCTCAAAAATAAATATTTTCCACTCCAAAGGTAAACTTTATGGCAGTCAATAAATATATCTTGTTGACACACATTACCCTCCAGCTATGAAAAAATGCGTTCTGTGCACAACGAGCTCAAATGATTTTAATTAAATTATGAGCAAAATATAATATTTGAAGAAAATCAACGTGTGTCTCGCCCTGCGTTTAAGTGTCGGCAATAAGCTCATATAAATTTGAAACCAAAATTTTAAATATTTGGAGGCTCTATGAGGGATGCCAGTTTCGAATTTTTTTTACATTTTAATTAATAACTAGCTTAATCGCGACACCATCAAAAAAAGAACCGGATAGAAGAATGCGGACCGATCACTCTCATAAAACGCAATAGCGACCTTTTCTTCAAATCTTAAAAATGTGGCTAAAACGAGTGATGCCGTTTTCCATTTAAATTACAGCTTGACAGAAATAGCTTGGCGGATGACCCAGCGCAGAAAAGGAAGCGAGAGAGTGTCTTAAGATAAAGATATAGCTAGTATTGGCGAGCGACCACCAATAAAGAACTGAGGTCCACTAAGGGGCGGTCTTTCGGTCTACGGCGCATCCATGACTCATCCGCCAAGCTAAGTTTGCCAAGCTGTACATTGCTAGGCCAAGCAATAAAGCATTTTTTCATACCATAAATACTACCCGGAAACAGACTGTGCGATTACATAAATGACACTTAGTAGATGAATTCTGCATAATTTCCAACTCAATAATCATAATTTTTAACTTGTTATAAACAATTTACAAGAAAAAATTGCGTTATTTTTAGCTCTTTGCTTGTAAAATGGAAACTAATGAAGCAATCTTAATGATGTCAATAGACGAATTGTAGAGAATTAAATTACAAACAGAATGAGAGGTTGAATTACCCAATCGGATAATTAGAATCGCAGAAAACCGGGAAAGCCCGGAAAATTCAGTATTTTCTTAAAAAATTCGCAATTTCGCCATTTTTTAATTTTAAGAACTGAAACTTTGCACAAAGGGAGCTATTTATATGTACTTTATTTGTGAAAAACCGCGATTCTGTTGGAACAACGGTTATTGCACAACCGCCATTCTATTTTTTGTTTGCGATATTTTCGCAGAGGGCTGGATGCTCCTGTAGTTATGTGATTTAAATTTTTACAACAGAATTGGAAACTAGACGTACACAGCAACAAAACGTTTATTTTGGTTTTTCTATGAAATGTAGCGAAATAGGTGAAAAACGGTCGTGAATATGAGTAAAAACGAGATTTTTTCTTGTAAATTGTTTATAACAAATTAAAATAGTTATTTTTGATTCTAGATTGCATTCGAGAATGAGTTTTTTTGCGAGCATCGCGAGCAAAAAAAACATTCGAGAATGCAAAAGAATTTCGCAATTCGAGTATCAAACAACATTTTTTCGAAAACTGCAGCTCCAAATCAATGGAAACTTAAAAAAAAACTACTGACATTTAATCCAGATCAATGTCTACAATTACTTTGGTGCTAAATCTGGTATGCTATGACTAACAAATTTATGATAGCAACCGTCAAACAAACATTATAATTTATAATTTTGTACCGTTTATGGTGATTTGGTGAGAATAACTCCTGTATTTGAAGCGGAAAGTAATAATAATCAAAAATGAGTTCCGAAAGCGATGACGATGATCTGCCTTTTGATGTATTAGAAGCGGCACGAAGCGCAATTTCTAGTCTTATCCCGGAAAAGTCCTCTAGACAATATGAATCTGCTTACAACGATTTCATGAAGTGGTGTGGTTCTAAGAAATTGAAAAACGTGTCTGAAAGTGTGATACTGGCTTATTTGGAATATAAAGCTAAGAAATTGCGGCCACCAACCCTATGGTCCATTTATTCGATGTTGAAGAAAACATTGAACGTCAAACAAAATGTAGATATAGCAAAATTTTCAAAATTAATACCATATTTGAAAAATAAAAATGTAGGCTATCGACCAAAAAAATCAAAAGTCTTGACCAAAACAGAAATTGAAAAATTTATAGAAGAGGCCCCAGACCAAAGCTTTTTATTACTGAAGGTACGTTCTACATTAATTTAAATTTTTGGCATTTATATAATAAAATATTGTTTCAGACTATTTTAATAATGGGAATATATGGTGCATGTAGAAGAATCGAGCTGTTGAATTTAACAATTAATAATATTGAAGATAAGGGTTCAATTGTTATTGTAAAATTGAAGATTCGAAAAGACACAGTCAAAGAACATTTGTCATTTCAAATCCATCTCATATTGAATTATATCGAAAATATTATGGCTTACGTCCAGCGTACAGTACTAATCCAAGATTTTTTATTAAATACGCCAATGGGAAATGTGCAAACCAAGTTATTGGTATAAATAAAATCAGAAACACCCCAAAGGAAATAGCCACATACTTAAAATTACCGGAGACGGAGTGCTACACAGGCCATTGTTTCCGACGATCTTCCGCAACTTTGCTTGCAGATTCTGGAGCTGATTTTGTCAGTGTGAAGAGACATGGAGGCTGGCGCTCGTCAACAGTTGCGGAGGGATATATTGAAGAATCATTTGAAAGGAAAATTAAAGTTTCAAAAAACATCTTAGCTGTTCCGAAATCTGAAACTTCTTCCACAACAGACATTGGCGGTTTTTATCAAGACAAGAGTCTTGCAGTAAATCAGCCAACGTCTTCTATGGAAATGGGTCTTCAAGACCAAAGTATTTCATTAAACCAGCTGGTGTCTTCAAGCGGTATCACTTTCAATAATTGTACTATTACAACTTTGCAGTTAAATATTGCTCAATAAATAATAAAGATTCCCCCAAATTGTGACTTCTTCTTTAATCAAAAATTGCTGAACGTAAAAGTCTTTTTTGTTCTAGATTGTAAAAGACTTTTACATGTAGTAAACAAAAAACAGTCACTTTGACAAGCGATTTATGTCATGTAAATGTCAACATTTGTTATCAGCTTTCGAAAAACTTTAATTTTGATTCAGTCGGGTTAATTTTGATACAGTCGGGTATGTTCGTAATCTTTAATTGTATGTCGTCGACTGTAGTTATTGTTCCACCCACAGATAGTTCCACCCGTCTCGAAATTTATTCACTTATCAGACGATCTAAGTTGTCGCTTTTAACAACGTCAGTCAGTGTCAAATAAATGAAAGCTAGTTTGAGAAAATAATTCTGCCGTTTCGACCGTTCTTTTCTATTAAACTTGAAACAATGAAACGTTGTTGCGAATTAGAAGAGTTATACTACAGGCACGAGTTTACATTTGGGAACGTCAAAATGGATGGAAAGTATTGTTACAGAATGGTTTGTATTTCTTAAATCTTCATTTATGTAACTTGACGGTTAAAATTTTTGTTGGTTAGTAATCAGTGTTATTATCGTTGAAATTCTCCGTGGTCGGTTTTTATCTGCATGTGATTTGTATTGGTTATCATTTTAATTTGGTGTAATGCGGTTATAAAATCCTTTTATTTTTGATTAAGAAAACAATTCTTGCGGGTGTTGGGGTGTCAGTTTAATTTGCAGCTACTGTTCGGGATTTTTGCTTTAGGACGGTGTGACGGGTGTCATTTTTGGAAAGCAGCGCCAAGGGACAAAAAACGAAATTTAACTTTTATGTCAATAAATGGCAATTATTGGCAAATAACTCTCGTGCCAACGAAACAAAAAATTATCATTTTTTTGATAATTTGTTATAAATAATGATTTAAATTCAAATATTACTATTAGCACCTCAGCATCTAAACGCAGCCCTCAGATTATAAAAATACTTCTCCACCCAAGTGTATAATTTATTGCTTAATTTATTGCTTTATTAGGTAAGCGGTTCATTTATTAATTGTTACATCCGAGAAAAACATTTGGTCACCGACAATTTGACGAATATATCTGCACTCGATATTCAAGATTTCTGGGTCTGGGGACCTTATTAGTTTTCGATTGATACTGATGAAACATTTTACTAACGTGCCTAAAATTTTGTTAATGACTAAGATTTGCAAAAAAAATTGCGTGCTATTGCACTTACGAGGAGTCAGTTTTTTTTATCGGCAGGCATCAAAGTACAAAGTTAGTTATATTAATTACTGACTTGCAAACCAATCAACAAATAACACTTTTTCCCCAAATAATAGGTGAATGATCGGTTCATATCTGAATATGTTTTGTTTTAAGTAAATTTTCAAATTTAAGTTTCATTATTAGAATAGAATTTCACTTAAAATATGATCGTTTTGTCAAAATTTGGGTCTTCAACGTCGTGAATTGGATAACATTTTATCGATTCGTTAAAATGCATGTAAAACTGTGTTACTAGTTGCCCTCATCATTACTCATCCAGTTTGCAATAACTCCGTACTTGATAAATGATCGAAAGATTATAACTATCCCGAAATCTTAACCTTTGGCATTTGCCGATTTGGTACCTTTCGAAATCAATTTAAATTTAATTTTTCAAGTACACAGTAAACACTTCAGATAATTGAGTTAGTTTAAACGAGATTAATTTTTTTTATTTCTTTCTTTAAGTTAAAAGACCAAGGACAGGATATAGTAAAAACAATCGAACAACTAGCCGATAATCCGACTGTCCAATTGGAACGATTAGATGAGAAGCGGATAATGGCATACAGGTAAATAAAACTTATTGCGTTCAACTTTTTTTAATCTGACTGCGTTTAGGGGTAATCGTCCTTTCAAGAGTTATCGTGGACGCGGTAGGCGTCGAAGGGATGAGGACGATGTATGGTTCCCGAACTCCGAGGAGTGTCCGAGTTCCCCAAAACGGTACGTTTAGAATGATTTTCCGATACTTCCTTCATTCAATTCCTTCACCAGAGGTCGTAGAGATGATGATCCATCGTACAGGAATCAGCAAGTTGAGAGAAATCACGTAAATGATTATGATCCCACCCGCTACCATATGAGACCGGTGCGGCACCAGTACGAAAACAATTTTCAGAACTACAGACGACGATACTACCACAGCAATCGTGGGGCACGGTCTGGTAACTCTGGTTTTAACGGTGGAGCTTCAGGCGTTACTACCAGAAGCCATGCGACTTCAGCACATAAAAAAAAAACTGAGGAAGCCAAAGATCCTGTGTTAGCTGGTTCATCTCAAGAATTAAGCAAAAATTTGCTTGACAGCGATACAGAAACAATCGTTGACGATAAAAACAACTCCACAACATCCTTTTCGACTGAAACACAATTAAATAGGTCGGAAGAACAGAACAATCCGCCGGAAAATATTCGTGCTAAAGTAACAGAAATTTATGAGCTACATATGTGCTATACCGATTATAGGGCGACAAGATCCAAATACAATAGTGTTGGGATATTTAGAGGTCGTAGAAAAGGCGCAATAAGAGATGAACAAAAAGAAAACGTGCCGAAGGTCCAGGTCAGCAAGAAGGCTAAAGCCAAAGAAAGCAGCGACGTTGCAAATACGAAAGCAACTGCAAAACAAATTGTTTCTAAACGTCAGAAGACGATTGCCTGTTAAAAAAATACATACAGTGTGTGCTCAGTTTGACTGAGAGAGGGGGTAAATTTTTTAGTTTCAATTTTGCAGAAAACTTATTTTTTATAAAAATTTTTGCTTGTTGCGAAACTAATAATTTTCTCATCAAAATCAAGAAATTGTTTTTCTTAAAATAAAAAATTGAAATAACGGAAAAATAGTTTATTTTATTCAACGTGGAACCACTGTGCACCAAAATTCTGTATAAAAATTACATTACATTACATTACATTACATTACATTTACTGCCCATGTAATAAATAAAACATAAAACCTAAATATATCCAAATGTTTATTCAAAAATTAGTGTGATACAGTAGAGCGTCGATTATCCGAACGTCAATCATTCGAATCGTCGTTAACTTTGCCATTACATTGTTGCGCGACTTAAACTTTCAAGTTTTAAGATTGATTTAAAAAATAATTTTATTTTAAAATTAAACAGGACTGAAGCTTACAAAAGTTTATACTAGACTGGTTACAATTCTTATTTTTACACCAAAACTACAGTGAAATTATATTCTATTAATACACTTTATCATTATTCTAAGTAATCAAACGCTACATCGGCATTTTCATAAGTAATATCACAAGAGAGTGAGAATAAATTGAAAATAATTCGACAGATTTTCGAAAACTTGTTGCCAGGGAATAGACACGAGAGCCCGTAGGGCTCGAGTGGCTATTCCCAAATGGCAACAAGTTTGAAAAAATAACTGGAGAATTATTTTCTAATTAATTCGCACTCTCGAGTGGTATTCGGAAGATTATTTTTTAACGTTTAAATAAAAAATACAGCATAAAAATACAGTTTAATTCATTATAAACTAAAATCAAACTGGCGACAGATGTCAAAACTAGAAAATGTGCTGTCAAGTTACATATGTAAACAAAATACTAGAAATTATGCTCGCGGGAATTTTCTACAGTAGAAAATTCTCACTATAATAATGTTGTGATTGGACAGAATTAAACACGTGTGCCCAAATACTGCTAAACGATTGGTGAATGAAATCATTAAAAAATAATCACTGATATAACACTGGCGTCTTAACGAGCTGACTTGCACGGCGATACCGCCCCTCTACCCTCGCCGGTCTTGCATTTCTTCGGCAGTTTTTACGCGACTGCAGAGGCGCGAAAAATAATCTCTTTTCTAACTCTACTATTGTAGTTTCTAATCCACAATGAATTCAACACCCAGTTCTTCGATTGCCAAACGTAAACGGCACGTACTTACCTTGCAACAAAAATGTGAAATTATTGGGAAGCTCGATAACGGCGAGATGGGGGCATCTCTAGCTCTCTCTTATGATGTTGGAAAATCAACAATTACTGACATCAAGAACAATAGAGAGAAGATTTTATCGTTTATATCAACGTTGGACAGTGAAGATGGTGCCAAAAAACGAAAAACTTTAAAATTTGCGCAGAACCAGAATCTCGAAAGGGCTTTATCCGATTGGTTTGTGCAGATTCGCAGTTTGGGGCAGCCGATTTCCGGTTCGATCTTGTGTGAAAAAGCTCTCGATTTAAACACTAAACTCGGTGGGTCGTCTGAGTTTAAGGCCAGTTCAGGATTTCTGAAAAATTTCAAGAGCCGCCATGGAATTCGAGAACTTCAGGTCCAAGGAGAAAAGTTATCAGCCGATTCGGAGGCTGCTCAGAGCTTCAAAGAGGTATTCAAAAAAATCGTGGACGAGGAGGAATTTTCTAGAGACGACGTTTACAATGCAGATGAGACTGGACTGAATTGGAGGTCGCTACCCCAAAGATCCCTCGCGTCGCAACGTGAAAAAGCAGCACCAGGGTTCAAGGTGTCTAAGGAACGCATAACGTCTATGATGTGTGCTAATGCAGCCGGCACTCATAGATTGCAGTTACTGCTTATCGGAAAATCGAAAAAGCCACGGTGTTTCAAAAATGTAACCCGCTTGCCTGTGACCTACAGAGCCCAGAAAAGTGCTTGGATGGATTCGAGATTGTTTTGCGATTGGTACAGAAATGATTTCATAAAGAACGTGAAAGAATGGCGCAAGGCTCAGCGCAAGACTGGCAAAGTGTTACTGTTGTTAGACAACGCGCCGTCTCATCCTTCCGCCGAAGTATTAAACGCTCTCGATCCAGACTTCGAGGTAAGGTTTCTTCCGCCGAACGTAACATCGTTGATTCAGCCCATGGATCAAGGGGTTATCGAAAAAGTGAAGAGGCTGTACAGGAAACAAATCCTTCGAAGACTGTTTCTGGCCGAAGAAGGCACGGGGGACAGTGTTGTTGCATTTGCGAAATCGCTGAATTTGAAACATTGCTGCTATATGCTGGCTGATGTGTGGGCGTCGCTAACGGAAGAAAATTTGAAAAACGCTTGGAACAAACTGTGGCCAGCTTCAGAAGAAACGCTGAATGAAATAGAAAACGACAATTCCAGTACCGAGGAAGGTAGCGCGAATGAACTTGTCGAACTCTTCCACGTTATCCCAGGGTTTGCGGATTGTAACCATGAAGACGCCGAAAATTGGCTAAACGATGACGCAAAAACTGTTAGTCCGTCAGAGTCAGGGTTTTGCACACATAAAGTACATATCAACAGCTATCTTTGTACAGAGTTTCAGTTTTTAATAAGAAAAAATGGCGAAATTGTGAATTTTTTAAGAAAACACTGAATTTTTCGGCTTCTCCGGCTTTTCTCCGGTTCTAATCATTCAACCCTCTCATTCTCTTCATGATTTAATTCTCTCCAATTCGTCTAGTGACATCATTAAGATTTCTTTATTAGTTTCCATTTTACAAGCAAGAAACTAAAAAAAACGCGATTTTTTGTTAAAAACTGTTTATAACAAATTAAAAATTATGATTCTCGAGTTGGAAATTATGCAGAATTCATCTACTAATTGTCTTTGACAAAATCGAACATTCGGTTTCCAGGTAGTATTTATGTTAGTTACATTTTGACATTTATTTTTTTTTACTCTTCATTTTTGCAATAAATTTTTAAACCATAACATTTTTTAATAGACCATGAAGAGACCTTTCAAATGAGGTATCACAAGCTCCCCTCCTATTTAAACATTTGTGGGTTGCAACTGTCACTCCAATGGGGTTGAGGTTAGGAATGAAATTTTCACTTTACAGGATATCATGTGATAGACTAAAAATGACGTGTTCCGGTTTTTTTTCCCAATATGCACAATAATTGAGATAATGAATTTATTCCAGTTGGCTGGCGCTCACCGTACACAGGCTGATGAAGTAAAGGTGCCCGTGAGTAGCTACATGTTATAGACGATTTCTAACGAAACACGAATTTGAAAGCCAAAATCAAATTTGTTGTCTCTTCACCAAGATATAAGCTTTCCTATTCAGACAATAAAAAACTATACAATTAACAATTTTGTAATAATTTCATTGTTATGGTCTAAATTTGATGCAGTTGATGGTGCTTTTTTTAAAAAAAGTGTAAAAAGTGTATTGAAACCAACTTTATTACCGATGTCAAAAGTACGGTTTCTTGGCTCCGAGGAAAATTGATGAATGTCGCAACATCGCAAATCTCCAAAGAAACGTTGACAACAATAATTCACTTTTCAATGTCAGTTCTCTTGTCAAATTTGAACGATACAAGTCAAATGTGCTAAAAAGTTCTAAAATAAAATACAATGTCAGTTAATATCTAGACATGTTGCTCCGCTTGGGTGAGACAGATAATAACGCATCGGAAGCTTGCTAGAGAATATGCTAGAGTGTATCCACATCGACGTCATCCAGATGCTAACGTAATTAGAAAAGTGGAGCAAAAATTATGAGAAAATGGCCAAATAGTGGCGATTTCTGTAAACGGTAAACGATGTCGTGAAGTTCGTACACCACCGTTGGAGGAAGCAGTTGTGGAAGCGATTGAAACTGGATCAGAATGAAGCATACAAGGATTAGCGCGACAGCGACTCTAAGTCACTTTTTCCTATTCTGAGATAATATTTGAGATTTTGTCTCCATTTGATCTGGAAATTACATTATTTCGTTTTTGACTGATCTGCTTTTACTAAATAACATGGTTAAGGGCCTTTTAAACGGGAATCAGTAAGTGCGACCGAAAGTTCATCCATTCTTATCAAAAATAGCGCAAATAGTAGAAAATCTCTACGTCACTTAGGGACTTTTTGTATACAGCCCTTCAATTACCCGTTTGTTGTGTATTCTTCTTTAATTACATTAAATTCTTTTGAAATAAAAAAAGTTATGTCAACGTGACAGTTGTTTATCTTACGCAAGTAACAGTATCTGTCAGTGTTGGTTGCTTAGACACAAGAAGTAGGCTTACCTGAAAGTAATTCTTTAGAAAAAGAAATATGTGCATTATTGCCACGTTGTGCTCTTAGACAAACTATTTTAATTTTAAACATAATCTATTTGGACCAGTTTTGTTGCGATTTCCACAATGCTTCAACAGAAAGCATTGTCCCAATATCAATCATGGGCACCTTTTTTCATCACCCTGTAGATATTGGAAATATAAAAAAATATTCAAATGAAAATTTTGCGCGAAAGAGTGTACAAAAATGTATCATAAGTCATTTTTCCATTTGTAAATTAGAAATATTTCTGTTTCCCAAAATAAACATAAACAACCAGTTATTTGTGATTAGCGGAAAAACAAATGAAAATAGAAGATTGAAATATATTTTTTTTATCTACACATACACGTGATTGCACGTGCTAACTTTCAGGAGTCTAGGAGAATTTTGACGTTTTCGTTATTTTTGAGTCCGCGCCCCGTTTGGGATAAAGCTGCACTGGTCCAAGGGTGTCAGTAGCAAAACACAAAAATTTGCAGTTCTGTGCCCCATGAGCTGTCACGTATTCATGGAATGTACAATTTTTGAGATTGGTAATAATGGGCAGGTTTGAGAGCACAATGAAACAATACTAAATATAGGCAGTTTTTTCAATAATAATTTCAAGTTTGATTGCTCGCCGTGTGGTCATTTTTGATCCGATTGGATCAAACAAAAAACCATAGGAAAGAGCATTTAATGCCCATTACACCTCCATATGATTTGTTTCGATGTAACCAGTGCATCAGCCTGCAGCGCACGAAACGTGAGATAACAGCAAAAGCAGCTCATTTGCAGTTTAAGTAATCAAAGTGGTGAACTTCAAAAAATCGTAGCTCATAAACTATTGGTCCTAGAGTAGCGGTCTCGATTCAATTATGAATGCCTATATCGTCAGCCGTTTGCGCAGCGTACTCAAGAACGTGTTTTTTTTAGTTCAACCCCCATTTTCAACCCTTTCCGGAAAGGTCACGAGTTCAAAAACTGGACATTTACATTAGGGGCATTTATGATAAAACATATTAAAAAACCAAACCTGTCCAACCTTTTGCAGGGTAACCCCCCTTTTGGTGACATTTTGCTTGGGCTAAATGACACTTGGAAATTTACTAATCTCAATTCTTTCACGTAGGTTTTTAGTCAATATTTGCTCTATAATGATGAACTTTTATACCGACAAAGATCGGTGTTGAAATATGGTAGGATGATGTTTTCACAGGTCGTTTTAATTTCCTCACTAGAACACCACTTCCGATACGCACTGTATGTTTCTTCGTATAAATGCCTAGATTTTCCTGGTAATATTGAATCTTTATCAACAGCAGCAATATTTATGATTTCTTCCTTATTAGAACTCTTAGAACTACACGCTTGTATCTTGCTTCGGACAAAATTTTCACAAACAAAATAATAAACAACTTCGTAACCAACGAGAAAAAATGCACACTTGACTTATTTCATTAAATTTATAAGTTTTTTCATTGAAATATAAAAATTAACTAATTTTCGCAGTCCGACATAAAGCTTTGTATGCAACGCGTGTATAATCAGGCTCCATTGAACTCGTCTTCTATTGAACTAGACTTCTTCAAGAACGCCATAGATTATGTACTTATTACATAAATAGCTATTATTATTGTAAGTATACATTTAATTCAACGCTGGATATTATAACCCAACATATGTAATTCTAAGAATCACACAATTAATTAATGTAACTTATATAATTTTTTATCAAAGTATGATTATTATATCGGGTTATATAACGCTTTCTGTGCGATTATTAAGAAAATCAATCCGAATTTCTGCCTGTGGTCGTTTTGAATTTTCTTGAACGCCTTCTGAGCAGTTTCAAAGCATCAACTACCTGAATTTCTGGTTATGGTCGTTTCAGTTTTGCAAGAACTAGTTCTGGGCGGTTCATTCGCTTAGTGGCCGTTTTAGTTCTTTGCGCTTAACAAATACACCTTCTCAGATCTTGAACCGTGACATTTATATCATTTTGAAATACGTGCAATGTTATCGAGAATAAATTAATGGTTCGTCATTCCGCTACGGTCGCGTTGTTAACAATAATGTATGACAAAATCGGCGAGCATAGGTTGTTAATGATTGGGGTCCTTATGCGTGCGCTAAAATAGTATTCTTTAATTGTGATTATTGGCAAGAACCGTATTTTACAATTTTACGTAAACATTAAATTTGTATTTAAAAAATAGCAGACAGCATTTCCAATGCCTACAATAATATTAAGGTTTGGACATAAATAGCCATCTCATTCTAATTTCTCAATAAAAATGTACCGTTTTTACACATTTTGTGCGCCAATGTTTTAGAATAGAATTGAAGTTAACTTTAAAATACCTTTTCTTCCTTGCTGGGATTATAAAAATTGGTAGTTACTAACAATAACTCTACAATGACATTTTCCAACATAAAATAAAAGTATTTTTTAAAAAAAAACCTTAGTGTTAAAAGCGCGCGGTAGATAAATACTTAGCTTTTCTGAACGTTGTTGAATGGACATTGTTCAGCTCTGTTGACAACCGATAAACGTTGGAGTTCGAATTGGCATCGAAAACAGCGAAGACTTTATTTCCTCTGAAAATTAACAAAACTGAAATTTATTTAAAATAAATCATCCAATAAAATTATGTGTATAATTAGTAACGAATGCTATATACAAAAAGTTTTATTTACAATCAACCGCAGATGTGTAATAGGTAGAATTAAAATTTGCGTTTAAAAAAATATTAAAATTGTTCATATTCAATTGTCCCTATTTTCGGTTGTAATTCATTAGGGTTCGTTAAAGTTGCCGATTTTTTTGTTATGAAATTTTCCATGACAAACGTATGTTCAAATTATGTAATTATCGAAAAATAATCGAATTTTATTCTGCAAACCCACGTTCCATAACTGAAAGCAAAGAGATTAAGGTTAAACAACTTTGTATTGCCTGTTGGACACTTTATTTTTCATTATTTGCTCTGATCGATTAGTAGAAAAATTTAGGTAAGAAAGTTTTTAAGTTCCTTTAAGCGATAGATCATCAATAACAGTGTTTTTTGAAATTTTGTGTGCTTAAAGAAGTAATGGGTTATTATTCTTTTCAATCTCGACAATTGCCATATACAGCGTGTTCACCGAAAATGATAACAGAATAATACTTTTATTTTACTAGATTCAAACAAAGTTTTAACAGTTTTAAATTAAACGCGAAATTTACTATTGGAAACTGCTAAAATAGGTTTCTTTGTACTTCACAGGCATAATCAGTAGTATTGAAACTTTTTAACACTCATGCACTTATGCCCGGTTGCACCGTGCAATCGTAAAATCAATCGGTTCGTCAACCGTAGATCGACCGATTTAACCGACGATTCCCCGATTATACAAGTAAGTAGTTGCACCACTTCCAACTAACAGATGGTTAGCTAACCGACGTTTCTATTGGTTATTACTGAAGTGAAGGTAGCAATATAACCTCAACTCAAAAGTTTATGTTGAAGCGTTTTCGCATAATTTTTTTATGAGAAATGTAACTCATTAGTTAGATAGTATCTATTGCTTATTTTTGCTTCATAACTCATAAAATAGATTTTATTATTATTTAGAATGGAAAGCAGTAGCCAGCATTTCTCACAGTTCGAAAAAAATTGTGCCTTACATATTATTCTAAGGTACAAAGGCATTATTGAGGACAAGAGGACAGACGGAGTTACTAATAAACAAAAGGCAATTGCGTGGGAATCAATTGCCAATGAATACTTACAATGCAACCAATATCAATGTCTCACGCAATAGTAAACAACTGAAAAATTTATATGAAAATATAAAACAAAAAATAAAGAAGTTGAGTTTAAATAAAAGGTATGCAAGCCATAATTTCAATAAATTAAATTTTGATTAATATAATTTATATTGAAAGATACAAAACTGGCGGATGCTCGGAAGTTATTACCCTCAGAAGAGAAAGTACCAGCTGCAATTAAGCCGCAAATAACTCCCTTGCCTAATATGTATGATTCTAGTGAGAAATATTTTGATGGTAATTAAGAAATATAAATTTGGTAATTTATATATCATACATCTTTATTATAGATAGCAATAGAACATCAACTTTTATTGATGATGAAGTGCCTTCAATAACTTCATTCCAATTACAGCAAGCAGATGCCATCACAATAGTTACGGATGTAGAAATGCAACCACATGAAATAAACTGTATGTACAGTGATGGATACCTCGATTTACATGCTTAATGCATGAAAAAACAAGAACGTTATGCGAATCAAATGTAAAACGAGGTAAATTACATTTTTTTAAATTATCATCAGAAGTATTTTAAATAAAAAAGAATTGTAATAAGAGCGCGAGAGCGACTGCGCGGTAATTGATTTTTAAAAAAGCGTTATAGCAAATCAACGTAAACTGGGGTATTAGTGTAATTATATAATTAATTTTATTCGGCACTTAACAGATAACATACAATACATTCTTACAGCAACTGCAGCTCCAAAAAGAAAAAAAAAACATTAATTGCTGTTATTTGACTATGATGAAAAATTAAAACAATTAGAATTAGCGTCTAAGGAGATAGAATTTAAGAACACTTATGGATATGATTTTATTTGAGTAAATAAACTAGATAAAAAAAGTGTTAATTAGATGCGTTCGTAAGTTCTAAATTTTGAACACCCACTTCTATGTCATTTTCAATGGCTTCTTGATTAATGTCAAAAATGTCATTATTTGCTAATGCCAGATTATGTAACACAGAAGTATCAACAATCACCCTTAAAACATTGTTTACATCTATCTGCATACCAACAGATAACACCGGAAATTTTCTCTTCCAAATGCCAAATAGTCTTTCAATAACATTTCTTGTGTTGACATGGGCATTTTGGTAACCAATTTCCTAATGGCGTCATTTAAGTAATTTGTACACATGTACCCTCCATCAGCTATTAAATAACTGTTACGAAATTCATTGTTCAAAAATTGCGCACGAAGTACACTGAAATTATAAATGGTGCTATCGTGCACTGATGTCTTTAATGTTTAAATTGCTTTCACACACCACTTGCACATTTATGGAAAACCAGCCTTTTCGATTCCTGTATATCTCCACATTTGGACCACCTGGGGACAAAATTCTGACATGGGTGCAGTCGATTGCTCCAACAACCCCAGGAAATCCATCCACATTATAAAATTGACGTTTTATTGCTGTAATTTGCTCGGCATTTGTTGGCAAGCGAACAAATTGATTCCTTAGCAATGCAATGAAATGCCCTACATGATGTATTGTTCTGAACACTGTGCTTTGATGAACATCAACATGATCGCCCAGCACCTGCTGAAATGGACCTGTCGCGTAGTACCGCAAATTCAATAATAATTGCTTCATCGGGGTGACCTTCATGTTCTTTCCAGAACGAAGCAAATCTTCTCTAATAATCCACAGCACATGATTTACCGTTTGCTTGCAAAATCGAAATCGCACTTTAAATTCTTGGTCGTTGTAATATGTAAATGGGCCATTTCTTTCTCTAACTTGTCTAATTTGCTGCAAAAGTTGTAATAAATCTTCATCATCAGAGAAGATGAAGAAGTTGAAGACGATGAAGATGAAGAAGGCATATTTAAAAACTATTGGATACAAATTGTTCACTCAGCAGTAGAAGAAAATAAAAAATTAAACAAGCATGAACAACTAAAACACGGTAAATGTAGGTTATGTTACTTGCAAATAACAGACAGTTATTTCAAATAACGACGAAAAACCGATGGTTATATTTTGACGTTTAATTTACCGAGCATTCGTCGATTTTTCGGTCGTGCAACTCGCAGCTTCGATTAAGAGTCTTCTGGACGCATGTTAAATTTGTATGCCACAGGCGTCTTAGTAGGGCAGCCAAAAACGAAAATTTTGATTTGATCTTTACGTGTTTAGAAACTATGAACCTTTATCTAGAAGACCCTGGTGCTATTTTTTTAAATTTTTCTTCTAAAATGATGTAATGAGGTTTTTAAAGTTATGATGTTTTGCAAGAATAGCGGTGTAAAGTTGTCACTCACTTCGCAAAGTTGTCATTCGGAAAAAGCGAAAAAAGGGTCCAGCATTATGTTAACAATCCTTTCAGTGATACATTCAGCAAAAATTTAAATATGTTTTTGTTATAATAAGCCCGCAATTGTGTCGCCAAGAAAATATGTAATTGTTATCCATACGGTAGCGAAACTAGCGGCATGATGTTGAAACTCAACAGCTGAAGTGTTCAAATAAATATTGCAATCTTTGTTTATACTTGTGACATACGATATGTTTTGCTTCAACAGAACGTAGTAGAATACACTACAAAAATTGCAAAGTAGAGAATTAGTCATTTATTTTACATAAGTTTTGAGGAACGATATTTAAAAAAACAGTTTATTAAAAAATTTGATCAAATAACTGATTTTATCTACAATCATGACGTAATACGTTCATTTCATATGCTAGCCATGGATACATAACAAGGCTCCTTATCCACAGGTCACGCCCCTTCAGTTTCATTTTCATTATTAAACGGTGCGTATTGTTGGTTGCCTAGTTATTTTCATTATTAAACGGAGCGTAATGTAGGTTGCCTACGCGCGCGGTAGAATGATTAGTTCTTACGAGGCTACCTAAGCAAATGTCCCGGGTTCATTTCTGGGCGACAGTAACACCGTATTAAAATCAGAACCGTGTCTCCTCGCGAGGCAATGGTAAACATCGAGGTATTTTGCCTAATCTCTTCTTCTTCTTCCTTCTTCTATTACTGAGGGAATATTTGCACTTAATTGTTACGGGACGGAACAATTATCGGACGGTGTCAATGCACGACGCCCTTGCGGGAAAAAGAAAATTAGAAACGAATAAAACACTATCATCCATTAGGGAGACCTCGGCTTCCGCGAAAATCGGAGAAGCGTCACAACTTGAGGGTGGTTGAGTCGTCACTTTCAAAATATAATATAAGGAAAAGAAAAATACGTTCGTATTTTTCTTGCTAACTGACAGATCCTTGTTATTTTTTTCGCGCCCATGACAACTGGAAGCAAAGGTTTCTCGATGAAAATCACGTTTTGGTTTCGGTTTAATTTCGGTGTCAATTTTGCTTCGGAACTTATCGGCATTTTAAAGTTTTATTGAATGAAATTTTGATTGTAGATAAACAGCTGTATTTTTCTCGCACATAATGGCTATTATGAACTCAGATGTTTGTAAATACTCGTCTTCGACTCGTATTTACAAACTTTCATCTTCGTTAATAATAGCCTACATTATGTGCTCGTTAAATAATATACTATTTGTAGTAGAATTATTTCCGCTGATAATTTTTTTTTTCAAGAAATAGGTAGTTTAAAAATGAAGGAAAATAAAATAAACAACGTTTCAGTTGCTAAGAAATGATTTACTGTTTAAAAACATGTTTTTGAAGAAAAATTAAAAAATTATTATAATTATTATACAGCAAATAAAAATGTAAAAAAGTAAGAGTAAAAATAATAATAGTAAAATGATTTCTCATCTTAATAATAAGGACAAAAATACACAATACAAAAGTAACAAGATGCAGAACATAAACTTCACAAAATCACAAAACCTTCCCAAAGAGGTGACAACGTGCTACACAAGCCTTTATAACTCGGCATACTGTCGTCAGTTTTGCAGGAAAATTCTTGAGCATGTAGTTTATACAATTACAAAATTACTTATTGCTTAAGAAGTTTCTAACTGACTGACAATCTATATTATGCAATACTAATATATTAGACAAATTAATGCCATAATTATAAATGGACCAAATTTTTTCAACTTTAAATCGTTCATAAATTAGATTTCAACTATTTGTTATTCAGTTAGAGTTCAAACGTACACCAAGAAACACACATAGTATGTCGGACACAAAAAAAGACAATTTAAGGCAACGAAAATTATGTGAACATTTTGATGAATATTGTAACTCGACCAGCATACACGGAATAAAGTATTTGGCGCATCATCAACGAAGCTTGATCGAAAGGTAGTCAATCAATTTTTTAAATTTGTAATTTTGGTTCTTTTCTAGATTATCGTGGTTAGTAGTAATTGTTTTTTCACTTTCTTGTTGTGTTTACTTCATTCTGAAAGCTTACAAAAAATGGGAGAATTCACCTGTAATTGTTACTTTCGGTACGGGCCACACAACCGTTTGGGAAATTCCGTTCCCTGCAGTCACCATATGCCCCGAGGCAAAAACAAAAACTGATGTCTACAATTTGACAGACGTTACATCAAAATTGTGGCGAAATCTTACATTAACGAATCAAGAGTATTAAAATGTATCTAAAAGAAACCTTTTAATTTATCAATTTTTAGGAAAGAAGAGTTAGGATATATGAATTTATTATGCATTGATGGCCTATTCCAACGAGGAGTTAGCGAAACTTCCAAATTAAATCAAACCGTTTTAGATTTCTTTTCGAAAGTAATAATTTTTGAATTTAGTGAAAGAAAAGGCAGTTTTTGAGTTTATAGGTGGGACTTGATTTTGAAGAAGTCGTGTCGAGTTGTTGGTGGACCAATTCCGAAGAGTGTTCCCAAATATTCACACCAATTTTAACAGCTGCTGGTATCTGCTATTCATTCAACATTTTAGACCGTACCACAATTTACCGGGACAGTGTGTACGAACGAAATAATATTTGAAAAGGTGATAAACTACTTTTAATTATAGAATTCATTACAACAATTTCCATACGATAAAGAATCTGTCACGCCAGAATATTAGTTATCCAATAACTGCCCCTTCAGCAGGAAAACAAGCAGGACTGGACTTATACTTGCATACAAAACGGCAAAACCTAAATCCCGTTTGCGGACTATCTTTGCATGGTTTTAAAGTAGGTTTCGGAAGTAGATGTCCACCACATTAACCCTTAACTGCCACAGTTAAAAAAATCACTTAAATGGCACATGGGGTTTTTTCGACCCCAGCATAAAACTGCTTATTATCCTTTCAATTTTTGAATATTTAGTTTGATCATTTTTTTCAATATGGTTTACAGTTTACTAAAAGAGATCAAATTATGACATTAATGAAATTTTCATTATATGATACCAAAAAAAATAAGTTCGTGAAAAAACTAAAAAAATGGCTTGTTTTACATAAATTAGCCGTATTTTTTTAATTTTCAATATTTTTAGTTAAAAATGTAGCGTTGTAGTCCTGAGATAGTATCTTTTAAGATAAAAATAAGTCCGATATTAAATCTTTAAAAAAAGAGATTGTTTTGGCCTCCGTCCAAAATAACTGATTTTGAAGTCCTCTAAATAGGCCAGAAAATCCGTTTTTCAGGACTAGACCTGACTAGTGCAATTTTAATTTTGTACGTTGGTAGCACCGAATCTGCAAACCAAATCGAAAATTAAATGTCAATTGCACCACTTGTTAACATCGACAACCTATTAGTTATAAAAATAAAAGATGCTTTTAATTTAACAATATTGCAGGCATCTCAATCCATGTAATAATTGCAGCCTGTTTTGTCATAAACGTCAAAAAGCAATACATACTAGGTACCTACTTGATTTTTAAGTTCAAATTAATCTTTCCGGGTAAATATTGCCAACAGAAGAAAAAATAAATTCTCTAGCCGATATATTTGAACAACAAATTTATATTTTTTTATTTGAATATTTTTGTCGGCCTAAAAAATGTGTATTATATACGTCCAGAAACTGTTTTGAGAGTACTCGGTACTCGGCCTCGGCCTTCGGCCTCTCCCCTTAAACCTTACTCGCACTCACAAAAATACAATTTCTGGCCTAATGATACAAATAACTATTATTTTGTAATGTGAACGCTGAATTTTTTGAAAAAAAAAAAACAGCACAAATTACACTTGAGAAGGCATATATATTTTTCATAAATTTTATTAAAAATATTTTTTTAATGCGACAATACAAATAATATCAAAAACAATAAAAAATACAAATGAAAGTGGTTGTACATAATATTATTCTTAACCTGCACAATCGATGCATATGTACGCGTGGTGCAAGTCGCACATTGGCTGTTCGCATGAAGGGCATTGTAACTTCATTTTCCGATCACTTGACCGCTTGCAAAGTTCACACATTAGTTTTTTTGGAAGCTGTGACCTTCCGTCGTCATGATTTTCGATCACGTCTTTATTTAAAATGCTTGATATACCCAACTTCAGATTATGACGTAGGGTAGTATTATTGGCGCGATTTTGCAAGAAGAGTTTAATTAGATGCATTGCTATCTTTTGTAAACAATTCTTGGCTGATATCCTTTGTTTAGAATCCGCGCATTAACGACAGCTTGGTGAAGGATCCCAAAGGAATAACGTACTGGCAAATGGTTTGTCCTTTTTGTAAAGGTAACACTTGTAATGCAAGCAAAGAGTGACCGTTGTACTTTGCTGTAATTCCCATAGATTAGAAAAATTTAAAGCATGGGTAAATTTCAAAATCCCAGATGTTTCAAGAGCATAAACAAATTCCATTACTGTATACGTATATGACACACTGGGGTTCGTTCGGCCCCACCATAACTTTTGACCTTTCTACACAGGTGTTAGAGGTAGATTGGCTTGAGCTGAGTATGTAAACAGATAGTGCAACAACTCAACTGTCGCCAGGGGGGGACAAGCTAAATTTCCGGCAGAAACATTTAAATATATACGATTGGAATAGGCCTGGGTTCCAATGGACCCCCCGTGTCATTTAAGAGTTAATTAAACAGAGAAAGGATGTCATTTGTGGGCACCAAACATTTAAATTTAAATTTTGCCTAGTTTGGCCAAAACTTGCCAGTACTTTGTCTTGCAATTTCCATAATAAATATCAGATTGCAGTGCATCATCCCACATCAATACCGAGAATGAACCATCGGTACTTCCAGTTACCTTTAGACCATATAGTGTTGGCTGCAATCAAGCCAGACATGATAACCACCGCAAAAGAGCTGAAAAGTTATGATGCTGATGAACGTTTATGTTACTTTCCTAATGAAAAGCATCTTCGATTCTTTAAAGTCTATTCTCAAGAAAGTTGTGAAATAGAATGTTTAACAAACCTAACTTTTAAAGAATGTGATTGCGTGAGCTTTTATATGCCCAGTAGGTATTATTTAATGTCAAAGTTGAGCTTTTAATTTGATTCTTAGGGGAAAAGTCGATGGACATTTGTGGACCCAAAAATATACCGTGCATGGAATATGCTGATGGTATTAATATTGACAATAAATATTTTTCATTATCTGAAAGTGTTTTAGGGAAGTATTTAGATGAAGAGGAATGTCAGTGCCTGCCTTCTTGCACTGAAATATCTTACGATGTGGAAATTTCTCAAGCGCCTTGGGATTGGTTACAAACCTTTCAGGTTTTACAGATGGTTGATTATAGGAACTTTTCGGCAACAAATGAAAACATCTCCAAGTAACCAAACTCACTAATTTAAATTTGAAAAGTTATTCTAACATTTTTCAGTTATTTCCATTCGAATATAGTTATATTTTTTAAAGAGATGCAGTTTATAACGAAGGAAAGGCACGAACTTTACGGATACATGGATTTCTTTGCTAGTTGCGGAGGTCTTCTAGGCTTATTTATAGGTTTTTCTGTTATTTCAGCTGTTGAAATTTTGTATTACTTGCTTGTTAAATTTTTTGATATTCGAGGTAATCAGGTAGTTGATGTAACACCTACTGTTAATGGTTAGTTATTATACTATAGTTCCTTCGAACATTTTTACTAGTAATATCACTAGAGGTTAAAAAATTTTCGGATTTTAATTTAACGTCGAGTGGTATTCGGTAAGAAAATTTTGCACCTTTTTGCAATTTAATTTATATATTGACATATTATTTATAAACGTCACTCAACGCTATAAATAATATGATATTTTGATTGGAAGTTTATGGGAAGCGTTGAATGACATTTAATGTCAAATGGCATCGTTTATTCTGCTTACGTGTACTTAATTTAAGAATTAGTGACAGTAATTATTACGTCAAAAACTTTCCACTATAATTCACTCCAGGGTCCTACCCAATCGGAAAAAATTTCCGAAAAATACTTGCGTTGCCCTGGTAACGGTTCAAAAGAAAGGCTTCTGATTGATTGAACAGGTTGGTGCAAAATTTTCATAAGTAATAAATATCACAAGCCAGTGAGAATATATTGAAAATAATTCGAGGGAGAATTATTTTCTAATTAATTCGCACTCTCGAGTGGTATTTGGAAGATTATTTTTTAATGATTAAATAATAAATACAGCATTAAAAATGCAGTTTAACTCATTACAAACTAAAATAAAACTGGTGACAGATGTCAAAACTAGAAAATGTGTTGTCAAGTAACCAAAAAAATACTAGAAATTATTCTCTCGAGAATAATACTGCCCTCCTAAGAAAGACCCCCGTATCTACAGAAATTTTTTTTTTTTTTAATTTTAGTACTTATCGATTCTGCTCGATTTATATGACATATTTACTTAATAAAAAGACCGTAAATGCAATGCTTTCTTGCATTTACAATCTTTTTATTAAGTAAATATGTCATATAAATCGAACAGAATCGAATAAGTACTAAAATTTCAATGTTTTTTTTTTTGTAGATACGGGGGTTTTTCTTAGGAGGGCAGAATATACAGTATATTATTCTCACTATAATAATGTTGTGATTGGACAGAATTAAGCACGTGTGTCCAAATACTGCTAAACGATTGGTGAATGAAATCATTAAAAAATAATCTACAAAAGTTTTTTCGAACTATAATTTTGTTACTGTTTCACTGCTTTGAAATGTCAACACTAATATTAAAATTATAAGTAAATCATCAAAAATTAGAAATGTTTTTATAGTTTAATTGATGTATGGCTCATAAAACAACAATGAAGTTGTTAGCGACAAATAAACCAATTTAATTAAATTGATTGATGTTGAAATTTCGAAATCAAAATAACTTCCGGAGATTTTTAAACTGCCGTTGGTTCTTTGCATTTCAAGATGGAGCTCAAATGCGCCCAGTAAGAATTTCAGTGCAACATTTGCATGGAAATAATATTGCAAGCGGCAAATCTCAACTGTGGCCAGACATTCTGTAAATGTTGCATCCAGAAGTGGAAAAAAGAGAAACTTCTGTCCCATGTGCAGAGCGAAAATTGTGACTCAGCAGAGTATTCTTATTGGATAACTTAATTAACAAGTAAGTTCCTTGGTTATTTAGATGAGTTACCACGAAAAATTAAAAGTGTGCCGAATGTACTACTGGAAATTTGAAAAGACGGTCGAAAGAAATCATCAGCGATCATGAGAAAATGTTGAGAAAATACAGAGAAGAAAAATTCGAGCTGATTAATGAAATTACAATTTATGTAAAATATAGAGAATGGATTGAAGGGGAGGTGGTCTCGTAATGAGAAATTGATTAGGAGTTCGCTGCCCAATGCCGAAAACTTTGATTCACATACTGAAGAATTAAGTAACAATTCACCTCTAACGATGACGAGTTGAAGCTGGGTTGGTACGAGTTTACCGTTCAAACTTTTCTAACGTATCTACTATTTCTTCGCTCTCAGGGTTAGTGTAACTTTGCTGCTTTTCTCGTCCATCGTCTCCTTGAATGCTTCGCTACAATTTTGTGTATTTATTTGTATTGTTTGTTTATTTTGTGTATTTCATTGTTTTTAATGCCAACAAAAATGTCAAAATTTATGTAAAGAAATCACAAAATTTTAAAAATGTTCCTATTATTGAATTTATGTATTCTTCATTGACTCTTATATAACATTACAAGTTTATGAGGTAATTGGGGCAAATAAAATAATTCCAATTGATTAATATTGTAAAACTTTTGAAATAACAAAGCTGCCCTAGGTTTCTTGCCTTTCAGAATGGAGCTCGAAATGGTCAAGCAAGAATTGAAGTGTATAATTTGCATGGAAAAGACATCGCAGGCGATAAATCTTAATTGTGGCCACACATCTTGCAACGATTGCATCCAGAAGTGGAAGAGAAAGAGCAATTTGTGTCCCATGTGCAGAGTAAAAATCACAACTAACAGCAGTCTTCTTATTGGATAACTCCATAGACAAAGTAAGGGACTTAATTAAGTTCCATTACTTACAAGTAAAACTAATAGTGTTTAGAGCGTGCCGTTGACAGTTTGAAAAGGCGGTCGAAAGAAATGATCAGCAAACGTGCGTCAAAATTGAGCAAACTGGAAAAAGTGAAACAAAGACCGTCTAATGAGATTCTACTGCCTACAATCCCTTATAACGATAAATTGGAGAGGAATGGGTTTCACAACGGAGAAAACTGTGATTTAATAATAATAAATAATAATAAATTGAGGAGTTTGCCGGTGAATGATGAAAATTTTCATTCATGTAATGAGAAATTGGGTACCAATTCGTATAAGGAGTTACTTGATTTAGGTATAGAAACATTGTTTCCTGTTGGGTGTCTTATTGTAGTGTTAGCGCCGCGATGGAGCCCGTCCTTCGTCCTTAAGTAGCGTCGCCCTTAAGTGTGCTGTGCATGGTAGTTCTTGTTCGACTATGGAAGCGAGGGGTAACCCAGACTTCACTATAAATAGCCTGCAAAAAGACCCGCCTAATTTGTGGAGCTTCTTTTTTTGTTTTTGAGTTTTGATTAATCAGTTATAAGAAGGATCATGTTCAATGTTGAATTAATGTAATTTTATTTTTCCGTGAAGTTGAATAATTTGATTAATAAATTTGGTGGTGTAAAGTCAGAAATTAGTGTGCGACACCCTTTTTGTATTCGTCTCTTTTATTATTTTTCGAAAAATTCGATAAAATTTTAACAGTAGAATATTTTTATTCTACAGATGAATGATTACAACTTACTGTACGATGTACGAGTTTTATTTTTGGATGGAATGTTATACATCAAAAAATTGAAAAATTATCGTTAAGGTTATTTTAGTCAGCAGTGTTAGAAGATATTTAATGGGCAATAACTTATTGAAAACTTAGAATAAATTAACATTTGGAGTTAAGGTTTTGGTATTAGTTAAATGAATAATAAATTTAAATTTTGATCGAAACACAACCAAGTAACGAAATTAACTATTTTAAATTTTAAAATTTATTATAATATTTTTCAGTTATTTCCATTGAAAACATCGTTATACTTTTTAAACAGAAGCCGTTTATAACGTTGGATAGACCATTGTTGAATTTGTATAGAGTTTTGTACAAGTTGTGGGTTATACTTGGTTTATTTGCGCCGTCTATTTTGAAAGTGACCTAAGTTCATTTATATTTAAACTGATATATTTAAAAGTTTGAGTTTCAATAAATGCAAAATATGCGTATAGGATACCAATGTGTCCGACACTGCTTAAGTGTATCTAAGATTGTTAAATTTACAATTGAAGCGTTTTTTACAAAAACAACCATAGTCCTAATTTTTTTTTGTGATATTACTTATGAATATCGAGTGGGGAATGGCTGTTTTTGCAGAACAAGCAAATATTTACTTAACTATAACGTTGGACTATGTATCTTCTTGCAGAAACCGATCACACCATTCGATTGGGCGTCTAAGAAACTCTGTAAATCAACACTAACCGCGAAATTCGCATTTTTGGACTATGGTCATTTTTGTAAGAAGCGCCTCAATTCCTACTAAAATAATAGTTATTATTAAGTAAAAACAAGTGTTTTATCACCACAAATGGAGTTAATTTTATAGATTTTTCTGTTATTTGAGCTATTAAAATTTTGACTGCTTGCATTTTTAATAATCGAGGTGATCAAGCAATTGAGATAACACCTATTGTTAATAGTTAGTTAATATGTTCAAAATTAATATGTATATTATAAAAAATTCAAAAAGAATAAATATAGATACTTAATGTGATCTATTTTTTTCTTCTAATCCCGAGTCGTAATTAATAATTTTTCGAAAGCTTCGATACAATTTTTTCATCACTAGTTCATTGTTTGTAAATGTCAAGACAAATGTCACAACTATAATAATTTTAAAAAATTTCAAATTATTTCATTAATACACCCCTCATTTGGATCCCTCATCTACACCCTTCATAATTACCACTTATATAAAATGATTGGCAATTATACACCTATAAGGTTGATGGGAGAATAAAAGATTAACATTGTTAACCTTCTTCTGTGATTTCTAAACCGTCCTTGATTTTTGGACTATCAGGATGGAGCTCGAAATCGCTCAACAAGAGTTGCAGCGCAGCATCTTCGTGAAGACAATAAGGCAAGCAACAATTATTAACTGTGGCCATACATTCTGCAAGTGCTGCATTCAGAAGTGGGAGAGGAAAAATGACGTGTGTCTCATGTGCAGAGTGAAAATCGCAACGCACAGCAAAGTATTCGTATTGGATAACTTGATTAAAAAAAGTTTTTTTGATGGATTTAAGTTAGTTACAAGTAAAAATTAACAGTGCGCCGAACGTGCTCTTGGAAATTTGAAAAGTCGGTCGAAAGAAATCATCAACGATCGAAAGAAAAAGTTGAGACAACTTGGAATTGAAGAATTCAGACTGGTCAATGAAATTTCAGCTTATGAAGGGGTCTGACGGCGAAGAAAACTTAGAATCTAAATTGCTTAGTTCGCCATTTAATGAAGAAGACTTTGTTTGATTCACATAATGAATTACCTCCACCTGATGACCACTTTGCTTAAGTTTATGATGCATTGAGGAACGTTTGGTCCCTACTTGAAGAATACTTTTATGATAGTCGAGATTGATTACAACTTACTTCCCAGGATAAGATATTTTATTCATCCAAAGTATGAAAAAGATTATTAATGTTGATTTAGTCAAAAGTAATGTTTAAAATGTTTACAAACAATATTTAACACAATAACTATAATTTTTAATATAATTGTTAAAAACTGAAAATAAATTAAAATTAAATTACATTTTGTTGAACAGTTATTGCGGATGGTTGATCACACACTGAAAAAAATGTCATCTTAGAATGGCCCAAGAATCTGCTTCTAACATTTAGCACGGTAATTCTTGTTCACAACCCTAGTCTGAGGTATTGTTTGCGGCCAGATGTGGAACGTTTTTTAAAATTACAATTGCATGGAATGCTGTTTATTGCTTTATGGCCGATATTTTCTTTTTCGAAGGGGCGTTTAAAGTTTTACTGACAATAGATGAATTTAACAAGTAGAATAAACATTCTTGAAATCGAGCATGAAATTTGACAACAAGAATGAACATTCTTAAAATCAACAATGACCAATTCTTGGGCCAAAATTAAGAACGCGCAATTTTAAATTTAAGGCCGAAATTTCTTGCCTATAAGAATGTTTTTTTCTGAGTGCAGGAACTTTTCGGAGACAGTTAGAAACACTAATTTAAATTTTCAAATTCATGAGTATTATAAGTTTTACCGTCGGTGGCAGAATAATTCGTCAATTCTCATAAATTGCATGAGTAATTTTAACATAGAAGCAAGAAACAATTAAAAAAAGAACTCTCTCGCGCCTACCCCTAAATCTCAGAAAATTGAAAAATCCAACGGATATGCGCCATAAATAACTATTACTAAGCAACTCTGTCACTTCTTAAATGTCATATGAATGTAAATTATACGCTTAGAAATCGTTGGAACAAAAGAAATTATTGCGATAACAAATTTACTTCGGAATGGTGCCGGATATTCTTTCGGAAGATTTGAGGTGCATAATTTGCTTGGATATAGTAATGCATGCTATGAACCTTAACTGCGGCCACACATTTTGCAAACGTTGCATTCGAAATTGGGAGAGAACAAATAACTACTGTCCCCTATGCCGAAAAATAATTACTACGCACAGCAGAGTATTTCTACTAGATAATTGTATTGCAAAAGTAAGTACCTTCATCGATATCAAATAGTTACTTATAGTGAAATTAACAGTTTTATCAGCGAGAAAGTTTGAAAAGGCCTTCAAACGAAATCGCCAATGAACGCGTGAAAATGATGAAAAAACGTGAGGAAGGAGAAGACGGTTCATTGCTTGAAGTGTTGAGTAATAATGAAGTAACTAGGGATTGCCCTCCGACTGAAGAAGTGTTGGATCAGGAAATTAGTAATACGTCGTCTCCAAACGAAGCAAATCTACAATCAGATTATAATGAATTGGATAACAGTTCACCTCGCAATGAAGAAAACTTTGATTCAGGTGACGATGAATTGAATTACACTGCACATTCCAATGAAGGGGAGTTTGAAGAAAATTACGAGGAATTGAGTGACGGTTCATTTCGCAATGAAAGAAATTCTGAATCAGATGTCGATGAATTGAATTCCACTTCATTTCCCATGGACGACGAGGAGTTTGAACTAAATTCTGAAGAAGTCAGTGATTTTGATATTGAAGAATCAAGTAACTCATCAACTTTCATTGAAGTAGACCCTGACGAATTTGAATTTCATTCAGACGCAGACTTCAGTAACAATTTGTCTTCCAGTGACGATATTTGGTAATGATTACTTATTACAGCGTCATTTCCAAGTTTTATGTTGGAAGATAAAATGTTAACATTATTCGAGACAAAAAATACTTGCATAATATCAATGTTTACTTAACCGTTAATTATGTAAGCTAAACAGATGTATTTCGCAAAAATTAAATTACAGTAAGAAGATATTTCTAATTTTCTTTAAAGGGTCGTTTACATCCAATTAACGTACGGAAATTAAGATGCTTGGCAAAAGTGATTGGTGCAATTTTTCCAAATAAAAGTAATATGACCAATCACTTTTGTCAAACTTGTTAATTTCCGTACGTTAATTAATTTAATTGGATGTAAACGCCCTTTAAGGTGTCAGGTTAATCGAGCAATTAAATATACACTATTGTCAGATGTAAGAAACATGGGCCACCCATTTTTTAAAATAATTTTTGTAATAGCATCACTGTTACAATACTTCAAATAAAACGTTTGATATTTTACGATAAAAGAGGCAATCAGGTAGCAGAGAAAGCAGTATTAGATGCTTATCAATTTATTTAAGGAACAATCATCGTCACAAATAAAATTTTAAGATATGCGGCCCATTCGATATTATCGCTAAAATATCCAGGTGCCTACTTTCTTCAACTATTTTTGTGTTTTCGGTCATGATTTTACTGGCATTCGCTCAGTCACTGCAAGTTTGTTGTGTTCGTTATTGTTTTAAGTGCTGAAGATTGTGCAACAGCTGTAGCTCTTGTGGAAGATGGACGCAGGTAGCGACATGTGGCCAGAGTGTGTTTAATGTCGGCTGTTTTACCGTCCAAATGCTACTTGAACGGTTTAGAGAAACCGGCAGAAATACGCGGAGACCGGGATCTAGTGAAAAAAGAAGAACAGCTGCAAATCATGACCAATTTCTTGTTCTTAATACACTACGTAATCGTCATTCGACTTCAGGACAGACAAAAATTAATTTCGTGAGATTCGTGTGTGTGGATAGTTCCACCGAAGGTTACAAGAAGTTGGTTTAAAAGCTTGTAGACTAGCAGCTGGACCAAAACCTCTCCCACGTCGCCCAATAGCCAGACTCCAATTTGCTCACGACCATTTGAATTGAGTAACGATTCGCGCAGTGCGCCTTCAACCCCCGGCTTAGCCATGGAGAAAGTTCAGTGATGGTATGGCCGCATTGGTCGTCGTCGATGGAAGGTCGCTGACGGCACGACTGTATATTGAGAAGGTTTCGGCAAATCACGTAGTTCAACTTGCTCCACATATCGGCGATGGCTTTGCACTACTAAAGGGATAACGCAAGATCGCATTCAGCGAGGTGCGTCACTGAATATCTGGATGCAGTAGGAATAGAAAACTAAACTGGTTAGCATGTACCCTGGATGGAAACCGTATATACCATGTTTGGGACATACTGTGGAGGCGCTTGAGAAATCGAATATGTGCACCAGGCATAATAAATAAACTTTGTGTGACATTTTAGGAAGAATGACAGAATCTTCTGCAAAATGATATTCATGACCTCATTAGTGGTATGGGCCGCCGTATGCAGGCAATAGTTAGGGCAAGAGGACGCAATACAAAGTAATGACATCTATTCAAGTAAAATTTTCATTCATTATCTTTGTTCAGTTCATTTTGCAAAAATGCAATTTCTTAATCTTACACTCACATTATCTTTAAATTTTATATATGATGATTATTGTCCATTAAATAAATTGATAAGTACCCCAGCAAACCACAACTTATAACATTAACGTAGATTTTATATAACATCCGTACTTTGAATGTATACAGATATGTAACAAGTAACATACATGTAAGTTCCATGTACCATACAATGTCCCGTCCAGTTATGTAAATATAAAAATATTGATGTAACATTTATGTAACTGTGATATATGCATGTTATGTAGTACGCCCCAGCAAACCATTTTAGATTTACATATAGCATTTACGTATCTTCTAGAGAACATTGTTATAATACTTTTCTAACATCACTGCTACATTAATGATACCAAAATGGTTGCAGCAAATATACGTTTCTATAGTAAACTGGTTTAGGGAGTTGTTTTCGTTAATCCTGCTTTCAATTGTAACGAACGACTTTCTCTTTGAGTTCGAAAATCTTAAAATTTGTTAGGAAATAGTTTATTGTGTTTATTTAATGTTTAGTTTGACACAATGAAACAATTCGTCAATAACCAGAAAGAAACGATAAAAATAATTCTATTTTATTTATATTTAATATTCCCTTTGATTCACATAGGGTGTAAGGCAATTTATATTTAAAATTATTTAAATGCTGTAAATATAAGTGTCAATAGAATTAATGTTCTTTAATTTACCTAAATCACAAAGTAGCAACTAACTGTCCCGAATCATTGCATTTAACATTATTTTTTTAGAAATTTTAAATTTCTTTGGCGTAAAAATATCATAGCCTAGATTTCGCATTTTTTACATTTCAGTTACACGATTCTTGAAGAAAACTAAAATATTTATGATATTAAAAATAAATATTTATCGCCTGAACGATACACACCAATGAAATAAGAGGTAATTATACGGCTTAATGCTGTTCATATGCAGAAGCGCTTTCTTTAAAAAACTGTTTTAAATTACATATATTTGAATGATGTTTAGCAATAATAAGTTAATCCACAATGTATAAGAAAATGAGTTAACAAACATTTATGAGTCGTTCTTAAGCTGCTATACGTAAAGCAAGAATGATTCAAACCATAAAATAAAGTGTACTGTCAACTCATAAATGTAAACTGCAAGATTGAACGAGTTAATCAATAATGAATTACCCTCTACTCGAAAATATAGTGATGTGACTTGTAACTATAATTTCTTTGAGTATAAGATATATTTTATTTCTGGATCCTTTGAAGGCCTAGAAATGGCCGATATTATATTATATTCCCTATAAATATAAAAAATAATAATTTTTATAACAATTGTAACGTAATATATATATTACAATACAATGTAACAAAATAACTATTTCCAACATTAAAAATTATGCTCTTGTAATGTTACAATGTAACGTAGCATTCACGTGCAAATAGAATGTAACCAGTATATATCCATGAAGTATCAACAGTAATATAACAAGGACGTATAACTTGTAACATACATTTTACATAAATAAGTCATATCGTAATTATATCACTTCTTCAGCAATATTTTATGTTATAGTGATATAGAAAGAACAAACTGATATAAATCTTACATAATTATCGAAACGTATATTTGCTGTAACCATTTTGGTATCATTAATGTAGCAGTGATGTTAGTAAAGTATTATAACAATGTTCTCTAGAAGATACGTAAATGTTATATGTAAATCTAAAATGGTTTGCTGGGACCATTATGCTGTTTTTTTCTACAGCCTGATAGTCTGTTTTATCGTAAAATACCAAAAGTTTTATTCGAAATATTGCAATAGTGATAATAATTATTTTTAAAAAGAATGGGTGGCCCGTTTTTCTTGCACCTGAGTGTATTTGGCACTTATGCAACCCAATCTTACCCACGTAACATATGTACACTCTGCCGCACATTAACTGCGACACGACGTTCGACGCTTGCATGCCATGTTACAAGAATGTTTGCATGGGAGTATGCAAATTATCAGGTCCGTATGCAAGATTTGATATTGAGGATCAGTTTTATGAAGTCAAAAATCAAAATAAGTAAGTGAAACGAGAGAAACAACAAATAAAATACGTTCTTGTAACAGTCGAACAGTTTCAAGAAAACAAGCTCAAATTTGTTACTAAACAGTATTTATTATTAATAAAACTAGCAAATCATTAATTTGTTGTTATTAAATACATAAGAAATATACACGCATTTAATAAAATGTTATTGTAACGCATCAAAAACCTTAATTGACATTCTCGGTGCTTCGTTTACGAGAAGATGGAAAATTTTGCCAATTTTTTTTTTTTACGACGTTAATCGATACTTAAATGTTTAATCTGATACGAAACAAATGCAATTAATTAATTTATTGGAATAATTAGTAGATATTAAATGAGGAGTAACCATTCAAAATGAAACGTCCGTTTTCTTTTGAAATTGAGATTTTATGCGTTTTAGATTCTTTTTCAAAGTTTACATCGGTTTTCGTGTCTAGATTTAAACAAAACAAAATATAGACATATCCATTGTGATAGATTTAAAATTCATTTTAATTCAAAAATGAATATTTACGAAAAACATTTATTGTTCTATTATTATTATTATTATTATTATTATTATTATTATTATTATTATTACAAACAAGACATCCAAAATGCTTAATTTTTTTTAGCGCAAGTTTTCTTATTTTTATTCCCTGCAATTCTTTGAACTGAATTTTTTTTTTTCTTCGGGAGAGGAAAATTTTTAAGAAAACGACTGTCGGCCCAACTTCAACAGACGAGCCAGGTTTTCCACAAAGGGTACAATATACCAGCCCACCAACGGCCCACTGCCGGCAGCATGTGCTGCCAGCAATGGGATATCAATAAGCCAGCAGACCATACCCAGCGGGAACATATTACTGACTAAAAACCCCTCTAGGCTTTGATGTTGTTTGGCCTGGAACAGGAAGCTTGGAATAGTATTTATTCTATACTTCTGACGCTGTGGGTGGCTGCTCAAAAGAACGGGAAGTGGACGCACAGAAAGAGCCGCGGGGGCAGGGATTATACGATGATGGACCTCAGATGACGATACCGATCACGCAGATCGGGTACGTAGTCCGCTGACGCCCGAATCAAGGGATTCGGGTGGACTGTCGTGCGTTCGAAAAATTTTTCCATAAGAGAGACGATGTGTTTGCGAAGTGACTGTATATTTAAATCACGGAGGATGTGTGTGTTCCGAACAAACCAGGGTGCGCTCATAACCAGACGAAGAGCTTTATTTTGTACGGCGTATACCTCCGCCATGTAAGAGGGAGCCGCATTTCCCCAGACAGAGATCGCGTATGTGAGGGTGGGTCTTATAATTGTTTTATATAGTAACAGCTTGTTATCAATTGATAACACGCTGTTACAGCCAAATAGTGGAAAAAGTTGAGCTATTCGCCCGTAAGCTTTTTGCCGCACGTGATTTATGTGGGGACGCCACGAGAGTCTGTTATCGAGGATGACACCCAGGTATTTCGCGGAAGGCTTCCACGCAACCGGTTGTTGAACTGAAATAATGGTTTCACTTTCTATAAGTAACGTTCGGCAGGTAAACAATTCTCAGTGAGGGTCAGAATCAGCTTTTTGTGAATTTGTAAAATCGGAATAGTTAAATGTTTAAACTGATACGAATAATTAATTAATTCAGTGGAATAATGCAATTGGATATCTCGAAATTTTCAATTGGGCTGTTTGTTGTTAGATTATTCAATCTTCCAGATAATCGGAATTTCTCTTTGCAAATTGAGACGAATTTAACTTTAACAAACAAAATTTAAAAATCTGCATTAACGCAGTTTATTGACTGCACTCATAATTAATAATAATGCACTGGTCACTTACTAATTAGAGTATTATTGAGATTCTAAATAACTGTCACTTTACGAAATATGTTTTTTTCCAATTTAATAAGCAATCATAATAATTTACATTCTATGGGCTTATAGTATGTCTATTGGTCTGCGAGATCTTTTGGCCACTTCTTCTTAAGACGTCTAAGAGTGGGTTCTTCTATGAGATGAGTCACTAGTTCGTTGGGGTGAAGTTCCAATGTATTTTGATGCTTCGCAGCGTATTGATTGATTATCTCAGTCACATAAGGGATATGAAGGTCCGAATTGAGAGTTTGGTTAGTAACATATCAAGGAGCGGCTGCCATGGTGCGGAGGGCTTTTGATTGAAAGCGTTGAATAATATTTATGTTTGATCTACTTGCACAGCCCCATAACTGGCAACCGTAGGTCCAGATGGGCCGAATTATACACTTGTATAGTAAGACTTTGTTGGTTAGTGATAGCGGTGAGTTTTTTCCAACAAGCCAATATAGTTTCTTCAGTTTTAGATCCATTTCTTTTCGTTTCTTGATAATATGGGTTTTCCACGTCAGTCTTTTGTCAAGATGAAGTCCCAAGTATTTTATTTCATTGACTGCGGAATGGGTATATTGTGGAGACTAACAGATGGGCAGGTTTGGGGTCTGGTCGTAAATGTAATATGCGCTGATTTATTTCCATTCACCTCAATTCTCCACTTAATTAGCCACTGCTCTATTTCATTTAAGTGGGTTTGGAACAATGCTGATGCAGTTACAGGATCTTCATGGCATGAAAGTATGGCTGTATCATCCGCAAATGTTTCAGTTTCTGCATGATTTGTCGTAGGTAGGTCGTGTGTGTATAGGAGGTATAACAGAGGACCTAGCACACTTCCCTGGGGTACACCTGCATTTATCTCTTTAATTCCGGATACTTCCTTACCTTGCCTGACTTGAAATGTTCTATGAGTGAGATAGGAACGTAGTAGCAGGTAACACTCATGGAGAAACATTTTCTTTAGTTTAAAGAGTAGTCCTCTATGCCATACTCTGTCAAAAGCTCGTCGAATGTCCAGAAAAACAGCTGTACAGAACTTTTTACATTGTAATGAAGTTTGAATTGTGTTTGTAAGTCGATGGCATTGCTGAATGGTTGAGTGATGATGCCTGAAGCCAAATTGATGGTTAGGTATCCATACTCTAGACAGGAGGCTAATAGGACGATAGGAAGTGATTTCATTGGGAGGCTTACCTGATTTAGGGATAAGAATGATCTGTGCAATTTTTAACTGTAACGGCCAGTAAGTAAGATTAAGGATTCTGTTAAAGAGGATTTGTAGGAAACGAATTCCGTGATCGGGTAACTGTTTGAGTACTATTGCCGTTACGAGGTCGTGTCCCGGAGTTTTTTTATTTTTTAGCCATTTTATCTTTTGCACAATTTCTTGAAAACGAATTTCACGAATTGGTGGGGACAGTTGGAGTGAAGTTTGTAATGCTTCTTCCACTTCCTCATCAATTTCATCAGAATTCGGTTGGAAAACGCCTTCCAAGTAATGTGCAAATGCATCCGATTTTTCTTTGTCAGATCGTAGCCAAGAAGCTCCTTGATCACGAATCCGCGGAATATGGATTTTTGGTTTTTTAATGCTTTTGGTGGCTTTCCATATTGAATTATCGGTGATTGTTAGTGATTTCAAATACGTTTGGAATGTCTCGTTCCGTATAGCTTGTAATTTGTTTCGAAGTTTATTATTGAGTTGGTTGAACCTTCTCTTATCTTCGATACTATGTGAGCGGTGCCATTGTGCCCTTGCTTTCCTTTTTTCCTTTACGATTTCAATGATTTCGTTAGGAATGTTGGAACTATGAATTTTAATATTTGTTGACTGGGGCGTGGCAGTTCAGCCCGCATTCTGTATCGTAGTTATGAAATGGTTTGTAGCATATTCTAGGTCGCCTGTAGTTTTTAGCCTTAGATTATTGTCGAGGTGTTGCTCAATGTAAGCCTTGAAGGTAACCCAGTCTGTCCTCCTATTGCTAATCGCAGGGCCGGGTGTTTTATAAATTACACTTGTGCTAATAGTGGCTATAATCGAAGAGTGATCAGACATAAGATCGTAGGTTGAAGTAACGTCCATGTAGTTGTGGAAAAACCCTTTGGTAATGAAGAAGTCCAAGAGACCTGGAACTTTCCCTGGATCAGACGGCCAGTATGTCGGGCTTCCAGTGGATATAAAATTGTAGTTGTTGTCGGTAATAAGTTTAAGAAATGCTCTGCCTTTTGTAGTTATTAAGCGGGATCCCCAATGGGTATGTTTTGCCATAAAGTATCCGCCTGCTATAAATTTTTGGCCTAAAGTGTCAAAAAATGTCGGCAACCTTTGGTGGGACAGATTGTGTTTTGGAGGGCAGTAGATGGCTGAAACTATTAATGGAGTTGTGAGTTTTTCAACCTGGATTGTCGTGGCTTGTAAGAATTCTGTTTTGTATTCCGGTAGTTCCGAGTAAGTGATAGAAGTGCGAACAATTATCGCTGTACCACCGTGCGCAGTATTATCCGGGTATTCAGTGTGATACACTGAATAACAGGGAATTTTTATGTACGTTCTGTTAGTGAAATGACTCTCTGAAACGAGAAGAATGTCTATATTGTTAACATTTAGGAAATTTTCAATTTCAAGGTTTTTATATTGTAGTCCATTGGCGTTCCATAATGCTATACGAAGAAAGTTAGCCATTAGCCAGTTAATTTGGTTATGACGGTACTTAACATGTTTAAGATTATACTATTTTGTTGAAATAGCTGATTAAATAGGTTTTTAAATTCGCCAAGGAACTTTTGAAGTGTCAAGTCTTGACTTGGATAGCGATGGTTTTTGAGGCTATTTGGGAGTAGGTTGGATTAGATGGTTCGGGTCGATTAGGCAGCTGTTGGACAGGTTCCTGGCAACTGAGATATGGGAAGTTTCGTTCTGTTGGTTGAAATTGAAAGGATTTTCGAACTGACGATTGATTATTTGTCTGGTATTTCTTTTGAAGCTCTTGATATACTAAGCACCCCTTATAATTTGCGGGGTGATCTCCCTCGCACAGTACGCATGTGGCCTTAGTGTCCCTGGTTTTAGTACAAGTCTTGGTGTCGTGGGGTCCTCCACATTTTACGCATGCATATGGCCTATTGCAGTATGTACGAGTATGTCCATAATTTTGGCATCCAGTGCATTGAACTATTTCTGTATTTCTCCTAGGAGGTTTAAAACTGACAACCAGGTTTTCTAGCAAACGAACATTAAAGATGTCCTTGTTATTTTCGGCCGGTTCAAGGTCGATGAAGAAAATTGGAAGTGGTTCCTGAGATCGTTTGCTTTTTATATTGATAATACTGCGGACTTTGTGTTCTAGGTTGTTGAGGGCTTTTTTATCTCGTTAGTTGAGGTAGAATGATGAACATGTTTTAATACTACCTTGTAGGGTCAATCTTGTTACATTTGGTAGGAATGGTACATCATCTTTTGTTCATTCAAACATTTTATAAGTTTTCTGTAAATCTCAGGAGTTCTTGCATTTATCTTTATCACATTATCTGTTAAGCTCTTAGTCGTAAATTGTTCGATTTCTGCTACATTAGTTAAACTTTGTATCATTTTATCATAATTTGACACGCCTTGTACATGTCGATTCGTTTACGGACCGATCAAATCAAGTACACGAATGTACATCCAAAGGACATTCATGTTGATCCGTTTATGGATCATCCAAATGAAGTCCATAGCCGTGCATTTAATGGACGTTCATACTGATCCGTTTATGTATTGTCCGTTTATGTCCATGAATGTACGTCCAATGGACATCCATGTTGATCCGTTGATGGACGTCCAGATTAAGTCCATAAATGTACATCCACTGGATGTCCCATTTATATCCATTGCTGTAATGTACATTTATGGATGAGCTTGGACGTCCATTGGACGTCCATTATAGATCCGCTTGTGGATCGTCCATAAATGGATAAGAAATGGACCAACATGTACGTCCATTGGACGTCCTGTGTTACCTGGGTAAGGGGGTTTCCCTTTTTACGAGGGGAGTAACGTTACTGTTAATTTTATCTAGAATAGAGTGGTTAAGTTCGTATTAATTCAGTTCATGACCCCGCTGGGAATATATTTTGCCATACTGTATAAATATTCTTTTCAACAAACATTACAACACGGCCTATGTAATTAAAAATGTAATATTAAATAGGAGCGTGTTGAAACTAAATCGTGGTAGTGTTAAAAATAAAATGACAGTCAAACTTCTTCTCACAATATATTATTTGAAATCAGAAATACAGTAACCCCTCGGTAATGCGAACTAGGTTGAGATGAACTGTATATTGAATTTAAAAGGGGAAGATAGAATAATGAGCAAGTTTCAATTCTAACTTAGTGCGCAAATTATTTAGGTGTCGGCATTCGTGAAACAAGCCTTAGATAAGCCAAAAAATTAAACGAGTTAGTTTATTTCAGAATGGCTAAAGAGGCCTCAAGAACCAATAAGTTTAAAAACTGAACAAGAAATTTTAGGTGAAGTTGTTATAACTATTTTTATATTCCACATTACGTAACTTGTTTTATTTGATTTATTTCTCTATACAAAGAAAACAAAATATAAAAAATGTGAGCAAACTTATAACTCGGTTTACACGAACAAATAAATATAAGGCGAGTCAAAATTTTCTGATCCCGTCGAGTTTATGTTAACGAGAGGTTCCTGTATTCCGAAAGGCGTTAAACGTGACCTTACTGTATTTTATTTTGATAACATGATAATAATAATAATCAGCAATCTTTAAAACCACTACAATAATTTATTATTTTCGTCGAAAATCAGACTTCATATATTAAATTTATAAATTATTCATATTTGTAAAAAAAATTCAAAATTTTCCAAAATTTTCATAATTTGAATTCAAAGATTTTTTTTGCCGAAATGTTTCTGATTTCAAATAATATAGTACCTATAAGAAATATTTAAATAAATGTTTCTTTAAAATCGGTACTGTTTCTGAGGATTACGAAGATTCAACGATTTTTTAGGCTTCATTGCTCGCCCACAAAGAAATAAAAACTATTTACATACAATGTTGAGCAAAGAATTATTGCTGTTTCGCAAAAATTACGTGGGCTCTAAATTATTTTTAAAAAACTATGCAATACAATATTTGGAGCACGTGCGCTCTAGACTACTGAGAGAAAAACGATGTTTGAAGGTCAATGTGAGTATTGAAAATAAATTCGATCTGTTCTTGTACAGATTTTACATCTTCAATCTCGCAAAAAAACAAAATAGTAAAAATGCAGTTTTAAAATTTAGTCGAGTCAAATTTTTTCTGCATTTTCATTAATAATGGATGTAGATGAAATACGGAAAATTTTTCAAGACACTCAAAAATTTATTTTCTAACAGGCTTTTGATATTTGACTTGACAAATTACCAAGTTTGCACAAATAAAGTTTAAGTTGCCATTTGTGGAATAACTTTAGGCGTTTTTTATTACACATTTTTGTAATTTATCACATTTCAAACATTGATAAATTTAAAAAAGAGACCAAATAGAAAGTACGATAAAAGTTTTTTGTCTGATAAATTTCATCTAATCGAAAAATTTTCACTAAAAATCAACCAATCATTGAGTAGGGGAATAAATTTTAGCGCATATTTGCATCTTTAAACTGACGATCGACGTACAGACAGACGAATTATCTGGTACTCTACTAATTAATTCCAGGTATGTATCAAATTCTCTATTATAGCTTTAGAAAGTGTTAAGTCGCTCAGATCGGTTCAAACTGTTGGACTTTACAGATTAAAATAACCTCTTCTTGGAATTATCGAATTTAATGGAAATCTTGGCTTTTCGAAAATGGAGCTCGAAATTGTACAGCACGAATTGCAGTGCACCATTTGCATGGAAGTAGTAATTCAAGCAATAAACCTCAACTGCGGGCACACATTCTGCAATTATTGCATTCAGAAGTGGGAGAAGAAAAAAAAATTGTGTCCCATATGCAGAGTAGAAATCACGACGCATAGCAAAGTACTGCTGCTAGATAACTACATTGCAAAAGTAGGTGCCTTAATTGATTTCAGTTTGATATTTGTGAAATTAATAGCTTTTTGAGCTTGTCCCTGAAAATTTGAGAGGGCACCGAGACAAAGTCATCAGAAAACGCACTGAAGAGCTGAGATGCGGTTCAAATAGTTCATTTCGTACTACAATAGCTAGCATTGATGACTCACATATCAGTTGGATTACCGATGAAGAAATCTATGATTCGGAAAATGAGGAAATGAGTAACATTTCATCTTCCATTGATGAAACCATTGGGGCAGGTATTACAGAATTAAACAACATTTTGAGATATAACAAAAAATTGAGTTAGTAAAAGTTTGTATCTCAATGAGGAAAACTTTGATTTAGGTAATGAGGAAGTTGGTAGCAGTTCGGCTGACAATGAAGAAAACGTTATTTCATATAGTGAGGAATTAAACAGCAGCTTGTCTTTCAATGAAGAAAGCTTCAATTCAGAAAATGAAGAATTGTGCAGCAGTTCACCTGCTAATGAAGAAAGTGCTGCTTTAGATAGTATCTCGTCTTCTAGTAATGGAAGCCTCATTTTAGAAAATGAGGAATTGAGCATTGATTTGATTAATGACGAATTGAATGACAATTCTGGCCCAAACGCAAAATACGTTGATTCCGACGTATTGATTATCAGCCCATCTTTCAATCAAGTCGTTTTAGTTTCAGATAGTGAGGAATTTAGTAGCTGTTCGTCGCCCAATAATACAGATATTGACGTATACCCCATCAGTTCGTCTATTGCTTCAGAAAATCTTGATAATAGTTCATCCTCCAACGACAGAAGCATTGATCCAGATGATGATTGACTACAACTTTAGTTTCTAAAATTTATTGCGGAAAATAGAATGTGAACATTGTTACAGAATATTGAACCAATGAAAATACTTTTATATTGTGTGTGTAGTTAGTTTTGTAATTTTTGTAGTTTATTAAGTTAAATAAGGATCTGTAGGCTATTTTATAACAATTTCAAATAAAATTTTTAGCATTTCAAAAACAGAATTTAACGAAGAACCGATTTTGCTCACTTGTGTCTCCTTGTATACTCAGTTAGCGTCTTGGGTGCAAAACTGGTACACCTGTGAGCAAAATTTTTTGTTTCTTCACGTGCATTGTAATATACCAGTTTATAAGCGATAATAAAACGTCTTGCGTGATACAACTCACCGTGCACGGATTGGAAGTTCAATTTTGTGAGAGATAAAGCGAATTCACTTTTGCACCGTTTTTGTAACTTTCATTATTAGTATGTACCTCAGACTTTAATTACATTTTTAATGTTAAGTTGTTACGGTAATTGAAGTTTTTAGAGAATCTGTTAAAAAAGTATGTTTTGCTGTGTTTACCAAAATAAGCTCCGTTTTATTTTGTTCTTTTTAGTCAGTTTTTTAACAAGTACTGTAGCGCTTGGGTAACTCTTGAAGGGGGTGTATAATTGAAACAATGCAATTTCACGAGGGGTTCGTCCTCCACCGTTGTTTTATTACAAATAATCAACACACGAAAAAGAAAGAAGTTAACAAGAACAATTTTAAACCATACAATACAAAGAAATAAGCAAAACAGTCCTTCATCTATTGATGGACCGAAACCAACTGTCTTTTGTCACCGTAATCACTTTATATGACCCTGGGATGTCGGTCAGAAACACTCAAGACGAGGGTGCTTAGGCCGTGACGTCGTGGTCCGCTAACCCAGGGTCGTCCCATAAGGGGTGTCGCGTTACAGTACTAATTTGTAACAGCAGTAAATAAGCATTAAAAAAAATTGTAACATTTAATTTCATGAATGCTGGCTGGTATAGCTGCAATATTCTTTCAACCAATAGATGAACTGCTTTCCTCAATAGTGTGTCGAGGGGTATTGATCAGAACTATTAGCAATCCTCATCACTTAAATTTGAGGGCACAATTTTTACAAAATGGAAAAACAAAATAATGTAATTAAAATAATCTTTTTATTCAATTTTAACTATAGGTGGCGTTTCTCGGTCGAAAAATAAAAAGAACTAGAGGGGGTATAATTTATATAAACTAGTAAACAAGCAATTCGTATTTATTCATGAAATTTCTTTAATCTTTTGCAAGTGAATACATGATCGGAAAAATCCAAAAACCTTTGTTTTTTAAGCAAAATGCAGTATTAATAATAAAGATAATAACATTTTTTGCAGTACCGATATAATACGTATAGTTAGTACAATTGTTAAAAATGACCGGATAATTTAAAGTATTTGCGCCTGTTGCTGGAATATTAATGTCTTGCGCTTTTGTTATTAATTTATCATTCTCTACTCCCATTGTTGAACTGCATTGTGGCTGTGGCGCTGTTTGAGTATTGTTTAAAATTTTATTGGCAACATCTAGTTTGTAGTTTAAAGAGTCATCTATTATAGCCTTCGGGGACACTAGATGAACCCCATCCTCCATGCCGTTTTAAGGAAGTTAAATCACCACCTACATCCACCCACCAGCAACGTAGCTAACAATCTCATAAAACAATGTCCCGTGAATTCATTGGGATTGGGAAGATTTAAATACACTGTTTACGCGTGAGCAATTGTTTTAACTTTTGTTGAAAGTAGATCTTTCTGAAATGCTCACGTTCCACGAGCACTTAAACGCGAGGAACTGATATTATGCTTTTGATTCGATGAAAATAAAAATACGGATGATAATGTAACTATGACTAATTTATTATAAGTATTCGTCGCTTTACAAGTTATTTCAATACTGTCGCAAAGGTACAATAAATAAACCTTTCAGTACGGAGGCTATAAAAGCACTGTTTTAAGAATTATAAACAATAATCTGAAATGGGTCGGTTACACCCTGGTAACACATGTGTGCCATTAATTTTACAAAAACACTTATGAAAATGTCGAATGTCGACTACTGACACTGACAAATTTATCGAGGGACGACTCCAGGGGGTCAGGCTATTTAACAAGTGATTAGTTTGAACTTAAATGTGCATATGTTTTTGAACACAAAGAAAAGGGACACAACATACACTAAGAATTCATTTAGCGCTTCCTCGTTTAACGCTGATTTGATATAACGCTGTTTGCTCGAAGTCTAAAAAAAAACATTACGCTGATTGAAATTATTTAGGCATTTCATTCATTCGTATATAGCTACATGGTACGATTATTTCTGAATAATCAGCGAAAGGTACCTATCAATTTATGGTAGCGCTGTACTTCCTCTAAATCTATGTTTGCTTGGTACATTTATTTTCGCGTATCTTGTTCATTAGCAGTTATTAATTTATGTGCTGTAATCCTCGATATTATTGTGTAAGAAAATCAATAAAAATCCTATTTGTACATTAAAAATAAATCCGTACAATTTATTAGATTATTCAGAATGAATAAGTGTAGTAATAAAATCAAAATGACAAGAAAAACCATATGGAAACCATATGCTGAGGCGATTGGAACACGATGAATGTCAAGTCGATATTGGAACCGCTTTAACCCCGCAGAGCTGGCGACATAGGTCTCAGAGACCGACTTTTATTGGAAACGCTGAATAATATTTTAATCTTTTAATAAATTTGGCTGATTCTTCGGGTAGCTGCCTCATTTGGTCAGCGTTATCATCAGTTTTTCGTATGATAGCGACGTGTGCAGACATATTATTTTTGTGTTTTGCGTAGTCGTCGGCTGTGGAACCGTCGGCCAGTCGGTATGTAAGTAAAATAAGCTGAATGCAATTTTCCTTTTTTTTCATTTTGTTTAATAGCTTATTGTGTTAAAACTAAACTTACTTTCAAAAAAAAGTCTAATGATTTGCTTTTTTTAGAGGTGTTACAAAAAAGTGACATAATTTTCATATCAATGGAATAGCCACTGTTTAAGTTTAATAAAAATAATGTTATATTCAATCTAATTGTGATTTATTGTAGAGAAAGGACGCAGTTTCCAATATACAATAAATTTAGATTTAACATAAAATAATATTTTTCAATAATAATTAAAGTATAAAAACTCTCGGTCTCTGAGACAGACGTCAGTCACGATTAAAATTTATTTCGCGTTAGCTCTGGTGGATTAAATATGCCTGTTTCTACAATACGAACCATTTTAGAAATAAAATTTGTTTAATTTCGGTCTCGTATTCCCCTTTCACTATTTACTATGTGTTAAAATGACCTCGTTTAAGGGGGTATTCTAGTGTAGAAATTTGAAAAAATCAATTTTTTTTCTTCTCATATTTTCAAAGCTTAACCTTTCAAGAATATGTCTTTAAAAGAATTTGTCAAAATTTTAATTATTTCTGGAGATATAGCTATTTTAGTGACACGACATCCAAACCGGCTGGGCCGGAACAACACTGGGCGTAATTTTACCCGAAACTTTAAACGCGTTTTTCTCGAAACTACTTTTTTCAAAAAGTTTGTCATGATTTCTCAAGTTCTACTTAACCGATTTACTTGTAATTTGGTGTGATTCTTCTCTATATATGTCTCTATCGTACTAACTATGATTTATAATAAATTATTTTTTTTACTATTTTTAAAAAATTCAGAAAAGTCAAAAAAACAGTAAAAAATTTTACTATTTTTTCGGACATCCGCAATTTAGCGAAAAAATTTTTTTTCAGTTTTTTTTAGTTAGTACGATAGCAGCATTTATCTAGATAAATAATCTTTTTTATTTTTTTGTTTTACATCATTTGGAGGGTTGCAATCGTGACAGACTTGGCGCGCCATTTTTTTCCAATCCCCCACTTTTTTTATTTATAGCACGCAAAAAAACACCTCAAATTCATGCCTCTAGACTAGAATACCCCCTTAACACTGTTTCGTTTAGCGCTTCGACATCTAGGAGCACATCCTGAGCACTAAACGAGGTCTTAGTGTACGTTGCTATTTGTTGTGGCATAGAATCCAATTTGTGTATGCTGACAACTTGCTTAGTACATTTTCGGTTACGGTAATTTAAAATAAATCTTTTATCGCTTATTTCTTTTGGACGGACGTGTGCATATTTTCTATAATATTCTAAATATTTTCCCGTCACCGTAAATGATCGTGGTTTATTTGTTTTATTGTCTGGTATTTTTATTAACAACGCAGATCCTAAACCTTCTATGTGATCTACGGTCATGCGTGCCAATTCTTCAAGTCGATATGCGTCCGCAATTCCAAATGCAAAAGCAACCTACTACAAAAATAACTGACAACCAAAATATGTAAATAAATTATTCATAAGTAATATCACAAGCGAGTGAGAATAAATTGAAAATAATTCGACAGATTTTCGAAAACTTGTTGCCAGGGAATAGACACGAGAGCCTCATACTGGTTCTTCTAAAAACAAATATTTGTGTCTGTTTGTTATTGTGATTGTAGAACTTAGAAAGCCGTCTGGTTTTTAAGGTTGTCTTTCAAATCTTCTTGTTGCTTGCACTTTAGTTATTAACAAGTTAAGTTGAAAATGATTGTGATATAACTTTAACAAATAGTGCCGTTTTTTTAATTTTATTAGGCAAGCTGCTACTTAAAAAATATTTTGAAATATTCGACCAAGCGCTGAAAAAATGGCAATTTACTAAACACCTATTTTAAAATTTTGGAAGTAAGCGTAGCTTGTATTTTTGGTATTCATTTATTTCTGCGGCTTTCTCTATTGTTTATTTGCCAATCTGGCTGCCCGATGTATTTGCCTCTAATAGTCAAACCTTAATGTTCCCAAAAATTACAAATATATTTTATCTCTCAAAAATAATTAGCATATAACAATAATTTCATTGTGTGCTAAAAGTACCTGTGCATCTAATTAAAAATCTTATAAAATTAGAGTCGGCTAACTGTAAATATGAAATGTTTAATGCATTAATTCACTTATTCAATCAATATACAAATTAAGGAAATTGAACACAGTGCATGTTGAACTTAAAAATATTTGCGAAGATAAAACAGCAATTCATATGTAAAATATCATTTCACAGAAAGCTATTTAATTGTTTCATGCACATAATTACTGCTAATGAATTAACCATTAGTTTTCCCACATCAATCAAATTATGATGTATTGATTCTGCCACAACTTCAGCAATAAATAAATTTTTGAATTCAGTTTCATTTGAAGCCAGGTGGCAGTTAATATGACAAACGATGAAACAGCTTCATCCAAATCCGACAACTGCATAAAAAATACACGTTCGTACTTCTGCGAGTACTGCAAAAGCACAAGCATCCACGGGGTTAAATATGTAGGAGAGCAACAACGCAGCTTAATAGAAAGGTAATTATTTTTCCCTATTTTCTTAATTTGCGTTTCATAATAATTTAGAATTCTTTGGTCGCTGATTTTTGCAACGTCATTGTACTTTTGCATACAACTTATTGTGGACACTTACAACAAATGGGACCGAACTCCTGTCTTGGTAACTTTCGCCACCACTCAAACACCGGTTTGGAAGATTCCTTTTCCAGCAGTAACAATATGCCCAGAAATAAAATCTAAACCACGAATTTACAACTTTTCGAAAAATTTCGAACGCATTCGAGACATGGAGAATTTAACACAAGAGGAGTATAATCTGCAATTAACTTTAATAAAAACATTAATAATATTTCTCTAGGTACGAAGATTTTGAGATGGCTTTCGTACTGTGTGGAGATTTAGATTATGGTCTACAATTTCCGGACAACGATTTTCTTCCAGGAGAAAAACTATTAAATTTTTTGACCAACGTATTTATCCATTTTATTCCGATTATTTAATACCCACATCTTATCTTTGTAGGTAGCACCGATTTTGCATGAAGTGGTGGTTTCCTGTACTTGGATGGGAGTGCAACGACCATGTGAAGATTTGTTTACTCCTGTAATGACAGACGAAGGAATTTGCTTCACATTTAATAGTTTAGATCGAGAGGAGCTATATTCCGATAAAGTGTAATTTTTCCTGCCTTAAATATTGTGTTCTGTTTTATTTTTCTTTAAGTGTCCATTTTCGAGATTTTCATAAAAGCAATCTTAGCGAGTGGTCGTTGGAAAATGGTTACAATAGTAATTCTCTTACTGACGCTTATCCAAAACGAACATCTACCGCTGGAACGTTGGCTGGGTTAAAGCTGTTCTTAATAGCCCCAGAAATTGATCTCGATTTTATTTGTAGAGGAACCATCGTTGGATATAAAGTAACAACGAAAACTTTTTGAGATAATTTTATTGATAGTTTTGTAGGTGCTTTTGCACAGTCCAGCAGATGTGCCAAGAGTGAGTCGACGCTATTTCCAAATTCCATTGGACAACTTATTTGTTGCAAGCGTCAAAGCCGATTTCATGGGAACATCGGAAGAACTCCGCGGTTATAGTTTCGAAAAGAGGCAATGTTATTTCCCAAATGAAAAGAAGTTACGATATTTCAAGATTTATTCACAAGAAAACTGCGATTTGGAGTGCTTAACTAATCTAACTTTTTACGTTTGTGGATGCGTCAGTTTCTACATGCCTCGTAAGAACCCAGTTTGTTTTTACAGTTTTAGACAATTTTATTTTCTTCCTGCTTTTGATTAGTTATTGTCTCTTAATGTTCTTTTGTCTGCCTTATAAATAGTCTCTTCACCTCTTCCTATTGGTTTCTTTTCGTTTGGCAATTTTTCCTTGTCTACCACTCTTCCTAATTGATGTTCCCATTCCATCTTCCTTTCCTCTGTCCACTGATTGACGCTTTCTATGTTACATATACGCCTTATGTCTTCACTGCTTTCTTTATCTTAATATCTTGGTATCTTAGTGCCAATTGTTTTTTAAAGGAGACAACTCAACTATGATTTGTGGGCGAAAGAAAATGACTTGCGCCAATTCAATTGAAGAAATTTATCTAAGTAACGATTTGCGTATAGAAAAAAAGAAAATCACCACCGAATATGAAAGAGAAGAGAATTGCAACTGTCTTCCGGCTTGTACTACATTGTCCTATGATATGGAAGGCTCTCAGTCCCACTTAGACTGGCCGAAGTTTTTTCAGGTCATGCGACAAGAAATTGGGCCGATCGAAGATTTTGACGAGAAAATGTGAGTAGATTTTAGTAATAAATTTAAGCCCGAGTGCACCATTTTTGAATAAATGTGTTCCTTAATTAAGTATCACTTACCTTAAAGTAAGGTTGGAACACTGAAATTAAATATTAGAACAAAAATTTGGAATTTAGTAAATAAAATGTTAAACTAAATTCCATTTGGGCAGCTCAAGTTGACAGTAGAAATATTTTCATGAAGATTTTGTTTATCATACATCTTCTGTAATATTATTTTTCAGTTCCATTTCCACTATCACTTTCACAAACTCGCCATAATTACGAACAACAAATTAAAGATAACCTTCAACACCCGTCTAATATTAATTTAAGAGTCGCTTTAAGTAGAGGTTTATAAGCTGATTCAACGTTTACGGATAACCTAAAAAATAAGTGCACTCTGATATCTGTCACTTAGGAGATTTAAGTGGCACTTAGCTTTAAGAAGAAGCTGTGAACTTGACGTTTAAAATTACAAGATATGTTTCAGAGACCATTTTTCGGAATTGAAGCTATTTTTTAAAGAGATGCAGTTTATAACTAAGAAAAGACACGAGTTGTACGGTTATACGGATTTCTTTGCCAATTGCGGAGGACTTCTTGGGCTTTTTATTGGATTTTCTGTAATTTCAGTGGTGGAAATTTTTTACTTCTTAACGTTGAGATTGGGATGCAATATAAAATACCGAGGATGTGATCGCTGGTCAAATGGCACAAATCATGTCTATAAAATAGAACAATAATAATCGCTATTTATTCATTGATGTTGTAGGAATCTGGCCGTTATTAATATAGTTATTTTGATAATAAAGACTTATACTGATGGGCTTTTTGTTAATGTAGGCGCAGTTTAATTAATGAAGTAGGCAATTTTATGAATTATTTCACTATTTACCGTACGGCCCATTACATGCTCGGAATTAATAATAACGCGATAATACTTATCCCACAATTAACTCAGTGGGGATAGGGCGTGTTATTGTCACCACCTATTAAACATATAGTTATCAAAGTGGGATAAATGTACTGCATGTCATCTTTGATGTGGAAAATAATTTCACATTCATAGTTTAATTTCCGGTCGTGACAGTAGCACGGGAAAAATGAAACGAAAAATCAGTTTCGAAAAGCCGAGCATTCCTGACTTGGAGGAAGGCGGTAAATTAAAAGAAAAGAACAATCAAGGCAGTCCAATAAAATCGAAAACTAAACATCCAAAATTCAGGCAAAATTGCACCGATTATTTATCGGAATATTGCGGAAACACCAGCATCCACGGAATTAAATACCTGGGAGAGAAACACCGCAGCATTTTTGAGAAGCTCTGCTGGACCGTTATTTTCGGAATTTCGCTGTACGTTTGTATCGACCAAATTGTGAAAACTTACCAAAAGTGGCAAAATTCGCCCGTAATTGTTAGCTTTGCAAAAAGTCCAACACCAGTTTGGCAAATACCGTTTCCGGCTATTACGATATGTTCCGAAACTAAATCCAAACAGACGAAATATAACTTCACCGAAGCTTATCACCAAATGATTGAAAACGCCGATAATGTAACGCGAGAAGAGTAAGGCTTAAATTATTTTAGAAGTAAAATTTTAACTTTGAAATTATAGGAAGATGAAGTTCGAAAAAATTGCTTTAATTTGCGACAATCACTTGTATCATTCCGGAAATAAAACGGCCGATTTATCAACCATCGAATTTTTATCTGAAGTGAGTACAATTTCTGTTGTTTAAATATCAGCACATTTTTTTAGGTAGCCCCGGAATTCAGTGAAGTTTTGTGGTCCTGCAAATGGACTAACAAGAATCAAACTTGCGATACACTTTTCACACCAATGTTAACCGAAGAAGGGGTTTGTTTCACTTTTAATATGTTGGATAGAGAAGAACTATTTACAAACATCGTGTGGGTATCTTTCTTTGATTAATTTCTTTAAAGACTGATTTTCTCTGCTTAATTTAATGCTCATTGAAATGTGGTTTTGCAGTTTTCATAATAAAGACTATCTAGCTCATGGAATTAAATCTGATGGTTGGACTTTAGAGAATGGTTATCCGGAAAACGCAGAAAGAGATACTTTTCCTAGACGTGCTATATCAGCTGGAACTCAAGCTTCTTTAGTATTGTTAATGAGAGCTTTCGAACAAGACTTGGATTATATTTGTCGGGGGCCAGTTCAAGGATTTAAGGTATTTTTTCCTTTTATTTAATAACAATTACACTCGGATATACAGGGTGTATTAAAAATGACGCATAATATTCACATCATACAATAATTGCTCGTTCAAAACCAAGCAAAAAAGATAGTACAAAATGATCAAACTTTGTAATTTATTTTGATTGTATTTGCAAAATACATTTAAATTATATCAGTAACTTTACTTATTATTTGAAAATGCAAAATCCTTGTTGTTTGCAATTTTAGAGGACGTGGCAACACAGCATTATTAGCAGTAACATATACCGTATTTTTTAATTAGAGAAAAAGATTCAAACAGATCGCGCCAAAAGGTACATCTATAATTGGCTGCCAGCAAACTGCTGTGTGCTGGCACCAATCATAGATTTACCTTTTGCCGTCATCTGTTTGAATCTTCTTCTCAAATACAAAAATACGGTATAGCAAACGATCAGAAGCAACTAAATGTATGCGTCCGCTAAGGTTCAAGTGGTGCAGCGTTGCCAAATGTAAAATTTTTTGTTTCATAGCAAATTATTAATTATATATACGCCATTTTTAATACACTCTCTATAAGTAAATTTAATAAAGAAATGAGAAAATTGTTATTTAGATTCTATTGCATCATCCGGCGGAGATTCCACGCGTTAGCCAGCAATACTTCAGGGCGCCTTTAAATCAAGAAGTTATTGTGGCGATTAAACCGGATATGATGACCACTTCTCAGGGTTTGCGAGATTATGATCCCCACAGAAGGCAATGTTATTTTCCATCCGAAAGAGATTTGGCGTTTTATAAAGTTTACACTCAACAAAATTGCGACGTTGAATGTCTGACGAATTTTACATTAATTGCCTGTGATTGTGTCGCCTATCATATGCCACGTAAGTTGTACAGAGTGTTTATAAATGCATGTAAATGCAAAATTTAAATAACACGGGAGCGAAAACAAATACTGGCCGCTTTCTTTCTTGATTTCATTTTTATTTCACTTCATTTTTAAATTAATATTTAAATTTTAGATGCCGAAGACACCCCTATTTGTGGCCCGGGAAGTATCATGTGCATGTATGAAGCTCAAGGTAATAATATAAAAATTGCAGTAAAACGACATTAAGTCAACAATTTTTATAGCACAACTTTTGCATCAACAAGTGGAAAAGGGTTTAAAGTATGGAGAAAATAGAAATAAAACTCAAACGGATTGTGATTGCCTACCCGCTTGTACGTCACTGAGTTACAATGCTGAAACGTCACAAGCAGATTTTAATTGGCCTAAAGTGTTTCAGGCATTTAAAGCAAATGCAAGTGAATTTCCTGGGTGAGCTTTGTAAATATTTTGATGTTGTTGTGTCATTTTGTTGTTCGTAGTGTCCAGATGACTCGTCTTACGATATTTTTCAAGGAAATGCAGTTTATTACATCCGAACGAAATGAACTGTATGGCGCTACCGATTTTCTTGCAAGCTGTGGCGGTTTGCTTGGACTGTTTATAGGATTCTCGTTTCTATCAGTAGTTGAGATTTTTTATTTCTTATCGCTGCGATTGATGTGCAATATGCAGAAACATGGTAGACATTTTTGGTCCGGTTCGCCTGAATTACTTAATAATGACGCTTTCGAGCATTAATGTTCGGTTATAAAAAAGTTCAATGCTTAATACTCCTACAATTTTTTCAATTTGTCTATATCTCACGTGTAATGTGTAATTTTAACACTTTCGCTTAAACGTTATTTTATAATTGAAATTCCAACAATTAGATCTATAAGGATGAACTATAACGGAATTAAAAGTATATGCAGAAATATTAAAAGAAAAACTTTAGATATACATGTTTTTAATGTTGAAAACAACCGAGGTCGAATGGGTCACAATAAATTAATTGTGTATCTTTCGGGGCCATACATACCTTGAAGAATTTAATTTTAATTAGCAAATATTTTAATAAAATAAAAATAGTAATCAATAAAGGACTCTTTACATATTATTGTTTTGTTTTTAAAATAAGTTCTTAAATACGTATTTAAGAAAGCAATTCAGTCTTGAACCGAGAATTTGTACAGATCAAGAAGCTATCGAAAACGTCATATAATAAAGTGAACACTACATAAATAATGGTCCGCAATAAAGTGTTGGTTTTTGCGTCAAAATTCATGAGGTTTGGTACGAGGTCTACCTAGTTTTTTTAATATACAGGATTGTCCAATGTTACTGCTCAGGCCCAAAAAACTCAACTGTGAAGATATTACTGCGAAGATTCAGTTATTAATAAGCTACGATTTGATGTTCGCAGTTATTTCGATTAGTAATCCTGTGATGTCAGTAAGAAAAGTTATTTACAACTTTCAGTTATAGCCAATAAATCAGATAAGTGTTGTAAAATTACAAATCTTTTTGAAGAAACGACAGGTATTAGCGGCACGCGTTCAGTATCAGGGGCGTATTTCAGGTTTACAAAAAGTCACTGATACATTGGCTGCTGTTCACTTCATATAACTGAATACAAATAATATGAAAAGTGTAATGGAGAGCATAGGTAGAATGGCTAACCGAAAAATACTACTATGGGTAGAAAGCGTTTATTTTTAGTTCTGATAGTCCCAGCTTTCAGTTGGGATCTGATTTACAATCCCCCATCATTTGCGGTCAGCTAAATTTACTACTCGATGCTTTTTAAAATCGTAAATCTTTCTCGGTTTTGGTGATTTCATTATTAATCGATTTTTAGGCTAAAACACGTTTATAAATTTAAACAAAAATATTTTTTTCTACGACAACATCGAAATATGTTATTTCACGAGCGTAAATTCAATCATAAACAACTACATTTTGTACAGAATTTCATTTCGCATCGGTTGCTAGGCAACAAATGCGAAATGAAATATTTCGTGTTCGGTTCACTGTTTTTGGTCACAAATATTAAGGCGGCCTAGAAAATCGAATGTCATCAGTTTGCTTCTGTCAACATTTTTGTACGTTGCAGATAATAATTTCGTAGTTATTTTCGATAACTCTTACAATTAATATGGAAAGTGATAGTGATAATGACTTGAAATTAACACCTCCAAACATAACTGAAGTTGCAAAGTTCACAACATTAAATTTATTACCGGAAACGTCTAAGAAAATGTATCAACGCGCTTATAACCTCTTTTTGGAGTGGAAAGGAGATCAAAACGCAAAGTATGTTAAACGCGTTAGCAGAGGTTATCGTAGAAAAAGTGCAGTATGCAACGCGCACAAAATGGCAATTTTACACTCGTATGAATTGCTGCAGTACGAGTCTTCGACTCGTACTGCAATTCATACTCGTGCAAAATGAGCATCATTTTGTGCTTGTTGCATAATATACTATTCTCTTGCTGCGTCAAGCCACACAGCAGGCCATTATTACTCTGAAGTACGGTTGTAAACTATTCTGACATTTTGCTTCAGGCTATATATTTCTTGGCCAATTCTCGGCACTTTTTTTGATATGAATTTACAAACATTGAAATAATTTAAAAACGGTAGAATATGAAGAAAAACGATATAGTGAGGGCCGCCGATAAATGAGTAAGCTACAAGACCATTAAAATTTTAAAGCAAAATGTTGAAAATTGGAGGCGTACAGCAAGTTGTACGATTAGGTGAAATTTGGACATTTTAATTAATAACAAGCTTAATTGACATAATATCAAACTGTAATTAAGTGGAAGTCGTCCGGCTAGCGTGTACTCGTCGTATAAGATAGCGACCTTCTTTTCAAATTTGAAAATGCGATCGTACGGACAACGTACAATACCATTGAATTTAGTCTCGGGGCGTCGAGGAGTCTTAAGAGTAGCGTTACGACATGGGCAGATGTTACGGAAGCGCTCCAAAACTTGTTCGGACCCCAGAAGCCCGCACATCAAATTTATAGAGAATTGTTTTCTAATGAACAGTCTGAGTCGGAGTCCACGGACACATTTGTGAGCAAGGCACGAGCGTTGCTTGTGCAAATAAACAACGCACCTGCAGAGAACGTGCAGATGGACATGGTCTACGGCCTTCTGCACCGTCGTGTCCTCAAACGGGTAAAACGCGAAGACGTCACCACCTTCAGCGAACTATTGAAAAGTGCGCGAGTGGCCGAACAAGAAATGTCCCAGATGCAAACAAATAAGGGGCGCGAGCAAGACGTTGTGCAAGCTATAGGGGAACACTGCACATATTGCAGAAGAAAAGGGTATACAGAAAGGTTCTGCAGAACAAATGAACGTCGGCGAGAACAGCCCGCACGGGAAACGCTAGTCCCGCATCGGCAAAGCCGCAACAAGTACGATGTTTTGGATGCCAAGACTCCTGGGTTGATTCGGCAAAACTGCCCGAAATGTAACCCCGCGTAGACGAGTAAAGCGGGCTACACACCTTACGGTATATCTCTCCGGTCTGTTTCTCCGGTGCGCCTGTGCAGGTATACCGGAACGTGTGGACGATAAAACGGAGACACTCCGGCCGCCTGCACAGGCCGCCTGAGCAAATAAATATTTTCACTCGATTAATAAAACCGTGCAGGCATATCGGACCGTGTATAGGAAAGCAATCCGGTCGTGTATCAGTTTTTTTTAAATTTGCCGCAGAGACAAGGTCTCTCGCACCGCACGTCTCGTTTCTTTAATAAATTGGTTGCACGTTTCCAAAACTGAAAAACATTCTTTTCTTCAACATTTTATGAAGGGTCAAAGCCACTTTCTGTATAAATTGTTTGTGTATTTTAACAACACTATTATCATTGAGATTTTATTTTTCAAGTCGCAATAAATAAGCCCTTCACAGAAATTGAAAGTCGCTTTCTCGAGTTTCCTCTAAAAGAGTTGTTTATCATTGACAATTGACGTTGTGTCATCGAGATTTAGTTTTTTCGAAAGCCACCCTGCAATAAATTAACCCTTAAAAAACGCGACATTGTGAATGATCTTTAATTCTTTCCTTTTAACATTTTATGAGGGACCGAAATCACTTTCTGCAGTAACCCCTAAATTGCTCGTTTATCAATGGTCACAGAAATTTCGTTTTTTCAAAAGCGGCATTTTTACAACACAGACAAAAAATCCTGAATAGGTCGCAACAACGTAAATCTGCAAAGTTAAATAATCTACATAAACAATACTCTGCCGTACCTTCACTGAATTGAATTTATTGGTTAAATTATAATAACTAGTTGCATGTATTAAAAATACGCCACGCAGCTGAAGTGCTTTTATTGTTAAATTTGTACGATTGAATGTAATGTAATTAATTTTTTAAAAATGAAAATTTGAATGGTATTTGATTAGATTATTTTAAGAATGAAGAACTAACAGTAAGAAAAATTAAAATAGATACCTATGTAAATAAGTTCTTGACCAACACTAAGTTATATCAGAATTATCGGTATAATACCGTGTTCATTTTTGAAATAGCACAATCTTAGTAGAATAAAATAATCACCGAGATTTCACTTTTCTGAAAGTAGTATTCAATGGCCTTTGAAAAAAATCGAATGGGGGTTAACTGTTTAAATTGCTAGGGTAGTTTAAAAATTCCATTATCACTCAGATTTCGGTTCTTCTAAAGTGATAGAATGGACCCTTAAAAAAAAAGGGTGAGCTGTGCGTATTTTATCAGTTTCTGTGACAGTGTTAGTATCAACGACGTTAATAGTGCAAGTCCGATGGAAAATCGCAAAAGTAAGCGTGAGTGTATCGAAGAATTCATTGATTGTGCCAATCTTTCGGCGCAAATCTTAATCGCTGCATCAAATTTACATGCGAATACCGTTCTTTATCTTTTAACCAATTTTTACACCACTGTTTACGTTTTACTTTGGGTGTAGAGCGCTTTTTCATAGATAATAGTAATGCTACTACCGCTAAAGCATCGTGTGTTGACGCCATCGCTTTTACACAGAACTGACAAAAAAACCGTAATCGTGCGGATGCGCTTCTGTATCCGGTAGATCGTATTCGACAGACTTAAGGGTAAACCGGAGAGATATACCGGAAGGTGAGTAGCTTCCGTCACAGTTCCAGTGGCACCGGCATCAGTTTTTATTTTTTTTTCTCGAAAACTAACGCCGACAATTAACATTTAAAACCTGGAAATTTCTAGCCTTATGCCAGAGTCATACGTGGACCAAATTTCAAATACATAGTTTTAAATTAAAGCTCAATTTTAGGGGTGGCCACAAGTGATGGGACACCCTGTACAACGGACAGTTTTAGGTTCCCCATGAGTGTCCGTTATGAAGAGGTTCTACTGTAGTAAAATGATTTATCATCTTAATAATAAGTACGAAAATACACAAAAAAGTAACAAGATGCAGAACATAAACTTCACAAAATCACAAAACCTTCCCAAAGAGGTGACAACGTGCTACACAAGCCTCTATAACTCGGCAGTCAGTTTTGCAGGAAAATTCTTGAGCATGTAGTTTAAAGTATGGCGGTTCATTTAAAACGAACTCCGCAAAAAGGGCCTATCGGTCATCTACAAAATATTTGAAAATCTATGAAAAAGTGATAATGCATTGGTCACATGACAAACAATAGTTGAAGAGAATTAACCCTGCAGTGGGCGCACCAATTTGAGTTACAAGTTAGGGCGCGCCGCGGTACTGAGTACCGCACTTAGAATAGTAGTGATTTCTACACATAAAACCCATTTTGTACAAGTATAAGTTAAAAAATGTATAGTGCAGTTAAAACAAATATTATTTTTTTTATTACAGTAACTTTTACAAGAAAAAGCAAAAACAAAAAATTAAATTGGTAAAATCCATTTTTAATCTAATATCATTAATCATTGTAGAATCATACAATTTTCTTGAAATTACAAACCGTATTACTTCAAATCCGCATAAAAAGAGATCATAGTGTAATTTCGTAACTATTTTATTTAGGAATTTCATTTACATATTAGGGCGCGCAAGCGGTACTCAATACCGCAATCTGGGATCCCTTCAGGGAATGACCGATTGCTACTAACAGATGAATTCAATTAAAAAAAAGGGTGGAGTGGATTTTAGTGGGATAGGTCAAAGACACATACACGAGCCAACATTTATGTATGACTAGAACCGCGTGTAGAACAAACAAAAAACTTAATTTGCGGTACTGAGTACCGCTGCGCGCCCACTGCAGGGTTAAAGAAAATATTATTTTTTACGTTTTTTCAATTTCTCCTTTTTTTCTTTAAGTTGTTGCTGAGCGTCAAGAATAGTTTGCGGTTCTCGGATTGCCATACTTCTTGTATGCCTTGGATCTATCAATTCAGGCAACAAGCAATCATAATAAAATTCACACAATTTTTCTTTCATATTTTCTCTCCAAAAAATATCATCTTTATTAATGTGTGTTGTTTTCAAAGGGAATTTGTTTCCTGTCCACACACCAAAAATACATGTTTCCTTGCCTGTTACCTGTAGTTGGTCCTGTATTTGATAATACCAAGAGTGCTTTATATTTACAATGTATTCTCTTGTTGCGAGATCTAATTTCCAAAACATAATTTTTTTCTTTTGGATCGCTTTTTCGGGTTCAATATTATAGGCTGATACTGGACATTTCACTTCCACAATCAAATTTTCGTTAATAATGCCATCAGGTGTGGCACCTAAAAAGGGAAAATCCTTATGCACAAATAAGCCACATTCTTTGATTTGCAGGTTTTCTTGAATTTCTAATTGTTTCAGCGCTTTTTCTTCATTTTTCCTGCCATGTATAACAGCAGGTACATGCAGTTCGCTACCATAAAGAAGCCTTTGAACCAATTTTCCACAATTAGTGGTCTTTCGACGGGTACACACGCTAAAAAAATTTGATGCTGTCAGTAGCTTTCGACGATACTCCAACCATTGCCCACTGGCGGCCTGTTCAACTGAATTGAATCGGTTATTGTTGAAAGGGGATAAAGTCACTTTTGGCCATTTTCGAATATTATGGAATTTCTAATATTTCAAGAAGGTAAACGCGTAGCTTGGTATTGAAAGGGAACTTTTCGACTTAGTCCCTTATGATTTTTACTGAACTGTTTAGTGTTGAAAGGGGATTAGTCGCTGACATGATCCATTTAAAAAATGAGATTTTAACCTTCCGATGGTATGGTCGGGGTCGGATCCGACCCAAGTCAAATATTTTTGTATCCTACGTCTACCACCTTTATCAGATCGGTGAGCGGTTTCAGATATCTCTCGAGTCAGCCTTCCTACTGATATAGACGAATCAGCAACCCCCAAGTACGTTGCATGCTCAGCCAATTTTAATTTTATTGGGCCATGGTCTCGAGGCCGGGTCGGATGCGACCCGACTATACCCTATAAAGAATTATTTTTTTCATTATTTTTAGAATTTTTTTTCGTTTTTTCTTTTATTTAGTTGTCTGATATTGTAAAAACGCAGCCTTTTCTAACTACGGAAAATACCGAAACTATGCAGATTCTATGAAGATTCAAAGAATTTTTTGTATAATTTTTCCTTGTTTTTGTAAAATGAAACAACGTTTCTTTTTATGCATTAAAAAAGATTTAAACATATATTGTTTTAAAATACAGTGAAACCCCGTTTTTACGTTTTTGAAGGGATCGACAAAAAAAAACGTAAATGGAGGGAAAACGTAAATTAAGGACAATGAAAATTTTTCTTTAAAAAATTATACCAATTAGTTTGGTGTAAATTTATTTCTTGTGTTTATAGGTTTCTTGCAATACTATAATTCCTTCGTACTTTGAAATGCTTTTGTGCATGCGTTTTTTTGCCATGAGACGACATTGTATGGCACTTGTTTTAGTAGATTCACGATTTTTTATTATTGCAGCCAAAGTAGTATATCAAAATTACGCGCGAACAAAACGCGTGAGGTCACGTGTTCTTTCACTTTTTCGAGAATCAATACCGAATGAGATAAAATATTGTCCACATAATCACGATCATGAAACTTTGCAAAGTGCAGGAGTGTCTAAAAACTGCTAACATATTCATTTCAATGATTTCTATAGATTTAATCGAATGTGCTCAAATAAATGGAATTTGTAATTTCAATAAATTTAATAACTGCCTTTTAAATATTTACAACGTAAATTGCGGGAAAAATAAACGTAAAACCGGGTATTATCTACATTAAAATAAAACGGGACTGCAAAAATTAAACGTAAATAACGGGAAAACGTGAAATGAGGGGACGTAAAAACGAGGTTCCACTGTATTGTGAATTTTTCGATTAAAAAGAAAGAGAAACCTAGTTTATTGGATGTGGGTCGGATCCGACTCAATCATACTCTTAACGTCCCTCCGCCTCACGATACCATCGGAAGGTTAATTGCATTACTGGCTCTTTGGCTCACTTGTTCACATTGATATTAATAAATTTTTCAAACATAATGATTTATTTACGTTAAACACACACAAAGCACTGACTCAATTACAAGAAAAATTGTGTTCATGGAACGGTGATTTCCAAAATTAAATGGATAAACGGCTGCCCCAAAATTTTCGGATTTATTTCACACATATTTGAAGGCTTCATAGAAGTTACCACCGTCACCAAAAAAATCATAACATTTTAAACTTTTTATCGATTATCTCAAAACATTAAAACGTGACTTATCTTCTTTCAACAATAACCGACTCAATCAGACTCGGTCAGTACTGCTACAGTGGAACCCCGTTTTTACGTCCCCGCATTTCACGTTTTCCCGTTATTTACGTCTAATTTTTGCAGTCCCGTTTCATTTTAATGTAGATAATACCCGGTTTTACGTTTATTTTTCCCGCAATTTACGTTGGAAATATTTAAAATCCAATTATTAAATTTATTAAAATTAAAAATTCCATTCATTTTAGCACATTCGATTAAATCTATCGAAAGCATTGAAATGAATATGTTTTTAGACATGTCTGCACTTGGCAAAGTTTCGTGATCGTGATTAGGTGGACAATTTTTTATTTCATTCGGTATTGATTTTCGAAAAAGTGAAAGAACACGTGAGCTCACGCGTTTCGCTCGCGCATAATTTTGATATACCACTTTGGCTGCAATAAAAAAAAATCGGGAATCAATTAAAACAAATGACATACAATGTCGTCCCATGGCAAAAAAAAACGCATGCACAAAAGAATTTAAAAGTACGAAGAAATTGTAGTATTACAAGAAACCTATAATCAGAAGAAATAAATTTATACCAGATTAATTTGTATGATTTTTTATAGAAAAATTTTCATTGCCCTTAATTTACGTTTTCCCTCCATTTACGTTTTATTTTGCCGGTCCTTTCAAAAACGTAAAAACGGGGTTTCACTGTAATTCTATTAGGTGCGTGCGCACGGAATTTGGTGTAACTTAGCCGTTCTCAAGAACAGCGTCGGTTCCAAGAAAATTGATAGCATATCGGTTTCCGCTTTGTTAAAACACTGAAATTTCTATTCTAAATGAAATTTTTACACGCCTTTTTTCTAAACGTCAGATCAACAAATCAGAATGTATTCAGATGAGTCTCGCTTTCGATTGAGATGCAGCCAACCTAGCGAAGGCTCTTAATCAGTGATCGAGCGATCACAACCGACCGATTTTAGGTTGGTGCAACCGGGCATTAGAGTAACAAAACTGAAGATTACGAAAGTGTTAAAACAAAGATTTAGCGCCATTTGTAAAAGGATTCTTGTACACTTCCGGTTAAGTCTGAAGTACAAAAAATATAACTAAGCAGTTTCCAACAGTAAATTTATAATTTAATATAAAACTTATTATTTTTTTGTATCTGGTAAGACAAAACAATTATTCACTCTTATCACTTTCGGCGAACACACCTTTCTTGGGAATCATATCAAAAAATAATATATTTTATTTCCAAGATTTCTAATGCTTTCAAAATTAATCACCTTTTCCATTAACCGCTCCAAAAACTACATAAAAACTTCAAATGTTTATTTTTACTAGACGGTTTGCAGTAAAGCTAAAATTAATGGCTTCGGCATTATTATTCATAAAGTTTATTCACAAATATAATAAAAGTTTAAATTAATTGCTCTATTGCAAGCAAATCTACTTAACCACGTTTACGTTAGTTGAGAATTTCGTAATGATTGGTTGAAATCGGTATTTATTCCAGTTTTAAGAAAAGTAGAATTTTCTTTAAACATTCTTTTGCCATTACTTTAGTCTTCTGTAAATTCATCTTTAGACCTACTTTCTTTGATATCTCATCCAGAGTTTTTACCATTTTCTTAAGATCGTCAATGTTATTATAATTGCAATCTGCGTATCTCGGATGGTTTAATCTTTCTACAGTTGTCAGTCGGTAATTATTATATTAGTTGCTCGGTCGTAACAGCTTTCGATGAGTTTAATGTGACGTGTGTCAATCTGCAGTTCCGCATTGCTCTGTTTCCTGTTCAAAATTCTACGCTATCAAAAGTTTTTTTTGGCCTCCGTCCAATATTACTGATTTTGGAGTCCTCTATATAGGCCAGAAAATCCATTTTTCAGGACTAGGCCTAAAAATGAAAACTAGCGTAATTTTAATTTTGTAGGTTGGTATCACCGAATCTGGAAAAACCAAATCGAAAATTAAATGTCAATTACACCGTTTATTAACATCGACAAGAACTTTATTAATATTTATACTACCTATTAGTTATAAAAGCAAAAGATGCTTTTAATTGAACAATATAGCAGGTATCTCAATCCATGTTATAATTGCAGGTTGTTTTGTCATAAACGTCAAAAAGTAATACATACTGGGTACTTGATTTATTGCCAACAGAAGAAAAAATAAGTTCTCTACCCGAGATATTTGAACAACAAACTTATATTTTTGTCGGTCTAAAAAAATGTTGTGTTTCATAGGTCGGCCTCTCTCCCTCAAACCTTACTCGCACTCGCAAAAATACAGTTTCTGGCTTAATGATACAAATAACTATTTCATAGTCGATGAATTCTAAGTAAAGTTTTACCAATTAGTACAAGCACGGTGTGTAGATGATCACAGGTTTCGCAGCCGGTTTGAAATCCGGCTTGTTCCTATGGTTGGCTTTCGTTTAATTTTCTACTTCTTCTCTTTGTTATATTCTTGGTAAGTATTTTTTTTATCTGAGATAACAATGCAATAGGTCTGTAGTTCTTCAAATGGATTGTATCACCTTTTTTGTGAATCAAGATTATCAGTGCTTCTGACCAGTCTAAGGGGATTTTGTTTTGATGTAAACAATTGTTGAGCAGGTGGGTTTTATCCTTTATTGGATTTTTTCTTCTCTATTTCACCACTTTTCTAAAATTTGATTTTTACATAGAGCTTTGTTTAGTTCATTTCATTTAGAACTGTTTCTACATCTACTTTTTCATATTTTCTGGGGGTTCTATTTATGAACTGTGTTAGTTTCTGTAAAATTCATCTATTACGCGCAGTATTTTATAGAAAAAGGAAGAACCGTTTATCTAATCCTTGTAGACTTCGAAAAGGCATACGACATTGTACCGTTAAATAAGTTATAGTCGTGTATGAAGAATAATGGTGTCTCTATTGTGATTTTATCAGTGTTGCAAAAGTAGAGAAAGTGCTATCACATCATTTCCAAACTACTATAAGCCTACAACAGAGATACGCAGTGACTCCTCTTCTATTTAAGATAAATTTGGAAGAAGCATTAAAGGCGTGGAAAAGAAACTGCAGACCCATGAAATATCAATAGGAACGAAAAACTATACTATCTGTTTTCGCAGATAATCGAAAATAGTGACGACTTTAGTTGTATGTTAAGAAAACTCTGAGTAATATGAGAAATGGGGAATAAAAGTCAACATAAGAAAATGTAATACTTATGTAATAATCTGCACGATTTAAGCTATCTGCGGATGGGTAGCCTATCGGAAACAATACTAGCAAAACAATGTAATAAAAACGCATAATTCGTTAATTAAATTTCCTCCTGTGAAATAAGGAAATCACCGATAAAACGAAAAGAACTATTTATAAAACACTCATGGAAAATATATCTGAACCTCAGAACCTAACAGTATTAAGTCACATATCACTTAAGGCATATTTTTGTATTATGTGCAACACAAATACGCCTTAAGTGATATGTGACTTAATATTGTTAGGCTCTGAGATCCAGATATTGTTACCGCCCACCTCCACGAATGACAACGGTCTCGCCCGACGACCCCCGATCCCAACAAAAACGCCTATAAAAGGTGGGGATTTTTGTACATTCGCCAGTTGAGCTCCGACTCTGACTAGAGTCACTTCAATAAACAGTAACTATCTTAACCGTAGTTTCTTGTCGATAACCCCAACGTTCAGTTATCGTTCTTTTTAGAACGCTAGCCCCGTTTCGTGGCATAAAGAATTCGGCATACGCAACGTTCAGCTACCGTTCTTGTTAGAACCCTAGCACCTCTTCGAGGTATAAGAATTCGGCGTGCGCAAACGTTCAGCTATCGTTCTTTTTAGAACACTAGCATCCCTTCGGGGCATAAGAATTCGGCAGGCGCCGAAAGAATTCGACACGCTTCCGTTGCTACGTGCCTTCGTTAAGCCCGTGGGTAACATTTGGCGCCCAACGTGGGGCAAGAGTTTTTGAAAAAATTCACGAGGACCCACCCCACCCCGCAACATGACGACTCCTAGGCGTTGTACGAGGGCGCACCCGATGGACGACGTTATCACCGGAGAACCCTCCATAATCCAGGAAGACCTGCTGGGAGAGGTCCAAACCTCCCAGTGGCGCCCACAACAGTCAGCACAACAGCTGATACAACAACAAGAGAGAACCATCCGAATCCTCCAGGTCCAGATGGAGGAATTACAGAAGTCCATGGGAAGGATGTCCACTCCAAGGCCTTCACCTGCGATTCCGCCGAGGGTAAACCCTCCACCATTACCGGCGGTTCCCGTGGCAACTCCCGTCTTCTTCCCGGTCGCTCCTAGGCTCCCGAAGTTCGCGGGACGTGCGGAGGAGGATCCGCACGTATTCCTACAGCGTCTCGAGCGCTACTTCGAGATTTGCCAGGTGGATCCGGCAGACCAAGGGGAGATCGCAGCCGAACAGCTCCAAGCGGACGCGAGGAAGTGGTACGACGTAAACGTGCTGATGGGTTACTCCTTCGAGGACTTCCGAAGGATGTTCCAGCAGCAGTACTGCTCCAAAGCCGCAGACGCAAGACTCTCGGGCCGTTTCTACGGAGAAAAACAGCTCTCCTCGGAGTCCGTGGAAACTTTCCTCAAAAGGAAGCGGCGTTACCACGATCGACTGGGCCTGAAGTTAGCAGACGATACCCTGGTGAGCCTTCTTTCGCAGCAACTCGTGAAGGACTTCCAAAAGGTGCTGGTGTTCGGAGTCCCGGAGAGCTTTGAGGAGCTGCTAGCCATCGCGAGCCGTTACGAGGCCTTGCAAGAACAACCCCGCCATGGGACCGCTCCGGCTGTCCCAACACGCCAAACCATGCCGGCGTGCAGACATTGTGGAGGGAACCACCTTCACAGGGAATGTCCAAACCGGTCCACCACCGCTTCGGGAAACGAACAAGCCACGACGTCCCGCCGCGAGACGCCGCAATAGGGCCACACGCGGTAACCATCAACGCCCTGTTTGGCCAGCAAGGACTTCCCCGAGTCCTACTCCAGGTGGGCAACAACTCATACGGCGCCTTGGTCGACACAGGAGCATCCGCCAACTTCGTACGGGACGGTCTTTTCCCATTCCTCGTTGGAAGAGATCCTGGGGCACGCTCACCACTCACCGTGGGCGTCTCCACGTTCACCACCAAACCCGTGGGAACAATACGTCTCGTTTACGAGCTAGGCAGCACCACCATGGCAGACGTCTTCCATGTCGTGGAAGATCTCGCGGAGGACATCATCCTCGGCCACTCCTGGCTTAAAAACCGCGACGCCGTCATCGACGTGGCCCGTGGTTGTGTACATTTCGGGACGAAACAAAGACAAACGTGTTTTTTCCAAACCGCGACCCCTGTGCGAAAAGACGCAATACCCCTAGTGAATATACCGAACAATTTTCCCCCAGCGCTCAAGGACGCACTACAAAACACTCTGGGAGTGCATGCACGCGTGTTCGCGGACAGTGCCGTTATAAAAGTGACGCGTTCGGCGGAACATGTGATTTCGCTCATAGACGAAAAACCCGTGCACCAGGCTCCTTACCGCTATAGTGACGCGAAGAAGCAAACCATCCTCGAACAGGTCCAGGAGATGTTAGCAGCTGGAGTGATTGAGCCATCCACTTCCGCGTACTGCTCGCCAGTTGTCCTGATCGGCAAAAAGGATGGAACGCCCCGTTTCTGTGTCGACTACCGTCGCCTGAACGCCGTCACAGTCAACGAGGCTGCACCGCTGCCCATCATCCAAGAGACGCTCCGAGATTTAGGACCAGCTAAGGTATTTAGCGTTCTCGATCTCAAGAGCGGGTATTGGCAGATTCCGGTCGCACCTCGATGTCGCCACTTGACCGCCTTCGCGACGCCACAGGGATCCAAGTATCAGTTCCGGGTAATGCCATTCGGGCTGAAAAACGCACCAACCACATTTCAGAGGTTCATGTCCCAGGAAGTCTTGGCAGGCTACCTACAAAAATTCGTCCTGGTATACCTTGACGATATCGTGATATACTCGGCGAACTACGAGGAACACCTCCAACACCTAGGGCTGGTGTTTGAACGACTAGGCATCCACGGCCTCCGATGCGCGCCGAAAAAGTGCCACCTGGGGACGAGCCGCATCGACTACCTCGGGCACATCATAAGCGACGCCGGAAACGAACCCCAACCCTGCCACCTGGAGCAAGTGGCCAAGGCGCGTCCACCAACCTCCAGAAAGGACCTTAAGCAGTTCCTGGGGATCTGCGGATGGCTCCGCGATTACGTCGCCAATTTCGCACAGATGGCGGCTCCCCTTACAGACCTGCTGTCTCCCAAGCAGAAATGGAGATGGGGACCGGCAGAAGAAGGCGCGTTTGCAGACGTAAAATCCGCCGTAGCCGCTCCACTTCGCCTGGCCCGTCCCGACCCGAGCAGGGAGTACGTCCTGCAGACCGACGCCAGCGGTGTCGGCATGGCCGCCGTCCTTTACCAGTTGGGCCCTGAAGGTAAAAAGGACATCGTGTCATATGGTAGCGCTCGATTCACCGAGACGGAGCGACGCTATCATATTAACGAACAAGAGTGCCTGGCCATTGTGTGGGCAGTGAAGAGGTATCGGCCGTACCTAGAGGACCGCCACTTCACCCTGGTGACGGACAACCGGGCATTGCTATGGCTTGCGAACGCCCGCGACAACGCGAAACTAACGCGTTGGTCACTGTTGCTCCAGCCATTCGCCTTCACGATAGTACACACTCCAGGGAAGGAAAACCAACTGGCGGACATCCTATCCAGGGACCCACTGCCGCAACATGGCAACGTCGACGCCCGGGACGAGGAACAGCTCGTGGCCCCAAGGACACGGGAACACACGGACCCGCCACCTGAAGCTCTAAACGCCCTCGTGTTTACCACCCTTCAGGAAGAAGTCCGTGTCGCCCAACGGAATGACCCCAGTTGTCGCCGTCTCGTGGAGAGATGGCATCGCGTCCAGAGGGACGGTCCACAACAACCAGGGGATCGTATGTACGGCACCATTTACCAGGTCCAGGGGGACCTCATTTACCGGGTCCAACCCGGAGGGTTGCGACTACTCGTGCCCCAAGCACTGCAGGAGCAGATCACGCAGTACCATCACGACTCCATTCTAGCCGGTCACCCCGGAGCTGAGGAAACGGAACGAGCGATCCAGGAAACGTTCCACTGGCCCGAGATGACAAGCTACGTACGGCGGTACGTGCAAACCTGCTTACTTTGTGCCCAGTACAAACGTAAGCCAAATCGGGAGCGAGCTCCTCAGAGGCCAAGACAACCTCGCACCCCGTGGGAGACCGTCGCTTGCGACCTCATGGGCCCTTACCCGGAAACGCCACGAGGACACCGCTTCATCTTTGTCGTTACAGATTTATTTTCACGTTGGGTCGAAGCTTTTCCGCTGGCGACCGGGACGTCCAGGACCGTTTGCAACCTCCTGGAGAAGGAAGTCTTCGGGCGATTTGGTTTCCCAAACACCATCATTACTGACAACGGGTCCCAGTTCACGTCCCACTGCTGGGAAAAATGTTGTCAGTCATGGCAAGCGGACCACTTCGCCACCGCAGTTTACCACCCCCAGGCTAACCCTACGGAGAGGAGGAACCAGGACGTCAAGAAGGGGCTGCGAATCCGCATGGCCAACCGCCGTCCGACCACCTGGGACCTCCACCTTCCGCCAGTCCTCTACAGCCTCAGACGAAGGCGTAACGCGGCAACGGGAAAAACTCCTGGGGAAGCACTCCTGGGATACAACCCCCGGCTCCCAGGTGCCTGGGACTCCGACGTCGAACGCCCTCCCACCCCGGACCTGGGGGACATCCGCGATGAGGCCCGCAACAACCAGCGGGCCTACCTGAATCGACGCCACCCCGAGCAGCCTCCGGCCAGGCCGTACCACGTAGGCGACCTCGTCCTAACCAAGGCAGCACCAGGAAGGCAGCGCTTTGGACCAGCCTGGCTAGGCCCGTACGCGATCGCCGCTGTCATCACCGATACCATCTTCATGGTAGACGTAGCAGGACATCAGGTCCGATACAGCGTCAACCGGATCCGTCCAGCACCGCCAACGCCACCGCAACCCCAGGACGAACCACCTCCCGCGGCTGCGCAGTAAAATGATTACGTGTATATATAATTGTAGAAAATTGTAATCATACTAGTTTAAGACCCGTCGCGCGACCGTTGCCTCAAAGGGGGGGCGACTGTTACCGCCCACCTCCACGAATGACAACGGTCTCGCCCGACGACCCCCGATCCCAACAAAAACGCCTATAAAAGGTGGGGATTTTTGTACATTCGCCAGTTGAGCTCCGACTCTGACTAGAGTCACTTCAATAAACAGTAACTATCTTAACCGTAGTTTCTTGTCGATAACCCCAACGTTCAGTTATCGTTCTTTTTAGAACGCTAGCCCCGTTTCGTGGCATAAAGAATTCGGCATACGCAACGTTCAGCTACCGTTCTTGTTAGAACCCTAGCACCTCTTCGAGGTATAAGAATTCGGCGTGCGCAAACGTTCAGCTATCGTTCTTTTTAGAACACTAGCATCCCTTCGGGGCATAAGAATTCGGCAGGCGCCGAAAGAATTCGACACGCTTCCGTTGCTACGTGCCTTCGTTAAGCCCGTGGGTAACATTATACACGTATAGTTGTGACGTGTGAGAAATAAGGAAAAATCTCTGGAAATGGATTAATGAAGACAAAATGCTGGGTTTTCAAATTAGGAGAGCCATGACGGTGGATGGAAACGTTATAGATACGGTAGAATAAAATACTAATGTATGCTAAAAACCAGGATCGAGATACCATAGTCAATGGCTAAGAATAACCGTAAGTTCCATTACTCTATGTATATCTTAAACTGAATCTTTTAATTTTTTAGTTATACTACAGTTTTTAAGCTGAATTCCTGTAAATCTTCGTGATTTAATTATTTAGGTGATATGAACAATTCCACAATCTTCGGTCACTTTGTCCCTACAGTGGCTACTTTTAACAGCATCTATAACCAGCCGATATTTCTATGTTATTATGATATTTCTTGATGACGTGTTATAAATAAATAAAACCATTGTCAATTTTTTTGACAGAGTAAATAAGTTCCTCTTTTCCCACGTAAAAGAAACCGTTTTTGAAAGGTTTTTAATCAATTCAACTAATTAATCCTCCATGTCTTTGCCTAAAACCAGATTTTTCTCATCATTCCCATAGTGTTGATTGTAGAACTCCGTATAATTTACATGCGATTGCCGCTAGGGCATTTGAAATTTGGTGTTAGTATTGAAATAATTTCTTTTTCTTTTGGCAGTTATTTTCATTTTTTAATATTTTTTCGTTTTGACTCCATTATCTAATAATAATAATTTATTTAAAGGCATCAGTTAAACATGCAGGGATTAAGAAACGGTGTTTTCATTCGCCACTTGGTGATCAGAAATAGAATCTGTGGCCAGAGATGAGAAAAGTGAATAATTTTTGTTTCATCTGTGGCCATCCCGCTTAAAAAAAAATAAATAAACAATAAGCATAGCCATATGATCCGTCACTAATATAAAACTAGAGAAAGTTATATTGAAAAGTGTATTTTATTTATCAAAAGGTTAATATCACGACTAACATAAATGTGTTTTAAAATTTCCCAACTTACCAAATATACTTTCGCATTATAATTTTTCAGTGGCTTTTCTTGGCCATTCTCCGCATTCGTTCCGAAGAAAAACTTGTATTAACCATAATTTACATTTTAATTTTATTTATACCGCCCGCACATAATTGAGTCGTTTTATTCATGCAAACCCACCCGGTTGTGTTTATTTATAAAGCAATCTTGTCAACCCCCAAGATATAATGCATTTTTGCGCGCCCCTTTAAATAGCTACTGTTTTCGTTAGATATTCGTTTCATCCCCTCTAACTTAATTTATTTAAGAGAATGTTGTTAATTAATACGCTGCGAAGTAGCATGAAAGTCACCCCGGGGAATTAATTGATGATTATTCCATGCGATTCAAACAATGGTTATATTAAGAAAAATGTAAATTAATTAACTTCATTATTTAAGCGAAACTTTTTCGTGGTGTTTTTTCTGCGTTGCTTGCGGAGCAGATCTTAATTGATTTATAGTCGTGATCAGTCTGTGGACAAATTGCCTCGAGCATTCGCGTTGTTTCGAACCTTATAAACAGACTTTGCCCTGGAGGAGATGCGTCACCGACATTTGACATTAGGGGATCAAGCAACCACACGAATCAATCACAGTAAGATGGTAAATCTCTTTGATCTCGCACTCCTAGCGGCTACTCGAACAGAAAATTAGAAATTTAAATCCTACAATTATATTTGGGGGAAACGAGATTCGTTAAAATTCGCGTTCGAATAGTATCGGTGAACAAATTATGTAACAGATACACCGCTCACGTTATTAATTTCCGTCTCGGAGAAGAATTCAGTTATAATGACACAAAGTCATCATTATCTACCAATATTGAATCCAATCGAATGGCAACAGTAAAGAGAAAAATTGTATCAATTGCATCCCATCAATAATCCTCAGGGTAATGCACTTAAATTATTTTTAGTTTGTGCAATTTTTAAATTTATTCGTCAGCGCCGTCGTTTGGAAGTTGAAACTCGCCCGTTTTCTCCCAATATTTATGTGTTTGTTTTCCCAATCAACGGTCTCTCGTTTTCTGCCTTCAGACAATATTTCTGTGAATCACTCGTCTTTGTAAATTTGTAGGGTGGTTCATGTTATATTTATCATTTTTGTTTCGCTAGACCAAAATAAACAAGCGTTATGATAAATTTATGAAATTATTTGGCAGCTATTTCCGAATGGGGAAAAAATCGCTATGCAGTTTTTTGTTGATAATCGGGACGTGGAAGAACAAGAGAGAAGGAGATATAATGCATGCGACAGCCGTAATCCCCGGACAGGACTAAACCTTAAGCCTTGCGAAATGAGAGGGTTACAATACCATCGGCTATTCTCGCATTATCACCCTATCAAAAACATGCAGTCGGACGGGTGCTATGAAAATATTCAAAAATATTTTTTAGCCGATTGAAAAGCGATATCTAAACATGCACGATTCCTTTAAAAATATCTTTAGGTGATTGACCCCTCTCCGCAGTTTCACTAATAGTCTTTAAGGATTATTCGGACTGTGAAAAATGCAAATTTTGTTTTTTTTTCTTGTAAAAAGCGTTTTTTGAGAGAATGATGAACATAACATCAAAGCGACCACTACTTAAATTAATGATATTTAAAATTTTATGTTAAGTATTTAACAAAGGTTTTACTGCGTTATTTTCCGGTAATCTAAAATTATTTTGCCCTGTTATTACATTTCACTCAATACGGTAAGATGGCATTAATAATAAATGCTCCGTTTGCACTTAAACAGCTTCTTGTATTTGTTCATTTAGTCAGTGCTGCTAGGCATATATTTATTGAGACGAAGGGTAATCTAAAATCAATCGAAACTGTAATGTGAAAGTGAACGACGTGTGATTGAAACAGGGTAGTATTTATCCAGGGCATTGCTCTTCTGTTTCAAAGACCTCGGCAAGCCATATTCTAAAGCAGAAACACCTTGTCGATTGTTTGAGAAAGGTATTTATAAACGTTCGATGTACTGCGAATTCAACAGCAAATAATGTAAAATTATTAAACGTTCTTGAAATGGCAGTAAAAAACCTAACAAAACATTACAAGGTTTAATTGTTTAGAATCAAATACAATCTGTTAACAACAGCGAAATTACAGAGCGGTTTGTTAAATTTAACGTCATGGCTTGACCTTATGTCAGAAACGTGTGCGTTACTTAACGGCTCCCGGTACCGAGGACCTGTTTTTGTAAAACTGGAATTTTACGACATTCGTCGTTGCACTAAATGATAGGCAACCACGCTACCACCTCGCCATAAATAATTTTATACAATGCAACTCGCTCAAGTAGCTATAAATAACTGTCTTGAAACGACTTACATTTACTCGAAACGCAGTTTACAATGCTGTCGACACAATATATATTTGGGTGTTTCGGCTCCTTTATTCTTTTAAATACCAGATGTGTAGCAAAATATTTGTACTGAAATGGGACTTCAACAGAGGGAGGCGGGGGTTTTTGTTGACTTAAATGGTTTTTGAAACGAACGGATCCAATTGCATTTTATTAGTAAAAGAAAAGAAAAAACCGAAAATTTGTTGTGATGTAATTAGCGTTATTTAAATATTTGTAAACTTTATAGTACCTATCGGGAGGACTTGCAAATGGGAAAACAATTTTTGTTTTTTATTAATTCATTACTAGAATATTTGCTTCCGGCTCTTTAATCTCTGCACTCGTACGTTTTCGTAGGTCTATGATTTGAGGTAAAACCGGTTTTTGAAAACAAAATTTCAAATTTGAAAACAATGTATATTAAATGATCCACATTCTATTAACAAGATGAAACTAGTGTGAGTGGCCTCAAACTGCGCATAACGGGTGCGAGTGGGAGAAACATACGACCAGGAGAGAGACACAGCAAATGAGTGACGGGGAATGAGGCTGAGATAGCAGATCAAAGATGGCGCACTCTAATGCGCTAAATGAAATCAATTAGGGCAATAAATTATGCGAAGTGATGACAAATAGGATGATAAATTCCAAGAATCCGCAGATCAGTTAGCGGTAACCTTATGTAATCAATCAATAAATCGCGAACAAATCCGGGAATAAAACCCCGAATAAATTTGATATAGCAGTGGCCCCGTAGCTCTCTTGCTTATCTACTCACATTCGATTAAATCCATGAAAATCATTGAAATGAATTAATTCTCGAAAAAGTGAAAGAACACGTGAGCTCACGAGTTTCGCTGGCGCGTAATTTTGATATACCACTTTGGCTACAATAATAAAAAATCTGAATCAATTAAAAAATATGCAATACTATGTGGTCCCATGGCAAGAAAAACGCTTGTACAAAAGAATTTCAAAGTACGAAGAATTTACAGTATTGAAAGAAACCTATATGCACAAAAAATAAATTTACACCAAACTAATTTGTGTAATTTTTTAAAGAAAAATTTTCTTTGCCCTTAATGTACATTAATTTTCCCTCCATTTACGTTTTTTTTTGTCGATTTCTTCAAAAACGTAAAAACGGAGTTTCACTGTATTTGTAAAATTAGCACATAAAATGAAATTTCTTGAATTTTTACAGACGCAATAATATAATACAGGAGGTGATACTATTACCCCAAAAAGTCGAGTGCTTGATGGAAAAATTGTGGCAATCCTCACGCCACAATTTCAGTCATTACAGAATATGTTTGATTCAAGTGCAACTTATTTGCATGCATTTTTCTTTTCAGCAATGTTCTGTCATAAATTTGTTGGAGAATGATATTGAACCATAAACTCATCGAAATCATTCGTCATTCGCTTTATGTTACAGATCAAATAAGTACTTACTGTGCTGTAAGTTAATTTGATTGCTGTATTGCTGTTCTATGTGGAAAAATTGGAAACAGTAACATTTTCGGGTTCTTTTCTCCTAACTGACAGTGCTAATGCCGTCACAGAGCACACAATGACAACCATTATTAATTACAAAAATAGTATCAGAAGCGAATTATAATGCAGCATGTCTTACCCGGAACTGCATTAAAAGATATTTTGGTATGTGGAAAAAGAGATTTGCCTGTCTTTCCTTCGATTTGCCAACTAAAATCCTAACAACTTTAGCAATAATTGTTGCAACGGCAGTATTACATAAAGCAGTGTTATGTACGTATTTTAGGAAAGGTACGGATAATTTTCATGATGTTGATGTAAATGAACAGATAGGACATCGGAAGGGGACAATAATGATGAATAACAATCCATTTTTTTTAACATACAATACTTACCACATCAACTCAAGTGAAGAAATTTTTTTAGAGGCTACGTACTGGTATCAGCTGTTACGAATCGCTCATGCTAAATTCCTTCGTAGAATACTTACTGCACATGCGTCAACTAATTTCAACCCTGGTAGCAGTTGCGATAAGTTATACAAGCCCCTATCGGGACGATATATCTATTTGCCGTACCAGAAACGCTTCTTGTCACTAGTTTGCACCTTGTCGAAGATATAACTCTGTCGAACCTATACCGTGTTTTTTTTTAATTAAAGTTACAACATAAAATTTACATATTTAATATCCCTACGTTCATAGAAGGACAAAGATTCTTGCATACTCCATGAGCAAATAGTACTAACGTGTCAAGGAAGCTTCACTTTATATTAATTCAAAAAGATCCATACGCCTAGTTAATTTGGGCCCCTTTTATTGCCTGATGAACCAAGCGCCAATTCGATTAACGCCAAGCAACATTCGCAGTCACTACTAAAACAATCAACGTCACTTGTTTTTATTTACCCAAATTCAACAACGGCCATTTTTGTGTACCTAATAGTGTTGTTAGAACGAGTATGAGCAATAAAGCAAAGCTAGAGTTGTAGTAAGTTCTGCTGAGGAAACTTTAACGCTCAGTATCTCAAAACTTGAAATTGACGCTTGGTTCCTTTTCTCTAAGCGTTATCCAACTAAGGGGCCATCCACAAATAAATTACGTAACACCTGGGGGGGGGCACGTTACGGCATGTTACAGAGGGGGACTGGGGGTATAATGTGCTGTTATACATATAACGATTGATAATTATAGCAAAAATCATATTTTGAATTTATATTTAAATTAATTTTTTTATTACTCCAAAGCGGGGTAGTAAAGTCTTCGCGTTACGTAGCTTTTAGGGGGGTGGGCTTACATAGTGTTACGTACTGTTACAGAGGGGGGGCAGAGGGTAAAAATTGTCCAAATTCTGCATTACGTAATTTATGGATGGCCCTTAATATGTATATGCATTTATTTGCTTCGTTTGAAATGAACGTAATCAACTTACTAGCAAAACTTGGGTTAAATAGTTTGTCAATTTAAAGGTTAGGCGAATATATTTTGCTTATTTTCAATTAAAAATTACTGCTATAATAGCTTAAGGTTACAATGATACTAAATTTTATTTTCATTGAAATATTTTATAACGTTTGAATTATAAAAATGTTAATAATAGATTACAAGTGAATTTAAGCATAACGACCTTGTAGTTAAAGTTCCCTGCTCCCGTAAGGCCTATTGTATGTTGGAGAAGGTAATTAATCAATTATGACTTGAACCATTTCTGTAATAGCTCAACTAGAAATAATGGTAATGGTTGCGTACACCATATCTTACAATATATGCGATATATGTGTAACAACAAAGCAAGGCATTCACGATGTAAATCAAATTATATGGAAATTATCAAGCATGCACATCGCACAATTGTACAAATTGTGTGTTATAACATAATGTTTCTATGCAAACCACATGGAATTATAAATTCAGAAAACTTTAAAGAATTTGATTCTTACAACATTGAACATTTTATTGTCCCACCCGATAAAGTCTTTAAAAACAAAATTTCACCGTAACACATTGTTCAGAATACAGTTTCAAACAAGAACGCCAAAAATTAATGTTACTGATAAGTAAATATATGAAACTTAAAATTTATTGCATTACCTTTGTGTGTCAGCGAACGTGACTAATCAATTACTACTTGGCTTAGTAGTGTGAAATCTCCAGTTGAATTACGTGAATAACTAAAGAAAATCTATGTGCTGAATAATACAAAAACGATTGTATAATCATATTCGATTTTAATAAGGTATTTATTTATTAAATGGACAAAGCATTGACTTTCATGCAATAACATATTCTATATGCAACAATTTGACATTAAGTAGTGTAGTCAAGCACGTGTCTTTTTTATCTGTTCGTCCTAGTTTTAATTTAATTAGTGCTTCTAAAAATGTTTGTTTTAAGATTAAAATTTGTTTACAGTTCAACATACTTTTTTCAGAAATCAAGGCTTTAGATATCATTGGCATAATCTTTTTTCTACTAATATTTGAAAAAGTGCTGTTTCGATACTAATTTAAGTTAGGAAATGCTCGACTGTTCCTGGCAAGTGCGGAAATATATTCAATATTGAACAGAATAAGATTACTCCTTATTAATATTGCACTTTGATTTATTATTTTTTATCGTGATTATAAAACTTAACAATAACAAATTTACATCTTGTCGCACGAAACCTCCGAACCGATCTTGGAAGAAGTAAAGGCAAAACAAGTATTTATGTTAAGGGCGGCCCAAAAATGGTGGGGGTTTGACAATTTTATTCCACAGTCCAAATGTTTCTAAGCTAAGAAAGTGTAATAATTTTTCTGCTTCATAGATGGCCCGACAATATCAAAAGAAACATCAAATCTATTTTTAGAATTTCTGGGATGGGAGACAGGGTATTTGCGTCCTTGTTGCACAGTGACGTTACTCGTAGAACAAATCCAAATACCCATTGAACTGAATTACACATAAAATTGAATTAAATTTGAATGGTTGAATTTTTTTAGAAAAAAATGTATTCCTCTAATCATAGTAATACCATAAGAAGACACCAATTTAGACACACAAATTAAACATTTTAACCCTTTAAGGACGGAATTTATTTTCGGTTACAGATCCCATGGGATGTAGTTAGATTTGTGTCGCGAATGTGCGACATTCGGGAAAACTGCTTCTTTTCTAGTGTGACGCATATGGGCGACATACGTCTTTAAAGGGTTAAAGAACAAACACAAGCTCAACATTATAAAAGGCTGAAATTTAAGATAATTGAAAATCAACAGAACAGGAAAATTTTAAAATTGTCATTGTTTAAGCAGGTCAGTGGTCCCTAGCAACCAGAATTGACGTACAAATCGTCCCTAGAGCGACGGGCTCCAGCCTTGAATATCGCAAATTTTCTAATTCTTTTGTGCTGCGACAAATTTTATGATGGTTATAAATTTCTTATTTTAAAAGCTTTTAACTGCGTCTTTAGGAACTACATATTTGACACTTTAGTTTGAAAATTGTTTTACATATTTTGTTCCACTTCGTTGATTAAAAATTCAAAACCGGCGCTTGGTATTCTGGCAAAATTTTTAAAATTTCCGTCACACCGCAATTCATCATTAACCCTTTGAGTGACAAGGAGCGCAATCGCGCTCGTTAATACACTGTCCGAAAATGCCAGGAGCGCGATCGCGTTTTTGCTTCCACACTAACTAATACGATCGATCTCTCTTTCATACTTATCGATTCTTGTTTATTGTTTATTGTTTTTGGAATTGGCAATTTTAGCTAATTCTCTAAAAATCACTTTGACACTCAAAGGGTTAATTACAAAACGGAACAATGTCGTCGGCTTTTAAATCGTTGATAATGTCGCTGCCCAATTACCACTGTATCGCTTTCGAGACCTTAATAATGGGCAAATCCAAAATCTTTTCTTTTCTTTTTTCTGTGCACCACTTAAAATTACATATCCTGCAGCCGCGAGAAGAAAGTCTTTCTGATTTACCATTGCTTTGACTAAAGTTTTTTTGTATCAACCGATTATGCAAAACACAGTTTTCCCAGAAGCTTCATGATTTAAGAGGGATCCTCACCTAGCTCGAGGGATCTCTACCACCGGCCGCCGCTATCAATGTAGACAGATCGAATTTCCCTTAAAATTAACCGTAAATATTAACCAATTTTCAATTTTTTTATACCAAATGAAAGAGAATTGCAATATCTACGTAAATCTGGAAATATGTTCTTAAATAGTTATTTAAAAAGTGTCAAAATTAGCAGCAGAAGTAGGTCACTATCAATATCAAAAATCATGCAAAAATCACTGCAAGCGTTTCGATTGCTCCTTAAAATCAACGTCAAATTTCAACCAATGTTATAAAGAAGTATGCCAAATTATAGAGAAAACACTAATCTACGCACGCTTAGTGTTAAAATTTTGAATTTCTTTTTATTTACTTCAAAATAAATTCGACAAAATGCCTAATATTGACCTACTTTTGCTGCTAATTTGGACACTTTTTAGACAATTATTTAAAAAAATATTACTAGGCAAGCGTAGATATTGAAGTTCTCTTTTATTTGGTATAAAAAAATTGAAAATTGGTTAATATTTACGGTTAATTCTAAGGGGTAATCAAACTATCTACAATGTTAGCGACGGCCGGGGGTGTGGATCCCTCTTAAGTACTTTATTACCTCCCATAAATAAATGCATTCGAACTTACCTACCTGCCACAGTTGTATTCCAGATGTTTCAAATATCGTTCAACGGAATAAGATTCATCATATTATTTATGGCGTTGAGTGACGTTTATAGATAATATGGCAATATATAAATTAAATTGCAAAAAGGTGCAAAATTTTCTTACCGAATACCACTGGACGTTAAATTAAAATCCGAACATTTTTTCTCGGATATGAATATTTTAAGAAAATTATCCCTCGCCTGGGGCTCGGAATAATTTTCAAAATATTCATACCTTCGAAAAAATTTCCGGAAAAAATTTAACCTCTAGTGGCATTACTAGTAGGCCAAGCAATAAAGCATTTTTTCATGCCATAAATACTACCCAGAAACCGACTGTGCGATTACATAAAGGACAGTTAGTAGATCAATTTGGCATAATTTTAGACTCGAGGACCATAATTTTTAATTTGCTATGAACAATTTAGAAGAAAAAATCGTTTTTTTTTTTAGTTTTTTGCTTGTAAAATGGAAACTAATGAAGCAATCTTAATGTTGTCAATAGACGAATTGTAGAGAATTAAATTACGAAGAGAATGAGAGGTCGAATGTCCCGATCCAATAATTAGAACCGGAGAGAACCCGGAAAATCCGGAAATTTCAGTGTTTTTCAAAAAAATTCACAATTCCCACATTTTTTTATTTTAAGAACTGACAACGCATTTTGCTAAGTTTATAATGAGAAACTGTTCAATTAAAAGAAATAATATTAAAAAGCTGTATTTTTTATTTAAACATTATAAAATAACCTTTTGAATACCACTTGAGAGTGCGAATTAATTAGAAAATAATTTTCTTTGTTTCTTTGTTGCCATTCTCGAGCCCTACGGGCTCTCGTATCTATTCTCTGTCAACAAGTTCTCAAAAATCTGTCGAATTATTTTCAATTTATTCTCACTCTCTTGTGATATTACTGATGAAAATAAGAACACTGGATTACATATGTAAATTCACGCGCCTACTCTAGGGTTAAATACCCGGGAAAGACGTCGAACTGCTAGTAAATTTATAATCGTACCCTCTGGTGGATGGTATCCAAACTTTCTCAGCTAATGCGTCGGCCATGTTTTCACGGAACTGTAAACTTCAATCGAAAAATGTACTTCGAATCGAAAATATTAGGAATTGAACTGGAATATTGAGTAAACTCCGTTGGCGGCAATTTTTTCTATGACCTAACACCTCTATCATTGAATTTGAAGATAACATATAACTGGTTTTTGGTTGTGTTAAAACATCAAATAAACTACTACACGGCCAATGAATTATAATATGAATACCATTCTGACCAAGTTTGACGCATTAATTTACTAATAATATTTCTTTATAAACGATATGTTTGATAAAACGAGTGTAATTTACATTATACGAGGGGTATGCATTTGAACCGTGGTGACATCTATTATTCACTTTAGTGTAATGGCCGGTCTTAACCTCTTTCTTTTGGCCCAATATTTTGGATGATACTTGAAGTTTGTATTCAACAGAATCTTGAATATTACACTCTGCCATATTCGATGATTTCCATTCGCCATGCCTTTTAATGTTGTTTTTGCATCAACCAGTATCGTAGTATAAGTTGTTCTAAAGCAATGTCCTATATAATTAAAAGGATTCGATAATTTTAGAAACTCTGCAATCTTTCTAGGTATGCATTCAATGCTATTTATTTTATACCAAAAGCTTCGCTATTCGAGGAGGAATTTTCAACTTAAATTGACGATAGACGATGGACGAAGAGTGAAAACTTTTTCGAAATATTACAAGAAGATTTGTCCACCTTCCATGTCCCCACTGGAAATTATAGAATCTCTTCGCATATTTGTTTTTGTATTAGAAATCTCAATCAATATAAACGATCCCATGTCTTTAATGTTTCGAAGCTGAAAAAGGGTTACTTCGTCTCGTCGACATGCTCCACTAAAACCAATAATCAAAACTACCTAGAAAAATTAACAAAAATGGATAATTTGAATTTAAAATTTCACCCTCATCAAGTAGGTTGTATCTTTTGTTTCCTTCAAGAATTTTTTTATTTACAGCTTTGTTAAAACACTAGAGTTCTTAAAGTGCTGCTCTATTGACTTTCGTTTAATAAAAGCTGTCAAACTTGCAAATTTCTTTTTGCCGATATTTTTATTCATCGGGAATGTTGTTGCTCTCACCATTGAATAAATGCTCCACAATGTAGATTATATATAGATTCTGGATTTTTGTTCGAAATGAGACTCATTCATTGATCAATTTCACTGGCCTTTCTTTACACCAATTTTCAAACTGCTGTTAATATTCAAATACTTTTCTGTTAAGTTTACTGCACCGGCACTCCGTAAGCCGATAGGAAAGAGATCTCCTCCTTGAACTTATCGCGCGTGTGTCGCTTGAACAATCGTATATTTTCGAATAGTTCGGGCCGAGCTCGCTAGACGGTATATGGAAACATTTCACAGTATTTGTATTCGGCACCGGCCCTTTGTAAGCCGATCAACCATGGATCTCTTTCCTGTGTGTACGCTCGTCTGTCGCCCGTAATATCGTACATTTTCGAATCGTCCGAGTCAAAGCTCGGTAAAAACACCTTCCAACCACTGGCTTATCTCTTTGCAATTTTTTACCTCTCTCTAACTACAGTGCTTTTCGGAGTCGTTCTTTCTTACTGGTTGAGTCTCTTGTGAACACATACAATAGCGGGAAGCAAAGTTTACCTGCTTTTACGACGGCATCTGCGTCAAAAATTTTGGCTTTAAATGAAGCATGAAATATGTGTTAAAAATATATTTTGCAGAATTGTGAACAAAAAGAAATTTATATTACTAATATTTTAGAAGTTACATCAAACATTTTTCTCGCATTTAAAAAAAACCACTCGATCATGGAATATTTTAAATGCACATTTTTTTATCAATTAAGAGATATTAATTATTTCACAACAACGGTTTGTAGTTAGGTTACAACGTATGCTTGTAACAACAGTAATTTTGAATTATTAATATTTTGAATTAGACTTGTTCTTCATTTCTATGAGAACGATGCATTCTTTTAAACTCGCGGAATAGTTAATCGAGATTTTTCAACTTCCAAGATTATGTTATGGCACTTAATAACCGTACAGTCCACAACGTTTTTTGCACAATCGCTTATACGAAATGAAATAAAGAAATTTAGACTAACTGAGGTAATTTTTTTTTTTAGAAGAATATTTTGAAGCTATATTATGTGTCACAAATTACTGTCAACAACAATGGTAAGTAGGTGGTAAACCGGAACAATTTTTTAAATTCGCGGTCCGGTAAATTTAAAGGTTCACATCTATTTCTTAAAAAACGCCTTTCTATTTTTAGTTCAGCTTTGCGTAGCAGATCATCCTCCAAATTGATATGATAATCATATATCACATTCATTTTGAAGCGTTAAAAAATCACAAAACCAACGGTATTAATAAAAAATTAACACTTGATGTTATTATATCACCTCAATGAAACAGTGCGAAGTAGACATGAAGTCGGTGAATAGTACAATGAAGTGACCACCAGTAGGAATAGCTACCTATAACGATTATAGTTTATTTTATTACTGCAGCTGGTAGTTGTACAATATTGCTGTTATTAGAAGAGACGTTACCGTCGAAGATTTATTTTTTTTATTATTCTCCAGTATTGTATTGCCCGTTTTCAGATAACATCTATTTGGTAGTAAATGTGAAGCTTTTTAACCTTCACCCACAGCGGCGTTACCACCCCCACTGGGTTTATTACCGTTCGTTTATTATATTCATTGAACCTTACAGTGCAATTTTTGCTTAAGCGTCCCGCCACACAGCCCGGCACCGGCACGGTTGTGACATTTTTATTATGATTTGTGTGAGTATTCGGGGGGTAGTTTTCTTAAAGACCGTTCGAGAGGACAATCGATCAGTGAAATAGTCTCGATGGGACTATTAGCAAAATTTCGAGTTCGGAATTCTATGAATTATTTGCAATCATGTAAATTTCAACAGGTTGACTTAATTGTTTATATTATTTAAACGATTATAATTGATTTTAATTTCCAATCATAAGATAAGTGTTTGCCGTTTGTTGACAATCTTTATTTTGACAGCGAATTAGTAATCAGCGACCTCTAAAATCCCTAGAATTATTAAATTTGTGTATTTCGTTACAATTTTGGTTGAAATAAATTGTCATCCTTGTTATTTCATAATTTGATCAGAATTGATATGTTAGTGGCAAAGTGCACACTTCGCTGCTGAATAATTATTAGATTTTTTATAAAAATTTATATTCAGTTAAACCTTTTCCTACAAAACTCATAACTAGAAGGAAAACTTTTCACTCAATACAGTAGGTATTTTTTTAATAAAATATCTAACAATTCTTAAGTTTACATAAAATATCTAGGCATTCACAGAATACATTTATTATGCACTTTGTCGCTTACAGGTACAAAATTTAAGTAACTTGGAAATGTTGAAATTGAGATAGTCTGTGACGGACGATTGTGGCACTTAAAAAATAAAAATGTCAGTATCGGCTCGAAGTTGATTTATCAATTTGTGTAGTTTTTTTCGGTAATTACAGGCCGATGCATTTATTTTCGGTAAAATCCGATGTAGGACGAATATCTCCTTTATATATTAAATTTGTTTTTGGCTGCAAACAGTTCACAAAAATTTGTGACCGACGTGAAATATATTTAAAAATGGACGACATTGAATTAATTGCGATAAGTTTTCTACTGTCCCAAAAAAAAAACGACTCGTCGATACTGGGTACATCCTTTGAATAAAACGAGAATTAAGGAAAGCCAGTTTTATTTATTACGAAATAAATTACGAGCTTATCCCGATAAATTTTTCGACTATTATCGGATGTCGATAAATTCATTTGATGAGCTCCTTCATTTAGTTCAGAGTAGTATAAAAAAACAAGATACACAATGGAGGGCTGCAATAACTACAGAAGAAAGACTGGCCGTCACTTTAAGGTAAGAAATTTTTTTATTTACAATTTTAAAGTAAATCTAAATATTATAATAATTATTATATTATTAATAATTGTTAAAATATTTTAAAATTAATTTTGTTGAGATGTTGAGGAAGTGTGCACTTTGCCACTAACATATCAATTCTGATCAAATTATGAAATAACAAGGATGACAATTTATTTCAACCAAAATTGTAACGAAATACACAAATTTAATAATTCTAGGGATTTTAGAGGTCGCTGATTACTAATTCGTTGTCAAAATAAAGATTGTCAACAAACGGCAAACACTTATCTTATGATTGGAAATTAAAATCAATTATAATCGTTTAAATAATATAAACAATTAAGTCAACCTGTTGAAATTTACATGATTGCAAATAATTCATAGAATTCCGAACTCGAAATTTTGCTAATAGTCCCATCGAGACTATTTCACTGATCGATTGTCCTCTCGAACGGTCTTTAAGAAAACCACCCCCCGAATACTCACACAAATCATAATAAAAATGTCACAACCGTGCCGGTGCCGGGCTGTGTGGCGAGTCGCTAAAAGATAAAATAGGTTTACAATGCGACATACTTCACTTTGGGTTGAATGACCTAAATTCACATAGAAATTAACCATATTTTTTATGAACATTAACAAAAACAATTGTTTCGCATTTAAAAGAAAAATCAAATTATGGAAATACTTGGAATGTCTTTGAATGTTTGTTATATTGTAACGAAGCAGATTTTTCTAAATGAACAAACAAAGTAATGCACAGACTTCTCAGAATAATAATTAAATCACCTCGAAAATGATTGATTAATACGGTAATAATTTATAGTATTGACTTTGCAAATATCCGATACGTGCTCAGCTCCGGATTGTTTACATAAGCGGCCGAATACAAAGTACTGTACCGGGAATACAGGAGCTAAACGTTGTTAATTCTTCTAATTGTTTATTATAAATATACGAATCAAGGGCACTACCAAATATGGTCATGAATTCGGATCATGCGATCATGTCAATCGGGTATAAATACCCCAAACAAAGAGCTCTGGAGACAGTAGTAGTTGTAAAGCAGAGTCCAGAGTCATCCAGAATGAGTCCAGAGTCCTTCAGAATCTACTACTGCATACCAGCCAAAGATGAATAATTTGTAAGTCAATTATAATCATATTTTACTATGTAGTCTTTGTAACATTTTACTTTATCTTGCTATAATTTTATTCAATAAATTAGATTTGTTTATAATGCTCTTTAATCGTAAATGGGTTAAAATAATTGATCCTTATGTCACAAATACCTCTCGCAGCGCACCCCATGAATTTTACCGTGACAATATCGCGAATAATTTCTAAGAATAAAATGTGTTTTTTCTCTTTAACTAGGTACATTGATTTAATATTTTATAACTAGGTAATGCTGAAATTATAACTTCTGTGGATATTTCAAAATACATACTTTAAACCTACAATTTTACCAGCTGAATATTTTTATTTATGTCGAATATTGCCGAATGCGCAGCGAAGTTTCTTCCTATCTCGTGTTTATCCTTATTTTCTGCAAGTTACGGAGTGCCGGTGCTGAGCAGCCAGCGCAACTGATTCTTCAACATCAGGTGATTTATTTATATCAGACATATTTCACAACGTTTTTCTCAATTTTGCTTCAATAAAAAATTAAAACTATTACAAACAAGCTGTTTTATTGACAAACGAACTTACCTCTAACGGAACATCTAATAACTTAACCACAATAAATTTATAAATAAAACATTGGAACAATGTCAATTGGAAATAACGACCCACATGCATAAAACGTAACTAAATTGCCGTAGCAGAGCTTACTAACAAGTTACAACTAAATAGAGCCGCGTGGAAAAAGAATAAACTAGGGCTTACTAACTAGTTGAGCAAAATATTTGGCAACTACGCATCTTCAATACATTTCAGTACCTGAATAAATCCTTGAACCGACTTTCTTTGCATTTATTTTTGGAAGATTTTGAGTGTTCCATCGTCCATTTTTAGCTACCGCATTCTTTTTTAATTGAGAGTTTACATTCTCGATGTTGCAGGACGTGTTTGTCCGTACACCCGGCTGCGTTGAAAATGTCACCCCAATAAAAGAAGGGCGGTTCCTTTACTAACCACAGTTTGAAGGCTGTAGTCAACTACAGACACTAGCCAGTCGGAATTTCTACCTACTTTCTCATCATTGTTTGTAAAGCATTTGAACAATTATTAATTATCAATTATTAATTATTGATACAAATAATTAAAGAAAATTATTTTTGTTAGCTGTAAAGATGATGGTCGATAACCAACGCAGAATTTGTTATCCCACAATGTTACCTGTAATTAAGGGTAGGATAATTTCTAGATTGGTGCGATGGTTAAAAAATCTTGCGATTATACCTGTTGAGCAATAAAGCCAAATGTTATTCCTATAACGGTCAACGGTCTTTGTTAGTCATAAATGAAGAAGCCCAGAAAAAAATCCCATTCTACAACGGACTAATATTAATTTAAAAAAAGTACTTTGGTCAACTTGAAGGTTAATAGCAATCGACGTGAAATTTGTTGATGCACATATTTGTTCAAAATGTTACTTCAATTTAAGTAACATTTTTAAAGAGGTGCAATTATGTACAAAAAAGTAGTCGTCTCTTTATAATCGTCGAAATTGATTTGAAGGAATAGCACAAAAATAATTATTGTTAATAAACCTTTATTTATAAATATTTGATTTTTTTTTTAAATCTCTAGTGGACTGCAATTTAATAAAAATAGCAGATCCATTGTGTGACTGATTAAATAAATTAATTAGCTAAATTAAAACACAGTATTAAGTAAATATAAATAATTTATAATAAGTCATATTCTCATTCATTATTTATGATAATAGTAAGTAGTAGGTAATTTATTTTTACTTTATGTTGGTAGTAATCAGTGCTTATTATCTTAACCAATTTTTTTTTTTTAAATCTTCGGGAGAGAGAAAAATTTTTAAGAAAACGACTGTCGGCCCAACTTCAACAGACGAGCCAGGTTTTCCACAAGGGGTACAATATGCCAGCCCACCAAAGGCCCACTGCCGGCAGCATGTGCTGCCAGCAATGGGATATCAATAAGTCTCATAACCAATACAATACATACAAATACAAATGTTAGAGAATATTAACAATAAAACTTTCCTCATTGGAAGTTTTTCGAAATGGTCATATTGCTTCCTTAGACAAAAGCATTTTGTGCTATATTTTCTAATTTTGAAGCTACTTTACTAATATAACCTTGAACTGACAGATGTAAGTGACATTACTATCAACATAAACATAAGTTAAAACAAAAACATTTTTACAGCCGTCTAACCGCGTCTAAAATTAAAAAACGAGGTAAAGTAGTGGGAAAAAAACTATTGTTGAATTAAATTTTGCAAAACAATAAAAAAACGAATACAAACGGTTGTGGCACACTAATTTTATACTTAACACTACTAATAACATTAGTAATAAGTCAGATTAACGGAAAAATAAAGTGTCATTAGTTAAATACTAAACAACAACAACGAAGGACGGACTCCGCTGCGGCGGTAACACTATATTAATACACTGTATAATAGCCGTTGTTTTCTATGCACTCTGCTAAACGTTTTGGCATACTGTCTACCAGATGCAGGCAAATGTCCGATAGCCTGAAATGATCCCAAACTCGATGGACATTTTGTATTAACGCTGCAACGGTTCTCTCGCGCACATTTACCTTATTGACCACATTCCATTCCCTGACCATGTTTCCCCATAAATTTTCTATCGGATTTAAGTCAGGGGATCTTGCCGGCTATCTTAATATTTCAAACTCGTGATGCTCGGTGAACCACTCATCAACAATCCGTGCACGATAAATTGGGCAATTATCTTGCACAAAGACAATAGGGTGGTTCATCTCATCTGGAAGATACAACGTAACAACATAACTTCCTCCAGAACGCTAACATAATGTTTTGCAGTAAAATTCGTCGGTGTGACCTGCACCACTTCACCAGGCCCATCGTTGGACATCCAGCTCCGACAACCGGCACTCACTCTTCCACTTGATCTGTTCGGAACAACGTGTTTTTTATGATACCGCGTACCGTCTATTCCCCATACCTTTACAGGAGCGTCTTTACTGGTTGAAAAAGTCTTTTTATCAGTAAATATAACTTTTGCCCAGTTTCGATTTAAATTGCCCCGACAAAATTGAAGCCGTTGTTCGGCAAGTTCTCCCTTAATATGAACTTTTGTCGCAGGAGTTCGGCACTTTAAGGAACATTCTTTCAGCCTTCTTCGAATTGTAGTTTCGGATACATTAATTCCCATAGTTTCCCGAATTTTAATTGTTGTGGTAAATGAATTTTGTGTGACGGCATTAACTAGTGCACGATCTTGCTCCCTACTGGTAATTTTTGCTCTACCTGGATGAATAGTCCGCAATACATTATCGCCAATTTCATTCCCACGAGCGATCCACCTTTGGACTTGCCTGACCTACACAAATGCAAAAATTTAACACAAAGAGTTTTTTAAAATGTAGATAGTAAAATTATTAATTTAGTAAGTAACTTATCTCATTCAATCAACTTTTTAATTTATTAATTTCTTTATTAAAAAAAAGTATTCCGGTTGCAAATAGCACTCGTGCTATTTAATTAAGAGCAAAGAACATTGTGATACCGCTGCAAAAATTGTCGAGCTAGACCTTTGCTCATTTCAAAATCTAACGATATACAGTGAGGTATGTTGTCATTAGTTTTTAACAGTGATGCGTTATGTTCAGAGATGTTATTGTTAATTATTATTCGAGAGCTACTCTCTTTTGGGAAATTGACGTATGTTTCAGGATTTTGAATGATGTGGATACTGGGGTTAACATCTTGTTGAATTCTAGTAAGAGCGTTTGCACCTGCATTTAATCTGCCTGGTTTATATGATTTCATATTCATACTCTTCTAAAGTCAACCGCCACCTTACTAAACGTGATCCTGGATCCTTGATGTTAAATAACCAGGTTAATGATCGATGATCTGTATACACCCTAAATTTACGCCCATATAGATATGGTCGGAAATGTTTGATACCCCAAACTATTGATAACAACTCTCGTTCGGTAGTACTATAATTGGATTCAGCGCAATTTAATGTTCTACTGGCAAACGCTATGGGTAAGTCGTTAGGAATATTACCTTGAGATAAGACTGCACCAATCGCGAAATTACTGGCATCTGTCGTTAAATTGAAAGTCTGTGTAAAAATGGATATTGTAAAATTGTAGATGTACTGAGTTTGTTCTTTAATCCAATCGAATATTGATTCTTTTCTTAACAACTTAGTGAGAGGTTGAGTAGTTTTACTAAAATTTGGAATGAATCGACGGTAGCAACCAGCAAGTCCTAAAAATGACTTAATGTCTTTAGGTGTTTTAGGGATAGGAAAGTTCTGAACTGTAGCAACTTTGGAATGATCGGGTTTAACACCGTCTTCAATTATGAGATGTCCTAAATACATACCCTCATGTCGTAGGAATTCACATTTGTCTGGTTGGATTTTTAAATTATGTTCTACTAATCAAAGACTTTTTTTAATTTCCTATTATGATTTTCTAAATTGTCCGCATAAATTACTATATCATCTAATTATACAAAACAACGGCTTCCTTGGAGACCTACTAAAACATTATTCATCAATCTCTGGAATGTCGCTGGGCATTTTTTAATCCGAAAGGCATTCGTGCGAATTGATAATGTCCTAGAGGTACTGTAAAGGCTGTTTTGCCCGCATCTTGAGGGTTTAGTTTGATTTGATGGAAACCAGAGGTTAAATCAAGAATTGTAAAATATTTAGCGTGTCCTAATTGATCTAGTATTTCAGATATATTGGGTAAAGGATACGAATCGCCTATTGTAACATCATTTAATTTTCTATAATCTATTACGATCCGTCATTTTTGCTTGATTTTTAGATTATCTTTTTCGATCGGATCTAATTGAAATTTTGACAGATTTTTCAGTGGTTTGAGGATCGTTGTTAACGCTCTTGAATTTGGCATTACTTTATCTATACTGGAACAAAGATAAACGCCATTTCGTATTTTGAAATTTTGTACGATACCCTCAGTAATAGAAGGATTTGAAATTTCGATAGAAACTAGTGTTTCGCATCTTGGTTTTAACATAATTGAATTAAGATTTTGATTTTGAATTGAGTTAGAATTTTGAACAGATTTAGGAATTTGAATTGAGTTCGAATTTCGATTTTAACTAGAGTTAGAATTTAGATTACGATTTCGAATAAGGTTTTGATTCTCAATAGATTTAAAAATTTACGTTGAATTAGGATTTTGATTTTTAGTAGAATTAAGATTGTCAGTAGATTTAAGAATTTGCATTGAGTTACGATTTTGATTTTTAATAGAATTTAGAGTTTGATTTTCATAAGATGTTGTAGATATACTAAATTTAGAAGATTTAGAGGGTTTTTGAATTTGATTTTGATTTGAATTTGACTTCGAGCTAGTACGATTTTGAATTGGATTTAGAATTTGATCTTGAGTTAGAATTTGATTTTGATTTAGAATTTGATCTTTCAAATTTTGTTTACGATTTTGAAAAATACTAAAATTTTTAATGTTCTGAATGTTAGGTTTCGCTTGTTCTTGTTTAACGATCGCTTCGATGCAATCATTTTTAGTACTTATAATTGGTACTTGATAGTGAAACAGTGGTATAACATAATTATTAATGATTAGTTGGTCGTTAGTGTAATCAATGTATGCTTTGGTTTTTTGAGAAAGTCATTTCCAATTATACCGTCAAATGGAATTAGGAAATTATCTTTTACGCAATGGAATACGTGATTATTGATACAATCTAACATTATTTCATTGTTAAAATAACAAATAGTTGAATTTGGAATTACATTTTGAACAATACGTACCTTTAAGTGTGATTTTCAAGAACATTTGGTTTAAGCTTAGACAATTTTAAAAGTGAAAGGTCTGCACCGGTATCTAATAAATATGTTGCAATTTAAGGGTTAATATGACGAGATTCTAATTTCACATACGTGGTAACGGCGTTTTTATTTATTACTAAAATTGGATCTGAATGAAATTTAAAGTCCCTCGGCATGGCAGCTGTCTGAGGAGTCATTAAGACTTCCCGGTACCTAGGACCCGTTTCTGCTTTACGACATTCGTCGTTGCACTAAATGATAGGCAACCACGCTACCACCACGGTCATAAATCATTATGTATAATAGAACTCGGTTAAGTAGCCATAAATAACTTCCTTGAAACGACTTACATTTACTCGAAATGCAGTTTACAATGCTGGCGACACAATATGTATTCGGGCGTTTCGGCTGCTTTATTCTTTTAAATACCAGATGTGTAGCAAAATATTTGTACTGGGATGAAACTTCAACTTCAATGGAATGCAATATAATTTTGGAAGGCTTACGGGCAGGGGTGGGCTGCCAAATTTTTAACAACCGGCTCGCTATTATGTCTGGTATATGCATAAAATGGTAAATGAGTACATTTCTTCATTTCAAACATTTTAACAATCGGCTCGCGCGAGCCGGCTTCAGCCCACCCCTGCTTACGGGGTGTTACAGAGGGGGCGGGGGTTTTTGTTGACTTAAATGGTCAATTGCACGTTACCAATAGAGACATCTGCTACTTCGTAATTTTTACAAAAAAAGATATAGCTTGACAAATAATAAAACGCAACGACAATTTTTGGAAAACAAAAATGATTAATAATTTAGAAAAATTTTTTACAAATGCGCTATTACCGGAAATAGTTGATTCACGAATTGCGAGAAACCAACAAATTCGAAACATTCTTGTCAAGGATTTGTTGCAACGCTAACGTAATCATTTTGTATAAAATTATATTTCCTCTTTTTTGAATTTAAATCGCATCAACTTATAAATCCGCTTATTGTCTGTCTATGGGTAGATATAGTAAATGGTTATTTATTATTTAAACATGTGTTTTTTATTAATTGCAAGTAGTTCACCTTAATTCAATTTAAATTTTAAAATTATTAATTGTATTTTTAGATTAAATATCGCAATGTTTTAACCCAATCAATTCAAGTTTGAAACCTTTATAAACCGTGTCAAAAATGATAATTTTAAGTAATATAATGTAAGTAAGTAATTCTTGTGGCTATTGTTGTATTTATCTAGATACAGTATGCACACTTCTGTGAACAATATTTTAGATGAACTAAAGTAATATAATTTATGATGCATACAATTTTACAATTAATATAATAGGTATTACATAGTATTAATTTATTACGTGAATAACGGGTTTTTCGTATTTTCAAATATCTGCATTTTTATCTATTTATCCGGCATCATGATTTTAGTATACTCTTAGGTAATAATAAATATAGATAGTGCAGATGTTGCAAATATGAAAAATCAATTGCAGTATGGCAGTGATAATTATTTTTAGTAGTACGTTACAGAATTGATAGGTATGTAAAACATGGTAAATATTTTTCGTTTCGAAAAGAACGTAAGTCAACAAAATTTGCTTCTCCGACAAGATATTTCTTTTTCACATGATAGAGGGTCCGGCCAGGTATAATTTACACAAAATCTGCACTTGCCATTCGTTTCATATACCAAAATTAATTTTCTCTTGCTGCGTCAAGCCACACAGCAGGCCATTATTACTCTGAAGTACGGTTGTAAACCAAATTGACAGATTGCCTCAGGCGATCTTTTTCTTGGCCAATTCTCGACACTTTTTTTTACATGAATTTACAAACATTGAAATAATTAAAAAACGGTAGTATATGAAAAAAAAACGATATAGTGAGGGCCGCCGATAAATTAGTAAGCTACAAGACCATTAAAATTTTAAAGCAAAATGTTGAAAATTGGAGCCGTACGGCAACACTTGCTACTGGGTGAAATTTGGACATTTTAATTAATAACAAGCTTAATTGACATAATATCAAAATGTAATTAAATGGAAGTCGTCTGGCTAGCGTGTACTCGTCGTATAAGATAGCGACCTTCTTTTCAAATTTGAAAATGAGACCATACGGACAACGTGCAAAACCATTGAATTTAGTCTCAAGGTGCCGAGTCATCTTAAGTTTAAAGATTTTGACTATTCTCCGCGCTAGCGATGGTACGCGCATTTGTACTAGTGCTTGAAGGTAAATTAGAATGATTAAATTGTTGTCGTTTAGCATTGTTAAATTGTCTTTTACGACATTCGGTAGTGACGTGTCCGATATTTTTGCAGTAATTACATACCCTTAAACCTTGATTAGGTTTATTAAAATTTTCGTTTTGAGGAAACGGTCTTTGATTGTTGTGAATGTGTCTAATTTGATTTTGCTCAAGCTTAGTGTTGGTTTTGAGTGCGTTATTAAAATAGCAATTAGATAGTACGTGACCTGACTTATTACATATGTGACAAAGGTTATTAAAAGATTTGTGAACGTTTTGAAATTTGGCTATTTCGCTTCTGGATTTTAGTTCTTGTTCTTCGGATAATGCTAAAGCAATAGCGCTTTTTAAAGAGTCTGGCCTTTGGGATTTAACAAGCAAATTTAAATCTCTATTTAGTCCTGCAACGAAAACATTTAATGTTTGAGATTTTAATAGGTCAACACATGTACTTCGCGCTTCCTTACCAAGTGAACTGTCTAAATAATTTACTAAACTGACATAACAATTTTCTATTTTATTTGAATATTTTATTACATCTTCGCTGGGATTTTGTTTGCATGAATTTAATTCTAGTTGCCATTGGCTTACGTTGCGTTTTTCGGAATAAATATCTAATAATTTTTTTTCAATTCGGACCAATTTGTGAAACTGCGATTTCTTAAATGCATTCTGCCATTATCTACAATTTTTGATTCCATAATTACGAGTAGGACGGGTTTTAGTGAATCCGAAATTAATGACATGGTTTTATCACAATTGTCGATAAATTCATAAAGTTTAGATTTATTACCGTCGAACTTTCTTAACATTTTTTTCTGCTAATTCTAATCCTATCTTAGGTGATATGACCTTTTCTGTTAAATCGTCACTGATTAAATCGTGATCATTTGTACACGAAGGTTACTTTTTTTTCTTGTTAGCCATAGTGTACAATTAATTAGCAAAGATAAAGTTTTAAATCTAAAGTTATTTTACAATTTTGTGAATCACAAATTTGAAAATTGATTAAACTTACAGTACTAAATAACTTTTGCGTTGTCTGGTTCCGGTTTCTTTGTCCTGATTGAATCCTTGATCAGCCGCTGAGATGTCGGCTTCTATTGTTGATCTCGAACTCTCGATGAATTCTTTAATCAGTCAAGTTTTCTTGACCTTTTGATCGAAATTCGACTCCTGACACCAAATTTTTGTGTTTCACTTTTGTTATTTAGTCGGTTTCAAATGATGAGCCTTGTGTTATTTAGTCGTTTATTATTTAATACTATTTACATTTAACACTATTTTCACTTAACTATTATTAATTTCATAAAATTGATGTTTCAGATGTTTGATGTTTTTAAATTTGTTTGAGTCAGTGGATCGAAATGTTTGTTTCGAATGGTTGATGATCAAGTTTAGAATTGACTTTATGATTTTGAATTGATTCAGTGTTACGTTCGTTGAGCTCTTCAATTGACTGCCTGGATATGCTGTTGGTTCGTATTTTAAATGTCTGAAAGTCGTGGGAAAGGAATTTGCAAAGAAGGTTGTCATTTGTCAATGTACTATTAAAGTTATTGTCAGTGTTGTAAAACGTTTGTCTGTGTTTGAATATTGTCGTCGATGTACAATGAAATGGAAGGCGTCAGTCGTGTCTTTTCAAATGGAAAGGTCAATTACAGGCCTTCCTGGAAGGTAGGCACATTACACAACTATTGCTGACTCGCTAATTCCAGTCTAAGACTTTTCCGAGAATCAAATACCGGCCCTAAATCAAGCTAAAACAGTGACGATAGTTAATTTTGAATTGATGGGTTACAAAGTGTTTATTTAGCGTTTTTTAGAGCAACGACTTTGGTCTTTTACAATAAATTAAAATAATGCAAATATTTCGTTAATAAATTGATCTTTGACGAGATAACCAATCTATTGAATTAATAATTGTTCAAATGCTTTACAAACGATGTTGAGAAAGTAGGTAGAAATTCCGACTGGCCAGTGTCTGAAATTTACGACAGCCTTCAAACTGTGGTTAGTAAAGGAACCTCCCTTCTTTTATTGGGGTGACATTTTCAACGCAGCCGGGTGTACGTACAAAATCGGACGATTTTGTACGTAGGTACGTTCTATTTGCCAATACACTCTCGATTTTGCTCGAACGTACAATTTTTAATGATGTTTTAAGAGGACTTACTTTTTTGTGATTTTGGTAGTATTCGGTTAATATTTTACAGTCAAACTTCGCTACAACGAATTTCTCTATTTTTAGCGAATTTTTTGGGAAACCTTTACCTTAGAGACGTTTCTAATATAATTTATACTCTTTATAACAACGTAACAATTTTCGTGTAACGATTGTTTTCTTCCAACTTTGCAGATTTTTAAAATTTAAAATGTAAAATAGGACCGACAAAGTTTGATTGCGTTGAAAAATTTTAAGTATTTGTAACCATACTTTTCCTTGTCCTTTAAAACTTGTTTCATAACACTGGGGTGGTCTTATGGACCAAAATACAGAAGTTAAAAATACGCAACCAAAAATTTTGGAAAAATAATGTGCTGACGAGACCGGCCTATTTTTTAAATTTTAACCCACAAAACTGACTATAAAAATTAGTACAGAATGTCAGATGAAATCTGAATTATTTGATTGCGAAAGCACATTTAAAAAAAAAAAGAAAAAGCGAATCTGGTTCGCGACTCGCCACACATTGTACAACCGATCCGAGCCCCACTGAAGCTTCTTGCGAGCCAAGTTTGTCTCGACCAAGCCCAACTCGTGACATCCTACACACAGGCGAGTAAGGTTCGTGGAATCCCCAAGCCGAGCCAGACTCGGAAATAAGACTCGTACGTGAGTACAGTGCTAAGCGTTACTTCTGAAGAGTTATCTATTTGTAGTTTTGTAAAAGTGACATCACTTTTGGAATTTGATAAACAACCCCTTTTGTAGTAGGTGCATAATGCAAGTAGGGAAAGTAAGGTGTTTGAAGACTGTAGTCCACCATAAATACCTTTAATGATATTTATTTGTAATGTTCTGTTTAAAGACCAATTTTATCTATGACGATCAGCATCAAAACTTGCTATTGCTAAGAATGCCTTTATGTTATGTTTTTTGTTTCGACAGCTATTGTGTTCAGTTAGGTACCGGTTGGTAATAGCTAAAATTTTATCATTCACGCAGTAACAAATTTCAAACTGCCCAATTTCTGATTTCTGATTGTATTTGCGCAAATGAACAGTTCAAAATACAATCCACAATGGTTACAAACAGTTAGCAAGAACAAACTCCAATAACAGTAAGGAAAGGTTTTATTGCCGAAAAAAATGTTAATTCTTTTTTGTTTGCTCAGTCATTCGACTCGATATTCATTTTTTACGGTGTGTAATTTTTAACATAAAATTCCACAATCCACTGTCTGTGGAAGTTTATCATTTTAAATGGAACAGTTTAGTCAGCAGTCAGCATAAAGATTTTAAAAACTTAACACTACATAATACCTTATTTTTTGGTTTCAAAATCACATACAACGCAAAATAAAATGAAAATAAATTTCTTAGATCATTACTTTCTACACAGGGCCGGTTTAATCTATGAAGCAGAAAATGCAACACATCGGGAGCCACAGAAAAAGGACGCTAAAAAATCTAAAAAGGGCGCTAAAGTCCAAAATCATGGCGCCTTGCTGTTTCTACAAGCACGATCTGCAAACTTGTCGAAAATATATCGACCGCTGATCCTCACGTTGATGTATGAATGGTTTTTCCCCCCAAATTTTTGCTATACACTATTGTATTTAAGGGAAAGGGGTAAACACGTACGGGCAAAATCGTGTTGTGTGTGGATGATCACCGTGCAAAAATATGGAACTATGTTTAAAATTATACAGGCAACATCATAACTAAACAACGTAAGTGCATTGTATCCATTACACCTCACTGCATTTGCAGTACAAAAAGGAATAAATCGATTAGTTTAATTTTTTATCAAGCATCTATGCATACCCATCACAAAATATACCTAGGTATCATATTTTTACAGTACGATGAAAAAGATGTTTTATAAAGTTACCTCAAGCGGGATATCAATCAGGGAATATATTGTTATGATCTTAAAATTTGTAAAAATAAAGGAGTCAAAATTATACGATATAATTTAAAATATTTTTTATTATCACTGATTGCATTATGCCGGAATGCAGTAACGATTTGTTAGTAAACATTTGGAACTATATAAACTTATATAATAAATGTATTCTTTCACTCCACAAAGATGTCGGTTAGAGTGTGGTTCTTTTTGGTTGTTGTGTTTGTGGTAGAAGTGAGTATAAATTCCCAGGTAGATGCCAGAAAACGAATAAATGAAGAAGGCAAATCCGGTAAATGGCACGAGTTTATTTATCCACTGAATCACTTTGACGTCTTAGAAAAAAGAGCATTCAAAGGAGTAAGTATCACATTTTTTATTTAGTAAGTTAAAGTTAATATTTCTGTTTTGGTGGTTTTAGCGATACATAACGAACGATCAGTTCTTTAAGAAAGGAGGACCAATTGTTGTGTATGTAGGTGGGGAATGGGAAATTAAAGATTGGGGCGTTATGGGCGGTGTGGCATTTCAATTAGCAAAACGGCACAAAGGATATTTACTATATACGGAACATCGTTTTTTCGGAGAAACTAAACCGTTTGAAGGGTATTGTTTTGGTATTGTAAGAAGCACCCTCATAAGTGCTGCTTTTTGTTTGTTTAGCGAACCTACAAATGAACGTCTTCGGCATCACGGCATTCATCAGGCACTAGCTGACTTGTCTTATCTACTCGATCACCTAAAAACAACCGTTGACGGTTTGCAACATAGTGAGGTAAGATGTCACTTATTATGATCAAATCTTATTTTTATAATTCTATATTTTTGTTAAAATAAAAGTAAGGGAAAACCGTTTTTATGAGTGGTTTTATCACAGTATTTAGTTTTATATGAATATTTTATTGCTTATTGTATTTTTACAGTTCCTTCATCATTATAATCGCTATGTTGCGGTGTTAATTTCCAGAAAGCATTCATAATTTCGAACCAGAACGTTTCAGTAAAAACATTTGTTTTCTATTTGTACCTGGATATGTGTGCCATTAACATTGATTTTTAACTTAGAATAATGTTCTACATGAAATGAAAATCATCTTAAGATGCCTCGGCGCCCCGTGACTAAATTCAATGGTTTTGTACGTTGTCCGTACGGTCACATTTTCAAATTTGAAAAGAAGGTCGCTATCTTATACGATGAGTACACGCTAGCCGGACGACTTCCACTTAATTACAGTTTGATATTATGTCAATTAAGCTTGTTATTAATTAAAATGTCCTAATTTCACCTAGTCGTAAAAGCTGCTGTACGCCTTCAATTTTCAACATTTTGCTTTAAAATTTTAATGGTCTTGTAGCTTACTCATTTATCGGCGGCCCTCACTATATCGTTTTTCTTCATATACTACCGTTTTTTAATTATTTCAATGTTTGTAAATTCATATCAAAAAAGTGCCGACAATTGGCCAAGAAACAGATCGCCTGAAGGCATCCGTCAATTTGATTTATGACTGCTGTTCGGGTGCTAACGATATTGTGGTTTAAACTGATGTAGCAAGAGAATTCTAATTTTGGTATACGAAACATTGAATGGCAAAGCTGCACATTTTGGGCATATTCTAACTACCTGGTTCGGACCCTCTTTTACTTGAAAAATAAATATTTTGCCGAACAAGGAAATTTTGAACGTCATATTCTCATGCTTTTTATTTCGATCAAATTTAAAAGATAATAATAAATACATGTGAGGGTATAACTTAAGTTTTATTCAATCTAATGACAATATTTAAATAACGCTAATTACATTACAATAGATTTTCGGTTTTTTCTTTTTTTTTTACTAATAACATGCAATTGAATCCGTTCGCTTCAAAAACCACTTAAGTCAACAAAACCAAATAAGCGAAAAAACTAAATAAAATGAACTACTACGGTTGTTTTAACAGTGAACGTCTTAAATTCGGGTAAAATTGTAGGTAACGACATCCAAATAAGTGATTCGCGCAAATAAGTCACTTTGCAATTTTGTTGACTTATGTTCTTTTTGAAACGAATGATTCAATTTATTTTGATTTTTTAAATATCATTACAACTTACAGTCGCAGTCATTTGCGATTTAAGCTGATTAGATATAAAGCAATAATGATTATTGAAAGTTTGTAAAACCCGTTTAAAATAATGAACTATGAGTTATTTAAATAAATTTTGCAAATAAAATTGAAACAAATTACAAAATTTGATCAGTAATAACTCCATAACCAAAGAATTAACACTGAATTGGTACAGCGTTTTTCACTTGATTTTCAACGAGGATTCGCATAATCGATTATATAGTATGCGCTGTTTACATTATACCTTGCACAAATATGCACACATAAGACTTTATTTCAATAATTTTTCACTTCCCTACACACTTCTCTCCAGGCTTAGAACTGGCGCAATAATTATATGTAATCGACACATCAACCAACTTTATTAGTTACGATGGAAAAATATTGCGGTGTGTCTAAATTATCACTGCCATACTGCAATTGATTTTTCATATTATTATTACCTAAAATCATGATGCCGGATAAATAGATAAAAATGCAGATATTTGAAAATACGAAAAACCCGTTATTCACGTAATAAATTAATACTATGTAATACCTATTATATTAATTGTAAAATTGTATGCATCATAAATTATATTACTTTAGTTCATCTAAAATATTGTTCACAGAAGTGTGCATACTGTATCTATAGTCCAAGCAAAATGTTACCAAAAGGGGGGTTACTCTGCAAAAGGTCGGTCAGGTTTGATTTTTTGATGTGTTTTTAATCACAAATGCTCCTAATGTCCAGTTTTTGACCTCGTGACCTTTCCGGAAGGTGTTGAAAATGGGGTTTGAACTTAAGAAAAACACGTTTTTTAGTACGCTGCGCAAACGGCTATTTGGAAAAAAAAATTTTTGATTCATTTAAATACCTGACGATATGGGCATTCAGAATCGTACCGAGACCGCTACTATAGGACCAATAGTTTATGAGCTACGATTTTTTGAAGTTCACCACTTTGATTGCTTAAACCGCAAATGAACTGTTTTTGCTGTTACCTCACGTCTCGTGCGCTCCTGGCTGATTCACTAGTTATATCGAAACAAATAATATGGCAGTTTAATGGGCATTAAAGGCTCTTTACTATGGTTTTTTGTTTGATCTAATTGGATGAAAAATGACCACCCGGCGAGCAATCAAACTTGGAAAATTATTGAAAAAACTCCCTATTTTTAGTACGGTTTCAGTGTGCTCTCAAACCTGCCCATTATAACCAATCTCAACAATTTTACATTCCATGAATACGTGACAGCTTATGGGGTACAGAAGAGTAAAAATTTTTTTTTTTACTACTGACACCCTTGGACCAGTGCAGCTTTATTCCTAACGGGGCGCGGACTCAAAAATAACGAAAACGTTAAAATTCTCCTAGATTCCTGAAAGTTGCACGTGCAATCACGTGTATTTGTTGATAAAAAAATAAATATTTCAATCTTCTATTTTCATTTCTTTTTGCGCTAATCACAAATAACTGGTTGTTTTTGTTTGTTTTGGGAAACAGAAATATTTCTAATTTACAAATGGAAAAATGACTTATGATACATTTATGTACACTAATTCGCGCAAAATTCATGTCGTGGATGGCAATAGCGGTGGTCACGATCAAAACATCCGCGTCTTCGACACCAGACGCTTGAAATAATAATAATAATAAAACTTCAAGTACGTACAGTGAATGGACGTGAAAAATTGTTTGTTATTAGTTTGTATCAATTAAACGATATAGGATGCACATTCGAAAATTGATGGGAAATACAAATGATTTTTTTCAAGTAACAAAAACCAGCTACGATTTTAAAGACGAATTTTTCTAAGATACCTACTCTTTTCAAAGACTTGACCCAAACACTAGTGGGACTTGAAATGTAAGTCGTTTCAAGGAAATTGTTTATGGCTACTTGCCCGAGTTCTATTATACAAGGTGTAAACGAAATAAGTACATTAATTTTTACCAGTAGTAGAACTCGTCGAGATAAGCCCTTTTTTTATGTACCATTTTTTCGAAATCGCATTTTTTAAAATCATTTTTCCCCCCCACAAATTGACGAGCCTTCTATGAAATGCTCCAACAAAGAAAAATAATGACTTTTTATTATTGAAAATTAATTTGTCACTTCTGTCAAGTGAAATCTGAAAAAATGTCTAGATTTACCAATAACGAATTTACTGATATTGTGTTAACCTATGGTGAGAGCCAAGGGAATGCAGCCTTAGATCGAAGAATTTACATGAACCGATTTCCGAACCGTCGTCTTCGGAATGTTCGCATATTGGTAAATGTGGTGCAGCATCTTCGAGATCACGGATCTTTTCAGCCTGCAGCTTACGATCGTGGTCGGCAGCGTCCAGCTCAAGTTGCAAACATTGAGGAGGCTGTTCTGAACAGTGTCGAGGTTCGACCTGGGCTCAGCACAAGAAGACTAGCACTGCCACATGGAGTATCACATACTACAATTTGGAAAATACTAAAAGAACAGCAATTGTATCCTTATCATGTTCGAAAAGTGCTCGTTGAATAGGACGAAGCAGTCCTGTACCCTAACCTGCCCGAACGCCGGACTTGAACCCTTGCGACTTCTTTTTGTGGGGGTACATGAAGGATTTAGTATACTCTATATCAATTGATACCATCGAAATGTTGCAAGAACGGGTGGAACTTGGTGCTGCAATGATTCGTAACAACATAGCCATGTTACAAAGGGTAGAAGAATCACTTCGTCGGCGTTTTCAAGCATGTGTACAAAACAACGGTGAACACTTTGAACAATTTTTATGATCGTTTTCCTTTATTTTCGTTAGCGCAATTCTCGCGTCAATGTTTAAAAATAAATTTGAAATAAAACTTTTTTTTGGTGTTTATTGGTTTATTGTTTAAAATCGACAATAATAGTCGCAACTAATGGTAACCGTTTCATAAGGTAATCTTGTTGATTAGGTAACTTTGCTTCCAGTGGCGTGTAAGAAAATTGTGTAAGATTTTAAAATAATTTTAACTCAAAAACAAAAACGTTTTCAAAACAAAGTTATTAGGAAAAGTTGTTGGTCTTGAAGAGTTCTATTACCAGTTAAAATTAATGTACTTATTTCGTTTACACCTTGTATACAATGATTTATGATCGAGGTGGTACCGTGGTTGCCTATCATTTAGTGGAACAACTAATCTCGTAAAATTGAAATATTACAAAAACAGGTCCTCTCTACCGAGAACTCTTAACTGAACGATGCTGAGCAACCAACTCATTGTCAGCAGACTCATGATACTACCGGCCGGTTCCATGATCGAACGTTTTATGGTTCTTGCATTAATGGTGGCCCTTAAACCTGGTTCCATAATCAATTTAAAGGGATTTTTAAGTTAAAATTCGATAATTATTGTGTCAAACTATTGTTGTAATATTAGGTTAAAATCACCAATAGTTAAAGGACAATTTGACGTTCGATTATGGAACCGATCGTTACAGTTCGATTTGTTTTTTTAACATTGAACATATGATGTACACTGTGATCTTTTAGTATCGAGACATCCCATTGCTAGACCAGTTCAATGTCCGAAACTATGCATGTTCTTCTCTAATTTGCTGTGCATCGTTACGTTTCAGTCCCACTCATTCATAGCGCTCCTTCGCTAAAAATTTTGACCTTCTTTAACTTGTTGAAATAATACTGAATTAATAATTTCTTTCAAGCTTTCAAATATTGTTGCAAAAATAAGTAGACAAAGTAATTAGTGAACGCAGTCTAAATTTAACTAAACCTTAAAATGCCCAGTATTAACGAAAATTTCATTTAATCGCTAGTAATACCATAAGAGCTTTAAATTTATCGATTAATTTACGATAACTTGTTGCTTAACAAATTAAAAGAGTGTAAATGTAATGTCGCGTTTTTATCATCAAATTTACACAATTTAAAAGTTGCTACGCAGGAAGTTTGCGTTAATTAGTCGAAGAAATTAAAAGCTTGAATAATATTTGAGTAGATTATTTTATGAATGTATAAAATTTGACACAAATAAAATTGTTTGAAATTTTTTTATTGGTGGAAACTAGGCACCGTCGATATAAAGGAATTCAAAGTTTTATTAGAAGTATTGCTGTAATTCCGTGTTCCTTCCTCAAATAACGAATTGTGATATATTTAAAAAACTATCAAAACTTGTAAGTTGCCAAGTGTGCGAAAAATAATTTTTTCTACTTTACGTTCGTACTGAGATTATTACGACACGCGTTTGCGTATCGTACTAGACAAAAGGCGTGCGGTAAAAAGAACACTAAAAACAGTGTAATTTATTTTTTTAATTTTGGCAACTTGTGTCTGTGACAACCTAACATTACTGTCAACACTAAATTAACAGTGTCAATTTTCAAATTCGCCGTATTTTTTTTTTTCGTAAATATGGCGTGATTTTGTGGGTAGCAAATTACCAATTGTATTTTCTGCAAAAAAATCGTATTTCTGAGGGCGTACATTCTAAAACATCTTCAGCGAAGTTGATTTTCAGAATTTATTGAAATAATGACATTTTAAATTCATTTCCTTCCATAGCCGCCTTTAATGTATTTGCCGCATGCCGCGAAATTCCCTAGATTTTGAAATTTCATGTTTTTGCTTAAAAAATGTGGCAAAGTAGAAAAAATAGTGTATTATACCCCGTTTATAAGGCATTTTGTCGCACTTTCTCTTTTAGTGACACTCCTCGCAAGCTCGTCGTGCCCTAAACCCATGCGTGCGACAAAATGCTTCTTATTAAACTCATATCATAATATACTATTAAAACACCAGATCAAAGTCGTTGTGAAATAAACGACGCTGTCATCGCTGAAATTTAAAATTAACATTAGCAATTGTTTTTGTGCATTTTCGCCATAGTTTATGGATCTCCAAAATTTAGATAATTAAATTAGTTTTTACACAGTCATTTATAAAAAGAAGAACAACTTAAGTCGTATATTAAGAAAAAGAAATTACTTTAACGTGTCTGTAAACTTACCGGCACATGCCATTACATTTCAAGGCAACTTACCGGCAAAATATTATTGCGTTGTAATATTTTAGTTTTAAACCAATTTTTAGAACGAAATTTTAAACTTTTTGCAATAAATGCAATTAAATTAAATTAAGTAGTCTTATGGATTGAACAATATATTTTTTATTCAACATAACAGAAGTGAAAATACACAAGTTTATGTATAGTAGATAATACTATAAAATTAAAAACTAATGAAAATATTAATGTAAAATTAAAATTAGTAATGTATGGAAAGAAACGAATTCGGAGAAAAACAACAGAATAATTTTATTCGGTGACGCCTACTTTTAAGACCAATTTCAATTTCTGTTTAAGTAAACTACCGGCATCACTTAAACATTTGCAGATAGAATATTATTGTGTTGTAAATGTTTGGAACGAATTATTTAGTTCAAACACCTTGTTGACTAAAGAAGTGCTTGCAAAATGTACTCATCGGTCGAATTAAGATCAAAAGTAATCACTCTGTTTAAACAGGGTAATCCTATAAATCAAATTGTATTCCATTTTAAGACTTTTTAGAACATTTGACTTGTATCGTTCAAATTTGACAAGAGAGCTGACATTGGAAAGTGAATTATTGTTGCCAACGTTTCCTAGGAGATTTGCGATGTTGCGACATTGCTAAATTTTCCTCGGAGGCAAGAAACCGTACTTTAACATCGGTAATAAAGTTAGTTTCAATAGATTTTTACACTTTTGTTTTAAAGCTCCCATCAACTGCATCAAATTTAGACTCTAACAATGAAATTATTACAAAATTGTTAATCACATAGATTTTTATTGTCTGAATAGGAAAGCTTATAAGTTGGTGAAGATACAACAAATTCCATTTTGGCTTTTAAATTCGTGTTTTGTTAGAAATCGTCTATACGATGTAGCTAATCAGGGGCACCTTTTTTCATCACCCTGTATAGTATTTCCTTTTCTTTTTTATATATTTTTATTGTTAATTTCATATAATTATGTACTATACATAAACGTAGGTAGTAATCAGCGGAAAAACACCAATTCTTTGCTAATTTAACCGACTTTAAAGCTCCAATAATAACAAACTTACCAATGGTCGACTTTTAATACAACCTGTATAACATTGCTGGTTTCATTATTTGCTGCGTTTATATATTTGCAAATACGTATTCGGTAATTCGGTTTAGCCCTGGTTTTGTAGTAGCCCATTCAATTTATACCCAAAAAAGGGCTCAACCTTGCAGAAGGTCGGTGTATAAATTGACTGAGCTCATATAAAATAGTTTTGTTAAAGCGCATTAAGTTTAGCATAAACGCTGCAATTGTTTTATATTTTACGAGAAGCAGAAATTTAAAACGTATAATAACCATTTTTAATTTATTGGAGAAAACAGAGGTTGTTTGGTGATAACAATACTAGTACTACCAATACGTCATAAGAAAAACAATATTACATAAATTTAAAATAGGCGCGTGACGTCACTGGGTCGAGCTCAGCGTAGCGCCCTATCTTATTCGTGCAAAAATTGCTCGCTTTACACGATAATTTACCTACCTTTAAACAATATTTTCGAAATTTTGTTACTAGTATTTAGACTGTTCTTTTGTACTGAAGACGATAGTGGAACCAAAATTTTAATATAGTCTCTAGTTTTTTTAAAAAATATTAAACGCGATGACACGGCGCGGTGATTCGCACCATTTTTACGTGCTTCCAAAGGTTATTTCTACCGCATTAGATAATTTTTAGAGTTACGTAAATGAACGACACTATGTACATGTTTATTAAGTTACCGAATGTAAATTAACAGACGTAAAAAGGGACGTTTTGAAATGAAGCGCAAAAGTTTCGGTCGTCATTGTTTTTTATAGTTTCTTTACCTAATTCACACTGAATACCAATTTAAATAATATAATAAATAATAATAATAATAATAAATAGATTTTTTATTTCGGTTGTATGGTTTGCCTGGATTACGTTGGAGGTCCTTGATGTACTAGATTTTTTTTTCGAGCCAATAGGTTAATATATACTGATGGTACAGCACTTTTCTTAAACAAGATTCATTTGAATTTGGTAGAAATTTTTTCTTAGAACAAACGATTCGTCTAAATCACTTTCTAAAAAATGTTTATTACAAATTCTTGCATTTTGTCCTGATTGAAATGATTGCCTTTTACAAAATTCTGACCAAAATGAAAATCGTTTCGGCGATTTTTCTCTATTAGGACAACGATGTACCGTTGGTTCACTGCATCCAAAAACTGGTCGGCGATGTTCTTGTGGCTACTGTTGCAAATAACTCTGAGTTATTCTGCATTTACGACTTTAAATCGCAATAAACTTTTACTGATGATAATGAGGGATCACTGCAGGGTGCCACAAACCTCGTTGCTTTAAAAAATATTTTCGTAGATACTTCAAGACCGTACGACGAATGTAAAAGATCATAGAAAATGCACTTATACAGAATTCACCAAGTACCTAAGTTAATCAATAACCGCACATACCTACCTAATTATTAGAAGAGGTTTAGTGTTTAATGTTTATATCATATTTATATCTAAGCATCAAGAAATTTATAAAAAATTACCAAATACAGCTCTGGGCATTTTTGCCCATGTTTGATTATTGCGGCTTGCCTACTTTTATGGACGGATCACTTATAGTATTGTAAAAGACAGTCATAAACGCAGAATATCTTTAGCCAAACTTTACGCACAATTAGTTAAAATGGGAACAGAACGCACAGTCGGGGGCGCTGTTCTTATTTAATATTTACAAAAAAAAACTAAACACCGTATCGAAATTCTGATTCTTTTATCGTCTATAGCGCAAACATTCACACAGTCTCATATGAATTAAGCATTAAAAATATTATTTTTAGCTAGATAAATCATTGTGCGAAACGAGTAGCTTTTGCAAGTAAAAGATAAGCAGGTCGCTTGGGTCTAGCCCTGTGACGTCACACAGCAATTCTAAATGTCTTAATATATTCTAAAACAATTTTTTTTCACATATCTTCAGATCCATTTCTTCCCTTTTTGTAACATTTTGCATAGCATCTTTTCCATATTTGTATAGTTTTTTGTCATCAATTCTATATTGCCCGCATTTTAGTTACCTCCCGTTCTTAGTGTACCTTTGTAGAATTTCCTTAACACATATTCCAATGCTAGATTAAATAATGTTGTAAGCAGATTTTCAAGGACCAATTTGCTATAATTTTTAACGAATAATTTTCTATAATCTTCCACATATATTTTATTAAATTCGTATCTGTTTAGGAGCAAGAGAAACTTTCAGTGTTATAAATATCTGCTTGGTGAATTACATTGCATTAAGTGATTACTTCTTCCCTCATTGCAGGTCATCCTTGCCGGTGGATCGTACGCTGGAACAATGGCTGTATGGGCACGAGAAAAATATCCGCATATTGTAAGTGCATCATACACTTGTGGGCCTGTTATTAAAGCCATGGTAGAGAATACTGGTAAATAAATTAAAATTTATTTCAATCCAGTCTGTAGGTAACAAATTTTTTAAGAATATTCTCAAGTTGTCCATAATGTTTATAAGAGAAGCGGACCTGAATGCTTCAATACTGTAATTCAAGGTACCAAGGAAGTAGTAGAATTATTGAAACGCAACGATGGAAAGGAGAAACTTAAAGAACTATTTCCGTAGATACAATGAGCTATAATTGACTGCATTAGAATATTTCTTTTGCAGATATTGGGCTTGTCTGGCGTATATAGATCAGTGGGATACACATCGACTCGCGATCAGAATTATGCAACTATTCAATACACAATTAACTCCATTCGATCAAGTTTTAAAAACCTGTGATCTTTTGTCAACAGTAACAGCAGGCACGCCGTTAGAAAGAATTTCGCAAGTGGGAGATCAATTAGTTTATTTCAACAACACTGAAGCTTGCAATATTACAGATAGTACTTGAATTTATTTTATCGTTGTTCTTTTATTTTGCAAATTTGTTTAGATAAATCGTGGTACTGGATTACATGTACCGGATTGGGAAACATACAAGTTACTAATTCATCCAATTATGGAGATTCCTTGCAAACAATTGATTATCAAATTGAAGACTCTTGTCTTAGACTTTTTGGACCTGAGTAAGTATAAAAAATGTTTATAAATTTTTACGTATTATATTCTTTTAGTTTTGATTACAATTTCGTGGCAAAAGGGGTAAATCATCACAAGATAATGTATGGTTCTGATACACCCGACGTTACAAAAGTGCTATTTGTTCAAGGTACTCACGATCCTTGGTTGTATGGATCCGTTTTAGATGACTTGAATGATAAGAGTCTTGTAATATACATAGATGCAGCTGCCCACTGTTTAGAATTGGGAGAAACGCAAGACGATGATTTACCTCAAGTTGTCCAATCGAAAATTCTAATTGAAAAAATTATGGCTGAATGGATACGTTAATAAATCTATACAATACTAAACAGTTTTTTGTTACTCTAAAGTGTAATTCCTATTATGCGATTATTCAACAAAGTTTTGATTTTTAATTTTCTCCAACGATGTTTAAGTGTTGAAAGATTTGTAACAAATATGAATGTTCCTTTGTTCACCAAGTGTTCTAAAGGTTGTAACCAGGGTTTTTGGACTTTTGATGAGTTAAGCAATTTATTTTATAGGTTATTGCACCAATAATCGATAGGTATATTGACTCTGCAGACGGAAAAATTAAAATACAAAATTTTTGAACGATATTATGCTTAGACAATTAGAAGCAGGTCGAAGATTTTCCCATCAATTTTAAAATCTAATATTGCAAAGATTATTTTTTATTATGATTATAAACTACCATGTAGCTATGAGTTACAATGTTGTGAACTTTTAAAGAAATAGTGAAGATCCTTACTTCGAACCTGCAAAATGTAACGTTGTACTTTTTAACCTTTCGGACTACATTTCAACGATTAATAGATTGTTTCCGTGCCGGTTTACAGAATGTTTGGGTATTCGCATATTTGGACGATATTATAATTTTATCGAATAGTTTGAAGAAATATATTAATGATGTAGATTTAGTGATTTAAGGGCGAAGCGTGAAAGGTGTATGCTATAAGTCAACATGTTCGCTATTTGGGACATATAATAACACCGTTTTGTATTCTTTAAAATTAAATGTGCGTTAGAACTTTAACTTTTGAAACAAAAAGTTCAAATAAATATTAATCGAAAAATGCTTTGTAAGGGAATTACACCCCTTTAAAAGAATCCTTATAAAATCGGTTTTTAGTTTGGTACGCAACACAAATATTAAATGTTAATATTATTTTTTAGCTAACAGACTAAACATGTGATTTATGCTTAAATTTAAGAAAGAAAATAAACTTTAATTAAGTATTAATTTATTAAAAGTAAAATTATAACTTTAATAACTGCCTAGTTACTTTAACAAATTTAAATTCGAATTAATTTAATCTAAAAAAGTGTTCAAAGTGTGAACGATTTTGGTTAATGCATAGTTAACAAATGTTCTGGTATAATATTCCATGAAGCATTTAGAATCTTCTGTATTAAGCTTCTCGCGAGTATTAAAAGGTGTAGCATACTCGCGAAGTCTTAATGTAGTTGCAAATAAAAAAATCCATTGGGGAGCTAGGTAAACGGGCCACAGGACCACCCCTCCCGATCGAGCATTTTCCATAATTGGTATTTAATCAATTTAGGACAGGACCAAAAAAAGTGTACTGGGCACTCATCAAGTTGGAAGTAGAGGTGATTTCTGACATGTAGGGATACATTTTCCATGAAATCAGCATGATTTTCTTGTAGAAACTCTAAAAAAGATTACCCATGCAACCTGTTTTGCGTACCAAACTAAAAACAGATTTTAAAAAAATTTCTTGAAAAGGGCGTAACTTCCTTAGGAAGCATTTTTCGACATTTGTTTATATGAACTTTTTGTTTAAAAATTTAAAGTTTTATCGCACATTTAATTTTCATTGACACAAAACGGAACAGCCTGTATAGTGGACACCGATATATGAACCAGTGGCAATTCCCGTGGAAAGGAGGAATCCCGACATTAAACTCAATTGCCAATTTTAGTCAGCAATGCACTCAACTATGTGGTCGAATAAACTTCTGCCGATCCGCTTCACGATGAATACCGCGAGGTCTAGGACGACCCACACGACTCCGTATATCTTATGTTTCGACGCGACTTAAAAATTGCAGACGCACATGATTTAAATGAATTATTGAAGGGAGAAGACTTTATTTCTCAAATTTCGCCATACTTGACGCAACTCGCGAAGTACTTACGGGAAGAAAACACGCCGAGAACGTCCAAGACGCTTGAAACAGGTTGGCGGATGTGCAACCCGTCGATCTCGTTTGGATTCAAATCAGAGTGCTGAGCGCTACCGCAAAAGGAAAAACGTCAAAATTAATCCCGAGAAAGAACGGACCTTACGTCATGACAAAACAGATGTCTCCGACCGCATCCCACGTAGCAGTCCCCGGCTAGCCGGATAAATTATTGGGAAAGCACCACATGTCGGCACTGGTTCCCTATAGTGGGGTTGAGAACGCTCCAATCCCAGAACCAGTTGCACCAATACGACGCCTTGGTCGACCGCTCAAAGCGACATCCTGGTCGACCCAGCAAAGCGACATCCTGAAAGACGTTCCGTTGGTCCAGAAGAGGAGAGTGTAACGGAATGTAGATTTCAGTCTTATAGGACCAGAGCAGTCTTAGTTTGGTTGTTAAACTTATATGTTCTTGATTTGGAATCCACCACATGATGGTTTCTAGTTTAACGTGTTTGTTTAGTTTTATTATAAATAATCAGTGTAAATAAATAACCTGTACATACAACTCTTGCTCTAATTTGGAGTTGTACATAAGGAGTTTGATTCTTACAACATTGAAAATTTTATTTCCGAACCTCTTTAATTACAAAATGTCAGCGTAACATATTGTTAAGAATACAGTTTTAAACATGAACGGCAAGAATTAATGTTACTGATAACTAAACATGAAAATTGCTATTTTTTTCATCACCTTTGTTTCAGTGAACGTAACTAATCAATTATTATTTGGCTTAGCTGTGTGAAATTTCCACTTTGATTATGTGAATAGCTAATGAAAATTTATATGCTGAATAATACAAAAGCGAATGTATAATTATATTCGATTTCAATAAGACATTTATTTATTAAACGGAAAAAGTATTAGCATTCAAGCAATAATATATGTGCACGTGTGCCCTTATCTATTTAATATGGTATCGTCTTAAGCTTTAATTTAATTCATGCTTGAAAAAATTTTTATTTTAATAGCAAAATGACGATAGTAGATCAACATACTTCTATCAGAAATCAAATCTTTATAATATCAAAACAATATTATTTAATTATTATATTTAATTTGTATAATATGTTTTTTCTACAAACACTGTTAAAAGTTAAACTTTTAACACCCCATACTTCAATTTAAAATGTAATATTATAACGCTAGTGTTAAAAGTGGTTTACCTTTAATGCTAGTGTTAAAAGTAGTTTGCTTTTAATGCTAGTGTTAAAAGTAAAATGACAGTTCGTTTGTCACAAATTTCTATAAAAATACGACAAAATATTAATGATGGACCGAAAATATTCCGTCCTGCTACCTACCTATCCCTCTACCATGCACATCACCTATACACGCAAGACAGAACACTTTTTATTTGGAAAATCAGATTAAGATTTTATTAACAAAAAGTTACAAGTTATTTAGAAAGATAAGTTGTAGCAATTGGTAACAGTTAGCCCAATAGAAGAAATATCATTCTTGAGCTGCAAGTCAGAACTGTTGGAAGAGCTATTACTGGGAAGATGGACAGCAGTGGACAAAATTTCGTTATTATATTGCACGTCAGAATTCTTGGAAGAAGAAGGACAATTACTTAGAAGAATTTGACAAACAATTATCTTTTTGCTTTCTAAAGAGTCCTCCAAGTATCCTTCGGCGACGCTGGAACTTTTCCAACCTCCATGTCTCTTGATTGTGCATAAATTTGCCCCATAGTCTGATAACAAGCTAGCGGATGTCCGACGAAAACAGTGGCCAGTGTAAAGTTCACTGTTTGGTAACTCGAAATTTTGTTATATTTGCAGGCATCTTTCCGAATGTGTTAATTCCCACTGGCTGAATTGTTCATTTACTACCAGTGTATTTAATAAAAAGACGTTGGTGGTTGATATCATCTGGACGCAATGCTGAGTACTGACGATATAACTTAAGGTAAGCCTCAGTAATAACAGTAAAGGTTTTTGGGACTCTGGTTTTACTGTTTGAAATATTTACCACTAGTGCATTTCCTAAATCCTGAATATCGTTTATTCTCATTTGGCAGAGTTCTTCGCGACGACACGCACCTAATATACCCATTAGAGCAGCTACTTTGAACATTAAATACTTATCGTGTGGTGCCTCTGCAATAAACTTATCAATGTCTTGTACGACAATTTTTGTTTTGTATACTTCTCCTTTACGCTTTGAAAATGCAATGAGTTTATAAAATTTACTTATATCTTGATTGGTCTTTACATTTAACATTGCTTTTATCATTTAACAACGTGCCTAAAGCGTAGAAGACTTCCATATTTTGGAATGATCTTCGAAATATGCCAACATAACAGTTTCGTTAAATTTGCCTGCAACATTCTTGCGGTTGCACCATTCTTCAAACCGCTTAAACTCTAGTTCATATTGTTGCTTGGATTTTGTGGACAACAAACTTACTGTTGGCCTACTATTTCTATCTTAATTCTTTTTTTCTTTCAACAAACATACGTCAAATAATTAGTAAAATTGATTTAATTGGTTTATAGATGTCACAGATTACCAGCTTTTTTGGGTAATGTTTGGAATCTTTAATAAGAGGCTTTAAAGTGCTTTTTCCGGTGATCGTTGATTTACGGGTCGATTTAATGAATAGGAAATCATTCATTTATGACCACTCTTAATGAATGATTTCTTCTAAATGCATGATTTCGGTATCTAGGCAACAAAATATACCATTAAATTGAAATGGCATTTTATTTAAATGTAAGATGACAAAATGAATTCAAAATATACCAATGAGAAATACAAATTTAATTAATTACTTGCGTTATGTTTATAGTAATACTGTTTATATAGAAGTTAGCAACCGTACAGCCAGTAAAAGTGCTAAAAAGTGCAGATGAATTGTCAAACTTTTGACACTTTTTGTAAGTCATGGCACGGTTGGTTTGAATATATATTGATTTAAAATGTTTGGAATGTTTGGAATGTTTGGAATTTTTGTCACGGACAAAAATTACATTTTCTTCAACTTCGTAAGATTCGATCAACAGAAAAATATTGTAACCAACTTTTGCGTTAATCGGTGATTAATAATCAAAACAATATTAATGCGCTCGCTCCGCTCACGCGTTAAACTATCTCGATTATTAATCGTTCTCATTAACGCACATGTTGGTTAAATAACTATTAATGGTGTTTGTAGAAAAAATATTGTATGATATATGTGTTAAAAGTATTTTTATTTTGTTCATAGTGTTCCCTATTCACAAAATAAAATAGCACTTTTAACACATAGTTTGGAAAAGTGATATAATTCCATACTAATTAAGTTAGGAAAATTTCGACTTTTCCTAACAAGTGCGGAAAAACATTTCCGCACTGAAAGTTATAAATCAATATAGGTAGCTGTTTTTTTGAAGGCAAAAAACTTTACAAGTGAGGCACCGAGCAGGAAGTGTCAGACTTCGCTGATTAAAAAACCGCCTCCCTGTTAAGTAAGTTATTTGGACTGGAAGCAAAGCTTTGAAATTAATATTCTATGCTTCTGAATCTTGGATTCAATCAATTACTTAATTGTTATAGTTACTTACAAATTTTTCCTTTTTTTATTGCAATGATTACTGATGATGTGTGCACGAAACTGAAAGACATAAATGTTTCGGTCTAATCATTGTAAATTGACTTTTTTAAATGTGTTTTAAAATGTTTAATTAATGTGTAAATTGACAATGTTTTAAAATGTGTTTCTAAAATGTTTGTGGAGTTGTTAAATTTGTAATATGTGAAAAGGTTTAAAAAATGTTGTTATAAAAAAAAGAAAAAATTTGTAAGTAACTATAACAATTAATTACATAACAAGGGAAACTCGTTTTAAATTAAATTACTTAATTGGTTAATGAACGGGAAAAGACGGAAAGTAACGAGCCGCGGGGGCGGGAATCAATGGATGGTGGACCTCGAAGGACGATACTGGTCTTGTGGATCGGCATTGTAGTCTGCAGACAGCCAGATCAAAGAATTCGAGTGAACAATGAGTGGCGAGGAAAATTTTTAGGCAAGGATAATAATGCGTTCGTGAAGCGACTTGATTTTGAGGTCTCTTTGAATGTTTATGTTGCGAAGGAGCCCAAGTGCGTTCGCAACCAAATAAAGTGCTTTGTGTTGCATTGTCTACATAGCGCACATTGTGGGTCTATGATTGTTTCCGCAGAAAAGAGGGAACAGTTCGGTTATTCGTCGGACAACCTGCTGGCGGGCAAGCATTATATGAGGCTTTTTTATGAAAACCTCTTGTCAAGAATAACCTTCAGGTATCTAGCGGACGAATGTCAGCTGACCGAGTGATTAAAAAGAGAAACGTTGCATATTGGGCGTTTGCGTCGCTTAGAGAAGAGGACAGCTTGTTATTTTGCGGAATTTACGGTGCTATTTAGAAAATCATTCTTCTAGGTTGTTTGGCACTCACTGAACGCGATGCGTAACAACTCCTGGTAGGAAGGCAAAAGACAGAAAAGCGCTGTCATCCTCGTATAGCGATAAAATAGCCCCAGTGTGCGGGATCGGTCCGCAATATAGTTGTTGAAAAGAGTCAGCCCCAGAAGGGAACTATAGGGGACATCGGAAGAAACTTACTTGATGACTGAAACGGTGCCATTTAATTGACGCCCTGAAAGTTAGGAGCTGATGACACGCATAAGAGGAAAGGGGAAATTAAAATGGTTCAATATGTAAATTAGACCGCCGCCGTTCCAGAACGTTTTCACGACGTTGAGAAGAACAGTACCGGTTTTGCTAACACCTTCCGTGATGTACTTCCGGATTCTCAAAATCTGGTCGAGAGCGGAATATTTATTGCGAAATCCTAATTGTTCCTGGGGAAGTATGTTGAGCACTCTGAGACCTGCCCGGGTTCTAAGTTGCAAATACTTCTGAGAGTTTCCATCGGGTGGGAAAATGTCGCAGTGTGGCAATTATAATCGCGAGTAGAAAAGCGATTGCTTTTTGTGCGAAATCCTTGACAACGCGATTGGTTATACCCTCGTAACCTGGAGCCTCACGTGGGCCAACTGAGGTGACGTAATGAAAAACTTCATGAAAGGAACGAAACGGATTGCGACTTTGTGTGGAAAGTTTAGAGTGGCGGTGATGGTATCTCGGACTGGTTCAATGTGTGTGTTATTTTGTTGAGCGTCATTAAAACTGAACTGTTCTTGATAATTTATCGCAAAAGCTTTTGTCTTTTTTGCTAAAGTGTGAGCAATCCCATCGACTCCGTGAATGGCGAGGCTGGGCTTTTGGTCTGTACGAAGTGCTTTTGTCATGCACCAAAGGGAGTAGTTTTCGACATCAAGAAAGGAGGTTCTAGCGCTCCACCGCTCGTTTCGAAAAGTCTGAAGTGAGATTTTGACTTCCGACGCAAGTTGATTTGCCCGCGCTTTGTCGGCACGATATAATGTTCGGTGACCGGTTCGATGCGCTCGATTCTTCTTCCTGATTAAATTTCTAAATTTCCGGTACCGCCGCCGAGGCGACCGCAAGCGCAATCGTTTTGATATAGGTTGAAATTCTTAATTTCTAGGTTAATATCGGGTTGACACGGGTTCCACACATGAGTATCACGACAAGCTGAAGTCTGAGAGCGGGATAGGGCTGCTGTTATAGATGCACTTAGTCAGCCTGTGAACTAACCATGGCGCGAATTAGGGTTCTCGAAGAGCCGTGTCGACATCGCTTGGCCGAATTTATGTGATTTCCACTCCACTGTAATTCGAATACTTTGATATTATTTCGTGTTACGTCTGCTTTACTTCCAGTACTTCGAATTACTATATTATGGCATTGTACATAGACTTCTATTTACTTTGAATACTTTTTTTAATACTCCGTGTACTTTTGAGAATACTTCTACTACTTCGACATGAAAAGGACACTTACTTCGACGAGTGGTTTGCCCTTCGAAAAATAAATTCTAAGCATTCCTACAATGTTATTTATACCAAAAGCTTGTTTCGTACATTTTCTGCTTCGATATTCAAGATAGAATCTTGAATTTCAATTGACAATAGGCGAAGAAAATTTTTTTCGAAGTAATACAAGAAGGTTTGCACTTTCGAAGTTCCCACTGGAAATTGATAGCAATCTCAATCAGTACATATCACTACCCTAATACTATAAATAGGTAACTCAAAAATCAGTCATGTTGAGTTATCTACTGAACTAAACTGGGTAAGTGCAATTTCCTATTTATAACGTAAAAATAACAAAGTAGTCCGCGCTGAACCGTGACCGTGAGTGAGCACCGTGTTCTTTACTCCGTGCATATGTTAGTTTTTACCAGTTTTTATTTTTGCTTCGCGATAAGTGGTAAAATCATTATATACTATCTTGTGTTGTTTTTTTACTTTTATCCCAAGCGTTTGACGGGAAAATCCCACGGCAGCCATCGGAACAAGTTGCCACGTACTTGCACAGACCACCACTATTTCATAGTCACATTATCAACGCCTTAATATGGCGAACACCAAAAATAACAACTCCATTGTAAATCCTTCCACGCCAATTTATCATGAATCAAATGCGGCCAGCCCGATGGAAGTAAATAAGTAAGGCGCTAAACGGAGCATTTCTTCCCCTCCTGCGGATGAGCCCAATAAACGCTATTTGTTCGAACACGATAAACTCATTTCCAAAAACAAATTTTATGCCCTGAGTGTTCAAATTTCACCAATAGAAAAATCAACGGAGACAACTACAACGAAGAAAGTCAAAATAACTCCAATATTTCTTCACGAAGCAACTAACTATCAATATATTACCAAAAATATAAAAAAACTTGATATACAAGAATTCTCAATTATCTGTGCTGGCCAAATGCTAAAAAATAATCTTGATAGTCCGGAAGATTATAGGAAATTGACAGCTTATTATCACAAGCATACAATAAAATATCACACATATCGTAACCCGGAAGAGACAAAACTATCAGTTATAATTAGAAATTTGCCAATATCCATAGGGGAAGATGAAATTAAAAAAGAATTATCAAAATTATTTCAAATTATTAGCGTAACGCGTTTCCATATTATATATAGTTTAGCTCTACAGGCCGTCTGTCTCCATCCTTTCTTGTCCCTTGTCCTTTTCTTCCAGTTACTGATTTTACTGTCTCCTATGTCCTTAATTACTTCGTCCTTCCATCTCGACTTGGGTCTTCCTCTTCTCATTTTTCCACCTACTTCACTTTCCAATATCTTCTTTGGAACCCTACTATTCTGCATCCTCATCACATGCCCCAACCATCTCAGCCTTTGTCCTTTTACCACTCCAACCAGCTGTGGTATCTTGTACATTTCTTGCAGCTCCTTGTTGCTTCTTCTTTCCCATCTCTCATGAACTCTTTTACATCCATATATCCTCCGGAGTACTTTCCTTTCCCATACCGCCAGCCATGTTTGTTCCGCTTTACCTAGTACCCACGTTTCGCACCCGTATGTAACTATCGGCCTTATTACAGTAGTGTACGTCCTTAGCTTAGATCTTCGAGAAATAATCTTGCTTCTCAGTACTCTATTACCCCTGGTTTTCTGGTAAAGACAGCACCCAAATATGTGAACTTTTCCACTTCTTCAAACTTATATTCCTTGCCTCCAACTCTTTCCAGTCTCAAGTAGTTATTCTTCTTAAACTCCTCTTCCGTCCACTCCATGTATTTAGTCTTTTCCTCATTAATACACAGTCCCATTTTTCTTGCCTTTTGCTCTAACCTTTTTACTACATTTTTTAGCTCCTCTTTACTTCTCGTTACAATTGCTACATTATCCGCAAATGCCAAGCATTGATGCCTTTTATGGTATACAAGTCCGCTTCTATTGATCCCTGCTTCCCTTATTGCCTGTTCCAATACTATGCTAAAAAGAACAGATGACAAAGGGTCACCCTGCCTAACTCCCTCCTTTACTTCAAATTGATTTGACACTGTGTTGTTTATTCTAACTGCACTTTCCGTTCCTTTTAATATCGTTTTAACCATTCTTATTAACTTTCTATTGATTTTCATTTGTTCTAATGCCTTATAAAGCTCCTTCCTTTTCACTTTATCGTATGCTTGTTTGAAGTCCACAAATAGAACCATCGTTGGCTTTCCATATTCATAACTTTCGGCTTGTGTTTCCCGTAATGTGAAGATTCCATCGATTGTACTCCTTCCTCTCCTAAAACCGCTTTGATACTCTCCTATTTCTTTTTCTGCTCCTTCCACTTATTTATTCTTTATGTGTATAGCCATTATCTTGTAGGCTACGTTCACTGACATTCACTTTTGTCTCCTTTTTTATATAATGGACATATTATTGCTTGTACCCATTCCGTTGGCATCTCTTCCTTCTTCCATATTTCTTCCAATAATTTGTGCATTTTTTCTATTAGTTTATGCCCTCCATACTTGAATAGTTCAGCTGTTATTCTGTCACCGCCTGGACTCTTATTATTTTTTAACTTTCTTTTAATTTCTAAAATCTGCTCCTCCGTTGGTGGCGGCAGTTCTTCTTCCTCCTCCTTTTTGTCAATACTAATTTTTACTTCTTTGCCACTTTCTGCTTCCCCATCATTTAGTAACTCATTAAAGTACTCACTCCATCTTCCCAGTATTTCCTCCTGACTTGCAATAATGCACTTTTGTCTTTATAGAACACTGCTTTGGGTTGGAACTCCCTTCTTTCATTTTTAATTCCTTGATATAAATTTCTAACTTGATTATTCTTGTAATTTTCTTCTATTTTCTGTAGTACCTCTTCATTATACCTTCTCTTTTTATTTCTTAACATGGTTTTGACTTGTCTTCTTAGTCGCTCATAATTATCTATTGCTTCCGTTGTACCTTCCACCAACATCCTTAATTGCAATTTCCCACACGTTTCCATAATAAAGATAAATATCCAATACCAATGCGTGCTATTCGGCTTGAACCCGATGATAAATCTAAAGAAATATTCAAAATAAACCGATTATTTCATTGTGTAATATCAGTTGAACCGCGAAGAAAGTCGACAGATATCCCGCAGTGCCAACGATGTCAGCGTTATGGACACACCAAAAATTATTGCAAGTTACCACCAGGTTGTGTTAAATGCTAAGGAAGCCACTTATATACAGACTGCACCAAAACAAAAAATGACCAACCCCAATGTGTGAACTGTAATAAAACCCACCCTGCCAATTTTAAAGGTTGTGAATATTATCTTGAGCAAAAAAAAAACGAAAACAGCCACAACAATCAACAAGCAACCCGGTAAATCAGCCGCAATTCAATTACACACATCAAAGTTTACCAAAACTCCCAAGAACGTATGCTAGGCCAAACGGACCCCAACACAACATAAACAATTATCAATCGAACAATACCCAAGCCCCAAACCAAAACCCAAATATTTCATCAAACTCTTTAATACAACTTATTATCAATATTAACACTCCATATAAGGAACAAATTAAATCCTTTCTATCTCAACTTGTAACTTCAAACTTTTCCAATGGCATATAATAATCCAAGAAGCATTAGTCACCTATAATTGGCCAACTGGAACGCCAATGGTATTTTAAATCAAAAAGAAATTCTTATTGACTTCTTGATAAGGCACAAAATAGATATAATGTGCATAAGCGAAACACATCTTTTACCTTAAATTAAATTCGTGATCCCTGGGTACTGTATTTATTAGTGTCATCGAATAGGAGGACAAATTGCGTCTGGTGGTGCAGCAGTATTGATTAAAAGAATTATTAAGCATCATGAAATTTTTCTTCCTGATTTGCAGCAACTTGAAGCTTCAGCAATCAACAGAACGCTAACTGACAACAGTGAATTACTAATAGGTGCTGCCTATCAAGCTCCTAATAAACGATTGATGTTTTGCGATGTACAACAATACTTGACGGTGGTTTCCCAACCTTAATATTGAGGGACTTCAATAGCAAGCACACATCATGGGGTTGCCGAGCAACAAATTCAAATCGCACTAGACTATATTCAATTGCAGCCGATCTTCCTATCCAAATTTTTATCCATATAGATTCGATCACTAGCTGGATATTCTTGACATATGTCTGCAGCATCGAGTCTCAAGGCCTATATATCAACAAGTGTTGGCAGAATTGCACTCTGACCATCTACCTGGAATTATTATGTTCAACAAACAACCATCATTAACGCAATGTACACCGCGGTTAATCAATGGACCAGTCGATTGGGAAATATTTAAATTCCAACAGGTGGGTTTGGCAGGTCTAGAAGTGAGGTTAGAATTATTCATAATTTATTATGTTATATTAAAATATTTTCAAGCGATTTTGCTCATTACCAAAATTTCTCAAGTATGCCTTATCAAAAGAACGTTAGCAAATAAAGTAAATGCAGCCATTTCAGGAACCAAGGATATTAAAGCAGGGGTCCCTCAATGATCTGTCCTCGGCCCTCTGTTATTTAATATAGCTATGCATGATATTCCTATTCCCCCAGTATACTCGCTGGCCATGTTTGCTGACGATACGGCAATTATTACTCAAGAGCGCGACTTAAATGGTGCAATATCAGCGCTCCAAAGAGCAACAGATGAACTGCAGAACTGGTTTAACAACTGGAATATCACTCTAAACCCTACAAAATGTATTGCTAAAATCTTTACCCTTAGAAGATACAATAATCCAAATCCGATTATTATAAATGGAAACTCAATTCCATGGAACCCAAAAGACAAAGCGGTGAAATACCTGGGAGTTGATCTGGACCAAAGACTAACATGGGGAATTTATATTAACACCAAAATTAGTAACTGCTATAATAAGATGAAACTTCTCTACCCAATATTAAATAGAAAAATCCCACTGAAAATAGAATGCGCCGTGTTAATATGTATATCAATCTATTTTACGAGCGGACCTTATCTATGCCTGTGTAGTGTGGGGAACGGCGTCAAATACCAACATAAACAAATTACAGGTACTTCAAAATAAAGTTCTCAGACTGGCAACAAATTCACCATGGTTTATACGCAACGACCAGCTACACCACGAATTAAACATGCCTCACATCCAGGACTTTATAAAAGCCACTACTAAAAACTTTTCAATAACCTACTACTGATCACTACATGCTTGGACAGCGATCCACCAACCTTCATCTAAAGCCAAGGCTACCTCAAGTGATAGTGATAGTGATACAGTGACCAAACCAACTATATTACTTATCCAGTTAATCCCTATCAACTCTGTCACAATATAATTGTGTAACTAAATCCTAATTTAAGACTACTGTGTATGGCACTAGTGCGCCGATCCGGTGGTATTTTAATATAAGAAAAAATAAAAAAATAAGGAAGTAATTAAAAAGATATCTACATGTGAAACTGTATTGTCAGGTTGGATTCATACTACGAGTTACTTACTTACAGCATAAATTCTCCATGTAGATAACTATAAATGACTGATTTTCGAGTTATCTAGTTAACCTATATAATTATCAATCCTTATCAAATAAAAAACGTTTTCATTCAGAACATATAGTGTAGATTAAATTTGTCCTTTACAATATGTCATTTAGATATACCTTAGGAGCTAACAAAGGTTTATTAATTACACGCACAAAGCAGGCTCTGCACTTAGACAACAAAATCATGGGCACGTTGGGCCAATGTCTAACGACTACTTTTGGTTGTTTTAGTACGGAACCGTAATTGTGCGAGCCTGGCTCGCTCTTAACCGTTTGTTTTTTTTTGAGAAACAAACTCTAAGGGAACTTTTAATAACTTCTTCAGAATTCTTGTTCCAATACGTTATACATAAATAAATGTCAGATGAAAATATTGAAATGAATATCTTTTCCCAACGTTAATAGAAAATAACATGACTACATTTTGTAGCACCGCAATCACAGAGATTTGAACACTATCTCAATTAGTTTATTAAGTTTCTATGCATCTCTGTCACAAAATACACCTTTCATATTTACAGCACGATGAAAAAGATGTTTTATAAAGCTACCTCAAGAAGGATATCAATCAGGGAAAAAATATTGTTACGATTTTAAAATTTGTAAAAAGAACATACGATACACTTTAAAATATTTTTTATTATCACTGATTGCATTACACCGCAAAGCAGTAACGAATTATTAGCATGCATTTGTATGGAACTATATAAACTTATGTAATAAATGTAATTCCTTCACTTCGCAAAGATGTCGGTTAGAGTGTGGTTCTTTTTGGTTGTTGTGTTTGTGGTACAAATGAGTAGAAATTTCCAGGTAGATGCCAGAAAACGAATAAATGAAGAAGGCAAATCCGGTAAATGGCACGGGTTTATTTATCCACTGAATCACTTCGACGCAGTGGAAGAAAGAACATTTAAAGGAGTAAGTATTACATTTTTGATTTAGTAAGTAATATTTAGTAATATTTGTGTTTTGGTGGTTTTAGCGATACATAACGAACGATCAGTTTTTTAAGAAAGGAGGACCAATTGTCGTGTATGTAGGTGGAGAATGGAAAATTAAAGATTGGGGCGTTATGGGTGGTGTGGCATTTCAATTAGCAAAACGGCACAAAGGATATTTACTATATACGGAACATCGTTTTTTCGGAGAAAGTAATCCGTTTGAAGGGTATTGTTTTTGGCATTGTGAGGAGCACTTCATAAATGTTGTTTTTTTTGTTTAGAAAATTTACAAATGAACATCTTCGGTATCACGGCATTCATCAGGCAATAGCTGACTTGGCATATGTACTGGATCACCTAAAAACAACCGTTGATGGTTTGCAACATAGTGAGGTAAGTTCATGATCATGATCAAATTTCATTTTTATAGCGCTATATCTTCGTTAAAATAAAGGTTAAAGCAAGCCGTTTTTATAAGCAGTTTTATCATGGTATTTAGTTTCACATGAATATTTTATTGTTTATTGTATTTATACAGTTCTTTCATCATTGTAATCGCTATGTTGCCGTGTGATTGCGAGAAAGCATTCATAATTTCTGACTAAAACATTTCAGCAAAAAACATTTTATTTCCATTTGTACCTGGATGTGTGCCATTAACATTGACGTTTTAAATTAGAGTAATTTTCTACAAGAAATGCAAATGATTTTAACTAAACGCCGCTGAGCTACCAACTCAGTAGACTCATGATACTTGCCGCCGGTTTCATAATCGAAAAAAGAAAGTCAATCACTCAATGTATGCAAGCAATCGTACACTCTTATCAACTTATTTTAGGTTAGAACAATAGAACGATTTATTAAAAAGGAAAATTCAATAAACTTTCCATTTGTTGACCTTCGCATCTTAAACAATACGCTACTAAACGATTTTAAAATTCGTACACAGCATTTCTTATAGTGAGATTTAATTCATTACTGTACCGACAGATGGTATCGATCTGTGAAAATAATTGAAGGAAAATAAATCTCTGACTTGTTTGACGCTAATGTTATTTTTATAATGATTAATTTTTTTTCTTTTCAATACATTTTAATAACTCAATTCCAAATTTACACTTTAATAATCAAACGTTTTACTTCCAAATTGACATAAATATAAAAACTTTATAATATCAAGGATTGCTGAGATAGATGAATATTTATATTGTACGTTCAATTAAAAAAAGGGACGGTATATACAGGGTGAATCAAGTTTTACCGCCGGTGGCAAAATAGCCCTTCAAAATAATTTGTCAATTCTCATACATTTAATGAGTAATTTTATATTATTAAGATCATAAAAACAAGAAAAAAAGATTTGTTTTAATCAGGTAAAATTTTGGCTTTATCTCAATTACTAGTTGTTAAATTTATTAGTTTTTTTTTATGTACGAACAGTGAAATATTTTCACACAATTTAGTGTAGGTAACTGAAATAATTTTACTAATTTGGGTTTATGAAATAAATCCATTTCCGTATTGGAAGGTATTTATTAAATGATTTACGACGTAAGAACACTAATTTACCGGACAATGGTATTGATGTAGGGTATCTTACTTTTTATTTATGAGGGTCACTAAACTTAACTTAAAAATGCAGGTTTAACGACAACTGAAAAGCTGTCTCGTCCAGTTTGAAGGGTCGATCATAAACTATTATTAAGGTGACAAACCACATTATCCATTATTGAAAAGTTATAAATAAAAGCATTTTTTATGCTTTATCTTAAAATTGATTTAACTCAAAAAGTAATAATTTTGTGACGAATCAAATTGCAAATATTAAAGCTACGAATAATTTGACAAATTTTGAAATAAAAAACCAAACATCGAAATTTTCCCCAAAACTCTTTTACTCTTTTACTTTCTTGACTTCAAATAAAAATAATTTGAAAAATTTGTAGCACTAATTGAGAGTATAAACTTCAATTGGTGTAACATTATAAATTGCACATTTTCCCCTAAATTTTTAATAGTTATTATGGCCGCGGCGGTAAAACTTGACTCACCCTGTACAGTGGCTAAATACCCCATTTGGAGTAACGCCGCTTCTAATACGGGCAATACGGGTGTATTGGGTATTCAATTCCTATAGAACTTTTTCACAAAGCTTTCTTCAATTTCTTCTGCCCTTTGCTTTATCTTTCGATATGGCAATTCCAATCTTTACTGCTGGGGTGGGGTGGCCAACTTTTTTGTACATAAGATCTACTTTTTATCTTAAAAATGTGTCACAATCGACTTCTCTAGAGGAATTAAAACAACTGAGTAATTTTTGACGTTACTGTATGCATATTGTTGCGTTTGCGCGTTTCGTTCGGTTACAAGTGACACATTGGGCGGTATGAATAAAAAAGAGCAGATGGTACATGAGTCTGAGCAGAACCTCAAAGGATATGCTCATAGTAAAAGGTTGGAGTATAAGGTTTTGCTCCTGTTTGTATGAATAATGATATGCTTTTACTCATAAGCATTTGCTTACACGAAATGAGCATATGCTCAAAAAAATTTTGCAGATTAAAATTAATACTTAATTGTACGAATGATTCCAATTAAAATGTAAGAACGTTTTTAAAGTTTTAAAGTGTAAAAAATTAAAAAAGTGTGTAAGATTGACAAAAATTTTATTATTTTTGTCACCCCATGTTGACCTGGGTGGGATTCGTAGATTCAGAAGTAAAACCTTTTGCTCACGACCGTGCTCTGAATATGGACTTGAGTAAGAGCTTTTGCTTACTATGAAGCATATCATCTGGTCGGTATGAATAAAGTAGAGGTTTTGCTTATGATTTTGAGCAAATGCTTTGCAACTTGTGCATCTGGTCAGCAGTAGATTCACCGTGCTCATGCTCTTCGCTAGTTTTATGATGGCTGAAGTTGTTAATGTACGTGCACAGAAGCATTATAAAGTACGATGATTATAAAAAAAACTTTTCCACAAACGTCAAAAAAGATGACATTTACGCATCACTATCGATACGCGAAGTGCTCTATTTTTTAACAAAATATCAAACACTATTTTTTAACGAAATATCAAAAAACTACTTTTTTAACAGTGAAAAAAAAAATTTTTAACACGTGAAAAAATGATAAAAAATTATCTTTTAACAATAAAAAAATAAATTTATTTTTTTGCGTATTAGTTTCATTTCTATAATTTTATTTCCATAAATCAGTTTCTTTTTTTGACATTGCGGAAAAAACGTTATTTGTATTTCGTGTCAAAATTCGTGTTTTTATGATGCGTTCGACTGTCTGCGACCAAAATTTACTTTTCACGAGCCATAAAAAACACTCATTTTTGCCCACTTAATACAAAAATAACTATTACCGATTTGAGGAAAGAAATTTTTTGGGTGAAAATTATGAAAATAAAAGTTCGTTTATCATCAAGTTATTTTAAGTAATTTGAAACGTCCCACTGGAGTTGGGGAAAAATTAGGGATTCATCAGTCGACTGTACCAAAAATTTCCGGTCTTTTTTGCAACTGAAAAGCTATTAATAGATTGTCACTTGATTCGTTCCTATCGCATCATCAAACGACATATTTTTAGTGAAAAATATGAACCACTCTGTAAATGAATTCCGATGAAATGAAACGAATGTCCACAAAAGGCGTAGTACGTAACACTACTCGAAAGAGTAAAAGGGAGATAGTAAAATCGTCGTGGAAAGAACGCACACACCCGTTCGAGCCGGGCTCTGTGTTTAATTCGGACATTCTAGAATTATTTTGAGCATATGCTCAATTCATGTGAGCAAATGGTAGTAAGTAAAAGCATATCGTTATTCATACAAATAGGAGCAGAACCTTATACTCCAACCTTTTACTATGAGCATATGCTTTGAGATTTTGCACAGACTCAAGTAACATCTGGTATCTGGACGCTACGTTTATAGCTTTCTCAGAACCCAAAACCTCGAAATAGCACGTTTTCGAAAGTGCCTTATTGTTGTGTTGCCGAAATCTAATAAAGTAATTAGGTCAACGAGAACGGACCATTGTCGGCTTGCGGGTCCCAACATAAAGGAAATACAAATAATATGATAATAAAAAATAATAAAAAATGTTATGGATTCAAAGAAAAGGAACTGTACTCTGTTTTTATACGAAAGTCATTTGCCTTCCTCATTGGCCGAACGTGTGCATTTAGCCGTTTAGACCCTTCGCCTGATATTTCACGTGCCGATGTTCCCTAAAAAACGCAAACAGATGCACAAGTTGCAGAGCATTTGCTCAAAATCATAAGCAAAACCTCTTCTTTATTCATATCGACTGGATGATATGCTTCATAGTGAGCAAAAGCTCTTGCTCAGACTCGTACTCAGCGCACGATCATGAGCAAAAGGTTTTACTTACGTTTTTATTCATAGAACGTGGTAGCATATGCTCCGAATTGTGCGAGTAAAAGGTTTTGCTCTCTTTTATTCATACCACCCATTAAGTCAAGACATTGTGAGCGATCGACCGGTCGATCACGATCGACGTGTTGGCCATCCCTGTTTTAAGGTATTCTGTTACCTCTTGTAGTCATGTTAATCTTGATCCACCTTGATTCTTCTTACGTCTTGGGTTTTATTCTAAAAACGAAAATATTACTATGCTTACTCTCCACACAAGGCCTAACTTTCTCGTTCTCTGTTGTTATGTTTTTTTTACTGTCTTCTTCTCTTTCTTGTCTTATTTCATGGTTCATTCTAATTCTGCATTAATTCTCTTCTATTTTTACCGCACCTAATATAGTTCTCATTATTTTTCTTTCTAATATTCTAAAATCTATTTGCTGAAATTTTGTCATTGTCATTGTTTTCGCACCATTTAATTTATTAGAGAAAATAGGTTTTTCGACGACAACAATACTAATACTACTAATATGTCATAAAACAAACAATACATTCAAACAATTACTTAACCGAGTTTCAGAATGCAATAGTACTTTTAATAGAAATTACTAATGATTGACTTTTACAATGCAAAAGCGAATTTTTTTGGAAAATATTCCTTTTTTAATTTTTGCTCCTCATACGTTTACTTTTGTTTTCTTCCCAAGCGTTTTACTGCTCAGTCACTTTTTGCTAGGATGGAATGCTCGATTTTCTGTCATTAGCTTTTCTTTAATTTCTAAATCTCTATTACTATCATTTTATATCATTCTCAGATTGAAGACTACTCAGTAACTCAAAATATATCATTTAACACTAACTTTCGCTCAGTTTCATTAGTTTTGCTTTTTCTTCATTTATCTTTAGCTCCATTTTTTACCCTTTTTCTGGCATTTTGCATTGCATATTTTTCATCTCTGTACCTACAGTTTTTGTCTCAAATACAATATCATCTACATTCCAATGTTAGATTAAATAATGCTGCAGAACAATTTGCTGTAACATTTAACATAAATTTTGTTAAATTCGTATCTGTTTAGTAGCAAGAGAAACTTTCTGTACTATAAATTACTTACTGAATTACATTTCATTCAGTGATTCATTTCTTTCCTCATTACAGGCCATCCTTGCCGGTGGATCGTACGCTGGAACAATGGCTGTATGGGCACGAGAAAAATATCCGCATATTGTAAGTGCATCATACACTTGTGGGCCTGTTATTAAAGCCATGGTAGAGAATACTGGTAAATAAATTAAAATTTATTTCAAATCCAGTCTGGAAGTAACAAATTTTTTAAGAATATCATCAAATTATCTATAACGTTTACAAGAGAAGCGGATCTGAATGCTTCAGTACTGTAATTGAAGGCATCAAGGAAGTGGTAGAATTATTAAAACGCAACGATGGAAAGGAGAAGCTGAAAGAACTATTTCCGTAAGTAGAATGAACTATAATTGACTGCATTAGAATATTTCTTTTGCAGATATTGGACTTGTCTGGCGTATATAGATCAGTGGGATACAAATCGACTCGCGATCAGAATTATGCAACTATTCAATACACAATTAACTCCATTCGATCAGGTTTTAAAAACATGTGATCTTTTGTCAACAGTAACAGCAGGCACGCCGTTAGAAAGAATTTCGCAAGTGGGAGATCAATTAGAATATTTCAACATGACCGAAAGTTGCGAGATTTCAGATGGTAAATTAACTTATCTTATAATCATTCTTTTAAATTTTGCAAATGTGAATAGATAAATCGTGGTACTGGCTTACATGTACAGGATTGGGAAACATTCAAGTTACTAATTCATCCAATTATGGTGATTCCATGCAATCAATTGATTATCAAATTGAAGACTCATGTCTTAGACTTTTTGGACCTGAGTAAACATAAAATATGTTTATAAATTTTTACGTATTATATTCTTTTAGTTTTGATTACAATTTCGTGGCAAAAGGGGTAAATCATCACAAGATAATGTATGGTTCTGATACTCCAGATGTTACAAAAGTGCTATTCGTTCAAGGTACTCACGATCCTTGGTTGTATGGATCTGTTTTAGATGATTTGAATGATAAGAGTCTTGTAATATACATAGATGCAGCTGCCCACTGTTTAGAATTGGGAGAAACGCAAGACGATGATTTACCACAAGTTGTCCAATCGAAAATTCTAATTGAGAAAATTATGGCTGAATGGATACGTTAATAAATCTATAAAATACTAAACACTTTTTTCTTACTCTAAAATGTAGCTCTCATTATTCGATGAATAATCATTTTATAAATGTGCAAGTAACATTTTTGTCAACAAGCGTATGGAAGAAAAGCAATCATCAATCATCAATCGATAAGAAGTCACTTGAACTAATATTAATAAATGATGTGTTTGTGAAAAGAGGGTGGATGTTCTCGATTATCTGTTCACTCAAACAGTCATCTGTCAGGGACGCCCTTGACACTACTTCTCGTGGGATGGAAAATAAAACGGAAAAAGCATGGACAAGAACAGAAAGACCTAAGAGACGCAATCGGGACAGATTGATAATCAGAAATGATAAACGGCTAACACGTGCTATTCTCAAACTGTGAAACAAACTATCAACCCCATCAAAACGGTTTCTTACTCTTTATACTTTGCTTTGAGTATGCGCATTTATCAAGACATTTCGCGGTGAAGTGTTTTTGTTAACATTTTCGTTGAACTCTAAGTACTTCAGTTCATTTTAATTATTTAGCTCACTTGTTTCGTTGTTAAATTATTCATCGCGAGTAGAGCTTTAATAATAAGATGATGAGAACGATGAAAGATTTTAAGCTAGATAGCCCTTCTCTTCGTTTAGAAGTGGGTAGTTCCCTAATTCCTCACTCAATCTGTTGCTGAAGAAGTAAAGACAAGTGCAGTTATTTTTGCGCAATTAACATTTTAATCATTTATGTTTAAAGCAAGAGGTTTGAAAATTTGACTCGGCAGTTGACAACCAAATAAATAAAACGTTTTGCCAAAAAAATGGTTTTAGATTCCATTATAAAACTATATATTGAGAAAATATCGGTAACTTTTCCTTAGTTCTGATAATTTATTACTGAATGTTGAAAAAAAGTAAGCAATTGAAAAATGTCTTGAAAATTAAAATAAATATTTTAGAAACAAAATATAAATTATAATTATGTATTAAAGAGTGATTAAAAAACTTAAAAGGTGGAGTCATATAAACTAATTAAATTTAAAATGTATCGAATAGAACTTCCATATAAAAGCATAGATTGCTTCGGACATCTTATGATCCATTGAGGTTCAGATTGGCCACTGGAGGCACTGGATACTATAGGTGAACCAGGTGAACTTACATCTGATATAGATGATACAGAAGATATGATAACAAATTTTATAAAGAGTAAACACTATAAAACTTTCTTAGCCTCACTTTTCACTTCAAACGCTTCGAACTGTCAATTTACTCACCGAATAAAATTTACTTGGTCCAAAAATCTCGAATAGTCTACTTTGGAGATTTATTAGCAAAGTAAAGTTATTTTGCGCTTATATTAAGTAAGTTAATTTATTCTCAATGTAAATTTTACTTGTGAAGTAAAAGACCGGGCATAAGTTTTTTAAATTCGTAATTGTTTGTTATAAGTTTAGGAAATTTTATTGTTAATTGATTTTTAGGCTGAAACGTGTTTAAAAAATTTAAACAAAAACATTTTTGTGACTCGCTACATGAAATTAAACGCAGTAGGTAAATTCCTCAACAATTATCCTTTTTTGATGTCTTACGTTTGGTTTGTCGCATAAAAAAACAATATCACCAGTTTGTGGCGACGCCGGCCGTGAATAAACAAAATTGGAAGGTGATAATTTAATATTTGATACCAACTTTGTGGATGACCATTACCTTGGGAAAACCCTGTACATTTTAAATTTACATCAGTAGTTTCATGGTCAGTACTCAAAATTTCATAATGTCCTTTTACTTGCTAATAGAACCCTTACAATACAGTAAACCCCCTATTTATGCGATTAATTAATTCTAGCGGTTGATAATTTGTTTCTTTCAAAAGTTAGTACGACCCTTATCATGGTTGTTTTATCTGAATTTTCAAGTGTATTTCATTACATAGTTGAGCAATTTATGATTACTATCTGACCTGTCATAAAAGTACAAAGTCTTGCATACTCGAATATTAAATATAAATATTGTTTTCACTTCCAATAACTAATGTATAGGGTTTTCCAATAAGAGGTGTTATTTTGAATAGCCCGTTATTTCGGTAGATGTCACTTTTGGAGCTGTAATTTTTTGACATTTGACAAGTAGAAACTACGCCATTAATAAAAATGGAACGATACACGCTTCAACAACGCATTGAAATTATTAAAATTCACTATAAAAATGGTGAAAATAATAATAATAATAATAACACCTCTTATTGAAAAACGAAGCCATCCAGGTGGAAATGGGCCTCATCACTCAAGATGATTTTTCGATGGAATTCCGGATCATTTTCATGCATTTCAAGGACCCAATCGGCAAAGATACGACGTTGTTGATGATCGGCCGGCTTGAGTTCTTGTGTTAACTGAACTTTATAAGCCTTAAGACCCAAATCTTTATGCAAAATACGGTGTAATGACGTTTTTGGAATGTCTAATTCGAAAGAACGACGAGGAATGGACAAACCTGGGTTTTCTTCAACACTTTCGGCTACAGCAGCAATATTCTCGGCTGTTCTTGAGCGACGTGCACGGGTTTTATTCTTCACATCACTAACTTGTCCCAACAGCTCGAATTTTTCCACCAATTTCTGTATTGCGGTCCGACAAGGTGCTTCACGACGACCCAAAAATGTTCGAGTTTTACGAACCGTCTCTGCCAAATTTTCACCATTTTTATAGTGAATTTTAATAATTTCAATGCGTTGTTGAAGCGTGTATCGTTCCATTTTTATTAATGGCGTAGTTTCTACTTGTCAAATGTCAAAAAATTACAGCTCCAAAAGTTACATCTACCGAAATAACGGGCTATTCAAAATAACACCTCTTATTGGAAAACCCTATACATGCACCTATTTGTATCGATTGAAATGAACATATTGCCTTACAGTAGTAGATAGTGAATTTAAAGGTTAGATGAATATAATATATTTTCAAACACAAGTTGCTGCTATAATAGTTCATTGTTGTTGACGTATTTAATAATATTTGTACTATAAAAATGTTACTAACATTAATTTATTAAATTTCTATTTAAAATTAAATAATCACCGATAAGACGCCGTGGTCGACCGAGAGCAGCGACATCCTGAACCACCAACGATGACATTCCGTTGGTTCATAAGGGAAAAGTGTAACGGAATAAAGTTTCCATCCCCCATTGTCCACCCGAAAACGGAAGTGAGTGGGTTATGACATGTAGATTTCAGTCTTAGGACGAGGGCAGTTTTGATTTGGTTGTTAATGTTATATGTTTTCGGAACGCAATCCACCCCATCATGGTTTATAGTTTAATGTGTTTGTTTAGTTTTAGTTGTAAATAACTAATATAAATAAAAAAAACCTTTACATTCAGCTCTTTCTTTAATATAGAGTATTGCATAAGGCATTTGATTCTTAAAACATTGAAAATTTTATTTCCTCACCTGATAAAATCTTGAGTAACAAAATTTCATCGCAATACATTGTTAATAAGTAATACAGTTTCCCTACGACTGTTTTAGAATACATGCATTCTGCGATCATTTTTGAATATCTATCTAAATCTTGATCCATTCAATTACATTGTTACATACCAGTTGGAGTTTCTTCGTTATCATGTTATACTAGCTATACCGCCAGCTTTAGTAACAATCGTTACATGTTCAATTTGTGGTATATCACAGGTTTAGGCAGATAAAGCACTGGCCCGAACACGATACCTTGCGGTGCTCCTACGTTAACATCTATTGATAAAAATGCTTCTTCTTGTTTGACTTGGAATACTCGACCAGTAAAACAAGATTATAATATCTCAGCATGTGATTTTGGTAACATTTTTTCCAATATGTTTATGACGAATGTTTATGAAGAATATTGCTGGACATATTTGTTTGCCTCAGATGTATTTTTAATAATCTCCGTTATACGGTGAATATGGTCTCTTGTTGAATGATTATTCCTAAATTCATAAAATTATAGTTGTAGGTTTTAGTCGCTTCAGCAGTAGCTTCTCGAATAGTTTAAACACAATTGGTAATGACGAAATAGGCCTGTCCGACGATGATTCATTTGGAAGTTTACTAGGTTATTTGATGTGTTGGAGGACAGCTGTTATAGCTACTGACTGCCTATCGCTCAGTTTGGCATGTAAACCGGAGTAAACATGCAAGTCCGGGTGTAATTCCAAAGTACTCGCTTGCATTTACGCCACTCAGGCCGGCAGTGAGGTCAATACTCAAGTAAATGCAGGGGGAAAGGTAAGTGGCAAGTGAATTAAGTTCCCTAGGTACTGGCTAGGTGCACGTGTTAATGATAGAGCTATAACTGGCTCGTAGAGCGGCACGAAATGCATTTACACGCACAGTTCGACCTCAAACTTGTTTGAAAAAACAAAGGTACCTACCACAATTAATTTCTTGTGCGTTCTAACTGAACAACCAGTTATACGGTAGGTCTTGAACGAAAACTGAAGAGATTTAAAGTTCTTAAGCCAACTGAGCCTCTAAACGACACATAAAAAACGATCTGTTATTATTGCTATCATTATATTAATATTCTTGCTAAATAGATTTCTTTGTATTACTTCCACAAAAAATATATCAATTAACCAGGGATTAAGTGGAAACTCGCATTGGTATGAAACTTGTTTGGTTTTTCTTTTTAAAGAAAGCTATGATTAACAAACTGAAACTAAACAAAAGTAAGAAATAAACAATTTATTGAAATTCAGAAATGACGTCTGAAAGGGTAACTGCTGAAAATAACCAAGAATCGTCCATGTGGCGTAAAAACCGATGTGTAATGTTTACCCTTTTATGTTGGACGGTTGGCGGAAGCAACTGTTGGCTTTCGCCCGCATCAGCAAGTATCGGAGGTTCTCCAGCACTCACTTTTCTACTCAACTTGGTTATATCGATTATTGTGGTTTTACCGTTGACTTACATGGAACTGGCTGTGGGTCAATTTTCAAATCAAGGCGCCATTAAGATGTGGAATATGTGTCCGATATGGCGCGGATCAGGTTGGTTTAACCTATTAGTCTTGCTTAAAACGACCCCGTATTGTACTATCTGTTCCTACACACTAATTTACGTCGCCATCAGCTTTAAAAATTCACTGCCGTGGTCGAATTGCGACCCCAGCTGGGCGAAGGAGGGCTGTTCCACATTCCCTACAAACAGGTCAGTTAGGCTTGATTATATTGAAAAGCATGGTCAAGAACACTACAATAAAGTAATTTGGGAAAATAGCGCCAAACACTACTATAGCCAACGCGTTGGGAGTTGGTGCTCTGCAATACAACCACGCGTTTGTTGATATTTCTGATGTTACGGAAGGAGATCCACACCATATAAAAATTCGCACCATATTTCCTCATAATTCCGTACATCGCGCAGGCCATACTGCTGTTCGGGTCATTTATCCATCCCGGGTCAATACGCAAGTTGGAATATTTTTTCGACACAAACTTAACAAAAATCAATGAAGTCCAGACGTGGCAAATAGCCATCGATTCATCGTTAAGTAGAACTGGCGTCGGTATGGCAGGCCTCTTCACGATCGGTTCTCGAAGCGACTTTCAAAGTCCCGTCTTCATGGAGGCCATACTCGTCAACGTTGTGGACGTAGCCAGTACATTCCTCTTCACAATGCTGTCGTACAACGCGCTCGGTGCGCTCAGTTATAACACAAGCACACCCATATGGACGAAATTCTGTACAAATAGTCGGATCACATGCTGCTTGTGCGTTTACCGTTATCGTTTATGGTTTGGCCAGGTTTGACGCAAATTTGGACGTTACTCTTCTTCTCAAGCTATTATATCACGGGTCTAAGATTGCAGATTTTGATGGTCGCCACAATATGGCACAACATCAAGGATAATTTTGTTTTTGCCCGAAAATATCAAACTGCATCCTTGGATGGACTCATAGCGACGTTATTTGGTAGTGGGCTGTTTTTCACTACCAGCATCGGCTACGCCCTGATCTCGGAGTTGAAGTTTTGCGGTGTAATGTGCATCTACGGAATTACTACCTTTGTCGATGACCTTCACTTCATGTTGGGGTTTCGCACTGGTACTTTCTGGCAGTTTGCCTGGTTTTGCGGTCTATTAATTATGTTGGCTACCGGTATAAGCACTTTTTACGAGTAGACCAAATATGATGATATGGCCCTGTGGGCAAAAGTGATCGGATGGACACTTACTTACTTACTTACTTACTTACTTAGTTAAAAGGAAAGAATGGCAATTTTCGAATGTATTCCGGTCGCTTCCTACTTGGGGCCCTGTCGATACAATATTACACAAAAGTCGAGACATGTTTAGCGCGCATTCTATGACTAAGAAATACATGTACCGGCAAAATAAGCCTAGATCGAGAAAGTTCCAGCACGCGATTACTACTACTCCAGAGTTAGACGAGGTGACGTCCTTCCAATAACTTGAATTTTAGTAAAAATGTATGCCTGTATTTGTACTTAATAAAAAATAAATGGTATTGTGTCAAAAATAAACAAAAACAGATGTGATGGTAAACAATTTAATTCTGAAGTATAATTTCTTCACCATAAATTTAGTGGGTTTTTATATTCAACTAATATTTTTGTATTTTATATAAAATTGATCTCCTTTTTATACTCGAGCATTCTCAAGGGTAATATAATAAGTGGTACGCTTATTATCGAAAATTTTTTTGAAATGCCACGAATATCAGTCCCAACGACGAAAATACAACGAGTGCGTAGCACGAGTTGTATTTTCTAAAGATTGGGGCTGAATGAGTTGGCATTTCAAAAAAATTATCGATTCTTAAGCGTACCACGAATTATATTTAGGAAGAGAATATATTGAGACACAAACATTAATTAACAAAGATACATTAAATGCATTCTCCCCAGCATTTCTTTTGACAATTATTTTCCATAATTCAAAATTAAACCCGTCGCACACGAAGATTGAACCGTGATTTAAAACAGGCGCCCGCGTTTGTGATTGAACGTGACGTCACCGTTTATGGGCGGTGCAGGCTGCGCTGCATGTTTCAGCACGAATATTTTGGTTTGTATTGGAAGTAGTCATAACAACGGGGAGTAGTAGTGTACCACAGCGAAAATACAAAAGTGACAATACAACAGTATTGTATTGTCACTTATTAATAACCAACAACAACACTGAATTTCAATGGTGATTTTAGTCGAAATTATATTCTCTTCTAAATAAAGGCAATGGCCATGTCACACTGAAAATACCAGTTATCATCTGAAAACGAGCCAACCAAATTACGTTCGTTTTATACCGAGCAAATTAAATTTAGCTGCTCAAATCGCTCCAGTGCAGTGAGGTTGTGCTCACGAAGTAAATGTCAATTCTGTCAAAAATTAGGCAGGCTGTGGCAAAAAGATTCATTTCTATTGCTTCATCCCGAGGTTTGTGCCATTGCTAGGGAAGTTCCGTACAAGTTAGTTCTCGTGGAATTTCCTTATATTCTTTCAATACAAAATGATTAAGAGTATCTTCTTCTTTAGGTGCCATCTCCGATCCGAAGGTTGGCAATCATCAAGGAGATTTTTAATTTTGAAACCGCTGATCTAAATAATTGATTGTTTAGCCATGAGTTTCCTCTCCTTCCTACGGATCTTCTTCCCTTAATTTTACCCTGTACAATGACCTGTAGTAGCTGATACCATTTTTTTCTAATAATGCATCCCATATATGTACATATAACAATTTTCTTCTTTTAATTGTGAATATTACTTCCTTTTCCTTATTAATTCGTCGCATCACTTCTACATTAGTTATTCTCTCTACCCACGATATCCTTAACATTCTCTGATACATCCATAACTGAAACGCCTCCAGTCTGTTCAAATCGGTCTTCTTCAACGTCTATGCTTCCATTCCGTGGTACAGTATTGACAGTACGTAACATCTCATCATAAGAGTATAACCTAACTTAAATTCGTGATTGCACGAAGAAAAGATTCTTAAGAAAATTTTGCAGCGTAAATATACTTATATACTATATAACAGTTATATTTCAACATGGTTTAAATACAATTAAATGATATAAATTGAACATAACATAACATAACATAACATAAGTAATAAATTAATTTAAAAAAAAAAACAACTAGAATAAATAAAATAACTCATTAAGAGAAGAAGAAAGCGGGGCTGTACCAAGAACACTAGCAACGTTGCCTCTCTGTATAGCCATACATACATACCCTATTTGACATGAACAGTGTGCGTCAGCTATTTGTTTGCCGTTATCACAGAGTATAAAGTTGAGTTTATGTAGAACTTCGTTTCTTTTCTGCGATTTATAGCATTTTAATCAATTTAATGATCTTTTTCCCGATATGGAAGTACTTATTTGACTTACGTTTCAATTGTTCCTTTTCCTATTCAATATCAAGAAGGTATGGAATAGGAAAAGGGACAATTGAAACGTAAGTCAAATTATAGCATTTTGTTTTAACTGTTAGCGTATTTTTTTCTTCGCAGCACCAAATGTCATGAACAAAATCTTCACTAAAAAAGCATACCCTTGCTTCAACAATTATATTTAATGAACATTCAAGATATAAAATACTTAAGAAAAACAGTATTAAATTAGTGTACCTGATGCCAAACAGACAAAATTTTTTGTAAATTTTCAAAAAAGTCGCTGCACCAAACAAGTCATGGGTATAAATAAACTAGGTAATATGGCTAAACAAGTAGTTATCTTGCTGCAACTACTAAATCCAGAGTCTTACACCGGCCACTGCTTTAGACGGACAACTGCCACCATGTTGATAGATGCTGGGGCCAATATATAAACTTTAAAAAGACATGGTGGATGGAAATGTATTGAAGTGGCGAAGGCTATATCGACAATTCCATTCAAAATTGCTTAAATGTTGTCAATAAAATATTATAACATTTAGATATCGAACCTACAGAAGGAGGTTCCATACAGAATTCTACAATGTTGTCATCACATTCTTATGTGGCAAATACCACATCATCAAATGTTTGTAACTTACCAAATATCCCATTTAACCGTTGCCAAAAAATATTACTATTAATTTAGTAAGTAACAAAGAAAATATATAAATAGAGAATTATTATTTGTATTGTATTATTGTATTGTTATTATTTTATTATTTTATTATTATTATTATTATTATTATTATTACTTTTTATTTTCACATACAATCGTAGAGAGAGTATAGTCTGTAACACGTTAGGAATGGCTATTCCACACTCGTGGACCGCCACCCTTGCCTTCGGCTCGGGTGTCAAGCTTCTATTCGTGTGGAATATGCCTCATTCCAAACTTGTTACAGAATATACTATTCAAACACGAACGGCAAAAATGAATGTTACTGATAAATTGGTATTTATTGCATCACCTTTGTGTCACTGAACGTGATTAATCAATTATTATTTGGTTTAGCTGTGTGAAATTTCCAGTTTGATTACGTGAATACCTAATGAAAATCTATATGCTGATTAATACAAAAGCGAATGTATAATCATATTCGATTTCAATAGGGTATTTATTTATTAATCGGACAAAGTACTAACAAACAATAACAACTATGCAATAATTATTTGATAATAAGTATTCTAGTCTTTATATGGTATCGTGTTAAGCTTGTAAAAATCTTTGCTTCAAGAGTAAAATGATATAAAATAACTTCCTTGTGATAGCGATTTGCACTTTTATCCAAAACAGCACGTTAGCACTGTCGTTCTTCACGCTTCGAAAGTTAAGCGCGAACTTTTTCTTCGTTTTGAAGTTCATGTTCTTTACGCTTATAATTCACATAATAAACATTTTAATAATTTATGTTTCATACAAGATGTTTTAAATTTGAATTAACAAATACGTAATCAAATAGAAAATTTATAACACAGACAGCTGACAACCAAATAACTAAAAACTTTTATGCCAAAAAAGGGTCTTTAGATTCCATTTCTTTTAATAAGAAATTTTTCTAAGTACTTCAGAATTTAAAAGATACCGATGAACTTTTATTTAATTTGTTACTAAAAGTCAGAAAAAAGTAAGCAATTGAAAGATATCTTGAAGACGAAAGTAAATATTTCAGACACAAATTATAAATTCATTATATTAAAGAGTGATTGGGAAAGTTCTGCTACGCTACGGTGTGTCTGATAAAAGCATACACAAAGGGGGAAAGTTTTATCTCGTATCTATAACGTAGTTATAAATAATAATTTAACTTTATAAATAAAGTGGAAAATATAAAAAGCGATTTAGATAAACCGTTCTTTTAACAATTTTTTACATGTAAATTATTTAATTGAAACTAGACAAGGCTTGTTATGCAGTTTTTCTCTGTATAGTTTGAACATCGAAATAACCCAGAAAAGCTTGTCTATATTTTATATTACATACTAATGACGGGTGTTTCTAACTGAACGAATGGTTTGTCACTCAGCTATTGTAGCAACATTATCATTAACAATATCACAAGAGAGTGAGAATAAATTGAAAGTAATTCGACAGATTTTCGAAAACTTCTAGCCAGGGAATAGACACGAGAGCCCGTAGGAAACAAGTTTCAGAAAAAAACTAGAGAATTATTTTCTAATTAATTTGCACTCTCGAGTGGTATTTAAATAAAAAATACATAAAAAATACAGTTTAACTCATTATAAACTAAAATAAAATTAGAAAATGTGTTGTCAAGTAACAAAAACAAAATACTAGAAATTATTCTCGCGAAAATAATGTAAGTACAGATTATTCTCACTATAATAATGTTGTGATTGGACAAAATTAAACACGTGTGCCCAAATACTGCTAAACAAACTACAATGATTACAATGAACCAAATATTCAGATTTTTATATTTATTTGAAGCATTTCAAAACAAATTCATAGGTGACTAACGGCCGGTTGAACCAACGCATCTTAAGCTGTAGCTTTAACTAACGCTCAAATTGTCTTAAATCGTTGTACCCAGGTAGGTAGGCGCAACTTCCATAACACCCTATGTTAAAAAACCGTACCCAAAAAATTGGCGCTTTCTTCGTAGTATCTCGCTGCGGAACTAAAATCCATTCATTCGGGATTTTCGGGAAACTTAAATGCAATTATGTAATTATACCTATCCTTGTTCTTCCGATTTTAAAAATCTCATTCAAATCATTGCGCTTTAATTAATTAATTAGCAATAAATCCGAACCATAAAATGAAAAATTCTGCATACAAGAAAAAAATAAAAATCATTCAATATTTACAAGTTAATGGGTATACACATACACCGTGATTCTCGTAAGTTTCCGAGGCATACGCCCAATGCACGCAACCCAATATTCAAAAATTCCAACATGCTAGATACAAAAAACATATACAGTCGAACTCCTCTATAGTGACCTCCTCTATAATGATTTTTTCTCTATAGTGATGTTTTTGTCAGGAACGTGCATTTTCGAACGTTTTCCATATAAAAATACCTCTATATTATGATGTTAAGCCTCTAAATAGTGATTATTCTTTACGAAATGTTTACCAAAATTCTCGAGGAACGGAATTTTCGGTAATAGAAAACCTGAAAAATCCTTAAAAGAATTTCTTGCAAAATCCTTACTTATGCAATCAACTTTGGACAGATTTTTTCATAAATAAGTACATGTTATGTAAGTATTCAGATGAAAATTTGTATTGTTTATTAATAACTGTGTGTATTTCTATATACTTAAACAAATATTTTTTCAAATATAATAAATTTTAATTTTTCGTTTTGAATATCAATTGGTTTTTAAAGTGACTGTCCAAATTGTAAAATTATACTTGAATTCTATATAGTGAAGTTTCTCTATAGTGATGTTTTTTCATGGCTTTTCGAACATCACTATAGAGGAGTTCGACTGTATTTAAATTTCATATTTTTAAAAACCCCTGACAGAAACAACTGTCAAATTGACAATTTAAATTTGCAAAATGTATTGGTTGCTTTGGGCTGACTTGTTCAAAACGTTAATTTAGACACTCCATACCACAAGTTTAAAAACCGCTTGATAAATACATAGATGCCAAGTCTCTGCTTAAGCTAAGCTAGTCTTGCATTTAAGAAGAGCTCAGTTAAGCTATAACTTAAGATGCGTTGGTGCAACCGGCCGTAAACTTCGGACCTTCTTATGGTGCAGCAATAACGAGGGAAGGTTAAATTTGTATTTAGCTATTTTAAAATGATTAATATATCCAATCATACAATAGACATTTTAGTAATTTATCAGTACATTGTTTAAAATCATAAAATATATAATAAATAAAATGAAACTCAATTCTTCTGTAACTATTTTATTTTCTATTTAATTTTATTATATTTTTTTGTGGATGAAACTTTGTAAAGGAATCCGCTATGTCCCATAAACATTAATGTGATTTTTCATACACTTTTAATCGGAAAAATTAAATAAACAAATAAACCGGCAAATTATTAAGGAAATTCGTGGTATCAAAATTATATTGAATGTGGTGTCTACATACTCTCAAAGCTTTCTGTCGTCAAGAGGCAAGGTGTTCACTGCTCAACGTACTGTCGCCAGTACCTAACCTAACCTAACCTAACCGTATAAATTGGTGCGCGCAATTTCAGTCCTGAATGTAGTAATGAAATAAGCATCATGCAATAATTACTACTTTTCAAAAAGGAATATTTTCTGAAGCACCCTGTATAACAGTTATTTAATGAACTGTGTTGTTATTAAAAATCCACTTAAAAATATACAGTTCAAAGAATCGTAGAGGGGATGTTGATAAATTTCAAATAATTAACACTATCGACAAGCAATTTGTCGGCCAACGGTTGCGTCGATCAATTCCAAAGAGTCAAAGTGCTTGTTCACCGATCAACGGTAACGCACACTGACTAATTGCCATTTTTTGTTATTCTTTCAACGTGAACAACAACAAAAAATCCTCAGCGTTGGTTACATTGTAAACTATTAAAAGATATATGTATGCATGTCGTGCACAGTCGCATGACGTCTGATAAAACAATGACACATTAGCTATCCCTTATCTTTGGACATTTATATATTTTTATGAATTAAAATTTTACGACCGCACCAACGCCGTAATAATAATTTCTCAGAGTTTCAGATATATCACAGCGAAATGCGCAAAAAAAGTTTAACTACTTTCCGAACGAGTTAAAGGAAAAAACCTCCCTTCTTCACTGCTCTATTCGGTCGTCGTAAAAGACTTTATTTATACTTTTACACCCTTCCCATTTCACAATAGCTTTAAAACAATCGTACTCTTCAACTCCCCAGCAAATTCGCGCCGTGCTTGCTATTGTTTGTTGTAATCGAGCGATCACCGTAAGTTATAAAACTCAGCTAAAACGGGAACTGATTGTTCTTGGTTAATTACATTACTTGCTCAGACACGATGTAAATTAGGTCGCTTATGTATAAAAGAGGCGGAAGGCCGAAAGACGTCAGATCGAGAGGGGGCGACTTCCAGCTAATACACATACGCGCATTGTGTGGATGTGGCGACGGACAATTTCGATAATTCGTCTGAAGGAACTTAATCTGGAATAGCGCCAGTGAATGAAATCCGGCAAGCAGAGAAATTAGCATATTGTAGTGAAGCTTGGGGTGTTGATGACTAATAGTTTACACCCTCCACTCATGAAGGATGTAATATGCACCCTTGCCGCAATTCCGTTGAATTTATTGACTGCATCGAAATTAAATATTTAAGAAAGGTGGCATTACGACTCACGCAACCGTTTCGCCATCGGGTTGAGCTCAATTACCGGCTGAAATGCTGCAATCATAAAGAGAAAGATGCCATAATTTCCGGTTTGCTCGTATTTCAATCTAAAAAAATCAGGGGCGAAGTAGTGCTAGATCATCATTATCAGAATATGATAGCTTGAAATAAGTACCTTGAGGGTTGAATATCACTTACACAAGCCCTCCGTTATTATTGCGGTCGATCTATCACAACTTTCGTGAAAGTGTTTCAGGTCTGTTGGGTCTTAAAACAAATTACAAATGTGCCCGCGATACGTTTTTAAAGCGTTACTGATATAAGATGTAATGAGGGTTGACCGTCTGAAACATTAACTTGTGATGATTGGATCGATATTTTTAAAATGGCCAATGTCAACGACATAGTTATCGATTTGAGGCTTTTTGAGAAAAAAATGTGGATTATTTTTTTTATGGGTTTGCTTTAAGGATCAAATGTTCTGAAAAAAAATTGAAGGATGTAGAAGTGGCGTAATTACTATGAAACACGAAAGGTTCTTCTCAAGGAAACTTCAGGTCGATAAAATTTTATTTGTAAAGAATTTATTAGTGAATTCAACCGACAAAATCGACATAAAAACGCTTTTTGTTTTATGAGGATAACTGTGGATTTTTCTACTAAAACTCAATTAATATAATAAATAACTAAACATTCAATTAACGGAAAATAAATTCATGACTTCAAACGTGTGTTGTAGTTCCGCAAATAAACTCAATTAAAAAAACATTTTAAATAAATAATAACAAGCTAACCAGAAAGCTAATAATATATCCAATTTATAATGAAAATAATTAGTCCTAAAATATGTATAATTTAATTCTGTATTTCATGAATGTCATATTGCTTGGTTTAATCCGGTTTTTAGTCCAAAAAATCTGAAAAAGGGTGTTTTAACCTTTGAGCATTTACACGGTCGATGATATAGCAGTTGTAATTTGTCAAGGCCCCCTGATTGCGTGAAGGCGGAGCCAAAATTAAACGGGAAAATCGCAAGTGAGACTCCCAAACGTTGACTATGTTAGAGAAAACGCAACGTAACTATTGCAAAATGAGCTGTAAAGTGCGAAAGCTATTCGGTTGAAAATTTCACTGGCAGAGAACCGGAAGATACTGAACTTGCTTTAAATAGTGTTGAGACACCATTTGCAGCCACTTTAAGCAAATTTGTAATTGAAGAAATTAACAAATGACAAGGATCAATCATAAGCCACATTACTCTATTTAATCTTTTACCGAGTCGTCTTTATATTTTTAGTTATGCTATGTTATGAGAAGTCACGAAATTGTTGCTCGTTCAACTGGAAAATTCCCGTATTACAGATAATTTTAATTTGTCTTAACACATTATAATGTTTTATTAGTACCTAATCAGTTTGTGGCCAAAGTAAGTAATTATTGTTCCATCTCCGACCGCATCACTTCAAAATACATTTAAGGGAATACAATTAATTTAAGCACAGAAATATGATCAACCGTTATTATAATAACTAACTAAACTTACATTAAAACACACATTCAAGTATGTTTTCTTAATTAAATGTTAATTGATCGCACCTTGTTTCTTAACGAAATCTCTAAGCGCAGTATCATTTGACGAGCTCGCGTGCAAAACCGGTTATATTCATTTTTCTATTTCGCGATAAACGACTTTAAAGATTTAGTTCTGCACATCTTTAAAGTAGATTATCACGAAACAGAAAAATGGATATAACCGGTTTTGCACCCGAGCTCCTTTTTATACTCCATCATCAAATAAAGGAATTATTTTTTTAAATGAGAAATAGAGACGGATGCGTAGGCCAACGAAATATTTTGGCAACGTATTTAAAAACGTTAATCAAGTATCACAAATCGTAAAATTACGAATTTACAAGTATAGTTGGTGTAGTAGACGCAGATGGTGGCTGGACCCTACTTAGGTGGGTTCTGTTTTTGTGGGTTTTAAAAAGTGATTTTTGCAGTTAATATTGAACCAACAAACACTTTGTTCTGTAATGTTTTATTTTATTTGTTGAATAAAAAATTTATGTATTTGTAAATTTACGTTAGTGGTCGCAATGAACCGTCAAAAAAACTTTAAAAGTGCAAATCAATATTTTGCAAAAAAGATAAGAATATTTCGGCACTCAGCCCTCACCACCAAACTGAAAGTATGTGAACAAAAGTCACTAATGATTTCACGTAGAATCTACAGAAGTTATCGTGTTGATTTATTTGATGCTAAAATGGCGCACATAGATATGAGTTCGGAAATCTACAATATACAAATTATTTAGTCGGAAACACTGTTCATCGGTAATCCATCATATTCGGTATTATTGTTTTATAGTTGTATATTTCATTGTTTTTTTTGCATTATTTAACTGTGCAAATCAAACACCCTACCCTGCATAATTAAGCTGTCTTGCCGTACCACTTAAGGGGGCCACTTGATAAGCAAGATTCACAAGATGGCGCCACCGTAGAAAAAGGTGTCAATTTTGTAAAATGCTTTTTTCATTAACAAGCTTTTTTATATAAAAAACTAGTAGCGGATATAAAAGATAAAAAAATGATCTAGGTATAGACACAAATTTGCCATGGAAAAAGTTGAGAAAAGTATTTATTCAAAAATGTCAAACTTTCAATAATATTTGAATTTTTTGTTAAAAGTAAAGAAAATCTTGCTGATCACACCCTGGAAGCATTAATCATAAGTATACTCGTACATTATCTAATCACATTTGTCAGTATTTAAGTCAAAAAGCATCGGAAAGTGTGACATTTTTGAATAAATACTTTTTTCAAGTTTTTCCATGGCAAATTTATGTCTATACCTAGATCATTTTTTTATCTTTTATATCCACCACTAGTTTTTTATACAGGGTGATGAAAAAAAGGTGCCCGTGATTGATATCGGGACAATGCTTTCTGTTGAAGCATTGTGGAAATCGCAACAAAAGTGGTCCAAGTAGATTCTGTTTAAAATTAAAACAGTTTGTCTAAGAGCACAACGTGGCAATACTGCACATATTTTTTTTCTAAAGAATTACTTTCAGGTAGGCCCACTTCTTGTATCTAAGCAACCAACACTGACAGATACTGTCATTTGCGTAAGATAAACAACTGTCACGTTGACAACTTTTTTTATTTCAAAAGAATTTAATGTAATTAAACAATAATACACAACAAACAGGTAATTGAAGGGCTCTATGCAAGAAAACCTTAAGTGACGTAGAAATTTTCTACTATTTGCGCTATTTCTGACAAGAATGGATGAACTTTCGATCGCACTTACTGATTTCCGTTTAAAAGACTCCTAACCATGTTATTTAGTACAAAAATATCAATCAAAATCGAAATAATATAATTTCCAAATCAAATTGAAACAAAATTTAAATATCTCAAAATACAAAAAAGTGGCTTAAGAGACTTCTTGCATAGAGCCCTTCGTTTGGATTAAATTTTATAGCAACTGCTCGAAATGTCTCCCTTCAACTTCAATGCACAGTATTGCTCTTCGAATAAAGTTTTCCTTTACTTTTTGAAGCATAGGGGCATTTATTGTACCAACCGCTGCGTTTATTCTTAGTCTTAACTCTTCTATGTTGCTTATCGGAGTGGCATATACACAATTTTTGAGGTGACCCCAGAGAAAGAAATCGCAAGGATTAAGATCAGGTGATCGGGGAGGCCATGCAATTGCACCACCTCTACCAATGCATCTATTTGGATAAACCTCATCACACTATCCTACCGAAATGAGGTGCGTCATCTATTTGTCTGAAAATAGCAAGGGGCAAATCCTCAAGCAAAATTTGAAAATCATTTTGCAAAAATTGTAGAAAATTTTCTGCATTCAATCTTGCAGGTAATGTAAATGGTCCTAGGAGGTTACTATTAATGACGCCACCTCACAAATTTACTCCATAGCGTTGCTGATGTGCACGAGGATGCAATGCGAAGGGATTTTCGGTTGCCCATATGTGATTATTATGCTGATTGAATATGCCGTCTTGAGAGAAATAGCACTTATCTGTTCATAAAGTGTTCTCTATAAACCTAGGGTTGTTACCGTGACGCTCAAGTAACCATTGGCAAAATTGCACTCTAGAAAGATAGTCGCCTGGACGAAGAGCTAGCACCTTAATGTAGTGATAAGGATGATAACGTTCATCGACGAGTATACTTTGTATTGTTCGATAATCTACTTGAAACTGTCGCGCTAATCCTCGTATACTTTGTCCTGGTTCATTCTCTACCGCTTCCACAACTGCTTCTTCCAACGCTGGTGTACGAACTTCACGAGGTCGTCCACGATTTACAGAAATCGGCAATACTTGTCCATTTTCCCTTAATCTTTGTTCCACTCTTCTAATTACTTTAGCATCTGGATGTCGTCGATATGAATACAATCTAGCATATTCCCTAGCAGCTTCTGAAGCGTTATTATCGGCTGCACCCAAGCTGAGCAACATGTCTAAATATTCGCTGAAATTGTATTCCATTTTAAGACTTTAGAGCACTTAACTTGTATCGTTCAAATTTGACAAGAGAACTGACATTGAAAAGTGAATTATTGTTGCCAACGTTTCCTAGGAGATTTACAATTTTGCAACATTGATAAATTTTCTTCGGAGCCAAGAAACCGTACTTTTCACATCGGTAATAAAGTTGGTTTCAATAGAATTTTTACACTTTTTTTAAAAGCACCATCAACTGCATCAAATTTAGACCCTAATAATGAAATTATTACAAAATTGTTAATCGTATAGATTTTTATTGTCTGAATAGGAAAGCTTATATCTTGGTGAAGAGACAACAAATTTTGTTTTAGCTTTCAAATTCGTGTTTCGTTAGAAATCGTCTATAACATGTCGCTACGCACGGGCACCTTTATTTCATCACCCTGTATAAAAAAGCTTGTTAATGAAAAGAGCTTTTACAAAATTGACACTTTACTACGGTGGCACCATCTTGTGAATCCAGCTTCTCAAGTGGCCCCCTTAAGCACTTTTTCTTGCCTATTGTTTATCGGTAACCGTATCCGATTGGCTCTTTCACTGGAGAAAGATCTATTACAGATTCATCTTGTAGAGTTAAGTTGTTCAATAGTTTTTGTTTTGTAATTAATTCCCAACGTTAATAAAGACTATTTTTCATTAACATAACTTGAATTTTTTGACCATGGACCCCTCCGCCCCGCAAAAGTTCCCAACTCAACCGTTATAAATTGGCGTTCGAGCAACCGGCACCACGAACATAACTTATAACTTATAAATGAATAAAAGTAAGACGGACTACGAATAATTTTCTAGGTGATTCCATAATAATTATAGTTAAACTATACAAAAGGATATCAATTAAGTAATTAAAACATTCTTTTCATAACACCTACCGACCCACCTTTTCTACATCTTAATGACAAATATCGGCTACGAAATATTAAATTAATTTTAATAAAAATGATTAGAATAAAAGTAAGTAAATGATTTATTTGCATCAATTATCGTACTTACTTTAAAATATAATCACTTTTCATAAATAAATTGTAGGTAATACTTTAAAATTATCAAGTTATTCCTCCAGCTGCTCACTTTGAGGCAGACTAATGCCGCCGTACCGAATCCGACAAATAATTCTTTTTATAAAAGAACTTTTTTGTTTGGTTATGTTCGTATCAATCAAAGCAGCCCACAGAACATCTGCCCACCAGACATTTTCCTTGTGCGCTACTGAATTAATCCGCTTGTGTGTACACGTATGGTCAATGTTTATTTGTTGAAACGTTTTACAAGATTAAATTTATTTGGACAACACGAATCCTTCTTACCAGACATTCTTATACTCGCATTAAGAAATCAAACTCAACTTTTATTATAAAAACAGTGTCAATACAACAAACAATCCTGGGCAGAAAATAATGCAGTAAAGAATTAGGTAATTAAAATATTTGATTGGTTTTTATCTAAATCAAACTAAATTTGTGATGAGACAGTTACTGAATTTCACAATAATGGTTCAGTTCCATATGATACGATGCAGAAATTACCAATATACAGTATTTAAGAATGTTGGTATTTTCCTGTTGGAAATATAATTTAATGTTAGTAGGTATTATTTTACAAAATATTTTTTACTGATAAATTAATATTTACTGCGAGGTTAGCTGAGACCTCTATAATGACGATTATGCATCACCTTTATTACAGTTGCAAACAATTTATTAAATTTATCAGAACTCGATTATTCAGTTTCAAAATAAGTTCAGGGATCTTCGCTCGGTTTTAACCCTCATAGTGTGAGCCTCCCCGCCAGCAGCAGATGTCGCAGCAGTTTATTTATGTTGGTCGTACTTCCGATTTCTTGAAACAAGTTTGTTAAAAACTCAATGCACGTAATTTCTTCCTAGTTAGCAATAATTAATAATTATTACTTTTAAAACCGTAAATACATATAACGAAAAACCGTTGACTTTAAATTAGGAAACAATTTCATTTTAATAATATGAGGTTCAAAAAGTAAACCCGTAGCCATAAATTGCTGAAAAGTTTAAGTTATGAGATAATAGAAATTTTTGCACAAATCTTTTTATTATCAGAAAGTTTTGACATTACGACGATTTTTCAAACTCGGAAAGCGTTAGGAATTTTATAGATTATAGAAAATATCTATTCTATTGTTATAAGTCTGCCAGGTTTTATATAAAATTCCCGTCAAATGATATTTTTAAACTGGAAAAGTTCAACAGAAACGGTTCAGCGATCGCGGAAGTCGAACAAAGATGCATTTTGACAGGTTCTTGATAAATCATCAGCAACACGCAACTTTATACACCACGTGTTTGGTTAAAAAAAATTCTGTACGTCTTTCGACACGTTCCATCTCTATTGTCAACTAACCGGATCGCTGTAGCTGAAAAGAAAACGACAACGAATTGTGGTTGCAAGTTTCACGCTAAATAAGTAGAAATGAATTGTATAACTAATCGATATCTATTTGAAATTTAAATATAACACCTTATGATGTGATGATGGAAAGCTTTTCTTGAAAAAGAACTAACAGGAATCACGCTTTGTTATCCCTCAAAAAAAAATCGTTAAAGCTTAATTTGTAAACAATACTGATATTATAAAGTGGTTGCTGAATATTACATAAATATTAATTTTAGTCACTGACTTTTGAAATATCTGGATAAAAAATATTCATTAAATTACTGCATTTTAGTGGATAAAAATACAATTTTTTTTAATTGTAACTTCAATTTCCTACAATCTGCCCTATCAGGGCAATAAGTAATACAGCGTGAAGAAAAAGTATGGAAACTCCTAGAAATCTCGAGGGATTAGTGAAAAAAGAAATAATCAAAGTCCATATCCGAAGTAAGTTTCAACGAGGAATCCAATGGTGACCTTGGATTTGCCCTTGAATCTCATTTTCAAGGTAATTTCGAGGTCACCGTTGTTTTTTTAAATAGGAACCCCTATTTTTGGTGACAGAATTGGAAAGAGCGGGAAATTTTACGTACAAGCCAACGCCATCTTTATTTTACAAGCCGTGAACTAAGAAATTTGGCAGCAGTGTTGCTAGGCGGACATTTTGCGTTCTTCAGTTCAGCATTGCATCATTGAGTTGTTGTTGATATTGTTATAAAGTGCAGTTAACGTTAGATAGTTGTGGTATTTCCAAACCTGTGTGTATTTATCAGAATATTTAACTCAATAATTTGATATTCGACAATATAGAAAGTAAGTACATTTAACCTTTGGTTCATGCTTTTCACATGAAAACTTTTTAGATGACTAGAAAATGTTGTGTCCCAAGCTGCAAATCGAATTACGAAAGTGTATCCGTAAAGGGGCAAGCTGCAGTTACTACGTTTTCATTTCCATAAGATGAAGAAACGAAAAAGAAATGGCTTCGAGCTATCCCGAGGAAAAATTGGCAGCCTACGAAGTATTCATCTGTTTGTATAAAACATTTTAACGAAAATGATGTTATATTAGATCAGATATACAAAAACGGGTCAACTGTTACTACGTTGCTATTAGCACACCCAAAATGAAAGGAAGACGCTGTACCCACAATTTTTCAAAATCTTCCAGTTTATCTGTCTTCAACTTCAACAGTAGTTAGACGAAAAGACCCTGAAGTAAGAAGGAAAGCGTTGCAATCAAAAGAAGCTGGAAAAATTGAAGAATTTGTAAAATCTGATATTATAAATGACTTTACAAATTTTCTTGCCACTTTTCAAACAAAACTAAAGGTATAAACAGTGAAACAAAGTGGAACTTTAAAATTAAGAGCAACTTTGGTGTTTGGCTGTATTTATTAAATATTGAGTGTTCTAATAGTTCTTCTGAAAGTGAAACTGAGTTAAGTGCCGCCGAAATTTTATGTAGTGTTCTTGTGAAAAGTGATTTAACATTAAAACTCTTTATTGGAAAAGAAGAAATTTCTGCTCACGATTTGAACTGGATTCTCCCTTGTGATTTAAAATTATCTCGATGGTCGCAACTTGAAAATATATTAGTTAGGTATGCCAACGTAAGTCAACACAATTTAAGGACTCGATCTTTTGAATTTTTCTTGCAAAAGTCGTATGAAAATTTAGTTACGTGTAACGAAAAAGCTGAAGAAATGGAAGACTATCAACATAAAAAACAATTGGAACTTTTAATTGATCAGTTAAACATGATATTGTTAAAAAGACGAAAATATTCCCCAGCAACTATTTTGTTTGCATTTATGGCTTATTCATATTCATTGTCTTGTTACATGCTCTTACAAGATCATTTGCTGCTGCCTAGTAAACGATATTTACAACAAATATCTTCTAGATTTAATGTAAAACCAGACAAAAATCTTTCAAATACAAGTCACTATTTGAAACAAATTTCCAAAAACTTGACTGTTCGAGAAAAATATACAATATTACAAATTGATGAAATTTATGTGAAATCTAAGTTAGATTTTAAAGCCAATGGAATTGTTGGCAGTTCAGAAAATAATGCTAAGGATCTGGCAAAAACTATTGAAACTTTTATGATCTCTTCTGCTTTTGGTAATTTTAGTGAAGTTATTCGACTAGTTCCTGTGAATAACACAACAGGAGATCAGTTAAAGATACTCGTTAATGAGGTAATTGAATTTGTTCAAAAATGTGGTTTTCCTATAGTTGCGATACTAACTGATAACAATAGAATAAATCAGAATATGTTCACTTTAATTTCTTCAAACGAATCTATGCCAAATCCATGCTTCCCTGATATTAATACTTACCTATCGTATGACACTGTTCACATTTTTAAAAATGTTAGGAATAACTGGTTGAACAAAAAAGATACTTTTCACACTTTAATATATCCTGATTTTGAAAATTATACAATAAAACGGTATGCATGTTTCGAACATTTGCGACTATTTTTCAAGGACGAGCAAAATAAGTTAATTAAAAAAGCATATAAGTTGAGTTATAAAACTTTGTATCCCTCGAATTTAGAGAGACAAAACGTTTTGTTAGTGGATAATGTTTTTCATATGTCAACTATTGCTGCTTTACAAACGGAAGAAAAATGTACAGATACTGCAAATTTTTTACAAATTTTCCGCATCTGGTGGGATATTGTAAATTCTAAAAACCCTATCGTAGGAAAAATAAAAAGAAATGAATGGGCAGGACCAGTTTGTAGTATTGAGGATGAAAAGTTATTGTTTTTGAAACGTTTTTTGTCTTGGATAGAAGCATGGCAGTCTTTCAAGGACAAAGCTGGCTTAAGCTCCGACACATTTGAAGCAATAAGAAGAGCATCTCAAGTGTTATGTAAAATTGCTAACGATGCTTTAACAAAATTTAATGTTTCGTATGTACTCTTGGGGAAATTTCAAACAGACAAGTTAGAGAAAAGGTTTGGAATGTACAGACGACTATCTGGATCAAACTATAATGTATCAGTTAGGCAAGTAATTGAATCAGAAAACAAATTACGAATAAGACATATTTTGAAAATGATCAATAAAAGAGAAGCATGCTTTAGCAACTTTGCTAATGAAAGTACTGAATCAAATTTATATAATGTTGACATTGATCAATTTCGCCCCATTATAACTTCAAATTATCTTGAATTATGTGAAATCGAGGAATCAAGCTGCATATATGTTTGTGGCTATGGAGCACGATCTGTTTGCAAAAAACTGGAATGTACTGTCTGTGTTTTTTTATTTGAGGAAGGACGCGGTAGTAATGTTTGCAACGAATATTTTGACTTTTTACAGCGAGGTGGCTTAAGTGTACCAAGTTACCATGTTAAGTGTGTTTTCTTTCATATGTATGCTTTGTTAGAATATATTGTAGCTAATAGCGTGTGGGAAACAAAATTTTTGCAATCTTCCTGTCAAAAAGGCATTTTAATTCAACTGACACAGTTAAGCTTAAATTCCAATAACTTTTTTCAACAATTTGAATTACATTGTCTGTGTGGCAACGATGTTTCTAGATTGTTTAAAACATTGTATTCTGTTTTTGCAAATATTCTGTTGAATAACTACACAAAATATTCAAAAGAAACAAATGGCACTAAAAATTTAGAGAAAAAAGGAAATTAGCTACGCTAACAAAAGAGAAGAATAAACGTTAAAAATATGTTATTTGTAAATAATGTTATTTAATGTTTAATAAATACCACAAAATAAAATTTCCTGCCCTTACTAACTTTTGTTTTATTTCTTAATACTATCAGAATAATGATGTAGTATGGATCATTTCATGTTAGTTATTTTTTAATAAGTTTCGATTGCAACCGACGTGCAATGATACCCGGCCTACTTCTGTGCATTAATGCGGTGTTGCCAAGCATGGCTTCACGGCTTGTAAATAAAGATGGCGTTGTACAAGCACGTGTTTAGATTTGGGGTTAACGTCCCCTCTATGGGTTAAATAAAGGTCAAAGTACGCAGGAATCTCGGGGGGATAGTGAAAAAATAAATAATTAAGAGTCATACCCTAGGTAACTTTCAACGAGGAATCCAAAGCTGACCTTGGATTTTACCTTTTAATTCATTTTCAAGGTCATTTTGAGATCAGCTTTGTTTAGTTGATCAGGATGATCGGATTAACTTTTAATTATTGATGTTAAGTAAACTTTAAAGGTCAATTCAAATGAAACTTTCCTGCGAAGTCCCATGATAGCGTAATTTGGTCATTATTTAATCCGTAGGGGTGACGTTAACCCCAGATCTAGACACATACTTGAACGTAAAATTTCCCGCTTTTTTCGATTCTGGCACCAAAAATAGGAGTTCCCATTTAAAAGCAAAGTTGACCTCTAAATAACCCTGAAAATGATGCTCAAGGTCAAATCCAAGGTCACGTTTGAATTCCTCGTTGAAAATTACTTGGGGTATGGACTTTCGTTATTTCTTTTTACACTAATCCCTCGAGATTTCTAGGGGTTTCCATACTTTTTCTACACGCTGTATAATTATAGTGTTTACAGAGAATATGACAGTGTAAAGTTGCCTTCCAATAGTCTTGCGGAGGAGGATTCCATTGACCCCTCTCCATAAAAATATAATTTATATTGCAAGTTTAACAGTCGCAAGAAGTGGGGGGGGGGGTCAGCTTGTGACTCCAGCTCATATTTTGTTTGATATTGCAGACGAATATTAATTTTAGAATTTGCAATTTCTTGACTTTTATCCCAGACGTTTTGTGAATCCTTTGAAGAATTTTTTCCAGAAATTCAGTAATTATAGTAGTTCCTATAAAAAAAATCTAATGCTGCGAGATAGATCGTTGATCCCGTCTGAATATTACATTATTTTGATTTGAGGAACTGTGCTCCTGACTACCGTGGTAATATAGTATATTTTACTTGCTCAGACATTTTCTAAATTTTGCAACTTTTCAAAGTGAGCGCTAATTTGTACATGGATGTGGAAATTGGTAATTATTTACAAAGTTCAGATTCCGAAAGTACGATGATGCTCAAAAAACTTTTGTGGATCTTCAGAATGTGCCTTATGAAAATGTGCCTAACGTAGATGAATCAACAAATCGTAAGTAACTACCGTATTTCCTCGATTACAAGACCCATGTTTTTTCCTATTTTGGCATTCTCAATGCGGGGTGTGCCTCTTATAATCGATGGCGTCTTCATCAGGTCTTCAATGGAAAGCTGTTTCGAGTATTCAAAGATGACAACCTATCCTAATGTAATGAGAACTGTGCCAGGAATAAAACCACATATCCCAGGTAACACAGGACGTTCAATGAACGTATATGTTGGTCCATTTCTTACCCATTTATGGACGATCCACAAGCGGATCTATAATGGACGTCCAATGGACGTCCAAGCCCATCCATAAATGTACATTACAGCAATGGATATAAATGGACGTCTACTGGATGTACATTTATGGACTTAATCTGGACGTCCATCAACGGATGAACATGGATGTCCATTGGACGTACATTCATGGACATAAACGGACAATACATAAACGGATCAGAATGGACGTCCATTAATTGCACGGCTATGGACTTCATTTGGATGATCCATAAACGGATCAGCATGAATGTCCATTGGACGTACATTCGTGTACTTGATTTGATCGGTCCATAAACGAATCGACATGTATCAAAAAATTTGAAACTGATGTATTTTACTGATGATGGAAACGAAACGTACGAGACATTAAGATAAAATAGGTGCGTTTAAAATACCTCAATTAACTTTAACAATTTATATTTTTAATTTTTAATTTTTAATTTGTGAAATAAATAACAAACACGGTCTTTGTGTGATGTAATTTTTAACAACTTTTAAGAATTTTTTGACAATTTTTAATGTTTTTAATGTATGTGACAAAGTGTTAAATATGTTAAATGTGTTAAATGTTTAGTAAAAAATTGTGAAAAGCAATTACTTAAGTGAAACATGAGTGAAAATGATGGCAATAATAACAGAATGTAACTAATAACTAAACTCAGTACTTTATGAATTTATGACTTTGACTTTATGAAGAATTCGTTGTTTTGATATCCTGATTAGATCTACGTGATCAAGAGTTTCTAATGAATTATTAATTAAACTTTTGAACGATTTTTAAGCAAGTTGTATGTAAAATGCGAGAAACAACTTCGCATTTTTGCTTTATATTATAGTTATTCAAGGATATTTACGCATCCGGTTTTAACTGCCTTTGGGTAAGGGACCCGAACCTTTTTTACATTCACCCCTCATACAACAGTTTCTTGCAAACACCAGAGATTCAATTTGACCGCAGGGTGAGAAGCATCTTCGTTACCATTGACTAATTTTTCATGTGAATTGTTAAGTTTTGTTTGTGTGTTTGTGTGTAGTTGAATTTCATTGGAATAGTTGCAATGGGTTAATTTTCGTTTTACATGTTTTAGGCAACTCACTTTGCCCCGATTAGAAGAAATAGTTTATTATGAATTTACGAAACAAATCCCAAGTCCGCTTGATAATACTTGATATTAATGTAAATCCTATTATGCAAGGACGGAGAGAAAAAGTGGGTTTTGTAATTGCAGCTTTGGTAAGTTAAAATGATTTTAAAGAAGGTGTGTAATATTTTCTTTTTTTAGATAGTGTTAAGTTAAGTAAATTTATTTCCTTCTAAGAGGATATTAAAGCTGCAATGGGAAAATGGTGGATAAGGACCGGTGTTATTTTGAAATGATTTTTTTTTCAAAATTTCTAGTTGTTTAATTAGTTATTAATTAATTAAATTCTGTATGGTAATTATTTTTGCATATGCATATTTTTTAAGGTTAAGTTTCTAGTTACCGTAGACTACCGATTATTCGAAACGTACGGGACCAAACCTGTTTTGGATAACCGAAATTTTGGTTAAAGTGGAGGTTACAAAAACTAGTAAAAGTTACATAATTACACATTTAATATTCTACCAACTTAGGCGTATTTAACTATTCTATTTGCAAAATGAATCTAATTTTAATTGTTATGTTCTACATTGGTACAGTTTTTTAGTTGCAATGTCCTTCCATCTTTAATTAAAAGAACGTCAGTTACAGTAGCTTTGGGTTGCTGCTCAGTGTATAGTAAGGCTTTCTGTAAACTCTCCACTCCTTCACGATGCGAAATAATTTTTGCGTGATTTTCCTCTGAATCATTGTCCTCGTTTGAACTCTGGTTACCATTATTCTCACTTGTTAGTTCAAGAAGATCTAAATTTAATAATTCTTCTCCATCACCCTTTTCTAGTTGTACCCAAACATCAATTTCTTCCCTAATAACATCTTCAAGACTCGTTATTTTTGTCGCAAGTTCGCATAAATTCACGTTATCCTCCTCATCGACAAGTTCCTCACATCTTCCTTCGTGTTCGATGATTTTATTATTCCACGACTTTTGTACCGTAGAGTCTTTTACTTTATTCCAGGTATCTCCGATCCAATACATCATATCTTAAAGATTTATTTTTTTAAGCAATCGTTTAAATCGCCTCCTTCATCCATTTTTTCCAATACGGATTGCAATAAACATTTTCGGTAAATTCTTTTTAAAATGTCCAAAACGCCTTGATCCATTGGTTGGAGTAACGACGTAATATTCAGTGGTAAAAATAGTACCATAATATCATTAAATCTCAGCTCTTCGCTGGAGAGGTGAGAGGGTTCGTTGTAGATCAGTAACAATGCTTTAATCGGGTGTCCACATTTTTTTAAAATCATTTTCACTGCTGGAATATACTCTTCAAAAACAACAACAACTTCTTTAAACAACTCGGAATTCATCTAAGCGCTTTCTTGATTTCTGTAATACAGTGGCATAACATTAGGGCTTAGGTGTTTAATTGCCCTTGGTTTCGCCGACTTTCCAATACACATTAACCGCAATTTATGATGTCCAGAATAGTTGCTGCAAACAAGAATAATCACACAATTCTTATTTTTCTTTTGCCCCGGTGCTGAAGTTTCATTTTTTTCTGCTAAAGTTTTACACGGAACAATTTTATAATAAAGACCAGTTTCATCGCAATTATAAAACTGATCCGAACTATAACCATTTTCTTCAATAATTTCCTTCAACTTTTTTTTTAAATTTCAGCAGATAATTTTTCACCGCAAAGTTGTCTAACTCCATGGCAAACTTTCCATCCTGCGAGCTACCCTTCACTTACTCTAAAATTATCAGCTGCTTCAGTTATAGGCAGGTCTTCGCTAATGTTAACTGCCTTTTTTTGTCGAATCGGACCAGAAAATGGAATGCCGAGCACGCGTTGTTGGGTAAACCACAAATATAACGCTTGATCCACTTTAGCATGATCGCTTGTTTTCATAATTTTTCGGTTGGGTGGAGGTGAAGATAGAACACTGTTCCACTTTTCAATTTGTTCACGATTTTTTCGCCACTCAGAAACCGTACTCATATCTACGCCATACTCCCTGGCGATTGTTTTTAATGACGACCCGACATCGAGACTTTTTAGCGCTTTTAATTTTTCCTCCATGGTAATAACTGCTCTCTTACGTTTCATATTCATCGTTGTATCTAGTATCTAGTATCGACGAAAATTCATGTACTGAACATAAAGTGCGAATGACTTTTGAAGTGCAGTTCAAAATTAGACCCATACTCCTCAAAAGCGGTACCGACCATTGATACCAAGTGGGCATCCCCTGTTATAAACTATTGTATCGGGTATTCTCAGAAAAGTTAATTTTACAATGTTACAAAAAAATGTCAACGATTGCCTTGCCAAAATAGACTGGCTTGCTTTTGAAAAAGATATGAAGTAGTGCAAATAATTTACAACAAGTAATAAAACGTGGTTTCATAGTACATATCTTTACTTAGAGTCAGGTAAGGCTTTTAAAATGTATACAAAAATTTTGAGGGAAGAGGTAATTTCTTTTACAAGCGATTACCTAGAACCAATACATAGACGTCGTTTCGGATAATCGCGAGGTTCAAGCGGTTTTGTTTCGGATAACGCGGAGAAATTAATTTCGTTATTTGTTTCGGATAACCCAGATTTCGGATAATCCGGGTTCGGTTAATCGGGAGTTTACTGTATTTAGTTTGTTAATAGTTAAAGTTAAATAGATAAAGTTATTCACTGCAAATTATTTTTGAATTTACATATTTCTTAGTGCGTATTTTTTTTAGAATAAGTTTCATGTTATTTAATGTGTTAATGGTTAGTTCTATTTGTTAAAGTTTGTTATTGTAACAATTTTTAAATTTAGAATTTTTTTTAAGGTTATTTATTTTAGAATAAATGCTTTTTTCATTTTGTATTTATTTATTTTTTAATCCCACAACGTCTATAAGTACGTCCATTAATGTCCATCAATGGACGTCCATAATTCGGGTCCAAATGGACATACATAAGACGTCCAGTGAACGTCCAAAACGAATCCGTTTGCAATCCGAAACACGTCCAATAAGCGTTTGTCCGAACGTCCGAAAAGGTCGCAAATGTAGTCCCAACAACGTCCAATAAGCGTCCACTGCTGTACGTCCATAAACTAACGTCCATATGTACGTCCAATTTGGCCTCAAATTGGACGTCCAGTGATCCGTTTGTGTACGTCCAATGTACGTCCATTGGATGTACATGTGTTACGTGGGATACGTCCACAAACAATTTTTGTGATGATGTCATCGTTATAATTCCACGTTACACCAATCAAAAGCTACAAAAAGTGAAGGAAATTTCATTTTCAATATTGATCAAGAACAGTAAAGACTTTAGAATGGAGGAAATTTTGAGTGTATTAGGCTTTTTAATAACCGGAAGTGTATATCGAAATGATAAGAAATCCATTTGACGAACTTTTTAGCGAAGAATAAATGTCAATTTATAGACACACTTTTGCACAATTTTGATTCGAACTTTTATTGAAATGTCTTTGGTTTGATGATGGTGACACTAGTGAAAATCGAAAGAAGCGGAGAATTTTGCAGCTTTTCGTGAACTGTAGGTTCTCATTACCCTAAACTTTCCAAAATTTCTAAATCCTGAACTCTCTGTTAGTATTGATGAAGAACTAGTTACTTTCCGCGGCAGGTGTAAATTTCGTATATTTATGCCAACCAAACCAGGAAAATATGGTGTGGAAGCGAATATGCTCTGCGATTCAGAGAACTACTACTGTTTTGCTGCTGAACCGTATGTTGAAAAAGTGGAAAATCAACCTAAAGATTATAACAGTGGTCCTGAAGTGGTAAAACGTTTGGTAGCATCTGCAAAACTAGAAAATTCGGGTAGAAACATCACAATGGACAGAAAATTTACATCTGTGACATTAAGTGCTGATCTTGAATCAAAATTTTAACTATCGTAGGGACAATACGTTGTGATCGTAAAGACGTCCCTTCTGAACTAAGACCCATATCACTAAAAATATATATTCCAGGTACCATAAGATTTGTGTTCAGAAATTCTGAAACTCTAGTTAGTTACGTTTTTAAAAAAAATAAGGTAGTAATTGTTCTTTCTACTCAACAGCTGAAATATTTTTATGAAGAGCTAGGTAAATTATTGTGCCAGATCAACATGAAATACAGATTGAACATTTCCAAGGTTTACATAGCAGTTCAGCAACAGCACTAAAAGTATTTGGCTTTGAATGCAATCTAGTGGGAGCAATTTCAAGAGGGGCAGTTCAAACGGAACCAAATGTAAGAGCAACAAGAAATGTTACTAGAAGTATTCCTAAAAAAGGGAGATGCTTTCTTTGTCAAAGAATTGAAGACAGGAAATACATGAAATCGTGTACTCAGTGAAATAAATTTGTTCTAGACATATATCTATAATAGAACGTTTTACTGTTAGAAAATGTATCCAATCCAATTAATTTTTTTTTATAATTAATTTCAAGATAAAAGTTGAGTTATTTGAAAAATCCAATATAAAAACAAACTTATAAAAAAAAAGTCTATATCACCTTGGGGTCAGCTTCTAACCCCTCTCATCCAAAATACATAAATTTTATTTAACATTGAGCTTACTTGCTGACCCCCGTTATCTGGGTTTTCATGGGACACTTTTAGCATCCTATGATGAAAACTGTTCTCCCATCTTAGAAAACTTTTCAACTCGTCAGTTGCAGAATTTCACTGAAGTTCAAAGTTTACCATAATTACTATTAAAAAAAAGGATTGAATATTTTCATCCTAGTCTAAAGGAATATTACTTTTACTGTTAATTTATTTAATTCGTCTAAATTTATTCATTTTATTGCAAAAATGTATTGAACGAAACAAAATGATTTAATGTTAAGACACTTTTTAACACTTTTTAGCATTGTGTATTGTTTTACCTCATTCTTATCAATATTATGATTACAAAATTGATTGAATTCATTAGATCCAATTAGTAGTTGTAGCAGCATAATATTTTATAATAATTAAGAAATACTTTGTAGGTAAATTGAGGGCCCATCCGGAAAAAGGGTTCATATCAAAAAATGGTGTTTCGAGAAAAGCCAGTTTAAAAGTTTTGTTTGCTCATACAGGGTCTTTTACAACCCACGCCCTAGAGAAAACTGACATGTGCCGACGACAATAGGTTGTCAGAAAATGCAAGAAAATAAATTACTCCTGCTTGCATAACAGAGTCAATAGGATTCTAAATCCACCAATCCCGGAAGGGCAGCACCAAGTGTTACTAAAAATAATACTGGTTGCTGAGTTTCAAAAATATTACTAGTCCGCCTATTGGTCTGACAGATCAGAGTTGTCACTGTCAATAATTTTAGGTTAGCAAGGTTTTATCTTTGAATTCTTTCAAATTGAAACAACAATTGGCGGTTCAGAAAAGAAACGATTTTATTGCAAATCAAAATCATAAAAACAGTCAAAAAACTTCGTCAAAAGGAACTACGGAAAGAAACAAATTAGAGCAAATGCTCAAAATGTCCCTAAGCATAAACATGCCCTTCTTGAGAGGCTTAATTTCGAGTCCATGATCATTTGTGGGGTAATTGTAGCAAATGAGTCTTGGATTCGATCTCGGAGCCCCTGCTCCGTGTTAACGGGCTCTCTGTAGATAACGTATGCCAATTTATTATGAGCGTTATAATACCCGTGCCTGTCAAAAGTTGATTCATCCGAAAATAAAATTGGCGAAACAAAATTTGGTTCCAACATTTCTTGGTTTAGCAACTAAGTGCAGAACTCCCTTCTAGCAAGATAATCATGTGGCTGTAAATGCTGTACACGAATGTAATGATACGGATGTTGTCGGGTATTTTTCAAAACTCGGAAATACACAATGGGCGAGCAACTTCGGCAAAGCTTCTGGCACCATCTTCTGCAACAGTATTTAGAATGGCTTCTTCATTCTCAACCGTACGCGCAGTCATGGGAGGACCACCAGACTTTTTTCGATTTGGTAGAACTTGGCCTGTCTCGTGCGTCCTTGCAATCGCTCGCAGTATTATTTTGTGATGAGGGTGATTTCTGTCCGGAAAACGTTCGGAAAGACCCTCGCTGCTTCCGTGGCGTTACGACCGCATTCTCCAAAAATTATAATCATTTCGAAATAATCAGCGGCTGAATACATGATTATGGACACATTAAAACGTTTTGACTTCACTTTATCAAAATTAATTTGACAGTGACATTTTTAAAAAAACCCAGACACCCACATAATTTTAAAGATTTGCTTTTTTCTTATAACCTAGTAACGTAAAATTACGATACACACCTTGAGGGCGCCTGTCTCTGATTGGTTAACTTTAAGTTGTTTTTTCTCTAATAGGCACCTTTCAAGTTAGATTTTATTTTCGTTACACACATCTTAATGCCGGCTCGCGTTTCCTCATTTTTCCTAGGGCGCGAGTTGTGGAAAACTCTCTATATATTTAGCAAAAATAGTTTGAACTACACAGTAAAGAAAGTTTTGAGGAACAATATTTAAAAAAACAGTTTCTTGAAAGAAGTTGATAAAATAACTGATATTTGTAAGAAAATTATTGAAATTATGAAAGTATGTTATGTTTTTTCCGAGAATAAGATAATAAGATAATTTCCTTTTATTTAAAATTTTCGAAGTATTTATAGCGAATTTAAGTTGCCACAATAGAATTTCGCTGATTAATTAGAATAAGATACTTCAGAATACAATATTGTTGTAATGAACATAATAAAAAATCTTCGATATTCTGTTAAAATTAAGTATATTTTTATAAGTGACCCTGTTCCGAAATGTGAAATAAAACTTAATACTATTATGTATCAGGAACGGCCACATTTAAGAAATACACTTTATTTTAATGGAGTATGCTGGTATGTTGGGTTTCGTTCTACTCTAACCTTTTTTTGTCTTGCGACTGTATTTAACCATCGATTGTCTTGGTTGTAGACATCAAATGAGAACTTTGGGTCGTTTAAATTCCAAACATTACTAACGTTACTAATTTATGAGCATCAGTATGTTATTAATTTTGTACAAAGTTTTTGTTCCATGATGTCAGGACAACATTGCGAACAACCGGCTTTTCATATACAACAAAAACATTTCCAGATTTTGCTAAATTAATGAACCCTTTAATATTGCTTTACTTAATCTTTAGTCAGGTTTAAAGACATCGCATTATACAGCACTGAAAGTCAACAATGTATACTTAATTAATTGAATATTTTCGTTGAACGTTTCTTTTGTAATTTATCATTGTGCAGCTTAAATAGTCCTTTTTAAATTAATTTAAAGTTATAATAGTTCAAACTTGTTGCTTCAATTTACAACGCATAAAAAGTGAAAAAAAAAACATTCAATAAATCACAAATGAAAATGATTAATTAATGCAGCAGAGATAACCCAATATACTCCAAGCACCAATTCAAACTGGACGAATAGCCTCATGGGGATTATTCAGAGGCTAAAAAGATTTTATTTGTAACGCTTTCTGCCCATAATGCTTGAGCATATACCGAAAAAAACAGTGCAAGAGAATTTAAGGACTTTGTTTAATATTATTTAATACGTTTTATCGGTACATTATTCGTTCTAATCAATTTTATTATGTAGCTTTACTTAACACAGGTTTAATATGACTGAATATGCAAGAACTTTTCTAAAACCAGAATGAATTATTAATTTACTAATAATTTATAAATTCAAATTAAAAAACAAAACTGGTAACAAGCCTTTTGACACAAAGAGATTATAATCCGTGAAAACAGAAATAAAAGAAGCGTGACAGTCCATGTAAATATTTTATAATTGTGTCGCATTTGATGTTTGAAATCAACTGTGATACAGACGCGGCGAGCCTTTTTGAAGAATAGTTAATCGTTACCTGCATTGAAAATTCCCTCTTATCTGTCATCATTTAAAATTGATACTGTTTGGGTGGTAATAGTAGCTTTTATGCCTTACAATCTTAGGATTGCGTGCTATTCCATTTTTCTATTAAAGCTGAAAGGAACTGAGTGAAGGAAACGTCACCAATGAAAAATGTAAAGGACACAAAACCTACTTATCGAATTAAATCTTGCAATACGTTTAAATTATTTAGAGCAACCAGAATTTTTAAGTTGTACACAATAAGACGATATACAATGTGTCCACGAATGGGGTTGACAAGAAGGAAAAAAAAAATTTTTAACTTTACGAAAAGAAGTTATTTTTTATAAAAAGTTTTGCTTGTCTTGGGAAGTCATAAACAATTGCCAAAGTTTTATTAAAATGTACAGGGTGTTCTAAAAATTACAAAACATGAAATTGACCTTAAGCAAAATAAAAATATTATTTCAGAAAGTTGTTTCAAAATTTAAGAAAAGCTTAAATACAAAGTTTGGTCGAGGTAATAACAACATTTTGTATGTACACTTGCGGCCACCCAAAATGTGCACAATACCTGACACAAATTTTCCTATTTTTCCATAGATTAAATCTGGCTTTATCCAGTGCTTTTCGTGAATAATATTTCGTCATAAACAAAATAATATTGACATTTGGCTGATGTTTTTCCGGACACCTATAATATGTATAAAGCAAAAATCAAGTTGCTAAAAAAATTGTGCACATTTAGGTGGCCGCAAATGTACAATTGCGGTTGCTTATATAGGTACATTAATTTCATTAACGGCATCCCGTATTCTCGCTTTTAATACTTCCTGGTCATGCCGCAGGTCACCTTCGTAAACTTTTTGTTTTAAAACTACCCATAAAAGAAGTCAAACGTAATGAGAACAAGCGACCTAACGGGGTACAGAACTGGACCAAATCTTCCTATTCACTTATCATTAGTAATACAACGAGTGCATTTTGAAGATAATTGCACAAGAAAATAACAAAGTCAGCTGGTGACAAGAAAAAAATTTGACGTTTCAACGAAGCACATCCATAAAATGAGTGCGCGGTTGTTTTAGCAAGCAAAATACAACTTGTAATGTCTGAACTGGCTGATAAACGAAGATGCCATTCCTCAGAAGACCAAGAGCTCGGGAAAATATATTTGGCGACAGTTTGAAGCGTTTTAGAAAAAGCTTTCAAAGTGACAACCTGTAAATCGATAACACGAAATCGATAACACAAAATCGATAATTCACCAGTAGCTACTGTCAGAATTGAGATGACACTTACCGCCTAATCAGATAACGATTGGTTTATTTTTCGAAATTCAACAAATATTATTGGATGACAAACGTCATACGACGTTTGTGTGCAATTATCTTTAGTAATACCACGAGTGCATTCCATGTTACCGATAATTTTGCTTAGGTTACTCTTGAATGCATGTTAGGTATGAAAACTGCAAGAGTGCGTAAGCACGAGTGCGGTTTTCTTCTTAACATGCGTGAAAGATTAATCTATGCAACATTATCTGAGGACATGGAATGCACGAGAGGCATTTTGAAGATGATTGCACAAGAAAATAACAGAATTGTCCATTTACAAAGTAAGCTGGTTTTCGTTTACTTGGTGACGAGAAAACAATTTGACGTTTCACTGAAAAATATTCATAAAATGAGTGCGCGATTTGGTGCTGTTTCGGTAAGCGAAACACAAGTTAAAACCGAAGATGCCATTCCTTTGAATACCAGGAGGTCGAGAGAATATATTTGGCGACAGTTTGAAGCGTTTTAGAAAAAGCTGTCAAAATGACAACCTGTAAATCGACAACGCAAAATCGATAATTCACCAGTAGCCATAGTCAGGCGAAAATTATCGCTGTAATTCGATACCGATTGGTAGCCATAGTCAGGCGAAAATTATCGCTGTAATCAGATACCGATTGGTTTATTTTTCGAAATTCAACAAATATTATTGGTTGACAAACGTCATGTGACGTTCGTGTGCAATTATCACCAAAATATTGAGTTAACCATTTTTTCATTAGAAAAGTGGAATGGGCAGGACATCCATCTTGCTGCCAAATGATATAATTTCGTATGTTCGGTACTAAGGTGTTTAAAGACCGTAGGACAAATGTTTACAAATTATGTATATAAAAATGCTGGTTTAAATTTGCTTCTATAAAATATGGACCAATAATTTGATCATAAAATACTCCACACCAGACGTTAACTTTTTTGTAACGTTGACTGCTTTTATAAATTGCAAAATGAGGATTTTTGAATGCCCAGAGATAACTATTTTGCGAATAGACATATTCATTCGTGCAAAATGTTGCTTCGTCCGTAAAAAAAAATCATTCTATGAAATCTTCTATTTTAAATGTAGCATTCACCTACCAATAAACAACAATCTAATCGCCTTTCTTCATCCGCAGTTTCAAGTGTATGCTGTATTTTCTTTATAAATTTTCTGCAATAAGCTCTTTCTAACTGGCTAGATAACGTAGATATTAACTCTGTGGCTTGGTGCTAAGAAGGCCAAAGTCAAATATTCCACATTTGAGTTATTGAGGTAATAAGTTTTTACTAAAAATGATTTCATTTGCCGCTTTTGTAAAGTATAAGTTTTTTAAATCAACTTTGGGGTAACAACTGATAATATTCGCACGTAACAAAATTGTTTGTTTCATGTTGTTTAAAAATCAATATTTAAGAAAAAACAATTAACTTTGGCCTTTCTTGCAAAAATTGTTTATTTTGTTGTTATGACATTGGCCGTTCTATCGATATTACTAATGACAAGCACATTAACAGAAATGATTTTCAAACAGTTTATTCATGTTACAAACATTAAGTAGTTTTACAGAAATGAAAAATAATGTATTATACGTCATCATCAGCATCACCTTCTTCATCGTCTTCATCGGGCAAATATTCTACAAGATTGTCATTTGCGGTTATCTGGTTGATGAAGTGATTATAATACTCCCGATTGCTTTTGGTGATATATGGCAAAAATGTCTTTAAATCGTTTAGTTTCTCTGTGCTTAAAGGGAGTGGTTGTCTATTCAGTGGCTCAAACTTAGGAAGACTACCCTGTTGCCTCGTTCTGGAATTTTTTCTTGAGATGTCCAAAATTTTAAACTCACCTTCAAAGGAATGTTTATACAATATTGTTGTATTACCATGTGAAAACTGCATCCATTTAATTTGGAGCCACTAAACAGGTTCGTTTAGAGTATTTTTTTTACGATGCACATAATGGGTGTTTAAACATGATTTGAAGTTTAAAAATTCGTTTTGCTCCAGTTCAATTACCATTATGGGTGTTTTTCTTGGCACCAAACGTATCAAATTGGCCCAATCTCGAGGTAACTCAATCTCGGCAGTGGTACGTTTTTTTGTTTTTTCAATTGCCGCATGAATAGTGTCTGCCTCCAGCTTCAAGAAATTTATGGTTAATCGTTAAGTGCTTAGCTTTAGCTTTAAACTCTGAAACAGTGTGCAATATCATTGTAGAAAAGTAAATATTGCGGTTCTGTCCTCCGCAGGAGTCGCTGTACATAGTTACAGTATGTATCTCATTATTTTCTAATGGAAGATTATGCAAATAATGATATATACAAGAAGCTGTTTCCTGTCCTCCCCGGCTTGCTATCGTCTCATTCCATAAGTAACACACCGCAGAAGACTCTTTTCCTATTGTTTGGTAAATGGTTAAGTTAAACGTCCAAAGCTGACGCTTATAGAAACTCAGTCCACTTCTCAAGTAAGGAGTTGGTAAGCACTTTTGTAAGTCAAACGATATTGTAACAAAACCCGGATCTTTCTGACATTCTTCTTTGTCTCTTCTTTTTGACTCATATGCAGACTCAGCCAAATGTAAGTGTCTGTTTTTCTCCTGTTCTATTGACATGCGTTCTGTTTCATTATTACAACATTTTAATTGCATGGCAAATTTGTCGCATTTTGCGCATGTATCATTTTTAGGTTTATAAAATGATAAATTGAACTGCTCAACAAATGTTTGTCTGTAGAACAAAGCATTTCGTGGTTTAATATTTCTTTCTCTACAATAATCCAAATACAATTGGTACATTTTAGAAATTGATAGTTCGGGCGATAAGTACTTTTTCTGTGTGTGGGAGCGTGAATAGTGACTTTGATAAGCTGGAAATAGGTTAATTATGCTCTTTAATTAAGAGTCTATCCTCTTCGGGAATTTTGGGTTGGTTCTTATGTCTTCCCCGTTGATCTTCTCAACATATGTTGCCATTATTCAACCGTTTCTTTTCAACTATTATTCTCGCTTTTTTTAAAGTTATATTAAATGTATTTAAAAACATAGTTTGACACACTTCCATTTTTGTACCATTACTGGGTGTCAAAAAATACTTTCTAGTAAATGTGCGTCTACTTTTTTTGTTGTCATTGTGTCTTAATCGCTGAACATGCTTTTCTTCTTCTTCTATGGAATGCGCAATAAATTGGTTTTGTCTCGAACTGGATAGTTTGTAGAAACTTGAAAAAAGTATTTGTCTTTCAGCAACAGTGAATTTCTCAGAACACTTTTTTTGCAAATACATAATGGTTTCAGTTCTTTAGCACATACAATTTTTTTTCCGGATACAGATGTATATTCTTTTCCTTGAGTTTTCAACATTTTTCTTTCATTTCGTATCCAATTAGAAAATTTCCTCTTTCGTTTCCTTGTAGCTTCATCCTTTTCTTGTTTCTTTCTTCCTCTGCGTGGTTTACTTGATTGATTTTCAAGTGATTGTGGATCATATTCAATGTCTTCTTCACTTTCTTCAGTGACCGCAACTTCTGTCGGTACATATTCATCACCACTGTCTTCAAACGGATCTGGTTCAGAACCGCAACTACCACATATATCAAACGTCGATTCTGTATTTTGCACTACTTCCTCAAATCTCGTCTCCACTTCATTTTCTATAACTGGTGCTGGACTACATATTTTGCTTACACTTTCAGCGTCCTCCACTGGTGGCGATTCTAGAAGACAACAATACACTTTGTTCAATTTTTATCTCTTACAAAATTCAAATGGTCTATTTCTTTGTGTGAATTAAATAACTGAAGTTAAAAGCGAGTAAAAATTTCAATATGAAGCATAACCTTAAAATTCACCCATACTACTACATTTTGCTGTGAAATACAATATTGCAATAACTACTTATTACTTACCATTGCAACTAGTACACATATGTAACATTCTTTTTGTTCTTGAATTCATTGTGTTCATTTTACAAACCGTTCACTAACACTTTGCAATTGAAACATTACACTGCAACATCAACACAAACTGTCACTGCATATTTAAATCTAGAAGGGCCAAAGTCTACATTGGTCGTTTTGTTTATAAAAGCGAATCAAAGTAGAACTGTACTAAAACGGCCAAAGTAGACATTGGTCTCTTTAGCTCTGAATGACTTTGACGCATTCTTAGAGACATTGGCCTTTAACACATTTACCGATCTGCTATTGGTTCAACTAGATATTGGCCCTTTTAGCATATGAAAGATATTGAGAAAAATAATCTAATGTAGTGCTTAACTCCAAACAGTCAAATTTTGACATTGGCCCTTTTAGCTCCAAGCAACAGAACTATTCTACGGCCGTAATTGTACATATAAAATTTTATTACTACCTCTACCAAACTTTGTATTTAAGGTTTTCTAAAGTTTTCAAACAACTTTCTGACATAACATTTTTTACAAAAATAAAAAATGATACTACTTTGTTTAAGGGCAATGTCATGTTTTGTAATTTTTAGAACACCCTGTATAATTTAATAAAACTTTGGTAATTGTTTTTGACTACCCAAGACAAGCAAAACTTTTTATAAAGAATAACTTTTTGGCGTAAAGTTGAAAATAACATTTTTTTCCCTCTTGTCAACTCCATCCGTGAACACACATTTTTTTAAAGAACCAAAATACTTGACGATTTTACTGCTTCCATATAAAATAAAATACTTTCAAGTGATCACTAACAATCATTTTCAAGATGATGAAATTATATTATGTCGTTGCAGTCGCTCTCGCCGAATTGATAAGTAGATGTTTCATAATTTGAATTGAAATGCAGTGCATAATTAAATAAATTTCAGCCGTTCCTGCTATGGTTTTCCTCATGGCAGATCCACCAAACGACGATGAATAAATTAAAATGTTATTGACCAATTTATACAATGAATGAATTTAAACGCTTATTATAATTTAACTATTATTTAAATACCTACCTACTAATTTATTGGAATCCTTCCCACCCTAGTAGCACAAAAGTCGGAACGCGTCGGGACCGCATCGAAACTAGGTAGGATCTCGACGTCGGTCCTAGGTCGACATGTTACGGATTTTCTGAGTCGTAACCGAGTCGTTTTCGCATCGTCTTGCCGACTCATTTCCGATGTCGGCACTAGCTAGGATCGACGTCGGCTAGCCTGACTGGCTGACAGTAGCGCGCAAACGCTTTACCCTTACGGTCGACTCTAGCGACACCTGTGGATCGTAAGGAGATATGTAGACAACAACCTTTCTTGTTACTGTACAGTGACATCTACGGAAATTTTTAGTAATAGCTGTGCCCCTTGATTAAGTAAATATTAATTAATCGTTAATTATATATTAATTAATATATTATATATTAAGTTAATTAAATCTTTTTTTAAAATTAATTAAATAATTAGCTGCATTTGGTTTCAAATAAAACATAAACCATTTCAGATAAATAGGTATTTTATTCTCTGAACTACGCCATGGAAGCTGTGCGTGAATATTCCAGGCGATATCCAAATAGCCGGCTACCGCATTACAGTGCATTCAGTAATGTTAACATAAACTTTCGGGAACACGGATTAGGTGGTAGAAGAGGGCCTGAGCGTTGAATACAAAGAAGACTAAATGATTTGCAATAACGTAGAATTTTAAATGCCTTTCACGAAAATAGTAGATTAAGTATTTGCAGAGCAAGCAGTTCGGCAGACAAACATAGCAAGTATGTACTACTATTTTTAGAACTTTAAAGCTCAACCACTATTACGGCATATCATGTATCCCGACTACCAGCTTTACACCCAGGCGATGAGGAGAGAAGAATTCAATTTTGCAGATCTTTAAACCACCAGCTCGAACAAGATCATGATTTTTTAAATAAAATTATTTGGAGTGACAAGTCTTATTGCACCAGAAGAGGAATGATTAACTTCCACAATGTACAAGTTTGGAATACTGAAAATCCGCATGCAGTGTGCCCTAGAAACTTCCAGAAAAAATTTAGTGTTAATGTCTGGATGGGCATAACGGGCAACAATCTTTTGGGACCATATCTTTTGCCACACAGGTTAAATGGGCAACTTTTTTTACAGTTTATCCAAGAAAATCATACTGAAGTCATGGAAAATGTACTTCTACATGTTAGAAATGTCCGAAATTGGTTAAACACTAATTATGGAGAATGCTGAATCGGGAGGGGTGGTTCTGTGGCCCGGCCGTCTCGTTCTCCAAATGTTACTCTCAAGGAATTTTTTTATTTGAAGCTACATTAAAGATTTGGTCTATGCTACATCTGTTTAATACTCGCGAGGAGTTAATACAGAGGATTTTAAGTGCTGTACGGTATATCACACCAGAACATTTGTATAGCATAAGACGTTTACTGATGCGTAGAACCCAACTATGCATTAACCAAAATGTCTCTCACTTTGAACAGCTTTTAGTCTGTCAGCTGAAAAAATAACATTAGAAACCTACAAATAATAAATATTCGTGTTGCGCACCAAAGTAATAGTCGATTTTACAAGGATTCCTTTAAAGGATATATGCTTATATGAACTTTTTGTTTCAAGATTTAAAGTTCTATCTTACATTTAATTTTTATGGATTCAAAGCGGAACACTCTGTATAATAGAATAGTTATTCAATATGTTGTTTAATAATGAATTTAATGTTTTCCTTAGACTATTTTGAAATCAAAATTTGATTAAATAAAGTTAGACTTTATTTGTTATTAAAATGTCACAACAAAATAATATCATTTAACGTAGATGATTTTGAGGTTGTTACATCTGCATATTGGTTAACAAAATGTATTTTCTCCAAAACATTATGGTTAAATGGTGTTATCTTAATTGGCTTTCAACCCCTACAATTTTCCTCAACTTCGTGAATAATTTAATCAATATTTAGTTAATAAAATTTTAAATAATTTAAGTTTCTCCCCAGTGATGATAATTAATTTCATTAATATTCCTCGCTGGCGTGTCCTTATAGAAATTCATTACGGTATTAAAAGGGGGGGACCGTTCAATATTTAAAAATGGAAAAATCACGTGAGTGTGTGGTAAAACTTACGCCTTTTGGAAAGATTGATGATACACGTTTGCGCATACCTATCAACCATTAAAATGTTATATAGGCATCTCCGCTATAAATTAATCTAAGAATATTCGAATCAATCCACAAATTGTATCACGTTCATGTGACTACGTACGTTACGTTATAAATTTCAATTAACCGAAACAATTGTTTTAGTTCGAAACTCTGTGCGTAGAACGTGTTATTTCTGACTTGCATTTAATTAATGTAATGCTGAAATAATGTAACTGTTTCACCAAAGGCCTAATTAGCACACTAGTGAAGGGTATTTTCTGTATTAGGAGCGTTATAATTGTAATTTATTATTGTTGTGCGGAAAACTGTTTCGCAAATAGCATATTTTCATCAAATAACGTGATCAGATGGTCCTATAACAATCGAAACTGTTTTGTTCGCCGGCAATCCGAAAACCATTAATACCGTTGTTTGATTAATAAAAGTTGTTTGATTTTTTAATTAATTGTACTTTTTCAGAGTAACGTAGAGTTTCAATATTTTTCGAAGCACATAGCGACGGTGGAAGGGAAAAAACTACTAAGCGACATGTAGCTACTTTTACAGGACAGCCAATTTAAGTTTATAATTTAATTTTTTAAGATCTGGAAAAGGAGACTAAAAGACAAATTATTTTTAATCAACAAAACACAAAATTTCTAGGTGACAGTAAAAATTATCAGAGAATCTTGAGAGGAGGACTAAACTAAACTAAACGGCGCAAAATTTTTTTTTTTTTTTTATTGCAACGATGTATATAACTCAATATTGATCAAATTGTCGCTTGGTCATTTTTTCTTTTCCACCGCCATTCACTTACCAATGATTAAATTTTATATCTAAATTTATTATTATTATTAAATTTATTCTAGTTCTGCCTTTCTGCATCAGTTTGTTTGTTCAGTATTTCCAAGTTTTCCATTGTTTTAATTTGGTTGTAAATTTGAGGATATAATTTTTAAAACACTGCAGAGAAAGTTCATTGGATTTTTTATTGGTTGATTTTGTGAACAGTTTTTTTAGATGCTGAACTGTTTTTTAACGTGAATAAAACAAAAATAACACAATTTGTATTACATTTGTAATTTTTCTAAATTTTAGTAGAATCAAGCAGTTCTAATGTTTGTAAATCAAAAATTAAACCTTCTACTATAAATGGCTTATTTTATCATTTATTGAAATATTTTCCTTGTTTTGTTTTTGGAAATCTTGATTTTTGTGCTATTTTCAATGAATTTGTTTCATGTTTCGGGTTAATGATGTGGTTCATATATTATTTGCAGGTACTCTCGGTTTCTCCAAGTTTTCTTGTATCTGCTGTCAAATTTTTATCCAGTTTGCTCTACGTATTGTGTGGGTTGTGATATTTGTATGTTACCGTTAAAATCCGATTTTAGTTGAACCTAGTTTTAACTAGTTAAAACTGGAAATAAACAAAGTCATTTGTGAATAGCAGTAAATGCACATTTAACTAAATCGCCTAGTCAAAACTCCAACAATTCTACAACGCTTAACGAGCTTCTGAAGTGGTACAGTAAAAATGGAATAAAATTTCTCACGACTTTATCAATAGTCTTTTAGAATGTATACCGAGAAGATGTCTAGCTGTGCTTTAAGTTTGCGATGGCTCCAGAAGATTTTATAATTAATAATTGTTACAGACAAGGTGTTACATTGTAAGAGAATCAGTGTTTATAATATCATTACGTTACAAAAGCTTACTTTAAGGTGGTAAATATTAAATACCCAACGTAGACATTTTTGCTAAAATTTGTTTAACTAATATTAATAAAATTTGTTTTGTGAAAGGAAAATTTAATTTAAATAAAATTTTTACCATTGAACCACTTTAATTGAACAGTAGTCTAATTACAACTAGTTTGAGCTAAAATTAAGTTTTAACGATACGTCAAATTAAATGGTTTAAAAAGTACTACAATGTGTAGCTCAAACATAATTTTTACCTGTTTCTCCATTCAAAGGTCAAAGGTCAACTTTATTTTTTCAAATTACAACCTTATATTTTTCTTTAACAATTTGATAGAGATTTTTTTTCTGAATTCAACGATGTATCACAGTCAATATTTCAGATTTATTTTAGGGTAATAAAGAAATTAAAATAATAACTAATATTATTAGCAGTAGGCTTTGAAAATAAACTGAGACGTAGCGGTGGCTATAGGTTGTTACAATTGGACTCCTAATAATAGAGCTAGGAGCTGGGGCGTTTTTTCGTGAACAGCCTGTATATACACCCAACTCTTTATTTACACGCTTATTTACATGATTTTGAAGTTACACGATTCAAAAGGCTTCCTTTTTTGAAAAATTTATTTCATCTACCACAATTTCAAAGTCATTGCCTTATAATTATGTATATGCCCATGAGTGGTCTAGTGTAAATTTCAGTCTTTGTTAACAATCTGTCAAATCAATTCACATTTTTACCACACTTCAAAAATTAGGCACCACTGTGCACTGCTAGAATGTGGTAGTTACTGGGAAATCCCCTTATTCGATAACTCTTACCTAGACATTTCGTGTGACATTTACATTACATCACGCGTGCATTACATACTGCATCATAATAGATAATATATGTAGTAAGTACATAATCTATGGCTTTATTGAACAAGTCGAGGGAACTTGCTCCCGATGTCATAAAGAAGACGAGTTTAATTAAGCCTGATTAAGTACGCGTTGCATATGTCCGACTGCAAAAATTAGTTAATTTTTATATTTTAAAGAAAAAAATGATAAATTTAATGAAATAAGTCAACTGTGCATTTTGTCTCGTTGGTTACGAAGTTGTTTATTATTTTGATTGTGAAAATTTTGTCCGAATCAAGATGCAAGCGTGTAGTTTTAAAAGTTCTAATAAGGAAGAAATCATAAATGTTGCTGCTATTGCTAAAGATTCACTATTACCAGCAAAATTTAGGCATTTATACGAAGAAACATACAGTGCGTATCGGAAGTGCTGCTCTAGTAAGGGAATTAAAACGACCTGTGAAGACAGCATCCTAGCGTATTTCAACACCGATCTTTGTCGGTATAAAAGTTGATGATTATGACGCAAATATTCTACGTTACGATTGACTATAAACCTACGTGAAGGAATTGACATTAGTAAATTTCCAAGTGTCAATCCTTTTTTGAAACGGAATGGTGAAGGGTATAAGGCTAAAAAGTCACTGACACTATCTAAGAACCATATAGATGAATTTTTGATTAAAACTGACAAAAAGAAACATTTATTTAATAAAGTAAAAATGCTTTAGTATTTTGATATCTGATAAAAACCAAATCTGCTCTAGGTTATCCTGATATTTGGAGTCGCCGGTGTTTGCAGACGGCAGGAACTAGTTACATTATTGGTAACTTGTGTGCAAGATTATAAAACGCATTTTCTTATCAATCTTGAAGACACCAAAACCAAAACTGACCGATCAGTTATAATTGTACCAGGGAAACTCGGAAATGATAATTTACTTGAACTTGTCAGAAGATACATGGCACTTCGGCTGAACAAGGTTTTTTTATCAATTACACTAAAGAAAAATATACCGTTCAACCCGTCAGAATTTACAAAATTGGTGGTTTGCCGGCTGTGGTTGCCAAATATCTCGGACTGTAGAATTTTTCGTTATATACACGGCACTGCTTCAGGCGTACCTCAGCTAGCCTTTTAGCAAATGCAGGAGTCAGCGTGGAAGGAATAAAGAGGCGAGAATTACCATTGTGAATAAAATCTTAGGCGCGATATTTCGAGAGCAACCCCTGGTTTGTAAAAACATTGCTGTCAAAAATCAACAACACGCTCAAAGTTCTGCTGCAGTAGAAAGTAAAGAAGTAGTTGGAAAGAATATTTGTGGCAGCAATAACTGTGTTATAAATATCAAGAATTATTATAACAAAATGCAGTGGAGTGTATTTTGTAAATTGAAATAAATGAATACTTATTTTGACAGTATTGAAAATAAAATTACTTTATTGTACTAGTAATATAAAGAGGTACTTTATCGTCGCAAAACTGTACCATAAAGCGAACTTTATTATTCAGTCAGACATAAAATTGTTTAGGAAACTTTTCTTTTTTTACGCGTTTTTGTTTTACACGAATTTCTGAGACACGTATCTACCGTGTAAAAAAAGAGTTGGGTGTACTTCAAGCTTTATTCAAATATTCAATTATGACGTGTTAGGTGTAATTATTAGTCAGGCCTTTTTTTGCCTTTGGGTTGAATTTTCTCTTTGTTTCATCGGTGGATTAATTGTTTTATTTTTATTTTCAAAAGTTTCACTTAACAATTCTTTTATCCTTTCCATTATAAATTATTGTTCGTTAGTATTATTCATACCTTACTTACTTTATTACTTTCTATTTGTTTTCTATTCTGGTATTGCTTTGTCCTCTGTATGTTGAAGATAAATTTCCAATATTAAGCTAGAACTAGGTGATGCCCTTATTTATTATTGAATTGAAACGAATTTCTTCCTATATTACTTCTAGTCAGTTTATTGTTATTACTTCGGTATTTTTTTCAATATTTGTAATAGTTCATTAAACCTAATTGTTTTTTTAAGTTTATGTTTTATTTCTTTACTACGTTCATAAACTAAATGTGACTTTTATATTAGATTTATTACTAAGACTTGAAATTGAAAGCCTTCCTTCGAAAACGAGTTTATATTATTTTTGGACATCTGACGTTTTTAATGAAAACAGGATCTGTGCCTTGAAAATTATTTCTGAGTATTTTCAAATGCAATCTTTAAATAGACATTCTACAGCCACTAGGCTGTATGGTAGCCGACTCAAAACCCCTCTCGATTGACGGTGAGTCAACAGGCCGTGGCGAGGTTTATGTGCAAAGGAAAGTATGGTAAACCACCCAGTTGATGTACTATTGCTAGTCTAAGATTTTCTGTTTGTAGTTGTTAGCTCTGAAGAAGACAGTAATGTTATTGTCAAAACGTAAGCTTGTACCTATCATGATGTAACATCTGAAGCAATAAAGAGGTTCTGTTTTTTGCCCGATTACCTGAGGATTTTCATTTCGAATAGTTAGAATATTGTACTGGAAATATAAAAAAAAAGAAATAAACCATCAGTACAACACAGCAATATCATTGGTGATATTACAAGATAAAGGGAGCTTCATAGAATGATATAAAGTATGCATCAATAAAATATGTATTTGTACAAAATTATAACAGATCCTAGATTGCCAAACTTCTCTTAATGGGGCCAATAATTGGGTAGTTTACCCTATACAGGCCTTTTACTAAAAGGTCGCATTTGTCGACGTGGCTTGTAGGTTTGTAATTTTTATTTTTACTTACTCAAATATCTTACCTTTGTTGTTCTTCATTATTTGGTGGTTAGTTTGATTGATGACCTTGTCGACTGCATGGGTTAATCAGGATCGTATAAGTTTTTGATTTACCGTTAGCACTTTTATAATACCTATTTCACAGTCAATGATCAAATCTTCAATTATTTTCGTTTACTTGTTTTGTTGAAAGCTGTACTGTAGTCAATTACGTAACATTTCGCAGTTTGTTGTTTCTTACAGAATGTTTTGTTATTTAACCTAATAGTCGTCTCTCCGAATTAATGTAGATTTTCGTATTCTTCTACATATTTCCTTGTTAATTGCTTTTTTTGTAGTGTAGTGATTTTATTTTTATTTGTCTTTCGATTCCACCATTTTTTATAGAGAAATGATAATACAAATTAACGAGATGGCACTAACGAAGTAGGTACGTCAGCAACAAAAATTATTTCCACGTTAGGTTATGTAAAAATCAAGTGGAAGAATATTATGGATCGTTATAATTATGTAGTTACAAAAACTTAAAGAAATCGATTAAAACGATAACCTTCTAGTCACGTGTCTGAAAATAGTTTTTTATTTACATTTAATCAACTTATACGTTTAAATGAGGTTTACTGAACGGGAACGAAAGTTTTTCGTGCGACTAAAATTGCGTTAGTATTATTATTGATTTGTAACAAAGTTACCGAGCAATCTTTTATAATCATCCGTTGCGAGGTTTTACGTGTGGAATAAGCCATCACCTGCTCGAATTTTTCGACTAAACGCACGCTTATCATTAGATTGGCCAGATAAAATTCAAACCGAAATTGTTATAGTATTGTGGGTCAGGCGAACTTACTAATAATGAATATTTCATATCCGCTCGAAGCATTTCATGTGTATTTATTTCCCCAGCGATGCATTTCTTTACAAAGCAAAATTCGAATGTTTGGAGCGTAAATTTCAGCAGTATCGAAGGAAGTTGTTTAGATTTTTACATTTAACCGGCTTAATTGTAAATATTGTAATTAATCAACCCTGCGCAGCGTTTTTATTTCTTTTGAATCCCTGAATATTCATTTGGGAAAAGCGCGCATCTAACGAACAGTCATTCATTAATCAATTTCAAAAGAGCTAAAATGTATGTGCAAACAACAGTGCGAGGCTTTATTACTTACACTTGGTGTATTTACTTACTCACGCGTTGCGCTGTTATTTGTAAACGTTTATCAACGGTTATCTACCTTTGACTGTATGATACAACAATTATACATCAAAGAAATTACTACTACCTAAAATTAATTGAAGTGTTAGAACTTTCGGGAATTATTTTCAGCTGCGGAAATTAAATGCATTCATGAATCTTGTCCGGCAAGAAGGTTAAATACTTCAACACGAATGAACTTCTGCATGTGACGTAATTAATTAATTCAGGAGCACGGTGATCTGTTAACGTTAAGCGATTTCATCTTTCTATATAAATCTTCAGGATAGGTGCTTACACGTACCTGCAAATGAACAAAACGTGTGCATTCCGTAACCTAAGGAGTCGCAAGGGTTTGTTGTGTTCATAAATTAAAAAGGAAACCCACGGCCGTAATGTGATGATATAAGCTGATTTATTAGTAGATGTGCGATAAACGTGAATTTAATTTAGTACCTTTTTGATTTTCTTCACCTGTCAATGGGAAATGATTTACAGTTGTAGTGAGTGATGAAATGCTTTTAAAACTGATATATGGAAATGTAATAACGCGATACACGACACATTACGAAATGAATAAAAATCCGAAAGTTTATATACAAGGTCCGCCAACGTTACTGATTACCCCCACACTTGATCTCAAATATTAAATTACCTTCTTTAAATTTTGTTTATTTCGTGGAATGATATGAGATCACAAGCGATTGATTTAGCAAAAAAGTATGATTTTTAAAAAATCAAGACCAAATTTTTTTGTCGAATTTATAAATACACCGCTGACACTGAGCACGTGGAATCTCTTAAACAACTTGTTTCTTCAAAAAGCTTTGTAATTTTACAACACTAACCTGATTTGAAAGTTGTAAATAACATTTCTTGCTGATATCTAATCGAAATATTAACGAATTTCAATGAAAAACGATAAGGTTTTGATATTTTTATATTGAAAAAATTATATATAAAAGATTTGGAAAAGAAATGAGGGTCGGGACCCCAGATGATAAAAACTGAGAACAGAATTAACATCAGTTCTTAACTTATTAAAAACTGAATATAAAACCAAAATTTTCAATTTTACTTATAATTAGTACTTTCTAAAACATTGAACACAATAATATGATTTTCTAAATATCTTACAGATTTAATTCACATAAAGAGCCCAACGTTAAATTGACTGTAAAATAAATCAGCACTGACTAATAATTCCGTTATGCTTTCAGTGAATATTGTATTGTATTTTATTCATTGGGATTTTTTTTAATGTACAAGTAAATATGAGTAGCCTAGTTGGAAAACCAAACATCTTAAAAATCAGAAACGAGCCATTGTTATCGTTGAATTCAGCTCGTCATTTATTACAAAACTAGATGCATAACCAAATAACTACACAACTTTTTAAAATTTTACACAAAAAATCGCAATGTCCTATCGCTTATATTTTGACGACTATGAGTGTTCATAACCAAGCTACCAAAATCGACTTAAAATCGAGATGTTTGGTTTTGCAACTGGGCTATCATAATAGTACAATGAGTCTGATAATTTCAGGTGAATAATAATATGTAATAAAGTGTTTATACTTTTCGGAATTAGGTACCGTTTTATTGAATTTGTTATTAATAATTTTAATTAAAATAATAATTGAAAATATGTTTACAAAGTTAACATGTCTCTTGCGTGTTGCTTTTCTGTTAGTGATAAGCTGTTAAGAAATTGCGATATAAAATAAAATGGCTTGACCAAGCAGGAAACAGTTTGTTAGGAACTATTTCAAACTCATGCAAATTCAGTTTCAAAAATTTCTTGTTAAACGAAATCACATTAACTTTTCTACAATACCAAGTGCATTTAATTGGTCGAACAAAAAGTACAGTAATTGTCTAAGAACCATTTTTTTCTACCCTTTGTATTTTTATGGTAAAAGCCATTCAAAACTGAAAATTATTATTAAAGGGGGGTGTAGAAGCTTTAGTAGGAGAAGTACACAAACTCATTAAAATAATAAGAGAAAAAAAAGAAACGCCAAAGAAATAGTGCAAAAGACTGACAGAGCCGCTACATAAAAAATGGGATAACGTTTATTCAATTCTGCTCTTGAAACACGTTGTTTCTTACTAGAATATGTTAGACTCAAAACCCGAAAACGGCCACTGAGCAAATAAATTGCACAGCACTAGTTATGGCAAAACAAGAACGACACAATCCGAAATTCAGCTTGTGGCTGTTTTGAAATTGCTCAGAACTAGTTTTGGCAAATTTAAAACGACCACAATCCGAAATTAAAATGGATTCTTTTAATTATCACACAGAACGCGTTGGAGGACTCGATATAATAATATCTTATTAAAAATTATTAATTAGACTAACTTATTTGTTTTATCTTTTTATCCTGTGATTCCTAGAATTAAATTTCTGTAATTTCGGCAATACTCTTTCGCTAATAATTACCAAAAAAATTCTTGGTAATTTTCAATAACCATACCAGCCTAACTGAAATTAATAACGGATAATTGTTTGACATTTGCTGGCTTCGTTGGATTTTAAAATAAAAATATTGTGTCGGATTATACTACCCAGTGTCGAACTAAATATTTTAAAATAATATTTTAGCACTTGATCAATATTTTCTAAAAACTCTTTACTTGCAATAATCAATTATATTTGAACGTTTATGTGAATAATGTTTCTTAATTTTTTGTATTCAAGTGATCACAATTGCGTGAAGATTTTCTTACCGAATCTGAATTCGAATAATAATTAATATAAAATGAGATTATAAATGAAAGTCTGTTGATAAATGTTTTATCACTAATCAATTGAGCTTGTTATCAGGAACGTCCAACATTATTAAACAGTTTTAATTTGAATAGTAAACATTAAAAAGCTGTTATTGGGAATTGGGCGCGTGCCTCGGAAAGTTACGTGAATCACGGTGTATATAAGGATTTGATACAATTGTCAGTGCCTTCCTTGCTTCAATCAGCTCCTACATTCCTTTCGATTTTTCCACTGACCTTCTCTTAATCCTCTCCTATCCATGGCTTTATCGATCTCATCTCTAAACGAACTTCTAGGTCTTCCTCTTTTGCTTCATCCAATAATAATAACAATGTAAAAATTAGTAACCGTAGATCTGCAAGGTCTACGAAGCAATTAAATAAATAACTACATTTACATTTAAACCTGCAGTCTGTCACCCAACATGTCCCAAATGCTCTCTATTGGTAATAAGTCAGAAGATCTCGCAGATCACGACATACAACTAACGTTGTTATCCTCGAAGAACCTTGAGGTGGACGTTGTTTTCTGAAAGGAATATCTGAAAGATTACAAAGATAAGTTCAGTAAATAATCTTTAGAATGAGAATTATTACCTACGTTAGTTATTCAATTCCATTGAAACATTAAATGAATTTAACAACTACTAGTTTATTTATATAAGTTAATATATAATACTGGTAATTAATAATCAGTGATTAATTTTCTAAGCAAATATTTTAATTTGCATAATTTACAATGGTCAGCTATATACCGCCAGTTAACACACTCATTCGTATCATCGAACCAGGTTCAACGGCTTTTGTTCAATCAATTTCATGCTAACAAAGGTCCAGCTAAATAAGGTAGCGCGTAAAAGCTGGATGATCTATTACTGTGTGGTAGCGGAACTAGTGTTGTGCGGTCTTTTAGAGTTGACAGTCTTGATAACTACATTAAAACGAACATTTTTTTACCGACAAATATTGTAATATGTTCGATTTGCATATGTATGAAGCTACATTCTCCGCAGGATACCCGAAAATATTTCTTTTTAAACCGGTAATCATATTAATGTTATGGAAATAGAAACAAAAAAGACGTCAGTGTTGTTGTTAAAAATTAACAACGACTGATTTGTTTCCATGATACAAATAATCGTGTCATCTACCCACATTCATTCCATTTGCGGAAAGCATTTCTTGTAGGGCCTACACTTTTTAAAAGCACGCTCTAACATATTAAAGATTGTAGATCCAATAAGATTGTGACTCAAAATAACATGTAAATTGTAGCATTTCCTCTTCCAAACTCTATTTTTGACCCCTGGGTAATTTTATATTGCTAATGAAACATGAAAAGAGATTATAGAGGATTTAATCGATTTTAGCTTAATTAATTTACTACGATCAACCTAATCTATGGATTTGAAAGAACATTAAATTGATAATATTAAAGTTCCATTATGTCATCTGAGTCAACTGTTATCTTCGCGGCTCAAATATTGCTGTTCATTACATTTCACGTTGCCAAAGTAGTGGTTACATGATATTCATGATATATCGTTACATTCTACAATTCCTTTAGTGCATTAGCATGAAGTGAATACGAAGAAATGAGATATCTACTTGCTTATACAGTTTAACTTATTTGTGATGCAGTTTAACAAATTAGAACATGATGTTTAATGTGGCAGGTACTATTGTTATATTGGCACAAAGATTACAACTGTACCATGTCAAATTGTTACAGTTCGCAATTGTATCGTTAACGAAAAATTTAACAATTTTTAAATTTTATAAGGGTCAAATTTAAAGAGATTTTTGAATGTACCAGTTTTTAACGTCCACCGTAACTTTAGAATTTCAAGAAATGTTTAGTTTTCATTCGTAGGACTGGAAAGTAACTTTTCGTATCTGTTTATGTTCCTGTGATTAAAGGCAGTACTTTCAGTTATCTTGTTTCCACCATAAGTAATATTTATGGCATGGCACCCTACAGAGGCAAATAAAATTACCTGTGCATAGGAATGGTATAAAATCTTTAAAATTAAAAGTCCGCATATATATTTTCTGCTTAACAAAGATTCTCAAAGAATTTATTAAGTTTAAGGTTAACATTTATATTAAATATTCACGCAGTTGTAACAAAAACATTGCTAGTTAATAATATTACTCTGCACAATTGAAGTTGTTTGTCTCAAAAAAACTCTTAAGTTTTCTTTCAATGTAAGATTTCTTTCTATACATATACAGTGTTTTTTTTTAACTGTTACCGTAGGAAATTGCATGGTAAAAATTCTACCCCGTGTTAACTTTTGTTCTGATGAAATTACTTAAACCATTTTTGGAACAAAGTTGGAAGATTCTTTAAACTATAGAATAGATTACAATTCATTATCCTAAACTGCCGAAAATGTTTTGAAAAAAATATTTTTGTAAAAGCGTTTTCTTGTCACTATCATTTCTGGTAGGCTGCAATGTCAGTTGACTTTTGTCACTTTGGTTTAAAAAATAAATAGCGGAAGCTCCTCGAGGCTATGATTACATTAGCTTTTGGAAGACAGAACATGCAAACATTTATTTATAAAAAAAACAAAACGTAAAAACCATTAAAGTACAAATAACTTAACAAATTAACAAAAATGATAAGAAATTATCAAAGGAGTTGTTCAAAGTGTTTTCCTTCGACTGCTAAACAATGTCCCAAGCAATCTTGAAAATTTCTTCGAGTGTTTTGTAAAGTTCGCACTGTAATGGGATTACAAGCTTCAGTTATTCTTGCCCTTAGTTCCTCCACAGTTTCTGGTTGATCTCTTATGAGGTCGTACACTTATGTTCATAAATGACTCCGTAAGGAAAAATCGAGTGGTGTTAGGTCAGGACTTCGAGCAGGCCACTAGAATGATCCATATTGGCCAATCCAACTATCAGGAAATGTTTCGTTTAAAAACGCTCTGACGATGACAACTCTATGGGCTGATACTCCACAATGTTGAAATATTATTGCTACTGTACTAAGCCAATTCAACTAAACCCCAGCGCTTTATGCAGTTACTCGCACACCAACGGTTGGCACGTCCTATAAACGTGGAACTACCCTAACCACACAGGGAAGGGGCTAGCGTATTTTTTTTGGGTCCCGTTAGAGAAGCTGGACGGGTTTGAGCCAAGGGAAGCCAGGGTGCGAGAGAAGTTAGCGTGGTTTGGAAGAGAAGCGACGCCTTCGAAGAACTTCGAGCAAAAAAAGTTGTTTTCCTTTCTTAAGTTTCAATTGAAAAGTGTTTTCTTCTTGTGGATGTATTTTTAATTAGTGGTGTAATTCGTGCAGGTTCCCTAAACTCTGGTATTGTATGTTTGTGTTTCCTTTTAGCAGTTAACACGCTTGGGGTAGGTTAGTTAGCTTGTTAGATTAAGCTGTATGCGTTGCTTTGCGTGTAGGAAAAAAACAGGACCGGCTCGGATTAATTAAACGTGCGATTCAGGGGGCGCGTGTAATGTTTTGGACGTACATGCCGAGGCGTCTCCATTTCGTTTTTGTGTAACCCAAAGAAGCCAACGCGTGGCGTGGCGTGATGACGCGATTCGCGTTGGTTTCGAAGCCATCATCGTACTACCGGTTGCAGCTCTTACCAGTGGCGGCGTCGCAGGGTTTTGTTTTGTTGCTTTTCTTGGGAGTGAGTATAACCATAAAGACCCCTAGGTCTCTAACTACGCATAACTGTGTATAATTTGAGTACTTGGTGGTTGGCAAATCTGGTAGTACAGTAGTACGATATAGCAGCCGGGCCTTCTATTGTGTGTTCACTCTATGTCACTGCTGGTTATTCCTTATCCTCCACTATTCTATTGTTTTATTGAAGACATCCCTTCCCCCAAAAGTCTCACCGTTGCATCCCGAACGCTTGCCGCACTTGCTTAAACACAACGACGGGTCCTAGCTTAATTCTTGACGATCACGCGTTTATGGCCAATTTTGAATTTCACGGTTTATATCGGAGCGTTTGGGATATTAAAATATTTGGCGGCAAGTTTGGGTCATTACACTACATTGCATCTTAAAGCATCCATCTGCGGGCCTACCTCCATTTGAAGAAGATCTCAATATTTATGCTACGAACGGCCGTTTGCATCACTCGTAGTTAACTTTTTAATTAAGTAAGCCATAGTTTGTGATAACTCGTAGTTATATATAAATAACATTGCACGGGATATTTCTAAGCTGTAGTTAAGTAACTATCGATTTTTCGTGATTTTTTGACAGATAGCGCGTGTGTTCAAGTTGTCTTATTAAATTTTCTGGTAAGTATCATCTAATATGAAATTACTGATGCAATTAATATCTAAATGTGAATATTGTAGATATGGCTGAAAAAAAAATTCGTTTCCTCGTTGGAAAAATTTGCAGTGTTTATCGGTGATAAAAAAATATAAACACATAATAGAATGTAAAGAAACAGGGAACACTACGTGGAGAAAAAAACAAGAAACATGGAAACTAATCGAAACTGAGATAAATGCCAGCTGTGGGACATTTAGAAGTGCCGAAGTGTTGAAGTGTTTTTATAACAACCGGAAGAAAGAGACCAGAAAAATTACAGCAAATGTAAGGCGCGAGTTAGGAGGAACAGGTGGTGGTCCATCCACATCTAAAGACCTAACCTGTGATCCAATATACAATCTCACTTTGATATAATAAATAAGAAAAGCGTCTTCGGATTGGAGAATGCCGTTGATGGCGACGGAGAGCATACAGCAGTAAATGAAGAATGTGTAAATATTGTAATGTTCTTATATGACACTTGAAAATACCTTATATCATCCTATTATAATTACAGGAGGATACCATTATTGAATTTGAGGATGAACACTCCGATGCCAGTGTTCCAAATGAAACATTCGTAGTACGTTATTTATAGTACAAATTATAAGAATTGATAATAATTGCTTTTTTTCAGTATGAACCCATGAATTGGCAATCGCATACACCAAATATGTTGCAAAGGCCAATAACGGCAAATATTAAAGTCGCTAAAAAGCAGCAGACACCGAGAAGGAGGCAACCAGTCACTAAAAACGAGAACGTTGCTTTAAAGTATGAAGAGGTGGCAGATTTGAAGAGATGCAATATGGAGTTGCAATTTGAAGTTTTAACGGCCCAAAAGAATCAAATAGCGGCACAAGTGGAATTTGCCAAAAAGGAACACGAGCAACTAACGCAGCAGCGAGAAGAACAATTTGCCTTAAGCAAAAAAGCACTACAACTGGATATTGAACTGAAAGAAGCTCAATTAAAGGCCTTACAAGGTATTATAAAGTAGAAGGTTGTTAACATTTCATTCATGGAATAGTGGCACATCTCAAAACGGGAATCAAATATTTTTTATAAAATGAATTTATTATGGACAATTTTATTGAATAAATAAATTTTTACACCCTTTCATTGAAATAATTATTTATCAATTGCATCCTTGAAGCAGCATCTGCACCCCCCTGAACATTATTGTCTATGTTAGAAATTTGTCCGTTTATAATCATTTCATTTAAAATGTGTTGATCAAGCTCTTCTGGTAATGGCGGTACCTCATCATTACCCATAGTTAATGCTAGATTATGTAACACAGCTGTTGCCACTATTATCGTCAAAAACGTGTCCAATTTAAGACGACAACCATACGCTAAAATGGGGAAACGACGTTTTAAAACTCCAAATAGACGTTCAACTGCATTTCGCGTTCTAATGTGGCTTTCATTGTAAAGTTGCTCCCCTGGTGTTCTTGGATTTAACAATGGTGTAATCAAATAAGCATTATTTGCATAGCCACTGTCACCTGAAATAGTTAAGTTTGTATGTATGGCATAATATCCATTTCTACCCGTAATTTGTTATAATTTGCAAACACACCTAAAAGTAATGAGCTTGCATACATATTATTTTCAAAGTTTCCTTTTATTCTGGAGTTATTGAAAATTATAGAATCATGTGTGCTGCCAGGCCATCTTGCTACAACATTTAATATTCTTACCCAAGTAACGCAGGACGTCCAATGGACGTACATGCTGGTCCATTTCTTATCCATTTATGGACGATCCACAAGCGGATCTATAATGGACGTCCAATGGACGTCTAAGCTCATTCATAAATGTACATTACAGTAATGGATATAAATGGGACGTCCACTGGATGTACATTTATGAACTTAATCTGGACGTACATCATGGATGTCCATTGGACGTACATTCGTGTACGTGATTTGATCGGTCCATAAACGAATCTAAATGTAACAAAAAATTTGAAATTTTAACTAAAAGCATTATTAAACTCAGGTATTTTACTGATGATGGAAACGAAACCCATGTAACATTAAAATAAAATAGGTGCGTTTAAAATACCTCAATTAACTTTAATAACTTACATTTTTAATTTTTTTAATTTAACTACTTAACTCGTAGTTACCGCAACGGTGCAAAGAAAAATTTTCCGTAACCAAAGCTTATTTTTTAACTACAACTTGACTAAGACCGGTGCAAACGGCCGTAAGTGATTCCCTAAACAAAGTGACAATAGGCAATTCAAGCTAAGCATGCGACTCTAGCGTAAATAAATTCAACTAAGCGAATTCCTTGTCGTGACGTCACGTCGTGCCACGTGCGTTTGTTATTGTTCGAGTTTTGTAATAATTTGATTAGTTTCGATAATTCTAAAGAAATGAACTAATTTGTAATTTGTTTGTTTGATATCAAGTTGTACGCTAGATTTAAAGTATCAGTCTTAACACTAACCATGAATACATCCGAAAGTAACCTAAAAAAAATTTTCACGCTGAAGCTATTGAGATTGCTCAAATATCTTCGGTTAGGATCCATATTGAGAGGTCTAATCAGAGAATAAAAACGTTTAAAATATTGGCAAATCACTTGCCAGCCAATCTAATACCAATTGCAGATGATATTTTTGTAATTGTATGTACACTTGTAAACCTTCCAAACCCAATCCGAGCAGATGATAAGTTTATTGAATGAAAAGTAATACTACTTCTAGTAAAAAAATACTTTATTTCATTTACACAAAGATGATGCAACATTTTTGTTAAGTAGTTTTATGTCGAGAAGCTTTAAAGGTTTTGCATCGTCTCCTAAAGTGATCCCATTTTTGAAATGGTTTGCGCTATTGTTAATCTTTCAAATCCAATTTTGGCAGATGACAAATTTGTAACATAATTTTCCCAATTTTTATAATGCCATATATTTACAAAAAGTCACTTTAACGGGCGACGTGCACTGACGTTAAAAATTTCTATCCTGGATATGACATCACAATGCGACAGTTACCTATATAATCGACACGCGGTAAAACTAATTTGAATTCGCAATAGTCAACTGACAATTCAGCCTGCTAGAAATCATAGTGACAAGAAAACATTTTTAGAAAAATATTTTTTTTAAAACTTTTTTGACAGTTTAGGATATTGAATTGTAATCTATCCGATGGTTTAAAGAATCTTCCAACTTTGTTCCAAAAATGGTTTAAATATTTTAATCAGAACAAAATTTTTACAATGGAATTCCCTATGGCAACAGTTAAAAGAAACGCACGGTATATCAATTAAAATACAAATTGTATGTATCCTTCACCAAATATTTCACATAACGATAAATGTGCTATTATTTCTTGGGTCATTTGTGACACAATTCTAATTAAAGTTGACGACAAATTTTTGTTGTTATCGTCAATGTCGCCGTTATTAATTAAACCCCGCAGCTGATTTCATCTTCAAGATTTCACTCTGACGGGTCTATTATAAATCTTCGTGCTGCCGGGTCCACTTAGTCAGGATTATAGTGTTTATAAAAATTACACAAGTTAATTCTTCAGTTATGTATGTTTCTTAATAACAATAATAATTTCTATTTTGTTTCATAATTTTCCTCCTAAGTACTGATACTGAATTGATCATAATTGAGTTGTACAGGGTGTCCCATCACTTGTGGCCACCCCCAAAATTGAGCTTTAATTGAAAGCTATGAATTTGAAATTTGGTGCACGTATGACTCTGGTATAAGGCTAGAAATTTCCGGTTTTAAATGTTAATTGTCGGCGTTAGTTTTCGAGAAAAAAAATAAAAACTGATTTTTTATAAAAATACTATCTCCCAATTTTGTCAAATTTCACTTTTTAGGATCAGTATTATTGAGGATTATTAGGGCCATAAATCATTACATTTACTGTTAAGATTCGAATATAAGGGAATTTTAGGCTAATTACAGTTTTTTTTTTTTTTTTTTACTTTGGACATCTTTGTCTCAATAATACTGATCCTGAAAAGTGAAATTTGACGAAATTGGGAGATAGTATTTTTATAAAAAATCAGTTTTTATTTTTTTTCTCGAAAACTAACGCCGACAATTAACATTTAAAACCGGAAATTTCTAGCCTTATATAAGAGTCATACGTGCACCAAATTTCAAATTCATAGCTTTCAATTAAAGCTCAATTTTGGGGGTGGCCACAAGTGATGGAACACCCTGTATTTGGAGTACGTACTATTCGAATATAAATATTTTTTTTAGAAAAGAAGTTGCATCAAAAGTTGCAAGAGTGAACATTTTTGTTTTTGCCGACGCCACAGTACGGAGATGTACACACAGACAGATATATTTACTAGTTTGTAATTATAATTGAGATTAACGTAATTTCGTCTATCCCCGGATGGACGTAACCATAAATGTGAAAAACAAAAAATATTAGAGTTTAATTTTTCGCTTTAAGGGATCGCCCTTGTTTCACTAAAAATTAATTTCGAAATTAAGTGTGCTACGGTAGTATGGAAAAAACTAAAATAGCTTTAAGTAAGGTACCTTTGTTATTCCTGATCCAATAAAAAAATCATAGGCCTAACGCGAAAAAGTGACAGTAGGCTAAAAAACAAAATGTCAAATCAAATTTATTATTTCAATTAAAAATTTGTCAAATAATATTTTTGAAATTTGATGTTTTGCTGGTGTTTGTCAAAGGATTTCATTGTTTTAAATTTTGTAAATGTCGTTCGATGCTTACGAAATTTGACAAGTAGGCATCAATCATCATTGTGAATAACTTTTTCCTACGATTTTTTTTTTTTTTTTTTGATGGATCAAGAATAAAAAGGTACTTTATCTGTAGTTGTTTTGGTTTTTATCATATTACCGTGTCACGCTTGACTTTCAAAAATCAAAACTATGATCAAAATTAATTTTTAGGGTCGATCTTCCAAAGCGCAAAATTAAGCTCTGAAAGTTTTTACCTTTCGAAGCTATGGCTTTGTCTACCCGGGGACACACGGTATATACATGGCGGTGTTCCTACAGTCTTTGCCGCATCCTGCATTTCGATCTCCATTCATTTCTGTTGTTTCACTCGCCTGCAACTCTGCGCTCTGTCATCCATATTTTGTCTTATTCCTCCTATCCACAAGGTTACTGGTCTTCCCTTTCTTCTTCTATTTGGGTTGCGTAATTTAAGGCTTTTTTGGCCAACGATCTTCATCCATTCTGATTACGTGTCCGTACCACAGTAGTTGTCTGGTCTTTATTCTATCGACACTAGTGTAAACACTTTTTGTACGTATGTGTATCGAAATGCAGATCAAAGAGCATTGCTTATACACAAAATTGATTGAAGGCAATCGATGCAAACAATTTTTATGGATTCTAATCAAATCAGGGTTTCAGGCAATAAATAAATATCAGCACATTAAACGACTTACAAAAATAAGTGAAAGAAAAATGAAGTATATAAAAGGAATGTTACACCAAGAACTAAAAAATAATCCAACAAAGCAACCGTACGACCGTAAATAAAGTGAAAGTGTAAGAGAGCAGAAAGGAAGATACTTATGTAAATATTAAATTTGTGGTTCAAGTAAGTATAAGTAAAAGCATGTTTCCCCGTAAGAAAATGAAATTAATTTTCGATGGAGTTTGTTTTTAGTAAGTTTGAGAGCTATAGAACTCAAAAGAATTTCTCGCCTTTCCAACAATCAGGAACGAGTTAGACAAAGCGTATACTAACCGAAAATAAACAATTATGAAATATAAATAAAATATAAATTTTCAGTATAGATGTTGCAGAATGTAAATAATTTTGACACAGAGATCATATTTCGTCAGAAAGAGTGTATAAATGTGGCTTTAAAAACTTAAGTTGTTTGTTTACACGCTGCCTGCATTACTGTGAAAATCGCGATTTTTAGGGTGCACTAAATAGGTACTTACATTCAATGACGCTCTCTCTGCCGTTAGGCGTAATTCACAGGTCTTAAAATCCTGCAGCATCTAGCAAATTGTAGTCACCTACATAATATAACCTAGAAATAATAAGAAATTTCATCTTTCACGCGTTGCAATATTGTTAGTCGGATTGTTGGTTAAAAAACAGACATCGATTAGTTCTGGTGGTATTTAAAAAAAAATTGTAGGTAGATAAGCTAATGTATTTGCTTCGGATTATCCTCTGATAACTTTTAAAACACTCGTTTCCGATTCTTCATCTAAAAGTTACCGTAGGATAATATGGTGTAGCGCACAAATGTTGTAAGTGCAAAAATTAAACTTGAGAAAGCGCAGTTTAAAAATTGAAGTTTCTCGATCAAATCAACATATTCTGCAGCACTTTTTTAAATTTTTTAACGCTCGCGGCAATGTAATTTACTTTGTAATTTGTGCACATTAAATTGTTACGTAAAAATGTAACTTTTTACACATGTAACACAATTTCATCCAAAGTGTACTTACAACATTTGTGCGCTACACCATCGATATATAATTATATGTGTATATATCACGATCGTTGAAGAATAATGTTTTGTAAGCCAAGGAGGTGCGAAGCGTCAAGGGCAAAAATGCGCGTGGACTACACTGAAAAAAGATGCTACCTAAGAATTTTTTAAAAACCCACTTTGTTTTCTTCTTCGTTGCACCAATTGATTTGATGCCGTCGCGGGAAGAAGAAATAAATAAATATAGTGGACTGTATCACTCAAATATAGGGTTTCAAATTGAACCTCGACTGCATCTCATGAACATGAAAAATGCAATGTTTATTTATAACAAAAAACTACCCATATTCCCTTGACTACAAAATATAAAAACAGTTACTAGATAAAATCATAAAAAGTCGTAAACACCCTTCTAACATTAAGAACTGATAAAAGTCTTGTATTTAGCACGATTCTGCTTGCTTGCTATTATCGGAGTAAGCACAGGGATTCTCAATTTGTGGTGACCTTACTGAAAGTTTTGTTTGAGATGAACGTTAGGACCGAGGACTTTATAATACAATTGTTTAGAAGCCTTGCGCTGGGTCCAGCGGGGCGGATACAATTGTACGGAATGTTATAAATTGCTTTATGACTGACATTTTTACTGTTTACTGACAATAGATAAATTACTTTAGAATTTATTACAAATTTAGTTGAAAAACGTTACACCAAACTCGGTTTGCAGTAAGAAAATACATATTACGGTGTGCATTTTCTGTATTTTTATTGTAAAGTGAATTTTTACTAACTTACATAATTAGTGAATGTTTCATTGTGAAGAAATGGGAAATATTACAAGTGGTTTAATGTGCCGAGATGAAGATGTTAATTCAATGGAATATTAATAAATGTCGATCAACAAAATGATCAGCTTCAAAGACCATTTCTAAAAATGCTACTGAAATTATGGGAGATTTTCTGATTCTGGGTGTGATAAATTTGTAAGTAAGTAAATTTGTTGTAATTATAATTTTTCCCACACTTCTACCTTACCGAATAAAATTTTTAAAAGTTTTTTCAATGTAACAGCTATTAAACAAATTGTTTTTTAGTTTATTTCCGTCGGAACGAAAAGTAAGGGGCATGCAAATCAGTTGGTAAAGAAATAATTTTGATTTTCTTTTATACATTTAGTGTTATTTATCTATCTCATAACAAATTTTACTTTTTAGCGGATGTAGAGCCCTTTGTAAGAATTTAACAAAACACAAGCGTGACTGAAGTACGCGGATTTGCGGAAAATAAATCTGCATAAAGTGGAATGGTCACTATTGAAGCATTCAAACTGGTAAATATTGGTAAATTTTTATAATAATATATCCATGGTACAATATAAGCATTTTGTTTTTAGATTGATGTTGATTTTTGACAATTATTTCTTGAGAGAAAAACAATTTATTTGTGTGACGGCCAATATGCATTGAGAAGACTAATGACTTCGACGAACTTTCATTTCATATACGTACATCTGTTACCAAATGATAATGTGGTTCTTAAACCGAAAATGTATTTTTAAACAGGATGTGTTGTGATGTTAAATTTTCACCGACTAATAAAAATGTGTATGAGAAATAACTTTATATTCTAAAATTCCTTCAATTCAAGCATTCCACTCTACAATTCATAAAAATTAGAAAAAAATTATTGTATTTACAAAAATACTTACTTAATATAATAAGGAGGCCATCTGCAATTCTTAAATTAGAGAATACATTAATTAAGAACATTCTTAAGTAATTAAATAAAAGTTCTTGAAATCAACATGACCTATTCTTAAATGTAAAACTTATAAAAGTTCTTAAAATTAGAGCGACCCTTTCTTGAATTTGTCACGAAAAATCAACGTTCTTGAAATTGAGAATGTCCCAATCTTAATTTTGACGACAAGAATGAACATTCTTAAAACTCAAGAATGATTAGTTCTGGGGCCAAAATTATGAACGCGCAATTTTAAATTTAAGTCCGAATTTTTTTTTCACTATTAGCACCGTAAGGCTGTTTAACATGATCTAAAGAAGTAAATTGACGACTTTTTATTGAAATGCACAAAAATCAGGTCTGAAGTTTTCTAATGTTTCCTAATTGTTTTCTGAACTAACATTTCTACAAATTGTCACAAATTAATGACCTATTTGACGTAATAGCAAGTGAAATACTTATAATATAATAATTACTGATGCTAGTTTTGTTTACGACTGCTTTGTGCTATTCATTATAATTAGTTAATAAGTTTTCACTTATAAAGTTTAATTGATAGAGTGACAGATCTCATTATTGATCTTGGTTAACATTAATTAATTAATCTGAATCCCTAAAGTAAGCGGTAGTGAATAAACCACTTTTTCCACTACTAGCCATACGGCATATCATTTTGATTTATATTAGAATGCCGTGAAGTTTAGTTTCACTACCGTTTGTTCAGTGACGGGTAAATAATTTTATTCGCAATCTTTTGCTCGAAAAAATATTTTTTTCGTTCGATTTTTGACCCTCAAGTGACATTTGAACTTCACTCCTCACCGAGACATTATGAACGCTCTAATTTTTTCTCGTAGAACCCGAATCAATGAAAAAAAAAGCATTCCATTCCATTCCGGTGTAAATAGGCCATTTCCGGTTGGAGCCGGAAGTTGAGAATATTTCCAATCGAACGGGCACGGTCGATTTACTACTAGGTGACTTTGAATTTTAAATTTTCTTCAATATTCTAGATTTTAAACGCGGTGTACGGGTGGTTTTAGACACCCGGTATATTCTGGAAATGAAAACTTCGTTAATACGGTAATTATTAAAGCAGTTAAAGTAACCAAATAAATCAATTGAAATAAATCATTGTGACAATGCATAACGAATTTCAAAGTTGCATAATTTTGCAAACATATCATTCACGTTTGCAATTTAACTTACCTACTAACACTAACAAGGTATTAATTACGTCATGCATAGCTTGACAGTGCTATCTGACTTCATGGCATTACTATCAAACTAGTAAAGTTTCTGGATCAAAATAAAACTTTCCATCAACGTTAACTAACTGTGCGCTTCATGTGAATTTAATAATACTAGATTGCCAACAGTGTAAAAAAGGTCATCGAGAATCGTATTAGCATGAAACACTCCACGGACCAAATTACGAAATAGTAGTTAATGAAATGAATACATGTAGAATAGAAGAGCCTGACCAGAGCAGCTGTCGGATAATTATAACGTAATGAGGTGAACCGCGGCCCCGTGTGCTGTGATACCATGATAATATTGTTTTAACCACTTCCCTGTTTCCTACGTCAACACGTTAACACAAATTTATGTGGGCTAATTTTATCTGTAAAACAATTTTCATCGCTAATATTACACAACGGGAGCCATAACCGAGGTAAACCTTTTTTATTAAATTCCGATTGCGTGCTAAATGCAACAAAAATCAATTCATCAATAAGTCTCAAGTGAACGACTCGACTGTCTTGTAAATAAGAAGGGAACATGAGCTACGATGTTTTTTCAATATTCAATTCTCCCGGATTAATTTCGAAGTCACGCGATCAAATCAGAAATTACTAAAACCAATATGAATGACAGGGATTCGTGTTCATGTCTGTAAGACACGAGCTGCAACATAACGCGTTCTGATCAAGAGCTTAAACTCATTGCTTCAGACCGAGGAAGAATCTAGTTATAATTTGATGACTGCCAGCGAAGCACCGATTTGATGAAAAAATCATTTTAGAATGGTTTTTTAAACGGTGGGGCGCAAAGATCTATAGTACCATAGCGTGCAACTGAGGCTTGTCATTCAATTAAACAAGAAGCTGACATAATGCAGGTCGCGTCTCATGGAATTATTCATTGGGCATTTAGTAAACCAGGTGGTGTAGACTGGCACGGGGGCCTGCTTGGAAAAGTTACGTAAAATCGTATTACTAAAATATTTCAGCTTTTATTAAAGCATGTTCTTGTCTCTTCCATAACTATATATAACGCAACTAGACAAATTGCTCTAATTTGTTCGAAATTATTCAACATTTCGGGTATAACATATTTATGAAATTGCGTTCATAATTGTGTAACATTGAGACATGACTGATACGATAGAATTGAAATTGACCAAGGGGCGATCGATATTATTTCATCCTATTTTGTTTTTAAGCTTCTAAGCAGCCGAATTCATGTTTGGTCAGCTGTTCAAACAAGAAATATTTAATTCAGTTGATTCCGCACATGATTAGATACATAATTTTTGCAGTTTCAGTAGCGATCAAAAAATAAGTGCCTACTTATGGTGGAAACAATAACTGTTTCCGTAATAGCCGATTCTATTAAAGTATTAGAGTAACTCTCATCGAACATATTTTTATTAATACATTTGTTGTTTCTTGAACCTAACCCACAAATTGTTTCTTCATACCTATTTACAGGAGCGTCTAACGATAATGACCCCCTCCCCCCAAAAAAACTCAATTTTGGAAATTTGGCCACGTATTCGGTTATTAATATGTTACGATCTGACGTTAATTCCGTTTTCAGTTTTTATTATCTGGCGTTGCAATGCTCAGTTATGTCATTATCATCGATTTTTTGAATTTTTGTTTTCCTAAATCTCTAACATTTTTTAAGTTTAAAAATATTAAAACCTCATCAGATTTTTATTGAAATTCACCGTTATTTCTATTTGAAATCCTGTGATATCAGTAGGAAATGTTATTTCCAACTTTCAAGTCATAAGCAATAAATCATACGAGTGTTGTAAAATTACAAAGCTTTTTAAAGAAACGAGATGTCCCGGAGTTGTCAGGTAGTAACGGCATGCATTCAGTATCAACGGCGTATTTAGATTTTGAAATTTCAGAGTAACAAAAGGTCACCAAAACTAATACTGAAACAGCATAATGTGAACGCACAGGTGGAATATTTAACCGACCCCTTATTAAAAAATACTAAGAAGTCATTATGGGTGGAAGCTTTCATTTTTAATTTGAACCTGATAACCCAAGGTTACCGTTGGGTCTAATTTACAACCCCCATATACATATATCATTCGGTAATTATTTGCGGTCTAACAGTAAGATATTTAAAATCGTTAATCTTTGTGGGAGGTTTTGCTGATCGATTGTTAGGCTAAAATGTGTTTGAGAAAACATTTTTGTGACTTGTAAGACGACATTAAACCATCTAGGTAAAGTCCACCAAAATTTTAGTCTCGATTTTGTAAACATTACTCTTGTTTTTAAAATGTTTGGTTTATCATAACAAAAAACTAATACCATCAGCTTATAGTAATAGATATCACTCGATGAAATAAACAAAATTTGAAGATAATAATTTAATATTTGGGACCAATTTTGGGCGTGCATATCAAACAAGACATTGAACTGCATTTAAGCATTTAAAGTATTTGTGAATAAAGTGAAAAGTGAATTAGTAGCTACACACAACATCGAACTTCTTTCTATTAGTGGAAAAGCATTGCTGCTTATGTTCCTAGTTACGTTAATAGTTTTGCAATTTGTTTCATTTTTATAGTTCCAAATTAATAACAGAAGCATAACATACCAACAGACTTTTCACAAAATTTTAAACAAAGTAAGTAAGATATAAATCAAATCAATTTTATGTATATAACGTATGATTGTCAGTAATCGGAGCAATTTATCTGTAGTAATATTCTCCATTGCGGACATTTTCATTTCCTAAACATGCTACAATGCAATATTTGCAGAAAAACTGTTTTTATATCAGTTAAGTTTATAGCATTTTTGTTTAAATACAAATTTATGTATAGGTCTTCAGAAATAAATAACTATATACATTTTTATTAGTCATAGCGGCGTTTGTCAACCGCAGGTCATTTGTAACGTTACTGTTATTTATTTATTTTTGGATTGTGTGACAAATGAATAATTTTATTTGTAATGCCGTTAGAAATGGTTGAAGTCGGATTTTTATTTATAGAGCAAATAGTGCCTTTGAACAGCAGAATTTTTGACAACTGCTTTTAAATCAAAAAATTACATTTCGGGAAGAAAATATCTGATACCTTTAAAAATATTTTTTTCATTGACAAAATGTCATCTGTAGCGTTTGATGATCCTTGTGATATTGAGTTTATGGAAGGGTCTAGAAATAGAAATGAATATGGATTTAAATTGTGGTTAAGAAGTAGTAAAAGCACAAATCAGAAATACGGAGACAGTAACAAATAGATGACACTGTTCTGCAATAAATTGAATTTAATGTTGGATGTCAATAATGTTAATTAATATTATATATTAATATTAGTAATAATATAATAATATTTTAATTATTAATTATTAATAACATTATATCATTCATTTACATCATTTTTTAATTTATAACTACAATCAAGAGTGAATTAAATTGACTGCAGTTTCGAATTAAACAGGTTGCGAATAAATTGTTATTATTTATTAGTTTTAATAAAAGTGAAAAGTACTAAAAAGCAAATACTTCATGTAAGTGATGTTAAAAAAGAATGTTATATAAAAATCTATTTCATTTTGATTATTTATACAGTGTGGCAAAAAGTAGCGAATAGTTTGGAACAGTTTCAGAATTCATGAATTACATTTCTGTACCAGAAAAACAGAATGATGTAGGTCATCTATTTTCAACCATGAAATTTTGATGTATATTGATTAAAATATGTCACATGAACACATTGCAGGGGGAATTATGTCCAATTATGTCATTTTTGGACATACATCGTTCTGCTTCTGTGGTACAGATTTTAGAAGCTTCATGATTTCATTTTGAACACTATCGTTCGGTAATTCAGATGCCCTAATGATATTTCAAATTGTGGTTGTGAATACAAAAATTGATGATGTTGTGGAGTGTAATTTCGGTTGTAACAAAAAAAAAAAGAATTCACAAAATGATTTTACTGTTTTGTTAGTTTTAGAATTGTTGTAACTGGTTACTGTGTAAATTTTCAAACTTTTTTAAAACACTTGTGTCTATAAAATTAATTTATGGAATGAAATATAATTTGTGTGGTAATTGCCTAATAGTATACCAACACTATTAGTTAATTATATGTTAATTATACCAAAAATTGTTAAAATTACAGTCTCAATTACTGTGGAGCTTTTAGAAAAATAATGTTCGTTTTGTTTAAGCGAATAATAATATTAGTAATGTTCATTATCATTAGTTTTATTTTAATTTCAACTTCGGTGACCGGTATTAACCGCTTTTCCCCTAACAAAATTCGTTCTAGGGAAGTTCCATTGTACAAAGAAGAAAATGCAGTTTTATTATAATGATTTAATACAGTGAAATATTTCTAACTCGAACTTTCATAACTCAAATTATTCTTCAATTCCTTAAATAAAATACTTTGAGACATCCCCCAACAACACCTTCCTGCCTTTCGACTTTGTAGAAAATTTTGAAGATAGAAAAGAGATCTACAAGGCTAAAACAAGTTAATTCGAATTACATTTCTGGCGAAAACAAAATAGTTACCTTTATTATTCGCTTCTGCCACGATCCGAATTTATTCACTTTTCTATTCTCACTATCTATATAAATAAAAATGAAATACCGTTCGTTGGTGACTCGATAACTTTAGAACGGCTCGACAGATTTGGCCAATTCTTTTAGTAAAATTTTAGTAATACTTCGAGCCAGGTTATGACGGAAAGATATTTTTTAAAAGTTGTCTTTAAAATTTTAAGAATTTGTAAACATGAAACTGGGACCAAGGCTAAAAAATATAGTTCGACAATTGACAACTGTCATTCCCAATTGTAAATAAACCATGCGGTTTTAGTGTAGTAATTCAGTTATTTAATTTCAGTTCAATATTGTGATTCTGTTGTGATATTCGAATTTAAATGCTTGCAGTTTCCAGTGCGGCTTGCATTCGCAATGACAATAAACAAATTACAAGGGCAGTCATTGAGTGTTTGTGGCGTTAACCTTCAAAATCCAAAGCTTCGTGCATTGTCAATTGTATGTCGCCTGTTCACGGGGCGGAAAATCATCAGTTTTGTTTATTTACGCAACTAAAAATGTCGTGTATCAGAAAGCATTACAATAATCAAAATGGTGATTGAAATTTGGACAGGACGTCTGTCGGGTCAGCTAGCTTTACGATATAGTCAGGTCAAACATGATACATGGGCCCTGCGGAACCGTAAATCACAATTGGCCTTGCATGAAAGACGCCAGCTGTAGAAACTGGACAACCGCTGGGTGGTACCACTAATGCAGTTTACAAGGAAGTACTGAATTAATTTATTTGAAACTTCAATTTTTTTTTAGAAATCCAACATTACTGGATTTAATAGTTTAGTGTTAAACAAAACTAATTTAGAATCACTTCAACAACATCCGATCGCACTGAACAGATTCGAACACCCACCATCGATAAATGGCAACTGAGGCAAGCTGTCGGCGGTTCAGACTAATTTTTCTCAATTCGATAGATATGTGGCGCTTGGGAAACTCGACAATTTATGAAATTAATGATGACATGCGTGCAGATTATTTAAAATAGCTTGAAGAGATAAAACCTCAATTAATATCGTGCGCTATTAGCAACATGAAAGCGGATAGATAAACTACGATTAAAAAGAGGTGCCGTGTCCCACTGAAGTGATTCTCGCAAACAAACGGGAAGAACGCATGTCGATTGTAATAAAAATCGCCATTCAAAATAATTGTACCTAAGGTCGTAGTGTTTTTTTCTTTCTTTTGTTAAGCGTTAGTTATTTTTTGAGAGCCTCATAACATCAATAAGCATCAATCAGTTATTTTAATTGTTTTTAAGTTCAGTTGTGTTCAAACTTTTACTTGCGAAATTATAAGTTCGAGAACTTTTTGTTAATTTTCAATTTGGCAATATGTACGAGGTGTCTGGAAATGGTCAATTTAAGTTTGTTTTCTGAATCCTATATTTTCAGTGACAGTACGTAAATTCAGAACGAGTTATAATCTTTTCGTATTTTGTTCATTTCCAAATTAATTTTATAAGATTATTAATTTCCGAGACATTTTCAACTTTTTAAACTTAACATTTGGTTAACGAAATGGCTGGCCCCTCTACGTAAAGCGATGTGTTGCGTCTCTGTAGCGGAAATCATTTTCTAGCATATTATATTGTATGACATTGCATTAAACGAGCACAAAACACGATGTTGCTCGGTTAACACAATTTATTATTTACATACCTAAATATTAACGATACTAAAAGTTATTTCAATGGTGGTCACGAGTAATCTATATCAGCGCCGACAACGTTAACTTAAACCAAAAACAAAATGGTGATAAGTAACAGTTGAACTTTGAAAAATAAAACTATTATGTGGAAGAAACGCATTTACACTAGCTACTGATTCACTGGCATGATGTTGATGTTCCAGACCGTATTTGCACGAAAGAAGAAAAATAAGTAATGAGAAAAAACATTTCTTCATGTTCACAAGAACAGAAAACATGAATCTACATATGAAAGTAAAAAAAATCAACCACTGCGCTGTACAGTTGGATTTAAAATATTAAAAAAAAAAGAAGTTTTGGTTCCACTATCGTCTTCAGTAAAAAAGAGAAAACACTCGGCTTTTATTTAGATTCATTTGGATGGCGGCTTTTGTTGCAATAGACATGGCGTTCTTGGAGTACAAATTCTTGGCGAGAATCACTTGAGTGGGACACCGCACTTCTTTTTAATCGCAGCATATCTATCTGCTTTGTTGATAACAGCGCACAATACTCATTGAGGCTTTAAAGTTGTCTACACCTCTTCAAGCTCTTCTAAATTATCTACGGGCATTTCATCAAGACTCTCATAACACCGAAGGTGGTCTATGTAATTATTAAATCTATATAAAAGAAAAGTTGACTGACTGATGATCAACGCACAGCTCATACCGTTTAAGCTAGAAACGTTGAATGTACAATTATCTATTTAAATTAAAAAATTGAAAATTTTCGAAAAACTTAAAGTGCTTTTTATTGAAATTTGGACAGGACAATGTCTGTCTGTCTGTGCGTATGTAGTTATGGATGTAGCTTATAGATTCGGAAACCGCTGAACCGATTTTGATAAAATTTTAAGGAATACTCTAACATAACCTGGAGAGTGTTCCTGTAAAGTTTGGTGCCGATCGGGGGGGGGGAAGAAGTGTCCCAAAGTCACCAAATTTTGTACACAAGTGCATCTTAGTAGGGGGGACTTAGTTTGATGCCGAACGTGGAGTGGGGGGTCCATACAAAAATCGCACTGGGGGGATCACTGAAACTTATTTTCGCATAGAAAACAGTGTCCTACAGCCAACAAATTTTGTACACAAGTGCATCTTAGTAGAGGGGACTTAATTTAATGCCGATCGAGGGAGCGGTCCAAACAAAAATCACACGTGGGGATCACTGAAACTTATTTTCGCATAGAAAACAGTGTCCTACAGCCAATAAATTTTGTACACAAGTGCATCTTAGTAGAGGGGACTTAATTTAATGCCGATCGAGGGAGCGGTCCAAACAAAAATCACACGTGGGGATCACTGAAACTTATTTTCGCATAGAAAACAGTGTCCTACAGCCAACAAATTTTGTACACAAGTGCATCTTAGTAGAGGGGACTTAATTTAATGCCGATCGAGGGAGCGGTCCAAACAAAAATCACACGTGGGGATCACTGAAACTTATTTTCGCATAGAAAACAGTGTCCTACAGCCAACAAATTTTGTACACAAGTGCATCTTAGTAGAGGGGACTTAATTTAATGCCGATCGAGGGAGCGGTCCAAACAAAAATCACACGTGGGGATCACTGAAACTTATTTTCGCATAGAAAACAGTGTCCTACAGCCAACAAATTTTGTACACAAGTGCATCTTAGTAGAGGGGACTTAATTTAATGCCGATCGAGGGAGCGGTCCAAACAAAAATCACACGTGGGGATCACTGAAACTTATTTTCGCATAGAAAACAGTGTCCTACAGCCAACAAATTTTGTACACAAGTGCATCTTAGTAGAGGGGACTTAATTTAATGCCGATCGAGGGAGCGGTCCAAACAAAAATCACACGTGGGGATCACTGAAACTTATTTTCGCATAGAAAACAGTGTCCTACAGCCAATAAATTTTGTACACAAGTGCATCTTAGTAGAGGGGACTTAATTTAATGCCGATCGAGGGAGCGGTCCAAACAAAAATCACACGTGGGGATCACTGAAACTTATTTTCGCATAGAAAACAGTGTCCTACAGCCAATAAATTTTGTACACAAGTGCATCTTCGTAGAGAGGACTTATTGTTAGTTTGATGCCGATCGTGGGGAGGGAAACAAAAATCGCACGGGGCGATTACTGAAACTTATTTTCGCATAGAAAACAGTGTCCTACAGCCACCAAATTTTGTACACAAGTACATCTTATTGTTAGTAGGGGGCTTTCAGGAAAACTCTAAGTTTGGTGCCGATCGGAAGGGGGTGGGGGTTATCGCAAAACAAGATTTTTGCGTAGAAAAAAGTGTCCTAAAGGCATCAAATTTTGTACAGAAGTGCATCTTAGCAGGGGGGTCTTAGTTTAATGCCGGTCGGAGGGAGATTACCCCAAAAAGAATTTCGCACAGAAAGAAGTGTCCCACAGCTACCAAATTTTGTATACAAGTGCATGTTAGTGGGGGGGCCTTGGTTTGAAGCCGGGGGTGGGGTAATTCTGCACAGAGAAATATCCTAGAGCCACCAAATTTTGTACACAAGTGCAACGTAGTGGGGATGGGGCTTATCACCCAATCATTTTTTCGCATAGAAAGAAGTGTCCTCCAGCCACCAAATTTTGTATACAAGTACATTTTGGTAGGAGGGTATCACCGAAACAGATTCTCGCATAGAAAGAAATGTCCTACAGCTATCAAATTTTGTATACAAGTTAATCGTATTTGGGGGGGGGGGGCAAACAGATTTTCGTGTAGAAAGAAGTGTCCCACAGCCACCAATTTTGTACACAAGTGCATCTTAGTGAGGTGGGGGCTAACGCCCAAACAGATTTTCGCATGAAAAGAAGTATCCTACAGCCACCAAATTTTGTACACCGAGCGAAGCCGGGCACTTCAGCTAGTAATAAATATAACACAAATAATGTATTGACACATTTTCTGTGCTTCCAAGTTTCTACAACTCGAATTTCTTAAGACAGTTCTTTGAGATTCGAGTTAGAGAAGTTTCTCTGTACCGTTAATAGTGGAAAATTCGACGTTAAACAGTAATTTATGTATCAGAAAATCCTAACAGATTTTACCTCATTCTGAATAACACGTCTCACCCCGCAAATTTATTTTCATAAGAATTTAACTTTATATGTAAAACTCCACATTTGAAGCTTTAATGAACCGTTATGTAGGTATGCGATATATTTGCCAATAATTTTGTTGTGAAAGATGCGACGGTACAAAATTTTACATAAATCTATATGGTTTATAACGTAATTTATTGCACAAACAAGCAATAGCATTGAGCTGTTCTTAATCGACTATTATCTTATTTCTTCTTTCATATCAGTTGTCACTGAAAAACGGGCTTCTTTTTGCCCGAGTGCGGCAAAGCCAAGAAGGATGGGTTATAGTTTTAATAGCAGTATTTAGTATGTTTGTATTTACGTATGTTCCACCGTAGCGCCTAAACTACTCGTCCGATTTTGATAAATGAGATTTCAATCGATTCGTTCTTATCATCCGGGTGACAATAGTAAGGTTACGGTTTTTTAAACTTTTTCTTTTTTCCGTAGTCGGGTTATAGTTTTTTAAACTGTTTATCTGCTTGTCATTGCAAATAGCTTAACACAACTAATATTAGAACAGCGTAATATAAAAACACAGGTTAACACGGGTTAACTTTTTTTTAGGGTTGTAGCTTGCGCTTGTGTATAACTCTCATTTGACAACACAATAGTCAAACAAAATAATTCGCATGCGCGGCAACGTTGGAACTATCTGAGCTCAAGTTGTCGAGATTAATCCAATTCGTGCAACTGTAATACGCTCTCGAGGTTAACTTTAGGGTTAAAACAAAAACCAGTTTAGTTTACCTCGAGTTTTACGCTGCACTGAAATACCAGGCCTAAGGAGTCATTATAGGTAGAAAGCATTTATTCTTGGTCCGGACCTGTTAACCTCAGGTTGCAGAAGGGTTTGATTATATAACCCCCTACAAAATATGACTCGGTCACCATTTGCGGTCGGGTAAATTTTTACTCTGAGCTATTTAAAATCGTAAAGTTTTATTGGAGGTTTTGGTAATTTTATTATTAACCGATTTTTATTGTAAAGCACATTTAAAAAATTGAAACAAATTAAACAATTTAAAATTTGAGAAGAGTCTTGGCGATGACCATTAACGTTGGAGGACCATATACAGTTTAGCTAGTAATAATATAACGTAAAGTATATTTGCTAATATGTATTCCTGTTAGCAATTTTTGATGAATTTGCCATTCCGTTTATAATAAAAAAACAGATTTATAAAATCTTGGTTTTCACAAAGCAACGAGCTTGAAAGGAAAACGAATCCAATTAAAATGTCATAACAATCAAAACAAAAAATACGAATCGCAGTGATATAATGTCATGCATTTTTAAAAAAGAATTATATTAAATTCAATTCGCTGAAATGTCGAGGATAACGAGCAGGATTAGCAGCCGTTATTCCGGAAATGAATTAAATAAATCATAATTTGCGTTTTGTATTTCATTATACGAATTAGGGGAATTAAAAAAGGAAACAAAAAAAAAACGAAAACTCAAAGGAGACAACATAAATCATATCTTAATAAGAACGCGGAGAGTTTAAGATGGGAGTTATTTCATCCTAAAATGAATAATTGCTTTTCCTAACTTTAATTGAAATCAGTTTTTGTCTCGCCTTTCTGCTGCCTCTGCACAAATTAATTATCATTTCGAGATACGAGTATATACTTATTCTAATTATATTTTGGTGCAGGATCGTAATATAACCTCCATTTAATTATAAAGATAACCCGCGGAACACATTTTGCCTGCACAATCAATAATTACAGTCTTGAATACTTGATCAAAAAATTCGGCTGCACATACTGATTTAATTCAATATTGTGTTTTTTCACGTTGTTCATACTTTATCATTAACGAATCGTTTAATTGCTTTTTCGGATTTCCAACATTATTAGAAAGGGATTGAATGAAACTGCTGCATTTCATAAAATAGATACATTGGTAGGGCAAGAGCACAATTGATTTTTGCGTAGCATTGTTATGGTTCAAACAGTAACAACGGGGTGAATGTATATACCTATACGATGTTAAGAGCTTTCCCATTCACCTATTCAATCCGCAGATATCTGTTTATTAATACCCATGATGTACGATTTATCAAATAAGTAGATTGTTATAGCGATTCGTATTTTAAAATCCTCGTGAAAAGTTGCAATCTGACCTTATTCTGCAACGTTGCTTATAATTGGTATGAAGCTCAAAGGATGCTACCACCTCCTTCTCATTTTAAATTTAACCAAACTAAATAATTAACGCAATAATTGAATGGGTTATTGTTGAAAGGGGATAAGTCACTTTTGGCCATTTTCGAATATTAAGGAATTTCTAATATTTCAAGGCAAATGCGTAGCTTGGTGTTGAAAAGGATCTTCTCGGATTAATCCCTTGACTTTTATTGAACTGTTTAGTGTTGAGAGGGGATAAGTCACTGACATAACCCATTTAAAAAATGATATCTTGATTGCATTACTGGTTCTCAAGCTCACTTTTTCATATTGATATTAATAAATTTTTCAAACATAATGACTTATTTACCAAAAACACACAACAAAACTGACTCAATTACAAGGGAAGTTGTGTTCATTTTTGAAAGAGTCATTTTGAGTCATGGAACTTTGACCTCCAAAATCAAATGGATAACGACTCGCATATACCGGGTTTTTACTTTAACATTGAACATAAGATGTAAATGTCCCTATGTTCAATTTAAAAAAAAAATTGTCACTCAGTCAATATTTTGCAATCAAGCATACTCTACACGTCAATTTACTTTAGATTATGTATTATTAAATTGTAATGGCCAGACGTTAGAGCAGTAAAACGATTTATTCAAAAGAAACAAAAGGAAATGGAAAATGGAAAATTTTCATTTTCCATTTCCGTTTTCTGTGTCCATTTACCATTTTCCATTTCCATTGGTCGTTTCCGTTTTCCATTTTCCATTATCAATTGTCATTTCCATTTTCATTTTCCATATCCATTTACCATTTATCATTTCATTTTTCCATTTACCATTTCCATTTCCATTTTCCATTTCCCATTTCCGTTTTTCATTTCCGTTTTTCATTTTCTGTTTTCAATGTGCTATTTCCATTTTCCATTTCCATTTTCCATTTATCATTTTGCCAATTATTATGAAAGTGGTCTAAGTCAAAAATAAAACAAATTTTTTTTATTAATAAATTGTGTGCCGTCAAAGTGTGTATGTGAAAATTTTTCGGTCCGTGAAGGTTTGACCAAATTGGATTATTTTTTCGAGAAATATTTTGTAGAGTTGTTTTGACGCGTTATATTACTGTTTTGGTTTGGTTATTTGTTGGTTTTCGTCGATCTACAGTGTGGAACTGGGGAGAAATTTGTATTTTTGGGTTTGACGTTTTCCGTTGACATTTTTCTAATTTTTTAAGTGTTCTTGATTTTTTGAACTTTTGTGATTTTTTTTTTTTTTTTTTTTTTGCCTGTGAAGAGAAGATTTGGGACTCTTTGTCTTTGGGTCGTGGACTAAGTGAGGGCACGTTTAGAAATTTGGAAAATCGAGAACTTTGGTACTGACGTTTCCCATTGAAAAATTCTTGCCGATTCTTTTTGGAGAGTAATTGGATACTGGATTGGTCTTTGAGCTTTATCTTGAGCTTATCTTGTGACTACTTTTTGGTTTGGTCCGGTTTTTTTTTTTTTGACAGTTTATTTATGAAATGTCATATTTGTCCAAATTCAAAATTTTTCAAGAGTTTACATGGTCTCAAAATTCACATTTCTAGATGTCATAAACAGAATGTGCCTGTTCCGGAACTTCCTGTTAAATTTCTCAATTTAACAGAAAAAATTGGTTACCTAAAATCGAATGTCTGTATTCTTAGAAGAATTCCGCGTGGAGCTAGAATATCCGTGGCTAGTAAACTAGCCAAAATTATAAATGAATGTGTTTCCGTTAATTCTTTACCATCCTGGGAAGACCTTTTTCTTTTTGCCTTTCGTGTTCTTCATGTTCCTATTAAAAATGGTTATGAAAAGGAATCTTTAACTTCTAAAGTTAAGAAGAATGCTGACTCTAACGTGGACTCCATACTTTATTCCAAAACCGATTTCTCAAAATTTTCAATTTATAAATCGGTTGAGAACAAAATTGCGGATGGTGATATTAAGGGTGCAGTTCGCTTATTATCTTCTGATGACTCATTTGCCAACAATAATGCTGATACTTTTGAATCGTTGAAATCTAAACATCCAATTCCTTCAAGATTACTCCAGTTTCCTGATCCACCTGAAGAAATGGTAGAACATCTCACTGTCTCTGAAGATCAAGTTTATAAAGCGATTATGTCATTCCCTAATGGTTCTGCTGCTGGAATGGATGGAATAAGACCACAACATCTCAAAGATTTATTAGGTAATGGTACAGGTGACTCTGGTCGTCACTTATTGAAAGCCATCTGTAGTCTCTGCAATCTCATGTTAGCTGGTGAAGTTCTTTCTGATATTAGACCTATTCTTTATGGTGCCTCTCTTTGTGCCCTTTCTAAAAAAGATGGCGGTATCCGTCCTATTGCAATAGGTTCAACTTTTAGACGTTTATCTTCTAAATTATGCAGTTTCCACATTAAGGATTCGTTATCTTCCTTTTTTCATCCTATTCAATTAGGTTTTGGAATTAAGGGTGGTTGTGAGGGAGCTGTTCATTCAATTAGAACTTATATTAATAATCAATCTGATGCTGAGGTTTTCCTTAAAATCGATGTTAAAAATGCTTTCAATTCTATCGAAAGAGACTCCCTTCTTTCTGTTGTCAAGGCTGTTACTCCAGATATATATCCTTATCTCTGGCAATGTTATGCTTATCAATCAAAATTATTCTTTAATGGAAATGTTATTGAATCCTCAGTAGGTTGTCAACAAGGTGACCCTCTCGGTCCTGCAATTTTTAGTTTATCGATTCATCAAATTATTAAGAATTTGATTTCAGAATTGAATGTTTGGTACTTGGATGATGGTTCTTTAGGTGGTAAGGCTTTGGATGTCTTACAAGACTTAGAAACGATAATTTCTGAATTTAAGAAAATTGGTTTAGTTCTTAATTTCAATAAATGCGAACTTTTCTTCCTTAATAATGTTTCGGAATTAGACAAGTCTTCAATTTTGGAAAGATTCGAATTATTAGCTCCTTGTATTCACGTTTGTAATGTTGAAGACCTTTTTATTCTTGGTTGTCCTATTTTCGATGCAGCAATTCCTCCATTCATTTCTAAAAAAATTGATTCATTCTCTTTACTTTCTTCAAATCTATGTAAAATTAATCCTCATATTAGTTTATTTTTACTCCGCCATTGTTTTTGGATACCTAATTTCACTTATAATCTCAGATGTTGTCCTTTTTGGAAATTTAAAGATGAGTGTCTTGAATTGGATAATATTGTTATTTCTTCTTTGGAAAAAATTTTGAATATTAAATTTACAATTCGATCCGTTTTGGTGGATTAGGTATAAGGTCTATAATTGATATTTCCTCGCCTGCCTTTTTGTCTTCTATATTTTCTAATTCTGAACTTATTATGTCCATTCTACCTTCTAGTTTCTCTAATTTTGAAATTACATCCCTTAACGAGGCTGTTGATTATTGGAAGGAAATTTCTAATTCGTCTTTACTTCCAAAAGAACTTTCTATTCAAAGAAATTGGGACTTACCTATCTGTGAGAAAATATTTCAAAATTTATTATCTTCCTCAAATATTACAGAAAAGGCTATCTTATTAGCTGGATCTGAACTTGAATCTGGAGCTTGGCTTGAAGCTCTTCCATCTTGTAAATTAGGTACTCTTTTAGAAAAAAACATCTTACAAATTGCTATTTCACTTAGATTGGGGATCAATTTCTGTCATCCTCATATCTGCTCGTGCGGTTCTTCTGTAGACTCGTTGGGTCATCATGGTTTATCGTGCATTAAAAGTGCTGGTAGACTCTCTCGTCACAGCTGTATTAATGACATTATTAAACGTGCTTTCTCTTCTGCCAACATTCCTTGTATCCTTGAACCTAATGGTATTCTGAGGGATGATGGCAAACGTCCAGATGGTATTACAGTTATTCCATGGAAAGTAGGTAAATCCTTAGTTTGGGATTTTACTTGTACGGATACACTTGCCCCTTCTCATTTAACTGATTCTTCATTTTCTGCAAGATCTGCTGCTCACTTGGCAGAAAATCTTAAGAAAAAGAAATATAAGTCAATTTCTGATGATTATTTTTTTGTCGCCTTCGCTGTGGAAACTTTGGGTCCTTGGAGTGCTGATGCCCTTTCTCTCCTTGAAGATTTGGGGAGGCGTATTGTGCAAACAACGGGAATTCCTCAAGCCAAAACATATTTGAAGCAACGAATAAGTTTGGCTATACAAAGAGGTAACGTTGCTAGTGTTCTTGGCACAGCCCCGCTTTCTTCTTCTCTTAATGAGTTATTTTATTTATTCTAGTTATTACTTATGTTATGTTATTTTACTTTGTTTGTTATATACATGTTACTTTTTACTATTTAATATTAGTTATAAAAATAAAAAATAAATTAGTTATTTTACCTCACATTACATGTGTGATGTGAAATAGCTGATAAACTCTCTTTTTTTTTGACTTAAACCACTTTCATAATTATGGGCACATTTCCATTTTCCATTTTCTCTTTTCAATGTGCTATTTCCATTTCCATTTCTATTTTCCATTTTCCATTTTCCATTTTTATTTTCCATTTTCCATTTTCCATTTTCCATTTTCCATTTACCATTTCGGTTTTCCATTTACCATTTTCCATATCCATTTCTAATTTCCATTTTCTATTTATTTTTTTTTAAATAAATCTTACCATTACAATTTAATAATACATAAAAAGTTGACGTGTGAGGGTATGCTTGGTTGTAAAACATTGACCGATTGACAATTTAAAAAAAAAAATTGAATATACCCACGTAACACATCTATGTACATCCAATGGACGTACATTGGACATACACAAACGGATCACTGGACGTCCAATGGGCGTCCTATTTGAGACTAAATTGGACGTACATCTGGACGTCAGTTTGTGGACGTTTTTGGGACTACATTTGGGATCTTTTCCGACGTTCAATGTACGTCCATATCGTGCAGGTTCGTGGACGTCCATCGACAAACGCTTATTAGACGTCTTTGGGATTGTAAACGGATTCGTTTTGGAGGTTCACTGGACGTCTTATGTATGTCCATTTTGATTCAAATTATGGACATTAATGGACGAACTTATAAACGTTGTGGGATTAAAAAATAAATAAATAAAAAATGGAAAAAGCATGTATTCAAAAATAAATAAGCTTGAAAAAAATTCTAAATTCAAAAATTGTTACAATAACGATCTTTAACAAATAGAACTAACCATTAACAAATTAAATAACATGAAACTTATTCTTCAAAAATACGCATAAAGAAATATGTAAATTTAAGAATAATTTACAGTGAACAACTTTACCTATTTAACTATAACTATTAACAAACTAAATAACTAGAAACTTAACCTTAAAAAGTATGCACATTCAAAAATAATTACCATACAGAATTTAACTAATTATTAACAAATTAAACAACTAGAAACTTTGAAAAAAGTCATTTCAAAACAACACCGGTCCTTCACCACAATTTTTCCATTGCAGCTTTAATGTCCCTTTCGGAGGAACTAAATTTACACTATCTAAAAAAAGAAAATATTACACACCCCTTTCTTAAAATCATTTGAACTTACCAATATAATCAAAGCTGCAATTACAAAACCCACTTTTTCTCTACGACCTTGCATAATTCAAATTACATAATACAAATTCATGTAGGTATTATCAAACGGACGTGAGATTTGTTTCGTAAATTTATAATAAACTATTTCTCCCAATCGGGGCAGAGTGAGTTGCCTAAAATATGTAGAAAATATTTAAAAAAAAATTAAATACTTTGTCATTTTTACTTACGGCAGTCTCCAAAAACTCTTCAAAGGGCACTCACTCACTCAACGCCATCTTTATTTTACAAGCCGTGAACTAAGAAATTTGGCAGCAGTGTTGCTAGGCGGACATTTTGCATTCTTCAGTTCAGCATTGCATCATTTAGTTGTTGTTGATATTGTTATAAAGTGCAGTTAACGTTAGATAGTTGTGGTATTTTCAAACCTGTGTGTATTTATCAGAATATTTAACTCCAATATAGAAAGTAAGTACATTTAACCTTTGGTTCATGCTTTTCACATGAAAACTTTTTAGATGACTAGAAAATGTTGTGTCCCAAGCTGCAAATCGAATTACGAAAGTGTTTCCGTAAAGGGGCAAGCTGCAGTTACTACGTTTTCATTTCCAAAAGATGAAGAAACGAAAAAGAAATGGCTTCGAGCTATCCCGAGGAAAAATTGGCAGCCTACGAAGTATTCATCTGTTTGTATAAAACATTTTAACGAAAATGATGTTATATTAGATCAGATATACAAAAACGGGTCAACTGTTACTACGTTGCTATTAGCACACCCAAAATTAAAGGAAGACGCTGTACCCACAATTTTTCAAAATCTTCCAGTTTATCTGTCTTCAACTTCAACAGTAGTTAGACGAAAAGACCCTGAAGTAAGAAGGAAAGCGTTGCAATCAAAAGAAGCTGGAAAAATTGAAGAATTTGTAAAATCTGATATTATAAATGACTTTACAAATTTTCTTGACACTTTTCAAACAAAACTAAATGGTATAAACAGTGAAACAAAGTGGAACTTTAAAATTAAGAGCAACTTTGGTGTTTGGCTGTATTTATTAAATATTGAGTGTTCTAATAGTTCTTCTGAAAGTGAAACTGAGTTAAGTGCCGCCGAAATTTTATGTAGTGTTCTTGTGAAAAGTGATTTAACATTAAAACTCTTTATTGGAAAAGAAGAAATTTCTGCTCACGATTTGAACTGGATTCTCCCTTGTGATTTAAAATTATCTCGATGGTCGCAACTTGAAAATATATTAGTTAGGTATGCCAACGTAAGTCAACACAATTTAAGGACTCGATCTTTTGAATTTTTCTTGCAAAAGTCGTATGAAAATTTAGTTACGTGTAACGAAAAAGCTGAAGAAATGGAAGACTATCAACATAAAAAACAATTGGAACTTTTAATTGATCAGTTAAACATGATATTGTTAAAAAGACGAAAATATTCCCCAGCAACTATTTTGTTTGCATTTATGGCTTATTCATATTCATCGTCTTGTTACATGCTCTTACAAGATCATTTGCTGCTGCCTAGTAAACGATATTTACAACAAATATCTTCTAGATTTAATGTAAAACCAGACAAAAATCTTTCAAATACAAGTCACTATTTGAAACAAATTTCCAAAAACTTGACTGTTCGAGAAAAATATACAATATTACAAATTGATGAAATTTATGTGAAATCTAAGTTAGATTTTAAAGCCAATGGAATTGTTGGCAGTTCAGAAAATAATGCTAAGGATCTGGCAAAAACTATTTAAACTTTTATGATCTCTTCTGCTTTTGGTAATTTTAGTGAAGTTATTCGACTAGTTCCTGTGAATAACACAACAGGAGATCAGTTAAAGATACTCGTTAATGAGGTAATTGAATTTGTTCAAAAATGTGGTTTTCCTATAGTTGCGATACTAACTGATAACAATAGAATAAATCAGAATATGTTCACTTTAATTTCTCCAAACGAATCTATGCCAAATCCATGCTTCCCTGATATTAATACTTACCTATCGTATGACACTGTTCACATTTTTAAAAATGTTAGGAATAACTGGTTGAACAAAAAAGATACTTTTCACACTTTAATATATCCTGATTTTGAAAATTATACAATAAAACGGTATGCATGTTTCGAACATTTGCGACTATTTTTCAAGGACGAGCAAAATAAGTTAATTAAAAAAGCATATAAGTTGAGTTATAAAACTTTGTATCCCTCGAATTTAGAGAGACAAAACGTTTTGTTAGTGGATAATGTTTTTCATATGTCAACTATTGCTGCTTTACAAACGGAAGAAAAATGTACAGATACTGCAAATTTTTTACAAATTTTCCGCATCTGGTGGGATATTGTAAATTCTAAAAACCCTATCGTAGGAAAAATAAAAAGAAATGAATGGGCAGGACCAGTTTGTAGTATTGAGGATGAAAAGTTATTGTTTTTGAAACGTTTTTTGTCTTGGATAGAAGCATGGCAGTCTTTCAAGTACAAAGCTGGCTTAAGCTCCGACACATTTGAAGCAATAAGAAGAGCATCTCAAGTGTTATGTAAAATTGCTAACGATGCTTTAACAAAATTTAATGTTTCGTATGTACTCTTGGGGAAATTTCAAACAGACAAGTTAGAGAAAAGGTTTGGAATGTACAGACGACTATCTGGATCAAACTATAATGTATCAGTTAGGCAAGTAATTGAATCAGAAAACAAATTACGAATAAGACATATTTTGAAAATGATCAATAAAAAAGAAGCATGCTTTAGCAACTTTGCTAATGAAAGTACTGAATCAAATTTATATAATGTTGACATTGATCAATTTCGCCCCATTATAACTTCAAATTATCTTGAATTATGTGAAATCGAGGAATCAAGCTGCATATATGTTTGTGGCTATGGAGCACGATCTGTTTGCAAAAATCTGGAATGTACTGCCTGTGTTTTTTTATTTGAGGAAGGACGCGGTAGTAATGTTTGCAACGAATATTTTGACTTTTTACAGCGAGGTGGCTTAAGTGTACCAAGTTACCATGTTAAGTGTGTTTTCTTTCATATGTATGCTTTGTTAGAATATATTGTAGCTAATAGCGTGTGGGAAACAAAATTTTTGCAATCTTCCTGTCAAGAAGGCATTTTAATTCAACTGACACAGTTAAGCTTAAATTCCAATAACTTTTTTCAACAATTTGAATTACATTGTCTGTGTGGCAACGATGTTTCTAGATTGTTTAAAACATTGTATTCTGTTTTTGCAAATATCCTGTTGAATAACTACACAAAATATTCAAAAGAAACAAATGGCACTAAAAATTTAGAGAAAAAAAGGAAATTAGCTACGCTAACAAAAGAGAAGAATAAACGTTAAAAATATGTTATTTGTAAATAATGTTATTTAATGTTTAATAAATACCACAAAATAAAATTTCCTGCCCTTACTAACTTTTGTTTTATTTCTTAATACTATCAGAATAATGATGTAGTATGGATCATTTCATGTTAGTTATTTTTTAATAAGTTTCGATTGCAACCGACGTGCAATGATACCCGGCCTACTTCTGTGCATTAATGCGGTGTTGCCAAGCATGGCTTCACGGCTTGTAAATAAAGATGGCGTTGACTCACTACAACTGACGAAATAAGTGTACAGCACCAAATGCATCGAACAAAAGATTAAGGGTAAATAAGTTACTTGAAAGATGGTTCATTGCCCCGACCGCCGCTAGAATAAAGAAATTCCGAACCCTCAATAAAATTTCAAGGTTACGGCACATTCACCTTTCCAGCGTGCGAATAATAGCTGAATGTATTGCTTTAAATTTTTAAGTTTAAATATTTTATAATCTATTGATACAATTACCGAATTCAAATTTTTTTTCAATTTAAGTTGTTCAAAAATCTAATTAATTCACTCCATTTCTCTTAAAAACGAGACAGTTCCTTTGTGCAAAACTTCAATTACTTCTTGAAAATACCTCCCCAAATTGAAATCAAAATACCGGGCCACTTGAAGTTGTAAGATTGTGTTTTTGTTTAACGTAGAATGGGGTTAAATTAATCACTGTGAATTTTTAATTTTCTACAGCGTTTTACTTTACCTACAAAGTTTATTAACGTGATAATTAGTTGTAAACATGTATCACTTAATGATTTGTAGTGAAAAAAAAATTGATTGTTCGTTTCTAAATTAAATTATAATTAAAATAATTAGTGATCAACTTCATACTTAAAATGGGGTCAATTTGATTAGTGACGGAATCAAACAACTTTTTGATTATTAAACACAATAGAGGCAAATTTTATCAAAACTTTATTTACAGGTAACTGAAACTAAACAATTGAGGAGCGTCCATGCAAAACTACACATGTCCATAATATGTGCAAAGTGAGTTAATTATGGATTCTGGTTGTATTTTCAGTCCCTTACCAAAAAAAAAAAAACAATTCGTAAACATCTTAGGAAGTAGTGCCAACATGATAACGTTTATTTACAGTTTTCTCAAATTAAAGTTAATGGCACGGCATGAGAGGTTATTATCATATAACACAAAATACCTTTAATGGACATGTGCAGTTTTGCGTGGACGCTCCTCAATTCTTAAACAAAATTTGAACTAATTAGCAGTTATAAAATTGTATTCAAAGTTGTATCTCGCATTTTACATACGAATTGCTAAAAAATCGTTCAATAGTTTAATTAATAATTCACTAGAAACTCCTTATCTCGTAGATCTAATCAGGATATCAAAACAACGTATTCTTCATAAACGCAATGTCATAAAGTCATAAAGTAGTGAGTTTAATAATGCTTTTAGTTAAAGTTTCAAATTTTTTGATACATGTCGATTCGTTTACGGACCGATCGAATCAAGTACACGAATGTACGTCCAATGGACGTCCATACTGATCCATTTATGTACTGTCCGTTTATGTCCATGAATGTACGTCCAATGGACATCTATGTTGATCCGTTGATGGACGTCCAGATTAAGTCTATAAATGTACATCCAGTGGACGTCCCATTTATATCCATTGCTGTAATGTACATTTATGGATGAGCTTGTACGTCCATTGGACGTCCATTATAGACCCGCTTGTGGATTGTCCATAAATGGATAAAAAATGGACCAACATGTACGTCCATTGGACGTCCTGTGTTACCTGGGTAGGGATATTTACATTGTATGTTCAATTTTAAAATGTCCGAACTTAGAATTTGTGTTAGATTAGAATGCGTCTCCAAGCATTACTTTAAGGCAATACCACATATATCAAATCATTAATTTCAAATTTCTGAATATTATCACTTTTGGACATACATCGTTCTGCTTCACTGGTACAGAAACAACTGTCAAACTGACAAATTAAATTTGCAAAATGTATTGAAATGATGAACGAGTGGATATGTTCATAATCTACGGCGAGTGTCACAAAAATGTAGTTGTTGCAATCAGATTATACAGGTATTGTTACCCTGAGCGTATGCACCCAACCGACAAAATATTTAAACAGCTTGAAAATGATTTTTTTCCTATTTTAATGTCTCTGAATTCGGGGTGTATCTTACAATCGATGGCGTCATACACCGCTGTAAAATTCTGACTCGTCGAAAAGTAATACACAAAAAGCAACACTAATGGTACATGATGAAATGGTTATGAAATAATTGCTTATTTTTAAATCATTTTAATTGTACTTCTATAACTTTGTCTGTTCCAATAAAGTAACTTTTTTTATTTTTATTATTTTTATTATATACCTACCTATTAGTATAGGTACTATTACAACCTTTTTGGCGGCCGAAGTGGTGGTGTCGAAAACGAACTCAAACTCAACAATTTATTAACCAGATCAACACAAATATGTACAATAGATATAGGGTCACCACATTGATACAACTCCCGGTGGCAGATGTTTGATGAGGACCTCAGAAAGTCGGAGATTGATTGGTTCGGACGTGTAGACGGGCTGCTCGCCTTGGAGTGGAACCAGAGCCACGACTGGTCTTGTCGGTCCCTCAGAACTGGGTGTTCGTTGCAAACGACTTATCCGTCAAAGACGGGATTACCCAGTGGGTAATTTTCCCGCACTCGCGGAAACTAAACGGTACAATACCGAACAGATTGATAATTGCCTTAATCGGTTATTGTTTCCGCGAGTGCTGTTGGAATCGTACTCCCCCGCGTTCTCGATCTTTTCGAGGCCGAAATCGACCGTCGCCTGCTGTCACGTATTGATTCGTCAATTCAAACTCCCCACCATTCGTGACTTATGGCGGGTGAGTTGACCATATTTAAACGTTTAAAGAACACGTCACAGTACCTATAAAAAAGGTACATATAAAAATAATGGTGAGTCTTACAGTGATTAATAACCTACGGGGAGTGTTACAAAAATGCAGTTATAGTAGCCAGATTATAAAGGCATCGCTACCCTGAGCGTAAACTCCCAACCGACAAAACATGTAAACAGCTTGAAAATGAATTAAGGAAAAATTGACCAAAAGCAAAAAGGCATAGGCTTCGAACAGCAACAAACATGGACAACGAAGTTTGTGTAAAAGAAGTAATAGACGATAACCTCCACGCAAGCCAATGCTAGATATCTCGGCAAACTGGAATAAGTCATTCATCAGTATGTAGAATTAGAAAAGGAAATAAATTTCATCCCTACCATGTGACCTTAGTGCAAGAAATAAAGGAAACGGACTATGCACGATGTTACAATTACAATTACAAGATAAGGTAGCATCCCACATCGTAACTCCCGCGGCTCGGTGCACATTCTCGTCAACAGAAAATTGAATACCGCGACGTTCCACGTCTTCATCTAATTTTCATGCGTCAATCATGCACCCCTAAACATCACTGAACATCACCCGATACCACTTCACTCCACTCCACTGTTTTAAAAGTTATGAAAATAAAAACCATGTCATCCATACCATAATTTAACGAAGCAAGTGTTCAAATTGACGTCTATCATTTTCTATACAGGCTCGACTGCGTCTCATAAAAGATCCAAGAACTCTACTTAACATTTCTAGTGTGATTTCTCTACAAATTTTGAAATGGAGTTTCGTATACTTTATTTTTTACAAGTTCCCCATAGGAAGAAATCCAAAGGAGTCAAATTCCGACTACGGGGTGGCCATGCATTAACGCTACCTCGTCCTATCCACTTCCTTCGAAATCTGCTGTCCAAAGAAATTCCCACATGTCGCGCAAAATTGAGAGGGGCCCCATCTTGTTGAAACCACACTGTTCTTCTAATTTCTAAGGGCACATTTTTCAAAAGTGTTGGTAAAATGTTTTGCAAGAAATTTAAATAAATATCACCGGTCAAATCATTTCCAAAAAAATAGTGACCAATAATGTAATCGTATACTATCCCGCACTACACATTGATTGAAAAGACGTTTTAAAAATGGCTTTGTCGTATCTAGTGTGGATTTTCCAAGACATAATAATGGCAGTTGTGGCGGTTAACTGCTTCATTATTTAAAAATTTTACCTCATTGCTGAACATCACGAATCTTAAAAAATCTGCCTAGTGATCTACCTTATCTTGCATAAAATTACAAAAATTGTAATACTGAGCATAGTCAGTTTTCCTTAATTCTTGCACTAAGGTCACATGGTAGGGATGAAATTTATTTCCTTTTATAATTCTACATACTGACGACTGACTTATTCCAGTTTGCCAAGCAATCTTTAGCGACCCTTGTCATATTCCCCTGAGCATTTTCCATAATTTCATTTCTTGTCACTAATAGTCCCTTCCTAAATAATAGGAGTAATAATAATAATAAATTGGAAAAAAGATGAACTTGCGATTTGCGTAAATTAACCGTAATAGAAAATTTTCTGTCCATTACATTTCAAGCATCCACAACACACTTTTATTTATTGTAACATAAGACTGTCGAGTTATTGTTTCGTGTCATTACGTTCTGTCCCTGTTTGATGATGTTTGTAGGCACTGAACACATTCGCTCTACCCAGATATAATGTCAGTTTGTTTTCAAAATATTTTATGATTATAATACATTGCAATTTTTTCTTTGGTTCTTGATAGACATGAACATTTCATTCTTTGTTAGATTTACTCTATTATTGTACTCATCCGTCTATAATCAAAAAATTGAACGTATACATAGCGGTGTACAAAATTAGCTCAGACTTGTCTCAATAAAACTACCTATATACTGTAGTTACATAATTGTAATAATAACTGAATATCAAATAATAATAATAAACAAGCTCGAAAAAGGTATCACACCGTCTTATGTAGTGATCACCTCAGTCGGACAAATTTTGGAAAGCAAATTTTAGGTGGAAGTACTTGGTTAATATTTACTGGGTGGCCATAAATATTCAATATCATGGTACCTTTCAAATGGCATTTAACGTTTAGATGAGGTAGCTGGATTCGTTATTTTTCTAATGAGTTGCTCAATTAATAGGTACCGCGATAACAGATGTTTATGGTCACTCAGTAGTACTTTATTTTCCCGATGTTTTGCTGGCAAGAAAGCTATTCATTTGTCGGTTAGCTAATAGGGCGCTGATCGTCCTAAATAATCAAAACCATTTAGAAACTTAAAGGGTACGTTGAATATATTGTAGGCGAATACAAACGTGTCTTTCGACAAAGACGTTTCACGTTGGACAAAATTTTCACAATAAATTAATAAATAATCAAGAGGTACTGGAAATTTAACAACGGACTTCACCAACTAATTGTTGATTTCAAACAAGCTTACAACAGTGTTCTAAGGATGGAACTTTGCAAACCAATGATAAACTAGGCTTTCCAAATAAGCTATTTAAGTTAACACAAAGTGGGTCAATTATTTTTCAAACGATTTGAAGTGAACAACGGACTCAAGCAGGAAGATGCTATATTTAACTCCTTTTCTACATTGCCCTTTATCATCTGAAGGGCCGCAATAAAATCTCTTACAGCAGGCCAAGCAATAAAGCGTTTTTTTATGCCATAAATACTCCCCGGAAACCAACTGTGCGATTACATAAAGGACAGTTAGTAGATCAATTTGGTATAATTTTCCACTCGAGGACCATAATTTTTAATTTGTTATGAACAATTTAGAAGAAAAAATCGTTTTTTTTTTAGTTCTTTGCTTGTAAAATGGAAACTAATGAAGCAATTTTAATATTGTCAATAGACGAATTGTAGAGAATTAAATTACGAAGAGAATGAGAGGTCGAATGTCCCGATCGAATAATTAGAACCGGAGAAAACCCGGAAAACCCGGAAATTTCAGTGTTTTCTAAAAAAAATCACAATTCCGACATTTCTTAATTTTAAGAACTGAAACTTTGCACGCAGATAGCTATTTATATGTATTTTATGCTTGCACAACCCAGACTCTGTCGGACTAACGGTTATTGCACAATCAACATTTCAATTTTCTTCTGTGATATGTTCCAGGAGGGCTTCTTGCTCCTGTGGTTGATTTAAATTTTAAAAACAGAATTAGAAACTAGACGTACACAGCAACAAAACTTTCATTTTCGATTTTTCATAAATTGCAGTGAAATAGATGAAAATCGGTCGTGAATATGAGTAAAAGCGGCCGACCCCGCGAAAGTGGTCAAGTAGTGGGGGGTGATAGTCGGTGAATGGAAGCGCAGCGCGGTTCTATTCCTATATAAGAAACTTCCCCTCAGCTGCAGATCTTCCCCCACTACTCGACCACTTTCGCGGGGTCGGCCGTTTTTACTCATATTCACGACCGATTTTCACCTCTTTCAGTACATTTTATGGAAAATCCAAAATGAACGTTTTGTTGCTGTACACGCCTAATTGCCAATTCTGTTTTTAAAATTTAAATCGGACAACCACAGGAGCAAGAAGCCCTCCTGGAAAATATCGCAGAAAAAAATTGAAATGGTGATTGTGCAAGAACCGTTAGTCCGACAGAATCTGAGTTTTGCACACATAAAATACATATAAATAGCTATCTGCGTGTAAAGTTTTAGTTCTTAAAACTAAAAAATGTCGGAATTGTGAATTTTTTTAGAAAACACTGAAATTTCCGGGTTTTCCGGGTTTCATCCGGTTCTAATTATTAGATCGGGACATTCAACCACTCATTCTTTTCGTAATTTAATTCTCTACAATTCGTCCATTGACAAGATTAAGATTGCTTCATTAGTTTCCATTTTACAAGCAAGGAACTAAAAAAAAAACGATTTTTTCTTCTAAATTGTTCATAACAAATTAAAAATTATGGTCCTCGAGTGGAAAATTATACCAAATTGATTTACTAACTGTCCTTTATGTAATCGCACAGTCGGTTTTCGGGTAGTATTGTAATGACCCAAACTTGCCGCCAAATATTTGAATATCCCAAACGCACCGAAATAAGCCGCGAAATTCAAAATTGACCATAAACGCGTGATTGTCAAGAATTAAGGTAGGACCCGTCGTTGTGTTGAAGTAAGTGCGGCAAGCGTTCTGGATGCAACGGTGAGAATTTTTAGCGGAAGGGATGTCTTCAATAAAACAATAGCATAGTGGAGAATGCCTTTTTAATTCAATTCAACGACCGCTAATGATACAACACACACAAAATAACGAGAACAGTGAAACCTCCACCCAAACTATTCCCTCAGGCATCTTATCAAATTATACTCAAACAATACAGAAAATTAACACCAACACCGACATGCACAACATAGAGAAATCGTCCATTTAAAAAAAAACATAAAAGAGATGTGGTTATGATATCAAAACATTAAATGTTTAGGTTGAACCGTCGAATCACCTGGAACATAAGGCAGATTATACCGACGACCTGGATAAATTTTGATTGGTAAAAATGATTATTATCACTTGGGCATGAAATAACAAGAACCATTTGTTCTAATTGTTTAACCGCGCTACGGACTGTTGGTGCCTTTCCAGGCACACGATCCTAAAGTCACTATATCTATCAAAGTAGCGCAATAGGTAAGGATAATGTGTTAGACAGAGAAAACACTATTTGGAATCACAATGGCGGAGTGACAGTCTCCAAACGGTTGTCGGTTGTCAGTTGTCATCGGCGGAATTTCGTGTTTTTGTCAGGTTTTTATCGCCTTTCGTAAACCTCGTAGATTCCACGTGAAAATTTAACTGCATCTTTGATTTCTATACACATTTATTGTTTTGTTGCATACTGTGTGTCGTTGTTTGCGGTGTTGGACTAACTCTGAACAGTGAACATGCCTGGATGTTGTGTACCACATTGCAAAAATAGATCCGAAAATCGTTTTCGGTTATTTAGATTGCCACAAGGTAAAAATTAACAATTTCTTGTATTCAGATTTAATGGTCACATATTACGTTTTAAGGTCAAAATGATGTTAATAGAAGAGCATCTTGGGTAAAAAGTATTGGAAGATCCGATCTAAAACCTATGTCTATGATTTGTGAAGTAAGTACATTATTTTTTTTTGTGTGTTGAGGTTATGACAAAATTGAATTGTTATAGGTTCATTTTTCACAACAACAATTTGAAAGAAATCGGAGTGACAATCGAAGATTATTACGTCGTGATGCAGTTCCCGATTTAAAAATGACTGCCACTGAAAATAGTATTTATCCTGACAGTGATGTAGAAAAGCCAGGATGCCCTTCTGAAATTAACACAAAGTAGAGAAAGTACAAAGAGAGTGATGAATCTAGTGTTACGGTTGAATTATTGTCACAACATGTGAATAATGGTAAGAAATTTCAATTGGAATATAAATTAGTTCTAAATATGTGCAATTTTGTTAATTTTAGATAATAGTGAGTTACAAGTTGATGGAGATGTGAGTGATTTATCTCATGACAATGTTGAGACAGAAATATCAGAATTGCTTGCAAATAGCGACCTTTATCAGCCATCTCAGAATTATATTGAAGAGTTAAAACGCGCTCTAAGAAAAGTTGGGAAAAAATATAGCATGTATAAACGAAAATATGAGCAGAAAGAGGAAAAACTGGCAAAAGTATTCAACCACGATCAGTTACAGTTTTTAAAAACAGGCTCGCATCGAGGAACAAAATGGAGCGAAGAAACTGTAACAAAGGCTATAAAATTATACCTAGCTTGTGGTGAAAAGGGATATACAGAATTGCGAGAACAAAATCTCCCATACCCAAGTATTCGTACAATACAGCATCGTCTTCACAACTTGAAATTTGAAGAAGGCATTCTCCAAGATATGTTTAATGTAATGAAACTAAAAGTACGTATAACAACCCCGTTGCTAACCTTTTGATAACCGAACCTTTTTGGTAAGCACGGCCTTGAGTCAATTAAAAATCAATTTGTTTTTAAAAATGATTCATGGTGTTTGAAATTTTTTCCAACTTCACGCTTAAGATTTCTTTTACTTTCAGATAGCGTCATTCCAGCCTCAGGAGAAGCATGCCTGCTTGCTTATTGATGAAATGGCAATTAAACCAGGCCCTGTCTATGACAGTTCAACCTCGAGAACTTTGGGTCGGCCCACAATCAATGACTCTGCAGGAAGATGTGATGGTTTGGCCACGCATGGATTAGTATTTATGCTGGCAGGCGTAACCAGTAGGTGGAAGCAAACGGTGGCTTATGAATTCACAGGAAATTCCATATCTTCTCAAGATTTATTACAAAAAATCATGACGATAATCACAAAAGCACATGAAATTGGACTTTCAATTCGTGTCGTCATTTCCGATATGGGTCCACAAAATAGAGGGTCTTGGAGGTTACTAAACGTAGTAACTGGTAAACACAGCGAAATTAAGAATTATACATTGCACCCTTCTATTCCTGAAGAAAAATTATTTATAATGCCTGACCCCGTACACATTTTTAAGAACGTTGCCAGTGCGTTGACGAATGGACGCAAGTTTTTCCTGACTGAAGAACTTCGTGAACAATTTCAGTTGCCGTCAACAGAAATTTCATTGGATCCGATTAAAACAGTAATGCAACTGGACAAAGATGATGTAATTAAATTATGTCCCCGTCTGAAGGAAAATGTAATTAACCCAAACCATTTTGAAAAAATGAATACTGCCTTAAGTGTTTCTTTATTAAACCATGATGTTGCGGCAGCAATTCTGTATTATGTGGGTACTAACAGGTTAGAAGCAAAACATCAGACGACGGCATGGTTTATTATTATTATGCATAAATGGTTCAAATTAATGAGTAGTAGATGCCAAAAGCTAGCTTTCGCATATGCCAATCAAGAGGAATATGAAAATACAATACGATTTTTCCATTCTTTTATAAATATAATCAGAAATATCACACTAAGTGACAAGGTTTGGAAACCTTTTCAGACAGGACTCATTTTGGCTACACAAACGGCACTGGATCTGCAAGAAATATATTTGAATCGCGAAAAACTTAACTATTTTATGTTGGGGCGTCTAACTCAGGATGCGTTAGAAAATTTGTTTTCTTCTATTCGAAGAAGACGAACCTGATGCCCGAGAATTTAAGTTTGCCCTCAGAATGGTGTGTCTGTCACAATTTGAAGGAAAAATACACCACGGGAATTACGGCATTGCTGATGCCGATCACTTGGTTCGCTATTGTGATTCAATAAATACCCTGCAACCAAGTGCGCAATTTAATGATGCAAATGAAACAATTCACTATGGATTAATGGCACATTTTGCAAATTGTAAATTAAGTGTCAATGTCAAAGAAGCTTTGTACAACTTTATTGGTGCATTGTTATTAAAGGTTAAGAAGAACTTTAAAAATTGCCACGCATGCTATTCTTCTCTCCTTTTGAAACAAGGTGATCACATCTCAGTAGGGCACTTCACAAAATTGAGAGAATACAAAGAAGAAAAAGAAAATCTGTGTTACGCAAGCCAGCAGTTATTTAATTTTATATGTGAGTGTGAGGTAAAATTTAGATTTTACGAAAAGCAAATTCTTAAAAACAAAATCAATGTGAGTCAACTAGTGGACATTTTTACAGAAGCAGAGAATATACCACCCATCCCTAATTGTCATGGTGTATTGAAAAATTTAATACATATTTTTGTTAAAAGTAGAGTTTACTTTACACTTAGGGATAAAAAAAAAAAATTACAAACAAACAGGACAGTCGTAGCGTGGCCATGAACGCCACAGTTAATAATCCCAATCATAATAAATGAAATGTTGCCATTACAAATTTTTGTTTGATTTACAACTTTATTTTTACCTTCTTCAAATTTCACAAACTACTCTACATAAATACAGTCGAATGCAAAAAATTTTGGTTGTGAATGTCATTTTTTTACAAACTTCCATCCAAATTGCAATATTAGTCCAACATTTCAAATTTGCCGCGTAATTTTGGAATCACAATGGCGGCCAAATTGCGCTACTTTGATAGATATAGTGACTTTAGGTCCAGCACTACAGTGCGCCGTGGAGGGCGGCCAGTAACTCTACCATCTTGCCTTTTCGAACGGAGAGAGAACGTCACAGCAATTAGACACCCAAATGGAGGGCCCGGTTTTCACTAGTTTGCCGACCACCAGGTACTCAAATTCCTTGGCCAATAAATGGAAGGTCCGGCTGCTATATCGTACTACTGTACTACCAGATTTGCCAACCACCAAGTACTCAAATTATACACAGTTATCCGTAGTTAGAGACCTACGGGTCTTTATGGTTATACTCAATCCTAAGGAAATCAACAAAACAAAACCCTGCGACTCCGCCACTGGTAAGAGCTGCAACCGGTATTCCGTGGTGGTAACAAGATGATAATGATAGATAGATGATAGATGATAATTTAAATTAAAGAAATGGACGATTTCTCTCGTTTACAATTAACATACAATTATTTAAACAATAAGCCTGAATGTCACTAATTCGCATGCCATTACTTATACATCGCCGCTTAATACAAGCCTTCTCGCGTATGGAGTTTTACGCCCCCGGACACTCCTTAACTTACGGCGGCACAGGAAGGCGAACCCACGCCACGCCGTTCGCTTCTGTCTTTTAGGTACGCTGGACTAGGACGCTGGCCAAGCGAGTATGGCCCTTACTATAAATCTTCGGCGTCTCTTGGTTAAACACAAAATGAAATGGAAACGCCTCGATGTGGCCGTCCAAAACACATCGCACGCGCCCCGGAATGACACATTTAATTAATCCAAGCCGGCCCTGCTTCGACGCGCGCCAAACCACATGCAGCTTAATCTAACAAGCTAAATAGGAAGAACATACAATACCCGGGCCGAGAAAACCTGCACGAATTACCCCACTAATTTAAAAATACATCCACAAGAAGAAAACACCTTTCAATTCAAAACATAAGAAAGGAAAACGACCTTTATGGCTCGAAGTTCTTCGAACGCGTCGCTTTCCTTCCAACCCACGCTATCTTCTCTATACGGCCAAACAATAATCAAAACATTACCTCGATCAAAAACACGGGAACTGGGCACAATACAAATAAATGAACAGAAACAAAACAAAGTGTTTCAACAAACCACAGAAAAGGATTAAAAGCAATCAACACAAAAACAACGCCCACGCATGAAGGCTATATCACCAGAAGTGACGCTCAAAAAAAGTACCGTTAAACTTTCGCTGTTGTCAAGCCTAGGTTTTTATCAAGTTGGCGCGTGTGTCGGGTTGCCTGCGGTTCAGGGGCAAATTTAAATTCATTTCCTACAGTATTTATGGCAAATTATGACATTTGTTTTGCTCTGTTGCTTGGCCTACAGCTACATACAACAATAGTCCAAACTTTCTCATAGCATTTGTGGATATAATCGGCAGAAGTCGACTCAACGTTTAGGACGCTTTTATCAATAGGAAGAAAATAAAATAATTATGTAAAATAAACAAATACAACTTTAAATGCGTGGGAACAGTACTAACACAAAACATAAATGGAACAGAAATTAACTGCCGAATCCAGGCCGGCAATAAAAGTTTTTAAGCACTCAGTTATGTTTTTAAATCTAAACAAAACAAAAAAATTCCGTTTACAAAACTGTGATAACACCTCTATCAACCTATGACTGTGAGGCATTGCGTTGACAGTGGCAACCGAAGAATAATGAGGAATATATATGGAGCTATCTTGAACTCAGAGACAAGTTCATTCCGTATCCGTACTAATGAAGAAGTAAAATACTTATATATCAGCCCCATAGAGAAGATTACAATGGACAAGGCATCTAAGACGATTACCACACAACCGAATGGTCCAACTAACTTGGGAAGGAGCTCCGGATAGCAAGAAACCTTTAGGCAAATTACTAAGTTGACTAAGATCTTTCTAGGGTTGTAAAGGTCACAGGAAGAGAGAGAGAGAGAGAGAGAGAGAGAGAGAGAGAGAGAGAGAGAGAGAGAGAGAGAGACAGAGACAGAGACAGAGACAGAGACAGAGACAGAGACAGAGACAGAGACAGAGACAGAGACAGAGACAGAGACAGAGAAAGGATTCTACATTGTTGATTTTAAGATATATAATAATATTTGATTTATAAAGTCATAAAATCAACAAATGAATTAGATACCGATCACATAACCAACTCGTGCGGAGCGAGTTGGCGCTAATTTCGTTTGTCAGGTACAATTCGTACAAAAGTGTGATTACTGAAAAAATAAGGTGAATTTGAATTATAAACAACGGTAAACGAGGAGCGCCCACCGTTCTAAATGGATATTATACACATTAGGGTAAAATACACAATATGACTGTGAGGGAATTAACGAGAATAACACAAATACGGGGATTTAGCATGCTAAACTCAAGATCATGAGTACTCCTCTAATTTAACAGCAGTCCCTGACGAAAAGAGCCCAAGACACAGAGGTATTAATAAGCTCCAACTCATCATAACGGCCTCTAGCTTGTTAGAGAGAGTCATCATTTCTCAAAATTGACCAATACGGCTGTTCTAAGTTGCGCTGTATAAATTTGTTGAACACATTGCATGCGGTTTCAGCTACCAACCACACAAAGAACCTTTTACAAATCAGAAATAGGAAACTCATTAAGAAATGCTGAACCACATTATTCTAAATACTTAGTCACAGCAGAACAGAAGGTTGTCTGGAGTTTCGACATGAACTTCATAAGCTACTTTGGATAACTAGGAGATATAACACTAAATGAGCTTTTGTTAACGTGATGATGTCAAGCTTTTAACACTTGGATACACAGCTGACTACAACACTGCCGGTGAATAGTTTCTTAACCATTCCTATGCAAATAACGTAAAGAGAAAAGGCCTAATAAAACTCTTTGAAGTAAAAAATAAAAATAATTTACGCAATAGATACGGATTAACTATCTAACACCAAAAAGCACCAACATGAACTTCCCAGGTAACACTTGTGCAATCTTATCCAATAGCATCGAGATATCCCATTGCTAGACTAGTTTAGCATCCGAAACTAATCATGTCCTTTTCTAATTTGCTGTGCATAGTTACCTTTCAGTCCCACTCATTCATAGCGTTGCTTCGCTAATACTTTTGACCTTCTTTAACTTGTTGAAACGATACTGAATTAACAATTTCTTTTAAGCTTTCATATATTGTTGCAACAATAAGTAGACAAAGTAATTAGTGAATGCAGTCTAAATTTAACTACATTTTAAAATGTCCAGAATTAACGAAAATTTCATTTAATCTAAAATATTTTTTAATATCATTGTTATATTAAAAAAACTAACAGAACTTGTAAGTTGCAAAATGTGCGAAAAATTATTTTAGGAAACGTTATGAAATAAACGACGCTATCATCGCTGAAATTTAAAATTAACATTAACAATTGTTTTTCTTCAACAATGACAACATTTTTTGCATAGTTTTTGGATCTCTTGATCTATCCAAAATTTACATAATTAAATTATTTTCGATTCAGTCATTTATAAAAAGAACAACTTAAGTCGTGTATTAAGAAAAAAAAAATTACTTCAACGTTTCTGTAAAGTGACCGGGACATGCCATTACATTTCAAGGCAATTTACAGGTAAATATTATTGTGTTGTAAATATTTTAGTTTTAAACCAATTTTTAGAACGAAATGCACTTTATAATACAATAAATTAAGTAGTCTTATGGATTGAACAATATATTTTTATTCAACATAATGGAAGTGAAAATACATAAGTTTATGTAGAGTAGATGATACTATAAAATTGAAAACTAATCAAATTTTTAAAAATATTAAGACAAAATTAGTAGGGGACAGGTGTCATGAAAGGGACATTTTTCTTTAAAACGTTATATATTTCAACCTAAATGCCTCATTTAATTTAAAAAATAGATATATGATGAACAGAAATTTAACTACATTGTAATGTAACTATAAATAGTGCAACGTAAAAATAATCAATGTAAAAAATGATTGTTGTGTACACTGCATTTGTCCCTTTCATCACCATTCAGGTATTAAAAGGGACACCTGAAGTATTTAAAGGGACACAAACAAACAAGGGTATATATACACATAAAATGTGTTCTACATGAGCCCACTAAATTTTGAAAGGTTGACACTAAAGGAATAGAAGCCTCTCACTCGTTCACTACCCACATGTTGATATGGCGTAGGTAATTTCATTGCAATATGTCTCTTATTAACATCTGCTAAGTCTTTAGATTCTGGAAATTTAAAATTAGAAGTTTTTTTGGTTTTTCCATAAATGATACTGAAAATTCATTATGCTCCACAATTTTTAAAATTTGTGCTACTGCATGGTTAACCATGTCTTTTTTTATTATCAACTTCACCAAAATAAAATCATTTTCCTTTAGGTCTTTAGTTTCGTCTTCAACCTCCTCTTGATTGAACTCTTCGTCTGCATCACTTTCATCATACTGTATTTGTACGTCGCTTTCTTCACTGCTACTGTCAGCTAGTACTATTCTTTTTAACTGATTTCGTTTCTTTATAGCTTTTCTTAATTTTTCTTCTTTCAGCTGCTGTTCCATTGCGATTTGGTTTTTCTCAGGTGTGTCTGTTAATATTCGAGAAGATCCTCGTTTCCTTCCACGGTTGCTATTGACTTTTCGGGCAGGTGCTTTCGGAAAAGGTCTAACCAGTTCAGGGGTAACACTTAAAATAGTGACGGGCAAAATTTCGTTAGCATTTTCGTTACTACAGGAATTTGTTGAAGCAAGTGGTATACAATCTAGATGGTTCATTTGTTGCATTTATGTCAGTGGTATTGTCAACCCTTAAAGGTTCAGTGTCCAATGGTCTATCTGATACATATGCAGTTAAAAAATCTTGTTCACCAAAATTTTCCGAATTAAACGGAAAAATGCCAGCTTTTCGATATCCAGATGAGATATTGGTAATAGTAAAGGATTTTCCATAAGCAACGGTAGCAAATTTTGGTAAATGATAGATGGTAACAGTTTTACCAGGTTTAGACACCGTATAATCGTTTAAGGTCACTTTAAAAACAGTTTTGAATGGATCGAAGATTGACACGTCAAGCGGTTGCAACCTGTGGCTGCAGTGCGGCGGGAAAGCGAGTAACACAACTCCATTTTCTCTGGCATGCATGATTACATCTAAACTAATGTGACTATCGTGATTATCCATGATAACTAAAATTGAATGATCTTGTGTTCGTTTGACATGTTTAACAAAATGCTGAAAAGCTTTAAAAAAGTTTTCGGAAGTCATCCATCCCGACTTGTGTGCTAGCCCTAAACTTCCAGCAGGAGCGTCTTGTATCATGAAATCCTTAAACTGCACACGAGGAAATATAAATACCGGTGGGACAGTATTGCCTGTTGCTGAAACAAAAGCTAACATTGTCACTAGTTGTCCTCGTTCGGCTGATGTTGCTCGACCAATTTGTTTTGAACCACGTTCTCCAATAATTTTTGGAAGTTCTGTGACAGTCGTCAACCCCGTTTCGTCAGTGTTGTAAATATCAGCAGGGTTAAATTTATATTTCGTCAGTACTTTTAGCAAATTATTGTAAAATAAATCGACGTTATGTTTATTAAATGCAGTGGCTCGAGATAAGCTTGTTTTTTCTGGGCGCCTCAAAGAGAGATCGGTATGACGACGCATGAATCCTTTCAACCAATCACATCCCTCTGTGTGTATAGGAAGAAACAAATGCGGAATAAAACACCAGCATATTTTTATTCGGTGAAGTCTACTTTTAACAATTATTTCAATTTCTGTTTAGGTAAATTACCGGCATCCCTGAAACATTTCTAGGTAGAATATTATTGTGTTGTAAATACATTACTTTTAAACCAATCTTTAGAACGAAATGCACTTTATAATATAATAAATTAAGTAGTCTTATGAATTGAACAATATATTTTTTATTCAATTAAACAGAAGTGAAAATATCCAAGTTTATGTATAGTAGATAATTCTATAAAATTAACATTAAAAATATATCAAAAAAAGGAAATAGTACTATATATTATAAAATATCAATTAAAATTAAAAACTAATGAAAAATTAAAAAATTAATCTAAAATTAAAATTAGTAGTTTGTGGGAAATCTTCCAACGTCGATAACTTCCTTCAAACGATTGCTCATTGATCGAACTAATCGTTCGCAATTAGTTCGACCACGAAATCTTTCCCATATTCGAAGGCAGTGGTTCAGGAGGGTCTCTCTGGTCCGGATATTGTTGTGAGCATCGTCATTCCATTCCTTCACCATACTATCCCACAAGTTTCAGGTGATTTGGAGGGCCACGGAATTACTTCCAACTCCGGATGCTCTTCCCACACATAACTAATTTTAATTTTACATTAATATTTTAAATTTTTTTATTATTTTTTAATTTTATAGTATTATCTACTATACATAAACTTATGTATTTTCGCTTCCGTTATGTTGAATAAAAAATATATTGTTCAATCCATAAGACTACTACTTAATTTATTGCATTTATTGCAGAAAGTTTAAAATTTCGTTCTAAAAATTGGTTTAAAACTAAAATATCTACACACAATAATATTTTTGCTGTAAGTTGCCATGAAATATAATGGTCTGTGCCGGTCAGTTTACAGAATCGTTGACTTAAGTTATTCTTTTTATAAATGACTTTGAATGGAAAATAATTTAATTATGTAAATTTTGGATAGATCAAGAGATCCAAAAACTATGCCGAAAATGTTGTCATCATTGAAGAAAAACAATTATTAATGTTAATTTTTAAATTTCAGCGATGACAGCATCGTTTATTTCATAACGACTTTGATTTCGTTCTTTAAAATTATATTTCGCACACTTTGCAACTTACAAGTTCTGATAGTTTTTTTAAGTATAACAATGTTATTAAAAATTACTTTAGATTAAATGAAAATTTTCGTTAATTTTGGACATTTTAAAATTTAGTCAAATTTAGACTGGTCCACTAATTACTTTGTCTACTTATTGTTGTAACAATATTTGAAAGCTTCAAGAAATTATTAATTCATTAGGTATCCTTACAAGAAGTATGAATGAGTGGGACTGAAACGTAACAATGCTCAGCAAGTTAGAGAAGGACATGATTAGTTTCGGACGCTAAACTAGTCTAGCAATGGGATGTCTCGATACTATTGGCACAGATTGTACATCCAATGGTTGCAGTACATTGGACGTACACAAACGGATCATTCGGACGTCCAATTTAAGACCAAATTGGACGTACATATGGACGTCAGTTTATGGACGTCCAGCGGTGGACACTGATTGGACGTAATATGACCAATCACTTTTGTCGAACTTGTTAATTTCCGTACATTAATTTTATTTAATGGGATGTAAACTCCCCTTAATTCATACGAATCGTAAAAATATCAATTAATGTTGTGATGAAATTAAACTTCTAACATCCGTTGTTTATAAGTCTGAATTCGCAAAAATAAAATAGTCAACGATATCCCACATAAATTAGATTATTTCTTACGATTTTGTTTTTTGGACGATCCTTTAATAATAAGTAGAGATACAAAGCTGCATTTATTTTTGTTTATTTTTTTGTCAAAATGAAATTTTAGTAAATATTCAAACACAAAATATTTTCTCAATTTTAGTCGTTCCAAAATTCAATTATTAATTCAATAGCAACTTCTTGTTTTACATCTCATTATCTCGTAGATCTAATCAGGATATCAAAACAACGTATTCTTCATAAAGTCGAAGTCATAAAGTCGTAAAGTAGTGAATTTAATAATGCTTTTAGATAAAGTTTCAAATGTTTTTATACATGTCGATTCGTTTATGGACCGATCAAATCAAGTCCATAAATGTATATCCACGGGACGTCCCATTTATATCCATTGCTGTAATGTACATTTTTGGATGGACTTGCTTGCGGACCCATTAATGGATAAAAAATGGACCAACACGTATGTCCATTGGACGTCCTATGTTATCTGGGTCGTTACATATTAATTTAATTTTTTGTTGAAAGTTAAGAGTTTCGATGAATTTTTATTATACGAAGATTGCATGACTGGCATAATTCACAAGTGATATAAAATTTTCAGGTTGAAATTATACGTTGTGAAAGAGTAAATGAAGTGTAGCGGTTTGTTTTCGTTCAGTTATGAAAACAGTTCTTACAAAGTTTGTTGGAAAGATTGAAATTTAGTGGCCGTAAGAGAGTTGGGGAACAAGTGTTATTGATATGATTATGATTGATTTTATTTGTAGTTCACTCAAGGGCAAAAAGGTATTACCGTATATCCCGGCGTATAACACGTAGTTGAAATTTTGAATGATTTTCTGAATTTTCTTCATATATTCGGCGTATAACACTCATCTGATATCCAGACGTGAAAAATATCTAAGTACCTAGCTTAAAGAGAAGGTAGGTCTCTGTAGGCACAAAAAGAAATTGCATTTTTGCAATTCCAGTGTATTGTAATAGTTGAGTTATTTATGACGGCTGACCGTAAGCTGACTGACCGTCATAAAGTAGAGGACGTTTTGCATATCCCAATATCTCTAATTTCTAAAGCAAAAATTTTTATACCCGGCATATAACACGCACCCAAAAATTTGAATTTATTTTTTAATCTTAAAAGTGTGTGTTATACGCCGGGATATACGGTATTTTTCGAAACTATTAGAAGAAAGGTACAATACGAAATATTTGTCTACATATTGTGAAAATGAAATGTAAATAGCAATTTTATTTAATTTTCGCAAGTTTATAAAATGTGAGGAAATAAAGGAAATAAATGGCTTTTGTAATTAATGTGGATATTTCGTAGTATGTAGTAATTGAAAATATAGAAATAAAAGTGTAAGTGGAAATTTATTCTTTCATGCCAAAATGTTAAAAGAATAATTAATTACGATGTGCGTTATATTCTTTTAATATACGTGCTGGCAAATAAAAGTTATACAAAGAGAATTTAATGTTACTGCAGACAAATTAGCTAAAAATCAGCAAATAAAAGAAATAATTTATATCCTACTAATTTTTTGAGAATGAGTTAATGGGGTTATAAATAAAGGAGAAAACAGTTCCCATCATTATTGTGGTTATGATAGGGCGAGGGCCCGGTTTTTTCAGATGATTACCATGTCTGCCGTATAGCCTGTCTTGAAGAGTAGGTCTTGGCACTCGGAAGTGGTCATTGGTCTTTCTAATCAAAACCTAACCACATTGTATTAAGCCAAGTGCTTCTTTCAATGACTCTAAATAATAATTGAATAATTTCTCGTTTGACAGTCTCATTTTTGTTGTAATTCATTTTGAGCTGGCATCTAAAAATATTGCAAACACATAATAGTTTGAGTTATTTTGATTAATGCAATATTTAAAATGAGTTGGCCCAGAAAAACCTATTCTCGGGCATTCTGAGCTTAATAATTTATGCGGTTGGTGTTTTAACTGTCTTTGCAATAAGTATGATTACAAACTGATCTGGACTTTAAGCACTCTTTCACTAGTGATTAGTAGCAAGATAAAATAAAGATGTAACTTTATAGAGGCTGAATAAGCATCGAATATTATCACGAATTCAAACCACTTCATAGGCCCGGTATTTCAGTCTAGGGTTAAACCAGAAATTTTAAGATAACCTCTTTTACGTTGGGTAAAGTGTATTTCAGTGCACGGTTAGGAACATAACCAGTTTTAAAAGATTACCCTACCATCGGTCTTGGGTTAATCTTTTTTTTTAGGATTGTAGCTTGCGCTTGCGTATAACTCTTATTTGCCACAGCACAATAGTCAAACAATATAATTCGCATGCGCGGCATAGTTCTGACTACCCGAGTTCGCGTTCTCGAGATTAAATCAATTGGTGCAACTAAAATACGCTCTCGAGGTTAACTTTAGGGTTAAAATAAAAACCAGTTTAGTATACCTCGAGTTTTACCCTGCACTGAAATACCAGGCCATAGTCATGGTCCTTGAGAGTTTTAGTGCACCAGTTAGCCTACCACCATATATTTTTTTGCAAATTCAGGGTTTTTCGATATTTTAACGATTAAAATATAATATTTAATTTATAATCTCCATTCCAATGTAACTGAGCATGCAATTAAATGCTGCTAGTGACAAAAATGTGGTCACCACCTCTGAATTTATCTGTATCTAATTCAGTTTTAAACGTACACCCGCATTTCTTATTGAACGATACAGAGAACAATTTAACACATTGATGTAATATATGAAATGCTAATTGAAAAGAATGCCAAGAATTTTGGGACTGAGCAATAGGTATATTCACCCTATATTCAGTATTAAATTAATTTGCTAAGCTTTTTAAAAGAAATTCAAATAGAAAACACATTTAATTTCGCAAGGTCTACTTAATATTAAAATTAGCACCTATTTCTGAGTAGGTGCGCTGTATAGTCTAAGTTATAATTAAAAATAAATTAATTCTTATTTAAATCAATATGTTGGGAATAAAATAATTCGTTCTGAAAATCTATGGAAATTTAAGCGGCAATCTTGTTTCAAGATTACATTTTAAAACCGTTAAATAACCACGAAACAAAAAAAGTCACTGAAATGTGAATAATTCAATTTGTAGTTTACTTGATTACTTTTATCGCTAAATGCCTTTCTTGGCAAATTTAATTTCGGTCGAATACTTTTATAAAAAGAGGATACCTATCTTTTATTTCTATTTTCATCTCTATAAAATAGTAATCTGGCATCGCATTTTCTTCAAGATATCATTTTCGCGAACGTTCACTGCGGCCTGAAAGCGTGACACGGTACTTTATACGAGGTCTCACCCCGAGTTATTGCGGCTTCCTGTCTGCCGGCGTTGTGACGCGCTCGGCATCATCCGCATTCTCGAGCCAGATAAGCGACCGTAACTAATTGTTTCGCTACTTACACTTGTATTTTTGCTTCTTGTAGTTTTCTTGCACGTGATGTCATTTCACGTTTAAAATACATCGTGACAGCGACGCTTCCTTTATTTAAAAGACGCGAAAAATTTTGAAAACGACAAAAAAAATAATTAAGCCCAGGTCAGCGACATCTTCGCTGGGGATAACGTTTGAATAGGGCGTAAAAGCTATTACAACCCAATTAACCATTTTACGGTGGGTCTATGCCTAATGAAAACATTTTATTACCGTCTGATTAATGGCGGGTCGGCACGTTCTGCATCAATTACGGTCGCGCGGAATCTCAGTGCAAACTCACAAATCACCCTTATCGGCCGCGAAATAATATAAACATGTCGCCCATTTGAATATATGTAAACAAGCCACGTGATTACGTGTCAGCCCTCGCGGAAAATGCGAGCTGCTCTGCTGCCACCAGCTACCAACGGCGGCAGACACCCTCCTGCAGCGTAGTCAGACGGGTGCATTCGACGGCTTTTTATTACAACAATCACGTCACATATGCTTTCATAATCAGCAAATTATGATGTGACCTGTAAAGCAAACCTTTGCACCAGACAACTTTTTTTGGTTGACATTGACGACAGTTACACTTCATTCATCGATAAACCCTTAACTCTTAAGGAGGCGCGTACCTTTTCATAACATAAGTAGGTGCGCTGTTGTATTTTATACAACACGTAGTTTTTGTATATTTTTCTTACTTTATAATGTACAAAATTTAAGACTTTTGTTTTTTTTTCTCGTGAATAATTATTAGTTTACCGAACTACGTCTTTCTGAGATGTCCATTGTGATGAAATATTTTATAATTAATGAAAATTTTACAACTCCATTGGGTGGTAGGGATGAGAATAGAAGAATAGAAAGGCGATTTGAACAAATAACTGCCAACACGTTGCAAGAGGAATCAGAAAACTAAAAGTGTTGTACTTTATACAACAGCGCGCCTTCTTAAGGGTTAAAAGAAGTTTCCATGACTTCACCTAATCAACTGTCAAGAATACTTTTTGCTAGCAAATAAATCAAAGTAGTAATCATAAATTTGCACCGTTATTTAAAGTATAAATTAAATGGTATATGGGTAGCCATCAATTGTAATTCGAAACACTTAATTACGGAAAATGAACAGAGAAAAGGAAAGAGCGAAAATTAGTAGAAAGGGTGAAAGGAAAGGGTGACTTTAACGTGCGAACATTAACTCCAGAGAAGGAACTAAAGTTCAGTAGTAATAAAGACGCGGCTTATCGCTTTGTGATTACTGATTAACAGATTAACTGATTACGGGAGCCCAGACAGAGAAAAGGAGTATGGTCGACGGATTTGCAATAATAGAAAGACACAAAGATTTTGTTTGCTTATGTTACTACACAAGAAGTGTCTTTGATCTCGCCGTGTTTTTTCTTTCAATCGCAAAATTGGTAGAATACATTTTTTGTTATTTCCACATTTTCAAAGACCACGTAAAGAGCAACCAAGGTGAATTCTGAGAAATCCTGTAATGAGAATATTATCTGACAGCAACGAACTTTCCAATGTATTTGTTATGGCTTTATTAGAAACAAGATTTACATAATTTTGTTGGTATTTATCTACATGCATACAATGCATACATAGAGAATAAAATTGATAAGAGGAAATGATTAGAAGTGTGTACTACAACCCACGTAACACATGTACATCCAATGGACGTACATTGGACGTACATATGTACATATGGACGTCAGTTTATGGACGTCCAGCGGTGGACGCTTATTGTTGTTGGGACTACATTTTGGATCTTTTCGGACGTTCAATGTACGTCCATGTCGTGCCGGTTCATGGACAACCATCGACAAACGCTTATTGGACGTCTTTGGGATTGTAAACGGATTCGTTTTGGACGTTCACTGGACGTCGTATGTATGTCCATTTTGATTCAAATTATGGACATTAAATGGACGTACTTATAAACGTTGTGGGATTAAAAAATAAATAAATACAAAATGGAAAAAAGCATATATTCGAAATAGCCCAAGCAAAATGTCACCAAAAGAGGGGTTACCCTGCAAAAGGTCGGTCAGGTTTGATTTTTTGATATGTTTTATCATAAATGCCGCTAATGTAAATGTCCAGTTGTCAAAATTCTCCTAGACTCCTGAAAGTTGGCACGTGCAATCACATGTAAGTGTAAATAAAATAAATAAATATTTGAATCTTTCATTTTCATTTGTTTTTGCGCTAATCACAAATAACTGGTTGTTTTTGTTTTTGACGTTTTCGTTATTTTTGAGTCCGCTCCCCGTTTGGAATAAAGCTGCCCTGGCGCAAGAGTGTCAGTGGCAAAAGAGAAAATTGCACTTCTGTGCCCCATAAGCTGTTACGTATTCATGGAAAGTAAAATTTTTGAGATTGGTTATAATGGTCAGGTTTAAGAGCACAATGAAACAATACTAAATATAGGCAGTTTTTTCAATAATTTTCCAAGTATGATTGCTCGCCGTGTGGTCATCATTCATCCGATTGGATCAAACAAAAAACCATAGGAAAGAGCATTTAATGCCCATTATACTGCTATATCATTTGTTTCGATGTAACCAGTGCATCAACCTGGAGCGCACGAAACGTGAGATAACATCAAAAACAGTTCATTTGCGGTTTAAGCAATCAAAGTGGTGAACTTCAAAAAATCGTAGCTCATAAACTATTGGTCCTAGAGTAGCGGTCTTGATTCGATTCTGAATGCCACTATCGTCAGGTATTTAAATGAGTCAAAAAATTTTTTTTTCTAAAAAGCCGTTTGCGTAGCGTACTCAAAAACATGTTGTTTTAAGTTCAACCCCCATTTTCAACACTTTCCGGAAAGGTCACGAGGTCAAAAACTGGACATTTACATTAGAGTCATTTATGACAAATCAAATCAAAAAACCAATCCTGACCAACCTTTTGCAGGGTAAAAATACATTTTTACTGGGCTAACAATAAATAAGCTTAAAAAAAATTTCTAAATTCAAATATTGTTACAATAACGAACTTTAACAAATAGAACTAACCATTAACAAATTAAAGAACATAAAATTTATTCTTAAAAAATACGTACAAAGAAATATGTAAGTTCAAAAATAATTTTCAGGGAACAACTTTACCTATTTAACTTTAACAATTAACAAACTGAATAACTAGAAACTACTTAACCTTAAAAAATATTTAAAAAAAAAACTTAAATACATACATACAGGACAGCCTTTAATTTTCTCTAATTTATTATAAATGCACATATTTCTTTCAAATTGCATACAAATGTCCATTAATATAACAAAATAAAATCATTTTCGCAAAGTCCATCTTACGAATTTTAATTTTAACAATTTTAAATCAATATAGTGCAGCATGTATTATATATTACGAAGTGTGATGTAAGAAATGTATATAATGTAATGTTTTTAATTTTCTCTGTAATTGTGAGACCTACAATGGGAATTATCACAATTTCAAAGTTCACTTTTATCTACACTAATTACAACTAACAATTTTATTATGACAAATCAATTACCTGAATAAAAATGCAACCTCGTACCAGTCCTATTTGTAAGTAATTTGCCAAAACTTTGTGTTTATATTTATAGGAAACTTTAATCTTGGCGTCGTTGTCTTGCTTCAAATTTGCAAATTCTAACGATACTAAGGATTGCTTTCCCATATCCATCGATTAATCTGTAGCTGAACCAATTTTATATTAGTTTTAAAATAATTTTAGGCATACACTACAAATACTTTACTAAACTTACCTAAAGGAAATCATTCAACCATTTGAACTGAAAAAATGTTGTACATACGTACACTGGAGGCAGGTAGAATATTTTCAGAAAAGGTCACATTTTTACATTTGTATTGAGTTCCATGCCGATATGACATATGGTTTATTGTTTTTATTTTCTGGGGGGAATTTTTGTACACCATTCATTATAGGGTTTTCGGATTCATTTTTACCACGTATCAAATTTCATTTTATGTCAAATGCTATTTCGTTTTGTCAAAAAAAAATATGGGGAATTCCTCTTTACCACAATATTACCACAATATTTAATAATATTTCTTTAAATACGTGGGCCTCTAACTATTTTAAAAATAAATTTTCTGTCAATGGCTTAAAGTTAAATCCATTTTATAATATTTAGCTTAACAACTCTGTTATGAAAAAGTGAAATACACGAAATTATTACTTCCAACTGTAAAAATTGTGAACAGCTGTAAGAAAATCTAGTAAAACCAAATTCTTGACTTACTTTAGAATGTTATAGAAACTGGAAGGGATGGACATACTTTTAACTGTTCTATATAATGTGAAATTGTTCGGTGACTATTCAAAAACTCGTTTGGGTTCGTTTGTTTTCGAGCATTTGGTTTCAATTGTAAGAACCTATTACTTTCTCTTTGTATTTCAAAATCTTAAAATTTGTTTGAAAATTGTTTATTGTGTTTATTTAATGTTTAGTTAGACAGAATAAAACAATTCGTCAATAACCAGAAAGCAACGATAGAAATAATTCTAATTTATTTATATTTAATACTAGCTGACTCGACAGACGTTGTCCTGTCCAAATTTCAATAAAATGCACTTTAATTTTTTCCAAAATTTTCCAATTTTTTTATTTAAATAGGTAATTATACATTCAACATTTCTAGCTTAAACGGTATGAGTTGTGCGTTGATCATCAGTCCGTCAACTTTTCTTTATATATATAGATTTAATAATTACATCGACCATCTTCTGTGATATGAGAATCGTGATGAAATGCTTGGAGATCATTTAGAAGAGCTGGAAGAGGTGTACACAACTTTGAAACCTCAATGAGGTGCGCTATTAGCAACAACAATGCTGCGATTAAAAAGAAGGGCGATGCCCCACTCGTGATTCTCACCAAGAATTTGTGCTCCAAGAACGCCATGTCGATTACAACAAAAGTCGCCATCCAAATGAAAGCAGTGTTTTCTCTTTCTTTACTGAAGACGATAGTGGAACCGAAATTTTAATTATTTTTATTTTTAAAAAAAATATTTTAAATCCAACTGCACCGCAGTGGTTCATTTTTTTACTTGTGTACGTAAATTTCTTCTTTCGTGCAAATACGGTCTGGAACATCAACAGCATGCCAGTGAATCAGTAGCCAGTGTAAATTGCGTTTCTTCCACATAATAGTTTTATTTTTCTTCTTTTTTGCAAATACGGTCTGGAACATCAACCAGTGAATCAGTAGCCAGTGTAAATGCGTTTATTTTATTTTCCAAAGTTCAACTGTTACTTATCACCATTTTGTTTTTGATTTAAGTTAACATTGTCGGCGCTGATATAGCAATATAATAAATTGTGTTAACCGAGCAACATCGTATTTTGTGCTCGTTTAATAGAATGCTAGACAATATAATATAATTAATTTATTTAATTATAAATTATGTTTAAAACCTAAATTCAAAATTGCATTTTCATCATCGTTAAAAGTTGCAATCATAAGTTTCACCCACACGTAATTAATTTAGTTCAAATAATTAAAGAAAAACAATGTCGATGATACTTACATTAACCAAATGGAACTGGCTATAAATACAATATTAAATCAGAACTATTTTCAGTTTAATAATAAATTTTACCGACAAAAAAATGGACTAGCGATGGGGTCACCACTATCAGGGATTATGTCCGAGATCTTCTTACAACACATGGAAGAAAAAATCATGGATGTGCTTGAGGAAAAATACAAAATTAAGAAATGGTTTCGATATGTAGATGACACATTCGTTGTCACAGAATATGCAGACCCAAATGAGATTTTACAATACCTAAACACTATTCATTCTAAAATTAAGTTTACCATGGAAATGGAAATAAACAACGCTATGAATTTTCTTGATTTAACTATTACTAAAAAATACGAAAGATTGGAGTATAATATATATCGCAAACCAACACATACTAATCAAATAATACAAGCCGAATCTAACCATCCATATATACATAAAATGGCAGCATTTCATCACTTAATACATAGGTTATATAACATACCGATGAGTAGTTTGCATTTTGGAAAAGAGCTTAGCATCATTAAACAGATTGCAGTTGAAAATGGTCATGATAATAAAGTGATTTACAAAGTCATAAATAAATTCAGGTATAATAGAAGTAAAAAAAAATAATGGAACAGATGGAATAGACAATAACAGTAACCAATGGGTTAAATTTAACTACATTGGACCTGAGACTTTTCAGAAAGAAAATATTAAGGTTGCATATGAAACAAATAATAAAATAGAAACGGCCCTAAAAACTAGCTTAGAGCAAAGAGATGTATACAGTTTAAATGGTATTTACTCATTAAAATGCAATACATGCAAACGGAAATACGTGGGACAAACTGGCAGAAGCTTTCATACAAGGTATAAAGAACATATTAACAAGAGAAATGAAACATCTAATTATACCAAACATCTAATTACGGAAGGACATATGCATGGTCCTATACAAGACGTTATGAAGGTTGAGAAAGTAATACCAAAAGGAACCAAAATGAATATCGCAGAAACACTATATATATATAAAACCAAAAAGGATGAGGAAATATTAAATGAACAAATTTATACGAATCACGACGCGATATTCAAGTTGATATATAAAGTGAAAAATAAAAATAACTAAATGTAAAAAACGGATTCCATAAAAGTTGGGGACAATGAAATTTAAATTAGTATGCAATGATTACTGAGAATGGATGCACGAAACTGGAAATAATAAAAATTTCAATTTAATCATTGTGTGTGACTTTTTAAAATATGTTTTTAAAATGTAATATGTGTTTGACGATGTTTTAAAGAAGGTTTTAAAATGTTGTGATTGTAATAAGTGTAAAAAAATTTAAAAAAAAATATTGTTATGAACAAAGGAACCAAATTTGTAAGTAACAATACAGGCTGTCCCAGAACTCGCGCCCCAGAGAAAAAAGGAGAAATCCTCATGAAAATACAAATAAAAAATCCCAAAGAAAAAAATTTGTAGCTTGAACGGTATTCAAAATATGAACATTTTTAGTCGACAAATCAGAGCGTTGTAAGCCATCCAGGTGTAGGTTCCCAACATTGTTGCTAGGTTATTGGTTTTATTACGTTTTCAATAAACTGGTCGGCTATGAAACTTTTGAAAAACTTCAAGATTTCGTTCGAATTCATTCAATTATGTATTCTGCCGCGGATTATGTTGTAATGTTGTTAATTTACGGAGAATGTGGACTAAATGCTAGAGAAGCGGCAAGGATTTATGCCCAACGCTTTCCTAACAGCAATTATCCCAATCACAAAGTGATTCTCAGTGCTATCCTACGAACCATCGAGACAGGCCACATTTTACCGAATAGGAAGGAAAATGGTGGGGCTTCCAGGACTGTACGCACTGTTGAAAACGAAGAGGCTATTTTAGATGCTTTTGAAGAAGGTACCGAAAGCATTAGAGAAGTTGTACAGGAATTGAATATTTTGAAAACTTCTGTACATCGAGTTATGAAGACCGAAAGACGACATCCGTATCATTATACGCGTGTGCAACATTTGCAGCCACAAGATTACCTTGCCAGACGAGAATTCTGTACATGGCTTTTAAATCTAGAAGAAAACACCCCAAATTTTGTTTCTCGGATTTTGTTTTCTGATGAATCAACTTTCGGGAGACAAGGATGCTTCAATGCGCATAATTGACACATCTGGGCAGAAGAAAATCCACATGCTCTATTTCCAAGAGCATTTCAAGAAAGATTTTCAATAAATTTGTGGGCTGGTCTATTAGGGAATCGTGTGGTATGTCTGCAATAGAAATTAGTTTACATGTCATCGAACTTCCCTCTTTAGGTAGGACCTTTTGAATTTCCTGCACGGTTAACGAGAGCCATTTATGCAAATTTTTTGGGCAAAGAACTTCCAAATTTACTTGAAGACATTCCACTTGTTTTCCGTATTAACGACTTGCACGGTTATGCTTGCAAATGAATGGGGGCCACTTTGAGCATTTGCTTTAATTGTATTTTTTTCGTTTAGTGATTCCTCTTAGCTATGTTGTTTCTGTTGTTATTATTATGTTATACCATTTCTCCTGTTTTTTAACATAAGTTCACGCGTTATAATAAAGGTTCTTTTCAGAACCGCCATTTGTTGTTTTATTTAACAAACCTAAACTTGATTAAGATGATGGCGAGTGTGACATCTTGAATGACATCTGCCTTAACCTAACATGTTGATGTTGACACTTTAGCGGACATGTCATTCTGACATTATTTAGTTGTGCCAATTTATAACCTTAGCAACCGATTTTATTCACATTAACACCTCAGAGTTCCCTTTCTGGAATTGGTGGAACTTAGATGTCTCACAACTCTCTTATGCAAGCCATTAATTGTTTTTCGTTTACATTTTTAGAATCGTAATTGTCGTCGGCATTTGCCTGTTTTCTCTGGGGCGCGAGTTCTGGGACACCCTGTATAATATAATGTATTTATTTTTGGAAAATTCACAGGCGATATCACAATGTACTATAGCCGATTTTGAACGATTAAGGCGCTCACTATTTTTTAAACACAAACTCATTGCAACAACTTTCTTCAACTTCACTGAACTTTTTCAGTCGAAGAAATTCAGGAGTCTAGTAAGTATTGCACTGTGTAGAGGCACTTGCCAATAATTATTGTGCAATATGTTGTACCATAAAATTGACAGTGAATGTGCCTCTTTTAGGAAGTTTGTGTTTAAAAAAAAGTAGCGCATTATCGTTTGTTAATTCTCTGAAAATAAATCCATTATATTCGAATGCTATTAAATGATTGCCGCTACAGAGACGCTACGCATTGCTTTACGTAGAGGGGCCAGCCATTTCGTTAATCAAATGTTAAGTTTAAAAAGTTGATAATGTTTCGGAAATGTACAAAATACGAAGAGATTACAACTCGTTCTGAATTTATGTACTGTCACTGAAAATATAGGACTCGCAAAATTGAGCATTTCCAGACACCTCGTACATATTGCCAAATTGCAAATTGACAAAAAGTTTTCGAACTTATAATTTTGCAAGTAAAAGTTAGAACACAACTGAACATAAAACCAATTGTTTTCAAAATAAAACTTAAACATTTAAAATAACTGATTGATGGTTATTGATGTATGAGGGTCTCAAAAACCCTTAACAAAAGATAGAAAGAAACACTAAGACCCTACAATTATTTTGAATGGCGATTTTTATTACAATCGACATGGCGTTCTTCTCGTTTGTTGGCGAGAATCACTTGAGTGGGACACAGCACCTCTTTTTAATCGTAGCTTATCTATTCGCTTTCATGTCGCTAATAGCGCACGATATTAATTGAGGTTTCAAAGTTGTGTGCATCTCTTCAAGCTATTTTAAATAATCTAAATGCATGTTATCACGAATTTCATAAATTGTCGGGTTTCTCAAGCGCCATATACCTATCGAATTGCGAAAAATTAGTCGGAACTGCTAACAGCTTGGAAAGAGCATTACTTACCATATTAACCATCCCGAGCCTTAGTTGCCATATGGCAACAAAAACTATGCTACTGCTTTTACTTAGATAAGCTTTAAAAAAATAAAATGAGTAGCGTTGTTTTTATGGCCATATCTAAACTTAGGTTTTGGAGGGTTCATCGATGACGTTAATCGAAATCGCTATCCTGGCCACCGATCTGATGTCAGTGCAATTCGATAGAAATTCGTATTCCAGACGTTCTCGGCTGATCCAATACGGAAACGTTCCTGATGAAACGGTCAACGCCTGGACAGTGAAGAACTTCCGAGGCTCAAGGTCTTATTTGTTTCTTCCCTTTATCGATGGCGGGTGCTCGGATGTGCTCAGTGCAATCGGATGTTGTTGAAGTGACCCTAAAATTTTGCTTAACACTAAACTATTAAATCCAGTAATGTGGGCTTTCTAAAAAAAAACTTTCTTGTAAACTGCATTAGTGGTCCTCCCTTCTGGTGCTAGGAACGGGATTGTAAGGTACCATCCAGCGGTTGTCCAGTTGCATACCGTTGATATCAATAAAGAAGCCATCGTCAGATGTAGCCCGTGGATAACGCTTGGAACATTTTCCGTCGACCATACACGGAGCATTGTTATTTAATGTTCCACAGGGGCCATGAATCATGTTCTTAGTAACAACCTCATGCAAGCCTGGATTTTCTTCTTTATCGGGAATTTCCGATGATATCACATCATCAATTTCATTTGGTCTTATCTTCTCAATCAACCAAATGAGAATATGTGCGTGTGGCAATCCGAGTTTCTGCCACTCCACTGAATACATCCAGCAGCGCGTCTCGCCGAACACACGATGCTTCACAATGAAATCCATCAGCGATTTCAATTTCTGTTTGAATACTCTTGCTGAGATGTCATGGCGATCGATGGGTGATTGGCGAGGGAATAACTCTAGTCGAATTTCTATCCACTGCGGATTGCATGTGAACGTGATAAACAAATCTGGTGTGCCATAATGGCGAACATACGACATGGCATCTTGAGCGTATTCATGAATATGTCGCGGACTACCGATGTACGTTGTTGGGAGAATCGTAATTCAGCCAACATTCTGTGCGTTTCCGTCAGAATTGATGGCATCTCGAAGGTGAATATACTGTTCGGAACGGAGTTTCCTCTGGTTCAATCTGATGAATGTTAATCGCTCAGTTTCAACTTTGACGTACATATCGACAGCATATTGGTGAAACAGACGTCGACATTTCAAGATGTGATTCTCCTCATTTTCACGGACCATCAGTCGATATTCATTGAACTGACCTTTTTGTCCACTTCAGCGCCTGTAAGCGGATTTATCATCTTGATTGAGAAATGATAACAGTCTTCACCTTGCCAAAATATGATGGGATATTGCAACGCATCATATGATCGGTGCGTTTCAAACACTCGCTGCAGCTGATTGTTCCGCCGATGTAGAACGATATCATGGGATTCCAAATTTTCACCGACGACAACAATGGCGACATCATCAATTGTTGGCGCATTGAGACGTCTTGCGTGTTCTCCCGCAGGCGTCTTATCGGCTCTGATAACAATTTTGTGATTATCAGATGGCATTCGGTCCAGTGCAGTTTTGAACAATGCAATCAATTCATTCTTTTGGTGAAAAACGGTTTGCAGTTGTTCGACAATTGGTCTTTTCACCGAACTGTTTTGTGCACAACGCCGATCTACTTCTTGTGGTGAATTGTTCATGAAATAAATCTGCAGAAATTTATAGTCTGCATCTGGGAGGGGCAATAGCGAACCTGCTCGATGATATATTCGACCTTGAATCTGTAAAGGTTAACCTATATAAATAAAAATTCTATGTATGATTGTGTTGCAATTACCTTGAAGGTTGGCATGAAATTGCCCCGAATCACATTGGTTGCGCCAAATGAAGTCATTTGGAAGCAACTGTTGTATTTCTGTATTTGTGTCAGGAAATGTATGGAATCTATTTCTGTTCCAGAAACCAATGACCGTAATGGCTCTGGTAGAGGAGGCAATGGCACCAATTTAACCTTGCCACTTGCACAGCACAATCCAGGAGCTTCATTTTTGTATTTTAATGCCTTACAATGCGGGCATACAACGCTCATCGATCCAATAGCAACGCATTGGTCTGCACTGTAATCATTTGTCACGTTGTAATGGAATGCAGCTCGATGATTATTCAATCCAACATTTGTTTGTCTTCTTACACGTTTATTTAAATTCATTGTAGCGCGATTGGTTTCTATTAACCGATTATGTCTCATTCGATGCATATCCTGGTCGTTTGCATTTTCTCTTTCTTCTTGTGTAGGTGCTGACCGATTTAGTGATAATCGATTCCGTCCAATTTCATTTCGCTGCTCGCATTCTTCTCCAGTTTGCTGAGATCGCCGATTAGACTGACTTCGAGCATTAGCAGTTCTGCGTCCATCTTTTTTCGCCGTATCGGGGGCATTATTAAATTGTATTAATTACGAAGTTATCAGAATCACAATTGAACTGAAACTTAATGTAATGGGATTAAATTGTGTTAACTATGAACTTACAACAGAATCACAATTGAACTGAAAGTAAATAGCTGAATCAATCACTTTGTAAAAGCGCCTTGCTTTAATCACAATTGACAATCAGTTGTCGACTGTCAATCAAACACCATCTTTATTTACCATTTCCGCATGTGCACTTTTAAAAAAAGCAATTTCAATATTCATTTTTCGAAGCAACTTTTAAACATTTTATTGCCGTCATAACCTGTCTCGAATTATTACTAAAATTTTACTAAAATAATTAGCCAAATCGGTCTTGCCGTTCTCACGTTATTCGATGACCAACGAACAACTTTTCATTTTCATAAGTAATATCACAAGAGAGTGGGAATAAATTGAAAATAATTCGACAGATTTTCGAAAACTTGTTGCCAGGGAATAGACACGAGAGCCCGTAGGGCTCGAGTGGCTATTCCCAAATGGCAACAAGTTTGAAAAAATAACTGGAGAATTATTTTCTAATTAATTCGCACTCTCGAGTGGTATTCGGAAGATTATTTTTTAACGTTTAAATAAAAAATACAGCATAAAAATACAGTTTAATTCATTATAAACTAAAATCAAACTGGCGACAGATGTCAAAACTAGAAAATGTGCTGTCAAGTAACATATGTAAACAAAATACTAGAAATTATGCTCGCGGGAATAATGTACAGTAGAAAATTCTCACTATAATAATGTTGTGATTGGACAGAATTAAACACGTGTGCCCAAATACTGCTAAAAGATTGGTGAATGAAATCATTAAAAAATAATCATTTATATAGATTCCCTTTGCTTCACATAGTGTGTAAGGCAATTTATATTTAAAATTATTTAAATGTTGTAAATATAAGTGTAAATAGAATTTATGTTCTTTAATTTACCTAAATCACAAAGTAGCAACTAACTGTCCAGATTCATTGCACTAGTTATCTATGTTTCAAATTTTTAAGCATTTAACATTATTTTTTTAGAAATTTTAAATTTATTTGACGTAAAAATATAATAGCCTAGATTTTGCATTTATTACATTTCAGTTACACGATTCTTGAAGAAAACTAAAATATTTTTGATATTAAAAATAAATATTCATCCTCTGAACGATACACACCAATGTAAGAAGAGTACATTGCTATTGCCATTTATTTCACAAATTAAAAATTAAAAATATAAATTATTAAAGTTAATTGAGGTATTTTAAACGGACCTATTTTATCTTAACGTTACGTGCGTTTCGTTTCCATCCTCAGTAAAATACCTGAGTTTAATAATGCTTTTAGTTAAAGTTTCAAATTTTTTGATACATGTCGATTCGTTTATGGACCGATCAAATCAAGTACACGAATGTACGTCCAATGGACAATTATGCTGATCCGTTTATGGACCATCCGAATGAAGTCCATAACCGTGCCTTTAATGGTCGTCCATACTGATCTGTTTATGTACGTACGTTTATGTCCATGAATGTACGTCCAATAGACTTCCATGTTGATCCGTTAATGGACGTTCAGATTAAGTCCACAAATGTACATCCACTGGACGTCCCATTTACATCCATTGCTGTAATGTACATTTATGGATGGGCTTGGACGTCCATTGGACGTCCATTATAGATCCCCTTGTGGATCGTCCGTAAATCGATAAGAAATGGACCAACATGTCGACCAAGATGAAAATGTCCCTGTTGTAAAAGAACCCCTCGGTCGGTGATTATTACTTAAATAGTCCTGCCATAAATCAGTGGCATTGTAGAACTTGTATCGGACCTAAAGAAAACAGATGCACCGCTTTGTTGTCATTTTTGCTAGACTAATATTTATCTACAAGAAGTTTTGAATGATGTCTGACTAAACAAACGTTACTCGCCCGAACAAAATACTATACCATATGAATTAATTGATTTATATCGTTATTAGGCGTAGTCATTGTTGTTGGCATATAATAATTTTTGAAATATTTAATTTGATTTTACGTTTCAGCTTAATTAACGATCAAACCATTATATATAGGGTGTAACAAAACCATCAAATAAGAATGGTTGAAACTTTTTAGTACAGAGGTGGCCAACCTAAATGATCTTGCGGGCCACTTTGGAAATGCATCACAACTCCGCGGGCCACATATAACATTATAAATCCCCATATTAGATTTAGACCTACTATTTTTTAATACATTGGTTTTCACTACTTTGACCATTATAAAATAAATATATTTTGTAAAAGTGTGATGAATCTCGTTGGCTGGAAAAATGCTCAAGGCGGGGCCGCGGGTTGGCCACCCCTGTTTTAGTAAGAAAAAGTTGTCTAGGTTAATTACTGTGCATATTTTGATCTTTTTAGTCTGTTCATACCTTCTTTGTTTACGATTTCGTGACGTAATATTTACGACTTTCCGAGGATATTGAAGCTGCAACCCTGAGCTCGTAAAACGATTAAGTCTAAGAGGGCTTGACCATCTTCAAATTTAAACCTTGAGACAGTTTTTGGTTTCGCAACAATTCCAGCCCCACTCGTTTTTAAAGTTTATTAAAAATCCCCGTCTCTTTAGTTGTCTGAAACAGTATTTGAAAGCATTTCGTTGGTTTCAAAATTGTTCGTTTTTTTGGTAATTAAATTTGTGTTTTCATCAATATTCCGAGATTACCGCGACAGAGAGTTCTTTAAGATTCTGTTGAACACGAATCTATTTTTCTCAATATTTTTATAAATGTTGATCGTACTAAAACATTTTTCCCTTCATGTTTTAAAATTGTTTTAGGGCCACTTTTCTTTTTGTTCCAAGAATTATATTTTTTACATCAGTTTCTCAACTACTTTTATGTATCGATACGTCATTTGTATAGTGTAACAAGTTAAAAGAAGTCATTTTTGTATTAAGCGCAATAATCAACAGCAAAAAGTGTATTTTATTCAATTCAAAAGAGTAACATTTCGAATTTTCAAAATTCGTCAAACCACAAAACGAAATTTTGGGCAAAGTTAAATAGTGTAACAAATCAATTTTTTTTTGAAATTTTCAAAAGTGTAAGGGCCAGTTGCAAAAACGAAGTTAACGCTCTGTTAGCTGACACCTTTGTTAACATCGTTTCCGCAACTGGCGCTAAGTGTTGTTATTAAGTCAATCATAAATTAATAATTAAGTATGCCAATTATTATTCTCAAATTCCTTAGCACAAAGTTAGTTAGTTAGTAGTTGGCTAGTGCGGATAAAAAATTTTGACGTGAACGAGTTTGAACGAAATTTAAAATCGAAATTTTACTGTTTTTTACTACAATTTGTGATAAAAAATACTCCTCAAGAATTGGTTTAATTATTAGATGATGGCAAGCGATACTGAAGAGCAAATTAAACTTGCTGAAAAGTGTCGTTTTCGGCAACCAGATGAAATTGAACTAGAAGATGAAGTAGTCCGAACAAGTCGAAGTTCATGCAAGAGAAAAGGTTCAATACATCATATAACGTCCGATAAGAAGAAATCCAAGAAGTGCACAAAACGTTCTAGATCCCGTACGAGATCTCGAACGCACGGAAGGAAGGGACAATCCAGGGATAACACTAAAAAAAGAAAAAGATCAAATTCTTGCGCAAGATCTAACTCTAAGGGAAAGTACAAGCGTAGAACTGTATGCTCCAGAAATGAAAGAAAAAGAAAGACCTGCAGAATGAGGTCTGGAGGGTCGCGGGGCAAAACGAAGAGACAAAGAAGTAAATTCACAAAGTCGCATTGTGGAAGTGGCAACAGAAGAAAACAAGAAAACAAGAAAAAAAGGCGATAAATCGAGGACGTCACATTTCAAATCCAAATCTTTTTAGTACAAATTATTTTATCTAAAACTTATGTATGTTTTGTTTTTGGAGAAATTAGAATTTTTTTTGTAATTATTGAATTTATTGGAGCATTCAGAATTTGCCAAAAAAGAAGAAAAAAAGAAATGTATTGAGAAGTCAAAACAATAGAACATGAGATAAATATTGTTTACTCAGTAGTAAATTCCGCACTGCGTTTTACCGGAGGACGGATAGTTTAAAGATAAAATAAAAAAAATGATAACGGATAAATTAGTGTATTTACAAAATTAACAAAAAATGAGAGTGATGCATGTTATGGTGCAGTTACAGATGAACTGCTATGTATGCCAGTTACAGATGAACTGTCATGTATGCGAGTTACAGATGAACCGCCCTGTATGCGAGTTACAGACGAACTGTTTTTAAAAACTGCTTCAGGGTTCATATGTGGGCCCCCTCGTCCGCGTTTTCTTGCCTTTGACCAGGCTTTTAATGTTCTTGGAATTAGGGACGCAACAAATATCAAATAACAAGAGTGACTGAATACAGGCATTGCAAAACAAACCGATAAGAGGAAAGGAAACAACGTGGGTTACCAAAAGAAAGTAAAGATTTATCTAATTTGCTGAACAACAATCCCAACAACACTTTCAACAACTACTAACAGCAAGTAGCAGAAAAAAAGAATAGATTTTGTAAACCTAAACATTGTTTATGTTTGGCCCCCAATATTCTAACAATTTTCCTCTTCGATTTGCAATTGAAGAAGTCACATTTCATATTCAGTGATATTGGAGATTTGATGTTTCAGTTTGATCTGGAAAACACATTGTTTTGATTTTGACTGATCTTTTTTTACTAAAAATTACTTACTTTAATTAAAAAAAACATCATTCAAAATCAAAACAATGTGATTTACAGATCACATTGAAACATCAAATCTGAAAATATAAAATATGAAAAAGTGACTTAGGTACTTCTTGCACAGAGCCCTTCAATAACTCACATAGATTTACTATTTTTTGTCACATAAGATCGCCACTTATTTGAACTAATTTAATGAATTTGTTCCATTTGGCAGGCGCTCACTGTATACAGGGTGATGAAAAAAGGCGCCCAGGATTGATATTGGAACAATGCTTTCTGTTGAAGCATTGTGGAAATCGCAACAAAAGTGGTCTAAGTAGATTCTGTTTAAAATTAAAACAGTTTGTCTAAGAGCACAACGTGGCAATACTACACATATTTTTTTTTTCTAAAGGATTACATTCAGGTAGGCCTACTTCTTGTATCTAAGCAACCAACACTGACAGATACTGTTACTTGCGTAAGATGAAGAACTGTCACGTTGACATACCTTTTTTTATTTCAAAAGAATAATACACAACAAACAGATACTTGAAGGGCTGTACGCAAAAAGTTCCTAAGTGTTGAGATTTTCTACTATTTGCGCTATTTCTGATAAGAATTGATGAACTTTCGATCGCACTTACTGATTTCCGTTTAAAAGGTCCCTAACGATGTTATTTTGTAAAAACAGATCTATCAAATTCAAAATAATGTGATGTCTAGATCAAATTGAAACACAAAATCTCAAATATCTCAGAATATGAAAAAGTGACTTAGAGTGGCTGTGGCGCTAATCCTCGTATGCTTCCTGCATCCTGGTACATACTCAATCGCTTCCACACCTGCTTCCTTCAACGCTGGTGTACGAACTTCACGAGGTTGTCCGCGATTTACAGAAGTTGACATTATTTGGCCAGTTTCTCTTAATCGTTACTCTACTCTTCTAATTACGTTAGCATCTGGATGACGTCGATGTGGATACAGTCTAGCATATTCTCTAGCAGATTCTGATGCGTTATTATCTGTCTCACCCAAGCGAAGCAACATGTCTAATAGAGCATGAAAAGGCCTTTCAGATGAGGTATGACAATGTAATGGATCTAGTTCTAAGTAGTATAGTACGAGGTGCGTATTAAATATTATTAAGTAGGTTAATGTGAAGTAAACAATATACAGACTGGGGAAAAAGTGTGGAAAACCCCTAGAAATCGCGGGGGATTAGTGAAAACAGAAATAAGCAAAGTCTATACCCTAGGTAATTTTCAACGAGGAACCTCAATTTCAAGGTCATTTAGAGATCAACTTTGTTCTTTTAAACGGCAACTCCTATTTTTGGTGCCAGAATCGAAAGAAGCGGGAAATTTTACGTTCAAATATGTGTTTAGATCTGAGGTTAAATAATGGTCAAAGTACGCTAAGATGGACTTCCCAGGAAAGTTTCATTTGAATTGACCTTTAAAGTTTAACTAAAATTTATTTAAACTTTCTTTAACGAATTACGCTTTATAAACTTTATAAATATTTTATTACTTTACAAATTAATTAGTATAAATTCTTTAATGTTGATTTATTTATATTTAAAATGATATTACTCACAGAAACGTATTTATTCGAATCAGCAATATCAGAAAAACCAATAAATTCATTATTATACTAATATAATAATCAACATTATTACTTACGTAATATTTCAATTGCTCAACTTTTACCACAATATATTTTTTCAAATTTGTTATCAACCACACGTGTTAAAATCTGCAAACATCGAACTGCACAAACATATTTAAAAAATGTTTAGTCGTATTTAGTGTAAATATGATCAAACTTTTTCTTAATTTGTGCTTAAAATGGAACAATTTAAATATTAAATAACATTACAATACGAAAATTTAATTAATTTAATTTAATACCATAAAATATTTTTAATGCACGCTAAATACAAATATCGTATATTTTAAAAATTTAATTCAAATGTAGTTACATAATTTTTAACTTTTCATAGATATATATACACCGTGATTCACGTAACTTTCCGAGGCATACACCCAATGCACGCAACCCAATATTCAAAAATCACAACATCCTATGATACAAAAAACATATACTTAAGTTTTGTATGTTTGGAAACCCCTGACAGAAATAACTGTCAAACTGACAAGTTAAATTTCAAAATGCATTGAAACGAGGAACGAGTGGATTTGATAATAATCTACGGCTAGTGTCACAAAAATGCGATTGTTGCAGCCAGATTATATAGGTATGCAGATACTCTGACGGCAGTGGTGGAAATGTCAGCCCGTCTGGCCAACTATCTTTTGCGGACAGGCAGCGCAAAGGTGGGACGGACGAACTGTCGGGTTCCGCTTCCGCTTCCGCTGTCAGGGATTCGGTCATTATGCACGTGATTGCCAGGGCCCAGATAGGAAGGATCACTGCCACCGCTGCGGAATCCAAGGTCATCTGGAAAAGCAGTGTGACAGACCTCCCCAATGTTGGATATGTAACGAAGGTCATTTCACGGGTAGCAGCAAGTGTGCTGCATATAAGGAGGCAGCCAATAAAGCTCAGGTGATGAGAAAGAGTGATGCAGCAGCAGAAATGCAGAGTTGACGGGATGCACTTTGCATCGAGTGCAGCACAGCCTGAAGTAATCTGAGAGCGGTTCCGGGCTATGTGGAGCTATGAATCGGTGCGTTTAGTGGGTAGCGACCCATTCAGGGGAACCCTACAGTACCGAGTACTATTACATCAAGGTACTAGGCCTTCCTCAAGGAATTTAAACACCTCTAGAAAGAAAAAAAAAGTATCATTACCCTGAGCGTAGACACCCAACCGACAAAACATGTAAACAGCTTGAAAATGAATTAAGGAAGAATTGGCCAAAACCAAAAAGGCATAGGCGTCGAACAGCAACAAACATGGACAACGAAGTTCGTGTAATCGAACTAATAGACGATAACTCCCACTTAAACCAACGTCAGATATCTCAGCACACTGGAATCAGTCAGTCGTCAGTATGTAGAATTATGAAAGGAAATAAGTTTCATCCCTACCATGTGACCTTAGTGCAAAAATCAAACGAAACTGACTATGCACAATGTTACAATTATAATTACAAGATAAGGTAGCACCCCACATTGGAACTCCCCCGGCTCGGTGCACATTCTCGTCAACAGAAAATTGTATACCGCGACGTTCCCCACGTCTTCGTCTAATCTTCAAGCAGCCATCATGCATCCCTAAACATTACTGCACGCCACCTGATGCCACTCCACACCACTCCACTGTTTTAAAACATTGTGATCATATCCACTCGTTCATCATTTGAATACATTTTGCAAGTTTAAATTGTTAGTTTGACAGTTATTTCTGTCAGGAGTTTTCAAAAATATGAAATTTAAATATATGCTTTTTGTATTTAACATGCTGTGATTTTTGAATATTGGGTTGCGTGCATTGGACGTATGCCTCGGAAAGTTACGTGAATCATGGTGCATATAAATACTAGCTGAAGTATCCAGCTTCGCTCGGTGTACAAAATTTGGTGGCTGCAGGACACTTCTCTCTATGCGAAAATTTGTTTGGGCGATACCCCCCCCCCCCCCAAACAACAATTCTCTAAAAAACACTTTCTGAAAACTGAAATTTTTAGCAAAATTGATCAAATAGTTTTTGTCTATTGCGGACAAACAGACAGACATTCATTTTTACATAGATAATAGCGATACCCGGCGTGCGTTGTTACTCTCACAAAATTTAGAGCTTTAAAATTGAAGGTTTTTTTTTATTTTATCTTAATGCTAACGGATATACAATATTTATGGTTTTTTCATTTGGTGTATAGATATATAAATTTTTTGGTGTTCCAACTCGCGAACAGGCAATGTACAATTGACCGTGTGAAAAACACGAATTTTCCAAATTCAAACCAGCGATAGTTAATGATTGTCCTTGTGCTTTATTGAAAGTAATTGCAAAGCCGAGACGCAAAGGGAACTGAAGCCGCTTGAAGTCGAAAGGTAAATCGTTGGAAATCATCGGTATACGTGGAATCAACACGTTTTCCTCTTTGAATTTACCGCTGATGATCAAATTCGGTGTTAATTTTTTGATTGCCAGTCTGGTTCCGTTGCACAGTGTTGGCGCATTTAAGTTCCGAATGAATATCACCGGTGATCCAACTTTCAATGTCAATATATGTGGTGGCATTCCTGGTGGCATTCCTGGTGGCTCCAACAAATTCAGAAATTCGGTTAGATAATTGACAGCTTGATCTTTGTTCATTACTCTGTCAATCAATTTGTATTTGACTGGTTGTCGGGGAAGTTTTAATTGAATTTGATCGTTTAGTTTGTTGACATTATCGTTCTTCGGAGCTAAAATCGTATGTTCGCAGAGCCAATCTGAATTTTGGTAGTTGGCTGTTAAATTTGGGAACACTTTGTCTATGACGGCTTGGATGCTCGGCTGCATTTGACAAAAGTTGGGAGGAAACTAAATCTCATTTGTTGTGCGATGAATTGGAATTTTGCCGTTTCCGATGTCCAAAAGTTGTTTTGAAAATATTTGGACAAGACGCATATTGCAGCAAATGCATATTTGCATATTTGTTGTGAGCGTGATTTTTTCGACACAGTTCCACAGATACGATGCTTTCAAGCACGCATTCAGCTCATCTGCGGGTATTGATCGTGGTATAACGGATAATGTTTGGCGAAAATTAACTGCAAGAAGTATGAGAGCACCTCCCATCGGATGGTGTTTTCCTCGGAAATCTCGCGGAGTCCGGTTAAGTGCTTCTAGCAATTTCTTATGGGCCATGGTGCGTTCGTCCCAAATTATAATTTTACACGTTTTAAGGATTGTCGCCATACCAAAATTTTTGCTAATTTTGCATGTAGGTGTATCGGTTTGGTTCAAATTCAATGACGTCCATGAGTCTTATTAGCTTTTGCTTGAAAACTCGAGAGAGAAGATTATGTCTGTGCGATGGGTTTTGGCCGGTGAAAAGGAGTTTAGTTATATCACTCCATGTTGGATTGCATGTGAAGGTGATGAATAGGTCTGGTCGTCCATACTTTCGTACATATGTTATGGCATCTTGTGCGTATTCGTGCATGTGCCGTGGACTGTCTGTATATGTTGCTGGAAAGATTATCATTTGTCCAATGTTAGCAACGTTTCCATCATTGGCAATTGCATCACGCAAATGAACGTATTCTTCAACGCGCAGCTACTTTCGATTTAACCGAATAAAAAGAAGACGTTCACTTTCGATTTTAGCGTACATGTCCACAATGCACTGATGGAATAGTTCACGACATTTCAAGATGTAATTGGATTCATTGGCACGAATCATAATGCGGTTTGCATAGTAATCCATGCAGGAAACTTTCTTTGTCGACTCTTCATTCGTGTTGAGGTTGATTTGCATGATGTTAAAATGGTAACCATCTTCTCCACGCGGAAACAGCACTGGATATTGGAGTGCATTATACGATCGATGTGTTTCCGATACGCGTTGCACATTTGCATTTCGTCGGTGGATGATGATGTCACGTCGATCGAATTCGGTGCCAACCATTATAATTGCAACATCACTTATCACTGCGGAATTGCATCGTCTTTCGTGCTCACCAGCAGGAATTTTGTCTGCTCTTATTACAACAGTATAGTCATCTGATGGCATTTGACCTATAGCTGTTTTAAAAAGGCGAATCAAACTGTTTCGTTTATGGAACATTGCTTGTAAACTTGAAATAAGTTCACGTCGAATCCCAGAACTAATTGCGCAACGCTGTTCCACTTCTCTTTCATCGTTTCCAATGAAATAAATTTGCAGAAATTTTGAATCTTGTTGTAGCACAGGGAGCAATGAACCGATTTTGTGGTATATTTGGCCTTGAACCTTGAATGTTGGCATGTATCCGGTGTTAGTGACAATGTTCGTTGCTCCAAAGGAAGTCGTTTGAAAGCAAAGGGTGTATTTTCGTATGTTTCTTAGGAAGTGCTTTGAAATTGGAGTGGTGCCAGAAAGGTAACTCAGAAGCGGTTCAGGTGGCTCAATCAACGGTGACAAAACTACTTTACCGTTTGAACAACACATTCCTGGCGATTCCTTTGCGAACTTCAAAACGCGACAATGCAAACAAACTTTATTCGTCGGTCCAATAGCGACATCGGCGTGATTTTTGTAGTCATTGTTCTTGTCATAATTGTATGCCGCCAACAATAAATCAGTTTTTTCTCTTGAATGAGTCAATCGTGATCGATTGGTGTCAAGTCGTTCGATGCGTTGTTCGGGTGTTTTAGCATCTCTTGAAGTCGCCGTTCTAACACGATTTTGTTGAAGGCAAGATTCTCGTTATTCTTCCGTTTCAGCAGCTCTTGAGGTTGCAAGTATGATACGTTTTTGCTGAAGGCGAGATTCTAGTTGTTCTTCCGTTTCAGCAGCTCTGGAGGTTGAAGCTCTGACACGTTTTTGTTCAAGTCGAGTTTCCCGCTGATGGTCTGTTTCTGCAGCTCTTGATGTTGATGCTTTGTCTCGGTTTTGTTCAAGCCGAGATTCTCGTTGTTCTTCCGTTTCGACTGCTCTATTTTCACTTTTTTGGTTTGTTTTCGATGTTTTTCTTCCAATTGATGCTTTTTTGGTGGCATTATTATTATTTTTATCTCAAACTGACACACTTAAATATTCTTCGATCGAAAATGAATAATTGTTTCTACGCCCGCGTTACTTATCTCGTAGACGTAAGCTCTACCCCCGCGTTACCTATCCTGTAGACGTAGGCTCTACGCCCACGTTACCCATCTCGTAGACGAATAATGTAACATTACCTGCTTAAATTACCCCCGACAGATTAAAAATATTAATTTTAGTCATATTTTATCAATTTGTGAATCAACCTTAACATATAGATATATGTCGTTCCAGACTTTTTTACAGGTCTTGTTAAGCTTTACAACTTTTCTATAGAAACACACACACACACACACACACACACACACACACACACACACACACACACACACACACACACACACACACACACACACACACACACACACACACACACACACACACACACACACACACACACACACACACACACACACACACACACACACACATCCAGTTTTATATACATATATAGATATTAATTTGGAACATATTTCAAAACATATTTCCTGGATATAAAAATATGTGGATCCTGATGTCTGTTTCAGAAATCCACAGGAAATCTTTCAAAAATATCTGCTGGATATCGAGCGCCGTATATCTACTGGATGACTATTTTACGTCTTAGCTATACATAAATAGGCTAGCCAAATTCATTGAAATCATTAGATAATTGAAGGATATTTCTATTGATACTTATTCGGATGATATTAAATCAGAGAACATATATAGCGGATAATACAAACTTCGAGTTCTCATTATTTTGTTCAAGTGTAAACTCTCGTATTTAACTTGTTTCTCAAGTTCCTGAACAGTGTGAGTTTTGTAGAAATAGCAATGCAAATTTTTATGCAGATATTGGCAAACACTAGAACGAGTTGAGCTGTTAGTACTTTGCCACCTTACAATTTATCATCGTTCCATATTTTACAAGTTACTTACAATCAAATCTTTGCATCTTTCAAGATTTATCCTTCATTGATTATTTCTTCACCATGCAATGTTATTACCTAGAAGTAACTTTCTGTATGTTGAACTGTTAGCGTTATTTTTATTGACTTATTGAGTTCGCTACATTTGCAAGACTAATCTAGTAGTTTTGGAGGTGGAGAGGGGGCGAGCCCTCAGATGCCGTTGTCCCCACTCCACCGTACCCCAAGAGGTGAACATTCTCCCCCCTTGAAGTCAATGTACACAGTGTACTTCAAAACATAATGATTCTAAAGTTTAGGCATATACACAACAAAAAATAACTAAGAAATACAAAGGACGAAAAGAAGAGAAAAAAAAAAATTAAAGTGCAGTTACTCCTTTTCTGTTGGAATTATACAAATCTTTCTAACTGCGCGCTTAAAAACACCAGTATCTGTTTTAACGGACACTACCCGCACGAGACCATCACTGCCAGGGTGCACCTCGATGACTCGCCCGAGACGCCAATGCAGAGGTGAGGTATTTTCCTCAACCAAGACCACCAATGTTCCAACTGTGACGTTGGGTTGAGCCGATTGTTGACCTCGAGGACGTGTCTGTAGTTGGGTTAGGTATTCCCGTTGCCATCGTTTCCAGAAATGCTGCTGGAGCTGCTGAACTCGTTGCCATCTAGACAAGCGATTCAACTGGATGCCGGTAACGTCGCTTTCAACAGGTGCAGTAAGAGAGGCTCCAATGATAAAATGTCCAGGTGTCAATGCTTGAAGGTCGTTAGGATCTTGGGACAAGGGGGTTAAGGGTCGTGAATTTAAACAAGCTTCAATCCGAATGATCAAAGTATTAAATTCCTCGTATGTAAGGTAAGCATCGCCTAATATTCTTTTTAGATGATGCTTAACGCTTTGAATTGAACGTTCCCAAAGTCCGCCAAAATGCGGTGATCTTGCTGGTATGAAGCTGAATTTAGTGTTTACGTTTGAAAAATGCGTTAATAATTTGTCTTGAAATTTTTCCGATTTGAAAAATTCGCGCTCAGCTCCTACAAAATTGGAACCGTTGTCGGAAAACATTTCTACTACATGTCCTCTACGCGATATTAGCCGTTTGAAAGCTCCTAAAAAACTGTCAGTAGTTAGATCTCCTACTAACTCAACATGAACGGCCTTAGTCGAGAAACAGACAAAGAGAGCGATATAAGCTTTGACTTTCTTTGCGTTACGCAATTTGTTTGTTTTTATAAGGAATGGTCCGGCATAGTCTACACCGCAAATTAAAAACGGTCGTAAAGGTTGCAACCGCTCTTTAGGGAGATCACCCATTTTTTGAATTACAGGTTTTGGATTAGCCCGCATACACTTCACACACGAATGAATGATTTTTCGTATCATACTTCTGCCCGATATTGGCCAAAATCGTTCTCTAATCGCAGCTAATGTTGCTTCGTTTCCCGCATGAAGTTCATTCTCATGAAATTGACGAATAATTAATTTAGTTACGTGATGTTTCTGAGGTAATAAAATCGGAAATTTATTATCAAAATTGATTTGGGCGTTCTTTAACCGTCCGCCTACCCGTAGTACTCCATTTTTGTCAATAAATGGATCTAAACGTAACAGTTTGTTGGATTTACATTTTTCATTATTACCAATAGTCCGAATTTCGTTTTCAAAGGATTGCCTTTGGATATGTTTAATTATAACTAAATCGGCGTATTCGAGTTCTGTAGATGATAAATTTTTACTTTTATTCTTGTTAACAATACGCAAGCAATATGCGATGACTCTTCGTAATTTCATATAAGACGAGAATTTCGAAAATACCGATAACTCAGGTTCTGCTTGTATAACATTAATTGCCTTTGGCCTCCTATCCTCTAATATTTTCTCGGTTTTTTGAGAATTGCACCAGATCGGCGGCCATTCGGCGGAGTTTAGTTTTAACCAGTGCGGTCCATGCCACCAGAGCTCTGAATTTTTTAATTGATTTGGGAGCATGCCCCTAGAAACAATGTCGGCAGCGTTATCGTGTGATCTAACATGACGCCATTTAGATATGTCACTAGCCGCTTGAATCTGTCTAACCCTATTTGCTACATATTGAGACCAAGTTTCCGGTGCCTCAGACAACCAGCACAGAACTACGGTAGAATCAGTCCAAAAGAAATTCGATTCAACCTTTAGACTTGACTTGAAAACCTCATCAACCTTTGACATTAATTTGCAAAGTAATAAACACGCATTAAGTTCTAATCGCGGTAGCGTAATATTTTTGATTGGTGTAATTTTACTTTTGGCACATAGTAACGTTACTGAAGACGTCCCAGAATCGTAGTTAGCTTTGACGTACAGGGCTGCACCGTACGCTTTTAATGACGAGTCCGCAAAGCCATGCAACTCGACGGACTTCAAATGATTTGATAATAGTAATTTTCGCGGAATACTTAATTCGTTCAAATACGATAATTCATTTAATAATTTTTTCCAAACGATTTCGATTTCATCGGGTACGCGTTGATCCCAACCTAGTTTCAGTATCCACATTTGCTGTATGAGAATCTTTGCTTTAACGACAACTGGATTAATTAATCCTAATGGATCAAAAATTTTTGCTACTGTTGCCAGAATATTACGTTTTGTGATAGTTTTCAAGTCTGACGGAAATTCGACTTTATACTTAAGCTCATCATTATTGCAATTCCAGAAAAAACCCAGTACTTTGACATCTTCGCCTTTTGATAATTCGATTGTAGAGTTTGAATTAGAATTGTCGCTCAATAATAAAGAATTATTGGAGCTCCATTTGCATAAATTAAAACCTGCGGTCGCTAGAATGTTTGTAACCTGGCTTTTAATCGATGAAGCTTCGTTAAAGGAGTTGCTTCCGGTTAGCAAATCGTCCATATAAAAATCTCGATTTATAATCTGACTCGCTGTAGGATGACTTTCTCGTGTTTCTATTGATAATTGCTTTAAACAACGTATTGCACAAAAGGGAGCACACGTGAGCCCATAGGTTAGCGTTTTTAGTTTATAAGTTTGGATAGGAGCATTTTTAGATTCTCTCCATAAAATACGCAAATAGTCGGTATCGTCAGAATGGATTTCTATCATTCTGTACATTTTTTTTATATCCGCAGAAATAGCGTATTTGTAAGTTCTGAATCTACAAAGTATGTCAAACAACCCATTTTGAAGGTTGTTACCCGTTAACAAATTATCGTTTAGACTTAATCCGTTAGAGGATTTTGCTGCACAGTCGAAAACAATACGAATTTGAGGCCCTTCGGCCGTTCGCTTAAAAACAGCCAGATGGGGCACGTAAAATGATTTTTGGTTATTTAACTGCGATTGAGGAACGAGCTGCATATGGCCGAGCTTCAGGTACTCCGCCATAAAGTCTTTGTACTCATTTCTCAATTTATTGTCCTTTTCGAACCTTTTTTCCTGGAAGATAAAACGGCTTAGTGCTGATGCACGGGACTTTCCCAAATCGACAGTTTCTCGGAAAGGTAGTTTTACAATGAATTTACCCGATACCGCTCTAACCGTGTTTTTTCGAAAATGCTCTTCGCATGCTTGTTCCTCTGCCTTCTCTACATTGTTTTCTTCGCCTAAATCTTCCATTTGCCAAAATTTTGCTACCTGGTTTTCCAAATAAGTTTCGGGATTACGAATCAAATTGCAACTAAATTTTGAAATAGAATTTTTAAAATCAAAGTTTCCGCTTACAATCCAACCCAGTTGCGTTTGTTGTAGGTATGGTTGATTCTTTTGTATCTGAACTGGAGCTCCAATTAATAATTGCCAATATAATCGCGCTCCTATTAACAGATCGATGTCTGCAGAGATGTTAAAATTTGGATCCGCCAATACAACACCCGAAGGTATCTCGATCGGACTTTTATCGAATGATATAGCAGGAGTCGGCCGCGTAATTTTTGACAAAACAAAGCATTCTAGTTTAGTCTCAAATTCACCTACTCTTGATTTGATATTGATTTTACAACCCTGATTTGTCAGACTCTCTGTTACATTAACACCCGTAATTGAAGTACTAGCACAATATGTGCCTAGTTTCAAATTTCTACACATTTTTTCAGTTATTAACGAAACCTCAGAACATTGGTCAAGTACCGCTCGACATTTGCAATAATTTCCTTGATAATCTCTGATTAGAAGTACAACCGTTGAAAAAAGTACCTGATTGGTTTGAGCTACTAATAAAGTACTAGAGGACGTTCCAGGGTTGGCGTTAGGTACAAATTCAAACACGTGCAATAAAGTGTGATGTCTTCTGCCACACTCTTTGCATACACTGGCTGACCTGCATTTGTTCGCTTCGTGATTGTTCCGCAAACAATTTCTACACAGTTTTAATGAATTTACATGTTGAATTCTTTCGGCTATACTTAATGCTAGAAATTCTTCGCACTGAAAGACATTATGCTCTTTTTTACATATAAAGCACTTGTTTGATGAAATAACATTTGAAGTGAATTTATTAGGTTTCGCAAAGGTATTTGGTTTTGAATAATTATTTCCGTTTTTTGAATGAAATTTACTGTCTTTTGACTGATTATTTGCTGGACTATCATTGGGCCTTATATTGCTCAATGCTTCCAATACCTGATATCGTTTTTCTAAAAATTCATCAAATTTTGTATATGTGGGAACTTCTTTTTCCAAAGTGGCCTGCCACTCTTTTTTTGAAGAATAATCCAATTTCTCTAAAATAATTGGTATTAACAATGCGTCCCAGTATTGGACTTCGATTTTTAATGCTTTTAATGCTGCGATGTTGTTATTTACGTTATCAATTAATTCGCGTAGCTGTGTGTGTGACGATTTTAAGATTGGAGCAAAATTCAAGATATTGGAGACGTGATCTTGTACAATTAGCCGTTTATTTTCAAATCTCTTTTTTAATAATGCGATTGCGTTGTCATAATTATCACTCGACACCGATAGTGATTCTATCGCCCTAAGAGCTTCATCTTTTAAGCAACCCTTAAGGTAGTGAAATTTGCGAATGTTAGATATGCTCGTATCCTTTCCTACCAAACAATAAAATGACTCGTAAAACGTAAACCAATCGCTGTGTTTACCGGAGAACGTTGCTAAAGGTAAGGGTTTTAATATTACGCTATTTGACGGTTCTCTGTCGTGCCCGTTATTTGTAATATTAATTATAGTACCTGCAGTGTCTGCTTCTTTAGAAGCGGAAGCAGCTGGCAAATTTTCGCTCAAGAATGTTTTTATTTTGCTTACAATCGCCCGATATTGCGTTTCTATTTTGCCGCGTTCTTTGTCGGCTTCGGCCTCCAAGGCCGTCTCGTCGGCCGATGTATCGTTCAACTGAAACCGTTCAATGTCTGTCTGAATTTTGTTAAATTGTTTAAATAAGTCCGTTACCGTTTCTAGGTTCGTTTGCAATTGAAAATTATTCGCTTTCGAACTATCTAAACCGTTTTGAAGCCGCGTGATAGCACTTTTTATGTTACGTCTATCCAGCTTCAAATCAACAAGATCATCCCTTTTCGGCATGGTTCTTAAAGTGAATTAATTAAAGGAAATTGACGAAGTTAGGTAATGAATGGATATTATAGGTCTGACCTTTAACACCTTTGCGTTTGATGATTCCCTCGCGATGATGTTGGCGTTGATGGCTCGCTTCCGATGATTTCGCACGATTTGTGATGCTTTGATGATTTTTCTTACACACGGGTAATTTCGACGATTATGAATGTTGCTTTGAATGAATCGTGGTTCGGTTGATTATGCTTGTGGATCGAAGGACCAAAATGTTAGCGTTATTTTTATTGACTTATTGAGTTCGCTACATTTGCAAGACTAATCTAGTAGTTTTGGAGGTGGAGAGGGGGCGAGCCCTCAGATGCCGTTGTCCCCACTCCACCGTACCCCAAGAGGTGAACATGAACTACGTATTCGATGTTAGAGAAGCTAAATTACGACACTGAAATTGGTGACCTTTGGATACAATTAATTATTTCTTTATGTATAAGTCTATACAATTGGTTAAGCATCAAACCAAAACAAGAAGTGTGATAAAATTTTTTGGGAATAAAACGTTCCTTATAGGTTTAAAAACTACATTTTTATTACTTATTTTAGGGGCTTATGTTTTATATCCGTTTCATTTTGTTACCCAGGTTGCTTCAGGCTATGAGACTATGCACCTGAGCACATTTGTTTTTAAAAGCAGAAAATGTGAGTTACTCTACTAATTATTTATATTTGTTTCATACCAACCATGTCAATTTCTTGTCTTGCATATTCGTTTTTACATATCATTTACAAGCACACGACCTGGCTTAATTTCTTGTTACAGTTCGATAATAATTATTTTTTAACGGTACCTTACGCATAATCAAAACACAAACAGTAATTTTTAATTTGATGAAATATTTGAAACATAGATAAGTTAACACGCTTCGTTTTATAAAATGAATGCAATTTAAACAGAAAGTTATTTCGGTGCAATCGATAAAAGACGCTCTGGCAACTGCATTAATAAAATCACATGCTATGTTTCAGTTACGTAAATGTTTGCTTTGAAATCTAATTTATATTGAATCTGAAAAATACACTTCCGTTGGCCGCATTTTAAATCCTTTTGCGGTCCGTGTTCTAATTTATTATGCATTAACTTCTCTGAAAAGTTCAAAACATTCACTATCAATATTGTAATGTATCTTTAAATTTTAATTTATGTGAACTAAGGATTCACCAGCTAAACGTTTTTGCGTAGTCGTTATTGAAGGTTATGGGGTGGAATATTTTCGATTCCATATCAAATAACTCCCTAATACCGGTTTATCGACTGGAGTTAAAGCGAAAGTTTTACTGAACTTTTATGGTTGAAGTAATAGGTACTTGTAATTGGACAAACTTGTGTATCCGTACATAATAGTGTTATGTCCATTACACCTATGGCTAGAGAAATACTTAGTGATTTGTAAGTGACAATTATAGTAAGAGCTTTTGCCACTTTAGAATTTTGTTCATGCATTCCTATTGTTTTCAACATTCTTCAATGTTTGACCTAGGTGGGTTCAAACGATGTAACGAAAATTTGTGACTAAACTAAATTTTCGATCGGAACAAAGGTATAGTTTAATAAGATAAAGTCGAATGTTCGAGACTTAACTAGAAAATTCCATTTAAATGTTACTGAGGGAAATGACAAAGCCCGTTTCTAGTTAAAATCGATGGACATCTTTATGTCAGACGTATTTTAGCCTCTGCAGAAAACACCGAATTGTGTTTCTTTGTATATTAAGATCGTTACCGGGGGAAGTAAAGTCCCTTAAATATTGCATTTTGTCGCAGAGCTGTAATAATTTATCGTCTTAGGTTTGCATTTTGAGCAACTTAGCGTCGCATCTGTTATTAATGGAGTGAATGTCAGTCATTATTACCGGTCTTGAAAAATAACAGTCTTTAAATTATGAAATTTTGTGATGTTTTTTCACACGTAAAAATGTACTTACCAGTTCTTATATGCTCAAGAATTTTGCAATTCAAATGCAGACCTCGTTTTTAATAGAATAACTGATCGATTCTGTCAATAACAGATGAGGCACCTACTTCATAACCTACATATTCAGCATATAGCGAGCACTTCGTTCATCATATAAGTTTTGTCGATGTATTGAAAAAGGTACAACAGGAACTTTTCCAGTATAAACGACATTTCGGATCGATATTGATCATATCAGTACCTTCCGCAGAATTCAAAGTTTATGTTTATTTTACAGGAGTGTAATGAAATACAGCTAGCATATCTATTTATCTTCTTAAAATTATATTACTTGAAAATTGTGTACTTATCGGGTTTGTTTGAACTTAATTTCTGTTCAGGAATCGTGGGATAACTTTAAAAGTAACAAACATAAATTATCACTACTCAGTTGCAAATTAAAATCAAAAGTTTTTGAATCAAGGTCGATTTAACTACTTTTACTGTAACACAATTTCTACTACGAGATCTATGTTTTACAAAAAGATTTATAGCACAAATATTATTATATGATGATGAAACCGGAGAAAAACCATTGAAAACAAAGCAACTATTGAGATCCGTTGAAATAAATTCATTAAAGGCAATAATTGGAAAGCCACGGCTAAACATGACGAGGAATCAAATGATAAAAGATGAATGCGAAGTGCATAAAAAGAAGAATATTCCAGTGAAAGAACCATCTTTGTAGAACCAGCGCAGAAAAAGAAATGAAAGAGTAGTCTAGGAATTACAAGTATGGGGGAGGAAGTTAGTAGTCACACAGGTTACCTCCTCTTAAAAAAAAAAAAAAAAAAGGAATTACAAGTAATAGATATTTACACTATAAGTGAGTGAAGGAGATATTATAAACGAGAGATAAGAAGTTGAGTCAAGACGCGGAGTTTATAATATCTCGTAGGTCACGAATTAGTGCATAATATTTTATCCGATAATTGTTCTTAGAATTTATATTGTTCATAGTTTTATGTAGAAGTTAGTAAGCTAAGATAAAAGAAAGGTAACTGTCGAAAAGAAAAGAAGGTTCATCCATTTAAACGTACAATACAACATACTGAAGATAAAGAAAGGCAATCATATGTTTGTTTATGGGTGGCTGAACGTTACATTGAAAACAAGATATTTCACAGAATGATGTTTTTTATGGACGAAACAATATTCTTCGCAAAATAGTCGTCACTGGGCTTTCAAAAATTCTCATTTTGCAATTCACAAAAACAGTCAACGCTACAAAAAAGTTAACTTCTGGGTGTGGAATATTATACGATAACATTATTGGCCCATATTTTATAAAAGAAAACTTGAACCAACATGTTTATGTGCATAATTTGGAAACATTCGTCTTACCGTTTTTAAATACTTTAGAACCGCACATATGAAATAAAATCATTTGGCAGCAAGACGGATGTTCTGCCTATTCCACTTCTCTAGTGAGGGAATGGTTAACTCTTTCGGAGATAGGTGGATAGATTTGGTCCAGTTCGCTATCCCGCTAGGTCGCCTAATCTCACTCCGCTTACCTTCTTTTATGGGGTGCTTTAATACAAAAAGTTTACAAAGATCACCTGCCGCATGACCAGGAAGCATTACAAGCAAATGATGAGCTAAAATTCAAAAGGAATAATATCCATTTTTAATTTATTGAAAAAACAAAGGTTTTTCAATGATAATAATACTAATACTACTAATAAGTCGTAAAAAATAAATACATGCAAGGAACTACTCGATTCAGTTTCAGAATACATATTGTACTTTTAACAAAAATTGAAAATTACTTCCCGCGGGACTGCTCTAACACACAAGTGAAATTTTTGGATAATATTCCTTTTGAATTTAAGCTCCTCAAATATACTATTCATAAGGTATATGACGAATTTTTAAAAAGAAATAAAAAATGTGTCGAGGTTGGAGGAAGTTATGTGGAGTAATTTTTTCCAAACAATTTTATTTGCATTAGATTTAAAATTTTATGCAATAGTCGATACTTACCCACTTCTATCAAATTGATACTGTTATGGCGTATTTACTTATAAGAGTTCGACAAAACTTCTTCTTCAGACGGAATAGCTAAATAATTTGAACGGGCAAGTGGATGAATGTGTTATGTTATAATTAACTAAAGTGTCAGAAAATACATTTTACTGACCACAAAATACTGTAACATAGCACGGTCATCCATTCTATAACTATAAGAAACAGTGTTTTTTAACTTCGAAAGCCCGCGATATGATACAGCAGTATATAGAATAATAAGTTATTCTTCCACCAAATAACTCAATTTTTCAAAAATTGTAACATAGCCCCTTCACTTGTTCTTCAGAAAAGGGGCTAAGCCTGATTAAGGTAGGTAGAGAGGAAAGTCAATGCAGCCTAAACAATATAAATATTCAGATTGCTTCATTATAAAATTCTTTCACCACCTTGCAACTGCTTTGAATTGGGTGCAGTCAGGCTTCAAAATCCCGAAGAAGTTTTCCGATAAAACTTGTTGAATTTCAAATCTAATTGTGAATCCGAAAACGTTTGCCCAACAAATTATTAAAGAACCGAATAATATAGCAAATTGGTGTCATGAAAAGATAACTGAAAATAAAAATAATATACAAGGAAAAGGAGATGAGTCGGTATGTGCTACCAGCCGTAGCTTTCTGAGTCAAAATTCTTATATTGTCACAAGTCAATTACTAAATTGTAAGGTATAAGTTTAATGGGTAGAAAAGTTAAAACGTGGATAAGTGAACAAACTAAAGTGTGTGATACAATAAACTTAATTACAGGAACATTCCACAGAGCTTTGAGTATAGTTCTAATATAAAAAGCGAATTTTTCAAGATTAATGTGAAGTGTTGACCAGATAAATGCTTCTAACGGTTACATCCAAAGAAATACATATTTATATTCTTAACTATGTGAAATGGCCATTTCAATCGAAAGTTATTTATTTGAAATTTGGTGCACGCATGCCTCTGGTATAAGGCTAGAAATATCCAGTTTTAAATGTTAATTGTCGGCGTTAGTTTTCGAAAAAAAAAACTGATTCTTTATAAAAATACTATTTCCCCATTTTGTCAAATTTCACTTTTCAGGATTACTATTATTACGACAACGCTATTCAAAGTAAAAAAGCTGAATTAGTCTAAAAATCCCATATATTGGAATCTCAAGAGTAAAAGTAATAATTTATTACTGTAAACAGGCGTTAAGTAATACTTTAAGTAAGTAAGTAAGTACGATTTAAATTTATGACATTGTAAAAATTTGTCACTGTCGTGTGGAAGTTCGTCGATGTGAACAACAGAGCCTTTTTACATTCTTGTAGATTTCTAAAATTTATGTAAATTGCAAGTCCTCTAATAACTTACGATTATGAGTACGAAGATACTTTACAGTGTGAATGTTGAATTATTTTGTTTAACTCGAAGACGATTTATTACATTTTTCGTTTGAAATATTTTTGGTGCGGTTATGGAAGAGAGACGGACCATTCGCGGTACTAGTTACCTACTTCCAGTTTCGTTGAAAATTTTACAATGCCACACATTTAAATCGTACTTAACTTTGCGGATAGTAAGGACTATTTTATAGTCATAAATTATTATTTTTACTCTTACGATTCCAATATAAGGGAATTTTAGACTAATTACAGCCTTTGAAATTTTTTTTTTGTTGGATATCTTCGCCTTAATAATACTGATCTTGAAAAGTGAAATTTGACCAAATTGGGAGATAGTATTTTTATAAAAAATCAGTTTTTTTTTTATTTTTAGAAAACTAACGCCGACAATTAACATTTAAAACTGGAAATTTCTAGCCTTATACCAGAGGCATGCGTGCCCCAAATTTCAAATAAATAACTTTCAATTAAAGCGCAATTTTGGGGGTGGCCACAAGTGATGTATTTGATATTTGTCTCAATAAAATGCCATAGTTTTTGAGAATTTTTGAACTTAAGATTATCTCTTGGGTGTCCATTACTGGGGCAATTACCGTATTATACATTTAATTTTTAAAATATATTGATAAAATGATAAAAGGAAGTGAAATATTTTTACTATCAAACAATATTAAGAAAAACAAATGAAATTTCAAAGTTTCGGATCTCTTACATTTTTCGGAAAAAAGAATCCACAATGTCGCGGAAACGAAAATTAATCTAACCGATGGCTACCTGTAATGTGTAAATATTCTGCAGGTATCGTGCCGTATTGGCGCTATGCTGATGTCGTGTCGGTATCGGTGTCGACACATGTGAACACGTCCAATATTGAAAGTTTGTTTCTGAATTTAATAAATTCTGAGCAAATTGCACTGACAATAATCATATTAAAATACTCCCAGTTCAACGAAATGCATTCTTTTTTTTTTTTTTTCTTCGTGGTATCACCATTCTTATATTATTTCAATTGGGGAATATAAAAATTAACGGTTCTTTTTATTGCGTTCGTGGAAACACATTCTACAGGTAAATTATTGTAGGTTTTATTGAATTTGGGGAAGCGTTTAATATTAATAAAGTAACAAAATAGACAAATATTTCATAAAATAACTGTTTTTGTTTGTGAAAACAAGAGAAAAGAAATGAAGAAAATGAAAACTCCTTTCTGTTTGGAACAATAAACTGGAAATAAAAATGAAAGTCTGACGCTTAGATCGCAATGATATGCACACTAATTCTTGCATGCTGTGCCAATTAAAAACTTCGATTGACAGATTTCGTATTAAGTAGCAGGTTCCCGAAAAACGTTTCAAGAACCAATGAAAATATAATGTTGCATGCCTTTATTTCATTACTTTACGGAAAATAGAAGTAAATATAATGGCACAGTTTATTTGTATTCAATTGTTTTTAATGAGGTTTAATTTATTATATGCCATGTACCAACGCTACTGATGCAGATTACTATGAGAATAGAAACGATTATTAAATTAATCGAACAGATATAGTTTGTGACTAAAGAAACTCTCAAGTCTCCCATTTTTATTATACCTACTGGACGATAATAATACCTACCACTAGAAATAAATAATTGTTTACGTTCATTAATGGTAACTGCCTATATTGATAAACGTGTATATTTCCTATATCAATTAATGATTTTTTCTATATTACTATTATTTATTATGTTTATGATTGCATTTGTAATAATATTCATTGCGGATTATCAATAAAAGTAATTGGCAAGTAACCCATAAATTAAAAAAATCATTCCGTGGAATAGTAAAATACAAATATACCTCCACTATAATTTTAAATTAAAAAGTTTGTCTAAAAAGCAGCATACACATTTGAAGTTGATTAATGAATTTACTAAAACTAACGTCGATTCAGTGACGGAGAATGTTTTGTTGCAGTGCCATGCACGTTGTAATTTCCCAGATATTACCTACATTTTTATACTGCTGCTGCATATCAAATAATTTAATAGAGACTTGAAGCAACGTCTGACATAATATAACGTATGACATATTACAACTTATAATTACATAAGTTATACCTCAAGACCCCTATGTTTATTAACATATAATTTTTATTACAGGTCCAGGTTATAAGTAAGGTTATACGTAAGCATGGCTGGTTGGTATCGCTGGCGCCAGTAATCAATTACTTACGTCTCAAATTCAAATGCAAGCGCAAATGATTGAAATGATGGAAAAATATAGAGATATGTTTAGAGCAATTGTAATTTATTAATTCAATAGATATTCTTCTACAGTAGGAATTTTACATCCGTCACTTTCGTTTCAGCGTTGGTCTAATATGGTCTAAGACAACATATAACCTACGACTTATAACCTATAAATTTTCCGTAATATGTCACACATAGGTTATATGTAACAGGTTGCTCTAAATCCCTAATAACATCCAACGTCATAACAAAGAATGTTAATATTAAATAAATCGAGAGCTCTTAAAATTCAATAGAATTGTAATAAATTCAAAACAAAATCTAATGGCGCCGAGACACCATTTGTAGCCATTACACCATGTTTAGCTACTTTACTTGTAAATACGTATTTATAAGGTTTGCCAATAACCAAGAATGTGCTTGATTAGAGTTTGTAAATACGTCGCCAAAACATTTTCTCGGCACGAACACCTCTCTCCCTCTTTCCCTCTCACTCTTGTTATTTAAAATATAACGCTCATTTTATTTGACGCTGAACTATTATAAGTGATACTGTGCTTTCTGATTTCGTCAAGAAACAAGGTAGGACTAACTCAGATTTAATTCATAAAATACACTTGATTATGGTTCAATATAAGTTTCGCTAGTTATTATAATAATGACGGATCATATTTCTGTGTTTAAATTAATTATTTCATTGTTTTCCTTTAAATTAATTTTTTAAGTAGGTTGATCAAAGATGGAAAAAAAATTATTCATTTTTTCCATCTTTGGCCAGAAACTAGCCACTGCTTGAACAAAAGGTTATATTTCTGGTCACCAAGTGACGAATAAAGTAACGGCGTATTTTAATTACAGTACACTACTATCCGAAACCGGATCATCTGAAATTAGGGTTATCCGAAACAAAAGACGAAATTAATTTCTTCCCGTTTTCCGAAACGAAACCGCTGGACCTAGCGATTATCCGAAACGACGTCTATGTACCGGTTCTTAGAAATTGGTGAATTTTTTTTGTAACATCGTAAAATTAACTTTTCTGAGAATAACCAATACAATAGTTTATAACAGGAGATGGTCAATTATCAATGGTCGGTACCGTTTTTGAGGAATATGTTCCTAATTTTGAACTGAACTTCAAAAATAATTCGCATTTTATGTTCAGTATATACAGGGTGAGTTAAGTTTCACCGCCCAGGCCATAATACCTATTAAAGATTGAGGGGAAAGTATGCAATTTACATGTTACATCAGTTGAAGTTTACGCTTTCGATTAGTGCTACAAATTTTCCAAAATATTTTTATTTGAAGCCAAAAAAGTAAAACAAAGAGTTTTGGGTAAAATTTCTATGCTTGGTTTTTTATTTCAAAATTTGTCAAATTATTCGTAGCATTAATATCTGCAATTTGATTCGTAAAAAAATGATTACTTTTTGAGTTAAATCAAATTTAAGATATAGCACAAAAAATGCTTCTATTTATGACTTTCTAACAATAGATAATGCGGTTTACCATCCTAACAATAGTTTATGATCGACCCATCAAACTGGACGAGGCAGCTTTTCAGTTGCCGATAGACCTGCATTTTTAAGTTGAGTTTAGTGACCGTCATAAATAATCTTTCAAGCACCCCTATATCAATACCATTGTCTGGTAAATTAGTCTACTTATGTCGTAAATCATTTAAAAAATACCTTCTAATACGGAAATAGCTTTATTTAATAGACGCAAATTACTAAAATTATTTCAATTACACTAAATTGTGTGAAAATATTTTACTGTTCGTACATCAAAAAAACTAATAAATTGAACATTCAACTTTTTCATTTTTCTTTTCCTTTATGTGGACATATAATATAGTTAAGTAAACTTACTTTTTATTTCCTCAGATTTCCACATAATTTTGTATTTTAACACTTGAATTAATCAAGATATGTCCATTTTTCAGTTATTACACTTTAAAATCTTTTAAAAACGCACTTCACTACATTTAACATTTTAAAATTGTTTTGAAACTTTTTTTAAAACGTACGTCACAGATTTTTACATTACACAAATAACATTAATTATCGATACTAAAACTGTTCATACCACTAATATAATATAATATATATATATATATATATATATATATAATAAATTGAACAATTAGTAATTGAAAAAAAGCCAAAATTTTACTTGATTAAAAAAAACGATTTTTTCTTGATTTCTATGTACCTTAATAATATAAAATTACTCATGCAATTTATGAGAATTGACAAATTATTTTAAAGGCCTATTTTGCCACGGGCGGTAAAACTTAACTCACCCTGTACATGGATCTTCATCCAACTAGGCCAAGCAACAGAGCAAAAAAAATGTCATAATTTGCCATAAATACTACCCGGAAACTGACTGTGCGATTACATAAAGGGCAGTTAGTAGATTAATTTGGCATAATTTTCCACTCGAGGACCATAATTTTTAATTTGTTATGAACAATTTAGAAGAAAAAATCGTTTTTTTTTAGTTCTTTGCTAAAAAACAAACGATTTTTTTTAGCAAAAAAAAATTAAACTTCAGCACCCGGCCATAAGAAAAATAAGGATCGTGGGACCATTCTTGCTTGAAAAACTATTCTGAACGTCATAAATTATGGTTAACCCTTCAGTAGACGCCTGTTATGTTGTTACGCGAGTAGGCGCGTGGATTATTTATTATTGTGTTAACAGAATATTTTGTTACTACTTTTTTTAAGGTAATGATATTTTAATACCTTTTATAAAATGTAAAAATTTTTTTTTGCGCTGAAGTCAATTTATAACCGTTTAACATGAATAAAATTAGAACTCTCCAAAATGCCAATGCTTACATAGCAGCGACGGAAAATATATACAGTAAGGACGCATGGGTTGAAATAAATTGAATTAAAATTAGTAGGTTTAGTTTTTGGAAAAACGCTCGAACACGTCGATTTTTGTTTTTAAAACTGCATCGTTTTTGACATTTGTAATTTTACGATCGTTGTTTGTTTTCGAACTATGACGTCATTAATAATTTTTTTAAATTGCATCCCATATTTTTGTTCACGAATTTGGATGCAGCATATTTTTATGATTACAGAAATGTCAAATTCGTATGACCTTGAAGAGGAAAGTTTTCGAAATAATCAGTTCTAAAGTTTCAACAATTTATAATAAAATCGAGCAAAACATTCAATTTTGTGTTTATTTTGTTTTTTTGATTGTTGACACTTATCAAGTACAGTTGCAAAGTTTGAAGAATGGCGCGTTTAACTGAGAAACAACGAGAAAGGCCTACATTATAGTTTTGTTGACTTATAGGAATAGACATGAGCTCCGCAAATTGCTGTTCTAAGCACGTTCAGTGAGGACACGTGGGTTGGAACAAATTTATTTAAAATTTATGGGTTTGGTTTTTGGAAAAACGCTCGGAAACGTCGATGGTAAATTCATGTACAAAGGCTGGCCCAAAAATAAGTTACGACTATCAACTTTATTTTTTCAAATGGAAACACCTATTTTTTATTTCATTTTTGAATTCTGCGTCGAATTCGAAGTATTTTTATGTAATATGTCCTATACTCAAACTCAACAGTTATCGAAAAATTTATGATTGAACATATCAATAACTGAGATTGTATCTTACAAAATTTATTTCACTCTGTGGTCTGAAAAGGATCGATTTATTAAAAAAACAGAACAACAAATCAAATTAAATGTTTAAACTGTTGACCATTAACTTTCTGACAATAGGCAAGTCGAAATTCAATTTCTCGTAACACTTTAGTTAACGTTTGTGGCTGGATTTGTTGTATTTCGGCTATAATTCTATTCATCAATTCATCAATATTTTCCGGTTTATTGAAGTAGACTTTAGATTTCAGATAACCCCATAGATAAAAATCTAATGGGGTTAAATCTGGAGACCTAGCTGGCCATTCGATAAAACCTCTCCTTCCGATCTATTTATTTGGAAAAATATTATGAAGGTATTCTCGTACTGTTCTCGAATAGTCTGGGGGCGCTCGATCCTGTTGGAACCATATCGAATCTGCCGGTATATTTGGTTTCTCATTATTCAGGTAAAGTGCACTTACACTGGATATTATGTCATTTTGTAGTAAATCTAAATAATTTTCAAAATTAAGTGTTCCCTGAATAATAAAAAAGGGACCCACAATTAAAGTACCCACAATTCCGACCCAAACGTTAACTTTCTGAGGGAATTGTGTATAACTTTCCAGTCTCCAATGTGGGTTTTCTGGTGCCCCAATATCGAAAATTTTGCCTGTTTACCGAACCATTCAAACAAAATGTTGCCTCGTCGGAAAAAGCTATCTTACGTAAAAATTCCGGGTTGGCATTGCATCTATCCGTCATTATTTTGCAAAATTCTAATCTGCGGTCGAGATGGTCTTCAATAAGTTCCTGAACAAAATGTACTTTGTATGGGTGCCATTTGTTCTTGTGTAAATATTTTAGAACAGAAGATTTACTTACTGACTGTTCTGCAGCTACTTGTCGACTTGATTTGTGAGGATTTTCTTGCAAATCAAGCAAAACATTCAATTGTGCGTTTTCTGGAAATGTAACATGGTTGGTTTTGTAATTGTCTCTTACGTGGCCAAAGTCTCTAAACTTTTTCTCTATTTTACTAACTACTGATTGTGTAATAGGCCTCTCCGGGTACTTATCATTGAACAATTCGCAAACTTCAGCTTGTGTTCGAGTATTATCGCCGTTTGCGGAGTTCATGTTTATTCCTATAATTCAACAAAACTATATTCTAGGCCTTTTTCGTTGTTTCTAAGTTAAACGCGTTATTCTTCAAACTTTGCAACTGTACTTGACAAGTCAATAATCAAAAAAACAAAATAAACTCACAATTGAATGTTTTGCTAGATTTCCAGCGCTTTCTTGATGATATTATTAGTGGTCTACTCTAACAATTTTATCATAAATTTTTGAAACTTTAGGACTGATTATTTCGAAAACTTTCCTCTTCAAGGTCATACGAATTTGCCATTTTTGTACTCAGAAAAATGTGCTGCATCCAAATTCGTAAACAAAAATATGGGGTGCAGATTAAAAAAATTATTGATGACGTCATAGTGTGAAAACAAAAGACGATCGTAAAATTATAAATATCAAAAAAGATGCAATTCTGAAAACAAAAACCGACGTGTCCGAGGGTTTTTCCAAAAACTAAACCCATGAATTTTAAATGACTTCATTCCAACCCACGCGTCCTCACTGTATAATAACATACTTACAAAAAATATATGATTACTTTATTTATGAAACAAGATTCCTATAACTATTACAAATAAGCTTTATAATCAAAATTAAAGAACAAAATACCCCTACTTTTTAAAAAAAATGAATGAAGTTACAGTAACATTTCTACCGGTATTTTCGACACAACTCACCCAAATGTCTAACAAATTGTCTTTACACATCCAATTATTACATATTTTACACCATCTTCTTGTAGATTTATTCCTAACTCGATCACATTTATAACAACGTCCTAAAGGTCCTCGTCGTTCGTCAGGCACTGCCGTTAATCTCGATGGTTGCACGTCTTTGTAATTCGACTGGTAATTGCAGAATTTCACTTCTTTGAATTTGCCACATTATCTTTTCCAATAAAAAATTATCTATTGATGTTCCAGCACTTCCCACGTAACACATGTACATCCAATGGACGTCCAATTTGAGACTAAATTGGACGTACAACTGGACTACATTTGGGATCTTTTCGGACGTTCAATGTACGTCCATATCGTGCCGGTTCATGGACGTCCATCGACAAACGCTTATTGGACGTCTTTGGGATTGTAAACGGATTCGTTTTGGACGTTCACTGGACGTCTTATGTATGTCCATTTGGACCCGAATTATGTACATTAATGGACGTACTTATAAACGTTGTGGGATTAAAAAATAAATAAATAAACAATGGAAAAGCATGTATTCAAAAATAAATAAGCTAAAAAAAATTCTAAATTCAAAAATTGTTACAATAACGATCTTTAACAAATAGAACTAACCATTAACAAATTAAATAACATGAAACTTATTCTTCAAAAATAAGCATAAAGAAATATGTAAATTTAAAAATAATTTGCAGTGAACAACTTTAAGTACCTATTTAACTTTAACTATTAACAAACTAAATAACTAGAAACTTAACCTTAAAAAATATGCACATTCAAAAATAATTACCATACAGAATTTAACTAATTATTAACAAATTAAACAACTAGAAACTTTGAAAAAAGTCATTTCAAAACAACACCGGTTCTTCACCACAATTTTTCCATTACAGCTTTAATGCCTCTTTCGGAGGAACTAAATTTACACTATCTAAAAAAAGAAAATATTACACACCCCTTTCTTAAAATCATTTGAACTTACCAATATAATCAAAGCTGCAATTACGAAACCACCTTTTTTTCTTCGACCTTGCATAAGTCAAATTGCATAATACAAATTCATGTAGGTATTATCAAACGGGCTTGGGATTTGTTTCGTAAATTCATAATAAACTATTTCTCCCAACAGTGAGTTGCCTAAAACATGTAAAAAATATTCTAAAAAAACTTAAATACATTGTCATTTTTACTCACGGCAGTCTCCAAAAACTCTTCAAAGTGCACTCGCTCACTACAACTGACGAAATAAGTTTACAGCACCAAATGCGTCGAACAAAGATTAAGGGTAAATAAGTTATTTGAAAGATGGTTCATTGCCCCGAGAGCCTATAGAACAAACAAATTCCGAACCCTCCATAAAATTTCAAGGTTACGACACGCACATTCGCCTTTCCAGGGCGAGAATAATAAATAGCTGAATGTATTGCTTTAAATTTTTAAGCTTAAATATCTTATAATCTATTGATACAATTACAATTTAAGTTGTTCAAAAATCTAATTAATTCACTCTATTTCATTTAACAACGAGACAGATCCTTTGTGCAAAACTTCAATTACTTCTTGAAAATACCTCCCCAAATTGAAATCAAAATACCGAGTCACTTGGAGTTGTAAAATTGTATTTTTATTTAACGTAGAATGGGGTTAAATTAATCATTGTGGATTTTAAATTTTCTACAGCGTTTTACTTTACCTACAAAGTTTATTAACGTGAGAATAATTTCTAGTATTTTGTTTTTTAACTTGACAACACATTTTCTAGTTTTGACATGTCGCCAGTTTTATTTTAGTTTATAATGAGTTAAACTGTATTTTTTATGTTGTATTTTTTATTTGAACATTAAAAAATAATCTTCCTAATACCACTCGAAAGTGCGAATTAATTAGAAAATAATTCTCCAGTTATTTTCTCAAACTTGTTGCCATTTAGGAATAGCCACTCGAGGCCTACGGGCTCTCGTGTCTATTCCCTGGCAACAAGTTTTCGAAAATCTGTCGAATTATTTTCAATTTATTCCCACTCTCTTGTGATATTACTTATGAGAATAATTTCTAGTATTTTGTTTTTTAACTTGACAACACATTTTCTAGTTTTGACATGTCGCCAGTTTTATTTTAGTTTATAATGAGTTAAACTGTATTTTTTATGTTGTATTTTTTATTTGAACATTAAAAAATAATCTTCCTAATACCACTCGAAAGTGCGAATTAATTAGAAAATAATTTTCCAGTTATTTTCTCAAACTTGTTGCCATTTGGGAATAGCCACTCGAGGCCTACGGGCTCTCGTGTCTATTCCCTGGCAACAAGTTTTCGAAAATCTGTCGAATTATTTTCAATTTATTCTCACTCGCTTGTGATATTACTTATGAAAATTAAATTTTGTTTTTAAGTTTCAAATAATTCATAGATTTCATATATTATGATGTCTGATTTTCGACGAAATAAATAATATTGTAGTAGGCCAACCAACAGAGCAAAACAAATGTTATAATTTAACATAAATACTACCCGGATACCGACTGTGCGATTACATAAAGGGCAGTTAGTAGATGAATTCTGCATAATTTCCCACTCGAGGACCATAATTTTTAATTTGTTACACATATACAATTTACAAGAAAATATCGCGTTTTTTTTAGTTCTTTGCTTGTAAAATGGAAACTAATGAAGCAATCTTAATGTTGTTAATAGACGAATTGTAGAGAATTAAATTATGAAGAGAATGAAAGGTCGAATGACCCGGAAAACCCGGAAAATTAAGTGTTTTCTTAAAAAATTCTCAATTCCGCCATTTTTTAATTTTAAGACTTGAAACTTTGCATGCAGATAGCTACTTATATGTACTTTATGTGTGCAAAACCTCGATTCTATCGGACTAACCGTTATTGCACAATCACCATTTCAATTTTTTTCTGCGACATTTTCGCAGAGGGCTGGATGCTCCTGTAGTTGTCCGATTTGAATTTTAAAAACAGAATTGGAAACTAGATGTGCACAGCAACAAAACGTTCATTTTCGTTTTTCTATAAAATGCAGCAAAATAGATAGAAAACGGTTTTGAACGATTCTGGAATATTCCATAAATTTGTAATAAATATTTTGAGAACTGGAAACAATTTTGCAACGAATAATTATAAGAAAAATTGTCCAAGTCCTCTATAATGATCTGCACTGGGGTCCGTGAAGTTAGCGGACGACTTTGAGCAGGAAAATTAAAATTAGGCGCATTGTTTAGTGCTTCATTCCTGCTCATTCCTGCTTCTAAAACAAAAGTCAGCGGACGCTTCAAAAAAAAGTTATTAACGATTATATTTAATTTCGCTCGCTTCTCACTCAGCGGACGACCTTGAGCAGGAAAATCAAAACTAGGCGGAATGTTTAGTGATTCATTCCTGCTCATTCCTGCTTCTAAAACAAAAGTCAGCGGACGCTTCAAAAAAAAGTTATTAAAGATTATTTTTAATTTCGCTCGCTTCTCACTCAGCGGACGACTTTGAGCAGGAAAATTAAAACTAGGCGGAATGTTTAGTGATTCATTCCTGCTCATTCCTGCTTCTAAAACAAAAGTCAGCGGACGCTTCAAAAAAAAGTTATTAACGATTATATTTAATTTCGCTCGCTTCTCACTCAGCGACGGACTCTGAGCAGGAAAATTAAAACTAGGCGGAATGTTTAGTGATTTATTCCTGCTTATTTTTGCTTCTAAAACAAAAGCCAGCGAACGCTTCAAAAAAAAGTTATTAAAGATTATATTTAATTTCGCTTGCTTCTCACTAAGCGGACGATCTTGAAGCAGGAAAATTAAAATTTGGTTAAATTACAAATTGTTAATATGTACTACAATCGTAGCCCATTCACTGATTGGTTTGTGCATGTTTCCAATATTGAAAGATATTGACTTTAACAACTTTTAATTTTGAACTGGTTTTTTACATTTTCAAATTGAAATAGTCGATTTATAAAAAACTTTATTTACTATGTATGTAAGTACAAAACAAAGATAAAAATATAAACTATAATGAATAGAAAAGCATATGTGGTAAAACTTCAGATGTATTTGTTACATTTGAACATTTCATTTGAAGATCGTCATACATTTCCCACATACCATCTAACCTTCTACAATACGAAATGTAATGCCCAACAGTACCACATAATGGACGAACAAAATGAATTAAACCTCTTAATATGTAGCTGTTAGTTCCTAATTTAACATTTATGGGAATATCATTTAATAAATAATTGCCGTAATCCATTTCAATCATAATTAAAGGGTTTGTATCCAACTCCCATACGATTTTGCTGTAGCACGTCTTGTTGTTGTTTTTAAAATTACACTTTCGTTCTCTCTTGTGTCCAAGGTGTATTGCTGTTTCCAAATTTTTTAAAATATTGGAACTAACTGCCAATCCATGGTGAAGCAATAGCATAGGTAGCTTATTTTTCTGTTTTTCTTGCATACATTGAGCGGAAGAACAATACAAAGTTTCAGTGGCTGATGAAAATGACAACAAAAGTTTCCGAATAATGTAAGAAACATTGCAGCAGCAATCCACCTTAACAGTGTTATCTATTCGTTTGGTTGGTTTAAATAAACCGGGGGTAGTCAACAAATCTGTTCTAATTTTGTATGTCTGAATTTTAAGTCCGTGTTGCAAAAGTGATTTTATCAGAAGGTGGACTTTATTATCCCCCGATATAACTTCTGTGTCCATGTATGCTTGTACCTCCTTACTATCACAATAAAGTGAAGCAAGACATTGCATCACGGAATCGAAAGCACAGGTGTTCTCAATTCGATACTGAGTTTTGTTATGAACAATAATACCTTTTGCATTGCCGTTCCGTAATAAAGGAATTTTCATTTTGGCCCCATCACTTATAAAATGAACTTGTGGACTTGGTATTCCATAATAACGCGTTCTTTTACGCTTCCTCGTTTTTTTTTTGTTCAAACCCATCCAGTCTTCTTCCCAGGAATCTAAAAAGAAAAAAAACGAAAACTAGCTTAAATAATATTTTTTATACATTTGTGACGTGTTGAAACAGAACTTTATGAGTACCTATGATTTAAGCACAAGGAGAGAAACCAAAATTATTGAAAAATTTGATGAAATTATTTTTATAACTTGTGAATTCACTAAAGCTAAAAATTTAGTCACAATCACACAATCACATCAATCACATCCTCGTTGTTTATTAATTTAATATTTGGATCTATTACAAAATTATCGATATTATTTATATTTTCTTCGTTGACTTGGTTGTCTGCGTTAAGATTTTCGATTTTATCTGCAACAAAAAGAAAGTTACTAAATATAAAATTATAATTAACTATTTGGATCTATTATTTCTACAAAATATACCGATATTATTTCCTTCAGTGACTTGTACGTCCAAGTTAAGATTTTCGGTTTTATCTGCAATCATCATTATATTAGCAGTTTGCAAAATATAAAATTATAATTACCTTCAATTAAATCGCCGTAGTGTATTATTTCCATAGTCCCGTCTGTTATTTCCTTTTTATTATTCCTTGTTTTTGTATTGCATTCAAATTCAGCAACCATTAGTACCTCTTCTATTGATTGTAAATGCAATATTAAAAATTTATCGACATTCATAGGTTTATGGACGTTTTGCAGTGAGCGATTTTTTAAATCATTGAAGTAACTTTCAACGCATGATGAAGATTCGGTTAGTTTGCCGTATCCAAATTTATTATTCATGACCGCTGACCAAACCACAAATGTTAAAAGAAACCGTTCTAAATTTTTAGAAAATTCCGGATTGTAATGAAAATTATCTTCCTCACTTTGCAACTTGCACTGTTCTAAGCTATTTTGCTTCAAGTTTTTAATCCATCTTCCCACTGAAGTTTCAGAAAGTGTATTAGTGAATTCGCCTGTTAAATCTTCTGCTTTTTCAATATTTCCACATGTACCATTCGTACCGTCATCATCGCAATTGAAAGTTTCGGTTCCAGATATTAAATTCTTTAAAAAAACTTTTTTTTCTGCGCAGGTAACTCTTCCCCATTTACGTAACCAACAAATTCACTGTTGCTTACAACCAACAAAGCTTCTATAATTTCTGTGGCTGCACTCAAAGTTTGGGTTTTAACAAGAATTGCCATTGAATGAACATAAAATTCTTTAAGTCGTCGTGGTGTTCTATTAAAACACTTCCACCTGGTAATTAGCTTAATAACATGTGCATAATCAACCCTTAGAAAAACAATTGGAGTTCTTACACTATCTGTCAGTAGCAATTTGAAACAAGTGTCTATGTATTGCGTCAAAAGCATATCATTAAAACTCCAAGATATCGCTCCCATTAGAGCCCATGAATGGTCACAAATAATAATATGTGGACACTTTGCTCCTGACTTGCGCCAGCATCTCAGCCAATACGTTATTGCATTAGTATCTTGGATTTCAGAAAGCATTTGCGTCACTGGTACTTGTCCGTGGGTCGAATTTAAATGGATAACACCCGTGTATAGAAATATATTGTGTGAGGTATTATTATAAGGTCGCTGTAATTTTTTAACAAGACTTCCAGTTGCATCAATAATTAAACGAGAAGGAAAATTCTCTGGGTGGGCACAATAAGAATTATAAATTTGCATTTGTTCAGGGGTCCAATAATGCACAAAGAAACTGTCAATAGAGATAGTATGTATGGAGTTTTTGTATGGTAAAGTCCATTTCATCAAAACAAGTTTCTGTACTGAACATTTCTCTACCGCATCTAATTTTGATTTTTCTTTCAATAACTTAATAGTTGCCTCAGACTTACATTTTCTCAGTACTTCTAACGAGGGTACACTTCGTAATTGTGGATCCGCCTCATATTTATCTCTAGTTTCTGACCTGAAAAAGTTTACTGGAAATTTCCCGGACAATACTTCGGCAACTTGAGCTCTTCTTATTCCCGTTAAATTTCTTTTTGACTTGCCTGTATGCAAATGTTCGCTGACTGAAATTTGGCACTTCACGACAAGAGTTTCACATTGTTTCTCATCTTGCACATGAGTACCTTCACCAATTAGTGTTCCAAAGCATTCCGTGCATTTTGCTTTAAAGGATAATAATCTTTCACTGTAGTAGTTCTCTTTGAAAGACCAAATGCAGCCTATACGACCGAATCTGTTTAGTATCTGATTGTTTATACAATCCGTCCATCCTTGTTTGAGATGTTTTGCGTATGCCAGTGGTTTTAATTGTATCCATTCATCAGGTGGAATTACAAATTCAATATGAAACGTATTATCTTCGTTTTCGCTAAGTTCTTCATATGTTGAAAGTTCTTTGTGGGAAAAGTGTCTTTTTGTTAACCCTAACGCTGTCCAACAATCTTTTCTATTTTCACGTACTAAGGTATAAATCGATTTTGGAGATATTTTATTGGAAAGTTCTTTTGCAATAACTTCCCATATAGGAGCAACTGTTGAATTAACTGATTGCTGCACTTCCTTTTGATGCACTTCCAGGTGGCTTAAAATAAGTTCAAATCCGATTTTAGGTCGCCTCATCTTGATATAATGAGGTTAACAAAAAACTATTAACACTTAACACAGTTTATTATAACCGAAAATACAACACAACAAATTTGGACTTAGAAACCGTAGCTTTGCACTTTGAAGATTGTTGCTTGATGGTTCGTATTGAAATGCTTTTTGATTTTTTGGCAAAGACTGGGTTGTTTTGGGGCGTATCACGTATTTAACAGTATTTTTTATGAGTGCCCGTTAGGTTATTCTAAAAAGGTTCCTTGTGATAGTTTTTTGAAATCGTGACTGTTTCGTTTCCTATTAAAATTTATTGTATACACAAGGGGTGGTAATAAAATTATTTGAAAACAACCCACTCAAAGGCTGGGTTGTTTTCGGGCGTAGCACATGTTTAACGGTATTTTTTATGAGTGTCCGTTAGGTTATTCTAAGAAGGTCCCATGAATTTCGTTCGTTGTTTATGACGGCGCTTTTTTAAAAAGTCATAAACTTGAATTTCAATTTATTGGATTATACAATTACAAAATTATTACTTATTGCTTAAGAAGTTTCTAACTGACTGACAATCTAAACTAATGCTGCGTTCCGGCTTATCTTGAAACCGAGGTGTCTTTTTACATTGGACTGTTTATGTTGCATTTTCCGTCTAACACTGTGGGATAGCGATGATGTAATTCATGTGCTAATTTTTTGAAATGGCGACTGTTTCACTTCCTATTAAAATTCATTGTATACACAAGGGATGATAATAGGATTGTTTGAAATAACGATAAAGGTCTATAATATTTAAAATAAAAATATTTTTATTTGGCATTTGATACTTGTTATTAATACAAACTATGAACTTTGAAAATTGTTGCTTGATGATTCGTATTCAAGTGCTTTTTGACTTTTTGGCAAAGACTGGGTTGTTTTGAGGCGTAGCACGTGTTTAACGGTATTTTTTATGAGTGTCCGTTAGGTTATTCTAAAAAGGTCCCATGTGCTAATATTTTGAAAGCGTGACTGTTTCCTTTCCTATTAAAATTTATTGTATACACAAGGGATGGTAATAAAATTGTTTGAAATAAAGGTACAGATCTATAACATTTAAAATAAAAATATTTTTGTTTGGTATTTGATACTTGTTATTAATTAATATAAAATTTGAACTTTGAAGATTGTTGGTTCGCACTTAACTCCTTGTTTATTTCGAAAAAGGTTTACAAATTTTACGCGAGAAAGATCCTCTGAACGAACGAGTTTCGCATGGTATGAATCATGAAATAAATTGCTACAAACAATTCTATAAACAAAATAAAAGTCGAGTAAAGCAGATAATAAGGTAATAACTATTATCGCCAACCGTCAATAGAGCCATGCATTACCATAGCGTTTTTCGGAAGTAAACAAACACTTTATCCTACTGTACAAATCAAGCATTTTACCTGCCGCAAATATTTATCAAAATAGCCATAACTGTTTGACATTAAACAGAAATCGTTTGTCACTGTGACAGCTCCAGCAGTAAAAGTTTTGTGGCGAATTATTTGTAGAAAATAATGGAAGAAGACCTTCAGTGCACGCCGCCTGAAATTCAGAAGAAGTCGTTAGAGACGTCTTTGGAAATTCTGCCTCAAAAATCACTTGAAAAATACAATCGCCAGTATGACATATTCATGGAGTGGTGCAAGAAACACGAAATTAAAAAATATAGTGAAAACGTTTTACTGGCGTATTTTTTCGATTTATCGAAAGAGTATTCTCCTTCTTCGATGTGGTCATATTATTCCATGGTAAAAGCAACCCTTTCAGCAAAAAATGACGTTGATATTAGTAAATACAAAAAGCTTACGGCTTTTTTAAAACAAAAAGGAAGAAATCATATTCCAAAAAAGTCCAAAACCCTTTCACAAGAAGAAATACTTGAATTTTTACTAAATGCACCGGATGAAATGTACTTAATGATGAAGGTAATTAATGCCAACTTTTGAAAAACCAATTTGATATAAATGTTGTAATTATTTTAGATTTGTGTTGTGTTTGGCATTGCTGGGGCTTTACGTAATGAAGAACTTTTAAATTTAAAAGTAAGTGACATAGAGCATAAAGAAACAATTCTGGTTGTTCATATACCTCAAACAAAGACCAACAGGCCTCGACTATTTGTAATCACTTCAGAGTTTGAAGGAAAAGTAAAATCCATAGAATTATTTAAGAAATATTTAACTCTGCGTTCTAAGCAGACGCCCCATGACCGATTTTTCCTAACTGATAGAAATGGCAAATGCACAGTCCAGCCAGTTGGAATCCATACTTTTGGAAGTGTACCAAGCACAATTGCCAACTATCTGCATTTGCCAGAACCATCACTTTATATGGGACATTGTTTTCGCCGAACGTCCGCCACTTTCATTGGCAATGCAGGCGGTAGTAAGGAAAATTTAAAAGGCCAAAGAGCGTGAAAAAGCGACACTATTGCAGAGTCTTATGTTGAGGAATCTGTGCTCAATAAAACAAAAATCGTAAAGACGATTTTAGGTGAAAACCAAACTGACAACATAGTTGTTACCAATGACAATTCAAATAAAGATTTACAAATTATTAACATAGATAATAATCCTCAAACATTTTCAATTCAAACTCCTTCGATTTCAGGAATTAATTTTTATAATGCGTCAGGGTGTACGTTCACGTTTAATACAACTAATAAGTAAATTTGTTTTGTATTCGCTGTTTACTTTGTCATAATAAAATGTGTAAAATTATATCTCCATTTTTTTTTAATTATAAATTTTTACGGTTGGCGATAAAATTTTGTATGCACCACTTCAGTAAAGTGCCTTTATCGAACTCGTCTGTTACTCGCCTAGCTCGCTTTGTTCGCTCGACTCATAATCTCAGACTCATTTTACTGAGTTGGTAAACTTTTCTTAAAGATTCAGCACTATATAGAAGCTTCACATCATAATATACAGGTATTTTTATATAGAAAATATGCAAAATTGAATGTTACTGACAAAAACATCAGAATAGAGAAGAAATCATTACAGTGCAGAGGGTCCGTGAAGTTAGCGGACGACTTTGAGCAGGAAAATTAAAATTAAGCGCATTGTTTAGTGCTTCATTCCTGCTCATTCCTGCTTTTAAAACAAAAGTCAGCGGACGCTTCAAAAAAAAGTTATTAACGATTATATTTAATTTCGCTCTCTTCTCACTCAGCGGACGACTTTGAGCAGGAAAATCAAAACTAGGCGGAATGTTTAGTGATTCATTCCTGCTCATTCCTGCTTCTAAAACAAAAGTCAGCGGACGCTTCAAAAAAAAGTTATTAAAGATTATTTTTAATTTCGCTCGCTTCTCACTCAGCGGACGACTTTGAGCAGGAAAATTAAAACTAGGCGGAATGTTTAGTGCTTCATTCCTGCTCATTCCTGCTTCTAAATCAAAAGTTAGCGGACGCTTCAATAAAAAGTTATTAAAGATTATCTTTAATTTCACTCGCTTCTCACTCAGCGGACGACTTTGAGCAGGAAAATTAAAACTAGGCGGAATGTTTAGTGCTTCATTCCTGCTCATTCCTGCTTCTAAATCAAAAGTTAGCGGACGCTTCAATAAAAAGTTATTAAAGATTATCTTTAATTTCGCTCGCTTCTCACTCAGCGGACGACTTTGAGCAGGAAAATTAAAACTAGGCGGAATGTTTAGTGCTTCATTCCTGCTCATTCCTGCTTCTAAATCAAAAGTTAGCGGACGCTTCAATAAAAAGTTATTAAAGATTATCTTTAATTTCACTCGCTTCTCACTCAGCGGACGACTTTGAGCAGGAAAATTAAAACTAGGCGGAATGTTTAGTGCTTCATTCCTGCTCATTCCTGCTTCTAAAACAAAAGTCAGCGGACGCTTCAAAAAAAAGTTATTAACGATTATATTTAATTTCGCTCACTTCTCACTCAGCGGACGACCTTGAGCAGGAAAATCAAAACTAGGCGGAATGTTTAGTGCTTCATTCCTCCTCATTCCTGCTTCTAAAACAAAAGTCAGCAGACGCTTCAAAAAAAAGTTAAAATTAATCATTTTTAAATGACACAACAAAACAAGCAATATTAAATAAAGCAATATTAAATTTTTATATTAAATTTTCTGCATTATCAGGGATACTGTCATTAGCTGAGGTAGAAACTGGTCGGATGAACGATATTAAAGTCATCTGCTTTACTCGACTTTTATTTTGTTTATAGAATTGTTTGTAGCAATTTATTTCATGATTCATACCATGCGAAACTCGTTCGTTCAGAGGATCTTTCTCGCGTAAAATTTGTAAACCTTTTTCGAAATAAACAAGGAGTTAAGTGCGAACCAACAATCTTCAAAGTTCAAATTTTATATTAATTAATAACAAGTATCAAATACCAAACAAAAATATTTTTATTTTAAATGTTATAGATCTGTACCTTTATTTCAAACAATTTTATTACCATCCCTTGTGTATACAATAAATTTTAATAGGAAAGGAAACAGTCACGCTTTCAAAATATTAGCACATGGGACCTTTTTAGAATAACCTAACGGACACTCATAAAAAATACCGTTAAACACGTGCTACGCCTCAAAACAACCCAGTCAACAAGGATACACAATGTTGTAAAGCAATTTTATGAAACACACGCTTCCCCTATGGAAAGGCGCGGTGGTGACCATAAGACTTTAAGAAATGCTCAAAAAGTTGATGCCATAATTGCCCATATAAAAACTTTGAAATGCAGTGAATCGCACTACTGTCGAAATAAGGTGTCTGCCAGAATGTATCTTCCATCCGAGCTTAACATCAACAAGCTTTATAAAATGTTCATTCAAATTGAGGGAAATCAGTCGATTAAAAAGTGGTTGTTTCGATTTGTTTTCAACCGTAAATTCAATTTAAGTTTTAAAACACCACAAACCGACGTGTGCTCAACATGTTGTGAATTGAAGGAAAGGATTAAAAAGGCCGAATCAGCTGAGAAACTAAACAACATGGTGGAACAGCGAATACACAAACTTAAAGCTAAAGCATTTTACTCTTTACTAAAAGAAGAGAAGGAACATACCGGGAGATTATCTTACAGGTATACATATCTCCTATGTTTACTTTTAAAAAAAACGCGTCAACGTATTGATAACTATAGGCAACCAACATTACACCACAAATCACAAGGTTATTATTTTTCATTGTGAAAGGTTATGTTCAAGTATCATGAATAGTATTATGAATAGAATCTAAAATCATTTGAATATCAAAATAATAACAATTTTAATAAAACTATTAAATGGGATAACTTCCCAAAATTTGAGAAGTTATTAACAGAAAGTACATAACAGAAAAAAATAAACAAATAGCGTCATAGCAAGTGTTCAAAATGTCCACCTTCTACTTGTAAACAATATCCTAGCCGATCTTGGAACGCACGCACGGCATGTCTGAGAATGTCAGGATTCAGTTCGTTACATTCAGTTCGTATACGATCTTTTAATTCATCTAGATTTAAAATTTGGATATTGCGGTAAATTTTTGATTTTAGGTAACCCCAAAGGAAATAGTCATTGGGTGATAAATCTGGAGATCGTGGAGATCGGCCCCATGGTATGGGGCCGTACCGTCCTATCCAGTGTCCGGGAAACCTTTCGTTTAAACAATTTCTTATAACATTTGTGGAATGCGGAGGGGCTCCATCCATTTGAAACCATGGTTCGTTAATGTTTAAATTTTCTATTGCCGGAATGATGTTGTTTACCAACAGATCTAAAAATTTGGCCGAATTAAGGTTTCCATCAATAAAAAAAGGCCCGATAAGTGTAGCATTAACTATCCCTAACCACACATTCACCTTCTGCTGGTACTGAGTGTGGGTCAAATTTTGAATATGGTGATTAGTGCGGGACCAATATCTAAGGAAAACGAAGGAACAAGGTTAACAGAATAAATTGGATAAATAAGAAATTATGATGCACACCGGAAATTTTGGGAATTGACCTCTCCATTTAATGTGAACGTTGCTTCATCGGTGAAAACTATCTTCGCTAAAATTTCATCATGTTCGTTTAACAAATTAAATAAAGTTTCACAAAAATTTGTTCTTTTTGTTTTATCCTCCTCAAATAACTCTTGATGATTGGAAAATTTATAAGATTTGTACTTAAATTCTTTTAGTGTTTTAAATATTGACGTTTTTGATACAACGAAATATTCAGCTACTTCTCGCAAGGATACCATCGGATATTGCTCAACGAAGCATAAAATATTTAATTTTAATTCTTCAGTCAACACATGATTGGTTTTAATCTTCTTTGTATGACCATTTACTATGCAGCCTTGTGAATTAAATTTTTTAACGATATTGTGCAGAGTTCTGATGCAAGGAATTGGTCTTTCAGGATATTTTATGGAAAATAAATCTCTCACGGTCCGCAAACTATTACCTTGCTGGTACCACATTAACAATTCAATTTTTTCGTCTTTGCTGTACATGATTATTACAGAAATGGCAATTTTATGTTAAAGTGACACTGAAAAATTAATTGACTTTTGTTGAAAGAGCCAACTTTTCAAATGTTGAGAATTTTGGTGTATACTTGGTTGCCTACAGATCGCAATAAAGCAATGCGTTGACTCGTTTTTTTTAAAAGTATACATAGGATATGTTTACTTTTAAGATAAGCTCCCGATATATGTACATTTTCATTCGATTGCCAAAAAAATCAAACTCTTCCAAAATTACCAGATCAGTCTGTGTATTATAGCAGACAGCTATACATGCATAATTTCACTACAGTGCAAGGTACCTCAAATCAGCCACTTACAACAGAGAACGTTTTTACCTACTCTTGGACTGAAGACCAATTTCCAAAAGATTCCAATTTAATAGCAAGCGCTGTTTATCATCGCCTAGTAAACACAAGATTTAATGATCATGTTAAAATTGTCCGGTTAGTGGCAGATGGATGCGGAGGACAAAATAAAAATTCGACGTTAATATGCATGTGTTCTGCTTGGTTAACTAAAAAAGCACCTCAACACATTAAAGAGATAGAATTAGTGTTCCCCGTTGTTGGACACAGTTTTCTTCCACCAGACAGGGTGTTTGCCAATATTGAAAAGCGGATTAAAAATATTGAAGTAATTGTCAAGCCAGATTTGTATATTGATATTTTCAAGCAGTCCGCAACTGTAATACAAGTAGGTGGCGAATGTAATGTTTTAAATTGGAAACAGGAAGCAGCACAGCACTTTAAACTCCCTGGTTCTTGGCACTTTCCTTTTGCAAAGGCGAAAAGATATTTTATTAAACAAAACTGCACGAAAACAAACGTACTGATAAGAGGAGAATGTCATTACAAAACTTATCTTGGTGCTTACAAGACTGTAACTAAGAAAAATCACACTGTTAGTATGGTTAATCCTGAAGTACTTCCAGAAGGGTGTGCAGTCAAGCTCGCTAAATTAAAAGATGTGCAAAATTTGTTAATAAAACATTATGGTGTTCAATGGAGGAACGACCAAGATTTACAATATTATTCTAGGCTAATTTGCAACGAAATAACTGAAAATGTGAATGATGAAGAAAATGATAATGCAGTAGATGGTCATTGTGTCCGAATGGAAGAAGAACCTAATGTGACTGTATAAAATATTACCTATTTATTTAAACTTTTTGTATTAATAAACTTAGTAACTACGCATGTTTTTTATCTTTGTCTTCATAAATATGCTTGAGAAAATGTTTTCTTTTTTTTTGTAAATTTCTGTTTTAACTTTTTTTTATTATGCATATTGGGATTAAAGTGCAATTTTAAAAAAAAAGTTTTTATTTGCTTTCTACCCTCAAGAAAATAATAATATGGTAATAGGAAAGGAAAAAGTCTTAACAAAACCTGCAATCTCCAAAGTTGTTAGGATCAAAAGTAGTAAAATCCAATGGTCAGGATCAAACGATGCAATCTCCATAATGTTTATGTTAATTACATTATAAATACTATTCGCATTTGCAATGCATTATGTTTTTTTGATAACATTGATTCAATGCTGTCTACTGATCATTTATTTGAATTTGTACGACAAACAGAAATATAGTAGCAGTTTTTTGCGATTTGTCAAAAACAAGGAAGAGTGGAGATTTCATGTTTTGATCCTACACGCCTCAATTGTTTTCACTAGAGCACTCCACACGTTTTCAATCGGGTTCAAGTCTTGCACTTCACGCAGACCAGGGCAACACATTAATGTTATTATCTGTAAACCAGTCTCTGATGACATGAGCAGTATGGATTGGTGAATTATCCTGAAAATGGAGATATTAACATAAGTTCTAGCAAGAAGTTAACTATAGTGCACCTGTTGAAAGATATAATTGTTTTCATGAGCTTGTGTGACAGATGGTAGCATAATATCTTGTAAAATATCACGGTAGACTGCGCTGGTCAATCGCTGCTCCAGTCTCGAGCATTCACCTTGTACTTGTATGCTAATCCAACCCCAAACAGCAACAGAAAAACGACCACTGTTATGGGTTGGTTTTACATATTGCTCTAAGTATCTTGAACGTTGTGGTCTCTACACACGAACTGATCCATTATGGGTCGATTGAAAAACTTTTTCGTCTGTAAATATTACATTATCCCACATATCGACTTCATCAATATAGGTATTTGCAAAATTTAGTCTATTAATTTTGTGATCTTCAGTTAAAGCACATTTTCTGGCTGCATAAAAATTGCGTAAATCAGAATCTTTGATACGACGATAAGCCGTCCATCGTGATCCAGGAAAATTAGTTTCTTGCATTGCACTGACAGCACTTTTAAATGGATGGTTTCTAAGATTTTCTAGTAGTGCTTCATCCATTTCTTGATTGGAAATCTTTGGACGGCCACCAGAATGATTGTAGGTAACAGTATGCGTTTCGATCCATTTCCGTTTAAGTTTAAAAATGCAAGTTTTACTCACTTGTAGATCATCTGCTATTCTTTGCAAGGACCAACCATTTTCGAGTAAAGTTACTGCACGCATTTTTTTGACCTTCATTTAAACGTGGCATTTTAAATGGTCTGTTTGACGTTTATCGGTTTGAGGTATGGTATATGTATCCATGGATACGAACAATAAAAATCAGCATTTACACAGCCAAAAGTAGCCGTTAACTTACAATTGCTCTCAATAGTACATTGTTGGTACAAATTTCATTCAAAAAAATAAACCATTTATATACTATCTATATTTGTATACGTTAATTCCCAGTGTCACCTCAAGGTGACATGCCCTTTAAATCTATGTATCAAAATATATGGCACAAATTAATATTTCTGTAGCTATTTATATCTATAATAAATAATGTTTTGCAAATTAGATGAAAAAATATTCATTACTTAGTCCATGGGAATTGACGAGTTAAAGAAATACAGATATTTAGTAGTTTTTTTTGCAATTTGTGTTTCTTACCTTCGTTACAAGATATTTTTCATCTGGTGCTTTCTTGATAAAGTCCTGTATATTTTCAGAGGTTAAAGTTTTGGCTTTTTTAGGTATAAATCCCTCAAATTTGCGTTTCAAAAATGCTTGAAGTTTTTTATAATTTTCAATATGTATATCGTGATGAATGATTAAGGTACTCTTAAGCATTGAATAGTAACTCCAAAGAGAAGAAGATGTATATTTTTCTGCAAGCATCACAAAATAACTTAACACAACATTTTCAGAAAAGGCAGTAGTATTTTTCTCTGCTCGCCATTTTAAAAAAATTTCATAAACAGATTCACATTTGTGCCGTGATTTTTGTGGTAGAAGATATTCTATTGCAGTCGTTGCGATATTGCGAATGTCAGGGGGCGTACAGGACATTTCATTTTCTTCGTCCAACATTTTAAACTTTCGGTCACAATAAACTGCTTCACAAACCACGAATTTTATTATTAACACACTTGGGTACGTTTTGCTGTCAACTGCTTTAGTTTTGCTTGGTTATGTTGTTACAATTAATGCAAACTGTTACCAACGTGGCAACGTGGCAATGTTGTAAAATAAAAATCCCAATATTTTTAATTTTCATTGGTCGAAGTCCCGATGGATAAAAATTCTGTCAATTTTACCTATGGCTGGGAACCAATAAGATGCTCTCTTTAATTTATCGATGGATAAAATTACAATTTAGAGTAGAGGTTTCATATCAATAATGTTTATATTATATAATGATCGTAGATAAAATATTTTTATGTGCGAAGGTGCCGGCCACGAAACAAACCAGACACATTTATACTGTTGTTAAAAATATGTTTTCACCCGCTTTGGGATTAATTAAATTTGTCAGTTTTCCCCGGGCATCCGCACATTCTTATCGAAGGAAGCGGACGTGCGGGAAAAACTGACAAATTTAATTAATCCCGAACGATTTAACACATTGATGTTCTTAGTTAAGTGCAAAATATTCTTAATAAATGAAATGCTACTTGAAAATGCTGCCAACACGTTGGGACTGTGCAATAGGTACATTTACCCGCATGTAGCTATCGCATCGTTTCCTCATTTATACTGCAAGTGAAACTATAATTGCCACACAAAATGTGCGTGATTTTGTTTGCAATATTCTCCATTAGGGAAGACACGTTGTATACTTATATACCGGGAGCTTATCTTAAAAGTAAACATATTCTATGTATACTTTTAAAAAAAACGAGTCAACGCATTGCTTTATTGCGATCTGTAGGCAACCAAGTATACACCACAATTCTCAACATTTGAAAAGTTGGCTCTTTCAACAAAAGTCAATTAATTTTTCAGTGTCAGTTTAACATAAAATTGCAATTTCTGTAATAATCATGTACAGCAAAGACGAAAAAATTGAATTGTTAATGTGGTACCAGCAAGGTAATAGTTTGCGGACCGTGAGAGATTTATTTTCCATAAAATATCCTGAAAGACCAATTCCTTGCATCAGAACTCTGCACAATATCGTTAAAAAATTTAATTCACAAGGCTGCATAGTGAATGGTCATACAAAGAAGATTAAAACCAACCATGTGTTGACCGAAGAATTAAAATTAAATATTTTATGCTACGTTGAGCAATATCCGATGGTATCCTTGCGAGAAGTAGCTGAATATTTCGTTGTATCAAAAACGTCAATATTTAAAACACTAAAAGAATTTAAGTACAAATCTTATAAATTTTCCAATCATCAAGAGTTATTTGAGGAGGATAAAACAAAAAGAACAAATTTTTGTGAAACTTTATTTAATTTGTTAAACGAACATGATGAAATTTTAGCGAAGATAGTTTTCACCGATGAAGCAACGTTCACATTAAATGGAGAGGTCAATTCCCAAAATTTCCGGTGTGCATCATAATTTCTTATTTATCCAATTTATTCTGTTAACCTTGTTCCTTCGTTTTCCTTAGATATTGGTCCCGCACTAATCACCATATTCAAAATTTGACCCACACTCAGTACCAGCAGAAGGTGAATGTGTGGTTAGGGATAGTTAATGCTACACTTATCGGGCCTTTTTTTATTGATGGAAACCTTAATTCGGCCAAATTTTTAGATCTGTTGGTAAACAACATCATTCCGGCAATAGAAAATTTAAACATTAACGAACCATGGTTTCAAATGGATGGAGCCCCTCCGCATTCCACAAATGTTATAAGAAATTGTTTAAACGAAAGGTTTCCCGGACACTGGATAGGACGGTACGGCCCCATACCATGGGCACCACGATCTCCAGATTTATCACCCAATGACTATTTCCTTTGGGGTTACCTAAAATCAAAAATTTACCGCAATATCCAAATTTTAAATCTAGATGAATTAAAAGATCGTATACGAACTGAATGTAACGAACTGAATCCTGACATTCTCAGAAATGCTGTGCGTGCGTTCCAAGATCGGCTAGGATATTGTTTACAAGTAGAAGGTGGACATTTTGAACACTTGCTATGACGCTATTTGTTTATTTTTTTTTGTTATGTACTTTCTGTTAATAACTTCTCAAACTTTAATAGTTTTATTAAAATTGTTATTATTTTGATATTCAAATGATTTTAGATTCTATTCATAATACTATTCATGATACTTGAACATAACCTTTCACAATGAAAAATAATAACCTTGTGATTTGTGGTGTAATGTTGGTTGCCTATTGTTATCAATATGTTGACGCGTTTTTTTTAAAAGTAAACATAGGAGATATGTATACCTGTAAGATAATCTCCCGGTATATTTTTCCGGCGGGGCAATCACCATATTTGTCATGTGGCAAATTCGTAGGAGCATAGTGGTAATATTCTGTTCGCATTACATCTAAGGGAGGTCACGTCATGCATATTCAATATCGACCGGATAAGCCGTTCAATATGCCGGATGTATCTGCGCAAAATTTGATTAAGATGTCAAGGGGTTTTGTAGGTAAACGCGACACGTGCTGTCAAAGGCTCGCCGCTTGGTTTTTCCACCACTTTTTTATGTAAATTCGGTTCGTTCAATTTTTCTGGTCTTCTAACCTTAAAATCAAAGCTATAATCCTTTTGTATTGTTGGGTTTATTGCCAGTAACGTACGTGTGAAAACTTAAAAGTTAGATTAAAAAAATGTGTCTTCTTATCTTTAGAGAAAAAGTTGTTTATTTAATGGAATTGAATACGAAATCAAGAAAGTATTTGTGTTGACATACTCGGTTAGATGAATATTGAATAATTGCATATATTACCGAAGCGTAGCTAACAACTAGGGGACTCACCAGTGTAAGTGCGTCTTTTGTATTCCATTTAGTGGTTACTAAAAAAAATGTCATTTTATTTAGTTGAATGATAAATATTTATATTCTTCAGATCAGAGGCCAATCTAAATGGAAAGACGACGTTAGAGAACAAGTAGCAGAGTAACACGTCATAGGTCATAACTGCCGACAAAAGCATGAAAAATGGAACAACATAATAAAAAATTGAAGGCCATGGGAACGGAAAAGTGGTAGCAAATGATCTCAGGAGGCATGCGGGATCTGGTGTCAAGTGTAGACAAAAAAAGTTGTATTATTAATAGTTTCGAAGTTAGATTTACATGTCCTTCCACCCTCTTAATCTTAAAAAAAAAAAAAATTTCGTCATTTTATTAGGAAACATGTTCTCTAAGAATTCCCCCAATTGTCAATGCGTAACTTTTTATCAATTAAAATATATTAATTATTTTGTAATCCCGAATGCAATTTATGCTTTTAACAACGGCAATTCTAAATTATTAATATTTTTTATTCAGTATGTCCGAAAGATTGCTGTAACGTATAAAATTATCTAAAAATTATGAGAATCAATTAATAATTAAACCACGTGGAAACTGTGTTTGTTAATAATTAAAGAACCTGGAAACTGTGTTTGTTTGTTTTTTGTAAATTTAGACATGAACAGAGAGCATCTCTGAACAGAGATATGGCTAACAACTAAAATTTATGGCAAGCTGAGAGTTCCACAATAGTTGAACGAAAATTATTTTAAAAGCTAAATATTGCAATAATTATATGTAGGTACTGTCACAAAAATAACTACTGCAAAAATATGTTTTGGCTCATCGCTACGATATTCTCCGATTCCAGCGCTAACCAATATCCCCCTTTATCTGCTGTAGCCATATCATCAAAAGCTAATTGTTTTATGCAACTCATTGTTTCATAATGTTTATAAGTTTTTGCCGATTTTTGGGGAATATTCGTGAACGATCAAAGTTCTAAAAGTTGGACAGAGATCCCGATATTTTTCAAACTTTAGGTACATATTTGCATATTTTGTTTAGCTACCTATATCCGTCCTTTGTCAGCTAAAATTCTTTGCCTGGTATTTACAACAGAGAACTACATAAAATTTTATTACTTCTTCGTAAAAATACTGTTGACATCCGTGAACACTTGGCTTTAGAATCTTTTGTTATTATAAAGGAATTTATTTACTACTACTTTAATAATTACTACATTAAAACACGCGTAAAAGATTAACTTCAACGGACAGCAGAAAAATGTAGGTTATTTATCGATAGTCAAAAAAATGTCCATTTTCCGCGAAAGATTGTACGGTAGAAGAAACAATCGAATGACGGTAAAATTAAATTGAAGCATAACCACGATTACATGTATCAAGTGTGAGGCCAGTTGCACATTACGCGAAGAGACATATGTTATTTTGTAATTTATTCCAAAAAGAATATTGCCTGTGAAGTTATACAATTAATGTTATTAGTATTATACATACTTATTAATTTATTCGTAGTATTTCAATAAAATAAAATTTGTATTTTAGTTTTATATCAATTCGTGATAACACAATAAGTATAAATACATTTTTTTAAATTGTGGGATAAGTACGTTTTGTTAAAGTTGAGGTGTCTATTTAGTGCACCAAACAAAAACTTACAATTAAAATTCTATTTTCTTTTAATTAACTAATATAAAATGAGATATTATTAAAAAAAAGCCTTTTTTTTTTTTTTTTTTTTTTTTTTCTTATAGAGGTGTTGAAATTCCTTATTGGAAGACCAGGCCTAATTAATTAATTAATTTACCCGGTACTGTGGGGTTCCCCTGAATGGGTCGCTACCCACTAAACGCACCCCTTCATAGCTCCACACAGCCCAGAACGGCTCACGCATTGCTTCAGGCTGTGCTGCTCTCGATGCCAAGTGCATCCCGCCACACCGTTTTTATAAAACGTTCTCCTTTTTTGTAGACTCTAGCTCTACCTCTATAGCTCTAGCTCACGTACAAATTCGCTAAATTTTCTAAATTTTTGGAAAAAAGGAAAAAAAAGATGAAATTTTCAATCGGCCAGTCATCCTCGAGTTAGTTCCTCACATTCAATCTAGAATTTTTCAAAACAAAAAATAACAAAAAATACAAAAAATACAAAAATACAAAAAACAAATTCACTCACACATAAATTCACACAGCTCCACAAAAAAAAGCACAAACTGACACAAACAGCCCCCCAATATTCACTATAGTTCATCCGCTTTCTCCAATTCTCTCTCTAACATTTCCTTCGCTTGTACCACTGCCGTAATGTATCCTGCTGCCGCGTTCCACTTTTCCTCCGTTTCCAACATTTCTCTGATGATGCTTCCGCTCCCTATGACGCATCCCAGCTTGGTTGTGAGAGCAGCCCTCTGTTCCTCCCATGTTTGACACTGGAACAGTGCGTGCTCTACATCATCCACGTCCCCTCCGCAGTGCTGGCAGGCGGGCGTTTCACGCTTTCCGATCCTGTGAAGGTATGATCCGAAGCAGCCGTGTCCCGTCAAAAACTGAGTGATGTGGTAGCTGTTTTCACCGTGGCTTCTTTCTACCCACTCCCGCACATCAGGGATCAGTAACCTCGTCCAGGCTCCCGTACTACTACTCTCCCACCTATCCTGCCATTCCCGCATCCTTTCCTCGTACAGTTCCTTCTCAATCTGCTGCCTTTCTTGTATTAAGCTGACCTTGCATCGTTCATAGTACGTTGCCCTTCCTTTGGCTAGTAAATCTAGAGGTGCCATGCCCGCCAGAACTCCTGCTGCAGCATCCGAGACAGTCCGGTATGCCCGAGTGACTCGCAATAATCCCGGTCTTTGAGCTTTCCTCAACATTTCCCTTACTTTGCCCCACTTCAGTGCTGTGGCCCACGTTGGTGCAGCGTATAACGCCACCGAGTTGGCGACGCTCATCAACAGCCTCCTCCTCGCGTCTCTAGGCCCCCCCGTGTGCGGCATTAGTCTGACTAACGCGTTTGTCATTGCCACCGCACGCGCCGCAGCACTTTCCACGTGTGCTATCATCTTCAGAGCCGGATCCATGATGACGCCCAGATATTTTAATTTTTTCACTACTCTCAATCTAGTTCCTCTCACCTCAATCCTTGGGGGAGCACACTGTCTTCTGCCAGACATTACAATAACTTCCGACTTCTCCGGCGCTATGTCAAGGCTGTGGTCCTGCAGCCAGTTCACTATATCCTCTAATGCACGATTAACATTTCTTTCAATGTTTTCCATGCACCTGCCTGTTCCCACTACCGCCAGGTCATCCGCAAATGCAATAAGGTTTACCCCTGGGGGCATGTTCTGCCTGAGGACTCCATCGTATACCATATTCCACACGGTCGGGCCTAGCACGGATCCCTGTGGCACCCCGCTGCTTAACCACCAGCTTTTTGACGTGCCTCCCACATCCATAATCAGTCTCCTGCGATTAAAGTAGCTCCGAAGGATGTCGACCACGTACTGAGGCATTTTCCAGTCCTCCGCGGCTTTCAGAATCTCGCTCCAGTCCAGCGAGTTAAACGCGTTTCTGATGTCGAGTGTGGCCATCAGAACGTACTCCTGCGTCCTCCACGTGCCACTTCTGGCCACCTCCGCTATCTCCTGGACTCTTGTCACCGCGTCCACCGTGGAGCGCCCCTTCCGGAACCCGTATTGTTCCTTCGCGAGGTCGCCTGCCTCAGCGATGGCTTCCTGCATTCTTCCCAAAAGAATGCGCTCCAGCAGCTTTGCCCAGGTGTTCAGCATGCATAAGGGTCTGTACGACTTCGGATCCTCCAGCGGTTTGTCACCCTTCCTCAGCAGTACCAGTCTGGCCACCTTTCCACAGTCCGGGATCTCCCTCTCTTGAAGGCATCTGTTCAGCAGGTCCCCAATGAGTTCCGGCTTCTTTCGAATGATGATCTTGATCACCTCATTGGGGATACCATCCGGCCCTGGCGCCTTTCCGGAGCTTAAGTTATTCGCAGCTGCCTGCAGCTCTTCCGCTGTTATTTCCAGCGGGGGGAGTTCCTCCGCTCCGATTCCTCTTCTACTGCCTTGTCTCATCAGCGGCCTTTCTGGAAAAAGCGTTGCTACTATTTCATCCACCCTATCCGCAAGGCCTGGGATCTCTTTGCTGAACTGAAGCTTCTTGGTGACTATTTTATACCCCAGTCCCCAGGTGTCATTATCAACGTCCTGACAAAGGTTCGCCCAGCAGTTCTTTTTGCTACGTTTAATGGCCAGAACTAAAGCCTTCTTCTTTGCCGCTGCCTCCTCCCTGAGCTCTACGTCATTCTCGTTAAGTCGTCTTCTCGCTCTCTGGTGTCGCCTTCTGGCTGCGAGGCTCTCCCTTCGCAGTCCCGCGATTTCCTCCGTCCACCAGTACATGGGTTTTCTTCCCTTGAGCCCTTTTCTTTTTGGAAGTACCTGGTCACACGCGCATGTTACCTTGTTTATGAACGCTTCTGCCTGCTCGCTCAACGTCATATCTGGCCCCTTGCCTTGTCCTCCTGACATTTCTAAATCAAGGGCACTCAGAAGCTCTTCCTCAATTTCAGGCGTGATGTTTTTGACAGACCAGCCCGTTTGTTTCGCCGTCTCCATCCGAGCCTTCGTCATTTGCAGCCTAAAACTCACGTAATTGTGGTCACTGAGCGAGTCTTCCTCGACCATGACCCGCCAGTCTTTGACTTTGACTGCCATATTTGGTGAAGCCATAGTCAGGTCAGGGGTTGACCTGTATTGGCCTCTGCGGAAAGTGGCTTCTCCCCCCCTGTTACATACGACAAGGTCTAACCTCCCGATGAGGTCTTCTATTACGCCTCCTCTCCAGTTGACCCCGTAACTGTCCCATGTGCTGGATCTAGCGTTGAACTCCCCCGTGACGATGACACTCCCCCCCCACCTGGCTATGTCATGTTCTAGATCCGTAACGAAATCAAGATACTCCTCATGACTGGTATTCGGGGACACGTAACAGCTGTACATTCGCGCATTCCCTATTCTAACCCACACGAACCTTTTGTGTTGCGTTCCAACTTCGTCCACACTGATGCCTGCTTTCACCAAGATGGCCGCATTTCCCTCTTGATCTGCGTACCAGCCCCCGGACATTATGCAGTTTTTATTTGGTTCGCTGGCCAGTATCAAGTCCATTTTTGCATCGATCGCCGTCTGAAGCATCACATCATGAGCCGCCCTGCACCTGTTCAGATTTATTTGGAGCATCCTCATTTCCGGTTTCCTAATGCCGCCTCCATATATGCCTTACACTTGTAACTGCCCACTCTATGCGGTTCTTTGCAAAGCCAGCACTGCGTTTTATTTGGACATTCCTTGTACTTATGTCCCTCTTGCGCGCACTTGTGGCAACAGTTTTGCCTATCCGGACCTATGCACGTCCTGGCAATATGTCCATACCCATAGCACTTAAAGCATCGAGTGACGTTGGGCCTGACTCGAACGCGACAGTTCGTCCAACCAATCTTCAGTTTTCCCAGCTCTACCAGCGGTTTTGCAACTCTAGCAGGCATCAAGACCACTGCCAGCATGACACCCGGTCGAACGGTTTTGAGGGTCCTTACTTTAAAGTGCTCTGGATCCGCTTTTGTCGCCTTTTCGAGAGCCAAAACCACTTCCTTTTCCTCAGTTCCTTCCTCGATGTCCCAAATTTCTACCGAAGCGACAGTGGCCAGCGTCCTTATTTGTACCTCCTCTCCTCCCAGTGCCTTCTCCAATTCTCCTTTGAGAAGCTCGCTTTTGTCACTTCCTCCCTTCACTTCAATTAAAACCTCGCCCGCTCTTGTCCTCCTGACCTTTGTGACCTCGACCCCGATTTTTCCCGGATCCAGCTTGGTCCTGGCGAGCCTCATTATCTCCGCATACGTGACATCCCCATTGCTCTTAACGACCACTGCAGAAGGCTTACTCCTGACCATCGTCCTTTTCGGAGTGGAAACCGCCTTCCTTCCTAACACCTGGGTCCACGGGACATTTTTCACGCACGTTCCAACTTCATCCTCAGTTTGGTCCACCTTCATTAACGGCGAAAACGAAAAAGAGGCTTCAGGCCGCAAGCTAACCTCACTGACTGATTTCACACACGCACTTTCTGTCTGTGAACTCATCTCCACGGTCAGCACCTTGTCTCCAAACCCTCTCATGGATATGCCAGGGGTCTTCACACTTACTTCATTCAAATCTTTTTTAATGGCCCTCCTTGTATTTTCCAGCTCATCCGCCATCTTCACAAGCACCTTCAAAGCCGCCTTAACATTCCTATGAAGATTCTTGGTCTCACGTGCCTCATTTTCAACCTCACGGAGCTTGAGAAAAAACGCTTCAATAGTTATGGGCTCCTTCTTTCCCTCCACCTTGCTGAAGGGCGAACTCCCCTTCGTAGTAGCACCACTAAAAGAAAAACTTGCAGCAGAAACCTTACAACTGCTTGTTTTCATCTTAATCAATTTTCCTTATTATAAATGTCAATGTCAGTGTCACTTCACAAATTTTGCTATAAGTTTGGAAAGTAAACTGATCAAAAAAAACAAAATATTCAAAGCACTCAAACTAGTCCAATGCAAGCTGAATTAACAATCAATAATCCATGATCCCAAAAAAGCGGCCCTCCAACTTCAATTGACGAGCAAGGAAGTATTACGAATCACAAAGAAACAGCCATACACCCTTGCAAATGTCAAAACAAAACAAAAAATCAATTTGACAGAAATAACATGTCAAATATTTCAAAAAACACCTAAATCTAGCACAGGAACGAAAACATCCGGCCAAAAACGCTCACAGAATTGAACACAAACACCAACGAACAATCACTGAACACTTCCACCTTTTAAATCTTTAGAAATTTGGCAATTTCAAATTGACAAGCACGGAGCTGTATCAAACACGTCCGCTCTCGAAAACAACTAACCAAATCCCATTAAAAAAAAGCCTAGACTGTTTTATAGTTACATAACTTCAAACTTCAATGTAATCAAAAAATGTAAATTTTACTTGTACCCTTCTTATTCTAACCCTTTCAATTATTATGGAATTTAATCATTCATTTCATCATTGACGTGCATTATTATTAAATTGGATATAATTATTTATATAAAATCATATTTTATTTCAATTATTATTCTCGATAAAATAAGATTTTTATGTTATCGATAAATTCGTGACAACACAATAAGTAAATTATCGAAACTAAAATCATTTGGAAAAGATCTCAAAAATAAATACTTTGCGAAGAAATAATTTACGATTCCATTCGTTTAAAGTAAACTTTACGGCAGTCAATAAGTGCCTTTGTTGGGGCAGTATATCTTGCTGACACTTTACACTCGAACTATGAAAAAATGCGCTTTCTGCACAACGATTTTCATTAAATTATGAGCAAAAGCGGATACAAAAATGCGTTTAAGTGTCAGCAATAAACTTATATAAATTTGAAATCAAAATTTTAAATATTTGGAAGCTTTATGAGGCATGCCAGTTTTGAATTTTTTTTACATTTTAATTAATAACTAGCTTAATCGAGACACCATCAAAAAAAGAACCCGATAGAAGAATGCGGATCGATCACTTTTATAAAATGCAATAGCGACCTATTCTTCAAATCTTAAAAATGTGGTTAAAACGATTGATGCCGTTTTCCATTTAAATCACATTGTGCCGATGGTTATCCGGCGAAAAGGTCGAGGAGTCTTAAGAACAGTCGTAAGTGAACCCTGAAGATTGAATATGATAGTTATGTCATTGTAAATAGTGCATAGTTCAATAAAAGAGATTAAAAGTTCAGTCGATTTTTTGGAGAGTCCAACTTAACAACAAGAGAAAATCATCATCTAACAAGAAGCAAAGAGCTAAAACGGGAGAGAGTTCTTCTGATTGAAATTACTTCATACTCATATGAATCTAATTAATAATAATAATAATAATAATAATAATAATTAATTTTTATTGTTCATTACGAAAGTTCATAGATATAACCAAACCGATGTACTCTTAGTTCAATCATTTTAGACAAAAAGACACCCAAACTTCTAAAAAATTCCAAGTGAAGATTTTCCTTCGGCATTTTCTTTCTATCGCTATAAGCAACACTGTTTCAAAAGTCCATTGAAAAATCGTGTCCTCTAAAGAAATTATTGAAGGTCGATGGTCGCGAAAATCAGTTTTTCTCAAATATCTCGTAAAGTATTGCTTCTATTTGAATTTTGGTTATTATAAAATATGTTTACTATCAAAATCTGCATAAAAAAGGTTCTATACAAAATTTATGCGGAACCAATAGTTTTGGGTATATAAGAGGCTCAGAAAGTTTGATGGTGTATTATGCAAACAATATGACGCATTTATATAGTTGTAATATACACCGTGAATCAATTATGTTCTACTTCTGAATTTTTCTTAGACGCAACCAAACATACTAATTGAAACAAGCACTAGATCTCTAATTTTTCAAAAATTAAAAAATACATCTAGCATTCCATTGTTCTGAGTATTGTATTGTATTCCATTTATAATTTAAATCAAAGGCAGTATCAAGTGGTAAGTGGAATTAGTATGTTTGGTTGCAACTAAGAAAATTTCAGAAGTAGACCATAATTGATTCACGGTGTAGTTGTAGTGTTTGATGGTTATGATAACATAGTAATAATATAAAAGCAATAGAACAACTTTGTCGAATGAAAACGATTCCAAAGCTAGGATTACCATGTTCCATAATATGTGGCTTTTGTCGTGTGGCTGTGGAATCTGAAATAAACGACAAAGAAATAGACCATATTACTATATTATCCCCTAAAATAATTGCAGCTTATAATAGTAACGAAAATGATAAAGAAGTAGAAGTAAAAGAAGAAGAAGACAGAGGCGAGGAAGTTGAAGAAATCGACTCATAATAGGCCTAATTGAAACACCACGTAAAAGAAACACACCTTGCATTCTACCTAAAAGGTGATGCGGAAACGAATGCATCGCAATGCCCAAGTTTTCTCAGTCTCAAATTCCGAAAACCAATGGTTCCACCTACATTTTGTATCAAACCTTTCTTTGTGCAGATTTTGATAATAAACAAATTTTGTAATAACCAAAATTCACGTAAAACCAATACTTCACGAGATATTTGAGAAAAACTGATTTTCGCGACCTTCGACCTTCAACAATTTCTTTGGCGGACACGATTTTTCAACGGACTTTTTACACAGTGTTTCGTATAGCGATACAATGAAAATCCCAAAGGAAAATCTTCACTTGGATTGTTTTAGAAGATGAATAATAAAATGACTGACTATTTTATCAAAAAATGAAAAACAATTATGCTGCATTAAAAATGATTTACAAATGCCTTTCCTCTTGCCAAAGAACAAAATGGTAATTTCATATGATACTCCACTTGAAACAATTTTATGTAAACCAATTAAATTCCTTTTTAGTGAAAAACATCGTCCTGCTATCAGTTCGTTACCCGAAAACTTCTACTTTTATTGTGATGGAAATAAAATGCATAAGTAAGGATCAGCCCTACGTTATTTACAAACCACATTCATGGATCACATGTATCATTTTTCTTTACCGAAAGTTAAAAAAATTAATTGCCAAAAACTATTGCTACAGAAACGACAAACCAACGTTAGTAATGGGTGTGTGGTTCTTGGTTAATTACAGTGTTTACTGTATTACTCTACGTATTTTCTTTTATTTGTTCTTTATGTTTATATTGTTCGTTGCTTTTTATTTGTACTAGTTGTTTACACTCCGAATTTTCGTCATAATATTTCAGATTCTTCAGATAATCAATATTAAGGGACTTCTAATGCTTTCCAGTGATATTCCCTTAAAACATACCGATAACACTAAAACATAGTTTTAGCCATCGCTTACAAAAATACTTTAATTTTGCATGCATTTGTCGTCTTGCTAATGGTAAATTGCTTTAAGTTAGTCATTGAAATGACGGAGTTTTCTGAGCTTTGTGTCAATGGTTTTGTTTATTTGTGCCAAGTTTTATACTGAGAATTTTAATTTATCCCTTCGTCACTTAAAAATGATTTTGTCGTATTTTCATTTACACTATTTGTCGACGGTCACTTTTCGGTTTGGTAAAAATATTTATGATTAAATACAGTAAAACCTCTTCAAGGCCGACACCCATGGGGAACCTAAAACTGTGCGTTGTGGAGATGTTTTAGGTATGTTGATACACAGTAGAATCCGCTTTTAACGAATACTGGATATAACGAGACACCGCTTATAACGAGCAATACACAGAGAAATTTGATTTACTATGCAAACGCGGTTAAAAATGACCCATATTACGAGATCGGTTATAACGAGACTCCGGTTATAACGTCGGTTGTATTGAAATTTTATATCAAAAAATCCTGATATAGCGAGATATATACCTTTGACTAATATTGATAATAGTTTACTTAGAAATGTGCTGATTCCAACTAATCAGGCTTCAGGCGGTAAAGAATCAGTTGCACTTACGTTACCGAAGAATTATCATGTCAACCTAGGGTAAATTAAACGTAAGATCGGAAATTTATTTAAGGGGCAAAGATCATACCTCTTTGGCAAACGAATCCTTAATGATAGCTTGGCAAGAACAATGGGACGATTATTTAGGTTGGGCAAAAATTTTCGTTAAAGATATTAGAAAATGGTTCAATTGTAAGTGGGTAGAAATGGATTATTTTTTAACACAATCCATGTCCGCACACGGAATTTTCGGAAAATATCTCAATTGGATAAAAAAGGCGGATGTCGATACTTGCTGGTTTTGCCAGCAGGTAGACACGCCAACACATACTATATTCATTTGTGACGAATGGGAAAGCATCCGAAGAGATGCTAGGATTAAAATGGGTTGTAATATAGACCAGAATAATATTTCTGAGTTATTATTGGATTCCGAGGAATCTTGGAAAACAGTAACCAACATGATGCGGGACATTATGCGTGGAAAACAGCAAGAGGAATTTCATAGGGAGGAACTCCTCGTCAGAGATGATGTGATATCAGATTCTGACGAAGATTGAAGGTTAAAGGTTGTGTGATTGAGAGAATGAATGTATATGAGGTATTTTGAATAATTTTTTCTTTTTTCTTTTTTCGATCTGTTTAAAATTTTTTAGAAACGTCAAAATTTACCAATTGAAGATTTTTGTAATTTTTTGCTCGTGAAGCGTTTATAGTAATTATTAGCATCAAATAAGTTTCATTTAATTTTTGTAAAGTCGCGAAACGGATTCCATCAGTTTATTTGTAAAGTTACGGCGAAAATGTCAAAATTTTAGAAACGTCAAAAAATTATTCAATATACTACTTTGATTTTGATAGTAAAAATTCTAAGCCTCCTAAGTTTAAAATTTTTAATTATTTATTTATTTCTTTTAATTATTTTTTGAATCATATTTAACCAATCTTATTGAGTCATTTAGGTTGTAACGAACATCACAATTAAAGATGCAAGTTCATGTGAAGCCTTGACAGCCAGAGGGTCCATTACCAAGGGGAGTCAAGGGATGCCTTCTTCACAATTCAATCTAAGATGATCAAAGAGGGAGAGAGTGATAGAGAGTGTGAATGATAGGTAAAGGAGGAAGAAGATGAAATGAGTAAAAGTGTGTGTGAAAGCAAACTAATAAGAGGCAATTTTTTGATGATAGAGGGAGAGAGTGATAGAGAGAGAATGATAGGTAAAAGGGAAAGAAAACGAAAGGTGAAAAAGTGTGAGTGAAAGCTTACCAAAAGATGTGATCTAATGATAAGATGTAAATGGAACTAAACAGTCACTCATCTCGAAGTAATACTTGACGTAATGTTAATGTGGTTCCCGTGGTGAGGAAGACGTATGGGGGAGGAAGTTAGTAGTCACACAGGTTACCTCCTCTTAACAAAAAAAAAAAAAAAAAAAAGGGTAAATTAAACGTAAAAAAATTATCAAGTTGGCATTTCTACCTCCCAACACGACTTCAATACTGCAACCTATGGACCAAGGAATTATAAACTTCCTTAAATATCATTTTGGAAAAGTGCTTGTGTTGCACTTGATAGATGGCATTGAAATGGAAAAAGAGGATCGGGTAACACTTCTAGACGCCATTCGATTTGTAGACCGAACTTGGAAAAGTATTACGCAAACCACAATAAAAAATTGTTTCAAACATGCTGGATTTATAGCAGAAGTTGGCCCAGCAGAAAATTGGCAAAGTGAACTTTGTATCGCATTAAAGGCTGAAAAAGTCAACTTTCAGAAGTATGTGACGGTTGACAATTTTGTATGTACTAATGAAATCCCAACCGAGGATGACATCGTTGAGAATGCGTACCAAAAATACAATCAAACTCAAACTGAAAATGCTAAATCTGATGATGATGAACCGGCCCTTTTACTAGAAAAGATTTCGCCTACAGAAGCTAGAAAGTGCCTGGCAAAATTGAAGAGTTTTTTTTAAGCCGAAACTACTTTAAATGGTGTGGAACATTTTTTGGCAAATTGGGAAAATTTAATTAACGAAACAGACTATTACAGACTATTTCGGTTAATAAGTATGTACGCCTAAATTTATATATGAAACTACTGTAACGTACACGCATTTTACTAATTTATGTCAAAAAATAATATTTGCAATTAAAAATGTTTTTACATAATAATCCGCTTTTAACGAAATCCTCTTATAACGAGCTAATTTCAAACTCCCGTGCGTCCTCGCTATAAGCGGATTCTACTGTACTGCCAAAATATATATTTATCCTTTCTGTTTCCCTACGTTTCGTTTCTCAAATTAAAAAAAAAAAAAAATGACTGAAAGATTGAAAGCTGTTGGTATACATGCAGGAAGTACCTAAGTAATTAAGTAAGTAATTATAGCGCTTAAGTGAAATTTTTCGCAAATATGAAAATGAAAAGCAGCTATTGACAGCATTTTCAAAGCTAACTTAGTTTTACTTATTTAGAATATAATTTTTTTGAAACTTTTTTGTTTACTTTTTAACACAAGGTATGTGATACATCACTAAATTCAGAAACAAATATTCTTTTCAAAAATAATAAATTTGACCCACCATGCTATTTAAAAAAAATCAAGTTAGCCTTGTATCTCAAAAATAAATGACGGTGTAAAATGATGATAGAATTTAATTACTTTTAACTATATTCCAAATTTCGAAGAGTTATGATAAACGATTTTGAAAATATTTAACCGTTTCCATACTTTTTAGCGACCTGTATAATGATTACGTTTATTACATGGTAACATGATTTTTTGTATAATACGTATTGTCACTTGTAAAATGTATCCCCTGTGTCTTTAACTAAAATAGAATTATAGACAAGCTAAATTAAAATGCCTGTACGTAGGAAACAATACGAGTCCGCAACTTTTTTCAGTAACCTGAAAATTTCGATACATCTATTTTCAATCATTTAAAGTAACGTTACTTGTCTATACGAGGAAGTAAAATTTATCAAGTTAGACATTTATATGGCGAAATTTCCGTCCAATATAAATGTGAAGTGCTTGTTTGAATTTTTTACAAGTGCGCTATCGACTTCATTACAGAATATCGAGGAAACATAAATATTTTCTTTGGAGCATCCCTCTTTAACTTTTATGATAATCTAACGGATGCAGTAAAATATAATATCGGGGGTATTATCTACATAACTTCATCGTAAATCGAATTATTTTCTACCAATATTTCGCAGCTGTTGAATTTTCTCGAAAGGTTTGCTTTTTCCTTCTAAAACTGATTTACTTTTTATATCGGAAGAAGTGTTAAGAGGTCGATATTAAATTAATTTTTCTTACCCAAGCGTGCAGATTTGATATTTTCTTTGGATTCTTTAAAAATACCGATGCAATCGGAGTAAAATTTTCTCCGGACTTTCCGGGTTAACTGCCGTTTAGGAGGAATAGTTATTGAAAAACCATTCAACGAGATAACGTTCATACACTGTCGGTGTCAGCTAAAAGGATATACGTGTAACTATGTCGTTTCGTCTGCCTCTATAACGTTTGAAAGTGAGATAGAATACGCGTTAAAATGACCGCATTTTATTATTATATTGCAGATTATTAAATTTTATTGTGCTATTTTGAATAGAAAATATTGAACAAATCTATAAATATTTGTACGTAGTAATGTAAAGTTAGTTCAGTTAAATAAATTAATGTTGGTGAAATTTTCTCACATCTATATCAATAATTAATCAAGTTAGTGCTGTCGATGAAGACTATATTCACATTTAAAATATATTACTCTTTGGAGAAATAATAGTTAAAAGCAGTTGAATGTAATTTGATTAACAATCGAACTAATCTCATTACTGGTAATTTCGTTTGACGAACAATATTTTTTTGATGATATCTTAAAAAAACTAAGGTTCTATACTTTGTTGTCCTCGGATTGTTTTATCAAGATGCGTTTCACAGTACTGTTGAGTTTCGGAAAAAGGACAAAAATAACTTAATTATTTAAATTTAATTTCGCATCTTTTGATATTATACTCCTATTATGTATAGGTTGTTAATTGTCAAAGAAATGACGTCATCATCAGTAATTTCTAAAAGTAATTTCGGCATGATATTTAATAGGTCTTTTAATTATGAAAATGATTAGGTGCCACTAATCAAATTTCGTAATTTGATACTTTAATTAAGCTTGTATTTAATGACATTAACAAAACTATTTTGAAAGTTTAATTTCACTTCATATATTTTTTAAGGGAGGCGCTGTGAATTCGAGTTTTTGGTTGGCTGGTGTTCTGATGCGTCCAGACTTTCGTTGCAAATATAGGAGTTTGTACATTTTCGGCACTAACGTCTCCATTTGAACATGCATTAAGTCATTAAAGATAGGCCGCTTGCAACGTACATACATTCTCACTATGGCGGCAACTGCAATGCAACTGCATGAAAGTCGTTATACACGAGCCTTTAGAACGGCTGCATCTGTCGAAAGGTCAAAGAAAAACTGAATTTGAGCTATGTCAGCCGAGAGAACTTATTTTAGAGTTCTATTGCCAAAGCTGCAGAAGAACTAATGCGTTAATACAAACAGAGAGTTAAATTTTCGCAAATTAAAATGTTTAAATTTTAAGCCTGTAAGTCGTGTATTCGCTCTCACTCACTTTTATCGTTTATATTATTCATATTTATTGGCTAAATTTAGATCCATTTTATGAAATCCATCGGATGCTTGTCAGGAGTGGCATACTATAGAGAAGAAACGACGTAGAAGGGATCCGAAATATATTTAATAATCCATAAAGAAAATAAATGAGTAGGAAAAGGCTCACCTTACAAATTTGTAATTATAAAAGCAACAACGTTCTTGCACTAACGAACTTACTCAAATTCACTAACTGAACTAACTAGCGAAAGTATTCAGTTTCAAGAACATTTACCCTGAAAAATAATTTTCAAATAAAAGGCAGACATTCGAGTATCGTTACAAATTATTGATTTATTTGTTTCTGCGAGAATTTAACTTTATCTTAAACAGACCTATTACTAAAGTACACAACAGTAATTCGTATTAATCGATAAATGACTATTCCTAACTAGATAAATTTATTATTACCACAAATTAACTGAAGAAGAAAAAATTAACACAAGTCTACAATAATCGAAATCTTTAATCTACGGGACGTGGTTTACTTTATTAATGTAAACCTGTCGATAGAAAGCAGCGACAAAGCTTTCTTGAATTATTTATTTATATTTATTTTAAAACACAGGGTTATTTTAAATTCAACATCCTGTAATAAAATACGATAACAGATCATGACCGATTATGTAATAAAAACTGCAAATTCACTTAAACTTATAATCCAGTTATAAAACCGGATATTTTATAGGAGAATTGTAAAATAAAAGACTGAGCTAAACGCAATATTTTTTTTTTCGTGTAGTTACAGTTTTTAAGCACCAGCGACTTTACATAATTTTAAAATTTATAAGCTTTTTAGTGGGATGGCGTGAACAAGCGGCGGGGTTTTGTATATGTATGCGTTGATATCACGTGTAGCATGCAACATTGCAAGTTAAACATGACTCCAACACAAAAAGTACATTTTACAAACCAGGCCTGTTATTATAATCATTAGTTATTGAGTCAACTCGACCTAACGATATTATTATAGATGTTGAAAGGGTGAGATTAACATGTCAAAACTTTAAAATAGTTCATGCACCTTGCCCTATTGATATAAACGTACAAATTACAGTTCCCCACATTCAACAAAAGTTTATTAATAGGATCGTTATATTCCTTAATTCGCCTTTTCTATTTAACAATTTATTATTTGCAACGATCAGTTTACGCGAGATAATTTATATTGCGAATTAATACCCACATTTGGAAATTAGTATGCAATGATTATTGACGATGGATGCACGAAACTGGAAAAAATAAAGGTTTCAGTTTAATCATTGTGTTGACTCTTTTTTAAAAATATGCTTTTTAAAATGTAATATGTGTGTTTGACGATGTTTTAAAGAATGTGTTTTAAAATGTTTGTGATTGTAATAAGTGTTAAAAAATTTTTAAAAATATTGTTATGAACAAGGAACGAAATTTGTAAGTAAACATACATTTTACATAACAAGGGAAAAAATTTAAATAAATTAAATAAAAAATTCCACATTTGGAAGTTCATTCAATACACTGACATTCACATAAAATTTTTATTTATGAACGCACGAAAATTAGAACCTGATAAAATGTATGAAAGTAAAAAATTGTCATTTTTTGTACAATTTTATTACAATATTGATGTTTTATTGAAATACAACATAAATTGAATATTTGTGGAAAGAGCAAGGGGTTAATATGAGACGGTGGTCAACATAAATCGCAAAGTTGAAGACATTAAAGATCAATGGATTTTGACGGTCAAACGATATCATTGTTTTGTGAAATCGAATATCTCCCAAATAAATCTTTTACACCGTGCATGACAATTTGAACGTTATATTTTCTCAATATGTCAAAACCAAATGCATATGATTATTATTCACTATTAATCGTCGTAATGCACGAATTAAATACCTAATATTATGTAGAAATAAAACTTAAAAAATTAACAAATCAACGCATCAGTTTTATTCTTAATGTAATCTTAAATAATGATGTGCCTTAAATTTAAGTTAAAAATTGTAGTTTGGTTAATTCTAACATTAAACTGGCAACATTACACAGTAACACATCGACTGAAACGGTTTAATATTCAATCAGAATGTAATTATTAGAATCTATTTTATACTGTTATTTTGACAGTTTGAAGCGCTACTAATATAACTTTGACAAAAACCATCCTATATGCCGTGTCTTTTTTTAAAATTGAAAATTACATAGGTACAATATAAATATCCCTAGTTCAATTTTTTTAAAAATATCTGTCAGTGAAGGTATGAAACCAAGCACACTCTCACACGTTAACTTACTTTAGGAATGTGTTATTAAATTGTAATGGCTAGACACGAAAACAGTGAAACGATTTATTGAAAAGAAAATTTTAAATTTTCTGTTTTGGTGTCTAGCCATCGCAATTTAACAATACATATCCTAAAGTAAGTTGACGTGTGAGAGTATGCTTGATTGCATACATTGACTAATCGTAAGTGACAATAGTTTTTTTTTAAATTGAGCATAGGGATATTTACATCGTATGTTCAATGTTAAAGCAGAAACCCGGTATAAAGACATGTATATAACGACAAGTGAAATTACATCTAAAAAATTAGCTGTTTTAGGATTTTTTCAAAACTCAATCGTTTGATTTATCGATTTGTTGCGTTACTTTTGCCGCTCGCTGCGTAATGGTAGCCTGAAATGTAAATTACCACTACTTATATCTGTCCATTTGTAGCTGAATTGCAACCTTGTGTAAATGGACTAAACGACTTGAGAGCGATGCACAACGTGCTCCAAGTATTCATTAAGGGTGAAAAGAAATTGTTTAGTAAGCAACATACTAGGCCAGGTTAAGGCGATTTTACCTATTTAAATCTAGAGCCTCCAAATGGGGTGTTTTCTAAACACTGGAGGCCCTGGTAGTTGTGAGTTGGATTATTATGCGGTATAGAGGAAAGCCATAACCTATGTTTTGTTTATTTTTATATCCGATTACTCCCAGGACTTTTTTATGCGGTAGATAAGTTCCACAGAAAATCGCATAAAAGAATTTGCATAAAAAAGGCATTAGTAAAAATAGAGATAGGTTCTATACTCGGTTCCACACTTTCCTAAAACCGCATTAAACTAAAGCAACGAATTAATAAATAAATGACAATCGCATAAAAACAAGCCGCATTAAAAGTGACCTGGGTGTACTATGTTCACGAAATTAGGTCTTCCACTAAAGTAAAAAATAACAAAATGCATTTATTATGGTAATTATTATACTTGTAGTATGTAATGAAAATAAGGCGGTTCATACATTTTCGAGTTACCACGATTTTAGTACATATAATTTTAATTTGTCTACATTTTACTCAGTGTATGGTAATTTTGACGCAACATAAAGTTAAATAAGTAACCGATTTGTTACTCACATTGATTTTGCTTCGAAGGGTACTACATTTGTAGTGGCCAACTGTAAATCGTCAAAGGCTGCAGTTTTATGGTTTATTTTACTGATTGACAACTAAAACAATATAAATGAATAAAAAGAGTTGATACAGTAATTAATTTATTTAATCGAAAAATATATTAATTCTTTCACCAGAAATTTAAATAGAAACAATTGTTTTGACAATTCTTAATTTCTAAAAATTGTTTATTTATGCAGCAAAAGATTAGAAATAATTAAAAATCTTCTTGAAGGGACCAAAGCTGAAATAAATAAATATGTAAAATATTGTTGTGAATAATATCAAGAGAAAATGATTCTTTAGTCAGCATAATTATTGCCAGTAAGGGGTTAAAATTTTTGTACTATCATTTGGATAATTAAAAAAAATTGGTCAAGAGCAAGTCAGGCCCGCACAATTAGGGTTCCGTACTAAAACAACAATTTTCCCGCAAGTATTACATTGTCGATATTCTACGCAATTTTCCTGTAATCTATGGCTTCATATCTACTAACACTATTAAAATCAAAATTTTAACTTTAGAAACCTAGGAGAACAAGGGGGACAACGGGCTCGTTTTACACATTTTTAGCTATATCATTAATACCACTGAACTTAAAATTATAAAGGAAATATTTTTGGAATCCTTACAGTTGGCTCTTTAAACGTTTTTTTAATTGGTTCCAAACTGGCCCTCTATATTAATCTAAAAATAAACTTTTATCTAGTTATGATGAGCGATATATGTGCGCGTCATCAAGATCTATCATTACGCCAAATTTCAAAGTTATAAAGCAATGCAAAATTTGGACCAATTAACACTTTTCCTGACCAAGCAAATTCCTTGAAAACAATAAGAAAAAAATCAATACTCGATAAAGAACATGGTTGATTCACAAGGCAGTCATGAGTAGAAGGACAGAGCTACATATTACATTCATTTCTCGGCTGCAATTCGTTTTTACAAGAAAGTTGTGTCATGAAATTACGGTAGTTATAGCAAACCAAAAAATTCAAATGTTAAAAAAACTCTTTTGAGAACTCTACCCTAGTAGCATACAATATTTATTAAATATTTATAAAATATTTAAAAAATATTCGAATCTTTTCAAATATTTCTAATGTTTTTCAATATTTTTAAAATATATTTAAAAAATATTTATTTATGCATATTTAAAAAATATTACTTCAAATCATTTAAAAAATATTTCTTAAAAAGATTAAAAATAGATTTTTAAGAAATATTCTTTAAATATATTTTAAAAATATTTTTTAAATATTAAATAAATATTGTGTGTTATTAGGATCTGCATATTCATAAAATATTAGGTTTACATAAAAAAATTCTTTATGTTCAAAAAATATTACATTTTGTATCAAATAAAACTCATTTTAAAACGCCGCGTTTCGCTTGAGCATAATTTTGATATACCACTTTGGCTACAATAATAAAAAATCATGAATCAATTAAAAAAGTGCCATACAATGTAATCCCATAGCAAAAATACGCACGGGTTCTGTGGCAAACAGTATCTCACAACAAATCCTCATTCAACGATTGTTAGTAGAGCGGTGTAAATTGGGCGTTGTAGCTCTGCATTCAACTATAATCTAAAAGTGAACAAAGCGTAGAAGAAAACATTTTTTAAATTGAAGAACAAGCAAACGCAGTGTCCGTGGGTAGTGTACAAGTACTTAACATAATTGTTCCACGTAATGCGGTAAAACCTTGTAGGTAATTCGAAATAATTTTCAATCTTGTACTATTTACAAACTACCTGCTCAATGTGTTTACGTCCTTATAATTGTATGATTAATGTTCTAATTTTGATAACTGACATTGCATGGTACTTATTATCGCAGCATGACTCTTTGCTATAAATGTCGCAGCCATATTATAGAATCCGCCACAATACAAAGCGGTTAGCCGCTTTACAAAATAGCTCTGTTTTGTAAAACAGCTGATTAACGTTTAGGCAGATTATTGTAGAAATACATTCAATAATGCAGCGCCCCACGTTTAGTCAGAATGTTGGCTATATGTAATGTAGGGTGATAATCAGCCATATTGTAGATGTCGGCGTCGAATTGTATATTCAGTCGCTTTATAAAACGCCTAGTCGTCTTCTACATGACTGCGTAGATTGTAAAATATATAATGAACGAAGAATTTTTACAATTTGATTGAAAATTTTAGATGTTTTATGAATTGCTGAATAATTCTCAGTCCGTTTGGTAAAGAGTAAAAAATTATCCCTTTTCGCCGTTTTACAAAACACCGACGCGTCATTTAGCCGCATTTGAGAACACGCAACGGTATTACAATATTTCTCACTAACGTCTAACCGTATTACAATCCGCCTAGACGTTAACCAGCCGTTTTACAAAACAGAACCGTTTTATAAAGCGACTAACCGGTTTGTATTTCGGTGGATTCTACAATCCGTCTTGCGACATAAATATAAAATGTCTATCCTTGACAAAAATGTGTTTATATAAATTTAAAAGCAAATGCAATAGGAGGATTGACCCTAAAATGTGGAATTTCAAGTTGATTGTTGTCGACAATGAATTTGTCGTCGAAACTCTCACTAATTATCTCGATAAAGTAAACTAATGGAGATTGCCAATCTATCATTCAATATGTTTCACCAACTGGGTAGTGTAGAATCGAAGTTTAACGCGGTTATTAGCAAATACAATAATGAAGACATTGATGGAAGCTTATTGTTTCAATACCATCAATGAAAGACAAGATTATGCTGCTCCCACACCAAACCGATATTCGACATTAAACTCAAGATTTCAGACCTTTGACTACGTTAGCGACTTTTGTATCGTTCGCATCAAACTTACATTTATCGATGGTAATTATCGAAGGTAAAATACGTCAGTTGATCTCCAATCTCTAACGTGAGAAATGATCGGTAGGCTGATGTTGAATGTTAAGAGTGCTTCTAAATTAAAGCAGCAGAAATTTTATAACTTTTTAAGGAAGAAATGTAGATGTTAACTTTAAATTTTAATGCATTTTACTGAAATACGATTTGTTTTCGAACTAATGAAATTTAATCATCAGTATCAAGGATTAAACCAATATGGTTCATTCCGGTCTGATTAATCACACTATCTTTTCCTTGGACGTCCCAGTCCCAATCTTAGTTTTCCCTGTGGCTTATGCAGCAATATATTTTTAAGCTTACGGTCATTGTCCATTCGCTTTATGCGTTCTGTGCAATTATTTCTATGCACATCCATGTTAATTGCTAGTTTGAAATTTATTTAATTCGTAATTTATTTTCTGCTCCCTTGCGTTTCAAATTATCCACGTTTTTCTCCAGAAAATTATTAATTAAATTAAAATGAATAAAGTAAAATATAACTTTAAAACGACTCTGTTTTAACTATCAAACTTAACAAATCCGAGGCGATTATTTCCATTCAACAATCAAGTGACGACGACTTGCTTAGAACTGTTTTCTAGAAGTTGTTCATTCAGTCGTTTCACTTTATTTTGGGTTGAAACTCGAAGGACAACTTTTCGTCTATCCAATTTAATTTAATACAAGTACACGCGCAAGCTTGTCGATTTTTACGTTTTATCACAGTATTGTATGCAAAGTTTTTGCTTTGAATTAATGGTTTGTTTGCCGGTTGCTAGCTTTATTGTAACCATTATGTACAATTTCTAAAGCGACCTACTTTATTTATAACTAATTTTAAAATTCACAGAGAATATATCGCGGATTAACCTTTTCAAAGATTATATATTTTGACAGCTTATGCCATTTTCAACGTTTTTCTTCTATAAACCGGAAAACCTTTCATTAGGCATTATTACAAAGCACAACGAGAGGAATTACATAATACCCAGTAACGAGTTTTTGATGATAAAGTTTAGAAATATTCACGTTAATTTTATCTCATTTAACAGAGGATTTATACAGAGGGTGATTGGAAAGTACAACGCCCTCTGATCCATTGAAGGAATCATGTTTCGGTGGTAATCGTCCATTAGGAAAACTTCAAAATGCCATTATTGGATAGAATATATTCGATATATGAAATATATGTTAAGTGGTTTTACTTTTCACAAAATAACTACTTTGTTAGATTTTAAATATACAACGTGTTCTCCGCTAGAGTTAAGCATACGTACAATGAGCAAGAAATTTTAGAGTTAAGTGTTTATGTTCGGGTGATCGATTCCACTTGTTCTAAAACTTAATTTGTCGCTGATTTTATTTATGAAAATTCAAAAGCGACTTGATAATTCAAGTAAATTTAAAGTAAAGTAGAAACTAAAAAATTTATCTAAAAATTTTTTCTGAATACAAAAATCGTCACTGATCTACGCGTTTCCAATTTAATGTAGCGCAGTATTGGAAACAGTAATACTCACAATCCCATCTACCAACCGATTAAGAACGAGAAAATGATATTATATACAACGACTTATGTTACAAATTTCTCTAAGAGACCACATTAGGAACAAAGGAATTAGAAAGACGGTAAAGGTAGAGGATATGATTGGGATAAGCGCAGAAACAAAATCCATCTGGTTGGGTCGTGCGCTGAGGCAGGAAAACAATAGGTAGATACAGTGGAGATGGCGAGAGCACAAAGGAAATATAGGAAGATCATCAAAACACTGTTTGGATGACATCAAGCAAAAAGCGGGACGGCATTGGTACCTACTAGCAAAGAATAGATACATAAATGAACAAGAAGCGAAACGAGATGGAAATCCTTTGTTATTTGATGTCATGGATTTTGAATGCGCAGGTCTGGCCAAAGTGTCAAAATCTGCTCACGACCAATAACAGGAATGTAAGATACAGGTTATTTTCAAACAACGCCGCGAATATTTATTTACAAATAAAAAAAATTTTCACATAGCCTTTTGAATTCTTCTACTGATATTACATTCTCTTTCACTGTCAAAGTTTTGGATTCTAGAATATTCTTCTTTCGTTGTAATTTTAATATACTTCGCCGCAGTTTGTTCTTTCGCGGCGTATTTGCGGTGTAAGCCCGGGGTGTTTGAGTTGCGGAAGAAGACGACTTCGGAGACGATTGAAGAATAGCCGGCACTGAGACTGGTTCTTGGACAGTACCAATTTGTTGTTGAGGAATACTAAGATTAAAAAAAAGTAACATGAAGGACATTTCAACATTATAAAATCACAATTAATTTTTAACTTACATTTCGGGGAGATAAAGTGTCGGTTTAGCATGGGGAAGTAATCTACGCCTGTGAATATTTAAAAACATTGTTCCTTCAAAGTGTTTGGCACATACTTTTAATTTTTGAAAATAATCACAGTTTTTGTTAAGGAGCTCTAATCGTCCACACTGACTTAACGAATCAATGCATCTGTAATAATAGCGTGTTTAAAAATTAGAAAAAGTTTTTGTTAATAAACTTTATTTATTTATTTTATTTACCTGTTTAAATCCGCTCGAGGAAATGTATAAAAACTTAGTCTGCCATCGTTTCTCGTGCCACAGTTTGCAACTGCACAATAAGAAATTAGTTTTTGCATTTTTTTCATGTTAAAACACTGCACAGTTTCACTTAATTTTTTTGTTCTCGAAGAACCAAATGTGTAAAAAAGCGCGAACTAATTAAATTTATCGCACCACGTAGATCGCGAAAAATATTAACACTGCTACAAAAAAAAATTATCAATCTCGTCTTTGTAATGCATGCATAAATTTGTTTCCTAATTTATTTATTCTTTGGTTCTTTGGTTTTCTGAAATGTGTACTTATCTGTTATTTACGTAATTAACCACCTACACGTAATAATTTATAAACACTCCCAACAAACTTCTAACAGCCATTTAAAAACAATACAAAACAAACTGTAAAATCTAAAATTCCATAATTTTCAATAAATTTCTCCGATTTTATTTAAATTTCTCTGAAATTTTTCAAATTTTAAAGTCCCGCTGACAAGTTCGGTATTTAAACTTCCATGTGCCTTTGAAAGGTTCGCCAGACCTGCGCATTCAAATAATAGCACCTTTAAAACGTCCCGTTTCGCTTCTTGTTCATTTATGTATCTATTCTTTGCTACTAGTCCAAAGCAGACCTTTGTCCAAGAGTGGATAAGAGCAGCCTATTAAAGAGTGTAGGAGGGGAAAGGGCGTGGGGGACGAGAAAGGGAGGGGGAGTGACGGCAAAAGAAAAAGAGGGACAGGGAGAAAGGGGGAGCACTTGACAACATTACCAGTTACTTACGTTAATAAACTTTTACAATATCTTAATCATTGTACTTTATTTTAAGCGTAAAAGTTATTCTAGAATTGTGAAAGCTTCTTTGATTTGTCATCACTGAAATTACGGATAAGGTAAGTGTGAGCAAACAGCGCCGATCACCGGAACATGAAAAGGCATCTTTGAATTTTTTTGCGCTGATTCCAAGTATGCTAAACTCAATCGGTAAACACGTTTTAAAACTAGACTCCAACGCTTCCTGTAGCTCCACCATTCTTCTTATTGGTTTCTGCTTCAATATAATAGAAGGAAAAATCACAGGCAAAACAGGAATACGAAAACCACGTCTAAAATATATAAAATAAGCCATTGAACAGTTGACCAGCGGTAGAGTGAGATTGAGCACCGCCAACTAATCTACGGATGGAAGAAACGAAGTGGTTTCTCTTATCCATAGTCTCTATTACTCCATTACGCCAAATTCTGGTGGATCTGCTTCTCTTTCCTCTTTTAGTGGGATGCTATTCCAATATTTTTATAGGGTAATGTTATTGATTTATTCATTCCAAGTGTTTATATCATCTCAATCGCTTAACTTTAATAGCATCTATTACGACCTTATCTATTACTATTCTATTCTATATAACTACGTACATTTCGAACACGGTCCAGTTTTGTTAATCCGCAACATCTTCGCTAATAACCTATCTCAAGAGCGTTTTATTTTTATTTGATTTGGTAACTTCTTCTATTTCTGCACACTATACACTAAAATTATTGTTGTATTTCTGTTGACTATGGGTGCACTATTAACTTATTTATAGAGGATGTAACTAAGTGTTGTAATAATAAATAAATAAATAATAGCAGTTTCTAAAATAAAAGAGACGTAAATGTATTGAAAAGATGTGTTTCATATCGTGAAAGTTAAATCTTCAGCATTGATACACAACAGAATGATGAAAATGCGATTTCCACAAAAAGTTTCGTTAAAAACGTTATACTGGAAATAGAAATGAGTAATCCGCTGTTGGTGATATTCAGCCAAGTTATTTCTTTGTTGTTTAACGAAGTAAAGAAGTAAACACAGTCGCTCCATTGAAATACTACACAAAAACCTTATAATATAATGTAATTGTCTATGTTCAAAACAGGATAAACACAGGTTTGGAAATCTATTTTCGCAAATGAAAAATGGGCGATAACTCTTGCAACTTGACCCACAATATGAACTTGGGACATATTAAAACGACCGGTTACGTGCAGCGTCAGCTGAAACGCACATTTTAATTAAACGTTGTCATTTGGAAATGGTTTGTAATAAACTGTCAGAGAAAAAATCACAAAGAGAAAATTGATAGGACACACCGGCGATTCCAGTTAATTAAATATTCGCAAATAAAAATTTTAAAATTTGTTTTTTTTTGTACATTTTCCGCAAATTTAAAATGAAAATTAATTTTTACCTACAGCTCGATGCTAAACTTTGATGGACGAAGAATGCAGACGATTGCTCATAATAATTTAAAACTAGGTACAGTTTAAATGTGAAATTTTCCTGAACATCAAATTGTTGAAGAATAACACGAAACGACTGTTGCAGGAATTCCAGGACTCACATGAATAAATAAATTGTTTTCACTTCAATTCAACTCGACTGGCAGATCTACTGGAAAAATCTGTACACGATATTTCTTACACAATCAAACTGTAAAACGTACACGAGAATCTGTGTAATCTATCTGGCACACGAAATCCTTGGAAGCCCTAAAATTGCATCAGCAAATTACAGTTATTAAGTATAATTTAAGGAAAAAGTGCCTATGAAACATTTGAATGCAACTGAATTCATCAATAAACTTTAAATATGTGTTGCTACTCTTCACCCAAAGATAATGAATGATTAGGGTTGAGACAGAATTTCTAACTACTTAAAGCACATTTGTAATTGAAACATTAACAAATGACTAAGAATAACCGTACGACGCATTACTCGATTTATATTTTTTAGTTATGCTACAGTTTTAATTATTTGGGCAGTATGAGGAATTTCACAATCTTTGACCACTTTGTCCTTATAGCAGCCACTTTTAATACCTTCTGTAGTAGACAGCCGATATTTCTAGCAGACTGCGCCTCAATTTATATATTTTTATTTCATACTGTTCTAAGGTGGCCCTTTTTGGCCTATTTATGGTTCGAAAAGTGTATCTTTAAAGTACTAGTACTTTAAAGCAAAATTTTAAAAAGTCCTAATACCTTACAATTTAACGTCCGTTTTTTATTGAAGTAAAAATTAAAGAATACTTTATTAACAGAAACACAAAATGTAACTTCATAACTTTATTAATGACTTATTAACAAACATTAAATATGCAGTAGGTCACTTCTTTAGAAACCAATCTTGCATTAGAAAGCGAAGACAAATTCAATGTGTTTTTCGCGGTGACTTCAGATAACAGTTCACCGGAGCCGGACACATTGAAGGCCGAATTTACAATGACGTCTTTGTACATTTCCAGAACAGGAGATTTGGAAATTCCGACAACATTCTTCTCTTACTAAAATATAATTTTTGAGCATCTCTTCTTAAGTTCAGTTGAATCTTTTAAATAACCTTCAGCCACAGTAGAACTCTTTCACCCCCATGCCTTTTAATACTAACCCAGTTTGCGGCAGCATCTGCTAGCTGAGCTACGTCGAAAACAATGCCCTGTGTATTGCTCTCCATTTGGTAACTTCATATATTGAGCAATTCGGGATGGTATTTTTGCTAAGGTATGCACTCCGACACGTTGAACACAACATTTATTCGCTTTATAGTAACTGAATAATTTGTTCTGATTGATGTGATTGATGCGTCCTGGGCGCAATGTTCAATACCTCCTATACAATTCAATAGGATTCACATCATCCATTTCGTTAATTATTGTAAAGACTCTTGCAATTTGTTTTCGTACCGGGTATGGTTACGATAAGAACATCATTTTTATCTTGAATGTCGTGAATAAACACATTGTATAATTCTTCTTGCTTGCAAGCACCACAAATTCCAAATAAAATAACCTGGAAAGGAATAGGAAATTTAAGCAGTTGGTAAAAGAATTGATAGAATATAAATTATAGTACCTTCATAAAAAGATACAATTCATCTGGAGCTTTCGCCATTAATTAATTTATTTCTTCTTTTGCCAAAATCAGCAATTTTTTAGCTTCATAACCAACCGATTCTCGTTTTAAGAATGTCTTTAATTTAAAAAACTTTCCAATATCAATTTCATTTTTCACACGCATCGAAAACTTGGACCATAGTGATGAAGATTTCAACATTTATGACTATAATGATTAATGATAATCATTATTTTTGTTATTGGGTGCGTGTTTAAAGTGCTTGTGCAACCCTGTTTCTGGATTAATTTGTTTGTTCGAGTACAACGCTCGAACAATATTTTCATGTACCGGGTCGACTGATGGTGCATGAAAGTTTGAAAAATGAATCTAATCTTAATTGTTTTGTTCCACATTGGTACAGTTTTTTAGCTGCAATGTCCTTCAATCTTTTAATTAAAAGAACGTCAGTTACAGTAACTTCTGATTGCTGCTCAATGTACAGGGTGAGTTAAGTTTTACCGCCCAGGCCATAATACCTATTAAAGATTGAGGGGAAAGTATGCAATTTACATGTTACATCAGTTGAAGTTTACACTTTCGATTAGTGCTACAAGTTTCCAAAATATTTTTATTTGAAACCAAAAAAGTAAAATAAAGAGTTTTGGGTAAAATTTTTATGTTTGGTTTTTTATTTCAAAATTTGTCAAATTATTCGTAGCATTAATATCTGCGATTTGATTCGTAAAAAATGATTACTTTTTGAGTTAAATCAAATTTAAGATATAGCACAAAAAATGCTTCTATTTATGACTTTCTAACAATAGATAATGCGGTTTACCATCCTAACAGTTTATGATCGACCCATCAAACTGGACGAGACAGCTTTTCAGTTGCCGATAGACCTGCATTCTTAAGTTTAGTTTAGCGACCGCCATAAATAATCTTTCAAGCACCCCTACATCAATGCCATTGTCTAGTAAATTAGTCTACTTATATCGTAAATCATTTAAAAAATACCTTCTAATACGGAAATAACTTTATTTAATAAACGCAAATTACTAAAATTATTTCAATTACACTAAATTGTGTGAAAATATTTTACTGTTCGTACATCAAAAAAACTAATAAATTGAACAATTAGTAATTGAAAAAAAGCCAAAATTTTACTTGATTAAAAAAAACGATTTTTTCTTGATTTCTATGTACCTTAATAATATAAAATTACTCATGCAATTTATGAGAATTGACAAATTATTTTAAAGGCCTATTTTGCCACGGGCGGTAAAACTTAACTCACCCTGTACAGTAAGGCTTTCTGTAAACTCTCCACTCCTTCACGATGCGAAATAGTTTTTGCGTGATATTCGTCTGAATCATTGTCCTCGTTTGAACTCTGAATGTCGTTATTCTCACTTGCTAGTTCAACAAGATCTAGATTTGATAATTCTTCACCATCACTTTTTTCAAGTTGTATCCAAACATCTATTTCTTCGCAAGTAACATCTCCAAGACCCTTTATTTTTGTCGCAAGTTCTTATAAATTCACATCATCTTCTTCATCGCTAAGTTCCTCACACCTTCCTTCGTGTTCGATGATTTTATTCCACGACTTTTGTATCGTAGAGTCTTTGCTTTATTTCAAGCATACAATACAGTATAACCTCGATAAACCGAACTAATTAAAACCGTGCTGATCCGAGTAAGTAAATAATTCGGATTAATAAAGCGAGACAGTTTTTTTTTATTGAAAAGAGAGATATTTAATACATGATAACTGGAAAATAGTACATAAACAAAAATTATATTAAAACAGAAGCATACTTATTCAATTTTATATTATTTTCTAAAGTACTTTGTAAATTGTTGTTTGCTTGATCCTTTCCTGATTCATTTCCGTTTCTTTCAATCTTTATCTTCAAGAACATCATGTAGGACTCGTTCAGGCAATTTAAGACTTCTTAAATGACGGAGACGTCTAAAAACCAGGTCAGAATAACACAGTACTATCAAATCTGGATTGAAACTTGGCCGGATTATCGAGGTCGCACTGTATTATACTATTCAGCATAAATTTTAATTATTCATCTCGAGTCTAACAGAAATAAACGTAGATCAAATGGAGGTACATTGTTAATTTTTTTATATAAAATTCAACTGTAGTGATATCAGTTATTATAGAGTTTGCGCACAGCACCTTCTTCTTACGTTATAAACAGAAAATGTGATGTTCCTCCAATCAAGATCTTAGAAATGCAAAATATCCTCGGAAACACCCGTGTATAAGCTTATAACGTAAAGAAAACGACACTGTCGCAAATTCTATATTCATTTCCGTTTCTTTCAATCTTTATCATCAAGAACATCATGTAGGACTCGTTCAGGCAATTTAAGACTTCTTAAATGACGGAGACGTTTAAAAACCAGGCCAGAATAACACAGTACTATCAAATCTGGATTGAAACTTAGCCGGATTATCGAGGTCGCACTGTATTATACTATTCAGCATAAATTTTAATTATTTATCTCGAGCCTAACAAAAATAAACGTAGATCAAATGGAGGTACATTGTTGATTTTTGGATATAAAATTCTACTGTAGTGATATCAGATATTATAGAGTTTGCGCACAGCACCTTTTTCTTACGTTATAAACAGAAAATGTGATGTTCCTTCAATCAAGATCTTAGAAATGCAAAATATCCTTGGAAACACCCGTGTATAAGCTTATAACGTAAAGAAAACGACACTGTCGCAAATTCTATATTCAAGGCAAGTTTTATCTACACAATATTTTATATGAATTGCCAAGTATTCATTTGGTAAAACAGACAATATTCACGGAGATTACTAACTTCCGATGTGGATGTTCTTATGCAGTGGTCGAGTGAAATCAGTTCAGAAGAAAAACTTTCTGAACTGGATGAAGAAGAATATCAATTGAAAGAAAATACGTATTATAACAACAGGTGATCACGATTTTGCAGGTAAACAAGAAATACAAACAACGAAGAAGAAAATAATGAAGTAGAAGGAACCCAAGTAACACAGGACGTCCAATGGACGTACATGCTGGTCCATTTCTTATCCATTTATGGACGATCCACAAGCGGATCTATAATGGACGTCCAATGGACGTCCAAGCTCATCCATAAATGTACATTACAGCAATGGATATAAATGGGGCGTCCACTGGATGTACATTTATGGACTTAATCTGGACGTCCATCATGGATGTCCATTGGACGTACATTCATGGACATAAACGAACAGTACATAAACGGATCAGTATGGCCGTCCACTGGACGTACATTCGTGTACTTGATTTGATCGGCCCGTAAACGAATCGACATGTATCAAAAAATTTGAAACTTTAACTAAACTCATTACTAAACTCAGTACTTTATGACTTTATGACTTTGAGTTTATGAAGAATACGTTGTTTTGATATCCTAATTAGATCTACGAGATAAGGAGTTTCTAATGAATTATTAATTAAACTATTGAACGATTTTTTAGCAATTCGTATGTAAAATGCGAGATACAACTTTGAATACAAATTTATAACTGCTAATTATTTCAAATTTTGTGTAACAATTGTTTAGTTTCAGTTACCTGTAAATAAAGTTTTGATAAAATTTGCCTCTATTGTGTTTAATAATCAAAAAGTTGTTTGATTCCGTCACTAATCAAATTGACCCCATTATAAGTATGAAGTTGATCACTAATTATTTTAAGTATAATTTAATTTAGAAACGAACAATCAAATTTTTTTTACTACAAATCATTAAGTGATACATGTTTACAACTAATTATCATAAGTAATATCACAAGAGAGTGAGAATAAATTGAAAATAATTCGACAGATTTTCGAAAACTTGTTGCCAGGGAATAGACACGAGAGCCCGTAGGGCTCGAGTGGCTATTCCCAAATGGCAACAAGTTTGAAAAAATAACTGGAGAATTATTTTCTAATTAATTCGCACTCTCGAGTGGTATTCGGAAGATTATTTTTTAACGTTTAAATAAAAAATACAGCATAAAAATACAGTTTAATTCATTATAAACTAAAATCAAACTGGCGACAGATGTCAAAACTAGAAAATGTGCTGTCAAGTTACATATGTAAACAAAATACTAGAAATTATGCTCGCGGGAATTTTCTACAGTAGAAAATTCTCACTATAATAATGTTGTGATTGGACAGAATTAAACACGTGTGCCCAAATACTGCTAAGCGATTGGTGAATGAAATCATTAAAAAATAATCATAAGTAATATCACAAGAGAGTGGGAATAAATTGAAAATAATTCGACAGATTTTCGAAAACTTGTTGCCAGGGAATAGACACGAGAGCCCGTAGGCCTCGAGTGGCTATTCCTAAATGGCAACAAGTTTGAGAAAATAACTGGAGAATTATTTTCTAATTAATTCGCACTTTCGAGTGGTATTAGGAAGATTATTTTTTAATGTTCAAATAAAAAATACAACATAAAAAATACAGTTTAACTCATTATAAACTAAAATAAAACTGGCGACATGTCAAAACTAGAAAATGTGTTGTCAAGTTAAAAAACAAAATACTAGAAATTATTCTCATAAGTAATATCACAAGAGAGTGGGAATAAATTGAAAATAATTCGACAGATTTTCGAAAACTTGTTGCCAGGGAATAGACACGAGAGCCCGTAGGCCTCGAGTGGCTATTCCCAAATGGCAACAAGTTTGAGAAAATAACTGGAGAATTATTTTCTAATTAATTCGCACTCTCGAGTGGTATTCGGAAGATTATTTTTTAACGTTTAAATAAAAAATACAGCATAAAAATACAGTTTAATTCATTATAAACTAAAATCAAACTGGCGACAGATGTCAAAACTAGAAAATGTGCTGTCAAGTAACATATGTAAACAAAATACTAGAAATTATGCTCGCGGGAATAATGTACAGTAGAAAATTCTCACTATAATAATGTTGTGATTGGACAGAATTAAACACGTGTGCCGAAATACTGATAAACGATTGGTGAATGAAATCACTAAAAAATAATCACTAGTAATACCACTAGAGGTTAAATTATTTCCGGATTTTAATTTAACGTCGAGTGGTATTCGGTAAGAAAATGTTGCACCTTTTTGCAATTTAATTTATGTATTGACATATTATCTATAAACGTCACTCAACGCTATAAATAATATGATATTTTAATTGTAAGTTTATGGGAAGCGTTGAATGACATTTAATGTCAAATAGCATCGTTCATTCTGGTTACGTGTACTTAATGTAAGTATTAGTGACAGTAATTATTACGTCAAAAGACTTCCACCATAATTCACTCCAGGGCCTATCCAATCGGAAAAAATTTCCGAAAAATACTTGCGTTGCCTTGGCAACGGCTCAAAATAAAGGCTTCTGATTGGTTGAAACAGTCTGGTGCAAAATTTTTGCCAGAATAATGTACAGTAGATTATTCTCACTATAATAATGTTGTGATTGGACAGAATCAAACACGTGTGCCCAAATACTGCTAAACAATTCGTGAATGAAATCATTAAAAAATAATCAAAATTAGAATTAAAATACAAATTTCCGCCCGTTCAAATGTTTCTGATGTGAAATAATATAATGTAAGAAGTATTTTAACCCTAGAATGCATGGGTAAAATTCATAACGAAGATGCATACCATGAGTCTCTGTGTCCACATATCAAAGAATATTTAAATATTAGTGCATTATGTACATATTCATCAATTCCAATAGTACGCTAGAAACAAGTTGTAAAAATGAAAATATACAATACATATTAAAAATTTAAATCAAATTTGTACAATGAATCTCCGAGATTCATGGTATGCATTCTAGGATTAAAAAAGTTTCATTAAAATCGGTACTGTTTCTGAGGCTAAATATCGTTATTGTAATCTCCAAATATAGTTAAATGCTGTCAATCGGTACAATAACGCTTTTCCATAAATACATTTTTCTGTTAGCTTTTTGCACGGAAGCTAAAAAAATGCATCAATTGCAATATAAAACAAACAAACAACCGAAACGAAACAAATAATGTGGTTCGTGCATTTTAAGAGTAAATAGCTCGAACAGGTGGCTGTATCTAAAATGACAAAGAGGAATGAGGGGATTGAAAGAAACAAACGATATTGCGTCACAGATGCGTCAAAATAAGACACCGGAAAACAGAAAAATGCGCTCGCACTGAATCGCACTTGATGTGCAAGGGTGGAAACGTATAATTTACAAGTGAGCTTCCGAAAAAAAATTACAGCGAACCGGGAACGTCGTTCAGAGTAAATCAAACTTCTAGCGCATTTAATCAACAATCGATACCCGGCAAAAAAATTGCGGAGATGAAACTGGAAAATCCGCAAAACGTTATTGCATGTGGAGAAAAAATTTCACCCGGCAATTTCGAGGCAAGCAATAAACAAGGAGCCTCGAATAAATGTTGGGAAAATGTTTTAAGGCAGCGCATTGTCACAGAACGAGAAGGCCATCAAAAGGTCAGGAGCCTGTCGTTTGGACAGAGCAAGACGGAATGAAGGAGGTAACGTAGGATCGATGGACTGACAGAATATGTTAGGGATAAATGCGAAGAAAAATAACAAGATGAATGATAGTACATCAGGTAGACACGAGCGGCGCTTTTAGACAATTGTATCTCTTGTCCTATATATGTATACACAATCTTGTACTTCCTCGTTATAACACGAGGAAAGTTAATCAAAATAAATTCACTTGGTACGCTTCGGTGTAACTGACGCGGAGGGGGCCGAAACTTTTCTTCGAAAATATGTAAAATTGCACCAAAGTTGTTCATAACGTGATAGGGACGATTAGCGCAGAATTAGTGTATGGCTGAGCCGCAGTAATTTTCAGTTATTAAGATTATTAACGTTTGATATCGCACTCAATTACTTTGATTATAGCCACATTATTAAACTTCAAACAAAAACTTCTTCGGTAATAAATCGTCAAAAGAAGTCATGCCTCTCCGTCGCCATCAGCGTCCCCTTATTAAAGGCGCTCCTTTTCTCCGTACTGTCGTCAACCATTCAGTTATTAACAAAGAAAATGAAAAAGAAGTACCGAACGTCTAAAACCGAAAAGAAAACATACAACCAGGGCATATCAAATTGTTCCATTACCGAGAACGTGTCTGCAATGAGATATCGGATCTCTTTTCACAGACGTACATTTTTCTTTGACACTTCAGCCTCTTCGCAGTCTTTACATCGTGAACTTAAATAAAAAAATAAAGAACGAAGTACCGCGCTGCGACGAATATCAATGTCATAGACAGGCGTTCCGTGACGACCTCCGGACGCTTTAACCTATTGATACAAATTGCATTTAAAGTGTCTTTATAACGCTTCCTTCATAATAGAATTAAGTACGTTCTTCAATGCTCCATGATTAAATTTTTTGTAGGTGCTCCTTTACGACATTTATTGCGCCGAGCTGAAAGGAAAATTAACGCCTCTAATCTGCCGATTATTCAAGTGCAGAAAACAATTTCACCCGGAAAGTTATTGAAAATTGAATCAGTTCACAATTAGCGACTGTGTTCGGCGTCGAAATGTAGGTCGAAAATTCCGAAATAATAAATACCTTAAAGTTAGCGAACTCCTAATGAAACTTGACGTAAATGGACATTTTTGTTTTTATTAAGTTATCATAAAAAGTGGATGGAAAAAAGTTCTAACGCGACCCCAATTGGTTTTTTGCCGTATTAATGTTCCCTAATGTTCGTCAGGGGCCGGAGAGAGGATATATGTATAAGATTTGTCGCAAAAAAATATTAAGGTAAGCATTCCATGGCAAGCAACCATATACAGTAATACTCCGATTTACGCGATTAATGCGTGACCAAAAAAAAAGTTAAGCAAATCAAACGTAAAACAGGGTCAATTACGTCCTATAAATTGTCATACGAAGTAATTTAAATAAAAAAAGAATACAAAATCCATAAGGTTGAAAACAGTATTTAACAGTGGAAATACTGTTTTAACTTTGTATTATGTAAAAATATTAAAAAGAAAATTAAATTAAATTGCAATAAGAGCGCAAGAGCGATTGAAGAAAATTACCGCGCAATCGTACTGTATCGTGCGCCTGCACGGAGTTGATTTAAAAAAAGCGTTATAGCGAATCGACGTAAACCGGGGCAACGTAAACAGGGGTATCAGTGTATTACCACAGTTTTTATGTATAATTTAACCGAAGGTGTTTTTGGTAAGTAACCAATTTTTACATTATACAAATTAGAAGGTTTCTTCGATTGATTTGGTACGAAAGGGGAATGGTGTAACTGCTTAAATTACTTTTAATTAAATATTCTGTTTGGTTAGGAGCGGAATTTGGTTTCAATCGAGACGCCTTCTTTTTATCTTGGAAATGTAGCGTAAGTAATTGAAAAATAAAAGGGTTGTCCGAAGAATTTAAAAAAGTTCCGGGCGAATGGAAAATGCGACTATCCGTTATATATGTTCATATATTGTATGATTTAAGTTGACGTAAAATGTGTAGCGTGTTGTTGAATGTGACATATCCTACAATCGTTTTTAAATGAAATTTGACTAGCAAAAGTAGAAGAATATATTGTTGTTGGATAGGTTTTCTATAGAATATTGAAGCAGTTCAAAAAATATGACTTCATTTTATACTTATATTAGTTATTGATTACTCATAAGTTGGGGCAACAAAACTTTGGATTTGAGGTAAAATTTAATATTTATTATGGTATTTATAATTAGAAAATTTATCCAAAAAAACAATATAATCGTGTTTAGGGGAAGTTCTAACAACATAAACCTTAATAAAGGCGAAATAAGAACGCACGAAAATGTAAATACAAAATGGTGCATCTGAACAAAGCTTATGCCCGATCTTTTCACCTCTGAGTAACTACTTAAATTAGTTTTTCCTATAGGATAACTGTCAAGTAGTTACTGAGAAAGAATGGAAATAGAGCTGCATTGACACTACATTCTACAATGGACATACCAATAATTAATAAATACAAGATAGAAAGTGCAATAAAATCTATGAACGAGAAATGACGGTGTAGTCGCTTAACTATTAAAATATTCAAGCAAAGCTATCCTCGACAACTTAAAGACTCTTTTTAATAAATGCTTTAAACAACTAAAAACACTGGCAATGTGGAAAATGCAATAATAATATTAATATATATAAAAAACAACGTGAATGGTTTAGAAAACTATAGATCTATCTCACTTCTATCCCTCCTTTATAATTTGTTAACTAAAGTCATTAAAATTCGAATATCAACACGATTGGATGAATTCCAATCCGTAGAATAAGCAGGTTTTCGGTAGAATTACAATTGCAATTACAAGACAGCTCATATAAAAATCATACGAATATATAATCAAGGCTTCTAATTAGCCTTTATTCATCAGCAAAAGGCGTTGGATTCTGTTGAAATTTGGGCAATCATAAATACTCTCCAAGGGAATAAAATTGACTACCGATATATCAAGATTATTGCAAACTTGAATAATAATGCCGCAGTCACAATATAAATATCTAGTGGTTTGGAAGACATGAAAATCAAAATTAAATGTGGTATAAGGGAAGCAGATACGATCACCCTAACACTCTTTACAAATACCCTGGAGGATGTATTTAAAACACTTAATTTGGAGAATGAAAATGTCAACATAACTGGGAAAATAGTTTCAATCTTAATCCCTATAAGTCCTTAAGTACTACAAGAAATAATGATACAAATTTCAGAGGCCACCCAAAGAATAGGATTACAAATTAATAAATCACACACAGATCTATAAACAAAACTTTGAGACACAACATTACAGATTGTAAATGAATATGTGTACTTGTAATAAAACGTTGGGGTTATAATATGGACAGCTAACAAAACGAAAGAAAATTAAGAATTCGGTTAGAATATACAGTAAAACTTCGATATAACGGACTAATTGGGGAGAGGGTGTCCGTTAAAGCCAAAAGTCCCTTATACAGTGAGGACGCGTGGGTTGGAATAAATTCATTTAAAATTCATGGGTTTGGTTTCTGGAAAAACGCTGGGACACGTCGATTTTTGTTTTTAAAACTGCATCTTTTTCGATATTTATAATTTTACGATCGTCTTTTGTTTTCGCACTATGACGTTATCAATAATTTTTTTAAATTGCATCCTATATTTTTGTTCACGAATTTGGATGCAGCACATTTTTCTGAGTACAGAAATGTCAAATTCGTATGACCTTGAAGAGGAAAGTTTTCGAAATAATCAGTCCTAAAGTTTCAAAAATTTATGATAAAATTATTAGAGTAGACCACTAATAATATCATCAAGGAAGCGCTGGAAATCGAGCAAAACATTCAATTGCGTGTTTATTTTTCCGGTTTATTGAAGTAGACTTTAGATTTCAGATAACCCCATAGATAAAAAATTAATGGGGTTAAATCGGAATTCGATAAAACCTCTCCTTCCGATCCATCTATTTGGGAAAATATTATGAAGGTATTCTCGTACTGTTCTCGAATAGTATGGGGGCGCTCCATCCTGTTGAAACCATATTGAATCTGCCGGTATATTTGGGTTTTCATTATTCAGGTAGAGCGCACTTACACTGGGTATTATGTCATTTTGTAGTAAGTCTAAATATTTTTCAAAATTAAGTGTTCCTCAATAAAAAGGGACCCACAATTGAGGTATCCACAATTCCGGCCCAAACGTTTACTTTCTGAGGGAATTGTGTATGACTTTCCATTCTCCAATGTGGGTTTTCTGGTGCCCAATATCGAAAATTTTGCTTGTATACCGAACCATTCAAACAAAATGTTGCCTCGTCAGAAAAAACTATCTTACGTAAAAATTCCGGGTTGACATTGCATCTATCCATCATTATTTCGCAAAATTCTGCGGTCGAGATCGTCTTAAATAAGTTCCTCAACAAAATGTACTTTGCATGGGTGCCATTTGTTCTTGTGTAAATATTTTAGAACAGAAGATTTACTTACTGACTGTTCTGCACCTACTTGTCGACTTAATTTGTGAGGATTTTCTTGTAAATCGAGCAAAACATTCAATTGTGTGCTTTCTGGAAATGTAACATAGTTGCTTTTGTAATTGTCTCTTACGTGGCCAAAGTCTCTAAACTTTTTCTCCACCTTACTAACTACTGATTGTGTAATAGGCTTCTCCGGGTACTTATCATTGAACAATTCGCAAACTTCAGCTTGTGTTCGAACATTATCGTCATATCCTACCATCATCAACATTTCTATTCGTTGTTTCTCAGTTAAACGCGCCATTCTTCAAGCTTTGAAACTGTACTTGACAAGTCTCAACAATCAAAAAAACAAAATAAACACACAATTGAATGTTTTGCTCTATTTCCAGCGCTTCCTTGATGATATTATTAGTGGTCTACTCTAACAATTTTATCATAAATTTTTTAAACTTTAGGACTGATTATTTCGAAAACTTTCCTCTTCAAGGTCATACAAATTTGACATTTCTCGACTCAGAAAAAAGCGCTGCATCCAAATTCGTGAACAAAAATATAGAGTACAATTTAAAAAAATTATTGATGACGTCATAGTGCGAAAACAAAAGACGATCGTAAAAGTATAAATATCAAGAAAGATGCAGCTTTAAAAACAAAAATCGACCTGTTCGAGCGTTTTTCCAAAAACCAAACTCATGAATTTTAAATGAATTTATTCCAACCCACGCGTCCTCACTGTATAAAAATAGGTTTAAAATAAATCAAAAATCTTTGTTTTTTAAATACGCTGTATTTAGATATAAATAAAAAATACAAAACACAAACAAAATTCTATTTAATTGTCTTCGGACACTCGTCATGAAGTGACGTTGCTGCAGTCTACGAGCATTATGTCTCAAATTCTAGTGTTACACGTATGACGTGATTATCATGGCCACTAAAAATTGTTTACATGCGGCTACACTTGAATTAAAGCATGCATAATATTAACAGGACGTTTTTAATTTTTTTACATTTGACCGGATTTTTTGTGCGTTATATCCAAAGTCCGTTAAATAGAGGTCCATTCTATCGAGGTTTTACTGTACTGCTTTTGATAAAATTACAATTGAGGGCCCGGAAAAAGGACCCATATCGAAAAATGGTGTTTCGAGAAAAGCCAGTTTGAAAGTTTTGTTTGGTCATAACTATTTACCAAAAATAGTTTGAACTACACAGCAAAGAAAGTTTTGAGGAATAATATTTTTAAAAAACAGTGTCTTGAAAAAAGTTCATGGAATAACTGATTTTGGTAAGAAAATTATTGAAATCATGAGAGTTTGTTATGCGCCCTTTTTCCGCCTGAGAGTTTTTTTTTAAGAAATAGGTGGGTTAAAAATAAGGAAAAATAAAATAAACAAACATTTTAGTTGCTGAGAAATGATTTACTGTTTAAAAACATGTTTTTGAAGAAAAATTAAAAAAATATTATATTTTAGACATAAAAATGTAAAAAAGTAAGACTAAAAATAATATTAGTAAAATGATTTCTCATCTTTGAGTAAATAAATGAAAACAAAAATACACTAAAAAGTAATAAGAGGCTTACAAAATCGCAAAATCTTCCAAAAACAGGTGACAACGTACTACATAAGCAGCCATAACTCAGCACAGTGTTGCCATTTTCACTTGAAAATTCTTGAGCATGTAGTTTAAAGTATGGCGGTTCATTTAAAATGATCTCCCCAGAAAAGGCCTAGCGACCGATAGGGCCTTTTTCCGGATAGGTCCTCAATTAGTAGTGTATTCTGATTTAACATAAAATATATCTCAATTTATGGAAAAAAGTGTCATATGTACTCCCGAACATAACATAAGCATCAAAAACTTGCTAATTGGCAAGAAAAATGGCTTACGTGTATAAACATTTCATCGCGCCATACAGAGAACCATAAGCTTAAAGGAGCGAAAGATGAATAAATAGATTCGAGAGAAAACCAAAGTAGAAAAGGTCCTTTTGAGGGTGACAAAACTGAAATGACAATGGGCGGAGCTTATCATGAGGATGGATGACGAAAAGCAGACAAAGAGAATTATCATTTGGAGACCTGGATAAGAAAAAGGAACATAGGTAGACTTAAAAATGAGATAGCAAGATGATTTGACGAGTGATTTGAAAATTATGGAGGAGGGAAGCTAGGGATAGGGGAAAGTAGAAGGAGAAATGGAATATCGTACATTCAATACTGGATAAAGGAAGCCGAGTGCGATAGAGAGAGTGAGATAGGGAAACAGTTACTCGGCACCTTACTTAGAGGTAAAAAGACAGGCTTACAGGATGCATTAACTCAATGAAGCAAGGTTTAACATAAAGAACATACTATAAAAGATAACTTTTAAAACCAATCACCAATATAGATCGGTGGTGTTCGACAAAGGGAAAGAAAAACAAGGTAAAACGGTCAAATTAGATTAACTAAGATTAACTACGATTGGAATGTAGGTATCACAAAATAATAATAAAATAAAACGAATGACAAACTAACTACCTAACTCCATAGTCGTCCAACCGTGGGTGAATCTTGGTTTATTTAACTACGAGTCTTCATCTTTCTCGGTCTAATATAACAACTTTGTCATTGATGCATTGTAGGTGTGCTGGTACACCATCCCTTCACCTTAGCCTGGGACTACCTAATAGGTCTCTTTCCTCCTGCTGCTGTTTCCCAAGTTAGTCTCACTATATTGTGGGCATGCTCAAACAACGACAATTGGTATGGTATGATTATTTAACAGAATGGTTGACAACAGATGCCTATAAATTGAAGGCAAAGGGAAGGTCTATAATATCATGGAAGCAGAAGTCGGAAGGTACCATGAAGTTACGACATTTGTAAGATGATTGATGGCAAGACAAGAGGCAGTGGCGGTTTTGATACTGGATGTGGCGGTAGCTGTAGGATTCTCGATCATGAATTTATGTTTTCCTTTAATCTACATGTGAAAATGATAATCTGAAACCATAATACTTCACTGTTAAGTGACTGGACCAAATTTGATTTATTTTATAAAAGTATATAAAGCATATAAAGCGTTTTGCGCCCGAATAACAAAATCAACACCAAAGTATACAGAATAAAATGATTGAATAAAAGAAATATAAAAGGAAAAAAGAAAGGAAAATAAGTTGCAATTACTTATCATTGAATTCAGAGTTAGAAAGCTAAGATGTATATATTTTAAGATACAGTAAATACTTTACGGCTTTAATTTCAAAATACGCCCGATGAGATGTGTATTATCAACATTATATTACGGTATGCAAGCATAAACGGGGAAAGAGATTGATAGCAGATAAATGGATTCCTTTGAGTTATGGATATATCGAAAGATTCTAACGATATTATGGGTAGAGAAACTTACAAATGATGAAGTGATGAGACGGATGAAGCAGGAAAAGGAAACGATACTGACTGTCAAAAATACAAACTGTAAAACTTCGGAAATATGCGAGTAGAAAGATATCAACTGCTTCCAGTCATCATGAAATAGATTATTATGAGAAAAAAATCTGTTGCAAAATGGAGAATTTCATGATACGGCGGGAGCAGTTAAAAACAGAACATATAGGGTTTTCCAATAAGAGGTGTTATTTTGAATAGCCCGTTATTTCGGTAGATGTCACTTTTGGAGCTGTAATTTTTTGACATTTGACAAGTAGAAACTACGCCATTAATAAAAATGGAACGATACACGCTTCAACAACGCATTGAAATTATTAAAATTCACTATAAAAATGGTGAAAATTTGGCAGAGACGGTTCGTAAAACTCGAACATTTTTGGGTCGTCGTGAAGCACCTTGTCGGACCGCAATACAGAAATTGGTGGAAAAATTCGAGCTGTTGGGACAAGTTAGTGATGTGAAGAATAAAACCCGTGCACGTCGCTCAAGAACAGCCGAGAATATTGCTGCTGTAGCCGAAAGTGTTGAAGAAAACCCAGGTTTGTCCATTCCTCGTCGTTCTTTGGAATTAGACATTCCAAAAACGTCATTACACCGTATTTTGCATAAAGATTTGGGTCTTAAGGCTTATAAAGTTCAGTTAACACAAGAACTCAAGCCGGCCGATCATCAACAACGTCGTATCTTTGCCGATTGGGTCCTTGAAATGCATGAAAATGATCCGGAATTCCATCGAAAAATCATCTTGAGTGATGAGGCCCATTTCCACCTGGATGGCTTCGTTTTCCAATAAGAGGTGTTATTATTATTATTATTATTTTCACCATTTTTATAGTGAATTTTAATAATTTCAATGCGTTGTTGAAGCGTGTATCGTTCCATTTTTATTAATGGCGTAGTTTCTACTTGTCAAATGTCAAAAAATTACAGCTCCAAAAGTGACATCTACCGAAATAACGGGCTATTCAAAATAACACCTCTTATTGGAAAACCCTATAGTTAGCGTTAACATCTTCAAAGGTACGTCTTTGATTTAACTGAAACCTATGTCTTGTTTTTAATTCCACGCTTGTTTAGATAAATGATTTTGAGAATGAGACGAGTAAATCTACGGAATGAAGACAGATGCTAAAGTTGTTAGTTAATATCTTCTTCTTAAAGAAATAGTTAAACGGAACTTGTTGCATTCAGTTTCTCAGAAACCCAAATAACTTATACAGATTTGGCTTGTCTCAACAAATTTCAATTTTCTAATGCACAACACCAATACAATTTAATTGGGTACATAGACAAAAGCATCAATTATTTGAGGCAACATAGAGGACAGCGTGACCGATAAACTTCAATATCACAGATGTTACTTAAAATTTATTAAACGGTTAGTTCGAAACGTAAAGTCTACTTACATTATACCTACATCTGTATTGCAAAAGAACAATAGCTGCGAATAAAAACAAACTAAATGAATATTTAATGTTAATTTAAATATAAAATTAAAAGGAACTCAACTTTAATAGTTATTTAACCAACAAGTGCGTTAATGAGAGCGATTAATAATCGAGACAGTTTAACGTGTGAGCGTAGCGAGCACGTTAATTGTTGTCGAGATTATTAATCGCCGATTAACGCAAAAGTTGGTTACACTATTTTTCCGGTGATCGAAAGTTATGAAATTGAAGAGAATGTAATTTTTTCCGTGTAAAAAATTTCAATAGATATTGAAATCAAGCATGCCACGCAGTTTAAATTAACAAATCAAATTAATCAAATCAACGGTGCCATGACTTACAAAAATGTCAAAGCTGTGACATTCCAACTGAACTTTTTATAAAGTTTACTTATTTTATTGTTGCTAACTTTTATATAAATAGTATTACCAAACATAAAGTAAGTAATTAATTCAATTTGTAGTGCTTATTGGTATATTTTATTTTCATTTTGTCATACAATGCAATTTACGAAGGAAAATGTTTACTTACCTGCAAACCGGTCCTATTGTTTTTGCAACAACTTTTTTGGATTATCAATATAAAAAAGTGAGGTTAAGAACCAGTAAATGCAATCACAATTTTATTGTTGCAAGGCGTCATCTCAGTGACTTATCCGCTTTCAACACTAAATAGTATGTAACAGTTGATTAAAAATCATCAGGAGCTAATCGGAGAAGATCCCTTTTTTGACATCAAGCTTCGTGTTTACATTGAAATATTAGAAATACCTTAAAATATTTTTGGTTGCCTAGTTACCGGAATCGTGCATTAATGAAAAATCATTCATTAATGAGGGTCATTAATGCACGATTTCCTATTCACTAAACCGGTCCGTAAATCAACGATCATCGGAAAAACAACTTTAAATATAATTAGGAATTGTGAGCAAAATTATCAAAAGATTCTTATCCATTGGCAGGTGTAGTTCTTAATGCTTTTTATTTTTTAATTTCAATTTGATACTCTAGCTGGGAATTATCAGTGAGAATAATTTACATTATTATTATAAATACATTGCTATTAGTTTAAAAAGTGTATTGCAAAATGTGTCCACAAATAAATCATGCATTAAAGATAGGATGTTCAAACCATTGGCGATGAAGAATTGATGAAGATTTCCGATTATAAAAATTGTTTTTCTATCGGCAATATAAGTAGTTATTAGATTTTTTCAAAAGAGCGACAAAAATTCAAGCAAACGTGAGAATTGGTTGCAACAAAATAAATGAGCAAATTTAAGAAAACTAACAATCGCGTACGGGGGTGGGCGCATGACAGTGGCTGCAAAGCGACGCGTCGACGTTTTCGAAGTTGCAGTCTCGTATCGGTATCAGTACAAGGCGTCCTGACGACCGCGCCGGTCATAAAATCTGGGGAATATTTACGTACATTTTCCGGAAAGTACGAACACGTGTCATGTAAAGTTGAGACTTTAAATATAAACTGTTTCGTTAGGAGTTGTTGCAAGAACAGTGCGAAGCGAATTAATCGCATTTTTCAATAAATGATTTTATAGCAAATCGCAAAACGCAAAATTAAATTTTAATAAAACCGTGATATAAATTGAATGGAATTTTTTTTGATTAAATCCACACATTCAATCTGCTGCTACAACTTCAATTAAACAAAAATTAATTTTATCCAAAACAATAAAGGGCTTCGTATCCGTTGTAGGAATTGGCGTAAATAACAGATTTTTTAATTCCTTATTCTGATTTATATTATTTAACCGGAGGTTGTGCAGTTCGGTGCTCTTAAATGTTCGGATAAAATATGTGACGTGGCAGTCGTAAAAATTAATCATGCACACTATTTACAAGCCAGAAGCTGTTTTCGCCATAATTTTAATTTTCGGTAAGTACGAAAAAAACAAACTTACTTTTATAAAGCGCCAACACAAACAAACATGAATCGATAAAGCCCACAACATCTTTGTTCTTTTAATTAAAGTGTACTAGGAACTTCATAACCCACGCACTTTAAATCACGGGAAAACTCTTAATTTGCATTCCCGTAAATTACGATTTCTATCGATTCATTTTTTATTTCTGGCTTGATGTATTATTATTGTTTCGCTGAAGTTTCTGACGGATATGCACGTTTCGGGGTTTTAATAACTCAGAATTTGTGTGTCCGTGAGTATGATGAATTAGAGGTAGTTAGAGATTCGGTAGAAAATGGGATTTTTGAGAAAAGACATTTTGATATTGCCGTGATTGTAAAGTCCCGCCGGAAATAACTCAGAGCATTTATTTTAAAAAAGTGCTCCAGTTGAATACAAAAAATGAAGGAAACTTTTTCTATCCAAAAATTTTAATTACACTGCTGCATTTTGAACAGAAATTTCACGGAAATTAAATCACACTTTTCATAGTTGAAAATGACAATTCAAAACTTATGAAGCGGTTAACAAACAATCCGAACATGTTGTCATTAGTATTAAAGTGATCAACAGCAACCGACGTATTAATGCAGAGCACGATCTCTGCTTCCATTCGGTGCGCTTAAGACCGACACCATATCGCAATATTCTTTCTTGGAATGGCCCATTTTCAAAGAAATTGCTTTCTGAAAAATATTTGAAATTTAAACAACTATTCATAAATAACCAATTATTTTAAATTCACTTGGAGTAACATTAAAGTATTATCTGAACGTAATGTTAACAAACGAAATTGAAAGATAATTACTGAAATTTTCTTACACTGAAATTTCAATGCTTAGGTACTGTGCAATGAGTGTGCATATTTGAGCTGAGGATTATTATAATGCAATTGTTCCCTCTATTGAATTACTGCAGCTATTGTTGCTATTTTAACCAGTAATTGTAATATGTACTTACTACCACAAATTGCATATTTTAATGGCCGTAATTGTTCCACAAATCTTATTCTGCATTATTTCAGGAATTTATTCACGTAAATTAGTTTGTAAACAACTACGGTTACGTTGCGTGATTTTGCAGAATTAACACTTACCCCATTTCTTTTAAAGGGTCGGCCTCAGATTCGGAGACCAGCCTATAAAAAATCATCTGTGCCTTTTGAAAATTTTGTCGCATAGTGCTGTTTTTTTCTAAAAGTTTAATTTGATTTGGTAATAGTATATTATTATATGAGCAACTAAAGAAGGTTTTTATCGATGGGTGTTTCGGAGCAGAAGGCGAGTGCATATAATCATTTGAGTGGACAAAAACCTTTACTCGCGAGTATAATACCATACTTTTTCTACGATTATTCATGCAAAATAATAAAACAAATTCTAATATTTTTAATTTTTGAACATGACACTATACCAGTTACTTTACATTATCTAAAGAGAAAAAGATGAATATTTTTCTGCAAGCATCACAAAATAGCTTAATACAATATTTTCAGAAAAGGAAATAGTATTTTTCTCTGCTCACCATTTTAAAAAATTTCATAAACAGATTCAAATTTGTGCCGTGATTTTTGTGGTAGAAGATTTTCTATTGCAACCGTTGCGATATTGCGAATATCAGGACATTTCATTTTAATACACTTTTGTACGTTTTGCTGTAAATTGCTTTAGTTTTGTTTGGTTACGTCGTTGCAATTAGTGCAAACTGTTACCAACATGACAATGTTGTAAAATAAAAATCCCAATATTTTTAATTTTCATTGGTTGAAGTCCCGATAGATACAAATTTTGTCAATTTTAGTCATGGCTAGGAAGCTCTCTTTAATTTATCGATGGATATATTGACAATAATTTATTTTTTAATAATTTCATTTTTAATAAGAAAGAAGAAATAAGATCTCCATAAACTCACAAACTAACAAATGTCCCAATTTTAACAATGTGAGTAGTGTAAGGTTAACCTGCTTACGTATTTATGCTTGTAACAAAAACTTTTACCTTTTTTATGTGACACAAGAAATTATGTTATAAATTATCCATTTCAAAAGACTTTAACGTAAACGTAGATTTGCACGTTAAAGTTTGCAATGTTGCGATTTTTTAATTCAGTTAGATAGCACTCTCCAGAACTTTCACTGAATTCGAAACCATTAAAGTAGGCCGCCCTCTTATTTTATAAAAGCATCAATCAAACAAAAAATTTAATTAAAAGAAAATTAAAACTTTTCGTGACGTTTTACAACACCGATATCTTGACTTGCTACTACATTCTTTTTACGAAATAACAGAGATATTAGCATGCATTTTCATTAACGAAATTGAGCACTTTTTTAGAACAACGAAAAAGCGAGGCTGATTACGCAAGAAAAGAACAAAAATTTCATGAGTCAGTATTGTAAAACTCGACCGACAGCTGCTTTATAATTGCGCTGTAGTCACGCTATAGTCCGTTTAGAGAAAAAAATATTTATGAAGATATTAACTTGAAAATGCACAAGTACACACCTCGAAAATCAAGCAACGATGTAAGAATCGAACCGGAAACTTACAAAGCCCCTGCTTTTAAAAATGTCTTAAGCAACATTAAAACTTCTGCAAGTAATAAAAAGCAAACGCAACATCATAAGCCGGAGGAAAGAAACAAGGCGAAAGGAAAAAAACATTGTAAAGAACAAAGGACATGGCAGGAGAATATCATCTTTTCATCGGGAAAAGGGCCGCTGCTACAAAGTGTTATGAGATTGTGGACGTGAGACGACGACAAAGAATTCTGATATGTTTTCCCCACATGGCGACGGTTGTTCTTTTGTTTCGAGTATAAATATGTATGGGGAGAATTCAAGTGGTGCACAGCAAGGCGCTTACCACAAAGGCTGTTCCATAAATAAATTCTTCATTACGCTATAACCATCAGGTCCTTCAAAGGAGGCTGACTAGAGGCGCGATACTTTATGACCCTTTCCCGTAATTTATGAATGCGAAATACACGTCATGAATGATGATCATTTCTTGTGAAACGTTTTTAATTATTCACTATCTAGGAACATTTTATTTTGGCATTGCTCAATAAAAGTTTACCTACCTTTTATACTAGTTCAGTTCATTTATCTTAAATATTATACAAAATTTTATTAATCTTTACTAACATACAAGGTGGTTCAACGTATAACATTTGTGCAAAAAGCATCTTTTCAATTCGCCTAAGAAATTAAAATATCTTTTTTATTTCTCAGATTATGTTCAAAATGTTACAGGGAACACGTTTCCAAAATTTAACATTTTGGAAGAGTCATCGATTTCAAATTAATAAGTGTTTATTGCGACAACACTTGAAAGATTCTAAATATCACCCGACAATGGTCGCTTAACAGCTACTACTAACCGCAATCACAAACAAAATACCCTACAAGGCAGGTATTTTCACTTCACACCGGGATTTAAAAATTTTTGTTTAGTAAAGTAAATTCCTGTAAACCCACTGAAAACCTTCCTTATTACCTTGAAATTACGGTAGATGTTCAAAATGGTGACGTTCTTGTTATATGCAGAAACGTAAATGTTTCCTAAAAATGTAAATCGAGCGAAAAGACAATATTTAAGGGCCACAGAGGAAAGGAAACAAAATTTTAAATCCATTTACTTAAATGAACAGAAAATTTATAAAAAAAATATTACGGAAACTAAAATTAAAAGTTGGAATGATTTCGTAGAGTAAGATACCATAGGAAATCGAAACAAAATTTAAATAAAAAGAGAATTAAAAAATGACAAAGGGGATAATAGATCAGAAGGAAATAGGAAATATGTTTATCAACGCCTTATTTCCTGATAATTATTTAGATGATAACGAATATCAAAGATTTATTAGAAATAATACAGGCATTAGGAAATAATAATCCAAATTTTAGTATCGAGGAAATAAATAAATATTTAGAAAATCAAAATTATAAAAAAACTCCGGGTGAAGATGGATTTGCAATGGACATAATACTCCAATTCAATCACTCATTTCCGTTTTTTCTGCTTAATATTTATAATAAACTAGCTTTTGGCCTCGTCTTCGCTCGTGCAGGAAACCTACCTAAGAAAGTACCTAAGGGTTAAGACTACCTCTTAAGTACCTCTATATATACTACATTAGAGGTTCTGCCTTCAGATGCTAACACGACCAGGCTGCTAGGTGAACTCACTCTTGAGCAGGTCACGTAAAACTGGCCGTACGAAAAGCAATCCCCCCAAAGATCAGTTGCTGCTGCTGCTTTCAGTGACTGACCTTGAGACTTAATCATCATTGCGAAACAGACCTTAATCCTTTCACTGTGTAAGCGCAAAATGTACCCTTCATCCGGTGTATTTAGGAACTCCACAGAATAGTGTACAGCATCATCCGTCCACAGATTTAAACTGGTATTCTGCACCTTCGAACGACTTCAACAAAGTATCATTAATGACGGAATCCTGATCGTTCTTAGATATCACAATCGCACGTTCTCACAGCCACTCCGTGAATTTTCGGTGTATGTTGTTGATATCTGGATATATTCGGGCTATTAGGTCGTCAACGGTCGACACAATTGAGGCAAGATCTGATGGAATTGTAATCTTGCCCTCAGTTTCCGGATATTTTCCGTTTCTTATTTTAAGGAGGAAATCGGAGAATTGTCCAGGGTAAACATCGCCGTTCAAGTGCACCCGCATGTTTTTGTTACGGTGGAGTTTTTTTATTATAGGTCATAGATTTGAAGCCTTCATGCAAGCCTTAACTTTGTCAGCTCGAGTAGCCCTCGACACTATGGGCAGAGTCTGACGAAAGTCTCCAGCTAACAACACGGTGACTCCACCCATCATGTCATTCTTCCCTCTGATATTATTTCACGAAAAATAGTTTTTTTCACCGTTTTCGCCTCATTGTAGCCAAACTATAAAACATATAGACGTCAATTATACACCAACTTTGAAAAAAGGTGAAAAAAATAATTCACATAAAAACATCTGGGAAACGGTTGGTCCGCTCTTAATGATTACTTTAATTTTATGTCATGTCCACCGTCTTCGACTTCAAAATAAATGCCATTTTCGCAATCAACGTCCCAAAAAACCTCAATAACGATACCCATCTCAATTTTTAGGTTTGTTTACACCATTTCACCCCCTAAGGGATTGGTTTTCGGAAAATTACGAAATACTTGTTTGCTTATTTGTTTTTAGGAGTACTCCTACGAAGTTTCAAGTCGAAATGTCTATTTAATTTTTTTTCCATACAAAATTTGAACCAACTTTTTCATTTTTCTTTTCCTTTATGTGGACGTATAATATAGTTAAGTAAACTTACTTTTTATTTCCTCAGATTTCCACATAATTTTGTATTTTAACACTTGAATTAATCAAGATATGTCCATTTTTCAGTTATTACACTTTAAAAATTTTTTAAAACGCACTTCACTACATTTAACATTTTAAAATTGTTTTCAAACTTTTTTAAAACGTACGTCACAGATTTTTACATTACACAAATAACATTAATTATCGATACTAAAACTGTTCATACCACTAACAGTTTTCGCGATATCGCGTCATCAGTAGTATTCGATATTATAAGCGTTCCTTCAAGTTTTTTGAATTTTTATATCCACTCCCCACTATTTTAATTTTTTTTTTTTTTTTTTTTATCTATTCTTTTTATTATTATTGTATTTCATTTATGTATTAATTTTGTTTATTAGTTTTATTAACATATCATCCTTAACATGTAACTGTTCATTTATAAGTTGTGCTTTATTTTTGTTTTTATAAATGTGTATATTTTCAGCTATGTTCATCCTGACTCCTTTTTTCATTATTTTTTCTATTTTCATAGTGTTTTCAATGGTACCAAACTGGTGTTTTTCTTGATACAAATGTCTTGTATAATTTGAAGTTGTATTATTTTTGTTAATGTGTTCTTTATACCTTTTATGGAAACTTCTGCCAGTTTGACCAACATATTTTTTGTTACATGTGTTGCACTTAATGGAATAAATTCCGTTCCAATCATACTTGTCTTCTTTTTCGATTTTTGGTTTTAAGAATTTTTCTAATTTATTATTTGTTGTTAATCCTATCTTTAGATTTTGGTTTCTGAAAATCTTTGTTAATTTATTCGTCACATTTCCATAATAATTGAAAGTTACCCATTTACACTTCTGTTCACTATTATTTATTGTTCTTTGGCTGTTTTCGTGGTTGCTCTTATTATGTTTACTCCTATTGAATTTAAATTTATTTATCAATTTGTATATGACACTAATGTTATATCCGTTATTTACAGCTATTTGTTTAATGGTACTTAGTTCATTATTGAAATTATTTTTATTAAGTGGTACACTGTACAGCCTGTTTATTAGATGTCTAAACGCTGCCATCTTATGTTGGTATGGATGGTTTGATTTATAATGAATGATATGATCCGTCTGTGTACTTTTTCGATATATATTATAATTTAATTTGTTGTTCTTCTTTTCGATATTTAAATCCAAGAAATTAATGGAATTATTTGATTCTAGTTCCATGGTAAATTTTATCTTTTCATTGATAGTATTTAAGTAATCTAAAATTTCCTTTGGATTATGATATTCTGTGATAATAAAAGTATCATCAACGAATCTATACCATTTTATGACTTTAAATTTTTCCATTAACATTTGCATAGCTTTATCTTCGAATTTTTGTAAAGTGTTAAAATACAAAATTATGTGGAAATCTGAGGAAATAAAAAGTAAGTTTACTTAACTATAAAATTTGAACCCTTTTAGGGGTTGAATTTCGAAATATCCTTCCATATTCCTTGTAAACATCATATAGGGAACCTCTGTGCAAAATTTCAGCTTTATAGGTCCAGGGGTTTGGGCTGGGCGTTGATGAGTCAGTGAGTCAGGACTTTTCTTTTTATATTTATAGATGTTTAGAAACGGGATGTTTCCCAGATATTTGGAAAATAGCTATAGTCAAAGTATTTCCGAAGCCAGGGAAGGGGGATTATTCTCATCCAAATAATTTTCGGCCTATTATTTGCTGTCTGTTTTTCTAAATGTTTGGAGAAATTATTTATAAATAGAATAGTTTCTAAATTAAAACAAAATTCTAAATTAAGTGACAAGCAATACGGATTTATTACACAAAAAAGTACAGATGATGCAAAAAAAAAATTGTTTTGGCTATTTCTTTAGACATAAAAAGGGCTTTTAATAGCTGTTGGTGGCCAAAAAATTTATATAATTTAAAAACAAAAAATTGTCCTTTAAATCTATTCTATTTGGTGGAAGACTATTTGAAAAATATGATGATTAAATTATGGTGCTTGAACAATGAAAGTACAAAAATTCTAAATTTGGGAGCACCGCAAGGCAGTGCATATGGACCCTGGCTTTGGAATATAATCTACGATGACATTTTTAAAATTGAATGATCGGATAAATGTGAAATCATTGGCTTTGCTGATGATTTCACATTTATCTGCAATAATTATAAAAGCAGAAATTGTAAAGGAAATTGAGCAAATTGCTAACGATACATTAACACACATATCTATCTGGGATACAAATAATAAACTAACATTCAATAGCAGTAAAACGGAAACGACGCTATTTACTAGACAACTAAAATATAAATTAATAAATATAAAAATAAATTAATATAAATTAATTAATCAAATTTAATCAAATTATTTTGGAAATTTCACCCAAATTTAAGTATTTAAGAATAATTTTCGACTCCAAACTACGATTCCATAAACATTTTTTCTACTTAAAATCAAAAATTAACCCTTTTACACAAAAATTATTACAATTTGCGAAAAATAAATTTGGCATTCGTTCTAAATCTCTGGTATTAATATATAATGGATCAATAGTTCCCATTTTCACATACGGATGTGTAGTATAGAACCATGCTATAAATACTAAATATAATTTAACAGTTTTGAAACTATTAAAAAAAACAATACGTAAAAGGATTACTAAATCATATAGAACAGTATCAAGTGATGCACTGAACGTTATTGCTGGTATTAAGCCAATACAGATTAGAATAAAGGAAATAGCAGTCATACAGTCTATAAAAAAATACGAACAAACCTCTGGTACAACCTTACTTGGATATAATGAAATTTAACATAAATCAAATAGAAAAATATATAAATTACTACGAAATAAAATATTTTAGAAACACGATAAAAACTTCGTTAGAAATTACAACGGATTACATTTTTTATATACCGTTTACCAAGACAGTTCATCGGGGGCATTACTACAACAACACAATAAAATATAAAAAACAATATAAAATACATTACTTATGCACAAACACTAAATGAAATTTTTGCATACATAATACTTCACATTAAACGGTAAAATTATCATTCATTTACAATCATATTGAATTATTTTGGAACGATTAAACAACTAAAAAACATATACTCAACAAACCAACAAATTTCTAAACATCAAGCAATCCCTTCATATAATAAAAAATTCATGTTCAAAAAATAAATGATGAAATTAAAATTGATTTGTTAAATTTGCAATCTTTAATAATTAATTCTCATCGTATCATTTCATTTGATAAATGTACACTATATTCAATAAAACAAAATTTGAAAATAATAAAGAATGAAGAGTGGAACACAATTTGGATAAACACAAACAAAACGTTTACCACAAAATTATTCTATCCTACAGTTAATTACAGAACACAAAATACTAGATTTCAACCAGATTTTTACATAGCACAATTCATAACGGGTCATGGGAAATTAAATGCATACCACTTTCGATTTAAAATAACACCAAATCCTCCTTGTGAAATTTGTAGTGTAACTGATGACATCCATCATAGGATCAACAATATTGTGTTAAATATAATAAACCACAAAATAAGTAAAACCTAGATGGGTTTATTATAAATTAATGAATAGCGATCATTTTGAAGTCTTCCAAATCTTTTATCACGATATTCTGAAATAAAATCAAAATTATAAGTTATTTTATAATGTTCTTATAGTTATGTTATTTATAGTTTTAAGTTAAATGTTAATTGAAATTAAATTTTAAGTTATGTTAATTTTAAAAAAAAAGTTATTTATTAAATAAGTTTATGTTTTTATGTTATATTGTTTTTTTTATAATTTAAAATGATGTAGCATCAATAATAAGCCATGCATAATAAGGATATAAAGCGTTCAATAAATATATATGTCTCCTAAAAGTAGCTTGAAAAATATCTCTCCTTCATGTTATTCTCAAAAGTTCCAACGAAATCTGTATCCAATTGCACTACAAATCTTTCAAATTCCAATCAAGTTTCATTCAAACGAGCCTTATTCGTACTGAAGGTTTTAAATTCCATAGAATACCTGTCACGACTTTGGATGTTGTTGCTTATCGATGAAACCCACTTTGCAAATGTTTTTCTTACAGACGCCTTTAAATTACCGTGATAAGTTTTATCAGAAGGCCTACAAACGTGTCATTTCGGCTTCTGTCATAAATTATACGTTAGACGACATTAGAATACGATTTATTCAGTTACTATTGAAATCTAAATGCCAATTTGCCTATTATTAAAATCTCCACTCTAACATCGGTGAGATTGTGAAATCTAATTCCTGGTAGCATTAATAGTTTGATTATAAATCACTATCAAAGTCATTTTCCACACTGATTTAATACAAAAAAAATGTATTTCGATGATTTTGTAGTTTGGCAATTGAAGAATGTTGCTTCCAATTTCTAGAATTTTTCAACTACTTAAAACAGGTTTTATCTCAAAAATGCTATGCTATGGACCACCTGTTGTATAATGCTATTACACAGTGTAAAATATCGAAACTGAAACATTTCAGAATGAATGTAATAATGCAACATTGTGACCACAAACAGTAAGTCCATTAGTTAAATAGCCTTCGATGTCATCTGTGTTTAATTGAAGGTAGTAATATTTAACTTGCAAATAATCTCCTTGAGCAATTTCGGTGCATTAACATTATAACGCCATGAAACATTAGGTTATTTAGTAAAATAATACACCAAAAACTGTCATATCTGGGCACTCAATTGGAGTTGTAAACACAGAGTTGGAAGTGTTTCAGTGAATATTGGATAAGTTTCAGTGACCACAAAAGTTAAATCAAATACATACATATTGGGAATATAATTGTATTCACAAAATTAATTTTCTCACAAATGGATTATTTTAAAGTTTATTTGACTACATTAAAGTTAATTTTCAGGTTACAATGAGCTTCTAAATTAATTTTATGGTTTTCTTTTCGACGCCTAAAAGAAGTTCCGAATCAGTGCGACTGTTCCCAATGACTATCCTCATATTAAACTTTTATCATTTTTCAAAAATACCAAACAAAAAAGTTAATCAAGATTTTTGGAATCTTGTCGAGGAATGCTTCCCGGACATGTTTCATTTAGAATAGGCGTTCTGCGAACGTTTCGAGCGGCTGTGTCGGGATCGTAAGATTTTATGTTCAGTAGGATTATAAGACCCTAGTCTGAAATAAGATCCATATTTTGTATTTAGTTAACTTGTCAAACTGGTAGCAGAGCGTTTATATTGACATCAAATTGCTAAAATAAGTAAGATTTGTGGAATGTCAACTTTGGGCATTTCAATTTTCCACATAAGTTAGTGGCGTAATTTTTTTCATTATCAATAAATTTGGCTTCAATCTCGCAGCCTAATACCGATACCAAACGGAAAACTGCTGAACAAATAAATATCGTTGTATCAAGAAAAATTGTTCAATTAACAATAAATAAGATACAAAAGGTGTCTACAGGCTGGGGGAAAAGTGTGGAAACCCCTCGAAATCTCGGGGGATTAGTGAAAACAGAAATAACCAAAGTCCATACCCTAAGTAATTTTGAACGAGGAATCCAAAGGTGATCTTGGATTTGACCTTAAACCTTATTTTCAAGGTCATTTAGAGGTCTTTTTTAAATAGGAACCCCTATTTTTGGTGCCAGAATCGAAAAAAGCGGGAAATTTTACGTTCTAGTATGTGTTTAGATCTGGAGTTAACGTCACCTCTACCTCTATAATAACTTCGTAACTATGATCTTTTTTGCCTGAATGATAGTACATTTTGCGGATTTGTTAAAAAACGTCTTTCCAGTTTTATTGGAAGAAGTGTCATTAGCTGCCAGAAGAGACATGTTGTTTCAGCTGGATGACGCTCCGCTTCATTGGGAAGTTCAAATCAGGGGGTGGTTGAATAAACATTGTACTGAACAATGAATCGATGGGTCGTAGTGGTCCGATTCTGTAGCCCACAAAAAGTCCTGATTTGAACTACCCAGACTAAAGTATCTCGTTTACGAAAATGAAATTGTCACGAAGTCAATTTATTGATCGTGTGATAACGCCGTTCAAGAAATACGAAATCGTATTATGTTGCAGAATCTGGCATTTAACATTATTAACAAATGCCAAGGATGTTTTCAAGCAGCAAATTATCATTTTGAACATCTCTTATAGTAAAACAAATAAAATAGTTACTAATAACAATGTATAATGTATTCGATTTTGAATTGCAAATTAGTTCAATAATTTTAGGATCCTTGATTTAATTTCAAAATTACACTGTTTCAAAGTGGCATGCGATCAAGGGTACGGTCAAGTTGCACAAAGTTGTCGCATTTGAATTTTTAATTTCAAAACTATTCGTCTAAAACCAAATTCAAATTATAATGTTTGAATTGTGGCTTTGTATGTCACTGGTTAAAATAACGTTAAAGTCTATTTTTTATTCCTTGCAGTTCAATTTGATTTAAAGTTGACTGCGTATGATTAATAAATTATTTAAAATAAAAAACTTACAACTCTGCCTACCCACTTGTACAAAATAGTATGACAACAACCTTTGTTGAAACATTTCCATGCTTACCATATATTTTTATGACTTTAAAAGAAAGTAAAGGCCCCATCCCAACTCTCTCCAAACTTGTTAAAAATATGGAAACATTATTTTGAAAATAAAATCTAGCGGCTGAAAATAAGGCCTAACTTTGACAATTTATTTTGGGGATATGAAAAAGGGAATAGAATTTCTTTTGATAAAATATAAAAAACAGATTTTTTATTATAATTTTCATACGGAATGGCGGCGACAGACCCCATCTTGAAAAACGTGTTATTTACACATAGCTTCACGGGAGGAGGGTTTTCTCGCAAAGTATAAGACTTGGAACAAAAACAAAAAAAAATTATAATCTACCTATATGTATATTATTAGCTATGGGACTATGTAGTCTCTTTTTTTAATCAAATTTTGAAAAAATGGTACACTTTTGAAGAAATAAATCGATTTTTGTCCAAAAAATAAGCAGTTTGTTTCTAAAAAAAAGTTTACATTTAATCAAACATTTAATTATGAAACTACTATCAAAATGCCAAATCGATCCATGCAAAGGTGTTCGAGCAATCGGTCCTCCCAGTTTGAAAAAAGTGGTTTCAAGAAAAGCGTGTTTAAAGTTATACACTCAGCGCGCGCTCCGAGGCGCTGCGGAAAATAAATGGTTGAACCTTTTAAGAAAAATTTTTCACTACAGGATCAGCTGCATATTGTTTTTATGACCCCAAAAAAAGCGATTATTCCAAAATCCTAGAGTGGTGTTACTCTTAAGCATATATCGAATTTTAGCCACTGTAAATTTTAGTGCTAATCTAACCTACGTATTTGCTGTGTATTGTAAATGGCGTTAACAGTTTTATTGCAAGTCGAACAGTTTAAAAGGAATTGGATTAGGCATTCATGTCGTCAATGGGATTCAGAAATAATCCATTTGAATTAAATAATATACATATATGTGAAGAAATATTTTCACTGAACAATAAAAATACCGAAAATTAATCAAAAAATATTAAAGTAATTATTGTATTTGAGGTAAATAAGAATTCTTCCAGGAAAATAAAATGGCACGTAAATTTTAAAAGTTTACTGTAATTAGAAAACTTTCTATGTGCAGGATAGTTAGTAAGTTCGGAAACGAATTGTGTGAAATGTAAATATAATTTCACATCAGGTTCGTATTTGAGGAATGGATGTAAATATCTAAAATGCAAAGGGATTATTAATTAAAAAAGTTTTTAAAAAAGGAATTAATTAATAATTTTGAGAGCCTAAAGAATTTTAATGCCAAATTACAATTAACTTGAGAAATTTTAATCTTGCTGAAACTCCCAACCAAAATCAATTTTAACTTACCTATCGTTATTAAAAAATTCGATTTCAATAAATTATTTACAGCAATTAAAACCGTATTTTATTAATTTAATTTATTTAAAGTAATTATTTTGTAAGAGTAAAAGTTGAAATTTTTTTAAAATTAAATGTAAGAAATGTAGAAACTACAGAACTTTATTTTTCTTGTTTATTTGGTTAACTGCAGGTTTGTTTAAACAATAGTTGAACTTTAGAGCTATTTTATTGTACCTAAACAGGTGGAGATAAATATTTAATTATCATTTGGTGGAAGCGATAAATATAAAATTTTAGTGTTCCTATAAAATTTACTTGAGGCAATTTTGTGAGAATAATGACAATCATAAAATTAACATCGACCTATAAAATGTCACTAACTATAACAACATCTGGTGTCAAGTAAATCAATAAACATTAAGAAACTATATAATGGTGGCAAACATTTTGCAATAAAATTGAAAACATTCAACAACTGTAATTCATGCAAGATGTGATAATTTGTCTTTAATATAAATCTTACAGATAAAGAAAATGATTAATACCGAAGAAAAATATAAAAATAGATAAACAACTATAAAATTATTTCTTCACAATGAGAATTACTAGTAGTTTTGCTTCTTCAAAAAAATGTAGTCCTTTTAATACGGGAAACCTCAATCAGTGACAATCTCATAAACACAAAAATAAATACATAAATACATTCTGATAGAGTTTGGCTAAAGATATTCTGCGTTTATGACTTTAAACCGCAATCAACTTTTACTGATGATAATGAGGGTTCACTGCAGGGTGCGACACATCTGGTTGCTTTGAAAAATATTTTTGTAGATACTTCAGAACCGTACTTAAATATTTCAACTTTAGTTGAGTTCAGAAGAAATAATCAAATACAAGTCATAGAATTCATCAAGTATCTAAGTTAATTAATAACCCCATATACCTACCTAATTATCAGAAGAGGTTTAATGTTTACTCATATTTATATCTAAGCATCAAGAAATTTATAAAAATTTACCAAATACAGCCCTGGCCACTTCTGCCGATGCTGATTATTACGGCTTACCTACTTTCATGGCCGGATCACTTATTATAGTATTGTAAAAGGCACAGTCATAAACGCAGAATATCTTTAGCCAAACTCTACGAGGAGTTGCTACGGATTGTTCTTATGGGATTTTCAATGTACAGTGTAGCCGCTATAGCAAAGTATCTAAATGATATATCTGCATTTAAGTTGCATCATTTGAAAGAAAAACTAATTTGCAATGGAACGGGCGGATTAGAAATTTCATTTTTTTAAATTATAAAAGTTAAAAAGAAATTAAAACATTGTCAATGCGATTTCTGTTAAATATCTCAGAGGTTGCAAAATGATTTTTTCCCGACCATTTTAATTTTACTTTACTTCTAAAACCATTTTTGAAAACCGGGTGTAAATATTATAATTAATAACTGCACAGTAGCCGCAGAATTATTTTGCATTGCGAGAAAATTTTGAATCGATAATTTACAACTACACCATTAGTGTTGAATAGCAAGAATTTGTAACACGTACAAAGTTAGTTTTTCACTCCGTACTATACTTCTTCTATACTGCCATCGATGGTTTGTACCTGGTCGGACCCTAAATATTTTTAAACATTTTCATCCATGCAATGTAAAATTTTAAACTTAGAACCATTTCTATATAAACGATGTTTTGTATTAGAATATACTACTATCTTTTATTTCAAAATCAAAAAACCACCTTGCCAATAATTCTATAGGAACTGATTGTTTTCAAGTTCTGTTTTCATGCTCATATACAGTTGGTTACAAAGTCGGCCTTTGCATTTATGCTCCAGTCCTACTACCCAGAAAAATATAAAACGAAAAATTTGTATTTTAGGTGTATGGATTAGTCCTAATGAATACATTCAAAGAAACGACGAATTTTGAGAAACTAAAATGAAAACTTATTTGAATATTTTTTATCTTAAATGTATGCTACCCGAATAGAGAAAATGTTAAGACTCTAGCGCGAGTGCACATGAAGATACGCAAGCGCAGTGTTGTGCTCTTTTTGATACAGGATCAGAATCCGCCCAACCGCCAAGTTGTTTGTTCTTTCTATTCCGTAACCGTAATCATTGCTCTTGAAAATTAATGTAACCATGTTTCGTAAAGACGCGACGCATCATTGTGAATTTGGTGGCTGCTCCAGCAACAACAGATATTACGATTAGCGTTGATCGTTGACAGTTCGAATGAGCAATATCGACGCGCAGACACGTTCCTCGGTTTGCGTTCGTGCATGCGCAGTTTGGGAAAAGTTCAGAATGAAAATCTCTATTAGGGTACCCGCGCCATTCAAGTAATAGTCGATAAGAGATATAGTTTTCTAAGTATTTAAATGCAACAAACAATGAGCGGCAAAAGTAACGTAACAATTCGATAAATCTATAACTGTTGAATTTTGCTCAAAATCTTGATTGTTCCTTGTCAAAGTAATGACATCATTGTCAATTTTTTTAAATTGCTACCAATATTTTTTCGTCACGATTTTGATAGCTCATTTAATTGCCAAAATGACAGTACAAGAATGTTAGGTCTCCACTTGCAACAATTTCTTTCTCAATGATGAAAAAAGAATTGTTGTAAGTAAGGAGCTAAAATTATTATACCGTCATTTTAAGAATAATTAAAAAACCTATCAAAATCGTGATAAAAAATGCAGGTTACTAACAACGTCATTACCTTAATAAAAAACACCCGATATATTAAAATGTTATGTAGGAAATTGAATTTAAAAAATAATTCACCCTTGGTTTGTTGTAGAATTTTTGCTTACTTTTTGGCGCGCACTTTTCAATAATTTCCTTCCCAACTTCTTTCTTATGTAAGGGCGTAACATTTTTCTAGTGTCGTTTTGACAATTAAAAGGCGTTTAAAAATCATGAAGGAAAAATGTAGGTTACTATTTAAAACAATTAATGATAACAGAATGACTATAACAAAAAACACGCTGTATATAAAAAATTTTAAATGAAATTTAAAAATCGACCTATTTTTATATTTTCTTCAAAACTTAATAGTTTATGATTATTTCTGCCGCTAATTTTATAATCTAGATTCTGGAATATAAAATAAATAAAGCATTTTTTAAATATTGTTTTTTTTTTCAATGGGTACTAACTTGAAACTTGAAATTTGGACTAAGTTTTAAGTAGGCAAACGGTTATATTAATTGAAATTGATATTGTTGCAATATGACAAATTCTGAATTTATATGATCGCTTTACTAAAAGTTCCATTTGGTTGAGAGAGATTTATTTCTTCAAAACAGTTTCGGGCAAGTAGGTAGGTAGGTACCTATTGCACTTTCAGGGTTCGGTCGCTTGCAAATTTTGCCGTTTATTGGTGATCATTACTGTGACAGTTATATTGTTGTACTAGAATTTTCAAAAATACTTTAGGTACCAACTCCGCTTAAACGGACGCCATCGAAAATGCAATATTTTGTAAATGAGTAATAATTCCTCTGGCGCCAAATTCAGAGATCTGCAATTTTATTTTAATGACTAAATTACATTTTTATACCTAGTAGAAACCCTCGTTATAACAGCTCTGTATAAGTTTGTAAGCAGAGGCGGATTAATAAATAATGAAATTGTATTAACTGATAAGATTTTCAATACTTGTTAATGTATTAATGTAATAACTTTTAATATGTTACTCCAACATACAATTTGATATAAAAAATAAATAATATTCATGCTATTAATCATTAAGTACAATGAAATATTAAATTTTAAGAAAGTTCCAATTTCATATTATTTAAAGTTTTTCAAAAAGTATCACATTGTAGAGTTGGTAAAGTTTTTTGTTGTGTTTTATTGTCGATCTGAAGTGTGCTACTGCATAGGCTTTTTTGCGAATACAGAAAAAGTATCGCAAACGACAAACTTTTAACGGTCCGGTCGAAAGAAATCTAAGTGGGTCAGATTTAACGAGCATCGTGGTCATTCTTTCGGAAATCATTTTCAATTTATCGATAGTGAATTATAATCTGCGACAATTTATATCCAACATAATGTTGCGACTTTTGCAGCTTTTTTGTGGAGTCCTTCGAAATGTTTATAGTTTTATTTGTTCTCTGCAAAGTATTCTTAAAACAGTCAATAGTTTTAAATCAATCGTACTTTACGAATATTTTTTTATTTTGTTACAAATTGAAATAAATTCGAACGATGATCGACGGTAAATATAACAAAATTCTTGTGCCGCTGCTCGTTTGTACTTGCAGAAAGAGTTGAAAAAGTTTGAAATGAAAAAGCTCCTGCTTAGATCAAAATCACATAAATGTTTTCTTATCCCTCAATATATCTTGGATAAATATTATTAAAATATTAATCAAAGATTCATCATTAGTTTTTAAAATATCATGGACTGCTTTTATGTCGTTATGGCGTTTCCATCCGATCGTTTCCATCCACTTGAATTTTACGACGTAAATGAACCGGCCCGAACTCTCGATCGGATACAATACGTAAACTCAATCCTTGAAAATTGAGGGCTTGGATAGAAGCAGTCAAATTAAACGTTGCATTTTAATGACAAAGACGCGAATGAATAGAAAACAAGATGGAGAAAGTCAGCTGATTGAACGCTTCGCATATTTTTACCTCTTGCGTCCAGAAAGTACAAGACGCATGCGTTCACGTCAAATCTTCCAAGGTTAACCGATACAGTTATCTTTTCCTAATATATCTTTTGTCTTTGTTCAACTGTAGCGGGCCTAACATAAAACACGATATACAGCGTGGCCACTTAGTACGTGGACGGTCCATATCTCTGTTGTTAAAAATATTATATACAAAAGTTATAGAATCCATGGAGATGCATATTCCTAAAATATTTTCTAGTGTACAGAGTGTCCAAAAAAGCGGGGCGCCAGAAAGGTACTTTTTTAAATGGCAACCTCCATTTTTTACACAATAGAATTCAGCATAAAATTCTACGTATAGTACAGTATTTTAATGTAAGGTTCGTTGCGGTGTTGCCAAGTTATATGTAATTTACAAAAAAATGTGGAAAAAACAACCTATCTAAAAAGTCGTTAAAAAAATTACTAGTTTAAATGTAATAATAGATACGGTGTTACGCTTTTATAAACATCAGAAATGTCGGAATAATTCTGCAAAAGAAAACTGGTTATAACTTATACAGGGCATTTTTTACGGCGGTGCCAATATTGAAATTTTTAAAGTATCAAAACTTAATTTTTTTAAGTGAATCACTATGTATTTTAATCCGGAATGTTATGCAGTATGTTATGCTTTATAAATTTGCAATTACAACTAATGTTCTGAAATGGGCCGATTTACCACAATTTTAGGTTTTATTTGAAAATGCACTGTTTTTGTTGTTTTATTCTCGTGGTATGCCATGACTTGAGCAAAAACGGCCATTATCAGACGTTAAAAGTGTGCTTTTAATTGCATTTCTATTACTTCGTGTTTATAATATTATTAAAATATTTCTTCCTAAAAAACGGACTAACGGAAATGGAAAACTTGCTCATAGAAGCATGAACAAGACTTCGTGTTATTAAGTTATTCAGCAAAAATTACCGTTGAACGAATAAATTTTTTAAATCCGGGTCATGCATTTTGATTTTGATTTACTTAAAGTGTAGCATTAAGTACTTTTTCTCATTGCAATGATTTTCTCTATTTACACTGTGGTTTGACCGCAGTCTAGGTAAGAAATGATTTTATCAACAAATTCTTTTAATCTAAGTATCTAAATAAAAACTTAGGGTCAGTTGCAGAATCGAAGTTAACAGCGGTGTCAGCTAACAGAACTTTAACTATTGACTGCTAATAAACTGCAGTGTGCTGGCAGCCAATCATAGATCTAGTTAACTCACTGTTAGCTGACACCGCTGTTAACTTCATTTCTGCAACTGGCCCTTAGTAGTTACGACAAGTCTTTCCTATGGTTGATTTTTAAATTAGGAAAATGGTTAGTAGACTGCGAAAAAATATTTATTTTTTACTTTATGTTGGTAGTAATGCACTGACATTAACATTTTACATTTGACAGTTTAAGATTATATTAGTAATGTCGCTTCAAAATTATAAAATATTACATAAAACGTTTCTTTGGAAGGAAGTAATACGATCATTTCGAAAGAAATTTTCGATGAAGAAAGCTTTATTTTCGGTATTCTTAACATTTAAGTGATTTTGGCAAAATTGTATAGGTTATCTTATTAAGCATTCATTACTACCAACATCAATTAAATAAAACAATAATTTTGCAGCTTTCTAATGCTCCTCCTGATTTAAATAACGACTATAGTCTTTTATCGTTCCAAATGTATTATGTTGATTAAATTTTTAATTTAATTCACTATTCTGGGACTAGTATTTTGTATGGCTTTGTGCACTTTATTTTCTTTATAAAAGTATATGTCAAATAACTCAATGTTATATAACAGGGGTGGCCAACCTGCGGCTCGCGAGCCACATGTGGCTCTTTGAAGGATTATTTGTGGCTCTCGATAAATGTACCCGAGATCCCTTTTCATTTTTGTGCTATTATATTTTAAAAAATTATTATCGTTTCGTATGTGTATGTATTTAATTGCGGCTCGCAAAAAATTTCAAATTTTGAAAAATGGCTCGGACTATCAAGGAGCTTGGCCACCCCTGTTATATAACTTCTGAATTAATGTCAAAACTTAATGAATTAATAAAAATATTAATTTTTGGGAGCACTTCAAAATTTGTTTAGAGATTATTGAACTAAATGTAATTTTCAAATCGTGTTTAAAATTAATTTGACAGGTAAAATATTTATGCATGTTTACAGAGTGACACCATTATGACATGGTGTTAATGCCCCGAAGTTAATGTAATGTTATTAATATCTTTCTATAATAATTTCAGAGTTTCACGCACTACAAATTCAAATTTCTGTAATGTGTGTTAATTACCCCTCTTTAGGGTATCACGCGTTTAACATTTAATACTTTTGATAATTTTGTTCACTTTGCTATTAAAGTTATTAAAGTATTTGTACGCGTCAAAATTAATTGCGGCACAGATTAAATTAAATTTATCATTCTGTAATAACTGCAAATAGGTAGAAGGAAACGTGAACATTTTTCCATTCGAAACCGTTTAGCTCGACTACATTAACATCAAACACTTTCCGTTAAATCGACCCACTCGGTGAATTGTGTTACTGGTGTAAAAAATATATGGTTCGAATACTTTCGCGGTCAGTGGAAAACACTTCGATTTCCGGAATTGGCCCATCTCACAAGCTTCCTCCGAGCTATCTTGCTGTACGTTACAAGATCTTTAAAGCGTTTAAGATAAAATAGAACTGCAACTTCTTTATCGACACTGTCTCTTATCGGATGAAAGTGGTATTAAATATAATTTCGGGTATAAACACATTTCCGCGAGTTGTTTAAACTTAAAGATAGTTTCGATGCAAATATTGATGGTCATTCACCAAATGCAAACATGCTAAACACACAATTCTTAAACAAATACAATTGACCCGTGTTTGTCGTGTTGACTTTGTAATTAGTTAAGGGATGATTTTCGATTTCACTGTTAGATCAATTTAGCATTGTTGCAGTGGGAAATTCTTTAACATTACTATTTCTTAATTAATACAGTGAAATCTGCAGTAATAAAAGTAGTACTAAAATGTAAGTTAATAATTAATTGTCAATTAAAACGCTTCAGGTTATTTTCAGTTATCGAGTTTCTGTGCAATCAAAGGTTTTAGTTAATAAAAGGGTTTGTTCTTGAATTAATTTCCATCTCAATTGATCAACATATTAACTGTAAACTACTGTTATATTACAGTTTGTATTCCTTTTTATCAACACAGCTTTCCTTTAACGTTGTTGGTTGTGACTTTTCCGCAAGAAAATTTTATCAGACAAAGACAAAGGCATTAATAGATTATAGTTTGGAGATGTCAGGCTATTTACTACAGTAAAACCCCGTTTTTACGTTTTTGAAAGGAACGACGCAAAAACGTAAATGGAGGGAAAATGTAAATTAAAGGCAAGGAAAATTTTTCTTTAAAAATTCATACAAATTAGTTTGGTGTAAATTTATTTCTTGTATATATAGGCTTCTTTCAATACTGTAAATTCTTCGTACTTTGAAATTCTTTTGTACGTGCGTTTTTTTTTTTTGTCATGGACCATATTGTATGGCACTGCTTTTAATTGATTCACGATTTTTTATTATTGTAGCCAAAGTGGTATATCAAAATTACGCGCGAGCGAAACGCGTGAGCCCTCGTGTTCTTTCAGTTTTTTGAGAATCAATACCGAATGAAATAAAAAATTGTCTACCTTCTCAAGGTGCAGGCGTGTCTAAAAACTCCTAACATATTCATTTCAATAATTTCCATGGATTTAATTGAATGTGCTAAGATAAATGGAATTTTTAATTTTAATAAATTTAACAAATGTATTTTGAATATTTCCAACGTAAAACCAAGTATTACCTACATTACAATGAAACGGGTCTGCAAAACTTAGACGTAAATAACGGGAAAACGTGAAATGAGAGGACGTAAAAACGGGGTTCCACTGTATATTCTTTTTTATACGGCATATTTTGAAACTGTTTCTGTCTTTACGTTATAAGGAAAAAAGTACTATAAGAACTTTGAGGACCTTAATCCAAAAAGGTTTATAAAATACAATACTACAAACCAGAAAACGAATCAAGAACCGTAATAATATTTATAACAATTACAGAGCGTGCCTAGACATTCGCATAGTAAGGATATGTTTTTAACCAACTACACGTCTTCGCTATACAAGTTCACATTATTAAACACTGTTCTTTGTAAAAATACATATTATAGTGCTGTTACCTACTCAATTTTTAATATAATGCATATTGAAACATTTATAGAAAAACAAGCTGTAGGTAATCACATTTATTTGATAAATCATCTCAACAACAAACTGGTGGTGCAAGCTCTACTAATAAATAAACGACTCACGGAAATAATATCATAAATACATCAAAACCATCACATTTACTATTAATAGAGTGGACGTAATAATAAATAAGATTTAAGAAAAATTACTTGCGAACAACGTAAAATTTGTAAGGTTTTATTTGAAATAGTAATTGTTTAAATTGTAATTGGGCTAAGGAAAATGTCTACCTTGAAATTAATATGATAAAACAGTGAGTAAGTAAACTGTTTGTTTATTTATTTAAAATTAATTTAGAATACTTAAAATGTCATGAACCAATTTTATATTGTTTCATCGACAGAATGTATGTTACTAATGGAGTACCCTTAGTTTGAGTCCAATATTCTGTATGTAATTTATACAATTACCAATTAAATAATGTGATTAAACTTAAATTTATTTACTACCACTAGATAAAATGTAAATATAAATATAGATCAAATTAGGAATACAGTTTAAATTTAATTTTCAACATTTGTTATTGGCACAGACAGTTGATTTATATAAATATTGATTTATATTAGTTGACTAGGTTTTATGTGAAGACATCTACAAGGGTTTATTCAAATTTGCTTAAACACTAGATCAACGATGTACACTTATTACCTCTCAATCAGATAACAATTTAGGATCACATTTGGGTTTGAATTTTAATTAAATAAAATAATAGTTACTATTTAATTTGAAAGTTTCCTTCGGTTTTACTTCATTTTTTTTGTTTTGTGCAAATAAACTTACATATGCAGCTTTTGACATAGTAGCTGCGATAATTTAATTTCCGGAATGCACCTATCAGGGACCACTAGCTTAGCGGCTATTGTTGTCTTTAAAATACTCCCCTTATGCATCTAAACACTGACGGCGTTTCCATTCCTGATAACAGACGTGGAACTTTTTTTTGAAATGCTCTTAAGTTCCTTTGTCACATTATAGTAGACATTGGAGATATCAGAAAATCTTTAATTTTGGAACCAGCCAGGAAGCACAGTTACGGAAGTCGGACGAATAGGCAGATTGATCTAATTGGGTAACGATTTTTTGGTTAGAATATCTCTCACGAAGAACGCATAATTTATGCTTCAAATAATATCTGTAAATGGCGTTATTGGTTAATAGTTATTTTCCTACCTCTTTCTTTTGCTTCGTCGGAATGAACTCGACATTTTAAAACATTCATTTAAAAGAATAATCAACGTTTTGGTATAATTTTTTCAAGGTGACAGCAAAATTAAATATTATTCGCTGCCACAAATACTGTTACATAGTTTTCTTCTCACCTAATTTATTAAAACTAAATAAATGTAATTAATTACAGTAAAACCAGAAACTCATTGAAGATGGTTTCCTCTAGCTTTAATATTCTTTCACACAATCTGAGCACTCATCAAATGCATCGCGTTTATAATCTGTTTTAAAATGAGCCACTGCATCAACAAGATTTTTTTTTCAACGCCTCAATATTTTAATGGCCTCTAAAGTAAACCACAATTTAAAGTTGAGAAAACTGAGATTGAACTTAGAAATCTTCTGTCTGAGTGTGTGCAGAAATATTTCTTTCAAATCAAAGTTGAGAGTCCAAAATAATGAACTCGAAGACTTGTCTGATAATCTTCAGAATGTTTTTACTTCTTGCTCGCAAAAATGAAACTTTGTGACTACATCGCAACTTATTTCCCACTAAACCATAACTGATGTTGGATAAATGTGCTCAACGTGTGAGCACAGGTTTTGTCGTTTTGCTTCTTGATTTTTTCTTCGACAATAATCGTTTACACTTGCAAACTCCATTTGTTGTTCCACTCTATTTTGTATCTAAAAAACTCACAAAACAAATCATAACAGATTAGTTTGCCATTCACTTACCAAGCTTTACACTCCTTACAGAATAGCACAGCTGACTTTCTAACAATATTTATAACCAGACTGGGTTATTGGGTTGTCTCAAAAGTCTGCGTATTTTTGCAAAAATGACAAGCAATATTCATCAAAAGAATCCCTCAAAATTCTGCCTTGAACATTCACTGTCTTAAAAAATACTTCTTCAAATCCGACAGTAAAAAATGGTTGAGATGAAGTGTGGTAGCAATACATTTCTTCTTTTTTCTCTAATTAAGCAGCCAAAATGCCTGGTCTTCTTCGCCTTATTTGCCTGTTTTGTAAGTTATCTCGCCAAATTTTTCGTGGTCTTCCGATGTTCCTTGTCCTGGCGGTCTATTGCTGTTTTAACTATTTGTAGATGAGGAAATGTCGAATGCTGTCTATATTGCATTCTCTTCTAATGTTCTCGCTGCCTTCCCTGTCTATTAATGCTTTTCGGGATATTATACACACTCATACCTGTTGTTTCCAATATTCTTGTCATTTTCGATGTTTCAGGTTTAGTCTCAGTTGTGTGTGCCATTATTGATCTAATTGCGGTCTTATAGACCCCGACTTTGCTTCGACTGCTACGTATTTATTTCGCAGCTTTTAGAGCTTGGCTTCTTAGCTTTCCTTCAAGATCTTCAAATCTAGATATTTCTAATCCGAGATATTGGAACATCATTTCTTGTTGTAGGATATTGTCTTGTGGAATATTTTTGTCATCATCCTAAATTGGTACAGGAACCTCTGAAGATCATTTTTGAACGATGCTCTTACCACTGCATTGTCGGCATAACACGAGCTTTTCATTTCTTTGTGTCCCATTTTCTATACTTTTAGTTGATGTACTGCTTTTACTATTTTGTCCGTCATGGTATTGAATAGTAGAGGGTTCAGAGAATCTCCCTGTTTAGGGTCGCTGGTTATTAATATTTGTTCGGTGAGTTCGTTATATTGGCTTGAGTTTTGTTTCCTAAATTTATGTTTTCAATGGCTTTGATAATATTATAGGGTATTTGTCGATTATAGAGAATATTATAGCTGTACTTTATCCTAAATCAATGAATCTTATGTATGTTGGTTCTAACCTAAATCCTTCTTGTTCATTTCTGTTAATGTGACGAACCACTTATTTTGTTTATTATAATCATCGTAGAAAGTTTTAAGGAAGTATTGAAAAAACTTATGTCTCTTTAATCCACTGGAACTTCCTTGGCACTCTTTCTAAGTAGGTAATACTTTTTGTTTGTATACCACTTGTCTGGAATTCTTTGTTGGGAGAAGATTTTGCACATTATAGTTGTCAATTTTTGGTTTAGACTACATCTATCAGATTTTAGTCATTCATAGTTTTTGTTGCACTAATTCTATGTCTTCGATTTAGGTCAGTATATCACTAAGCAATGTTTCTGGTATGTTGGGTATGGGTTTAGTTTCTTCCATTTTATAAAGTTCCGTTATGAATTTGACCCAAGTTTATTTTTCATATAGTTGGTACTGATGAACTAGTTTTCCCCGCTTCTTCGACTTCTGATCAATCGCCAAATCTGTTTCTGTAGTCCATAGAAGTTCAATTTTTTTTTTAAAAAAAAATTACAATATTTATATTTAACTTGCCCTACTAGCGTGTTAGTTTCATCACGGATTGTCCTATATTCCTTATACCTTTGTAAGTTTCTTTTACTATTTTGCAGAACCATAGAACTTTGTTTGGTTCTCGGTTTTGTTAGCACACATTTCGAGTACCAAGGGTGTCAAATGCTGCCGTTTTAATATTCCGTTTGAATTTTTCCCGCATCTGTTGATATCTTTCTTTTTATATAATAGGATTTTATCGATCTATTGTTTTTGATAGAAGAATTTAATTGTAATTTGAGGTAACCTACTAGTCAAAATAACTGTCTCAATGCCTTCAGGTTTTCCATTGTAGTAGAAATATGGTTACTCGCGTGATTCTAGACAAATTATCACACGGGCGACATTTGGTAAACCTCGCCAAAAATTTGTCGCACCTCCTAATCTCATTTAGTCAATTATAGCTTATTTTAAACTTATTCAGTTAAGTATTTATTCATAATAAGTCTTAGTGTAATAGAAGTTGTACCATTGATCTAGAACAAGCGGAACTTCAATTTATTCCATGTTTTAAATTCACTACTAAGGCAAAACATTTGTGACTAATGTAATTCATCCAGTTTTTTATATTAAATAAATGATCACATAAATAATTCATGTATGTTACGAATGCAAATAAAACGAAACCCTGTCATGTAACGTTCTCATCTAGTTACAACATAAATATAACAATAGGTATTATATTACTTGGGTAAAAGCATTCGTAACGGCACAATAAGAAACACTACAACAACGAAGTTAACTCTGTTTTGCACTATCATATTCACGTTGAGCTTTCTCCCCGTGTTAATTTCATTGAAAGTCGACATCCGTAGCTTTTTATTGAATAATATGAAAATTGCAATATGCGTTACACTAACCATATTGTAAAAAAATCCAAGTTTAATTACAAATATGAGAGAATCGTTTGGTAATTTGGTCGGTAGCGTTGGAAAAAGATGAAACTAAGTTAGTGGTCGCACGGAAAAAAAACTGTGCGTACAACGATTTATATCCGGTCGATTCGAGGTGCACTATAAATAAAGAATTATATTGACCTAATTTTGCGGAAAAACTTACACCACGTAAGAAAAATGCAATTCGCGAGTACGTGATTAAATGTGCAACAGAAAAGGATCTAAAGAGCAGTAAATAAAGCAAACCCAATGACTGACCCCATTGGGTGATCCCGAACGTAGACGTTAGATAATAAATCAGTGAGCAGTGAGCTTACGCTTCAGAGACCTGTGCCATATTACTGAAACCCTCCCGGAATACGGTCCCTACACTTCTTTATTTTGAATGGGTTTGTTTAGTGTCGTTACAGTGAGGCGTATTTCGACGCGTGTGGGAATGTTTTTTTGCAATTCAACCGAGCGAAAAGTTTTGAAAATTATGCTCGACGTTTTAAAGGAGAGATAATTTATTTCAAGGAATATTCGCTGTATGCATTAGATCCAATTATACGGGCGTAAAAATCTTAGGAAAGAAAATTCGACGTGAGAAAATGGGGAGGCGTTTTCCGCAATAAATCTAGCGTGTATAGCCGAGTCGCTCGCCAGACGCTACAGAATTTTATCTAAATATATCATCATCTCCCTCATTACACTTTAATGAGAAGAAATGATTAAAAAGATTAAGATCTGCGACCTGAAGCAATATTTCGAGTCCGCGAACAAAGACTCGCTCCGAATAAAAGCCTTCGTTATTTCTACCTTTAATACAAAATTTCGTCCAACTTTGCAACACTGTCATTTTGTGTCACCCTTTTATTTATTAAATGCGGTTTAAGACGCCTTCACAAATTTACTTTTTTTCTGTTTCAATTCGTTCGCCACTTCGCGTAATTATAAATTCCTTTTGAAGCGTGTTTTGCGCTTCGTACCACAAAAGCATTAACATTAGTGTTGCAAAACGGTAGACTATTGTTCGTTTTGTTTTTATTATCAAATGAAGTTAAAGTTTTTTGTTCGCCATTAATGGGAGAATTAAATAGTAGATGAGTGCAAAAGCCCCGGATTTTTGTGAATTCATAAAGACCACAACGTGAACGCTAATTAAAATGCCACAAACATTTACCTCAACGGAATTATTTGTCCCTTTCGGTTGAAATGTTGTTGCCTCAGGAGTTCAGGTCGGTGTTTAGAGCTAACATTCCCTTGAAATGTATAAATAAATATGAAATGTGCATTTTTTTCATTTTTTTTTTTGATCATTTATTCCTTTAAATCAAACGCTACAAAAGAACGTTGGATTATTCCGTTAGATTGTGCGCCGGGAGTATATATATTACATCTGCGTATTTTAACTCAAAGAACCGAGATTTACGCAGTTTAATGAGGTTGTCGATCCCCACAAAGAAAACAAAAAGTCAAAAGTGGAAGAATACAAATCACATCAACGTGTGAAAAATGTTTTTTATACCGACTACAGAGGAGATTTCTAAAAAGACGTGGAAAATAATCTTACTTTTGTTCGAATCAAAATTGAATAGAACGCATTCAAAACCAAAACTTCTGATACCGCAGATATAATTTTGGGAAATGTGTCAATGGCGGTATGGTTAGGTGTATGAGTATCATACTAATTTCTAATAAGCAAGCTTGCACATCTTACAAATGGGAACCGTTCATTAAATGAATGTATAGGTAACCTAACGATTTTATATGTGGATAGATGTTTGATGTTGAACTTTAGATGCATCTGCTTACTTTGGATAATTATAGGCAAACATAGTTTATGGAAAATTAAAAATTAATAATCTTTAAATAAATTTTGTGGTGTACATACTTATAATTTTGCTGCAATAATGTAAATTGCAACGCAGTTTTGTCGAAAATTGTGGACAGATATAGTTAGCTAATTAAAAGCAGGTAGACAATTTTTCCATCACGTTTAAAATCTAATATTGCAAAGAAAATTTTCTACCAGCCTGTTCAACCAATCAGAAGCCTTTCTTTTGAACCGTTACCAAGACAACGCAAATATTTTTCGCAAATTTTTTCCGATTGGATAGGACCCTGGAGTGAATTATAGTGGAAATTTTTTGACGTAATAATTACTGTCACTAATACTTACATTAAGTACACATAACCAGAATAAACGATGCCATTTGACATTAAATGTCATTCAACGCTTCCCATAAATTTACAATCAAAATATCATATTATTTATAGCGTTGAGTGACGTTTATAGATAATATGTCAATATATAAATTAAATTGCAAAGAGGTGCAAAATTTTCTTACCGAATACCACTCGACGTTAAATTAAAATTCGGAAATAATTTAACCTCTAGTGGTATTACTAGTGATTATTTTTTATTGTGAATATAATTACCGTGTAGTTATTAGTTATGATGTTGTAAACTCTTAAAGAAATAGTGTAGAAATACATGGAGAAAACCTATTTCAAATCGGCAAATTAATCTTACATTAAAACCCAGTAAATTATACCTACCTACTAAAGTTTTAGAAACGACCTTACATCGATTACATTTTTAAATAGTTTTCCATTTACCAATTTTAGTCCATCAGTACGTAATATTTGTTGATATATGTTTCAAATTGAAAAAGGGGCCTCTCTTTAAGAATTGCAAGAGTGAAAACCCTGTCTAAACTTGACCATGGCTGAAGAATTCTGCCTTGTCCATTAAAACATGGCTTGTTAATTCCGAATTCTGGATTTATATAATAAAAAGTATAAGACAGCAAAATAATTTACTTAATTGCTTTGAATCAGACACCAAACAAAATAAAAAGCTTTTTTTTTCTTCATATGCTAAGCTATCTAATAACTTACTATATAAAGTAGAAGATTCTTGTTACAAAAAGTCCCCTGCAGGAAGGGTTGTAGATTATGCTGATATTTTTTGTGCATCAGTTTGTTGCTTATTTACGGATTCTGGTGGTATAAGTTAATAGCGCGTGTTTGCAATGTAATGTCAGAACTTAACTGAGGGTTCGTGAAGTTGACACCTGATGTAGAGGTACAAACGATAAAATTTATACCAATCGTTTGTACTTCGTTTGTACCCGTTTGTACCCTCAATAATGTATTTCAAACAGAAACCCTTGCAGAATAATTCCGAAAAAACTTTTACGTAGCGTGAACTTGACTCCGGACATATGAGTAATCAGTTAAATTTTAACACCAATCGATAGATTTTCGTTAGTACCTGTTTGTACTTACCTCAAATTAAATTTCTTCAAGTTCATCCCTCTAAATATAAGAACTGAAAAACGTCGCGTCAATGTCACAGCCACGGGCTTATCGCACTACGCGCTAGCGGGATTGAAACTGAGAGGGTTTGTGTTAGAAAAAAAATATTGAGGATACAAACGGGTACAAACGAAGTACAAACAATTGGAGTAATTAGTTTTTCGAAATCCTTCAAGTCCGGTCCTAGCGTGAAGTTGGCACCGGATCACATTTTTAGCGAATATCTGCGAAACTGTGGATTCAATTGAAAAATTATTGAGGGTACAAACGGGTACAAACGAGGTACAAACGATTGGTATAAATTTTATCGTTTGTACCTCCACATCAGGTGTCAACTTCACAGACCCCTTAACCCTTAACTGAACTTAATTCTAAACACCTTGTAAATAATTCTACTAAAAAGATACAATTGATGTCGTTTATTTGAATTGTGGTTTTAAGTGAATACAGCGGCGCTTATATTAACACTATTTTAAAAATCTTTTAATGATACCGTAATCACTACGTACTTAACGAAGTATTCTCGAGCGCCAGTTTATTTATAAATACCTTGGGTAGATTTTGCAAAATTAGTGATAATGTATTGGTTGTAGGAAGATAACACAACGGAATGGGTTTTAATATGTTTATTGATTACGCTAATTACTGACTGAAGGTCTCTACATAAACACACCAGCAGCGGACTCCCCGTCTCACCTCAAGCCCACTACTTATACCTTAACAATAACGCTTATTCTATACTTATATTACGTAGTATGCACCTCGTGCCATACTGCTTATAACTAGATACACTACAATAACGTCCAGGGCTCAAAAAAATATAATACGTCTGCTGGACTAGAAATAAGGCCTGTATTCGTTAAAACGCCAGAGATAAATGGTTTTGTACGAATTTTATCATAATAGTATATTAAATTGGTTAGACTTTACTTGAGACCCCGCGCGAATCCGCGAATTTTATCTTTACAGATCGATAGTACAATCAAATCTAAGCATTACGGTACAGAAATTAATGTGGGCCGACACCTAATAAGGCTACAATGATTAATAAAAGTTAAGCGTATAAACGTACAATTCGTCATGATAGACATACGCATTTGGTAAAATATGACAAAATTTGGAGGCGGCAAAAACAACCAGATCATTATCGTCCTGTTTACCAATCTTATTCAGGCACGTTCCAAAAACCCCATGTCCGGACAATGCTTCTGTTAAGAGACGGTCAAGCTTCCCACCATCTCCTTTGACACTAAACATGTATGTCTCGCACAAAAATCTTCGCCCATCCATTGTACCTATTCCAGTCCTACTGCCAGTCATAGTAAAGTCGCGTCTACTTCTCACTCCTCAGTATTTCATAGATTAACGCTAATATATACTTTAACAATAACATAGACAATATGTAATAAAGAACTATTTTATTTTCTCAACATTCACCACCTAAAGTCACGAAAGTCGACAATCTCCGGTGTAAGTTAAAATAATACAATTTTTGAAAGTACTTCGAACATACACCGAATGACTTTGTCTATGTTGATATCCACCGGTGAATGTCGACATTCACACGTTTTCGATCATTCAAATCAACATAAATACGACGATAGCGAGGCGAGAACGGCCCGATAACGCGGCAAACAATCTTTGCTCGCCAGACCCTGCTGATTCGCAGCGAACTCGTCGACTTTCGGCGAAGCAGAGCGGTTCGAATGAATGCATTGTCTAGTGACCACCGCTATGTTTGCACTGTTAACGATATCTCCCGCTTCGGACTCGCCGCGAGCTCGCGCGGCATTATCTCCTTCGTTTACATCGAGCCTTAACTTTACGTTTTGTCGTTTCAACACGGTTTATTGAACCTTAGTTCTTGATGGCACCGTAAACGAATTAGATATAATGTGTCATACGAAATCGTCATATAATGACTAACAAACCTATCTTACCTGACCTGACCAACCTTTTGTTTACTACATTTTTCGAATCTGCTTATTTTTACCGCCTCCAAATTCTGTCATATTTTACCACGCGCATGTCTATCATGGCGAATTGTACGTTTACACGCTTAACTTTAATTAATCATTGTAGCCATATTACGTGTCGACCCACATTAATTTTTACACTGTAATGCTTAGATTTGATTGTACTATCGATCTGTAAAGATTAAAGTCGCGGATTCGCGCGGAGTCTCAAGTAAAGTTTAAACCTGTGATCATGTAATCGTGAAACTACAGTGAAGTCAAAAATAAACTTCATCGCAGGATCTCATAAGATTAATGTCACCTATCAATTTAATATAAAAATTATTATCTGTGTAGCTTACTAGATTGTGTTAAAATCCGATGAGTGATAATACAGTTCAAATGTAGTATTATAAAGTGCCGTCATAAATGTAGAGTGTGGACATATTTTTCATAGGCGATCAGATTTATTTTTGATCTCACTGTATAAAGTATTCAATAAAAGTTGAGTGTTGTTGTGTTAACAAATTTGAGGACTTGAGTAGAGAAATAATGGAAAATGGAAACAGAAATTAAAGTGGATTGAATAATTCAAATCATGATATTTCCATATATTAACTATTTGAAATGCGCCATCCCGCTCCATTCTAACTCCATCCCGGAATATACATTACCTAACTAAAGTATAATCAGATTTTACATAAATTTTAAATAGTTCTTTACTAATCTACCATGTGTGATGTAACGAGTTCTCGAGCAAACTTACATGATATTATGAATTTTATTTAACAAAAACCTTGTTCGTTTTGTGAGAGTACATCATTCATATATTATATTTTGTAACTAATTAACCACATTATAAATTAATGCGGCGCATGAAACTATATAATATTTAGTGCTAATTTTCACCATCCTCTAAATCTGCATAGGACGGTTGGTGTGTAAATTGGTGATCTGATCTAGACACTTACACGCCATCCCTTTTCAGCTCTTACATATTCATGATTCCGTTTCAAGGAAAATGTTTAAATAATCCTAACAATTTATCACTTAATGAAACAAAAAAGTCGTAAGGTATTCTTTCGTATTACTTTACGCTACGAACCCATAAATATTTAAATCAAATAATAAAATGCCTCCCAGATAACAATGGGAACAGCGGTCGTATCTTTCAGTTCTATACGTATCAGCTAATGCACTTTAACAATAAAGCGCGTAACCACATATCCGAACACATTTGAAAGGCCTTCGTTTAAATAGGTCGAAATATTTACTATTCCAATTCTAAGGAATGCTGAATGAAATGATAATGAGAGGGCATCTATATTACATGGCCGCACATTTGCTCCATTATACCGCCAATTCAATAGCAGCCAAGAAGGCTTTTTAATGCAACCAAGAGAAAGAGTAAAAGAGAACAAGAAATAACGTTCCATGTTCTGCCGGTGTATGGCTTGCGCGAGCGAACGTTTTCTTTGACTGGCCAACCCTTCCCTCTTTCTGTAGATTTACACCTAATGGGAAGCTAATGTATAGCTAGCTAGACTTGCTTTTATAAAGTCAATACTTTATTCTTTTTTTGTCCTCTCTTATCGTCAAAAGAAACCGAGGGTCGCCTCGGGGTCAGATAGAATGAATATAAGAAGGTTGTCTTTAATGGACAGCCGTGACCTTACCTCAATATGCGGTCTATATACGGACAGGCATAAAAATACCCGCTTTAAAGTTTTATCTCGTGTGTAGGAAGAAACGTGATTTTTTTCGGATCCTTTTCAGTCAACGAAGTAGGACTTGATTTATTATTTTATGACATGTCATATCTAAATTCGGAGGCACAAAATTGTCAGTGACGAATAATTTCAACTAAACCAAGGAAAATTTCAATATAACACAGTAACAGATATCAAAGAAAAAACTGACGGAGTTTTGGATAAGGTAAAAAAACAATTGGGTGAGGATATTGCGGTGAAGCAGAAAGAAACTGACAAATCGCTAGAATAAGCGAAAAAACAGGTTAGAAAAGCAATCGGAGCGGTTATGTTGTCTACACCAGAAAAATAACACTAACGTAGTACATAGTGTGGTTAATTTATTACACGAGCGCGTGAAGAGATTGAGAAAGGAAGAAGCATTTTATGACCAGGTATTATTTTGACAACAAAATTATAACTACAAATAATTTTAATACGTAATTAACAAAAACAGTTAATTTTTGGTAATAATGTTTAACATTTTTCAAGTAATCGTTCTTCAGTGTTAATTAAAGGAAAATAATATTTCGGTTGCAAAGGGAAGGTAAATTTATTTTTTGTGAAGTAAACAGAAGGGAAAGTAAATGTGTTTCGAAAAAATCAACGCCGCACTTTACAGAACTTTTAATATTTTCCTGTTTTGAATTTGAAATTGTACAAGCATCAAAAAGAACTGAGCGCCAACATAAAAAGCCATTATATAATTTCACTTTTTATCTTCCTTTTGCTATCAATATTCATTTGTGATTAAGGAATTGTTTAATTAACAAATTAAACTGATTAATTTAGGAACAATGTTGAGGTAAAAATTATTTATATTATACAAGTGTTCAGTGCAGACTTCCCAATTGACGACAATAAAAATAGTTTACAGTAGTCAAACCTAGATATGCCAGAATACTGTGTATGATGGATCTTTCTTTTGGTCACTGTTGTCACTGCTTGAGCCAGAAACCTGATTAAGACGGTCACAATCAGTTTTGCTTTATATAGGTTTGACTGTATATTCATGCTGATCTAGGATTGCTTTGTAGATATACAATCTCCACAAGAGAACATATTAGGTTGTCTCGTAAGCCCTTGCAATTTTTTTACAACACATAAAAGAAATTAAAGATCTTTTCATTATTCTTTCGGTATACTAATTATCAGAAAAGAAGAATGATAATAACATTTTTGTTACTTTCAATTCCCCATTGACAATGGCACACGAAATATTTGTTTTGCACCGATTGGTAACGCATCAAAAGTGTCTTGAATTTATCGGGAAACATCCATTTTTACTTAGCAAAGAATTTCATTGTTGTACTGGTTATTTACTGGCTGAATATTTATTATTATCTTAACACAAAACTTTAAATAAAAGAATTAAATAGTCAGTGAACACGTCACTGGTACCTACATTTTATAAATTAAAAATTAAATAAATTTATGTTTTAGAAGAAACAGTGGTTATAATTTGTTAAAAACCATTGATACTACTACTATAAAATCATGGAAAAAGATGGTCAGAAAAATGTCAACAACATCGGAAAAGATCCAGTCGCAATTACAGACCAACAAATTGCAGCACTTCAAAAAATTCAGCAAGAATTAGCTCGAATTATTACCCTAGATAAAGCCAAAGACGAAAAAATCGCTGAAATTGCGAAGAAGAAAAAATAAAAAATCCAAGTCGTAGCTGAGTTAGAATCGATAAAGATAAATTAAAATCTTCATGAATATACAAAATGTGTTAAAAGATCCATTTCCTTAATAAAAATCATTAAATATATTTTTGTGTTTGTTGAAACGTTTTGTCAGCTTGAATAAATTCTGGAAGGTTATACAAACGAAATTACCCAAAATTTTCATGAATAATAAGCAAATCTGACTACTCGAACTCCCTCGGCTAAGTAACCTTTGCTTGTGCTTTACTCTCTTGAAACTTTCAGCTCAAAATGTGTTCTGTGAAATGTTCAAGTTAGTCACTGTGAAAGTGGCTCCTTTGTTTATCTTACGAAATGGAGGAAGTAAGGTGTGTTTTATGTGCTTGAGAACTCAACAACACTTTCACGAATACAACCAAATAAAAAACAACCGAGTACATTAACACTATCGTGTGTAATGTTGAATTAATATTTACACAATTTACTTCAGGAAATTTAATGTAATAATGCCGCTATCTTTCCTTTCTGCTGCTGCTAATGTGAGGTTAGTCGCTCAAGCGTGTTTCGGAAAACATTGATCGAACGAAGGGATTAGAATAAGTTTTATTCTGTTAGTGAAAAATGTTTCGAATATCAACGGTATTTTAAATTGACATTTTCAATAATCTTGTCTACAATTGTAATTATTTTAGCCAATTCCGCAGCAATGTAAATAACTGTTATTTGCAAATAATGAAAACAAACTCAAATTAGTTTCGTATAATTGATGCTAAATACAAAAATACAAAAATAATATTGTTGCTGTATGGTCAGAATCTTGTCATGCAAAAATGCATTAGTTTGAAACTTTGGATATTATTCTGACTATTCAATTCACAAAATCATTTTTCAAATATTATCCAATAAAATAGCAGATATTTACTTTCGTATCCTAACAACAGAAAATTCCAGCGAATATTTCATTAGTGAAAATATAACTGGATATTCCACTAGTGGTTGCAGTGAATATTTTAAAGTAACTTGATTATTATTTTTATTTAAGAAAATTATTACTTTGTTACAAAATTAACTGAACAATTTGAAAAATGAACATTGTTGCAATACTGAAAAATTCCTTCTTTGAACGAATGTTCAACATCACAAATTTTACCCTCCCTGCTGTTGGGCAATTCAGTCGCCACCGTTGTCGACGTAGTAGTTCTCATTTTTTCAACAATTGTCCTGTGATGTTCGTTGTCCATTTGTAAATAAGACTTGATTGAATACAGCTTCACTAAATGGGTTAATCTCAATATTCCACTTATTGAAATACATTTCTTGCACCATTTTCGCAGTACTGTTCCATAAATGCTTGACCACACCTTCCTTATTATCCGACCCATCTCTCTTCCTCATATTAACGGCCCAACTCTTCAGAATAATATTTAACTCTGCAGATGTGACAGATGGTGTCAAAGAGTAGTCTTTTTCTTCCAAAAACTGAGAGAACTGACGCCATACCGACTCTCGTGACTTCCGTGTATTTTCCGGCACGTTTCTTCCAATATCTACATTGATTTCTGCATCAGATCTCTCTCCAAATCTTTTGCACACACTTTCCATTACTGTCAGAAAATATTCAAATAACAACTTTTTTTACCGGTTGTTATGGAAATGAAATCATGTGTAACTCAAATTTTCGAACTAGATTTTGAAATATTTCATTTTAATCATTGATTTGGTGAATTGAATAGTCTGTTGAATACAATTCGTTGTCAAAGATTGTACAATATTTTTATTCATGGTCATTATACGCTTCCGAACACCATTCGTGCTGCGCACTCATGGTGTTCATAAAGCGAATGACCATTCATAAAAATATTCGACAATCTTTGACTACTCGTTGTATTATAACTGATTATTTCCTTCATGCACATAAAAAGTCCCAGTCACCATGGTTTTTCTCAGTTTTATAGCGATTAAATTTTGACGTTTCAAACGTGTCAAAATTTACCCGATTAAATTTTGACGTCTCAAAGGTGTCAAAATTTACCCGATTAAATTTTGACGTTTAATCGCTTCTGAATTTAAAAAAAAATCATTATCAAAGATTCCTCGACAAGTAAATAAATAATTCGTTGTAAAATCTATTTATTCAAATTAATAATCAGGAAATAATTATGCCGAATACCCCGCGTGCATGAAAATAGCCTGATTAAATTTTTACGTTTTTGTCGCAACATTTTGCCATAAAGAAATATTTCTCGTAAATTTTCCACCCAAAACCCCTCGTGCTGCGCACTCGAGATTTTGTTACGTGGCAAATTTGCTCGACATATTTTTAGGCAAAACATTTTGACAGAAACGTCAAAATTTAATCGGCTATTTTAATGCACTTGTGATATTACTGTTGATTATTTCCTTCATGCACATAAAAAGTCCCAGTCACCATGGTTTTCCTCAGTTTTATAGCGATTAAATTTTGACGTTTCAAACGTGTCAAAATTTACCCGATTAAATTTTGATGTCTCAAATGTATCAAAATTTACCCGATTAAATTTTGACGTTTAATCGCTTCTGAATTTTTTTTTGCAATCATTATCGAAGATTCTTCGACAAGCAAATAAATAATTTGTTGTAAAATCTATTAATTCAGATTAATAATCAGGAAATAATCATGCCGAATACCCCGCGTGCATGAAAACAGCCTGATTAAATTTTTACGTTTTTGTCGCAACGCTTTGCCATAAAGAAATATTTCTCGTAAATTTTCCACCTAAAATCCCTCGTGCTTCGCACTCGAGATTTTTTTACGTGGCAAATTTGCTCGACATATTTCTAGGCAAAACATTGTGACAGAAACGTCAAAATGTTTTTCAGGGACTTAGGTAGCAAGAAATTAGTTTAATTTGGTCTCAACCCATTTCAGATGGGTATAGATACAAACGGATAATCACTAATGCAGGGTCAAAAGAAACAAAGGATCGCCTCGGGTCAGATAGAGCGAATAAAAGAAGTTTGTCTTTAATGGGCAGCCGTGACCTTAGCTCAATATGAAGCCTATATACCTGTTTTAAACTTTTATCTCGTGTGCAGGAAGAAACGCGATTTTTTTCTGATCCCTTTTAGTCAACGAAGTAGGACTTGATTTATTTGTTTATGACATGTCATATCACAAAATTATTAGTGATGAATAATTTCGACCAGACCAAGGAAAATTTCAGTAAAACACTTACTGATATCAAAGAAAAAACCGACGGAGCTTTAGATAAGGCAAAAAGACAATTGGTTGAGGATATTGTGGTGAAGCAAAAGGAAACTGACAAATCGATAGAAGAAGCGAAAAAACAGGTTGGAAAAGCAATCGGAGCGGTTATGTTACCTAAACCAGAAAAATAACAGCAACGTAGTACACAGTGTGGTTAATTTATAACACGAGCGCGTCAAGAGATTGAGCAGGGAAGAAGCATTTTATGATCAGGTATTACTTTTACTGCAAAATTATAACGACACATAATTTGAATACGTTATTAGCAAAAAGAGTTAATTTTTGACGATAATGTTTAACATTTTTCAATTATTCGTCCTTCAGTTAGGAAAATAATATTTCAGTTGTTAAGAGAAGATAAATTTATTTTGTTGTGAAACTAATTAGTACACAGAAGGAAAAATAAATGTGTTTCAGTAAAATCAGCGCTGCACTTTACACAACTTTTAATATTTTCCTGGTTTGAATTTGAAATTGTACAAGCATCAAACAGAACGGCACGCCAACATAAAAATCCATTACCCAATTTCACTTTTTACCTGCCTCTTGCTATAAATATACATTTGCGACTGAGGAATTGTTTTATTAACAAAATAAACTTATTAATTTAGAAACAATATTGAGGTAAAAATTATTTTTTTTACACAAATGTTCAGTGCAGCTTCCCAATTAGCGACGATAGAAACAGTTTACAGTCAAACCTGTAAATGCCAGAATCCGTTCTATGATGGACCTTACTTTTGATCTCAATTTTACGTATCGTCATAAATATGTCACTGATTCAGCCAGAAAGCTGGTTGAGACGCAATCACTTCTTGGTCGCAACCAGTTCCGTATTATACAGGTTTGATTAGGAATGCTTTCTAGATATGCCATCTCCACAAAAGGACATATTAGGTTACGTCGTAAGCCTTTACACAATTTTTTATAACCTATAACAAAAATTAAAGATATTTTTATTATTCTTTTGGTATTGAATTTTCAGAAAAAATTAATGAAAATAACAACGTCCCGGAAAAGATGTTAAAAATACTATTACAAATTTCCACACTTATCGGTGACGCAACAAAATTAAGAAAATATTTTTGGTTGGAAAATTTTCTCTGCGGAAATATCGACATTGAAGATTTAATGAACATTGTCAGGCCTCAAGTATTTGTTAATGAGGAGACGCATGTTGTCATTGACGCAGACCTTTAATTAATGGTAAAAGATGTTCCACAGATGCTTACAACAAGGAAGGTGTTAACGTGTGTATGGATACAGTGCGTCAATTCTGGTGCAGCGGTTCCTGCTTTGTCAATCGTTGCCGTTTGGGGAGCAGTCTGAAACATTTTTTGTTCGTGCTGTTACAGAAGGCAAAAACTAGATTCTCTATCTCACAACATCAATACTCATCATAAAGTACAACTTCAAATACTTACATCAAGAGCGCATTGCATCCTAGGAAGGGCATATGAAGATAAAGAGTATTCTTGGTCAGCTTTCCTGCATTTAGTGTTGGATATAGATCTCCGCAAGATGTCTCTATCAACTAGTGTTTGACGTTCGTCGCATCCACTGAAATCGACCATCGCATCTGTCGGTGCCCTCATTCGCTTTTTGCCGTCCATGGTTTTCCGTACTGCATTTCATTAGTGCAGCTTCCATCTACCTGCTTCATAACAGCTGTATATTTTACATCAATTAATCTCGTTTGTCTAATTTGAAGCTTTTTGATTCTGTATACTAATTTCATATTTAGTATCGTCCGCTTCATTATTCCTTGTGTCCTGGTTAGTCGATTCACAATGTACCCTATTAGAGTCTAAGTTTGGGTGCCATAGGTTATAACAAGCAGTACCTAGGTTTCATTCTTTAATGTCTATGTTTCCTAAAGACTGGCTACGAATTCTTCAAACAATTTCCCCTGGTTGATTTTGTTTACATTTTACTATCTGTCCTAAATAGATATTCAGCCACAAATACTATTATGTGGTTGTCAATTAATATATTCCAACTATTTACTATTTCTTCATATTCCATTTTTCATTCATACATCTTAGTTTGAAGTTTTTGCAAAACTCAGACATTATAACTACATTATCTGCAAAACTTTAGTGGTTCAATTTTCTTCCATTAATATTTACACCTCTCTTGTTTCATTCCATCTTAAATAAATCTTCAAGTATTGTTATATTATAATAGTTTTGCTCTAGTGCTCTTAATTGAAATATGTTGCATTTTCTCATATAATTGAACTATCTTATCAACTTATTCGTAAATGGCAATGATTATGTACGCAGCAAGAATTATTGCATTATAGGCAGTCACAACGTATTTGTTATGGAAATAACTACACAAACTTACCATTAGAAAAACTGCCCTTACAAATCAAAAAAGCTCATTAAAATTGGTTCCTAGGTGGATAAATAGTTTTACAGAAAATAATGGACAATGCATAATTAATCACGGTTAGGAAGTGTTATCTTTAATCTTGAAATTTCTATGAATAAGGGCAAAAGACAACCTAGTATAGTCCATTATTTAATTACATCCATTAAACATGATGGTATGAAATTGGTATGATTTGTATATTAGCAATCGATTTTAGCATTTCAACCAATGTTAATTTTGTAAAAGCATAACTTTTTGTCAATATTACTTTTAAAATCGTCATTCTTTCAAATTTACTTAATGGAGATGAATGAAAATGGCTCCTAATTAAGTAATTCTTTTTTCTATCTTTTTTATTACTTCTATTAACAGCAAATAGATGAAACGAAATGTTCCCTATTCAAATTTATTTTTTACTTAATCAAGTAATTAATAACTGACAACTAATGAGATCATTCATTGTTACTCAGGAAAGAATTTCGTTGTTGTACTGGCTATTTACTGGCTGAATATTTAAATCTACTAAAGTGTTACTATGATTAAAGTAAAATTATTTTAATACAAAACTTTAAATAAAAGACTTAAATAGCTAGTGAACACCTACCTACTAAAAATTGAAATTAAAAATTAGATTAATTTATTTTTTAGACGATACAGTGGATACAATCATGGAAGTAGACATCGGGGCAGCAATTCAAGCAATGGTTATGGTTATTAACCTAGATAGAGTTAAGAACGGAAAAATTACGAAATTACGAAGAAAATGAACATTGGCAGCTATGATTAGATACTGACGGAAAGTATCAGTGGGTGTTTGGGGAACAAGTTGTGCTAAAATATAATAAATATGAGTTTTTGTTTATATGAGATTTATATGACCTTGACGTCGACTGTATGACTAATATTGTTAATTTTAATTACTCGTAGTAAATCGTAAAGAATAGATTATTATTTTAAAGAATTTAATTTACCTCCACGTGCTCTGTTCTACAATATATACTTTATTTTGATCTGCCCTGAAAACCAACGAGTTATCATTATCATCATTCTAGTCCTGTTTCATCCACTGCAGGATGTTGGCATCTCTCCCCTAATTTTCTCAACTCTTTCCTACTTGGCGTTGTTTGGTTGTACTAAAAAATTGGCATATCATAATGAAGCGTAATTTAGAAATTTTATAACCATTACCATAGTCAAGGCAGGATTTGTAATTAAAAAATAATATTATTAGTATCTTACTGACGAGGTGGCCTACTGCCATAGCAGAAGCCCGAAAGGGCATTAAATAAATCTTTAATTTTTGAAAAACAATATTTTTTGTGAATATATTATTAAATAGACAAATCTTATGCAGCAATTTGTAATTTTTAAAATGAATAAAATTATAGTAAGTTATTTCAAGTACATCACAAATGTTAATGTAGCACAGATAAATAAGAAATTAAATTCAATTAACCTTAGGTTTTTTACTTAAAAGATAAAAATATTATTTTGCAATTAACCAATCTCATTTTAATAGCTGAGCGTAGAAAATTTTATTGGGGAAGGCACTTGTTGCTAAACGATGAAGCATATGGTTCAGAAACTGTTGCATTAAGTACATGCTTGGTTTAGGCTACAACTAGGTAAAATAAAATGTCACAATTATATGAAGGCGATCAGTAAATTGAACGTTTAGATTGATAAAACCATAACATAAATCAATTATAAGAACTCATAAATTACAAGAGAGGTTCACTGTAAAATGATGAAGCTTTAAATAAGCAATAAATGTAACAAAAATTTATTGTAACCATGTAAAACTAGCGCATGAAAACTACTGTAATAAAGTTGAAATTTAAATTGTAGTAAAGCTATTTGATTATATTTTAAAAGTGATTATAAACGATATTATTTTCTCGTTGCGTTTTAAATTAAAAAAGTAAATAGAACACTAAAGTCCACTTTTATACTGTCAGCTCGCGCTTATTGAAAATATACTGAATAACTCCTTTTTCTCACTAAAATACATTTTGCTGCAGTGACATTCACATTGCTTATGGCTTAATTAAAAGTTCCTATATAGAATTTGTGATCTGAAAAGCTTTTTTGAAGCGATGACGTAAATCGTTTTCAGATCAACGTCATAAACATCGTGTCCAAGCAAACTAAAACTATAAAAGAAATAAATTTAAAGTAGAGTTATTACAAGCCACCAGACGATTAGGGCCGGTATGTATCGTAATCCCAAAAGGTAATAATTTTGGCCTGCATATCTTAACCTTATATTACGGCAGTCATGTTATCCAGAAACAAGTACGAAACCAGAAGCTCGATTACCATATGTAAATATGCAAATTGTTTGCTGTTTAATAAGTTGCAGTGATTCGCATGCACAGCTTGACTTGACGCACGGTTTCTCTCTCCTTTTCGGGTCATTCTTGTCCCACTGTTTAACTCGTGTTGCGCGAACGAATTTCCTGTCTACTACCGACTAATTAGAATATATTCGGGTGGATTGAGGAAATTTGCCTATATTAGAGGGTTTGTTTGAGGTTGACATGTACAGAATGTAAATTAACTCTCGCACAAGGGATGGTACCCGTCGCGAATCTATTACACGAACGCGACTGCTACAAATTTCTCACATTCCTAGTTACATGTCCCTTGAAAATATTTGCACGAAATTTGGTCATTTCGCTTTTTCGAGCCGGGTGTTCATGCACTCGACCTATTCTTTATAAGTGATACCGATAAATGAACCGGTAATGGGGCGGTTGACTCTCAGTGTTCTACCTTCCTACCCTCACTGCTACTAAATCGTGTAACCTTTTAGCATGAATGCTTCTACCACTATTATTCTGGGGTCGATACTCCTAGGTGTTTATTAAGCTTCGCTATCTCCGCGGAAGTTGTCTACACCATGAAATTACGAAAACGAACAAGACAAAAATTCTTTAAGACCACGCGTTCCATAATAAACGGTTGAGAAACAGGAAATACGGTTATAAATATAAAAATAATTTTTTCCTTGGAGGAAAAAAAAAGAACATAATCAAGAAATATACATTGCAATAAGATTACCTATATTAAATTGTAACAAATGTTCGCTGTACATAATGCCGCAATGAATTGTAACAAAATATATGAAGAGACTTGCTTGATACTGAAAGTGTTATTTTAATCTAAACCGCATGGGATTAGTAAATTTTTAATGGTTAGACACAAGATTAAATTAATATTTAAATTCTAATCATAAGCGCTTAATTTGGAAAATGTAGTTTCATATCTTCTACACTAGAGCAGTGCTTTCTAATTGTATTTCGTTGGAAGCAATTTAACTAATTTGTGAATGTGCAATTGGAAATGCTCTAATTAAATTGACTCAAATCGACTAATTAGCTGCTCTCCACTTTTAATCTGTTTTATGGTTGTTGTTTATGAAAATAGTATAATGTGAATAAAATAAATCTAAATAGGTAATTCAATATAATAGGGCCGAGACGCCATTTCTAGCCACTAGAAGCAAATTTATAATTGAAAAAATTAACAAGTGGCTAAGAACAACCATAAGCGACATTATTCTATTTATATCTTGAAGTGAGTCTTAGTATTTTTCAATTATGCTACAGTTTTGAAGCTGAAATGCTGTCAATCTTCGTGATTAAATTGTTTAGGCTTTTTCTTCCTTCTACCTAGGCTTAAAACCTGTTCCTCTTTGCCTCATTTATTTTTCCTCAAACTGGTTTTATATTATCACTCCATCGTTTTTTAGGTTTTTCTATACTTACTAGGCGATATGTACGATTTCACCATCTTCGACTACTTTTTCGCTACAGAGGCCACTTTTTACCACTATCGTAGCCAGCCGGTATTTTTAGCAAACTGCGGCTCAATTTCGATGATTTATGATATTTCTTGATAATGTGACATAAATCCATTCAACTAATTTAACGTCTTTGCCTAAAATCGAATTTTTTCCTACTTATGTTAGAAAATTTTCGTATTGTTGTTTCCGAAATCCCGTACAATGTACATGAGGTTGCCACTTTTACACCATTGTTTCTAACGGCAGTTAGGGCATTTGAGATTTGGTAAGATTGGTTTTCAAATTATTTTATTTTATCTTCGTAGTCATTTCTGGCTATTTAACATTTTTTCGTTTTGCCGTTATTGTCTGAAAATAAAATTATTTATTTAAAGGTAGTTGTATGCGCACATAACTAAATAAGTGTATAAATATGTAAGGATTAGAAAACGGTGTTTTCAATAGTCGCAACCAAAATAGACCCAGTTGTTCCATTAGTGACCAGTTTGGGGCCAAAGATGGAAAAAGTGATTTTTTTCCGTCCCTGACCGCCCCACTTAAGAAATGAATTTAAGACCAGAAATGTAAAATATGGAAACTTATATCAAAACATTATAATAATGTATTTTATTAATTAAACTTTCATTAGTCCTAACTTGTTTCTTGGCGAAAGCACTAAGTACACTATCACTGCTTATAGTTCTTCTTCTTGTGCCTATCGGTTTCGGATGTTGACGATTGACGATTGGTCACCAAGTGCTTGAAACACAAGTAAATATCTTCTCGGCATACTTTCTATGATGTCATTGATATGACCTTGAGGGATTTTATCACATTCTTCCTGTAGATATTCAGACGTACTTCAAACGTTATAAATACGTATTTAGAAGTAAAGTGGCTAAAGATGGTGTAGCGGCTACATTGGTGTTTTAAACTTTCAATATTATGATATAAACTACTTGTTAATTCAAGTAATCTGCTTGTAAAATTTTGATTTCAATTAAATATACATATTTATTTGTATCACTAAAAGGTAGAAACTGATCTTTTGTGAGTGCGCGTACGATTCGTAGGCCAAGGTGCCAGCCGCCGCCTGTAAATACTAGTAGTACTTGCAAAAACAGTTTCTGGCTGTATGATACACAAGGTCGGACAAATGCTTAAATGTTTCAAAAATCCAATTAAATTTGCACAACTTTGACGCTACAGAATCAGTGAAATTGTCAACTGTTAGTTACTTTTTGGAGGCTGGCGACTGAAAAATGCGAGGTAATTTTGAACGGACGCCCAAAAAGCAAATTATTTATATTTTATTCATTACTATTGATTAAATGAATATTAAAGAGTAATTCGAAGTCAAATAGTGTGTTCAGTATTTGGTATTTACAACCTTAACCCCTGCACTACCATGTATCAGACGCTTGCATCCATGTACGAGAGTACAAACCTGGTAGTAAAAGGGTTAAAATTGAATATTGTATTACGAGCTCTGTTACTCGTACATTTTTACATTTCTTGAATAACAACTGCTGATTATAAAATCTTGAAATAGCTGAACATCTTCTCGGCATACTTTGCATTAGAGTATTGATAAAATGTTGGGCAATTCTATTCCATTCTGCCTGTATCGCTTCGGAAGCTCGTTAAGTGATGCAAGAGAATTGATTTATCACATAACGCGATAAAGAGAACAGTACAAATATTCCTGAGAACCAGCAGTGTAAATTTTGACTATGGTGGTGGTCATTATGATTGAGTCCGGCATATACGATTAGAATTAATTCAAAACCCTGTTAAGTCTCCTAATCAATTAAATAATGCTTTTCGCATTGATGTAGAAGTGATAACTGTTATAAGAAAACTGTTAGTTGTCTTTTAATTTAAGTAGAAAGTAATTATTTTTTTTATAAAACACACCAACAAGCAGAGCATATGTTAGGAACCACTCAAATTTACTAATTCGCAATAAAACTAAAGTACCCTTTTGTGCATTTTCCGAAATGGTTTAGGATCAAGAAGGGTGGCTATATACTTACTGCGTTCGTAGCAGTTCTCCGAAAACATAATAAAATATTAAATATTTGATGGCATAGCCGCAATGTAATTTATGATTCTACCCATGCGTCCTAAGTGGGGCAGCAGGAAGTATTGAAAGTGGCTACTCTGTAACTGTAGACATTTAATTAGAGCCAAATTTTTTCTTACAAAACTGCGTGTTTGGGGAAAGCACTGGACATTAATAGTTGTTTCCAATCAATTTAAAGCACAAATTGTTGATATGAATTGATTTTTTTTTTGTGCTAGCACTGATATTGTATTTCCGGAAGAACAAAGTTAACAAAAAATTGAAACAAACAATTGTACTCGGAGAATAACTAGGATCTGGAATCTTTTTTTATAATGAACCTTCTCAATCAGATTGTTGTAATTTGGCCTTTAAAAGCTCTATGCTATTTGGTAGTGGAAGAAATCATATAAAATCTTTATAATTTTTACATCGGCTGTTTAAATAAAAATACAACCACTTCAATCTTCAAAAAAACCTCTTACTGTAATTACTAAAGAATTCAACCACAGGGTCAGTAAAAGTAACAGGCTTTTTCAGATTAAACTACCATACTAATTTTATGGAAGTACAGTTTATCACTTATCAGCTTTCACTTGCAATTCAGCTTCTTGCATCTGTTAAAGAATTTTTTATGGAGTTGCCACAGTTGGCTGTTAGTGGCCAATAAATGTCTCCAAGTTTAGTTTACCTTAAATTGCGCTTTTATGTTTTAGAAATCTATTAGGCCTGTTGATTTTTCATTCCCTGCAACTTAATACGATTTAGATACGTGTAATGAGAAATATGTTGAACGGTAATTATCATTTTATTTATTAAGAGAAACCGTTATTTACAGAGTAATGAATAAACGTATCGAATTTATTTCTTAATACACGTAACTAGGCTAAACCCGCGGGCGTACCGCCCTCATTGAATTTTCTCAACACTTTTTTCAGTATCTTATTTTTTGGACACTTTACTATCAGAAAACCGAGATTTGCAAATGTTACTCATGTATTTCAAAAGGATCATAAATTTTAAATTTTGTTGATATCCGGTAAATATCTGAAATTGCAAATGTTTTATTAATTGGGAAATCACTATGGAAAGTTTCAGTTGAAAATAAGTATTTTAGAAATTAAGGTTTGTTGGTTTGTTCATAATAAAAAATATAGCAGCTTGGATAAATAAAAAATACCAAATAATATTAAACTTAAGTATCAAAAGTTGCAGAAAATAGTGTTTTAATAATCACTGCATCTTTGCTAAAATTTAGTTATGCAACTTGAGAACAAATACTAAACTCGCCAAGAAATTACATTGGATATAGTACTTTGTGTACCAAGGCGGTAAAGTGAATGTTTTCCGGGGCGAAAAAAGATATGGCCAGGCGAGGCGCAGCCGAGGCTGGCTACTTTTTGAGGCCCGGAAAACTACTTTGCCGCCATGGTTCACACAATATTTTTTATGCTACACAACATTACTACACCATTTTTTACAATATCCAACAATATTATAGAACTAATAAGGTTTATTTTAAATATTAAATAGCAGGTACAATTTATAAAGAATATTCAATGTTAATGTTAAAAATAGGGTTGCTGATTACACAGTTCGCAAAAGAAATTCCCTGTTTGGATAAATTTGACAGTTGCAATTGTTCCGAAAATTTTGAAGTAACAGAAGATGATGCGAAATTTTTGAATACTTGCTGGGTGAAAGTTTTTGATTTTTTAGCAATGTGTCCGACCGATTGCTTTTTTAGAAAAGCATTTACTTTTGTGTAAGTTCCAATGTGTACATCATCTCTAACTGATAACATAGCTTTTAATATTTAGTGCATTGACCAGTGTTGATGACTTATATTTTAGAGACAATTCCGATAACTAATTGTAAGCTAAAATGACGCTTTCGCTATATCTCTTTAGTTTTTTTAAACCACACCAGTTCATGAAATAATTATATTGTAGGTCATATTTTTTCTTTGATGTACTTGGTAACAAATTCATGGTGACCACTTTGGCTGCATCGCTAACTTCGGGTGGAGTACAATACTCCACCATTTCATCGCAATCTTCATCCATTATCACAATCACAAATTAAATACACCACAGATAATAAAGAAATAAATTCAATACACAAACGGAACGAAAAACTGACAGGTTAAATTATGCATTTGAAACTGTCCGCCAGGGAGCTGTCCGCGCGCCACCTACAACTATTTTGTCGGCTAGGCATTTTACGGTTTCTTTGTCCGGCTAGCCGTGCAAAGGCATCCTTTCTCCTTTCAGTAGAGAGGGAAAAATTGGATTTTCTCATAGTGTAGGATAAAAAATAATTTTCTGGACTCGTGTGACATTTGCGTGAATGCAAAGTCAAATCGCCACATTCGTTCTGTAATATGCTCTGAGCTTACCTTACATATAGTAATGAAATGACAAACGGATTTGAAAGAAATGTGTAATTTACCTTGACTTAAGCTTCGATCAACTTTGGACGTAGAATTTTTTTAATTTGAATTCACTTTAAAAATTATTCAACTACGCAGTGAAAGTAAATAAAACTGGAAATATAAACAAACATTACCATTGTAATTTTAAAAACATTTTATATTGGCAAAAATATAAAATTTGTAAACGTCAATCAGTGACATACCTATCAATTTTTTATTAAAAGTTGAACATTTTTCATTATTATTAATTTATTACGGGTAAGTTACGATAGAAATTATTTATCTAGTTATTATAACTTGAGATTTCATTTGATGGTATATTGGACCTCGGAAATACTAAAGCCCTCGTACCACAATTGACTCCGTTCAGATCTTCACTAATTTTGACTGAAAATTAAGTAAATAACGTTACAGCAATTTCAGGCGGGTTCGGCCGAAACCCATGTGCAAAATGTTCACATTGTACACTTTTCCGATTAGATCTCTGTGAATCCGCATTTTATTCTTACAATCTGCTCATTTTAGTTGTACTTAAGAAATATCTGACGTCTGTCAACGAATGTAATCTGCGTCCGTGAGATGGTGTGACTTTACTTGAAACGCTGTTTTTTCAGTTTTTAATATCTGTAGCGAAAATGAGTATTTATTCCGGCAATACCGACCTCACTACGTAGAGCAGGGTCGCAAGACCTACAATTTGATGTATGAAACATAAAATTCCTCGGAGCTGTTGATTTAATAAGTTACGCTATTATATATACAAGGTGTAAACGAAATAAGTACATTAATTTTAACTGGTAATAGAACTCTTCAAGACCAACAACTTTTCCTAATAACTTTGTTTTGAAAACGTTTTTGTTTTTGAGTTAAAATTATTTTAAAATCTTACACAATTTTCTTACACGCCACTGGAAGCAAAGTTTCTTAATCAACAAGATTACCTTATGAAACGGTTACCATTAGTTGCGACTATTATTGTCGATTTTAAACAATAAACCAATAAACACCAAAAAAAAGGTTTTATTTCAAATTTATTTTTAAACATTGACGCGAGAATTGCGCTAACGAAAATAAAGGAAAACGATAATGAAAATTGTTCAAAGTGTCCACCGTTGTTTTGTACACATGCTTGAAGACGCCGACGAAGTGATTCTTCTATCCTTTGTAACATGGCACTGTTGTTACGAATCATTGCAGCAGCAAGTTCCACCCGTTCTTGCAATATTTCGATGGTATCAATTGATATAGAGTATACTAAATCCTTCATGTAACCCCACAAAAAGAAGTCGCAAAGGTTCAAGTCCGGTGTTCGGACAGGCCAGGGTACAGGACTGCTTCGTCCTATTCAACGAGCACTTTTCGAACATGATAAGGATACAATTGCTGTTCTTTTAGTATTTTCCAAATTGTAGCATGCGATACTTCATGTGGCAGTGCTAGCCTTCTTGTGCTGAGCCCAGGTCGAACCTCGACGCTGTTCAGAACAGCCTCCTTAATGTTTGCAACTTGAGCTGGACGCTGCCGACCACGATGGTAAGCTGCAGGCTGAAAAGATCCGTGATCTCGAAGATGCTGCACCACATTTACAAATATGCGAACATTCCGAAGACGACGGTTCGGAAATCGGTTCATGTAAATTCTTCGATCTAAGGCTGCATTCCCTTGGCTCTCACCATAGGTTAACACAATATCAGTAAATTCGTTATTGGTAAATCTAGACATTTTTTCAGATTTCACTTGACAGAAGTGACAAATTAATTTTCAATAATAAAAGTCATTATTTTTCTTTGTTGGAGCATTTCATAGAAGGCTCGTCAATTTGTGGGGGGGAAAAATGATTTTAAAAAATGCGATTTCGAAAAAATGGTACATAAAAAAGGGCTTATCTCGACGAGTTCTACTACTGGTAAAAATTAATGTACTTATTTCGTTTACACCTTGTATATAGATTCACGATCACAAATTCCTTTTTGGAAAACCTTTACAATTGAATGGGCAACCTATTGTATTTATTTCAGTCTAAATAATTGAATCATTATAGCATAATATTGCCATAAAACGTGCTTAACTTTACAAAAGCGTTTTTATTTATGACAAGTTCTTTATGAGTACATTAAAGCAGTATTAGATTTAACTGTATGTAATTCAGATTACAATGCTCTGCGCATTTCGTGTAAAACAATGAAAAAAAAAAAACTTTCTCACACTCTGAGCGCAAAATACTATTTTCTCCGTCTATGTAGAGGGAACAAAATAGCATTTTCTCTCCCTAGGGAGCAAAATAATTTTATGCTATATAAATATGTGTATACTGTTATAAATATTAAAAAAATAATCACATTTGGCGCTCCCGTATGTAGAGGGAGCAAACTGCTTTGGAATGCAACGGAGCTGTTGATTATGTACTAATACCGCGACACTAACTAAAATCAAAACAAAACGCGAACGAACTCGCATGTAAACAATAAACTTTTTTATTATTTTGAATCAGTAGCAGCAGTGTTTCCGTGTCGTGCAGTACATATTGCTTTTGGCATGCACGAGCCGGCAAACACCTATTTTGCTCCCTAGTTGCATAATGTACTATTACTTACGATCGCAAGTATAGTTTTAATAACGCGGATGCAATTTAAAATCGTGACATGGTTCTTTTTGTATTTATTGAAAGAAAGGTTAGCTGCAAAATGGTTAAAAAATGATATGAATATCACGTGCAGAATAGAAGGAAATAATTCGCGTGATACCCAACAAAAAACGATATCACAAATAGAGTGGCAAAGCCGATTAAATTAAAACAGTGGTGAAATAAAATGTATTGTGATTTAACTTTTGACTTATGATGTTGCTTTGTAAGAATCGTTCTGGATTATAAGTTTTGTAATTGATGAGAAATGAAGAATATTTCAAAAGAATATTAAAAAAGAAATTGTACTTTTAAAATTGCCGGTTAAAGTATTCACAACGTATGTAATACAAACAAATAAAATATTGAAAATATTCTGAAAAATGTGCATATTTGTACAGCAGCAGCTGTACTATTCAATATGTGAATTAATCGAAGCTACACTTCACTATCTAAAATGCAAATATACTGGTATATTAGTGGGGCTTCTTTCAGTCGGTAAATAAAAATTAAATGCATTTAGTAGAACATTGTCTTGTCAATTATGAAATAATAACGAATGTGAGTTTTACACGACCACAAAATCCTTCCGAGGATAAGACCAATAAAAGGCCTGGCACTGTCATTCGAGAAAAAGTTATTTTCAACCAGTGTAATGCTCAACCACAAGCTTCAAACACACTAGTTGAACCAATAAGTGAATTTTATTGAGAGCTTCTGCTTCATCGTTCACATTCTACAAACATTCCTCCAGACGATTTTCGTTCTTTTAAGTCATTGTTGCATCTTTTAAATGTTAAATGATATTCAGTAAAATAAACACTCTTTTTAGAATCTGGCATTAAAAAAAGTATGAGTGCAATTAGTACTCTCATACTTACACAGAAGGAGTTAGAGCTTAATGTATGGCCAAAACTACTTGTGAGCTTTCTATTTTTTGTTGGGCGAACTTCAGGTTATTGTATTGTGAATTATTGGAACGCATTTGTCGGAGGGGTGTCGCTAGGTAGGTACCTTTAGTGATTAAAGAGCATTCGTTAATGACAATAAATCAGAAGAAAGATGATCGTTTGTAAGTAACAGAGCTAATGAGCAGATTTTACTTGTTGATGATTGTCCGATCGTACTCGATGCGTATTGTTAATGCAGCAGATGTGGATGATAAATTATGTAATGATAGTCTTTATTTGTAATAAATGACAAACAATAAAAAATGTAAATTATGAATTGTTAATTTTCGGAGGCTTGCACGCACATAAGCTTTCTGTAGTATGTACATATAACTTTCCACTATCAACACTTGTCTTTTTCATTGTTGGTGACGGGCAAATTTCACTTGTTGACGATCATCTAACTAATACAGTTCGGTTCAATATTGTGATAAATTTATTTTAATTTATTTCCCAAGTAAACTGTTAGTTTGCTTTGCTACTCATTCATATTGTTTTGATTGTGCATGCGCTATGGTATCATCCTTCGTCAAATTTTGTTTGCCGGATATAAGGTTAACTTTTGTTTTTTTTTTTTACTTTACTCCATTCAAATTTTTATTCACTGAATTGTTATTACATACAAGGGTGATTCCTAAAAAACGTCCCACGCTCTAACTCAGTTATTTATGGCCCGATTTCAGAAAAAAAATAATTAATTAGTCGAGTAAGTACTACAAGAAGGTATTAAAGGGGCACAGTACACAAAAAATAAGTTCCTTTAATTTAAAAGTACGTTTAATTCTAAGAAAAATGATATATGTATTTTGTTCCAACTCAGGTTATTTAATGAGTGCGTATATAATAGTGCGTATAAGATAGGGCATCCTATACATGGAAAAATTGCTTGCTTCACACGATCATTTACCTACCTTTAAACAATGTTTTCGAAATTTTATTACGAGCATTTAGACGGTTTTTTTTTGTACTGAAGACGATAGTGCAACCAAAATCTTAATATAATGTCGAGTTTTTTTTAAAATATAATAAATGCGATGACACCGCGCGGTCATTCGTACCATTTTTACGCGCTTCTAAAGGTTATTTCTACCGCCCAGACAGAGCTCATAAAGCAATTATTTTCAAGACGCCTGACCATCGTGGAGGTTTGAATGTTTTGAATGTTTAGGTCGCAATAGTGTTCTAGTAGAAAACACGATGATAGCAGTTAGTCAGTATCAGTCAGTATTTACTGTTAAATTGGTTGGTTGCACTTATAAATTTAATTTTTAATTATGACAACTCCTTATTTATTTGAACCTGAATACACAGATGACGACTAAGTTAATGCTTTTTTTGAACCTAGTAGTGTAAACATAAATTACGAAAATCGAAGTGGAATTTGTAATTGGTGTAAATGTGGAAAATGTGTAGCTATGCCAACAGATGAAGAGTCTATATGTTGTCAAGAATATGATAATATAAAACATTTCATTGGTAATAATAAATGCATTACACAAAATAATTTGTTTGAAAAATTGGTTATTGACAAAGATGTTTTAAATATATCAGGTCATAAACCCAACTTCCTGTAGCTTTCGAAAAATGTGACCCAATTCATATGTTTTTTTTTTTGAGCCAATAGGTTAATATGTACTGATGGTACAGCACTTTTTTTTAAACAAGGTTCTTTTGAATTTGGTAGAAAAAATTTCTTAGAACAAACGATTAGTCTAAATCACTTTTTAAAAAATGTTTATTGCAAATTCTTGCATTTTGTCCTGATTGAAATGATTGCCTTTTACAAAATTCTGACGAAAATGCAAATCGTTCCGGCGATTTTTCTCTATTAGGAAAACGATGTCCCGTTGGTTCACTGCATTCAAAAACTGGTCGGCGATGTGTTCGTGGCTACTGTTGCAAATAACTCGGAGTTATTCTGCATTTACGACTTTAACTCGCAATCAACTTTTACTGATGATAATGAGGGTTCACTGCAGGGTGCAACAAACCTCGTTGCTTTTATGGACGGTCACTGATAGTATTGTAAAAGGCACAGTCATAAACGAAGAACATCTGTAGCCAAACTTTACGCACAATTAGATAAAATAGGAACGGAATGCACAGTCGGGGCGCTGTTCTTATTTAATATTTAAAAAAAAAACTAAACACCGTATTGAAATTCTGATTCTTTTATCGTCTTTGGCAAAACCATTCACACCGTCTCATATAAATTAAGCATTAAAAATATAATTTTTAGGCAGATGGATCGTTGTGCGAAGCGAGTAACTTTTGCACGTGAGAGATACAGAGCTTCGGTGAGCTCGGCCCAGTGACGTCACAAGCAATTCTAAATGTCTTAATATCTTCTAAAACATTTTTTTCTTTTTACATTGGAGTTTTACCAAATAGTTTTTAATAGTTCTGACTACAATAATTTAACATTAAGTGATAATTTTAAAAATAAAGTTTTTTGTGTAATGTGCTCCTTTAATTTGGATTTTTTCCCACATCAACTTTAATGCGAAGCGACAGTTAACTTTTTTTGTTCAATGGCAATGTATACATTTTTTTATTTATTGTGGTAGAAATTTGTTTTCTAAATCAAACGATATCTAATAACTTGACATTGAAGTAATATTAAGGAGGAAAAAAATTAAATATTTTATCAAAATAAGTCGGGGTTCTAATAAAAAAATTTAGAATGCCTTGGAAAACAATAAGATAAATGATAAATGTCATTTAAGTGTCAATATACAAGTTTCATTCAAATATCAGCTATTTTATGATTTGAATTTATAAATTTTGAGTGAAATAACAGTGATCATGAATAATAATGAATTAACTGAAATATTTTAATCAAATAACAAAACCAGTTCAAGCAAAAAAAAAATGTTCTTCTAAATATTGTTCAAATTGACCACCATCTTGTTGAATGCACAACTGACACCTTTCAGTCACTTCATAGGTTGCATTCAATATAAAATTAGGAGGAATTTCGCGACAAACATTGATAATTATTTGTCTCAAAATTTCTACGTTTTCTACATTGGTTAGATAAACTCGGTCTTGAACATAGCCCTAAAGTCAAAAATCGAGAGGCGTAAAGTTTGGCAAACGTGCCGATCACCGAATTGGTTCAAATGTTCCTAACCATTTTTCAGCAAATTTAACTTCTAGCCAATTAGTATTAACTCTGGCGTTGTGTGGGGGTGCTGAAAATAAAGTCCATTGAGTTTCGCAAGAGGCAATTCGAATCATAAAATAGTTAAAAATTTGAATGAAACTCTTATATTGACACTTAAATGATATTTATCAGGTGAAGATCTTATTGTTTTCCAATGCGTACTAATTTTTTTACTGTAAGCCTGACTTATTTTTATATAAAAAAATTTCTGTCCTTAATATTACTTCAAGGATCATTGAATTTAGAAAACAATCTTGTACCACAATAAATAAAAAAATGTATACATTGCTATTTGAACAAATAAAGTTGACTGTCGCTTTATATTGAAGTTAGTGTGGGAAAAATCCAAATTAATGCTTTCTTCTAGTACTTACACGACTTATTAACTATATATACTTTTTTTTTTCTGAAATCGGACAATAAATAACTGAGTTAGAGCGTGGGACGTTTTTTAGGAATCACCCTGTATTAGTGAACGGAGATGACATTCAAGGGTTAGTTTATTAAAATGATAAAGGCACCAACAGTGATTTAATCACGAACGTTCCAAAATGAATCAATGCGTCGAACTAGTCGTGATTTGTCCTAAATCCAAAATTACAATTGTTGTATTTTATGACTTGTAACTATTATTCTTGAAGTTTAAATCTAATGGTTCATAAATATTATGGCTATTATAATATTATGGATAAAATTTTGTTGAAGTTATTAATACTATCCAAGAAATCTTTATTTTTTGTTTTCGATTTAGCACAATTCGCCATTTATTTCACAAATTTGCTTATTTATTAGTAATGTAAGACAATATGATGTTTTTAAATTGGACATACTACAAATTGATGTCGATGCATTTTAAATGTAATTTTTCCTCATATCTTTTTTTATACCTGCATTGAAAATCAATAAAACATGGACAACTCAATAAAAAACACATCTAAAACTAAGCTCAATTAACATTAAAAAATGAATATTATTCAAAACATCAATATAAAGTTTATTTTTTTGGCTGTAGCATCATTTTTTAATATTGTGTGGTAAAATTCTAAATCTGTCCCATCCATTATTTTTAACATCAGCTGTTTTTTTTTTTTAAATTAAAATTGGAATTTTAAGTAGAAAATGCTTTGCCTTCTTTTCGAAACTCTTAATGTTTTAATTTGTTTTACAATAATATTTTCAAAATCCTCGTTGAATGAATTTAAATGGCACTTGTTCCTGTTTATTGTTATAAATAATCTGTTTCACTTTTGTATAAGGAATTGCGTTAAAAGTTAGTTGTGTGAAGTTATTTGATAGTACAAAAAATCATTAATTTGCATTTGTAAGACTTTCAGCTAGTTTTAAATGATTTTGGCATATGGCATAAAAGTCTTATAAGACTAAACGGACTTTTTATATCTTTATCTCGTAAACATCTTTCTATTAGCCTGTGGACGGCATCATTTTAAGCATAAAAGTTCTGATTGGTTAATTGGATATAGCACAAATTGTACCATCGCATTTTTAAAACATACCATCCATAAGCTGCCATGATATTGTATGTATATAGCACAAAGTGTACAGGACTCGTGGTCGATGTAATACAAACACATTAAAAATATACGACCTCGGATATGTCACAAATGTGCCCGGAATGAATATAACACGGAATATTTCTGAAAAGTTAATGACGGATATAAAACAATGGTTTGAATTACATCGTGGATATAGACTAAAAGGTAGACAAAGTGAATTTAGACCAAATAATAGAGCCAATGGGTATGGCTCAAAAGTTGACACTTTTAAGCGTGGATATCGGTCAATTGTGTTTCTGCTGAAATTTTGAGTATAATGAGTCCGAACTCCCCAAAAGTGGATATAGAACAAATGACGACTAAGGCGACGAATGGTAGTCGTTACCAGAAGAATAACTAAAATAAAATTATTAAACTGAAATATTGAACATAATATGTTATACTAACGTTTACGCTTTCTAGAATGAGAATTGGCCTAATCATAAAAGACATGGAATACGGATATATTAAAATAATTGCTTTATACTCATACTATCTAGAATGTTGTTAAAATTTTCTCTTGATAAATGGATTCTATGAAAAGCGATACTAATTGTAAGCTGGAAATTTCGGCAAGCTTATTGAAGTAATAAGCAGAAGAAACAAATAGCTTATTAAAAATAGCTAATAAAAAATTTGGAATGGTTTATTGTCAGCAATAACAGTGCACGCGAATAAGTTTTTCGTTGCAATGCACCGAAAACGTTGCCTTTCGCAATGCACAAACACATATGATTTCAGAAACCCTTTTCTCTTATAAAAGGAATGTGATAATATCTTATTAAATCTAAATTTTGCTATTCTATTTCAATTTTTTAATGATATAAAGGTTTCTTATGTAGCATTACTAAAGTAATAAATAGTGTTTGCTCATGGAGTTCTTCTTTATGCATTTTGAGTCATTCCTAATTATAAGGAAAATTTTATTTTTGTTGTTTTAAAATTGATGTTTCACGATACCTTATATTTTAATACTTTTGATAGCACCCAATGTTTTTTTTCCTGGAACTGCTGAGACGGTATTTTACTTGTTTATCGCAGAACAACCAGACAGTGCATTTCAGTCATGATTATTGCAATTGAAACCTTCACTAAAATACATTGAATTAATATTTATTTTGGGACAATTGTGTCGTGCAATGGGAACGAAACGAAATTTATAAAAAAAAAATTGTTATAGAAAAAAAAACTACCTGCTAGCTCAAAAGAGACTTTAATTATAGAGTGAATGTAATTCGGCATTCGTCGAGTACTCTTCACAACTAATTCACTCAACTTGAGCTAAAAACTAAAACGATTAAGTTGAGGTAAGTTAATTACGTCCTTCGAGGAAAATCACGAGAAGCGTTTTCAAAAGGTAGTTTTAATTTAATGGGAACGTTAAATAAGACTACTATTAAAATTTGCATGCGCGCTCACTCAACGGTATTGAGCTACTGTTGTTTGAACGAAACATACGATACGATAAAATTATCTATTTTATTTATGATTAGAATTATGCCACAAAAATAAAATTGCGTTCCTTTTTATGGAAGTACTATATATTTTAAGTTTAATTAATAGATTACTTTGTTTGATAACTAGCTGCACATGTGCATATTGCATGCCAGTCTTACATATTTTAAAAAAAGGTTAATGCGAACCGATGAAAATAATCTCCTCTGAGTAGGATATAACAAATTCAGAGCAGAGAATTTAATGCTCTGCATGCTTTCAGCAATTAGACCAACATCATAACAGTATTTTGTCATATTTTATACTGCACTTAACGTCAAACATCTGAAGATAACATTACTTTTATACCTACAATTTAAGTTCAATTAGGGCAAGGCAATAAAGTTATTGTCGTGACTGCGTGACAACTACTGTAATTATTGCTTTTCAATTACGTGGAAGAAAAAGTGCATCCATAAATTAAAGTTTTTTAATTATTCTTACCGTTTATTTACATTTTTACTGCTCTGATTATTTTTATCTAACTAAAAATATCAACTAAATTTAAATTAGTTCAAGTAAATTACTTTCAGCTAAACCTAAAAAAGTTGTGTAGGACACGGCAGAGTGTTTTTTTTTATTAATATAATGTTTGGAAAATGGAAACAATAGTGTACCTGCATAATTCTACTGTTATAATTTTTTAATTCCATGAAATTTAATTACAACTGTATTAATGACTTACATTTCAACATACAATATAAATAAATTCGCTTCACATAGAGTGGCCATAAATGAACGTACAATTAGAAACCGTTCTATGACACAATGACCCTTTTGCCCCATAATGGTGTGAGAGATTTTTATTATTACATTGTAGGCTTACCGACATTTTACAAAAATATTATATTTATTTTTCTCCATTAATCCTGAGAGGTGTTTATTATTACCAGAGCAAAATTAATGTTGATCCATTGATGGACCGTCCAGATTAAGTCCATAAATGGACACACAAGTCCATTGGACGTCCTGTGTTACCTGGGTATAAATAGATTGTTTCCGAATTCCTTCTCCCTTCGGTCTTCGCTTGTTTGATTCTTTTTTTGGGGTTAAGTAAAAGAAAACTTCGCTCACACTCAGTCACGCTCTCATTTAAAAAGTGGCAAGTTTGTCTTGTTTATAATCATTTGCAATCGCTAAACCAGAAACATTATTGTAAATTTGTAAAAATAGCTGTCCCGTCCCACATAGCGGCACGGGCCCAGAGAGAGGGGGACATAAGTTCACCCCCGTTTTTCTATTTTTTTTACTAAACAAGTCGAAAAGCGTAAGTCGCAAACGTAAGTCGCAAGGGATAAGTCATCCCTAGAACATGTAAAAACGGTATATTAAGTTACTTTGTATATAGTGTATCAAAATAAAGGGTTAAGTTCAATCGACTATTTTTTGGAGTGTCCATCTTCATAACTTGGAGAAAGCAACAACTAACAATAGCCATTGGGCGAATATTGTCTTTAATATTATGATTGAAAACAATTAAAATTTATGGTAAAGACAGAAACTACAAAGAAACTACAATTTTCCAAATTAGTTTCCGTCGTTTTACGAAACAACACTAAAGCCACTATTGGACAATACTCCAATAATCAAGGTTACTGACTTATCATGCAGTAAGAGATCTAATATTCCAGAAATACGTACTTTTCTAAACAATTTATTAGTTTAGTGCCATTCATTTATGAGACGTTATAACCAATTTAACGTTTAGGGGAAATAAAAAATCCTGCACACAACACTTACATACTACACCACTCGCGTAAGCAAAGTTAGCACCAACTTTGTTACCCTCATGCGAGTCCAGTTGTGAAGTTAATGAGCGACATTGACTTAAACACACACCTCGACACCTAAACGGTAAACGGTATTAAAAGGACAAAGATGCAGATAGATAACAGTTATACCGAATTTGATGCTCTAGCCAAAGTTATTGTAACAAAGTTCAACTGTGCATACATATTTAATGCAAAATAGTAATGTATTTACTCATGTTTTAAAATAATTTATGTTGTTATTATAAAAACCACAAAACAATATTACTTTAACTTATCTTGGAAAGCACTTTAGCCTTAATAAATTTATAATGGAAGTGTAAGGATAAAATAAATTCAATTCCATGTAAGCGAAAGATAAATAATTAACTTGAAAGTTTTTTGTACCCCTCGCGGTATTTCCCTAGTAGCAAAGAAATATTTTTAAAATATTTTTTTGGGATATTTAAAAAATATTATTATGACAGTTTTGTTTATATATTAAAAATATTTTTAAAAAACATTTAAAAAATATTTCATAAAAAGATTAAAAAAATATTTTTAAGAAATATTTTTGAAATGTTTTTTTGAAATGTTTTTAAAATATAAACAAATCTGTCATAATAATATTTTTTAAATATTTTTGAAGAATTATTTTTTAAATGTTTAGAAGAAATGTTTTTAATAAACAAATCTGTCATAATAATATTTTTTTCATATTTTTAAGAAATATTATTTTAATGTTTTGAAGAAATATTTTTTAAATGTTTAGAAGAAATATTTTTTAAATGTTTAGAAGAAATATTTTCTAAACGTTTTGAGGAAATATTTTTTGTAATTATTTTTTAAAAATATAAAAAATAATATTCAAAATAATATATTGTTATGTAATAATAATAATTCAATAATAATATATTTATTCATTTTCTATTGACCGGTTTGACCTGACAACACTGCTTCCGACTTTTTAATTCCGTCCATGTTTATATGCTAGTGGCGTTTTCTTGTTGCTGCTAAAATATCATTTAATTAATATTTTTCAAATTAATTTATTATGTAGGTATATTTACCAGTAATCGTATACGTTTTTAAGGCTAGGAAAGATTTCTTATTTTTCCTTCCTTGACCAGAAAATAACTGAGCAATCTCATTAGTTAGTAACTTTTTTAAAATTGTTCTGTGGGCATTCTCCACGCCTAGAACATAAAAAATCAACATAAAAAATAACATGTAATTGTAAAAATATATTAACAGTAAATTGTAAATATTCCTACCAATTTAGTAAACGATGTGTGATCTTCCAACGTGACGTGGCATTCAACTGCTCTAATTCTTCCACTGAGGGCAGGGGGCATGTTAAATTCGACGTCGAGTCCTATTGGCCCCATTGAGTCTTGGTACTTCGGAGTCTGGTGAAGTAACAGATCGATGAAAAAAAAACAAATTGCAGTATATAATATTATTTAGATAGAAGAGTAATTAAGTACTTACCTAATATTCCACAACTTTTTCCACAAAAAACAGCACTAACGGTAAACGAGATGAATCGCAAAACGCTAAAATAATAGTCTTGCGGTATCTCGGATATAAATTCACTTATGGATGCACTTTTAATATCAAGAGTGTGAGTACGACTGTGTTGGAAAATCTTTTAAAACGATTATTAGAATATCAACACACGTGTGCAGAATCCGGCTTTAGTTTCTTGGAAAAAGAATTAGTGACGGTAAGTAATAATTCATGGGTTCTTTTTCCCTTGAAGGGGACAAAACCTGTATTGGTCAATCGAACAAGTTGGAGGGTAGTCTCTTCGCTATGCAATAAATATTCCACAAATATAAACAATTTATGAAAACTTTAAAATTCTTTTGTACATGCGTGTTTTTGCTAGGGGATCACATTGCATGGCACTTTTCTTAATTGATTTACGATTTATTATTATTGTAGCCAAAGTGGTATATCAAAATTATGCGCGAGCGAAACGCGTGAACCCTCATGTTTTTCACTTTTTCGAGAATCAAGTGAAATAAAAAATTGTCCACCTAATCACGATCACAAACCTTTGTAAAGTACAGATGGTCCTAAAAACTGTTAACATATTCATTTCAATGATTTCCATGAATTTAATCGAATGTGCTAAGATAATGAAATTTTAAATTTTATTCAAGTGGAGTTATTTGTTTACAATTCGTTTACAAACATCCGCCTAAAACATATCTAGTATTTTTTCTTTAACCGAAAAATAAGTACGTAGGTACTTTAAGAAACCACACATTTAAGCTGTTTTAAATATAAATCAAATCGAATTATTCTTATCGTCTTCTTTTGGTTATTGACAAATTGTTACAATGTGTCAAACTGATCATTAAATAAACACAACAAACAATCTAATATTTTTTAAATATGGAAAAATAAATATTTCTTCTTGATCTAAATCTAATATTTCTTGAATGTAGAAAAATAAATATTTTTTTCGTTATGCAAATCTAATATTTTTTGAATATGGACAAATAAATATTTTTTCTTGATATAAATCTAATATTTTTTGAATGTACAAAAATAAATATTTTTTTTATTATGTAAATCTAATATTTTTTAAATATGCATAAATAAATATTTTTTAAATATATTTTAAAAATATTTTGAAAACATTAGAAATATTAGAAAAGATTCGAATATTTTTTAAATATTTTATAAATATTTAATAAATATTGCATGCTACTAGGGTTATATTGTGGAATATTTACGACAGTATTGGGAAGGATACAATTATTTGACTTCTTAATTGCCCCGCGTTCAATTTTAAACCGCTTTAACATAGCAGAGATTTCGAAGCCCCACAACGAAACGAATTGTGAATAACCTATCTCACCGAATCAAACACCTACTTGAACCGCATCGTATTCACTCTTATCAAAGACATATTAGCAGTCTTGAACCAGGAAATCCAGAACTATGGAGAACAACTAAACGCATACTACGCACACCTCATGAAATACCTCCAATCTCCAAGGATGCTCAAATACTTAGTTCTGATGAAGAAAAAAGTGAAGCTTTCGCTGATTGTCTCGAGAAAACTTTCACTTCTCACAACCACTTCGACCCTGCGTTCAATCTCATAGTGACTAACTACATTGAAACACACCAACCAATCCCGGAACCAAACTTCAAAGTGACCTCTATCAAGGAGCTTGCCTCGTTTATCAAAACTCTCTCAATTAAGAAATCTACAGAAAACGATAAAATACCCAATATCATACTAAAAAAACTTACCTTAAAAGCTTAAGCGTGTTTGGTAACAGTTTTCAACGCATCTCTACGGTTAGGGTATTTTCCAAATATATGAAAATACGCAATTATACTCATGTTCCCTAAACCTGGAAAGGATAAGAAAGACATTAACAGTTACAGACCCATTAGTTTACTTTCTACTATCTCGAAACTACTTGAAAGGGTTATCCATTCACGGCTTAACGATGAAGTCCAAAGAATGAATATTATTCCAACCTTTCAATTTGGATTTAGAGAAGGTTACCTGCCATCAATTACAACGCGTCACAGAGATGATAGAAAGAGGTTTCGAATCCAAACAATATACAGCAACCCTGTTTACTGACATAGCTCAAGCCTTTGATCGCATGTGGATCTACGGCCTGAAATACAAAATCTCACTACTACAAATACCCAGCTACATCAAATCCATACTTTTCTCCTTCCTTGAAAATCGCACTTCTGCAGTTAAAATACACACATCCATATCCTCCGCCAAAAACATACATGCAGGGGTACCTCAAGACAGCATTCTAGGCCCAATCCTCTTCAACATCTACATGCGGGACCTCCGCACCATCAATGCTGACCTGACCTACACTTAGAAGTGGCCATCTCTGACTTACAAGCTGCCAACGCTATTCTCAGTAGATGGTTCAAGAAATGGAACCTATCCATCAATTATGACATATGTGCTACAAAAATCTTTACCCTTCGACGAGTTAATAACCCACCAGAAATTTCAATCAACGACCACCCCATTCGGTGGAACAACATTGAGGAGCCCGTTAAATACTTAGGCATTTACCTTGACACCAAGCTCACCTGGAAATATCATATCCTCAAAAAACTAAATGAAGGACACACGAGACTAATCCAAGTCTACCCACTCCTAAATCGCAAGTCCACCTTGCTCACCCAATGTGCTACCATCCTCTACAGATCTCTGATACGCCCGTTAATCCTCTACAGAGATGTTATTTGGGGCAACACATCTAAAACAAATCTCCATAAAATCTAAGTACTTCAGAATAAAATCCTCAGAATCGCAGTCAACGCTCCCTGGTTCAACACAAATCATCAACTACACTACGAATTGGGTATTCTCACAATAGAGCAGTACATAGCAAAACTTACCAAAAAATTCCACGCCAACTGCAGTGGTGCAGCCTATTACACACTGGGTCAACGAGGCATCCACACACGACTTTGACGCAAGTTACCCGAAGACATTTTTCTCAGTGACAGTGATGATGTCAATTAAGTGAATAATTTAACATGACTAGTGCTCTCACAGTGCAAAACTATTAAGTAACAATCAAGACTTTCTTGCGGTTATATTCACCGCTCACGCTATTTAATATATTAGATATATTTTTTATCAATGCCTTTTATAACAGTGTAGATTGTTGAGTAAGCAAATATAAATTTAAAAAAAAGAAAGTTTCTTTATCGAATTAGCGCCAGATCCTAGGTGGTGCGCGCCTACAAAGAATGAAACAACTTGTCACGTTCCTGAAAAGGTTTTTATTCGGTTTCAGTTAAGATCAATCCTTCAATAACGTTTATTACAAAACGAGCACCAAAGAATGAAACGAACGTAAATTCAAATAAAAATAAATGGAAAAGCCATCAATCTTATTCCCAACATGAAAAAAGAATATATAAAAATATTTGTCGAGTAAATGTGGGGGGTATAAGTTTATTTTGAACGTCTGAAAGGAAGTATATTGATTTTCATTCAAGCCAAGGCTTTTGGTGACCATGTCCGTGTTATAATAATAAATCTTGCACAGGGCTTTTATGCACGGAGAGAACAGCTCTTTCATATTTCATGCTTATATTTTACCCACACAAAGTTGATTTGTTTATGGCACAAGTTCGAACTTATGAGCTGCGTATTTTTCCCGTTCCCTCCACACTCCTTTTTAAATAGGTGGAAATAGTATTTAGCACCCAATTAGGTTTCGTGTTTGAAATATAAGAACTTAATTTCACGATTTGCAAGTCGAAATCACGATTTCAATTTAATATGTCCGTTGTTTGGATAATATTTGTGAAGTTTTGTGGGCTGTTTCATATTTGTCAATTCTGCATCGCTGAATTTAATCTTTGTAGAGTTGAGTGCTACAAACTTACCTTTGCGTTCTCATTGTTTTAATATTGTAAAGTAAAAATTCATTCAACTGTGACGACAATAAAAAGTATTTTTACGTTATTTTCTGACGAAATTATTTTTCAGCTGAATTAATTATTATTTTTAGAACACGAAAAACTTATTGTTGCTCGTAATCACTTTTTTTGATACGGTACATTAAACAAGATAATTTTTACAAAATTAATACAGAAATCTACGCAGATTACGAATATAGTATAAATAATTTATAAGTAATAAAGGGTTTTCCAATAAGAGGTGTTATTTTGAATAGCCCGTTATTTCGGTAGATGTAACTTTTGGAGCTGTAATTTTTTGACATTTGACAAGTAGAAACTACGCCATTAATAAAAATGGAACGATACACGCTTCAACAACGCATTGAAATTATTAAAATTCACTATAAAAATGGTGAAAATTTGGCAGAGACGGTTCGTAAAACTCGAACATTTTTGGGTCGTCGTGAAGCACCTTGTCGGACCGCAATACAGAAATTGGTGGAAAAATTCGAGCTGTTGGGACAAGTTAGTGATGTGAAGAATAAAACCCGTGCACGTCGCTCAAGAACAGCCGAGAATATTGCTGCTGTAGCCGAAAGTGTTGAAGAAAACCCAGGTTTGTCCATTCCTCGTCGTTCTTTGGAATTAGACATTCCAAAAACGTCATTACACCGTATTTTGCATAAAGATTTGGGTCTTAAGGCTTATAAAGTTCAGTTAACACAAGAACTCAAGCCGGCCGATCATCAACAACGTCGTATCTTTGCCGATTGGGTCCTTGAAATGCATGAAAATGATCCGGAATTCCATCGAAAAATCATCTTGAGTGATGAGGCCCATTTCCACCTGGATGGCTTCGTCAACAAGCAAAATCGGCCGGGTTTTATTCTTCACATCACTAACTTGTCCCAACAGCTCGAATTTTTCCACCAATTTCTGTATTGCGGTCCGACAAGGTGCTTCACGACGACCCAAAAATGTTCGAGTTTTACGAACCGTCTCTGCCAAATTTTCACCATTTTTATAGTGAATTTTAATAATTTCAATGCGTTGTTGAAGCGTGTATCGTTCCATTTTTATTAATGGCGTAGTTTCTACTTGTCAAATGTCAAAAAATTACAGCTCCAAAAGTTACATCTACCGAAATAACGGGCTATTCAAAATAACACCTCTTATTGGAAAACCCTTTAGTAGTCCAGTCACTTTATAGAAAAAAAATTGGCCAAGAGCAAGTCAGACTTGCACAATTAGAGTTCCGTTCTAAAACAACAATTTTTTCGCAATTATTACATTTTCTAAAAAATACGCAGTAATATCTACTAATCGGACTAATTTAGAAACCTAGGAGAGAGAGGGGGGTTCATTTTTTGCACAATATTAGCTATATCATATGAGCGTCTTTTTCATAAAAGTTTTTTAAAAATTTTGTTAATATAAAAATATTAAAACCTCATATTTTTATTTAAATTCGATGTTATTTCGAGTAGAAATCCTGTAATGTCGGTATCAAATGTTAAAAGTCGTAACCAATAAATCAAGCAAGTGTTTGTGCTTTTATTTACAATATCATTATGAATATTTTTGTTTTTATAATTATTTACTGTAAGTAATACAATAATCTTTTGTAAATTCCGGTTAACACAGAATGTACGGCATACGACAAAATCTTTAGACATCACGTCTAACAATAATAATCTGACAAGTTAAATACGAGGGCGTAACGAATTCAACCCTCTTTATCATCAATCCTAGGCTATGTTATTTTTGTAAAATAAAAATAATAAAAAAGATTCGTAAAGTAAACACAAAATATAGGTTTTGCCACAATGAAGTTGGTTTTCAAGGCTGTGCACATGATCATTCCTTTGCCATATCTTTTATGTAAATGGCAAGATAAATTTGCACTTAGTTTACCATTTACAATTTCCTCATCAACTGCACTAATCTTATTGTGGATGCAATTTATCTGCTATTAATATTAAGTTAAAAATGTGTATTCAATTCATGGTCATCTAAAGCCTGCTTTTTCTGTATTAAAAAAATCAACAAATAGCTTCAAAAAAAAGGATTTCTGAATCGGTTACTTTCCATTATAATTGATATTGTACAGTACCTACTTTTAATAAAGATATTATAAAGTTTTAAGTATGTTACAGTATTCAGATAAATTCAAATGCGCTACTTCTTTGATGCAGGATCCATGCAGAAACTTGATATGAATATAAAAGTGTAAAATAGTAGTAATGATAAATTTTTACCGAAGTTAGAAATTGATACAACTAAAAAAGGCATTAGTGTAAAACTATAGCCTAAATTTTAAGTTATTTGATGAAGAATATCTAAAATGCATTAACAATTTCTCACTTGGTATAAAAATTCTGAACTTTGCCATATTTATACAGATAAATGAAATTTCCCGAAAAGATTTTTTATTTAAATACGATCAAGAACCGAAATATTTTAATAATATTATAAACACAAAGTAATAGAAATTCAATTAAAAGCACACTTTTAACGTCTGATAATGGCCGTTTTTGTCTAAGTCATGGCATACCACGAGAATAAAACAACAAAAAACAGCGATATTTTAGAGCATTTTCAAATAATACTGAAAATTGTGGTAATTCGGCCCATTTCAGAACATTAGTTGTAATTGCAAATTTATAGAGCATAATATACTGCATAACATTTCGGATTAAAATACATAGTGATGCACTTAAAAAAATTAAGTTTTGCTACTTTAAAAATTTCAATATTGACACCGCCGTAAAAACTTTTTGGATAGGTTGTTTTTTCCACATTTTTTTGTAAATTACATATAACTTAGCAACACCGCAACGAAGCTTACATTAAAATACTGTACTATACGTATAATTTTATGCTGAATTCTATTCTATAAAAACAAATGGGGGTTGCCATTTAAAAAAAAGTACCTTTCTGGCGCGCCGCTTTTTTGAGACACTCTGTATACTAGAAAATATTTTAAGAGTGTGCATCTCCACGGATCCTATAATTTTTGTATATAATATTTTTCCATGTTTCTTTTAACAACAGAGATATGGACCGTCCACGTACTAAGTGGCCACCCTGTATAATTGAATGCTATCAAAGTTGATTTGGTTGTAACTTTGATAAGTTTTCAGTTGTTAAAATCATGCAATCTGAATAAAATATACTTATACTTCCTATTATAGTAGTAAGGTAAAAGTACATCCAAGGTCCAAGCCTGTTTCGACGATTGGTTGAATTATAAAAAGTTGTTTATATTAGTTACACTATTCGCATAGGTAAGATACTATCAATACAATTGTTGATGTTTAATTAAAACTTTTTAACGACATTTTAAATTTATTGTAAAACGGGTTATATGTTAACATGAATTAGGGAGATGTTATAAAATTAATATTAATAAACCTGAGAACGGAGAAAATAGGGAGTTATCGCAAAGACCCCGTTAAAGTCTCCGCTCCGTGAAATACCACGTGACCCAGTCCGAAATTACCGTTACGGAGAGAGCCCTAACCAGAGTTATCGCAGTGTCTCCGTGAACGCTAACACTTTTAAAAAGAAGCGAAACGGGACGATTTAACGGTGATATTATTTGAATGCGCATGTCTGGCGAAACTTTGAAAAGCACATGGAAGTTTAAATATTAGGCGCGAATGTAGAAAACCGAACTTGTCAGGGAGACTTTAAAATTTGAAAAATGTCAGAGAAATTTATTGAAAATTATGGAATTTTGGATTTTACAGTTCGTTTTGTATTGTTTTTAAATGGCTGTTAGAAGTTTGTTGGGAGTGTTTATAAATTATTACTCCTCCTGTGTAGGTGGTTAATTACGTAAATAACAGATAAGTACACATTTCAGAAAACCACTTACATTAAGCATTATACCAAAGAATAAACAAATTAGGAAACAAATTTATGTATGCATTACAAAGACGTGATTGATATTTTTCGCGATCTACGTGGTGCGTTGAATTTAGTTATTAATTAGTAATTGGTAATTTTGCAAATTGACGTTCCCACGAAACAAAATTGGTAGATTTGATAAAATCTTTTAAAATTTTTTGATAGTGCTGGTAAATCAATTACAAACAAAATTAAATGTTTTGAGGGCTGGATTATAACGATTAAGGCTTTAAAATTTCTGTGGGTCGAATTAAAAAATGAAGGCCGTTCGTTCCTGTGTACCAGAAGGCTAAATCAAGATGCTCTTGCAAATTGGTTTGGAACTGTTAGGGGTTCAGGGGGCAACAGTCCAAATCCTACCCCACAAATATTTCAGAACACTTTTAAAAAATTATTTTCATTAAATTACTTAGATAATAATGAAAGTGCAAACTGTGCCAATGATTTTGATCAATTGTTAACTGTTATAAATGAAAATATTTTAGAAAAATTTGTTAATGAACAGCAGCCGGTGTCGATTTCAAATAATTAACTCAGTTTTAATTTCACTGATTACAGAGAAATTGACTTCCTCGCCGAAAATGCTTTGTTTTACGTTTGTGGTTATTTGTACAAAAAAATGTTGGCATTTCACAATTGTACCGTATGCAAGGAATTAGAAATCAAAAATTTCACTTCTTCTAATTTATTTTGTCATCTGAAAGCATACGAAACCAAAGATAACAGAACTTTTTGAAATTTAGTCATGCCTAATGAAGATTTTATTAATGTACTTAATGCGTTTAAGTATTTTACAACCTTCAATTAAAATTAAAAGAACAAACGGCAGATGCAAAAACGTTAATCAATTGGAGTGATTAACCCTTCAGTAGGCGCCTGTTATGTTGTTACACAAGTAGGCGCATGAATTACATATGTAATCCATATTGATTATTTATTATTGTGTTAACAAAATATTTTTTTATTATTTTTTTTTAAGATAATGATACTTTAATACATTTTATAACATGTAAAAAAAATTTTGTCTTGAAGTAAATTTATAACCGTTTAACATAAATAAAATTGCGAACTCTCCAAAATAGCAACAAAATCCTAAACGCAGCCAACCGACTTAATTAGTTCATACACATTTTTAAATTCAAACTACTTAACGTTATGCTATGGATTTCTTCCCGGTTATTTTAGCAAATATATCGGGTCCGTGTAAATGTTTCACGTTCTGAGCAAGCGCGTTAACAAAAAAAATTGAGAACAGCCGGGCTGTGTCCGCGTCACGTGATCCCTTCGAGAACTTTCCAAAAACGATCCGATCTTGCCCATGGTATTTCAGCAAACGTAAGGCGGTCGGTTAAATACTTCACGTTTCGTTACTTTCTGAGCATGCGCTTTAACCACAAATTGAGAATAACCGCTGCGTTTCACGTACCGGGGTCTCTGCGATAACTCCCTATTAGGTTTGAAGTTACCGTAACAAGTTAACTTTAGTTATATTTTAATTTTAAATGCACACTTTGTTATGAAGGTTATGATTAAATCTCATAAATGCTTTAGAAAGTTTGTAATCTAATTTTTCTTTTTATTGCTTTTATTATCGAGCATCTCTACCTTTTTCAATTTAGTTTACAGGCAAAATACACCTTAAACCATTTTGAACCCTTGGTTCATTTACTTGATTTGTAGTCATTTAATAGTTTTTGATGCTTCTAAAACTTTGAACAAAAGAACACATTGTAACGAGAACACAAATTGTATTTGTCATTATTAAACATTTGCGATTGAAGTAACTTACGGAACGCACCGTGCAAACATTCTTCATTACAAACACAAAACTCGATCAATAGAAAAGCCGAAGACCTTTCACATTTAAAGTGATCAGGATATGATTCGATATGAGTCCGTTATTCGATTGCTCGTAAAGTTAATTCACGATATCAGCAATACGTGGCAGCATTAAATCGTATTGGAACGTCGGCGCTGTTATTTTATATCTAACCTTTTAGACTCATTTAAGTTTAATGGCTTTCGTGCGACATTTTTTTTTCGAGCGAGAACTAACTCCACTGTGAAATGCAATTTCTTGAATTAAAGACGTTAGCTAAAAGCAGACGTAATCTGGTTAACCGCGACGAAAGGAGCTATTAGCATTGCGAAACGTAACGTCTTTAAAACGTTTTAAACTGTAGCAAGGTAGGGGAGCAAAATATCAAAATTTGCGTTTAGCCAACGGCAACAACATGGCAGAGGCAATCGTCAAGGGAACATTTAAGCTTATTTTTCATATCCCTTATGTTTGTAGCTTGTTATCTAAAGCTGTGCTAAATATAGTGTGCTTTCATAACGCGCTACACAATGCATAATAATATGCCGTTTTAATTAATAACCCTCCACAAAAAGTCGGACATAACTCTCATTTAAATGTATGTACAAGAGATAAACAGAATGTGTAATTACATTTTCTGGTTTCTTTCTCTGCTTCTTTTTGTGAGAGCGTTTTAATGTCATTTTAACTCTCCCAGGGCTACTGCTTAATAATCTAATTTTACGTCACAAAGAACACCTTTTAATGTAATAATTTCGTTTTCAGGAATAATTCACACAAGTAAATCGGTAAAAATCAATAAATTGCAAGTACCCGAAGTTATTTTGCACAGTGAACCGGTCGTACTGGATTGTGATTTTACTTTAGAAGATAATGGAAACGATCAAGACGGACTTGTAGTAAAGTGGTTTTTCAACAAAACCGCCAATCCGGTTTACCAATGGATACCAGGTGAATACCAATCCCCTAAAAAAACATGCGATGATTGAAATTAATTTTTTGTTCCAGATTTAGGACTCCCACAAGATTCTGGGATTCTCAAAGGGCGGCTTAATTTAGACTACTCCGCTAGTTTGGATAAGAATAGCAAGCATAGGGCTTTGCATATTTTAAAACCCGGCCCTGATCTGTCTGGGGATTACACGTGCTCGATTTCAACCTATACCAGCGAAGATAAAAGGACCAAAAGCATGCTGGTTTATGGTAAGTGTTCTCAAATTACGCAACATTTTTGCTTTTCGATATTTTATTATCCTATCAACTGTGTCAAGAATATAGGAAAATTTATTGAATACACAATAAAATGAATAAATAAAAATGCAATTTGCAATAAATTAACGAACAAAATGCGCAATATAAACGGAATGCGCCAAATAAAATATCTAGTGGACAGTTATTTACAGCTCTAAATATATAAATATTTATTTTATTTTGGTAGAATAAAGCTTGTGATTAAAAATTATAGTGGGCAATTGTATTTTTACATTTGCATTTTAAATACAACTTTTTCTATCACCATTTCTTGTGCGGCTTTGCTATCGAAGTAACATTCTCTTGAAAAAAATTAAATTAATGGTTTCAAATTTTCCATTCATCGCAGAAGATCCGGGAATATGGGTCAAACAAATAATTGTAATAAATTCATACCTTTTGAACCTGTAAGAATTAAGCTTACGCTAATTGATGGATAATGAAACGCACGTCATTTTGGTGCATATAAAAAATCTAGTCCTGGTTTCCAACATGACCTATGAATAGAGAATCTTGTAAGAAACAATATCTTTTTTATCACCAACAACATTTTAGTGGTTTAGGAAGTCTTAAGTATTGCTAAGATGTCAAAAAGAAGTTATTTCCTGTTTCTGTTGCATGAAAAGGACAATTTTTTGTTAGATAGTTATAAGAGAACTTTTGGATACACCGAAAACTTTATTGTGCTTTAACTTTCCATGCGTCAAGCACCTAAAATAAATTCATATTTCTCGAACGTGTAAGAGTACACTTTATTTTGGAATATACCTAAACTTAGAACCAAGTTGTAGACACGATCTGATTAAACCTGTCTGAAACGATGTTCAAGACCAAAATGAATGTTAAAGGAACGAGTTGTTTCGGAGTTTCCGTTAAACCGAGAATCAACACAAGTACTGCAAGAAAAAAAATCCATAAAACTAATGAGAGAATAGAATATTATAATTGTTTTTACCAAGTGAGGTGAGAGCTTTGAATATAAACGTCAAGTTTGTAGAAATATTTGAAATCTATGTTTTTCATTTGAATATCCTAAGTGCAAAACCCGACATCTGACAAAAAAAATGAAAAATCCAGTTATTGTTATTGTTGCATTCAGCTCGCCATTTATTAAAAAGCTGGAATGTGTGCAGATACAGAACCATTAATTAGACGATTTTTACAATTTTATAAAAAACAATGAAATGTTCTATCATTTTGACGACTATGAGTGTTTATACCATCCCACGTAACACATGTACATCCAATGGACGTGCATTGGACGTACACAAACGGATCACTGTACGTCCAATGGACGTCCAATTTGAGACTAAATTGGACGTAGATCTGGACGTCAGTTTGTGGACGTTTTTGGGACTACATTTGGGATCTTTTTATGTATGTCTATTTTGATTCAAATTACGGACATTAATGGACGTACTTATAAACGTTGTGGGATTAAAAAATAAATAAATAAAAAATGGAAAAAAGCATATATTCGAAAATAAATATCTTAAAAAAATTTCTAAATTCAAAAATTGTTACAATAACGAACTTTAACAAATAGAACTAACCATTAACACATTAAATAACATGAAACTTATTCTTAAAAAATACGCATAAAGAAATATGTAAATTTTACCTACTTAACTTTAACTATTAACAATCTAAATAACTAGAAACTTAACCTTAAAAAATATGCATATTCAAAAATAATTACCATACAGAATTTAACTAATTATTAACAAATTAAATAACTAGAAACTTTGAAAAAAGTCATTTCAAAACAACATTGGTCCTTTGCCAACATTTTCCCATTGTAGCGTTAATGTCATTTTCGGAGGAACTAAATTTACACTATCTAAAAAAGAAAATATTACACACCCCTTTCTTAAAATCATTTGAACTTACCAATATAATCAAAGCTGCAATTGAATCGGTGAGTTGAAAAACAGTACAAGTCCAAAAATCTCATTTTGAGATAATCAACAATTAAAGTTTTAAGAATGTGATATGCGAAACTCGTAGACTTGGGAGTCTTCGTAACTCCGGAAAACTTTTCAGTCAGATCTGATAGATGGCCTTCTATGTCTATTGATGCTAAAAATCGTGTCAAAATAACGAAAAAACGAAAATAACGGGCGCTGGACTTGTACTGTTTTTGAATTCATCCACCGAACAGTAAGAAAATATTAATGAGTTCACTACACAAAATTTAAAAATATATATTTTCAGTGTTTAAAATAAAATGAAACAGTTTCAAACATCATTATTTAGGTTACAAGTGCTTAAAAGGTGGCGTTCCGATGAGTTCAAAAACAGTATCAGTTTTGGACTCGTACTGTTCTTTGACTCATTGGACGGCTAGACTTGCTGAAACACCAATTCAATTTCACCAAATTGTACTGCTCTTAGTCTCAACTTATTCTTCTTCATATTTAAAGCAATTTTATAACATAAAATCAAAATGGCCAAATTTGGACTTGTACTGTTTTTCAACTCACCGATTCAATTACAAAACCCATTTTTTTCCTCCAACCTTGCATAATTCAAATTGCATAATACAAATTTACGTAAGTATTATCAAACTGAGTTGCCTAAAACATGTAAAAAATATTTTTAAAAAAAACTTAAATACATTGTCATTTTTACTTACGGCAGTCATGAAATTTCCATGTTGTACATTAAAATTCGTGTCGATTCGTCGAAGGGTTTCACCGACGAGCCTTGCCGCAACGAAAATTAAACCGTTGCAACTATTGCAATGAAATTCAACTACACACATTTGTAACAAACAAAACTTAACAATTCACATGAAAAATTGGTTACTCGTAACGCCCGGCGGTCAAACTGAATATCTGGTTTTGCATGAAACTGCAAGAAAAGGTTCGAGGCCCTTACCCAAACCCAGGTAAAACCGGATGCGCAAATGTCCTTGACTAACTATAACACAAAGCAAAAATGGAAAGTTGTATCTCGCATTTTACATACAACTTGTTTAGAAATCGTTCAAAAGTTTAATTAATAATTCATTAGAAACTCTTTATCTCGTAGATCTAATCAGGATATCAAAACACCGTATTCTTCATAAAATCAAAGTCATAAAGTCATAAAGTACTGAGTTTAGTTATTAGCTACATTTTGTTATTATTTCCATCATTTAAGATTGAACACATTTAACATATTTAACACTTTGTCACATACATTAAACACATTAAAAATTATCAAAAAAATTGTTAAAAGTTGTTAAAAATTACATCATACAGAGGCCGTGTTTATCATTTATTTCACAAATTAAAAATTAAACATATAAATTATTAAAGTTAATTGAGGTATTTTAAACGCATCTATTTTATCTTAATGTTACGTGCGTTTCGTTTTCATCATCAGTAAAATACCTGAGTTTAATAATGCTTTTAGTTAAAGTTTCAAATTTTTTGATACATGTCGATTCGTTTATGGACCGATCAAATCTAGTACACGAATGTACGTCCAATGGACATTCATGCTGATCCGTTTATGTACTGCCCGTTTATGTCCATGAATGTACGTCCAATGGACATCCATATTGATCCGTTGATGGATGTCCAGATTAAGTCCATAAATGTACATCCAGTGGACGTCCATTTATATCCATTACTGTAATGTACCTTTATAGATGAGTTTATAGATCCGCTTGTGGATCGTCTATAAATGGATAAGAAATGGACCAGCATGTACGTCCATTGGACGTCCTGTGTTACCTGGGATGCTCCCAACGTTGACTTAAAATCAACATGTCGGGTTTTGCAACTGGGCTACTCATTTAATATATTGGTTGTTGATTAGATGTTATACAGTTATTCTTAAACAAATTCTGCCATAAGTAATGAGAAAAACTATTAAATTTTAGAATTTTGATTGCACCCTGTTAGAACCCCATTTGAATAAGGTCCCCGAAAATGTATTATACCTTTATAGTAATTAGGTAAACGATTATGGTTTCCTCATCATCATGAACAAAAAGATCTTTGATTGCATATCGATACGATTTATAAGAATATTTTACCTGGAGATCATTAATGGCTATCCAGTAGAAATTACTTTCTACAGAGAGTACATTAATCTTTAAATCCACCAGCTCCCATGTATGAAATCAAGTTAACAATTTCTAGTGATATATTTCTAATTAGTTTTATTGGATATTAACCTTTAACTAGGTAGGTGGATAATATTGCGTCAGTACGTAAGAAATGAATTGGTTACAAGTGATTCTTTTGTAGAAAAAACAATATAGCATGTGGAACAACTTGGAGCACATAAACATAAACTTTAACTTCTAATTGAAAGATATGCGGTGACACGACAGTATAGCCAACCAGATTTAAAAATTCTGTACAATTTAAGTGAGTGGGGTGCTGTGAGCACCCCGCATACCCGGTTAAAGGTTAATAACAGCGTACAAGATTAAAAAGGGAAATTTAAGAAACGTAAACAAACAACCACAGTTTAACCTCAACTTAACAATCGGCAGTTTTTCTAAGATCACGCTGGAATAAAATGGTGATAACTCCCTGCACAGTAGTTTATTCTGTATAGCTATTAAAGATCTCCCCATATGTTTTCTTTGGTACGATTTTGTAATTTTTTTAACGCATCTTTCATTATTATTTATTATGCAATTTCTTACCTCGTTAAAACGTTTTTCAATGTTAGTATAAAGGAAAAATGTTTGAACTTAATATTGTTTATTTCATACTGGTTTCTAAAGTGTCGCTTTTTGGTCTATTTATGGTACGAAAGTAGATCTTTAAAGTGTTAGTACTTTAAAGTAAAATTTTAAAAGTTCTAGAACTTTAAAATTTCACGTCAGTTTTTTTCTATGGCAACAACTTCAAATGACAATTTATCGGAGCCGGCCACATTAAAGGTCAAATTTACAATTGCTTCTGCCACAACAGGAGAGTATGAGGTTCCGATAACATTCTTCTCTGACTGCAATATAATTTTTGAGCATCTCTTCTTATTTTCAATTGAACCATCTAAATAACATTCAGCCATAGTGGAACTCTTACGTCTCTTATGTGTTTTAATATTGACCTAGGTTGCTCCGGCGTCTGCTAGCAAAGTAGATGAGCTATGCCCTACGTACCTACCTTATTTGAAAAATAAACCAAGAGGATATGTTCATTCACAATCGAAATATTCTTTTCCTCCTTCCAGTTACATAACATCTTGTATTCCTTTTAGTACTGATTTTTCGCTTTTTTGGGTATTACATTTTTCCTTGCCTGATTAGCCTCATTTAAAATATAGAAAACGTCACGAAAAAGTAAAATTTTAATTTGTCATTAAGTAAACAAACTTCCTTTGCTATGAAAATTGCTTATCGCTTACTTATAATAAATTATTACGAATTGGTTGTCAAAAATAAAACGTCAAAATTTCTGTTCACAATAATTTAACACGTAAAATATCCAGTATGAAATAAAGTTTTGTATGTATCTCACACGAAAAGTAACTTAGAAGGTACTCGCAAGTAATTTCAGCCTCGGCTAAATGCCTCGGCTGTAAACAACTGCTCGTACTTTAAAGTTTCACGTTTCGTTTTAGATACATAAATAACTATTATAAGTCTTATTGAAGAGGTTTATAAATATTTTATAATTATCATTTTATTATAGCACTCCGATTGGAACAAATCGTATCCAATATAAAGACTGATTCGTTGACGAATAAATTCAAATATTAGTCATAAAACATAAACATAAAAGAATTTAAAAAAGGATTATTCTTTCAGTTACAAACAAAATCGGCATAGAGAAATCGTCGATGTTCGCACAATTGATGATTGATATCATTATCACTATTTCATGTCACAAAATGTTTTCAAGAATACCTAATCAATGAATTTATCTAATCGAGCTATCTACTGGGATCATATTTTCCGGGTTATGTTCGTTACCTAATTTATATCATATTTCCTTATATCAAATTCTATTAAAATAACATTATTCCTCTAAAAGTAAACGTCTCGAAACAATTCCTAATACACACAAGCGTTTGCATAGGAAGGCGTAATTTAAAGATGGCACTAACTTGTCTCTAAAATGTTTGGGTAATTCTGTAACTTTTGAACTTTATTTATTTATTGATTATTCAAACCGCAACTCGTAATAAAATATTCACATTAATCGTTTTCAACAAGACTGCTAATATTAGCAACGTGATCTGCACGTGTAACTTGGAACATGAATTTCTATTGGTTACTAATAAATTTGGGATGTTACTCACACTCGCTTGAATGCAGAGAGATGGATAGTGCGTGTTCAGCACGTGATTACTATAATTTTTATGGTTGTCAAATTTAGCATAGTGGACGGTTGACTGATGGTTTTCTCTACAGTTCACTATTTTCAATAACCAATTGTTTTATTGCGAGACACTTGATTTAACAGTTTCATTGCCTTAAAATTGTACAGATTAAAAATGGTAATTGCAAACCACCCATAGTTGTAATATAATAAAAAATCCGACAAGTACTATTACTTATAACAGTTTTAGTCATTTTATTTTAATGTGCTAACGAAACTCTAAATTAATACACTTTTCAGTTTGTTTCGTTCATTTTAAATCAATCCATTCGCATTTGGCGCAAGCAAATTATGAATGTTTTAGTAACCACTTAATGTCTATTTATTTAGGTAAAAGCAACGTTATAAAAAAATTATCCGGGAAGTTTGTATAAAGAGCAAATGTAAAAACAGCAGATAAAATTTAAAACTGGTATTTAAGTCTACATCAAGTTTGAAATCAAGATTCGAATGAAAGTATTTAAAAAATTTAATTACAAATGGTGTGCATGGCATGGCAGCCATTAAAGGATGTAGCTACGCTCAATTTTTTAAAATAATGGGGTGTTAGATTACCTACCATTATCACAAGAGGAGGGTGCAAGGAATTGCTTGAAATGTAATTGACTACTCACTGATATTTAGTAGATTACATTCTTATAAAAAAAGCTTCGTGTTGAAATTAAGAAACAATTTTAATGGCTTTGTTATGATAAATAATTGGATTTATTTATTATTTATTAAATGTATCGTGGACAATGAAATTACTAATAATAAACGGTTCGAAGTAATGAGGTTTACTAATAATTAATTAAATTATCAGATAATAATAGCGTAGGTAACTACGAAGGTTGAAATACTGTAGCAGTTGAAAGAAGACAAATATTCGCAAAGTAAACTTACTTCATGTTTCTGATGTACACAGTGTAAAATGATTTCCTTGGAGTGTCACTCTTTAAAAGATAGTCACGCGACATAATAGGTATGTTGCCATTAGTTTTGCAAGCAACGTCTATTCTCTGCATTTCTCATATTATTCTAATTTAAATTCTCACCGACTGGTACGTTACAAAATAAATATCAGCAAACATTTGAGCTTTGTCGAGAATGTTTTAAGTTCTTTGTACTACAATCAGCAATTAATTGCTTTTCCAATTTAAATAAGCGAACTTACAATTAGTAATAGTTAACTTTGTATATGTAGTATGTCACGAAACATCTCAGGGAAAAACTGAGTTTCAAATTAAGTAAATTTTAAATTAGCTGTCTACTTTACAAAACAATTTTTATTAATTCACACCATTTCTGTTGCTGTCCGTGCATTTAGATAAAGATAAGTATGCTATTAGATGGCTAACTAGGTGGTTTGAAAAAAATTAGATAATACAATCAGATGATTACGGTCTCTCACGCACTTCAATGACTGTTCCCTTTTACTATAAAACCCAAAAAACGGCATTTATAAACTCATTAGTCCACTGAGCCTACTCAGTTCAGAGAAAAACCTCCTTTTCAGATGAACTAAAGAGATTATCGCATCTCCGATAAAATAACCGTTAGGTATGACGCCCACTAAAAAGTTGCCCGTTTGATATTATTTTAATCTGCTTGATACGCCCACGATTTCCTTATGAAAGGTAAATATAAAAATAACCAAAATAATGGAGTGGTTACTGTAACAGATAAAATAGAGTTTTGTTACGGTTTGATTTATTATATTTGTAAATATCATTTTTACAGTTTAATGCTCCGCAAGTAATATTTTATTTATTTGCATAATTAATGTTATTGTTTCAGGTGAAAAAGTATCTAAAAGTAATAAGCTGCATTAGCATAAAATTTATTTGTGTTATATTTTAAATTGAAACGATATTAAACAATAACTTAACTTATAAACTCATTTTCCTTTGTTTAGAATTAAACTGCTTTTGTGTAATTAAGTACAAATAATAATCATATAATATAAATAGTATAATATAATATAAATTATATCAATAGTTTGAAGAAGGAAATTTTTCTTTTTCGGTAATATGTAAATAATGCAAATAGTAGTTTAACCTAACAAAGTTTTTTCTTCTTTCTACAAAATAAACTCGAACTAAATGAAAACTATCCGTGAAAGTACTAAAACTTTTTGGTTTTATTGCCAAGTATTATTACTGGATAAACTTACAAAATAAAAGTTTTCAAAGGGCGACTGTAGCTGCGTTTAAATTTTCGCATTATCACTTTATAGTTAGAAATATTTTATTCATCTTCATGGAGCTGTTGAACTGATTATTTTATACATAATTTTCTGTATAATTATTTAACTGACAAGTTAAAGTACCCTGGGCATCAATAAATCTCAAATGTAATTTACAACATGAATTTAGACTTATATTGTAGTGGAAACAGGTCAAAGCACTTTGCAGTAAATGAATTATTAGATACTTGAAATTTTTTTAGCAATATGGCTATTATATGTTCTCTTGCTAGGAAAGGCAGATTATATGAGTTTCCGAAACATTTAATATTATCACAATATAGTTCACCTAACGCTCCATTATACGAAACAAGTGTTTCTAATAATATTTTCAAAAAACTTTAGAAATATGTGTGGAAGTTTAACTTAATGAAATTTTCTCTAAGCAGTTAAAATGTCAATTTAAGTAACATATAATTTAAAGTCTTGAAAAATTAGTAAAAACCGGAAAGATAATCAAAGAAATGAAACTAGAAAATGTTAAATTTGGACAAACTGTTGACAATATATTTGAGACCAAGAACTAAGGAAAACTCCTTTAAGCTGGTTAAATTTGTCTGATATGAAAAACTGAGATAGAACTCAGAATCAGTGGAACTAAAAACTTTGAAGTTTGTTTATTTCTAAAGCTGACAAACTAGTACCCTCAAGTAAGAAAGTTTTGGGCGCAAGTACAGTTGCCAATTCCATCCACTAGTTAACAAACGCACTATACAACAATATTTTCATTATAAAAGACAAACTACACTAGATGAAATTGATTTTATCAACTCTTGATGAACTTAGTATCGAGATGGCAGAAAATAAATGTATGTACTGTTAGTAATAAGATCATATCGAAGAAGTTGCTGTATAAAACTGGTTATTTGTCATGGGAAGTAATAATTTTATGAAATTTCTCTTCAACAATATAGACGAAATTCATTTCTGTATAATCAAATTTTAACCATCAACGAGAATTTACTAATTAATATGACATGGCATTAACTATAAGTTTCAACTTCAGGTTCTCAAGCACTGATATACGTACTTTTTCACTAGCGACATGAACTTAGTTTAGCACAGTTCCAAATTGTGAAAATGTGCTAGTTGCATGAAATGTACGCAAGCATGATACTAAATATTAAATATATTTCATTCCATTTTGATACTAAATGGCGGAATCAGTTAAAAGTAGGACAAACAATATTTAAAATGTAGTAATAAAGGATACCTGAAATAACAAAGTGAATAGGTATCCATCTTGTGTGTTTTTTTTCCATTAAAATCGACTTGTTCCATGATTTTTTCGAAAAATAATGACTAAAGAGCTGCTATTACAAAAAATACAATATATGTAATAGATTAAACGAGTCAAAATAGTCGTAAAAATCAATTGTAAATAAACATATGCATAATTTATATGAAATCTCCTGTAGTGCGGAAAAGAAATGGCAAATATTGTTATTAAACTTTTCTATTGAATCAAACTTTTCTCAAATGGCTGTCAGAATTAAATTACCGTAGTTTGAGAAGAACTTCCAAAGAACATCAAAGTTCACTCCCAGTAAAAATTTATACTGTAATCAAGATAGAGTCTATCTGATTTGTCAGAAGAGTATCCTTTGATATAAGTCACGTCAGCTGCGATAAACTTTTGTTCTCTTGACTCTTCCGATGGACAAACCCTCTAATTTGGTCTTTTGAGGGTTGTTCTATGCACTCCACAGGCACTTAAGTTCCGCCCTGCTCGTTAAAATAATTCACGTGTGCATTTTAAAAATAGAATTTCTTATTTATGTCTTATTTATTAATAAATTACAACCCGGTGAGATTATCAAGTCTGATTAACGCCGTCTCTGAAAGCAGACTTTCTAGAAACATCGATTTACTTGATGGATGTTCAGAGTATGAATCGTGAGCCCACGGGGATGCAAGATAAAGTAAATATTTAAACAATGCATAAGATGTTGGAAGTTTTAAGGATTACCTTTTAAAACCTTATGGCAGTTAGGAGGTCGTTTTGTAACGAAGGAGTATCTTTTGAGCACTTTAGTAAGTCTTCTCGCTTGTAAATTTTTCGCCAAGATACCAAAACTGTTTATGATAAAGTTTCATTTTCTAAATTACTAAGTTAAATGCGTTAAGGAGTGGTAAATTCAAGGTTATTTATGTGCTTAATTCTATTCCAAGCCGTACTTATCTTGCTTTGTTAAAACTTTCGCGATTCTTCCTGCCAATGGGTGAATGTAAAAATTAAATGAAAATTAACTTTTAGATTTAAAGATGCAATAGCTAAACCTACATAAATTACATAATTTTAGTCGTTGCACAACGAAATATACGATATCAGCTCGATAGTGTGATGTTAATTATTTTTCAATACGTGACAAACAAGTTGTTGAACGAGTTTAAATATAATCTTGAGTAACCTTTCTACTTTAATATACACACTATGTTGTAAGTAAATATACCGGGTGTTTCAATAAGGCTGGACACCGGCTGTATATCGGAAACCCTTGGCTCTAAAATTTTGAAAAAAAACTTTTATGACAAAAGTGTACCAAAGAAGTTCATTAAAAATATTTTTAGCTTCGAATTTCACCGCAAGGGAGCGTAGTAGAAAAATAAATATCAAAAACTCAATTTTCTTCTTAAATTCACGATAACATTTAAATTTTTTGACAAAAATTAAGTAAATTGGTAGTTATTGAAAAACTCGCCACCTGGTGGCTTTTCTTCATAATGCAATGGTAATCTACCGATGGATATCAATTAAGCCATTCAGTATTTTCAAATGAGACTAAAGTTATCAAAATCAGTTAAGTATTACCTAATTTGTCATACTTTATTGAGTTACGGAAATGTGTCTCCTCCCAACCTTCAATTGAAGAGATAGAGAAAAGTATTATTAACAAAAATAGTAGAGATTTTTTTCGTAAATAAAGAAAATGTTGTTGGATACCTATCATTCCATTTGAATTGAATTGCGGTAAAACTCGAAGCTCAAAATATTTTTAATGAACCTCTTTGGTTCACTTTTGTTCTAAAAGTTTTTGTTTCAAAATTTAAGAGTCAACGGTTTGATACACCCAGTATATACAGGGTGCGGCCTAAAAAACGCCGCAAGCCGTATCTCCGTTATTTATGGCTCGATTTAAATGAAACAAAAACTGGAATAAATCGTTTTATAAACACTACATGTGCATCTTAATTTAAATTTTTTCAAGGTCACATTCAAGATCAGATGACAAGCAATTTTATTTTTTCAAATCAATAGGTATATTTTTGTAATTTTATTCTGAAAGAGATTTTTTTACTGAATCCAACAGTGTATCACACATTAGAATTCATTTTACAGTAACTTCGCAAATAAATAAATAAAATATTTGGAAACTTCTTCTTTTAAAAAAATCAGGTATGCCATGGAAAACAATATTTATTACACGTTGTCATTTAAGTTTTTTGTATTTGCTCGTTTTCTCTTTGGAAAACGAAACTATGAATGACAGTCCGACTTGTTGCAAGTCTACTTTCAATGTAATAAAAATAGTTATGAAGCAGCACGAGTTTACGTCTTCAAGAAAATCCACGAACGTCCACAAGAGAAGTTGCTGGTGACCTTGAAACATCGGAAAAACAGTACAATCGGTATTGAAGAAACACCATTTCTTTCCCTACACACCCCAAAAAGTTCAAGCTCTAGAAGTAAATGATCATGCAAGAAGGCAACAATTTTGCCAATTTTATCTTAATAAGTTGCAAGAAGACCCGATATTTTACCGAAAAATCATTTGGTCTGACGAATGTACCTTTAGTAATAATGCAATTTTCAATAGGCACAATCATCGATACTGGAACCAAGAAAACCCTAGAGTTATTGTAGAGAGTAATAACCAGAGACGTTTCAGTGTCAACGTGTGGTGCAGTATTTTTGGAGACCAATTAGTTGGTCCATTTTTCATAGATGTCACGATAAATGAAGAGAAATATCATTAATTTTTATCAGAAGATTTAGATAATTTTCTGAATAATTTACCGCTAGCGGATCTAAACCGAATTTGCTATCAGCAAGATGGGGCTCCCCCACATAACGCGGGAATTAATGTTGATTGGATTAACAGAAAATTTTAACCAAGATGGTTAGGAACATTTGCCCCATTAAACTTTTGGTTCTGGGCCTATTTAGAGGACAAGGTGTATTTGACAACTCCAGAAAATGAAGAGGGATTAAGGGAAACGATCATCGACACTTGTAGAGAAACACCTCGTACGTTTATATTAAATGCAAGTCGTGGTGTAGCTAGAAGGTGGCGGCCACTTGTAGATAGTTTTTTCCTTTTGCGTTGTGTAGTTTTTAAATTTAACATTAAAATAATTTCAACATTTTGATTGTTTTCCATATCACAAAAATTTAAATGACAACTTGTAATAAATATTGTTTTCCATGGCATACCTGATTATTTTGGAAGAAGAAATTTCCAAATATTTTATTTACTTATTTTCGAAGTTACTTTTAAATGAATTCTAATATGTGACACTCTGTTGGATTCAGTAATAAAATCTCCTTCGGAATCAAAATAGGTTTGAAAAAATAAAATTGATTATCATCTGACCTTGAATTTGACCTTGAAAAAATTTAAACTATGGTGCACATGTAGTGTTTATAAAACGATTTATTCCAGTTTTTGTTCCATATAAATTGAGCCATAAATAACGGAGATACGGCTTGCGGCGTTTTTTAGGCCGCACCCTGTATATACATATATATATATATATATATATATATATATTATTTGAACGTTCCTTCAATTTAAATAAATCAAATGCCAATTTCCAAAAATATGTGAGACATTATATTTTGCTGTGCGCAACTTTACATTTAGTCATCAATGATAAGAACTGAATAAGGTTTGATTCGCTAGAAAACGACCGTTGACTTGATATTTTTTTCAAATCATTAATTAGTTCGATTTCTTAGATGTATGCATAAAATGCAATGGTACTGTTAAAAATCCCAATCAGTAGCCTCGGAATCAGGGCGGGAAAGCCTGGAGATTGGGATACGGTAAAAAGCGAAGGCTGTAATTAGAACCGTTTTTACCGCATATATTTTTTTAATTTTAAACGTATATTGTAAATATTCCTAAGTTCAATAAAAAAAATAATAAAGTTAATCAGTCAATGTATTGTAGGGCACGCAACCAACCGTACTCTCTTTTTTATTACTAAATTAACATAAATGTCAAATAATTTGTATTATCAAGGATTCCTGGGATAAATACTACAACAATACATTGACTAATTGGCATTATTCTTTTTAACAATAAATATAGGAATATTTACATTGCACCTATGTTCAAAGCTATAAGAAAATTGCCGTTATGAAAATATGAATTTATTTCATATTTGATTTAAATTAAAAAATGTAAATATATTTTTTATTCAATTTTAATTAAAGGTGGCGTTTCTCGGTTCTAAAATCTGGACGAAGAATGAAATATTTCGTCCGCGCGGCCCAAAAATAAATATAACTGGAGGGCGTATATGTGCCATGGAAACTAGTAAACAAGCAATTAGTTAGTAATGATTCTTCAAATTTCTTTAATTTTTTTCAAGTGAATACATGATCAGAAAACTTCAAAAACCTTTGTTTTTTAATCAAAATACAGTATTAACAATAAAGATAATTAATTCTTTGTAGTACCGATTTTCTATTCTCCGATATGCCCTTTCGTAAACTTATCTTGATTTTTGCGGCACTAACTCTAAAGAAGCCTTATCGGCGATCTCACGCAAGTCAGGAGGGGAACAAATTATTGCATCGTCGTCATTCGACATTTTAATTTTTCTTAATTAAGTATGTAATTTTTAATCAAACGTCACTTTGACAACTGGCACAATGTTTGGTGGCAACTCCACTAATTTAATAATTATAATCTATTCTTTTAATTTCTTGTAATCTCTTGCAATTGAATAAAAAATCATGTATGCTACATGGCCGAAAAGAATATTTCGGACCCTTGCTCTTGCCGGACTCGGCGTTGCCTCGTTCGGCAATTTTCAGCAAATCACCCAAAATATTTTATTTTTCGGCCTTGTAACATAAATAACTATTGTTTTATTTGGAAGCTATTCTGCATATTGTCCAAATATTAACAATTCTTATTTTCCTATTTTCATATCTGTTAAGCATTTAGTAATATGTAGTTACACAATTCGTCGTACTGCCAAAAATAATATTACTTTCGAAGTTTATTTCAGTGCCATTAAAAATCATAAGGTATGTAATGACAATTTAAAGATCAAATTAGACCAAATGAGTAGGCTAGTTACAAACCCGGCCATCTCCATACACGGTTTTGGTCGGTTTTGTAACTAGACGTCTTTGTAAAAAAACTAGCTTTTAAAATCGATTTTTACATTACTTCTAGTCATTTTTGTAACATACTATCTTTGTCATTCCATTCCATGGACAAAACATGATACAAAAGCGCACTCATCCCAATTTATGAAAAAATGTTCTTTGGTCGAGTTTGTAACTAGCCTACTCAAATATACCCGCAACAGAACATGTTGCAATTTAATTTAACCAATTGACAACTGCATTTTTACTTTTTTAATTATAGCTATCGGGAACATAGATGCACACATACACTCATACGCGAAAGTTTTTATGGAAATGACAATTTTGAATTGAGGAGACCCCAAAAATGATTTCAAAAGCTAGGCTACAATTAACTTTTCTTGATAAAATACCAAGAATTAGGCACTACTTTGAAATAAATTTTAATTTTCAACCCAAAAAAATGTTTCCGTATGAAAATATCTATTATGATTACACTATTACAATAAATTACTGTTATTGTTACCCTTTTGACTGATATAATTTACAACTTAATTTTACGGATTCATTTGAGTAGATTCTGTCAATATGCCAGTCATAATAGAGTGCACTGTTATGTTCAATATTTTTAATAAATGCAACTAGCACAATTTTCAATTACCTCTAACTTTGACAATTTCAGAGTATGATTTTTGTGGAAACTCCCAACAATTAAAATGTTGGTAAAAGTTTTAATTTATGTAGTTCAATTTTTTAAATTACTTTTCTTCCCCACCGTTATCCGTAATAGAGTTTTTTTTGTCGAGTCTTGCAGTTTTATATGGTTGTTTTTTTGTAATTTCAGTAAAATTACTTTCAGACTTAATTATTGTCTGCATAGTTTGTTAAATATTGTAAAGTTATTTTTGTAAATGCCATTACACAAGGTGTAACTAAAATAAACGGTTAAAAAAAAATCAAAAAGTTGTAATAACCCCGCCCCCCGTGTTCGGAAACGCATTTCTTCCAAGATATTAAGCATTCAAGTTTAAACTATGGGTCACATTAATAATCTGCAAATCCTTGATTAAATGTTTAGTGTTACTAAGAAACGTGAAAAATGTAATTTAAATTACATAATTTAATTAATTAATCTAACACTATGTTAACAAACTAAAATCTAGATTAGATGTTCAAAGTGGCCTTCTTACGACTCAATGCATGCAAAGATTTCCGAGCGATTAACTATTTAATAGATTCACAAGCATGAATAACATCTTAGCCTAGCACACACACACACACACACGGGTTTATTAAAACTTTTTGATTCACTTTTTATCGTAGTTTGTCTAAAGTTTTTACCTCTGACTCATTATAAATTTAGCCAACGATGATTGCGAATTGCTCATGGTTGCTATAGGGGCAGTTAGAGGGCTGTAAAAAAATGTGTTTTCTTTTCTCTTTATATTAAAATTCCACCGCATCGGCGCACTAGGGCCATGCACAGTAGTTTTAAATTAGAATTTCATTACATAACTTGTTTAGTACATGTTTATTACTTTAATCATGTCTTCCATTTTTTGTCATATTTTGCGTCCTTTATCAAGTTGTTATATTTTGTTCATGGTTAGCAACTGTTGTTATTTATATGATATACAGGGTCTTTCACAACTCGCCCCCTAGAGAAAACTGACATGTGCCGACGACAATAGGTTGCAAGAAAATGCAAACGAAAAACAATTAATGGCTTGCATAAGAGAGTTGTGAGACATCTAAGTTCCACCAATTCCAGAAAGGGAACTCTCAGGTGTTAATGTGAATAAAATCGATTGCTAAGGTTATAAATTGGCACAATTAAATAATGTCAGAATGACATGCCCGCTAAAGTGTCAACATCAACATGTTAGGTTAAGGCAGATGTCATTCAAAATGTCACACTCGCCATCATCTTAATCAAGTTTAGGTTTGTTAAATAAAACAACAAATGGCGGTTCTGAAAAGAACCTTTATTATAACGCGTGAACTTATGTTAAAAAGCAGGAGAAATGGTATAACATAATAATAACAACAGAAAAAACATAGCTAAGAGGAATCACGAAACGAGAAATAAATACAATCAGAGCAAGTGCTCAAAGTGGCCCCCATTCATTTGCAAGCATAACCGTGCCTGTCACAACAGACTCCGTTTAGAATTTGTAGCCATTTCAGGAGTAATTGTAGCAAAAGCTTCCTGAATGCGACCCCTGAGTTGCTCATCGGTATCAATAGGGTGCCTGTACACAACATTTTTAACGTGGCCCCAAAGAAAGAAATCCAGAGGATTTAAATCGGTGGACCGTGCAGGCCAGTTTTGTGGACCGCCACGACCTATCCATCGATCAGGATACTGTTGATCCAAAATTTCTCTAACTCGTCGACTGAAGTGTGGTGGTGCGCCATCGTGTTGAAATAAGTCGTTAATACGGAAAACAAGTGGAATGTCTTCAAGCAAATTTGGAAGTTCTGTGTCCAAAAAATTTGCATAAATGGCTCCCGTTAACCGTGCAGGAAATTAAAAAGGTCCTACCTAAAGAGGGAAGTTCGATGACATGTAAACTAATTTCTATTGCAGACATACCACACGATTGCCTAATAGACCAGCCCACAAATTTAGGGAAAATCTTTCTTGAAATGCTTTTGGAAATAGAGCATGCGGATTATAATCATTTCGAGATAATCAGCGGCTGAATACATGATTATGGGCAGATTAAAACGTTTTGACTTCACTTTATCAAATTTAATTTGACAGTGACATTTAAAAAAAAACCCAGGCACCCACATAATTTTAAAGATTTGCTTTTTTATTATAACCTAGTAACGTAAAATTACGACACACACCTTGAGGGCGCCTGTCTCTGATTGGTTAACTTCAAGATGTCTTTTCTCAAATAGGTACCTTTCAAGTTAGATTTTATTTTCTTTACACACATCTTAATGCCGTCGCGCGTTTCCTCATTTTCCCTAGGGCGCGAGTTGTGAAAGACCCTGTATGTGAGAGTAAAATTTACGATCAAACGTTCAACACGTATTTTTATTTGCTCCACAAAATCAACATATACAGTCCATTGAAAATCATTATAGAGGCGTTTTTGGGAATACCAACAAACGCAGAGCTACATAACTATAACAAGACCGAATTAATAGGGATTAACTGGATAAGTAAAATTGGTTTGATCACTGCATTAATCACTATCACTTATAAGCACGTCTTGGGGTAGCCTTGGTTTTAGACGAAGGTTTGTGGATCACTGTCCAAGCATGTAGTAACCAGTAGCTGGGCAAGTCCCTAGGTTATTGAAAAACTTTTTGGTAGTGGCTTTTATAAAATCCTGGATGTGCGGCATGTTCAATTCTTGGTGTAGTTGGTTGTGTTTTCTTTATTTATGTTGGTAGTAATAAGTGCATAATAACATAAACTATACAATTTTAACAGAATATTGAAAATAAAGCTATTCTCGTGGGAAGTTTCTTCGACAGAAGCGTTTTGTGCTATATTTTCTAATTTCGGAGCGACATTCCAAATATAACCGTAAACTAACAAATGTAAAATGCCAACATCAGTCCGACAGTGTCGTACACTGAACGTTCAAGGGACGTCTCGTAAACTTAATGTGCTATTTGGGTATCCATTGTATGTGTTAAACACGCGTTCGAGATAGTTGTATGGTTAGTAGGTTATACTATCTTATTAGGTGTAGTTAGTTAGATTAATGAACGCAGTTAGTTACAGTAAGAAGTTATTTAAACAATAATGTGACTTACAATTTAGTTTCAACTTTTATATTAGTATTGAATGTGTTTTTAAAAAGACACTTGTATCCTTCCCCAAGTAACACAGGACGTCCAATGGACGTACATGCTGGTCCATTTCTTATCCATTTATGGACGATCCACAAGCGGATCTATAATGGACGTCCAAGCTCATCCATAAATGTACATTACAGCAATGGATATAAATGAGACGTCCACTGGATGTACATTTATGGACTTTATCTGGACGTCCATCAACGGATCAACATGGATGTCCATTGGACGTACATTTATGGACATAAACGGACAGTACATAAACGGATCAGTATGGACGTTCATTGTACGTACATTCATGTACTTAATTCAATCGCTCCGTAAACGAATTTGAAAAAAAATTGGAACTTTAACTAAAAGCATTATTAAACTCACTACTTTATTACTTTATGATTTTGAGTTTATGAAGAATACGTTGTTTTGATATCCTGATTAGATCTACGAGATAAGGAGTTTCTAGCGAATTATGAATTAAACTATTGAACGAATTTTTAGCAATTCGTATGTAAAATGCGATATAAAACTTTGTTTCGTTTCAGTTACCTGTAAATAAAGTTTTGATCAAATTTGATAAAATCTGAATTCGGTAATTGTATTAATAGATTATAAATATCTTTAAGATATTTAAATTTAAAATTTTTTGTATGAATAATGTGAGATTTGAGATTTTAATAAATTTATTACTTAAAAGTTTGAAGGTCATGGGTTGTAATTGCGAGACTAGGTAAAGTTTGTCATTTATTAATGTATCAGGTGTTGTAAATGTGCCAATGTCAAATTGAAGGCATATAATAGTCGGCGCCAGTGTTATTTGGGGATAAATTTTTGCGGATATTAAAAAATAAGGTCTGTAAAAACCTTTGTCGGTTGATTTTATTTCTGCACACAAAGGCAGATTGGTGTCACCGAATTTGTAAAGATTTGGAATTGCCTTAACAATGCTAAAGGAAACTTTCACCAATTTCAGATCTACGAGATAAGGAGTTTCTAATGAATTATTAATTAAACTATTGAACGATTTTTTAACAATTCGTATGTAAAATGCGAGATACAACTTTGAATACAAATTTATAACTGCTAATTATTTCAAATTTTGTTTAACAATTGTTTAGTTTCAGTTACCTGTAAATAAAGTTTTGATAAAATTTGCCTCTATTGTGTTTAATAATCAAAAAGTTGTTTGATTCCGTCACTAATCAAATTGACCCCATTTTAAGTATGAAGTTGATCACTAATTATTTTAAGTATAATTTAATTTAGAAACGAACAATCAAATTTTTTTTACTACAATTCATTAAGTGATACATGTTTACAACTAATTATCACGTTAATAAACTTTGTAGGATCTGTCTCGTTTTTAAAAGAAATGGAGTGAATTAATTAGATTTTTGAACAACTTAAATTGTAATTGTATCAATAGATTATAAGATATTTATACTTAAAAATTTAAAGCAATACATTCAGCTATTTATTATTCTCACCCTGGATAGGCGAATGTACGTGTCCCCTTGAAATTTTATGGCAGGGTTCGGAATTTTTTTGTTCTATCGGCTCTCGGGGCAATGAACCATCTTTCAAGTAACCGATGTATTTGGTGCTGTAAAATTATTTCGTCAGTTGTAGTGAGTGGAGTGCACTTGGAAGAATTTTTGGAGACTGCCGTAAGTAAAAATGGCAATGTATTTAACTTTTCTAAAAATATTTGTTACATGTTTTAGGCAACTCACTCTTGGGAGAAATAGTTTATTATGAATTTACGAAACAAATCCCAAGTCCGTTTGATAATACCTACATGAATTTGTATTATGCAATTTGAATTATGCAAGGTTGAAGAAAAAAAGGCGGTTTTGTAATTGCGCTTTGATTATATTGGTAAGTTTAAATGATTTTAAGAAAGGGGTGTCTAATATTTTCTTTTTTTAGATAGTGTAAATTAGTTCCTCCGAAAGGGGCATTAAAACTGGAATGGAAAAATTGTAGTGAAGAACCGGTGTTGTTTTGAAATGACTTTTTTCAAAGTTTCTAGTTGTTTAATTTGTTAATAATTAGTTAAATTCTGTATGGTAATTATTTTTGAATGTGTATATTTTTGAAGGTTAAGTTTCTAGTTATGTAGTTTGTTAATAGTTAAAGTTAAATAGGTAAAGGTGTTCACTGCATATTATTTTTAAATTTACATATTTCTTTATGCTTATTTTTGAAGAATAAGTTTCATGTTGTTTAATTTGTTAATAATTAGTTAAATTCTGTATGGTAATTATATTTGAATGTGCATATTTTCTAAGGTTAACTTTCTAGTTATTTACTTAGTTTGTTAATAGTTAAAGTTAAATAGGTAAAGTTGTTCACTGCAAATTATTTTTAAATTTACATATTTCTTTGTACGTATTTTTTAAGAGTAAGTTTCATGTTATTTAATGTGTTAATGGTTAGTTTTAATTGTTAAAGTTCGTTATTGTAACAATTTTTGAATTTATAAATTTTTTTAAGGTTATTTATTTTCGAATATATGCTTTTTTCCCTTTTTTTTTAGTTATTTATTTTTTAATCCCACAACGTTTATAACTACGTCCATTAATGTACATAATTCGGGTCCAAATGGACATACATAAGACGTCCAGTGAACGTCCAAAACGAATCCGTTTACAATCCCAAACACGTCCAATAAGCGTTTGTCGATGGACGTCCATGAACCGGCACGATATGGACGTACATTGAACGTCCGAAAAGATCCCAAATGTAGTCCCAAAAACGTCCACAAACTGACGTCCAGATGTACGTCCAATTTAGTCTCAAATTGGACGTCCATTGGACGTACAGTGATCCGTTTGTGTACGTCCAATGTACGTCCATTGGATGTACATGTGTTACGTGGGTCATTGATGAAGCTGGATGCTTTCCAAAATATGCCCATTGTCAGTATAATGAAAGGTAATTTGAAAATAAACTCGTTGCATTATATATGTAGAAAGTGTAAGTTTTGGTCAGTATAGTTATAATTTACGTTAATTGAAGGTTTAGGTATACAGTGTTGCCCCGATAATCGCGATTAATCAAAGCAATGCCAATCGCTAATATCACAATACACGGATTGCGAAATTGATTGAAAAGCATATCAACACATTCCTAGGTATTTTTCCCCAACACTTTTCCAAAGCCTTAGTTGGTAGTTTTCCGAATACCTTTTGCGTTCAACAATATTTAATAAATCTCATTTTGTCTGCCTACAGTGATTGCGATAACTTTCATCCATGGTGCAATACTGAACTGATGCATGACTGCTTCAACTGCCGATTTCCATTTATACTTTATAACGTAACTTGTACTGTTTCTGTTATCAGTAATTCAAGTAAAGAATTCCTTAGATCTTCCTCAGAATGTTGAATTGTAACAGACATTAAGTGAAAGACGTAGGTGGAAGAAATACTGTCATAAACTGGCAATCATCGTTTATTATTTCTTTGTCATAACTTATTGCAGTATCGAAGAGAAAAAGGGTTTTTTTCGGGTAAATTTTAACATCGTGGAGATGGTTTTATTTCTTCAACGAATATTTACAGATGTTATAACATAAACTGAAAATCCGGATTACCAAAGCCATAAAAAATCCATAATATAAAAAATGTGCAGCCCGCATCACCGTAGGTTTCGAATTGTCAATAACTCGGATCATTGTACGGATTTAACTTTAATTTAGCATACAAGAGTTTTAAGGCTGCTGCGTGTTTCGTATTAAAATCTCAACGTAATACCAACATATCTACAACGATAATTTCAGTGGATAAAATGTATAAATCTCGTTTTCGTATCTGCTTTGTCATTCGTGAAAATAATCTGTAAGATTTTTTATCGTCAAAAAAGTGGCTTAAGACGATGCACTATATGGATTAGTGTAGGATGAACGAAAAGAGTTATGTTGGAGTATAATCGCAAACTGTAAATGATGGTTTCAATCACGTCAACTTACAGTGTTGCGTCCGGTTGGCCGAACTCGAATTACACGTGATATCCATTCCCGGATTTACAGATTAGTTTCACTTTATATCTAGTAGACTAGAATACATTTACTTTTATTTTACACCGCATTTGGTTAGTATATTTATAATCCAGTGGAACGGATTTTTATTATATTTAACCCAAAGCGAGCATGTAATTCACTGAATGACTCGGAAAACTAGGGCATTTTCCGTAGAGAAAACTTGTAAGTCAACAGAGTTTTCTCTGTAAATATATACCATACGCAACGATAATATTACAGTACATATGCGGATAAGTTGATCCAGTTGGATAAGCAAAGCACAGTCGGGTGAATTTGAATAATATCAATTGGAAAAACTTTACATACATCCAAGATGACATGCGAAGAAATGTCGTCTGATTGATCGCCGGGAATATATGATTGGTTTTACAAAATGGTCTCGAGAATTTCATCTTTTTCGCATACTTTCGTGTATTTTCTGGATTTATAGATATACTTTTGTGAATAATTCTACCCGCAGATTGGCGTCTTCAAATGTCACAACCGCGAACGCAGTGAATTGATCATCATTCCTTCCAATATCCTTCCTGCATGATGCAGTGCTTTACTCGGAAGCCTTACTCGAACTGCTTCCTTTTCCGCAGTTAGACTATTGACTTTGTCAAGTAGGAGAAAATTGGTACTATGATTACAAGTTGTTTTTTGATTATTCACTTTATTATTAGTAAATGTAGGTTTGTGTAGAGTTATCCTAGGTTTTCGGTTAAACATTAATTTAAAACAAAAACAAAAAACAAAAATATAGAAAAACTAACTTCCAAACAATAGCAGAAGAATCTTACTCCTCGAATATTGCAACCTGTTCCAACATCTTGAACGCTATTTAGTTTTCTTTAGCTCTCTAAAACCTCACAATAAAAAGACTTACTACAACACCATCACTGTTGACGGGGAATTCTGGAACGAATCGACATTTTTCTTATTTAAATAACAAGCGTTACAGTTGGTTTTGGTACGAATTTTTTGAATGCGTAGTGTAAAAGTGTTTGAGGAATTATTTTTGCATAAATATATTTTTAGGAAATTTTGGAGATGGTCGGTTTTGGAACTAGACGACTAAATGGAAGAATATTGAAAAAGGTTTTATTTAAAAAATGCTATAGTATAGACACTATACATTTTAATGAAATTCAAGTTGGCACACAACAGAATTTAAGTAATAAGTTCAAGAAGATATTCAATCCCTTCATTACTTAAGGCTAGACGCCCGGACCCGAAATCGTTCTTTTAATTTCCTACGCTTATTTTTTATCAAAATCTTATCAAATTTGTATGAAATTAAATTATGATAATATGTAGTACGATTGTATTATACTTGTCGAGCGTCGTCATAGTATTGCAACAGTAAGATATTTGGTGCAACCATGATTACTGGGAAATGAGCGATTTAAGAAAGCCTCTTCCTTTAACATTGGCCAGTTTAGCATACGTTGTCGTAGTTTAAATTTTATACCAAAAACAGTAAAACGCCCACTTGAAAAATGAACTGGCGGAACCGAGCGTCTTAACGGGTTTTACTTTAAAAAATGTTTAAAATTGCGGTCAGAAAAATAAACTAACAAGAATATTATCAAGGGTAATATAATAAGTGGTACGCTTATTATCGAAAAATTTTTTGAAATGCCACGAATATCAGTCCCAACGACGAAAATACAACGAGTGCGTAGCACGAGTTGTATTTTCTAAAGATTGGGGCTGAATGAGTTGGCATTTCAAAAAAATATCGATTCTTAAGCGTACCACGAATTATATTTAGGAAGAGAATATATTGAGACACACACATTAATTAACAAAGATACATTAAATGCATTCTCCCCAGCGTTTCTTTTGACAATTATTTTCCATAATTCAAAATTAAACCCGTCACACACGAAGATTGAACCGTTATTTAAAACAGGCGCCCGCGTTTGTGATTGAACGTGACGTCACCGTTTATGGGCGGTGCAGGCTGCACTGCATGTTTCAGCACGAATATTTTGGTTTGTATTGGAAGTAGTCATAACAACGGGGAGTAGTAGCGTACCACAGCGAAAATACAAAAGTGACAATACAACAGTATTGTATTGTCACTTATTAATAACCAACAACAACACTGAATTTCAATGGTGATTTTAGTCGAAATTATATTCTCATAACAGTAAACTTGGAAACCTCCAGCACATCCACCATTAGTGTAAAGTCATACTAAGACAGCACAATAATTGGCTTTGGGTTGGCTGAAACCAAAGTTAATTATAGTACAATACTGTAAACCGCCACTAAAGTTCAAACCAATAGTGTTGTTTGTCTATCTATCCTTTTCAAAGATTTATAATCGATTTTATTAATGAAATTATAATTGAATAAATAATTAATAATGTTTTCCTTTAAACAAACTCAATATGTTTTGTGCCGAAATTTGTTTTTGTCTGTTATACAACAGGATCAATTCATTAAACTGTCATTGTTTGAAATAAAAATAAATGTATTATGGAACAATCAACATCATTTCTATTGAAAAGTTAAAAAAGAGGTTAAAGGTTAAATCGATGATGCAAAAGTATAATGGAAAATTTAGAAGTATATTATCAAACAATTTGTTTCATTAAAAAGCAATCTTAGAAACTTTTATCCAACTTTGAATTTATTGAAGCGAATAAAATATTGTAATCACATAAAAATGAGACATTTGGGAGTATTCCGATCCGACTTTGAATAATTTGTACGAGGACCGCTGAAAAGTTCTTGTTGGATCGAAACTTGTTTAGAAAAAACTCACAATTTCTTATTAAACTTAAAAGTCCACAAAAGATTTTATGTCGGCAACATTTCCCGACTAAAAATGAAAAACAGATTGAGATTTGAATCTAGGTCAGCCGTACTGTGGAAATCACTAATGCGGTAATTACAATTTTCTGTAAAAAAGTTCATCTGAAATTACGTCTTCTATAAATCAAATCATCTGTAAAACCTGCACAGTCTGTAAACCGCGAATCGTCACGCGCTTCGACGGGTTCCTCGACATTTCCTGCGATCATCCTAAGTAATGTGAATTGAAATCCCTGCAGTCAGCAAACATTGACGTGACAACGGGCTGGTAACAATGTCATCATGATCGGTTTCAGTCAGGAGTGACTAACCAAACTCGATAAAATCAATCTGATTGCTGAGATGGTCTTGCACTAAAAGCCTTTATCCGGACAGGTTTCTCGTTAAACTGTCCTCACGTGTAGATTTTGGCGATCCCTGCTCAGCTATATCCAACTGCAGAGAAAGATAAAAATATTTCTAGAAAGGATACGTAATTTTTTATCGCAAAAACCTATTACATATACACAAACGTTTCGTGTCTGATCTATTCTGATATTGCTACATTTTAAAAGCAGATTCGGATATTAGTATTTTAAAGTAGCTTTATCTCGCTCATCCCGAACGAATCTTTGAAAGATAAGCGAAAGGGTGATGAGATTTAACTTGACTATCTCATATTTTTCGATTTACTTCCGGGTAGCGGGCATTGTCTAGACGTGTTACAACTTAAGGTTAATTAAACTGTAGACTTTATTATTATACACTGAGCTTACTGACGTTGGCTAAGGGGATTATTACCTTGTTCCCGATTAATGTTGTGACTTTCCGAGAGCTTCGGCAAAACCGCTGAGTTTGTATGTAAGTAATAGGTTCTAATGTGATTTTATGTTATTATGTTGGTTGTTCTTTAAAATTTGTGTTTTTAATACGAGTTTATTTTATTCGTTACTTTTACCGACAATGTAAATATAATTCTAATAAATTATTAAAATTCTGGTGCGAGAGCTTTCTAAAAAGGGATTACAATTACTGTAATACCGGAAATTTATGAGTATGTTTTAAAACTATTGATTCAATAACTTTGTAAAGTTAATACCAAAATTAAAATAAAGTGTATGCATTAGTTATTACCATACAATATTTGGATTAAATATCCATTAAACAGTAATAACATTTCAATTTATGATTGATGATGCACAACTTTTAATTTTTAAATTGCTTTCGTGCGATTATTGCACATTGGTTAATGGAAAATGTGAGTTTGAGTTTACCAACTGCATTTTATAGAATTTTCATGTTTCGTAAGATCTTCCTCAAAAAACTTAGTTAAGCGACAGGAGTATTGATATTAAAGTTTCTCTTTGTTTATTAGGCATAGTGTAATTTTGTATCTTGTCTAGACATTTTACAAGAAGAACATTATTTCCACGAGAAGAATTTAATTGAACTACTCCCATCATTTCGATAACGTCAATAAGTCATTGAAAGAAATTAAAGGGGGATATAAATATCATTAATTTCATCGATTTAAATAACACAGACAAACATGTCAATAATGATGACGAATTGAGGCTGCTTTATTGTGCAGGGTCCTCCAATGTTAATAGTCACCCAAAAAAAAAAAATAATTAATTAATCAATCAATCAATCAATTGCTATGTATGTATTCAGTGTTTAATAAGCTACGATCTGTTGTTAATTCCGTTTTCAGTTTTGATCAACTGGCGTCATGACGCTCCCTTATGTCGTTTTTCGTAAATTTTTCGACCTTTTCTTTTCATAAATCTTCTATTTACAATTTATTTTTTTAATATAAAAATATTAGAATCTTGTTACCTTTTTGTTGAAATTCGCCGTTATTCGATTTCAAGTTGTCTGAACAAGTATTATAAAATTACAAAACTTTCTGGAGAACAAGATATCACGGAGATGTCAAGTAGTAACAACACGTGTTCAGTATCAGGGGCGTATTTAAATTTTGAAATTTTAGATTTACAAAAAGTCACTGAAACGCGGGCTGCTGCTCGCTTCAAATAACTGAACACAACTAATACGAAAACAGCGTAATATGAAAGTACAGTAAGAATGTTTAACCAAACCCTCTTATGAAGAAGAAGGTACTACGAAGTCATTATAGGTAAAAAGCGTTAATTTTTACCGGACCTGACAACGCGTTACGCCGTCCAGCTGATTTTAATACTTAAGTATAAGCACCGTTTTCTTGTATTGTACTATTTAATCTGCTACGCATCGATAAAATTGTATTCCTGATAAAATCTTGCGGAATAGCATTCCACTCCATTTTAGTTCCCTAAATTAATTGATTTCAATTTTGTGGTTTAAATTCGTACTTTTATAATTTCTTTGTAATATATCCCCAAATATTTTCTATTGGATTAAAATCCGGAATTCTGGCAGGCAGAACTTCCACTTCATTCTGTTGAAACCAAGTTCGAGCCACATTAGAAATATGAACGGGGGAGTTATTCTACAACAATTTATTATTTCAAATACCTAAGTAGCATATCGCTTGCTTAGAATTATAGGGTTCTATGTTACAATTTTTCAAAAATTGAGATTTTCATACCCAAGATTCTATGTTGCTTGCTCTTCCATCTGATAGGACACTCATGGCTCTATGTAGCTCCCCGATTATAATATTAACGCAAATAACTTAGAATTTTCAACGGAAGGTATTGTAGTTCTGAAACTTCAAGTGCGTTTTTCCCAGAAAGTTGTTTTTGTAACATAGAACCCTATAATTCTAAGCAAGCGATATTTGAAAAATTATTACCTAGTGAAAAATAAATTCTTCATTGAACCTTTCTCTAACAGATGGAAACATCATTTCATTCATTATTTGAATATACTTCGGTCCGTTCAAACGTTCATCCACAACAAGCACAACTCCAGTCCCCTAGTGAAATCAACCCCCGTACATGAACTGACCATCTACCACTATCTGTTTTTTGTCAATAGGATTCTTCATAGCGTTGATCGCTCCGTTTGTAGACTTTCAGTCTAGTATCATTCGTTGATTGTAAATTTTTCTCATCCAGAAACACTACTTTTCGCCAGTACTCGCTATCACGATCAACGAAATTGTTTTCAAATTTTAACCTTCCTAGTATATTTTGCTCCCTGAGTCGTGGTTGTTGAACAGCTACGCAGATTCAAAGCCCTGCATCTCGAATCCTTTTTTGAGCAGTGCGAATGCCAGCCGGAAAATGGGTTTCTTCTTTGGCCTTAATGGACGTGGAAAACGAATGCTGCGCTACAAATTCAACCAATGCGTTGCGTTGTCTTCATCGTCCCCAGATTTTTTGGAGTTTCCCATTTTTGGTATAAACTAAATGAATGGGTTACTGTTGAAAAGGGATAAGTCAATTTTGGCCATTTTCGAGTAATAAGGAATTGCTAATATTTCTAGGTAGGTAAACGTGTAACTGAATTGTTACATACTGTCTTAGTGCTAAATGAGAATAGGTCACTGAGATGACTTCTTGTAATAATGAAATTCTGGTTGTATTACTGGTTTTTATGGACTATCTCGAAACATTAAAAAGTGACTTATCCCATTTTAACAATTCGTTTTCTGTACATCGTAACTGACTATACCAGTAAACAATTAACAAAACACATCAAGTATCATTTCGTATTTACAAACTTTCATCTTCGTTAATAATAGCCTACATTATGTGATCTTTAAATAATATACTATTAGTTTACATCAACATTTTGCCTGTGAACCACTTCAATTGATTAACAGATACAAATACAACGGTAATTTTCAAAGTAGGGATCAATTCGCTACTAATAAATATTTATTGTCTGCTCAAAAACTCCTTCAATTACATGAACAGATAAAAATGAGGGGAGGGGGGTGTCTCGAAAAATCTTACACAATAGATAATAAAATTTTGATTTACCTAAGAGTTTTCAAACCAATTAAAACGCTACTATCAGATCAGAAAACTGCGTTTAAAATTGAAATGCAACACTTTTTTATTTTCCTATTCTTTATGAAATTAAATAGGCCTACTACTTCAAATTAGTTTCGAATTAAACATTTATTTACAGGAACAAGAAATCCTTTAATTACCCACGTAACACATGTACATCCAATGGACGTACATTGGACGTACACAAACGGATCACTGTACGTCCAATGGACGTCCAATTTGAGACTAAATTGGACGTACATCTGGACGTCAGTTTGTAGACGTTTTTGGGACTACATTTGGGATCTTTTCGGACGTTCAATGTACGTCCATATCGTGCCGGTTCGTGGACGTCCATCGACAAACGCTTATTGGACGTCGTTGGGATTGTAAACGGATTCGTTTTGGACGTTCACTGGACGTCTTATGTATGTCAATTTTGACTCAAATTATGGACATTAATGGACGTACTTATAAACGTTGTGGGATTAAAAAATAAATAAATAAAAAATAGAAAAAAGCATAAATTCAAAAATCAATCCCCTTCAAAAAATTCTAAATTCAAAAATTGTTACAATAACTATCTTTAACAAATAGAACTAACCATTAACAAATTAAATAACATAAAACTTATTCTTCAAAAATGCGCATAAAGAAATATGTAAATTTAAAAATAATTTGCAGTGACCAACTTTACCTATTTAACTTCAACTATTAACAAATAACCTTCAAAAATATGCACATTCAAAAATAATTACCATACAGAATTTAACTAATTATTAACAAATTAAACAACTAGAAACTTTGAAAAAAGTCATTTCAAAACAACACCGGTTCTTCACCACAATTTTTCTATTGCAGTTTTAATGCCCCTTTCGGAGGAACTAAATTTATACTATCTGAAAAAAGAAAATATTAGACACCCCTTTCTTAAAATCATTTAAACATACCAATATAATCAAAGCGCAATTCCAAACCGCCTTTTTTTCTTCGACCTTGCATAATTCAAATTGCATAATACAAATTCATGTAGGTATTATCAAACGGACTTGGGATTTGTGAGTTGCCTAAAACATGTAACAAATATTTTAGAAAAAGTTAAATACATTGTCATTTTTACTTACGCCAGTCTCCAAAAACTGTTCAAAGTGCACTAACTCACTACAACTGAAAGATGGTTCATTGCCCCGAGAGCCGATAGAACAAAAAAATTCCGAACCCTCTCATTCAAGGTTACGGCGCGCATATTCGCCTCTCCAGGGTGAGAATAATAAATAGCTGAATGTATTGCTTTAAATTTTTAAGTTTAAATATCTTATAATCTATTGATACAATTACAATTTAAGTTGTTCAAAAATCTAATTAATTCACTCCATTTCTCTTAAAAGCGAGACAGATCCTTTATGCAAAACTTCAATTATTTCTTGAAAATACCTCCCCAAATTGAAATCAAAATACCGGGCCACTTTGAGTTAAAAGAATTTGTTATTGTGTATTGTAATTATAAATATCTATTCATGAAAATTGCTCACATAAAATTGTCACGAAAACTACGTTTTACTAGTAATTTGAGTAATATTGTTTAGTTGTGGATGAAATTGGTGAAAATTTTCGTTACCATTGTTAAGGCAATTCCCAATCTTTACAAATTCGGTGAGACCAATCTGCCTTTGTGTGCAGAAATAAAATCAACCGACTAGGTTTTATCTTTAAAAAAATCCAGATGTCGTACATACTTCCCTCGGCAAGACTGCAACAGACCTTATTCTTTAATATCAGCAAAAATTTATCCCCAAATAACACTGGCGCCGACTATTATAAGCCTTCAATTTGACATTGGCACATTTACAACACCTGATACATTAATAAATGACAAACTTTACCTAGTCTCGCAATTACAACCCATGACCTTCAAACTTTTAAGTAATAAATTTATTAAAATCTCAAATCTCACATTACTCATACAAAAATTTTTTAATTTAAATATCTTAAAGATATTTATAATCTATTAATACAATTACCGAATTCAGATTTTATCAAATTTGATCAAAACTTTATTTACAGATAACTGAAACGAAACAAAGTTTTATCTCGCATTGCTAAAAAATCGTTCAATAGTATAATTAATAATTCACTAGAAACTCCTTATCTCGTAGATTTAATCAGGATATCAAAACAACGTATTCTCCATAAACTCAATGTCATAAAGTAATAAATTAGTGAGTTTAATAATGCTTTTAGTTAAAGTTTCAATTTTTTTTCAAATTCGTTTACGGACCGATCGAATTAAGTACATGAATGTACGTACAATGAACGTCCATACTGATCCGTTTATGTACTGTCCGTTTATGTCCATGATTGTACGTCCAATGGACATCCATGATGGACGTCCAGATTAAGTCCATAAATGTACATCCAGTGGACGTCCCATTTATATCCATTGTTGTAATGTACATTTATGGATGAGCTTGGACGTCCATTGGACGTCCATTATAGATCCGCTTGTGGATCGTCCATAAATGGATAAGAAATGGACCAACATGTACGTCCATTGGACGTCCTGTGTTACTTGGGTAAGTTAAGACGGTTTCTAGTCATAAAATACTGTATTTTGGGTTCTGTTACAAAATATGCAAAAAACGTTTTGATATAATAATTTGAATGGACTGTATATTTATAGTTTTATTTTCAAGCTGACACTGAATGCAGCTTGTTCTAACAAGCAAATATTTTTATACTGAAAAATAACAAAAAATGTCACTAAGTAATTAAAACAATAAAAATGAACGAACAAAATAACTCAAGGCATAACTGAAAAGAAAACTAAATATGGAACTAAACAAATACTATTTAATTCATAATTAATATATTCTATAATAGTTATTAAGATACCAACGGTATTGTGAGTAAAATAACCGCTCAAAATTGTTAGTGTACAACGCGAGCGGTATACAATATTCGCGGGCGCTTATTTTATAGTGCCCACGGTGTCTTCAACGTTTTATGTTCTATCATTTTTCTTATTTAATAAATATATTTATTGTGTTTAATTGTAACGATATTAAAATGATGTAGATAGCAGATCTAAGTGACACTTACTGGGCTGTAATTAATTTTCTTTGTGCATCCGTGGAAGCATATTGTGCTAGAGTAATTATAAAAAAAATGATTATTTCGCATTTAACAACATCCCTTCAAAGAGAGTCATTACTGTTAATTAATATACCGGTAGGACATAAATAATATAAGCTGCAATATCTATTTTAGACGTTGACTAATTAATCTTGAAAGCCTTTGAAGACATTGATATCGAAAAGTAATTTTTATGATATCAAAACGTACGGCTATTAACGGTGTTAATGCAAAACTTGTTGCATTTTGCCCAAAAATAAACTACGATTTACGGTAGAAATTTCGTTAATCTTAAATCTACACGCTGAATAAATCTATATAATTAATCTATTAAATTCCTCACCTAAACGTTCCATCCACTTATTAACTTCAATTTCCTGCGAAAGACAGACATTTCCTGTTTCATATTATCTGCATTTTTGGGCTTCCCCCAATTTCTGCAATATCCTGACGGGTCGTATTCTGCAGTCAGCGCAAATAATAATCACAATGATTATTCCGTGACAGATGTCGTCCTTTCGAAAATTTCGTATCGCTTCCGTAATTTTTGCTGTCTTCCGCTACAACTTAATTTGCATATATTTTATGACAACATTGACATTAACATGCAGCGATAAAAGTTACTTTAATCGGAACTTTAGCGGTTGATAATGAAAATACAGTTCGCGAAGACGGCTAATATTGATTTTAAGTACGTGCTCCCTCCGGTTCAAGTGTTAACTGAAATTATATTCCGAAATGTCAAATAAACTTTTCCGGGTGAAAATTTCTTACACGTTAATAGCCAATAAAGAGCAACTTATGAATTATATAATTGGCAATTTGTCGAAATTTCTTTCTGTGACTCATTTAAAGGGGGAGATTTTATTTATTTGCGCCGCGATTAAAGTTATGGATATCCGGTTGATTAGCTCGCAGGATGTTTAACTTTATTGGGAAACGGTTTAAAATTTAAGGAAGGTACGGAAAGACTTCCACAACAATGTTTTTTTTTGCATATAAATTGCATATTCCGCTTTCCCGTGAAGTTTTATTTTTTGCCAGAATTACAAAGTTCAATCAATAACAAACTTAGCGGATTTCAGTTACTAAACACGAACGATGAAAGCCGTTTCTGAAGTGCGGGATGAAGCACGTACAATAGTCAGAGTTTTAAACAAAGCCGACAAGATTTTCGAGATTTTTACCGTAATTTCTTTTCTGTCTACAAATTTTAATTGAAACATGATGCGAAAAATACTTTGTAAAGCGAAAACCTTCGCAAACACGTCGCGTCTCATAAATTTCTCTTTGTTATTTCGAGAGGGTTAAAAGTACAAGAGTAATTTTTTAAAGTAAAACCTGTCTGCGAAAACTGATAATTTTTATGAGTGTCTATGACGGTGGAATGTATATAAGCAAACGTAAGTCGATAAAAGATTGCGGCTGCATACATTTTTCCTTTTATAAATTTCAACAGGTCAATCCGGAAATAGAGGGTGTTTCACTTTGATTAGAAAAGGAAATGAAAAGCAAAATGGAAACGACCCGTTTAGTGAAGGGAGCTAAACTAACAAGTGCGTAAGTTCGCGCCGGCTGAATTAAACAAATTGCCGAACTTGCGCCAGTTGAAAACGTAACTATTTATTATTAAACCAGACATGGCTGACGTCATAACTTTCCACTCGAATTGAGATTGGCTAAGTAACGCGGAAAATTTCATGAACAGCGGCAGCTTTAATGTTTTAATAATTTAATAGCTTAATATGCAGATATTAAACCGGAAATTTCAAGTTCTGCAGACAATTTCCCACCCCCAAGGTTATATACTTTCCAAGAATGCGCACCACAGAATTTACCAATTACACAGACTGCTTAGATTCCTGTGTTTATCAGTTATTTGCCGAACATACTTATTGGAAACTATTGCAAATCAGTTCCACAATTCATAGTTAGAAATTTAGTTCTCATAGTTGATTTGAATACCTACAGATATTACTTTTATCGAGAAATTCATAACGGGTTATGGGAAATTAAATGTATACCTCATTCGATTTAAAATAAAACCAAATCCTCTTTGTGAAATTTGTAGTGTAACTGATGGCATTCATTATAGGATCAACAATTGTGTTAAATATAATGAACCCCAAAATAAGTTAAACTTTGATGGCGTTTATTATAAATTAATGAATAGTACTAATTTTGAAGCCTTCCAAATCTTTTGTCATGATATTATGAAATAAAATCAAAATTATAATTTACTTTAAAATGCTCTTATAGTTGTTATTTATAGTTTTAAGTTAAATGTTAATTTGAAGTAAATTTTAAGTTATGTTAATTTTAAAAAAAAATTGTTATTTTTTAATTAAGTTCATGTTTTAATGTTATATTGTTTCTTTTAAAATGATGTAACATCCTTAATAAGCCATGCATAATAAGGATGTAAAGCGTTCAATAAATATATAGAACTCGTATAATACATTCGGTATTTATTGCATCTGTTACAATAATAAAATTTATTACAGTTCAACACACTGACAATTACATTCAACGTGGAAATATTTTTGTTTACTAATGTCCGTTTGCATTAATAGCCAAATATGCAATAATATCTTACATTTCATGAACATTAAAGATGAAATAGACTCATTGTAACCTCAGCTCAGATTATCTTTAACCCTTAAGGAGGCGCACTGTTGTATAAAGTACAACACTTTTAATTTTCTGATTTCTGTTGCAACCTGTCGGCAGTTATTTGTTTAAATCACCTTTCTATTCTTCCATTGTTATCCCCACCACCAAATCGAGTTGTAAAATTTTTATTAATTACTATCTGAAATACCCGGCTTCGCTCGGTGTACAAAATTTGGTGGCAGTAGGACACTTCTTTCTATGTGAAAATCTATTTCGGCGATAGCCCCCCCCCCTATACTAAGATGCCGTTGTGTACAAAATTTGGTGGCTGTAAAACACTTCTTTCTACGCAAAAATCTGTTTGGACGATCCCCCCCCCATAAGATTCACTTGTGTTCAAAATTTGATAGCTGTAGGACATTTTTTTCTATGCGAAAATAAGTTTCAGTGATCACCCCGTACGATTTTTGTTTACCCCCCCACGATCGGCATCAAACTAAGTCCCCCTACGAAGATGCACTTGTATACAAAATTTGTTGGCTGTAGGACACTTCTTTCTATGCGAAAATAAGTTTCAGTGACCCCCCCGTGCGATTTTTGTTTGGACCCCCCCTCGATCGGCATTAAATTAAGTCCCCCCCTACTAAGATGCACTTGGGTACAAACTTTGGTGACCAACTTCGGTTCAGCGATTTCCGAGTCTATACGACACTTCGCCCCCCCCCCCGATCGGCTCCAAACTTCACAGGAACACTCTCCAGGTTATGTTAGAGTATTCCTGAAAATTTCATCAAAATCGGTTCAGCGGTTTCCGAGTCTATGTGACACTTCGCCCCCCCCCGATCGGCTCCAAACTTCACAGGAACACTCTCCAGGTTATGTCAGAGTATTCCTGAAAATTTCATCAAAATCGGTTCAGCGGTTTCCGAGTCTATATGACACTTCCCCCCCCCCGATCGGCTCCAAACTTCACAGGAACACTCTCCAGGTTATGTCAGAGTATTCCTGAAAATTTCATCAAAATCGGTTCAGCGGTTTCCGAGTCTATATGACACTTCGCCCCCCCCCCGATCGGCTCCAAACTTCACAAGAACACTCTCCAGGTTATGTCAGAGTATTCCTGAAAATTTCATCAAAATCGGTTCAGCGGTTTCCGAGTCTATATGACACTTCGCCCCCCCCCCGATCGGCTCCAAACTTCACAGGAACACTCTCCAGGTTATGTTAGAGTATTCCTGAAAATTTCATCAAAATCGGTTCAGCGGTTTCCGAGTCTATAAGCTACACACATACACACATACACACATACACACATACACACATACACACATACACACATACATCCAATTTTATATATATAGATAGATAGATAAAGTATTTTATTAATTTTCCCCTTTATGACGTCACAATTGACATTTCAGAAAGACGTGGTTTGGTAAACTAATAATTATTCACGAGAAAAAAAAACAAAAATCTTTAATTTTATATATTATAAAGTAAGAAAAATGTACAAAAACTACGTGTTGTATAAAATACAACGGCGCGCCTACGTACGTTATGAAAAGGTACGCGCCTTCTAAAGGGTTAAATATATTAAACTTTTATTATTGCAAAATTGTAATGATTATTTTCATTCTTGTAATTTACAACGGTACATATATATAAAAGAAATGTGATATATGTTGTACATATTACTTCTCCATAATATGAATCATAATATTACTATACTGAGGTTTATTCTGTTCATTTTTTGAAATAGGCCGCTTTTTAAATCGTTAGTTTTTTCTACCGCTTTTATGTTGCCCTAGTCACCTAGTATGAGTTAGTCCCGTCTCTCTAAGCATGTCTATTCCTTAACTTTTATTATTATTTTCATTTCTTATTCCTATTTTAGATTCTTCGATAACTTCAGTTTTATCATAAATTTTATTAAGATTTACTTTTCTTGCTTCTGTGTCTTTTAGCCAGGTTCCTCATTTCTGCCGATCTTCCCATTCGCCATCTCGTAGATCTCGTGCCTCCATCATCTCATCCACTTCATCGCGCCGTGATCTCCTCGGCCTGCCTCATCTTCGTTTACACATCGGGCTCCAATCCGTCGCTCTTTCTATCTATTTGCTAGCACTTGCCCTTCTTGTATGTCCGTGGCATATTAATCTTTTCTCCTCAATGTATTCAATTACGTACACCTCCACGTCCATTCTTTTCCGGATCTCCTCATTTTTTAATTTATCCATTTTCGACAATTCACACCATCTTCTTCAGTATTAAATCTCCACTGCATATATTTTGTCTCTGGTTTTCTTGTTTGTCATCTAACTTTCTGTCCCATCCGCCATTATACTTCTCACTAAATTGTATTTTAAATTTTCTGTCTTGTTTGCATACGTATGTTTCGACTTTATATAATGGGATGCAGTTTTCTTATACATGTTCTCGTCTGCTTTGTATTTCTTCCTCTGCCTCCGCGTTTTGTTTGATGGTGAAACACAGGTATTTAAATATTACCGATGTTGTCGGCGATTGTTAAGTTCTATGTTTTGTTGTTAATTTCAAGATATTCTATTTCTCCTAGTTTTAGTTTCTTTTCCGTTATTAAGATACCATCCGTATACCTTCAGTGGCTCAAGTTACGCACCACTACTTTCCTACCTTATTTTATGCAATGCAATTTTTTACAAGCAGTTTCAAGTATTCAATTAAAAAGTTTTGATGTCATACTGGGTAGTCTTAGTCAGTCAACTTATCATAATAACTCTATAATAAAACGTATTATATTTTATTTACGATACTTCCATGAGAATAAAAATCTGATGTAAACACCATAACGTTTAGTACATTTTCAGTTATTGATTAAAACCTACTTTCTATGTGTAAGTATAATGCATGTATAATTTTAACATTGATGTTTGCATGATATTTATTAGAAAAAAAAGTTTACAGATTCTATTGAAAAAAACTCAGTTTCCAATTTTAATAATGAACTCATAATGAAATGATAGCTGGTTATAATTAAGTACCTATTTTAATCAAGCATTTGTATGGGAGCAGAAAATTTTAGTTGATGTGAAACAAATAGAAAATTCAAGTTTCAAACAGCAATCGTTATTTTACTATTATTGTTGTAGGTAATAGATGAAAGGATATTAAGCAAATATTTTACTTTTTCAAAAATTTCAGACGATATAATAAAATAATTCGAGTATATAGGTCCTTTCGAAGTAAGTAAGTTTAGTTTGGTTAACTGGGCCATAGAGGCATCTGGGCACCCCCTTTGAATTTTCTTTCCTATAGTTAGTTGCGAGTTTTAAAAATTTTGTTGGTACCACTAGTTACCAAACCTAACGCAATTGAAAGTGAAACTCAAAATTGTGTAGAAGAAAGCATTTTAATTTTGTTAAACGTTTTGCACAAAACATCGTTGTTTCCCATGGTAGAAACAATTTTCTGATAAGTATATTTGTAATAAAATATGGAAAGTAAATATTACTAACACTTCATTTACATCTTGAGTGAAATCCTATACAGTAATAACCCGGTTTACGCGATTAATGCGTGGCAAAAAAAACGTTAAGCGAATCAAACGTAGAACGGAGTCAATTACGTTTTTTAAATTTTCATATGAAGTATTTTAAATAAAAAAAGAACACAAACACAATAAGGTTCAAAACAGTATTTAACACTGGAAATACTGTTTTAATTTTGTATTATGTAAAAATATTAACAAAAAATTAAATTAAATTGCAATCAGAGGGCAAGAGGGACTGAAGAAAATTACTGCGCAGGCGCACTGTATCGTGCGCTTGCGCACTGTATCGTGCGCTTGCGCACTGTATCGTGCGCTTGCGCGGTAATTGATTTAAAAAATAGCGTTATAGTGAATCCACGTAAACCGGGGCAACGTAAACCGGGGGTAATGTATAAGAGTTTTGAAGTTATGTCCACTGTCTATATTTTGGTAATGGGTGGTACAGTTGCCTCGCGTTTTTGTCAAAATGAGGCATCTGAGCCATCGATTCCCTTGCTGGCCATCTTTAAATGCAAAAATGTTATAGAACCTGGTTGCCCAATAAACCCGACCGTAATGATAAAACGGCTATAGCAGTCCCACAGAAAAGATGGATGAATTCAGTAATTCTTAAAAAATGGTTTGCGAAATACTTCCTCCCTAATATTGGACAATATTACGTTTACTTAAATATAACCAATTTTTGAAATTCTTTAATTTTTTCAGACTATTTTTTTATTGTTGGCGACTTTTAAGTTTGTTTCTTGACTTAGAAAGTCATCGATGAGAAAAAGACATTATTTTTACAATAATTTTTTTTCAGTTTTGTACCTTGTGGCCGTTTTATTTGCATCTTGCATGTTTCTCTTATTTTTCAAAATATCCACACCAAACTTGTCTAAACTTTTGGCAATAAACAATGGCGTGTCTTAGTTAACTCAAATTCTAAACAATGCATTCCAATGGAAAAATGCACAGCGGCGGTCCAGTTGCCCCAAATATTCGAGTAACTGGGCCACCCTGCAAACAAAATTGAAAAAATTTATATTTCATTTATATTTCATTCCTGTGACCTTATAACTTATTATAGTTGGTACCTTAATATGTAGAGGGGTTACGATCAATAGGGCTAGATTCTATATTACTTACAACAAAAGTTGTGCTGCTTTGAAAATCGCGCGTTGCAAAAGGGTGGCCCAGTTAACCAAACTGACCTTATGTTAATTTGAACCCGTGGAGGAACTTATCAAATTGAATAACTTTCTTCGTAACATTTTGTAAAAATAAAAACAAATTTCATAATATTTTGATTCCTAATTTTAACCAAACGAGCCGTTTAATGTTATGGCTTGCACGATGCAATTAGTTTCTGTCATTATAATGGTTAACAGATCAGGTTTTACTTAGTTGGTATCCATACCCGTGTTAACCATTGGCGAGTGTACGTTTTGATCCGTAAGTAATTATTGTAAATTTTAAATCCATTTGCAAAGCTTTAAATAAAAATCAAATAGCAATTAACGTGTCAAGCTGTATTTTGTGTTGACAATTGACATATCTATTTATGAAACGCCTTGTATAGTAAATAGAAAAATTTATTAATTTAGAAAAGTTACTCCTAAAATCAGTTATTAATGTTAAAGCGTCAGAATTATAAACATTTCTAATTACCAACAAAAGTGCGTTTTGACGATAAATTCAAGTGAATTCGTTCGTTCGCCGTAACTTGTCATTTTCTCCAGTTTCCCATATGGCGTAGATTTTAATGTTTGATATCAGATACATCGTAATGCAGAAATCGATAGCAAAATATCCGCATAACATACATATAGGGGCAATAATTTAGCATTTATCAGAGGAAGCGTTAAATAGCCCATCCCTAAATGCCATAATTCGTACCTAAAGTATCCGTTTCGCACGTATCTATTAATATCAATGAAAAAAATAGACATAAAGTATGCATGTTTACCAGCAATCAGGCTCCGGTGAAACAGTAATATATACAGCGTAAAGGTGTGTTTTTAAGACCATAAATTTTCAAACAACCTCCTTCTAATTGTAACGATTGCAATTAGTAAACTACTTGCATTCCTAGGCAATAAAGCGTAGCAAGTATTATACGCAAACAGTGCCCAAATTTATTTAAACTGTTATATGCAAACGTGAAACACGATCTACTAATTTTGCTTGAATTATTTTCGCATCTCTGATTTGATTAATGATGGGTACATCAAACAAAGTAAATTTGAAAATACCGCGAAACTGAAATTACATTTTGCATTATATCAAGGGAATGCCGCGTACCTAAGTCAAATATTAAGTTATAAGGGGTAATAGATGATTACAAGAAGAGTACGAAACGCTAACGTGTAACTTAACAAGTCCTCAGTATTAGGTACACATCGACTAACTTATAACATTATCGCTTCAAATTCCCGATGTTCTTAAAGCGTACGACTCCAGTTTGCAGTCGACGTTTAAAGTTTGATTGACTAACGGAGTTTTTTTTTTTATATAGCTTCGTCAGGAATTAGGGCATTTATGTGCACGAGATACAATATACTCGTTAATAATGCACGACGGGGTTCGTTGCAAATAGCATGTCAAATGCATATAAATGGCACGCTCTTGGGACATCATTGTGTATGCATTACTTTTTAACTTGCATTGTTGCATTAGAGTTCACGATTTTCTTTTAAAGTTGTTATAAAAATACGGTTCGCTCGCTTAAACTGCTGTATTGCGTATATGTACATAATTTTAGATGACTGATTATCCGCGCAAAAACTACTAAATGCTGTGAATACAAATTTTGCTTTAATACTTTTTTATTATTTTCAGCGATAACAGTTTAAGTTAAAAATTTCGACCAAATTAATGTTTTGCTTAACGATAGGATGCACAACCTAAAAACTTTGCACATTTTCATAACCGATGCGACGATGGCGTTTTTAATATTGTTTATACAATTCACAACAAGTTTGCTAAATTGTAATGTAATTTTTATCTTAAAATTTTTTGTTCGATTCTAAAAATAATGCCCTTTTAATCACTACAAACTCTGATTAAAAGTGTTAATATTTTCCAAACAAGTCATTTGCCGATAATTATATTATATTTTATTAAGAATTTTTCACTTCTATTTTGATTTACTATGAGCTCCCCAACTTTCTTAACGTTTTATTTAACACTCGGTATACAGTGAGCGGCAAAGATAACGCAACAATTCGATAAATCTGAAAATATTGAGTTTTGAAAATAATCCAAAAGTTTCACAGCTGCTAACATAACATTTTATGTTTCTTACCAAACTAATAACGTCATCGCCGATTTTTGTCAATGGCAACCTAATTGTTTTTGTCGCGATTTTGATGTTTTTCAGCTGTTCCACATGACGGTATTAAAATATGGCTCCTTAAAAGTGAGCTTTAAGTGGCATAAAAATTCGATGAATCTAAAGCTGTTGTTTTGGAACAAATATAACGGGCAAAAATTACTACACCGTCAGTTGAAAGTCAATTGGTGAACTTGTAGATCTTAACTGATAAATGTGGAGTCATTTTGTCAAATTAATCGCTCAGGAGTAGGCAAGGAAGCGTCTGGAATACATTCTGTAATGCTCCTGCACAGTGCTCTTTTTGTCATGGAACGCTTGGGAACGGCGTTCCACTATCTGTTTTCGACGATTTTTTTTTAATAGGTGTTGGTCTAAATAAAATCGCCCTGTTGAGCGTTCCACCACCTTTTTTTTTACAAAAAGAGCACTGCTCTTGCAATAGCAATACGATTTCTTCCACAAACGCCGTTAGAAATTTGTTCCGTGTAACAACTGATGACCTTGTGCTGATTGTCTAGAATAGCTTTCTTCTTCTTCTTCTTCTTCGTCTTGTTCTTCTTTTTTTTTTCTTCTTCTTCTTCTTCCTTATTAGCTTTGCATACATTTTTGGATATACGCCTCTTCAAGAATGGCTTTCCATATTTCCCTGTTCATTGCTACTCCCATTCAATTGAAACCCACCGTCACTTTGATGTCGTCTACCCATCTCATCTGTGGACGTCCTCTCGGTCTACGATTGTTGTATGATCTCCAGGATAGGAGATGCTTATGCAATTTGCTCATAACAGTTCTAGCAACATGACCAGCAAATGACCATTTAAGTTTAGCCACACAGTTCGGCCACATCAAGCACTTTGGTCCTGCTTCTAATGTATTCGTTGGTTTTCCGGTCCTTCATTGAGATTGCCATCATTTGCCGTTCCATCGCTCTTTGAGTAACCTGAAGTCTGCTCAAGTTCTTTTTTGTCATGGTCCAATTCTCCGCACCGTAACACATCACTGGTAGGATGCATGTATTGAATGTTTTTGCTTTGAGATAAAGCGGAATGTTCTTATTTTTAAATATAAAATTTAGTCTTCCAAACGCCCCCTAAGACTGTTTAACCCTTCTTTTTATTTCTTTGCTCTGGTTTTCTTTCCCTAAAGTGATCTCTTGCCCCAAATAATTGTATGTCCCTACATTCTCCAGTAAGATATTGTCAATGTGAATAAATATGTCATCTTCTGACATAATTTTCGTTTTTCGCAGATTCATTTTTAAACCTATTTTTTTGGATTTGTTGTTCAAAGAGTCAAGCATGTATTAAAGTTCTTGTGGGTTTTTAGGTATTAACTCGACGTTATCAGCATATTTCAAATGATTAAAATCTTTTCCGTTTATAGTAACTCCCATGCCTGACCAATCCAATTTTTTGAATATATCTTCTAAAGCCAAAGTGAACAGTTTGGGCGATAAACTGCCTCCTTGCTGAATGCCTCTCTTTAGTGCAACCGGTTTAGTTTTATTTATTAAATGATAGGTTGCGGTTGATTTTTTGGCTATTCATTGTAAGAGTTGCGTGTATCGGCTGTCTATTCTGCAGTTGTTTAATGCCTGCATAATTGCCTATGTTTCGAAACTGTCGAAGGCTTTTTCATCTCCAAATTCGTTGACTTTTCGATTAACAATTTCATCGTTAGCAAGTGGTCTGCAGTTGAAAATCCCTTCCTAAAGCCAGCTTGTTCCACTGGTTGGTATACATCTAATTTCGTTGTTAGACTATTACTTATTATCTTATTGTTAGTTAAGAGTTTATATAAGTGAGATAAGATGCTTATCGGTCTGTAGTTTTCAAATTTTTGTTTATCACCTTTCTTGTATATTAAGATCACTTCACAGTTGTTCCACTTCTCCGGTATCTTGCATTGTTGCAGACATTTATCTAATAACTTAGTTACAATTGTAATTAATTTAGTGCCACCTTCTTTTATCATTTCCATTGAAATATCATCGTCGCCCACAGATTTATTTATTTTCATGCTCTGTATTGCATTTGTTACTTCCCAATCTTCAATTGTAGGTATTTCTTCAGAGCTCTCGTTTTATATGGTTCTTTTCCCCGGATATTTTCCATATCTTGCCTGATTTTGTTGTCATATAGGTCGGCGTAGAATTCTTCCACTACTTTCAGTATCTCATTTTTGTTTTTCATTATTCGGCCTTCTGGATCCATCAGAGAATATATTTGTTTTCTATCTAAGCTGGGTCGCAGACAGTTCATTCCTTTGTTTCTTTCTATAGTTCGTTGAACTGTTCTCTCAAATTTAGCTGTTCTATAGTTTCGTGTTCTTCATTTTTTAATTTATTAATTTCTGTGTATTCAATCGTACCTCTTTGATTATTTGCATTCATTGTTCTTCTCTTTTTATTTAGTTGTTTTGTGGCATCATCAATCTCTGATTCTTTGTTATTGTTAATTTTCTTGCTCACCTCTTTTACAGTATTTGTTATAGTTTCTACTATTTGGTCATTAAGGATGTTAACATTACTTCTCTTAAAATCTGCGGTACACTCAACTAAGTGTTGATTTGATCATTGATCAACTTTTGTATGATTGTGTTCTTCTTCTATCGCTCTATCCGGTCCAAACATAGTGTTGACTCTGTACAACTTAGCCAGCCACTCTATTATTATTCTTCCATGCCTTTTTTCCCATCAACCTTTCCTCGCATGATGTTTTGAAGATGTTGATATTTGTACTCGATTACCATTATGTCTTACCTAAATATTACAGTTTTCTGCTCTTGATTGTGGGCATGATCTCTAATTGACCACATATCTTTCTGAGAACTGCTTCATTAGTGATGTGGTCGGTCCAAGAAATTTTGAAAATTTTCCGATATAACCAAATCTCAAAGGTCTGAACTGTACTTTTCAACTAAATAAATAAAACAATGGCTGACTGAGTTTCATCTTAGCTCAGATTTCTTGAATTATTACTATTCTTTATTTGCACTAAGGTTAACGTTAGTTATTGCGCGATTTAATGTTAAGAACCTTTAAATAATTGTACAGATAAATTGTGCGAATTCCACCAAGAAAGGACTTGTTTTTACAATTTCATGCCTCGTTCAATTCCAGTTACGACAACTCTTATGCAATGATCAATATTTGTAAGAGTTGCATGAAATGTGGGGATACAATATTTGTGGAAAATAGCAGACGTCCAAGGTAAGCCGAGGATGTTGCTGCTTATAATAGTAGCAGCAGTGGTCGTTTAACTAGGTATAATCAATAATGATCATTTAACCATAACTGTAATCAAGCAAAGTTTATATTAAATAACGAAATTTGAAATTATTTCAATTATGTTGCATTTATAAGAAAAAGTAATTCTAAAGTTTCTATTCGAAAACCATAAATTGCAGGACAAATCAGAAACCAGCTGTACAGCAAACGTAAGTATTGAAATAAAATGAATAAATGCTATTAGTGAAATCGGTGCTTGTAATACTTTTTAGAATGTACTCGTCAATGTAAGGTTGATGTGTAAACAGAAACAATGCACGAGTGAAACATATAAGTCATGAATTGGACGGTAAAATTAAAATGAATAAAACGAAGCTATCGTTTAAATAACAATACGATTCTGTAAAAAGAAATAAAAGGAAGATAACATAAATTTGATTTAAATTTCATATCACGCCTATTCAGTAGCAGGTGACATAAATAAGTTTATCACAAAAAACTAAACTAACTGCTACCCTAGTAGCAAGCAATATTTATTAAATATTTATAAAATATTTAAAAAATATTCGAATCTTTTCTAATATTTCTAATGTTTTTAAAATATTTTTAAAATATATTTAAAAAATATTTATTTATGCATATTTAAAAAATATTAGATTTACATAATAAAAAAAATATTTATTTTTGTACATTCAAAAAATATTAGATTTATATCAAGAAAAAAATATTTATTTGTCCATATTCAAAAAATATTAGATTTATAACAAGAAAAAAATATTTATTTGTCCATATTCAAAAAATATTAGATTTATAACAAGAAAAAAATATTTATTTGTCCATATTCAAAAAATATTAGATTTACGTAACGAAAAAAATGTTTATTTTTCTACATTCAAGAAATATTAGGTTTATACCAAGAACAAATATTTATTCTTGCATATTCAAAAAATATTAGATTTACATAACGAAAAAAATATTTATTTTTGTATATTCAAGAAATATTAGATTGTTTGTTTGTTGTGTTTATTTAATGATCAGTTTGACACAATGAAACAATTTGTCAATAACCAAAAGAAGACGATAAATTCTTATTATTATTATTCAATTCGATTTGATTTATATTTGAAACGGCTTAAATGTGTGTTTTCTTAAAGTACCCTAGTAGCAAAGAAATATTCTTAAAATATTTGTTTTGAATATTTAAAAAATATTATTATGACAGATTTCTTTATATTTTTAAAATATTTTTAAAAAACATTTAAAAAATATTATTATCACAATTTGTTTATATTTTTAAAATATTTTTAAAAAACATTTAAAAAATATTTCTTAAAAAGATTTAAAAAATATTTTTAAGAAATAAAAAACATATTTTAACTGAACAGCAGTTAACCGAATATTACGTTATGTCTTTCCAATTATCACTAAAAATCGTAGAAATTACCGCCCCGTTTCATTTTAATGTAGATAATATTCGGTTTTATGTTTATTTTTCCCGCAATTTACGTTGGAAATATTCAAGAGGCACTTATTAATCTACTAAAATTAATAATCGCGATCGTGATTAGGTGGACAATTTGTTATTTCATTTAATTCTCGAAAAAGTGAAAAATAAGGATTCACGCGTTTCGCTCGCGCATAATCTTGATTTACCACTTTGGCTACAAGAATAATAAATCGTGAATCAACTAAAAAAAGTTCCATACAATGTGATCCCCGTAGCAAAAAGATGCATATTTGCGGAATTTTTATTACATAGCGGACAGGCTAGTGTCGAACCTTTTTGGTTCAAACCATTATTGTTTGGATGAAACGAGGGGACACAATAGAGGGAATAAAGTCAAATTGGTTTATTACAGACACATTTTAAAGCTTTACTGGCAAAAGATAAATTGCTTTAGAATTTCTGAGGGTTGGGGGGTACCGAACCTTCAGACCTGATTCGGCTTGCAGCAAGTAAATATATATTACGGTGTGCATGTTCTGTCTTTTTAATGTAAAGTAAGTTTTAGTACCTTAAATAATTAGTGAATGTTTAATTATGAAGAAATGGGAAATATTACAAGTGGTTTAATGTGCTGAGATGAAGATGTTAATTTAATGCAATGTCGATCAACAAAGTGATCAGTTTCAAAGACCATTTCTGTGTGTGATAAATTCGCATGTAAGTAAATTTTTTGTAATTTTAATTTTTCCCACACTTTACCTTACTGAATGAATTTCTTAAATGTATTTTCAGTGTAATAGCTATTAAACAAATTGTTTTTTAGTTTCTTTCCGACGGAACAAAAATAAAGAAAACATACAACAAGAAGGGAGGACATGCGAACCAGTTGCTTCAATAACAGAATTAATAGTAACCAGGAAGGTAAAGAAAAAAATTTGATTTTCTTTTATACATTTAGTGTTATACCTATCTATCTTATAACAAATTTTACTTTTCAGCGCATGTAGAGTTCTTTGTAAGAATTTAACAAAATACAAGTGTGCCTGAAGTACGTGGATTTGCGGAAAGGAAATCTGCATAAAATGGAATGACACCACGACTTTTTGTTTATAGACGAAAGGTCATTATTGAAACATTCAAACTGGTCTATATTGGTAAATTTTTATAATAATATATCCGTGGTACAATCTAAACATTTTGTTTCTTTGTTTTTAGATTGACGTAGATTTTGGCAATTATTTCTTGGGAGAAAAATAATTTATTTGCGTGGCGGCCAAAATTCATTGAGAAGACTAATGACTTCGACGAGCTTCCATTTCATATACTTACATCTGTTACTAATTATGTATTACATTTCAATATATTATTTTGAATATTATTTTTTATATTTTTAAAAAACATTTAAAAAATATTTCCCCAGAACATTTAGAAAATATTTCTTCAAAACATTTAAAACATATTTCTTTAAAACATTAAAAAAACATTTCTTAAAAACATTTAAAAAATATTTTTATGGCACTTTTGTTAATATTTTAGAAATATTTCTAAAAAAACATTTAAAAAATATCATTTTAAAACATTTAAATAATATTTCTGAAAAACATTAAAAAATATTGTTATGACAGATTTGTTTATATTTTTAAAATATTTTTGAAAAACATTTAAAAAACATTTCTTAAAAATATTTTTTTAATCTTTTCAAGAAATATTTTTTAAATGTTTTTTAAAAATATTTTAAAAATATAAACAAATCTGTCATAATAATATTTTTTAAATATTCAAAAAAAATATTTTAAAAATATTTCTTTGCTACTAGGGTAGTTATAAAGTAGCATTCTGCTTCACAAATAGGTTTAAAACAAGTTTTCAGTTTTAAACCATTTGAACAATGAAAGAAATCCCCGAAAACGAGAAAAACGATGCGAAACAGTTCACATATTAAAACTTTCCAATACTAACAACAAACTACTTTTCTTTAATATGATCGATAGTTATTGTTATCAAATTTTTGTAAAAGGGTCATAAGTTTCAATGTAGACTTGCTTTGCAGCAGTTTTTAGTTTAGCATCCGTTTTCAATATTTTTCAGAAACAATATGTAATAATATCTATTTAAATATTTCAAACTAGTATGATTTCATTGCATACTTAAATAATACTTTATTAGGAAAAGCAATTATTCAACACTTCATCACGCCAAACATAAATTGTATTCCTTAATAATTGAAATGCAAATTTTAACAACAATTCAACGAGCTAAAATCGGGATAGCTTAATTGTTTCATTTGTCATACAAAATATGCTACCGCAACCAACATTATGCACAATTTAATAAGCGGTTCTACTAACTAATCGAAAATTCTCTACCAAGCCCTCGCGAATATGTAATGTTGAAGAGTAAACTTTCACAAAACGTTTATCTACTTACACCCGTATTTGGTTACGGTATAATGATTTCAGTTCACTGAATAAACGTGCCATTTCTTAAATTATTTAACTATGGCAGCCTGTATTCACAAATAAACTTAATTTTGCGTCAACATATCAAATTGAAATAACAGTAGGCAAGAATCTATCGTCTCAAATTGTCACGTACTTTAAATTAAAATTATTTAGCAATTCAAATTATAATAATTGATAAACCTATTCATGTGTGAATAAAACGGGTAACGACTTGTCAAATTTAATTTGCCAATGTGATGAGCCAGGTGTTAACAGAATACAATTCATGTCTGCATTCAAATGGAGTTCTACTTTATTTCTTTTATGTGTGTTTTTGTATTTTTACTGCTTTGTATTCCGCATTTGTAAACAGTTAAAAAGAAATAATCTTTTAAATCAATTCAGAATAAGTAATAAACTTTTCAGGTGTAATTAAACAACATTAAGTTTGTGTCACCTGGAACTGCAATCACCTAGAATATTATGTTTTATTTCAACTGGCAGTATAGAGACAATGTAGAACTATAAATTTCTTATGAATAATTTCCTAAAAAAAAGAACCTGTTGTGTACTTAACGACATTCCACCCGTAGATTTTCAATACATGTAAAATTCAATTCCTTTTTATACCTTCATTTTTAATTTTGAAAAGGAGGTCGATACTTCATCTTACAGAGAATACCAATCTACTTTGAGCTGATCCCAAGCCATAATTAAATAATCATAATTAAACAAGTTATTAATTAAAACATCAAATTCCGACGTTCCTCTTTTTTGCCTTCAGTTATCAAAATTTTGTATTAAAATTTTGTGGACTCGTAGATTAGACTTTTTTCTTTTGAGCTGAGCCCCAGCTGTTTTAAACAACGCAATAGTTTTTGATTTATTCAATGTTCTTTAGATCAAGAACCGAAATTGAAATAGCTAATTTTTGCCGATTTTCGAGCCACGTCAAAAAGATTTACAACTGCGCAGCAGGTGATTATCTTCGCAACAGGAAAGATACTTTAACGGAAATAATATCCGAAATGCTTTTAAAGCCAGGTTTCGTTTTCAAATAGTAAAGCGTACATTTTAATAAAAGCTTGTTTTATTGAAAAAGTTATTTTACTATAAATTATTTTTTAGTCTTGGACAATTTTAATATTTATTATCTACATTAACTTAATAGGATATAAATTCAACTCTAAGGTCATATTAATTTTTAAAATCGCTCGTGAAGACCCTTTTAAACAAATGAATGCGAATAAGCTTAAATTATAATTTCTTTCCACATTAATTTAAAAAAATAAGCTATAGTGGTAATAACTTATAATAAGCTAAAACTACAATTTTCTGTAAAAAAAACACTGTGCATTAAGGGGTTAATCTTTTACTCGTTGTGTTTTAAATTACTAACAATTATTAGTGTTCCGGAATCTCAACGGTATTTTTTCGAAGAAATGTATAACTTTATTGTATATACCAGGTATACATAAAATTCTAAGGCAAACGCGGTCCAATTTTCTGTAAACATAAACTGTGTCTTAAGGGGTTAATCTTTTACTCATTGTGTTTCAAATAAGAAATTCAACATCTCTTCTGAGTTCTGAACAGAATTTTCTAGAATAAGTAATAAAATTTTATGACGTTTGACAATACATACAACCTTTCTTCAGACAGGTAATTTGGTCTAAAATTTTAACTACAGTCAGCTGCATTCCATTATCTGTTTGTTCAAATATCTAACAAATTGTCAAAAAATACTGTAACCGCAAAATTATTAAACGCGTACATTTCAAAATAAAGATTCTGATTATGGTGATGTGGAGATAGATGATACTCCGGATATGTCATTAATAGAACGTGAAACGGCTAAAAATGAATTTTTAAAAACGATTTACGATATAAATATAAATGACGTTGAAAAAAATACCCGCGATCAACATACTAACCCGTTTTGGCGTAAATTAAGACATTCCAGACTAACAGGCAGTAATTTTGGTAGGTTTTGTAAGATGAAGTTAAATACTAACACCGCTAATACAGTTAAATCTTTATTATATTCTAACTACCAAATAGGTGAAAAATCGTCAAAGGCTTTAGAACACGGTATTGAAAATGAAAAATGGGGAATTGCTGCATTTGAGCAAAAATACGATCTGATAGTAGAAAAATGCGGTTTATATATTGATAACAAAAAGAAATTTTTAGCGGCATGTCCCGATGGGCTTATCGGAAATAATGCAATTATAGAAATCAAGCATAATTGCATGTTCCAAATTCAGGGTCAATTACATGTCACTAATAGAGATATATGTTATTTTGTTATTTATACATCAAAAAATGTTATTTCAGATAATTTAAAATTTAAAAATAGGTCTTCAGGGTGGCTGTTCTTTGCCGCTAAAATACTTTTAAACACGCCACAGTGTGTATGTAGATTTTTTATATAGCTATTGTGACAGTCGCAAGCCTGTAATACCAAAGTGTGAGCGAAAGTTTCAATTAAATTCGTTTTTATTATAAAATTTTTGGACCCGTAAACTGTTTTTTATAAATTTTAATATTTTATTTTGTTACATTTCATATGTATATATTTCATATAGCACTCCACTATTACAAAATATCGCTCTAAATTTATTGAAGAAAGAAAATTTTTGCATCTGTTGAACAGGTACATACCTGCCTATATTGGAATGCAGCCGGTCGGAAGTCGTTTCTATTGTTATACATAGACCTATTATCCACTGAACTTGAGGTGATGTCTGGGTTATAAAAAGTCTGGGTCTTGCCTATATTTAGGCGTACGCTAAAACAATTAAAGCAAATTGCATTTGCCAACAATCTTTTGGGTGGCGCAGCCTTAAAACATTCAGTGATTCTGAATATTCTAGTAGCGTACAGACAGGTCTTTCTGATTGTGCTAAAAATTCAAAAGTTGGAAGTTTCGTTGATAGTTTTGTTACACAGTAGCTTAAAATAAAAATAAGTGTTGCAAATGTACATTATATACAATAAATTATTTCCTTTTTTACTGATCATATTACAAGTATCTCAACTGCTCACCCGCGGAATTTTCGGGTTCGATGGTACATGGGAACTCCTGACTTATGTATGCGGTAAGCCAAGGAATTTGGTAATGTCGCGTGCTAGCCTAGTGTACATTCCAAACGGTAAAAACGCTGACAGTCCTGAATCTGTTCAGACATATGCGGTATAGAAAATAGAAACAAAGCATCAGGACGCAACAAAAAATTACTTTCTAAGTTTAAACAAATTGCCATCCCTAAATAATAACTAAACTAAACTAAATTGCTGTTTAACTCTTTTTGTTTTGTACTAGCAAAACAAGGTAGAAAGTAAAAGTGTACGGCAAATTAATTTTTGATAAACTTTGACTGATATTTGTTTATACAAATAAAGATATCGAGAAGCAAGTTCAAACAGCGTTAGTGGAATTTTGTTTCACCATCTCTCTAATATACAAAAATGGTCCGAAATTTGCAAAAACAAAAATTTTATTTTTATGGCTTATTCACAATAATTGAAGAAAGTATTTACTTTCGTCACAAGTGAAGAAAGTTAACAGTTCCCTACGCCCTTACGCATGCGTATAAAAAACAGTGCGCACGTTAGAATTGACATTTTGTAATTAACAAATAATTTAAAATATTTACAAACGCTTCAAACTCTACTTACAATTAGCTATTAATAAATTGAAAAAGATAGCCTGTAGCACAATTGCTTTTGAATAAATCCTTTTCTGGCAGAAAAGTGGTCGATCGAAGTTATTAACAAATGTCATATAATAATATAAAATTGCTACAACAGTCTTTATCCTGACAATGAGTAAACCTAATCAAATTCACGACATCTATAGCTGAATTTTATCTGCGAATGGCATTTAAAAAAGGCCACCGTCGAAAAATAAATGATTGTAACATTCTCAAGATTTTAGTAAAATTCCGTGTGCCTTTTCAAACATATATTTTTGATCACCATTATATGTACACAGTAGAAATTTATATTATGTAGGTTCCACACCCTTTTCTATTTCTAAAATTAACAAAACCAAAAGGAAAATATATTATAAAATTTATGATTGGCACGATGCAATGACAGTAACCCATTTGTTCAATTACTGATAAGTTTATTTATTAAATAGAATATTGGTAGAAAGTTTCTAAATTGATTTTAACTAATAAAATAGAAGATCAAAGATGTTCAAATACATGCAACTTGATGCCAATTTACCAATTGACTTTTAACCACAGGCCCCAACTTTAAGCATCTAAGATTATTACAATGTGCGAATGTGATGAGCACTTTTATTTTCGATAAAATGGAGTACCCTAATTTTCAACGTGATGTCTGAATCCATCTCTTCGAGAGATACTGTTGACTACCCTCGTAATTACCTGCCATAACTCCACTCTACCTTCATTTGTAGGGTTACTTAAAGTACTTGTCGTGAGTGTAAGGAATGAAACTAAAGCACTTGCTTAGTTCAAATAAGCTATTAATAAAAGTACAACAATTTCAATGATCATATTAATGAATGTTTCCACTTAATTGTTTGAAGATGTCAACAATGCTTCCAAGCTAACGGTAAACATATGATGTAATGTGCTTTACGTTTACACATATTTGCTAGTAATGAATTGCCGCATTGATATTAAATAATTAAACACATAATTTGTGGACCACCAAAGCCTAAATGCACATTTACATGGAGATAAGTGCAGTTGGAGTGGCGCAGTAATTCAGTGTGAATGCTTAGATTTTACTTTTTAAGTGACATGTTTGACTTAAGAGATGAAATTAAGCTCTGTAGGTAAATTCCACACAAAAGTATTAGTATTGATTTTTCAAAAATTATACTATTTTGCTCTTTTACGACATTCGGTGTATCATAGAGAAAACAATGCCATCAGTTTTTGGTTGTATATCTTTTCATGAAATAAACAAAATTTGGAGGTAAAAATTTAATATTTGAAACTAACTTTGGGCGTGACCATTAACGGTGAAGAACCCTGTATGTAGATTTTTAGGGTTCCGTACCTTACAAGGAAAAACGGATTCCGTAAAAGATCACTACCGTGTCCGTCCGTCTGCCACAGAGTTTTTCTCGAAAACCAAGTAACGTAGAAACTTGAAATTTGGCATAATGATAGAATAGATCTTGATGACGCGCACATATATCGCTCGTCAATAACTGGATAAAAATATATTGTCAGATTAATATGGGGGGTCAGTTTGGTACCAATAAAAAAAAGTTTAAATTAACATGTCGAGTGGGGTATCATTTCAAAGAGCCAACTATAAAGACTCTAAAAATATTTTTTTACAATTTTAAGTTTACTGGTTTTAATGACAGCTAAAAATGTGCAAGAAATGCCCCCCCCCCACCCCGCTCTGCTAGGTTTCTGAAGCTACAATTTTGATTTTAATCGGGTTAGTAGATATTAAGCCATAAATTACAGGAAAACTACAGTTTTTTTCAGCAATATAATAGTTTTGTTGTTTTAGTACGAAATCCTAATTGTGCGAGGTTGACTGGCTCCTGGCCGGTTTATTTAAAATGGAAATTAGATATTATATTATACGACTTGGACAAGCAATATAATCTTTATAACTGATCGCATACATTACATAATAGCATGTTAACAAAACTAGAAAACAAAAGTTTTATATGGTTAATTTATTTTAATGTAGGTAGATGGGTACAGTAATTAACAGAAATTATTTTAGCGTTTGAGTAATTTTAGATGTTTGCAACAAAATTAATACTCCAAAGTTCAAAGTTGACATAAACGAAAAACGAAACAACCCAAATTAACGATAAACAAGGTTAAATTGTTGGTGCTACCGCAACCAATGAAAGAGAACGTTAATGCAAGTTTTCCTTAAGCTTTAAAAGCATCAATCTGCAGGTAAACCGAGCGAATGAATGATAGAGTTATAGTTGTAAGCTGACTCCTCAACTTCAAAAGGGCTTTGTATTTTCTCCCCTAACCAGCGAAAATTCTGAATCTGATCAGCGCACAAAAAATACGAGCTGAAAGGTTCTCGACACGAGACAGTTATTAATACTTTAGACCTTGCATTTATTTTCAGCGGTAAAACATTTTAAACGTTGTAGTTAGTTATCATCGCTAGGCGGTCGCGGAAAATAGAAAAACATTGTGACACAACACGAAAGGTTAATAAGCTCGTTGGATGTGCTTTCCTGTATACGCTTGCACAAAAAGTTTATCTAATAATATTTATCACTCTTTCGAACCAACGAGAAAACACAAAATTAATTCTCTATTTGAATTTTTAGCGTGGAAAAACGTGGAAATAATGCTATTTTTGTACGTGCAAAAATACATAAAAAATTCAACGATTTGGAAAGATGACGATGATTTATTTTGACGTTTAAATTAGAAAAATCTATGGATATATTTTTGTTATGACATAAGTATAATTTATTCTGGTTTATGTCATGAATTTAATATAAATTTCGCTACGTAAAAAAATAAAGAAAAATTGAATAGTTCAAGTTATTTTTATCTACACGTAAAAGCTCTATTAACGAAACTCTAAAAGTTTGAAATTAATATTGAGAAAAAACGATAAAAAATATTTAATTAAGATATTAGTCTTCTATCGAATGCAATTTTTTATTCAAAAGCATTTGCACTATGTAATTTCGATCGAACAAAGAAGTAATAATTACTTTTATTATAAAGATTGTACTTACTGTTTTGATAGAGGACGTTTTTGAGCGTTGAACGCGAGTATCAACACAGCAATCAAACTAGATTCGTCGCAGGGTTCTTGAATAACAATAAAGTTAAAGCTATTAAATTGTTTTTCGTATAAATTCGTATAATGTTGTTTGCACTCATTTAATTGAATTGCTCTGTTTAAATAAACTCTGAATGTAGCAGTTAACGTTTCAACTTTTCATTTGCTTTAAACGCGCTCAGGAAATTTATGAGAGCAATGCAATATAAATTTAATGTTAATGGAATACCATTAAAAAAGAAATTATCATTTAATGAGAATAAAAATTAAATAGAATGGTTGCTAAATGGATAACATTTTTTTATTGTTATGGAAAACACGGTACAGCAATAATTAAATGCCACCTCAGGTGCATAATTTTTAATTTCTAGAGTTATTGTAACTCTTTTTTGATCATATATCACTGTTTCATACAAAAATACAATGAAACGCGAACCAGAACTTAATATGTTGTGTCTATTAGTTATTGGAAACGAAAAAGCGTTGGCAGAAATTACTGACCGAGTGAAAAGTACATGTTAGTAAGCAATATCATTTTATTAGAAAATAGTATTGCTACCCCACTGCTTTTTCTTTTGAACTATCTGGAAAACAGAAATAATGAAAAATTTCTGAATATTGGTTTCACAAATTAGTATACTAGAAATAAAATTCTTTCCAAACTATGCTAAAAGTATGCTATTGTTTGTTGTTTTTTTCTGTGGTCTGGTGTCTTATTTGACTTAACTCTCTAGTAATTCAAGTTTCTTTCGTTATAAAATAAGCAGCAAAGCTCCTAGCCACATTTGTTGGGATTCAAATTCAATTGTATTCTTAAACTACCTGGTATTTAGATGTTTTGATAAGAGATAAATTAGATTACAAACATTATGTTATTAAATATACCGAGTACGATTAGAAAAGAATGTTAAGGCTTCAATTTCCTTTTATTAAGTGTGACAATTTAAGTTCGGTTAATCATTAAATGTCTCGTGGATGTTAAGTTTGTATCGGGCGGCCGCTGGAATCTCTGCGGTTATTAATCGATCCTCTTGTCGTTCATTAACAGGACTATCTCGGACTGTTTTCATGTCTCTCCATCAGTCAATGCAAGTAATTTATTTACCTTTTTTTGTTTGAGCTACCCAGTGATTTATTACAGTATATTCGCATTCCGTGAGACATCTTGACAATGTTCATACAACAAACATTATACGTTAAAAGATTCATTGTTCGTATTAAAATAAATGAGTACATATTATCTACTGCTTTAAAATGAGGGAAAAGCTTGCTAGTATTTATCATTTATAGTTAATACGATTTTAGTGGTACAAGAGCAAAAGTATTGAACGTTCAATAATCAACTCTTATACAAAGAATGCCATATAGTATACAATGTATGTAATTTATTTAGTTCCATTGTCATTAGTTGAATTAGACTGGAAATTCGAACATTGAACAATTCAACGTATTTAAGTTGATTATTGGATTTACAAAAGCTGCACTTACTTGTAAAGTTCATTAAATTTCAAACAAATGTAAATAATTGCAATGCAGACATTTTTTTAAATTATATATTTACGTGCAAAATAGCACAAATGTAGAGATTATGTAAAATGTGTACATATTTAAGAGAACAGTAAAAACGATATTAAAACTTGATTTATTCAGAACGAGAAAAAAACTTATTAAATTCTGAGCTCTAAAATTTTACTAAATATGATAATAAACACAATTCAATTTCATACGATCTAACTTAAACTGTTAAACTATTAGATTTATAATTCGAGCAACAACGTTCTATTTTCCATATGAATTTGAATTGTATTTTTTGGGAATAGCGTAGCGGTATATTCTGGTTCCATTTCCATACGCAATGATTAAATGATTAAATTGTACTTGAGTTTACTTTTTAATAATAAGAAAACGCTTTTATAAAAATATTGTTTTCAAAACTTTTTTGACAGTTTAGGATATTGAGTTGTAATCTATTCGATAGTTTAAAGAATCTTCCAACTTTGTTCCAAAAATGGTTTAAATATTTTCATCAGAACAAAAGTTAAAACGGGGTAAAATTTTTACCATGCAACTCTTTATGGCAACAGTTAAAAAAAACGCACTGTATAAGTTGAGGTAAATGGAAATTTACATATCTGGTAATATTTTATATCGTTTGAAAATTTCGTAAAGTACAGAAAAGTGAAATATTGATTACGTGACATGTTTTGCATAATAATTACAAGGGAGATATGCTATCGTTATTGCAGTAACTTTATGTTTTATGTAATTCAAAATTTACTACAGTATATGACATTTATAGTATTATAATTGATAAATGCGTATAATTTATTAACTGTCATTGGTTTCTATAAAACACTTTCTTACGGAAGTAATAAAAACGCAAGCTGAGTAGCTATTGTGGTATACCCATTATAACAGAGTTCTAAGCTACTTATTGGTTTTACGATGATAAACTTTAGCATTTTTTACATATAACAGCGTGTTTCTTTTTGTTTGGTTCTCTTTCCTTAATGCCTGACTGCTTTCAGCTGAATAACTTCCATAAATATTGATTGTGTTACGAACAAAATATATATTTTGTCTAAATCCGAAAATTATAAAAAGTACTTTACTGAATGGTTACTTAAATTTTGAAAAAATAAAAAGATGTGAGTTGAGAAACATGGAACTTCTAAATAACGCGACCAAAATAATTTGTTAAATGAAACAAATTGCAAATAAATGCGTTACAATAGTACAACTGAATTTCATAATCGCCAACTCCACATGATTATTCTCCATTACTGTTTTATAACATTTAAATTACATACACCTCTTCAGAGCATACGCAAAATTTATTTCACTGTGCTAACAATGTAATCGCATTAAGCTCACACTCAATCTGGAACATATTTACTTTTATTTTTAAAACCTTCCTGCAGGTTTCTATTTGAAACGGTGACAAAATCGTTTTGAAACAGAAAAACTAAACAGAAAATTTGTAAAGCAGATGATACCGATAAGTACAAACGTTTGCCATATAGTAATAAAAAATTAGAACGCTGTAACTTAACAATAAATTTTGATTTGGAAAGGTCAGCAAAAATAAATGCCCCAAGGGTGAAAGTTATATCGACGGCAGTAATTATTTTTCCAAAACTTTTTCAACATTTCAGTTGAACCATGACACAAGCTTGTCGCTCTTCATATAAACTTTCATTTATAGATTTATAGATCATTATAGATTGTTTGTAAACTGCCTGTCAATGAAGTAGTCCATTAGTAAAAATTAGATTTAAATTACATTTTCTTAGCACAAAAATTAATTACGTTTTCTTTTATCATTATAGGTCGAAGTTTGCGTTAAGTTTTTACAATCCCTTAAAATTAACTATTGTAAGGTACTGACATTATGAGCATTGAGATTTTAATGACTACTGATTCTAAAATCTTGTGGAGTCACCACGAGCTTGAAGCACAACTAGACATCTTCGTGGCAAACTTTCTATTAGTGTAATTATATAGTTTCCTCAATGCTTCCTAATACCTTCGTCGTTCAGCGAATTAGAGTTCTTTAAGATAAATCGATTAAACTTCGTTAAACTTCGTGTTGATAATGCATGTGTTGCACTTCATGGTGGTATGTTATTTATAGTTTGTGATGCACCTTATTGTTGACACAATTTGGCGAGTTAGGTAAACCTTTTAAAACTGAATAAGTCAACACATTAAGCACGTGTTGCTCTAGTTTGAACATACATAATTTCCGGAATAATGTTAATTATTGATAATCGCTTGTCCCAGCAACATGATTGATGAAAATTCCTCTAGGAGGGGTTCTTGCGTAAAACAAACAAGTTAGTGTTGTACTTTCAACGTCAAAAGTTCTAAATTTATTCACAATAAAGCTTTGTGAAACATAATGACTATATCAATTTATCGATAAAGCGAATAGTATATTAAACTACAAGAATGGTAAGTGCATTATAACAGAATCGAAGGAGATTTTTCAATGTCTGAGATTCTGTTAGGCACTTAATTAACAATTGTGTGGCCTATACTATTGTTCATACGATCAAGAAAATCGATTTGGATTAATTCCGTTTTGTTAAAGTATTAAGTAATCATAGTGGGTGAATTAGAAAAAAAAAATGCAAATGATTGCAAATGCTTTATAAATACAAACGTCAAGTTGTGTGATTTTTGTGAAAAAAATAAACCATACCATACCATACCATGCATACCATAGAAATTGATTTTGATGCCTCGGATGTTAATTCGGACATTGAGGAAGCGTGGAAAATCGGTTGTGATTCGTTAGTGCCAGTAAAATCAAAATTAAGGTACGAGAAAACGTACAATATATTTAAAAACTAGTTAATTGAGAAATATATCGAATTCAATGAGAAAACCATGTTAGCTTATTTTGTCCGCTGAAATGAAAAATTGAAATCGCTAGGAAGTATGTGGGTTGAAAACAACTGTCAATTTAAATGATGAAATTGACATTTTACAATTTACAAAGTTACTAGCTTTTTTAAAGAAGAAAAATGTTAGTCATTATCCAAAAAAGTCTAGTGTTTTCACAAGGGAGGAAATGAATACATTTTTAACTAAAGCTTGCGACACCGCTTATTTGATAATGAAGGTAGATAGACGCCCATTACTTTTTTATATGAAACTAAAAATGTATTTATAGGTAGTTATGATCATTGGAGTGGCCGGCGCATGTTGTCGCGAAGAACTCACAAATCTCTCAAATGATGATATTGAAGACAAAGGTTTAGTTGTTATTGTTAAATTACCAAACACTAGAACCAATGTTGGTCTAGTGTTTACTATTGTTGACAATCCTGAGAATACAGTTCATGTTTTAGACATTTTTAGGAAATATGTTGCATTGAAACCTATAAAAATCCTAATTTTAGTCGATTCTTTTATGCAATGTGTAATGGAAAATGATTAATACTATATGACAAGTTCCCTTTAAACTTGCCCAATATTTAAATTTAGAAAATCCACGGCTGTATACAGGACATGCATTTAGGAGAATATCGGTAACGTTATTAGCAGATCAAGGCGTCGATGTCATAGCTCTTAGAAAACATAGGGGCTGGAAATCGTATGCTGTGACTGAGGGCTATGTCGAAGATTTCCTCCAAAACAAAATAAGATTCGCAAATATGATTTTACACAAAAAAAACACAAGCTCGGCCACAAGCAATATTGCTTCAACTTCTGCTCCTACTATTATTCCTGAAAATTCAAATTTTGAAGATGCGAATTCTACTTCTAATAATGCTAATATCATTCAGAGTTCAAATTTCAGTTTGGTTGTCGAATCTCACAATTTTTATGACAAAAATAAACCTGTTCCTATTAATTTTACCTGTATTAACTGTACTTTAACTTTAATATGAAATAATAAATGTTTAAAATTTATTTTTATTTTGATTGCATTACTAGACATATTAGATTCTCAACTGAGTGCTAGATTGCTAGTAGATAGATTTGTTGGATTTTTGAGGAGGTTGTAGAATGCTAATAAATGTTCCGGTTCATTGCAGCCTAAATGTTATATTGTACTGATAGTGAATAGTTTTATCCGAATTTCACTTATCCCACGAGTTAGGTTATAAATTAGAACAGCACTGTGATTTTGCTTGTTGCTATGGAAATAAACATCAGTGCGGTATTGTAAATTTACAGCAGTTGCCAACAAAGCTTGTAAGATCACAAATGCGCACGATCGTACGAAATGGTATATTGGGATATAAGGTTAGTAAGTGCATTATAACAGAATCGAGGAAGAGGAAGATTCTGTTATGGTACTTAATAACCGTGTAGTCCACAACGTTTTTCGCATAATCGCTTAAAGGAAATGAAAAAAAAAAATTTAGACCGACTTTGACGTATTTTTTTTGACAATAATATTTTGAAGGCATAATATGTGTCACAAATTAATTACCGCATCGATGTGGTAAGTTCAACTTACAGATTCTGGCAACAACAATGGTAAGTAGCTAGAAACAACATGATTTTGCGAAAAATAATTATTGACCAAAATGGGTCAAAATTTTCTAAGATACTTCATATTTTTATTTCTTCTGGCCCTACAGTCTAAGTGTATGTACTATTGTCCATGTTTATTATGATCGCAAAATTAATCTCCAATTCATAGATATTCAATTTTGTCTTCTGCAGGCTAAAAAAATCTAGATTAAAAAACCTTACTTTATTTCAGATTGTATTTTGTTATTTTTCCTATCCGAACCTTCATTAAGTTCTACGTCTACAATTGAAGGGACATTAAAATTAAAATTTTGATTAAAAAATAAGGTGAACGTTAAAAGTTCCAAATTCTTGAAAACATTGCACAAAATATTCTTTTTAATGAAACAAACCAAAGTTTGAAGTTATCTTTACTTAAAAAATGTCAAATGATTGAATAAAACCTTTATTATCTCATTTAATATGTTTTTGTAAGATAACTCCTTCATCCAGCTGCCCCTTCAATTATTATAATACCTATACAAACTGCGTGTCGCCTTCTTTTCTATACACACAATTAAATTTTCTTCTTTTTGTATTTAGTTTTAACTCCCCTCTCCAAAATTTTTGTTTTAGCATTATGTTTCACATGTTATTGCTGTCGGGTTATTTTGGTACTTCAATGAAAATTTAAAAGGTTTACATTTTCCATGTTGTTTTGTAATTTTTTAATTTATAACACGTATTTACTTAATTTCAATTCGATTGACGATTTGTTCGTAATTATATCACAAAATAGCAACTACTAAATATAGGTCAGAGGTGGTAATTGCTGTTACATTATTAACTGCCGTGAATTTTAATAAATCAAACAAATATTTATTGTTGAATTATTATTAATTAACTAATATCAGTTTTGGCAATGCAATTACGAAATTGAAATAAATAGTTCGCTGTCGTTATTTGTAATGGTGATTATAATAATGCTTTAATTAATTAAAAATAATTTAAAATCTATCTGGATAATTTCTAGATTTTCCTGTTTTTCTCATCAACATTACTTAATAAGATAATATTATTTGTTGAGCTACTTTGATCCTAGGTCGAATTTCTCTCGACATTAATAAAGAAACTGAAAAAATCTGTTGTTCCTTTTGTTATGTTATGAGAACTTGCAAGAAAGCTGTTACATATGGCTTTCTTTTTCAGGAATGAAATTCTTATGTAATATCTTACTTATTTGTAATTGAAATTGTAGTAAAACTTACAAATTTCAGTTGTATACATAACTTAAATTAGAATTATAAGTTTGGTTAGGCACTTAAAATATAAGTTGGGACAACCAAACCATAGAAAATTTCCTAACCGATTATAACTTTGGGTAATTAGTTTTATATGATAGGAAGTTGATAATAGACGGAAAAATAATAACAAGTTTTTGTGAAGGGCTGGCGACAATCGTAACGATCGTATGTTCGACCAAAAAATTCTACACATTACCACATTGAATTATACAATATTAAGGGAGATGCTTGTACTTTGAGACAGTTTCTTTATTATTCATGTAAAAAAATATTTAAAATGTGGTCACGTAACATAGAAGGTATTCTACCCAGCAAACCATTTTAGATTTACACATAACATTTACGTATCTTCTAGAGAACATTGTTATAATACTTTACTAACATCACTGCTACATTAGTGATACCAAAATGGTTACAGCAAATATACGTTTCAATAGTTATGTAAGATTTATATCAGTTTGTTCTTTTTATATCACTAGTACATAAAATATTGCTGACGAAGTGAGATAATTACGATATGACTTATTTACGTAAAATATGTGTTACAAGTTATACGTCCTTGCTATATTACCATTGATACTTCATGTGTACCGGTTACATTCTATTTGTACGTGAATGCTACGTTACATTGTAACATTACAAAAACATAATTTTTAATTTTGGAAATAGTTATTTTCTTATATTGTATTGTAATATATTTATTACGTTACAATTGTTATAAAAAAATAATTATTGCTAAACATCATTCAAATATATGTAATTTACAACAGTTTTTTAAAGAAAGCGCTTCTGCATACGAACAGAATTAAGCCGTACAATTACCTATTACAATAGCAATGTACTCTTATCTCATTGGTGTGTATCGTTCAGATGCTGAATATTTATTTTTAATATCAAAAATATTTTAGTTTTCTTCAAGAATCGTGTAACTGAAATGTAAAAAATGCAAAATCTAGGCTATTATATTTTTACGCCAAAGAAATTTAAAATTTCTAAAAAAATAATGTTAAATGCTTAAGAATTTGAAACACGGATAACTAGTGCAATGATTCGGGACAGTTAGTTGCTACTTTGTGATTTAGGTAAATTAAAGAACATTAATTCTATTTACAATTGTATTTACAAAGCAAGGGGAATATTAAATATAAATAGAATAGAATTGTTTTTATCGTTTCTTTCTGGTTATTGACGAATTGTTTCATTGTGTCAAACTAAACACAATAAACAATTTCCAAACAAATTTTAAGATTTTGGAACTCAAAGAGAAAGTCGTTCGTTACAATTGAAACCAGATGGTCGAAAGCAGCCCCTAAACTAACCCAAACGAGTTTTTGAATAGTCACCGTAAAATTTCACATTGTATAGAACAGTTAAAAGTATGTCCATATCTTCTTGTTTTCTGTAACATTCTAAAGTAGGTCAAGAATTTGGTTTTACTAGATTTTCTTACAGCTGTTCGCAATTTTTACAGTTACAGTTTACAGTTTCGTGTATTTCACTTTTTCATAACAGAGTTGTTAAACTAAATATTATAAAATGGATTTAACTTAAAGCCATTGATAGAAAATTTATTTTTTAAAATAGTTAGAGGCCCACGTATTTAAAAAAATATTATTAAAGTAATATTGTGGTAAAAAAATTCCCCATATGTTTTTTTGAGAAAAGGAAAAAGCATTTGACATAAAGTGAAATTTGATACGTGGTGAAAATTAATCCGAAAACCCTGTAATGATTAGCTGTGTGCAAAAATTCCCTTCAGAAAATAAAAACAGTGAACCATATGTCATATCGGCATGGAACTCAATACAATTGTAAAGGTCTGACCTTTTCTGAAAATATTCTACCTGCCTTCAGTATACGTACAACATTTCTGCAGTTCAAATGGTTGAATGGTTTCCTTTAGGTAAGTTTAGTAAAATATCTTTAGTGTATGCCTAAAATTATTTTAAAATTAATATAAAATTGTTTTGACTACAGATTAATCCAAGGATCCGAGAAAGTAACTTTACTATCGCTAGAATTTGCAAACTGGTTGTTACAGACTAGTTCACAGTGCAACGTTTTAAGATTGGAAGTGCAACAACGCCAACAAATTTAATGCGGATACATAGTTTTGGCAAATTACGTACTTATTTGTTTTACGGTTTACGGTCAATTCGTACCCGGCGATTCATACCCGGCGATTCGTCCCCGGCGATTCGTTCCCGGGCAATTCGTACCCGGGATAATTCGTCCCCGGACAATTAATTTTTGGTAACAATAAAAAATTTAAAAAAATAAAACTAAAACTCAAAATTATATGAAATACCACGCAGGTAATCTAATAATTGCCTATTCTGATAGTCTTCAACGATTAATTTTATTCTTCTCCCAACATCGACGTATTTTTTATTTTTCCGGTTTAAAAAATTTCCCGTTAGCAACTGGCTGACTTCGTAATGGTGCAAATTTTGTTGTTTTTTAAGCAATTTACGAATTTATATATGTTTGGGTAAAACGATTCGCAAATAAAAATAAAACCACGATGCGAGCTCTCTACTGAATTGTTGGTCCTAGCTTGATTTTCTACAGTCCTCTGGTAATTATTCCACTGATTTATTTCAAACATCGGATTCTGTCTTCGTCTTCTTTGTGGTCTGATAATGTACGTATCCTCAAAGTAATTTGCAATAGGAGGAAAATTAGCATTTTCGACAAGTTCTTCAAAGGCATTTATTACACTATCTGCAGGTACAAATGACAATGTTGGAATCATTTGTATCCACTGAGCAAATTCGTGCGATTCTTGGTATTGCCTTTGTAATCCTTCACTTTGGATTTTACGCCATACATTTTGGCATAAACGAAAGCAACATCCCGATTTTGCAATTCCCGGAAACTGTGTTTCAAAAGCATTTATAACAGCTGTTTCAAAATCGATCATTACAGTTTCAGGCTGCAGCCCGGGTAATAAATGATTTTGAAGAACTTGTCGGAAATGCTAATTTTCCTCCTAAAGCTACACCTATTGCAAATTACATTGAGGATACGTACATTGGTAGACCACAAAAAAGACTAAGACAGAATCCGATGTTTGAATTAAATCAGTGGAATAATTACCAGAGGACTCTAGAAAATCAAGCTAGGACCAACAATTCAGTAAAAGGCTGGCATCGTGGTTTTATTTATATTTTCCGATCGTTTTGCCCAAACATATTTAAATTTGCAAATTGTTTAAAAAAACAACAACATTTACACCATTACGAAGTCAGCCAGTTGCAAGCGGGAAATTCTTTAAAATACAAAAATAAAAAATACGTCGATGTTGGGAGAAGAATAAAATTAATCGTTGAAGACTATCAGAATAGGCAATTATTAGATTACCTGCGTGGTATTTCATATAATTTTGAGTTTTAGTTTTATTTTTTTAAAATTTTTTATTGTTACCTAAAATTAATTTGTATTTTTGTTTTATCTTTTTAAATTTTTTATTGTTACCTAAAATTAATTTGTATTTCAGTTTTATTTTTTAAAATTTTTTATTGTTACCAAAAATTAATTTGTACAAATTATAGAATAAATTCGCCATAATTTTCAAGGTGTTGCATTATTTGATCGGACATAAAACTTATAGCAATGAACTGTTTTCGTAAAATAATGTAGGTTGTTATTAAATATTACAAGTCACTGGTTACTTAAACAATAACTCCACTTGCGATGTTAAAATTTTTTAAACTAAACAAAGAAAAGTTTTATTTCCGACAGCTTTTAATTCTGGTTAAAATGATGTATAACAAAATACTTTCAAAATACCGCGTGAGGTTGAAATTTCCATTTAATTTAACTTGTACATACATTGTACATACGTATATTCGTTGAACTGTTTACAACGATGGAAAAATAGATATAAACATCATTAATGAATATTATCAGAGATATGCAAAAACATCTATATAACAAATTTGATTACATAGAGATTATAAACATAATTATTTACATTATTCTCATTCCACTCAGAATCAGTCTAAAAACGAAAAATAACGGGTTGACTCAAAATAATATGCATATAGTAACACGCGATGGTTTCCCGGCATCAATATATATATTCATTTTATCACTAACATCATAATTGTACTGTTTACTTACACACGTGTGATTATTTCCACTTATCTATATTTTTTTATAAGGTGCACATATGTAAAGGTTTTCAATACAAGAAATCGAAATGCTTGTTAAATATTTGCAAATACATTCTTAAAAATATAGCTTGCTGGGGACAAATTGTCCGGGGACGAATTATCCCGGGTACGAATTGCCCGGGGACGAATCGTCGGGGACGAATCGCCGGGTACGAATCGCCGGGGACGAATTGACGGCATCCCACAAATAAGACCACAGTTACTGGTGTGAGGTTGCATTTTTATTCAGGTAATTTATTTGTCACAAAAGAATTAAATCAGTATTGTAGATAAATATGAACTTTGAAATTGCGATAATTCCATTGTAAGCCTCACAATTACAGAGAAAATTAAAAATATTAAATTGTATACATTTTTTACATCAGAGTTAGTAATGATACATGCTGCACTATAATGATTTAAAATTATTAAAATAAAAATTCAAAATATGGAACTTGCAACAATGATTTTATTTTGTTTTCGTAATGGTTTGCGATCGTAGCCCTTTTATATTAATAGACATTTATATGCAATTTGAAAGAAATATGTATGTGCATTTATAATAAATTCGAGAAAATTAAGATTCGGCCTGTATAACAAAATTATAGTAATTTTAAATATTGTATATTTCTAATTTTCAAAATTGATTCCAGAAACAACACTGCCAACGTTTAATAAAAGACTGCCAAATTACTACTTATTTCAGTAATATCAGGTATCTAAATAATCAAAAATTTTCTACTTATGTATTACTTCATTTCTTTAAATCTTTACAATTTGTTTAAACTAGCGTAACATATATTTGTCACTAATCATTGTAAAATTATGTAAAAAATATATTATGAAATTCTAAATAAATAAATTGTGTTATAAATATTTGTATTATTTCCCTACAGTTGACTACATAATATAATTGTAACAAAAATGTGTTAAATGTATATTGCAACGTTATGTAAATGCAATATTTTAACATCTATGTCGCTAAGATACCTTCATCGTTACGTGGATGTAACATAAATGGAACAAAAGTTATATCTTTGTTACGTACCAGATCTGTTCACAACGTAGCACGACGACGTTACATTTATAGCGCGTTCTACATAACATGCATATATAACAGTTACATAAATGTTACATCAATATTTTTACATGTATATAAATGGACGGGACATTGTATGGTACATGGAACTTACAAATTAAGTTTAAAAAACCCGGAGAGGTATTTTAAAAAACTTTATTTATTTCTTGATTACAAGATACGAGCAAATTACAAACTAAGTAAAGAGCTGCGTGAAGACTACATGAAGACTGCGTGAAGACTGAAGCTTAAGCGATATTTGTAATATTTATAGTATCTTATTGTCCAGATAAACACACACGTGGCGGAAGACGGCGCGTGGCTCAAGATGCAGACGTTGCACATAACTACCATGCGCGACACGTTTTGTTATTGTCGATGAACTCTGCACATAACTTACATGTATGTTACTTGTTACATAACTGTATACATTCAAAGTACGGATGTTATATAAAATCTACGTTAATGTTATAAGTTGTGGTTTGCTGGGTACATTGTAATATCATATAAAAACCATGTAACAACAAAATTAACGTTTTAATATATTTTTTCCAGAACTGAAGGAAGTATCAAAAAGTACAAGCCTAGCGTGTACTTTGGGACATACTTAAAAAAATTTATTCGACATTGTATTTAAATAAATCCACTCCAAAAGTAATTTCTTTACAATGCCTTCCTGCACCGCCAACTATGTTTGGATACGCCAATTTTGAAAAAAAATCTTGTAGTGCCAACTTATAAGCAACATCGACAAATTTGCAACTCATGCTTGTGCAACTTGTGATTTTCTTTTTTAAATACTCCACTGAAAGGTGCTCTGCTTCTACACCAACAATTTTACCGACATAAAATTTCCTGCCATTTGTCGTTTTCAATTTTTATTGCTTGTCTCCATGTCCCAAAGTACAAGCACAGCACTACTTATACACATTATAACTGTCCAAATAGGAAAGTTAAAATTCAACACTATTGCATATTCCACGAGAGAAGAAGGCACCTAAAGGAATAGCGAATTATGATAGAATCAAAACATGTTTATTATTCTATCTTTTTCTCTTATATTACTGTCACATATGCACTTGGTAGAACGCAGTATTGTTCGTATGAACTAACACAGCTATGGTACGGACGGTTATATGGATCCGCAATTCGCACTCTTTAGAAAGAGAAAGGATGTTGACAGTCACGCCTAAACTAATGGGGCCTTTACACGTTGCAAGTAACTAACGCAAGTTACTTGCGCAGGTAACAAAATTGAGGTACTTGAATCCTGTAGACAACTTGATTCAGTACCTGTGTAAGTGAATATCTGCATACAAGCTACTTGCGTTAGCTACTTGCATTGCTACTTACAACGTGTAAATGCCCCATGAGATACGTTAAGCAACGTCTAAACCAGTGGTCATCAACATAATTCGTAAATTACTAGATAATTATGAATTATGTTAACATTACATAGATTACACGGGGATCATTATTAGAAATGAAACTAATTTTTGTTTTAATTTAATTTTGTTTCAATACAATTTAGCTGGAATTCGTATACGGCAATTGTTTGAAACGCAATGGTATTTCGTTTAAAATTGAACCATAGGAATGTTCGAAATACTCCCTAGTGTCATTTATGATGGAATATACTACAGTAGAAAATAGTATAAAATAATATTACATGCAACAAAATCATAATAAAAACAAATTAATTTGGTAAAAATCTGGAAGTTCAGCGATTAAATGATACTTCATCTACCTCGAAACACAAAACGTTAAACAACAGATACACAAGCGAACATACGCAATTTCCTTTATGGTGGGGTGACATCTATCCGTTAGTGGAATAATCTCTTGAAAAGAAAAGTGTTTCATTTGAATTTAAATATTAAGAAACTCAATGTCCCGAAGTATAAGCTGCCCCAAAGTACCAGGATCATCCCTATAATATTAACATGAAAAAAGCCCCTGATGAACAACAACTTTGATATTATTTATGTGAAAAGAACATTAAATTAACTACATAAGATAAAAAATAAAAATAAACCAAATATAACGTAATCCTAAAAACATTGCTGCGACAAAAATTTCATGTATCAACTTCTCAATAATCTGAGGAGCTTCAATTCAAAAGGAATAATATCCATTTTTAACTTATTGGAGAAAACGAAGGCTTTTCAATAGCAGCAATACTAAAAATCATCAAAAACAAATACATGCAAGGAACTACTCCATTGAATTTCAGGATATAATAGTACTTTTAACAGAAATTGGAAATTACTAATGGCGGACTTCTTGCAAAAAATAATTGGATAAAACTCTTTTTGAACTAAAAACCAGGATAAAGCTCCAGTTGAATAGAAATGGAACCGGAAAAAAGTGTTGGTATAGGTAAATTGTGAAGCGACTATGGATTACAAAATGAAACTTTATTGAAAGAGAAAATAAACCAAAATAGTTGTTGATTATAAAAAAATATTAAGTCTTCTATATTCGCACACCTCCATCCCGTTGTCTTTTCCTACTTCCCTGACTACTCACACTCGCAACTTCCAATTCTATTTTTAACCCTAGAATACTAACGTTGCTGGAATTAATAGTTTACTATCAAGCAAAATTTAACTGTGCTGATATTACGGTTTACGAATAGAATCTGATTTTTCTGACTCAGAATCTGCTTTTTCTGACTCAGAATCTGCTTTTTCTGACTCAGAATCTGTTTTTTCTGAATCAGAATCTGCTTTTTCTGACTCAGAATGTAATTTTTCTGGCCGAGAATCGATTTTTCTGACTCAGAATCTGATTTTTCTAACTCAGAATCTGCTTTTTTGACTCAGAATCTGATTTTTCTGACTCAGAATCTGATTTTTCTGACTCATAATCTGCTTTTCCTGACTCAGAATGTGATTTTTCTGGCCGAGAATCTGATTTTTCTAACTCAGAATCTGCTTTTTTGACTCAGAATTTGATTTTTCTGACTCATAATCTGCTTTTCCTGACTCAGAATGTGATTTTTCTGGCCGAGAATCGATTTTTCTGACTCAGAATCATTTTTTCTGACTTAGAATGTGATTTTTCTATTTGAATGTGCAGATGTTTAATTTTGTTGAAATAAATATGGCTTCAAAGCTCTCCGACAAAAATTCAGACCATTTACTGAAGATAGGTGACTCTATTGAAGGAAGTAAAAAATTGTTTGATGGGCACTGGTTTACAGCGAGTTAACAGCTTCTTATCTATAACCCAATACGATTCAATACATATCAACTAAAGTCGCTTATTGTATGCAAGCAAGTCGTCAAATTGAAGATTGTTAGTACTCTAGGGTTAATATGCACTTCAATTTAATAATAGAGAACGTAGATGACACTTTCTGGTAATTATACAATGCCAGTGGAAACTGAGGAGGTTTCTGATGAATCAGATGAAGAATCAGAAATCAATAATGTAGCAAATTATCAACAAGCCGTTGGCATGGTAAAAAATTCACAAAATTTTTTTAAAAATCTAAGTGATTCCAAAGTAATGAAGGTATTGTATTGTATACCTATAAATTACATATTCAACAAATGTGACATTTGGTTTCAATGTTCTCTCATAAACGGGCACCTCCTTAAAGCGGGCAATTTTTTACAGTCCGAAAGTGCCCGCTCAAGAGAGATTTTACTGTATTATCATGGTTACGATTGTTGTAAGCATTGGTAACCATGGTAACCGGGACATAATTGTTAACATCGCTTTCAGAAACCTGTTAAAACAAAATACCATTAAAGTAAAAGTTAACTAGGATAAAATTCCTTTCGAATTTAAAATATTCTGGATAATATCCCTTTTGAAACGAAACTTCAATTATGATTGCAATTTCAAATAGGATGAAATATTTTTTGTACTTATTTGAGCGGACCCCGGCTCAGACCCAGAATGAGGTATATGATACCATCTTTAACACAAAAACAAAATTTTTGGATAATATCCCTTTTGAATTTAAGCTCCTCATATCTTTAGTGGTAGTAAATTGTAACAATAAAGTTGGAATGATGAACCACTGACAGGCAGTTATGAAACTATCTTCATTACAACTTTCAAAAGAACAAACATTATGTAACTAAAAACTAAAAAAAAGTATATTACCCCAAATTTATTTCTAGTTATTCATAATTTCAACACAAACATATCTAAAAGTAATAAAAAAACCGTCCTGCAAACTTAATTTAATTAAACAAGGCTTCTATTGGAAGGTGCTAGAAGATAATGATGGATACCGCACAGTTACTTCTATTTCTTATTTTAAATTAAATGTAAATACCAGAAAGTAGCAAGTAGCCGAGTCAATAAAGCTTTTCACTTCGTAATCATCAGAAACAGATCCGATTTTGATGATTTTTTTAAACTTCTTCTTATAATAGATTATTCGAAATCAGTTACATTCCGACAGGCGAATTAATTATTTATATTTTTAACAAACAATTATAATTAATTTATCCGGATAATTCATTTTTATTCCTAATTATACCCAATAAAAAGTGTGTTTTTGGGATTTAGTGAAAATAAATATAAACAATTACATTATACTGTGTGTCAACGGATGGTGTTGACAGGAGGGAAAAAAATATATTTTCAACTTTACGGCAAAAAGTTATTCTTTACAAAAAGTTTTGTCTGTCTCAGATAGTCATAAACAAATGGCAAATTTTATTAAAATATACAGGGTGTCTAAAAATTACCAAACATGAAATTTAACTTAAACAAAGTAGTTTTATTATTTATTTTCGGAAATAATGTTATTTCAGAAAGTTGTTTCAAAACTTAAGAAAAACTTAAATACAAAGTTTTGTAGAGATTCTCGACTGAGCAGTCGTTGAGGTCAGACGTGCTGTGACGTGTTGTGATAGCCCGTGAGTTATTTATTGATATAACTAAGATAAAATAAAAAGCAGTTTCGCGAGTGCCCTTCAGCCCACACAGTGCGCTTAATAAGTGAGGTGTAGCACGATAGTTGCACGTAAGTGCAATTACAAAACACCATATTGGCAACCAGCGACTTACTCAGCAGTTACACAGAAAGACCAGTTTCCTAAGAAGGATCGGGGTATCATGATAGAAGCAAAAGAAGGCATCGAGTTAAAAGAATTCATTTTCGCTATAGGAAAAGTTATAAGTCCAGCCAATGTCCAATTTGCGTCAAAAATTTCCAGAGGAAGAGTCGGTATATTCCTTGCTTCCAAGAAAAACGTAGAAGACCTTGTTAGTAACCATTGGGATGTAAATATCAACAACATTCAAATTGAAATCAGACCGTACATCATGCAATACATACGCGTAATCTTATCGAATGTATGCCCATTAATTACACATGCAATAATAGAGAAAATTAGGAATTAGAAGAGGATCAGCAGTTTCCTTTTTAAAAGCAGGATTATTAGGTAATGAGTACACTCGCGTTTTGAGTTACCGCAGACAAATGTATGTGCATCCTGAGGATGTGCACTTATTACTCGAGTCAACTAAAATAAATTATGACGACACTGTGTACTGGATCTTTCTCTCAATAGATTCTGTTACCTGTTTCATCTATAAGGAGAAAGGTCATTTAGCTAAGTACCGCACGAATAACTCCGATTATCCTCTCAATATAGACAACAACACTGATCTCATAATAGTGAAAACATCCCGGTGGAGGTTAACGAGATTGTTAAAAGTCAAGGAACTAAAAACACACAAGATAATACTAATGTAAATAAAATTAATCAAACTCTCAAAAGAACCAATTCAGTCACAAGCTCTAATGATTCACAATCAAACGATTTTCCTTCCAGTAATACAAGTACAAGTAAGTTAGCTCATAAAATAAGAAAAAAAATTATCTCGACAGAGAATGAACCAACTAGCTAAGAAATAATGGACGATCTAATGACAGACAACAGCCAGGGAAAAATAGTAGATAATATAGAAAACACCATAGATAGCATGTTAGAGCCCTTAAAAAGGCAGTTTGAAAAAAATCATGAAATCCTAAATTTTGATCAATTCTGCCTAGCAGCTAGCGGAGGCGTTCTGATATATGCGAAAAACCACATAGATTGTGAAGAAATTAAATTAAATACCAATTTAGAAACAGTTACTAACGCATGCTCCACCTTCTCGGAGTTTTCAATTGCCACAACATAATATTGGGTTCGAACCATACTGACACAAGAGGTAAAATTATTGAAAAAACTTTAATTGACCAAAATATACCATTACTAAATGCCGATAAGCCAACATACATCAAGATCTTTAATGTAAAAGTGTACATTGGAATATATGTTTTGGAGGACAATTATGATAGCGATCATTTTCCTATAATCATGTCATTAGGCAACGAGCAAATTTTAGAACCACCAACTTTCATATCTCGGTGGAAAATCAATAAAGTCGACTGGCCCAAATTTCAACAGATTATAGAAAATGAACTCCAATCTATCCTAGATCTTCAATGTACATCAAACAGTCAAGTTAATGAAATTGTTAATAAACTTGAACGAATAATAATATATGCGGCCAATCAATCTATCTCTAAGAGTAAAGGGAAACCTGGAAAAAAAGAACTTCCTTGGTGGAATGAACTATGCGAGGAATCAATTAAAGAATCCAAGCAAGCCTTACATAAATTTAAAAAGCATAATACTGCAGAAAACAAGTATTATTTTAACGGCAAAAGAGATGAACCAGGAGAATTGTAAAGCTGTCTAAAAGAGAATCGCGGATTAACTATATAGTTATAACTACGTTAAAAAGAAATATACCCATGGTAGAATTGTTCAACAAAATACGTTCAATCAACAGGAATAAACAGCAACCAAAAATTCGAAACATGGCCCTACCAAATGGAACCATCTTGTCTAAACCTAAAGTGATTGCCAACACAATGGGTAAAATGTTTGCTGAAAATTCGAGCGATTCCAATTTCGATAAAAAGTTCTTAGAATACAAAAGACGCATAGAAAATGAAGGAAGCTACTTAGATTTCTCGGAGGCCAAACAGAGCAACGATGAAACCCCAATCAACTACAAAATCACTAGTGAAGAGCTTAAAATGACTCTAAAAAATTGTAAAAACACCAGTGCTGGTCCAGATGATATACCTAACCTATTTTTAAAAAAATTGCCTGAAATAGCTCTGACCTTACTACTGGAAATCTTCAATAGTATGTGGTCATACAATATTATTCCCGACAAACGGAGAGAGGTAGTCGTGATCCCTATTCCAAAACCAGGAAAAAAATTAAAACAAAAAGAATCGTATCAGCCTATCTCACTTACTTGTTGCATGTGTAAGTTAATGGAAAAAATCATTAATTACAGACTCAAATGGCTTTTAGAATCGAACGAGTTGCTCTCTCCCTTTCAACATTGATTCCGACAAATGCATCCAAAACTAAAACACTTGCCATCGTCTTTTCCCGTAAAAGCAAAGATAATAACGATATCGTATTATTCTTTGATGACCACCAACTTAAAACTGTCTAAGAAATTAAAATATTAGGAGTTACATTAGATAAAAAACTAAGATGGGCCCGACATAAAAAAACTTGCTTCAAAAAAGTGAATATTCTTAAAAGTTTAGCATCTATTAAATGGGAGCAAATTAAGAAATCATTCTGAAAACATACAACGCCCTCATCCAATTCAAATAGATTATGGCAGTATATTGTATGACTCCGCTACTCCTCATCTACTGAAAATATTAGACCCTATTCAAAACGCAGGAGCAAGATTAGCAACCGGCCCTTTCCGTACATGTCAACGTATTTCCACTAAAATATAGACGAATAAAACGACACCGAGCAATAAATCATCTAAAACCATTGACGTCAATACATACTGCGATTCTTACACAAAAAACAAACCATTTCTAAGCCACTTAATATAAGAGTGAAACATCACATCCAAGACTTCAATATAAACGCACTTGAACCAGAGCAACGACAAATTTACAAAATACCTCCATGGACACTAAGAATTCCAGAAGTCATCATTCCTGATATACAAAAGTATTCTATAGCTCCCATAGAAATCAAAAGCAAAATTAATGAAATAACAGAGAAATACTCGAACTATACACATACATATTCACGGATACAGCCAAACTAACCAACGGTGTAGGCTGTGCCGTATTAACGCCTCATGAACATTTTATGTACACACTCCCAAATGATACTTCGGTCTTTCAAGGAGAAGCAATAGCTATACTAAAAGCTTTAAGCTATGCCCATATCAACAAACAGAAAAGCATAATATTTTCAGATTCCTTCAGCGTACTATCAGCTATAACTAACTATAACAAATCAAAGAGTGTAATAATGACTAGTATTATAGGAACATTCAATCAAATAGTAAATGAAAATAAAGATGTTAATATTCTATTCTGTTGGATACTGTCTCACGTTGGTGCTGAGCAGAACGAAAAAGTAGAAGAACTAGCAAAAAAAGATGCAGTATCTAAATCATCAAATATAATAAACATTCCGCATCCACTAGAAATGATTAAAAATATATGTAACTAAGGTATCTACAAAAAGTGGAACAACGACTGGGTGCTTGCCAATAAGTCCAACGTAGTAAGGAAATCTGTTTTTGAACAAAATTCAGCTGTTTTTTCAATAGAAAGGATTAAGTAATTATCAACCGACTCCGAATCAGATATACCAATATTAGTCATCTGCATATCAGCACAAAAGAAGAACATGAGATTTGTACTAATTCTGAGGTACCACTATCAGTACAACATATAATTATTGACTGTCCTAACCTTGTAAATGCTAGGAATAAATTTAATCTTTCAAACGAGGCCACAGATAATTTAGTTAAATGCTTATCAAGTGTTTAATCATGTAAAAATGAAATCGACTATCTAAAGGAGATTAAAGTGTATAAACGGATTTAAATATTTAATATATCTAGTATATAAATAATTAATATCATTATTATGTATATGTGAGGAGTTGAAATGAAAACCATGTTCAATGCTTTTTCATACATTTTAAAATATTCCATTTTTTCTCTAATGCGTACGCACAAATATTTCGCAAGCACATTATATTGATGCCAAAGAACTTTCTTAACTTTTTACAAAATTATTCAACTAAAATTGCGCACCCATTAGAGAAAAAATTGAATATCTTAAAATGTATGAAAAGGCACTTAACAGGGTTTTCATTTCAACTCCTCATAATTCGCCATAATTATACTCTGTATACTCCTAAACCTACAAATGATTGTAAAGTCAAACATTTTAAGGTGCAATATTGCAGAACTCATTTTGTCGATTAACGCCCTTTTTGCAATTGGATATAGCCTGTTTTTTCACGCGCACTCCTCAATTTTAAAAATCGTAAACTATTTTATAAGCAATTTGAAGTGCTATTATCGTAGCACGTAGGTAAATAGAGAAAGAGAAAGAGGAATAAACCGAGTCTCTTGATAAATAACGTTAAAGTTTAATTCTTGTTTGTGTTTAAAATTAATTAAAGTGAACGAATTTGTGGGAGGGTTTCCAAGAGATATAACTCTTTTAACAATTTCTTGTGTATTTTCCCATTCTGTTGTTTAGTTAAGAAGTTAGTATAATTAGTAGAAAACACGAAAATAAAAATTTATATCGTTGGTTTTGTTTTAATTAAACCAAATTGAAAAATACTGTGAAAGAGTTTATTTTCTCAAATCACAATAATAAAGAACTTCTTTCTGCGCGTTTCGCTATAGACAAACAACAGTAAATTTAAGATTCGGAAATACTATCTCCGGAGAACGTGTAACTTTCAACTTTATTACACCAACACCAAACTAAATGGAACTAATTTAATCTAAAAAGAAGACAAGGTTTTTTATCAGCTAAGTTCTGGAAATTTTTATTTTGTCGGCGAGTTACATTTTCGCTTGCTCTTTATGCACGTTTGATGTGTCTATAATGTCCTACATTCGAGAAGTTCGCTTGAATGTAGTATAGGAAATGCTGACATTACAGAAATTGTATATGTTACAGCTGAAGTGTTAACTTCAGTGAGTGCATACACAAACTAGTAAATGTATATGTTAGGCTTAAAGCTCGAAAACGCCCACTGAGCTCATAAATGGCACAAAACTAGTTCTGGCAAAACAAAAACGACTACAACCCGAAATTCGGCTTCTCGCTGTTTTAAAACTGCTCAGAACTAGTTTTGGCAAATTGCAAACGACAACTGGAAATTCAAATAGATCCTTTCAATAATCGCACAGAATGCGTTATAGGACTCGATATAATAATAAAATAAATAAAATAATGAAAAAGTAAAACAAAATAAATTACTCTAATAATTATTAATTCTATAATTTCGGCTCTACTTTTTCGCTAATAATTACCAAATCAATTTTCGGTAATTTTCAATAATCGTACCAGCCTAACTGGAATTAATAAGGGTCCGTGAAGTTGACACCTGATGTGGAGGTACAAACGATGAAATTTATACCAATCGTTTGTACTTCGTTTGTACCCGTTTGTACCCTCAATATTTTTTTTCTAACACAATCCCTTGCAGAATAATTCCGAAAAAACTTTTACGTAGCGTTAAGTTAGCACCGAACATAAGAGTAATCAATTAGATTTTAACACCAATCGATAGATTTTCGTTAGTACCTGTTTGTACCTCAAATTAAATTTCTTCAAGTTCATCCCTCTAAATATAAGAACCAAAAAACGTCGCGTCAATGTCACGGTCACCAGCTTATCTATCGCATTACGCGTTTCGCGATATTGAAATTGTTAACGTCAGCATCTATTCGTGTATTTAAGTTTAGTGAATTAGTTTTGAAAAAAATGATTTACTAGGCATAAGGACATTACGTCGTAACAATTATTCATTATTCTGCGGCCCCGTATTTAGTAATAAATGAAATTATTAAAAAATTAAATTGTATCGAGTAACTACCGCGCCTAAATATTTTCCTGTGTCTTAGGTAAAGGAAAAATCTTTCTTGAAAAAACACCCCAAATTGTGCGTATGATTTTTCAATATATTGCAATTACACCCAGATATTCTTAAAATAAACAATGTCGTCCTTACGAATTACATTTTTATTGTTGCAAACCCATACGCTAATCTATTAAGTTACACTGACCCTCATAAATTGGACAGAAGTCGGCTGTTAACTCGCATCCGACATCTCCAGACTGGTGCCAAGAAAATTGGGCATGGCACTTAAAAGAAAGGCACCCCTAAACGAGTCGCAAAGACGGTCAAAATAATTAAAACAAATTTCAAGAACCAAAATCGGGTGATTAAAACCCTCAAAATCGTTCTCATCTCGAATTTTACATTATTTTCCATCTATTCAATTAAATCTCAATGTAATCTTTAGTTAAGTTTAGTGTTAATTAGTGAATAAAAACGTTTGAGTTACGAGTATACTCATTATTAAAAAATATGCTCTGGTGGCAACGGAAGGATTCCAACATTATATTTTGTTTTTAGTGAACGAATTTTCTTGAAATTTTTATTTCAAACACAATTGACCTACTTTGGAATTTGTGTATTATTTTACAAACACTTTGAAGGTGAATGTCATCAGTCAGTTTATATTTTCAAATGAAACAATGAATCCTTTATATTTTAAAATAAATAAATTTAAAAATTGTTTTACCGTGTTCTCTGTAACCTAGGCCAAATTAATATTATAATAATAGGTTATTATTATTCTTATGCGGTGTTCATATGTTTGTAACACCTAAAAGGACGCGTCTTCGCTATAACAAGGAATGTGTGTATATTCTTGATCAGAACCAAAATCTAAATCGATTAAGCCACCTCCGTCCGTTCGTCCGTCTATGGACACATTTCCCCCGAAATTAAAAGTATTAAACAGTTGAAATTTGGTATGCATATTGCCAAAAATACTAGTCAAGCAGGTATTAAATCCCCCACTGCACCCCCTCGTCAAAAAAGATTGTAAGATTGATTTTTGGTGTAAGGCAGCGGTTTCCAACCGTTAAGTTACTCGATACAATTTAATTTTTTAATAATTTCATTTATTACTAAATACGGGGCCGCAGAAGAATGAATAATTGTTACGACGTAATGTCCTTATGCCTAGTAAATCATTTTTTTCAAAACTAATTCACTAAACTTAAATACACGAATAGATGCTGACGTTAACAATTTCAATATCGCGAAACGCGTAATGCGATAGATAAGCTGGTGACCGTGACATTGACGCGATGTTTTTTGGTTCTTATATTTAGAGGGATGAACTTGAAGAAATTTAATTTGAGGTACAAACAGGTACTAACGAAAATCTATCGATTGGTGTTAAAATCTAATTGATTACTCTTATGTTCGGTGCTAACTTAACGCTACGTAAAAGTTTTTTCGGAATTATTCTGCAAGGGATTGTGTTAGAAAAAAAATATTGAGGGTACAAACGGGTACAAACGAAGTACAAACGATTGGCGCAATTTGTTTTTCGAAATCTTTCAAGTCCGGTGCTAGCGTGAAGTTGGCACCGGATCACGTTTTTAGCGAATATCTGCGAAACGGTGGATGCAATTGAAAAATTATTGAGGGTACAAACGGGTACAAACGAAGTACAAACGATTGGTATAAATTTCGTCAACTTCACGGACCCTATCTCTAAATATAATTCCCGATGGTGGTCTATTTCGCAATTTTTTTTGAACGGATCAGAGTAGGCGACGAAGCTGAGTGTCAACAATTGACTAATTATATCTTTTATATCGTCAATTTACGGAGCTTAAAGGTAAATAAAGCAAAATACATTATATTGCAATGCAAATGTATATAAATAAAATGGTTGATAACAATTGAGCTTGCTATTAGGAACGTTCAATATTATAAAACAGTTTTAATAAAAAACAGTTATTGGTGAGCCATCTGGAAATTGCTGGCTTTTGGTCGAATTTCAACTATAAGTTGTGCCATTTTACTTTCCCACTCCTTTGAATTTTGAGTAAGTGAATCATAAGTCCAAGTTCAAACATTTTCAAATACAGTAGATGTCGCTTAATTGAATCATGCTGGTACTTTCCGTTTTTGAGCCAATTAAACAAAGGTTGAATTAAGCGGGGGTCATAACTAATATACAAATGGATTTGGTTATTACCTCTTGAGTCAATTAAGGGGTTGATTTAATTAACAAGTGAACAATATACTGCAGAATTAAAAATATAAATTTGAGCCAGGTACTTTTTAAAACAGTCCTATTGGTAGCATACCGCTTTCTTCGCCCTTTCGGGCAATGAATTCTGGCAGTATAACGCCACCTTCATGCTTTGGTGAGGCGATCGTCATAATAAAGTTTACCGATTTATTTAGACGTAACACAATTCATTATGAATGCATACAGTCTGTTTTTTTAAACACATTTTATGCTAAACTTACACAACAATAATCATTACGAGTATAAACACTTTTTAGTTTGTTTTCGATTTTAAAATTATTGTTAAAAAAATTATCATACGAACACGGATGGTAAAGCTTAATATTATAAACTATCACCCGTTCGGTAACTTAAATTAAAATTACATTTTATTTTGGTCTGTTTGTGGTGTATCAGTTCTGTTGATAGTACCATCGGATAACCCGACTCGACCATTTTCTATCAACTTGTAACCGAAAAACTCACCATCTAGTGTGAAATGTGCGGTTTAAAACTTAACGCGGGAATTTGTCACCATCTACCGTAATTGCGCTCCCTCGGTTTAACATATGTACGTAGCCAATTCCGACATCCAATGTTCAATGTAAAATAAAAATTGAAAGTTTTTTTATTGGGCCTAAATAAAAATTATCCGTATGTTTTTAATTATTTGAACCTCGCAGCAAAGCAAAATGTAGTCTAAATTTTCTTACCTTATAAGGAAACTATTGCATTTAAACACAATACACCATTCACAAGACGTGGCTAACTTCTAAGTTATACGAAACCTACGCCACTAAATGTAAAACAAGAAAAATATAATGTTGCCTTGAATCAAAAGATGCAGTGTTCTTATTTTAAACAAATAACTAGAAGCATGTCTGAATTTGGGTCAGTGGCAGAATTTAGGACACCTACCTTACAAAGATGTAATGGTGCACTCTACTAATATTTTGATTTTGTATTCAGTTGTCAAAAAATTACCTTTGAAAAATTGCTATACTTTCATACATGTGTGAAGAATTTGAAAATGCGCTTATAAATGCAGTTAAAAATGACAGCAAAAAGTAAAGGGAAACAGGATATTATAAATGTGATTTTTATTTAACACAAAACCCGAAACATTTTTATCGTAATTTTGGGGAAAACAATTTGCGCTTGATTATCCGGAAGGGGGAATGGGACGGTTCGCCGCGGCCAGTTCGCCACAGCCGTATCGCCGCCAGGCGTTTCGCCGCGAGCCGTTTCGCCGCCAGCCGGTTCGCCGCCGGCCGTTTCGGCGCCAGCCGGTTCGCCGCCAGTTAAAATTTTTTAACCATTTATTGACAATAACATTCTAACCAACTGACTATTCACAAGCGAATTTCATTCTGTTTCCTGATAATATTTCACAATTATAGTTGGAAATCAGTTTTGTATTTTTACAATTTCCAATTGTCAAAAAACAGAAATTCGCTTGTGAATAGTCAGTTGGTTAGAATGTTATTGTCAATAAATGGTTAAAAAATTTTAACTGGCGGCGAACCGGCTGGCGGCGAAACGGCTCGCGGCGAAACACCTGGCGGCGAAACGGCCGTGGCGAACCGTCCTAGACCCTCCGGAAGGATGGGGAATGTTGATTTAGATATTTTGCTACATTCTGGCTCTACACTATTGCATTACGTATTCAAAAGAAAATAATTAGTACTAGATCTGACGTTTTTAAACTGATTCTAGGTTTACTGTACTATTTTGGCTTAAATGCGCACCATTCCCCCACTTTCCCCATCTCTTCTAAGTTCTTTCTCATTGTATGAGGAATTACCTCATCTTGTTGGCAATATCGAGTTGTCAGTTCATCGTCATGTAATTGATTAAACCCCTACCAAAATTCCAATCTTTAATGCATGTTGGAGTGATTCTATAAATTTATGGACTACAAATATTTTATCAATTTTGAAATAGCATAACTTACAAACGAGAAGTTATTAGCAGACTACTATATTATTGTCAAATATAACTTCTGTGTACCTGACAAATGCCAGTGCATTTGAGAAAACGCCACAGCCAGAAACTAGTATTATTCAAATTGTTTCGAAGCCAGTTACAATAAACCACACGATACCTGAACAGTTATTATTCGATAAAAGGGCATTCTTAGCTGCTTTCTAATAATATTATAGCACGTTCTTAGTGCGCTCTCAAATATCAAGGGCAACTTACGGAATGACTTTCTCTAGATTTGTTCCAATCTTTGTGCGACCGGTACTTGACTCACTCCAGGCGTAACTGGAAAATCAAAAAGCGTACTTGTCTTAAAAAAGACAAACTGGTTAACATGAAAACGCAATAACAAGATGAAACTTTTGCAACAAAGCTTCAATATATGAGAATCGAAAATGAAAGGTGTCAACAGACAATTATTGTCAAATGACCTCTCTTAAAGTGCCATTTTTCGTGTATAATGGGCGGCAAATTTCATCGGTGACATGACCCACCTACCCTTACACACAGTCTAATGTAAAGAAACAACCAACTAGTAGGTAGGTATATCGACATTGTCATGTTGAAACGACTAAAGCGACAATTGTTAAATTTTAAGAAATAAGCATCAAAAGTAAAGAAAAATTCGTGTCAATTTTAGAGTTTTAATTATTAGAAGATTTTTTAGTTCTTTGATGTTTTTGGAAAAGACGCTTCGTTTCGAAGATACAGGGCGATAAAAGTTTGAATAATTTAAAAATTATTAATGTAGCCTACGTAAAACTATGGTGTATTGCCCTGGACCTACCGAGTGTCAAAAAATGTCCAGAAATACGTTTTTATCGGATAACGCAAAAACGGATATTAGGTATCATACCAGATTAATGCAGATGTCAAAAACGCCATTAGTTTAAACGTAGATTTCACAAGTCGTTGATTTCGTTTACATAGTGGCTTGTCATTTTCTCTCTTTGAAAGTTGTGAAAATTGATTGCGTCCCGTATTTTCGTTTGATAATGTTCTCTTTTCGAAAAACTTTTATCGCTCTGTATCTTCGAAACAAAGCGTCTTTCCCAAAATCATCAAAGGACACAGAAATCTTCAAATAACTCAAGAAATAACCCCCTTAATTTTGTCGCATGTTTAGTAAACACTCTGTGTTTTGTTTCTTTTATTCCACAAAAAAAATAAAGCTTAAGGCTAGACGCCCGGACACGAAATCGTTTTTTTAATTTCCTAAGCTTACTTTTCATGAAAATCTTACCAAATTTGTACGAAATTCATAAAAAAGATAGCTTTCAATAGGCATAGCTTTTTTTTTTTCTAAATTGTTAGAAGGGCCCCCAAGAAAAATATAAATTAAAAAAATTCCAATAAGCACTGCTGTACAAGAAATTTCGTAATTCTAACCAACACTACAACGTTTCGTTTTTTGAAAAATTTCAAGAAATAAGGTCACGAAATTAAAAATAAAATCTAGATATTCTTGTTACCTACAGACAAGCCTAAAATCGTCGATCTTCTTTTAACATTGGCGAATTTAGCATACGTTTGTCGTAGCTTAAACTTTTATACCGAAAACGCTCACTTGAAATAAAAATTTGAAGGAACTGAGCGCATCGCCTTAAGGATAGAAGCAATTTTTTAAATTAAATAAATAAAAATTCTGTTATTGTTCCTATTTCACCACGCAGAAGTACAATTAATTATCTGTATGTTATCTTTATTGCAGACATGAACTGTACAGAAACATTTTTTATTAAACCGGAAACAACTGTATAAATCGCCCTATACCATCACATGCTAATGGAACAACTACAACTGTATATCTATGCAAATAAGAGATTGTGCTCAAGGTGACAAATTGGCGCATTCAAAAAGCACACTGTCTACAAGTAATAATAATTTTATTTTCACTTCAATAAAATTTGATTTTCCTGGCAGAAGTAGAGCTTCTGTTTTTGTGACAACAAAACGAATAAAGAGCAAATGACCCGAACGTTATTTTTAATGAAATTGCTGCCACAATGAAAACATTTCTGTTGTTATTAGTTAAAACATTCTTTTCGAATAACAAGAACTGCGAAATCAGATTTTACGCTTCATGAACTGAAATTATTACAAGAGAAACATAAGTAGCATAAATATGTCGCTATGAAGAATCAAGAAATTAATGTTGTGGAAGATTAAGAAGTCAGAATTTCTGTCATTTTCATTCGAAAAGTTTGGGATGTACTATTTTAAATTCCTTAATTTTTTATTCGCCAACGGCATCGCTAGGGTCTTAAATTTCGAGATCGGATAATACCATGCAAGTGGGGAAGTTCTCTTATTGATTAAATCTCTCACTATCAACGTTATGCGGGCGAGGCTTGACAATTTGATATGCTATCTTTTTCTCTTGAAGACATAAAACTTGTGAATTGCCTTTTATTTATTACAATACCTATCAGTGAAAAAATTTAATTAAAAAAGTTCAAAATTTCTTTCTTTTTCACCTTAACGTTGTCATTTACTTTCATGGAGAACAGAGCTGTTGCCACATTATGCTAATAATTTAAAGCATGATTCATTCAACACTTTGCTCTTTTGTGAAGTGGAAAGTTTTTTGCGCATTTCTTACAATAGACACAGCTTTTATTAACCCGAGACTTTTATCAGACACTGAACGATGCCATTCGTCGTTACTTATACATGCAAACACATTGAGAAAGTTTCGGAATTAATAGCGCACTAGGCGGTTTTGTCGAATTCATCTGTTAACCGTTGAACGTCGAAACGAATTTTCTTGCAAATTACGGTTTATTTTATTGTCTGTAGGGGATAAAAGTTGATATTTCCCAAATATGTTGTAAATCCATAAATACCGGTCAGTCTTGCAGTTTCGGATGGAAAGGCCGTGTGTGGATGGGCAAGGGTTACAAAAGAGCATAAAAATGTTGTGTAGGCCAGTAAGGGAGGAGAGCTACACATAAAATATAACCAACATAAATTTTATATCCACCAGGAGGGCAACTGAATTTATTTTTACAATCTGAGGCTTTAGATTTTTTATCGAATCTTTTTTGCTTTGTTTTTCTCTGATAAGCATAATTAACGAAGTTGGAAGTAATTAAATTTTATATTTAAAGAAAAACGGTTAAATACCCTTCTCGAGAAATTATCCGATAAAATTAATCAATTCTAACTTTTCGTTGCCTTTCCGTAAATATTTCAAAGATTCAGTTCGTCTCTCTTCCGTTTGGAAGATAAAATAAAGTGGAGGCCCGAATTAATTAGTTTCAAACAGAATAACATGAACTCATTTATCTTTGAATAATATTAAATTCCTTAATAGAAGGATTTACGGGAAGGAAACTTTATTTATGTTTAATTGGAGATAGTTGTGCTTACCTACGCGGGCACTTGAACCATTTATATTGGAAAATAATGTGGAGAGGGATATTTTTCGGTTACAAACGTCAGAGAAGTTTCGGTCCTTTTACTCATTTCAACCTTAATTTGCATAAAGGAGGTTTTTTGATTAGGCCCTGAAAAGTTTTAAATGAAAAGAGTCCTTTATACGAGCAGCTTAACAATAAAAGAAAATACTCTGCCTGCAAAAATGTTTCTATATATTTTTTTTACATTTCCTATCATTCCGACTGTTACAATCAATGCTGATCAAACACGTGTTATCGAAGTAACAAATTTACTGTATTTTGACGGAAGGCATGTGAATGACCCCGTACAATTTAATGAGCCGAATGATACGTTCAATGGGGACATAAATAAAACTGGATGATATTCCCTTCGTATCAGCGTCCCCATATGTAATTCTACACATGGAAAACTAAAGCTTATATAGATATATTACTGTCTTGTCATGTACGAAGAAGCTATTCCGGCTTGAACCTTAATTGCATTTATAATTTACAGTATTTTACAAAAATTATTTTTAACTTTAAATCCATCAACTGAAAACTAAACAAACATTTTAATTATGACCAACTACAGCTGTTTGTCATCGTCATTAGTCATAGTTACTGTCGTGATAATCTTGTGTAAAATTGAAGGCTACTTCAGATAAAATAATTCATCAACTTAAAACCTGAAAAAGAAAATGGTTGTTGTTAATATTTTCATCTTACTTTCTGGTTCAAAAATACAATTAAAAATTGAATTCAAATAATAAGTGCTATACCTGATGGTCTTATAAAACTAAGAGCCTGGCGAATTCGAAATGCAACTCAAAACGGTTGTTATTATGATTATGAATCCATAATTTGTTCAAGGTTGCAGTTCTCATAATCATCAATCTTAAATTCTTTTCAAGCTTTTTAAAAAAATGTTTTCTGTGTCTGCTTTTGTGTTAACATTGCCCACAAAAGTTTTTATCTGGGACTGCATTTATATGACATTCGTCATCAATTATAATCACGTCGATTTTCTGAATACTTTTTGAATTTGAGAAATTTATATTTGAATCTCAGGAGAAATTATAAATTATACATGGTGGCCTACCGATACATTCCAATTTCGTCACCTGTTAAAATTCGGAAAAAAATATTCTGAATATCTGAAAGTTCAAAGTAAAAAATCCGAGCAAACCAGTCAGTTGTTGTAGACTGTATTAAATAATAATAATAATTTTATTTTATTATTTTCTGAAAACCTATTTTTACAGTAACAAATTTGCTGAAATCTGATTAGTGTTAATTGTTTTTGTTCAATTTTCACGCTTTTATTTTCAAATAATTTATTTCAATAAATGGGAATATTTGGAAATAAGTATATTTGATTACTTCATGGGAATAGAAAAAACATATTCCGCTTTTTTAAGACGAAATATATAAACACGTTAAAGAGGTTTAGCGAGCGTATGGTTTATGCGAATTAAACTCGCGAGTCTACTATTGTAATTAATCCGGAATTTTCGTAAAGACTTTAGCACTGGATTTAATATGTTTAAATATCTTCCATATAAAAAAAATGAAAAGTTGTTCGTTGGTCATCGAATAACGTGAGAATGGCAAGACCGATTTGGCTAATTATTTTAGTAAAATTTAGTAATACTTCGAGACAGGTTATGACGGAAATAAAATGTTTAAAAGTTGCTCCAAAAATTGAAAATTGAAACTGCTTTTTTTAAAAGTGCACATGCGGAAATAGTAAATAAAGATGGCGTTGGGAAATGGCGTTTGATTGACAGTCGACAACTGATTGTCAATTATTGTGACTAAAGCCACGCGCTTTTACAAAGTGATTAATTCAGTTATTTACTTTCAGTTCAATTGTGATTCTATTGTAAGTTCATAATTAACACAATTTAATAATGCCTCCGATACGGCGAAACAAATATGGGCGCAGAACTGCTAATGCAGTCCAATCGTCGATCTCAGCAAACTGGAGAAGATTGCGAACAGCGAAATGAAATTGAACGGAATCGATTATCACTAAATCGGTCAGCACCTACACAAGAAGAAAGAGAAAATGCAAACGACCAGGATATGCATCGAATGAGACATAATCGGTTAATAGAAACCAATCGCGCGACAATGAATTTAAATAAACGTGTAAGAAGACAAGCAAATGTTGGATTGAATACTCATCGAGCTGCATTCCATTACAACGTGACAATTGATTACAGTGCAGACCAATCCGTTGCTATTGGATCGATGAGCGTTGTATGCCCGCATTGTAACGCATTAAAATACAAAAATGAAGCTCCTTGGTTGTGTTGCGCAAGTGGCAAGGTCAAATTGGTGCCATTGGTCCCTCCAACAGAGCCATTACGGTCATTGGTTTCTGGAACAGGAACAGATTCCATACATTTCCTGATACAAATACAGAAATATAACAGTTGCTTCCAAATGACTTCATTTGGCGCAACCAATGTGATTCGGGGCAACTTCATGCCTACCTTCAAGGTAATTGCAACACAATCATATATAGAATTATTATTTATATAGGTTAACCTTTACAGATTCAAGGTTAAATATATCATCTAGCAGGTTCGCTATTGCCACTGCCAGATGTAGACTATAAATTTCTGCAGATTTATTTCATGGGCAATTCACCACAAGAAGTAGATCCGCGTTGTGCACAAAACAGTTCGGCGAAAAGACCAATTCTCGAACAACTACAAACTTTTTTTCACCAAAACAATGAATTGATTGCATTGTTCAAAACTGCACTGGACCGAATGCCATCTGATAATCACAAAATTGTTATCAGAGCCGATAAGACGCCTGCGGGAGAACATGCAAGACGTTTCAATGCGCCAACAATTGGTGATGTCAACATTGTTGTCGTTGGTGAAAATTTGGAATACCGTGATATCGTTCTACATCGGCGGAACAATCAGCTGCAGCGTGTGTTTGAAACGCACCGATCATATGATGCGTTGCAATATCCCATCATATTTTGGCAAGGTGAAGACGGTTATCATTTCTCAATCAAGATGATAAATCCGCTTACAGTCGCTGAAGTGGACAAAAAGGTCAGTTCAATGAACTATTATTCATATCGACTGATGGTCCGTGAAAATGAAGAGAATCACATCTTGAAATGTCGGCGTCTATTTCACCAATATGCTGTCGATATGTACGTCAAAGTTGAAACTGAGCGATTGACATTAATCAGATTGAACCAGAGGAAACTCCGTTCCGAACAGTATATTCACCTTCGAGATGCCATCAATTCTGACGGAAACGCACAGAATATTGGCCGAATTACGATTCTCCCAGCAACGTACATCGGTAGTCCGCGACATATGCATAAATACGCTCAAGATGCCATGTCGTATGTTGGCGATTATGGCACACCAGATTTGTTTATCACGTTCACATGCAATCCACAGTAGATATAAATTCGACAAGAGTTATTCCCTCGCCAATCACCCATCGATCGCCATGACATCTCAGCGAGAGTCTTCAAACAGAAATTGAAATCGTTAATGGATTTCATTGTGAAGCATCGTGTGTTCGGCGAGACGCGCTGCTGGATGTATTCAGTGGAGTGGCAGAAACGCGGATTGCCACACGCACATATTCTCATTTGGTTGATTGAGAAGATAAGACCAAATGAAATTGATGATGCGATATCATCGGAAATTCCCGATAAAGAAGAGGATCCAGGCTTGCATGAGGTTGTTACTAAGAACATGATTCATGGCCCCTGTGGAACATTAAATAACAATGCTCCGTGTATGGTCGACGGAAAATGTTCCAAGCGTTATCCACGGGCATTAGTAGCAGAAACAATTACCGGAAATGACGGTTATCCAATGTATCGTCGTCGATCTACTGCGGACAATGGAAGGTCAACGATTGTCAAAGTGAATCAACAGGACATTGAAGTTGATAATCGTTGGATTGTTCCGTATTTGCCATTACTCTCCGAGACATTCAAAGCGCATATCAACGTCGAATCTTGCCATTCCATCAAATACATCTGCAAGTATGTAACCAAAGGAAATGACATGGCTGTGATTGGAGTTGGTGCGGAGAATTCCATCAATGAAATCACTGAATATCAAATGGGCCGCTATGTTAGTAGTAATGAAGCAATTTGGCGCATTTTTTCATTCGCCATTCATGAAAGATATCCTACTGTGGTTCACTTGGCCGTACTTCTGGAAAATGGTCAGAGAGTATACTTCACTGCGGAGAACGCATTACAACGAGCTGATCGACCACCACCTACAACATTGACCAATTTTTTGAAATGTGCCGGAATGATGACTTCGCCTGAACGCTCCTATACTCCGTAATGCCAAGATATTATACTTGGAATCAATCGTCAAAGAAATTTCAACGACGGAAACAAGGACATCCAGTTCCAGGTTACCCACATGTATTTTCCAACGATGCATTAGGTCGCATTTACACAGTCCATCCAAACAACGACGAGTGTTTCTATTTGCGTTTGCTATTGGTCAACGTTCGTGGCCCAACATCATTCCAACATCTACGAACTGTTAATGGTGAATTATGTGACACATATAGAGAAGCCTGTGAACGTTTGCGATTACTAGAGAATGACACTCATTGGGATTACACCCTTCAAGATGCTGTGATTTCGTCAAATGCTCATCAAATACGAACATTGTTTTCGATAATTATCTCAACATGCTTCCCATCGAAAACGATTGATTTGTGGACCAAATACATAGATGACATGTCTGATGATATTTTGCATCAGACGCGTACTAGAACATCAAATCCAGATTTGCAACTAACCGAGGAAATTCACAACGAGGCATTGATATTAATTGAGGACATGTGCTTAGTGATATCAAACAAGGTATAATTAGGGATGACAGCACCCAATCGTCCAATGCATGATGAATTTAATCATGAGTTGAGACGCGAAAAACAATACGATTGTGATGCAATGAGAGAATCAGTTCAAACGAATGTTCCGTTGTTGAATCGGCAACAAAAATATGCATATGACACTCTCATGAAAGTTGTGAACGATGGAACTGGAGGGATTTTCTTCTTGGACGCTCCCGGTGGAACTGGGAAAACGTTTTTGATCGCATTGATTTTGGAAACCATTCGCTCGCAGAATGAAATTGCAATTGCACTTGCTTCATCAGGAATTGCAGCTACGTTGTTGGAAGGTAGTCGAACAGCTCATTCAGCACTCAAGTTGCCGTTCAATTTGAATATCACTTAAACTCCAACATGCAACCTTTCAAAGAACTGTGTGATGGCCAAAGTTTTGCAGCACTGCAAATTGATCGTTTGGGATGAGTGTACGATGGCACATAAAAAGTCTTTGGAGGCATTAGACCGAACGATGCAAGATCTACGAAGCAATCATAACCAGTTTGGTAGTGCGATGATTCTGTTGGCAGGTCATTTTCGCCAAACTTTGCCAGTGATTCCACGATCAACGCCAGCCGAATTGAATTTCAAGGTGAAATTGCTGGCGGATTGATGACTTACAAATCGGTGGATTCTGTTACTAACCAAGATGATGTCGTCAACGATCCAACAGAATTTTTAAACTCCCTGGAATTGCCCGGATTGCTGCCTCACAATCTCCAATTGAAAGTCGGATCGGTAATCATAATGTTGCAAAATATAAAAAATAAAATGGTGACAAGTAACAGTTGAACTTTGAAAAATAAAACCAATATGTGGAAGAAACGCATTTACACTGGCTACTGATTCACTGGCTGATGTTCCAGACCATATTTGCACGAAAGAAGAAATCTACGTACAAAAGTTAAAAAAATGAACCACTGCGCTGCAGTTGCATTTAAAATATTTCAAAAAAAAATTAAAATAATTAAAATTTCGGTTCCACTATCGTCTTAATAAGTTTCTTAATAAGTAATATAAAATTCCTCATGTAATTTATGAGAATTGACAAATTATTTTGAAGGTCTATTTTGGCACTGGCGGTAAAACTTGACTCACCCTGTATAACAGGTTACTAGAGTATAATCGTTATATGGCAAAATCAAATAGTAATAGACATTACTTTTTCGAGTAAACCAAGCAGTCTGAACAAAGATTTAAAAACTTGCATTTCCATGCGATGTAAGGGGGATGAAGTACATAACGATGCATTTATGCCATTGTTAATTAAAATTAATTTTATGTAATAATAAAAGTAACGAGTTTAATTTAGGACACACTTAGCAGAATATGTATTATTATACTATTATGCTTATTACTTCTATACAATGCGTACGTAAAGTTTCCGTTCTCTTCTCCTTTGAACTAAAAGGAAGAAAACGTTGAATCAAAAATATAATAAAACCTCTAAAATGTTAAAAGGCAATGTATATTTTTTCGTAATAATTTTACAGGTTTCTAAACTGTTAAAATGACGGTGTAATAATTTTTGCCTCCTACATACAACACTTCTTTTCTAAATATTGAGAACGAAATTATTGCCAGTAAGGAGCTGAAATGTTAATACTGTTATTCTGCCAACTAAAAGACCTATCAAAGAAGTTGCTATTTACAAAAGTCGGCGATGATGTAATTAATTGGAAAGTTATATCAAAAAATGTGAAATTAAATTTACGAATTAAGTTGTTTTTGGATTCTTTCAAACTGAATAACTTATTATTGTTTTTTTTGTAGCTCACTCGCATAGTAATTGGTTTCTCAACTTTTTGCGTATGTAATGGACCAACATTTTTACAACGTCTTAATTAAAACATTATCAAAATCGTGACGAAAAATATGGGTTGCTATTTGAAGAAAGCGACGATGGCGTCATTACTTTGACAACCTGTATATAAAAATTTTAAGTATGTTAATACAGTAGCACCTCGTTACCACAAACTCGGTTAACAACTCGTTAACGCGAACAAATACTGTGGCCTCCTACTTAAAATAGGAAATGGCAAATATCCGGAAACTGAGGGCAAGATTGTAATTCCACCAGATCTTGCGTCAGTTGTGTCGACCGTTGACGACCTAATAGCCCGAATATATCCAGATGTTCACAACATACACCGCAAATCCACGGAGTGGCTCTGCGAACGTGCGATTCTAACATCTAAGAACGATCAGGCTTCCGTCATTAATGACACTTTGTTGAAGTCGTTCGAAGTTGCAGCATACCAGACAAATCTGTGGACACTGTAGTGCATACGGATGATGCTATACACTATCCTGTGGAATTCCTAAATACACTCAATTCACTAGCTCTACCGTCTCACACACTTATCCTCAAAGTGGGAGCTCCAGTAATGGTACTGAGAAATCTCAATCCTTCCCTTGTTGTGTAATGGGACCAAGTTGCGTGTAAAAGTACAACATAAAAACGTGGTAGAGGTAACTGTATTTACTGGCTGTGCTCGAGGTGAATCGGTGTATATATGGCGGATACCACTTATACCGCCGGAGTACCCATTCGAGTTTAAAAGGCTCCAATTCCCCTTTAAGGTCTGTTTCAGGGTCAGTCACTGAAAGCTGCAGGAATTGATCTTATGGGGGATTGCTTCTCGCACGGCCAGTTTTACGTGGTCTGCTCAAGAGTGAGCACACCTAGCAGAACCTCTAATGTAGTATATAAAGAGGTACTTAAAAGGTAGTCTTAACCCTTAGGTACTTTTTTAGGTAGGTTTCCTGCGCGAACGAAACCGTGGGCAAAAGCTAGTAGCTACATAATGTACTGTCAAGATCTCACGAATCTCGTATTGCGTAAATCCGTAACGTAAGGAAAAATAAGACCTAAAAAAGTTGACCTTGTTGGAGAAAATTGATAGTATGCAATCAATACAGATGAACTAACCTTCTGAGAGGACAATAATTGAGATACTGAATATATTCCATTTGGCTGGTGCCCACTATATTTATATTCTTTCGAGGCGGCAATTTTTCTTTTTGGTCGGGGCGACGTAATCGCCAGGGCAAAAACTGCTTTTCCCGTTGTCACATGACTTTCCATGGTTGGCTTTGCCTCGCACGGAAAACTGTCAAACTCACACGTGAAAAGCTTCTTTCCTTGTCTCCTAAAGCATCAAAATATGTACTACCAGGAACAATTAGGAAGTAAGATGGAACTACAAATAAAATTAGAACAAGAAAAGAATTGAATTGTCAGTTTGTATCATTTGTTATTGTAGGATTTAATTGATATCTTGACAATTATCAAGCGATTTTTGCTAGTTGAAAATATTTTTGTTAATCAAATAATTACTTTTACTAATCTAGAAATTTGCAACTATTATAAATCAACCACTAACCATAATCTTTTTGATATAACTCGTATTAATTAATTTGCATATATTAATTTCCACGAAATATGTTGTCATGTTTAGAAAAATAAATCAACTCATGTGCCGGCTTTCCTATTATAGTGGCGCTACGTGACAACGCCGACACAAAAGATTCATTACACTAAGTGATCGTACAGCACGTGGCTTACGTTTCACAATGTGCCTTTTCATGAAGATGCTAATTAAACCATGTGGTTTTGATACCTATGGCCGATAACATGTCGGTATGGAGGTCTACCTTCGAAATAATTCGCGTGACTGCATGACACGCTTCCATAAATCAATAATAATAGCAAACTGATAATTGAGTAATTATTACTTTAATTTTGCCAACATTAAACGAAAAATACCTTTTTATCCATACGCTTGTTACAAAGCGTAAAAAATTTCGCGTTTTTAGCGGCATGCGTAACGCAATCTTTTTTAATGTTACTCCGTGGACTGTGATTTTTTGTAATAACGCTTTCTACGGTTCCGTTTAAAACGTATTTTTATATCACATTCCGCTGGTTTTATTGGGAGACTTAGAGGGTTCATAACGTAATTTCCAAATTCTCATCTGATAAATATAGCGCCATGCAGAAGTGGATTCGGCAAAAATTTGGAATTTTCTTTATCGTAGCAAGTGTGCATGACGGTTATTGTGTTCGTGTTGCCTTTCATTAGCCTTTCAACGGAGCAATTTATAAAATTTAATAAAACCCGGTTTGCCTCAAAACGACGACATAACATCAAGAAATTCTAGAAATTTATTATTTTCCCGAGAGTTCTCTTATTTCTTGGAGATAATACAATTAATATATTAAATTATGTAAAGTGCCATTCAGGTAGAACAGAAAGGAGAAGGAAGCAAACCGTGCGCAATTCACGATATGCCCATTCAATTTAATGACTTTGATATTATAAATCTGAGATACAATTGTAGGAAATTATTTTTGTCATCGCGCTACATCGTCCGACAGATGGTTAGATATTATAATATCGCCTCGGAAAACTTCCCTTTTCTGAAGGGTGGTCGTGCGTTTGAATAGAAAATATTACTGTTGCTCTCGTCTCTCTTTCGTTGCAGGTTTTTCTTGCTACTTCCTCCGGAAGATTGAACTGGAACGGAGTGAGAAATTATTTTTTTTCTGCCTGTAACAGCGGACAAACCAATCGTTATTCATGAATTGCCGGCGAAGTCATTTTTTTTAACAGTCCGAGATATAAAATTTTGTCACAAATTACGTTCAGAATTTATTCCGAAACTTTTTTCGAAGATATTTAAAAAAATGGTATTCGGGGTGGGGTCCTCTCGAATAGATATAATTTATGCGACATAATTTCTCATTTCCATTAAGGACTTATATTTCATCTCGACTGAGTTTATTATGTAAGTAGAGCACCAGCTTTATTTGTAATTGGAAGTCAGCAGGCTGTTCGTGACTGACAGTTGCTGAGTTTTATGATCTGATACTTCAAACTTTATACTGTTTTCTGAGTTATCCCCAAGTTAAAAGTCGCAGAACAGAATTTTTGATGGTAGCTCGTTCTTATTATCCCGCGCTATATTCTGTTAGAAGTAAGTTTTCTTTTACAAAGACGGAATGAGGTTTTATTATTCCCTAAAATTTTACGAGTCATTTTTTATGCATTTTCTTTGTTCTGCATGCGCATTATGTTACGAATAAATACAAAACTCTTTGTGGTACGCTTTTATTGCAGTGAAACAATTCTTGTATATTTGTGGAATTCATTTACATGAATTAAATAAAGTGCGCATTAACGTTGATCGGTGAATATTTAAATGAAAATATCTGTTGATTGTTATTATCTGCAGTAATTTCAGTTTTTGTTTCACGCAATGTTACTTTATCCTGGTAGTACTAAATATTTAGGGAATGTCTGTAAATTGTTTACACATCAAAACTTGATACTTTGTTAGAAATTTGTTGAATTATCTTCACATAGTTTTCATTTTCATAATTTTTGTATTTATTTTTAATTAATTAAAAAAGTTTCAATACATGTTGCAAATTTAAATTGTCAATTTGACAGTTATTTTTGTCAGGAGTTTTCAAAAATATGAAACTTAAATATAAGTTTTTTGAATCTAGCTTGTGATTTTTGAATATTGGGTTACGTGCATTGAGCGTAGGTTTCGGAAAGTTACACGAAACACTCAGTATATTTGTTGCTAACTTGTCAATAATTTTTTTTCAACTATTTTCTTATGTAAAGGTCTAACATTCTTATAGCGTCATTTTGACAGTTAAAAAACTTATTAAAATCACGAGGAAAAATTATTCGTTGTTATTTAAAGAAACTTCTGATAACAATATTGCAAATGATTTTAGAATTAAATCAATATTTTTTGACATTAATGACTAAAAATTCCTAAAAACTTTACAATCATGATATGTTATGAGGGTTGTAAATAAAGTAATGAGACTGGTGCCGTGTCGTACAAGTTGGCATTACTGATGGCTTTTTATTTAGAGGGTAGACAGGCCAATATCTGATGCACCTTCAGTACGAGTTTAAACTTCCTAGTCACTTGGTGGACCATTGCAATGTCCTCTTAAATCGGTTTTTTCTAGTGCGTTCTGACGGCAATTTCGAGCAATGCCGTGCTATCAAAGAAGCCAATGAGCATGTTTTTTCTCTTCGAGTTGCTCCTTCTTGCTGCTTCATATTTCTTTTGGTATATCTTGGTTGGATATCAGGAAAACCTATCCGCCAAGGGCTGTGAATCATTTTTTCTTGTAGGTTATATTATACCGTCAGTTTAGGTATTTCATTCTTCTTATGTCTCCTCCATCGGTGTCTGTATTATTCATCTACCAAGATGTTGTTGTTTATTACAATTATCACTGCTCAGTTCTTGGCTATCTGACAAAATGTTATTTCTATTGATTACTTTGTTTAACTTTATCCTTGTAATTATCTACGTTTCACTATCAACCCACGTAACACATGTACATCCAATGGACGTACATTGGATGTATACAAACGGATCACTGTACGTCCAATGGACGTCCAATTTGAGACTAAATTGGACGTACATCTGAACGTCGGTTTGTGGACGTTTTTGGGACTACATTTGGGATCTTTTCGGACGTTCAATGTACGTTCATGTCGTGCCGGTTCGTGAACGTCCATCGACAAACGCTTATTGGACGTGTTTGGGATTGTAAACGGATTCGTTTTGCACGTTCACTGGACGTCTTATGTATGTCCATTTGGACCCGAATTATGGAAATTAATGGATGTACTTATAAACGTTGTGGGATTAAAAAATAAATAAATAAAAAATGGAAAAAAGCATATATTCGAAAATAAATAACCTTAAAAAAAATTTTAAATTTAAAAATTGTTACAATAACGAACTTTAACAATTAAAACTAACCATTAACACATTAAATAACATGAAACTTATTCTTAAAAAATACGTACAAAGAAATATGTAAATTCAAAAATAATTTGCAGTGAACAACTTTACCTATTTAACTTTAACTATTAACAAACTAAATAACTAGAAACTTAACCTTAAAAAATATGAATATTCAAAAATAATTACCATACAGAATTTAATTAATTATTAACTAATTAAACAACTACAAACATTGAAAAAAAAATCATTTCAAAGCAACACCGGTCCTTATCCACCATTTTCCCATTGCAGCTTTCTAAAAAAAGAAAATATTATGTACACAACTTCTTTAAAATCATTTTAACTTACCAATATAATCAAAGCTGCAATTACACTTTTTCTCTCGCACCTTGAATAATACGATTTAGATACATTATTATCAAATATTATAAAGCGGACTTGGTATTTGTTTTGTAAATTCATAATAAACTATTTCTGAGTTACCTAAAACACGTAAAAAATAGTAAAAAAATAACTTAAATACATTGTCATTTTTACTTACGGCAGTCATGAAATTTCCATGTTGTACATTAAAATTCGTGTCGATTTGTCGAAGGGTTTCACCGACGAGTTTTGCCGCAACGAAAATTAACCCGTTGCAACTATTGCAATGAAATTCAACTACACACATTTATAACAAACAAAACTTAACAATTCACATGAAAAATTGGTTAATGCCCGGCGGTCAAATTAAATTTCTGGTGTTTGCAAGAAACTGTTGCAAGTATGAGAGGTGAAAATAAAAAAAAATCCTTGGCGTTACCCAAAGTCAGCAAAACCAGACGTCCAGATGTTAAAAGCAAATGTCCAGCATATTCACCCGTATATAAGTTACTGCAAAGACGGTAATTCTTTGCCTCAACCCTAATAAAATTTCAAGGTTACGGGATATTTGTTCACAAAAGTAACTGTAAAAATTAAATCGCTTTTATAGGAGCCCAGTCAATTTGTACACCGACCTTCTGCAAGGTTGGGCCTTTTTTGTTTATAAATTGACTGGATTACTATAAAAGCAGAGTTAAACTGAATTATAATTACAATTAACCAAATATTTTGATCTGAAACCAAGTGCGATCATCAATCCACCTATTTACCTGTAAATTCGAAGTGCTAAATGCAAGGGCGGTAGGATAAGCACTAAATTAAAAAAAGTTTGCAATTGATTTAGTCATCAATTTAATTCCCAGAAATCACTTTCGCCCCATTCTACGGTATTGTATTTATAAATTTATATCCAAAGTTGTATTTCGCATTTTACATACAACTTGCTTAAAAATCGTTCAAAGTTTAATTAATAATTCATTAGAAACTCTTTATCTCGTAGATCTAATCAGGATATCAAAACACCGTATTCTTCAGAAAGTCATAAATTTATAAAGTTATAAAGTTATAAAGTCACATACATTAAACACATTAAAAATTGTCAAAAAATTGTTAAAAGTTGTTAAAAATTACATCACACAGAGGCCGTGTTTGTCATTTATTTCACAAATTAAAAATTAAAAATATAAATTATTAAAGTTAATTGAGGTATTTTAAACGCACCTATTTTATCTTAATGTTACGTGTGTTTCGTTTTCATCCTCAGTAAAATACTTGAGTTTAATAATGCTTTTAGTTAAAGTTTCAAATTCTTTGATACATGCCGATTCGTTTATGGACCGATCAAATCTAGTACACGAATGTACGTCCAATGGACATTCATGCTGATCCGTTTATGTACTGCCCGTTTATGTCCATGAATGTACGTCCAATGGACATCCATATTGATCAGTTGATGGACGTCCAAATTAAGTCCATAAATGTACATCCAGTGGACGTCCATTTATATCCATTACTGTAATGTACATTTATGGATGAGCTTGGACGTCCATTGGACGTCCATTATAGATCCGCTTGTGGATGGTCCATAAATGGATAAGAAATGGACCAGCATGTACGTCCATTGGACGTCCTGTGTTACCTGGGGATATGTACCAGAAATAGTAAAATGTAAGAAAACACTCACTCTTATGTTTAACAGCACATACATATGCAGATTATGATGTAAGTATGTGAACAACAAAAGAATGTTGATTGCTAAAATTGCAGTGAACCGTTTATAGATGTTTTCATTAATCCACATATAATAATAAAGTTCTCAATCATTTAAAAGCGCGCCCTTTCTTATATTCTTTTGATTATCACTTATTTTTTAATTAAGTCAAATTAAATAAGGCAGAATAGATAATTTTGTGATTTTTAAAAACAACCTCAATTCTAGCAAAATCGTAATTCCTCCTCATTGGTTCAACTTTAAACTTTTCTGTTCTTCTGTTCGATTACTGTTAAGCTATAATCGCTTACTTAAAGAACACCTATAAATATTAAAATTAACCTCCTTTAATTAGAGCAAGCAATTTGAACAAGGTAATTTCCTAATTATAATTTATGCCTGCAGATCTAATTTATGAGGTCTCCCTTTTTTTAAATTTTTATCCTTCTAAATATTGAGGAAGTTTATAGATGACACATGTAACATATATAACACAGTGCATTATTTTTGGGTTACTCTAATAATTTTACCATACATTTTTGAAACTTTAGGACTGATTATTTCGAAAACTTTCCTCTTCAAAGTCATACGAATTTGAAATTTCCGTTCTCAAAAAAATGTGCTGCATGCAAATTAATGAACAAAAATTTTGGGTGCCATTTAAAAAAAATTGTTGATGACATCATAGTGCAAAAACAAAAGACGATCGTAAAATTATAAATATCAAATAAGATGCAGTTTTAAAAACTAAAGTTGACGGGTCCGAAGATTTTCTGTGAAAACTCTTCTAAAATGTTTTATCGAATTTATCCGTTATTTTACGAATATACTGATTCAATCTAAACATTAGCTCACTAAGAAATTATTAATATTTATCTTTTTATTCATCAAAACCGTGCAACTAAAAAGAATCATAAAGTCTTATTTATTGTTTGTAGTACACTTGCCGTGTAAAAATAATGTATTTTAAAATATTGTACCGTAATTTGACGCAATGCGGTTTCAATAACCTATAGGTCCATATTTTGTTGGCCCTTGGTAAATTTTTAATTTGTTATTACACAATTTATTATTGGTCAAAGTTCAGATTTTACTGATTTGTACATAAATCCTTGCAGGTCTTAAGCATTTATTGAACAATTTTTGTCTTTAAACTGATACTTACTTTTGTTCCCAATATGTTTTTTAATTTACTGATAGGCACCTTAAACAAGGTACCCCACCCCACCCCACATGAGATAAGAAAACAAAAATTTTAATCTCGATTTACGTTCAGTTTCTAAAAGGGGAATATGCGCTAACAACGTAATAATAAAGAGAAGATATCAAGAATATGCAAATTTGCACTTTTGGGCTTTCAAATACGATCGTCATGAAAAAAAGAATACATTTTTATTAGATGTAATATCGTTACCTTGTTAACTGGGGGCAAGTTTAATAGTAGTTGTAAGCGTTCTAAAACATGTTGTAACCAAATAAATGCGAGATAAAATACGAATTAAAATCGTAATGAGCAGTTCTTTTGTGTCTAAATACACGTCGATATCAAAAAAATGTAGCTGACTTTGCCAAGGATACAATTCGTTTGGCAGTTTTGTTTAATACACCGCAAATAAATATTTAGTTAAGCATCATCAATGGTAGTAAAGTTGTAGCGGATAATGTTGTTGCATGTTAGAAACACGACAGTATCAACATAAATTCAGGAAACCATAATTCACTACCATAAACGTGTGGATTGCGGTTTATTTTGTAACAAAAAAAGACAATTATCAACAAATTACAAAGCGTTATGGTAACAAATATCGCGTAATCTACAATCTATACGCCTTCTTGTTGTGGAGTAACAATAACCCCAATAGCAATTACCCCCATTAATTTTTATATAAAAATGCATTTTTGCTGTATTTATTAAATTAATTTAGTTATTTAGGGGAAACCGAAAAAAGTTGATAAAGTTAATAACACTAAAACATGTGCGCAGCGCTCTAGATTGATCGGATTATCACGTGCGTATAAATAATGCCTTCATTTCTGTGAATGGCATTGCGCGCTGGCACGCTACATTTTTTCTGTTTATTATATAAAATATGTAGATATATCAAATAAAAAAGATCAATCAAAGACACGAATATATCTTACTTGAAGTGATGCCGTCAACAATCAGTCATAAAACACGTTTTTCGGTCACCGAAAAAGAACAAAAAGCATTAACCTTCGAAAAGTTAATGATCTGTGAACGGTAGATGAAAACTTAATTAGAATCGATGTGCCCATCTGAATTGAGTGTAATCAGATTAATTAATTAAAAACGAATTTTTTTAAGAATTAAAAGAGTGAGCGTCAATTAAGGAGTAAAAACACAAAACGGGTCACGAAAACTAATCTACTAGGTTGCGGATTTTTAAGACGAACCTTTTTCGGCTTATTCCAGCCAGCAGCGGTATTTCGTTATCTCTTCCGCTTCAAGAGATTAGTTAAATAGAATACTTTTTTCCCGGTTTATCCGCCAAAAGGTCACATCCAATCTTGATAAAGTTGCAATTTTTGTGCATTTTTTGTAGAATTTGAAAATTTCGTATTATAATATGTGCAATATAATTTGCAGTTCCGGGGAGAAGTCTAACTTTGAAGAAGCTCAGCGCTGATGAAGGATACATGCGGGTGCAGTGTTCTGCGGATGGAGTATTTCCCAAGCCAGTTATGATTCTACGTTCACAGGAAAGGTACTTACTTTTTCGCCTAACTTCTTTTAACCAGTAAACTAGTTAGAGAAAAGTTTATATTAAATATAAAACGATTTGCTACTTTTTTAAAATTTAATAAACAGAAAGATTTTCAAGCCTATTTAATATATTGCACGGAGCTTTTTGTACTAAAAACCGTAATATCTGTTGAGATAACCCACTCTGCAAATTCAACGTTAATGGTCACTCCCACAAAAAACGCAATTTTGAAGATATTACAATGAAAATTTAGCTATGTATTCAGTTATTAATAAGCTACGATCTGACATTAATTCTGTTTTCCGTCTTTATCATCTGCCGTCGCGGTACTTATTTATTCAATATTTCATGGATTTTTTGAACTTATCTTTCCATAAATTATAAGAGCATCAAAACCTTATCAGCTTTTTATTGAAAATCGCCATTATTTAGATAGAAATCCTGTAATGTCAGCAGGAAATGTTATTGTAACTTTCAAATCATAACCAATAAATCAGCCAAGTGTTGTAACATTACAAAGCTTTTTGAAGAAACAAGAAATGCCAGGTAGTAGCGGCACGTGTTCAGATCAGGGGCGTATTTATACATTGAAAATTCAAATTTACAAAAGGCACGGAAACATTGGCTGAGTATTCTCTTTCAATAATTGAACACAATTAATATGAAACAGCTTAATGGGAAAGTTCACGTAGAATATTTAACCGAACCTTCATTAAGAAATACGAAGAAGTCATTATGGGTAGAAACCGTTTAATTTTATTCCGGACCTGATCACAGCAGGTTACAGTGGGGTATGATTTACAACCCTTCATTATTGCATTCGGTCATAATTTGCCGCCGAGTAAATCTTTGTTAAAAGTTTTGGTGTAAGTTAATTTCACAAAAAAATGTAGTCTTGATTTTTCAAACATTATCCTTTTTTTCTTTTCTAGTGTCTGATTTATCATAAAAGAAAACTAATACCATCAGTTTTTGGTTGTACTCGGTAAAATAAACAAAATTTGAAGATAAAAATTTATTATTTGACACCAATTTTAGGAGTGACCATAACCGTTGGAGAACCCTGTATACGAATAACTAAAGTTGCTATAGACATTGTTTCAATTGATTTCAATAGCGAACGTAAAAAACTTGCAGCTCATTTGCTTTTCAAGATAATACAAAATTTGACTCAATTCCAAATTAGACGTTTATCAGCTACTCATAGCTTTCTACAAATTTCACTTTTTGTGTAACATAAATCTATATTTCAATCGATCTCGGGAAAAACGCAAAACCTAAAACAATTTACCGGTTATATACGTAGGTTGAGTTGGTAGCCCTACACAGCTAGTTTGTCCTAACTTGTCGCGTGTGTTATTACTTCTAGCAGCGATAGTAGTGACTAATTATTTGCATGCAAGTCAAGTTGCACCTAGAACTGTAATAGTCTGCCTGATTGTTTGAAACACATGTACATTTATGCAAATAATTCAAATCACTGCAAGTGCATAGTCAACTTTATTATTGGTTTTCTTAGAAATCAATCATTTGGTTAAAAGAAACATTTATAAAGTTCAACCTTACACAATCAATTAAAAAGTGTTTTTTTTTCATAAGAAATATAGTATAAGAAAGATTGGTTTCCTAATCAATTACTTTAGATATAAATTCATTTCAAAAACGAACTCCTTGCAAAGTCAGAATAGACAACATATCTTGCATCTCGAAGGTTACTAAGTTTTCGTACAATACACAAATCACTACTAAACTTGCCATAAAAGTTGATGTTATTAATAAAAAAAATTTTGGAGCGCCTCTTCTAGTCACGCAAGGCGTTCCATTTTACAAAATATATAGTTTATTAAATTGTGACTTATTATTTAATTTCTAATAAATCTAACTATAATAAATTATTATCAACTATTGCAAAAAAGGTTTATTCACAACAGTGTTCCCAGTGTTAAAATATTATCAATATTTTTACTTACAGCTTGACAGAAATAGCTTGGCAGATGACCCTGTGCAGAAAAGAAAGATAGAGAGTGTCTTAAGATAAGGATATAGCTAGCATTATCGAGCGACCACCAATAAAGAACTGAGCTCCGCTAAGGGGCGGTCTTTCGGTCTACGCATCCATGACTCATCCGCCAAGCTACTTCTGTCAAGCTGTACATTAAAGTAAATATTTGACGGCGAGCTTTGCCGACAGTCGTACATAGGTATCTTTTGTCAACAATTGCACACAAATTCTCCAGCACATACAGGGTGCGTCCTAAAAAACGCCGCAAGCCGTATGTCCGTTATTTATGGCTCGATTTATATGGGACAAAAACTGGAATAAATCGTTTTATAAACACTACATGTGTACCATAGTTTAAATTTTTTCAAGGTCAAATTCAAGGTCAGATGATAATCAATTTTATTTTTTCAAATCAATAGGTATATTTTTCTATTTTTATTCCGAAGGAGATTTTTTTACTTAATCCAACAGTGTATCACATATTAGAATTCATTTAACAGTAACTTCGAAAATAAGTAAATAAAATACTTGAAAATTTCTCCTTCCAAAAAAATCAGGTATGCCATGGAAAAAAATATTTATTACACGTTGTCATTTAAATTTTTTGTGTTATTGAAAACAATCAAAATGTTGAAATTATTTTAATGTTAAAGTGAAAAACTATTCAACGCAAAAGGAAAAAACTATCTACAAGTATTGTTCAAAGTGGCCGCCCCCTTGTTGTGCACACAACTGACACCTTCTAGCTACACCACGACTTGCATTTAATATAAACGTACGAGGTGTTTCTCTACAAGCGTCGATGATCCTTTCCCTTAATTTCTCTTCATTTTCTGGAGTTGTCAAATACACTTTGTCCTCTAAATAGGCCCAGAACCAAAAATCTAATGGGGTAAGGTCGGGTGAACGTGCCGGCCACCGAATTGGTCCAAATGTTCCTAACCATCTTGGTCCAAATTTTCTGTTAATCCAATTAACATTAATTCCCGAGTTATGTGGGGGAGCCCAATCTTGCTGATAGCAAATTCGGTTTAGATCCGCCATCGGTAAATTATTCAGAAAATTATCTAAATCTTCTGATAAAAGTTAATGATATTTCTCTTTATTTAACGTGCCATCTATGAAAAATGGACCAACTAATTGGTCTCCAAAAATACTGCACCACACGTTGACACTGAAACGTCTCTGGTTATTACCCTCTACAATAACTCTAGGGTTTTCCTGGTTCCAGTATCGATGATTGTGCCTATTGAAAATTGCATTATTACTAAAGGTACATTCGTCAGACCAAATGATTTTTCGGTAAAATATCGGGTCTTATTGCAACTTATTAAGATAAAATTGGCAAAATTGTTGCCTTCTTGCATGATCATTTACTTCTAGAGCTGGAACTTTTTGGGGTGTGTAGGGAAAGAAATGGTGTTTCTTCAATACCGATCGTACTGTTTTTTCCGATGTTTCAAGGTCACCAGCAACTTCTCTTGTGAACGTTCGTGGATTTTCTTGAACACGTAACAGAATGTTAAATTCCATATTTTCATTAAATTTGCGTGCTTGCCTTTTCGGTTTCTTAAAGGCTCCGTAGTTTCTTAGATTTATTTCGAGACGGCTAAATTTTCGAGCCCCTGGGGTTTTTCTGTTTGGAAATCGATCATTATAAACTCGTACTGCTTCATAGCTATTTTCATTACATTGAAAGTAGACTTGCAACATGTCGGTTAACTCACTGTTATTCATAGTTTCGTTTTCCAAAGAAAAAACGAGCAAATACAAAAAACCTAAATGACAACGTGTAATAAATATTATTTTCCATGGCATACCTGATTTTTTTGGAAGGAGAAATTTTCAAGTATTTTATTTACTTATTTTCGAAGTTACTGTTAAATGAATTCTAATATGTGATACACTGTTGGATTCAGTAAAAAAATCTCCTTCGGAATAAAAATAGAAAAATATACCTATTGATTTGAAAAAATAAAATTGATTAACATCTGACCTTGAATTTGACCTTGAAAAAATTTTAACTATGGTACACATGTAGTGTTTATAAAACGATTTATTCCACTTTTTGTCCCATATAAATTCAGCCATAAATAACGGACATACGGCTTGCGGCGTTTTTTAGGACGCACCCTGTATGTGTAAACAGCATTAAGTTGTGCTTCCAAATACTTAAATTTAGAAAAATTACATTACATAAATTACCTTTTCGTTAATAAAATTGCAGTTAAAAATTGGTTAATTTAAAAATCGTTGTCGATCTTTCACAACTACTCAATTAGACTAGTAGGTACCAATTTCCAGAATTCCACAGAGATATATTCTACTGTTTAGAAGTCGCAATGCCTCAATATTAATTGAAAGTTCAAAATGAATGTTAATGCTTTTAATATTCCCATCATGCATTTTAAAATATTAATGTAAAATATCATCCATCTAAACGCATTGCTCTCACTCTGACATAATGTTGAAGTTTCATCTTCTAGAACTGTGATTATAATACGTGCTGTTTCCGAACGTACAATGTTATCGCACACAAAAGAATGAAGCCCGTAGAAGATTGATTTAATTGTTTCTGACAAATATAATAGAAGTATGATAAAAGGTATGATTTAAAAAATTAATTGCTATATGCATTAGAAATGTCACAAAATATTTAGGTCATCTTTATGACTGTACATCAAAAACTAATCCAACAATTGTAATTCAAATTCGTTGTTATTTATTGGATGGTTGCTTTTTAAATTCGATAATAATGTGAAACTTTAAGCAAAACGGATACGCGCTTTTAGTGATCCTCGCCCGTATACTGTGATACTAGTTATAATGCAATGTTGTAAGTAAGGTCTTCCAAAATCACATGGTTAGTTCTACTGTTACTTAGTCTTTGATTGTTTACATAAGATCCTGTATAAATGTATATATTTCATTACAATGGAAACTGATGAAAGATTTTACAGAGCAAGTGTTTGTAAATGAGTCGTGTAAATGTAAACACCGCTCTATGTGTTAAATGACAATTACAAATAAATTAATAGAAAGCTTTATATACAGTACTTTCCTTGAAAAACATTCCGACTTTCTTTAATAGAAGATGCAATTAACTTGCGTATTAGTAGTCCCAATCCATTCGGCGGCAATTTCAATTTAAAATATGCAAAGAGCGGGTTTTGCATCTACACTCTGCATATAGCAGGTTTTGTATATTTTTCTGCTACACACGGACGATAAGTTGGATACAAAACTTATTGTTATTATTATTCAAACCAATGTATTGTCGTAATTTTTTATTAGTGGCATTTAGCGTATACATTGCACACAATAAATAAATTCACCAACAACTGCCGAAAATGTCCGCAGGCGGTATGGTATGGAAAGTCACGTGGTGTCTTATCCTGCACTTCTGTTGGCTCTCATGCATAGAGCGAGTTTTGAAACTATAAGTAGTTGCCATACAGCAGATTTTGCATCTTCAGTCAAGTTTTAGTGGACGGTTTCTACAATCATAGAGCTAGTTTTGAGACTGTACAGTGATTACATACGATTCCTCAGAAACTACAAAGAAAGTTGGGCATTCAACCTAATTTTTGCCACTTGTTGCATATAGTAGGTTTTGCATCTATACAACTCAAATAGCCTCTACATTTTATTGTACGATAGTGGACCTGTAATGAATTTTTGATTTTCTTGGTTATTGTGATTTAAAGTTGTTTCTGCAATGCCCGCCTCCACAATTTCGCTTATAATCAACTTAATTCCATTACTAGCCTTTTCCTGTTCTTTCATTTCTAAAAGTAAGAATTTCTTTAACTTTTTGTAATTATTTTTAAAAGATATTAAGAATGCACCAGTTTTTTAGCATTCTATAAGAACAGTTCGTTTTGCTTCTGCTGCGATGAGTGAACGACAGGCACAAGGGAGGCTTCTAAAGGAATACAGAAGATGAGATGGAAACTTTAAATTCTCTAAGCAATTTCACACAAAACGTTCGAACAATTGTAGTTTTAATGTAATAATTCGGTCTTACCGAAAGAAATTATTTTGTACTCACTTAATGATATGACTATAAATCTGATCGAAAAATTAAAGACATTTCAATACAGGTGCAGTTTACTTACAGCGCACATAAGATTCGTACAGAAGAAGTTTTGCACGCTTTAGGATGAGAATCATTTCAACGATCCTTTAAAATGAAATCCTGTTAAACACGATTATATCGTCATTTATACAAGCTCAAGTCAAGAGTCAATAAAAGTTAAATGTAAGGCACGAAGTTTCGTATACACACAGAGTAAGGTGTTAGACATAAATTGTATTATTAATTAAAATTATACTTCCGGAATATTACCTGCGAGCGTTTGCTTAGATTATGAACGTTAATACCAAATGAAGCCTCGTAAATTATTATTAAAGAAATACGCCTTACGGAATTAGCACACTTAATGGCAAGAATTTGTAACGGAGGTCTTAGTGTTATATTAAAGGAACATTGTCTTGATAATGCAGATGAGGATTTAACTATTGTATTCCTTCTCACGCAATTGCTAAAATGTAATAAACAAGTTGTTTTAAAATTTCTTGGTATTAATATTGTCTTTCAAGTTAAACAAAAATTGTATATGTCCCGATTTATTGAATTGTCGAAAGTAATTAGTTTTTATTAGGTTGCATTATTATATTCAAAAAGTTAAAGTTGTTCTATGTCTATGTGGGGGCCAATAAACAAAAATAATTTTGAAGACTATATTACTAAAATATACAAATTTCTGAAAGCTCCGCAGTATTTAAGATGGGGTCAATGAAAGTCAAACATTAGAAGTACTTTACTAAACGGACCTAAAGTTTGCGTACACAATAATTAGTTTCTTGTTCTTTATGTTGTGTTGTGTCTGGTCTCGAACGTTAGTGGTCACTATGGAACTCCATACTAATTTTCTGGGAGATGTATATTATAGATAGGGGTCGTTTTACGCTCTTTATTGCCTTAGAAAAGGCCATTTAAGACTATTTGGAGTAGTTTGTGAGGCCAGCATTAATTTAATTGGGTCAACATCTGAACGTGACATTTGAATTTTAACAGATAATTGAAAAAAGTTCTTGGTGGCTTAAAATCATAAATTCATTTTGTTCCATTTTTAAATTTAAATTTAAAAGTTTCAGTTTCTTTGTTTTGATTATTATCAGTAGATCATTCTTACTGCTAAGCCCAAAATAGTTTATTGATTGATGTCAAGATCAGAAAACACCAAAATCGGGAAGTTTTAGTTGTAGTGCGGTGACACCTTTCACATTCCTAGCAGGAAGTAACCATAAAACAATATTATAATGATGGAAAATGACGTATCGTTCAAATGAACCAATAACATAAATACCGTAATATATAAAGTGTAGCTAAAATCAGTTTAAATTGTAATTATTTCCAGGACTAATTTTAAATCGTAGAAATACCAGTGTTTAAAAAAATTACTTTTAACTTTAATAAAATAGACCAAAGCTTCTTATAAGTGTAGATAAGTATATAGCGTGCCCGGTAAATTCATCTCAGAAAATTAATCGCAAGGAAATTCCTCCTAGGGAACATTCATCGCAGGGAAACTATAGCAAAAAATTAATCGTAGGGAAAAATTCAACGCAATTTAATTTACGGAAAATGAATTTTGTTGCGATCAATTTTCTGCGATAAACTTTCCCTGCGATGAATGTTTCTTGCGATGAATTTTCTTGCAATGAAGCTTCTGCGATGAACTTTTCCTGCGATTAATTTTCTTGCAATTAAACTTCTGCGATGAACTAAACGTACAGCAACATTAGTAGTGAAGCTGAAGAAAGTATCGATTAATTTTTTTGGTTATATTTAGTGTTGTATTATTCTGTTATATTATTGCTTACAAATAACAGAGCTGATTCTACTCTGAAGCTTTTCGTCCAATTATGATAATTGCATTTGTTGGTCTGCCATTTTAAAGATACACTAAATGTAAAAATTAGCCACACAAACAGTAAAATATCTGGAAAAATATCAAACCATTCACTATCATATCGTAGTTTGTATGTACTAGTTACGGACACCTATAAGTAAACAAAACATGTACAGCTCTTGTTTCTATTTGGACATTTAATCGTGTTGTTGAAGAGTGATAAGCGCATACATACAGCGTCAACGCAATCTGACTTGTTTACAATAGTATTAACAGAAACTTACCCCATGAGAACATGTACAAAGTATCAGAAGTTGCTCTATCAGTCCTAAAACATTATGTTAACCTGAATTTTTTTATAATATTTTATAATGTGCTAAGTTCTTATTAAACGTAGAGAACTCAAAGTTCAACACTGCAATTTTCCTTTTAATATTTTGTTAGAATTGGCAGATAGATACTTAATATGTGTATTATTGAATAGTTGTAGATAATTATGAGCCAAAGTTATAAAGGCCATTATTTCAGCTTAAGCGCCGAGGGTTATAAGGCGCCTGCACTATAATAATTTTAAAATAAGTTCTTAAATCTTAAATAAGTTCATTTAATTTAAAAGTACGCTTAATTCTAAGAAAAATTGTACATGCATTTCATTTCTACTCAGGTTATTTAATCGCACGTAACACATGTACATCCAATGGACGTACATTGGACGTACACAAACGGATCACTGTACGTCCAATGGACATCCAATTTGAGACTAAATTGGACGTACATCTGGACGTCAGTTTGTGGACGTTTTTGGGACTACATTTGGGATCTTTTCGGACGTTCAATGTACGTCCATGTCGTGCCGGTTCGTGGACGTCCATCGACAAACGCTTACTGGACGTCTTTGGGATTGTAAACGGATTCGTTTTGGACGTTCACTGGACGTCTTATGTATGTCCATTTGGACCCGAATTATGGACATTAATGGACGTACTTATAAACGTTGTGGGATTAAAAAATAAATAAATAAAAAATGGAAAAATGCATATATTCGAAAATAAATAACCTTAAAAAAATTTATAAATTCAAAAATTGTTACAATAACGAACTTTAACAATTAAAACTAACCATTAACACATTAAATAACATGAAACTTATTCTGCAAAAATACGCATAAAGAAATATGTAAATTTAAAAATAATTTGCAGTGAACAACTTTACCTATTTAACTTTAACTATTAACAAATTAAGTAAATAACTAGAAAGTTAACCTTAGAAAATATGCATATTCAAATATAATTATCATATAGAATTTAACTAATTATTAACAAATTAAATAACATGAAACTTATTCTTCAAAAATAAGCATAAAGAAATATGTAAATTTAAAAATAATTTATTTGCAGTGAACACCTTTACCTATTTAACTTTAACTATTAACAAACTACATAACTAGAAACTTAACCTTCAAAAATCTGCACATTCAAAAATAATTACCATACAGAATTTAACTCATTATTAACAAATTACATAACAAGGGAAAAAGAAATTTGAATAAATTAAATAAATTAACAAATTAAACAACTAGAAAAAAGTCATTTCAAAACAACACCGGTTCTTCACCACAATTTTTCCATTCCAGTTTTAATGCCCCTTTCGGAGGAACTAAATTTACACTATCTAAAAAAAGAAAATATTAGACACCCCTTTCTTAAAATCATTTAAACTTACCAATATAATCAAAGCGCAATTACAAAGCCGCCTTTTTTTCTTCAACCTTGCATAATTCAAATTGCATAATACAAATTCATGTAGGTATTATCAAACGGACTTGGGATTTGTTTCGTAAATTCATAATAAACTATTTCTCCCAACAGTGAGTTGCCTAAAACATGTACAAAATATTTAAAAAAAACTTAAATACATTACCATTTTTACTTACGGCAGTCTCCAAAAATTCTTCCAAGTGCACTCCACTCACTACAACTGACGAAATAATTTTACAGCACCAAATACATCGGTTACTTGAAAGATGGTTCATTGCCCTGAGAGCCGATAGAACAAAAAAATTCCGAACCCTGTCATAAAATTTCAAGGGGACGACACGTACATTCGCCTATCCAGGGTGAGAATAATAAATAGCTGAATGTATTGCTTTAAATTTTTAAGTTTAAATATCTTATAATCTATTGATACAATTACAATTTAAGTTGTTCAAAAATCTAATTAATTCACTCCATTTCTTTTAAAAACGAGACAGATCCTACAAAGTTTATTAACGTGATAATTAGTTGTAAACATGTATCACTTAATGATTTGTAGTAAAAAAAAATTTGATTGTTCGTTTCTAAATTAAATTATACTTAAAACTAGTAGAAAACCTCAACCCCAAAACGGGTTCACAGTATTTATTGTGTATTTATGCATTTTATTTATCTATTTTATTTATTATTTATCTACCATTTTATTTATATACATTTGCATTGCAATATAATGTATTTTGATTTACTTACCTTTAAGCGCCGTAAATTGACGATATAAATGTCAATTTTTGACACTCGCCTACTCTGATCCTTTAAAAAAAAATGCGAAGTAGATGATCGGCTATTATAATATGTAGAGATAATTAGTGATCAACTTCATACTTAAAATGGGGTCAATTTGATTAGTGACGGAATCAAACAACTTTTTGATTATTAAACACAATAGAGGCAAATTTTATCAAAACTTTATTTACAGGTAACTGAAACTAAACAATTGTTAAACAAAATTTGAAATAATTAGCAGTTATAAATTTGTATTCAAAGTTGTATCTCGCATTTTACATACGAATTGTTAAAAAATCGTTCAATAGTTTAATTAACCTTCATCCGCTCGCGTGGCCTGGTGTCGCACAAGCGCTCGCGTGGCGGCTACGTGTCGCCCGTCGCTTTTTGCTCATTTTGATTGTCTTTTCTCTAATTTAACGCAATGATTGACAGTAGTTAGGATTGTAGGACTTTCTAATAATTTCAAAAACACATTTTTTTTAATAAAAAGTATATTAAAAGAATTTTTTTAAACAAAAAATTTATAAAAAAAATTACATTATTCAAACGTAAATGAGATAACTGTATAGTTATCTAATTGTACTCTAGTATCATATTATTGCTGAAAAGAACATTTAAAAAAGGAAAGCTTCGATTGCAACTAAGTATATAAGTAGGCATAATGAGATTCAGTTGATGTCCATATCTTCATCTGGATTTTGCGTCAAGCAACTGTTGCATGTATCTGAACAGTGACTTTTGCAGACGTATTTTCCACAATCGTTGCATGCCAGTTGTATTCTGTGGTTCTTTTTTGATCCACACAAATGACAAATGGCTCTCGCGTTAGATTGTGATACTACCGGTGGTTGATTTGCTGGATCTTCTCTGTAGGGTTCTAAACAAATACTTAAATCTTTTGGGAGAACTCGCAGAATAGCACGTTCTTTCAAATTGTCTTTGATCAGCTCCAAAGACAAATCGTACAGATATGTTCTTCTGATAGACTTGTCAAGAGGGTTGTTCATTTGGTAAATTCTAAATGAATTTATTCCCGAAATGTCTAGTAGCCGAAAAAATAGATTCATAGGCCACCTTTATGTTCTCCTCGATGTTGTAATTCTCGAACACATCAGGTCTACTGTGTCTACTCCACCCTTTGTACAGTTGTAGTCCACAATCTGAACAGGTTTGCTTGTCTCCTGGTCAACTGTGTCGGTGACATGCACAGTTGATAGAACCAGAACAATTTTCTTTTTTTTAGTAAGAAGGGAAATTAAAGTCTTATCGTCCTGGCATCCAAACAAGTAATTTCCAGGTACTAAACGATTATTTTCTGTCACAAATTGTGGTGGAACTTGGGCCTTATTTTTTCTTAATGTCCCCAAAAAAGTTAAACCAACACTAAGTAAATAATCAGCCAACTCAATGCTACTAAAGTAGTTGTCAGTGGTTACATTGCGATTAGATTTTTTAATTGGTTCAACTAGTCTTTGAACAAGATGGAAGGGTTTATTTGAAGAGACGTAAGGTCCAGGATTTTGTACACCACAGTAAATTTCTATATTATAAGTATAATAAGTTTGGGCATCGCAAAGTGCATATATTTTTAAACCATATTTAGCTGGTTTCTTAGGCATGTACTGAATGAAAGAGCACCGTCCTCGAAATGCTACTAACATTTCATCAATCGTAGTGCACTCTCGAAGGCTGTACGAGTTTGACAGTTGGAAACAAACGTTGTAAGAATTTCCCGAATAGGGGCTAGTTGGTCTGTTTCTTTACGTGTGGTCCTGGTATTTATGTTGTGGAACCTGAGCGACCTCAATAAGAAGCGGAACCGATTCTCGCTAAAATTAGCACGTAGTATTATCATTCCCGTTCCGTTTCTATTAAAAAATTCTGAAAAATCTGCTCGATTTCCCCTTTTTATGCCTATCAAGAACAGAGCGCCAAATAGAGCTAAAATTTCTACCCTTGTTGTTTCCCTATAATCTCTCGCTCGTACTTCAGATGTTGCAGTGGCTTCTCGGTCAGATCTTTTCCTTTTTATAAAAATATTTGTGTATTTCACAATTTTGTCAACAATCTCAGTACTTATTATTTGTGAAAAACATTCAAGTCGCGTTTTACATAATCGAGCTTGTCCCTTAGGACCAGGAAGAACTTTTATGATGTTTTTGGATTTAGTTTTTGAAACAGTACCAACAGTTTTACTTGCCCAAATGGTCTCAAGATGTTTTCCCATGTAGAACGTCAAGTCATCCCATTCTGTCTCGCGAGTACTCTTCTGGTCTTCATCTGTAGGGTCTGGTTCAACTTCCGAGTCACTATCATGATCGTCCTCCACAATGTGTTGAGCTTCATAATCTACATCGTCAACATCATCAAATAATTCTACCTGATCCTCTCCCTCCTCACGTTCTGGCTCCTCTAAAAATCGGGTAATCTCTTCGTCGTTGCGGTGCAGAGCCCCAAATACAAGAAAAAACTATTAGGAATTTCAAAATCAGAGAAACAAACTGAAAACAGTAAAATATTTACTTACATTTTTACTTATTGTAGAAAAAATAATCAAACCAAAGTTACGCAATCGCTCGCAAGGCGGCAATATGCCGCCTGTTCAGGTGCTATCAACTTTAGAACGAAACTGACATTCTCAACATAATGCAATCAACCATATATGCAGACACTTATCGCGAAATCGTATGACTAGAGAATACATTGGTCACAGCTGTCAACGCGATCCTCATATCAAGAGATGCATGGCATTTTTTATAGACGGCGGCTGATAGCCGCCCATGCGAGCGGATGAAGGTTAATAATTCATTAGAAACTCCTTATCTCGTAGATCTGAAATTGGTGAAAGTTTCCTTTAGCATTGTTAAGGCAATTCCAAATCTTTACAAATTCGGTGACACCAATCTACCTTTGTGTACAGAAATAAAATCAACTGACAAAGGTTTTTATCTTTAAAAAAATCCAGATGTCGTACATACTTCCCTCGGCAACAGACCTTATTTTTTAATATCAGCAAAAATTTATCCCCAAATAACACTGGCGCCGACTATTATATGCCTTCAATTTGACATTGGCACATTTACAACACCTGATACATTAATAAATGACAAACTTTACCTAGTCTCGCAATTACAACCCATGACCTTCAAACTTTTAAGTAATAAATTTATTAAAATCTCAAATCTCACATTATTCATACAAACATTTTTAAATTTAAATATCTTAAAGATATTTATAATCTATTAATACAATTACCGAATTCAGATTTTATCAAATTTGATCAAAACTTTATTTACAGGTAACTGAAACGAAACAAAGTTTTATCTCGCATTTTACATACGAATTGCTAAAAAATCGTTCAATAGTTTAATTAATAATCCACTAGAAACTCCTTATCTCGTAGATCTAATCAGGATATCAAAACAACGTATTCTTCATAAACTCAAAGTCATAAAGTAATAAAGTAGTGAGTTTAATAATGCTTTTAGTTAAAGTTTCAAATTTTTTTCAAATTCGTTTACGGACCGATCGAATTTAGTACATGAACGTCCATACTGATCCGTTTATGTACTGTCCGTTTATGTCCATGAATGTACGTCCAATGGACATCCATGTCGATCCGTTGACGGACGTCCAGATTAAGTCCATAAATGTACATCCAGTGGATGTCCCATTTATATCCATTGCTGTAATGTACATTTATGGATGAGCTTGGACGTCCATTGGATGTCCATTATAGATCCGCTTGTGGATCGTCCATAAATTGATAAGAAATGGACCAGCATGTACGTCCATTGGGTTAAGAATATTATTTTTAGGTAGATAAATCATTGTGCAAAGCGAGTAGCTTTTGCACGTGAAACATAAGCCGGTTGCTGTGACGTCACACGGCAATTCTAAATGTCTTAATATCTTCTAAAACAATTTTTTTTACATTGGATTTTTACCAAATAGTTTTTAATAGTTCTGACTACAATAATTTAACATTAAATAATAATTTAAAAAGATTTTGTTTGTGTATCGTCCTCCTTTAACAACTGAGATTAACACACAAATTTTTTCACTATTAACGCCGTAAAGTCGTTTAATATGATCTAATATTGCCAATTGATGCTATTTATTAAAGCGCAAAAAAAAAACACTTTGGTAGTTTTGTAATGTCTTCTAATTACTTTATGAATCGACATATCTTTTTTTTAGAAAGTGATCATTTAAAGTTGATCTGTTGAATGTAATGCCAAGTGAAATACATGAATAATAACAGTACATAATTGATATTTACTTGTTATTTATCAATTAAAGAAAGGCCGGATTACTCGAACAGATTATAAAATAGCAGTGGAACTCTTAATAAAATGAAAAATTAAATTAGCAAATGATTTAGATTAATTACGTGCGCGGCATTTGTTCTGTTTGTATATACAGTGCGATCCTAAATAAACTTGAAAAGAGCAAGACGGGAAAATTTCGAAAAAGATGGTGAAAATACTCTGTCGCGCAGCTTTAATCACAACAATGCCAGTAAAAATATATCTCGTATAGCTGCCGTATACGTAAATACCCACATAAATACAGCTTCAAATAACAGGAAAAAGTGCGGCGATATTAACGCTGCGGGATATTAATTAATGTCTTAGACCTCCAGAATACATCATGAATTACGATAGCTTAACCTAGAGATAAAGCGGAGCTTAAACAAAGAGTAGGGGTTCGCAAAAGCACTTTTTGCGGATCCCTCACCTCAAATTAATACTCGATTTCTAAAAGCTGTAGCAAGAAGTGTAACAACTTGAAAAGAAAATCAAAACTATTACTTTAATACTTCTCCACATGAATGGTTTTCTTATAAAAGATGGTAAAAAATAAATCGAAACGTAACATGATACATTTTCCTTGCATGACCTAATTTTATTCTGTACATACGGAAATGCCTAACATATTTCTGGATGAAATACATAAATTCATAGTTGATATCAACATATTGTAGAGCTGGAAGTTTAACGTTGAACATCTATTTAAGGTAATAGGTGAGCCGTATAAGATAGAATCTGAACATATAAAATTGGTCGGAAATGGTTTGCAATATAAATGAGAGATTTATATGAAAACTGCAGTAACCAGAGCACGTAGGACGAGTTAATTGCAGAAAATAGAACGCGTAGATGAAATTGTACCCGGTACAAATCCCTTTCATCTATTCCTCGTGCAATAAATATGTCGGTTGAAATCATCTTTCTCACTTGCTTTTAGTTTCGTTTCGTGCAAAACAGTAAACGTACGACAATTGTTATAAAGTCGAGGCAAGGACTTAAGTCCACTAAAAAGTTCATAATACTATAAATTCAGGAAAATTTCACATTTTTTGTCTTTGAAACGAAATGCTTTTATCGAAAGGGTGCGAGCGAGACGGGTTCCTTTCATTTCAACTAGAAATCAGTCGTGTGTGAAAAGATAAGAGTCGCCCGTGGTCATCTGAAGTGCCTGGATGCTTCGCAATTTAAACAGAAAAAAGCAAACTCGTCAAAATAAGTTGCGCGGTTAAATAACGTACCGTTGATATTGAGTGTCTTTCCGTTTTTCAGAGAAATCACGGAGGCGGACGTTTCGGTGAGAAAAAAAGGACAGCTCTTCGATATAACGGCGCTGGTGACGTTGCCCGCACCGACGGACCCACAGGAATTCTCGTGTGAGCTTCGGATCCCTCAGGCGAATTACACAGTGCGTAAGGAGACTGTATTTTCTCCTGGTAAGTCTGATTTATGGAAAATTTAACCGCCTTGAATACAAATCCGCAGATATTTTTCCATTTTAAGAAGTGTTAACATGGATATTTTTAGTCATTCGTATTTACGATACTTCTCACCACTTTTTTCGACCAAGGAATACAAAATTAGTTGCTTGCTATATTAATTTGATTAATTTTAATTTTTCGGTGATAAAAAATATAGGTTTCTACATTACAAACTTCAAAATTATATTGCAACTATAAAATTACACAAGGTATTGTAGTTTCTCGTTGTCCTCTAATGCGGATGTAAAATGTTGAAGAAACGGCGACGTAAACTGTTGAAAAATGAACTGTGAAGTCCATTCGTTTTTGGGTTGCGTACACGGTCTAATTTAGATTTATTTTTATCGTAAGTGTACGAACGTGAGATAAAGAAATTATATCTAAATGTATTTTCTCAAGGGTGGGGTCAAAATTAAGCGTGAAAACCGTAAGTGACTGCTAAAAACGTTGGTTGTGTTGGGAAAGATTTAAAAAACATTAAATTAGAAACGTAATAAGTTTGATCCTTCAAAAAATTAAATTACGTGATTTAGTTTCAGGAATTTCAACAACACTTTTAATCTTTCGTACAGCCACTCTGTCGTTTTCAATTTTTCTGACCTCTTAGCATGCGGTAATATGAATGTTACTGGTTTGGTAGGCTACAATTTAATATCGGCTTATAGTGGAAATGTGCCTAAAATACAAAACTTTAAAATTAAAGGTTAGAAGATGTGAGTTTCGTCAAAAGAGCTCAGTTTATTTCATTCAAGATACCTCCTGCAATGAGTTGACTTTTAAATTATAATTTCCCTTTTACTGCAGCGATTGATTCCATTTCTAACAAGTATTATTTTGTTGTGCGAAATTTATTAACGAACAAAATTGTTTTTAACTCAATTATTGGATAAGATTGTGAATATCAGATCTTTCTATTGAAAAAAGTATACTGAAACATTTTTTCATTAAAATGTAGGCGATTTCAACCTAGTACCTTCCGGTTAATGAATTTATGCGAGTTTCATCGGTGAGATTTCGGCTCGTTCCCTACAAGAAGTAAATCTTAACGTAGTGCTAGTCACAAAATCACCAAGTTATGTCATACACGGTTGGACCAAAAATTAGCCAAAAAAAAAAAAATTTATTAGTTGGTAGTTTAATACACAAATTGTAAAGTTTGCAATGTTGCTTATACCGAGTACGTTATTGACAGATTATTGAAAAACTTTAGTCGTAAAAGTTGAACGTTAAAGCGATTTAAAAATGAACGCAATTTTACTGAATAATATAACTCAATAAAAATCCCTACTTGTAAGTGGAAAGAATAATTACGGCAAAAATCCCATTTTTATCTACTTAAAATTGAAAATCTATATTTGTTGATTTTAATTTACGATTTTACACATATATTGTATAATTCACTTTGGATTGCAGATTTTATAACTAACATTAATGCTGATGGTTAAATTACAACCGTATTTTTGTACATTTCAGCATTTTAGAACACTGCAACCAATTAGTACAAACTTTTACATTATACAATTTTTAATTCTGTATGTGCAATACGATTAACTTAAATGAGTGAATCCTCAACACTCCATTGCATTGTTTTAATTTGATAAAATATACAGTGCGCGCCAGCCAAATGGAATAAATTCATTATCTCAATTATTATGGATATTAAAAAAAATCCCGAAACACGTCATTTTTAGTCTATCACATGATATTCTGTAAAGTGAAAATTTCATCCCTAACCTCAACCTACATACCTAAATTTTTCTGTACAATGAAAATTCACTAAAGCTCAACAATTTGTGGGAAAAAACATCATCGTTGACATGCCTGCATTTCTTAAATTTTCATGGGCCAGATTATTTTTGCGTAGTGTCATTAACTGACTAATTGCCAACCCCCTTCATGGGGATAAAAGGGCCAAAGCGAGAATCCAAACGGTTTTATAACATATTTTCAAAAATCTAGTGAAAAAATATTTTACTCACTCCGCGATTTGTATTTTCTCCAGGCACATTAAGATTGATCTTGTCAAATTTATCTATTCGGGACAATAATTTCATTAGGAATATATTTAATAGGCGTTGGCGTTGCAATGTGTAAAATGGCATACCGTGGAATTATAGTCCCATCTAAATTTACATTTACTAAATCAATATTTAATAATATATCTTTATCAATTACCAGTGTTAATATAATATTTTGTAAAAAAGCTCCATCAGTGTTTTAAAACCCAATACATAAGTAATTTCAATAGACTGTGTCTATGGCACACATGGTCTGGATTTATTTTAAGACAAACATACAGTACAGTAGAACCCCTGTATCCGAGTATCAGTATTCTCGGGTTCACTTATTCCCGAGTGAGTCTTGTTCTCAACAATTCATTTATAAGTAAATTTTATTGTTATTGTTGCATACACAATACCATTAAATTAAAGTCAGAAGACAAAATTTATAGCCTTTGATACAATCTGCGAAAAGGCTTAGAATTAATCATCCACGAACAAGTTGATAGATGACGCTCTACAACGCTGTACCGAATTCATTTTCCTGCTAAAACTTAGTTATTGTTTTAAAATTATAATTTTTAACTTTCAAAGAAAAATTATTATGATGTTAAATACCTGTTACAATTTGTCTTATATTTTAACGGTTTATGAATTGAAAAAATATTTCAGCGAAATGCATAAGTCTTATGAGTTCCATTTCTGTTGAAGCTGGGAGCATAACAATAGAGACACATATGCAGATATTGTACACATACAATCGGTCAATTGAAGTTGTCTATTAGTAAAAATTTAATTTGAATATAATTTTCTTATCTCACAATTCAGTATTTACTTCTTATTTTATTTGTATGAATGCAGCGAATTTTGTGTTAAAAGTATTTGATATTTACTACCTTAAAATGAAGTATTCTAACTTGTCATTATGATCTCTTAAAGTGTTAGTTATCAAAGCAATTGAATAACAACTATTGATTTAAAATCTTGTACAGTCAACATGTGCTGAAGGCACAGCTTGACATAGGTTATGAGCTAGTATTGATAAAGTCTGGAGGAATTGTACTCCAACCTTTCTGTGGCGTTTAGACAAGTGCTGTCCAGTCCCACATCGCGGCACGGGCCCAGAGAGAGGGGGACATAAGTCCACCCCCGTTTTTATATTTTTTTTTACTAGACAAGTCGCAAAGCTTAAGTCGAAAACGTAAGACGCAAGGGAGAAGTCATCCCTAGAACATGTTAAAACGGTATATTAAGTTACTTTGTATATAGTGTATCAAAATAAAGGGTTAAGTTCAATCGACTATTTTTTGGAGTGTCCATCTTCATAACCTGGAGAAAGCAACAACTAACAAGTGCGTTAAACATTGTAGGAGAATAAATGTGTCACATAGTGTGATAAATAGAGCAGTGCAAATATAACAAAATAACAGTAGATAGTATAAATTTTCGCCGTGTTGATTATCGTTGAAGATCGTTATAAACTAGTCCAATTAATACAAAACCCCGTTCATTTTTCTTGACAATTAAATAATTCTTTCCGAATTAGCACTGAAGTGGTGCAGTATTTTTCAAACCATAACACGCACTAAATAGAAAAATCAACTTATGAGACAACTGTATAAAGCTAATTTAAATGCCCATTAACGCACTTTGTATCGATTGTCCAAAAGGTTGCAAGGTAGATAAGACCCAATGGGCTGAAAATTATATAAACTCCAAACTTGGTGAATGCAATGGAAGGAATAAATTTCGTTGCACCTTACATTATTCTCCATTATTATTCTCCAGAAGCCCAAGGGAGAAATTTGGAGAGCGATACTTTGAACACAAGATGATGCCACGTGTATCTGCCATTAGAGGTGGTGGTATTATGGTTTGTGGAGACAACATTGCGATTTCAATTAACCCTCTGAATGAACGTAGAACTATTCAGGAAGATGTGTGCTCCTCCATACTGCTGTTCGGGATAGAACAATAACTGAAATTGTCCTTCATATACCGACTTTAGATATTTCACTGGAAGGATTTCATTACTTATGGTGGAACTGTGATACGTGATTTAAATAAGCGGCTGATTTAATTTGTAACTCGTGCAAAACAATATCTAACAAAGTTCATGAGAATTGTTGAAATTTTATTTCATGAAAAATGAAAGTTTAATGTTATGATGATTGTTTAAGACTTGATCACCACCAATCTACATTTATGTCAATTACAGTAATTGACTATGCTACCTGTTTTACAAAAATAAATTCAAATGAATGTAAATATGGTACATAGTTCAGCAAAAAAAAAAAGAAGAAAAGCGCATTATATTTTGTCGGCATAGTGTCACGTTGGTGTAAGAAATATTACACATTATTGACTCAGTTCGCGTTCAGGTATTTTTTCAGCGAATAATGTTCCGACAGTAAATTGAATTTTGTTCGTCAAATTCCAACAGATATAGCGCGACGCGACGGTACTGACGCGTTGTCCCATTCCGACACAATCGTTCAAATTCTGTACGGACGAGTTACTTCTCATCCAAGCGTGGTTGGTATTTTACCCCTTTATCGTTAACTCTGAATGCAGGCAATTTTTAATTAAGTCATTCCTGTTTTTCCGTTACCACTGTTAAAATTATCAACTAACGAATCGTACACACAGGACGTAGAAAAAACGATTCAGCGCGGTGCGGTTGAATTTCAAGCATTTGAATCGTAAAAAAAATAATTTTTTAGCGCGTACCGGATTAATTGAAGAGGGCTTTATTATTAACAGCAGAATCAAGCGGTAACACAGGTGAAGCTGGAAATGTTGGCGTTATGTGGTCGTAGGTTCTTTGTGGAGTTTTTGAAAGCGACTCGGTTTATCTGCCCGCATGGACCCCTGAGACATGCCCGGGGAACGTTTAGGAAGGCGCGGAATGATTAATGTAGGGGTTAAATTAAGCTATGACCTATTACACCTATTAGTACCCACATTATACCGGACGTTTCATCGTCAAAATGTGAATTATGAATGTATTCATTATTTTCCGTTATATCTTGTCATGTTTTCTGCATCACAATGTGTAGGAGTAATCGATAAAATGTACGGTGTTTAATAATTCAAACAAAAAAATGAAAATGGAAAAATTTGGGAGTCCCATTAGTAGCTGTTCATGTGGAATGATTTGTTTACGAGCACTCGCATTGCTTGTGAGTTCATTTACATGAGCATACAGTGACAGAAATTAGCAGACGTAATGATGGGCCACTCCCGGGAAATCTTGTTTGTTTTTGAAATTCAAATATTGTGTCCAAACATAAAATAAAAAGTAGCGAATAACAAAATACTGTTGTAAGTATGAACTTCCGTGTTTTCCTCTACACAAATGAGAAGTTGTTTACACGCATTTGATGTTACAATGGCAGGTTTCTTTTTGTTCCTTTAGTTGTACAAAGTAAAAACAAATTATACAGCCGCACTGTGTTGACTATACATAAATGAATAAATAAAAATATTGGTTTTGTGATGTTGATAATATTATAACTCATTTTAATTTTGGGTTTATTCATAGAAGAAAATTGTTCTTTATTTTGATCACTTTCAAACCCATATTTTCCATTTATAAATAAGAAAAAATATTGAACATAATAACAAATTATTTTGACAAATTTCAACATCCTCAAAAACAACAAGGTTATGTTATAATAATTTTATTCAAACATGTCAAGTTTACTACTGCTTGCAACTAAATTTCTTGAGGTGTTCGAGAAGTTACTACGCGGCTGTAATAAAATAGTCGTATCATGAGTCAGAGAAATGTAGCGAACTCTCTATAGAAACTTATTAGAAATGCTACGAGGAGTCTGCGGGTGAATTTTAAAAAAATAAGATGTTTTCACGCAGCACTATTCAATTTGTTTTGCAAATAATGTTATGAAATTTTCCATTTGTACTATTGCAGGCATTTTGTAGCACCGAATATACTGTTTACCCAAATATAACATGTGTGTTAAATTATATTTATGTATAATATATTAATTATAACAAGCCAGGAGAATGATTATTTTAGGGGTTTTGCTGATTTTCTGTCTTGGTAAAATATCGAGGCTTTCATTGATTGTGTTTACACAGAACTGTGAGAGGGTACAATATTAAAGTAATCTTAGAAATTTATATTTGTTTGGAACAATTATAAAGTATGCCAGAAGAATGATTAATAAATGAATAATGGCACGTACAATAATTTTCAAACTTACCTTAAAATTAGTACGAACATCGGCAAAAACGACAATCTGTCGCAGCACAATGAATATCAACAACTGTTGAAATGAAAATTTGGAAAAATTATTTTTTTTACACTGGGTTTAATGTTCTGAGGGTTTGTTTATGCGAAACATTTTTATTATTTGTTTTTTTTTTAATAAATGGTAATGGCCCGAGCGTTAATGTCTGAGGGGGTTTTTTTGTCCAGTTACAAATTATATTTTCAACAGGTACTACACAGGATATAAAATCTACTATTAATTCTTCTTCATTGCTACGACCCTATGTGAGTTCCTGCTGCGACTACTATACACCCCTAGATTTTGCGCTAGTCCAACAGAACACTTCAATCTAGGTCTTCCTGGGGGTCTTTGCCAGTCATTGATTCTTACCATACTATTTTTAATATTATATCATCTGCTGTTCTATGTATGTGTTCTGACCACCTTGAACTATGAACCTTTATATACCTCACGTTATGCATTCGTTTTTATCCAATATAATTTGCTCACAAGCTTTATTCACGTTCCAAAGGCGTAGATGGTTACAGGTCTAACGGTGGTAGGAGACAGATTTAACTTTAAGGACCGAGACAGTAATCTTCATGAGTAAAGCGTTTTTGTTAGTTAGCATTTGTTACCGCTATGTACCAATGTTATTGTTTACCATGAACTTTACCGAGCTTGTTAAAATCTGAAACCGGTTGAAAATTATAACTGTCAATGATTACATATAGCCACAGTCTGTCCCGTGTCTACAGGAATTATGCAAATATTTTGTTTTGAAGCGAGTGGTCCATTATGTTTGCTCATTTAATCGCTTCGTTTAAACAAAAAATTATATCTCTGCTTAAGACCACTGTTAATTAGGAAGTTTTGTGTTATTTTATTTTCAATTTTAACATATTAGACATGATCTTTTATTACACTGTTACAAGCTTGTTGGAAGTCGATAAATAATAGTTGATGGAAATCCACATCGAATTTCTAATGTTTTTGAGGAATATAGCGGATACTAAAGACCTGATCAATGGTTGATCTGCTTGGTCTAAACTAACACTGATAATTTTGTATCTATTTTTAGTAACATGTTTGAGAGCATAGATTTTGAAAAGGCATTTGACAAAGTGAAACGTGATAAACTACAGCAACTTCTCCTTATAAAGGATATAGATTGGAGAGATGTAAAAATAATTAGTAACTTACATTGAGGACCGAGTGCCAGGATTAAAGTAGAAACTAAATTAACTGATCAAGTTAAGATATGTCGTGGGCGAGAAAGGGTTATCTCTGCTTTTGTTTCACATTAACAGCAAAACGATCTTCAAGGATGACTTGAATGAAGAAATTGCGGGAATTAATATAAATTGTGAAATAGTCAATAATATGAGATACGCAGATGCCACAATCCCGTTATCTAGCAAGCAACGTTACTGATATTAAACAAAAAATTAACTGCAATAAGACCAAATGGATGGTAGTTACAAAATGTGTACAGATACAAATGAATCTTAGGGTTGCAGATATCCTAATAGAACGGATGCAGACATATCTTGGAACTTGGTTAGAACAAACAGCTGACCAAACAATACAGATAAGAATTCGAACAGAAATAGTTAGATCCTGTTTTGTAAAATTAAAAAACTACTCGGCAATCAAAACATCAACATTGTTGACCGTCTTGCCTTATGGAGTGTAAGCTTAGACGCTCAAGAAGAATCACTTGGATAAGTTAAAAGCTGTTGAAATGTGGTGCTTCCGCAGAGGGTCTAGGACGGTTCGCCGCGGCCAGTTTGCCACGGCCGTTTAGACACCAGGCGTTTCGCCGCGGGCCGTTTCGCCGCCAGCCGGTTCGCCGCCGGCCGTTTCGCCGCCGGCCGTTTCGCCGCCAGCCGTTTCGTCGCCAGTTAAAAAATTTAAACCATTTATTGACAACATTTTAACCAACTGACTACTTACAAGCGAATTTCATTCTGTTTCCTGATAATATTTCACAATTATAGTTGGAAATCAGTTTTGTATGTTTACAAGTTTCAATTGTCAAACTTTAGAAAAAATGTATTTAGTTGTAATAATTTTCAATTAAATTCATGTTAACGAACACACATTAATGTCAACCTCAATTTCTAAATCAAGATTTTGTTGTATCAATACTCTGAAAGTAAAAGAGCAAAGCAATTCATGAAGCATTTAAAAATCATTTAAATGTACAGAAGGCAAATGCGATAGCAAATAATTTCAGTGTTTATTGTGAAAAGGGTAATATTTTATACGTAGATCAACGGTCACTTTATACAAAATCTAAAATACATGTATTAACAAAATTTACAAATAGAAGAAAAAAATTGTGATAAGAATAATTCACATTCGTCAACTGTTTACAGCAAATTAATAACTAGTACATACACAGACATAATCTCTAACATAAATACTTGAAATGATATCTCCGTTTTTTTTTTTACAAATTTTTGAACAAAAATTATTATATTTCTGATTGAACTTTTAATTCCGCTTACAATGATGTACAAGTTTATTTTCACATAAAAAACAGACTTCTGCAGGTGCTCTCTCCATTCAAAATTAAACCACATATAAAACACAAATAACTTTTTATTGATGAAATTGATAATTGTGTGCTATTGCACGTAAATACTCTACATGAGTTCTATTTTCATTGCCAAAATCATGCACAATTCTTAAAATTCTGTCGTCGGCGTCACGAAACTTTTTAAGTTTCAGAGGAGCAAGTTGTCCGGCCATTAATTGTTCCATGTACACATCGCGACCCTTTTGGACTTTTCGTAATCCATCGATGAATTTCCAAATAGATGGATGATATACGCCCAATTCCGTTTGAAGACGACGATGCGCGGCCTCCGCATGATTATTTGTTCGATCTTCTGCAATTAGGGTGCGTTCGTGGACATTCCATAAATTGGATGGAAACAATGGATTTCGTCGCCCATTTCCTCCACGGTTCGATCTTCCAATATAAGTATCCTCGAACCAGTCCGCCAGAGGTGTAAGATCGTTGGGCAGATCTTCCATTAAGGCATCGAGAACTTCGTCTAAATTTGGAATCGGTACAAAAGCTAACGCAATTATCTGTAATAAAGTAGAAAAAAATTGAGTTTGTTTATGAGTGTAAGATTGCAATATTTTTTTCCAATTTTTGCTTTGAGAGCAAACTCAGGATTGTTCTTATATTCGTTCAAGAGTCCTAAATGGGCTAAACGCTTTCTCATGTTTTGAGCCAAGTGGAAAAAGCATCCTTTTATTGCTCCATTGGGAAAGCATTCCCTAATAGCTGTTATAATTGTTTGTTTAAAATCATAATTTACAACGGTTGGTGCTAAATTTGGAAGCTTAGCCTGGATCATATGAAACATTCGTCGGTAAGTAGCGTCCTGCTTGTTCGGAAGCAACGCATACACTATTTCATGTACTCCATCAAATTTCTTCACCATAATCACAAATACTTGGCTGAATATATTTGGCGATATTTTGAAGGTACCATCTACATACCAGGTATCTGCAGTGAACAAATGTTGTAGCCAATCTTCTCTTCCAAAAATTAAAATTCTGTCTAATCCAGCGCCCGAATCACAAAGTAAGAAATTAATAACAACGTTGGCTTGTGGCATATATTCTTGATATGACTGTGGTACAATCAGTTCTTGAAGGTTCGCAGGATCAGCTGGAGCGGCATCTATTTTGTTCAAAAATTTGTAAAAATAAAAACGGAGCTATCATTTCAAGTATTTATGTTAGAGATTATGTCTGTGTATGTACTAGTTATTAATTTGCTGTAAACAGTTGACGAATGTGAATTATTCTTATCACAATTTTTTTCTTCTATTTGTAAATTTTGTTAATACATGTATTTTAGATTTTGTATAGAGTGACCGTTGTTCCACGTATAAAATATTACCCTTTTCACAATAAACACTGAAATTAATTGCTATCGCATTTGCCTTCTGTACATTTAAATGATTTTTAAATGCTTCATGGATTGCTTTGCTCTTTTACTTTCAGAATATTGATACAACAAAATCTTGATTTAGAAATTGAGGTTGACATTAATGTGTGTCCGTTAACATGAATTTAATTGAAAATTATTACAACTAAAATACATTTTTTCTAAATTTTGGCAATTGGAAATTGTAAACATACAAAATTGATTTCCAACTATAATTGTGAAATATTATCAGGAAACAGAATGAAATTCGCTTGTGAATAGTCAGTTGATTAGAATGTTATTGTCAATAAATGGTTTAAATTTTTTAACTGGCGACGAAACGGCTGGCGGCGAAACGGCCGGCGGCGAACCGTCCCATTCCCTTCCGCAGAATGCGACGAATAAATAGATTGGATTGAAAAGATAACTAATAGAGAGGTTCTACGGATAATAAATAAGTAGTGTGAGATTATATATACGATAAAAAGTGAAAGCTTGAGTACTTGCGCCATAATGAGAAGTTCCAAATATGCACTACTTCAACTCTTTATCTAAGGGAAAACAAGGGGTAAAGTGAACGTTTGTAGGCGTAAAACATCTTGGCTAAGAAACCTTCGAGAGTGGTTTAATTGAAGCAGTATTGAAATATTCCGATCAGCTGTTGAAAAATATGTGTAGTGATGTAGATATCCAGAAGGTCCATACGAAAAAGAAGTTTATGATTTACATTCATGTCTTGTTAAGATCCCATTGTCTTATTCTAAATTGTTATTTATTTGATATTGTTGATTGTTCAGTATAGACCTTCGGCTGCCGTAAAACGTCTTTTGTACATTACCGACATCCGACTCCCATTAGTTCCTTCCGACCCACCAAACCCCTCTCTTCGAAAAATAGACACATCATCTCGAAACTTCGACGTGAACACAAGTGAAGTTAGTGAATTTAATTGTGACTACCCGTAAGTACCTTTATTCCCTTTCTCAAACATTGATGCTTCTACTATCCCCGATTTCCTGAAAATTTTTCTTTATGATATTCTCGTTTTTTATTAATTTATTATTTATTATTAATTAAATTTTCTAGCTCAGGTTGTATCCAGGTTGTATCCAATATGTACAACAAATAAAACAAAACTACTTTTACTAATGACCAGAAACGTTGTTAGATATAGTATTTCGAACAACAATAGAAAAAGGTGTTATACGGTTCTGTTTCTCTATCCTCAATATTATCCTCGAGGCAAAAGCTTATTACCATAAACATCTTTCAATTCTGCTTTAGAATGAAATTTGTAAAAGTTAGTAATAGTTTTTGTTGACTACATTCTTTAAAACTGTACTCGAAGAAATAATGTGCGTGATCCATTAAGTAGAATAAATTCGCATTGTGCATTTTTTTTAAATACTAACGATATGCTTTTTAACAAAAACGCATTGAATTACCTTTATGGTGACTCGTCAACATCACTCAACTCGTTAATTGCAAAAAGCTATTATTTTTTATGAACACACCGCACTAATCTCGTTACCAGAATCACTGTATGCAACATCATTTTTGTTGGTTATAAACTTTTTTGGAACAAACATTATAATGACACAAGATTTTTTGACCGTTCGATACTACTAAAAGATAATAAACGACATAACTTCAACTTAGAAATACCCACGACCCTAGTAGCAAAGAAATATTTTTAAAATATTTTTTTTGAATATTTAAAAAATATTATTATGACAGATTTGTTTATATTTTAAAAATATTTTTAAAGAACATTTAAAAAATATTTCTTAAAAAGATTTAAAAAATATTTTTAAGAAATGTTTTTTAAATGTTTTTCAAAAATATTTCTAAAATGTTTTTTAAAAATATTTTTAAAATATAAACAAATCTGTCATAATAATATTTTTTAAATGTTTTTCAGAAATATTATTTAAATGTTTTAAAATGATATTTTTTAAATGTTTTTAAGAAGTATGTTTTTAATGTTTTGAAGAAATATTTTCTAAATGTTTTGGGGAAATATTTTTAAAATGTTTTTTAAAAATATAAAAAATAATATTCAAAATAATATATTGTAATGTAATACATAATTAGTAACAGATGTAAGTATATGAAATGGAAGCTCGTCGAAGTCATTAGCCTTCTCAATAAATTTTGGCCGCCACGCAAATAAATTATTTTTCTCCCAAGAAATAATTGCCAAAATCTACGTCAATCTAAAAACAAAGAAACAAAATGTTTACATTGTACCACGGATATATTATTATAAAAATTTACCAATATTTGAATGTTTCAATAATGACCTTTCGTCTATAAACAAAAAGTCGTGGTGTCATTCCATTTTATGCAGATTTCCTTTCCGCGAATCGATGTACTTGAGACACACTTGTATTTTGTTAAATTCTTACAAAGAACTCTACATGCGCTAAAAAGTAAAATTTGTTATAAGATAGATATAACACTAAATGTATAAACAAAAATCAAAATTTTTTCTTTACCTTCGTCGTTACTATAATTTCTGTTATCGAAGCAACGGGTTCGCATGTCCTTTCTTGTTGTATCTTTTCTTACTTTTTGTTCCGACGGAAAGAAACTAAAAAACAATTTCTTTAATAGCTATTACACTGAAAATACTTTTAAGAAATTCATTCGGTAAGGTAAAGCGTGGGAAAAATTAAAATTACAACAAATTTACTTACATGCGAATTTATCACACACAGAAATGGTCTTTGAAACTGATCATTTTGTTGATCGCCATTGCATTAAATTAACATCTTCATCGCAGCACATTAAACCACTTGTAATATTTCCCATTTCTTCATAATTAAACATTCAATAATTATTTAAGATGCCAAAACTTACTTTACCTTAAAAATACAGAAAATGCACACCGTAATATATATTTACTTACTGCAAGCCGAATTACGTTTGAGGGTTCGGGGGCAACTGTTAAGAAATTCTAAAGCAATTTATCTATTGTCGTAAAGCTTTAACAAATGTCGGTAATAAACCAATGGACGGCATTCCATCAATTGTGTCGCCTCGTTCCCGCCAAACAATAATGGTCTTTTGAACCAAAAAGGTCCGAGTCTCTCCGCTAGGTAATAAAAATTCCGCAAATATGCATCTTTTTGCTATGGAACTTGTATGGAACTTTTTTTAATTGATTCACGATTTATTATTTTTGTAGCCAAAGTGGTAAATCAAGATTATGCGTGAGCGAAACGCGTGAATTCTCGTGTTTTTCACTTTTTCGAGAATTAAATGAAATAACAAATTGTCCACCTACTCACGATCGCGACTTTTAATTTTAGTAGATTAATAAGTGCCTCTTGAATATTTCTAACGTAAATTGCGGGAAAAATAAACATAAAACCGAATATTATCTACATTAAAATGAAACGGGGCGGTAATTTCTACGATTTTTAGTGATAATTGGAAAGGCATAACAACATTCGGTTAACTGCTGTTCAGTTGAAATATGTTTCTTATTTCTTAAAAATATTTTTAAAATCTTTTTAAGAAATATTTTTTAAATGTTTTTTAAAAATATTTTAAAAACATAAACAAATCTGTCATAATAATATTTTTTAAATGTTTTTTAAAAATGTTTTAAAAATATAAAGAAATCTGTCATAATAATATTTTTTAAATATTCAAAACGAATATTTTAAGAATATTTCTTTGCTACTAGGGTAGGTACTTTAAGAAACCACACATTTAAGCCGTTTTAAATATAAATCAAATCGAATTATTAAATAAACACAACAAACAAACAATCTAATATTTCTTGAATATACAAAAATAAATATTTTTTCGTTATGTAAATCTAATATTTTTTGAATATGCAAGAATAAATATTTTTTCTTGGTATAAATCTAATATTTCTTGAATGTAGAAAAATAAACATTTTTTTCGTTACGTAAATCTAATATTTTTTGAATATGGACAAATAAATATTTTTTTCTTGTTATAAATCTAATATTTTTTGAATATGGACAAATAAATATTTTTTTCTTGTTATAAATCTAATATTTTTTGAATATACAAAAATAAATATTTTTTTTATTACGTAAATCTAATATTTTTTAAATATGCACAAATAAATATTTTTTAAATATATTTTAAAAATATTTTAAAAACATTAGAAATATTAGAAAAGATTCGAATTTTTTTAAATATTTTATAAATATTTAATAAATATTGCTTGCTACTAGGGGAGTATGTTATTTACTTCTTTTACTTATTAAATAAAATTAAAAGTTACCAATTGTTACATCGGGTGGGCTCTACCAAATAGTGATATTTTCAAATTTGGGTTCTGACCATAATTCGACTTTTGAATGACACATTGATTATTATAACTTAAAATGTAATTATTGACAATTTACAAAACATTTTAATGAATAAATAGAGCAATATACTTATGTGTAAATGTCATCAAGATATTGTTGTTTGAAATGAAATGTAACGCAAAGTACAACAATTTAATTCGCTTAATGCTACAAGAACTGATAAAATTCCATCAATATGCATTAGAAGATTTTTTTTCATAAACGCGAGGAAACTTTTCTTTGCTGCAGGGTTCAATTCGAAAAAATACATCAGTATAATGTCGAAACATAGCTCTGTGTGCGGTCAGAATGTATTTCGTTCCGTTGAATAGCTTAAATTGAATTGAATAAAGGAACTGTATCTAAACTTCAGTAAACAGATAGATATATCCTCTGAATAGCCTTTATAAGCTTTCCTTAAGAAATGAATTCAGTCTATATACTGTAGGAAAAACGGTGTATAATAATAAAAATAATATCCAACTCTTACACAACACGAAAGTAGGTACCAACCGTTGTTTGCCCTTTCACATAGAATATTTTGTGGCTTAGATGGAAACCGTGAATATGTGTAAATATTAAAAAGAGTTAGTTGCCGTGTCTGTCGTCTTCCTGTAGACATAACTCGTGAAACAGATAAGGTCGGCCAAAGGAAGCGTGGCATTTCCAAATATATGATTTTTGGTAGACATGTACCGGAACATATTTCAAATATTTTTCTGGAAGTGAAGTAGTTCTTGCGTGCTATTTTTATTTTCGTCGTTTTTCTTCAATCTTCTTTTTGATCGAATTTAACTCTGGAGTTCTTTATTTGTTGATCCTTTTTATAAGATTGCAATAGAACCGAATTCATGTAGAGTTTGACTAAAAATATTCTGCGTTTATGACTTTAGTGACTTTTAGTGATGATAATGAGGGTTCACTGCAGGGTGCGACACATCTGGTTGCTTTGAAAAATATTTTTGTAGATACTTCAGAACCGTACTTAAATATTTCAACTTTAGTTAAGTTCAGAACAAATAATCAAATACAAGTCATAGAATTCATCAAGTATCTAAGATAATCAATAACCCCACATACCTACCTAATTATTAGAAGAGGTTTAATGTTTACTCATATTTATATCTAAGCATCAAGAAATTTATAAAAATTTACCAAATACAGCCCTGGCCACTTCTGCCCATGTTGATTATTACGGCTTACCTACTTTTATGGCCGGATCACTTATAGTATTGTAAAAGGCACAGTCATAAACGCAGAATAAGTTTAGACAAACTCTAACTGCATTGCGAGAATAAATAAAATAATTAATTAAAAATATACATTTTTCTATATGGTAAAATAGGAAAGATTTTAACAACTCCTTTTCGATCTATTGCATAAGGGAATAAGAAATTTAAACCATCTAATGCTAATTATATTGTAAGTTATAAACAAAAACTTGTATTTCGAGTTTATGCTATTCGTGAAATTGTATTGCCTCATACCTACTACAATCTCCAAAGAACATTTTGTAAAACCAATAAATTAATAAGCATTACTTAAGCAATTAAGTGTCTGTATTAACTGTTATCAATTGATTGATTATTAACTATTATAGAAGATTACAAAATGGATGTTATGTTGACACTTCAATCACAAACGCTTGCTTGGTACTACCCGATTTCTAGCATCATGATTAAATTAATTTCTAGCTGCAGCTGTCTGTAATTCAAAAATACTTGAGAAATAAAAATTTATGTCTGCTATATAAACACAAGCAATACCAAATGTTTTTTACATTTTTCAAAATGAAAAGCTCTGGTTGTAAATCCGATAGTTGTGTTTAAAAGTCATGCCGCTCCCACAATCGACTGCAGGCGGTTCGAAAACACAAGGCTGGGGGAGTTCAAACCCTACATGACATATGACATTTAAAAAAATTAATTACACATGGCGTTGACATGATAATTCATAAATTATTTTCAGATAAAATAGGTATTCCTACAGGAATACATTTGGATGTATTTAAAATGACCCATAATATATACGTCATTTGATTCTCTAGTGCAATTCAAATTATTAGTTAGTTATTAGGGGAATTATGTTTAAGATGGCGACAAGATAAGATAACGCAGTAACCTTTTCTAACTCCTAAAAAGTTAAACAACCATTGAGGGTTATAAATTTTTTAAAAATGTACAAACTTCTTCGACGTTAATGGTTATCCCAAACGAAACAACTCAATTTTGAAGATATTACTATAAGCTACGATCTTACGTTAATTTCGTTTTCAGTTTTTGTCATCTGTCGTCGCGACGCTCATTTACGTCATTCTTCATTGAACTTTTGGACCTATTTTTTCATAAGTCGTTTATTTATAAGTTTTTTAATATAAAAATATCAAAACCTTTTCAGTTTTTATTGAAATTCGTCGTTATTTCGATTAGAAATCCTGTGATATCAGTAAGAAATATTATTTACAACTTTCAAAAACCAATAAATGAGGCAGGTGTTGTAAAATTACAAAATTTTGTGAAGAAACAAGATGTTCCGGAGGTGCCAAGTTGTAGCGGCACCAGTTCAATATGAGGGGTATATTTAGGCTCTGAAATTTCAGATTTACAAAAAGACACCCAAACACTGACTGCTGTTCGCTTCGTAACTGAATATAATTAATATTAAAACAAGCGTAATGTGAAAGCACAGGTAGAATGTTTAACCGAGCCCTATTAAGAATAGAAAGCTTTCACTTTTAGTCCGGAACTGATAACCCCAGGTTACAGTGGTAACTGATTTACAATTTTAAGATTGAACACAACGTAAATATCCCTATGTTCAATTTAAAAGCACCAATTCTAACAAATGATTTGACATTTATGTCAATTTAGAAATAAAACATTTAATTGCTTAAATTTAAATTTAAAATTAATATTGTGATTTGGTGTAAAATTAACAATAGCTTTAGACTAGTCGGGGATTTATTTTGCATCAATTATCCCGACAGATCGATACCATCAGCTGTCGGAATAGTTTATAAGTTAAAATAAGTTGATGTGAGAGTACGATCGGTTGAATACATTGACTGATTGACTTCATTTGCTTAAATTGAACCTACTGATATTTACGTTATCTTCAATATTAAAAGTTATTCTATCTAAGCCAAGTAATTTTTTTGTTTTTTAAATATAGTTTATTGTCAAATCAACAAATGAATTTGTTATACATAGCATTGATAACATGGAATATAGTAACTACATTATAACAGAACGGGACAATTACCAGTCTCATGGTTATGTAAAAACAGTAACGTTTAACATTAATAATTAACTATAACCAGTGCTCTTTTTGTAAAAAAAAGGTGATGGAACGCTCAACAGGGCGATTTTATTTAGACCAACAGCTATTAAAAAAAAAAAAATTCGTCGAAAAAAGGTGGTGGGACGCCGTTCCCAAGCGTTCCATGACAAAAAGAGCACTGACTATAACAGTTAACAATAATGATTGATGATAACGATAATAGTGATTTAATTGTGCTCTTGATTAGGTTGAATGATATCTTGTGGCAATTTGTGTTTTAGTCTAGTATGTATATTTGTATGAAATAGTTCATAATGCACCGAACCACTACACGAACATGAGTTAGTAATAAAGTTGTTTGCACATTTTTTAATAAACTCTTCCACGTATATCAGGCCTAGCTCATGATGTGACTGAGTGTTCCGAATGTACCATGGTGCGTTAATTGTGCTTCTCAACACCTTACTTTGAATTCTGTGCGGTTTTAGGATGTTGCTTTTTGAAGTATTACACCACATTGGATATGCGTATAGCGCTAGAGGTCGTAGAAGACTTTTGTACAATAGTACCGCACATTCAAGCCAAATATTTCAAATCGTAAATTTTTGTCGATTTTTAGACTGAAACACAAAAATTTTAAGTCTTGATTTTTTATAAATTATACTTTTTTTATTTTTTACGGCGTTTTGTTTATCATAAAAAACCTCTTTCTACCAGTTTCTGGTCGTACATGAAAACATATTACTTTAACTTTTGAAATCTAGTTTTGGGAGTGACCAATAGCATTAAAGCACCCTGTACATGCACACAGTTGCTTAGAGAAAGAAGAATAAATATATGGCTCGTGGGTTAATAGTGCATTGTGCAACTAGGGAGCAAAATAGGTGTTTGCCGACGAGTGCGAGGGCGCCAAATGCTATGCGCCAAAAGCAATATGTACTGCACGACACGGAAACATTGCTGCTACTGATTCAAAATAACGAAAAAGTCTATTGTTTACATGCGAGTTTGTTTGCGTTTTATTTTGATTTTAGTTAGTTTCCAACGGCTTCGCCCGCCCGCGCCTTTACCCGTCCGTGTCTTGCCCCTCGCCACCTACTGAAATATATCTTTTAGTATTTTATCAATTTGTGAATTACCCTTAACATATAGATATATGTACTCGGGGACTTTTTTACATGTATTTTTAAGGTCTACAACTTTTCTATAGAAAGCATTCATATATCTCTTACCGTTACGGCAGCGTTCGTATGAAACGCATTCGCTCGGTCGTTATTTCGTCGACTTACGTTGCAAAAGTGGTTTCCACAAAAAGCCCTTTTATTTTAACGGAAAATATACAGCCTCTGTCCACCCTGAAGGTCCATTCTAAAAATTGGTGGAAGAATTTTTGAAATCGGATGAGTAGTTTTGGAGATTACCACCTACCTACATACAAACTTACAAACTTTACCACTTTATAATGTTAGTATAAATACAGTTAGGGAGAGAAAGTGCTATTTTGCTCCCTCTACATAGACGGAAAAAATAGTATTTTGAGCTCAGAGTGTGAGAAAATAATATAAGCGTGCCGGAATCATGCAAATAAAGACTGAACGCGTAGCATCAAACAAACTGGCGTAAAAGTTGTTGCCATTTGACATGCGGCAGCTCGTGTTGAATGGGCTAGATTAAGTAGTGTCGGACGGAGTTAAATATTAATGTGTCACCTCGACGTTTGCATCAGGGGTCATTAATAACTCACATTTATGGAAAGTACGATTGGATTGATGGTGTTACCTTAGTTACTATAAAAGTAATAAACCAAGAATATCCCCGAACAAACTTGGAATAAGAAATTTTTAAGGGTTGCTGTGCTCAATACAATATTATTTTATTGTGGTTTCGTGTTCTGTGTACATAAAAGTGAACGGTCCGACATTTTAATAATAATTTAATTCAACAATAAAGCAACGTAATCCCATTATATGCGCATTACATGAAATTTCTATTAATAAAAGCAAATTTCTCTGAGGTTTCATGGAGAGGGAGTTTTGTCTAAGAATTTCATATTAAATCGATCCGGTTTTATATTTACGAGTATGAAACCAATAAAAAATACTTTCAAGTTAATTAAGAAATTGTTTGATGTGCTTTATTAATTTTCAACAACGAGTAAATCCTTTTTTGTTTTAACCTTTTTGATGGAAACGTTTGTTGTGCTGAAGTTTTCAATTACCCGTGCAACGTAATTAAATATTTCATAAATCACCTAACTGTAATTATACTTATGTTTTTTTATTTATTTGGCGAATAGGTAAAAAGCAAATTAGACAAAATTAAAAAAGAAAAGCAATTACGTCAAGTAGTTGGTAAGTTTAAAATTAACTAACTGTTTTCAAAAATTGTGTCAAAACACAGTGGAATCGGCTTATTGTGATCACTTCGGGACCTGTACGACATTTTGCTACCAAACGGGTAATTTCCGAAGATTTCGTTTTTATTTTAATTAGCAAAACTTTTTTATGTGAATACTTCTTTACTTTATTTTCCATAATAAAAGAATCATATTGCGCACGAAAATAACTGTCTTTTTGTGATTTTCCAATAAATGGGCCATAGGTATTGGAAACATGACAACTATAATGCAACATAGTATTTCCTAAGAAATTGTATTACAGAATTTATTAGGTTTCATAGAAAATGCAGGGAATACTTTTATTCCAATTCACAGTAACGTTCAGCTCAGTATACGATATCAAATAAGTGAACCAGAAAATTTGAACAAGACGATAATAAGGTAAATATTCGGTTGTTCAATAAATAATATCGTTTTATTCCATTTGATTATCTTATTATATTAGGCTCCCAAAACGTAGTATTGAAATAAAGTTAACATTTCAGGCGATGAGTAGGTGGTACATTTCGTGATTGATATTAGCTATTGATTCAATTTTCGATGCTTTTTGACATTTAGAATAAGCTTATTTATTTTTGCGATTCATCTTCTAACGTTTTCTTCAGCTTTATGATATTTAGGGGACAAGTTAATGGATTAAAAAATATAATACTGAATGTTCTGATGGTGATGTTTATGATGTACATTAAAAAACATTAAAAAAAAATCAATTTACAATGATTAATCATTGTAAATTGACTTTTTTTAAATGTATTTTATAATGTTTTTTAATTAATGTGTATTGCTAATGTTTTAAAATGTTTTTTAAAATGTTTGTGGAATTAAGTTTGTGTGGAACCGAAATTTTAATTATTTTTTTTTTTTTTTAATATTTTAAATCCAACTGCAGCGCAGTGGTTCATTTTTTTTACTTTTGTACGTAGATTTCTTCTTTCGTGCAAATACGGTCTGGAACATCAACAGCATGCCAGTGAATCAGTAGCCAGTGTAAATGCGTTTCTTCCACATATTGGTTTTATTTTTCAAAGTTCAACTGTTACTTATCACCATTTTATTTTTGATATTTCGCAACATTATGATTACCGACTTTCAATTGGAGATTGTGAGGCGCCAATCCGGGCAATTCCAGGGAGTTTAAAAATTCTGTTGGATCGTTGACATCATCTTCGTTAGTAACAGAATCCACCGATTTGTAAGTCATCAATCCGCCAGCAACTTCACCTTGAAATTCAATTCGGCTGGCGTTGATCGTGGAATCACTGGCAATGTTTGGCGAAAATCACCTGCCAACAGAATCATCGCACTACCAAACTGGTTATAATTGCTTCGTAGATCGGTCGGTAGATCGTTCGGTCCAATGCCTCCAAAGACTTTTTATGCGCCATCGTACACTCATCCCAAACGATCAATTTGCATTGCTGCAAAACTTTGGCCATCGCACAGTTCTTTGAAAGGTTGCATGTTGGAGTTTAAGCGATATTCAAATTGAACGGCAACTTGAGTGCTGAATGAGCTGTTCGACCACCTTCCAACAACGTAGCTGCAATTCCTGATGAAGCAAGTGCAAGTGCAATTTCATTCTGCGAGCGAATGGTTGCCAAAATCAATGCGATCAAAAAAGTTTTCCCAGTTCCACCGGGAGCGTACAAGAAGAAAATCCCTCCAGTTCTATCGTTCACAACTTTCATGATAGTGTCGTATGCATATTTTTGTTGCCGATTGAAAAACGGAACATTCGTTTGAACTGATTCTCTCATTGCATCACAATCGTATTGTTTTTCGGGTCTCAACTCATGATTAAATACATCATGCATTGGACAATTGGGCGCTGTCATCCCTAATTATACCTTGTTTGATATCACTAAGCACATGTCCTCAATTAATATCAATGCCTCGTTGTGAATTTCCTCGGTTAGTTGCAAATCTGGATTTGATCTTCTAGTACGCGTCTGATGCAAAATATCATCAGACATGTCATCTTTGTATTTGGTCCACAAATCAATCGGTTTCGATTGGAAGCATGTTGAGATAATTATCGAAAACAATGTTAGTATTTGATGAGCATTTGACGAAATCACAGCATCTTGAAGGGTGTAATCCCAATGAGTGGCATTCTCTAGCAACAACAACAAAAGACGCCCAACAGCGCATATAATACTCAGACCAACGTCAAATTGAACGCAATATTACAGAATTAATATTAATTACAGTTACTATAGCAAAAATATAATATTAAAAATTACGTAAAAACTGTCGAAGACAATAGGGGCAAAATTGCCTAGAACGAGGACGCATTAGGGAACCAGTAAAGTGCAGGAAAGGCAACAGCACCATTGCATCAAAACATATAGTGAAGGCATAGGAGCAGGTGGCAAGTGGGCCATTCTATTGCCACCGTGAAAGGAATGATCCACGCAGGATCCCAAAAAAGCGCAGATTCTAGAGGCGGGGGCCAGACTAGCAACTGGGCCTGCAAGGCAGTCCGAGCTTCATTAAAAAGTGGACAGGCAAGAAGGCGGTGAACAGGGTCGTCAACATCATCAGGGCACACCGAGCAGTTCGGGTGGTCACGTTTTCCAAGCCGATGGAGATGAACGGCAAAGTTACCATGGCCTGACAAAAACTGGGTAGCATAAAAAGAGAGAGAGCGAGGCATCTCCGGAATCCGGGGCGAGAAGCAGTAGGTTGACAGGCTTCTCTATATGCGTCACATAATTCACCATTAACAATTCGTAGATGTTGGAATGATGTTGGGTCACGAACGTTGACCAATAGCAAACGCAAATAGAAACACTCGTCGTTGTTTGGATGGACTGTGTAAATGCGACCTAATGCATCGTTGGAAAATACATGTGGGTAACCTGGAACTGGATGTCCTTGTTTCCGTCGTTGAAATTTCTTTGACGATTGATTCCAAGTATAATATCTTGGCATTTCGGAGTATAGAAGCGTTCAGGCGAAGTCATCGTTCTGGCACATTTCAAAAAAATTGGTCAATGTTGTAGGTGGTGGTCGATCAGCTCGTTGTAATGCGTTCTCCGCAGTGAAGTATACTCTCTGACCATTTTCCAGATGTACGGCCAAGTGAACAACAGTGGGATGTCTTTCATGAATGGCGAATGAAAAAATGCGCCAAATTGCTTCATTACTACTAACATAGCGGCCCATTTGATATTCAGTGATTTCATTGATGGAATTCTCCGCACCAACTCCAATCACAGCCATGTCACTTCCTTTGGTTACATACTTGCAGATGTATTTGATTGATTTTACGGAATGGCAAGATTCGACGTTGATATGCGCTTTGAATGTCTTGGAGAGTAATGGCGAATACGACATAGCTACGACATGGCATCTTGAGCGTATTCATGCATATGTCGCGGACTACCGATGTACGTTGCTGGGAGAATCGTAATTCGGCCAACATTCTGTGCGTTTCCGTCTGAATTGATGGCATCTCGAAGGTAAATATACTGTTCGGAACGGAGTTTCCTCTGGTTCAATCTGATGAATGTCAATCGCTCAGTTTCAACTTTGACGTACATATCGACAGCATATTGGTGAAATAGACGCCGACATTTCAAGATATGATTCTCCTCATTTTCACGGACCATCAGTCGATATGAATAATAGTTCATTGAACTGACCTTTTTGTCCACTTCAGCGACTGTAAGCGGATTTATCATCTTGATTGAGGAATGATAACAGTCTTCACCTTGCCAAAATATGATGGGATATTGCAACGCATCATATGATCGGTGCGTTTCAAACACACGCTGCAGCTGATTGTTCCGCCGATGTAGAACGATATCACGGGATTCCAAATTTTCACCAACGACAACAATGTTGACATCACCAATTGTTAGCACATTGAAACGTCTTGCATGTTCTCCCGCAGGCGTCTTATCGGCTCTGATAACAATTTTGTGATTATCGGATGGCATTCGGTCCAGTGCAGTTTTGAACAATGCAATCATTCATTGTTTTGGTGAAAAAAAATTTGATACATTTGACCTTGAATCTGTAAAGGTTAACCTATATAAATAATAATTCTGTGTATGATTGTGTTGCAATTACCTTGAAAGTGGGCATGAAATTGCCCCGAATCACATTGGTTGCGCCAAATGAAGTAATTTGGAAGCAACTGTTATATTTGAAACTAAATAACTATAAAACCCAACAAACGCGTTGCTTATTTACAATTGAGCAGTTGTCAAATTTCAAATGACATTTAGCTATGGTCCCTTAAAAAAAAGCAGTTTCATGTTTGCAAATTCTTATAATTTTAAAGGCAACTTTTAAAAAATATCTTTCCGTCATAACCTGTCTCGAAGTATTACTAAAATTCTACTAAAAGAATTAGCCAAATCTGTCGAGCCGATCTCAAGTTATGGCGTTACCAACACACAGCATTTCATTTTTATTTATATAGAAGATAGATGATCGTAGATAAAATTATTTTCGCACACTTGGCAACTTACAAGTTTTGATAGTTTTTTAAATATAACAATGATATTATTAGTTATTTAACCAACAAGTGCGTTAAGGAGAGCGATTAATAATCGAGACAGTTAATATTGTTGAGATTATTAATCGCCGATTAACGCAAAAGTTGGTTACAATATTTTTCCGTTGATCGAATCTTACGAAATTGAAGAAAATGTAATTTAATGTAATAGATATTCGAATCAAGCATGTCAAACATTTTAAATCAATATTTCAAACCAACGGTGCCATGACTTATAAAAAGAGTCAAAAGTTTGACAATCCATGTGCACTTTTTATCAATTTTACTGGCTCCACGGTTGTTAACTTCTATATAAATAGTATTACTATAAACATAACGTAAGTAATTAATTAAATTTGTATTTCTCATTGGTATATTTTGCATTCATTTTGTCATCTTACATTTAAATAAAGTGCCATTTCAATTTAATCGTATATTTTGTTACCTAGATACCGAAATAGATAAGAAACCATTCATTAAAGGGGGTCATAAATGAATGATTTCCTATTCATTAAATTGACCCGTAAATCAACGATCACCGGAAAAAATTATTTTGGATTAAATGAAATTTTCGTTAATTCTTGGCATTTTATAATTTAGTTAAATTTAGAATGCGTTCACTAATTAACTTATCTACTTATTGTTGCAACAATATTTGAAAGCTTAAAAGAAATTATTAATGCAGTATCGTTTCAACAAGTTAAAGAAGGTCAAAATTTTCTAACGAAGGAACGCTATGAATGAGTGGGACTGAAACGTAACGATGCACAGAAAGTTAGAGAAGGACGTGCTTAGTTTCGAACGCTAAACTAGTCTAGCAATGGGATGTCTCGATACTAAAGGCACACAGTGTACATGGTGTTTCGAAATTACACTCACAAATTTCGCTCAGTTACAGTTACAGTTACAGCCCTTCGGATTTGCATCTGTTCGATCAATTAAATTTTGTGCGATTCCTATAAATTAACAACATACTTTTGTGTTTTTGTTTATCTGCTTCTTCTTCTACTTCTTAATCATTATGCCTATCTAACGTAAGTTAATAAATAAAAATAATACTTGAATTTGTATCGATACAGAGGTCCAAACTAAATCCACCCATTTATGGCAGCTACATTTTTCTTAAAAATTGAAACATTTCAAAAACAGTTGCGTTTATCAACTTACAACAAGACTACCTTGTTTATATATGCAACAAGCTTTTTAGGACAAATGCAGAAAAATTATAATATAGATAATTATATACAACGTTGACCAAAATATTAGCTCAACCCCTAATATGAAACGTCACTGGTTTGTGTGTGAAAATAAAATGGAGCACAAACGTTCAAATAAATAAATATGTTTGTACAAATAAATTTGAAAAAGTTAATGCACCTATTGTCGAAGAAAATTAAACGAGACGTTCATCGGATAGTTGTAAATTTCGTAACAATGTATTTCCCCTCAGACGTCCATAGGAACTTTTTTCTTGAAATCAAATAAAATAATAAATAAATAATTATGAACAATTTCTAAGTAATGTATATCCCCGGTATGGATAATATTATTATTAAAATAAATAGTGTACGTGACATTAAGGCCCGGTTCCATAATCAATTTATGGATTATGGAACCGGTTGTAGGCCATTTACTTTAACCCTTCAGCATCCGCGTGTGCTGTGTTTAGACCGCAAATCTCTAATTTTTGACGATACGGTTTTTTGGGGTGGCATATGACCAAAGGGCTTTTGTAATCTTTAGTTACTCTTGTCTACTCTATACAGGGTGATGAAGAAAAAGCCGCATATGATTGATATGGGAACAATGTTTTCTGTTGAAGCATTGTGGAAATAGTCACAAAAGTGGTCTAAGTAGATTCTGCTTAAAATTTAAACAGCTTGTCTAAGAGTACAACGTGGCAATGCTGCAACATATTTTTTTTTCTAAAAAATTACATTCAGGTAGGCTTACTTCTTGTATCTAAGCAACCAACACTGACAGATACTGTCACTTGCATAAGATAAACAACTGCCACGTTGACGTAACTTTTTATTTCCAAAGAATTTAATGTAATGAAACAATAATACACAACAAACAGGTAATTGAAGCGCTGTATGCAAATGGATTATAATGGATTTTCGTTTAAAGGGCCCCTAACCATGTTATTTAGTAAAAACAAATCAATCAAAATCGAAACAATGTGATTTTCAGATCAAATTGAAACATAAAATCTTAAATTGTCTCAGAATACGAAGAAGTGACTTAGAGTGGCTGTCGCGCTAATCCTCGTATGCTTCGTCCTGCTGCAGTTTCAATCGCTTCCACAACTGCTTCCTCCAACGCTGGTGTACGAACTTCACGAGGTCGTCCGCGGTTTACAGAAATCGGCATTATTTGTCCATTTTCTCTTAATCTTTGCTCCCCTCTTCTAATTACGTTAGCATCTGGATGACGTCGATGTGGATACAGTCTAGCATTATTTTCTAGCAGCTTCCGATGCGTCATTATCTGCTGCACCCAAGCGGAGCAACATGTCTTAATAGTCACTGAAATTGAAATTGTATTCCATTTTAAGACTTTTTAAAACATTTGACTTTTATCGTTCAAATTTGACAAGAGGACTGACATTGGAAAGTGAATTATTGTTGCCACCGTTTCCTAGGAGATTTGCGAGGTTGCGACATTGATAAATTTTTCTCGTAGCTAAGAAACTGTACTCTAACATCGATAATAAAGTTGGTTTCAATAGATTTTTTAAACTTTCTTTTTTTAAAGCACCATCAACTGCATCAACTATAGACTCTAATAATGAAATTATTCCAAAATTGTTAATCGTATAGATTTTTATTGTGTGAATAGGAAAGCTTAGATCTTGGTGAAGAGACAAGAAATTCCATTTTGGTTTTCAAATTCGTGTTTCGTTATAAATTGTCTATTACATGTAACTAAGCATATGCACCTATTTTCCATCACCCTGTATAGCAAGAAAAAGATAATCAACATAAGGTATTTTTTTAACGTTTATCAATAAAAATTGTTTAGACTACAATTTTTTTTCTACAATAATACTCCGAAATTCTTTAAAGAAAATAATGTAGAAAAAAATATGAGAATAATCGAGATATCGAGATAAGTTCTTAAAGTACGGTCCAAACACCGCTATGCGCGCACTAACGTTAATAAATGGGCGCAGGTGCTTGAGGGTTAAGCATAAAATAATAAAACATAAAAAAATAGTTTTATCGCTTTTTCTCAATAAGTACTCTATTTTTATTTTTCTCGCGTACTGTAATGATTATACCACTCATAGTGCTAGTTTTCCCTATCCTAGCGACCGCTTAATAAATGATAATCAGCACTGGAGCAAGATTAATAAGTGATATTCCCGCATGCTGCTCCGCAAATCTAGTGTACCGTGCTGTCAACTGAAATGTCACAGTTACGAAAAATGGTGCGTTTCGGTGATTGTTCGTTAAATAATATTGATGAGAAGATACAAAATCATAAACCGTGTAACACTGTAAAGTCTCACAAATATATTTGGGCCCAATTTACCGAGTTTTGCGACTCTCGGAATTACATTTTATGCGAAAAAGTATTAAATTGTTCATTCGTGATATAATCTGACGAATACAATTCGTGGAATCGTGATTATTGATAATCGCAAAAATTGATGCACTCAACATGTCAAATAATTTCACTCCTCTTTGAGTCATGAAATTAATTTTTGACATGTTTCGTGTCCCAACTCATTCGACTATCGATAATCTCGATTTCACTTGTTGTATTATATATGAAAAGTACCTCATTTCCCCAATCAGAATCGTTCAGAAATGAAGCATATTTTTCTACATAGCCGCACTTTTATGTACAGCAACACTTTTCCGTAAGCAAGCGTTGCTATGCAAGAAATGTTGGTATGTAGGTATGTAGAAAATAATGTAGCACTTTTCTGCACGATTTTGCTTTTTTTTAAAGCCGAATTTGCAGGCATTTGTCTGTAACTCCACTCTTATTTCTTCAGAAGTAACTTTCAATACCTATCACTAACGAGAACTTTCATTCATAAGCCTATTAAAGTTATAATGTGGCTAAAAATTTAAAATTTTATTATTGGTATTACCAATAAAAATATATAGGACGAAATGCAAGGATAATCCTTTAAAAGGAAAATGTTTCATTAAAATGTAATTCTGGGATTCACTTAATGCTTAAAATTACGTAGAATTTCAAATATGGTCTTAATCCCCGTATTTTAATGGACTCTACTGATAAACACATTTAATATTTAATTAATATTGAGTCGCGCTGTCAAAACAAGGTGGAAGGTTATTTGCTGTCATGTAACTACCAATTTACAATATCAATATCTGAAAATGACACTTTCGCCACTTTAATTAATTTGAATACAAAAATAGCTTTTTGCACTCCCTGCTTCCAAACAAGCGAAATGCGCACGCAACTGATACACAGAAACATCAACTTTGAAACACTTGTGCGTGAAAACGTGCCAAAAATCACTCGCTAATCAGACCATTTGCAAGAAAATTATTGTTTCATTTATATTCTTTAATGTGTACAATGCAATTTACACCACTTTTCAATTCAATACATTGGGGAATAGTGCAGAAATTATAAATTGAAAGTTGTAAAATTCCAATGACATTTAACAGCTGACAGTTGTTTCCGGTTCAATTTATTTATTTATTTTATTTTGGGGTAAAAATTTGTGCAAAAAATAGCATACACACCTTGTGCGTAAACAATGTAAGGGAATTCGTGCCCATTTGCACTTCACTCGTGCGTTACGCGCACTCGTGTTTGCAAATCGGGCACAAATTACCAAAACATTTGTTTCCGCACATGATACGTAAATAACTATTTTTCTTCGGCAGTAAAGGAAGTAAATAGTATGTGCGTAAGACAGAAATGTTGTTTTAAAATTGCCAATAATTTAGAATATTTGCAGACGCTCTAAAATGCAAGCTACCAAGTCGTTGGAAAAATCAGTATGTTGTAACACACAGAGGAAAAGTCCCATTGCCAATAAATGTCTGTCCTTGCTTATATTGTAATATACTGTCTGGAATAATTACAGAATTGTTTCAATTCTGTAAGTTAAAACTTTTAAAACGTTATAAATTCTAGAGTCTGCCTATATTTATTTTTACTTTAACATTATGTTAGTTATGTATAGCTAACTCCAAGAGGGTAATAAAACTGCAGGTAAAGATCCACTTCTGCCACATAATATTATTGATGACTTGTTCGCTCATTCGTTTTTATATTTTGCACATTAAAATCGACTCATTTCGTTTTACTAGTTTTTATACGGGATATTAACTTTATACCTATCAAAGTTTTTATCTTGTTTATAAAGCCACTGTCAGACAGCTGTCGTCTCATTGCTTCCGCCATTCTAAAAATGAACTCCTATGAGAGATTTCTTTGCGAATTGAAGGAGAAAATAAAGTCAGACTCGAATAGCGGACTGAATAGGTCGTAATTGATAGATCAATTGTGAAGCACAGAATGATAAGAGTATATGTACGCGAAAATAAACGACTCTTAAATAACTTCCATTACCTTTTTCAGTTTATTTAGAAGTAACATTTCTACTGCTGTATACAAAAGCCAAGCTTTTCATGGCATCCGTTAATTGCCCAAAGAGCTAAACGAAATATTGAAATTAATGAAGGGATATTTTTCTCATATGAAAACTAATTACAGCGTCAACTTTTGTAATAAATTTTTATTTCTTTGAAGTCCTTCTTTCGGCAATGTTTAGATTAATCTTCGGGTAGGTTTCATTATGAGCCATCAGGTATTTGGAGAGAGCTCGTTTGATGAAAAAGATGTCGTTTAATATTTTTATCTGAATTTTAATAGGTCATTACGTCGAAGTAGAATGTCTAAGTACGTCTATCCTTTAGTAATTCAAAGAGTTCCGAGCGGTAAGAGCAATATTTTGTCCTTACGCCGACTTGAAATGTTTCCCTGGAGGGCCCAAATAGGCTTTACATACTTAAAAATGTTTTCTCTGGCCAAGGGATTTCCTTTTGCCGCCGCCGTGGGTCTCTAAATAAATCTGATAAAATCGTATTTTTGAAACGTTTTTACAGCCGCCGAATAAATGTTTTAATTCCGTACATTTAACATCGTTCCCAAAATATTTTATATTTTTTTAATGGACTTTTAAAATGCTTTATTCCACAAGCGTGTTTAATGTCTCGTATTTATTTTTGCGTTTTCTTCTCGGTTGATCGGTTTTAACGTTTTTTTTTCCGATTTAATTTCGCCCATATGCATCTCGGTCTTCAGCGAACAAAGATTTTTCGATAATCGCCTAAGATGGGCCTTTTTAGAATTTACATATTCTTTTTGTGGCTCAAACAAAACATCTGAATGAGAAAATGATGGTTTATGTATGTATGAAGTATCGTAAATATATAACATGTATCCATTGATGAGACAAAAGGAGTTACCGATACATCAAAAAATGGCCTGAAAGTTAGTTTGTTGGAAGAGGGGCGCCTGAAACCTTAAAGATAAAAGGAAAAGAGGATTCGAAGTTTGATGGAAACATACAACATCACAAGAAATTTATGTTGAAAGATAGGAATGCTAAAATGAGGTTTAGGTTATTAAATTTTGTTCGCGAAAGAATAATAAAGAAATTGTTCTCTCTCGACTCAACCGCAAACTTTTTTCGAGTAAGCGGGTAGTTGTAGGGAGCTCTTGCAAAAAAATTTATATTAGGCAACCCGTGTTTTTTTCTTTTTTTGCAGCTCGTAAATTAAGTGCTTCATTTGATGTTTAATTGATGGAAATAAATAAAAGTGACTTTTATATCTGGCAAAATGGTGGTCGTTACGATCGTTATCGCTTTTGTAGCTAGACAATTGCTGCTGAAAAAAGTTCCATAATTTATTTTAAACCGCTGCCATAATTGATAACTAAAAACGCATTTATATTGGAATAAAATTATATGTTGACATTGTATTATACACGGTATTTCCTTCAAAAAACTGCAAAATTTCCTAATTCATTATCATTGGTTTACATAAAATAATTAGGGAAGTTTTTAAAGCAACCTGAAAGTTACTTTAAGTATACATCAACCAGAAGTTATTAAACATAACATCAAAGTTGAAATGCATCATAGTGCCCACGGTGCTCTGATTTTAGTTTTATTAGTTCCGAAGCGTCAGATTAATAATGTATAAGATGAAATTCCCTTTAAATTGAAGAACAAAAATTGCTTTCGTTACCTAACCCTGGAGTAGTACGGGTATAAATTTTCATCAAAGTAAGGTGGCGGGTCTCCTACCTAAACCCAGTTCAGGGTCCTCCAATGTTAATAGCCACCCCCAAAATTGGTCGCAAATATTAAATTACTATCTTCTTTGTTTATTTTATGGAGTGCGTACGACCACAAACTGGTGGTACCATTTTTTTTAATGATAAACCAAACGTTGTAAAAAACAGAAAAGTATAATATTTTAAAAATCTAGAACAAAATTTTTTGTGAAATTTACCAACAGCGTTTAATTTCATCTTGCAAATCAAAAAAATGTTTTTGTCCAAATTTTTTAAACGCATCTTAGCCTCAAAATCGATTATTAATAAAATCATCAAAACTTCCCAAAAAGATTTATAATTTTATATAGCTGAGAGTGGTAAATTTACCTAACCGCAATTTATGACTGATATATGGAGGGTTGTAAATCAAACGGCACTGTAACCTGGGGATATCAGGTTCCTACTAAAAATAAACGCCATCTACTGTCGTAGATTTTTTTAGAGCTTTATAGACATGGTTAGTTCTTGATATTTTCTCTGTTATTTGCTTTAAACAAAATAAATTACATTATTCCCGCTCAAAAGCCAAATTGTTGTTCTTCCTCTTTGCCTCCATATTCAAGTTTAATTAGATCTCAGATAATCCTTCCATACAGGCAGCTCCGGGTAGTTACTGATATACGTACCTAAATAAAGATATGGCACAAAACGGTTGAAAATGAAAAGAATCAATTTTATATTACAACAAGGCAGCAGAGCAATTGTTGAGTATAATTTTCTTAGTTATTATTAACACTAAGGGCAATTTTTATTGTAATCTATAAAAATGTTCAACTTTTTCATTTTTTCTTTTCCTTTATGTGGACATATAATATAGTTAAGTAAACTTACTTTTTATTTCCTCAGATTTCCACATAATTTTGTTTTTTAACACTTGAATATCTTGATTAATTCAAGTGTTAAAAAACAAAATTATGTGGAAATCTGAGGAAATAAAAAGTAAGTTTACTTAACTATACTATAAAAATGTGTGTAAGTCACGAACTTATTACCGGAAACTGTTATTTTTTATTATTTGTACAATTAGTCGAAATTACTTGTTGGAAGTATTAGCAGTCTAACAGTTTAAATAATAATTTGTTATTATACATTCTTCATACAAAATAATTTAACTAAAAACAGTTCATGTAACCATTCGCAGTAAAACATTCAGATTCTAATAAATATCAGTGGTGAAACAAAGAAAGCTTTTATGCGGAAAATATGTAATCGCAACAGCGTCTTAAATATTAATATAAAATTTCTCACAAGAAGGGCGCTAAGAAAGCATTAAGATGTTCTTTCAAAGTTTTCTTTTTTATTTCAGTTACAAATGAAGACGTATCCAAAAAGTTGCGTAAAATATGTCTGCGACGTTCTGATACAGAAAAGTTAGATGGATAAAGATTAGCACGTTTTCAAATTTACCTAATAAATTACTAACTTTCCAATACGACATTAGCTCTTAATTAATTTAATCTTTGATATACATAACGATATTTCTTGCCAGTAGAATAACTAACACGCAATGAACAGTTTGATAGACTTGTAAAATTATATGGTTTTGAATAAATCGCGCGCATCTCCAAACCACTGGGAACGTGTTAAATGGTTGCTGGCCCAGATCCAGAGAGTGATGATGCATGGCAGAGCGTTTTAAAGATAATGAAAATAAAACCAGCTAAACGCCAGCTACTTTATATAAAATGTTCTTACAATATATTACTGCTTATCTTTATGGTGACCAAGTGGTATGGATTGTGTTTTATATCTACGGAGCTTAAACTCTGGCGAGGTCATAATTCCAGATGAAAATGTATTTTAAAATTATCAACTTTCGTATACTTTAAGGGTATAACAAAAATAAATTATAATGAACCGCTACATTTAATAGTTTTGTATCTTCTCGGAGCTTCTTCATTTTTCCTAATATACATTTTTTGTATAATACAAACAGAATGCGCTGCATTATTAATTTTATTACCCCGACCCAAATTTTATTCCGCCGCTTTTTTTCAAGTTGAAGTTTTTTTATATATTAGATCCATAATACATAATAAACAATCAACATAAAATAATATGTACAATTAAACGAATTAAAGTTCAAACTTTTGTGAGTTAATCTATAAAAGTATAATAAAGTTCCTTGCCATACAACGTAGTTACAAAATTTACTATCATTACTTTTTAAAATCAAACGGAAATTGTAATTCCACACAAAAGTTAGGGTTTGTTCATATGCGTAAAATGTCATGCAGATCAATGTTTTATGGATTGTACCTTCGTTATATTGTTCGTAAACGATGCATTTTTGTTTATTGCCTATCAATAGCAGCACGATATTTTTTCCAATTGATGGTTTTAATACTATTTGTTTTTTAACGGTTAAACATTTGAGGGTTACTATTATTGCTTGTTGGCAAATGTTGTTCTTTCTGATTTATTGACGGCACGTTTCAAATTTCATTTTAAGTTGGGAGAAAAACTCAACAAGACCGAAAGGTCATTATTTTTGTCTAGCTACGCAAAAACGTTAATTACAAGCAGACTGTAATTTTATTCTAATCGACTCAAGCCCACGAAGAACACTTCTTATAAACGAAGAAGGGACGTACTTACGATAAAGTTAAATTTAATGTTTGTTTTATATTCGTCTTCAACTCAACTAACTAATTTACTTCTAATATAGTTTTATTTTATTCTACGGTAATCTGTTATAAAAAGCACAGTCTTGAGATTGTAATAAGGATGCTCTCTTTTAATTCAGAATAACAATATGTACTACTTGCTGTACCTACGTGAAGTACAGCATCAAATACAATATTTCCTTAATCGAAAATATTAATGTTTATTTATACAGTGCTTTCGTAAAGTAACGGATAAATTTGATAATACATTTTGAAAGAGTTTTCACAGCAAATCCTCGGACCCGTCAACTTTAGTTTTTAAAATTGCATCTTTTTTGATATTTATAATTGTACGATCGTCTTTTGTTTTCGAACTATGACGTCAACAAATTTTTTTAATGTCATCCCATATTTTTGTTCACGAATTTGTATGCAGCACATTTTTCTGAGTAGACAAATAACAAGTAACGGTGACAAGTGAGTAAATCCTATCTCTCCTGTGAAGTTAAGATTATGGTCTTTGTCCACTTTTCATTCGCAGGTCTTCAGCTGCAACTATTGATACTGCTCCAGTGATTACTAAGAAAAAGCCTATAATATATATATCTTCAGAACTAAATGTAACCAATAAAGAGATAAAATTACAGAAAACATAAATATCAGCTGAAGAGCTAACAACAAAAGTCCCAAAAACATTTTGTAAATGTGTTGTGGTTTTGTAAATATTAACCGTTTTAATGCTCAATTGCTATGTCATAGCCTGAAGTGGCGGCGCTATGGCGCTGCAACGCACATTGCACACATTGCACACATTGCAGCGCTGCGCGCCGTGTAGCATCCTAATGGTTAATCACCGAGGAAAGAAAAGTCAAAGCCAAATGGCAACGCAATCACACTGTTTACATTCGGCTAACAATAAGTAAAATCAAAAGAAAATTTAATACGAGACTATAATTAAACCTTATGGCAACCAATAAAAACAAAACTAAAAACGAAGCGAGTAAATTCTCCTATTCGTAAACAAACTCCCGGACCCAGAACACGAAATAGCAAGGAGAAAGCTGATCTCTTTGCTTAACATCTGGCCAACACTTTTGTTCCTCATGATTCTGTACCAAACTAAGACATACTAGAATTCCTAAATGTAGGTAATAAGTGAACATTATTATCGTTTTTTTTTCCGAACAACAAAATTGTAATATTGCCAACAAAGCTTTAATTTAATTCATATTGCTGAAAAATAATTATTGATTTATTTATTTCTATGCATCTTGTGCTTCACAATAACAAAAGGGAACCAAGAGTTTCTTTAAAACCGTAGATAGCAATAATTCTGTATTTAGTTCTTTTTTCATTAATAATTTATTAAATGAACTATCCACTTATTAATTTGAAACGTTGCGTTATGTAATTGAAATTATTATCGAAAAGGATAGGTGCACTTAACATATTGCAAGTGATAATAAATTAAGGAATGAGATTTAGTTTCAATTGTCTATTAAAATGATCAAGATTCTCTGTTATAATTTTCATTACATTAAACAGCTTCAACCATTAAAAAACCATAATTTTATTTTACGATAATATCTGAAATGTTGCTTTTTTCATTTATCATCTGAATAGATACAATCATGTTCAAATACATAAAGAGGAAAGCAAAACCAGATTTTAACTATGGGCTATCAAATTAATTAAAATTATCCGATATTGCACTCTGCGTATCACTTCAACTCCTCTCAAATATGTAATTAGATCTAACTAATGTTTTCCAGTTGATTCGAGTATGTTCCAACATTTATGAATTAAATCTGTTAGCCGCATAAAGTTTTTTCTAATTCTATTTACTTATTCAAATATTATTTTTAGTTTACAGACAATTGCTTATCTAAATGTTTTAATGCTCCAAGTATTACGGCGACTTATAATCAACATTTTTATGCTAACAATAGGGACACATTTTCTGGTCTTGCCATAAAATCGCAATAACATTATACAGCGGTCCCCTGGTGAACCGAAAAACTTTACAGAAAAATGCTTCTATTCATAATTATTGGCTTGCTCTGAAGCTAATAATTTTCCGAACAAAATTCACATAATCTTTTGGAAAAAATGGAAAAATATTGACAATACCTCCAATCAAATAAAGCTTTATTTGTTTCTAAATAAATCGAAGCAAACCAAATTTACTATTTGGAAACCAAAAAAATGAAATAATACGGAAATAAATGTGCAACCAAAATCATTTCAAAAATTATATTCTATTTTATTATTACGATCTCATCAACTACCCAGGCTGTAACAAATATAACTGTTGAAATATTTTTTCCTGAAATAGTTTAATCTACATTTAAATTACGAAACTGAAAATATAAGAGCTTTAAACACAATGATAAGGAAACGCGAACGGGTATACAATTTACTTCCAATCTTGAAATAAATCCCACAGCGAGATGCACTCAAACAGAATATTATATGATAGCACAGCTCGAGGGTGTTTGCTCACACACTAAATTCACACGTATAAACAAGGACGGAAGGTTAAAAGAAATCCTAGCTGTAAACAAAGACGGAAAAGTTGTGCATCGCAATATATTGGATGCACCGCGATTCAACGCCGATTCTTTTCCTTGATATACGTTTCACCAGTCTTAAATTATTTCAGTGTCGAGGGAAGGCTTTTCCTCTGCTCGCGAAACTTTATAGCCTTACAAGTATGTGTATGTGAATGGATAAATTTGCGAAGAGCGGAGGATCAGGAAAAAAAATTAAAGAGCATTCTCAGACGATATTAAAGGATGACGATGGGAAAAAGAGGTAGACCTTCGATAGGGTAAATATGCACCCTATTGAAGTGGAACCCCAACTTAGGCGGAAGACATTATTGTGCATTCAACAGGCATTAAAATGTGAAAGAGTAACTGCAGGAGTCGTTCATTGTTTCGGTACGTATTGATTATGGAAATGAACTTAGAAACTTTACCTGTGAAGAGCTAAAGTATATTTCAGACTTTTAACTTACTTTTAAAATTTTAAACAAAGCGTTGGCTGTTTCAATGTGTAAACATTATGAGACAGCTTATGTTGCACGTTTAAAAAAGACACTTTTTTATTTCAGTCGAGTTTTTCCGTAGTTTGTAAATGCATTTTATATTATTTATATTCATGAGACAAGCACGAGTTTAGTGACCAAAATGCAATCTCATCCTACGTGATACCTAAAGTTTAATTAAAGCCAGATTAAATTTATTTAATTGAAATTGTAGCTATTAGAATTCAGACGATGTTCCAATAAGGTTCTCTGGTCGGAATATGCTTTAGAATGTACACAACTTGTTTGCGAAATTTTTTCGTTAAACGTAAATTAACAAAGTTTTCGTCTCGAGAACTTGACTGATTATTATAAACTTGTAACTAAGACAAACAATATCCTTTGGAAAGTACGTAGTTTTCTATAAAACCGTTTTGTCAGTTGCTATATGAGTAAATTATGTAATGGCATTAATTAAATTTTTTGGCAATGAAACGTTGCTATGGAAGAGAATAATAAGTAAGTAAGACGGTCGCTTTATTGTGCTTTCCTGATTATACGTGGTGCAAACATTTTCCCATTCTAAATATTTACAGCTTGGCTCTAATTGTAAGATTTAAATTAAGTAAATGCTATTCCCAACATTGAAAATCACTGTAACACTACAAAGAACCTCTTCACAAAAGGTTTTATAAGTTAATAGTGTGAATTAATTTAATAATAATAAAGGATTCAATAATTAATAAATTATTTAGAAAAAATTATAATTATTGTCCGGAAACTTTGCAATATTTCGGATTTTGTATTAAAATTATAATTAAAATGCCATCATAACAGTTTGTCAACAAACAATGTTCAACCGTTGAGCGACAATAAAAGCTTTTAATGGAAAGTATTTTCATTTATCAAGTTCAATACTTCGAAAAGAAAAAAGTCGAATTTGACAGGTTTTAAAATAAGGCAATAGACAGAAACCTGGTAATTGATAATATTAGTTATTCTGGTTATGATAAAACTATACTTGATTATTCGCTATCTTGCAACAGAGTAACTACCTGCATCTATTATGTTCTGCGGACATTTGCTGTCAACTACACAATACTAATCTATGCAAAATCTTTTGTTAATGTTCGTACGTCGTTCTAGTACGTTTCAATATTTTTTCATCAAACCATAACATTCTTTACAATATAACGCTTATTAAAAAGTTTTTAATTCAATGTCAGCAAGTTGAATTAGAATTTACACACTGTACATATTATTTCTTCCTACGTTGCTATTGCCCTTTTAACCTGGCGTCAAATTTGGTGGAAGTTGAAATTTCGTGATTTATATGCTACGAGTCGCATGAACCGTATTCATAGACAATTCCCGAGCAAAGCGATTCCGGTAAAAATGGTAATCAATCTGATCTGTTTTATAAATACGGTTCATAGACAGTTCCTTAGTTAAGCGATTGTCTGTAGATCAGGTAAGCGACTCTCGAAACCAATGTAAATATAATGAAGGTTGCTTTTATCTATTATACAGGGTGATTCCTAAAAAACGTCCCACGCACTAATTCAGTTATTTATTGCCCGATTTCAGAAAAAAAAAAACTTAGTCGAATTAGTACTACAAGAAAGTATTAATTTGGATTTTTCCCACATTAACTTCAATGCGCAGCGACACTCAACTTTTTTTTTTCAAATGGCAATGTATACATTTTTTTATTTCTTGTGGTAGAAGATTTTTTTCTAAATCCAATGATATCTAATAACTTGACATTGAAGTAATATTGATGAGAAAAGCAAATAAAATATTTTATAAAAAGTCGGGCTTCCAGTAAAAAAAAATTAGCATGCCTTGGCAAACAATAAGATCCCCACTTGATAAATGTCATTTAAGTGTCAATATAAGAGTTTCATTCAAATTTTCAACTATTTTGTTTTGTTTTGCTTGAACTATTTTTGTTATTTGAATAAAATATTTCAGTCAATTCATTATTTTTCATGATTACTGTGTTATTTCACACAAAAATTATAAATTCGAATCATAAAATGGCTGAAAATTTGAATGACATTTACTACGTGATGATCTGATTGTTTTCCCAGGCATGCTAATTTTTTTTTATTGCCCGCCTTTTTTTATAAAATATTTTATTTTTTTTCCCTTAATATTACTTCAATGTCAAGTTATTAGATATCATTAGATTTAGGAAAAAAATCTTCTACCACAATAAATAAAAAAATGTATACATTGCCATTTGAAAAAAAAAAGTTGATTGTCGCTTCACATTGAAGTTAATGTGGGAAAAAATCCAAATTAATACATTCTTGTAGTACTTACTCGACTAATCATTTACATATATATATATATATATATATATATATATATATATTCGAAATCGGGCAATAAATAACTGAGTTAGAGCGTGGGGCGTATTTTAGGAATCACCCTGAATCAATAAAATTGTTCTAAAACATAATCCTTTTTCTGTCAAAATACAAAGTTTGCTGATGAAAGTGAATTTACCGCGACATTTCAGTGTGCCATTTTACCTAGAATGTGTGTGCAAAATGGCATAGCCTAGTTTTATCATAAAATGCGCCAATACTATATTGTGTTCCATTTTATTGAAAAGACTGCTGATCAATTGAAGTGGCGCACTAATTAAAATTTGATGTCAATTAAATTTTCTTACCATGAACTGATTTTAAAATCTTGTGTGGCTACCACGTGCTTGAATTAGCTATACATTTTCTCAGCGCATTATCTATGAGGGTGTTGATAAAAGCTTGAGAAACTCAGCAAGCTCGCTAAGCGTTGCAAGAAGATTAATGTATCACATGACGTCATAGATCAGACGTCTAGCTGTGTTTGAAGCATGTAGAGGCCTCACAAAGGTGTTATTCAAAAGTTGTATATTCCCTTTGATATGTAAGAGCGTTAAAGCTCATAATGTCATTACGTTACAATATTTACAATTTTCAAGTAGTTGATACCAAATACTTGACACAAACTTCGACATAGAACTACTAATATTAATAATTTAACACGTAAATAAGTTTTATGCAAAGAAAATTTAAATTAAATCAATCACTATAATTAACTAGCAGTTTATTACGTTAACTCGGTAGAAACATCTGTATTTTAATATTATTTATTCTCAGTTGAACCCTTATAAGTGAATATTTCTATCGAGTTAAGGTAGCCATGATTTAAATTATTAAATGTGGAGTTAATAAATAATGCAAGATCAAAATATAAAGGTGGGTATCCATTTGTAACAATTGACCCATATCGTAACAGAAAACAATGTACGGTTCGGGTAATGGAGATGTCCACCCGTTGCATGTTACGCGTAACCAATATGACACACGTAACATGCTCGGACCGAACCATTATTTGTCGGTTTTTGGTCGTCGCATCAAGGGAAATGCAACGTTACGCAATCTTGCAATTTGGACTCGCCGTGTCGTCGTGTCGTAACTGTACGGCTGAATAAATATTGGCCAAAACCACAAACGTTTTTGTAGCAAACCGTGTCATTTTTCCAAGACGACGTAACACGTTCAGAGTTACGATACAGAGCACTGGTTATGAATACCTTAATACGTTTGTTATGTACCTACGTAGAGATACATAATACCGTTCATTATCCAGACCATGCCATCCGGATTAGATATTTTCACTTTTCAACAGTTTGCTACAATGCTTTTTAGGTACACAAGCTTTAAAATCGTTATTTAACTGTTTGCTGCAAAGTTGGTTGAATACACAAGCAATAAAGCAATAGTTTTAAAAATTGCTATCTCTGAATCCAGCGTGTACGGGGGAGGGGGGTACGTATGTGCATGATTACGTGCGTGTTAGTGTGCATCCGTATGATTACATGCATGAGCGTATAAGCGCGTGAGGGTCCGGATGAGTGCGTGCGTTGGCGCATGAGTGCATGTGGGTCCGTATGACCGCACATTTGTGTGTAGAAGTGCGTCGATAAAATGTCGTACTTTACTTGCACATCATGGCTCTTAAAAACTCAGATGTTTGCATACAATATCTAAAACCAAGAATCCGCCAGCATGAATGTGATTGTAATATAACTAAGATGAATAACGAAAATAGTGCACCATTTTCAGGAGGGGCACCATTTCAATTTCAAAGAGGTCGTAATACTCCATAGAGAGAAATCTTATAAAAAACGGAACTTGAGCAAAATTATTTTCATTAAAATAACCAACTAACACACAAATGGTCTCAGTCAAATATACTATACACTAAAACCTCGTTTAACGCTGATTCGATATAACGCTGTCACGAAATGACACGAAAAAGCATTTCGAATGATATTAAAATGTAGGTGCTGAGGCGACTGGAACACGATGAATGTCAAGTCGACATTCGAACCGCTTTAACCCGACAAAGTTGACGCCATACGTCTCGGAGACCGACCTTTTTTTTTGTAAACGCTGAATAACTTTTTAATCTTATAATAAATTTGGCTGATTCTCCGAGTAGTTGCCTCATTTAGTCAGTGCTATCATCAGTCTTTCGTATGATAGCGATATGTGCAGACATATTGCTTTTTTACTTTTTGCGTGTTCACCGGCTGTGGGACCTGACGCCAGTCGGTATGTAAGTAAAAAAAACTGAATACAATTTTCCTTTAAAATTACTTAAAATTTATTCTTTTTCATTTTGTGTAATAGCTTATTATGTTAAAACTTAGCACTAAATGGCTTGTATTTTTTAGAGGTGTTACAAAAAAGTGACAATTTTCATATTAACAGAATACCAACTGTTTTGGTTTAATAAAAATAATGTTATATTAAATCTAGTTGTGTTTTAATGTAGAGAAAGGACGCAGTTTGTAATATATAAATTTAGATTTAACATAAAATAATAAAAAAACTCTTGATCTCCAAGATAGGCACTAGTCACGATTAAAATTTATTTCGCGTGAGCTCTGGTGGATTAAATATGCCTGTTTCTACAATACGAACCATTTTAGAAATAAAATTTGTTTATTTTCGGTCTCATGTTCCCCTTTTCCTATTTACTATGTATTAAAATGACCTCGTTTAACGCTGTTTCGTTTAGCGGTTTGACGCCTAGGAACACATCCTGAACGCTAAACGAGGTCTTAGTGTATTCGGTTAATGAAATTTTATTTTAATAAATTCAATTCGTCAAAATCACTATACCTGTTTCAACTGAGATTACATGACTATTCAATTAAAGGGGCACAATACACAAAAAATACGTTTGTTTAATTTAAAAGTACGCTTAATTCTAAGAAAAATTGTATATTTATTTTGTTTCTACTCAGGTTATTTAATGCGTTATAATAAATTTAAAATAGGCGCGTGACGTCATTGGGTCGAGCTCAGCGTAGCGCCCTATCTTACACGTGCAAAAATTGCTCGCTTTACACGATCATTTACCTACCTTTAAACAGTATTTTCGAAATTTTGTTACGAGTATTTAGACTGTTTTTTTGTACTAAAGACGATAGTGCAACCAAAATTTTAATATAGTGTCTAGTTCTTAAAAAAAATATATTAAATGCGATGACACGGCATGTTGATTCGTACCATTTTTACGCGCTTCTAAAGGTTATTTCTACCGCATTAGATAATTTTTTTGAGTTACGTAAATGAACGACACTATTTACACGTTTATTAAGTTACAGAATGTAAATGAATAGACGGGGACGTTTTGAAATGAAGCGCAAAAGTTTCGGTCGTCACTAAATACTAATTTCACATTTTTTGTTTTCATTATTCCAATTAATAAATAGATTTTTTATTTCGGCTGTATGGTTTGTCTGGATTACGTTGGAGGTCCTTGAAGCACGAGTTTTTTTTTGAGCCAATAGATTCATATGCACTGATGGTGGTACAGCACTTTTTTTTAAAGAAGGTTCTCTTGAATTTGGTAGTATTCTTTTTCTTAGAACAAACGATTCGTCTGAATCACTTTCTAAAATATGTTTATTGCAAATTCTTGCATTTTGTCCTGGTTGAAATGATTTTCTTTTACAAAATTCTGACCAAAATGCAAATCGTTTCGGCGATTTTTCTCTATTAGGACAACGATGTACCGTTGGTTCAATGCATCCAAAAACTGGTCGGCGATGTTCTTGTGGCTACTGTTGCAAATAACTCTGAGTTATTCTGCATTTACAACTTTAAATCGCAATCAACTTTTACTGATGATAATGAGGGATCACTGCAGGGTGCCACAAACCTCGTTGCTTTAAAAAATATTTTCGTAGATACTTCAAGTCCGTACGACGAACGTAAAAGATCATAGAAAATGCACTTATACAGAATTCACCAAGTACCTAAGTTAATCAATAACCCCACATACCTACCTAATTATTAGAAGAGGTTTAATGTTTAATGTTTATATCATATTTATATCTAAGCTTACCAAGTTTACCAAATACAGCCCTGGACATTTTTGTCCATGTTGATTATTACGGCATACTTACTTACTTGAACGGATCACTTATAGTATTGTAAAAGGCAGTCATAAACGCAGAATATCTTTAGCAAAACTTTACGCACAATTAGATAAAATAGGAACGGAACGCACAGTCGGGGCGCTGTTCTTATTTAATATTTAAAACAGAAACTAAACACTGTATCGAAATTCTGATTCTTTTATCGTCTTTAGCGCAAACATTCACACAGTCTCATATAAATGAAGCATTAAAAATATTATTTTTAGGTAGATAAATCATTGTGCGAAGCGAGTAGCTTTTGCACGTAAAACATAAGCCGGTCGCTCGGGTCTAGCCCTGTGACGTCACACGGCAATTCTAAATGTCTTTAATATTTTCTAAAACAATTTTTTTTTTTACATTGGATTTTTACCAAATAGTTTTTAATAGTTCTGACTACAATAATTTAACATTAAATAATAATTTAAAAAGATTTTTTTTTGTGTGTCGTGCTCCTTTAAATAAACTTGTTCATATTTATAAAGAATTCTTTACTACGAAATTTTATGCACCTAAATTAATATGTGGTAATCTATAATTTTAGTTGCCTCAAAAGATCAGAAAATTTGTTCAAGCTTATGTGACTTTTGCATCGTTCAAGATAAAAATGCGCATCATTGCTACTTTTCACGGTAGAGTGGTAAAAAATCTTGTTAAACGTAACTGGCATCTGAAGGAAATCAAACTAACACACCCTATTAGTGCGACTATTCGGATTTATTTTTATTCCTCAGCTCTGCCTATTTACATAAGCTCGCTGATCCGATGCAGCGCAAATAGATCAGATACCCTGGGCCATTATCAATGCAACACCTGCCACATCAGACGTAATTGGAGACCCCCAGTGTCAATCACTGCACAGTCCACTGATGAACGAAACTCGTTTAGTTGTCACTTTTCATTCTATTCTCCAATTAAAAACAGAAAAACAGGAATATTGAAAAATTAAATTCGGTTGTTTGTTACGTGTGAAAACTTTAGTAGTTACAATTTGGAACTAATCAAACATACAGGAACGTGTTATCATGAATCAGTAACGGTATGGTAAAGCGGAGTCGGCGGGAATGTACATGGCGAAGGGAATATTTCATTAGCGTAGTTAACTAGCGTTCATTATATGAAGGACGGGAGAGGTATGACTTTATTATGGAGGGTAAAGTTATATGTGTATATCTATAGGCAGAGCACAATGTTAAAATCTAGGCAGGTAAAGCGGAATAAACCAAATTTAATCAGACACCCTGGGTAAACCGTATTGTCATCAGCAATTATTTCCTGAAAGCCACGCTGGTGAAAAAGTAATTTTGTAACAAAATGCAATCTTACATAATGAGAAATTCAACATGAACGAGAAAAATTATTGCCTTATACACAATAAACAAAGAAAATAACGTTACAATTTAATGAAATTGAAACAGTTGCTGGCGGTTGTATGTTCAAAATTCCAACAAAATTAAGAAAGGATACAAGTAAATTAAAACCTTCAACCTAGAGTAAATTTATTGTATACGGATCCTATGTTTCCCTCATGAAACTTGAAAATGTGACTATAAATTTGTACATAAAACAATGCCGAAATCGTTAATTCAGTTACCTATTAAACTAGAATTAATAGGAAAATAACCATCCACCGATCTTTAACAAGACTCTAACGAGTATAATGAAACGCTAAGTTTTCAACTAACAATTGAAATTGTTTCGAGTGAAATACATAAATATAGGAAAGTTGCCTAAATCGCACCACTTTTCAAATAATAAAGTAAAACGCATTAATATTACTGCAAATCTATTTTCTAAGTAAAGTTAGAGCCTACCAGAATAACACTCTGAATAAAAATGGAAACCAAATTATTTAAAAACTATCGTTTGTGCCCAATAATATTTTTTGAGCCCTTTTCTGTACACAACAGGTATTTGGGTCACAAGTCCAGAAAATGATATTTTGCGAGTGTGAGTGGTAAGCGTAACCGAGGCGCCTAGCCGAGGCAGGGCAACACGACCACTCGCAAAACATTTTCTGGAAGTGTAATCTACAAAATTTTTTATGCCGACAAATGGACGGAGTTATGCATCAAGCGGCCAAGCGCCAATTCCATAAAATCGAGATATTAGTGTAATCTGATAGCTGAAGCTCCAAACTATCAGCTACAATCTGTTTCCTGGTGTTTTATTCGTTAAAAACAATAAAAATGTAAGCACCGATATTGATAACGCCTATTAGATGCATGCATCCCGAAACTTAGTATGCGCTGTAGCTCATTTTGGCAGAATGGAGCTTAGCCGTTTGATGTATAACACCGTCCAAATTTAAAAGTAAAAAATTATTATTAACTAGCTGAAATACCCGGCTTCGCTCGGTGTACAAAATTTGGTGGCAGTAGGACACTTCTTTCTATGCGAAAGTCTATTTGGGCGATAGCCCCCCCCCCTTATACTAAGATGCCGTTGTGTACAAAATTTGGTGGCTGTAAAACACTTTTTTCTACGCAAAAATCTGTTTGGACGATCCCCTCCCCCATAAGATTCACTTGTGTTCAAAATTTGATAGCTGTAGGACATTTTTTTCTATGCGAAAATAACTTTCAGTGATCACCCCGTACGATTTTTGTTTACCCCCCCACGATCGGCATCAAACTAAGTCCCCCTACGAAGATGCACTTGTGTACAAAATTTGTTGGCTGTAGGACACTTCTTTCTATGCGAAAATAAGTTTCAGTGACCTCCCCGTGCGATTTTTGTTTGGACCCCCCCCCCGATCGGCATTAAATTAAGTCCCCCCCTACTAAGATGCACTTGTGTACAAACTTTGGTGACCAACTTCGGTTCAGCGATTTCCGAGTCTATACGGCACTTCGCCACCCCATCCCCCCGATCGGCACCAAACTTCACAGGAACACTCTCCAGGTTATGTTAGAGTATTCCTGAAAATTTCATCAAAATCGGTTCAGCGGTTTCCGAGTCTATATGACACTTCGCCCCCCCCCCCGATCGGCTCCAAACTTCACAGGAACACTCTCCAGGTTATGTTAGAGTATTCCTGAAAATTTCATCAAAATCGGTTCAGCGGTTTCCGAGCCTATATGACACTTCCCCCCTCCCCCCCCGATCGGCACCAAACTTCACAGGAACACTCTCCAGGTTATGTTAGAGTATTCCTGAAAATTTCATCAAAATCGGTTCAGCGGTTTCCGAGTTTATATGACACTTTCCCCCCCCCCCCGATCGGCACCAAACTTCACAGGAACACTCTCCAGGTTATGTTAGAGTATTCCTGAAAATTTCATCAAAATAGGTTCAGCGGCTTCCGAGTCTATATGACACTTTCCCCCCCCCCCGATCGGCACCAAACTTCACAGGAACACTCTCCAGGTTATGTTAGAGTATTCCTGAAAATTTCATCAAAATCGGTTCAGCGGTTTCCGAGTTTATATGACACTTCCCCCCCCCCGATCGGCACCAAACTTCACAGGAACACTCTCCAGGTTATGTTAGAGTATTCCTGAAAATTTCATCAAAATCGGTTCAGCGGCTTCCGAGTCTATATGACACTTTCCCCCCCCCCGATCGGCACCAAACTTCACAGGAACACTCTCCAGGTTATGTTAGAGTATTCCTGAAAATTTCATCAAAATCGGTTCAGCGGCTTCCGAGTCTATAAGCTACACACATACACACATACACACATACACACATACATTCAATTTTATATACAGGGTGTTCACGAAAAAACGCCCCAGCTGATAGCGCTATTATTAGAAGTCCAATTGTAACAAACGATACGTCAAATTAAATGGTTCAAAAAGTACTACAATGTGTAGCTCTAACATAATTTTTACCTGTTTCTCCATTCAAAGGTCAAAGGTCAACTTCATTTTTTCAAATTACAACCTTATATTTTTCTTTTACAATTTGATAGAGATTTTTTTTCTGAATTCAGCGATGTATCACAATCAATATTTCTGATTTATTTTAGGGTAATAAAGAAATTAAAATAATAACTAATATTATTAGCAGTAGGCTTTGAAAAATAACTGAGACATAGCGGTGGCTATGGAAACGACGTCTCACAAATAAAAATTACTATTACTATTGTTGCAACAATGGTAATAACCATGGTAACCGGGACATTTAACTGGAGAAATACGTTAACATCGCCGTCAGAAACTGGCTATTAGTTTGTTTATCTATTTTTTGTAATAAAAATGAATAATAGTGAACTAGTGAAATAGTGAACTAAACGATCCACTGGCGTAGAATAAATTTGTGTAATTTCTTTTTAAGCGAGTTAAGGCGAAATCCATCATTTTATACAAAAAATTTGTGGTCTGATGAGTGTCAATTTACAAACAACAGACATTTTAATCGTTTCAATCACCGCTATTGGAGTGTAGAAAACCCACATATTACCATCGAACAAAATCCTCAGATAAAATTTTCGGTGAACGTTTGGTGCGGAATATTAGGCGCCAGGATACCTAATAGGACCAATTTTCATTGATGGAAATTTCAACCAAAAAAAATATCTTCAAATTTTACCTGAAGACTTAGAAGAAATTTTAGAAGACTTGCCGTTGCCATTGAATGGAATGAACTAGTATTTCAACAAGATGGCGCTGCACCACACAAAAGGCTCTTATGATTAGGAACTATTTAAATATAGAATAATGAAGACAAATGGATTGGAACATATGGACCTATACCATGGCCCGCCCGGTCTTGTGACCTCTAGAGTTTTTCTTTTGGGGATACATCCAAGATATTGTTTATGCTACGTGCCCGGAAACAGAGGAAATTTTGAGAGAGAGAATAGTCAACGCTTGTCGGGAGACACCAGCAGAAATTTTAATTAATGTTACACAAAGTGTAGGATCTAGATGTCGACGAAAATGTCTGGAAAGAAACGATGCCCAATTTGAACATTTTTGTTAATTTGCCATTTCTTTATTTAATTGTTTAGTTATTAAATGTTATCTGTTGTTGTTCATAAATTAATTCTTTAAAATACGTTGTTTCCGTACTGACACATCGTTTCCATAGCCACCGCTACGTCTCAGTTATTTTTCAAAGCCTACTGCTAATAATATTAATTATTATTTTAATTTCTTTATTACCCTAAAATAAATCAGAAATATTGATTGTGATACATCGTTGAATTCAGAAAAAAAATCTCTATCAAATTGTAAAAGAAAAATATAAGGTTGTAATTTGAAAAAATGAAGTTGACCTTTGACCTTTGAATGGAGAAACAGGTAAAAATTATGTTAGAGCTACACATTGTAGTACTTTTTGAACCATTTAATTTGACGTATCGTTTGTTACAATTGGACTCGTAATAATAGCGCTAGGAGCTGGGGCGTTTTTTCGTGAACACCCTGTATATAGATTAATTCAACCAAAGTAACTGGAGATTTAATGTGTTGTGGTTGGTACCTACCTGTCACTGCATAATTCATTTTCAAATTTAAAATCAAAGTAACATTTTGTTTTCTTCTGAAAATAAGTAATTTATTACTACAAAACAAATTATGGAAACGCCTGCTCATATAAAAAAAGCAGCTGAAACAGTAATAAGCAATTTATTACCTGAAAATCTGCAACTCCTTATTGAAAGGCTTACGAGAAATTCAAGAAATGGTGTGATAACAGTACAAATAGTGTTTACAATGAGTATGTTCTATTTACTTATTTTAATGACAAATCAAAAACAAACAATTCTGCAACTTTGTGGTCCATATTTTCTATGTTGAAATCAACGCTCAATCATTGAAACTTATTCAAAACTAATCGCTTTTTTGACATTTAGAAAATTAAGAATCAATGCTGTCTAGTGAATTATTAATAAATGTCACTTTTGTAAACACTAGCCCGGGAATTTAATGTTCCTGGCGGATTTTGAATCCTGCAAAACCGTCGATAATATCTGGAGACATGAAAAAGATTAATCAACATTGTAAACGAATAAATTCATTTTATTTTGGTCAATGATTTTTTCCAGCAAGTAACAAAAATTGTTAACGTTGGTTCTGTTATATCCTTTCTGGTCGGTGTAATCTGAGATTTGGATGCCGATTTATTAAACAATAGTACCCCTTCAATTCTCCTTTGAACTTTCCTCTTCTTTATTAAATGAATTTTCAAGTTTTGCTTACTTTGTACAATATTGGACGCATTTCGTAACATCACTTATTGTCACTCCAAACAGCAACTCGTCCATTTTTAGAAGATGAGAAATTAATTCCTCGTCAATTTCAGGGGATAAAACTGATAACCGGCCATTCAGTGAATCTTTGGTCCATTTTTCCCTACCCTTTTTTACCTGATCTCTTACATTCCTAAGAAGTGTTTTTTTTTAATATTATGTTTATGAGCCACATAACTTTTAATTTTGAAAATCAAATTATAGGCAACCCAAAATACAAAGGAATCCAACCTCTTGATAATATATTTAACGGCCCTCGGCACAGAAACTTGTTTACTTCAATACTACAATTTTACGAGATCGTTCTTCTACTAAATGATAGGCAACCACGGTACCACCTTGGTCATAAATAATTATGCACAATAGAGCGCCGTCAAGTAGCTATAAATCACTCTCTTGAAACGACTTATATTTACATTTACAGAATTTACAACGCCCGAGACGTGTTTGGGTCGCCTCTTTTATTCTTACAAAAATTCGTCTTTAAAATCGTAGGGTGACCTTGCCAGTGAATGAACACTTTGCATTTAGGCTGTTACATTTGCGTTCAGAGAATTATTTTCTCCGTCCCCAATATCACTTTTGCTGCTAATCACTTGCTGTATCGACAGATATTTTGTTAGAGCACAAGATTATTGCATCATTTGGAAGACTCAGTACAAATCAATTTATATAATAATAATATAATATAATAATGATAATAACGATAATAATCACTGTACTGATAGGCAAATGTTCGAATTATGTGGGCGTCGTATTTATATTTCCCGTCAATTTCCGAATGTGTATCCTATATCGTTTAATTGATACAAATTAATAACAAACCATTTTTCACTTCCATTCACTGTACGTACTTGAAGTTTTATGTGAGCAGGATATTTTTTTATTACATAATTGACTAACGGTAACAATTTTCCCGCTCCGATAAAAATTAATGTACCGAAAATATGTGATTATTGTTAATCTGGCGCGCGGTTGGAGCGGCGTCGTCAAAACGGGGCAACGTCAAAATCGCATCGGGGGCCCGATGGCGGTGCATGTGACGCACAGGACCGAATGTGACAGTCGACTATTAAGTTTGTAAATGCGTTAGTGTGGAGGTAATTATCGTCATTCGATGCGTCAATATAATCGGAAACTCTATTCGATTTTTGAAATTGAGATTTAGAGGTGCGTTTAATGCGATCATCGATTTTACACGTTGTCTAATAACCGGGCAACTGTCAGAGTGACACTGATTGTTTTCAAAATGCGAAAATGCCGTTGCTTGGTAACTGACAATTTTCAAAAAGAATTTGAAACATTGGTAACCAATCATTTTGAAAAACATTGTCACTTGATTATTTTGAAAAACAATCGAAAAATTTGTTGCCCTGGTTACTAATTATTGCTTACGAAAACAGCCAGAGTAAGGTTTATAATTCTAACATTTCCACAACATTAAAAAAAAAAACACTTTGAAACATTAATAGGGAGCTAATAGTTTTGAAAAAAAATATGTTATTTAGTAACATTGACAGTGACAATTTTGACAAACAGTTTGTGACACAGTCGCCTCGGTAACTAATAATTTTGGAAACAAAAACCGTTCGTTTGCTTAAACATTGTTACCCAGTAACAGCCAGAGTGAGACTTGAAATTTCAACACTTTTGAAAATGACTCTTTGAAACATTGGTAAGTAGCTAATAATTTTGAAAAAAAAACAACTGTAACCTTAGCTATGAAAACAGTTTTATTTAGTGACATTGCTAATTTTGACAAACAATTGGTAAGTAATAATTTTAAAAACAAAAACCGTTTTCTATGATTTCAGGTAAATCCGCTTTTTTAAAACAAAATTTCAAATTTGGAAACAATGTATTGTTCCAAAAGTGGGTGTTCATACAATCAAGTCATTTTAAATGAGTTGAAACATTATCTAGCCATAAATGTAACAAGAAAAGAAGCTAGGTTCGTTTCTTTCGGTTAGTTTTTATTACAGGCGGTAAGGTAGTACATAAGTTTCCTGGAATTGCAAATTCCACAGTGCATTGTGTTTTGTTTGTGTCAAATAAAAATTGCTTAAATATTGGGAAATATAGCTTAAACGCAACCGTTAACTACTTTTTAATTTTTCTTTGTAATTAAAAAAAAATTAAAGAGAAAAAATACGATAAAGTAAAATGTTGCCAAAGGTTTGATTATTGTTTTCAATACGATACATTGAAATAATCAAAATGTTGAAGATTTGGACATTTTAATTAATAACAAGTTTAATTGACATAATATCAAACTGTAAGTAAGCGAAAACCGCCCGGATAGCGACCTTCTTTTAAAATTTGAAAATGCAGTCAAAGGCGCCGAGGGAGGGTCTTACGACGTTTACTGTTAAAGCAACCGTAGTGGTTCATTTTATTTAGTTTTTTTCGCCTATTTCGTTTTGTTGACTTAAATTGTTTTTGAAACGAACGGATTCAATTGCATGTTATTAGTAAAAGAAAAGAAAAAAAACGAAAATTTGTTGTGATGTAATTAGCGTTATTTAAATATTGTCATTAGATTGAATAAAACTTAAGTTATACCCTCACATGTATTTATTATTATCCTTTAAAGTTTATCGAAATAAAAAACGAGAGAATATTGACGTTTAAAATAAACTTTCATTTTTCGCCAAGATATTTCTTTTCCACATAAAAGGTCGAAAACAGGTAGTTAGAAATACCGAAAATGTGTGTAGCTTTGTCATTGAATGTTTCATATACCAAAATTAGAATTCTCTTGCTGTGTTAAGCCACACCGCATGCCATTAATACTCTGAAGTACGGTTGTAAATTAAACTGACGGATGACTTCAGGCGATCTTTTTCTTGAACATTTCTCGGCACTTTTTTTTACATCAATTTACAAACATTGAAATAATTAAAAAACGGTAGTATATGAAGAAAAACGATATAGTGAGGGCCGCCGATAAATGAGTAAGCTACAAGACCATTACAATTTTAAAGCAAAATGTTGAAAATTGGAGCCGTACAGGAAGTTGTAAGATTAGGTGAATTTTGACATTTTAATTAATAACAAGCTTAATTGACATAATATCAAACTGTAATTAAATGGAAGTCGTCTGGCTAGCGTGTACGCGTCGTATAAGATAGCGACCTTCTTTTCAAATTTGAAAATGCGACTGTACGGACAACGTACAAAACCATTGAATTTAGTCTCGTGGCGCCGAGCCACCTTAAGTAGGTAATGTAATGCAAAATGTCTTAATTGTTTTCTGTTTTCTTTGTAATAATCTATTCATAATATATCTTTAGTTATAACTCATAATTTCATTACAAGTTTAATACATTTTGAAAATGAAGTGCTTGGATTACGATATTATGACTAACCGTAGAAAAAAGAGTGTATGCAACTCATATTTAATGGCTATTAAGACACCAGTGTTCATTACGGTTCGTGTCGTGATTCTCGTACTCATTAAATGCTTATTGCATAATACATTATACAGGCACTCTATGAGGGATTGTAAATCACACCCAACTGTAACCTGAATTAACGGGTCCGAAGTATTGAGTCCTTAGTATTTCTTAATAAGTATTCGGTTAATTATTCTATCTGTATTTTCATATTAAGCTGTTCTCATATTAGATGTGTTCAGTTATTTGAAGCGAACAGCAACCAGTGTTCTAGTGCCTTTTCGTAAATTTACAATTTTAGAGCCCAAGTACGCGTCTGAAACTGAACGCCGGTAGTTACTACCTGACATCTCCGCGTCATCTTGTTTCTTCAAAAAACTTTGTAATTTTAGAACACTTGCCTGATTTATTTCTTACTAGTCTAGTCGAATTAGAGTTTGAAGATAAAAAAATTATTATCTGAAATCTTTTTGTGCTTGATGACGGGGAAAGGTATGTAGAATGATAATATAAAAAAACTAACTCGAAAAAAGTGCCGCTAAGTTGGCAAATTGCAAAGAATTGTCAAAATTACGTCTTTTTTCATTTTTTTACTGTTTATAAAAATCTAGATTACCTATCGGAAAATTAGTTATTGGATGTTGTAGGCAGTTAAATTACCTACAATTTAGAATACCTAAAGTCATATTTAACCAATTTGATAACTGTAAAATAAATATCGAACGCGGAAAAATTAATTTTCGAAAATTGCGCATTATTATTGAAAAAATTGATGGATGTAGATGAAACTTACGGAAAAGACGGTCAATTCAATGATCAATATATGTGCCAAAAGCTGATTCGATTGACCCTCAAATTGTTGACCAAGAAATTTGTTAAGTTAATTTCGGTAATTTTTTTGCAGCTGATTGTTTAATTACTAAACGTTAATTTTAGAAGTTAATATCGTAGATGTATGTTCTAATTCATCCAAAGAAACGTATTGAAAAATAAAATTTTGAAAAAGTTGAAATTAAGTGGCTCTTAACACCCAACAAAATTGGATATACAAAAAAGTAGCGTAATGAACAAATTATTGTCTCAGGGGCCAGACAAAAGCCGCTCGGGAATTCGCTCTTCTTTATTAAATAGAGCATATTTTTACGGTGATTTGCAAAAAAACAAATTTACTGGACTATAAATAACTACAACATTTGAATTAAATTTTTAAAATATACGATATTTGTATTTTGCGTGTATTAAAAATATTTTATAATATTAAATTAAATTAATTAAATTTTCGTATGTAATATTATGTAATATTTAAATTGTTCCATTTTAACCACAAATTAAAAACAAGTTTGGTCATATTTACACTGAATACGAGCAAACATTTTTTAAATGTGTTTGTGCAGTTTGATATTTGCAGATTTTAACACGTGTCGTTGGTATCAAATTTTAAAAAAAATATTGTGGTAAAAGTTGAGCAATTTAAATATTACGTAAGTAATAATGTTGGTTGTGGTATTAGTATAATAATGAATTTATTGGTTTTCCTGTGATTCTAATATAATTTTAAATATAAATAAATTAACATTAAAGAATTTTTACTAATTAATTTGTAAAGTAATAAATTGTACTTATTCCATAAGAGTTTACAAAGCGTACTTTGTTGAGAAAACTTCAATAAATTTTGAATTCAGTTAATACATAATAAGCAATTATATTACGGAATTCTTTAAAAATTCTTTAAAAAATTATATTGAATGGGGTCGTTGTCATTGTGTGGTAAATTTTTGTACAGGTGCGTAACAAATGCGCTAAGTTGGCGCAGGTAGGTATACGTGACAATAGAAATATTTCCCTTGTGCTGCACATTTCGTCCGTGGATGACGTACTAGAAATTTAATTAGCAGATGATGAAGGGATAAGTACATTCCAACAAAGTTTATTAAGAACTAAAATATATAACTGAGAGGGAAAAAAGCAAAGGTAATTATCCGAATTTTTGTCTTAAAAAATAGTTATTTATGTATCTAGAACGAAAAGTGAAACTTTAAAGTACGAGCAGTTGTTTACAGCCGAGGCGTTTAGCCGAGGCTGGAATTACTTGCCATATGTCATACTGGATATTTTACGTGTTAAATTATTGTGAACAGAAATTTTGACATATTATTTTTGACAACCAATTCGTAATAATTTATTATAAGTAAGCGATGAGCAATTTTCATAGCAACGGAAGTTTGTTTACTTAATGACAAATCAAAATTTTACTTTTTCGTGACGTTTTCTATATTTTAAATGAGGCTAATCAGACAAAGAAAAATGTAATACCCAAAAAAGCGAAAAATCGGTACTAAAAGGAATACAAGATGTTATGTAACTGGAAGGAGGAAAAGAATATTTCGATTGTGAATGAACATATCCTTTGGTTTATTTTTCAAATAAGGTAGGTACGTAGGGCATTGTTATCGACATAGCTCAGCTACTATGCTAGCAGAGGCCGGAGCAACCTGGGTCAATATTAAAACACATAAGGGACGGAAGAGTTCCACTATGGCTGAAAGTTATTTAGAGGGTTCAATTGAAAATAAGAAGAGATGCTCAAAAATTATATTGCAGTCAGAGAAGAATGTTATCGGAACCTCATACTCTCCTGTTGTGGCAGAAGCAATTGTAAATTGGACATTTAATGTGTCCGGCTCCGATAAATTGTCATTTGAAGTTGTTGCCATAGAAACAAACTGATGTAAAATTTTAAAGTTCTAGGACTTTTAAAATTTTACTTTAAAGTACTAGCACTTTAAAGATCTACTTTTCGTAGCATAAATTGACCAAAAAGCGACACTTTAGAAACCAGTATAAAATAAAAATTAATAAATTAATGAAATCATTTTTAAATTTTATTTGCAGGGTTCCTTGAACTTAGTCCAGGGTATAAGTGATCAAAACTAGGGATTAAAATCAATTAAAGATTTTCTGAAAAACGCCGTAGAGCATTTAAAACAGAAAATTAATAAAACATTATGAGATTGTTTAAATATTAATTTTTGTTTAATGTGTATAATGTGTAAAATGTGTAAATATATAAGATAATTATTATTGAAACAAATAAAACTAATTAATTTGATACATTGTTTAATTTTTGTTACTATAAAACAAAAAAATCCTAGAAATGCTTAAAATAATGAATAAACATTTTAATGAATATCCACTGTACAGAATTATCAAACCTCGTAACTCCAAAATCGCAAAATTTACAGGAAACACGAAAAATATCACAGTAAATGCAGACAAGTCGCTATCATTTAAATTTTTTTGTAGTTCTCCAAAATGACTATAAAATAAAGTTATATTATTACAATTAATGTTTGTTTCTAATAGATGACACCAAAATCTCATTTTTGACCAAAAGTGGACTTACGAGGTTTGATAATTAGGGTGACGAAAAGTCACTTTTGGCCATTTCCGAATATTAAAGAATTTCTAATATTTCAAGGTAAACGTGTAGCTTGGTGTTGAAATGGATCTTCTCGATTTAGTCCCTTATGATTTTTACTGAACTGTTTAGTGTTGAAAGGCGATAACTCACTAACATGACCCATTTACAAATGAGATTTTGGTGGTATTATATTAGTAAATTTTTAAACATGATGACTTCTTTACTTTAAACACACACCAAACACTGACTCAATTACAATGAAAATTGTGTTCATTGTTGAAAGGGGTTAAGTCATGGAACTTTGGCCTCCAAAATCAAATGGATAACGGTTTTCCAAAATTTTCGGATATATTCCACACATACTTCAAGGCTTTATAGAAGTTACCACCTTTACGAAAAAAATCATAACAATTTAAATTTTTTCAAAAAACAGCTTTTATCGATTATCTCGAAATATTAAAAAGTGACTTATCCCCTTTCAACAATAACCGATTCATATATACAAAAGATATTTATAAGATAACGAATAACTGTAAATACGGATATCTCCTGGATAGACAAAATGTATATCTAATAGAAGTCGGAGCGGGATATACCCTGGATGTCCGAGTTTGTGACAAATGGATGTCTAGTGGATGGCTAAAGTATATCGCCGTCCGACATTAGACATTCTATAGATATCTTAACATCTGGCGAAGATATACTCTAGACATACTGTAGACGAACTTGTGTTGTATGGGGTAATTATAAATTTGTATCCAAAGTTGTATCTCGCATTTTATATACAAATTGTTCAAAAATTGTTCAAAAATTTACTTACCCAATAATTAATTAGCAACTCTTTATCTTTATCAGGATATCAAAACAACGTATTCTTCATAAAGTCAAAGTCATAAAGTCGTCAGTTTAATAATGCTTTTAGTTAAAGTTTAAGATCTTTTGATACATGTCGATTCGTTTATAGACCGATCAAATCAAGTACACGAACGAACGTCCAATGAGCATCCATGTTAAGTCCATAAATGTAGATCCAGTGGACTTCCCATTTATATCCATTGCTGTAATGTACATTTATGGATAGACTTGGACGTCCATTACAGATCCGCTTGTAGATAAGAAATGGACCTGGGGAAAACTAATTGAAGACTGAGTGAAGACTGAAGCTTAAACAATTTTGGTTACATTTATATTATTTCCAATGTCCAGCTAAACACATTTTGTAACGTAGTGTCGGTTTGATGAACTTAAGACGACGGCGCTGAGAGTAGAATGCATGGTGAACGTAAGATGACGCTGAGAATGGAATGGACGTAAGACGACGCTGAGAGTGGAATCTCTCATAGCTCTCGTTTCACTGGTATGCACTGTAACGACTCGTGAGAATACGTTATTTGACACGCGCGACACTTTCTGTTATCATGAGTGGCTGAACATAACTTGCACATAACTTGTATAATCGCATGATTTATCGCCTGCCTATGCTCTGACGTAAAACATTTTTTCCGTCGAATGAATATTCTTTGCTTTTGGACAGATTGTGCCTTTTACAAAGTTAGGTATTTAACTTTTGTCCCCTTAAAACTGGTGCGGATAATTGGTGATCCGGATAACTGGTGTGCGGAAAATTGGAGTTCTACTGTAGTGAGAGTCACTAATTTGAGTTATAAAAAATAATAATTAATTGCTCTGTTGACCATTCAAATGTTATTTAAACCAATATTATAATATTTACCAATTTAAAATTTTGCAGCTCTCTATATACATATTTGTAACCAATTTTATTTATTGAAATTCATTCCAATGTTACTGACAACAAGTTTTCGTAATATGTATTTATTACAATACTGAACAACTCAGATATTAATTAAAATGTCACAGTTCACAACATATACTAACAACACGGAAACTGTTCATTTCATAAAACCAAAGACCCGAAATATACGGCCAGTTTCAATGACGCCACAAAATATAAAATACAACAAGTGGAATAAATATTTCAATTTATCTACCTTGTGCAATAATTTGAATCGGTCACTAAGCTGACTATAATAAATTTGGTCGTTTTATTTTAAATATCTACTTCAGGTAGTAAATATCATTTTTCGTTTACAAGAGAGATCTTTATAAAAATCTAAAAAGTGCAAGAAATGAAACGTTTGTCATTTTCGGGGAATTAAAGCGTCTTTATGCGAAAATTATTACGCTAACATAATTTACAAGAGTATGCATAGATGTCACGGTGTGGCCATTATTAGGAAATAAATTGGGGTCCCCAGCATGTTTTCTTCGATAATAACAATAATTTATACTGAGATGTTCACTTAATGCTCTTAACTAAATTTATGCAGTTCTTAAATCAATATACGACGGCGTTGTTCATCAATGAATTTATTTTATTATACAAATGACCACTTACAATTCCACTCGCAATGCTCAGAATTTTTGGTTTCACAAAAAACACTTTTTGTCCGAGTAATGAGATAATAAAGGTTGGTAAAAAGAACAGCAATAATTTTTTGTGCTCTTTCAGAATACATTCAGGTTAAATATTGTTTTCGTGAATAATTTAAGAGCCCACCTCTGTTTCAATATTTACTCGAAATGTAGCCGTTGGTTGGTGTGTCACATTAACTTAACAACAGCGTCCGACCGGCCTTCATTATGTGGGGGTTTATTACTTTATCATGAGATTCACCGCCGTACTAGTACAGAACAATGTTAGCAAACCCGTTCTCTACCCTTACAATTTTCAGTCCTTTGCATCATATGTCACACAAAAGCATACGCTAATTAGAAGATTTCATTTGCTGAATGGTTACTAAAATCACACTCCATTTACGTCCTTGTGTATTGTGCAAACAAAATGTTTTGTTGCATTAAACGAACTTTGTAAACCAAAGATGTTTATTAGTTTTTTGCATGATGCTGAATAACTTTGAAATAATGTTTTACACTTGCAAATTTGTTAGTGGTATTCCATCATGGCCAATGAATTAACATTTTACTACCGAATTATCAACTGTTGATATAATAATAATAACTTTTATTTAATAATTATAACTATATTTTTCAATATAAGCTCCAAGACAAAAACGCACCACTTTTTCCCCCATATTATTATTTTCCTTTCAATGCAATGAATATTATTAGACGGGCTTTCATTGTGTTCCCTGAGATAAGTGATTGACAAAAATAATTAGACAAAAGTTGATACATCAAATCAATCAATATGGCAGTCTTGTTCTAAGTATTTCTAACTTGATATTTGCAGAAATATTCGAAATCGCCCATTTGGGCATTCTTAAATTGTATTGAGCAAAGATTTAACCGATTGGAAGACAGTGCAACTATCAAGATTGCTGGATGAGAGATATTCTCAACGATAAATGTGGCGGAAGTCAACAATCTGAAGCTTATGCGGACGGGGTTCGGATGGATCATCTTATGGCTGTGACATAATGACGCACTAATGGCCTCCACTTTGCCGTCATTTTCTTGGTCAAGTTGACATAGTGCCTGACCAAAAATTGACGTTAAAATGACGTGGCTCTGCTAGCTGGGTAGTTGTTATTGTTATTGTTTTCATACAATAAATACTTTCTAATCTTTCAATCCATTACTCTTGTTTATTCCCGTGGAATATGCAATCAATGTATAAACTAAGAGTTTGTATTTTTACCATTTAACTCCATAATACGTTATTTGTCTAGGACTGTAGCAAAATAGGGTAGCATGTGCGAAATTTTATAAAAAATAATTGTAGCAAATAGCTTCGTAGGTTAGTTATATAACCAATATGAGCCTTAATGAGTGCAATTAATAATTCAAATATATTAACGTTAGGTACGTTGTTCGTTACAAAAAATTTCCGTTGATCGTATCTTATGAAATGGTAGAAAATCCAATTTTATTTGACGATAAAAGTTCCAATTTTAAATTAATTCAATTATATCGTTTATCAAACATATCATTGATACAAATCGAGCATCGACAGTATCGAATATTTATAATTTATTAAGTTTATTTTCGGAAAAAGTAGGAATATTTTCTGGAAAATTTAGAAAAATTGTCTATACATTAAATAGACTCATAAATAAACAATCGACGGCAAATGCTTCTTAAAGATGTACTTACATGTTACTTATATTTAATCACAATTGTGATATTAGTATGTTCATGTACTACCAATTCTTTCGCTGTTTTACAACACCTTGTAGTAACACATATGCTACTTCCTGACGAAGTTATTTTTAATGTTCAATATCAATAATAAATTAATACACATTACAATATGCACAAGGAAATCGAACGATAAATTAAATTAACAAACATGAAAATTATATAAAGTATTTTGATCAACGAATTGTTAAAAAAATTAAAGTCTAAAATAAAAAAAGATTAGTAGGTGTGCCATTGGATTGAACTTAAAAGAGTCCGCAAATCGTTGATTGCAAAAGTTTTTCTCTAATGACCTTAGTAAATGATTTATACCTTCACGTGACTTCCGGGAAATGAGAGAAGATTGAAAAATTCTTATAGGCACCCCATCCGATCTAACATTATGCAGCTCTTACATAATCAGATTTTATGAACTCGCCGTATTTATCAGCCTTTCTCCCCGCGATCTTTGAATAAAGTCTTGATTACTCACAATCATTTCAACAATCATTTTCTAATCCATTATCTCGTGTTTTATATAATTTTTCCTATCTTTCAATAAGTTTTGTGTCGGCGGATTTCTTTTGAAACTTTTATCTTATAAAACAAAAGTATTACAACTGGCCATTTATGTTTAGGAAGTAACCTAAATAGATTAGCGAGAAATCCTGCCTGTATTATTTATTATGCAGTAGATATTACTGCATTACACAGTTCAAATTGGATTACTCCTGAAGAAAAATGCTTTGTAATGAATAGTCTACATTGTTGCTATAATTCATATTATTACCATAAAACCATAATAGCAAATATAAATTATTACGACCGACATGACACTATTAAGGAACGGTTAGATTGTAAGTAAATTACTGTAATGAGGGGGAAATCTCAAAAGAAACCGGCAATGTCTGCATGCAGTTAGTTGATAGAAATATTTTATAATTATTTCGATGGCTTTTGATCAAATATTTTCGATAACAAAGGAACGGTTTCAGAACCATTTACTAATGCAGGTTATAAAGGTGGAAACAATTTATTTCTTTGGCAGCACAACGTTACTATAGGTACAGAACGCGAGGGTAGTTTTTGAATTCAATGCTGTCTGACAATACGTTCGACTAAATATGATTTAGGAACGACAACGGCAGCATTTTGAATAATAAATTTGATCTGCAAGTGTACTGTGACAAAATTCGACTTCTTCTAAGTATGCCTGGAAATAACACGGTTGAAACCAAATAATACGTGTTACTTTGCCAAACCAGCACGAAATAACGATAACGCAGATAACGAATCTAAAACAGTTTACAATGCTAATTATGAAACTTTACGCTTAATACTTCGGGCTAGAAATTTGATATAATTGACCGTCTGGTAGGTATATTAACATCTGTGGCAAACTTTAGTTATGTGGTTTAATTTTAACACAAAATAATCAACTATGTCGTGCTTTGTAAGCTACACTTATCAGTTTAATAACATACCACATCAACAAATTACTGTTGAAAACAAACTAAGTAGAGTATAATTAGACGATAAAATATCACAGTGCAAATAAAAAAAACAACAGTTGCGTCCCCGTTTGTTCAATATTATAGTTTACAGTTCTAGCAGCCCTCATTACTCTGGGAAATATAGGAATATTTTATTACAAGAGAAATGTTCAACAAAAGAGGGAATATAAAATTTCAATGAGTGACAAATTGGAAAATTTCACGTTTCTTCCTTGTCAGTTCCTGTCATCAATTCTGAACGGATTTATATTCCTGTAATTTCTAAATTCTGCGTTTTCACTCAGAATTAAAACACCCCCCACAACGAAATCAATTTGTTGACGACTTTAAGCACTGACATCCCCATCTGCATTGAGCGAAAACATTCAGAGATATTCCAAATTTTACAAGTGTATATATTCCATATGTAAATTGATTCCCTTCGCCAATTTAAAGCATCCAGACGTTTTCCAAGTTTTAAAAGTCTGAAAAAAGAAAGGAACGAAAAGCTGTCGGACGTTACGGGAACACTTTAACAAAGTTTTTCGAAAAGAAAAATTCTTTACATTATTTTATCTTTGTACCCACTTTGTATCTAAACAATTTTAGAAAATAATATTAGAAATACCTCGTAGCTAAACGGTGGAAACGACTTTGGAAAATTCAGGTTATGAGCTTTAACTTTCAAGTGGCGTAACAAGCACACAACATCTCTGTAATAAATATTAAACTGTTTTATCAAGGGAAAACAATTAAAAAGTTTAATAACCTGTTTTAACACGGAATTCAAATTAAGTATAATTTAATTGGATAATAGGAGAAGGTTAAACTATTAATTTATGATATTCGCATTTTATGACTAAAATTTCGTTTTGAAAATTGAAATAACAAATAATAAGTAATAAATTATTATTAAGCAACTCAATGCCAACTCAATTTAGAAATTAAGTATAATGTTGGCCGAATAAGGTTTTTTATTTGCTTTAATCTTTTATAACACTATTATCGGAAATATTGAAATTACTCTACGATACTTATATTGATCGTATTGATTTTTTATTTCAGGGTATTGTTTTGTATTGATTATGTTATTCTTTATACTACTTACTTTTTGATCATTTGCTTTAATTTCTCATTTATCATTTAGTATCCTTTTTTTAGTACATTTTATTGTTTACAGTACCTATACCTATACCTATAACTTATACAGACTATACTATACCAAGTGTTAAAAAAGTCTCGTGTAGAGAATCACAGAGAGATAATTTTATATCGTTTTCGACTTATCTGAGTTGAAGAATTTTGATAAATGTCCCTTATTGGGAAATCTTTGTCTATAATCTCTGGAAGCTTTCAATGACTTGCCGTTACAAAACCAATTTATATCTGCATACATATGCTTCATTTATGAATTGCTTGTTCCATCCACAAACTTATATAGCAAGACATCAATTTTGACAATAATACATGTATTATTTTGGATATTATTTTTATTTCAAGGTCAATGTTCTGTAAAGTAATAATTGCTGATCAATATTTTTCAACTAATATAACCGAAAAACGAAACAAAAAGCAAAGACACTGTCCTTTCATTTTAGTTTAGAATGCGATTCTGCGAAAGTGACTTTTTAGAGCTGTTATAGTATACTCTGTATACATATAAAATGTATGCTTTTGTAAAATATTACTTTATAAATAATATTAAAAAATATGTGTTAATCGTACAAGTCATAACATAAAGAATATAAATCTTTTCTGCTTTTCCTAACCAGTTATACATATCTCATAACAAACTAATTTACTTGCAAAATGTTTCAGGTAATGCCGCGTCAGGAATATCATCAATCAGGTGGCTACCGTTGGTATACTATCTGACAACGGCATGGACCAAAATAGTCCATCTGTATATCGGTAAGTAATGAAAGGCTAATTGTATACAATTTAGACAATCAGTCAAACTGAATAGAAAATTTACTACTATAATACCAGTATTGATTTTACAAAATCAAGTATAGTTGAAGCCTTAGTTATATTGTATTAATACAGCCGGGCATAAAATGAAACACATCCAAGCAGTAATTAAACAGAATGGCTCCGATGTCGACGGAACTTTAAATATTTAATTGTGAGGATTCCAGTAAATCATGCTAGATTCTTCTCTTTAATTTATCTTTAATCTTTGACATTTTAATTCATAATTGATGTATGCCAAGCAAATTAATATCATCGCAGGTGACTGATTGCAAATGAACCGGTAATTCGTTACATTCGGAGGTTCATAGAATAATCAATACGGAAATTTTAATTCAACATCACATTATCAATTTATGCGCGATGCACAAGTACTTAATAACATATGAACTGCAAACATACAATATATTGAATCAATGGATTGATGCTAGCTGATCTGTATAAATGATTTATCTTTATTATGTAAATTGTATTAGGTGATTGCATACATTTAATTTGTAATAAAACACAATATATTTTTGGCATGTCGTATTAAATGTTCACAGTGATAATTAATTAAAATTGAATTTTGGAAGTGCCATGAAAAGTACACTACGGCAATATTAATACAGTTCAAATAAATAAATGCAATATTCATATACCGGAACAGTTTCGCAAGTTATTACAGTTTTCTACCATATCTATTATTAAATGTTGTTGAAACTTTTTTTTTACTGTGACAATACGAAGTTTTTTGGTAATGCCATATATCAAACTTCTTGAAATATGCATACATTAAGACTTAATTCACTTTGAACATAATGTTAAGTCATCATTATGGATTAAACTTCAATAAGTTTTATAATTTATTTTATTTCCAAAAGCATGGTGGAAACCATATTATTTATTAAACTAAGGCAATATGGTTCACGCAAAATAACATATTTGCTGCTTTTCTACAAAACTATGTTGCGTTTAAGTGATGAAATAGATGATCACGATAATAGATAATCTACTTACTCCGTTACAAAGTTGATAAACCCATTTTTTTATCATTAAATTTTATCTAAATCCGATGCTGTTTGTAACAAAGCATGGAAAAAGAGTAACATAACGATACAAACCGTTCACTGACCAAAAAATGACCATTGTCAGAATCTTAATAAGGTTCATTGAGTACGTTAATTTCAGCGCCTAGATCCGCTTGAAACTCCATTCGATTGTGTTTTTGCACTTGAATTTTATGATATAAACAGACCAACCTGAAATTTCGATCGGAAACAACACGTAAAGTCAATCCTATGAGCTTATTGGGTTCAATCGAGTGCATCGGATGGAGTTTCACATTTTAAAGAAGGAAGCGCGTTTGAGGTAAGATAGGCGAATCATATTTCGCGCATGCGTTCACGCCAAGTTTTCCAATGTTAACCAAGTTAGTTATCTTTTTCTATTGTATTATTCGTCTTTATTCAGATTTGCTATGGTTGGAAACGAGGATTAAATTGACATGATCAAATGGAATTTTGAGTGGATGAAGACACCGAGTAAACGTACTGATTGAGACGGAAACCTACTAGAAGATTTAGCTAAAAACACACTAAAGATAAACTGAATTTCTGGATGGCAAAAGATTTGGTTTTTGTGCTAAACACTATATTTTACAACATATGTTCAAAATGTTGTTTGTTGATACAGTTTGATTTTTTTTTAAATTTTCAAAAACATTTAAAATTTATTGAACCATAGACAATATCGTAAACGTTAATCAAAATCTGGTGGTAATAATTCCTGAATAACAAAAACCCAATTTTTGTTAATTCTTGGTGACGTGATTAATAACAAAGTCTTAAGAGCAATGTTGAAAATAAACACAGACATGATAATGAAATTACTAATCAGTTTTAGTCGACAGCTGATGAAACAGTTTAGCCACGCTTGCTTACATGCGGACTCTCACATCTTCTAAAACCGTTTCCCTTAAGAGGCGGAATTATCTCAAAAGCGAATCTTTAAACCACTCTGGTTCCTACAAAAGTTATTATTAATTGTCACAAAATATCTAATGTTGTAGACAAGAATTTAAATTAAACGACTGTTGTTTCAAAATAACGATTTCGGTCATTTTGCTCGATAGAAAAAAATGATGAAAAACACTCTACAATTTTCAAAAAATAATTATTGCTTGCAATGTATCAAATATTTTAGCTTTAAAAAAATAGGAGTAAAATGGTTTCATAAGAAAGAAAACGACTGTTGTTTCACATTTTCATTTTTTCAAATATTTAATGAGCAAATAAATAATTACCGAAATTGCTTAGGATGATGATGTATATTGCGCAGAATCTAAAGCGAAATTCCTTCTTCCCCCCTGCCCTATTCAATCGTCGCTACTTTCGGTGAGGGAGTCCGGCTCTTAAAACAGAACCAGGCACTTTTCTTCTACATACGCTGTCAGTATCATGGAAGCGTCTTATTGGTCTCTGAAAATGCTATTCAAAAATTTCATAATCGACTACTTCCTGATTTAAAATTCTGTAGAAAGACCTTTCGAATTATTTGTTGTTCTCCAAGTGTGACGGCATATTGTTGAAACCAAAATATCTACGTTTGGTTTTTGTGTTTTTGTTAATAATTAAATTCTTTAAACTAAGTCGCAAATAAAAAATTATGTTGGTACAGCAGTAACAATTTCCTGGCCATAAATATTTCATATTTATGAATTTTATTGCATTAGGTTTTTAGTTAATTGTTGCTCGTTCAGTTGCATTTATTATCAGTAACAAACGGTTGAATAGATATAATAAAGGATTCCCTGAAGTTCATTCGTACTAAACTAAAATGAAAGTGGAATTTTCTTATTCCTTATGATTTTTGTATTTGTCTTTCATGTCATGATTGCTCTTTTATGATCACATTTCATTAATTTATCCAAAAATTGTATCTAACTTAGTTATCGAACATCAAAATATAATTTGGTTCGCTATGATCGTCGGCAACATTATTATTCTTCGTAAATAGGTTTAACAAATACCTAATAGTAATAATCTGATTAAATCATTGACGACCTTATCTGAACAAGTGGGTAGTTTTTATTTTGTTATCAATTATTTTTAATAACAAACCTGCTTGCCATTATACAAAAAAAAATATAGAAATCTCATTGATATTTAATTAAACGTTTTTGACAACAAGGATGAAAGTATTATTTCAACTTCATCTTTGCATTATTTCAAACTTTATTTTGTTAATTTACAGATATATTGAAAGTTTTACAGCCACCCCCAAAATTGCGACTTCTAATTGAACAAAATTAACCAAATTTAATACACACATTTAGATAGTGATAGAGTACACAATTATTTATTTTTTTTAATTTTTTTTACTGCATATAGCCGGGGCAGTTTTTGTGACTTATCTAGTAGTAACTGTTGTTACTTCACTTATTAAATTTTAACCTAGATCAATGTTTATTTAATGGTCTGTCTAATTCTGTAATCAGAATTATACATATTGACTTAGTTTGTTAAATATTGCGTTTTTTTATTGCAATGAAAATTATTCGTGTGATTTTAGGCATTTGCCAACAAAGAAATCCTTAACACTTTTTTGAAGCTTCTTATTTATAACTTACGTCATAAATGTGCCAGGCTATTTTCCAGTCTTATGTTACCATAACTACCGCTTGTAAATTCTTACCGCATTTACAGATCCTATTGTCGCCTTAATTTGCAACTATCCAAATATGGAGATCATAACTATTTTAAAATCAATTTTCTGATTTCTAACATGAAAGTGCGTTTTATCCACAATCTATTTTTGGTTAGGATTGTTTAATTACAATTCGCGATTTTGGGGTTGACCGTAAAACTTGCCGCAACCAGTACTGTTACGTTGGTTAATATTATGTTATGCAAACTTGAGTTACAAATTTAGATTACGTCACACTTCAAATGTACATTATTAAAATGATGTAACGGCTTTTGGGTATAATACCATCATTAATGGAATATGCAGTTTCAATCAACGTACTAATAGGAAATGGAACTGATATTGATCTACAATGTCAATCAGTACAAACAATGCAACGAAATTACTTATAAACAAAATAACCTATTGTATTGTAATGTGTTATGTAGTATTGCCGATATATGAATATTGAGAGGGAATGTTAGAAATTCAATATTATTTCAATACAATTTGTAGCATGGTAGTTATTCCATTACACATTGATTTTTACTAATAAATTATTTAATATGTAAATATTTGTGTGCAGCTGGCACGGGAACATAAAAGATTAAGGAATATCGTGGTAGGTAATATAATATAAATTGGAAGCCCTTCGTCTTAGAATTGAACAATTGTGCAGTCTTTTGATGATTGTAGAATATTGTCGAAACCTGAAAAGTTTTCTTTCGAATCAGAAACAATGCTACCTTATATTAGATGTTAAAACACATAAATAAAGGGTTTTCCAATAAGAGGTGTTATTTTGAATAGCCCGTTATTTCGGTAGATGTAACTTTTGGAGCTGTAATTTTTTGACATTTGACAAGTAGAAACTACGCCATTAATAAAAATGGAACGATACACGCTTCAACAACGCATTGAAATTATTAAAATTCACTATAAAAATGGTGAAAATTTGGCAGAGACGGTTCGTAAAACTCGAACATTTTTGGGTCGTCGTGAAGCACCTTGTCGGACCGCAATACAGAAATTGGTGGAAAAATTCGAGCTGTTGGGACAAGTTAGTGATGTGAAGAATAAAACCCGGCCGATTTTGCTTGTTGACGAAGCCATCCAGGTGGAAATGGCCCTCATCACTCAAGATGATTTTTCGATGGAATTCCGGATCATTTTCATGCATTTCAAGGACCCAATCCGCAAAGATACGACGTTGTTGATGATCGGCCGGCTTGAGTTCTTGTGTTAACTGAACTTTATAAGCCTTAAGACCCAAATCTTTATGAAAAATACGGTGTAATGACGTTTTTGGAATGTCTAATTCCAAAGAACGACGAGGAATGGACAAACCTGGGTTTTCTTCAACACTTTCGGCTACAGCAGCAATATTCTCGGCTGTTCTTGAGCGACGTGCACGGGTTTTATTCTTCACATCACTAACTTGTCCCAACAGCTCGAATTTTTCCACCAATTTCTGTATTGCGGTCCGACAAGGTGCTTCACGACGACCCAAAAATGTTCGAGTTTTACGAACCGTCTCTGCCAAATTTTCACCATTTTTATAGTGAATTTTAATAATTTCAATGCGTTGTTGAAGCGTGTATCGTTCCATTTTTATTAATGGCGTAGTTTCTACTTGTCAAATGTCAAAAAATTACAGCTCCAAAAGTTACATCTACCGAAATAACGGGCTATTCAAAATAACACCTCTTATTGGAAAACCCTTTATTAAAATAAGTAGAATGAAAGAATTGTTCTAAGCTTCACTTAATAGTTGCGTTCGCGGTGAACGTTCAGCACTGGTTCGCATACCGTATGCGCAGTGCAAATAATAATAATCCCGAACAGTGAAACAGTGAAAACAGCAAAACAGTAAACAGTGAAAAGTTTGCTGTTCGCGGAGACGTCAATTCTGTTCGTAGCTTAGGTCGAACTGGTTCAATTAGTCCTAAGAATTTTGCTGGGACGTTTGGTTCTGACATGCGCATTTCTTCATCTGTAGATGATAATTTGAATCGAATTGAATACTTCATTCGAGATTGTACCGTGACGAATAAGTGACAGTACTGTGATTAAAAAGTTTATAAAATATGTCGTTTAGAATTTTTTTCCCGAAATGTCTGACCACTTCAGTTCAAGTGACGAAGGTTTTCAACAACTATTTGTTGGAAGTTGTCGAAGTGGCAAAAACAAGAAAATATTTTGAAAGAACTGTTCGGGGTGTATATATTTCTTTTTCCCCAAAATGGTATCCATAATTTCATATTTCATATTCAAAGTCTCTTCTGCTTCTACCATTCTGTTTCGCATTATTAATATATTTCTTATAATTACGCTCCAACACTTTCCATTTGTTGTCGCAATGAACACCTGCTATTTTAAGATTTGCTTTTAAATGCATTTCCTTTGCTATCCCGTCATACATCTTTTTCAAACTTTTAATTTTTAATGTTTCTACTTTATTTCGATATTGTTTATATAGATCTAAAAATAACAGTATAGTTTGATAAGTCCATTTGAAAGTTTCATATTCTTCTTCCATCACTTCACCTAATAATTCTAATAATTTACATTTGCTCTACAGGTGTAATTAAATTTAATTGACCTCTTTGATTCGACATATTTTCAAAATCTTTTACAGTTCCAGTCACTGTCAACGTGTATACAAATTGAACTAAATAAATTATGGTTTCAAAATATACGTTTAAATTTAGGAATCTATATTGCCGTGCTTAAGAAGAACGCAGTAACTTCAAAAACATCGAATCCGCGCGGATGGGTACATGCTGCAGTTTTACTTTGTAATAGAAGGCAAAATTGAAAAAGCAGTAACTATTTTTGCCTTATAAATTATGTACGAATAACTTTTATTTCTTATTTCCACTGTAAAGGTATAGATCACGCCTAGACGAATCTAATGATATCCCAAATTTAATATTTTTTGTAATTACTGCGTTCTCCCTAAGCATGCCAGTATAGAACCGGCGTAAAATAGATTAAAATGTATACGAAACGAACTAAATAAATATGGTGTCAAAATATACGTTTCAATTTATGAATTCTATAGTGAGCATGAAAAAGATTAAAGTGTATACAAATTAGCCTAAATAAATTATGGTGTCAAAATATGCGTTTAAATTTAAGAAATCTGTAAAGTACGCATAAAAAAGGTTAAGATTTGTATATGAAACAGTAGTGTTCGCGGTGTTCCGAACTGGTAACTCTTCGGACATACGTACCAGATATGAGTACTACCTATACGGCATTCATAATTAACCAGTTTTAAAAACTTCACCGCGAACGCAGCTAATACATCATACAACTAATTAATTAATGTATTTGTAAATTATGGTGATTATGCAGAAATTAATAGTTCTTCTGTTTGTTTCAGGTTCATAACCACTTCTGCTTGAAGAATACGATTAGTGAAAAACAGACTATGTGAAAATATTTAAAAATTGCGTAAATGTTTTAATAAAATTATTACTGTATAAATATATTATCATAACGGTCTTCAAATATTCGAGAAATCAGTGTTAATTTGGACGTCACCTTAAACAATTGACCTGATTTGAAGGGATAAACACGACGTATAGAATTCTTCTTTGAATGAGTAAATTCAATGTTAATTATATAAAAGAAACATATCGATTACCCTGGCAGAACAAATCAGGTCTCAATTAAAGCTTGTAACTGTATCTTTGTCGACATGCTTTTGGACCACTTGTACATAAAAATTTGTAAAGTAATTAAAAGATTTTAGTGATGAAAAGTGAAATTAAGGTTGATGTAAGAAACGATTGTATTAGACTAAAATTGTACGTAAGTATGAGCTAAATATTTGTGATAAAATTTCAGTCTATTTAATGTTAATTGATAATAAATTCTTGAATAATTTATTCTATGTTGCTCGTTGTATTCTGTACATAAAGTTTGTAGCTTAAGCTAAAATAAAAACGTAATTTGTAAATCTTATTAATGTTTATAATGTAATGCCCCAAATACCAAACTATCATTCAACAAAAGTTCAATCAAAAATATTGTTGACATCTAAATTATTTTCATATAATAATAATTCCGTGTCCGGTTCAGACCCTCATTTTCCAATAATTAGCGACCGCGATGGCCTTGTCATTTCCAAGAAACAAGTCCTCCATCTTGCAGGGCTGCGCATGCATAGAGCAGATCAAAAGATGATTCGGATCCTGAATTGCACCACAATCGCATCTCACGTCCTCGTTGTCCGGGAGTATTCCCCATCTAGCCATATTCGTTTTGCATTTCAGAACTCCAACTCTCATTCGATTTAAAGTCCTCCACACAAGGTAAGGGCATTGGCTTCCGGAAGCAAGTTCCTCTTTAACCAGTTTCGTATTGTTCTGACCGAGTTCCTCCCTCCACCTCTCAACGCGATTCCGCTCCGGTGGACCCTCCAGTGCCTTGGTTCGAAAAAGAAAACTTTTTCTAGACCTGAGACGCTTGTTCGGTGGTTGATGGCCGTGCAGAGAGTGTCTTGGGACGTATTGTTGCTTTTTCCTTTCAATATCGGCAGCAACCTCGCGTCGGATATGAGGTGGGGCAATTCCAATTATAGGGTAAAGTTTTTGAACAGGGGTGGGTTTAAGGCATCCAGTCACTATCCGTGCGGTCTCATTGACGGCTGTATCGACGTGTTTTGCGTGTTTTGAAGCGTTCCAGACCGGAGCTGCATATTCGGAAGCTGTTATACACAATGCCAGAGCGGATGTTCTCAAGGTTTGTGGATCGGCTCCCCAATGTCTATTTGTTAGTTTCCTAAGAATGTTGTTTCGAGCGCTTACTTTGGCCTTTGTATTTATGCAGTGCTGCTTGAAGCTTAGCGCACGGTCCAGTGTAATGCCTAGGTATTTTGGTGCTTGAAAATGTTGCAACTGGGTTCCACGCCACACAATGTTCAACTCTCTCCTTGCCTGCTTATTGTCGAGATAAAAACCTGCGTCTCGCTAGGATTTGGTCTAAGATGGTTGGAGTCGTAGTAAGCAGACAGTTCCTCCAAAGCCTCTGACAGTTTGGCCTCCACCTCCTCAAAGCTTTTGCCCTGAGCAGCTACGGCTATGTCGTCCGCATAGATGAACCGTCTGGTATTATCCTACAGAGGTTGGTCATTAGTATATATATATTATATAGTGATGGTGCTATCGGTTTCCCTATATCCCCATGCGGTGCTTTTGCAGTTGAAATCACCGAGGATGAAATTTGCGAGCTGGTATTTAAAGTTTGCAGGTTTATGGAAGGCGTTTGGAATGTTAGGTGGCTTATAAATTGAAGTCACACAATACTGCGGCATTTCAACAGTGAGTACCTCAATATCATCCGTATCCGTAAGGGAGGCTGACATGATGTTGGCACCTGACCGAGCAAAGACTGCGCTTCCGTATTGATTATGGGGTCTCTCCAGGATCAGCTCCATTCCCTCCACCTTGGTCCTACATCTGTCGTTGCCCCTGTGAGTTTTCTGTACAAGGAGGACATCGCATATATGCTCCCTACATATTTCTGCCAATAGGACTTCCTTGTCTCCAGTTATTCCCTCTATGTTAATTGAGATCGTCACCATTGGCCTTGAACAAGACCGGTTTGGTGTCTTGGTTCTAGTCATTTTGTCTAAACCGATGTTTGAAGGATTAGCCGTTGAAAGATCAACGTTTCCAGGTGCGCCCGACTGTGTATACGCGGCATTCACAGTCTTGGTGGAGGCTCCTTCAATGCACTGTCACTGTCACTGTCACTGTCATATTATTATGGATAAAGAAACCCCATGTTTAAAAAAACCCATTACTGTAATTGATTTCATTCATAATCTTGATCAAATTCTAGCAATCACCTTCTAGGAAAATATTTTTGGTTTGTTTTTTTCCTCACATTAAAAACGTTTTGCTTGATTGTCACTAACTGCAGTGTTTAGACGCCAAGATATTTAAATTTAAGTTAAATCCGTATTTGTGATCACATGTTCCACATCATTATTTCGAATGACTTGAAATTGTCTTCTCTATCGGTTCCTTACAAATTGTTCTTCATTTAAAAAAAAAACAATTGTTTTATTTTAAGAAGGATCTGTTATTTATAAGGTAGCAAACATCCTATGCTTTATCTATATTCGGCGGGAGTAGCAACATTTCTATTGCAGTCATAGAAAGTTAGATTTTGTAAAAATTTCACTTCTACACTCAGTATTTCTAGTAAGAAGACTATAAACAGCGACTATTCTTTTTAAATCTGAAATATTTATTTACAAATTAGTGCAAATAATGTTACTAAAACAACCCTCGAAACAAATAGTCAGAAACAGAGAACTTTATGTTATTTATTGAAGCTAGACGAACCAGAAATTACGAAAGAAAAATTTTAAAATCGACTTTTGTACTACCAAATGTATTCGACCGAGAGATTGCATTACAGTGGAATGCCTCCTGGCCAACATAATATAGTATTAAAACTTTTACAATTTCTTGTCATGGAATATAAACTAATCAATTATGCTTTAGAAAACTCTTATCGGTTAACATATGTCAACAACATTTCACTACATTTTTTCTCCTTCAGTAAAAGTTCAGTAATAATTAGAAAAAAGTAGATACCTCTTTTTCCAATTCATTTACTGCAAAGGTTTTAATCCAATCATGAGGTGGAGTTTTAATGTTCCTCGAATTGATTTTTCATCAACTGGGTGTGAGGTGGGTCCATCCCGTTTATACAAAAGGCTAAAATACAATTTGTCTAGTAATTTCCGTCTAACGAGAAAACTGAGTATAGTCAAAGCGCCACAAAAAGCAGGTGAATTGTCGATGTCTCAAGATCTGCAATTTGTTGGCCAACCATTGAATCACCATCATTCCTTTCACTTTTACCAGAGCCTGGTGACACTCTAAGAGCCAGTTGCAGAAACGAAGTTAACAGCGGTGTCAGTTAACAGAGCGTTAACTATATCTGCATTGTGCTGGCAAGCCAATCATAGATCTAGTTAACGCTCTGTTAGCTGACACCGCTATTAACTTCGTTTTTGCAACTGGTCCTAAATGTTGTTAGATTATTCTCTCCCCGTTTTGAGTTTGAGTTAGATGTACAGCTTCAGAAAGGGACTTTCCTATTAAAGTTTTCACTTGGTCTGTCCATCTAGTCGACGATCGTTCTCGGGGTATCTGGCCTTCCACTTTCCTTTCTAAGAGGTTATTTATCATTGGCTCGGTTCTTCTGAAAATGTGACCAAAGTAACTAAGCCATATACGATTCATTGTCCTTAACAGTAAGTTGGCACTGGATATTGGGTTCTTGCTGAATCGAGACATTAGTGCGGAGTTAGGTTCATGAGACGCGAAGAACCCTTCAATACACCTACATTAATTTCAAAAGCTTCGATCTTTTTTCTGTCTATTTGTTTAAGCGTCCAAGTTTCGGTAGCGTACATAGCAATTGCAAATATCAGTGCATCTACTAGTCTCAGTTTTTAATTATGATTCCTACTTAATTTGGTTGTTGCCGATTATGCGATTGCTAATATTCACCTTATTTCATTTCTACACTCATTTGTGTTTGTTATTGCAGAGCGCAGATAGAAAAATCTATCTACCACTTCAAATCCAGCCACTTGTCTGACATGTGGGAGATTGTTTCTACTTTTGTCGGCGATCATTAGTTTAGTTTTAGAGGTATTAATGAAAAGCCCATACTCATCGCGAATTCTAATGCCCAATATACAGGTCATCTGCAATTGTTTGTATCTTTGAAAAAGTGATTTTTTTTTAACTTCCTTCAACGGCCGATAAATTTTAAGTTTGTACGATGTGAATTTGTTCTGGACTAAACCCATACAAATATGCACAAGAATGCACAAACAATTTAACTCGAAAGGGATGTTCAACAGTGGGACACGATGCCCCGAAAACTGTTCAGCGTCGCACTGAAATTTGCATTTAAATAGCTTCCTTGATTGGTTAAATATGGAAACAACAATAAATGGAGAAAAAATTATACCACTTACGCCTTGCAGGTGGCATTGTTTTCTTGTTTGAAGACTTAGGAGAAATTAAGTCGATGATGACTGAACCAGCAAAAAAAATTAATCCATCTAAAACGAAATTAATAACAAATTTAATCCCATCATCGAAAAAATTAATAAAGGAACACAACCGAATCAGTTGAAAAGTACATTTATTTGGGACAGAAGATTGGAATAGGAACAGATAAGCAAACTTGTGAATTGAACAGAAGAATTACCCTTCCATGGGTCATATTCGGGTTACTAGGCTCAGTATTTAGAAGAGATATTTTCATTTCACTTAAACCCAAAGTCTCAGATCAATGTATTCTCCGTGTTCTAACTTACGGAGCAGAAACCCTTACCCTTATTCAAAACGCAGTCTTAAAACTAAGCGTAACACAGAGAAAGATGGAGAGGCCAATGCTGGAAATGGATCTGAAGGACGATGAATGTTCTAAAGATATACGAAAAAGAACAGAAGTGTGTGACGTTATAAAATGCATAGCAACACTGAAATTAAATTGAGCAAGACATGTGGCCAAATTTGGGGATGGCATAATGGACCATGGACGGATAAAAGAAATATGTGAAGACCACATACCCCTTATGCAGATGACATAGAAGTGTCTGCAGATAACTGGATGCAGAAAGCACAAGACATAGGGAAGCGGCGTTTGTTGAAGGAGTACGTCAAGATATATACATAAAAGGTTAGGTGATATAAATGATTTTAGTAGAATATGAAGCATGAAGCTTTTTGGTTACATTTCATTATTCAGGTTTCATTTCTTAAAAACTTGTTTTAGGGGACCATCGCGTCGTCGAATCAATACAAGCCTTGTAAATATATTGCATGTTGCTGCTTATTGTTCGGAATTCGTGTTCTTTTAGCTAGAATATTTCGAGTTTTGCAATGTAAACTGTCGCCTTTAGAAATCTCTAAGGAATAGTCAAGAATAGACCATAGAAATTCTTGAAGCATTTAAATGAGAAGCTCTGGAAACATATATTGTATCGCTCTTGCACGATCTGATTTTTGTAACGATGGCATAATATCACAATTCAATATGGCTCCTTATTAAAATTGTCCTGAGTATTCAAAGAAAAAGATCTCAACTCTGTACTACATGCCGCCTCACTCGCTCTACTGCTTTGGGGTTGCGTAGTGTAAACCTATTGTTTATGCAAAAAACACAAAATAGGTTTCAAGTGCTGTACACGAACTGTCCGCACGATTATTTATACGGTTACTACCCTTCACATAGGTTCTGATGATAGTTTTGTGGATAATGGACTACTATCATTTAAGTCTAACAAAACAATGGTAACCATGAAGAAATGAATGCAGATAGATTTTTTGAGAAATGGTTTCCAAGGTTTTGGATAACGCGAAGTTGAAGAAGTTAAAGAAAAGTTGAAAAAATTCCAAATAGCAACATGTGCATGTGCCTTCAGTTTGTATTCACTGTAAACGAAAAAATTAGTTTCAAGTTACAGGTGAACGTTGTGCCGGTTTATTGCTATATGTTTTTATTGGGTACAATGCAAACATATATAATCTAATACTTCTCAGCTTAACAGATTTACACTCAAACGAAACCCAATGTCGTGGCTCTAAATTCAACATATTGTTAAAATATAATTTATTTATGAAGAACTTTGCGTTTATTGTTTTATTGCGTCAACGATCTAACTATATGCCTACGATACTAAACAGATGTAAGTGTGAAAAATTGTATCGTCTAAACAAATTTTGCAAATGAAGTAACGTTTATACGTTTTAATTTTGAAACCGCTGTAATATTGATATTTGAGCATTCAAAGTTAGGTAGCTTAGAGAGGAAGGGATAAAATATTAAATTTAATTCAATTTGAACAATTTCGAACTCTACCGTCCATATTTCAAACGATGCGTTTTTTCGGCATTATGTTCATTTAACAGGGTTACATAAAGTTTGTAGTTTTAAAAATGAATGCAGTCATGTTGTAAATACAATGATTAAATTTCATTTCCCTAACACAACTTTCAATGTCATTTTAAAATTTTCAGTTTCAGTTGTGGTGGTTTTATTAATTATTGACGCTGTGAATATGCGGGTTCCATTAGTAAAACATACATAAAGTTCGACTTTGTAACTTGACAATTGGTTTCGCATGGTAGGTATCCATTTTTACTCGACAACTACATGAGCTTTCTATTAAGCCTCTTAATTATTTAGTTAAAAGTGGTTGAAATAGAAGTTAGAAATTAGACCAGAAAATACAAGACACAAAAGGACTTATATTACTACGACCTTTTGCTTTCAACTGTTAACCCCTGTGAGCAATTACGAACTTCACACTCAAACTTCGCAAGCATTTAATTATTTTAATTACTAGTCCCTGTTTACCAACACAATGTGAACAAATTCTACAGTGCCGACATTCGTACCACATTTCTCGAACACTTTTCAAACTACACTATCAATTTTAAATTACTTCCAAGTAAATTTGGAAATTAAACGCCAACTTAGTATTCAACAGAGGAGAAGAGATGAGCAGAACAAAATACAATAAATTTGAAGTTAAGCAAAATTGGAAGCACAAACTTATTGAACGATTTGTATGTGGATGTAACCAGTACTGGTATTAAAGATTCATGTCTTGGAACCGTTACATCCCTCGAGATATTAGTTCACGTGTAGTAGGCTGCGAAATGCAATCTTAATCAAGAGCCAATAACGCTGCCCAACCCTACTACTTCTAAGAAGTAATTGTTTCCTATGTCAGCTGGGAAAACGAAACCGAAATGAATTTTATTATGTTCTTAACGAGATTGTTTGTATTTGACTGACGTTTGTTGAGGGAGATCGACCCCATGTTTTACCAAGGCACGAATTTAATCTCTTTATTGAAAAATAAAATAGATTTTGTTCTCATTCAAGGCATTATGATTCGATAATTTACATATTTCTGCTTCATTCATCACGTTCAGATGAAAGTACGGCAACGCCCGCGGGGATTTTAATGTTATCAGTAAAGACGAGTGGTCCAATAAAGTTTTAATTTAAAAATAAGTTCGCGAAAAATGTTTTATGTATGCTGTTGAGGAGATGAAGTAAAACTTCAGTTGCATTATGAACTTCAATATTCTCGACCAACTTCTAATGACAATTTTAAATTCATATAAGTGATGAATAATGATAAAAAAATTTCTTATCAAGTTTTTCGACATGATGAAATTTGACTAGGATTATGAAAATTAGTGGGAAAGGAAAACCACCTTCGCTAAATCAATTCAGGGTTGGAAGCTTGAATTACCGCAAAAGGGTAGTATACACTAGACGCAACTACGCAAAATATAACTAATTAATTGGGTTTTCTAGGATTTGTTTCTTTACGCCAACCCGCCGGTTGTAAATTCATTTATACCAAACGAGGGAATAGAATATTAAATTTAAATTAATTTCGATACGTAGTTTTACTGTCATTTTTCAAGTTATTGAAACGTTTCATTTTGCAATTTTTCTGAGAAGGGTGTTCAATGGTGACCAGAAAAAAGCGCACACAAAAAAGCGCACAAGAAAATTGCCCACAAGGAAAAAAACCCACACCGAAAAAGCCTACACTACAAATGGCGCACAAGGAAATATACGCATATTTTATAAATTTTATAATTTTTCCGTAATAATTTTAGTAAATTTACAATGGCGACCATCAAATTTTATAAACATTAATCTTTTTTATCAACAGAAGAGTGCGGACGAATAATATAGGGAACTATATGCCTATTTTATTTATTCACATTTTTATACCGTTACTTTTGTTGTATAATTATTATTATAGCATTGTACCACGAGTTATTTTTAAGTATACATGTTACTGTGAATGATCGAAATTGGCGGATGATTCCCGACATGTCGACATCCACCAAAAACATTTCTAAAAGCCCGAATGATTATTTGCATTATGAATTTTTCGGAGATGGGCCGGTGTATGTCGACATACTCCGATCGATAGTGTTGAATGTTTGAAGTTTTCCCGTAATCAAATTTGTACGACTCGGGCGAAATTTGCACAGATTTTGAGAAATAAGTAGCGTTTTGATTAGTTCAGCAATTCGTCAAAACTTTGAAAACCCGCGTGAAAACAGGTTGGTCTGGTCAGGTTAGGTTAGGTTTTGACTCGAGTTAGATACTTTCCACGCAGGTTCTCAGAGTTTTGACCAGGTTTTATAAGGTTTGACACGGGTGAAATGGGTTTGTTAATGTTTTAATCGTCCAACCTAACCTGACCAGGTTTTATAAGGTTTGACTCGGGTTAGATACCAACAGGTGGGTCAAGTCATGGCTGCATTAACAAGGTTGCACCGTTCGATAGTACATTTTCGTCTGTTCTCTCGCATGACGTCATGGTGGAGAAATAATCTTACATAATACAGTAGAAGCATTGTAAATAATCGCTGCTATCGTCTTATTTTTGATGTTATACTACAGGTAGGTAAAATATATTAGGCCAAGCAACAGAGCAAAATAAATGTCATAATTTGCCATAAATACTACCCGGAAACCGACTGTGCGATTACATAAAGGACAGTTAGTAGATGAATTCAGCATAATTTCCCACTCGAGGACCATAATTTTTAATTTGTTATGAACAATTTACAAGAAAAAATCGTTTTTTTTTTTTAGTTCTTTGCTTGCAAAATGGAAACTAATAAAGCAATCTTAATGTTGTCAATAGACGAATTGTAGAGAATTAAATTACGAAGCGAATGAGAGGTTGAATGACCCGATCTAATAATTAGAACCGGAGAAAACCCGGAAATTTCAGCGTTTTCTTAAAAAATTCACAATTCCCACATTTTTTAATTTTTAGAACTGAACTTTGCACACAGATAGCTATTTATATGCATTTTATGTTTGCAAAACCCTGATTCTGTCGGACTAACGGTTATTGCACAATCACAATTTCAATTTTTTTTTGCGATATTTTCGCGGAGGGCTGCTTGCTCCTGTGGTTGTCCGATTTAAATTTTAAAAACAGAATTGGAAACTAGACATACACAGCAACAAAACGTTCATTTTCGATTTTCCATAAAATGCAGCAAAATAGGTGAAAAACGGTCGTGAATATGAGTCAAAACGGCCGACCCCGCCAAAGTGGTCGAGTAGTGGGGGAAGATCTGCCGCTGAGGGGAAGTTTTTTTATATAGGAATAGAACCGGGCTGCGCTTGTTTGCTGAAGTAATCGGTAAAATAAGTCAAAATTGGCATTAAAGTTCAGTTGAGAAGTTGCTGGGTAAAATAGTATTTCTGGAGTTCTAATACGCACTATAATGTTAATATAATCCACTAAATTAGTAATAATAACACAATTAAAACATCATAATTTATGTAACTATTTACACTACTGATTATAATAATGGATTTTGAATATAATAAGTTTATACTGCATTTTTAAAAATATCGCATACGGGGTGCTTTTAGGGGTAAATTTTTTGTTTAAATTTCTAAATTAGAGCATGTAGCGATAAAGAGTCAATTTTTGGCACTTATTTTTAACCCTGCTAAGATTTCATTACCAAAAAATCAAAATTATACTATAAAGTTCTCCTAAAAAGTAATTTGCACATTAATCCCAAGAGTTCTACGGGAATCAGCTTTGTTGCATAAAATCCTTTATATGCAAAATTTTATGTAGAATAGTTTAGATCCATACAATTGTTTAGTCCGAGTAACAGTTTAAAAAATAAATGATGAAAATTCCAAATCTTTTCGTCTTTGATAAGATTGGGAATTTTTTTGTTTCTTATTCTTAGCCCTACTGTAAATTAATTTCGAACACATTACACCTACTGAATTACTGCTTCTATTTATTTCCGATTTTTTAATTTGCCTAGACTCTAAGGTTCTTCTCCAAAAAGGCGTCATAAAGGGGCGAAGCTAAAGGGCCGGATTCGCATAGACAAACCTTGTTAATTCCGCCATGGGTCAGCTCAGGTTTTATAAGGTTTGACTCGGGTGAGATAGGTTTGCTAATGTTTTAATCGTCCAACCTGACCTGATCAAGTTTTATGAGGTTTGACTCGAGTTAGATACTTTCCACGCGGGTGCCAATAGTGCAATGGCACCCGGTACTTTTTGAATCCCTTAAACCGGTCACTACCCACTAAAATTTCACCCCTTTACACCCATCCTCACCCCGGAACCGCATCTCGGCATTACTTTAGGGTGAGGGCATTATAAAATTCAGAAAATGTGCGTATATTTCCTTGTGCGTATTTTTCGATGTGCGGTCTTTTTTGTGTGCGTATTTTACAATATGCGCTTTTTTCCTTGTGAGCAATTTTCTTGTGCGTTTCTTCCTGTGCGCGGCTTTGGTTGTGCGCTTGCTTTGTGTGCGCTTTTTTCATGGAACCGAGTTCAATACATACCAATACAAATGTAATTGAAAGATCGGATATCAAATTCCTCATACTTTGTTTTATTAGGAGAGTTGTGTATATTTTGCAAGTGGGAGTTTTCTTCGCCGTCGTTGTTGACTAATTTAATATTAAACAGTAAAGTTTCAGTTTCGCAGCTATAACGATGAAATTTCATTATATTTTAAGTGATGCGGTTTGTTGATCACTACTCTATCTCCGAAGTTGCCTGACAAGCGTTTGATCGACAAATTAATTTTATGTATCTGCATATAACTACCAACTACTCTGTTAAAATACAGAAACGTTCAACAGAACCCCTATTCAGTTTTTTTGCCAGACAACTTTTTTTAATATCATACCATAATTAACCTAGTTATTATAAATTGATGGATGCTCAAATTTTGCTAGTTGATAAGATTCCGACAATGAAGGTACGACTGATTCTTCTTTGCAGAGAAAAACGAAAATTAAACTATGGGGTAGTAAAGTATAATTATTTTATCCAACGCCTACAGGTTCCCTTAACAATGTAGATTTCAACAGTTGTATAGGCAATGTTATGCACTAGTGAATTTTGGTTTATCATAACACCGTTAATTAGTTTTAGTTTACATATTTTTTCTATTGTTCAGGTAAAGTACCAATTGTTTGAGTACTTGAAGCAAACCTGTAAACAAGGGGACCTTTTCATTTATTATAAAGTTCTTGATAATTATATCATATTGCATTCCTTATTAATTTATCTCATGTTTAAGATATTAATAGCGACATTGATAAGTTAATTCGTGCCAAGATTGACGATACTTTCTGTAGCCTTTTTTTTGAGACTTTATTGTTAATTAAATAAATGATTTTATAAAGAAACACTTGCTTATCGTTTACAACCGCGCTTAGCAAATATGCACTTAAAATGAGCAACCATTCCTAATGATAACTTTGAGAAGATTATTTGCTTCCATTTCTGAATAAAATTATCTGAATGGACAAACTTAGCTACCTGCGTAACTAACATTCTTGAAATTTCGTATTCATTAGAGAAAGTTCAAATAAAAAGTAGTTTTATACAAAAGAATGCTGAATAAGGATTTCAATAGAGAGATGTTTTTTAACTTTGTGGTGATGCTATTTGCTTGTTTTCGTAATAACAACCGTTCCATATGAGATTTTCGTTAGTGATCATGCACAGTACTTTTTATTGACATTTCTGTGGAACACTTTATGGTGGCACATCCTCAGATATCGATTTCATATAGATAAATCATGTACAAGAAAATCCGTTATTCCGTGATAAGATGAACTTTGAATTTGGTGAATATGCTTCCAGGAACTACTACTATGTAGGTGATTTTTAAGTACTACTTCGTACTTGTGGACATGTTGACATTTCTATGTAATTTATAGGATACTGGTGGACACTGTTCTTTTCTTAGGGTGAAAGTTACTTGTGCAGATTTGTTCTCATTGATCAAATTTTAAGAGCCATGTGTGGCGCAGTTAATTGAAATCGTTGTTTTAGATCGTAACAATTGAACCTCTGTTTTTCTTTTTCGCCTTCCAACACATCGTATCTATTTTATCTAATATTTGACTACGTCAACTCCATTTGGGATAAAATTCCATAAATTTTCGAGTGAATAATGGATATAGCGTAAGTTTACATATTAAAAGGTGTTTCATGTTTTGCACTTCGCCATATTTACAAAGCTGGTTATTATCATTTGTAAGAAAGATCCTACATCTGATTCTATTGAGAATCCCATAGTGTTTTAGGTATTCCACCCCATCTCTACCCCTTAAGCCTTTTCAAACACTTATTAACTTTTCGTGTTGTTTCCTGGTACTGAATTTTAACGTTTCAAATATTGAGGGTAACACCCAGGTGAATCAGTATGCTCAATCAGTGCGTTTTACTTTCTTATCAAGTTTTTTTTTTCATTCTCTTGTTTGGAAATGAAATGCGCAGACTTGGATTTATATGAGTTTTGCTTTAGGTTATGGTTTTAATCGAACTGACATTTTAAAGAAAACTTTTTCAGGTTCCTTAGGCAGAAACAGTCTGTAAAACATGTAAAACTTGTTTTTTCCAATGGAATATTTGGCAATTGGATGCATTGGGGTTGGAGCTATTGTGGTATTTAATGCAATTTGTTTTACCGGACGTACCAAGTTACATGGGACAATAAATTTACGTAGGTACATACCAGATGTCCTCGAACTACTTGTGGTGCCATTTGCCCCAACTTATTGCTAGAGATTGTATGCTTTTGCACAATAATAATAGTACAGACACTGCGTCAATTGTGACTCATTATCTGGAAAAAGTCGATATTGAGATCATGGGTCTCCCCTCCAAGTAGCCAGACTTAAATTCCATTAAACATAATTTTATGTGGGATACAATTGGAAGATGAGTAAAAGTTGGAACCAAACTGCCACAAATACTTGCAACATTGTTACAAACTCTAATAATTGAAAAATGCAACAGCATACCCGACGAATATATTATTCAATTGTGGCTTTTAACTATGCGGACTAGTTATAGGGCTGTTCAGCGGAGTACGGAATAAATAACCAACTACGAAGTGTTTTATTCTAACGTCTCAAAAATAATTTTATAATTTCAATTGAGAAAATAACATTTCGCTTTTCAACAAACTTTAAGATAACACTTATATTTTGAAATATTTTTTATTTACCGATAAATTTTTCTCATGAAACCAAGGCTTGAAGCTACTCCGATTGGAATAACGGCATTATTTCGAAAACTTTCGTCTCGATGGACAAACACTGAAACTAACACAGACTACTAAAACTTAAGATTGGTTGTTCACCAATAGAATCTAGGTAGATGATCTGGATGTTCATTCAACCGAATCTCGTCCTCCTAACCACTTGTTACAGACTGTTCATTTAACTAGCTTTTTAGAATCAGTTTACACCACAAAAAGGTTCTCTTTTTATAAAACCCAGCTTCGGTATCGTAAATAAACAGATAGATCTGATTCGATCATCTTTGGAAGTGACAACAAATTTCGGAGTTACCGGTGGTCATTTTATATATTTTGTTGAATAAAAACAAAACTTTTGTTGATCAAAACATTTCATATATCTCTTGTGCATACATTTTGTATACTATAAAGTAGTTATAAATTATAGTTCTAACTTCCTAATAATCAAATTACGTATGAACTAAAATTTAAAAAAGTTTGAAATAAAATACCCTCAAGGATAACAATAATTTTCAAAAATATCTCTATCGGGCCCATAGTAATCTTCTGTGGTAATGGCAATCGTTAAACATAACTTGTAAATCCCATTAAAACCTGATTTCCATTAAGGATCAACTACAAATCACATTTTAGACTTCTCTTTATTAATATTGCGAAAGAGAATTGCCATATTTGAATTGAGTTTTATACTTTGAATAGATTTTCCGCAGAGTCGGCTCAAGCTACATGGGACAGTTAAATGGTCTAAATGCAATAATTTACTTAGTTTTTGAAACAAAATATTGAAGTTAAACTTAAAAACAAAAGTTTAATCAGAATTTGACAAATTTGATGCCAGATGAAGAAAGCCTGACTTTAATTTTCATTATTACAATTTTGCGTATCACCCCCTCTTGATACATTGGAGACGTTAAGAGTAGCAAAATTCGTTGTCGGGCGACTACGGAAATTAGAACGAGATCCTGTCTTCGATAACAGACTCAACAAATTTATTTCAAATCTTCCACCTGATTGCTGTTATATATTTCTTGGGCGTTCGTGCGAACACTCGATAATAATGATGTTAGGATTTACGTTTCATTTCCATTGCATCCTGGTTTCTATCTGCGTTAGATCTAATGTTTTTGCGGCCGGTAGTATGCAGCACCTTTTTTCTTTTTACGGTCTCATCCACCTCCCCCATTTTACTTTCTGTTATTAGTTATTAGTTATGTTCCCCGGGGAGTCCAAAGGAAAAACGAGTTTTATTGCTGCCGTCTCACGTGAATAGGAAATGGAAATGAATAAATTGGAAATGTATGAATTTTTATTTGATCTGATTTTGTGATAGCTGTCATTCCGTATTACAATTTGATTTTTCCTTTGTAAATTTATTAATTTATTCTATTGAACCGAACTGATCTTACAGGGTGTTGAAATGTTAACTTTAAAAGTTCGCACGTTTATTTGCATAATGAAAATTATAATCAAATAGCAACAACGACGTAGAACAATGGTGTTTATAAAACTGTGCTCTAGGTGTAAGTAAAAGATGAAAATTGAAAGAATATTCTCAATTTTAACAAGATTTAATTTTTCATATAAACTGAACAAAACATTTTTTAAAAGTTAAAATTAATGAAAATAACAAAATTTTATTCATGGGAATTACGTGATACTAAATTATAAACTGAATCATAGCAATTACATTTAATTCAGTTTGAAGGAATAGTATAAAAACTTTATTTTTAACAACGTAACTAAGAAGGTCAAAATTGATTAACACTTCCTGGTAACGAATCGGTGATTCAGTTAATTCAGTTAAATAGAAAAAGATGGGAAGTTACCGTTTTTAGATGCATTGGTGATCAGGAAGAACAAGAAAATAGATGTATACAGGAAGGAAACCAGTACATGTCGCTATATAACCAAAGATTCGAGCCATTGCCAACAACATAAAATGGCTAGTTTTCAATTTATGGTTCATAGACTGCTATCTTTTCCTTTAACGAAACAAAGGTACTGGAAAGTACTTACAACCATTAGGAATATTGCGACAAGTAATGGATTCAATTGTAACATAGTAGACAACATTATACGTAGGAAACAATTCAAATTGTCCATTCAAAATTGTACCACTTTTAGCAGCGATACCGATCCTAAGGTCAGATTTGTTAAAGTTCCTTACGACCCAAGAGTTACAAATGGCCTTGGTGGAATCTTTAACAAATTTGACCTTAAAATAGTTCACAGTAATAACAATAGATCACTAAGTAGTTTGTTGGGTAATCCGAAGGACAAAAACAGTGATAGGGATAAGTCAGGTATTTACCAGATTAGTTGTAGTGATTGTGATTTGGTATATGTTGGGCAAACTAGACGTTCTATCATTACCAGATTCAAAGAGCATATGGCTCATATCAAATACAATAGACCAGAGAAATCTAGTGTTGCCCTGCATGTACTAGAATGCAACCATAGAATAGGTATAGACAATTTAAAATTGGTTAGGGCAGAATCAGATTATAGGAATTTAAATAGTAGGGAAAGTTTGATTATATATAAGAATAGGAAAAAATTATTAAATAGTGATATGGGCCCCATTCCCAATACCCCACTGTATAGATTACTAGATTTGACTAACCATCCGTGAAATTCATTCAAGTGTTAAATTCACGGATGCGTAAATAATAGTATATAAGGATTAGTTTGTAAAATTAGATTTAGTAGATGTACTGAAGATGGTGGCATAGCCACCGAAACGCGTCTATGTGAGTAATTTTATATTATTTTATATAAAATTTTTTGTGATTAAAGGTTCTTGTTTTTATTTTCAGTTAATATGGTACAATACTGTACTCGTCAAAGAAACGTAGCAATCAGGTGTTAAATATGAACCGTCCACGTGATCATTTGTATGGTTGATTGATGTTCAGGGTAGAAACACGTTTTACGCAGGAGATATAAAATCACATCAGTTTATTTTAACTACAAATAAATGCTACGCCAACTTCATTAACACGTTCGCTGCCCTCAACGCGTCTATGCGTTCGGATGGGTTTAAACTTTTTGCCCCCACCGCGTTATCGCGTTATTTTATAACTTGCTTTGTATGGATTCCCACTCGGTATGGCATTGAATACAAGAAAATATTTTTGTCAGAAGCATTACTTAATTAATAAAGCTGTTGTTGCACTTTTTCCAGAGTCCTACCAAAGTGTTAACTTGGTTAATATCGAAGGAAGTATTGATGCGTTATTCAGCCATTTTCGATACAAGGAAGTGAGTAACGTCGCAATTTTCTGTTGAAAGGGTCTTGCACCGAGCTCCGAGAATTATGATATGAGGTGTTATAGCATGTGGGAGTAGGTTTCAGTTGGTGACCATAAACCATAAACACCCAGTGTTACGTTAATAAGGTGCTGGAACCCTATATTCTTCCATATCTTCAGCAGCTCGAAGATCTACTTTTTCAGCAGAATAGTGCTTGTCCCGACGTAGCAAAAACTTTTCTAATTCGGTTCGAAGAGGCCCATGTCAATATCTTGCCATGGCCGCCATATCTCCCGACCTCTCGTCAACTGAATACGTGTGGGACATTATGGGAAAAAAATTGATTAAAGCTGGGTTTATGCAGCTGTTAATTTAATTTAATGTAATTTAAAAAAAGTTTAAACCTATGCTTTCAATAGAAGTGTTTATGCAGTTTAATTTAATTTAATTTAATTTAATTTAAAATAAAACATGACCAACTTTTATCTTAAGAAAATTTACGCATGCGCCCTGTGTTGAAAGTGAACACAACCATGTCAGCTGTATGATCTGTCATCTGTGTCAATTTGTTTACAAGTGATTACATGCATTTTACGTAAAAGGTGGTGAGGTTATGTTTACTTGCATCTAGTTTTCATTTAAATTGAAATAACAAAATGAAAGATTTTCTGTTAATTGGAAATGTTTGACAGAAGTGCACGTGACAGAAGCATTAAAACACTATCCTTTGCGCATGCGTAAATAATATTAAACAATCTGCATAAACGCGTACAGTAAAATTAAATTATATTACATTACATTATCTTACATTACATTAAATTAACAGCTGCATAAACCCGACTTAACTTAGGGAATCCGGCATGACATGCAGGTTGCTTGGGACACCATACCCTAAGAGGACATCGACCACCTACCAAAATCAATTTTACGAAGAAAGAGAGGAAATGAAACTAATAGGGGCACTTCAACACATTATTAATAAAAGTTAATTTTTTTTCTTTTTCTTTGAAATTTTAATCAATTGTTGCCTTTGAATATTTATATGTACGTTTTTGCCAAGTTTGGTTCAAAAATTCGCACTCCTTCTTAGTGTTGCAATTCCCATGTCATTTAGTATACGATGGTGAAAATAACAATAAATAAATGAATTTCAATAGAAACGACACTGAAAAGTGTCACATCGATGTGATAAACGCTATCTAGGATATTATCATCATCATCGTGGTATAGACCCTAGAAGACTTCGTAAACCGCGAGATGCGCAAGAAGGAAAGTAAGGTATCGAAACATCAGGTAATAGGAGAAAACCGGTCTGTGGCATTGCTAGACGAGTTTTGATTTCTACGTCGAAGTGTATGAGATCTTGAGCAAGATATACAATTAAATGGAAACAAACACTAACAGAACAAAAACTATACAATTAACAAAACTCAGTGAAAGCACAATCTCTCACATATTATAGTGGTTCCCAGATTGATTGAAAAAGATGAATAAACAACATCCAGATATTGTTTCTTTCAAGTAAAATAAAGAAAAAAAATCAAAAAATCATGTCACAAATGTTAGTAATTAATGCCCTTAAGATTTCTCGGTATCGAGGACCTGATTTTGTAAAACTTGAATTTTATTAGATTCGTCGTTGCCCTAAATGATAGGCAACCACGGTACCATCTCGCCATAAATAATTTTACACAATGGAACTCGCTCAAGTAGCTATAAATAACTGTCTTGAAACGACTTACATTTACTCGAAACGTAGTTTACAACACTGTCAACACAATATGTATTTGGGTGTTTCGGCTCCTTTATTCTTTTAAATACCAGATGTGTAGCAAAATATTTGTACTGGGATGGAACTTCAACTTCGATGGAATCTAATATAATTTTGGAAGGCTTACGGGGTGTTACAGAGGGGGCGGGGGGTTTTGTTGACTTAAATGGTTTTTGAAACGAACTGATCTAATTGCATGTTATTAGTAAAAGAAAAGAAAAAACCGAAAATTTGTTATGATGTAATTGGCGTTATTTAAATGTTTGTAAACTTTATAGTACCTCTCTGTAGGAATTGCAAATAGGAAAACAATTTTTGTTTTTTATTAATTGATTACTTGAATATTTGCACTTGTACGTTTTCGTGGGTCTATGATTTGAGGTAAAGCCGCTTTTTCAAAATAAACTTTCAAATTTGAAAACAATGTATTGTTCCAAAAGTGGGTGTCCACACAATCAAGTCATTTTTAATGAAGAAAATAAATCGTTGAAACATTATCTAGCAATAAATGTAAAAAGAAAAGAGGCTAGGATCGGGTCAGTTTATATTACAGGCGGTGAGGTAAGTTTCTTGGAATTGCAAATTCCACAGTGCATTGTGTTTTGTTTGTGTCAAATAAAAATTGCTTAAATATTAGGAAATATAGCTTAAACGCAGCCGTTAACTACTTTTTAATTTTTCTTTGTAATTAAAAAAAAATTAAAGAGAAAAAATACGATAAAGTAAAATGTTGCCACAGGTTTGATTATTGTTTTCAATACAATGCATTGAAACAAAAGAAAGAAAGAAAAACGATTGGTGAACGCCCCCGATAAATGATTAATCTACAAGACCAGTAAAATTTTAAAACAAAAAGTTGAAAAATTGGGCATTTTAATTAATAACAAGTTTAATTGACATAATATCAAACTGTAAGTAAGTGGAAGCCGCCCGGATAACGACCTTCTTTTAAAATTTGAAAATGCGACCGTACGGCACAACAAACGAAACCATTGAATTTCAGTCAAGCGCGGCGAGGGAGGAGTCTTACGACGTTTACTGTTGAAACAACCATAGTAGTTCATTTTATTTAGTTTTTTCGCCTATTTCGTTTTACTAACTTAAACTGTTTTTGAAACGAACGGATGCAATTGCATGTTATTATTAAAAGAAAAGAAAAAAAACGAAAATTTGTTGTGTTGTAATTAGTGTTATTTAAATATTGTCATTAGATTGAATAAAACTTAAGTTATACTCTCACATGTATTTATTATTATCCTTTAAATTTGATCGAAATAAAAAACATGAGAATATGACGTTTAAAAGATTATTTTTTAGTGATTTTATTCACCAATCGTTTAGCAGTATTTGGGCACACGTGTTTAATTCTGTCCAATCACAACATTATTATAGTGAGAATTTTCTACTGTAGAAAATTCCCGCGAGAATTATCTGACATCTGTCACCAGTTTTATTTTAAACTGTTAAACTGTATTAATTATGTTGCATTTTTGATTCAAACATTAAAAATAATCTTCTGAATACCACTCGAGAGTGCGAATTAATTAGAAAATAATTCTCCAGTTATTTTTTCAAACTTGTTGCCAGGGAATAGACACGAGAGCCCGTAGGGCTCGAGTGGCTATTCCCTGGCAACAAGTTTTCGAAAATCTGTCCAATTATTTTCAATTTATTCTCACTCTCTTGTGAAAATTTTCTTGCTCGGCAAAACAAAATATTTATTTTTCACATAAAAGAGGGTCTGGCCAGGTATAATTTACACAAAATGTGCACTTTTGCCATTCGTTTCATATACCAAAATTAATTTTCTCTTGCTGCGTCAAGCCACACAGCAGGCCATTATTACTATGAAGTACGGTTGTAAACTATTCTGACATTTTGCTTCAGGCTATATACACCGTGAATCAATTATGATCTACTTCTGAAATTTTCTTAGTTGCAACCAAACATACTAATTCCACTTACCACTTGATACTGCCTTTGATTTAAATTATAAATGGAATCAAAACTGCTTTATTGGCTACAAACGTCAAAATGATAATGTAAGAAATTTAATCAGCAAAATTACGTAAAAGGACTTAAAAACTAACGCAAAAATTGTTCAAAATGCAATCCATTGTGGAGCAAACAAACTTCGACCCGGTTTAAAAACGACCTTTGAACGCGTTGTAATGTTTCTGGTGTTATGGCCATACACCCAGAACAATGGAATGCTAGATGTACTTTTTGATTTTTGAAAAATTAGAGATCTAGTGCTTGTTTCAATTAGTATGTTTGGTTGCGTCTAAGAAAAATTCAGAAGTAGACCATAATTGATTCACGGTGTATTTCTTGGCCAATTCTCGGCACTTTTTTTGATATGAATTTACAAACATTGAAATAATTAAGAAACGGTAGTATATGAAGAAAAACGATATAGTGAGGGCCGCCGATAAATGAGTAAGCTACAAGACCATTAAAATTTTAAAGCAAAATGTTGAAAATTGGAGCCGTACAGCAACACTTGCGACTGGGTGAAATTTGGACATTTTAATTAATAACAAGCTTAATTGACATAATATCAATCTGTAATTAAGTTTATGTCGCCCGGATAGCGTGTACTCGTCGTATAAGATAGCGACCTTCTTTTCAAATTTGAAAATGTGACCGTACGGACAACGTACAAAACCATTGAATTTAGTCAGGGGGCGCCAAGCCACCTTAAGTAAAAATTTTAACGCTTCAACAAAAGATTGATGTTGTTAATATAGTCGAACTTCACTTTAGTGACCTCCTCTATAATGATTTTTTCGCTATAGTGATGTTTTTTATTTTTGCACGTTTTCCATATAAAAATACCTCTATAGTATGATGTTAAGTCTCTATAGTGATGATTCTTTACGAAAGGTTTACCAAAATTCTCGAGGAACGGAATTTTCGGTAATAAAAAATAGAATGGATGTATTAAACATCTGGTTCTTTTCCCAAATTTCGACTACCTGAAAAATCCTTATGGGCGGTCAGACGTTCAATATACATATTGACAATATTCCAGTTTCCTAAATATTATTGAACGTGTGACCTAAAATATTGACGTATTGCCGTCATTGAAACAATTGATCTCGGCGGTATTGACAATATATACAAGGTGTAAACGAAATAAGTACATTAATTTTTGCCAGTAGTAGAACTCGTCGAGATAAGCCCTTTTTTTATGTACCATTTTTTCGAAATCGCATTTTTTAAAATCATTTTTCCCCGCCCCCCACAAATTGACGAGCCTTCTATGAAATGCTCCAACAAATAAAAATAATGACTTTTTATTATTGAAAATTAATTTGTCACTTCTGTCAAGTGAAATCTGAAAAAATGTCTAGATTTACCAATAACGAATTTAGTGATATTGTGTTAACCTATGGTGAGAGCCAAAGGAATGCAGCCTTAGCTCGAAGAATTTACATGAACCGATTTCCGAACCGTCGTCTTCGAAATGTTCGCATATTTGTAAATGTGGTGCAGCATCTTCGAGATCACGGATCTTTTCAGCCTGCAGCTTACGATCGTGGACGGCAGCGTCCAGCTCAAGTTGCAAACATTGAGGAGGCTGTTCTGAACAGTGTCGAGGTTCAACCTGGGCCCAACACAAGAAGGCTAGCAATCCCACATGGAGTATCGCATGCTGCTATTTGGAAAATACTAAAAGAACAGCAATTGTATCTTTATCATGTTCGAAAAGTGCGCGTTGAATAGGACGAAGCAGTCCTGTACCCTGGCCTGCCCGAACGCCGGACTTGAACCCTTGCGACTTCTTTTTGTGGGGGTACATGAAGGATTTAGTATACTCTATATCAATTGATACCATCGAAATGTTGCAAGAACGGGTGGAACTTGCTGCTGCAATGATTCGTAACAACAGAGCCAAAGGGTAGAAGAATCACTTCGTCGGCGTCTTCAAGCATGTGTACAAAACAACGGTGGACACTTTGAACAATTTTTATGATCGTTTTCCTTTATTTTCGTTAGCGCAATTCTCGCGTCAATGTTTAAAAATAAATTTGAAATAAAACTTTTTTTGGTGTTTATTGGTTTATTGTTTAAAATCGACAATAATAGTCGCAACTAATAGTAACCGTTTCATAAGGTAATCTTGTTGATTAGGTAACTTTGCTTCCAGTGGCGTGTAAGAAAATTGTGTAAGATTTTAAAATAATTTTAACTCAAAAACAAAAACGTTTTCAAAAAAAAGTTGTTAGGAAAATTTGTTGGTCTTGAAGAGTTCTATTACCAGTTAAAAGTAATGTACTTATTTCGTTTACACCTTGTATATTGAACGTCTGAACCGCTCATTAGAAGAATTTCTTGCAAATTCCTTACTTATGGAAAAGTACTGTTGTAGAATCAACTTTGAACAAATTTTTTTTATCAATATGTACCTACATGCAATGTAACTATTCAATTACATATGATGAAAATCTGTATTGTTTATTAATAACTGTGTGTATTTCTAAATAAGCAAATATTTTTTCAAACATAATAAATTTTAATTTTTTGTTTCATTTTGAATATCGATTGCTATTTAAAGTAACTGCCAAAACTGTAAAATTATACTTCAATTCTATGTAGTAAAGTTTCTCTATAATGATGTTTTTTCATAGCTTTTCAAACGTCACTATAGAGGAGTTCGACTGTACTTTATTTTACGATCGTATGTAGTGATTACGTGTTGAACACACACTTTCCACTTCTCTTCCCCAATGCTAGTAAGCGAATGCGAGTAACATTCCAAATTTACAGTAACCAATAAAAATTCAAATTCCGCTACGTCACTATATGTGCCTTAAAAAGTTAAAAGGGACCTATCGTCCGAAAAAATCAATTTTTACTTTTTTGGCGATTCTGATAGAAAAAAGTATTCCTTTTAATGAAACAAACTGCAGATTTTTATTTGTATTATTTACTTTACGAATGCACTTTAAAAGAGAACACAAGAACTTAAAAAACGTTAAAAAATCAATAGATGGAAAGAGTTTCCTCGAAATCTTGTTTTCGGACGATAGGTTCCTTTTAACTGTCCAAGGCACACTTATCAACGTTGAATGAATACAAATTTAATTGATGTTTATTTTCTGGTTCACACAACGGTTAAGTAAAAAAAATACAGTATAACAAAGGCATACATACAAAATAAAAAGTGCTCCTAATAAATTTTAAATTTTAAAATTAAATTCGTGTAGAATGTAATTGCTTAAATTGTAAAATCCCACGTGGCATTCAAGTTTCAGGAATTCAAAATTCATCTTGATATAATCAAAGGCGTGTTCTCTGGTGTTAAGAACCTAAAGTAGTTAGCTGATAGTAGAACCACCTCACGAAAATTCTCTTTTGGGGAAATCATCGTAACATGTGTTGCCTACATTTGGAACATGTTGAATGTAAATCCGCAAGTTTATTAAATAAAATAAACCAATAATTTTTTTTAGTGGCCATTTCCGTAATTTTTGTTTCATAAACATCAAAAAGTAAAACATTTACTATTATTACAAAAAAAATTAATTCTATTTATCTATTCTTCATAGGTTGTGTTTTAACCATACCATTTAATTCTTTCCGGGCAATAATTTTTATATTTCAGGTTTTTTGAAACAAGTTAGAAATGGTGGAATACGACACTCACATATTACTGCCTTCTTATATGTTTTTAGAGAAGGCCTTTCAAATTTATCCTTCAAGTCTAACGTGGAATTTCCAAATTTACATTTCAATTCTGATAAAATTGAAAATTACACAATGTATCTTGTTACTTATAAAATGCTTACCTGCATCTTGATTAGATTTAATTATGATGATATCGTCTTTGGATGCTAAAAATAGATGTGAAAATTTTCAATTTGAAAATAATCGTTAAACTTACGGCATAACCATTCCATGTAAGGGCAGCAATCGTCACGTCCGACGTAAAACGGAGCGCAATAATTTTCAATTTCAAAAGAATGTTTTACTTCGATCGCACAAGACTTTGTGGTACAAAACGGAGCCACAAATTTCCTATCAAAACCTTTTTGACAAACACAGTCTATACATTTGTGATTTACTGAACTAAACCGTTGACCTTCAAAATATACATTTCCGTCAACTTCACATGTTTCTACTTCATCAAAAGGTTCTAAGACGATAAAGTTAATGTTGGTATTTGATTCAAAACTTACGGCAACTTACGACATGCTTGACCAACAGCACAACACTTGTTCAACTCGTACTTCCAGTAACAGTCTGGCTCCAGAATTTGAGGCAAAAGCCATTCGAGGCAACCAAGTGCTCCACAACGAAAATCAGTTCTACAAATTAACAAATTAAATCAATTTATTATGCAAATTTTGCGGTAACGAAACCTTTCACGACCGATCTTTTCCTTGCATTTGCAATGAGTATGGCAATTGCTATATATATCTTCACGTTTCAATATTTGACCTTTTCCATATAATTCACCGTTGAAATGACACTGATCTTTCGGGCCGTTATCAATGTGCGAACAATCAAATTGTTCTGGACAGCAATCGAATGGAGAACTGTAGATCGGCTTACATTTTAAATCTTCATAAATTCTTATCGGCTCATTACAACCACCGGAACACTCTCCTACAGAAGTATTATGTTAAGAACATAATTTTTGTATTACAAATATTCAGAAATGTTTATAAAGGTGACAACTTACCATTAATACAAACAAATAATTGAAATACTGTAATTAGAAGGAAAGTGCGGTTCATGATGTTGAGGTCTAGTTATAAAATGAAATGACTTCATGGCTTGTGCTAAATATGTTATATGAATTTTTAGGGAGTTATTTATAGGAAATGAATGTGAGCGCAAACAAATTTATAGGATTGTAGGAAAATGAAATTGGTTCATCTTTAATTAGAAACCTTTTACAATCTTTTTGTTTTATTACTTTTAACTTGTCAAAAAATTTATGACACTTTTAACTGCACATGAACATACATACATTTCATAAACACAAATAGCAAGTCATAATTTACATACACGTGTCCCAAAAATGGCGGACTAACGGTACATGATTAGATAAATCCAATGTAGATTCGCGAAAAATGTTAAAAAATTCTATCGAGCTCATTTCTTGCACTAAAGACTTTCGAATGTCTCACTGTGAGAAGTTAATATCATCAAATTGAAAGTACACTTTGTTGTTAAATTTATTTTAATTGTTCGTTATTAATCAGTTTACGTTCTGTAAGAAATGGTAACAACTTATGTTGAGTAATAAAGAAACTAATTCTCTTCGAAAATTCTCTGAAAACATGACGGCAACACTGCTGTGTAGCAAAGCATCTTTTTTAGTAACTGAGAAACGTCGTTTTACAAAAATACATTCAAAACTTCATTGTTTTATTATTCACTAGCTGTGACCCGACAGACGTTGTCCTGTCCAAATTTCAATTAAAAGCACTTTAATTTTTTCCAAATTTTTCCAAATTTTTTATTTAAATAGGTAATTGTACATTCAACATTTCTAGCTTAAACGGTATGAGCTGTGCGTTGATCATCAGTCAGTCAACTTTTCTTTATATATATAGATTTAATAATTACATCGACCATCTTCTGTGTTATGAGAATCGTGATGAAATGCCTGGAGATCATTTAGAAGAGCTCGAAGAGGTGTACACAACTTTGAAGCCTCAATGAGGTGCGCTATTAGCAACAACAATGCAGACAGATATGCTGCGATTAAAAAGAAGGGCCCCACTCGTGATTCTCACCAAGAATTTGTACTCTAAGAACGCCATGTCGATTGCAACAAAAGTCGCCATCCAAATGAAAGCAGTGTTTTCTCTTTTTTTTACTGAAGACGATAGTGGAACCAAAATTTTAATTTTTTTAATTTTTTTAAAAATATTTTAAATCCAACTGCAGCGCAGTGGTTCATTTTTTTTACTTTTGTACGTAGATTTCTTCTTTTGTGCAAATACGGTCTGGAACATCAACAACATGCCAGTGAATCAGTAGCCAGTGTAAATGCGTTTCTTCCATATTGTTTCTTCTTCGTTGCACCAATTGATTTGATACCGTTGCAGAAAGAAGAAAATAGAAATATAGTGGACTGTATCAATCGAAAATAAAGAGTTCAAATTGAACCTCGACTGCATCTCATGAATATGAAAAATGCAATGTATATTTATAACAAAAAAAAAAACACTAATACCACATTGGTTACAAAGAAATAAAAAATAGTGTAAAAAAGAGATTAAATAGTAACTTGATAAATAAAAAGTCGTAAACATACCCCCAGCCTTGAAAGATTAGTGCTTTCAAAGACTTTACAAATAGGGAACATATGTATATTAAAAACATTACTAAACAAATGCTAAAAATATTAAAAATATAAATAAAACTGATATTCCGCTTCATTCGAAACTCAGCTGGTTCTGCATCCTTTACTTCCAGGTCCGAGGTGTGATTGTTCTATTACTTCTGTTGCTGCAGCTCAGACAAAATATTCTTTGCTTCATTGTCTTCACATGCCTTCGTATAATTGTTGACATAATGATAATGAAGAAATATGAATTTAATTTAAGATATGATCTGAAAAGGATGTTAAAAAATGATCGACGAAAAAATGACCAGGAATTATTATTATTGAAGATCGTTGGGATCTTCAGATAAAGACGAAATGGGATGAGAATTGAGGATAGCCTCAAATTGCATGAGAAAAGTGCACATGAGACCTCATAAGTGAGGATATTATTTCCCAAGACGTGATGACACGTCTTATACTTATAAAAGTTTGAAAAATTAAGGAACAAAAATAAGTCGGTAGCTAAAATAGCTAGACTTTAAATTGTTACCTTTAGCTTGGGAAGCTGGAGTAAAAAGGGCGGTCCATACCACCATAAAATTAAAGATTCTAGCACACGAAAAGCTATTTCCCTTTGAAACCATTTCGACAGGGTTGAATCTAGTAGGAACATGTTTATACGTGGCATATTCAATCATATAAACACGACAGATGAATCTGTCTTAAGAAAACGACGAGAAAATTTTATAATGAGAGCCTTGAGGGTTTGCTTATATAATTTTGATGGAAACACTGCGTCGGATAACTCCATCTTAGGTATAATATTAGGTCGTAAGGAAGTTACCCTTAACTTAGTGCACAAAAGTCTGACATGGATCTTTTATCCTTGTAGCATGAATAAATAATACAAGCACCGTATCCACTGATGGATGCATAAAATAAGACGAAGGATCAATTTGAAATGAGGCCTTCTGGATTGGATGCCTTTGCTAAAGAATGAAGTGATTTGTAATTGACAGATCGGACGCTTTATTAATAACGTACATGAGATGGTCAAATTGGACAGCACATACTAGGCCAAGAGTGCTAGTGTGGTCGTGAGTGCCAAACTCGAAAACGCCTGGCTGCCAATCGCTCTTTGGAATGTCCAACAGAACCTGTGGACGATTCGGAATCCAATTAAATAATTTCAAGCAACTAGCTTCCAAAATATTTGACAATTGTAAACATATTTGACAATTGTAAACATATTAGACGAGCTTGCTGGGTCAAAGCATATGAATTAGTCAGGTCATTCATATTGAAATCCTGCTTCATAATGCTAGACATTTTAGGCAGATAATTTTCGCATTCAATGCCTAATTGAAGTAACGAACGAATGGCCAAAAATGAGGCCGATACAGTACCGTAGGTCACACAGTATTTAAATTATAAACGCGCCAAGATTCAAATGGAACCGTGCGCAACAAGATTCGTTGCAGTGACCTTTGGCAAGGCTCGACTAGAACCTGCCTGCACGTTCTATCAATATCGGACGATATCAAATAGATATACTGCCGAAAGCGAACAGCAATTGTAAATAAATCCTGCTGTTTGGCAGGACCCATAATTTGAACCATATTGAGCAAATGACCACTGTAAGTGGACATTGAACCATTTTTAAAAAGACACTTCAAAGTTTAGTTAATACATCATGATGAGGAACAAATTTGAAGAATCCGACGAATCTGGCATATCAAATGATACGTGACCCAGATCTTCGTAATCCCTCATTAACTTAAAATAAACTTCAAAAGGTACTGGGTTGTCCGTCAAAGATCTTTCTAAAGAAAAGAATCTTTGAACGCAACCTCTCGAAAATAACCAAGGACCTCAGGAGGTCTGGTCTGCTTAAAATGCGCTTCGCAAGAATATTCTTCTTTTGAAAACGCTCGCTTCGTCGGACAGCTTTCAAGTTCCCAGAACCTCACAAGCTGGTCGGAAACTTTTCCTGGACGATTGAAACGGCAACGAACTATAATAAAGGGTTTTCCAATAAGAGGTGTTATTTTGAATAGCCCGTTATTTCGGTAGATGTAACTTTTGGAGCTGTAATTTTTTGACATTTGACAAGTAGAAACTACGCCATTAATAAAAATGGAACGATACACGCTTCAACAACGCATTGAAATTATTAAAAAATAGCGCAATCCATTAACCGTAACTGGTGCTCCAGCCTCATTTTCGAAAAAGTAAGGTCAAATGACGCCGCCGGGCCATAAACCGCACCAAACAGTCACACGTTGAGGATAGAGAGGCTTTTCAACAATAACTCTTGGGTTTTCTGAGCCCCAGATGCGACAATTTTGCTTGTTGACGAAGCCATCCAGGTGGAAATGGGCCTCATCACTCAAGATGATTTTTCGATGGAATTCCGGATCATTTTCATGCATTTCAAGGACCCAATCCGCAAAGATACGACGTTGTTGATGATCGGCCGGCTTGAGTTCTTGTGTTAACTGAACTTTATAAGCCTTAAGACCCAAATCTTTATGCAAAATACGGTGTAATGACGTTTTTGGAATGTCTAATTTCAAAGAACGACGAGGAATGGACAAACCTGGGTTTTCTTCAACACTTTCGGCTACAGCAGCAATATTCTCGGCTGTTCTTGAGCGACGTGCACGGGTTTTATTCTTCACATCACTAACTTGTCCCAACAGCTCGAATTTTTCCACCAATTTCTGTATTGCGGTCCGACAAGGTGCTTCACGACGACCCAAAAATGTTCGAGTTTTACGAACCGTCTCTGCCAAATTTTCACCATTTTTATAGTGAATTTTAATAATTTCAATGCGTTGTTGAAGCGTGTATCGTTCCATTTTTATTAATGGCGTAGTTTCTACTTGTCAAATGTCAAAAAATTACAGCTATAAAAGTTACATCTACCGAAATAACGGGCTATTCAAAATAACACCTCTTATTGGAAAACCCTTTAGTAGAAGGGGCCTTTATACGACCCGCCATTACACAAACAAAAAAAGTCTTCTGCAATCGTAGATGACCGGGACCCAATATTATTTGTTCCGGTTGATTGACAAGAAGATCAGACAAGTGTATATTACTTGGAGTTATGTCTTGATCAACTTGGCAACTGGGAATGTTGCCAGTGATCTTATCGAGATTCAAAAAAGAGAAATTGGACTGTGAACCAGAATCCATAAGATTTTTGATTGATGCTGAACTTCCGGGAGGGTCAAAAATCTGCGCGGAGTCGTTGGGTACCAAAATCTGCTCCTCAATGGTCTGCGAGGGCTCAACTTGTCCTTTCGATGACACGAATCGCTCAGAATGAGTCTACCGTGATATGTCACTAATTAGATCCATTTTTCCGGCAGTGTCAGAATTCTGCACGGGAATGATAGGTGGTAAAATCTGGATATTATTATGACAAATTACTGATATCTTGTGTTGGGGTTCAACTTCTGGCTCTGGCGACACGGATCGCTTCGATTGAGTCGACCGTGATACGCCACCAGTAGAAACTGTCCTTACGGCAGGGTCAAAATTCTGCGCGGGGACGATAGGCAGCAAAATCTGCTTTTCACTACAACAAATCGTTTGTTTGGATTCAGATAGTGATTTTGACGACACGGGTCGCTCAGAATGAGTCGAACGTGGTAAGTCACCAATAGAGATTGTCCTTCCGGCAGGGTCAAAATTCTGCACGGGGACTAAAGGAAGCAAGATCTGTTTCTTGTTACAAGATAATGCTGAATCCGTTTGTTCGGATTCAGTTTGTGGCTTAGACGACACGAATCGCTCCGAATAAGTCGACCGTGGTACGCCACCTATAGAAACTGTCCTTCCGGCAGGGTCAAAATTCTGCACGGGGGGGGGGGGCTAAAGGAAGCATCTGCTTCTTATTATAAGAAAATGCTGAATCAGTTTGTTCGGATTCAGCTTGTGGCTTTGACGACACGAATCGCTCCGAATAAGTCGACCGTGGTACGCCACCTATAAAAAGTGCCATTCCGGCAGAGTCAAAATTCTCCGCAGAACTGGACAGCATGGATCGCTCCGAGTGAGTCGATCGTGATAAGCTAGTCATAAAATGTGCATTTCTTGCAGCTTCATAACTCTTCATGGAGACGATGAGATATGCAGAAACCGTGCCATCGGATTCTTGCTCTATTATAAAATCTGAACCTGCCTTGCATTCTGATTGTTCGCAAGTCGACTTTATCTTGCTTATCAAAATTTCGGCATCGGTCATGATATCAAAAAAATCATTCTCGAACTGAGCAAGTTGAATCTCGTGATCATCGTTATCATCAATGGCAGTGATGTTTGCATGAACCTCCTTGTACTCGGTTAAAAGTGACTCTGAGGAATCTAAACGCCTTTGTAAAGATAAGACAATCTTTGCAGGTTCTATAATTACCTCGAGATTGCCATACAAATCTTGCACACTGTCAAAATACGTTGCAAAATGCGTCAACGTCGCCTTAAGAGCAGCACGCGCTCTCTTAAACTCATTCATAATAAACAAGAAATAACTAACCTCTGCTGAACAAATTCACGAATTACCTTCGCAGGCGAATACGGCACAGCAGAAACCAGCTCGACCAAAAAATCACCGATTTAATATCCGGCTCGTTTGGACCAAAATGTTTCTTCTTCGTTGCACCAATTGATTTGATACCGTCGCAGAAAGAAGAAAATAGAAATATAGTGGACTGTATCAATCGAAAATAAAGAGTTCAAATTGAACCTCGACTGCATCTCATGAATATGAAAAATGCAATGTATATTTATAACAAAAAAACACAAAGAAATAAAAAATAGTGTAAAGAAGAGATTAAATAAAATAAATAAATAAAAAAGTCGTAAACACACATATTGGTTTTATTTTTCAAAGTTCAACTGTTACTTATCACCATTTTGTTTTTGATATTTCGCAACATTATGATTACCGATCCGACTTTCAATTGGAGATTGTGAGGCGGCAATTCGGGCAATTCCAGGGAGTTTACAAATTCTGTTGGATAGTTGACGACATCATCTTGGTTAGTAACAGAATCCACCGATTTGTAAGTCATCAATCCGCCAGCAATTTCATCTTGAATATTGAAACTCAATACGTTGACATCAATGTTTTTCGCAGCCAATATAGCACGTTCACTCAACCAATCATGATTTTTGTGATTTTGGGCTATGTTTGGGAACACCTTTCCAATGAGTTCGGTCTTTGATTTGGTGAATTAGCAAAAATCGATGGGAAATGTAATGCAGCCCGTCGAAATGTCAACGGGGATTTTTCCATTGCCAATGTCCAGTAATTGTTTTGAAAATAATTCTCCAGATTGGTCGTTCTGCAACTCGACACGCATGTTGATACTTAATTTGCGTGTCTTGATGTGTTTCCACAAAACGGACGACTGCAAACATGCATTAAGTTCATCGGCTGACGTTGACCGTGGAATCACTGGCAATGTTTGGCGAAAATCACCTGCCAACAGAATCATCGCACTACCAAACTGGTTATGATTGCTTCGTAGATCTTGCATCGTTCGGTCTAATGCCTCCAAAGACTTTTTATGCGCCATCGTACACTCATTCCAAACGATCAATTTGCATTTGGCCATCGCAGTTCTTTGAAAGGTTGCATGTTGGAGTTTAAGTGATATTCAAATTGAACGGCAACTTGAGTGCTGAATGAGCTGTTCGACCACCTTCCAACAACGTAGCTGCAATTCCTGATGAAGCAAGTGCAAGTGCAATTTCATTCTGCGAGCGAATGGTTGCCAAAATCAACGCGTATGTGTATCGTGATTCAAAAGAAGCTCTGTAGTGTAGAAGCCGAACACAGTGCTGAAGTGATGTGCGTTTCAAAACAATCTAAAGGGTATATCGATTAATTTACTTTAATAGATAAGTAGCTACTTAGCTTAAGATCAAAATATACTAAATAGTTTGTCCATGAGATTAGGATTAATCACGGACACCACAAGTAAGAAAAAAGAAAAATGTGGTATAAACTATTTTTTTTTATTGTTTAACAAAAATATAATTTAACACAATGTATAAAAAGTTATCAACATGATGAATGAAGAGAAGATACAGTGATACCTTGGATAACACACTTAATTTGTTCTTTAACTTCGTTCGAGAACCAAAATGTTCGTAAACCGAAACAATTTTTCCCATTGAAACTAATGCAAATCCAAATTAATCCGTTCGCTCGCTCAGAAACATATTGTGTTTTGACTTTTTATGGATTTATGTGTGTCCACTTGCACCATTATATTTGTGGAACGAAATTACAAGAAGTTTTGAATTAATTTTGATACTTTTAAATTTTTTTAAAGGAATAATGTTTGTGCGTTCGTAAACCGAATTCAAATTTGTTAGGAAATTGTGTTCGTTAACCGAATTGTTCGGTACAGCGGCAATTTGATGTATTCCTACAGGCTGTCTCGTGCACTTTGCATTTTGGTAATTAACCAAAAAACGGCGTTCGTTGCATAGTGACGGGCGAAGAGGAGCATATTTTTTATAGAATTTGTAAAATTTGCCCGTCATGGCAAAACTTCGATCTTGCTTGGTTTTCGTATCCGCTATACAGGGTCTTTCACAACTCGCGCCCTAGAGAAAACTGACATGTGCCGACGACAATAGGTTGCAAGAAAATGCAAACGAAAACCAATTAATGGCTTGCATAAGAGAGTTGTGAAACATCTAAGTTCCACCAATTCCAGAAAGGGAACTCTCAGGTGTTAATGTGAATAAAATCGGTTGCTAAGGTTATAAATTGGCATAATTAAATAATGTCAGAATGACATGCCCGCTAAAGTGTCAATATCAACATGTTAGGTTAAGACAGATGTCATTCAAGATGTCACACTCGCCATCATCTTAATCAAGTTTAGATTTGTTAAATAAAACAACAAATGGCGGTTCTGAAAAGAACCTTTATTATAACGCGTGAACTTATGTTAAAAAGCAGGAGGAATGGTATAGCATAATAATAACAACAGAAACAACATAGCTAAGAGGAATCACGAAACGAGAAATAAATACAATCAGAGCAAGTGATCAAAGTGGCCCCCATTAATTTGCAAGCATAACCGTGCCCGCCGCAACAGACTCCGTTTAGAATTTGTAACCATTTCAGGAGTAATTGTAGCAAAAGCTTCCTGAATGCGACCCCTGAGTTGCTCTTCTGTATCAATAGGGTGCCTGTACACAACATTTTTAACGTGGCCCCAAAGAAAGAAATTCAGAGGATTTAAATCGGGGGACCGTGCAGGCCAGTTTTGTGGACCGCCACGACCTATCCATCGCTCGCAGTATTACCTTGTGATCAGGGTGATTTCTGTCCGGAAAACGTTCGGAACAGACTTTCGCTGCTTCCGTGGCGTTATGACCACATTCTCCAAAAATTATAATCATTTCGAGATAATCAGCGGCTGAATACATGATTATGGGCAGATTAAAACGTTTTGACTTCACTTTATCAAATTTAATTTGACAGTGACATTTTTCAAAAAACCCAGGCACCCACATAATTTTAAAAATTTGCTTTTTTATTATAACCTAGTAACGTAAAATTACGACACACACCTTGAGGGCGCCTGTCTCTGATTGGTTAACTTTAAGATGTCTTTTCTCTAATAGCTACCTTTCAAGTTAGATTTTATTTTCTTTACACACATCTTAATGCCGTCGCGCGTTTCCTCATTTTCCCCAGGGCGCGAGTTGTGAAAGACCCTGTATTTATGATTGCTGCCGAATTTAAATCTTTAATATTGTCTATTTTCATTTGCACTATTTCTTGTTTTCGGCAGGTTCCACTAATTCCAATTGCCAAAATTACCTGGGTAAAGTAAAACGGGTAATTTAGAGGCTATTTAAAAATAATTTACTTCAAACTTACTTTAGATAATAAATATTTATCATCTGGGGCGTTGTTTAAAAATGTATTTATTTCTTCTGTTGTCAAAGTTTTTGATTTTTTCGGTTTATATCCGTCGGATTTTCGTTTTAATAAAGCTCTTAGTTTGGGGTATTGGGCGATGTCCACATTTTCATGAACACACTTTCATTTTGACAGTACTAACAGCACACTGACACTGCATTAACGAAAGTTTTGACTACTTGATTTTTATATGATCAGATACTTTTCTTTCGCGCCCATAGCGGAGTGACGAAACTTTTTTATCTAAATGACATAAATTATTGGGTCGTCTGAAAAATAGTGCTTGCAACTCGTTCGAAAGTGTTATATCGGAGCTCGTTGTGAATTTGGCTTACTCGGCTTTGCTTCGCGGCGCCTCGTATCACCAAATTCACTCCTCGCACGATAAGTGCCACTTTCGCAACTTGTAACGAAAATAACTATAGTACGCAAATTGACCACGTAGAAGATTACCCTGGATATCCTCAACAATCGTTATTATTTTCTTTGTACATTTCCATGAGGCACTGTCAACTAACTCATCAGTGTGTTAATGGATATGGTACTTTTCCAAAAGCACTTGATGATACTTATGAGGTAATCTATACCGAAATATAATTATACTAAATAAATAACCAAACAAGAATTTTTAAGCTTTTGATTGAAATACAGAAATGGACCGAAGATGGGTGGAAACGTAACATAGTTCATTTCAAAAGAAATAATGCGGTTCGACTGCCTATAGATATTTACGTGAATTTTTCACAGAAGTCGCCACCTTGGAACCGCATCCTGGAACACGTCCTTTTGAAAAGGTTACAATAATGATTATAACAAAAAAAATTAATTTTTACAATTTAGAGCCCTTATCATTTGGAAAAATTCTATCCCAATTTGACGCAAGTAAATTTTCCTTGGATGATGGGAAGATTTAATGGAATAATAAAAATCATCGAGTCACCCTATAATGTTAGACTCTGCTTGCGAATTTATTTTACGACAATGGAAATTATTTCTTTCCAATAATTTATTTTAACACAAGCTGATACGTGCTCTGTTAGAATATAAATAAAGCATTTATGAAATGATCTACTTTTGAAAGATGGAAGTACCAAAATACTAAATGCCAAATAGTTAATAGGCAATGAAACAAAACAGTATGAGCACAAATTTTTAACAACTGTTTTAAGACTCTTGGCACTTAGAAATTTTTATTGAAGAGTGAGTATGTACTTGGATCACTGTTTAGTAAATCTCCTAAAATTTCGTTTTATGGTAAATAAGTAATTTTGGAACTTCCAACTCTTGTTTTTTATTACTAATTGGATCATCAGACAATTTTTTACCGGTAGAACTGTAAAATATGAAAATACCCACGTAACACATGTACATGTAATGGACGTACGTTGGACGTACACAAACGGATCACCGGACAGAGACCAAATTGGACGTACCTACATATGGACGTCAGTTTATGGACGTCCAGCGGTGGACGCTTATTGGAGATTTTTGGGACTACAATTGGAATCTTTTCGGACGTTCAATACACGTTCATGTCGTGCCGGTTCGTGGACGTCCATCTACAAAAGCTTATTGGACGTCTTTGGGATTGTAAACGGATTGGTTTTGGAAGTTCACTGGACGTCTTATGTATGTCCATTTTGACTCAAATTATGGACATTAATGGACGTACTTATAAACGTTGTGGGATTAAAAAATTAATAAATAACAAATGGAAAAAGGCATATATTCAAAAATAAATAACCTTAAAAAAATTCTAAATTCAAAAATTGTTACAATAACGATCTTTAACAAATAGAACTAACCATTAACAAATTAAATAACATGAAACTTATTCTTCAAAAATACGCATAAAGAAATATGTAAATTTAAAAATAATTTGCAGTGAACAACTTTACCTATTTAACTTTAACTATTAACAAACTAAATAACTAGAAACTTAACCTTAAAAAATATGCATATTTAAAAATAATTACCATACAGAATTTAACTAATTATTAACAAATTAAACAACTAGAAACTTTGAAAAAAGTCATTTCAAAACAACATCGGTCCTTCGCCAACATTTTCCCATTGCAGCTTTAATGTCCTTTTCGGAGAAACTAAATTTAAACTATCTAAAAAAAGAAAATATTACACACCCCTTTCTTAAAATCATTTTAACTTACCAATATAATCAAAGCTGCAATTACAAAACCCACTTTTAGTCTCCGACCTTGCATAATTCAAATTGCATAATACAAATTCATGTAGATATTATCAAACGGACTTGGGATTTGTTTCGTAAATTCATAATAATATACTATTTCTCCCAATCGGGGCAAAGTGAGTTACCTAAAACGTAAAAAATATTTTAAAAAAACTGAAATACATGGTCATTGTTACTTACGGCAGTCTCCAAAAACTATTCAAACTACAACTGATGAAATAAGTGCACACACACCAAATGCATCGAACAACAGATTAAGGCTGTTTTCGCAGTGATCGTTGAAGGTTTTGTGCATTTTTTTCAGCTATGGTTAACTGCATTGTTTTGAAATTTTGAGAATAAGAGTAGATTATAACAAATAAGATGTCATTGCGGTTCCATTTTCTATTTAATTTGATCCAAATTAATGTAAGAAAATGAAAATCAAGATCATATTTGCAACGATTTCCAGAGAAGGTCGAATTTGAACCTCCGCATGACGTAGTAATGAATATTAGAAATCTATTTGCGCTTTAATTCAAACAGATATGTTTCAAGATAAATCTAAAAAATAGACAACAAGTTAACAAAATCTGAGAGCTGCGGCTGAAATCTTAGTGTGAAACGTGGAACAGTCGAAAGCAAGAGGCGGGACTACCATACCGGCGGCAATTTTACGATAAAGCTTTATCGCTTGAGGAGTAACATTCCGATCTTAGGTATAGTTCTATTCCGATTGTCGCCGTGTTACTGTAATAGTGGTATTGTGAGTCACCGATTCTACGTTCCAAATTTTGGTATTCGAATAGTTACTTGAAAATGTATTCGATTTTGATTTATTGGAATAGCTGAATAGCATATAATTATTCGAATAAATGAACAAAATTTTTGTGATAATTATATAACTTGTAAAGCATTTTATTTATTCGAATAATTAATAATTATAATTACTGAATTTATACATATTCAAATTTTACGAGGTTAATATACAGGTAGCTCTCAGTTTACGCCGCAGTTCCGTTCTTACAAAAGCCAGCGCAAATCGAATCGGCGTAAAGTGAACCCATATTTACAGTGATGTATAGGGTTAGGTTCTACATAAGTGAAGGAGAAGCAAATAATTTTGTTTATTAATACAATATAATGCAAAATACTTACATACAGTGAGCGCCAGCCAAATGGAATAAATGCATTATTGCAATTATTGTGCATATTGAGAAGAAATCCGGCAACACGTCATTTTTAGTCTATCACATGATATCCTGCAAAGTGAAAATTCCATCCCTAGCCTTAACCCCCTTCGAGTGACAGTTGCAACCTCCAAATTTGTAAATGGGAAGGAGGGGCTTGTGATGCCTCATTGGAAAGGTATCTTCATGCTCTATTCAAAAATGTTATGGTTTAAAAATTTATTGTAGAAATGAACAGTAAAAAAAAATTAATCTGTTTAGCGATATTCGTTACCACACACTAAAAAATCAAAAACTAATAGCGTTTGGTTCTGAGAAGACAAGCAAAAACAATTGAAATGTTCATAAGGTGTCATAAAAACCTATCAACATTTTTCGTTAGTTGACAGTGTTAGTTTAGTTTAAAGCGCCGATTGAAAACGCTATTAATTTTTGATTTTTTAGTGCATTGAAATGCAGTTACGTAGTTATTTAATTAAATTAATAAATATGACTACCCCAGTGTTATGAAACAATTTTTAAAAGACAAGCAAAAGTATGGTAATAAAAAAAACATTTCTTGACGCAGTAAAACTTTGTTCGTTCCATTTAATATTGTAAAATTTTTGCACACTTAAATTAGTGTCACTTACTTCGTCGGCTAATCTCTCATAAAATGTTGAACCCTGGATACATCTAGGAATATTACTACAACCGAGTTTCTTTCCGAAGTTCCAGTGAAACAACAAAACGAAACAATTTTAAATCTCGAAAATTTGTAAAGTTGGGGAAAAAATTCGTTATACGGAAATTTTTACTTTGTTATAAGGGGTATAAAATGCATTTAAAACGTCTCCAGGGTGAAGGCTCCCCAAAAAAATTCGCTATACATATAGAGAAGTTCGTTATAGGAAAGTTTGACTGCATTACAAACTTAATTTTTAAAATGTATTTTATGATAAAATAAAGTGAAATGTTTTTATTAAAAAATATTAAGAAAAACAAATAAAATTTCAACGTCGCGGCTCAACACTGAAAGAAAAATCAGTCTAGCATAGGGAGAATCGGTGAATTACCCAATTATGTACAAGTCGAAACGGTGAATTGCACAGCGGCGTTATTGTGAATCGGTGTAAATTGAGCCGCCGTAAACCGAGGGCTACCTGTATGTCATTCCCGGCCCGATCTTATTAGAATAATTTGCATGTATCTTTTAGATAGAAAAGGATGACGAATTTTGTAAAACAATGATGAAGAAGTTACAAGAATTTTATCTGGAAGCTATGGTACCCGTTCTATTGAAAAATTACTGAAAAATATAGTTCTTTATAAATATTTGTTAATTTTTTATATAATAAATTAAATACCTACTAAGGGCAAGAACCATTAATTCTAATCATTGCCGATGGTTTGTAAGTAAGTATACGAATTCGTATTCGTATTCGTATGTACCATCGGCGTGAATGCATATATTATACGTAAACATTCTGTACCATAACAGGAGTAGAGAACTATGACAAGCGTAAGGGGATTATAAACTCAAACTTCAAAAACAGCGCAGCGTTTAAATGGGGCCGTGACAACAACGAAAATGCTAAAAAGCAATTCTAAGCAGAAATGCATCTCAGAATAAAAGATTGTGAAGGTTTTATGGATAAGGAAAATTGGTGTTATTTCCAAGAAATTATTTGTGTACGTTCAAGAAGGTCCGTCCGCAATGACTTGAGTGGCAGATGTCAACAATTGATTCAACCAATAGCGCACAAAGAGCATTCATAAATTAGACTACATAAATGGTACAACATAACGTCAATATTGCATTTTTTTCTTAACGGGTGCGGGGTGTACCAATGGGCTTCCAAAACGTATGTCGGTGAATAAAAATCTCAAGAATAAGCAACATACCCACTGCAAATAAAATTTGTTTCGGCAAACTGCGAAAACAGCCTTAAGGGTAAATAAGTTACTTCAAAGAAGGTTCTTTGACCCGACAGGAGTTAGAATAAAAAAATTCCGACTCCCTCAATAAAATTTCAAGGTTACGGAATATTCACAAAAGACTAACCTCCACCTCTCCAGGATGTGAATAATAGCTGAATTTACTGCTTTAAATTTTTAAATTTAAATATCTTATAATCTATTAATACAATTACCGAATTCAAATTTTTTTCTCAATTTAAGTTGTTCAAAAATCTAATTAATTCACTCCATTTCTTTTAAAAACGAGACAGATCCTTTGTGCAAAATTTCAATTACTTTTTGAAAATACACTACCCCCCCAAATTGATATCAAAATACCGGGCCACTTGGAGTTGTAAGATTGTGTTTTTGTACAACGTAGAATGGGGTTAAATTAATCACTGTGGATTTTAAATTTTCTACAGCGTTTTACTTTACCTACAAAGTTTATTAACGTGATAATTAGTTGTAAACATGTATCACTTAATGATTTGTTGTGAAAAAATTTGATTGTTCGTTTCTAAATTAAATTATAATTAAAATAATTAGTGATCAACTTCATACTTAAAATGGGGTCAATTTGATTAGTGACGGAATCAAACGACTTTTTGATTATTAAACACAATAGAGGCAAATTTTATCAAAACTTTATTTACAGGTAACTGAAACTAAACAAATGTTAGACAAAATTTGAAAAAATTAGCAGTTATAGATTTGTATTCAAAGTTGTATCTCGCATTTTACATACGAATTGCTAAAAAAGCGTTCAATAGTTTAATTAATAATTCACTAGAAAATCCTTATCTCGTAGATCTAATCAGGATATCAAAGCAACGTATTCTTCATAAACTCAAAGTCATAAAGTCATAAAGTAGTGAGTTTAATAATGCTTTTAGTTAAAGTTTAAAATTTTTTGATACATATCGATTCGTTTACGGACTGATCGAATCAAGTACACGAATGTACGTCCAATGGACATCCATGTTGATCCGTTGATGGAAGTCCAGATTAAGTCCATAAATGTACATCCAGTGGACGTCCCATTTATATCCATTGCTGTAATGTACATTTATGGATGAGCTTGGACGTCCATTGGGCGTTCATTATAGATCCGCTTGTGGGTCGTCCATAAATGGATAAGACATGGACCAACATGTACGTCCATTGGACGTCCTGTGTTACCTGGGTGACGCCAACTTGTCCATAGGTGATGCCATGAAATTAGAGGAATCGATAAATCGGAAAGGTATATCGCTTCCATCGATATGTTTTGTAAAGAAAATGTAACGCTCCTTATTCTGAGGCAGAAGGTTAATACGCCCCTCGAAACAGGTCCGTCGTACCCGCTCAGATTATGAAATACCATCGGAATCACACGCGATGGTTGGTACTGTAGATTACACGCATTGTGAGCAGCACATCTATACCGTCCCGTCAGATAGCAGTGATCACGAACCCTATCGGCTAGCAGCGGTCGTTCACAGATGTGGCATTGTGTTGATTTGGTGAATGAATCCTGCTGGGAGGTTGTGAGCGGTTCCATTGGTACCGGTGATTCATAGACACGCTCGAGATTTTCAGCCAACCATTGTAGCTCAGTAGCGAACCATTCAGCAGGTTCTGCGCCGCGATGACTTCGGTAGTACGACCGCGTGTTATCGTAACTACACGCTACGTAGTAGCCAATACTAAATGGTTCGTGTACTTGAACCACTTCGGTTGTGATGGTTGGATCCTGTTACAATACATAAATGATTAAAATCGATTAATTAAATTTTGAAAAACATTTACCTGCTCGGTACGCTTCAGGAAGCACTCACCAGTTCTGTTCGAACTTTCGAAGTGAGCGGACGTTCTATCCTCTATGCGCTTTGAATTGTCAGTCAGTTCTATCGGTCCCTTTTGGGGTCATTTACGGAGTGTACAGTGTGCAGTGTCCGACGAGAAATAAAGATCAGAACATATATTCTTATTATTTTATTCTACTTCATTCCATCGGAATCTAACGGTCCATTGCCCTCGCCGAGACCTCGGGGAAAAAAATGAACGAAATGCCGCTGAGCGAAAACCCGCGATTTCAATACTTCGTGGCCAAAGGCATTTCCGCGGACCTCCTTTGCAAAATCATCGAATACGCAAAGGAAGAATTTATGCGATCCCTAACCGGGGCCCAACGTAAAACGACGAACCCCACGTCGCAAAAGAGCCTCCTACGCGCTCCTCGTCAGGCAGCAAAACGACCAGAGCCCGGGCGAAATTCGCCGCCCCTTGCGTTCCGGTGAAAACCGCGACCCCGTATTCCACTAGCGCCACCTCCACGTGCACGAACGTGGGTCCCACGTGTTTCCACCTTGGTGATGCAGGTTTTACAATTTTATAATTAAACACCAAATTTTACCGCTCGCTGGCACCACACTTTGTTTTTGTGCCACAGTTGCACCAGTAGAACGTGCCAATGTATGTAAAGCACGAAGATGTTTCCGTGATGTGGTTATTAAATGTTATATATGCCCGCTGTCATCACGACGCAGGATGGCCTCTTGTAAAAGTTTTACTATTTTAACACTGTGCTCGATAGCAGACATTTTGTCACGATGTAAATACCACTGTTCATCCTGATAACACACTGTTGAATGTGTGATTTCTGTTAATGCGCGCTTTTATATGGTTGTGTTCGGAACTACTTTCTAATAAGGCTACCAAGGATATTCATAATGACTCATCTTACTAATGAATGGAAAAATTTTCAATTTGTTATCATCACCCGCAATTACTATTTTTGACTATTAACATACAAGACCCAGGTAACACAGGACGTCCAATGGACGTACGTGTTGGTCCATTTCTTATCCACTTATGGACGATCCACAAGCGGATCTATAATGGACGTCCAATGGACGTCCAAGCCCATCCATAAATGTACATTACAGTAATGGATATAAATGGACGTCCATTAGATGTACATTTTAGGACTTAATTTGGACGTCCATCAACGGATCAATATGGATGTCCATTGGACGTACATTCATGGACATAAACGGGCAGTACATAAACGGATCAATATGGACGTCCATTAAACGCACGGCTATGGACTTCATTTGGATCAGCATGAATGTCCATTGGACGTACATTCGTGTACTTGATTTGATCGGTCCATTAACGAATCGACATGTATCAAAAAATTTGAAACTTTAACTAAAAGCATTATTAAACTCAGATATTTTACTGATGATGGAAACGAAACGCACGTAACATTAAGATAAAATAGGTGCGTTTAAAATACCTCAATTAACTTTAATAATTTATATTTTTAATTTTTAATTTGTGAAATAAATGACAAACATGGTCTCTGTGTGATGTAATTTTTAACAACTTTTAACAATTTTTTGACCATTTTTAATGTGTTTAATGTATGTGACAAAGTGTTAAATCTTAAGTGTGTAGTAAAAATTTGTGAAAGAGCAATTACTTATGCAAGTGAAACATGAGTGAAAATGATGGAAATAATAACAAAATGTAAGTAATAACTAAACTCAGTACTTTATAACTTTATGACTTTGACTTTCCGAAGAATACGGTGTTTTGATATCCTGATTAGATCTACGAGATAAAGAGTTTCTAATGAATTATTAATTAAACTTTTGAACGATTTTTAAGTAAGTTGTATGTAAAATGCGAAATACAACTTTTGACACAAATTTATAAATACAATACCGTAGAATGGGGCGAAAGTGATTTCTGGGAATTAAATTGATAACTGAATCAATTGCAAACTTTTTTTAATTTAGTGCTTATCCCACCGCCCTTGCATTTAGCACTTCGAATTTACAGGTAAATAGGTGGATTGATGATCGCACTTGGTTTCAGATCAAAATATTTGGTTAATTGCAATTATAATTCAGTTTAACTCTGCTTTTATAGTAGTCCAGTCAATTTATACACAAAAAAGGCCCAACCTTGCAGAAGGTCGGTGTACAAATTGACTGGGCTCCTATAAAAGCAGTTTGTTAAAGTGCTTTAACTTTTGTATAAACGAAGCACGTGGACAGTTGAAAATTACTCTTGTGAATACATATGCCGTAACCTTGATATTTTATTAGGGTTTGTTTGGAATGTAATTCTTTGTCGCGCCGGTTGGGGCAAAGAATTATCGTCTTTGCAGTAACTTATATACAGGTGAATATGCTGGACATTTGCTTTTAACGCAAATAAATTGTTGGGCCCCAATGACGCCGGTTTCGTCAGAACAAGGACATTTGCGCATCTGGTTTTACCTGGCTTTGGGTAAGGCCATCAAAACTTTCTTATTTTCACCTCTCATACAACAGTTCTTGCAAACACCAGAGATTCAATTTGACCGCCGGACGTTATCATTAACCAATTTTTCATGTGAATTGTTAAGTTTTGTTTGTTACAAATGTGTGTAGTTGAATTTCATTGCAATAGTGGCAACGGGTTAATTTTCGTTGCGGCAAGACTCGTCGGTGAAACCCTTCGACGAATCGACACGAATTTTAATGTACAACATGGAAACTTCATGACTGCCGTAAGTAAAAATGACAATGTATTTAAGTTATTTTTTAAAATATTTTTTACGTGTTTTAGGTAACTCACTTTGCCCCGATTGGGAGAAATAGTTTATTATGAATTTACAAAACAAATCCCAAGTCCGCTTTATAATACTTGATATTAATGTACCTAAATCGTATTATGCAAGGACGGAGAGAAAAAGTGGGTTTTGTAATTGCAGCTTTGATTATATTGGTAAGTTAAAATGATTTTAAAGAAGGTGTGTAATATTTTCTTTTTTTAGAAAGTGTTAAGCTAAGTAAATTTATTTCCTTTGAAGAGGACATTAAAGCTTTAATGGGAAAATGGTGGATAAGGACCGGTGTTGCTTTGAAATGATTTTTTTAATGTTTCTAGTTGTTTAATTAGTTAATAATTAATTAAATTCTGTATGGTAATTATTTTTGAATATTCATATTTTTTAAGGTTAAGTTTCTAGTTATTTAGTTTGTTAATAGTTAAGGTTAAATAGGTAAAGTTGCTCACTGCAAATTGTTTTTGAATTTCGTCGGCTTAATTCGCAAAATGCGTAACTCCACATTTGGTTGAAAATAAAAATTTGATGTTATTCGATTTATATAAATACAGCGCATCTGAAAGAATAGTTCATATCTCCGAAATTGTATTGCTTTTTTATTATCCGCAACTCCAGTAGTCCGCTTACTGTTACATACACCGCACTACATGCTCCTCAAATTTATGCGACTATTGCAGTAATTTAAGTGATTTATTGTATAAGTAAACTGTTACTAGGTAAGCGATACTTTTATTTATTTAATATATTATTTTAATCTTACAGTAATTGTTAAATAATGTGCAAATTCATCACATTTATGAGTATTGGACATACGCGGTTTTCCTATAGTATAGTTTAGTCGCGAACACATTCAGAGTACAGGAGATGCGCATTTTTCCACACATTATAACATAGGGGTATTTTTTTACAGAAGATGCCCCGTGGAATAGATAAAATATTCAGGGCATTGAACGCATTGAACAATTCCAAGGATAGTGCCATTGTCCAAGAAAGTGCAGATAGTAATAGTAATGAAAACATGGAGACAGGCGATGACAGCAACGAAATACTGGATGGCAGCAGTGCAGAAACAGGTAATGAAAACATGGAGACAGGCGATGACAACAACGAAATACTGGATGGCAGCAGTGCAGAAACAGGTAATGAAAACATGGAGACAGGCGATGATAACAACGACCCCGATTTTCAACTAAATCCAGAAGATTGTGGCAGTTCTGAATCGTTTGAAAACATTTCGGATTTGAAAAATGATGAAATAAATGCAGGTGATCCTCAAGACGAAAGCCTAAAAAGAAAGCGGTCTATAAAATACGAAATGGACAAGAATAGATGGGAAAAGAACAACAACAGTTTAGATAGAGAAAAGGGAAAGTCTTATAAAGGAAAGAAAAAGGAGAATGGAAAATGGAGGTATGACTTATTGAAAGAACCAAGATTCATGAAAGGAAGTTGCAATTGTAAGTTAAGTCAAAATAAAAAATCCGCCCTAATGTGCACTAGAATTAGTGAACATGACAGAAGAAAAATTTTCGAAGAGTTCTGGCAATGTACGTGGTGTTTGTTTTTGAAAGATTGATGGAAATAACCATTTTGTACCACCACTTTGTAGCAGCAAAATGCTTGCCACACAAAATATACTCCCTTAAACTTTTTAATTGGGTACCTGAAGAATTGCAAGCTGCAATAACGAAGACTAGAAACATTATCCCTGAATTAAAGATATCTACTATTGGGAAGGAATGATTAAAGATATTGAGAAATAAGTAAAGGAATTTCCTGATTGTCAATCTAAAGGTTACCCACAAAACTTGCAGGATTTTTAAGACCCATTTGAATTTCACAACTTTTTGATAAAGTAGGAGTAGATTTATTAGGTCCTTTTAATAGTAGCAAACGAGGAAACACAATGATAATAGTCACCACCGATTATGCAACAAGGTGGGCTGAAACCAAAGCAAACCAGTAGCGAACTTTTTATTAGAAAAGATTATTACGCGTCATGGGGCGCCTAGGATATTGTTATCAGATAGAAGACAAATATTTAGATCTGAATTAGTGATACAGTTAATGATAGCAGTAGGCATTGAAAGTCTATTCACAAGTGCAAATCATCCGCAATGCAATGGGTTGATCGAGAGATTAAATAAAATCTTGACCGATATGTTAAGTTTAAATACAAATGATCGCAACCAGATTGGAATGAATATGTAGCTTTAGTTACTTTAACAAATAATACTGCAAAATAGGATACCGTACAGGTATCACCATTTTTATTAGTTTATTTATTTTTTTTGCTACTGACACCCTTGGACCAGTGCAGCTTTATTCCAAACGGGGCGCGGACTCAAAAATAACGAAGACGTTAAAATTCTCCTAGACTACCGAAAGTTGGCACGTGCAATCACGTGTGTGTGTAGATAAAAAAATAAATATTTCAATCTTCTATTTTCATTTGTTTTTGCGCTAATCACAAATAACTGGTTGTTTTTGTATATTTTGGGAAACAGAAATATTTCTAATTTACAAATGGAAAAATGACTTATGATGCATTTATGTACACTAATTCGCGCAAAATTTTTATTTGAAACATTTTTTTATATCTCGGGTATTTAAATGAATCAAAATGTTTTTTTCCAAAAAGCCGTTTGCGCAGCGTACTCAAAAACGTGCTTTTTTTAAGTTTAACCCCCATTTTCAACACTTTCCGGAAAGGTCACGAGGTCAAAAACTGGACATTAACATTAGGGGCATTTATAATAAAATATATCAAAAAACCAAACCTGACCAACCTTTTGCAGGGTAACCCCTGTTTTGGTGACATTTTGCTTAGGCTATCTTGCAGAAACTCTATTTCTCGATGTTGTAATTTTAAAAAAAAAAAGATTCATAAACTAGTGGTATATCCGATACAATTTCCATGAGTGGAAATATTCGGTCAAATTATTTGAAACCGTGGTAATAAATGTGTAAATTTGGATGTTTATTGGTCTATTTTGTACAAATGGCAGGTGAATGGAATAGCCAAAAGAATTGATTTTGGTCCATAACCAAACGCAAACTGCAAAATTAACACTAATAATAAAACAGTACGAAGTAGACATCAAGTCAGTGAATGATACAATGAAGTGACCACCAGTAGGATTATAGTTTATTTTATTACTGCAGCTCGTAGTTGTACAATATTGTCGAAGATTTATTTTTTTATTATTCTCCAGTATTGGAAGTTCTTTCCTGTTTTCTGATAACAACTATTTGGTAGTAAAAGTGGAACTTTCTAACCTTTTTAACCACTTAACCCGCAGCGGCGAACGTTTTCTTATGGCAAGTCAACTAAATAATCATATTAATAGATATTTATTTTTTTATTGCAAAATTGGTTTAAATATGTTTATGTATGAACATATTGAACAAGAGTATTTTTAAGAAGCGTGTACATTTGTCAGAAAGCTTTATTACATTTACCAGCCACTGGGTTTATTGCGGTTCGTTTATTATATTCTTTGAACCTTACAGTGTAATTTTTGCTTGAATAATGAAATAGGTTCGCAATGCGACATACTTCACTTTGGGTTGAATGACCTAAATTCACATCGAAATTAACCATATTTTTTATGAACATCACCAAAAACAATTTGTCAAGTAATGTTAAGCGTCTATTGGATTATATTCATACATTGGGTTATATTCATACATCGTTATTTTACATGCTGTCTATCTTACATACTAATCCGACATTTCCCCTTTTCTTTTGTTTTTTGAGGAACCATGAATTTCTTCTATATTTCTTGCCTTCGGGTGTTTCAATTGTATATGACCTAGTTCCTTGTACTTTCTCTATTATCTTCGCCGGTAACCATTCCTTTTTCTGGTTCCTATATAGTACTTCTTCTCCTATTTCTAACTCCTTCCTTTGCTTCGTACCTTTGTCGGCGTTTATCTTCTCTGCCTGCTTAATTTGGTTTAGTTGTTTATTCACATCTTCTATTACCTTTGGTTCTAGCTGCTTCTTGTTCATTGGCATCAAGGTTTGTGTTCTTCGACTCATTAGTCTTTGTACAGGTGAACCTAGATCATCGCGTGGGGTATTGCGATGATGCAGGAGTGCTAAGTACAGGTCAGAATTTTCTTCATTGCACTTGTCTATTAAATTCTTGGCTTCTTGTACATAGCGTTCTGCTAGTCCGTTTGACCGGGAAAATCCAGGGCTCGAGAATCGGTGATGGAATTGCCATTTTTTTTCGAACTTCTGAAATTCTTCCGATGTATACTGCCGCCCATTATCTGTTGAAAGTATGTCTGGAATTCCGTGCATCGCAAACCATTGCTTCAGTACTTTGATGATTGTTTTGCTTTTCAATCTTGGTATCTGCTCAAAGTCAAAGAATCCTGAATAACCATCTGCGATTACTATGTAGTTCTTTCCTTTTAAATGGAATATGTCTGATGCTACATATGACCACGGACGTTCCGCTGCTGTTTGTAATAGTAATGGTTCCTTGATATTATCTCTCTGTTTTTTCTGACAAACTTCACAGTTGTCTACGTAATTTTTTATATCTTTGGTCATCTCATGCCAGAAAACACTTTGTCGTACCAAGCTTAAGGTTCCTTTTAGTGCTTTGTGTCCAAGGTGACTGCATTTTAAGACGGTATTTATCATTTCTCTTGGGATTAACAATCGATCATTCTTGAATAATAATCCTTCATAATATGCTAGTTGCTCCTTATAGGTCCAGTACTTTTGTATTTCTTCTGGTAGTTCTGATTTTCGGTTCGGCCAACCTGTTAGTATTGTTTTTATTAGCAATTGTAATTCTCTGCTATTCACAATGGCTTGTCTAACTTGTTGGGTTCTGTCGGTTGACAGTGGAATTGCTACATGTATTAGCAAGTTATCTGGACTGTTCTCCATTTCTGCCTCCTTTGTATGTTGACAATCTCTACTTAGAGTGTCTGCTATGAATAATTCTACTCCTTTCTTGTACTGTATGATTGGGTTGTATGGTAGTACTTCGAACAGAATCCTCTGTAACCTTGCCGGTGCTTCGTAGATGGATTTCTTGAAGATTGCTTCTAGGGGTTTGTGATCTGATTCTATCACAATTTGTTTTCCCCAGATGTATTCATGAAATTTCTTGCATCCTACGAGTATTGCATAAGCTTCTTTCTCTAACTGGCTGTAGTTTCTTTGAGCTTTTGTTAGAGATTTTGCGCTGTACGCTACTGGGCGGTTTTCTTGCAACAGCACTGCGCCTACCGCGGTGCTGCTCGCGTCAACGGATAGTACTACTGGTATTTTTGGGTTGTAGTAACCTAGGACTGGTGGTTTTTGCAAAACTTCTTTGATTGCTTGTATGGCTTTATCCTGTTGGTCATCCCACATCCAATCATTTTCTTTTTCTAGTAAGCTTCTTAACGGGGTTGTTAGTTCTGCTAGGTTTGGAATGAATTTTGCGAGGTATGTTGCCATGCCTAGGAATCGTTGTAGTTCCTTTACGGTTGTTGGCGTTTTCAATCTGCTTATTGCCTCTACTTTTTCCGGGTCTGGAAGTAAGCCTTGTACTGTTAACAAGTGACCTAGGAATTTAATTTTTTCTTGGGCAAATTTACATTTTTCCTCGTTCAATTTCAAACCTGCTTGCTCGAGTCGCTGTACTGCTTTTTCTGTTGTTTGTTCTAACTCATGTTTTGATGCTGCATGAATCAGTATGTCATCCATTGAGCATTCTACTCCTTTCATATTGTTCAATAAGCTGCACATTATTTGTTGGAACACTTCCGGTGCTGATGCAAGACCGAACGGAAGTCGGCGACATTTGTACCTACCCCAGGGTGTTGCAAATGTAAGGTATTTGGCTGTTCTTTCCGTTACCTTTATTTGCCAAAAACCTTTTCTGCAATCTAACAATGTGAACCACTTCGATCCATGTATACGAGCTGATATTTCTTCTAAGGTTTGCAATGGATATTGCCTTCTTTTGAGATTTTTGTTGAGCTGCGATGGGTCAATACAAATTCTTATTTTGTTGTTTTGCTTGACCACTACCATTGGCGATACTGCTGGTGTTGGGTCATTTATGGGCTCAATTATTCCCATTTTGGTCATCCGATCCAATTCCTGTTTTACTTCGTCTCGGATTGCATGTGGTATTCTGCGTGCCGGACTTATTGTCAGTTTTGGATCGTCAATCAAGTCTATTTCATACTCATATCCTTTTAGGCATCCTATACCTTTAAATATTTCTGCTGGCGGTGTGTACGTTGAATCTAGTCTTTTTATTAGCCCTAAATTTACACATGTGTCCTTGCCCAGTATTGGTTGTACCATTTGATCGACTACTATGAATTTGATTGTTCTGTAGTGATGTTTGGTTTTGATTTTTACTGCGCTCTCGCCTAGAACATTTAGTGCATGGTTAGAGTATGATAATAACTGTTTTACCTTGGATGATTGTAGTTTCAGATTAGCTTCTTCAGCTATTCCTTTGGGAATTACATTGCATTGGGCTCCGGTATCCAGTTTGAATTTTACCTTGCAATCTTTTGGAAGCGTCAGGATTTCGAACCAGTCACCGTTTCCTTCAAGTGCTGAGATGTAGAGAACCTCCTCATCTTCATCCTCGCTGCAGTTTGTTTGTACTGTTTTTACTTCTTTTGCTCTGCACATCTTCTTGAAATGACCTTTCCTGCCGCAACGGTCACACTCTTTCCCATATGCTGGACAAGACCTTTTCCCATGTCTTGTGTCACACCTTCTACAGTCGAAGTCTTCTTTCTTTGTTTGTTTCTCGTTTCTCTTGCCTTTTTTTCTGTATTTCACTGCGTCCACTTGCTGTTCACCGTTCTGTGTGATTGTGTTTAACTGCTTTTTTGCCAGCTCGTTTGCCCTGCAGATGCTTATCGCTTCTTCTAGCTTTAAATTAGCATTTTCTAGCAGTCGTGCTCTTAAACTATTGCAGTTTATTCCACATACGATTCTGTCACTGAGCAGACTTTCCTCCAGTGAACCATAGTTGCAATTTTTTATTTTGCAACGTAGACTTGTTAGAAACTCATCGAATGACTCTTCTTGACTTTGTTGCGCTTTATTGAATATGTAGCGTTCATACGTAACATTTACTTGGGGCACGAAGTGCTTTTCAAACTTGCCTTGTACTGTGACTAAATCGTTTTTTACCTCATCTTCGGTCCAGGTGAATGTGTTAAATATGACTGCCGCCTCTGGGCCTATTGTCGTCATAAATATTGCAACCTGCACTTCCTTCGATTTTTTGGATAAACTTGTAGCTACTGCATACCACTCGAATTGCTGACGCCATGCTTTCCACGTTGTGGCCATGTCCGCGTCGTTGCTGATTATCAGACATTTCGGGGGTCTCAGGGTCACTCCTTCTACTGGCATTGTTCTATTTTTTCACTTTACGCACTTTTCGCACCTTTATTTTCCACGATTCTACGTTTTCTTTTTCACTTGGATTTCGGCACCATGTCAAGTAATGTTAAGCGTCTATTGGATTATATTCATACATTGGGTTATATTCATACATCGTTATTTTACATGCTGTCTATCTTACATACTAATCCGACACAATTGTTTCGCATTTAAAAGGAAAATCAAATTTTGGAATGTCTTTAAATGTTTGTTATATCGCAAATAGTTTCTAAGAATAAAATGTGTTTTTTCTCTTTAACGTTACCTATAAATGTGTCAATCTTTGAGAGAATATTTAGGTGCGAATGTGACTAAAATGAGAAAGTTTCAAAATATTAAAATATCAAATTGATAGTAATGTTTAACAAAATAATTTTATTCATAATTATTATAACTATGTACATGTATATGTATTTATAACTACGTAATGCTGAAATTATAACTTCTGTGGATACTTCAAAATACATACTTTAAACCTACAATTTTAGCAGCTGAATATTTTTATTTGTGTCGAATATTTCCGAATGCGCAGCGAAGTTTCTACCTATCTCGTGTTCATCCTTATTTTCTGCAAGTTACGGAGTGCCGGTGCTGATCACCCAAACAAAGCTGACCTCAAAATGATCTTGAATTTGTCTCATTTTGTTTCCGTTTGGTTTTTGTGGATTCGGGCTGTGGGCAGAAATCTACCAAATTTACCTTGTGCTGAAATCTTATGGTGTTAATTCGGCTGATATGGGGCATCCAATTAGCGACCGGTTGTAATAAATATCTTATGTCGTACAAATAAATGTTGCCGGATTCACCTCTGATTGCCAGACTCAATCCGTCGTTGCTGAGATCGATAGCGATTAGGGCTTCATCAACGTTTCCTTTGAAAATGCATTCGTTGATGTTCCAATTGTAAACGCAGAATTTGCGATCGCCTCCGGCAGTCACCAGCAAGTCGTGGTTGAAGGCCAAGTCCAACCCTCCGATACACGAGGAGGGCTGCATGCGGGTACGAAGGACCCGCTTGATGGTGTTGATGTCCCATATCATAACTTGCCCAGACTCGTTGGTTGACGCCAATAAATTTCGTTCTTCGGGGTGGAACCTCATTGCTCCGATATACGAAGTTTTGGATGCAGGAAACTGACTCATAATTTGGCCATCGACCGAACTGTACAAAACTATGCTCTCACTATTACCAGCTGCGGCCACACATTGATCGTCGCTATTGAAGTAGACAAAATTGATCTTCGAGAGCACGTATTTACAGTCAGTACTGTTTCTATCGTCCCCGGTGTCATAAAGAACCAGTTTTCCGTTGCTGCTTCCAATTGTTACGCGCTTAGTCGAGGTCTTCGGAAAACAGCAAACGGTTGCGTCAGGTATGGTGATCGTGCGCACAACTTCTATGGCTTCTACGTTCTTCACGTTAATGATTTCAACATTGCCGTATTGAGGAACAAAACTTATGTATTTGTGGCGGAATATTCAAACCACAATAGTTAATCGCGCCACCTAGCGGAAAGAGGTAAAGGTAGATAGACGCGGGAGAACGAAACCCCCAGTCTGCAACGAGCTCCGATGTAAAGAGGTTCAATAAAACCAGTATCTTCAATTCGACTCTTTATATTATCTGTGCAATTAAATCCTATAATATTCACATACACCCATATATTTATCAGCTGCGCTCCAAGAAATGCACTGAATCTGGTTTTGCGTTGTTGTCGCATGCACCATTTGGAAGCCATCGTTGGGACAGTGATTAAATGTTAGCTCAACTCCAGCAGAAGCCAACATCTCGAGCGAACTGTTCAACCACGGCCAACTCTAGATGTACAGGCCGGAAGGTGCCATCTGGCAACATTGTACTTTACTCTGCATTCAGTCCTATCCATTCCATCCGTCCTATTACTGCCTACGTCCTATTTTAAAATATGACTTTCTTGATCAAATAACTGACAATTAGGTACCATAATTAAAAAAAACACTTTGGAAATTGGAAAATGTATGTATTACAATAGTCTACAATATTCAGTTTGACTAGGAACTCAAACTCTAACAATCTTAAACTACTTACTGATTCATCTTATAAAAAGTATATTTTCCTCTAAAATGTGAATAAATAAAGTCAGAAATTACAAGAATTTGTTTTTCCGATATGTAGGTACCTACAAATTAATACAATAATGTAAACTAAATGTAAATATAAAACAATTAAAAATTAATTAACAATATTATTTGAAAGTATTTAATTTTCTTTTTTTACATGAATTATCGTGCTTTAAAGATGTAGTTTTATCATTCTTTGTTTTTGCATAATTGTTTAGCAATATATTTGCGAAAACTGAAAGCAACATATTAAATATTTTCACACTTTCAAAACCACAGAAACAAACTTCATCCATTTGAGACTTTAAATTATCATCAAATATAATTTTGGTTAAAATGATTACAATTTGTTTGTGTGAAGTCCTTTGCAAAAATTTGGTTTCACATTCAGGTGAAATTAATTTGTTCATGACGTAAAATGTTAGGCGAGCAATGTTAACAACAAGACTTGTAGGAACGGTCAATCCTCCTCTATTCAATTCTTTAAAATACTTGTCCTCAACACTCTGTTCACTAACAATTAAAGAAGAACATTTAGAGCACCCAAGTTTTGATGCAGTTTTAAAGGCCGCATAGCCTGCGATATATAATAATGAAGACTCGTCAAGTTCTACATCTGAAAAAATAGATTCAAATATAAATTTGAATTCTGTAACATCGACAATTTCAGAACTAATCTCAAAACTGCTATTCTGTTCTTCAAGTAGAATCTTAGAAAATGTTAAAATCGCATATTTTGCAGACTTCAACCCCAATATGCTTTTGATTCTCATTTTTCTTTCCGACTCAAAATTTTGTGTAACAGATATGTTATAATTCCCACCTGAAAGTTGTCTGTAACAGCTAAATTTTTTTTCTAGATTATCAGTTTGAAGTTTGCCCGTTAAAACGTATTCAACATTTAGTGGTTCTAAACTGAATTTAATATAATCAATTAACACACTTGTGCACTGATAGAGAGCTGACCATGTTTCCTGTGGTGACACTGTGGTTTGAACCACTCACGGCTAGTGTTTTCCACTTTTTCAGCCAAACCAAAAAGTTACTTAAAACTGTAAATCTACTATCTTCACAATCAGTGAACGGTTTTTGTAATTCGTTTCTTTTTAGTGTACCTTTATACTTTGATTTTACATTTACTATACTCCACCAGTCTATAAAAATTCTAATAAATTCGTATGTACCTGCACTAGTGACGACGTCAGAGTTACTTTCATATTCAGTTTTTAATGCACAATACGTGGATTCGTCAAAAATATTGCATGCTAATTGTACCTTTTGTCGATCTAAATTTGTTGGATACACAGATTTATAGTTAAGTTTGTATCCTGTTTTCAAAAGAGAATTGGCACATCTGACTCTATAAAACTTTCTAAGATCCAAACATTTAGCTGTTAAAGGAGGTCCACTGATGTTATTAAAATGGGGAAACACAAATGATTTTTCGCCATCTTTCTTATTCAACCAATTGTTTCGAATATTTTTAAAAATATGAACTGAATCAAAAGTTAAAAATGTTGGGAAAGCTGCATCTGGAAAAGAAACTTGGTAATCTACTCTTGATTCTCCTGATTCTAATAATAATTTAAACATGTTGCCGTTAAGCTTGTTGTCTGAAATAATAGCAATTACGTGAAAACCACAATTAGTTAGTAAATTTATAACTTTTTTTGTTAGCTCGTGAAGATCTGATCCAGTCATATTTTTTACAGGATGTAAAGATTTCTTTTAAATTTCCATAAGCTGAGGAAATTAAAAAAGCTTGAACAGTTTTTGCAAAACTCCCTACATTATTTTCAGCAATTCCTCTTAAAACTCCATTTTTGAAATCCAATTTAGAGTCGACATACACTTCATCTAATTGCAATATAACAAATCGTTCAATTGCAGTTAATTTCTTATTAATAATGTTTAGAAAGTGGTTGTTCTGACTCTCAGATTCAGGTGATAACAGGAAAGAAGATGAAATTTGTTGCAAATATTTGACATGTGGCAAAACAAAAAATGACGTTTCTTTTATAGCAGAATAACAGCTTGGAGATTGCAAATAAATCAATAATCAATAAATAAATTGAAGAACTACTTTAAAAATTAATTAAATTGGTTTTTCAGTAAAAATTTTCATTATGTTGTGATACAGTGGAACCTCGTTATTCGGGCACAATTCGTTCATTCGAACAGTCGAATAGCAGATAGTAATTTTTCGCTACAGTAGTTTAAAGCCGTTCCACATTATGAATGCAATAAAGTACATGAAATCAACAAAAATGAAACTGCATTTTATCTACATTGAGTTGGTTTATGGCATTGCACGTGAGAAAGATAGGACTGCTAAATAATAAGGTATTCATACATCAAACAAAAGCAAATTCGATGTTTGATATTTTGTGTTGAAGTTTATTGTAAAACTAGGAATTTCTGAAATTTAATTCGAATTGTGCGAATAGAAAATCGACCGAATATTGCGGTTCAATTGTATTAAATAAATATGATAAATTTATCGTGCAGATAACGTAATCTTAATAACAATCAACCGCCAAGTTAGTTCCTTATTCACTGCAAGCTTTTTGCAACATGGGCGTCGGCCCTTCTCAAAGAATTGAGAGACTATTGAGATTCAACAGGTGTTTGGCCGAGAAACCTGCTGTAATCAAAAAGTTGAAAGAGTGGAACATGGAATTGGCCGCTGATTTGGTGTAATTTGAGGGACGTGTTCTCTCTATGCAGACCATCGTCGGCGGTAATTATCAGACTTATCCATCTGGCCGCGATGCCAATTGGATGCGTGACTTGCGCATCAAGCCGATGTTTTACAGCGTTGAAGTGAAAACTTGGACGGTTATAACACCAACTAGGAGCAAGGGAACGGCTCAGAGTTTTGCGCAGATGATTGTGCGCAACGCGCACGACATGCGGTGGCGTTGTTAGATATTTTTTCTTTTTTATATGTATAACATTAATTATCTGCATCCCATAAACATTTATTAAACATAAATAAATATAACTGAATGTTTCTTTTAGCAGTTTCTTTTAGTTCAATTTTAAAACTAGCCAATTTTTGATCTAAATTGATTTTTCGTATAAAGAACTGAATAATTTACTTAAAATCATACCGCTATAGCTTATCTACTATGGTGGGAACACAAAATTTGAAAACAGTCACACCTCAGGTTGGTATAATTTAACGTTTTTATGCATTCCTTAAACTTAAAAACACTTTATTATTTACAGACACCTTATAGAAGTATTCTAAAGAATCACAGCTCTAAATCTTCCCTGTCAAAGTCAGTGACATTTGATGATGAAAGTGAAAAGGAGAATGATTTAATTACGTTTAGTACTGCAAAAGATATTTGTACATTTGAAAATTGTTTTGAATATTAATATTTGTTTTTTCAGTTGAAACATGTGTTAGGAGGTCAACTCGTCAAATAAGAAAAAAATTATTTTAACCATTACTTATAGTTTTAATGTAGTTTCGAATTTTGGTTTTTGTTATTGACTTCAAGTACAATTAAATGAAAATTGCTAGAAATATTTTATTCCCGACGCCACCAAGAGGCCGGACGACATCTGGGTTAAGAACGAAAAGGAGGTATATGAAGAGCTGTTGAGGAGATACTTTTCCATCAATTCGACAGGAGGGGAGACGGAGCAACACGCGCGAACTAGAAGAGAGAGCGCGCGAACCAAAAGAGAGAGTGCGCAACCATGGGACTGGGACCGGGGTAGAATAATAACAAGCAACGAAGTGCTGGACATCGCGACAGAGGTGGATTCTAACAAAGCGCCAGGCCCGGACGGCATCCCAAGCAGTGCCATTGTCCGGCTGGCGAACACCTGCCTAAGCTGGGTCACAAAGATCTTCGACAAATGCTTGCAGGAGGGCCAGTTCCCAAAAATCTAGAAACAGGCGACGGTGGTCTGGGTCCCCCCAAACCGGCAAGCAAAGGAGTTAGGCCGATCTGCCTGCTCCGGGATTAGAAAAGTAGCTAGACAAGCTAAGTGCAGGCAGGCTTAGCTGCAGGATCGAGGACAGAAAACTATTGTCTGAAAAACAGTATGGCTTAAGGACAGGACAAGGCGGGAGCACTGAACGCACTTGTCTGGGAACTCACCGCCAGAAGGAATAATAAAGAGCTCTGCAAGGTTCGCAGCAACCTGGAAAAGTCAGGGAATTTATGAATTTTATAAAAAAATCAGGAAATCTAGTTTATGTACCTGGAAAAACGTCTGAGACGAGATAAAAAAAGTTTTGACCGGTTTAGTTAACAGCACAAATTACCAGAAAAAGGTCAGGGAAAATACTCGAAAAGAGTCAGGGAAAACCTGGAAAAGTCAGGGAATTTGAATATGCAGAATTACTGTGAACCCTGCTCTGCTATGTCGTAGCGTTGGATATTAAGAATTCATTCAACAACGCTTGGTACCAAGGATGCTCCAGAATTAAGATATGTACGAGAACCATCTGATAAGCAATATATTCTGATGTCTTCTATAAAGTGAGTAATTACATTAACGCACCATTATTTTTCAAAATTAGGATAATTCTCGCTCATTTTTCTTCCGGTGCCGTCGCCAAATGTATAGGTGGAGTTGGCCATTTCCTTCTTTGCGGCATAAACCGCAAAAAAACTTGAATTCCAAACATAAACAAGTCATTACCTAATTCAATTTAATAATAATAACGCTACGTCAGGGGTCACTGTTGGCGAGGCCACACGACAAGACAATAAAAGAGAGAGACACTCAATGCATACTGATTCGCGTTAGTCATATCATTGATGTTGGCTATTTTTGGGCCAACTCTTTAGATGCTGAAACTGAAGAAAATTTACGAGCTATCGAAATCAAGTTGAACACAACGTGATAAATTATCGGATAATATTACCTCCGGTAATACGCTTTAGGAATTTCAGAATACAACCATACCTAAGAGATACGGAGGAGTGGGATGAAGAAAGAAAGAAAAAATTAAGGATATGAAATTGGTTACAGGCCAAAATTCAAAGAGAGGCTGAGATAATAAGAACCCCCCTGAAGGGGGCTTTAAAAGTACGTACCGATAGATTGAAAAAGTAGAGAAAATCGCAAAAAACTTTGACCCAACCCGACACGTTTAAATCCAACCAGTTTATAATCAGAATATCGAGGGGTACCCTTTCGTCGTTTAAATGGCATTTGCACGATAGAAAGCTTCCGTTTTGCTCAACATAATTCAGGAGCACTGGATGGAACGTTTACAATATTTTTGCTATTTATTTAGCTCATAATATTGACGTAGAATTTACTTATTGTTACTAGTTTGATAAAATTCTGTAAAGTTGTAAAATATAAATATAAGTTTTTTATAGAGTATAAATCGTAGATTTTCTATGGCAATTCTATTTTTTCTTTATAAGAAAATGTCTTACACAAAGATGTATGAAAGGTGTGGCTAGGAATAAAAGCTAGATTGACGCCACGTCAGGGATCACTGTTGACGAGGCCACACGACAAGGCAATAACACTAAAGTTTACTATGGAATTCCTTAAGTTCCTGACATATAGACTTTAGCAGCACCAACCAGTCGAAGATGAAGAGGAGGGTGCAGATCAAGCAAGATACGCCGGATAAATCGAAAAAGAAGAAAGCCAAAGAGGATACTTTGTTCTCAAAAAAGACTAAATCGGATTAAATGCAGTTAGAAGAACAAAACATTTGGCCTTTCGAGTTCTTCTTCCTATAACCATATCGGTTTGCAATAGTGCAGTTAGAACAACAAAACAGTTATTATTTTGTAGAAGTTATCAAAAACCAATTATTTTCCAGGATGGGACCTCCTAGCCTATGTACCAAATGCATATTGTGAACAAAACTCGATTCTTCGAACTATAAACGTACAGTCGCAAGCAAAACGTCGACAATTTGGAATGGAAGAAAGACAACGCATGAAACGGGCGCAGAGTGAAGATGAACGAATGGCTAAAGTTATTGTAGATAGTTAAAGACGTAAGTGTGCCCATACGCAGTGTGGCACATTATACGATCAAATCGGATTGTATTACGGAATTCCGACCGGGAAATCCGAGTCTGATGTTAACGATGCGAATCGTTAAAATTGATCAGCTGACAACGATAAATATGTGGGACGAACGTACACCACTATTTACCATTATGCAGAACAGAATAGCTGGCTTAGCGAAAAGCTGGTACAATTATCTGACGTCGACGTCACACTTGGGACGAATGGAAACAATTACTCAAAACCGCGTTTCCTAAGCATTACGTTAAAGAAACTGGCACAGACAAAGTTAGACGAGGAAAATTGGGGCACGTATTACTTTCATAAAATGGAATTAATACGGGCCTGTAAAATAAATGGTCGTGATGTTGTGTTCTAGACACATTACACTTGTTTTTTTTTTAAATTTATTTATTCGGGAGACGTAAAAAACTTTAAACAAAGCACCTGTCGGTCCACCGACTGCCCTGAATTTCGGCAGTTCGTCACAGACGCGTGCCGTTCGGTGTCATTTAAGTAGAGTAGGTAGAAATGGATAATCATTATTGCAGGGTTGTAAAAACCATCCGAAATTATCTACATAAAATAAGACGAGGGATCTGCAAATCACTGAGACTTGCAAGATCGTTTCGAAATGAGAGCCATCTGGCCTGGATGCCTTTGGGAACGAGATTGTCCCAAGATATTTGTTCCAGCCAGAGGTCCTGCAATATGCATTTGGCAATTAGAGTGCAAGGACTCAACATTCCAAGAAGATAAAAAATTTGCGCGACTTCTGAAAGAATAACGCACTTTGTAATTGTCCGATCGAACGCTTCATGAATAGCGTACATGAGGTGGTCAGATTAAAAAGCCTATATTAGGCCAAGAGTGCTAGTGTGGTCGTGAGTGCCAAATTCGAGAATACCTGGACCCCAATCACTCTTTGGAATGTCCGAAAGAACTTGTAGATCATTTGAAATCCACTTACGTAATTTGAAGCAACCGGCCTCCAAAATATTTGACAATTGTGAACATATTTGACGAGCTTGCGTCAAATCATCCGAACCAGTCAGGAGGCAGGTCATCCACGCAGTAATCCCGCTTTATGATGCTAGAAATTTTAGGCAAAGAGTTTTCGCATTCAATGCCTAATTGAAACAACAAACGCATGCACGCATGCATGCACTAGTTTAAACCTCAAAGGTTCGTCATAAAGCAAAAATTCCAAATCTGCAAATCGCAGGGAGTTTATGTTGTTATAGAAAAATTCACGAACTGGTGTAGTTATCGTTTTAAAGCGGATACGTGCAACTGAGTTATGAAGTTAAATATTTCGTACCCGGCAACTGGCTGCCAAAAGCTATTCGAAGTTGTTGATGACCATAAAATTAAGATTTTCTTTGACAAACGCATGGGCTCCGAAGTCCACGCAGACCCATTGAAAGCCGACTGGAAAGGTTAAATTTTCAAAATCACCGAAGGAAACGGACCATCATCTGTGGGACCAGCCCGCAGGTCACCAGAGTAAAAGCAACAGCGAGAAGTTATAAACGCGATCGTCCAACAAGGGAAAATACCACGTCTACGTATTACCGTGGACGGACATTGGGCTTTGGTGGATACCGGTGCATCTCACAATTTTGTCAGTGCCGGAATCTGGTCGAGCCCGATAAAACAAGTCGACGATCGCTTTTTTTTTTAATTTATTCGGGAAACGTAAAAAACTTTAAACAAAGCACCTGTCGGTCCACCGAACAGGTAGAGAGTCAGATTCGCTGACTAAAAAATCGTCTCTAGCCCGGATGTTGTTTGGACTGGAACAGAAAGTATTGAGTAGTAATTACCCTTTACTTTTGACTGAAAGAATATTTGATATAGAGCGAAAATAACGGATAGAGAGAGCCGCGGGGACAGTAATTATTGGAGAATGGACCTTGGACGGCAAGCGCGATCGCGTGGATTTGGCTCGTAGTCCACTGACGCCCGAATCAAGGGATTCGGGTGGACAGTGGCTCGCTGGAAGAATTTTTCGGCGAGGGAGACGATGTGTTCGCGAAGAGATTCGATTTTTAGGTCGCGGAGGATGGTTGTGTTACGAACGAACCAGGGTGCGCTCGCAACCAAACGAAGGGCTTTGTTTTGGACGGCGTAAACCGACGCCATGTAAGAAAGCGGCGCGTATCCCCAGACAGGAATCGCGTATGTGAGAGTAGGCCGGATGATAATCGTTTTGTATAGCAACAGTTTGTTGTCAATGGACAACACACTGTTACGACCGAAGAGAGAGAAAAGTTGAGCTATACGCCCGTAGGCTTTTTATCGGACGTGGTTTACGTGGGGCCTCCCCTAGAGTCTGTTGTCAAGGATGACACCCAGATACTTCGCAGAGGCGTTCCAGTTTGTTGGTTGTTGAAATAAGGTGACGTTGCCTGACGGGCCTTGCCGCCTCTTTGTGAAGAGGACAGCTTGAGTTTTCGCGGGGTTTAATGCAATACGCCATGTCGAGTACCATTCCTCCAGGTTGTCAGCCACGCGCTGAAGGCGACATGCGACAATTTCTGGTTCGGAGCCGCGAGAAAGAAAAGCGGTGTCGTCAGCGTGCTGCGCTAAAATAGCCTCATGCGGAATCGGAACTTCGGGGGAAACGGGTTTAATTTGTGATACCGTGCCGTCAACTTTGACTCTGAATTCTCGTCCTGAAAGATAGGAGCGGATGAGACGCACGAGTGGTAATGGGAAATTGAAACTTATTAATTTGTAAACGAGTCCGTCGTGCCAGACCTTTTCGAACGCTTTTGCGACATCAAAAAAAATAGCTAGCACCTGTGTACTGGCTGCTATTAAATCCTTGAGTGATGTACTCCACGATCCTGAGAACCTGATCGGGAGCAGAGTGTTTGTCGCGGAATCCAAGCTGCTCCGGAGGAATTATGTTGAGTTAATCCAGAGCTTCCTTAATTCTTGTGTATATGCAGGAATCTGCTGCTTTGGCGAGAGTCGAAACGAGGCTGATTGGTCGATAATTATGAGGGAATTTCGGGTCCTGTGGATCGCTACTACTTCTGCTAGTTTCCACCGGGCGGGGAAATGACGCAGTCGTAGCATTGCGTTTGTGATAGCGAGTAGAAAAGCGATTGCTTTTCTCGGAAGGTGTTTGAGGGCTCGATTCGTTATGCCATCATAACCTGGCGCCTTGCGGGGGCGAACTGAGCGGATGTACGTTATCAACTCTTGAAAAGAGACGAAACGAATCGCACCTTCGGCGAGAGTGTTATTACACTTGTGCAACGATGAGAAATTATTCGCAGACGCAGAGGAAGTGCATAGCGGACTGAAGTTGGCCAGCAGCGCTAACGCACAGGTGAAAGCGCGAAGAAACGTTGTTACGGTGCTGTCTACGAATCATTAATTAATTTTCAAATTCGCGCGGAAGTCAATTTCTCTCTCTCGACAAGCGGGGAATCTTAAGGTCGTTGAGGTCAGTGCGCGGAGTTCGTCAAGAATTGAAAGTGCGCGAACATCAAAAAGTGAGCGGAGAACCTGACTGGGTGTGTTGAATGATGGTCACGCGTGGATTCAGCGTCGACAAGTTGAGGTATTCCTAAAGGGAATTCGCAGTGCAAGTAGTGAAAAATATGGTGCCGTAAATATCTGCCGGTCCACCGGGATACCAGCAGTCCAGGCGATCTACACGGATGACTTCTCCAGGACGGGATGATTGAGGAAAAGCCGCCAGCGCATGGAGCCGTGTCGATGTTGTAGTTAAGTTGACCGTATTGATACTTGTCGAATTTGATGCTTCGTGTAATTGAAACATTTCTTGTATTTAATGTTATTCGAGCATCTGTGATGCATTGTTGCAAATTGATGGCTTTCAGCCTCTTGGGTACCCTAACTATTTAATTTAACTTTATCAGTAAATGTAAATTGTTTAATCACTTAACTAGTCAATACACTTGTTATCTTGTTCGTGATTGTTTCTGTAACCCCATTGTCGAGAGAGAGAATTCTGCTTTGTCTCCTCTCGAGATATTTCGACCACCCCAAAGCAGTGGCGCCCTAACAACCTCCGGAGAAGAATGAGAGAACGCTTCCCACATAACCTCGAGGATTAAATTTCAACCTACCCCCTCGCCGACTTGAGCTTAGCCAAGCAAATATATCTACGCGGCCGGGAAACCCGTAGCAACGTCGTAATTCCCTTGTAGGATGGCAGCAACGACAAGTCAGTAGTGAAATTTAGTAAGAATAAATTTACTGTGTCGCCAAAATCGTTGACAGAAACGTGCCATAGTGAAAAACTAAAGTGTAATCGTAAAAATGATTGCGGACCGAAAAGGCGATTTATACTGCCTTGGTGCAACCGCCGACGGACACAGACCCAGCGCAGAAGTTTGGCACAAATGCGTAGGTCACTTGAACTACGAGGACTTAGCGCTTGATGCCAAAGAACGCATCTGAACTCGAACTGGAGGGATCCGCAGACAAAATTTGAAATTGCAATATCTGCACAGCTGCAAAGTTAGTAAGTATGCCGTTCACAACGAGCATACGCCGATCGCTACACCCACTTCAAATCGTACACAGACTTTTGCAGCCCGATGCGCACGCAGTCAATAAGAAGAGCTGGTTGGTTACTTTATGATCCTGACTGACGACCACAGTCGTTGGTAAAAAGTTTATTTTCCCCGCAGCAAAGACGAAGCGGCATCCAAATTTGCCCAATGATTGATTGTGAATAAAATAGTATATACAAACCTCGGCCAAAGTGCCATTCCATGTCTCGAGACTAACTAGTTCACCTCAAGGTCTTTCGGTAAACTATAGTTCTTTCGACAGGACTGCAATGCTTTCCGCCTCGGTATGTAATATGCTTATTGCAACCAAACGATGGACGCCATCCTCAAGGATGCAGGAATTTGCCGGAGGTTAGCAATAGCCCACACGTCTCAACAAAATGGCGTATCTGAGCATAAAAATCGAACACTTCTGGAATCTGATCGCTGTATGATGCTCAAATCAGGCCTTTCGCCAACCTTTTGTGCCGAAACGAAAAACCGGACATCGGATACTTCCGGGTCTTTGGTTGTAAGGCATAATTACTCGACAAAGCCCCAGGTAAGGGAAAATTTGACAAAAAGATGCTCAACTGTATTTTTATAGAATGCTCCAAAACCTCAAAGGTATACCGCGTCTGGATGCCAAGCGAGAGAAGAATCAGAGTCGCCCGAGTTATATCATTGAAAATGTTGAGTTACTTTACATTACGAAGAATAAGTGATTATCTGCATTAGAAATGTATTACGTTAACTGTAATTTGCAGTATAGTAGGCACTTTAGGTAAACAGGAAGTGTTGTACGAGGGACTGCGTAGAACTTCCACAAATGGCTCTCTTGGAAATACTAGCTGCATCGGATTCGTCCAAACTAGATGGTCTAATTTCTCTTCTGCGGGGAAGGGAAAACTGTACCCTTGCTCGCACCACAACTGCCTGCAGTGATCTTTTTCTTTTTACCATGGTTCATATCAAACTGTAACATACAAGAAGATACATTTTAAAATTTTGTTAATTTGATCGAATTCCTCTTTAGCACCGAAGTATCATCGCATTACTGACTGATCCGAGATCTCGATTTTGATTTAAATTGTGCCTTTTTAGTAAACCAAATTGCATTCCATGAATTTGCAACGGTGAAAGCGCGCTCAAATTCCAATTCGGTTTATGAACTACAGTAATTAACTTAAAACAGATACTTTATTCACTTCACGTCGTATACATGACAACAACTATCTTACTAATGAACTACTCTTACTTATGAACTACTCTAACATTCTAGCTACGCTTCATTGGACCTACGCTTCAAACTTACTTCAACAGTGGTGTCTTTTAGCTTTTCTGTGCGACATCACAGAAAAACTTAATGAGCTCAATCGTGGTTTACAGGGTGAAAATAAACTTATTTCGCAGATGGCCAATAAAGTATTTGCCTTTGAAGAAAAATTAAAAATCTATTACGAAGAAATACAGAACCAAGTATTGCATAACTTTCCAACAGTAACGAAAGTCAAGCAAGATGGTATATCTATTTCTCTAGAAAACTATACAATATTTTCAAATTATTTAGCTGCCTTATCCAAGGAATTTGAGAGGAGATTTCAGGATTTACGTTGTATCAAGAATTGTCCGTTTCTTGTAGAAAATCCCTGGCACTTAGAAACAGCAACTATAACACAATTAGCTGCATTGGGATTTGATTATGCAAGGTTACTCGATGAATTTATCGAGTTTAAGAACGATACGTATATGGAAGTTATTTTTAAAGAAAAGAGAGAGGGAAAGGAGTACACCGAATTTTGGAAATTAGTACCTGAAAAATACATGACTGTAAAAAAATGTGCCCACCTGCTACTCACGCTGTTCGCATCAACGTATCTTTGTGAATCGTCGTATTCCAAAATGAAATATGCAAAAAACGTATATAGAAATCGGCTTACTGATTCTCATCTCGATGACCTATTAAGAGTAGCATGTAGCAATCATAAACCCGATTTGTCTAAAATAGTAAACAGTTTGTCTCAATATCAAATACAGTAGAGCGTCGATTATCCGAACTAATTGGGACCGACTACCGTTCATATAATCGAAAATTCGGATGACCGAACAGTCATAGTTTATGATGGAGGGGAAAGCACTAAAACGCTCAAAATGATAGAATATAAACATATATTGAACAACAAATAATATTTCAATCACATTATGTACATTTATGTACTTTATAAATGGATTCTATATATCTTTCAAAAAAAATCGACGATTTTCTTCTGTTTTACGAAGGCAGTTCGTTTTTGCGAGGCCAAATCACGCAATCGTTTGAGAAGAAGTAGTTGCGTTGGGCAACATTCCGGCTGCTTTTCATACCACTCCATCGCTGTCTCAAGAGCCTCAAACGCCTCACCGTGAGAAGGCTTGTTCGGTGCGTCCGTACTTTCGTCGCTGTCATTATCCTCGTGTAGAACTGAAGATACGATTTGGTTGTCGGTTAGAATTTGATAGCCCGGATCATCGGCGTCATCGTTTAGCCAATTTTCGGCGTCTTCATGGTTACAATCCGCAAACCCTGGGATAACGTGGAAGAGTTCGACAAGTTCATTCGCGCTACCTTCCTCGGTACTGGAATTGTCGTTTTCTATTTCATTCGGCGTTTCTTCTGAAGCTGGCCACAGTTTGTTCCAAGCGTTTTTCAAATTTTCTTCCGTTAGCGACGCCCACACATCAGCCAGCATATAGCAGCAATGTTTCAAATTCAGCGATTTCGCAAATGCAACAACACTGTCCCCCGTGCCTTCTTCGGCCAGAAACAGTCTTCGAATGATTTGTTTCCTGTACAGCCTCTTCACTTTTTCGATAACCCCTTGATCCATGGGCTGAATCAACGATGTTACGTTCGGCGGAAGAAACCTTACCTCGAAGTCTGGATCGAGAGCGTTTAATACTTCGGCGGAAGGATGAGACGGCGCGTTGTCTAACAACAGTAACACTTTGCCAGTCTTGCGCTGAGCCTTGCGCCACTCTTTCACGTTCTTTATGAAATCATTTCTGTACCAATCGCAAAACAATCTCGAATCCATCCAAGCACTTTTCTGGGCTCTGTAGGTCACAGGCAAGCGGGTTACATTTTTGAAACACCGTGGCTTCTTCGATTTTCCGATAAGCAGTAACTGCAATCTATGAGTGCCGGCTGCATTAGCACACATCATAGCCGTTATGCGTTCCTTAGACACCTTGAACCCTGGTGCTGCTTTTTCACGTTGCGACGCGAGGGATCTTTGGGGTAGCGACCTCCAATTCAGTCCAGTCTCATCTGCATTGTAAACGTCGTCTCTAGAAAATTCCTCCTCGTCCACGATTTTTTTGAATACCTCTTTGAAGCTCTGAGCAGCATCCGAATCGGCTGATAACTTTTCTCCTTGGACCTGAAGTTCTCGAATTCCATGGCGGCTCTTGAAATTTTTCAGAAATCCTGAACTGGCCTTAAACTCAGACGACCCACCGAGTTTAGTGTTTAAATCGAGAGCTTTTTCACACAAGATCGAACCGGAAATCGGCTGCCCCAAACTGCGAATCTGCACAAACCAATCGGATAAAGCCCTTTCGAGATTCTGGTTCTGCGCAAATTTTAAAGTTTTTCGTTTTTTGGCACCATCTTCACTGTCCAACGTTGATATAAACGATAAAATCTTCTCTCTATTGTTCTTGATGTCAGTAATTGTTGATTTTCCAACATCATAAGAGAGAGATAGAGATGCCCCCATCTCGCCGTTATCGAGCTTCCCAATAATTTCACATTTTTGTTGCAAGGTAAGTACGTGCCGTTTACGTTTGGCAATCGAAGAACTGGGTGTTGAATTAATTGTGGATTAGAAACTACAATAGTAGAGTTAGAAAAGAGATTATTTTTCCCGCCTCTGCAGTCGCGTAAAAACTGCCGAAGAAATGCAAGACCGGCGAGGGTAGAGGGGCGGTATCGCCGTGCAAGTCAGCTCGTTAAGACGCCAGTGTTATATCAGTGAAAATGCCGATGTAGCGTTTGATTACTTAGAATAATGATAAAGTGTATTAATAGAATATAATTTCACTGTAGTTTAGGTGTAAAAATAAGAATTGTAACCAGTCTAGTATAAACTTTTGTAAGCTTCAGTCCTGTTTAATTTTAAAATAAAATTATTTTTTAAATCAATCTTAAAACTTGAAAGTTTAAGTCGCGCAACAATGTAATGGCAAAGTTAACGACGATTCGGATGATTGACGTTCGGATAATCGACGCTCTACTGTATCACACTAATTTTTGAATAAACATTTGGATATATTTAGGTTTTATGTTTTATTTATTACATGGGCAGTAAATGTAATGTAATGTAATGTAATGTAATGTAATGTAATTTTTATACAGAATTTTGGTGCACAGTGTTTCCACGTTGAATAAAATAAACTATTTTTCCGTTATTTCAATTTTTTATTTTAAGAAAAACAATTTCTTGATTTTGATGAGAAAATTATTAGTTTCGCAACAAGCAAAAATTTTTATAAAAATAAGTTTTCTGCAAAATTGAAACTAAAAAATTTACCCCCTCTCTCAGTCAAACTGAGCACACACTGTATGTATTTTTTTAACAGGCAATCGTCTTCTGACGTTTAGAAACAATTTGTTTTGCAGTTGCTTTCGTATTTGCAACGTCGCTGCTTTCTTTGGCTTTAGCCTTCTTGCTGACCTGGACCTTCGGCACGTTTTCTTTTTGTTCATCTCTTATTGCGCCTTTTCTACGACCTCTAAATATCCCAACACTATTGTATTTGGATCTTGTCGCCCTATAATCGGTATAGCACATATGTAGCTCATAAATTTCTGTTACTTTAGCACGAATATTTTCCGGCGGATTGTTCTGTTCTTCCGACCTATTTAATTGTGTTTCAGTCGAAAAGGATGTTGTGGAGTTGTTTTTATCGTCAACGATTGTTTCTGTATCGCTGTCAAGCAAATTTTTGCTTAATTCTTGAGATGAACCAGCTAACACAGGATCTTTGGCTTCCTCAGTTTTTTTTTTATGTGCTGAAGTCGCATGGCTTCTGGTAGTAACGCCTGAAGCTCCACCGTTAAAACCAGAGTTACCAGACCGTGCCCCACGATTGCTGTGGAAGTATCGTCGTCTGTAGTTCTGAAAATTGTTTTCGTACTGGTGCCGCACCGGTCTCATATGGTAGCGGGTGGGATCATAATCATTTACGTGATTTCTCTCAACTTGCTGATTCCTGTACGATGGATCATCATCTCTACGACCTCTGGTGAAGGAATTGAATGAAGGAAGTATCGGAAAATCATTGTAAACGTACCGTTTTGGGGAACTCGGACACTCCTCGGAGTTCGGGGACCATACATCGTCCTCATCCCTTCGACGCCTACCGCGTCCACGATAACTCTTGAAAGGACGATTACCCCTAAACGCAGTCAGATTAAAAAAAGTTGAACGCAATAAGTTTTATTTACCTGTATGCCATTATCCGCTTCTCATCTAATCGTTCCAATTGGACAGTCGGATTATCGGCTAGTTGTTCGATTGTTTTTACTATATCCTGTCCTTGGTCTTTTAACTTAAAGAAAGAAATAAAAAAAATTAATCTCGTTTAAACTAACTCAATTATCTGAAGTGTTTACTGTGTACTTGAAAAATTAAATTTAAATTGATTTCGAAAGGTACCAAATCGGCAAATGCCAAAGGTTAAGATTTCGGGATAGTTATAATCTTTCGATCATTTATCAAGTACGGAGTTATTGCAAACTGGATGAGTAATGATGAGGGCAACTAGTAACACAGTTTTACATGCATTTTAACGAATCGATAAAATGTTATCCAATTCACGACGTTGAAGACCCAAATTTTGACAAAACGATCATATTTTAAGTGAAATTCTATTCTAATAATGAAACTTAAATTTGAAAATTTACTTAAAACAAAACATATTCAGATATGAACCGATCATTCACCTATTATTTGGGGAAAAAGTGTTATTTGTTGATTGGTTTGCAAGTCAGTAATTAATATAACTAACTTTGTACTTTGATGCCTGCCGATAAAAAAAACTGACTCCTCGTAAGTGCAATAGCACGCAATTTTTTTTGCAAATCTTAGTCATTAACAAAATTTTAGGCACGTTAGTAAAATGTTTCATCAGTATCAATCGAAAACTAATAAGGTCCCCAGACCCAGAAATCTTGAATATCGAGTGCAGATATATTCGTCAAATTGTCGGTGACCAAATGTTTTTCTCGGATGTAACAATTAATAAATGAACCGCTTACCTAATAAAGCAATAAATTAAGCAATAAATTATACACTTGGGTGGAGAAGTATTTTTATAATCTGAGGGCTGCGTTTAGATGCTGAGGTGCTAATAGTAATATTTGAATTTAAATCATTATTTATAACAAATTATCAAAAAAATGATAATTTTTTGTTTCGTTGGCACGAGAGTTATTTGCCAATAATTGCCATTTATTGACATAAAAGTTAAATTTCGTTTTTTGTCCCTTGGCGCTAGTTTTTTGAAGCTGCTTTCCAAAAATGACACCCGTCACACCGTCCTAAAGCAAAAATCCCGAACAGTAGCTGCAAATTAAACTGACACCCCAACACCCGCAAGAATTGTTTTCTTAATCAAAAATAAAAGGATTTTATAACCGCATTACACCAAATTAAAATGATAGCCAATACAAATCACATGCAGATAAAAACCGACCACGGAGAATTTCAACGATAAATAACACTGATTACTAACCAACAAAAATTTTAACCGTCAAGTTACATAAATGAAGATTTAAGAAATACAAACCATTCTGTAACAATACTTTCCATCCATTTTGACGTTCCCAAATGTAAACTCGTGCCTGTAGTATAACTCTTCTAATTCGCAACAACGTTTCATTGTTTCAAGTTTAATAGAAAAGAACGGTCGAAACGGCAGAATTATTTTCTCAAACTAGCTTTCATTTATTTGACACTGACTGACGTTGTTAAAAGCGACAACTTAGATCGTCTGATAAGTGAATAAATTTCGGGACCGGTGGAACTATCTGTGGGTGGAACAATAACTACAGTCGACGACATACAACTAAAGATTACGAACATACCCGACTGTATCAAAATTAACCCGACTGAATCAAAATTAAAGTTTTTCGAAAGCTGATAACAAATGTTGACATTTACATGACATAAATCGCTTGTCAAAGTGACTGTTTTTTGTTTACTGGATGTAAAAGTCTTTTACAATCTAGAACAAAAAAGACTTTTACGTTCAGCAATTTTTGATTAAAGAAGAAGTCACAATTTGGGGGAATCTTTATTATTTATTGAGCAATATTTAACTGCAAAGTTGTAATAGTACAATTATTGGAAGTGATACCGCTTTAATGAAATACTTTGGTCTTGAAGACCCATTTCCATAGAAGACGTTGGCTGATTTACTGCAAGACTCTTGTCTTGATAAAAACCGCCAATGTCTGTTGTGGAAGAAGTTTCAGATTTCGGAACAGCTAAGATGTTTTTTGAAACTTTAATTTTCCTTTCAAATGATTCTTCAATATATCCCTCCGCAACTGTTGACGAGCGCCAGCCTCCATGTCTCTTCACACTGACAAAATCAGTTCCAGAATCTGCAAGCAAAGTTGCGGAAGATCGTCGGAAACAATGGCCTGTGTAGCACTCCGTCTCCGGTAATTTTAAGTATGTGGCTATTTCCTTTGGAGTGTTTCTGATTTTATTTATACCAATAACTTGGTTTGCACATTTCCCATTGGCGTATTTAATAAAAAATCTTGGATTAGTACTGTACGCTGGACGTAAGCCATAATATTTTCGATATAATTCAATATGAGATGGATTTGAAATGACAAATGTTCTTTGACTGTGTCTTTTCGAATCTTCAATTTTACAATAACAATTGAACCCTTATCTTCAATATCATTAATTGTTAAATTCAACAGCTCGATTCTTCTACATGCACCATATATTCCCATTATTAAAATAGTCTGAAACAATATTTTATTATATAAATGCCAAAAATTTAAATTAATGTAGAACGTACCTTCAGTAATAAAAAGCTTTGGTCTGGGGCCTCTTCTATAAATTTTTTAATTTCTGTTTTGGTCAAGACTTTTGATTTTTTTGGTCGATAGCCTACATTTTTATTTTTCAAATATGGTATTAATTTTGAAAATTTTGCTATATCTACATTTTGTTTGACGTTCAATGTTTTCTTCAACATCGAATAAATGGACCATAGGGTTGGTGGCCGCAATTTCTTAGCTTTATATTCCAAATAAGCCAGTATCACACTTTCAGACACGTTTTTCAATTTCTTAGAACCACACCACTTCATGAAATCGTTGTAAGCAGATTCATATTGTCTAGAGGACTTTTCCGGGATAAGACTAGAAATTGCGCTTCGTGCCGCTTCTAATACATCAAAAGGCAGATCATCGTCATCGCTTTCGGAACTCATTTTTGATTATTATTACTTTCCGCTTCAAATACAGGAGTTATTCTCACCAAATCACCATAAACGGTACAAAATTATAAATTATAATGTTTGTTTGACGGTTGCTATCATAAATTAGTTAGTCATAGCATACCAGATTTAGCACCAAAGTAATTGTAGACATTGATCTGGATTAAATGTTAGTTTTTTTTTTAAGTTTCCATTGATTTGGAGCTGCAGTTTTCGAAAAAATGTTGTTTGATACTCGAATTGCGAAATTCTTTTGCATTCTCGAATGTTTTTTTTGCTCGCGATGCTCGCAAAAAAACTCATTCTCGAATGCAATCTAGAATCAAAAATAACTATTTTAATTTGTTATAAACAATTTACAAGAAAAAATCGCGTTTTTACTCATATTCACGACCGTTTTTCACCTATTTCGCTGCATTTCATAGAAAAACCAAAATAAACGTTTTGTTGCTGTGTACGTCTAATTTCCAATTCTGTTGTAAAAATTTAAATCACATAACTACAGGAGCATCCAGCCCTCTGCGAAAATATCGCAAACAAAAAATAAAATGGCGGTTGTGCAATAACCGTTGTTCCAACAGAATCGCGGTTTTTCACAAATAAAGTACATATAAATAGTTCCCTTTGTGCAAAGTTTCAGTTCTTAAAATTAAAAAATGGCGAAATTGCGAAATTTTTAAGAAAATACTGAATTTTCCGGGCTTTCCCGGTTTTCTGCGATTCTAATTATCCGATTGGGTAATTCAACCTCTCATTCTGTTTGTAATTTAATTCTCTACAATTCGTCTATTGACATCATTAAGATTGCTTCATTAGTTTCCATTTTACAAGCAAAGAACTAAAAATAACGCAATTTTTTCTTGTAAATTGTTTATAACAAGTTAAAAATTATGATTATTGAGTTGGAAATTATGCAGAATTCATCTACTAAGTGTCATTTATGTAATCGCACAGTCGGTTTCCGGGTAGTATTTATGGTATGAAAAAATGCTTTATTGCTTGGCCTAGCAATGTACAGCTTGGCAAACTTAGCTTGGCGGATGAGTCATGGATGCGCCGTAGACCGAAAGACCGCCCCTTAGTGGACGTCAGTTCTTTATTGGTGGTCGCTCGCCAATACTAGCTATATCTTTATCTTAAGACACTCTCTCGCTTCCTTTTCTGCGCTGGGTCATCCGCCAAGCTATTTCTGTCAAGCTGTAATTTAAATGGAAAACGGCATCACTCGTTTTAGCCACATTTTTAAGATTTGAAGAAAAGGTCGCTATTGCGTTTTATGAGAGTGATCGGTCCGCATTCTTCTATCCGGTTCTTTTTTTGATGGTGTCGCGATTAAGCTAGTTATTAATTAAAATGTAAAAAAAATTCGAAACTGGCATCCCTCATAGAGCCCCCAAATATTTAAAATTTTGGTTTCAAATTTATATGAGCTTATTGCCGACACTTAAACGCAGGGCGAGACACACGTTGATTTTCTTCAAATATTATATTTTGCTCATAATTTAATTAAAATCATTTGAGCTCGTTGTGCACAGAACGCATTTTTTCATAGCTGGAGGGTAATGTGTGTCAACAAGATATATTTATTGACTGCCATAAAGTTTACCTTTGGAGTGGAAAATATTTATTTTTGAGATCTTTTGCAAATAATTTTAGTTTCGATAATTTACTTATTGTGTTGTCACGAATTTATTGATAACATAAAAATCTTATTTTATCGAAAATAATAATTAAAATAAAATATGATTTTATTTTGAATAATTGTACCCAATAAAAGTAAAAGTAAATAAAATTGTCAACCGAAATGTTTGAAACGCTATCCATCAACCTTTCCATCAGGTAAATAGGTAAGTACATTGGAATATCACCACTCAAAAGTCGCTTTCATTGTTATACATCGAGCTATTGTGAAGGTAATAATGGGTGACAAGTCGATCGTAAAAAAGTTTTAGGTGTTGCCTGTATTAAGGTTTACGCTAAATTATTGGGGAGAACCGAACGCCGACAAAAACTCGAACGGATAAGTAACCTTAAATTTTAGCAAATAAAACAAATATGCTCGAAACCCGCGTACGCTTTGATCTCACTGTAAACGTCACTTAAGCGACAATTTTGACAACATTCATCGAAGACCGTAAAACATCTAGTGCCTAAAATCACCGGTTCTTAATCGAATCTCTTCCAGGGACCTAATCAGCGAAGGCGCAGAAAAACGCCGGTGGTGCTTCCGTATCCTACTGACTCTCTTACTGCTGGCATTAATCGCCATTATGGTGCTAACGGCTGCACTCTACCGATTAAGTAAAAGCGTCACCTATTATGAACAAGAAACGGGCGAGGACGCCTTTAACGATCAGTCAGTCAAGGAAATTGTCGCAGCTGAAATAGGCGAACGGTCGAACGTGGTTAGCGGCCATCAAATATGTGAAAGCATCGGAAAGTAAATAACGCCATAAATTTTTGACATTTCTCCGCTACGATTCATTTCAGTGAGATCTTGGGTGATAATGGTTCGGCCGTCGATGCGGCCGTCGCAATGTTGTTTTGTCAGGGAGTCGTAGAGCCGCATCGGAGCGGCTTGGGCGGAGGTTTTGTCATGCTGATTTTTGTGAACGAATCCAAAGAAGTAATCAGCTTGGGCGCGAGGGAAGTCGCGCCGAAAATGGCGTCGTCGTACATGTTCGACACGCATTCGGCTAACCTCACGGGAGTCAACAAAAGTCAAGGTAAGAAAAATAGCAACTCACGTGTTTTAAAAGGTTTACAAACGCTGAAGATGAAAGCCCCCCCCACATGTTCACTTCTGAGATCTAACTTGTTTGGCGAGGTATGACAACGAAACAGTCCAGGTTTATTTTTGTTGTGGCGACGTGTATCAATTTTCTGGTTCGTTTCGGTTAAGTAACTAAACAAAACAATTTGGTTAGGATCATCTATGGGTTTCGTTAACATTTTGAATCAAATAACTGGAATGTTTGGAGATGTACGACCGGCAAGTTCAATTTCAATATCAGAAATTTCGGATAATTCAAATTTCGCGCAATAAACTTAACTTGCGGTTTGTTCATTGAGTATCAACTATGAGTAGTTATCTCGAAACAAATCCAAATTTGGTTTAAGTTTCAATTGGTTTACAAACTTTTTCAAATACTTACACAAATCGGATGATCAAATTTGAATTTAAATCAATCTAACTTATAGGTAATCAAACTAAATTGCAATCAACTGAACGCGAACACATCCAAACGGGCACAACAAAATAATTGACTTGTCAGTGTTCTCGTTCGTTGATTGGTTCATTGTTGTAATGGAAACGGAAGCAAAAGTTGACTTTTTCTGGTATACAACTGGCGGTTCGTTGATTGGCTAAAGCAATGGTAACAACCTTTTGTACGAACAGCTTCCAATTGTATTCCCTCCGAAATTACAAATTTGGGAGAATATGTCCATTGTTTTCCAACTTTTTTGTTGTGGATTGAACAAAAATTGGTGTCTGCATGAGAAAGTGAACGTTGCAGAATAATAGTATATTATTTAACGAGCACATAATGTAGGCTATTATTAACGAAGATGAAAGTTTGTAAATACGAGTCGAAGACGAGTATTTACAAACATCTGAGTTCATAATAGCCATTATGTGCGAGAAAAATACAGCTGTTTATCTACAATCAAAATTTTATTCGATAAAACTTTGAAATGCTGATAAGTTCAGAAGCAAAATTGACACCGAAATTAAACCGAAACCAAAACGTGATTTTCATCGAGAAACCTTTGCTTCCAGTTGTCATGGGCGCGAAAAAAATAACAAGGATTTGTCAGTTAGCAAGAAAAATACGAACGTGTTTTTCTTTTCCTTATATTATATTTTGAAAGTGACGACTTAACCAGCCTCAAGTTGTGACACTTCTCCGATTCTCGCGATAGCCGAGGTCTCCCTAATGGATAATAGTGTTTTACTCGTTCCTAATTTTCTTTTTCCCGCAAGAGCGTCGTGCATTGGCACCGTCCGATAATTGTTCCGTCCCGTAACAGTTAAGTGCAAATATTCCCTCAGTAATAGAAGAAGGAAGAAGAAGAGATTAGGCAGAATACCTCGGTGTTTTACCATTCCCTCGCGAGGAGACATGGTTCTGATTTTAATACGGTGTTACTGTCGCCCAGAATTGAACCCGAGACATTTGTTTAGGTAGCCTCGTAAAAACTAAGGTACCAAAACTAATCATTCTACCGTGCGCATAGGCAACCAACATTACTCTCCGTTCATTAATGAAAATAAATAGGCAACCAACAATACGCTCCGTCTATTAATGAAAATGAAACTGAAGGGGCGTGACCTGTGGATAAGGTGCCTTGTTATGTATCCATGGCTAGCATATGAAATGAACGTATTACGTCATGATTGTAGATAAAAGCTTTTATGTTGCGATTCAAGCCATGCACTAAAAATCGCAACTGCTAAAAAAGCCGTTTCCATAGTGGGCAGCTTTTTGTTTATAATAAGTCAGTAGTAAAAATTTCATATCGCAATAAACAAGCTACAAAACATTATTGTGTTTTTCATTAAATTATCTGAAGAAGTAGAAGTACGAAATTCAGAAGCGCAATCAGCGCAACATATGGTCCTTCGAGCCGGATTTGAATCGACGAAATCAATTCAACATTTTAAAAAAAACTAGTGTACAGTGAAGTTCAGTGTTTCGTATTAAATCAAAGAGGATTGCTAAACTAAGAGGGTGTCGCAACAGTCCGGCCACACACACAAAGTAAGCTCGCTTAGTTTATCGTCAAATCCTTACGCATTCCTTGATTTACACACGCGCAAGCATGTCTTTAGAAAATACAGCCGCGCTCATCCGCAAACGCGGAGATATTAAACGGCGAATCACATGCCACAAAACCTACCTAGCGGCAATGGCAGCGTCACCAGATGTCGACCTATTGCAGGTACGGACCGACGCGATAGTTGAACATTTTAAACAAATCTATGCCGTCCACGAGAATCTGATTGAGAAAGAGGCCGATGAAGACGTTATAGATGCCCACACACGAGAGCTAGAAGCAACCGAAACCGCATATTATTCGGTACTAGCGGAATCACGGAAACTTCTACGTATAGCCGGCGAGGCGGAAGCGGCAACCGGAAGATCTGGTGTAGGATGCTTGGCAACGCCTTCACCGACACCGTCAGCGGCCTCAAGCACGGTACCGAACATCAAATTGCCAGAAATAACGCTCCCAAAATTCGATGGAAGCATAGAAATGTGGCAAGCGTTTTGGGATAAATTCAGCGCGCGGATCGATAAGAACGACAATATTGCGGCCGTGGACAAATTACAATATTTACAAGCATCATTGACTGGAAAGGCGGCGCGCGCGATAGATTCGATTGAGAGCACCGGTGCTAATTACGCCGAAGCTTGTAGAATTATCACGGCAAAATATGATAACTCGCGTAAGGCTATCCTACGTCACTGGGACATTTTGTGTAATCTCCCGAAGTTGCAGAAAGATGCACCGGAAGCATTGGAAGAACTGGTAGACACATTCCGGCAACATTTGCGCGCATTGAAAGGCTTAAACGAGCCAGTCGACAAATGGGACAGCATTGTCATTTATTTACTGTTGAATAAAATAAGCACAGACACGCGGTTTCAGTGGGAAACAACTCTTTCTGATAACAAGATGCCGTGTTACACGTCGCTGCTGGATTTTCTAGAAAAGCGCGGTAGCTGCTTTAATTTAGCAAACGAGGAGAAAGCCGTTAACAAACAGAATCGCACAAATAAGGTCCGGCAAAATGGCACGGGATACGCGTTCGTTACAGCAGGGAGCAAGCAAAACCTTTCGCAATGCCCAATATGCAAAGCAAATCACACAATTTACCGATGCGAAAAATTCCGCGCGATGGCTGTGAATGAACGGGTACAAGCGGTAACGACAGCAGCCTTATGTCAAAATTGCCTTCAAAAAGTTCATCGACTTAAAGATTGCAAGGGTGGTTTTTGTCGAGTGTGCAATGAGCGACACAACACATATTTGCATTTGAACGCAGACGGACCTCCTACTACAGCCACGGTACCTGCCCAGCTGATCCCACGCAGGAATGAAAAGACCGTACTACAGCAGATTGAATTGTCGAATTGACAATCAATCGGGTTCGCCAAATTATTTAGCTTGGAACATTCGAATTCAAACGACATCATTCCAACAGCCTTGATTTATGTTGTGGATCGATATAAAAAATGCATTCCTTGTCGCGCTATAATCGACACGGGATCAACCAACAATTTTATTATCGATGATTTGGCAGCTCGTCTACGGCTCCCGAAAACCACACAACAAGTCAACATAGGCACGTTAAGTGATATGTCCACAATATCCGAATACAGCATCAACGCGACGATTAAATCGCGATGAGAACACTCAAATTTCTAGCAGTTGCTTCGATTACATCGCTCGTACCGGAGAAGCTGATCGATCGGAAATATGGGCAAATACCACCGAATGTTCAATTGGCGGACCCCGAATACTACAAGCCCGAGCCTGTACAAATACTAATCGGCGCAGGTACCGCGCTTGCTATTTTATCAGTAGGTCAAATATGACTTACGCAAAAAGGAGAATCTGACTTTATCCTGCAAAAAACGCAATTAGGATGGATTCTCGGCGGAAGCATATCAACTCCCCTGAAAACAGAGAACGAACAAAATTCCCATGCGAGGTGCCGCCTTTTGCAGCTTCAGGACGACGTTTCTAAGTTTTGGGAACTGGAGGAGGGCACAAGAATAAAACACTTGTCAGACGAGGAAGCATCATGTGAAGAGCACTATAAAGCTCATGTGACTCGTGACCTCGACGGTAGGTACATTGTTGCACTCCCTTTCAACGGGAAACAGAACGAGCTGGGAGAATCTCACCACCTCGCACTCAAACGTTTTCAAGGCTTAGAGAGAAGGTTCGCAAAAGGCCCACAACTCCAAGAGCAGTACTCCAAGGTCATACAAGAATACCTGAAATTAGGTTTTATGTCCGTCCTCCGAAATACTCCCAATACTGGATTCTTTTTGCCACATCACGCGGTGCTTAAAGAAACGAGTTTAACAACAAAAGTTAGGGTAGTTTTTGACGCTTCCTCGGCATCCAGCAGCGGTTTATCGTTGAATCAGACGCTGATGGCGGGAGCGACCCTGCAAGATGACATACTTTCATTACTATTACGATTCCGCTTACATAATCATGTGTTGACAGGAGACCTCGAGAAAATGTATTTACAAATACGGATCCGGGAGGAAGACCAAGCCTATCTCCGCATCTTATGGAGAGAATCTGACGGATCTCTCTTAACGTATCAATTTAACAGACTCATTTTCGGTCTTAAACCAGCCTCCTTCCTGGCTACTAGATGTCTGAAACAGCTGGCTGACGACGAGCAAGATAGGTATCCTGTAGCATCTGAAATCTTACGACGTGATTTGTATATGGACGATTTATTGACCGGAGCAGATACAGTAGAAAAGGTGATGAGACTTCGAGAAGACATCACGCAATTGTTATTGTCAGGAGGGTTCAATCTTAGGCAATGTGCTTCTAATACTTCCAAGATATTAAGCGAAATTCCGGATCACAACGTAAATCTACAATTACAAACTTCTCAGGACGCAACGTTAAAAACTCTCGGCGTTCATTGGAACTCGGGCAAGGACGTCATCGTTTACACTGTCAGACCAATTATCACCATAGGAACTACCAAAAGGACTATGCTATCAATAATAGCAAAAATATTTGATCCTTTAGGATTAGTCAACCCGGTGGTAGTCTACGCGAAAATTCTAATGCAAGAGCTCTGGAAGCTGCAATTAAACTGGGATGAATCGTTGCCAATTGAGGTGCATACGAAATGGAACACATTCGTATCGGAACTATCCGAATTGAACGATATCTCGTATGAACGGAAAATGTTGTGTCAACAACCGATTAAAGTAGAGTTACACGGATTCTGTGATGCCAGTGAAAGGGCATACGGAGCGTGTATTTATGTTCGGTCCATAAATTCACAAGGTGAGATAACAGTACAGCTCTACTGTGCGAAATCTCGTGTAGCACCTGTGAAAACATTACAGACGATTCCAAGGTTGGAACTTTGTGCGGCCTTACTGTTGGCTAATCTTTATACATGCGTAAAAGCAGCCATGCACATTCCAATCAATCGTATCTTTTTCTGGACCGATTCTATGGTAGCACTGCACTGGATTAATACATCACCTCATTTACTGCTGACATTCGTGGCCAATCGCGTTTCGGACATTCGGTCAAAAACAAACATAGCCGATTGGAGACATGTGCGTTCACCAGATAATCCAGCTGATATATTGTCTCGCGGTCAACTACCTAGCCTTTTTAAAACCTCAACCATGTGGAAGAGCGGCCCTGGTTGGTTATCTCAGGCCGAGAGTGAATGGCCTATGCAACCAATATTAGACTGTAGGAATTTACCGGAATCTCGCAAACCCATCTGTTTGGTGACAACTATTATTGATACTGATCTTTTGAGTCGATATTCATCATACACCAAGCTGCAACGGATAGTCGCAAGATGTTTGCGTTTCCGTCCAAACCGTGAGAAAGGATGGCTGACGCGGAAGGAGCTGCAAGTCGCTAATGTCAGAATACTGAAACTGGTTCAACAAAGTGAGTTCGGCGACGAACTGAACTCGCTTAAAAAAGATAATCCTATCAACCCGAAAAGTAAGCTTCTGTCTTTAAGCCCCTTTCTGGACAAAGATGGTTTAATACGAGTTGGTGGACGATTGTATCATTCGAACTATTCTTACGATAAGAAGCACCAAATCGTTTTTCCAAAGTCCCATCCTATTACTAAATTATTAATATCCAAAGAACATGTTGACAACGTGCACTCGAGTACGCAGGCCACTTTGTACGCACTCCGACAAAATTACTGGCCTATCGACGGTCGGAACCAAGTTCGTCAAATGATTCGAGCGTGCGTACGTTGCGCTAGGATTGATCCCATTTCAGTGAACTACTTGATGGGAAGTTTGCCAAAGGAACGAGTTACTGAAGCAAGACCCTTTTCACACGCGGGAGTGGATTTCTGTGGACCTTTTTACGTAAAAGAAAAACGTTTCCGCAACCGTAATAAAATTAAAGTGTATGTGTCCATATTCATCTGTCTTGCTACAAAAGCCGTTCATCTAGAAGTCGTCAGCGATCTGTCCTCTGAGGCTTTTTTGGCGGCGCTTCGGCGTTTTATATCACGTCGGGGAAGATGCATATCCATACATTCTGATAACGGTACTAACTTTATCGGTGCCAACAACGACCTAAAAGAGTTACAAACGCTTTTAGACTCCTCCAGCCATAACGAAAAGGTGCACAACTACCTTGCAGAGAAGGGCATTAGCTGGCACTTTTCACCTCCTTATGCCCCGCACTTCGGAGGCGTTTGGGAGGCTGCGGTCAAATCCTTTAAGCATCACTTAAAACGCGTAGTCGGGACAGAACTTGTCACCTTTGAAGGATTAAATACCTTGGTTATCGAAATCGAGGCGATTTTGAATTCACGACCCTTGACCCCGCTTTCGTCCGATCCTAACGACCTCACCGCTTTAACTCCTTCCCATTTCCTGATTGGCGATTCTCTTTCAAGTTTACCTTCCCAGGATTTCTCAAAGACCCCAGGCAACCGCCTATCTCTTTGGCAGCACCTTCAGAAGGTCAAGCAGTACTTTTGGGTTCGATGGCACAAAGAGTACGTCAACGAGCTAAACATACGCCACAAATGGACCAGGGGAAACCATTTTATCGAAGAAGGTTCGATGGTGATCCTTCGCGACGACAATCTGCCTCCATTGCAGTGGCGTCTAGGAAGAGTCGTCGAAGTGCACCCAGGTCATGACGGCATAATTAGAACTGTTCGGGTAAAAACTGCCACCGGTGAACTGATCCGCAGTGTTAAGAAACTAGCCCCTTTACCTGTGGCCAGTGAAGTGCGCGAGTGACCCAATTTCAGATCTAATCACAAAAGACATTGTTTTCATATTGTTTTACTTAGTTTTATTTTTCTATGTAACTACAGTCAGATATCATTGTTGATCGGGATTCTCTCAACGGGGGGAGTATGTTGCGATTCAAGCCATGCACTAAAAATCGCAACTGCTAAAAAAGCCGTTTCCATAGTGGGCAGCTTTTTGTTTATAATAAGTCAGTAGTAAAAATTTCATATCGCAATAAACAAGCTACAAAACATTATTGTGTTTTTCATTAAATTATCTGAAGAAGTAGAAGTACGAAATTCAGAAGCGCAATCAGCGCAACATTTTATCTACAATCATTATATAATATAACTATTACTGGGTGAAAGCTCTACTCTAAATAAATTGAGGAGTTGAAATGAAAACCGTGTTCAATGCTTTTTCATACATTTTAAAATATTCAATTTTTTCTCTAATGCGTACGCACAAATATTTCGCAGGCACATTATATTGATGCCAAAGAAACTTTCTTTTATTGAACTAAAATTCCAATTTCAACTCCTCAATTGTCATTTTATCTATCGATAAATTAAAGAGAGCTTCTCTCCCCGAGGGTCATGGGTGAAATTGACAGAATCTTTATACATCGCAACTTCAATCAATGAAAATTTTTATTTTACCACACGTTGGTAACAGTTTGCATTAATTACAACAACATAACCAAACAAAACTAAAGCAATTGAAATTGAAACGATTAAGCCCAAGAGGGTTGGCCATCTTAATTTTTTGATTCCCGATTTATTAACACAATTAAAAAAATCTTGTTGTCCTCTAAACTAGTGTTGATGTCTCATTATAAAATAAGACAAGAAATACAATCGATCTCCTCTATAGTCACCTCCTCTATAATGATTTCTTCTTTACAGTGATATTTTTGTCAGGAACGTACATTTTTGCACGTTTTGCGTATAATAATTCCCCTCTATTATGATGTTAAGTCTCTATACAACGTGTCCCAGAAATAATGTCATTAATTTTAACCAGTGATAAAACTCGTCAAATCCAAGAACTTTTTAAAATAATTTTTTGGTGTAAACGTTTTGATTAACAAGTTAAAATTGTTGACAGATTTGACTCTTATTTCGTTACCCGCCTATGGATAATAAAGCTGAATGTTAAACACTTATAAGCGTAGAACAAAAAACCAATTCAAGAAAACATTCCCTGCTTTTTAGTTATGTCGACGCATCAACTCATTAATTTGACCGTTGCTGTTATTGTAAAGTTCTGGAATGCAAATTGAAAAATGCTATGGTAATACATAAATGAAATAATTTGAGTCCTTGTCAAAGTTTTACTACCAAAAATGGTATGTTCAAAATAATTGTTACAAGCATTTACAAGTCACAATAACAATGACCAGATGTGCGGCGAGTGGTTTAAATAAGCGAGTAAAAAAATTATTTATTATAAAACGCTCGTTTATTTTTGCAAGAACCGATTCGCAAAATCGACGTCTGCGAGGTAAATCCTCTGGTTGCAAAAACTGAACTTTTCGTACATGATACGGATATAATTGTTGTTCTTTAAGAGCCTTCTCCACGCATGTTAAATTTGTATACCACGGGCGCATTAATAGGGCAGCCAAAAACGAAAATTTTGATTTGATCTTTACGTGTTTAGAAACTATGAACCTTTATCTAGAAGACCCCGGTGCTATTTTTTTAAATTTTTCTTCTAAAATGATGTAATGAGGTTTTTAAAGTTATGATGTTTTGCAAGAATAGCGGTGCAAAGTAGTCACTCACTTTGCAAAGTTGTCATTCGGAAAAAGCGAAAAAAGGGTCCGGCATGATGTTAACAATCCTTTCAGTGATACATTCAGCAAAAATTTAAGTATGTTTTTGTTATAATAAGCCCGCAATTGTATCGCCAAGAAAATATGTAATTGTTATCCGTACGGTAGCGAAACTAGCGGCATGATGTTGAAACTCAACAGCTAAAGTGCTCAAGTAAATATTGCAATCTTTGTTTATAGTTGTGACATATGATATGTTTAGCTTCAACAGAACGTAGTGGAGTACACTACAAAAATTGCAAAGTAGGGAATTAGTAATTTATTTTACATAAGTTTTGAGAAACGATATTTAAAAAAACAGTTTATTAAAAAAGTTGATCAAATAACTTATTTTTTTAGTAAAATTATTTTCGCTGATAGTTTTTTTTCCAAGAAATAGGTGGATTAAAAATAAAGGAAAATAAACAACGTTTTAGTTGCTAAGAAATGATTTACTGTTTAAAAACATGTTTTTGAAGAAACATTAAAAAATTATTATAATTATTATACAGCAATAAAAATGTAAAAAAGTAAGAGTAAAAATAATAATAGTAAAATGATTTCTCATCTTAATAATAAGGACGAAAATACACAAAAAAGTAACAAGATGCAGAACATAAACTTCACAAAATCACAAAACCTTCCCAAAGAGGTGACAACGTGCTACACAAGCCTCTATAACTCGGCAGTCAGTTTTGCAGGAAAATTCTTGAGCATGTAGTTTAAAGTATGGCGGTTCATTTAAAACGAACTCCGCAAAAAGGGCCTATCGGTCATCTACAAAATATTTGAAAATCTATGAAAAAGTGATAATGCATTGGTCACATGACAAACAATAGTTGAAGAGAATTAAAGAAAATATTATTTTTTACGTTTTTTCAATTTCTCCTTTTTTTCTTTAAGTTGTTGCTGAGCGTCAAGAATAGTTTGCGGTTCTCGGATTGCCATACCTACTTCTTGTATGCCTATCTATCAATTCAGGCAACAAACAATCATAATAAAATTCACACAATTTTTCTTTCATATTTTCTCTCCAAAAAATATCATCTTTATTAATGTGTGTTGTTTTCAAAGGGAATTTGTTTCCTGTCCACACACCAAAAATACAATTTTCCTTGCCTGTTACCTGTAGTTGGCCCTGTATTTGATAATACCAAGAGTGCTTTATATTTACAATGTATTCTTTCGTTGCGAGATCTAATTTCCAAAACGTAATTTTTTCTTTTGGATCGCTTCTTCGGGTTCCATATTATAGGCTGATGCTGGACATTTCACTTCCACAATAAAATTTTCATTAATAATGCCATCAGGTGTGGCACCTAAACAGGGAAAATCCTTATGCACAAATAAGCCACATTCTTTGATTTGTAGGTTTTCTTGAATTTCTAATTGTTTCAGCGCTTTTTCTTCATTTTTCCTGCCATGTATAACAGCAGGTACATGCAGTTCGCTACCATAAAGAAGCCTTTGAACCAATTTTCCACAATTAGTGGTCTTTCGACGGGTACACACGCTAAAAAAATTTGATGCTGTCAGTAGCTTTCGACGATACTCTAACCATTGCCCACTGGTGGCCTGTTCAACTGTATCGCGCTCTAGTTGATGCCGCTCTTCCTCACTTAAGGCGCGTCCAGACTTAGTAATAAGTTACTGAAACCTTGTTTTCTTGTAACACTGGAAACTTTTTGGCGTGTATAGGATTCCTCGTTGACCCAAGAAAGAAAGAAAGTAGGTCATTTAGAATATTTTCGAGATTTGGGCGGAAAGCACCAATTTATATGCCTTTTCAACAAATTTTTGTTACCGGCCAGTTGTCGGTAAATATCAAACAATATTTTAAACATCTGGAATACACTGTCGCAGGCAGGCAGATTCGAATGCATTTGTTTATGGTCGGTAATAAAGTACTTAAACCATGAAGCTTCTGGGAGGCCTGTATTTTGCATCATCGGTTGATACAAAAAAAACTTAGTCGAAGTAGTAATGGCAAATCACGAAGACTTGATTCTCGCGGCTGCAGCATGTGTAGTTTTAAGTGGTGCACAGAAGAAGAAAAGATTTTGGATTCGCCCATTGTTAAGATCACGAAAGCGATACAGTGGAAGTGACATGATCGAAGATTTAATAGCCGACGACGTTCCGTTTACAATTAATGGTGAATTGCGGTGCAACGGAAGCTTTAAAAATTTTGCGAGAATGTCAAGCGCCGATTTTGAATTTTTAATCAATAAAGTGGGACATAAAATATGTAAAAAAGACACACGGTTTAGAGACGCCATACCAGTGCGCGAACGATTGCTTGTGACATTTAGGTTTTTAGCTACGGGTGACTCTTATCATAGTTTAATGTACTTATTTAAAGTGTCCAAACAGACTATTTCCACTATAATCCCGGAATATGTAGTTACTAAAGATGCAGTTAAAAGCATTTAAAATAAGAAATTTATAACCATCATAAAATTTGTCACAGCACAAAAGAATTTGAAAATTTGGGATACTCAAGGCTGGAGCCCTTCGTTCTAGGAACGATTTGCAAGTCAATTGTAGCTGCTGAGGACAGTGACCTGCTTAAATAATTACAATTTTAAAATCTTCTGTTCTGTTGATTCAGTCTTTTATAATGTTGAGCTTTATATTTAATTACTTCATAATTTGTGTTTGATTTTTAAAATGTTTGTAATGTGTGTCTCCAAATTGGTGTCTTCGCGTATTTAATAAAATAATAATAAAAGAATTAACAATCACAATCAAATTTTTTTACCTTCTGCTAGTCTAATTAGGGACGGTTTACCGATTCCGGCAAAAGATATAAATGCTTAGTTTATAAGACCAGTGAGGTCTCGAAAGCGATAAAGTGGTAGTGGGCAGTGACATTATCAACGATTTAAAAGCCGACGACATTGTTCCGTTTGCAATTAACCCTTTGAGTGCCAAAATGATTTTTAGAGAATTAGCTAAAATTGCCAATTCCAAAAACAATAAACAATAAACAAGAATCGATAACCCTTTTAACCCTTTAAGGACGTATGTCGTCCATACGCGTCACACTAGAAAAGAAGCAGTTTTCCCGGTTGCCGCACATTCGCGGCACAAATCTAACTACATCGGAATAAATTCCGTCCCATGGGATCTGTAACCGAAAATAAATTCCGTTCTTAAAGGGTTAAAATGTTTAATTTGTGTGTCTAAATTGGTGTCTTCGGACGTATTTAATAAAATAATAATAAAAGAATTAACAATCACAATAAAATATTTTTGACCTTCTGGTAGACTAATTAGGGACGGTTTATCGATTCTAAGTTTATAAGGTCAGTAAAATTTGCCAGTCGAATAATATCATTTTTATATAAAAATAATATTAATATAATATTTAACAAACACTTCGATTCGCTGTCTATAAAAAAAGGTTATCATAAGAAAACCTATCATTTTGATCTTACAAATGTGATTAGAAACGTTTACAAAAGTGAACTTATTGTTAAACTAGTAAAGCTGTTGCGAGATGCACTAAAAGGATGAAAAAAATAACTTGTTGCTCTTCGTCGAAATTTTGATAACATGTAAAATAACTTTGTTAATAACAATGTTTCCGACAAGTCTGGACGCGCCTTTATATCCAGCTTGTTTAAAAAAATGTATTTTTGCTGTTCGTACTCCTCCGGTTGCATGTCTGGTTTTTGACATAATTCACCATAATCTTCTTGTGTTTTTATGTAATTACTAGAAAATTTTAATTTTTTTCTAGCAGAAACTTCTAACCCTGCTCGTTTGTGTAGCGCTTTTTTATTTTTCGCATACGACTAACTTCCAACTTTTTCATACGGTAACTAGAGCTTTTGGAATACATCTTTTTGTGCAACTCATAGTGTGGACGTCTGGTATTAAAGGCTACCACAGCAACATCTCGCCTCATAGGAACCCTTGAGGGAGAAATTCACCCGTTTTCCACCCACCAATTTAGCTACGATGGAATTAAAATGTTCGGCAACATTGCTATCCACATCTTCGATTAACGATCGGGCATTTATAACTAACACCTACAATAATAATATTTTTATGTACATCAGATGTACATAAAATGTGCTTAAAATATATAGGACAGATTCGCGACGACCACTGAGATGTCTACCTGTCTTTAAGGGGTTAGGTCTAGTCAGACGCGTGAAAAAATGGGTATTTTAAACATTTTTTTTTTTGACAGTAATTAAACTTATCTAACAAAACTAATAATACAGTGTTACTATACTATGTTTTAACTTTAATTGACCAAAATGTCAAAAAAGAATATAGCTTATAGACGAAGTTATCGCCATCTCTGTTGACCTCGTTTCACAAATAGTGCTTTGCGGTGACCATCAGGATATTTCACTGGTTCATCTAAAATCAATTAAACAAAAAAATATCTTTAGTTTAATAGTTAATCTAGTCTTTAATCGAAGCTTTTTTTTTTGAATATAAACAAAATGGCGGCTTCTGAAAGTTTTTTCGCGAATTTTCAAGAAAAAAAGTACTAATTTATTGTTAAAAAAAATAGAAGTTTTCAAAAAATAAACAAAATCCTTCGATTAAGGACAAGTTTTTTATATTTTCAATAAGCTGTGTAAATTGCATTCAAATCCGTCGAGTGGTTTTTGAATTACAGTGGTCACCGACTTTCAAAACATAGTTTCGAGAAAAATGCGTTCAAAGTTTTAGTTTAGGCGCGGTATAACCTTTCCGTATAATTTTGAAGTCGGTGGATGAAGAAAAGCTTATTTTATGTATGTTGATCCGCTGAATCCGAATATCTCATTAGTTTTTCCGAAAATCCGGACATTCAATTGTTTAAACAATTGTTAAAAAAATATTTTTTTGGGGATAATTTTTTTTTTAAATATTTTGGATAATTTTAAAATAAAAGTTATTCTTATAAAATTTAGCTTAAATTAATAGTTTTTGAACTATAAATTTTTGAAATTTTAGAGTTTTTGAATTTTCAAAAATGTATAACTCAAAAACTATTAACTTAAGCTAAATTTTATAAGAATAACTTTCGTTTTAAAATTACTCAAAATATTTAAAAACAATAATTCATTCCCAAAAAAATATTTTTGAAACAATTATTTAAACAATTGCCTTCTGAATGTTCGGAAAAGCGAATGCGATATTCGGATTCAGCGGATCGAAATGCACATAAACTAAGCTTTTCTGCATTCACCGACCTCAAAATGATACAAAACGGTAATACCTCGTACACTATTTTCCATTCGATTTATGTACAGAAATATTAATCATTCAATTACTTACACTGAGTCGTCAATTCCTGGGTCATATAAAAATTCTTCTGCCGATTTGTAAGCTTCCAGGATATCGATTTGCTGTTGTCTGCAGCATTCTGCCTTCCCGAGTGTTCTCAATGGCGCGTTTGTCTGCCACCTTTACACGTGCTGAATCAATTTTTTCAGTGTACCGATGAGCATTGGGTCCACAATTTATTCCAAGTGTATTCATGATAAGTAATAATGTATGTGTACCTTCATTAAATGCACAAGCAGCAACATATGCAGCAATTTCAACTATAGTAGAAGTACTATTCAAATTTTTTGGACTTATTTTCCACACTAGTTGATTGAAGCTTTCGTTATTGTTTTGATTGAAACCACCGACACATCTTGATAGTATATTATCATTACTCAGGTCTTCATATATTGGCTTGAGCTCACCATTTGCTTCAGCACGCTAGTACGAGCACCAAGAATCATCGCCCTTTGGACACATTCTGTGAATTGGTCCTTGCAGTTTTCATATTTTTGACCGAATCGCAATGCTGATGTATTGCTAAGCCATATTACACAGTCAATTTGTCAACCATCTTTCCTGTAAGTTTACCTCTACCTCCAAGATCGCTTTGCTTGAGTTTCAATGCGCGTAATCGAGTTCCCATTCGCTTCTGAACGTGTCCAATGCACTCCTTATGGATGGTTGTATTATCGTAAGGTGAAGCTTTTAAAATTCCTGAATAAGTTTTGGAGTCACCTTCTCCAATATAATTGGTATATTTAACTCCATATTTTGTTTCTGACTGCTTAAACATTTTGGTAATTGCATCTACCTCCATCTTCCCAGATGACCCCTCGTGATTAACAGCACACTCATCTTTGTGCGTTACATTCCATTCTTCGAATTCAGCTCTTTTTTATTTTTTATTTCCAATATTCACAAAGTTTACCGTAAGCACTCTTAACATTTAAATCAAGAATTTTTTTTACCAGTGAAATAACCAATAATAGATGAAACTCCAAATAAAGATGTATACCCACGTTTTTGCCATGTTCCATCTCCAGATACCGTCAATTCATTTGTTTCCTTATCTTCAGCTTTTGATGTTTCTTCCTTTTCTTCATTCACAGCTTTTTGAAATAAAGATTCTGCGACGGTTTTACTATTATCTAATATTGTTTTCAATAATATTGTATACGTACTCTTGTTTAAAAATTGCGACATGTCCATTAAACCACAAAACTTTCGCATCCCTTCAAATCCTATTCTTAATATTCTCATTACAAATATGAAGCGTTTATTTATTTTATACGAATGTCCTATGAAAGAACACGAAAGAATATTTTCGTTTACACAATTGTCACATGAAACCACAATTTTAAATCCCAGACCACGAGTGCTTGCTGTCTGAAATTTCACATTTCCATCACACTTTTTGCACTTGACAAAACTCGAGATTGCCGTAAATACCGAAATAAAGTTTATAATTCGAAATTCAGTACTACTTGTTTTGTTTTAATTTTTTAGATGATGTGCTACTAACACATATATCGCGTTCCGCTGTTTTCGGATTGAAAACATTTTTCATTTTAACGGTACGCGATTTACGAACATTAGCAGAACTCCGAGGTTCTCTTGAACCTTTGTCACCTGGCAAAACAGACTATTGCAGACTATTTCTGTTAATCAGTACGCATACATTTATATATGTAACGCTCATTTTACTAATTTATGATAACAAATAACATTAAAAAAAAAAGAAGTCTTTACATAATAATCCGCTTTTAACGAAATCCACGAATAACAAGCTAATTTTAAACTCCCGTGCGTTCTCACTATAAGCGGATTCTACTGTAATTAAATTATTTAAAAATATAATTAATTCTAAGCAATACTGTAGGTAATAAAATTTGTGAAAATTACATTATAATGAATGCATGACAATTTATTGCAAAGAATCCACTATGCACTTTCAAGGGTCAGAGAGCCCGTCAATAAATGTAGTATATCTCGAAAACTATTCTTTGGATTGACTTGAAATGTTCAGGTAATATTTTTGAAACATCATACTTTAAGAAAATGCAAAAAAAGAAAAATCGATTTTTTGAAAATTCTGACTAGACCTAACCCCTTAAAGGCAAGATCAGACTGATGTCGAAATTTTCACTGATGAATTCAGATTTGGATATTATACAAATTCTCGCCGGACAAGAGTGTGGAGACGATCCGGAAATGTGGAACGCTTGAGGCACGTCCACGAAGTTCACAGTTACAGAGGTAGTGCTGTAACGGTATGGAGCGGAATAATTATTGGTGGTAGAACCGAACTCATGTTTCCAAATGGTTTCTTGAGATCTCGGCATATTTTGATAATATTGAAGCTGTGGTTGGAGTTTGGTTTCACAATTTTTCATTCCTTTTTTCATGAGTGGTATTTACATTTTTCAGTTGTGGCGATAACGCCCTTAACTGTCCTTTTCAGTCGATAAAGCCCTTATGAACTCTGTTGAAGATGCCAACGGATTTTTAAAGCGATTATGCGAAAACATCGACAAAATGTATAAAGAAATTAATAATTAGGTTTTTTTATTGTAATTATTATTAATAACCGTTTGTTGTAATTAATTTTAAAAAACGTTAAAATATAAAAAAATATTCAATTTGTGAAGAGCTTGGTATGATGGGTTGCCTAATTGCCATGATTTCAAATTTTGAATTTAACCACACAAATTGATTTTTCTACTTTGGTATCATAAGCGAGTTTTTGTGAAACTGAAAGTAGTGTCACAAAGGAACTTTTTGTGAAACGCCTTTTGATTTTTTTTTGATACTTATTACGTTGGTATTGCTGTAATAGCACGCTGGCCGGCGTCGGGCATCTCTACCGAGCTCCTGTCAAGGTCAAGCCAAGTGTACAGCTTAATTCTTCCATGACTTATTCACAAAAATATCAAACTCGGGATTTTAAATTTGAATTTTTAGTTGACATATGACACATGACAAATACCAACACAACCAGTACCTAATCCTAAAAATCTCTAGAATATTTTGAAAGCACAATTTTCAAATTTTCATGAAACTAAGAGCACCAAAGTAGAAAAAACTTTTAATAAAGAATAACTTTTTGGCATAAAGTTGAAAGTAATTTTTTTCCCTCTTGTCAGTGGACACACTGTATATTACTTAAATTCGCATTAGATTTCTAAATAAAGATTGACATCAATCACTTACTGAACGGAATCGAAAATTAATTAAAACAACCACTTAAGTAACCTATTCCATTTCTATTCTACTAGACAGCATTTATTTTGAATTATTTTAGCAACGTAATTTTATTTTTAGGTAGGTAAGTATATAATAATAATAATAATAATAATAATAATAATAATAATAATAATAATAATAATAATAATATTAATAATAATAATAATAATAATAAAACGTTTCTAATTGGTCTAAGCACCTCAGGTAAAAACGAAGATATAGGATCTTACAACTATTGTGTAGGTAGTAAGGTTTGGCAACTATTTTTTCATTGTATGGCTTAAACATCAAAACATCTTTAAAACATGTGTTCAGTGCATGGCCCGGTGGTGGCAGTGGTTCTCCGTTTTTTGTGCAAAATTCGACAAACCAATTGCAGTACGATTTAGGGGTGGCAGGTTTCACATCATTAATCTCAAATGAGTTGGGGCAAATTCTGTAAAATGCACTATTTGCCGCGTACATGTGCTCTTCACGAGCACATGGTAAATACGCGTGAAGTCTCTCTAAAAAATCAGTTGCATGCATTTTGTTATCATCAAAAATTAATTGTTTATTTACTATTTTTCAAATTATTATAATTTTCGCTCATTTTTTGTGCGGTGCCGTGGTCAACTGTATAGGTGGCGTTGATCATTTCCTTCTTCGCGTCCATAACCTTGGTAGCGAAAACATTTCATTTCATAACATATCAACAAATATGGACGATGAGTCGTTAGTGCATAATTTAATTTAATAATAATAACTACATCTAAGGCTAAAGAATTGAAAAGATTGAGGCCCGGATAAGTACAAGTAAGTGAGTTTGTTTGCGTAGATTGATTTTCACTAATAACACCAACATTTTTATTTACCTGAAATTCACACAAATTTTCTCTTCGCAGATAACAGAAGTGTTAGCAGAACACCAATAAGATGTCTGCTTTACAGATGCAGCCAATTCTTTGTTTATATTAGTTTTTATATTAGCTTACGGTTTTGAATGTTCTAGAGGTTTTTGCGCCGTTATTCGCGTTGATCTGGTCATTATTGATGATTCTGTTGCATCGTTCATTTTCATATAAGAGTCTACATAAAATGCACGGTCGGAAATAATTAATTCTCGTACGCTTCTTTGTAAAAAATTATAAAAGTTACATAAGTTGGCCAATAGGTATCAAATGCAAAGTCTGACAATTTTCGTTACAAGCAAGTAAAAAAAACTACCTAACCGTTACAACACTAATTTTTGAGACAAACGATTGAGGCTCGGAAGGAATGGTTAAGAGATATGGTGGAGATGATGAAGGAAAAAAAATTGAAGAAATGGAATTTTGGGAAAGGAAGCTGGAAAAAGCGGAAAATGATGTTCTGAATCTTGTCCTGAATTTTAATTAATTAAAATCTAGGCAGATGAATTCCTCCAAGAAATGGAAAAAAAAGAAGACGAGGTAGCCAACCCTCAAAGATAGTGGTTCTCTTTTTGTAATTTAATATTTTAATTTAGTTGTTTAGTTGTTGTTTGTTGAATTAAACCGTTGAACTAAACCGTTTTCTTTATTTTTTTTTGTATTCACTCAGTTTGTACCAATGCTATGTTAAAAAATACGCTACTGTTATGGTGTCTACATTGGTTCGAGTTTGCATCTGCTTTTTCGTTCCGAGCAGCTCGAACGGCATATTTTTGTGTTCATCAAATTTACATGCGAATACCGCTCTCTTTTAGTGAATCTTTACACCACAGCTTATGTTTTACTTTGCATGTAAGCGCCTGCTTCTATACAACGTGCCCCGGAAATAATGTCATTAATTTTAACCCGTAAGGGAAAGGGGGGATCCTTCAACCACATTGTAGATTCAACCAGTCTAATTATTTCTTTGATGATTTGAATTAGTCGCTTTCTTGGTGCTGCATAAACTTCCTTATACCAACCACATGTTCTGTAAAAATTGTTTGCGTTGTCCAGCTTTACAGTGAAAAAATAAAAAATATTTCCAATTTTCGTGGTTTCGAGGTAAGATTATTTCATTATTCGTAAGTGTTTATATTTTAGATAATATGTATCTAATTTTTAAACAAAAATATGCATGTAATAGAACAATTTATGAATTAACAAGTGCCATATGAATTGAATCCTCAAACTTTCCTGGTTGTATTTAAAAAAATAAATAGTTCGTATGACGCGGAAGAAGTACATTCAACCACAAAACAATCATATGGTGTACATTCAATCAGTGGTTAATTGTACTCCATATAATTATTTTATTTTTGTAGATGCCTCGTAAATGCATCCGCAAGACCAACCTTTATGGGCTTTGAAAAGTTGTACACCTATCCCCCGATTTACACAGAAGATCTGTTCCTCAGAAAACCGTGTAAAACGAAAATTTTGATTTTTATAGGCAAAACCGTGTAAATCGAATACAACTTAAAATGTGCTTATTTTTTTTTTTAATAATAAATTTTGAAAAATAAAAATAACAGTTCATTCATAAAATAACAAATATACAATGCGAACCAGCCAAATGGAATAAATTCAGTATCTCAATTATTGTGCATATTTATCAAAAATCCCAAAACACGACATTCGTTATTTTGAAAACCGTGTAAAACAAGTATCGTGTAAATCGGGAGATCGGTGTATTTTGAAAACCGTGTAAAAGCAAAATCGTGTAAAAAAAGTATCGTGTAAATCGGGGGATATGTGTATTTTGAAAACCGTGTAAAAGCAAAATCGTGTAAAAAAAGTACCGTGTAAATCGGGGGATAGGTGTATGTTACTAACTGATTGTGAATAAAAAAATGTACAACGGCGAAATAATTCCCGTTCATTTGTTTTTCCCAATGTCGATGACATTTCAAATATATACCAATGCCAACGACTGCAAAGTGCAAAGTGCAAGAACATCATCAATATACAGTTTTAAATACAATTTTAGAATAACATACTTTCTTTTTGTAATAGATAACTTTATCGACAGTCTAGTTAAATCGATTACCATCATGCGTTTACCAGTATATTATTACATAATTATTGCATTTCTTATGTGTAATTTTATAAAGTACAGTTCGACAGCTAAAATTTTAGGTTTATTTCCAACTCCTTCCATCAGCCATCAAATAGTTTACCAAGCACTATGTAAAGAACTATCATTAAGAGGACATCGCGTAACAGTATTTACACCTAATCCATTAAATAATCAGTCACTTGTTAATCTTACCGAGAAAGACGTAAGTTATCTTTACAAATATTCTGAAATTGCAACTAGTTTTATAAAATGGTCGGATTCAAGTTTAATGGAACCATTTTTCTATTTGTATTACATAAAAACCATAGGAATCACGTTTCTTGAAGATTTTCTAAATAACGGCGACTTGCAAGAAATTATTAATAACGAAAACGAAAATTTTGATTTAATTATTGTTGAAATGTTATTTCCAGCTTTGGCAGCTTTTTCTCAAAAATTACGATGTCCATTTATTGGTATTAGTTCTTTAGATCCTGGTGTATTTATTCATGATGCCATTGGCAATCCATCACATCCCGTTTTAAATCCCGCAGCAAATTTTCCTATTAGCAACGAGCCAGATTTCATTGAGAGATTACTTAGTAGATTATACACAAATTATCACCGATTTGTTCATTACCATTACATGAACGAGTATGACAGACTTGTAAAAACATACATCGGGACAAATTTACCGGAATTGAAAAAGATAATAAGTAATATCAGTTTGCTTCTAGTAAACGTAAATCCATTACATAATGTACGTCCAAACGTACCTGCAGTTATTAATTTTAGCGGAATGCATCTTGAAAATAAGAAGCAAGAAACACTGTCCGACGTAAATGGTAATTTATTTTACATTTTACAGAAATATAATTCAATTGTTTTAGGATTTGAAATATTTCCTTGATAATGCAACAGAAGGAGTGGTATATATGAGTTTGGGGTGCAACGTCGAATTAACACTTCTCAAAGGAACGAATAAAGTACTTGAAATGATTGAAGCACTGGCAGAATTGCCTTATAAGGTTTTGTTGAAATGGAATCCTAAAGTAAAATTCCCTGTGCAAAGCCATAACATTAAATATGCAGCTTGGTTTCCGCAATTCGCAATTCTAAGTAACCAAATTTTGTACGATTTATACTCGCAGTAAAATGATGCGATACAATTTTCAGAACATCCAAATGTTAAAGTGTTTATTTCGCAAGGCGGTTTGCAATCAACGGAAGAAGCGATCATGAATGCAGTACCCATTATTGCAATGTCTTTTTATGGCGATCAACACATAACGGCCAGAAAAATTGAGAGCTTTGGTTTAGGTAAACAAATTACACCATCAACTTTTAACAAGTTAAATTTTAAAAGGATCATTATTGAAGTTTCAACTGAAAAAACGTAAGATAACTATACTAAACTAGCCGTTTACTCATTTTAAAAAGAACCATTATCGCAGATATAAAGATGAAATGAATACATTTTCAAAAATATTCAAAGACGACTCGATTGCAAGTCTCAATAAAGCTGTATGGTGGACAGAATACGTCATGAAGCATGAAGGCGCTTTTCATTTGCGAAGCCCATTAGCGGACTTGCCGTGGTATAAATATTTATTATTAGATGTTATTGTAGTCGTGACAGGAATTATGGTTTGTTTGTTATATGTCATTTGTAAAGTGTGTTCTTGCGGCTATCGTAAAAAACTTGAATCAAATTAATTTATACAATATTAATAGGTTTGAAAAATATTAAATACCTTGTATAGCGTTTTCTAATGGCAAAACTAGTGTTACACCAGTGTGGTACCACAGAGCAATACTAACCGATATCGGTGCACGCTGATTAGAAGAGATCAGGATCTGCTATCACAAAAATTCCACTTAAACATAAAATAGCACCAGTATTGCTATTAGAAAACGCTATTATTAGATATATATATATATATATATATATATATAAATCTACCTATCAATATGGCATCCTTTCACCTTACCTGGCATTGGGCGTCCACCAGAAATAATAACATATATTTAAATTTTACGGTGTATATTACGTCAGAATTGGATAAGAAACACAGAGCTGCCAAAATATTTGGCGTAAGTGTCATAGCAAAGGAGATTATACTATTAGGGTAATATGGCGACCTTTTATGTTACACACACTCTGACGTCCGGTGTATATTTTATCCTGCAGTGCATTGAGCGTCCTTTTGTATACAACAGTTAACTGCACGGTGTTGCCAAGTTTACGGTAGTACAAAATGATACGTATAATGAATTTTAACTTTTATAAAGCGGCTAAGATCGTACTTAAAGTCAATTAAAGTGGTCGTAAATTAATCTTTAATTTTTTACTAGCATTTAATTTGAAAAGATATGCATTTGAGAAAAATACTTTCATCCGTCTTTTAGATTCAAATGACGCCAGTATAAATTGCACAATTCAAACAACAAATTATAAGAACACTATATTAACGTAAGAATACATTTTTAATACAAAATTCAAACAAAAATAAAAAACTAACTTTTACTGTAAATATTTTGGATAAAGACTTTAACTTGTTGCCATGTTTTATTATGGTATAAATCTCCAGTTTTAGAACGTAAGGTTTCGATTTCAGATTGTTTGGGAGGTTTTCTGTTTTTAATATGTTTTTTGAAAAATGTCTTTGCTTCGGATTTTTGATATTCTGTCCATGGCACTAATATTCGACTCTTTCCCTTAGACTTCTTATGTGGCAAGGCTGGTTGGCTTGTAGTTGCTTCATTTAAATTTTGTTGTTCGGCACTGAGCTCACTATTATCATCTTCTACGTTATTTTGATTTTCTTCAACATCACTTTCAATTTCTTCAACATCAATATCTAAATCTAAATCAATTTCATCTAAGGTTTTTCCTTTATATTGCGCGGCTTCTCCTTTTTCCATTAATAATAGAAGTTTAGAAATTTTGGCAGTTTGATACACGTCATCTGGTAGCCGATATACCTGTTTGTGTATATTTTGGGTGTGCCCCATAAATGTCGCCAATTGTTCTATGTCATTCTCAGACATACTAAATAATTGTGACAAAGTTGCCAAGTGTTTTCGCAATTTTGTTGACGTTAAACTTCTTGGATTTTTAGCTCCACACTTATTTACATATTTTTGAAATGTTTTATAACCAGTAATAGGGTTATTAGTTCCTATATTGGCAAATAAATAACTATTTTTGTCGTCTATAAAATTAGATCGCAGCTTTACCAATATATCAGTGTGCTGTTGTAAGTTGGTACTAAAAAGAACCGGAACTCCTCTGCCTCTTTTGCCTCGTATTACCACTCTTTTGAATTTTTTTAATAAAATTTTCTCGGTTGGTGATATGGCTTGAGAAAATTCTTCATAACTTTCACTATTGTTGGTATGTGTATAAATGTGAAGAGGCATACGCTGCAGTTCACCAACTCTTTTTCTGTTTAGCAGCAACAATCGACAAAATACCGTTTCGAGCAAAATTTTGTAAGCCGCCATATTTTCATTTTTATTTAAATTAGTAAAAGCGTCATCTGCTTTTTTCTGTAAATAATTTCTTAATCTTTTTAAATCTTGTGCTAGTGGTATCATAGACATTTTGTTCCATTTCTGAACATTGAGATCAGCTGCTGCTTTTGTTGAAATTTCAAATCTCCACGAGTTTTCTAACAATTGTTTGAATGTTGCAAAAACATGTTCTGCCTCCGCAGCGGCAACAGTTTGACCAAAAGACTTTTGCTTTAAAACACTTAACATTGCAATATCGCAGCACTGCTTTAATGCAGTTGAAATATTTACAGCATAAGTTGGGGATTCGTATTTATCATTAACTGAATCATATCTAGCAATATTTTTGGTGCATTGTACAAACAAGTCAAAATTTTCAGGATTTAAAGCATCCCATAAAGATTTTATTGAAGGTTTCGCTTCTTGAACTTCAAGCAATAGTTTTCCCAGTTCTCGCATTTTCCGTGAACAAACATTAACAAAATGTTTCTCTCGATGACATTTAATATAACGTGCTCCAAATAAACAAATCAACTTATCTCTTTTAATTGCTAACGATACTTTATCTGCATGCATTTTTGGAAATACCTTCTCCGCCAATTCTTTATCAACTTTGATGTGTCTAAGTAAAATATTTTGTGCATCTGTTAAATAAGACAACTCTGTACTTGGTTTACCAGAAACTGCTTTGCACCTTTTAATGTGGCGATACAATTGTTTTGAAGAATAATATCCCAAACAGTATTTACATGGCACGTAATTTGTTCGAAATGGTAAAGCTGTTTTTCTAACTGGCTTTTCGCATGATTGTGAATTTTTCACAAAGTTTCCTTTTTTTCTTAAAATTGCTAAGAGGACTTTTCGTTGTGCTGATTTAGGTGGTAATGCAAATATTTTTGCTACTTGAGTTTCATGTGAATGATTCCTGTTTATGTGACGTGCAAAGTTATTGACATCGGATTCGCAGTAAAAACAGAAATCAGTTGTTCGTACCCTTTTTGAATTATTTCCATATTTTATAGTCTTTTGTTTTGTGATGTCCACATCGACATTTGCAGTATTGTCTTGCTCAATTAGATCAAACGTTATTATATTTTGAATAGGAATGGGAATAGATAAATTACTTGATTCAAATTGAATATCTTGTGGAGTATCGCTTCTAATAGAGAGTTTCTTTTTTTTCTTTACGTGATCTATAAATTTCATTTAACAGGTTTTGCAATTGATTACTTACTATTGTAGTCACCTCTACAACTTTCACTGCTCGTTGATGATGAAGTTGAAGGAATATATTCTGTAACGTCTGGACTATATGGTTCTTCAAAAGATTCTGATAGACCTACCGATGATTTCTTAACTATAAAAACAGAATTTAAAGTTTAGAAAATTGAAATATTGAAAAATATAGTTTGAATAACTTTATTAATAGTTCAGACAAATTAGCCAAAAAAACACCAAATAATAAAAAATAATTTATATACCATTTGCTTTTTTTTAAATGAGCTCTCAGTATGATTAGATATGGGGAATAAAAAATTTTCCCCCATTATCGCTTTTAAATCACTACTCAAACCAAAAAATAATCTAACATTAAAATACTCTCCATAAACTTTCACACAACAAAGATTTTATGCTGCATAAAGCTCATGTCTGTAGAATTTTCACAATTGATATTCACTATGTCAGTAACTCCGTACGTAACACTTTTCACCAAAACAGAATTTTGGCAGAATTATATGGCTTGCACAATGCTTTATGTGACCTATTAGTGGACATCTTGAAAATTGCATTAAATGACTGTAACTGATTGCTACTTTCCTTTTTACTAAGAGTTCACTTCGAAAAGTTTCAAACTATAAAGTCTTTTATTTAAAATAGCGTAGAAAATTTATAATCTATAATTAAATATCAATTTTGCATTATTCCGGATAAAATTAGTCATCCCAAGAAGTTCTTATTTGTGGCCTATTTTTACGATAAATGAAAATCACCGGGAATTTAGAAACCTTGCAGGAAGTTAAAAATGAAGAAAGCCCACAGCTTCATCCAAATGTTAGAAATTTTAGTTGTCTAATATTGTGAAGTGTCGTAAACCACAACAAAAAGTATAGCGAAAGGGGAAAATTGGTTTATTAGCCGAACTGTAGTAGGTAGGTGTCGTCGAGATATTTTTTATTCATGTCGACAACGGATATGTTTTAAGATAACTACACAGAAATGATTTAGTTGGATAACAAGTATCCAAAACAATTTTAGAAAATTTTAATTTTCAACTTACATTCCTCTGGAAGTGAAGTAATCCATTCTAAAATAAAAGATTTATAATTTAATTTAAATTTAATATGTAATTTTTATAGCATTTATTGAATATCTTTACCTACCTTCAATTAATGTATTGTTTTGCTTTCTTTCAATTTCTTCCTTGAGCATTTGTTGTTTTTTATTGTCCTCTTTACACAGTTTTACGATTCGTTTTGCACGTGCTGAATGCATTTTACTTTTTGAAAATCGGCCACGAACAGAAAAATACGATCACCTAATGGTAGCACCGAATATCGAACATAGTATTTAGTCCTACTCTCCCACTAATTCGAGATAAAATAATGATTAATAAGCTCAAAAACCGACGTTTGAAATTTTGCAAGTTATGTTTATATACCCAATTGCAAGTAGGCAAGTTGATTCCTTTACATTACCACCTGCACCAGGCGATAAGATATGCACCCCAAATTTTTGGGAAAAAAAATATTACCTACCCGTGGACTAGAAACTGTTCCAACTTTAAATCGATTTTTCTATGTAAAAAGTACCGAAAAATATGATGCAGTTTATGCTACTTAGATTCCTAACTGTGGAAAGATTTTGTACATTTTTATTTGTTTTCATATGAATTGCCTTGAATGCATTTTGGTTCCTTAAACTATCAATTATTACAGTTTAAGTAGAAGGTTGATAAAATTGCGGTGTTGTCCAGTTTAAGGACGTCACATTAACCGAAGAATAAAATATACACCCACCAGACGTCAGATAAGCGGTAACATAAACGATCCACATAATTGATATACGTATATTGCAAAAATCCGACGCGCTCTCTGCACGTAAATGTGCGGAACTAAATTATACAGTAAAATTTCATAAGTAGGTGGATACGACGTCCCCCTCAAATTTATTCCGCTATCTCCCCAACCCCTCAGGAGTTGTTTGCACTGAGTTGGGCATCTGACGTCCATATATGGACGTCACATAACGGTGGACGCCGCAGTGCATGTAATTATGCAATAAACGGACGCAGCATTGATAGAAGGACATATATATATATATATATATATATATATGTATAAGGAAACAGAACAGGATCACAATAATCTCTCTGAAGAACTCGATCATGAAAATACCAAACCAGCAGACGTCCGTCTAGTTGCAGTATCAACACTTCAATTTTGAAAAAAAAGTAGTCTATAATTTTTTGCTAATTCTTTGCCAATTTTTGCCGTTTATTTCAAATTCCTTGCCGCAACCCTTAAAAAGTTATAAGCATTTAAAAATAATACTGCAACTTGACGCCCCAGTATCAACATTTCAATTTCGAAAAAAAAAATAGTCTATAATTTTTTGCTAATTCTTTGCCAATTTTTGCCGTTTGTTTCAAATTCTTTGCCGCATCCCTTAAAAAGTTATAAGCGTTTATAGAATAATACTTGGCAACTTCCGTCAAGTTGCAGTATCAACATTTGCAATTTGAAAAAAAAAGTCTATAATTTGTCACTAATTCTTTGCCAATTTTTGCCGCTTATTTCAATTTTTTTGCTGCATCCCTTAAAAAGTTATAAGCGTTAAGAGATTATATTGGTATTTGATGCCCCCGTATCAACCTGTCGTTTACAAAAAAAAAAAAAAAATGATCTACAATTTTTTGTTAATTGTTTTCTAATTTTTACTGTTTGTTTCAAATTCCTTGCTGCTTCCCTTAAAAAGTTATAAGGGTTTAAAGAATTGTAGTTGCTGCATAATACAGGGTGATGAAAAAAAGGTGCCCGTGATTGATATCGGGACAATGCTTTCTGTTAAAGCATTGTGGAAATCGCAACAAAAGTGGTCCAAGTAGATTCTGTTTAAAATTAAAACAGTTTGTCCAAGAGCACAACGTGGCAATACTGCACATATTTCTTTTTCTAAAGAATTACTTTCAGGTAGGCCCACTTCTTGTATCTAAGCAACCAACACTGCGTAAGACAAACAACTGTCACGTTGACATAACTTTTTTTATTTCAAAGGAATTTAATGTAATTAAATAATAATACACAACAAACAGGTAATTGAAGGGCTGTATACAAAAGCCCTTAGGTGACGTAGAGATTTTCTATTTTCTATTTGCGCCATTTCTGATAAGAATGGATGAACTTTCGGTCGCACTTACTGATTTCCGTTTAAAAGGCCCCTAACCATGTTATTTAGTAAAAACAGATCAGTCAAAAACGAAATAATGTAATTTCCAGATCCAATTGAAACAAAAAATCTCAAATATCTCAGAATAGGAAAGAATGACTTAGAGTGACTGTCGCGTTAATCCTTGCATGATTCGTCCTGATCCAGTTTCAATCGCTTCCACAACTGCTTCCTCCAACGATGGCGTACGAACTTCACGAGGTCGTCTACCGTTTACAGAAATCGACACTATTTGGCCATTTTCTCTTAATTTTTGCTCAACTTATCTAATTACGTTAGCATCTGGATGACGTCGATGTGGATACAGTCTAGCATATTATCTAGCAGCTTCCGATGCACTATTATCTGTCTCACCCAAGCGGAGCAACATATCTAGATATTCACTACGCAGTCAAGTCCCGACAGGCAGACGCCACGTTTGTCATGTACCATTGAAAAATGTAAAAATACGAGATATTCACTGAAATTGTATTTCATTTTAAGACTTTTTAGGACATTTGAGTTGTATCGTTCAAATTTGACAAGAGAACTGACATTGAAAAGTGAGTTATTGTTGCCAACGTTTCGACATTGATAAATTTACCTCGGAGCCAAGAATAGATTTTTTACAATTTTTTTTTTTAAAGCACCATCAACCGCATCAAATTTAGACCCTAATAATGAAATTATTACAAAATTGTTAATCGTATAGATTTTTATTGTCTGAATAGGAAAGCTTATATCTTGGTGAAGAGACAACAAATTTTGTTTTGGCTTTCAAATTCGTGTTTCGTTAGAAATCGTCTATAACATGTCACTACGCACGGGCACCTTTATTTCATCACCCTGTATACTGGCAGGTGAAAAAATGCTCGGATCCCTTCAATAAAATCCTGAAAAGACATAAGTAGAGCCATTTAAACTGATAGATTAATTAATTAACTGGCAACTTTAAAACCGGTCATTATGTCAATTAACTAATTGATAATGCAATCCGAGAGGATGTCCCAAATTAATTATTTATCTTAATTTATAGCATGCATTAAAAATTACTTTCTTTTTCACTTAAATAATTTAAGGGATTAATAAGAATTCACAATTTCTGCATACGTTTTCAACTAGTTCCAGTTGATAATTTTAGAAAATTAAATTTTTAATTGTGTTAAAGATAGATTCCCCGATAATAATTACAACAACTTGCAGAACCAACTCCATAAATAATATTTGCACAGATAACACAAACTACCGCACGAACGAATACATTTGCATTAATTTTTTTTAATTGATTTCAAAAACGCTTTCAATTTTATAATTACCTCGCATAATACAGAGCTATTGGTAGGTGTTCAATCACTTCTCTTCATTCAAATCGCCCAATATTTTCTTCTAGCAGGATCTCGTGGAAATACTTTTATGAGAAAACCTTGCTCTGATCGATTACAGCAACCAAAGGCTGCACAGAGCCAGGCATAATTAAATTGAAATTATCTAAAAACCTTATGAACTTATTACACAGTTATATAAATGCATGAAATACATCTAACCTACAAGAGTATAAAATTATGTTTAAAAAGTGATTTACTTACCTAAATAATACACTTAAATGTACAATACCTATGCTTCCTTGAGATCACTATATTATTCTCGTAAAGTTTTTTTTTCTATAACACTTGTTTAATCCTTAAAACTGATCTTATTTTAACCAAATTCGTTACAAACCGATACAAACGTCTGATAATGCGGACCAGTAATGGCCGCCGCACGCGAAAGTCGACCTTAACGATTCGTACGCTCCATGTCCGTACCCTTCTTATATAGGTTCCCTAATACACAGTAGTTTTAAATTAGGATTTAATTACACAATTATAATGAGACAGATTAAAAGATTAACTGGATAAGTAAAGTTGGGATATGAATGGTAGAGTAGGCAATATCAAAGAAGGCATAGAAAGGTATATGGGAACGCATGGAGAAAACACTAAAAATGATAATGGCAGGAGGTTGATAGAACTATGTGTAGGGAATGATTTTGTGATTACTAACACGAAATTCATGCACAAGGACATACATAAATTCACCAGAGAAATCCGTTCCAGGAATGAGAAGTCAATTATTGGCTATTTTATTATAAATAAAGAAAATTGGAAGAGTGTGAAGGATGTTAGGGTAAAAAGGAATGCAGAAATAGGAAGTGACCACTACCTACTAAGAATGGAACTCTGGATAAATATAAACGACAAAAAAGAGGTAAAAAGGAAGAAAATGGTGAAGCAAAAAATCAAAGGCTATAGGCTAAAGGAGACTGAAACACAAAAAAACTTCCAAGAAATCTTAGAGAAGAAAATTGACCAAAGTAAAACAGAAAGTAAAGATATAGAAAGTAAATGGGGACATTTTAAAGAAAATATTCTTGAAGCGGCAAAAATTAGCTGTGGAGTAATAAAAATTGTGAATACATTCAGGAAGGGAAGTAGATGGTGGTCAACTGAGATTCAACAAGAAGTCAAAGAAAAGAAGGAAAAATGGAAGAAGTATATCGTCGGCTTAATTCGCAAAATGCGTAACTCCGATTCTTAAAACTTTTCAGGAAACGCTAAAAACTGCTTTTTTTGTATTGCAATAGGAACAATCAAAAAAATTGATTCTAGTATGTAGTTACCACCAAAAACAATCTAGATCATTAGAGTACACTTTGAATTTTTCTGTATTGAGTTATTTTAAACAAAAAGAAGGAGTTAGGCATTTTTCTTTGTAAAGTTTGGTCAATAATTTGGAGATACGCAGTTTTTTAAGGATTAATGAAATTAAGGTCAATATTAGGAAAACACTTTATTGAAATAAAAAAAGCGTAATTCTAATTATATTCAGCAAATTAACAAATTATTTTTAATACAAGTACGTATAATAAAATAATCAGAGAAATTATTTTAATTTTCATGGGGTAGCTTATTATAAAAATCGTGATAATCACGTTCCATGGATAATTTCAATTGCTGAAGATGCTGAAACTTTTCAGCTTTTATTTTAAGCCTATTTTTATGCAGCTGGGGAAGGTCAGTAGAATTGATTGGCACAATATTATTGATATTTAGCCGTATCGGTAAGGTTTGCCAATCTTCGGTATGACGAAGCTTAAAAAAAATACCATCTTTAGAGTATTTCAATGCTTTAAGATCATTCACCGTGGGTGCACCGGCAACAGCTTTTCCTGGTCTTATTGATTTAACAAACTGTAAGTTATCATATTTTTTGAAGAAATTGTGCATTAGATATTCCACATTATAAGGACTTTTATGACAAGCGGTTTTACAGATGTATACATAGTCTGCTGGAATGTTAATTTTTTTGTTTCGAATTTTTCGCTCAATAACGGAATGTACGCTGTCGACTTCCATTTGCGTGTGTCCTTTTTGTAAATACTTTTGGATGACAGTTATACCAGTCTCTGAGGCAAAGTTTAATAAACCATTTGATAGGGTACAGTTTCGATTTTGGTATCCGCAACCATCACTCCATAATATAATTTGGATTTCCTCAGTGCTTTTTTCTTTTAAAGTATACATCTCTACATGCTGCTTCAAGAAATGAACAATAATACTGGTAAACTCGTTACTTGTTAGCCCACCTTCAGACTCATTCCATAAGTAGCAGAAGCCTTTTTGGCGTTTAAGATCATACAGTGTGAAATTATGCACAATGAGTTTTGTTTTATAATAGAGTGAAGATACATTTGATTTCGGACAAAGTAAAACCGATTGGAGATCCATGGTAAATACATCATTCTGTGATTGTTTATCGTCATTTTTTTCAGCTCTTGCTTCATGCTTAAATTTGGTATGTTCATTATAATCTTCTTCCGAAATATTCCCTGTTTGAAATGACACGCAAATATCACAAAGATCCTTCTTTGGTCTATATAGGGAAAGTTTCTTCTTGTCAAATTGTTTGTGAAAAGTAACTATCGATACGGCTTTTTGGTTCTGATTTTTGCAAAAATCGGATTTGTACAATTTGTACAATTGACTCTTGCTAGTCCACATTGGTTCCAGGTAAAGTTTTGAGGTTGTGGCTCTACAATAATGCGACTCCATTTTCGGTAGAGAATCGAAGAATATTTGAAGCTGTTTCACACCATTACTGATACCAGAATTCTGTTGATTTTGCACAACCACGATATTCTCTTCTAGTCCGCTCTTGGCCCATTTTTTTATAACCCATTCCTTAACGCCAAGTGTATTTAGAAACATCGTTTTACAAATTCTTATTCTGGGGGAACCTAAAAAGAAAGCGTTCGAATAAGTTCTTCTGGACACTTCATTCAGGCCTCGTTTTCTCGATGTTCTCTGTACACATACATGGTTTCTTATAAACATCTTCTTTTCAGACTACGTACATTGCCAGAACTCTTCGAAAATTTTTCTTCTGTCATGTTCACTAATTCTAGTGCACATTAGGGCGGATTTTTTATTTTGACTTAACTTACAATTGCAACTTCCTTTCATGAATATTGGTTCTTTCAATAACCCAAGTAACACAGGACGTCCAATGGACGTACATGCTGGTCCATTTCTTATCCATTTATGGACGATCCACAAGCGGATCTATAATGGACGTCCAATGGACGTCCAAGCTCATCCATAAATGTACATTACAGCAATGGATATAAATGGGACGTCCACTGGATGTACATTTATGGACTTAATCTGGACGTCCATCAACGGATCAACATGGATGTCAATTGTACGTACATTTATGGACATAAACGGACAGTACATAAACGGATCAGTATGGACGTTCATTGTACGTACATTCATGTACTTAATTCGATCGGTCCGTAAACGAATTTGAAAAAAAATTTGAAACTTTAACTGAAAGCATTATTAAACTCACTACTTTATTACTTTATGATTTTGACTTTATGAAGAATACGTTGTTTTGATATCCTGATTAGTTGTATGTAAAATGCGAAATACAACTTTGGATACAAATTTATAAATACAATACCGTAGAATGGGGCGAAAGTGATTTCTGGGAATTAAATTGATAACTAAATTAATTGCAAACTTTTTTAAATTTAGTGCTTATCCTACCGCCCTAGCATTTAGCACTTCGAATTTACAGGTAAATACGTGGATTGATGATCGCACTTGGTTTCAGATCAAAATATTTGGTTAATTGTAATTATAATTCAGTTTAACTATGCTTTTATAGTAATCCAGTCAATTTATACACAAAAAGGCCCAACCTTTCAGAAGGTCGGTGTACAAATTGACTGGGTTCCTATAAAAGCGATTTAATTTTTACAGTTACTTTTGTGAACACATATCTCGTAACCTTGAAATTTTATTAGGGTTTGTTTGTCACGTCGGTTCGGGCAAAGAATTACCGTCTTTGCAGTAACTTATATACAGGTCAATATGCTAGACATTTGCCGGACAATGACGCCGGTTTCGTCACAATACCGAGATATTTTTATTCAAAGACATATGGTTTTACCTGATTTTGGGTAACACGCGTCGAACCTTTTTTATTTTCACTTCTAATGCAACAGTTCGTTTTTGTTTGTTCCAAATGTGTGTAGTTGAATTTCATCGACACGAATTTTAATGTACTTACAACATGCAAATTTTATGACTGCCGTAAGTAAAAATGACAATCTATTTAAGTTATTTTTTTTACTATTTTTTATGTGTTTTAGGTAACTCACTTTGACCCGATTAGGAGAAATAATTTAATTTACAAAACAAATCCCAAGTCCGCTTTATAATACTTGATAATAATGTACCTAAATCGTATTATTCAAGGACCGAGAGAAAAAGTGTAATTGCAGCTGATTATATTGGTAAGTTAAAATGATTTTAAAGAAGTTGTGTAATATTTTCTTTTTAGCTAAGTAAATTTATTCGAAAATGGTTGATAAGGACCGGTGTTGCTTTGAAATGATTTTTTTTTCAATGTTTCTAGTTGTTTAATTAGTTAATAATTAATTAAATTCTGTATGGTAATTATTTTTGAATATTCATATTTTTAAGGTTAAGTTTCTAGTTATTTAGTTAATAGTTAAAGTTAAATAGGTAAAGTTGTTCACTGCAAATTATTTTACGTATTTTTTTAAAATAAGTTTCATGTTATTTAATGTGTTAATGGTTAGTTTTAATTGTTGAAGTTCGTTATTGTAACAATTTTTGAATTTACAAATTTCTTTGGACGTATTTAAAAAAAATAAGTTTCATGTTATTTAATGTGTTAATGGTTAGTTTTAATCGTTAAAGTTCGTTATTGTAACAATTTTTGAATTTATAATTTTTTTTAAGGTTATTTATTTTCGAATATATGTTTTTTTCCATCTTTTATTTATTAATTTTTTAATCCCACAACGTTTATAAGTACGTCCATTAATGTCCATAATTCGGGTCCAAATGGACATACATAAGACGTCCAGTGAACGTCCAAAACGAATCCGTTTACAATCCCAAAGACGTCCAATAAGCGTTTGTCGATGGACGTCCACGAACCGGCACGATATGGACGTACATTGAACGTTCGAAAAGATCCCAAATGTAGTCCCAAAAACGTCCACAAACTGACATCCAGATGTACGTCCAATTTAGTCTCAAAATGTACATCCATTGGACGTACAGTGATCCGTTTGTGTACGTCCAATGTACGTCTATTGGATGTACATGTGTTACGTGGGAAGTCATACCTCCATTTTCCATTCTCCTTTTTCTTTCCTTTATTAGACTTTCCCTTTTCTCTATCTAAACTGAAGTTACATTTTCTTAAAATATTGATCAATAGAAGTTTGTTTTACGTTTTTAATTTTTGTTTGAAAAACCTGAGATTCACATTTTGTTAAAATGTTAATAATTTCTACAGCTAGTTCACTTTTGTCAGTAGAAAATAGAAAAGTTTGTATATCTCTTAGTTTTTCACACATTTCAGCCATATCCTTGATATTTGACGTATAAATTTCAGATTCTTCCACATCACTTTCACTATTTGAATTATTGCCTTCATCATGAATTAATTCAGTGATTATTTCTTGAATGCCTACTACAGGATTTTCGGTCAATACATTGCAATCAATAGACGCATAATTTTCCAGACTTGCGCCGGGCATATTCTTTAAAACTGGAATAAGCTCTGCCAGCGGAATTTCATCTTCTTCATCGAAATCATCTTCTTGCTCAACACTTTCTAAAAATCCGGCTTTTGCAAAACAGTTTGAAATAGTTGCTCGAGAAACGCTTTTCCAGGCTGCTAATATCCAAACTAAAGTGCTGATCAAATTGATGCTTTTTTGCGCTTCTTGGAAAGAACTTTCATTGTTTGTGAATGTTAGAAGCCTCTTAATCAAAATTTTTCTGTAAGCTACCTTAAAGCTATGGATGATCCCTTGATCTAATGGCTGACAATGTGAGGTAGTGTTTGGGGGTAGAAAGATTATTTTTACATGTTCTAATGTCACTTTGGGATGGGACGTGACGTTATCCAGAAATAAGAGGACTTTTCTGTTTTGCTTTCTCATCTTTTCATCAAATTTCTTTAGCCACGAAGTCATAATCTCTGTTGTCATCCAGGCTTTTTTATTAGATTCCCATTCTAAAGGAAGTTTGTGGATGTGCGACCTTTTAAAGCACCGAGGGTTTTTACTTTTTCCGATGACTAACGGATCTTCCTTGTCACCTTCCATATTTGCACAGAATAAAATTGTCAATCTGCGTTTCGGGTTTTTTTTTTACCAGTACATCTATCTTCCTTGAAAGCAAACGTTTTGTTCGGCATTGCAAGGTAAAATAGTCCAGTTTCATCGGCATTGTACACATCTTTTGGTAAGTAGTTCTTCAAGATTACATTTTGTTGCTTTGTTTTCCAGGCTTCAACACTGATCAGATCGACATCAGCTGACTCACCGCAAACTATTTTAAAGCTTATTTCATGTCTTTGACAAAATTTTTCAAGCCATCCATTTGAAGCTTTAAAATTGGAAATGTTTAAATTTTTGGCTGCTTCCAATGCTTTTTCTTTTAGTAAAGGTCCAGATATGGGGATGTTTCTATTTCTCGCTTTACAGAACCAATTGTAAACTACTTGGTCAATAGCAAATCCTTCGGTTTTGGGAAATTTTCTCTTCTGCTCTGGATTAGAATTTTCTTCAAAAATCTTCTTTAAGTCGGAATTATTTTTTAAAATATCGTTAATTTGTGTCCTTCCAACTCCAAACTTTTCTGCGAACTTTCTAGCACTGGTACTGCATTTTTCACTTTCTGTAATAATTTGAATTTTGTCTTTAAGCGACAAACGTTTTCTTTTTGGTGGCATGATTACACAAGCACGGCGAAACGTAAACTGACTCAAAACTATGAAACTACCGGTAGGTATGTATACAGGTTGTATTATATTAAGTGTTCACCATTGGTAACTTTGTTATTATTGGAGTTGCAAAGTCGGTTAAATTAGCAAAGAATTAGTGTTTTTTCCGCTGATTACCATTATGAAACCAAAAAAACAATCGAACGTCAACTGTTCGAGATATTCACGAAAATAACATTTTTTTTAATGGAATTCCCTATCCTTTTTTGCATATTTTGAAAGAATGTTTAATTTTGAGTGAAAAAGTCTTAATGCACTATTACGATTAAATTAACTACCGAGAAGTTACAAGCAATTGAAGTTTTTATTTCAATTAATTACAAAAATCACGTAGGCACTGAAACAATTGAAAATGGTATTTATTGAAACATTTCTTCCACGGCAAACTGAGAATAGAAATTTAGATAAACATATTGCATGACCAAGACATTATAATAAATGTTCGAAAATGTCACCGTCTTATTCAACACATTTTTGGGCTCTTTTTTGAACACACCGCGCTGCTTTCAAAATTTTTCTACCATCCAATACATTAATTATTGTTAAAATTTTATTCTCCACTTCATTAACTGTTGCATATCTCTCCCTGTAAACAAAATTTTTCACATACCCCCACAGAAAAAATCCATGGGGATTAAATCTGGCGAACGTGGTGGCCAACGCACGGGCCCATTAGTTCCTATCCATTTATCAATGAATAATCTGTTTAACAAATTGGTTGTACCGTGATAATTATGGGCCGGTGCTCCATCCTGTTGGAAATGGATGTATTGTCTTGAAATTAAATCCATTTCATCCAAACAGTTATGCAGGACAGTGTTCATAAATTCTACGTATCTCACTCCAGTCAAATTACCACGGTAAAAAAATGGTCCAATAATTTTTGAACCTACTATTCCACACCACATATTTAGACTGAACCGCATTTGTGGATTTATAGGGTGTACTTGCAATGGTATTTCGCGGGCCCAATAATGATTCGTTTTTCTATTGTACATTCCAGAATTTGAGAAGTTCGATTCATCGGTCCACAGAAAATGAAACTCGCTATTGAAGTGACGTTGGCAGTAACTTAAATACCAGTTGCAAAAAGTTAATCTTCGATTTAAATCGCCTGGAAGTAACGTTTGCACCGGGTGATAATGATAAGGAACCATCTTATGTTTCTTTAAAATCCTTTCAATGCTGTTCAAATTTAAATTTAACTCCCTTGAAATACCTCGTATTGAATTTCTAGGGTATGCCTCAAAATACGCAATTACATTAATTTCGACTTCTTCAGAAATTACAAATTTTTTCTTCTCTCTTCCCTTTTGAAACACTGTTTCGTTACTCCTAAACTTTCTATACAGTCTCAGAAAATACTGTTGAACTGGTTGCAATCGAAGCGGGTACTGCTGCTGGTAATAATCTCGAGCTCTCGCCGAGTTCTTGCCGCACATAAGATATGCTTCTAACATGTCACATTTTTCTAAATGTGAAAATGCCATGTCGGGAACCAGAATTGAACACAGCTGTTACTAAATCACACCAAAAGTAATAAATGTTGAATATACCACGTTAATGTTTGATGAAAATATTAACTAACACATTCATTCAATTGTTTTTGACGTTTTAATAATTACAATTTTCAATAGTTTCAGTGCCTACGTGATTTTTGTAATTAATTGAAATAAAAACTTCAATTGCTTGTAACTTCTCGGTAGTTAATTTAATCGTAATAGTGCATTAAGACTTTTTCACTCAAAATTAAACATTCTTTCAAAATATGCAAAAAAGGATAGGGCATTCCATTTAAAAAAATGTTATTTTCGTGAATATCTCGAACAGTTGACGTTCGATTGTTTTTTTTGGTTTCATAATGGTAATCAGCGGAAAAAACACTAATTCTTTGCTAATTTAACCGACTTTGCAACTCCAATAATAACAAAGTTACCAATGGTGAACACTTAATATAATACAACCTGTATACATAAATATAAAGGCACAATTTTCGGAATTAGCTGTAATAAATCTTGAAGCTACAATACAAAAAGAGTTTGCCGGCGGCTCTGTCATCCATAAACATGTTGCTCCTTTACTTTACAAATAAGCCGCCACCCGCAATAAACATCCCCACAAAATATTTTGTGACCGATATTGAGAGGTCAAATTGCATGTAATTTTCCAAGAAAATTTTTCATTCAGTGACCGTGACCGTTATATGGAGGTGCCGCTATTGAGAGTGTCATTTACGGGAGATTTCCGGTGAATTGGTTCTGGGAATCGAAAAAGTGGCCGTTTTTAGAGGCGACCGTTATTCAGAGGTGGCCGAAAACAGAGGGTTTACTGTAGTTCAACAGGGTAGGGGTTTTTGCACACATAAAGTACATATCAATAGCTACTGTTGTGGAAAGTTACAGTTCTTAAAATTAAAAAATGGCGAAATTGTGAATTTTTTAAGAAAACACTGAATTTTCCGGGTTTTCCGGCTTTTTTCCGATTATAATTATCTCTCATTCTCTTCGTAATTTAATTCCCTGCAATTCGTCTACAGACCACATTAAGATTGCTTCATTAGTTTCCATTTTACAAGCAAAGAACTAAAAAAAGCGATTTTCTATTGAAAATTGTTTATAACAAATTAAAAATTATGATTCTCGAGTTGGAAATTATTCAGAATTCATCTACTAACTGTCCTGGACATAATCACACAGTCGGTTTCCAGGTAGTATTTATGTTAAATTATGACATTTATTTTGCTCTGTTGCTTGGCCTAAAATGCGATCTAGAAGTCGGTTCGTTTCATTTGCACAGAAAATAAATGGTCGGTTGGTTTCATTTGTTTATTTAACAATTGAAAATTTTAAGATTTTCTGTCAGACGTTGAACCATGGCTATCTTTAGTGTACCAGGCTGGAAGGTGCACAAAACGGCAACACCGTAGTTCAGTCCGAACTTTGCGCTTGAGAGAAGACGGCTCAGCTTAACTAAATTCAATAAAAAATTACGGTGACTAAATTTCATTTGCTTAATTCTTCATCTACTGTGTGTTGTCTAAAGTAAGTACATACTTATTTATTTTCATCGCATTAGCTTATGATAACTGCACTTAATCCACTTGTTTTGATAATCAATTTGAAACAGAAATGAAATGTACATACTTTTAGGTGAAAATGCCTGATCATTGTTGCATTCCCGGTTGTAACAGTAATTACAAATCTGCAAACGAGGGTTATGTACCTGTCTTCAGATTTCTCACCGAATCAAAACGAAGACAACTTTGGGTGAATAACATACCGCGAAAACAGTGGGCACCTTCTAAAACTTCAGTTGTCTGTTTAAAACATTGTGCAAAAAATATGGTGTCTTATTCTGAGAAATATAGAGACTCTCAAGGGCAGTGGAAAGAATTTCCTAGGTCAAAACTTCAATTGTTGCCAGATGCTATACCTCACATATTTCCAAACCTTCCAAAATATTTAACAAAACCAGACCCTGTTCAAAGAAAAAATCCAGACCAACGTCGCCAAGAACATTATGAGAGGAGTAAAAATGAAATGGAACAATTGCTTCAAAAAGATATAATGAATTTTGAACAATTTTGTATAGATTTAAGATTGAAAGTATTTGACGAGTGGATTATTCATTGTGAAAACAATAATGCAGTATTTTATAAGTGCAATTTTAATGAAATGCCTCAAATTATAGTTAGTGTAAAAATTTCTTCTGATATGACTTGCCAGGTTGTTATTAATAAAAATATTTTAACAAAAGAAGAACTAAATTGGGTATTGCCATACAATTTGAAACTTACTAAGTGGTCACAATTAAAGAATATGTTACTTCACTATAAAAATGAAAATGCCCATAATACACTTTCAAAATCTACATTGATAACATATATAGCCAATAAATTGTCAGAACTGAAAGATCTTGTTAGCAATGATGAAGACTCGAATAGCTACACTGAAAAAAAAAGCACTTTCTAATCGAACAATTTAATTTAACGTTCAAGAGTACTGTATTGTGGGCATTTTTGATTTATTTGCAATCTCCAAGCTGTTATTCTGCTATAAAAGAAACGTCATTTTTTGTTTTGCCACATGTCAAATATTTGCAACAAATTTCATCTTCTTTCCTGTTATCACCTGAATCTGAGAGTCAGAACAACCACTTTCTAAACATTATTAATAAGAAATTAACTGCAATTGAACGATTTGTTATATTGCAATTAGATGAAGTGTATGTCGACTCTAAATTGGATTTCAAAAATGGAGTTTTAAGAGGAATTGCTGAAAATAATGTAGGGAGTTTTGCAAAAACTGTTCAAGCTTTTTTAATTTCCTCAGCTTATGGAAATTTAAAAGAAATCTTTACATCCTGTAAAAAATATGACTGGATCAGATCTTCACGAGCTAACAAAAAAAGTTATAAATTTACTAACTAATTGTGGTTTTCACGTAATTGCTATTATTTCAGACAACAAGCTTAACGGCAACATGTTTAAATTATTATTAGAATCAGGAGAATCAAGAGTAGATTACCAAGTTTCTTTTCCAGATGCAGCTTTCCCAACATTTTTAACTTTTGATTCAGTTCATATTTTTAAAAATATTCGAAACAATTGGTTGAATAAGAAAGATGGCGAAAAATCATTTGTGTTTCCCCATTTTAATAACATCAGTGGACCTCCTTTAACAGCTAAATGTTTGGATCTTAGAAAGTTTTATAGAGTCAGATGTGCCAATTCTCTTTTGAAAACAGGATACAAACTTAACTATAAATCTGTGTATCCAACAAATTTAGATCGACAAAAGGTACAATTAGCATGCAATATTTTTGACGAATCCACGTATTGTGCATTAAAAACTGAATATGAAAGTAACTCTGACGTCGTCACTAGTGCAGGTACATACGAATTTATTAGAATTTTTATAGACTGGTGGAGTATAGTAAATGTAAAATCAAAGTATAAAGGTACACTAAAAAGAAACGAATTACAAAAACCGTTCACTGATTGTGAAGATAGTAGATTTACAGTTTTAAGTAACTTTTTGGTTTGGCTGAAAAAGTGGAAAACACTAGCCGTGAGTGGTTCAAACCACAGTGTCACCACAGGAAACATGGTCAGCTCTCTATCAGTGCACAAGTGTGTTAATTGATTATATTAAATTCAGTTTAGAACCACTAAATGTTGAATACGTTTTAACGGGCAAACTTCAAACTGATAATCTAGAAAAAAAATTTAGCTGTTACAGACAACTTTCAGGTGGGAATTATAACATATCTGTTACACAAAATTTTGAGTCGGAAAGAAAAATGAGAATCAAAAGCATATTGGGGTTGAAGTCTGCAAAATATGCGATTTTAACATTTTCTAAGATTCTACTTGAAGAACAGAATAGCAGTTTTGAGATTAGTTCTGAAATTGTCGATGTTACAGAATTCAAATTTATATTTGAATCTATTTTTTCAGATGTAGAACTTGACGAGTCTTCATTATTATATATCGCAGGCTATGCGGCCTTTAAAACTGCATCAAAACTTGGGTGCTCTAAATGTTCTTCTTTAATTGTTAGTGAACAGAGTGTTGAGGACAAGTATTTTAAAGAATTGAATAGAGGAGGATTGACCGTTCCTACAAGTCTTGTTGTTAACATTGCTCGCCTAACATTTTACGTCATGAACAAATTAATTTCACCTGAATGTGAAACCAAATTTTTGCAAAGGACTTCACACAAACAAATTGTAATCATTTTAACCAAAATTATATTTGATGATAATTTAAAGTCTCAAATGGATGAAGTTTGTTTCTGTGGTTTTGAAAGTGTGAAAATATTTAATATGTTGCTTTCAGTTTTCGCAAATATATTGCTAAACAATTATGCAAAAACAAAGAATGATAAAACTACATCTTTAAAGCACGATAATTCATGTAAAAAAAGAAAATTAAATACTTTCAAATAATATTGTTAATTAATTTTTAATTGTTTTATATTTACATTTAGTTTACATTATTGTATTAATTTGTAGGTACCTACATATCGGAAAAACAAATTCTTGTAATTTCTGACTTTATTTATTCACATTTTAGAGGAAAATATACTTTTTATAAGATGAATCAGTAAGTAGTTTAAGATTGTTAGAGTTTGAGTTCCTAGTCAAACTGAATATTGTAGACTATTGTAATACATACATTTTCCAATTTCCAAAGTGTTTTTTTTAATTATGGTACCTAATTGTCAGTTATTTGATCAAGAAAGTCATATTTTAAAATAGGACGTAGGCAGTAATAGGACGGATGGAATGGATAGGACTGAATGCAGAGTAAAGTACAATGTTGCCAGATGGCACCTTCCGGCCTGTACATCTAGAGTTGGCCGTGGTTGAACAGTTCGCTCGAGATGTTGGCTTCTGCTGGAGTTGAGCTAACATTTAATCACTGTCCCAACGATGGCTTCCAAATGGTGCATGCGACAACAACGCAAAACCAGATTCAGTGCATTTCTTGGAGCGCAGCTGATAAATATATGGGTGTATGTGAATATTATAGGATTTAATTGCACAGATAATATAAAGAGTCGAATTGAAGATACTGGTTTTATTGAACCTCTTTACATCGGAGCTCGTTGCAGACTGGGGGTTTCGTTCTCCCGCGTCTATCTACCTTTACCTCTTTCCGCTAGGTGGCGCGATTAACTATTGTGGTTTGAATATTCCGCCACAAATACATAAGTTTTGTTCCTCAATACGGCAATGTTGAAATCATTAACGTGAAGAACGTAGAAGCCATAGAAGTTGTGCGCACGATCACCATACCTGACGCAACCGTTTGCTGTTTTCCGAAGACCTCGACTAAGCGCGTAACAATTGGAAGCAGCAACGGAAAACTGGTTCTTTATGACACCGGGGACGATAGAAACAGTACTGACTGTAAATACGTGCTCTCGAAGATCAATTTTGTCTACTTCAATAGCGACGATCAATGTGTGGCCGCAGCTGGTAATAGTGAGAGCATAGTTTTGTACAGTTCGGTCGATGGCCAAATTATGAGTCAGTTTCCTGCATCCAAAACTTCGTATATCGGAGCAATGAGGTTCCACCCCGAAGAACGGAATTTATTGGCGTCAACCAACGAGTCTGGGCAAGTTATGATATGGGACATCAACACCATCAAGCGGGTCCTTCGTACCCGCATGCAGCCCTCCTCGTGTATCGGAGGGTTGGACTTGGCCTTCAACCACGACTTGCTGGTGACTGCCGGAGGCGATCGCAAATTCTGCGTTTACAATTGGAACATCAACGAATGCATTTTCAAAGGAAACGTTGATGAAGCCCTAATCGCTATCGATCTCAGCAACGACGGATTGAGTCTGGCAATCAGAGGTGAATCCGGCAACATTTATTTGTACGACATAAGATATTTATTACAACCGGTCGCTAATTGGATGCCCCATATCAGCCGAATTAACACCATAAGATTTCAGCACAAGGTAAATTTGGTAGATTTCTGCCCACAGCCCGAATCCACAAAAACCAAACGGAAACAAAATGAGACAAATTCAAGATCATTTTGAGGTCAGCTTTGTTTGGGTGATCAGCACCGGCACTCCGTAACTTGCAGAAAATAAGGATGAACACGAGATAGGTAGAAACTTCGCTGCGCATTCGGAAATATTCGACACAAATAAAAATATTCAGCTGCTAAAAGTGTAGGTTTAAAGTATGTATTTTGAAGTATCCACAGAAGTTATAATTTCAGCATTACGTAGTTATAAATACATATACATGTACATAGTTATAATAATTATGAATAAAATTATTTTGTTAAACATTACTATCAATTTGATATTTTAATATTTTGAAACTTTCTCATTTTAGTCACATTCGCACCTAAATATTCTCTCAAAGATTGACACATTTATAGGTAACGTTAAAGAGAAAAAACACATTTTATTCTTAGAAACTATTTGCGATATAACAAACATTTAAAGACATTCCAAAATTTGATTTTCCTTTTAAATGCGAAACAATTGTTTTTGGTGATGTTCATAAAAAATATGGTTAATTTCGATGTGAATTTAGGTCATTCAACCCAAAGTGAAGTATGTCGCATTGCGAACCTATTTCATTATTCAAGCAAAAATTACACTGTAAGGTTCAAAGAATATAATAAACGAACCGCAATAAACCCAGTGGCTGGTAAATGTAATAAAGCTTTCTGACAAATGTACACGCTTCTTAAAAATACTCTTGTTCAATATGTTCATACATAAACATATTTAAACCAATTTTGCAATAAAAAAATAAATATCTATTAATATGATTATTTAGTTGACTTGCCATAAGAAAACGTTCGCCGCTGCGGGTTAAGTGGTTAAAAAGGTTAGAAAGTTCCACTTTTACTACCAAATAGTTGTTATCAGAAAACAGGAAAGAACTTCCAATACTGGAGAATAATAAAAAAATAAATCTTCGACAATATTGTACAACTACGAGCTGCAGTAATAAAATAAACTATAATCCTACTGGTGGTCACTTCATTGTACCATTCACTGACTTGATGTCTACTTCGTACTGTTTTATTATTAGTGTTAATTTTGCAGTTTGCGTTTGGTTATGGACCAAAATCAATTCTTTTGGCTATTCCATTCACCTGCCATTTGTACAAAATAGACCAATAAACATCCAAATTTACACATTTATTACCACGGTTTCAAATAATTTGACCGAATATTTCCACTCATGGAAATTGTATCGGATATACCACTAGTTTATGAATCTTTTTTTTTTTAAAATTACAACATCGAGAAATAGAGTTTCTGCAAGATAGCCTAAGCAAAATGTCACCAAAACAGGGGTTACCCTGCAAGAGGTTGGTCAGGTTTGGTTTTTTGATATATTTTATTATAAATGCCCCTAATGTTAATGTCCAGTTTTTGACCTCGTGACCTTTCCGGAAAGTGTTGAAAATGGGGGTTAAACTTAAAAAAAGCACGTTTTTGAGTACGCTGCGCAAACGGCTTTTTGGAAAAAAACATTTTGATTCATTTAAATACCCGAGATATAAAAAAATGTTTCAAATAAAAATTTTGCGCGAATTAGTGTACATAAATGCATCATAAGTCATTTTTCCATTTGTAAATTAGAAATATTTCTGTTTCCCAAAATATACAAAAACAACCAGTTATTTGTGATTAGCGCAAAAACAAATGAAAATAGAAGATTGAAATATTTATTTTTTTATCTACACACACACGTGATTGCACGTGCCAACTTTCGGTAGTCTAGGAGAATTTTAACGTCTTCGTTATTTTTGAGTCCGCGCCCCGTTTGGAATAAAGCTGCACTGGTCCAAGGGTGTCAGTAGCAAAAAAAATAAATAAACTAATAAAAATGGTGATACCTGTACGGTATCCTATTTTGCAGTATTATTTGTTAAAGTAACTAAAGCTACATATTCATTCCAATCTGGTTGCGATCATTTGTATTTAAACTTAACATATCGGTCAAGATTTTATTTAATCTCTCGATCAACCCATTGCATTGCGGATGATTTGCACTTGTGAATAGACTTTCAATGCCTACTGCTATCATTAACTGTATCACTAATTCAGATCTAAATATTTGTCTTCTATCTGATAACAATATCCTAGGCGCCCCATGACGCGTAATAATCTTTTCTAATAAAAAGTTCGCTACTGGTTTGCTTTGGTTTCAGCCCACCTTGTTGCATAATCGGTGGTGACTATTATCATTGTGTTTCCTCGTTTGCTACTATTAAAAGGACCTAATAAATCTACTCCTACTTTATCAAAAAGTTGTGAAATTCAAATGGGTCTTAAAAATCCTGCAAGTTTTGTGGGTAACCTTTAGATTGACAATCAGGAAATTCCTTTACTTATTTCTCAATATCTTTAATCATTCCTTCCCAATAGTAGATATCTTTAATTCAGGGATAATGTTTCTAGTCTTCGTTATTGCAGCTTGCAATTCTTCAGGTACCCAATTAAAAAGTTTAAGGGAGTATATTTTGTGTGGCAAGCATTTTGCTGCTACAAAGTGGTGGTACAAAATGGTTATTTCCATCAATCTTTCAAAAACAAACAATTTTGACGATTATATTGTAAATACAGTCAAACTTCTATAAGTCGAATTTCAAGGGACCGTAAAAAAAATTCGAGTTAAAGAGACTTTGAGATATAGAAAATAAAGCAACAAATTATTTGTACATAATGCACAGTCGAACGTAAGCTTTTATTACATTCAAAATACAAAAGTGCATATATCAAACATTAGATAGGTAAGAAATAAAAAAAAAAACGTTTTCTGAGAAAAGTAGTCGGTAATCTTCTTTTGCGTTGCGGAAGTCCACTTTACTGTTTCTACAAAATTTTCTACTTTATTTAAAAATATGAAGATGTCGTGGGGACATTTTCGGTTGATTGTATAAAAGTCCTTAATGTTTTAAGCGAAGAAGTCAGTTGCTCAGTGGTAGTTAAAGCAATTGTAGGTGTTTGACTTTCTTCTGTTTCACTCCCATCTGATTCTGTAGGTAGGGCATAATTTTTGTGATACATTATTTGTACAAATTAACGACAAATTACCTGTTGCAGTGATGTTTTTATTAGTGATGGTTGCTAAGATGTCTTGATCTGTGGAATAATCTGCTATGCGTGCGCCATCATCTACGTTCACATAATCGTCAAAAGTTACTTCTCCCATGTTTGGAATTCGCTTGTAAGAGACCCAGAAATCACTTAATACAGAGAGTGGCAGAAAGTCATCTTCATTCCAATTTTCAATATCTTCATCAGTCTTACAGAAAACAATTAACAATTGTTTGTTGTTTCACATCGACTGTCCACGATTTGCTGAAAAATCTAATTGCCTCAACTAAGTTTATGCTGTTTATCCATGTTATCCAAAATGTTCATTGGAATTTGTTTTCAGTAGTGCTGTTTAAGATTTTGTATTATACCTTGGTCCATCGGCTGTAATACGGAAGTCACGTTAGGAGGAAAGTGCAGTCTTATATGCTTTTCATAAATTTTCATAAATTTCGGATGTCATCCAGGCCTTTCTGTTGCTTTGATAATCAACTTCAAGAGACTTTACTCCTTTGAAACAACGAGGTTTCATTGCTTTTCCGATAACAACAAGTTTCAATTTTTCAGTTCCGCTCATGTTAGTGCCGACCATCACTGTCACCCTTTCTTTGCTATTTTTGCCTCCAATGCATTTCTCGTTTCTGAAAGCCAGTGTTTTGTTGCGTAGACACTTAAAGAACAGACCTGTTTCATCAACATTAAAAATGTTATTTTCATCGTATCGTACTTAGTCTTTGATTAAATTAGGAAGAATATTTGTTTGCCAGTCATGATAAATCTGCACGTTCAGAGAAGCACTTTCTCCGCAAATGGTTTTACAAACAATATTATGACACTATTTAAATTTGTCCAACCATCCTATACTCGATTGAAAATGTTGGTAACCTAAGGTATTCGCGAATTCCTGGGCTTTCTCTCGTATTATTATCCCCAATAAAGGAAGATTTTTTTCGCGAGGTACTGACACCCATTTAAACTTAACTTTGTTTAAGTTTTCATACACAAGTTTTAACTCTTTTGCGTTTGGAACTGTCTGAATTATGATCTTTTACACTTTCAAGAATTTTGTCTCTATTTTTTAATATGGTCGATAAAGTACTTGCTGGAATTGCAAATTGTTTTGCAATATCTTCTTTCTTTTGGTCATCTTTGCCTGCAGTCCTAATGATTTTAATTTTCTGCTGGACTGATAAGAAATTCAGTTGTCGTTTTTCCATTTTTTTATGCAACCACATCAACAACTAAACACATCAACTGCTTGAATTATCGTTAAAAAAGTCGAATAAGGTCGGATGTTTTGACTGCAAAGTTTCCGTTGCAAAATTTATTATTTTTTGTTCTTATCGGAAATCGCATTAAATGTCCACATTTTACCCGAAAAACCTTTTAAAATTCGAGTTAACATTAAATTATCGGTTCGAGATTTAGAAATATTCGATTTATGAAAATTCGACCTAAAGAGAACATTTGAGGAGTTGACATAAAAACCGTCTTAAGTGCCTTTTCATACATTTTAAGATATTCAATTTTTTCTCTAATGCTTACGCAATTTTAGTTTAATAATTTTGTAAAAAATTAAGAAGTTTCTTTGGTATCAATATAATGTCCCTGCGAAATATTTGTGCATACGCATTAGAAAAAAAATTGAATATTTTAAAATGTATGAAAAAGCATTCAACACGGTTTCCATTTCAACTCCTCATTTGACGTATAAAAACGCGTGAACTCCAAGATTCACGACAAAAATTTCGACTTATGGAATAATTCGAATTATGGAAGTTCGAGTTATGGAAGTTTGACTGTAATTGGATTTCATAAGAATCAATTAACACTTGAAGGTTATTTATTATCTGACAGTGGCATCACGGTAAAAAATATTTCAAGCAATACACAAAAACTATAACACTTTAAACACATCACTGCAAAGCGTTATTTTGCTGAAATTTTTGGTCCAGTAACTTCTTCAGCTTATCCCCTTTTAATAATATTGGATCTTTCTCCATTTTCTCATCTTTCTCGACCGAACCAGCAAAATTGAAATTGTCCCATTTGCTGTCCATCTGCATTTCGAGTGTGCGCATCTCCTGCACGAAAAATTTCTGCATACTCGCCAACTGCTTCATCGTTTGTTCCTCTATATCGTCGAAGGTTTCCCGCAACGAATCTAGCACTTGAGCCTTGACGACCGGAAGCGTGACGATTTCCATTTGATTTTTCTCATTCAGGGTCGCCTGTGATTTTGGCGGTGTCGCTTCCATTATCTCCAATTCTTGGGTGGGTTCGGGCGGTGTCGCCTCTAACGGTTTGCATCCTACTTGAATTTGTCTCATTTTGTTTCCGTTTGGTTTTTGTGGTTTCGGGCTGTGGGCAGGAATCTACCAAATTTACCTTGTGCTGATATCTTATGGTGTTAATTCGGCTGAGATGGGGCATCCAATTGGCGACCTGTTGTAATAAATATCTTATGTCGTACAAATAAATGTTGCCGGATTCACCTCTGATTGCCAGACTCAATCCGTCGTTGCTGAGATCGATAGCGCTTAGGGTTTCATCAACGTTTCCTTTGAAAATGCATTCGTTGATGTTCCAATTGTAAACGCAGAATTTGCGATCGCCTCCGGCAGTCACCAGCAAGTCGTGGTTGAAGGCCAAGTCCAACCCTCCGATACACGAGGAGGGCAGCACGCGGGTACGAAGGACTTGCCCAGACTCGTTGGTTGACGCCAATAAATTCCGTTCTTCGGGGTGGAACCTCATTGATCCGATATACGAAGTTTTGGACGCTGGAAACTGACTCATAATTTGGCCATCGACCGAACTGTACAAAACTATGCTCTCACTATTACCAGCTGCGGCCACACATTGATCGTCGCTATTGAAGTAGACAAAATTGATCTTCGAGAGCACGTATTTACAGTCAGTACTGTTTCTATCGTCCCCGGTGTCAAGAAGAACCAGTTTTCCGTTGCTGCTTCCAATTGTTACGCGCTTAGTGGAGGTCTTCGGAAAACAGCAAACGGTTGCGTCAGGTACGGTGATCGTGCGCACAACTTCTATGGCTTCTACGTTCTTCACTTTAATGATTTCAACATTGCCGTATTGAGGAACAAAACTTATGTATTTATCAGCTGCGCACTGAATCTGGTTCTGCGTTGTTGTCGGATGCACCATTTGGAAGCCATCGTTGAGACAGTGATTAAATTTTAGCTCAACTCCAGCAGAAGCCAACATCTCTTAAAATTTTCAATTGTTAAATAAACAAATGAAGCCAACCGATCATTTATTTTCTTTGCAAATGAAACGAACCGACTTCTAGATCGCATTAGGTACCTATTCATTTGAAGAATGGAATTAAACTATTGAGCCGATGGCATGGCGGGCCTCTTCTTCACGTAAATAAAACCAGCAAAATGAATTGCTAAAGAATTTTCTGTGCGTCCTATCTACAAAGGCCTGTTGTAATACTTATTAGGGGAATAAATCAACTTTTAAAACGAAGAATTCGCTTACAAAACTGATGTTAAAGTTATGATGGTTGCATGTGTTTTTTTTAAATACAAAGAATTACATCCCATTTATTAAAAAAAGTAAGCACACTAGCGTCTCTCTCGTAACATGGTCGATATTTGGGTGAAACTTTGGAGATTACGAGACGTATAGTCACGGAAAAAAAAATGTATGAAGTTTTTCAATTAATCAGTTTTTTAAGCTGTTTGGATCAAAATTTAGAAATAATAAGGGCAATGTCGCCTAGAAAACAACTTTGTTATCCTGTAGAAATATCGATTTCCCTGTAGAATTGAAAATTGAAGATGTAATTTTGCACCGAAAATATAGCTATATTTATTTTGGGACTGATCGGCAGCCTTAAAGAGGAGAACATAACAATAATGGTTCCATCTATAAAGCCACAAGCAAACGTACTGTGTACAGAAAAATTTTAAAAAGTGTGCAAGATACGGTACAGTTGTTCTACCTTGAAACAAAAGTTAATCACCATATGCAACCTCATAAGATTTTTAACAGAGATATATTACGTGATCAACACGATGACTCTACAATAATGTTTATATCTCAGAACAATCATGCAAGTACTACAAATACTGAATTTAAATTAGAAGAATGTCCTCTCGTTTCACCTACTAATGAATAATGACGCCAATTCTTCACAAAACACTTTTAGTACTAATAATGAATCTACTGTAATATCAGTTACGGCAGTTAATAATCCAGTTCAACAGCCCTTGAATGCAAGTTCATTTTTAACTAATTGGTCCTTGAAGCATAACATTACTCATACAACATTGAATGATTTATTGTCATGGTTTAAGACAAATCCAGATATAACTAATTTGCCAAAAGACTCCCGCACTCTTTTAACCACTCCCAGGGACTGTAAACTTCAGTCAATAAATTCTGGAGATTTTTTTAATTTTGGCATGTACAATTATATAAGAAAAAAAAATTGGCAGTTATTGGGGACTGCCGACAGAAGTGAAGACTTAAAACTATGAAATAACAGTGGAATAATATTTTGATAAGGAAAATTTTGAGTATTTAGTCCATAATTTGTTATTATTGGCTCATATAATTGTGGAACATAATTCATTTGAACTTGTGAAGGAATATCATTGTGAATTTCGTCATCATAATCTGAATGTGACTCTGGAATGTATGGTTCATTCCGTGTTGATAGGCCCCCAGTACGAGTATGGGTCTCCAATTTGTAAATTATGAAAATTCTGACATTTAGAAACATGCTTTACAATTGTTTTTGAGGATTGATCTGTCGATAAATTAATCAAATTAGTGGTGGTAACTGCGTAACGTAACTAAGGACGAACTCGTAAGTTTTACCCCATCCAAAAATCGTCTAACGCGCCTAAAGAAGTTTTCACTTCAAAAATTTATTAAAACAAAAACATCTTCCAAATATAATAGAAATGGACTTTAATGTAGTTGGATTACCAATTCATAAGAGTACAAACAAATCATTTTGGCCAATATTATGTAAATTCAGCTGCGACGATTCAGTGGGGGGGGCCATTTCCAGTTGCGATTTTTTGTGGTTTATCAAAACCGCCCTTGGAACAATATTTGCATCAGTTTGTGGAAGAATTGAAAGACTATTTAAATAACGGGTTTCCATTAAATGACAAAAAAATTAAAGTTAATGTGCGCACTTTTTGTTGTGACATGACAGCTCGTTGTTTCATTAAAAATACGAAAGGTCATAATGCTTACCACGGTTGCGATAAATGTTACATTCATGGTAAATACGTAAAAAAACGGATGATATTTGTGGGCAACAAACTAAAAATACGCTCTGATAAAGACTTTGCCGAAAAAGTTGATGTAAACTACCACAAAGGCGATACCCCATTAATTAATTTAGGTATTGGTCTGGTATCTAAATTTCCTATAGATTATATGCATTCAGTCTGCCTGGGTGTAATGAGAAAACTTTTATTTTTGTGGAGGGATTGCGGTCGATCTTATGGAGTAACTCGAGATAATATTATCAATATAAATAGACAAATTTCTGAAATAAAACTTTGCTGGCCTAATGACTTTAATCGCAAACCAAGATCACTTGGCGAATTAGAAAGATGGAAAGCCACTGAGTTTTTGCAGTTTCTCATATACAGTGAGGACGCGTGGGTTGGAATAAATTCATTTAAAATTCATGGGTTTGGTTTTTGGAAAAACGCTCGGACACGTCGATTTTTGTTTTTAAAACTGCATCTTCTTTGATATTTATAATTTTACGATCGTCTTTTGTTTTTGCACTATGACGTCATCAATAATTTTTTAAAAATTGCACTCCATATTTTTGTTCACGAATTTTGATCCAGCACATTTTTCTGAGTACAGAAATGTCAAATTCGTATGACGTTGAAGAGGAAAGTTTTCGAAATAATCAGTCCTAAAGTTATTAGAGTAGACCACTAATAATATCATCAAGGAAGCGCTGGAAATCGAGCAAAACATTCAATTGTGTGTTTATTTTGTTTTTTTGATTGTTAACACTTGTCAAGTATAGTTGCAAAGTTTGAAGAATGGCGTGTTTAACTGAGAAACAAGGAGAAAGGTCTACATTATAGTTTTGTTGAATTATAGGAATAGACATGAGCTCCGCAAATCGCTGTTCTAAGCACGCACAGTGAGGACGCGTGGGTTGGAACAAATTCATTTAAAATTATGGGTTTGGTTTTTGGAAAAACGCTTGGAAACGTCGATGGTAAATTCCTGTACAAAGGCTGGCCCAAAAATAAGTTACAACTATCAATTTTATTTTTACAAGTGTAAACACTTATTTTTTATTTCATTTTTGAATTCTGCATCGAATTCGAATTATTTCTATGTACCATGTCCTATATCCAAACTCAACAGTTATCGAAAAATTTACGATTGAACATATCAATAACTGAGATTGTATCCTACAAAATTTATTTCACTCTGTGGTCTGAAAAAGACCGTGTTGTTAAAAAAAAAAATAGAACAACAAATCAAATTAAATGTTCAAACTGTTCACCATTTGCGGAGCTCATGTCTATTTCTATAATTGAACAAAACTATATTGTAGGCCTCTCTCGTTGTTTCTCAGTGAAACGCAGCATTCTTCAAACTTTGCAACTGTATTTGACAAGTGTCAGCAATCAAATAAACAAAATAAACAAAATAAACACACAATTGAATGTTTTGATCAATTTCCAGCGCTTCCTTTATGATATTATTAGTGGTTTACACTATGAATTTTATCATACTGTTTTGAAACTTTAGGACTGATTATTTCGAAAACTTTCCTTTTCAAGGTCATACGAATTTGACATTTTTGTACTCAGAAAAATGTGCTGCATCCAAATTCGTGAACAAAAATATGGAGTGCAATTTAAAAAAATTATTGATGACGTCATAGTGCAAAAACAAAAGACGATCGTAAAGTTATAAACATCAAAAAAGATGCAGTTTTAAAAACAAAAATCGACGTGTCCGAGCTTTTTTCAAAAAACCAAACCCATGAATTTTAAATGAATTTATTCCAACCCACGCGTCCTCACTGTATATTGGTCCTGTAGTATTGAAAGATATATTACCGATTCATATGTATAATAATTTTATGCTATTAAAATTTGGAATAACTATTTTGTTAACCAAAAGTTTAAACAAAATGTACAATCAATATGAAAATGAACTTCTGCAAATATTTGTTCAACATTCGAACGACACCTACGGAGAAGAATTTGTCACATACAATACGCATTCTTTAATTCATTTAGCTGAAGATGCAAAAAATTATGGATCATTGCGAGAAATAAGTTGCTTTTCTTTTGAAAATTATTTGAAGGATTTAAAAAGAATGTTGAGAAAACCAAATATGCCCTTGTCTCAAATAGTTAATCGTCTCAAGGAGAATGATAATTTGTCTCAAAATTGTCAGAATAATGAACAGAAGCGCTCCGGGGTGTTTGTATCTGGACTTAGAAATAGCATCTTTAGTAGGTCATATTACAAAAAATTGTATTTTAAAAATTTTGTGATTTCGGATAAAAAAGGTGATAACTGTATAATGCTGAAAGAGAATAAAATTATAAAAGTAAATAATGTCGTGATTGATAATTCTAGACCCATACATATCTTGGGGACAAAAATTAATATTTTAAAGCCATATGTTGTATATCCAGCAGATTCTTCTATTTTATCTATTTTTGAAGTTGGAATTGTGTCTGATAAAGTAGAAGACATTGTGTGTACAGTTGAAGATGTCATACAAAAGGGCGTATTACTACCCATTGGAAAAAAATTTGTATATGCACCATTACTACATTTATACTAGTTGAAGTGATAACTTCTTTAGGTGCACCTTGCACACAAAATTTCCCAGGCAAACAATAAGTCTGATTTATACATAAAAAAATATAGCATGCGAAATAATAAAACGGGATGATGATTTTTGGAAAAACAGCATGAGCGGTAGTTTAGAAAATTTTTATATGAATGTATTACTTCCGGAAATAGTCGATTCAAGAATTAAAAGAAATAAAGTCATTTGAAATATTCTTTGCAAAGATTTGTAACCACATCGCATAATATGTTAGGAGTATTATTTTATTTTATATTTTTTATATTTTATTTCAGATAATTTAAAATTTAAAAATAGGTCTTCAGGGTGGCTGTTCTTTGCCGCTAAAATACTTTTAAACACGCCACAGTGTGTATGTAGATTCTTTATATACCTATTGTGACAGTCGCAAGCCTGTAATGCGAAAGTGTAAGCGAAAGTTTCAATTAATTTCGTTTTTATAATAAGATTTTTGGACCCGTAAACTGTTCTTTCTAAAAATTTTTTTTCATGTCTACTTATCAATTGAAAATTAGGAAACTAATTTTGTTAATAACAAAACTTCTTTACCAAGTAAATAAAATTGTTAAATTTAACGAATTCTTCTCGCACATTATGATTTTACTTCACAAAATATGTACTTGTATTAACATGCTCATAATCACTATATTTAATTATTTTATTTATTTTGAAAAATTGTGATATGGATTTTTTTAGAAAATTCTGTGTCGTGGAATTTCCCGATGAAAGAGATGGTTCTAGCACACCCATGGGCATAATCGGATCTTCATGGTTAAATAAAGATACAGATGGGCAAAATTTTTGTTATTGGCTAAGTTACTTCAAAAGTGAAAGGCATAAAGTTGATGCCATATGTGAAGGTGTAAAATTAGAGATCAAAAAATGTATGACGTGCAAAGTTAACGTCAAATACTACGCTGGTAAGTAATGTTTTATATATTATATATAATATAGTATTATAAGTTTTTTTTTTCATGATAGATACGTACACAAGAGCCCAACAAAAAATGGAGCAGCTGAAAGTGGCTTCAAGTGTATCTCAAACTAGTTGCACTGATTCGGAAAGTGATGAGGATTTGAACCAGACTTTAACCGACCCTTCTGCAAAGCGACTGATTACAGAAAATAGAAAGTATATTGATTTTATATGTGACTCCGATGAGGATTACACTCCGGCGGTTCCAAAGCTACCTGTGTTCCCAAATATTTCATCTGCGTTGTCTACTACATTCAGTCCATTAATTACATCTTCAGATTCCCGCAATACAACACCCACAACATCTAGAATAGTGGGGTAAGAAAAATTAACCAATACTAATAAAAATAATAATAATATTTCACCTATTTTATTTAGAATTACTAACTTGAACGGCAACAGCCCAAAATCCATCAACACATGCAGTTCTCATTGCCTACATACTGAAGGTATGAGTAAATTAATCAATATTTTGGCCAGTTAATTTGTAAAACGCTCTTTTTGCTAAGTACCTAAGTAATTGATTCAGACGTAATAATTCTGAAAAATTAAAAAAAGTTAAAATCTTACCTTTATTTTAATTGTATTGACAAAAAATTTGTTTATATTTATAGAACATAATTATATAGTTAGCATGAAAGAAAACCAATGTTTGTTTCTTTCACATAGGTCTGTGATGAAAACATTGTTTTAATTATTCTATGTTATCTTGATCGCCTGTTAACATCGATAATAATTTATTTCTCTTCTCTTACATATTTTTAAAATTAAATTACAGTTTTCCTTCATACTTGATTTGATAAGGTGCCACTATAATATTTTTGTGTACTTATATAATGCGATGTGAAAGTTTCAAAATATTAATGCAATCTAACTTTTAATTGTGGTGTTTATATGTGCATATAAAAATTGTATTTCGAAACTTTGTAAGTTTAATTTCACAGACCTGTGTTCTTATCTCATCACTATTGATATTAACAAAGAAGAAACAAACTGCTGGAATAGGATAGAATAAAAGAGCGTTTTGCTAATCAGGTATTAACTTGGTTAATGATATTATCTATTTTGTGCTTATTCAGGACTACTGAAAAATTTATTAACAAAAGTGGAGGCGATTCATCATAATCAGGAACACTTGATTCGATTAATTCGAGAACTGCATCCAACTGTTACTACTGATGAAGCCCCACAGCTGAGTAATTTACCGGCAATGAAGAAAGAAGATTTAAATTATTTTGAGGAGACCTTAGAAGATGATTCAACTTTTTCAAAATTGGTATGTTTTGATTTTTTCTTCCCTTATGTTATTTTAATTTTAATTCTATATTTTAGTGTGCGGTACTTGAAGTCGTGGGAGGAAAGGATATACCTGACACTTGTAGACGAATCCTCTCACGGCTAATTAGTCACGAATTGACTTTAAACATGAACTGGACAGGTCGTAACGACAGAATGGGTTTTCAAAAATTTAAAAACATAAGAAAACTTATTACAGGTACATTATCCTACTAGTTTGTTACTATCGCAAGGTGTGTCAAAAATATGAAATACTGCAATTTAAAAAGTTTCGAAAGTAACATTTTCAGACGGTTCTAGGAGTCGAGTAGGTAGCCATTTTTAAAATTTTTACAAAAAATTAACAAGCATCTCCATTTTTTCATACTCGGTAGTGGTGGTATTTTTTTGCCTTTTAAATTCTTGAATCTATTTTTAGTATGTAGATATTACAAAAAAATATTTAAAAATGGTATTTTCAAAAAATTCTTTATTCATTTATTCATTGTAAGTTCTTTCCCAACCTTAGTAACAATATGGAAATATTTTAACTTGTACTTTAATCATTCGACATATTGTAAAATATTGCAGGTAATTTATATTTTGACACATCCTAAAAGGTACTATTTACTGTTTATTCAAATTTTACATTGCATTTAGTTTTTTAGTGACTGTGAGAAAAAACCCGTTTTGTCGAAATGCCACGCAACAGGAAGTGGAGAATGTGATAAAAATTTGGTTAAGGAATGCTGACGATCGGAACGGTGGTCGCAGTAAACGAAATAATAAACCCGTGAGTTTTTCTTTGCAATCTTAAATTTAAATTCATTGTATTTTATTTTGTAGAGCTTCAGTTTGGATGACTAGTTTACATTATAGTATATATATATATATAGTTTAGGAGACAAGGATTCTGATTATATGCCGGAGGTGACAGCTCAACAGGCATCAATATTATATATGTTATAAAGTAAATAATCATAGTAGTTATGTTAAAAAAAATTATTCAATTGTTCACTTCTGTTTCCATAGTGAATTATATATTCTGTTGTAATGAATTTAAGTATTTTATTTCATACTGGTTTCTAAAGTGTCGCTTTTTGGCCTATTTATGGTACGAAAAGTAGATCTTTAAAGTGCTAGTACTTTAAAGTAAAATTTTAAAAGTCCTAGAACTTTAAAATTTCACGTCAGTTTATTTCTTTGGCAACAACTTCAAATGACAATTTATCGGAGTCGGACACATTAAAGGTCCAATTTACAATTGCTTCTGCCACAACAGGAGAGTATGAGGTTCCGATAACATTCTTCTCCGACTGCAATATAATTTTTGAGCATCTCTTATTTTCAATTGAACCCTCTAAATAACTTTTAGCCATAGTGGAACTCTTCCGTCCCTTGTGTTTTAATATTGAACCATGTTGCTCCGGCGTCTGCTAGCATAGTAGCTGAGCTATGTCGATAACAATGCCCTACGTACCTACCTTATTTGAAAAATAAACCAAGAGGATGTGTTCATTCACAATCGAAATATTCTTTTCCTCCTTCCGGTTACATAACATCTTGTATTCCTTTTAGTACTGATTTTTCGCTTTTTTGGATATTACATTTTTCCTTGCCTGATTAGGCTCATTTAAAACATAGAAAACGTCACGAAAAAGTAAAATTTTGATTTGTCATTAAGTAAACAAACTTCCGTTGCTATGAAAATTGCTCATCGCTTACTTATAATAAATTATTACGAATTGGTTGTCAAAAATAAAACATCAAAATTTCTGTTCACAATAATTTAACACGTAAAATATCCAGTATGAAATAAAGTTTTGTATGTATCTCAAACGAAAAATAACTTAGAATGTACTCGCAAGTAATTCCAGCCTCGGCTATACGCCTCGGCTGTAAACAACTGCTCGTACTTTAAAGTTTCACTTTTCGTTCTAGATACATAAATAACTATTAAAATTTCACTAGGATCATTATTAATATTATCATTATTTATATTTATTTATATTGTATATTTGTATTGTATATATCAAAATGCAGCTATTTTATGTTGATAAGGATGGTTTGAAGTAGTATGTATTATATGATCCGTTTGTGTTGATTTTCTATATACAGGGTGACTTAAGTTTTACCGCCCAGGCCATAATACCTATTAAAGATTGAGGGGAAAGTATGCAATTTACATGTTACATCAGTTGAAGTTTACGCTTTCGATTAGTGCTACAAATTTTCCAAAATATTTTTATTTGAAACCAAAAAAGTAAAACAAAGAGTTTTGGGTAAAATTTCTATGTTTGGTTTTTTATTTCAAAATTTGTCAAATTATTCGTAGCATTAATATCTGCAATTTGATTCGTAAAAAAATGATTACTTTTTGAGTTAAATCAAATTTAAGATATAGCACAAAAAATGCTTCTATTTATGACTTTCTAACAATAGATAATGCGGTTTACCATCCTAACAATAGTTTATGATCGACCCATCAAACTGGACGAGACAGCTTTTCAGTTACCGATAGAGCTGCATTCTTAAGTTCAGTTTAGTGACCGCCATAAATAGTCTTTCAACCACCCTTACATCAATACCATTGTCTGGTAAATTAGTCTACTTATGTCGTAAATCATTTAAAAAATACCCTCTAATACGGAAATAGCTTTTTTAATAAACGCAAATTACTAAAATTATTTCAATTACACTAAATTGTGTCAAAATATTTTACTGTTCGTACATCAAAAAAACTAATAAATTGAACAATTAGTAATTGAAAAAAAGCCAAAATTTTACTTGATTAAAAAAAAAGATTTTTTCTAGATTTCTATGTACCTTGATAATATAAAATTACTCATGCAATTTATGAGAATTGAAAAATTATTTTAAAGGCCTATTTTGCCACGGGCGGTAAAACTTCACTCACCCTGTACATATATTATAAAGTAAATGATCATTGTAATTTGTAATAGTTATGTTAAAAAAATTTATTATATTGCTCACTTTTGTTTCCATAGTGAATTATTTTGTTGTATTAAATTTAAGTATTTTAAAATTTCACTTGGATCATTATTTATATCATTATTATATCTAATCCATTGTATAACTTGGTATTTCGTTTGTAATGTATGCATAAAATTAAAAATTAATAAATATATGGGATGCGGTCAATTCGTCCCCGGCGATTCGTACCCGGCGATTCGTCCCCGGCGATTCGTCCCCAGGCAATTCGTACCCCGGATAATTTGTCCCCGGACAATTTGTCCCCAGCAAGCTGTATTTTTAAGAATACATTCGCAAATATTTAACAAGCATTTCGATTTCTTGTATTGAAAACCTTTACATATATGCACCTCGTAAAAAAATATAGATAAGTGGAAATAATCGCATGTGTGTAAGTAAATAGTATAATTATGATGTTAGTGATAAAATGCACATATATTGATGCCGGGAAACCATCGCGTGTTACTATATGCATATTGTTTTGAGTTAACCCGTTATTTTTCGTTTTTAGACTGATTTTGAGTGGAACAAAAATAATGTAAATAATAATGTTTATAATCTCAATGTAATCAAATTTGTTACATAGATGTTTTTGCATATTTTTGATAATATTCATTAATGATGTTTATATTTATTTTTCCATCGTTGTAAGGCGTATGCACAATGTATGTACAAGTTAAATTAAATGGAAATTTCAACCTCACGCGGTATTTTGAAAGTATTTTGAAAATGAACTTGTTATACATCATTTTAACCAGAATTTAAAACTGTCAGAAATAAAACGTTTCTTTTTTAGTTTAAAAATTTTAACAACGTAAGTGGAATTATTGTTTCAAGTAACAAGTGACTTATAATATTTAATACTAACCTATATTATTTTACGAAAAAATGGTAAAATGTCAATTGCGGAATCATACATCAAAAACTGCACTTCATCCCCGTTAATTGAGATGGTTTTACGGAATCTGGAAAATTTTATTTTTGCAAATTTTGTGGTAAAAGAAGAACATCGTGTCTGTTTCTGATTCGCCGGATAGTCCGTTTCAAATTTTAAAACGAATAATTCGCCCTTAACACATGTGTATATCCGGGACAGTTATTCTGTGAAGGGTAATTATTGACATGTATTGTAAAAAGTAACTAATGGCATCCTTTAAGAGACACACTCGAATGATTAGTCTCGCATATCGTTCAAGAGGCGTCCTGGCTATTGTACGTTTTAATTCAGTGATAAGTTATGACGCAGTCATTGAAATATTGTTATGTGTATCTGTTGTATGTCGTTTTGAAATAAATCAATGGAACAATTACCAGAAGGCTCTAAAAAATCAAGCTAGGACCAACAATTCAGTAGAAGCGTGGCTGGCATCGTGGTTTTATTTCTATTTGCAGATCGTTTTACCCAAACATATATAAATTCGTTAATTGCTTAAAAAAACAACAACATTTTCACCATTACGAAGTCAGCCAGTTTCTAGCGGGAAATTTTTTAAACCTCAAAAATAAAAAATACGTCGATGTTGGGAGAAGAATAAAATTAATCGTTGATGACTATCAGAATAGGCAATTATTAGATTACCTGCGTGGTATTTCATATAATTTTGAATTTTAGTTTTATTTTTTTAAAATTTTTAATTGTTATCTAAAATAAATTTGTAGTTTTGTTTTATTTTTGTAAATTTTTTATTGTTAAGTACCTAAAATTAATTTGTATTTAAGTTTTATTTTTTAAAATTTTTTATTGTTACCAAAAATTAATTTGTACAAATTATAGAATAAATTTGCCGTAATTTTCAAGGTGTTGCATTATTTGATTGGACATAAAACTTATAGCAATGAACTGTTTTCGTAAAATAATGTAGGTTGGTATTAAATATTACAAGTCACTTGTTACTTGAAATAATAACTCCACTTACGTTGTTAAAAATTTTTAAACTAAAAAAAGAAACGTTTTATTTCTGACAGCTTTAAATTCTGCTTAAAATGATGTATAACAAGTTCATTTTCAAAATACTTTCAAAATACCGCGTGAGGTTGAAATTTCCATTTAATTTAACTTGTACATACATTGTGCATACGTATATTCGTTGAACGCCTTACAACGATGGAAAAATAAATATAAACATCATTAATGAATATTATCAAAAATATGCAAAAACATCTATGTAACAAATTTGATTACATTGAGATTATAAACATTATTATTTACATTATTTTTGTTCCACTCAGAATCAGTCTAAAAATGAAAAATAATGCATATAGTAACACGCGATGGTTTCCCGGCATCAATATATATATTCATTTTATCACTAACATCATAATTGTACTGTTTACTTACACACGAGTGATTATTTCCACTTATCTATATTTTTTTACAAGGTGCATATCTGTAAAGGTTTTCAATACAAGAAATCGAAATGCTTGTTAAATATTTGCGAATGCATTCTTAAAAATACAGCTTGCTGGGGACAAATTGTCCGGGGACAAATTATCCCGGGTACGAATTGCCCGGGGACGAATCGCCGGGGACGAATCGCCGGGTACGAATCGCCGGGTACGAATTGACCGTAAACCAAATATATTATTATATAATTATATTAATTTAATTTGTGTCCCCTCTCCCCCTCAATTGCCGATAACAGTTATTAAATTTATTATGGTTCAATGCTGGCCGAACGTCGTCAAATCGTACAGGCTAGATGCAGGTCATATGTTGGCCAAACGTCGGGAAATCGTACAGGCTAGATGCAGGTCATATGCTGGCCGAACGTTGGCAAATTGTGCCGGCACCAGCTATCGGCCGCTTTGTCACCTCGATGCTGGGCCAACGTCGATTGCCAGCGTTGGCCCACCACTTCGGGTTTGGCAAGGAGGTACTGGTTCGGTGAAGGGCCGATACAGGCGTGTTTGTTGGGAAGATTCATACATACCCTACGAAAATCTGACCGTTGACGAGCAGCTGCCTACTTTCCGTGGTAGATGCCCCTTCAAGCAGTACAGGCCTTCTAAACTAGGGAAGTATGGCATAAAGATATGGGCACCATGCGACAGTAAAACTTCATATGCTTACAATTGCCAAATATATATATTGGTAAAACAGGAGACCAGCGTGAACGCAACCAAGACAATCGAGTTGTCCTAGAGATAACAAAGGGTTTGGAAAGATCAGGGAGAAGTGTGACCACCGACAAATTCTTTACAAGCCTAGACCTTGCACGAGAAATGGAAAAGAAAAATTTAACATTGCTTGGTACAATTCGAAAAAATAAACCAGAACTGCCCCAGAAATTAGTGAATACGGGCGAAAGGGCTGTATATTCAACAAAATTCGGTTACTGAGACAAAGCCATGTTGGCCTTCTACTGTCCAAGAAGAGGAAAAATCGTTACCTTGCTATCAACGACGCATGACAGTGGGAAAATTTCCGAAGATGTAAATAAAAAGACCCAAATAATCATAGATTACAATAAAACGAAGTCGGGTGTAGACACAATGGACAAGCTTCTCCGAACGTACACCGTCAAGAGGTAAACCAGGAGATGGCCTGTGACAATCTTTTATAACATGTGTCACCGTGCTTTGCACTCCCGTTCACAAAAACATGACTTCCAATCACAACACCTTCGCTCCCGGTTGTGAAGGGAAACTGATAAACAAACTAGTGTCAGAGTAGAAAAACTACCGCGAACGAAAGTTCTCTCGCTCGCTACAACCGAGATCGCCCTAAGGAGTAATGCTGTTTCATTGCTATTTTTTTTAAACCTACGACGAGCTTAACAATTGGCGCCCAACGTGGGGCCTTTCTGGAAGAGAACTTCCAGCGATTCCACTCCCAAGCCAACAAGCCAAGCTTGATGCTAAGGAGCGCACGAAAGGATCAAGTGTATCCAGGAACATCCACGGTAGACGACGTCGAGGCCGTTGTCGTTCCAGCGATGTTACCAACCCTTCTGGGGGAGGGTTCACCTTCGATAAACCCCCAGTGGCGCCCAGCACCGACCAGCAAAGAAATTGTGGTGCAGCTCATCCAGAAGTTGTCCATGATTTCCACAGCACGAGTACCGGTTCGTTTACCTATTTTGATTTTTGATTCCGGCATAATTACCGAGTGTCCCGAATACTTCCTCGAGAGGTTGGAACCGTACTTCGTAGCAGCCGAAGAAACTGATGAGCAGCAGAAAACGCTTATTGCCGCCCAGCAACTTGCAGGACCCGCCAAAGCTTGGTTCGCAAACCACGAATTACTCCGACCGACGTTGGGAGAATTTCGCACACTGCTCAAGGCAAAATACGGGACAGAAAGCAACTTATCGAAGTTGCACGAGCTTCTGTATACAGGAGCCCATAACCGTGCCACAGAATCCGTAGACGTTTTCCTACGTAGGAAACAACTTCTGTGGTTGCGAGTGCATGGCCCAGGGAAGGAGCAGGAGATCCTAAGGGTTTTAAAGGCGCAACTGGACGTTTCCATAAGGCCTTATTTTGTTGTGTCTTTGAGCGACTTCATGGAGGCGCTCCTAGAATCCGCCATAGCTGTGGAAGAGTGTTTACCGCCACCTTCATTACCGCTCAGTACAAGAGCCGTGACTCCTAGAGTCGTCTCGAGCTGGCGTAAACGCCCAGAGCCGACATCAGAACGTCCACTTCTCCCTTGGTGTCAATATTGTCCTGAACGACATTTTAATCGGGACTGCCCTGTCGCGAAACAGGGAAACTTCCAATCTGCCGCACGCACAAACCTCGGAGCGAACGGCAGACACTAAACGCAGCAGGTGAGTCTGTTCTCCGTTTGAATGCGCACATCAACGGAAAGCACTTGCGCGTTCTTCTCGACACCGCGGCAAGCGGAAACTTTGTGCGGTCCGGAGTGTGTCCAGCTCCGATCGTTGAGCAACAAAGTTTTCTCAACCTCGCAGCTACAGGCTGTAAAGCTACCGTACTTGGTAACCAGTACTTCGCGATAACAATTAGTGAACAAACATATTCGTGTGAAGCCAGCGTAGTGCGCGAGTTACGGGAAGACCTTATTCTAGGCTATCCGTGGCTTAAACAAGTCGGTGCGACAATTGACCTAGAACGCGAGTGCGTGTATCTTGGACGTAACAAGCGCGATACTGTGTACTTCGTTGCACCAGACTTAAAGATGAACACTACTGCAGTGCCATCGACACTTGTGAACGGTTTTCCAAAACATTTACAGCGCCGTTTTAGTGAACTCATCACAAACTTCGGTGAAGTGTTTAGCGAACGTGCGTTGACACAAACAAAGACCGTCACGCATGAAATTCGTCTCCATGACGAACGTGCCATCGCCCTCCGGCCGTATCGTTATAGCGAGGAAAAAAAGATCATTATTGATCAACAGGTGCAAGAGATGTTATCGCAAGGCATCATCGAGCATTCCAGGTCGGCCTACTGCTCCCCGATCGTTGTGGTAAAGAAGAAGGACGGTAAACTACGTTTCTGTGTGGACTACAGAAAACTGAACACCGCCACCGTCGATGAAGCTTCGCCACTTCCAGCGATTCACGAGACGCTCAAGGACATCGGGACTGCGCGCGTATTTACAGTGCTCGATTTAAAATCTGGATATTGGCAGATCCCAATGCACGAGGCTAGCAAACACCTCACGGCTTTTGCCACGCCTAATGGGTCTCTGTATCAATTCCGCGTCATGCCTTTCGGGCTCAAAAATGCACCTGCCACGTTCCAACGCTTGATGGCCCAAGAGGTTCTCGCTGGATATCTCAACCATTTCGTGATGGTCTACTTGGACGATATCATCATGTACTCCAATACCTACGACGAGCACCTCGACCATCTCCATAGGGTCCTTGAACGCCTCCAGCTGCACGAATTGTGTTGCTCAATTCCGAAGTGTCACTTTGGGAAGAATGAACTGGAGTATCTGGGTCATATCGTGTCATCTGACGGCAACCGCCCCCAACCACACCATCTGGCGAAGATTGCCGATACACCACCTCCTCGATCCCGCAAGGAACTCCGAGCGTTCCTCGGACTATGTGGATGGCTCCGAGACTACGTTTCCAACTTCGCGGAAACTGCAGTTCCTCTGACCAACCTCCTGTCTGAGAAGCTGAAGTTTAAGTGGAGTAGCCAGGCCCAGGAGTCCTACACAAAGGTGCAAGAAACTCTCAACAGTGCAAAACCCCTCAGTCGACCTGATCCGAAGCCCCGGATGGTGCTTCAGACAGATGCCAGTGACCTGGGGATGGGAGCTGTGTTGTTCCAGGAACGCGACGGCGGACGCGACATCATCGCGTACGCAAGTTCCAAGTTCAATACAACTAAGAAAAACTACCATATCAATGAAAAGGAATGCCTGGCCATTATATGGGCGACGAAACGCTACCGTCCATACCTGGAGGACCGACCATTTACTCTACGTACCGATAACCGTGCCCTCATCTGGTTGAACAAAACCAAGGACGACCGTGCGAAACTCACTAGGTGGTCTCTGCTGCTGCAGAGTTTCTCATTCACCATTGAGCATTGCCCCGGCCGTCTTAACGAGTTACCTGACGCACTTTCTAGGCAACCAGACGACACAGCACGCAACATCGATGTAGAAGACATCCAGCCACTCCTTCCACCGCCGCTACTGACCCCAAGACAACAACATCCGACTTCCTTGGTGTGTCAGCTTGAACAAATGACCGTAAGTCAGGAAGTTCGTTTCGCGCAAGACAACGACCTGGAAATTCAACGGTTAATAATAAAATGGCGTCAATTACAACCCTTGGGCCGCGCCACGCTGACCGCGGTCGACCGGGGATTTCTTGATTACTACATAGTGTGCGAGGGTTATCTTTATCGCCAACACGACAAAAAAAGACTGCTCCTCGTACCAACCGTACAACAACCACGCATTTTATACTATTTTCACGACAGTGCACTCGCAGGTCATCCCGGCTCGGACGAGACGGAACGAGCGATCTCTGAGCAATTCCACTGACCTGACATCTCCAACCGAGTCCGAAGATATGTCGCAGGGTGCCTGCTGTGCGCCCAATATAAGCGACGACCTCCACATCCCGCAGCACCGCAACGTCCGCGTCAACCTAAGCATCCATGGGCCACGGTCGCTTGCGATTTGATGGGACCATATCCGACGACTCGATCTGGGAATAAAAATATCCTGAATCAATTAACTTACAGTTTCTTTTGTTCCTTTTCTCCGCATCCACTTTTTTATTTTTACACATATAAATTTAAATTTAAACAGTCTAACATACACAACATTTTAAAAATTAATGTATTTAACATTTCGTCCCACACATTTTAAATTTTCATTGTATCTCTACACTTCGTTAATTGCTTTTTATGCATTTTTATTCCTCTAGAACTTCCCGATTTTTAAACTTGGGAAGTTTTCGTATATCTTCCTCAGTAGAGAAATAAAAGGTGACTATAATCTAGGCGTTATTTTTCGATGTTCAGGAATTCACTGAACTATTTTTATTTATTTTTTGTTTTTTCAGGTATTTAAAGTTTTTTATTTTAGTTTATTTATTAATTTGAACATTACATCTTTTGTGGTATTTACTTGTTCGTTTATAATTGGTTGTACTTGTTTGTGTTTATAGATGTATAGGTTTTCTACGATATTTAGTTTTATTCCTTTTTGTAATATCTTTTCAACTTTTAGTGTGTCCACGATAGGCCCGAATTGATGTTTCTCTTGCTGCAGGTGTTTTGTGAAATTCGACGTTGTATTGTTTTTATTGATGTGGTCTTTGTATCTCGTATGGAAACTTCTGCCTGTTTGGTCAATATATTTTTTACTGCAAGTGTTACATTTCAACGATTATACTCCGTTGGCTCTGTAAATATCTTCAGTCTTTTTTAGTTCTTTTGCGATAGTTTTTGAGATTTTATACGCTGGTGCAGTTGTGTAGTTTATAATTGGCCTGATCGGCATATTTATTTTATGAATTTTAGGTAATGATCTCAATTTTGGAGCAGTCGGATTCATACTTATTTGTCTCCATTGAATATCTTTTGGTATAATTCTGTTTGAAATTTTTACAATGTTTCTTATTTGCGTTTGAAACTTTTTTTTTTTTTTCAATTTGTTTAAAAACGGCCAACATGGCATTACAACAAAAATGTTTTTATACATTCAAACTTCAAATACACCTTATAAAAGCAAACATATGGTTCAACAAAGAATGTTTAAAAAATGAGATTACGCCAACATATGCGAGGATAAAATACAAAACGGATAACAAAAACGTGCAAAAAAAAGGAATAAAACTAAATATCGCAGAAAACCTATACATCTATAAACACAAACAAGTACAACCAATTATAAACGAACAAGTAAATACCACAAAAGATGTAATGTTCAAATTAATAAATAAACTAAAATAAAAAACTTTAAATACCTGAAAAAACAAGAAATAAATAAAAATAGTTCAGTGAATTCCTGAACATCGAAAAATAACGCCTAGATTATAGTCACCTTTTATTTCTCTACTGAGGAAGATATACGAAAACTTCCCAAGTTTAAAAATCGGGAAGTTCTAGAGGAATAAAAATGCATAAAAAGCAATTAACGAAGTGTAGAGATACAATGAAAATTTAAAGTGTGTGGGACGAAATGTTAAATACATTAATTTTTAAAATGTTGTGTATGTTAGACTGTTTAAATTTAAATTTATATGTGTAAAAATAAAAAAGTTGATGCGGAGAAAAGGAACAAAAGAAACTGTAAGTTAATTGATTAATAATTGTTTCCGCATCAGGAATTTATGTAGAAATTAGAAAGCCTACTTTCAATTTCAATTTGTTTAAAAATATCCTGGTCGTTACCGATCTCTTCACCAGGTGGGTCGAGGCCTTTCCACTAAAGGACACTCGGACCGAGACCGTCGCCACCTGTCTGGAAAAGGAAGTTTTCCAACGATAAGGCTTCCCGGAAACCTTAATCACGGACAACGGGACGCAATTTGGCAGTCTAATGTTCCGACGCTGCTGCATCCGTTGGGAGACCCAGCACTGGGCCACTGCTCTCTATCACCGCCGTGCTAATCCCACAGAACGACGCAATCAAGAATTTAAAAAAATTCTCCGAATCCACCTGGCTGGAAAAGACCCTGCCACCTGGGACGAACACCTGTCCATGGCGCTTTACTCCTTTCGACGACGCCGTCGCAACGCCGCCACTGGACAAAGCCCTAGCCAGCTGCTGCTCGGCTACAATCTGCCCCTACCAGGTGCGTGGGACGGTCTTCAGCCAGTTCCAATTGATCGTCAACAACGTTTGCAGCAAGCCCGAGACCACCAAGAAGACTACGTCCACCGGAGAGCTCCACCTGCCCGGCTCGCTCCCGTATTTCAACCCGGAGATCTCGTCTTGGTAAAGAACTTTACTGGAAGACGACGCCCTTTCGCCCAAAAATGGACCGGACCGCACAACATCCTCCGACCAGCTGGTGACGTCACATACTGGGTGCAAATCGGCAACGCCCGCTGCAAATACCATGTGGACAATATCAGGCCATCCCAGCTGCTTCGCCAGTAAAATAAAAAAATGTACATTTGTGGATTTGACAATAAAAAAGATCTCGGTTGTTCGTGGAAGTCACGTCTCAAAAGGGGGGGAGTGTCACCGTGCTTTGCACTCCCGTTCACAAAAAAATGACTTCCAATCACAACACCTTCGCTCCCGGTTGTGAAGGGAAACTGATAAACAAACTAGTGTCAGAGTAGAAAAACTACCGCGAACAAAAGTTCTTTCGCTCGCTACAACCGAGATCGCCCTAAGGGGTAATGCTGTTTCATTGCTATTTTTTTTAAACCTACGACGAGCTTAACACATGATAGATATAAGTGCATTGAACTCTTATATTATATGGGTTCATCTAAACCCAGAGTGGAAAATAAAAAAAGGTTACAAACGACGAGAATTTCTCAAGCAGCTCGGAAAAGAAGTAGTTGCTACTGGAACAAGCATAGAAGAAGCTTCGACATCACGAGGCCGTCTGCAAGAAACTCGAGAACTGAAACTTGGTAGATGCTGGAAATGTCCCAGAAATTTGGACAGAAAGTATTCCAAGAGATGTCGGAGTTGCAATCGATTTTTATGTAATGACCATTAGATAATTACTTGATCTTAATATAAAATAAACGATTCATAAAACTTTTTTCATTTTGTCATTATTCTTCCATGTAATTTACATTTTTTAGTAGGTATTATTAAACTTTTACATTGTTTAATAATTTTTATATGTATGTCAAATAAAAATATTTTGTTAAAAATATTACACTATTTAGTAAAAAGCTTTGGGGTCACTATTGACCCCACTGGTATCACGTGACACAAAAAAAATCCGGTATTATGAGGGTTAAAGTTTAAAAAAATGATTAATTCAATATATTTTCAACAAGTCCCGATGTTTTTCCAACAGATTGTACATAGTAACAAGAAAAATAATTTAAGAAAAAATTAGGTAAAATTTTGGTTTGCTTTAAGGGGTTAGGTCTAGTCAGAATTTTCAAAAAATCGATTTTTCTTTTTTTGCATTTTCTCAAAGTATAATGTTTCAAAAATATTACCTGAACATTTCAAGTCAATCCAAAGAATAGTTTTCGAGATATACTACATTTATTGACGGGCTCCTCTCTGACCCTTGAAAGTGCATAGTGGATTCTTTGCAATCTATTGTTATGCATTCATTATAATGTAATTTTCACATTTTTATTACCTACAGTATTGCTTAGAAATAATTATATGTTTAAATAATTTAATTACAGTAGAATCCGCTTATAGTGAGAACGCATGGGAGTTTGAAATTAGCTCGTTATTCGTGGATTTCGTTAAAAGCGGATTATTATGTAAAGACTTCTTTTTTTTAAATGTTATTTGTTAACATAAATTAGTAAAATGCGCGTTACATATATAAATGTATGCGTACTGATTAACAGAAATAGTCTGTAATAGTCTGTTTTACCAAGTGACGAAGGTTCAGGAGTTCTGATAATGTTCATAAATCGCGTACCGTTAAAAGGAAAAATGTTTTCAATCCGAAAACAGCAGAACGCGATATATATGTTAGTAGCACATCATCTAAAAAATTAAAACAAAGTACTGAATTTCGAATTATAAACTTTATTTCGGTATTTACGGCAATCTCGAATCTTGTCAGGTGCGAAAAGTGTGATGGAAATGTGAAATTTCAGACAGCAAGCACTCGTGGTCTGGGATTTAAAATTGTGGTGTCATGTGACAATTGTGTAAACGAAAATATTTCCTCGTGTTCTTTCATAGGACATTCGTATGAAATAAATAAACGCTTCATATTTGTAATGAGAATATTAGGAATAGGATTTGAAGGGATGTGAAAGTTTTGTGGTCTAATGGACATGTCGCAATTTTTAAACAAGAATACGTATACAATATTATTGAAAACAATATTAGATAATAGTAAAACCGTCGCTGAATCTTTATTTCAAAAAGCTGTGAATGAAGAAAAGGAAGAAACATCAAAAGCTGAAGATAAGGAAACAAATGAATTGACGGTATCTGGAGATGGAACATGGCAAAAACGTGGGTATACATCTTTATTTGGAGTTTCATCTATTATTGGTTATTTCACTGGTAAAAAAAATTCTTGATTTAAATGTTAAGAGTACTTACGGTAAACTTTGTGAATATTGGAAATAAAAAACTGCTGAATTCGAAGAATGGAATGTAACGCACAAAGATGAGTGTGCTGCTAATCACGAGGGGTCATCTGGGAAGATAGAGGTAGATGCAATTACCGAAATGTTTAAGCAGTCAGAAACAAAATATGGAGTTAAATATATCAATTATATTGGAGAAGATGACTCCAAAACTTATTCAGGAATTTTAAAAGCTTTACCTTACGATAATACAACCATCCATAAGAAGGAGTGCATTGAACACGTTCAGAAGCGAATGGGAACTCGATTACGTGCATTGAAACTCAAGCAAAGCGATCTTGGAGGTAGAGGTAAACTTACAGGAAAGATGGTTGACAAATTAACTGTGTACTATGGCTTAGCAATACGTCGGCATTGCGATTCGGTCGAAAATATGAAAACTGCAATATGGGCAACATTTTATCACTACAGCTCAACCGACCAAGAACCAAATCACAGAATGTGTCCAAAGGGCGATGATTCTTGGTGCTCGTACCAGCGTGCTGAAGCAAATGGTGAGCTCGCTTCTTATAATCAAGATTTTCCCTCCTTACCTCCTAACGTTTTGAGTGCCATCAAGCCAATATATGAAAACCTGAGTAATGATAATATACTATCAAGATGTGTCGGTGGTTTCAATCAAAACAATAACGAAAGCTTCAATCACCTAGTGTGGAAAATAAGTCCAAAAAATTTGAATAGTAGTTCTACTATAGTTGAAATTGCTGCATATGTTGCTGCTTGTGTATTTAATGAAGGTACACATACATTATTACTTATTATGAGTACACTTGGAATAAATTGTGGACCCAATGCTCATCGGTACACTGAAAAAATTGATTCAGCACGTGTAAAGGTGGCAGACAAACGCGCCAATGAGAACACTCGGGAAGGCAGAACGCTGCATAGACAACAGCAAATCGATATCCTCGAAGCTTCCAAATCGGCAGAAGAATTTCTATATAGCCCAGGAATTGACGACTCAGTGTAAGTAATTGAATAATTAATATTTCTGTACATAAATCGAATGGAAAATAGTGTACTAGGTATTACCGTTTCATATAATTTTGAGGTTGGTGGATGAAGAAAAGCTTAGTTTATGTATTTCGATCTACTGAATCCGAAAATCGCATTCGCTTTTCCGAACATTCAGACATTCAATTGTTTGAAGGCAATTGTTTAAATAATTGTTTAAAAAATATTTTTTTGGGAATGAAATATTGTTTTTAAATACAGTCGAACTTCTCTATAGTGATGTTCGAAAAGCCCTGAAAAAACATCACTATAGAGAAACTTCACTATAGAGAATTCACATATAATTTTACAGTTTTGGCAGTCACTTTAAAAAACAATCGATATTCAAAATGAAACAAAAAATTAAAATTAAATTTTATTTATTGTTTGAAATGATATTTCTGTATTTAGAAATATGTACATACAGATTTATATTACACAACATGTACTTATTGAAGAAAAAATCCATCTAAAGTTGATTGCACAGTACTCTTAAAAATTATTTTATTTTCGTAGAACGTTTCACACTTGTTTAATGCGTTGAATATTCTTTCTGGAACATTTTCTTGGCATTGCAAACCTCGGCGAATAGTCTCAAATGCCATGACCATCTCGGCTTTGGAAGGATTTTCGATAGAATCTTCTTCATCCTCCAAATTAGACAATTCGTTGTCTTTTCTGACACTTTCCAAAATCTGGATGTCATCAGGATATTCAGTAATTAACACATCTTTATCAATGTTTAAAAAATCCTGAAATTCCACTTCATCACAAATAATGTCCAACGCTTTTAGCTGTTCCCAAGATTTCTTCAATTCTGACAATTGAAGGTTATCTTCTTCCTCCCAATTAGTCAAATTTAAATTAATAAACCCTGCCTAGCCAAAACAATTTTTTATTGTAATCTCCGTCACTTCAAATTGCCATACTTTTGCTATTTCAGATATGGACGTCCGAAGATTTATGATATTATGTGTAGGTTGATTTTCTTCAATGGCGGTCATAATTTTCTTTAATATCCTTTTCCGATAATAGAATTTAAAATTTTTTATGATTCCTTGATTCATCGGTTGCAATTTTGACGTTAGATTTGGTGGTAAGAAAATCAATTCGACGTTTTTACATTTTGATTTTATAAGCGCAGGATGGGCTGGGCAGTTATCTATAATTAACGCGACTTTTCGTTTTTCTCTGCCCATTTGATTGTCAAACTTTAGCAACCACTTTTCAAAAATCTGACTGGTCATCCACGCCTTTTTATTGAAGTCATAATCCACTTCTAACGATTTGACGCCCTTAAAACAACGTGGATTTCTACTGCGACCTATTACAAGAAGCTTCATTTTTTCACTTCCAGCCATATTGGCACCAATCATGACAGTTATTCGCTCCTTGCTGTTTTTACCTCCAAAGCACTTATCGTTTTTAAACGTTAAAGTTCTATTTGGCGTACACTTAAAAAATAACCCAGTTTCGTCAGCATTAAAGACGTCTTTAGGATGATATGTGTCCAAAATTTTTTTTAAAACCGACTTTAACCATTGGTTACAGGTATGGTCACTAATTATAGCACTTTCGCCGCTAATTACTTTTTCGGAAATTTTAACTTGTCTAACCATCCGTTACTTGCTTGAAAATTTGAGTATCACAAGGCTTCTGCGTAAACCAACGCTTTTCTTTTACTAATGGCCCGGACACCGGAACATTTTGGGCGCGAATCACCTGTAGCCACTTTAACATCGCTTCATCTAAATCTTCATATGTACACAGCCTCATTTTTTTTCGTCCCGAATTAACTGCTTTTCTAAGTTTTTCACGATTTTTCACAATTACGGATACGCTATTTGCAGCAATACCAAATTTTGCGGCAACGTCTTTTTGCTTTACACCATTATCAACGTCTTCCAACACCTTTAATTTGTCTTGGATACTCAAACACTTTCGTTTCGCCATTTCACGTTCTAAAATGCGTGTGGTACAAAAATTGAAGCGAAACTAAAGTGCAAAAGTATAAATGCAAATGTCGCCAATGCATTTGGTGAGGGTAGAAATTTCCATAAATAAGGGATTTGCAATAAATTGTTCTAAGAATTTTTCAGGTAGGTTGTCGGAATTTGAGAAAAAAAACAGATGTTCAATACATCCATTGTATTTTTTATTACCGAAAATTTCGTTCCCCGAGAATGTTGGTAAATATTTCTCAAAGAATAATCACTACATAGAGGCTTAACATCATAATACGGAGGTATTTTTATATGCAAAACGTGCAAAAATGCACGTTCCTGACAAAAACATCATTATAGAGAAAAAATCATTATAGAGGAGTTCACTATAGAGAAGTTCGACTGTATTTTGAGTAATTTTAAAACGAAAGTTATTCTTATAAAATTTAACTTAAGTTAATAGTTTTTGAGTTATAAATTTTAAAAAATTGAAAAACTCTAAAATTTCAAAAATTTATAATTCAAAAACTATTAACTTAAGCTAAATTTTATAAGAATAACTTTCATTTTAAAATTGTCCAAAATATTTTTAAAAAAAATTGATCCCCAAAAAAATAGTTTTTTAACAATTGTTTAAACAATTACCTTTAAACAATTGAATGTCCGGATTTTCAGAAAAACGAATGCGACATTCGGATTCAGCGGATCAAAATACATAAAATAAGCTTTTCTTCATCCACTGACTTCAAAATTATACGGAAAGGTTATACCGCGCCTAGACTAAAACTTTGAACGCGTTTTTCTCGAAACTATGTTTTGAAAGTCGGTGACTACTGTAATTCAAAAACCACTCGACGGATTTGAATGCAATTTACACAGCTTATTGAAAACATAAAAAACTTGTCCTTAATCGAAGAATTTTGTTTTTTTTTTAAAACTTCTATTTTTTTTAATAATAAATTAGTACTTTTTCTCTTGAAAATTCGCGAAAAAACTTTCAGAAGCCGCCATTTTGTTTATTTTCAAAAAAAAAAACAAAAAGCTTCGATTAAGGACTAGATTAACTATTAAACTAATGATTTTTTTTTGTTTGATTGATTTTAGATGAACCAGTGAAATATCCTGATGGTCACCGCAAAGCACTATTTGTGAAACGAGGTCAACAGAGATGGCGATAACTTCGTCTATGAGTGATATTCTTTTTTGACATTTTGGTCAATTAAAGTTAAAACATAGTATAGCAACACTGCATTATTAGTTTTATTAAATAAGTTTAATTACTATCAAAACAAAATAATTTAAAATACCCACCTTTTCACGCGTCTGACTAGACCTAACCCCTTAAATTACTAATTATTCGATTTATTAATTGTTTGAAGGCTTGAACAGGTGGATTAGCCTCAAACATTTTTGCTTTTTTTTGGAGGCCCCTAGTTCCTGCCAGATCACCAGATCACCAACTGATAACCGATATTGCTTATCTATTCATTTTGCCTGTTATTAATAAAATAGTCCTCTGCCATATCATAACCATAGGGGCCCCATTATCCTTAAGTGCCCAGGGCCTCCAATAGATTAAAGACGTCGTTGTCTACACCCCACCTCAAATCATCTCGTTTCATTGCCGGACCCTTTATGATAGTTTATTGTACATTGAACAGATATATCAGTCAATTTTAATATAAAAGGACGTTCGTTATTACAAGCTCAATTTCTTTTAGTTTCTTTAAGGTCGCTTCTTTCACTTTTTACTTTTTCTTTAGTTACAAAATTTAAGAACGGTCGTAATTAATAAGTTTCCACAAATCTAAATTGAATCTTTATTTTTGTAATTAGTGTCATTAGATGTTAAGGAACTTTAAATTAAATCAATTCTCAAGTTTGAAGTTCGTTTGGACCACATTAGCTTGACCACGTGGTATCGAGTGCATAGTTCAGAAGATTTTCTGACGCATGCGTTTAGCGTCTTCGTGTTGCCAACTCTTGACGCATTTGTTGTGGTCGCCACAGGTTTACTAATTGAGGTTATCTATTCATAAATGAAATTTTGAAAATGGAACCAGAAGAAATTATTTCGATTGAAGATTTACCCATCGAAATCCAAGATTGGGCACCCGGTACCAGCGGTGCAAGTAGCTATATAATTCAGTCGCCGGGCGTTATTAAACCAACTTTTACTGAAGACGAAGAAGTTAATTATTACATAGTAGACGAAAAATTGCCAAATTTAGAAGTTTCGATGAAAAAGAATCTTGCAAAAGTTAAGCAGCCTAAAAAAGTCCATTTGCAAGATGATATTTTACTGGAATGCAAGGGAAATGCTCGCAAGCCGGTACGTGCCAAAATGCCTCCTCATTTAAAAGGTTTAATGGGTGAAGCTAATTTAAGATTTGCACATGGAGATTACAAGACAGCCGAGAAGATGTGTTACGAAATTGTGAGAAATAATCCCTTTATAGTGGAACCCTATATGACTTTGGCACAACTGTACGAAACAACAGATCCCAGTAAAAGTTTGCAGTACCATACGATTGTAGCTCATTTAAACCCCAACGATCAACATCAATGGATAAAACTTGCAGAGACTAGTTTACAAATGCAGAAGATTAGCGAGGCCATTTGGTATTATTCGAAAGCCTTAGCGGCTAATCCAGGGGATATTACCGTTCATCTAAGAAAAATTGAAGTATATGAAAGTATTGGGGATATGAAGTCTGCGATGAAAAGCCAGATACATTTACTTAATTATTTGGAATCAGATCATTACGATACATTGATTGAAATGACTGTGGACCTAGTGCATAAATTGTGTAAAAATAAAAATCATCGAAAAGCCATTGAAGTACTGGGTATTCCATTCCAAAAATGTCCCGATTTAATAACAACAGATATGATCAATACAATGCTCCAGTTATTAATCCATGAAGAAAATTATGCAGCATGTGCAGACATATTTTTGAATTTTTGTCACATACAGTTGGACATTTCCAAGACAGAAGATAATCAAATCCAGATACATTCTTACCAGTTGCCTAAACTTCCAATTGACTTACATTCAAAATTCACAATTTGGGTGATAAAGTTGAAAGCATTCAATTTACTGAACGACCTGATCGATTTTATGATACGAAAAGAAGATGTTGAAACTGCTGGTGACTTATTTTTGGACGTTACAGAATCTCTGATGCTTGCAAACCGATATAAAGACGCCCTGAAGCTATTGATCCCTCTAATAAAAAGTAAAAATTATTCACTGGCTGCTGTTTGGTTGAAATATGCAGATTGCTTGAAAGCTTACAAAATGATTGACCAAGCCATTGATAACTACTACATTGTCATGAAAATGGCTCCTCAACATACTGAAGTTCGTTTTTCATTAGCCGAGTTGTTGGTAAGAACCGGCAAAAAGAATGAAGCTCTGGCAATTTTAGGTTCATCGATGAATGATGTTGATGTCGGATATTTAGTTAATAAAATCAAACTTCTAAAAGATTTAAAAGAGTATCCTGAATATTTTAGTTCAGTTGAATTACTAATATCGAGACACTGCATTACTTTGAGGCATCGCGAGGAGATAAGAGCTGTAACGTTTTGTGAGAGACCGATGGAAAAACAACAGAGAATTGCTAAACTAAGGCAATTTCGTGATGAATCGTTTGACGAACAGCCAACGTTTGTAACTTGCAATGAACCAACTGTTGAAGCAGAATACCAATTGTTTAGAGAAGCACTGCAATTAACTTTCGACTTTCAGGAGTACACATTGATGCAAAAATTTACATTCACTGCTTTAACCTCTACAAGATTTAAGAATAAATATCCAGAGTTAATGTTGATCGCTCTTATTGCTTGCTTATACAACAGGGATGGTACCCATGGTTATACCATCGGGCGGGATATAGTTGTACGTAACTCTCGTAATCGCAGAGGTTGGAATTTATTTAATGCTCTTCTCCAACGTGCTGATGATTTAAGGCATAATAAATTTATGATAAGATTTAATTTAAAAAATGGCTATAGTCGACATTTACTTTTACTAGAGGGCAATTATGCACTAGTTATTGGTAATTACATCCCAGCATTAGTATATTATTTAAATTACTATCATAAAAAGCCATCAACCTTTTCAACTTTCTTGTTAGGAGTTACAACATTACAACTTACAACCCAAAAGAATACAAATAATAAAACAAAATTGACAACAACAGCGATTCATTTATTTGCATCATATGCTAGCACGAGAGGAGCAGCGGCTATTCATGAAACGTACTACAACATGGGCAGAATGTTTCATCAGTTGGGTATTGCACACATGGCGGCAAACTTTTATCAAATGGTCTTAAACTATAACAGCCCTTTGATTGCTACAAATGCCATATTAGATTTAAAACGGGAAGCAGCTTACAATTTACATCTTATTTATAGAAATGCAGGTAATAATATTGAAGCCAGAAATGTTTTAATCAAATATATTAGGGTGTAACATAACATAAGAACATGTCAAATTGAAAATTAAAGCATTTAAATTCGACGTTTTTTTTCTATCTGTGATGTTACGAAATAACGAGCGTCGCCTTTCTGACTTTGTATTGCATCGTTCATAGCTGTAAGGAAATTGTCAAAATCTGTATTATTGTTTTTCATAAAAAGTGCATGGGCTAAAAATGGTATTTTTCTTAATGTTCGACCACTGAATCCTAAACTTTCTTCACTTAATTTCAGCAATGTTTGTCCATAAAGATCAGTCCCTTCTATATCACACTTTGCAAATGCATTCACTGTTGGTATGAATACTGGAGGCGTTATTATCTTAGTCTGCAATTTTACATAACTATAAGTACATGAACTTTACACAAGAAAATACATAATAGACGCTTGTTAGTTTGCATGTTTGCATAAACAAAATTTTCGCACTATTAGAGTATTATACAGGTTGTATTATATTAAGTGTCCATCATTGGTAACTTGTTATTGTTGGAGCTACAAAGTCTGTTAAATTAGGAAAGAATTGGTGTTTTTTCCACTGATTACCATAATGATGGCAAAAAAACATCAAACGTCAACTATTTGAGGTACAATCTTCAACTATTTCATCGTGCCTATTTGGCTTTTGGTAGTTAATTGTAACTTATAGGTAATTAATTTAACAGTACTGGCGGATCATGACCTTTTACTACAAAACTAAAAATCCCTTCGAAATATGTGAAAAAAGTATAAGGCATACCATTTTAAAAAAAAAGGTGGAATGGTCTACACTCAATTTTCTCCAAACAAAAGTAATATGACCGTAGATAGGATGCACATTTCAAAAATCGACAAGAGTAAAAAAATAACAAAGTTATTTAGAATAGTTGTAAAGAATGGTAAAGTGAATTTATTTTATCTATGCAAATTTCGATTTGTTGCATATTTCCTGAGATATTCATCAAAGAACAAAAAACCATAAGAGTAAAGTGACACTCCTGGTGGAAATTTTAAAACCAAAAAACAATTGGGCTCTTTGGATATGAACGGAAAGCCTAAATTTAACGTTTGATCACTATGTGATGATTCGTTTTTGAGTTAAAGACCTTACACAGACACATATCACTCCAAAAATGGTCACAATGGGTTCAGGGATGGCCAAAGTGACAATATCAATCAAAATCTCGAGTGTGAAATTTTTCTTGGTTACTAAACTTTCTTTTAGGATTTTAGGACAATTTTAAGGAAAATTAGGACAGTTGTTTAAAAATTTAGAAAAAAAACTTTGTTTCTTTTTTAAATTCCTTAATTTCTTTAGTAATGGAACTCATTAATTATTCTTCTATGGCCATTTCTGGCAAAATTTGGGATTGACTCATTTTGTCTGCATTTTTAACTTTGCTTTTGGAAACGACTTTTAGTTTCTCATTACCTTGCTTTAAAATATCATAATTTCCAGCTTTTTTCTTTTCATTTTTAACTCAGTTTTGATTTCTTCTACTTCAATCTTTCAATATTTTCATTTTAATTAGTTTTCTTTTCTCTGTACCTGCCACAGTCTTGACTACTTTGTTTCTCGTCCACTTTTATTTTGTAAATATGCTTTATATTTTAAATTAGAATTCTTGACATATTTAATTAACTCTGTGCTTATCAAGAAGTTATTGCTTCGCTTAATCTGTTTAATCGCATCTTTAATAAGTCTCAATGATATAATATATATATATATATATATTTATTTACTGACACTGAAATCTCGTTACCAAAATGCAAAGTTGTTCATATTTCAAGGCATAATGTCTAGCAAATTTGTAGAAATTGTTAGTTAATGGAACTGTACATTGTTATATATTGTTGCTTTGATGAAACTTTTTAAAAACTCAGTATATAAATATAATCTTGACTTGTTATGCACTTTATCAAGTGCCAATTTTGTATCCACATTTAATTCAACCATCTCACAATGGTTATTTGTTACTTTAGAATCTACATCCAACAATTCTGAACTACCTTTGACACCTTTTTTCCCATTAATATCATGATTTAATAAATTGTCATTGATCAATCTTGACATCAACATACATAATTGTAAAGAAACATCATCATTTTAGCACTGAATTGAGCAAACACCACAGTGGTATATTTCCAGAAAGAAATCGAAAATTAATGCAACATCAATAATAAAGTTAATGTAAATTGGCATGGTGGCGTCTTTTAGAAATTTTACAATACTTTTATATTAATCAGTTTATTTGAAGTTCTTAGATTTGGGCAAGGTTTCTAAGAAAAATTTTTGAACGCCAAACAAATTTTTAGAGCATTTTAGAACATTTTAGGACAATCAAGATTCAGGAATTTTTAGGATTCTTGGAATAAGTTGGACCCCTGATAATGAAACTTTTAAACACCACCTCGTCATTACTCAGCAAATCATCACGTTTTCACAGAAAATATTAAATTAATTAAACTTGTATCTCACCTTACATAATTCCTGAACGCAAGAAGAATAAATTTGATAAATCGCTTGAATACCAGGAGGTCCAATATATTGCTTAATGTCAGCCCTATCAACAAAAGCAAGATCTATTGCTCCAGTCATATTGGATGTTGTTAAAATAATGACATTTGGAAAACGTTTTAATTGATCTATTTGGGTTAATACGGTATTCACAACACGTATAGAATCTGAAGGATCATTGCCAGATAAACAATTTTGTCTTGCATGTGCTAAAGATTCAACTTCATCAATTAATACGCACACCAAATATTGAGGTTGTTCTATAATGTCCTTGATTTTTGCAAACATTTTCATTACCATTTTAGCGCTCTAAAAAGTATTAAATTAATTTAGTGTTGGAAATTAATCTTAAAATTACCTCTGAGAACCACTTCGAAAACAAACTATGAGTATTTAATTCAACTAAAACGCCCCTTTTAAAACGGTTCTGAAATCGCACCGACAACTTTTGCGCAAGGGCTTTACATAGAGAAGTCTTTCCTGTGCCAGGTGGACCGTGTAACAAAACAACCCTATTAAAATTAATTACATTTGGATCGACTCCTTTATCAGAAAACAGTAGAGTTGTGTAAGTGTAATTTAAAAGCTGAAAATTATCTTATTAGTACAAAAACTACTAAGATTCATGTTTATTACATTTTCCTTAATGCAGTTCTCATAAATTAAATTTTCCCATAAATTACAAAATTGTGCCGAAGGAAGTATCCAATGATTGGCTAAATTAATTCTTTCTCCATCGTGAGATTCTGAGATTTCTTCTTCTGGTTCGTTCTCATCCAACGTATAAAAATACCATTTCAGTATGACCTCCTTAATATCGAAATCTCCATTCTAAAATATATCTGCAATCAAGATTAATTGAAAGTAACAGTCATACTTACAATTTTACTATTTTCTTCTATAATAATATATTTCACATTACTGCTTAAAACATTATCTGACTGCAATTCATGACCAGTAATCACAGTTCCAGTGCGCAATTTTTGTGAACATAAGAAGTGAGTACAAATCTCTATTAACTTATCATGAGACAATTTGCTGAAAAAGTAATTGATAAATTGTTGAAATTAAATCTTCACAATCGTACCTAAATTCGATTAGGGCCACTTCTATTCCGATATTCTCCATTTCTTAACTAAAATTATTTACGAGCATGAAATATTTAAATTAACGGTTGTTTAAAAAACAAGGTTAGAATACAGGTTGGTAAATAACAAGGCAGCCAATAGTACCAATCAAAATATTCCAATAATCATATGATTAAATGTCAGTTTTGAATAATTAAATCAAACATGACTGAATTACATAGGATTTGTACAGTTTTAGATAAGTTAGCTGTAGATACTTTGAGTTTAATGGAAGAATTTGTCGAAGTAAAATTGTTAATAGAAGACTGCATGAGTGATGGTGAATCACATCTCGCTAAAGCAAGGTATATAATGGGACAACAAAAAGTGTCCAAGCTGCAATTACCGACTGAAGATGGCCCAGAGATAGAAGCTTTGGTTGTAGTGAATTCCAGTGAGGATCCGAAACTTTTTGGAAAAAAGGCTTTTGATTTAGAAGTTAAAAAAAATTGTGAAGATGGCAAGATTTTACAAAATCCCTTAACGTGGTTTGGTGTGTTAACGCCTCAAAATGTACAATTAGCGCAAGGAAAATATAGGCAAGCATTAGTGTGGATAGTAAAAGCAACAAATATGCAAACTCAAATAAATGAGAACTTTGTAAAAATAAGGCAATTGAAGAATTTAAAATCAAAATTGTGCAGTACCGAAGAGTAGGTAACTGAAATTTTAATGATTTCGTTTGTAAGTGATAAAGCATTTAATATGTTTATTAGAATTTCAGTAGTCTCGATTAGCTGACATTCCATTTTGGTTTTATCCGACATAACTAAACCTTCTAAACATTAAAATGTTTAATTTACTTGATTGATTCCTTGAATATTTATTTTTACTGTTATTGTATAAAAATCACAAATGTAGCAAATTTTGTACCCACTTACCTGCTTCGGTGAACTTGTTTTTTGATGCATGTGTGAATTGCCTACCCCTCTTAGTACTTTGCATATCTTCTAACAAATCAAAACTACTGTATATTACTTTTTGTTATTCTATTTTATAAATATTTGTTATAATTTTAGATTAGTATTATGAAGCATTTTACTAGGCAGTTATATATAAGAGTAAAGTGTAACAAGATATTTGCCAATAAAAATGTTTCATATTTGAAAAAAGTTTACATTAAGTCTAATCAGATGAAAAAACAATTAAGCGACTTAGCAAAAATGAAGTCATGTGCTGTATTAACACTCTGCCGGGCGCATGGCGGTACTCAGTACCGCCAAACAACATTTCTTCTGATATACTTCTAAATTGTAACAATAGGCTCCGCTGGTCCACTTGTATTCCTCAATCAACATCTCATATTGCCAAATCGGTTGATTTTGTCCTTATCTAATTATTTATATAGTCGTGTCTAGACAATTCGGTGAACAGGTCACCACAGGCGGCACTCTGTACCGTTTCGCGCCCGAATATGTAAGCATTATAATGTTTCATTTATTATATGAATTTTTTTAGATTTAAATATTTGTGTTATTTCAAATGTTGTATTATTAAGTATTATTATTATTATTATTATTTGTAAAAAGATTGTAAAATGGAAACATAATAATTATACATTATGATAGGTCTTCTGAAAAATATACAAATCCAGATGAGTGGGTTCGATTACTAGAAGTAGCAGATCAAATTGATGAACTGAATGATAGCGATGATAATGAAAGTGACGATGATTTAGAAAATGAAGTGATTTTCGATGACGACCATCAATCTAGCGAGTCGGAGCAAGCAGCCGAAAATGAAGAATCAGAACTCCTACCATCTCAGATGGAAGTTGATGAAGATTACAGGTTTTACATAGCAAAGGATCAAGAAACCATGTGAATAAGTACACCTCAAGTATTACCGTCTAAAACTAAATCCAAAAACATAATAAAAATATTCCCAGGGCCCACTTCGCGTTCTAGAAATACTAAAACTCCGTTAGAAAGATTTTTAAAATTTGTTACAGACGAAATGATCAATGATATTGTCATGTATACAAATATGTATATTCGCAAAAAAGAATTGATGTTAATTATTCAAGAGAAAGAGATGCAAAAGACACAACTCGAAACGAAATTATGGCTCTTTTAGGCTCTCTAATTTTCTTATCTATAAAGAAAGGCAACTCCGCAGATGCTGCTGAAGCATGGGAGAGTGATGGATCTGGTTTTATGGTTTTGCGATCAGCTTTTAGCTACAAAAGATTTCTCTTTCTTTTGCGATCTCTAAGATTTGATGACCGCTCAACTCGTAAAAATAGAGAGAAGATTAATAAACTTGCAGCATTTAGACAGTTCATTCAAATTTTATTTCTAATTGCCAAGCAAATTATCACCTCGGAGCGTATGTAACTATAGACAAAATGCTGCATCCGTTCAGGAGGCGCTGCAGCTTTATTCAATACATGCCTAGTAAGCCGGCTAGATATGGGCTGAAAATATATGCACTATCGCCCGTACCTTTTTTATTTATAATTTTGAAATATATTGCGGTAAACAGAAGTCTGGTCCATTTCAGTTGTCTAATGCAAGTATTGATATAGTAAAACGATTGGTTCAACCAATAGAAAAGAGTAATCGAAATTTAATTACTGACAACTATTATACCAGCTATCCATTAGCGCAATACTTGTTAGAACGAGGAATAACACTCCTTGAAACTATAAAAAAAAAAAGATCCCTCCGGAATTTCTTCCAAACAAAAATCGCAAAGTTGGTAGTACTTTATTCGGATTTCAGGAGGATTTTGTAATAACTTCTTATGTGCCTTCAAAAAATAAAGCCGTATTATTACTTTCCACTCTTCATGATTCAATAGAGATTGATGATGAAAGTGGAAAACGTATGATAATAATTGATTACAACAGAACTAAATCTGGTGTAGATTCAGTTGATCAAAAATGCGTAATATACAGTACAAAGAGACATACCCGAAGGTGGCCTATGTCTCTCTTTTTTAGGCATCTTGATATAGCCGGCATAAATTCATTTGTCGTGTACACAGCCAACATCAACAAAGCAATTAGAAGAAGACCGTTTTTAAAAATGTTAGCATATGAATTAATGGAAGGGCATCTTAGGGAACGGGCAAAAAGTATTTTTGAAAAAATATGACACCTTCGAAAATACAGAGCCGCCACCCCCTGACCGCCGTAGTGGTGCCTGTCATTCTTGCGGAGGTAAAAAGAATAACAAAACTACTGTGCGCTGCGGAAATTGTAATAACTTTGTTTGCAAAAATCACTGCAATAAAGTTATTCAAATAGAGTGTCACGAGTGCTCTTAATCACATTATCTATCTTTTATTGATGTAAAACAATATACAAGTTCAAGTTTGATCAAGTTTTATTACTATATACCCTAAAACTTTCTTGGGGTAATTCAAAATAACGGGTATTAAGTGGCGGTACAAAGTGCCGCCTTGCGCCTGGAAGTGTGACTAAAAATCGCGCGCCCGGCAGAGGGTTAAACTCTATTCATTTTCAATTGGTCTAATGTCCTAATAGACACGTAAGTTAACTGGTTTCTTAATTTAACAAAAAATTCGAACACAGGTAGCTACTAGTAATACTAACTTTAACGGCATCACGCCAATTGAAACTACAGGCTTTACTTCTGATATTTTTAATTTAACTATTACAATTAAATTTCACGTTAGAATACAAATACAGTGATGATTCGATAATTTGAATCAATTAAAGCCAGACAAATTCGAACTGTGGAAATATTCGGATTACTGGCCCATTTTAAAATACGTGTACCTACCATAATTTTGTTTTACAGGGTGTTTAGTTCCATGTTTAGTTTTCTTTTCAGTCATGCCTTGAGTTATTTTGTTTGTTCATTTTTATTGTTTTAATTACTAGTGACATGATTTGTTATTTTTCAGTATAAAAATATATGCTTGTTAGAACAAGCTGCATTCAGTGTCAGTTTGAAAATAAAACTATAAATATACAGTCCATTCAAATTATTATATCAAAACGTTCTTTGCATATGTGTAACAGAAGCCATACAACACAGGGGAATGACCACAACTAGGCCGAACCTTAATTTTCTCTAATTTATTATAAATGTACATAAATATCTTTCAAATTGCATACAAATGTCCATTAGTGTAACAGGGTTACGATCGCAAAACATTGTACAAACAAAATAAAATCATTTCCGCAAGTTCCACAAGGTTGCATAATAAATGCTTACACCAAAAGAACTAAGATTTAAACCAGGGGTGGCCAACCCAAATGATCTTGCGGGCCACTTTGGAAATGCATCATAACTCCCCGGGCCACATATAAAATTATATATCCCCATATTAGATTTAGACCTACTATTTTTTAATACATTGGTTTTTACTACTTCGACCATTACAAAATAAATATATTTTGTAAAAGTGTGATGAATTTCGCGAACCGGAAAAATGTTCAAGGCGGGCCGCGGGTTGGCCACCCCTGATTTAAACCAACCAACCAAACGAAGGGCTTTGTTTTGGATGGCGTAAACGGACGCCATGTAAGAACGCGGCGCGTATCCCCAGACAGGGATCGCGTATGTGAGAGTAGGGCACATAATTGTTTTGTATAGCAACAGCTTTTATCAACGGATAACACACTGTTGCGACTTGTCGATCGTTTCAAAAGCGTAAAAACGAGGTTTTGTAGCGGCGGCTGTATTATTAATAGCGCGATAATCAAGCGCCCATAATAAAAAAAAGATATTGTTATTATCAGTCAATTGACGATCGATAGAAAATAATTTGTAATAAATAAATCAATCAAACATCGAGTTAATTACGTCAGTATTTTTCCAAAGAAACTTTGTAAATGGAATCGCGAGAAAACAGAATTTTCACTCTATGCCGCCAACGGTACAAAAATTGACACTTTTGGAGCAGTAGTGCTATCCCTTGATCTCAACCTTCGTCGGAAATTTCCGTGGACATTTCTGGTTGCTTCTGTCGATAAACCAATCATAGGAATCGATTTTCTCAGTTTCTTTAATCTGCTCATCGACGCCCGTCATCGACGCTTGATTGACGCCACAACCCGACTCACTACTTCAGGTACCCTTCCCAGCAACCTATCAGTTGGAAGCATTAAAACAATTTCAGGAGACTCACCATATCACAGCATCATTTCCGAGTTTCCTGAAATAAGTCGACCCACCTGGCGATCCACTTCCACCAGTCACGGTGTGACGCACCACATCGAAACGACCCCTGGCCCACCGGTCACATCTCGCCCCCGTCGCCTCGCCCCAGAACGACTTTCAATTGCCCGCAAAGAGTTCGAGCACCTCTTAGCCCTCGATATCATTCGTCCTTCAAAGAGCAATTGGTCCTCCCCCCTCCACCTGGCTATTAAAAAGAACAATGAGTGGCGCCCCTGCGGAGATTACCGTTCACTAAAGGTACGAACTGTGCATGATAATTATCCGATACCGCATATTGAAGATTTTGCTCAAAATTTATACGGAAAGTCAGTGTTCTCAACAATAGATCTACTTCGAGCATTTCATCAAATTCCCATTAATCCAGAGGACATTCCGAAGACAGCAATAACAACACCTTTCGGCTTGTACGAATTCGTATACATGAGTTTTGGTCTTCGAAACGCTGCACAGACTTTTCAACGATTTATCGACCATGTACTCCGCGGACTTGATTTTTGCTATTCATATATCGACGACATTTTAATCGCGTCCTCCTCGCCTGAAGAACATTCATCGCATTTAAAAATCTTGTTTAATAGGCTGAAAGAATTTGGTGTGATTATCAACCCCTCAAAATGTTGCCTGGGTCAGCCCGAGGTCCTGTTTCTTGGCCACACTGTCAATGCGACAGGATGTCACCCCCCTCAAGATCGTGTGGAAGCTATCCGCGACGCTAACGTCCCGACTACCGTCAAGCAGTTGCGTCGTTTCCTTGGAATGATAAATTTCTACAGGAGATTCATTCCCAATGCAGCATCTACGCAGGCACCACTGAACAATCTTTTGACGGGCCCAAAGTCAAAAGATAACCGCGTCATCGATTGGACTTCCACAACACTTACAGCTTTCGAAGCTGTCAAACAATCCATCATCAGTGTCGCTTTGTTGGCTCATCCTTCACCAACTGCAGTTAGATCAGTTATGGTCGACGCATCGGACTTTGCCATAGGAGCGGTGCTCCAACAATACATCGATGACGCATGGCAACCGATAGGCTTCTTTTCTCGAAAATTATCTCCCACGCAACAAAAGTACAGCGCGTACGACCGAGAATTATTAGCTGCCTACACCGCCATCAAGAAATTCCGTCATTACCTCGAAGGTCGAAAATTCACACTTTATACGGACCATAAGCCGCTGACGTTCGCTTTCCAACAAAATTTGGACAAGTGTTCACCACGTCAATTCCGGCACCTTGATCTTATTGGACAATTCACTACAGACATTCAACACGTCAGTGGCAAAGGGAATATACCGGCTGATACACTCTCGCGTCTCGAGTCCATTAGCACGAACCCTGTTAATTTTTCTGACCTTGCTGCAGTCCAAGAAACAGATGTCGAACTTCAAGATTTGGTGAATTCCAACCAAAGCTTACACTTCGTCAAGATTCACTTTCCTGAAGTCAACCGCGACGTTTTGTGTGATATCGCAACCGGTAAAGCCAGACCAATTGTACCTAATGCATTTCGCAAGAAAATTTTTGACAATCTACACGGGCTTTCACATCCTGGTGCACGAGTAACTACTAAATTGATTACATCTCGATTCGTTTGGCCTTCCATAAATAAAGATTGCAAAACCTGGTGCCGACAGTGCATTGAGTGTCAAAAGAACAAAATTTCTAGACACGTTAAATCGCCACTGTTCCCCATTCTTCCACCAAATGCTCGCTTTGAACACATTCATGTTGATCTAGTGGGCCCTTTGCCGCCGTCTAGAGGAAATTCCTACATTTTAACTTGTATCGACAGATATACAAGATGGCCAGAGGCTGTGCCCATTCCAGACATTTCCGCCGAAACCGTCGCAATTCATCTTTTGCACTGCTGGATAGCTAGATTTGGAGTACCATGTCGAATCACGACTGATCGAGGTAAGCAATTCGACTCCAACCTCTTCCAGAGTTTATCTCGACTAGCAGGCATTCAGCATCTCAAAACTACTGCGTACCATCCACAATCGAATGGGATGGTCGAACGTTACCACCGTGTGCTAAAATCTGCTCTCAAATGCCATGGTCATGCTAATTGGGTCGAATCATTACCTCTCGCTCTGCTTGGTATTCGCACTGCATTGAAAGAAGATCTTGGTACCTCGGCTGCAGAGCTCGTTTACGGTACTAGCCTTCGATTACCAACCGAACTTTTTTTATCAACCCCACCCGAATCAACATCTGAATTTGTTCTTAGACTACAAGAACATTTTTCAAAAATCCGACCAAAGCTTCCACGATTGCATACTCAATCGCCTGTTTTCATTTGGAAATCTCTTCGTACGACCTCGCACGTTTTCATTCGTCACGACGCAATACGGAAACCCCTTCAGCCTACCTACCAAGGCCCATTCCGTGTCATTACCCGAAATGAAAAAACGTTTGAAATAGATGTCCGTGGACGTACTCAGACCATCTCAATTGATCGCCTCAAGCTAGCTTTTGTTGCTGCCGATGAAGTCATCTTCAATGACACTTCCAAACCTGCTACTAAGAAGGAGAAGCGCGTGACGTTCCAAGCGCAGCCAGAATATTTTTAACATTCTTCCGCGCTCTCACTGGGAAGGGGGTGATGTAGCGGCGGCTGTATTATTAATAGCGCGATAATCAAGCGCCCATAATAATAAAAAGATATTATTATTATCAGTCAATTGACGATCGATAGAAAATAATTTGTAATAAATAAATCAATCAAACATCGAGTTAATTACTACAGTTTCACTATATTTCATTTGTTTAACGAGCATATTGAAATTTTAATTAAGATAGTTTTCACAATAAAAATGGACAAGTCATCATAATTTCTCATTTATCCAATTTATTCTTCTAACCTCGTTCCTTCGTTTTTCTTAGATATTGGTTCCGCACTAATGACCATATTCAAAATTTGACCGACACTCAGTACCAGCAGAAGGTGAATGTGTGGTTAGGAATAGTTAATGCTACACTTATCCCAAATAAAGTAATTTTGACAACTTGGATTTTTGAGCTTTTAAATTTTTTTGAGATATTATGTGTGTTTTCATGTGTGTGTCATGGCTGTAAGCACAAGTTCTTAATCGTAATAAAAAAGTATGTTTTCCAGCGTCACTCATAACAGTTTCATGAAAATTGTTATGATATTCAAATAATTTTAGATTTTATTCATAACCATAATGCTCGAATATAACCTTTCGCAATGAAGAATAATAACTTTGCGATATGTAATGTTGGTATGTATACTTGAAAGAAAATCTTCCGGTATATAGTACTAAAGCAACTTGCTCAAGTTGGGGATATTAGTTAGTAGTTAAGAATTGTAATGATTATGTATTGTATTGAAAAGAGATTTCATTTGATTATTTTTTAATGATTTCATTCACCAATCGTTTAGCAGTATTTGGGCACACGTGTTTAATTCTGTCCAATCACAACATTATTATAGTGAGAATAATCTACTGTACATTATTCTCGCGAGAATAATTTCTAGTATTTTGTTTTTGTTACTTGACAATACATTTTCTAGTTTTGACATCTGTCGCCAGTTTTATTTTAGTTTATTATGAGTGAAACTGTATTTTTTATGCTGTATTTTTTATTCAATCAATTAGAAATTAATTAGAAAATAATTCTCCAGTTATTTTCTCAAACTTGTTGCCATTTGGGAACAAGTTTTCGAAAATCTGTCGAATATTTTCAATTTATTCTCACTCGCTTGTGATATTACTTATGAAAATTTAACATTTGGGTAGCTGTGAGCGAGGTGGTGGAACATAAAATGCAATTAATACTAACGTTTTTTAAGCAAAATTGAAAATCGTTTATTCTAGCACGACTACTTTTAAACAAGTCTGTATGTATGGTAGTATAGCTTCAGTAAATCATGCAAAACTAACGATTTCGTTCAGTAATAAATCAAATGCACTGATATAATTTATTCATTACAATAATTTCCTTGTTTCCCGAATCATTAATATTCACATTATACAGTTCAGTTGTTATCTAATTGCTATAATTAACTACCTTAATCGTATATACTTGACCGAATGCTTCTGATTTATGGGTATATTGAGTAACATACTGGTAAGAAGATATTATTTAACGACTACACCCACATTTTTCTACCTTTTTCGTACATTCTAAATGATAGAGTCGCAAATGCAAAGAAAGAAATGCGTTGGAGGTATTCTTAATAATAACAGGCGGAACCTTGAGTGACGTTGTGGTAATGCCAAAATAAATATCCAGATTCATTTATTAGAATATGCAAAAATTACTTGTATTGCAGTAAACAATAATTTTTTAATTATAGCTTTGATGAATTGGAAAATTTTTCTTCGCTATTCTTTCCTGCTTCTATAAACAGGATTACGCAAGCATTCATTTTAATTCAAAAATGTCATAAAAAGTTTGCACGTGGGTGGTAGGTAATAGTTTATTATTTGCACTTAAACCCACGAATACAAGTTTTTCAATAAATGTAAATCACAGAAGTTTACTTGTTCAACTGCACGAACTTCATGAATGGACATAACTTTACGCCTGGAATCTGATTCAAAAATATTTGGCTCTTCGTAATACTATATCGTAGACAGGTGCATTGGAAAATAGGTCGAGCTTAGATTTTTAATTAAACTAATTTATTTTTAATTTCAATTTAAAATCGGTTCTTGGCAACTGCAGTTTGCCTGCCGTCGCTTTTGAATTTGGTATGCAAGCAGCGCTACATGCGTGTAAACACTCTATGTGGTCCATTGCTGACCAACAACTTCAGTTACACAAATTTTCAGAATCATTTACAACTTTTCGCACAGTTCACATTTGCTATATCAAAAGAAATTGAATTGAAAAACCAATATTAGACATTAGTGATTAGTGGTTTGCAGAAACTTTCACACACATTTTTTCTAATAGTCAAATAGTTAATGTGCCAAAAGAATTGAGACATTCCAATAATGTTAATGTTAATTTTTAAATTGTAGCAATGATAGATGCATTAATCTTGTATTAACGACTGTTCTGCAGAAAATTTCACACTGATTTTTCGCACACTGTGTCATATTGTGCCATTTCTGCAATTTAAAATTAACATTAACATTAATGGAATGTCTCAATTCTTTTGGCACATTGTGTACCAATAATGTTTGACTATTTGATGGGAATTTGCTAGCAAAGTAACCTTTTCAATCACTAAAAAATTTTATACATTTTGAATTATTTGACAAGGAAATGAATGTAAATATTGACTGTATTGATGCTATTATAATTAATACCGACTTATTCAGTTAATTGAAGCCAAGAATCGATGCTACACATTTTTTCTATTGTGATACTTTTTGCCGCATTGTTTTTTTGGAGATTTAATTATTAATTAAGTGATTTTGTAAAGAAATGAGCACTGGCACTGCGCAGTATATTCCCTCAGTCTTTTCCGTTTCTTGCAAATTCCTTCTCTTTGCTTCAACTCACATTACTTTTCTTTCAAAACCTAATTATATCGTTTTTCCATTTTTTTTTTAGTTGACCCTTTCTTTATTTTATATTATCTGTGACCTTTTTGTTGAGCCTTGATGCTATTGTTTCCCAAATTTGCTCTGTCGGTGTACTGGCAGGCATTCTGGTCAGATGTCTGAACCACCTTAATTGCTGCCGTTTTGTGTAATCAAGGTCATGTGTGTTAGATACTTTCAGAAGGCCAGTGGAACAACAGAAATTATTGGGGCAGCGACGAAAGACGTTTCAAAACAGATTTTTATTAAATTACTATCTTCTGCATCTTCCTACTACCATCACTTTCGTTTTGCCTACATTTATTTTCGCATTTTTCTTCCTGCTATATCATTATATTCTCTTTTAGGTCGATGTTTCTTGATCCTAATAATGTAACGTCATTTGCAAAAGTATGAATATGTGGATAACAATGTTGGTGTTAGGTTCTTCATTCCAACATAAAATTTTACGGTTCCTTTTGAGCTGTTTTAATTACATCACCCCTAAATATTATAAATTGCTTTGGGCTCGGCACTCTTCCATGTCTCAGTCCTTCATTTACTACAAACAAACTCTATGTTATTTTTCCTTATACAGGGTGATGAAAAAAAGGTGCCCATGATTGATATTGGGACAATGCTTTCTGTTGAAGCATTGTGGAAATCGCAATAAAACTGGTCCAAATAGATTCTGTATTAAATTAAAACAGTTTGTTTAAGAGCACAACGTGACAATACTGCACATATTTCTTTTTCTAAAGAATTACTTTCAGGTAGGCCTACTTCTTATATCTAAGTAACTAACACTGACAGATACTGTCACTTGCGTAAGACAAACAACTGTCACGTTGACATAACTTTTTTTATTTCAAAAAAATTTAATGTAATTAAACAGGACTACACAACAAACAGGTAATTGAACGGCTGTGTGCAAAAAATCCCTAAGTGACGTAAAGATTTTCTACTATTTGCGCTATTTCTGATAAGAATGAATGAACTTTCGGTCGCACTTACTGATTCCCGGTTAAAAGGCCTCTAACCATGTTATTTAGTAAAAACAGATCAGTCAAAAACGAAATAATGTAATTTCCAGATCAAATTGATACATAAAATCTCAAATGTCTCAGAATATGAAAAAGTGACTTAGAGTGACTGTCGCGCTAATCCTTGTATGCTTCGTCCTGATCCAGTTTCAATCGCTTCCACAACTGCTTCCTTCAACGGTGGTGTACAAACTTCCCGAGGTCGTTTACCGTTTACAGAAATCGGCACTATTTGGCCATTTTTTCTTAATTTTTGCTCCTCTTATCTAATTACGTTAACATCTGGATGACGTCGATGTGGATACACTCTAGCATATTCTCTAGCAGCTTCACCCAAGCGGAGCAACATGTCTAGATATTCACTGAAATTGTATTCCATTTTAAGACTTTTTAGGACATTTGAGTTGTATCGTTCAAATTTGACAAGAGACCTGACATTGGAAAGTGAATTATTGTTGCCAACGTTTCCTAGGAGATTTGCGATATTGCGACATTGATAAATTTTCCTCGGAGCCAAGAAACCGTACTTTTGACATCGGTAATAAAGTTGGTTTCAATAGATTGTTTCACTTTTTTTTTAAAAAGCACCATCAACTGCATCAAATTTAGACCCTAACAATGAAATTATTACAAAATTGTTAATCGTATAAATTTTTATTGTCTGAATAGGAAAGCTTATAACTTGGTGAAGAGACAACAAATTTTATTTTTGCTTTCAAATTCGTGTTTCGTTAGAAATCGTCTATAACATGTAGTTACTCGCGGGTACCTTTATTTCATCACCCTGTATACTTACTATTACTGTGGTAAATACTTTTTTGCACTCCCTGCTTCCAAACAAGCAAAATGCGCACGCAACTGATACACGGAAACATCAACTTTGAAACACTCGTGAGTGAAAACGTGCCAAAAATCACTCGTTAATCAGACCGTTTGCAAGCAAATTATTGTTTCATTTATATTCTTTAATGTGTACAATGCAATTTACACCACTTTTCAATTCAATACATTGGGGAATAGTGCAGAAATTATAAATTGAAAGTTGTAAAATTCCAATGACATTTAACAGCTGACAGTTGTTTCCGGTTCAATTTATTTATTTATTTTATTTTGGGGTAAAAATTCGTGCAAAAAATAGCATACACACCTTGTGCGTAAACAATGTAAGGGAATTCGTGCCCATTTGCACTTCACTCGTGCGTTACGCGCACTCGTGTTTGCAAATCGGGCACTCATTACCAAAACATTTGTTTCCGCACGTGATACGTAAATAACTATTTATTTCATTTCGTAGTTTTAGACTAATTCTTCTCATCCATCAATTCTCTAAGTATTCCATAAACGCCTTTACGAATCCCAGGAATGCCGTTGTATTGTTAAATCTGCTTTATGTAATTATTGCTTTACCGCAAATATGAAATAGTCCCTATCTCCTTCAGTGACTGCTTGTTTCATAGGAGGCGCAATGCCTTTATAATAAAGTAATCTATCGTGACTCCTTCCGATCATCAGATACCTTCGTTTTAACTTTTAGATAACTGAGTCAGCATTTTCTTATTAATCTCTCCAAATTTTTTAAACACTCCCATTGTTATCTTATTGTGACCTGTGACCTTAAAGCTTTTTGATTGTCTCGGTGTCTGAAAGTACCTCTTCGTTTTGCATATTATTTTCTTGTCCATTCTCGTTTGTGTATGTTTTTGATCTAATTTTCTCTACTTGGTCCTTTTTACTTCCTTCCTTCATACAAATATAGTAACTTTTCAGTTCTCTTCTTAGACACATAAGATGAGAATAAGATAAAAGTTGGTGAAGGATTTCTGTATTTCAGCATAATCCGTCACTTAATTGTTCATTAAATTTGAATGTTATAAAGATGTACTTACGGCAAAATGGTTTTAAATCTTTACTGTCGAGAGAAAATACCCATCACCGTATTAAAATAGCTTACAATTAGTTGGAATTCAGTTTGGCATTTAGCTGCACACGTTTATATTATGTAATGCGTGAAGTGTAAAATTATTTTTCACTATTCAAATGTGTTTTATTTAAGGATACAGTATCAATCTCAACCAATTCATGTGCCAAAATCATCATATTTGTAAAAATTATCCTGTTTTAAGGACAACTGCATTTTTGAGAGTGTTGTTGTTATTGGTTAATACTAAAATCCATTCTTATTTTCGACCATACATTTTAATGAGGTATTGAGGTATTTGTTATTGTGAAATATAAAAGATTAATGAGATCATAAAATTCCACAAATAATTGCGGTAAATCTACCAACACTTTTCTTGCATTCTATCACGGCACCCGATAACAGCCAATTTAAATAAATTGAGATAATTTAGCAATATATTTCTAACGGCATGAACATTTTTTTACGGAATTATCGTTATAAGCAACTGATTTTTTAGTGGCAATTTAATTTTAATTCTCCAAATTAATTTTAAAAACAATTTTATATGGACGTGAGTGGGATCCACATAAATTTTTCAACAATTTACTGAATATTCAAAAAATCCAATTCACATAATTGGTTTTTGGTTCAATTAAGTAAAATAAATAAATAAAGTAAAGTGAATGACTGAATTCAATTTCGACTCAACATATTTATTATTATAACTCCATAATAAATATTGTCAATTAATTTATAAAACTCCCTATTAATAAAAATTAAAAATTAAACTTTAAGATGGGCAAGATAGAAACGTATTTTGGCCACATTGTCAGTTAGTTTAAATCAAAATGAACCTCATTTCGCCACATTAACACTTTTATTACCATTTCGACCTAATTATGGAATTAAACAGTAATTCGAACTTATTTTGTAATTTTCAAACATAATTTACGACGACAGTTTTAGACATAGCGCTAATAATACGTTTTTTCCTAAGCGTTATTTATAGACACATTTTTCGTAATTTTCAATCTAGTAAATAATATAAAATTGGCGTGGTCGCGGGGACAAACAATCAAGACGACAATGTCAAGTGACCATTAATTTTTTTAAACGTAGGTTACCCGCCCTCGCATAACATGACCCCCTAAATATTTATTTCCTAGAGGCAGACTACTGATTCTGTAATTAGAAATTAACACCATCAACAATTTCTTTTATTGAAGTTTTAACACTTTATAAATCGGTGAGTAATTTGTCATGTTTATTCATCGCATGCAAATGCCGATTGATTCTTTTTTTGAATTGGTGTAAGATGTATGTATTAAGTATATTATGCCACGGTCATTATGTGAAGTTATGTATTTAGAAAGGTATGAATAAGACCAGATATTAACAAACATATACATATATGGCTTGGGTCAATGACGGATTCTCGTAAGATTGTGGTTAAAAATCTTGATAATTTTTTTATTTTGCACGTAATCAAAAGGCTGGACTTTTTACGGAATCGGTTTATATTTACGTGAATTAATTAATTCAAGCAATTAAGTTCAAGCACTTACAATAAACGTTTTTTAAAATTTATAATTCCAAGTTAATTGCTTCAAAAACAAAGAGTCTGCCTCACAAAAGCAGATTTCATTATTTGATAGTTTTATGTTCAATTTATATCGATAAGGAGCCTATTTTATTAAGGTAGTTTTACAACTTCTACAACTTGGATAAGGGTCCCGGTTACATCACATTTTTAATACAAAGTACAATAAATTCAATTGCATAATGTGATGTAGTAAATCATTCACATGCCTGCACTTTCAGTGCTGTTATATTGAGAATGTCTATAAAAATATTTCTTAAAAGGTTGAGATCTAAAAAGCTGAGAATAAAAAAAAACACAAGGAAATCAAAGAACTTCTAGTTTTGGAACATTTCATTATCCTTTTAATTCTTATCCTCTTGGTTTAGTTAGTCATTTTATAACTCAACAAAAAAAGAGAATATTAAGAAAATACAATTTTATATGAATGTTTGATATATCTTCTAAAACACACTGATGTAAGAGCGTGGGTCATACCACTACAATATACAGTGGGTGGTAAAGTTGGTGCACATGATAACCAGTTACACAATACTGAGACAGGGGCAAGCAGATTAACTGAAGATTAAACTGTGAAAAAAGAAGTGTGGAAACAGGAAACGCCCTGCAGGGTGCTTTATATTGCACAACGCTGACTTAAAGAAGCTTATGTAAAGTAATAAAAAATAAAATCAGTTTCGAAACAGCACTAAATCAATTTAAAACATAAAGGAACGCAGCAAATCAAAACAGCACATCAGCAGAGTGTAATTTGTACCATCGACTAAGAAACGTGTAAGTCGGTTTATAACTAACAATTATCATGGAGTATGTTCATTTATAATCTTTGTCGCACCATTATACTGGAATTATATCGGAAACTGGAACTAACTTTGAAATGCTTTTATTTTGTTGTAATGAGTCAACGATTTATATATTCATAATTGGTTAGTTAATAAAAACAATGTCATTTGTAACAAAAACGTTACATTTCGCTTTACTTTAGTAAATTTATTATTAATTCAAGTATTGTTTTTTCATTCATGAAAAGAGCTCGAACGTTGAGTTATGTATTGTGATAATTTTTTTAAATTTTTATTAGACGTACCATATCAGCATATTACTTGCTATACATGGTAGAGCTACATGATTAATAATACATACTAATGTAAGAATAACAGAAAGGTTAATATCACCTTTTAGAAATTAAAATGATTGTTAAAGAACTTAAGATTTAATATAATGAGGTAAATTTTTAACTTCAGTTAATCTTCATCACTGCGACTGACTGCTTTCTCTTCGCGTTTTTGGCGTCGCGTGCTAATTTGAACAGCAGATCGCTAAACGGATCAAACTTTATGGAAACTGTTCTAAAATATAATTCCTATTATAGTTGCTTAGCGGTTACATTCCATATGGTTTTAACTACACTTTCCTTATATTAGGTTCCATCCTGTTTTCTCATCTTAAAGGCGTAATCCTTTAACTTGTTGGATAGTTCTTCGATCGACGTAGTTTCATCAAGTTTGTAACTCCGCGCACTACAAAACGCTTCAAACTGTCGTCAAATATATTTTCGCGACTTCTTGGGCTCTCGTGTCTATTCGCTGGCACAAGTTTGAAAAAATAACTGGATTTTCTTTTCTAATTAATTCGCACTCTCGAGTGGTATTCCGAAGATTATTTTTTAATGTTTAAATAAAAAATACAGGACAAAAAATATAGTTTAACTCATTATAAACTAAAATAAAGCTGGTGATAGATGTCAAAACTAGAATATGTGTTGTCAAGTAATAAAAACAAAATACTAGAAAATATTCTCGCGAGAATAATGTAAGTAAATTATTCTCACTAGTAATACCACTAGAGGTTAAATTATTTCCGGAATTTTTTTCGAAAGTATGAACTTAAGTTTTAAAAAAATTCAAAAACGTGTTAATTTTTAAATTCAATTTTGTAATTTTTGATTTACATTTTGAACACCTATTTTACCCTCCTATGGGTTGAACTTCAAAATATCCATCCTTATTCCTTGTAAGCATCATAAAGGGAACCTCTGTGCAAAATTTCAGCTTTATAGGTCCAGTAAATCAGAACTTCCAGTTTTATATACAAGGTGATTTCTAAAAAACGTCCCACGCTCTAACTCAGTTATTTATTGCCCAATTTCAGAAAAAAATATATAGTTAATTAGTCGTGTAAGTACTACAAGAAGGTATTAATTTGGATTTTTTCCCACATTAACTTCAATGCGAAGCGACATTCAACTTTTTTTTTTCAAATAGCAATGTATACATTTTTTTATTTATTGTGGTAGAACATATTTTTCTAAATCCAATGATATCTAATAACTTGACCTTGAAGTAATATGAAGGAGAAAAAACAAATTTCATAAAAATAAGTCGGGCTTCCAGTAAAAAAATTAGCATGCCTTGGAAAACAATAAGATCCTCACGTGATAAATGTTATTTAAGGCTGCTCGGCGCCCCGAGACTAAATTTAATGGTTTTGTACGTTGTCCGTATGGTCGCATTTTCAAATTCGAAAAGAAGGTCGCTATCTTATACGACGAGTACACGCTAGCCGGACGACTTGCACTTAATTACATTTTGATATTATGTCAATTAAGCTTGTTATTAATTAAAATGTCCAAATTTCACCTAGTCGTAAAATCTGCTGTACGGCTCCAATTTTCAACATTTTGCTTTAAAATTTTAATGGTCTTGTAGCTTACTCATTTATCGGCGGCCCTCACTATATCGTTTTTCTTCATATACTACCGTTTTTTAATTATTTTAATGTTTGTAAACTCATATCAAAAAAAGTGCCGAGAATTGGCCAAGAAAAAGATCGCCTGAAGGCATCCGTCAATTTGATTTATTGCTGGTGCTCGAGATACTAACGTTTTGTGGTCTGCTCTGATGCAGCAAGAAAATTCTAATTTTGGTATACGAAACATTGAATGGCAAAGCTGCACATTTTGGGTATATTTTAACTACCTGTTTCGGACCCTCTTTTATGTGAAAAATAAATATCTTGCCGAAGAAGGAAATTTTATTTTGAACGTCAATATTCTCATGTTTTTTATTTCGATCAAATTTAAAGGATACTAATAAATACATGTGAGGGTATAACTTAGGTTTTATTCAATCTAATGACAATATTTAAATAACGCCAATTACATCACAACAAATTTTCGGTTTTTTCTTTTCTTTTACTAATAACATGCAATTGAATCCGTTCGTTTCAAAAACCATTTAAGTCAACAAAACCAAATAGGCAAAAAAAAAACTAAATAAAATGAACTACTATGGTTGTTTTAACAGTAAACGTCGTAAGACTCCTCCCTCGCCGCCCTTGACTGAATTCAATGGTTTCGTTTTTGTGTCGTACGGTCGCATTTTCCACTTACTTACAGTTTGATATTATGTCAATTAAAATTGTTATTAATTAAAATGTCCAAATTTTCAACATTTTTTTTCAAAATTTTACTGATCTTGTAGATTACTCATTTATCGGAGGCGTTCACCAATCGTTTTTCTTTCTTTCTTTTGTTTCAATGCATTGTATTGAAAACAATAATCAAACCTGTGGCAACATTTTACTTTATCGTATTTTTTCTGTTTAATTTTTTTTTTAATTACAAAGAAAAATTAAAAAATAGTTAACGGCTGCGTTTAAGCTATATTTCCCAATATTTAAGCAATTTTTATTTGACACAAACAAAACACTGTGGAATTTGCAATTCCAGGAAACTTATGTACCTTACCGCCTGTAATAAAAACTGACCGAAAGAAACGAACCTAGCTTCTTTTCTTGTTACATTTATTGCTAGATAATGTTTCAACGATTTTTTTTTTCATTTAAAATGACTTGATTGTGTGGACACCCACTTTTGGAACAATACATTGTTTTCAAATTTTAAATTTTGTTTTGAAAAAGCGGTTTTACCTCAAACAATAGACCCACGAAAACGTACGAGTGCAGAGATCAAAGAGCCGGAAGCAAATATTCAAGTAATCAATTAATAAAAAACAAAAGTTGTTTTCCTGTTTGCAATTCCTACCGATAGGTACTATAATGTTTACAAATATTTAAATAACGCCAATTACATCACAACAAATTTTCGGTTTTTTCTTTTCTTTTACTAATAACATCCAATTGGATCCGTTCGTTTCAAAAACCATTTCAGTCAACAAAAACCCTCGCCCCCTCTGTAACACCCCGTAAGCCTTCCAAAATTTTATTGGATTCCATTGAAGTTGAAGTTCCATCCCAGTACAAATATTTTGCTACACATCTGGTATTTAAAAGAATAAAGGAGCCGAAACACCCAAATACATATTGTGTTGACAGTATTGTAAACTACCTTTCGAGTAAATGTAAGTTGTTTGAAGACAATTATTTATAGCTACTTGAGCGAGTTCCATTGTGTAAAATTATTTATGGCGAGATGGTACCGTGGTTGCCTTTCATTTAGGGCAACGACGAATCTCGTAAAATTCAAGTTTTATAAAAACAGAGAAGTCTTAAGTGTCAATATAAGAGTTTTATTCAAATTTTCAACTATTTTATGATTCGAATTGCCTCTTGCGAAACTCAATGGACTTTATTTTCAGCACCCCCACACAACGCCAGAATTAATACTAATTGGCTAGAAGTTTAATTTGCTGAAAAATGGGTAGGAACATATGGACCAATTTGGTGATCGACACGTTTGCCAAACCTTACGCCTCTCGATTTTTGGCTTTGGGGCTATGTTCAAGACCGAGTTTATCTAACCAATGCAGAAAACGTAGAAATTTTGAGACAGAGGATTATCAATGTGTTGTCGCGAAAGTCCTCCTAATTTTATATGCAACCTATGAAGTGACTGGAAGGTGCCAGTTGTGCACTCAACAAGATGGTGGTCAATTTGAACAATATTTAGAAGGACATTTTTTTGTTTTGCTTGAACTGGTTTTGTTATTTGATTAAAATATTTCAGTCAATTCATTATTATTCATGATCACTGTTATTTCACATCAAAATTATAAATTTGAATAATAAAATAGCTGAAACTTTGAATGAAACTCGTATATTGACACAAAAATGACATTTAGCACGTTATGATCTTATTGTTTTCCAAGGCATTCTAAATTTTTTTATTAGAACCCCGACTTATTTTCATAAACTTTTTTTTTCTCCTTAATATTACTTCAATGTCAATTTATTAGATATCATTGGATTAGAAAAAAATTCTCTACCACAATAAATAAAAAAAATGTATACATTACCATTTGAAAAAAAAAGTCGACTGTCGCTTCGCATTAAAGTTAATGTGAGAAAAAATCCAAATTAATACCTTCTTATAGTACTTACTCGACTAATTAATTATATTTTTTTTTTTCTGAAATCGGGCAATAAATAACTGAGTTAGAGCGTGGGACGTTTTTTAAGAATCACCCTGTATATAGATAACAGCAGTTGAAACCTTAAAATATCATAATAACGAGTATTTTTAAGCAAACACTATTATTACCATTTATTTACATTTTTAATTCGCACATAATTGCATAACATTTATTTGAAATGCGTCACAATAGTGTCGGAAACATAAATGAAACCAAAATTGCTAAAATTTGGCCAAATTGAAATTCGCATAATTATTCAAATTATGAACGCCTAATTTGGAAACAGTTGCGTTAGTTACCAGAACTGGAATCGATAAAAATCATGTGACTGCATTAAGTTTTGCAAGAATTCCGAAGAAACTGACTCAAAGATCTAAGATACAGTTAGTAGATAGTAAATATTTAAAAAAGCGAAAGACCTTAATGAAAGTTTTAATGTGTTCTAATGAATTAAATGTACTTGCTCTGCATCGTATATGTATAAGGTAATTGAAATTGTTAAAAATTGCATGATTAAAAATTAAAAATTTTCTATTAATATCAATAATAGTGTTATGCAATTTTGACATTTCAGAACCGTGACCTCTTGATTTCCATTGAAACGCTCACATGAAGCGCTCCGAAATATTTGAAAATAAAAACCAAACTTGTTTTATATTCACTTTATATTCTGGTGATAAGGATGACGGCGTACTAGCGACAGCCGGTTGATAACATAACGTCAAATTTAATGAAACAGTCTTGGACAGAGGTGGACTTATTCCACGCAATGTTCACAAATTAATTAAAGCTAGTTGCACATGGGATTTGAAAAATTGATGGAATTATTTTTTACTGACCTAATTGGCTCCGATCCAAGTTCTAGTTCAGACAAATTACTTGTTAGTTTTTTTAAATTTAACGTACCTGAACGTATTTCAATCCACCTCTGATCGGGGATACTATAAATATCAACATTCTTTAGGAATTTAATAGTATTTTTCAAAATGAATAGTGTATTAAAATCTGGTGCTTTCCTATTTCTATTTTGCTGCACTCTAATTACAACTAAAAATCATACGAAAAGGTTGCAAGTGGCGCGCGAAAAACTGCGTTCGACGCCAAATCTTTCGCTGTTCTACAAAGAAATCGAAAAGGCGAAATTAATGTCGAATTTTGAGAAGTCGATTACGGTTTTCGCGCCGACCAACGACGCTCTCAGAAAATTCAAAGAAGCAAATTTTACATTTTATCCAGAGTACCACATCATTGAAACCGCAAAAACTTTGCATCAATTGTTAGTCGAACCGTTATATCCGACGCTGTTTAAAAATAACTCATTGTGGATAAGTCGCTCAATTTTCGGCAAGTTTTTTGTAAATAACGTCCGAGTGCTGAAAAAAGAGTCAAATTTCATTGACCTCGACGATGATAGCATACCACAGGCCGTTCATGTTCTCGACGGAGTTTTAACCTTACAATCGGAAGATTACAACGCATTTGATTACATTTCATCCAGCAGCGAGTTGACCACGTTCAGAGATAAGTTAGTCGAACACGACCGGCAAAGTCTCTTTGAAGAGTCCGAACCCAAAACTTTCCTCCTACCCATCAACGACGCGCTCAGAAATCCCAAAGTGGCGAAATTTTTCGATTGGAACCTGCTGGAGAGACTGGTAATCGATGATTATGCAGTATTTAGCCCGACCGTTCGGCATAAATTTCCTTATTTCAGTTTCGGAAGTAGATTGACGCACTTTGAATTCTTGCGCGGAGAAAACGAAAAGTTCTTCGTTAAAAGCTCGAGGTACGAAGCGAGCGACGACGAGATTTCAACGGTGTTTTCCGAAGTCGTCAAAAAGGATGTAGTCGTCAATAATGGTGTTGTGCACTTGACCAAAACACCTTTGGTGGTTTCCTTTTGTGACGTTCGCGAAATTTTGCAACAGTCCAGTCCATTCTCCCACTTTTACGAGAAGATCTTGAAAAACTCCAACGTAGGAAGTGAGTTTTTGAAATTCTTGGACGGGTTGCGCGAATTTACTTTATTTGTGCCGAGTAACGAAGCTTTAAGAAGAGAAAATTTAAATGACATCTTGAGAAATCCTGTTCGACTTTTAAAGATATTAAGCACCCACGTACTTCCGCGAAAAAAGTTTCCTCTCAGTGTTATGTTAAGGAACGATGTTACAGCTGTGTCCACCGCTAATCCTGAAAGAAATTTGACTGTTTTCGTGAATTCGTATAACGATTTGGAAATATTGGTGGAAGGAGCCGGAAGAAACGCCTCACTAATTGAATATAATATAGATGCTGTTAATGTTACATTAATTCATACTGGTCGAAAAGCAGTAGTTGGCGTCGTGCATGTCATTGATACATTTTTTGTTTAATAGGACTTTCAAGTTGTTTAAAAATGTAAATATAATTTGATCTATATAACAATCCATTTGCATTATTTAAACCTCTGTTTGAAATCAGGAATACAATTATCGACACAAAAAATAATGGAAGTAATTAACTAATAAATTACAAGTGTCTTCTATTTAATCCTGAATTGATACTGTGTTACAACAATTCATACGATGAACTTTTCCAAATGTTGAAAAATTTAAGGATTAAATAAAGCAATTTATTGTAAAATTAAATATCTGATAAATAGAACATAAAAACTTTTGTTATTAAAAAAGCTCATACTAAAATGACTCCTAAAACAGCACTTTATATACTCAAAACGAAAAGCCCAAAGGTTTTTTACAAAAGCAATGCATACAAATTAACGCATTTGTATACATTATACATTATAATGTATTTTTTCTAATTTTTTAAATTATTTTGTAGCATTCATATCTGTTTGTTTACAGTAATGGATTTACAATAGCTTTGTCAATAAACAATTTAGAAAAGAAACTAGTTAATTAAAAGATAATGAATTTTATAACAAAATTGATTTTCGAAGCTCGTCATGAATGTCGATTCCTGTAATAGGCAAGAAAATTGTTTATGAGTCGCACACGCACCGGTCCTTAGAATAACTCAGACGAGCGTTTCGAAAAACATTGCTAGGTTTACCCAGAGAGAATAAAGGCAGAATATTAAAATTTACCCTTGCACTAAGTTCAATTTTTGAGATTTTCCTGTCTAACGATTTTAATTAGCGTGGAACCTAATGCAAGAGTTTGTGGTTGTTTGCACACATCGGTTAGAAATAGTCTCAGAGAAGGTAACTTAAGACCATACCATATCTGCTAGAAGACGTCGTCTTTCTGTAGCTCACCGAAGAGCACGTTTAAACTTTGAATTTACACATCCACACAGAGGATGGGGGGAATAACGTCGTTTTCTGTGTTTTGATGATAGCAAATTCTGTTTAATTTGTGATTGATATAACAAAGTATATAAATGTATTGGAGGGAGGTGCAGTCAATGCAACTTTAAGGAAGTTGATAGTTTTGGTAGATGTACAATTATGGCCTGTGGTAGAATTTCTGTACTGTCCCTACAAGACAAGATCTGGAATGATCATGTTGGACAGTTTGAAGTCTCATCCCCGTTGAAAAAATATGGAATAAGTTGAAAAAGAAGCTTAAGCACCTTCCACTTGCACCACAAACTCTGAGCGACCTCGTAGAAGTTCCTGTATGACCGTGGCGAAATATGCCTCAAGAATTAATTCTCAATTGGATGAACAGTATGCCTCAACATAGTGGAGCTGAAATTATAACTAGAGGTAAAAATACGAAGGCTATGTCTAACATTATCTCTAAGGCCTCCATTGTAGTAGTACAATATTAGAAAGATTAAATTGGACATGACGTGCAATTGCTTATTTTGATTTCTCACTTGGTAGGACAAATCGACAAATAACCCTAAAATACACTGTAACACATCCTGCAATACGCTAGCACGTTATTTCCCATTTCATCTGCCCACTATGATACAAATGAATTTTCTGATTTAACATAAGCAAGTATTTCTAGCTTCTGAAGGCTCACTAATGCCGCTTACCAAGAAAGATAAATGACGATTGACCTTACTGCTATAGTGAACCAATATATCATTTTGGGTTGCAGTCCATAAGTTTAACCAAGAAGCTTTCTACAGGTCCATCAAGCCATCAGAGCTATTGCACAAACTTTTTTATATTTACATATTGACACATTTTGCAACCTTTTTTCAAAGCTGTAGTGGACATTTAGTTTTCCAACTAATTGGTGGTAAAATGTATCATTTTCAAAAAAGTTCAATTATAAACCATTAATGAAATATCTGAATAAGACGAAGAAAAAAAGAAGAACCATTAAAGCACCTAAAAAAAATCTATTGACTTTAAATACATTCATATCTCCACATTCGCAGAATTGGTATTTTATTATATTGAGAGTACTAAAGTGTTTATACAGAGTGTCTAGAAAATGGTGGATTAACTTTTCAGTTAGTTCTAGTGTGCCTATAAATTATTAAATAATTGTGAAAAAAATGTAACTTCTTTATTCACGTCATTTTCAACGGGTGCAAGATCTTTTTCCTGCTGATTATCCCGACCAAGAACATTTTTGTAAATGGCATATTCAGGAAACAGTCAATCCATCTGCACAACCAACATCCCTGGACAGAAGAAAATCCGCATCTAACGTTTTCAATTGGGCTTCAGCTACGATTCCAGATTAAGCATGAAGCTGGTATGGTAGGGGCTTTTTTAATTGGTACTTATATTTTGTTAAACCGATTAACAGGTGATAGTTACGGAAACTTTCTATTACATAACCTTCCCGAGCTATTGAACGATGTCCCTTGCCTTTAGGAAATAACATGTGGTTTATGCGCGACGGAGGTCCGACAAGTAGACAGGCCAATCAGTCGCATATCCTTCACGATCTCTTGATCTCAATAATTTGGATTTTTATTTGTGATACTAAAAACATACTGCACCAATGTGTTATTGATGCTTCTGAATCCATTAGAAATCGTTCACGAATATTTCAAAAGGTTAGACAATCTATAATTCGTCGTGTAGTACATCGAGTCGCAGGGAGGCCACTTTGAGTATCTAATCTGGACTCTAGTTTGGTAACATAATGTTTATAAATGATTCTTGTCTGTTTTTGATTTATTTTTGATCGCAAAATACTCCCCTAAAGTTTCTACCATTATTTTAATTACATCCTGCATAGAAGCGCACAAACTTTAAAACCCACTTTATTATTTCTACTTAAAAAATAAATCGGGTTATAGAAATTTTTAAATTTGAAAATATAATGAAACTTCACAAAATAGATTTTAGGTAGATTTTAACGTGATCTGCCCCATCATTTCGCTGGACTAACCCAGTAGAGCCATCTACATAAAAATATCTTGTTCCATGGAAACTGCATTTATAGACGTTTTGTTAATTTATGATTGTGATACTGAGAAATGAACAGCGCAAAAGAAAATTCCAGTAACAATTTTTTGGCTCGTCAGCATCGTTAATAACTTTACAGTCTATTTATAGTTTTTTTAAATTATTGTTATGTATTTGTAACTGCAGAAAAGTTTGCTTATTTTCTAGAAAGTCCTAAATTATTTTGATCTTAAGAGGGATCCTCACCTAGCTCGACCTTGAGAATTTTATAAACTCTTATAGCTGTTACAAACTTTATCTACCAATAAAAATATTAGCAGGGTTGATCGTTTCGTCATAAAATTATAATAAAATAAAATAAAATAATAAAATAATAGCCTGTTGTAAATCTTCCATCGCTATTCTTTTAAGTTATAGCAATAAAAATGTAATATCTACATTTCGGTTTAAACAAAAATCGGGATTTAGCTGTTGTTATATGTTATAATTGAATACGAATAGAAATTTGCAACTTTGACTAAACCGTTCAGTAGAAAAGTGAATGCAAATTCACATGATAACGCAGTTTTTATGATATTTTTTTTTACTCGAAGTGGCAGGCCAATGTAGTGAGTTTCCCATAAGATATTTCTGAGGATCCCTCTTAATAAAAGGTGGAAAAACGTGTAAGTTCAAATCTGTTTTAAAAGACAATTTTTTTTTTTTGGATTTTCCACAATGTTTTTAAATCAATAACGAATTTCAATCGGTTATTACATAAATACGCCCTCATAAAATATTTAATTACACTTTTATTTGCATTATTTCCCAGATCAGATGAATAAAGGAAGCACATACTAAAAATAGTAACCCGCAATGTAACTGTGCTTTTATAAATAAAGTAACTATCTTTAAGATTACATTGAAAAACGGTTATATTATTTATTAATTAAGTAAGAGATTAATAAAAATCAACCACAAAAGCCGTGTTCAGTAAGTACTTAATAGCAGGCAAAATTTAAAGGCTGTGGTAGATGGATATAACCTTGAGCTTGTTATTACGATTGCTAAACATTTCGTGATCTGGAAATTATTGGAATCGCTTTGAATGCGGTAAATTAAATTTGTAACCGACAAAAGGGGCCATTTCGCTACTGACGCGACGGTACAATTAGCATTAATTTGCTGCATAATGCAATCTAAGATCAAAACATTCCATTATCCACCTTAAATATTATTTTCTTCTTTTGTGCACGTTCTGTAACAACTTTGCCGAGCGCTTTTATTAATCAAAGTACAGTCGAGAATAACGTTCAATCACGTTTAAAAAAGTCAAACATTTAATGCAAAAGTTCATTGGAGGTTTGAAATTTATGAGTTTCTTATGAGTTTAAGTTGGTGACGTAAGCATGTTTGCATTCCTGCGAGGACCGTCTTGCTTCGTTTAATTGTTTTATTTGTCGAAAAATTTAACTATTAATAAAGTGAATTTTTTATTGTTTTTTTTTCAATTACCGAGGAAAGTAGATTTTTTTAATTTCTGGTGAAGCCGCCCCTGTCTAACATGTTTAAAGACTGAGGTCAACACAACTGAGGTCGTTCGAGTCTCGTACAATATGCAACTCACACGTGCGTTAAAAATGCATCTTCAGCACGCGCTATTTGAAAACAAATAGTTGAAAATATTTGCGAAGGTCAGATCAGAATGCAAAATTGTTGGTAAACTTTCAATTAAAGTTTAATTCTGTTTGGACAATTTTAAAATGGATTTTAGCAGTCCATATGTAGCGGAATTAAACTTTCTCCGCTGCTGATCAATGACGTTATCTGAGTAACCGCTTTCGGGATATACGTGCAATGAAATGCATTGATGTTAAGGTTTTTTTCTGCGAATAATTGAATCGTAAAGATTATTTAAAATTGAGGTTATAGTTGTTTGTAAAGATTGCTATCATAAATTTTAATTCTACTTCTTTTGGGTACGATTTCATTATGGTTGGTTTGGGTATAATGTAATGAGCTAATAAAAAATGTCATGAACGGTCTTTGACTCCAGATAATATTTTCTATTCATAACTTTTTTTTGTTTATTTTATACACTACAATCTGTCGCAAAACGACAATCAATAGTTGTTTTGACTTACATAATAGGTTTCAAACATGAAGGATGTGTATCCATTGATAACACACCTATATTTATAAATAATATAAATAAATTACGACATGGACATTTAATACATTTCCACTATTCAGTTATAATTAAACCTAAACTATCCATAAAGACGTCGATTTTTTTTATTTATAACCGTTTTAATTATTGATTACCTAAATTTGCATAACCTTATTAATTATTCGAACAAATTTCCCGCTTTATAATTGCTTTGGTTAATTAATTAATGTTAATGAAACATAAATCAAATAAGTTAATTTTTCTTACGCTGAACTAAAATTTATTAAATAAACTTTTATAAATAGATCATATATTGTTACCTGTAAAATTTGTACATTGTTAATTGCATGTGAAGATGTGACTTTCTTTTATTTGCAAAAGTTATTTTTCAAAAAATTGTAGAAAAGGGCCAATTACATAGGTACTTATAGTAAGTTCAGTTGATCATGAAGCGCAAATTTCACGTAGGCGGAAGCAAAGGAAAAATTAAGTGTCATAAGTGAGATCTAAAAACGTTCACAGTACTGTTGAAACAAGTGTCGGTGGCGACTTAAAGCAAGATGAGAAGTACGAATATTTTTAGGTTGCATAGTTCACCTGAGGATTGACTTTTGTTATTTTGTGGAGACTCATAACAAACTGAACTTGATCTACCAACTAGCAAAAGCAGTTTAAGAAGGAACAGAAAGATAAATAAGTAATAAATATTATTTTAATAATTTTGTTAAGGTATAAACTAAAAAGTTTTGCTGAATGTATTTTGCTGGTAAAATTCAAAATTATTTATTGCTTGTGATTAATTTCGATGTCTGCTATTTCCTTCAAAACAATAATGTTATTTAGGGTTTCTCGAAATGTTTCTTAAATTTTCTACAGGCTACCAACTACAAGCAGTGTAGGATATAATTTTTGAAATTTCAATTTAATGTTTAATAAATGTAAACATTTGGCGGCCCAAAAAATCGTGTGTATCACACAGCCAGAAACTGTTCTTGAGAGTACGGTCAAAAAATCATTTTGTTCGTGTTTTCTACTTAACATATCTAAGACGATAAGTAAATCGAGGCGTAAAAAGTGTTCCTTCATAGATAGGCCAAGCAACAGAGCAAAAAAATGTCATAATTTGCCATAAATACTACCCGGAAACCGACTGTGCGATTACATAAATTCTCTACAATTCGTCTAGTGACAACATTAAGATTGCTTCATTGGTTTCCATTTTACAAGCAAAGAACTAAAAAAAAACGATTTTTTCTTCTAAATTGTTCATAACAAATTAAAAATTATGGTCCTCGAGTCTAAAATTATGCCAAATTGATCTACTGACTGTCCTTTATGTAATCGTACAGTTCGTTTCCGGGTAGTATTTATGGCATGAAAAAATGCTTTATTGCTTGGCCTAAGAGAGGATTCCGACTTTCTCGGGTTTCAACTTATTCAGGTCTAACTGTACTCGAATTTATAGGCGGCGGTTGGCTATTGGTCTATTATTCACAATAGGTAAGTTATTAATATTTCAAAGTTTTAAAGATTAGTGTGAAATACCGAAGAAAGTTTGAAATAAAATATTTTGAACCTCCATTTGTCATTTCACACCTCCTTCAAGTCCCAAGATAATTTAAACAATGGCGCAGACTTCTACCAATGTCAATTTTGAAAATTGTGGCTGTTTTTGAAGAAGAAACTATGATTGTGATTGAATCAGTTCATACTTCAGTGAAAAGCTTCATGAAGCCTCACGGCTTGGACGGTTTTCATAGCTCTCTGCTGCAATGAAATACTTTCCACCCCAGTATGTAATATACTATTTTTATGTCTGCGCAGCAAATATAATATGAAAAATCTGTTATTTTGATTTAAGGAAGCAACTTTTTAATAACATTTGGTCTCTATTTCAACTGGCAATACGTCTTCGTTTATTTCCGACTTCCCGACGCCCAGTTTGGTTTTTTAATAAGACTAATTAAAAAATTATATATCAGTAATTAATTAAATGTGTATCACGGTCAATCGCTATAACTGAAAGAAGTGTTGTGGAATTAATTTTAGTTCCAAAATGTCGGTTAAACTTACAGCTGAAACTCAATTGTTACAGAGTTATCTATATATTAATCGTTCTAAAGTTTTTGATTGTAACTTTAATTCCAAATATTATTTCAGATTCCAGTTTTCCCCTTCATGAACTCAGAATATCTACTTCGTGGTTAAAGGGGAAATTTGGAATACATAAAATTTAAAAGATATGAAAAGATAACTTCGTTATTGTAAATATGTGGCTGAAAATTATTGTGAATGTTCAAAAATTAAATTTTATTTGTGAAAACCGATTACCTATTATACCTATTATAATTAAATTTTATGCAATAGCAATTCTAATAAATAATTATAATCATACATGACATAATTATTAATAAAAATGTAATCACCTACTTTGTGAGTGAATATGAATATTATCAAGTTTTGTTCAAATTATGGGTGGGCATAGTGTAGCACATTAGTTTACTGGTGGTATTAGTATTTCTTTGTGATAAACCAGACGTCGAAAGAAAGCAAAAAAAATATTTTTGAAAAATCAAGACTAAAAATGTTTGTGGAATTTAACTACAGAGTTTAATTACATTTTACAAATCACAAAATTATTTTTGTTTCAATTTTTAAAGGCGTTGTAGCCTGAAAATCGATTAATAATAAAATCACCGAAACTTCAAACAAAGATTGCCACGGCTACTACCTGACATCTCCGAGACATCTTGTTTCTTCAAAAAGCTTTGTAATTTGATAACACCTGTATGATTTATTGGTTGTGACTTGACAGTTGTAAAGAACATTTCTTATTGACATCAAAGAATTTCTAATCGAAACAACGGCAGATTTCAATAAAAAGCTGATAAGGTTTTGATACATTTAGATAAAAAATATAAATAAAAGATTATGAAGAGAAAACTTTAAGAAATTGTTTAAAATGACATAAACGAGCGTCGCGACGCTAGATGATAAACACTCAAAACGAAATTGACAGATTATAGCATATTAATAACTGAATGCAGAGTCAAATTTTCAAAATTGTATTTTTTTTTTAGAGATAACCATTAACATTAAAGGACCGTGTACAAATTTTGAATTTTAAACCTGCCAATATTTACTATTTTGTATGATAAACATTGCAAAGATCAGGTAAGATTTTACATAAACAATCTTGTTGCATATTTAATCACCTAAAATTATTCAGTTCCGCTGTCAACCACAAATTCAGAAGCGTTATCGTTTTTTTTTTTGGCTTTCGTCCAAAATGACTGATTTTGAAGGTCCTCTAAATAGGCCAGAAAATCCGTTTTTCAGGACTAAACCTGAAAATGAAAACTAGTTTGAAAATTAAATGTCAATTACACCGTTTGTTAACATCGACAAGAACTTTATTAATATTTATACTACCTATTGGTTATAAAAATAAAAGATGCTTTTAATTTAACAATATTGCAGGTATCTCAACGTCCAGAAGTAATACATACTGGGTACTTGATTTTTAAGTTCAAATTAATCTTTCCGGGTAAATATTACCAACAGAAGAAAAAATAAATTCTCCAGTCGAGATATTTGAACAACAAATTTATATTTTCTTATTTAAATATTTTTGTGGGCCTAAAAAATGTTGTGTATCATACGTGCAGAAACTGTTTTGCGAGTACTCGCAGTTGAGGGTCTCGGCCTTCGGCCTCTCCCCTCAAGCCTTACTCGCACTCGCAAAAATACAGTTTCTGGCCTAATGATACAAATAACTATTATAAATGTGATGCAACCTGACGAAAGGGACCTTATCTTACCAGCACTGAACTCTATCTTTTTAATCAAGGACTTCGATTCTCATTCAATTTTTAAAATTATAAAAACTTGTAATTTCAAATCTAATTTTTTAGATTTAAATTATCAGCAATTTCATGAAGTATAAGTAGAAAGTTTGTTCTCGAAGAACATCTAAATGTATGTATGCAACTGTAATTAATAATCTTAAAAATATTTGACATCTATTTACTAAACGGGATTAAAAATACCATCTAAAGCAGTGGTTCTTAACCGGTGCTTTGCGGAAAACTGGTGCTCCGAGAGCTTGTTGCAAGAGCTCCGCAAAATTATGAAAGCCGGCTTAATTTGGTTCATCTGCTGTATGTGATTTGAGTTGCACAAATAATGGCTAGATGGCAGCACCTTTGTCAAGTGAAGTCGTGTGCTCATCTTGCAACGACTCTCTCCCGATCGAGAGCCGTCGCTCGGTCACTAGGCACTTCCACGCAGGGGATTCCCATGCGTTTATATCGCTACCGATACCGATTCTATTTCGTCATATTTCGTAGGAATTTGTACGAACGGTGCCCCATAAATGGTAGGCTCATTTAAACGATTTGTGACCCTCCCAAAGAAAAAAAAACCTAATATTATATCTACACAGTCGGTGTCCAGTCTTATTGAGATACCCGGTATATATACCATAATATATTTTCATATATTTTTTTAATTAATGTTATTTTTAACTATTATGTACTAACCATTTTAATTTAAATAAAAGTTATGTCTGTATGCTTTTTGACTCTTTGATTTTGGTGCTCCGCGAATTTTTCTTATGATAAAAAGTGCACCCTAACTTCAAAAAGGTTGAGAATCACTGATATAAAGACAGATTTTAGTTACTTTGACGGTATCATCACAAATTTTCGTACCAATTCCACATTTTCTAAAAGTCGTTCTGAAAACTAGTTTCTCATAAATTACAAAAAATTAAGCTTTTATAGGAACTACCCATATTATTTTAACCAAATGGTAAAAATGTACTTCTCCAATAAACTTAACCATGAAAACACTTCAAATCTACAAAACAAGAAAAGTATTATGAAGTACTTAAAAACATCGCAATTCAGCGACACATAAAAAATAAGACGCCATAAATTTAAAAAAATTAGATAAAAATACCAAACCAGACAATATTACGCCAAAAGGTTACAACAATAATAATTATTGAAAGAATGCGTTTATGTGCGATACATGGCGATTAGAAACATGTTGAATGCAACAATCGCTTTTGGTTTCTACGTAATCTTTATGAATACAGTTAATACAAGTCTCAGTTGGTGCATTTAGATTGGCTGGTGACGTCATGTCTTTGCCCACGGCATGCATCAGACCGCATTTCCATTTTTGGCTTGCACGAGGAATATTTTACAACTGCCTGTTAATGCTTTATACAAACTTGGCGGTTTCGAACCGTTTTATTTGCTTCAATTTTATTAAAGACTTAATTATATGATTCGGACGCCCACACAAACCTTCTAACCGATACTTAGTATTATGCACTTTTTGCCCGTTAGTGTCGGAGGAAATACGTACTTACTTGAATATATGTGGGTCGAGTGTCGTCAATTTTCGCACTAGGAATATTTGGTGATCTGACTATCAGATTGTCAAATTAAAGATGTAAAATCATCAACAAGTTTTATTTGGGGTGCCTTATCGGGCCAAATTGATTTTTCAAATGAAACGTGGTGTCACCATTCACGCACACGATGATAAAGTGGTTTTTCTATAACAGTATGCAAATCTCCGAGCAAATCGGTGCCGGTAAAATTGATTCCCTAACTGTTTTAATCTTCGGAAAAAAACTTTCTCGCATTAAAATGATAAACGGGTTGGTTTTTTGTTTTGTATTTTTTGCGCATACAATTTGTCGGTTTTAATTCGCGTGGTATTTAATAATGGCAGTGCCAAACTGAGTTACGAGTTTTTAAGTGGAAAGAAATGCTCATGTTTTTAAATTAACAGGAAAAATTGAGATAAATGTGGTAGAAAATTCGAATAATAGGGGTCATTCCGAAATTAATAGCAGCTGATTTGTAATGAAGCGTTCTAGGTAAAACCAGAATTTCGTCAGTTTGTTTGCGAGTCGCACTAATTTTTATTGAAATTACTACATAGTAGCGGAAGTTGATTGTTTCTGGTTTTGTCACATAATTGTTTACCGCTAACCATTTCATTGGACAATTGTTTGTGAATAACATAATTTTGTGAAGATAAGACCTAAACTATTTCAGACATATGGAGGTGATGATGTATTAGTATGACTAAATTTTCTACATTAGGAAATGATAGATGTGTCATTGTTTAGGATTGCTTATTGTTTGATGCATATATGTTATTAAGACCAACGATGCAATTACTATTAAAGGTGTTCATAAAATATCTTCCAAATTATGTAAATCAATAAAATAAATTTGGCCAGTATAATTCCTTGTTTACAATTGCAGTCACTACAACAGCAATAGTATGTTGATTTTAAGTCCATCTTATTAATTCGAAAAATTTGCAGAAAATTAAAATATGGTGAATCTAACCAATCTACTATGTATTAAAGAAAACATTAGTTACAGTAAATATCATCTTAATCTTTATTGAGAAAAGTGATTTTGTTAAAAGTACTATACTTAATCCAACAGACACATATAGCAATAAACCGGTGTAATTTTCACGTACAACTTGAAACTTGAATTATCATTATTGAATTAAATTTGTTTGTGATCCTAAATAATTTTAATAAACATTGAATGCGAGTTAGGACCGGTTTATCAATGTTCAGCTAAATTTAACCAATAGTTATTAGCAATCGTTGCTAAACAACAATTGTCACTGAACGCTTTAGCTGGCAGATCGTATTAAACTGGCAGATAAGTGACTTAACTGGACATTGATAAACCGACCATTATGGAAACTAAAATTGTTTGGCATTATCAAAATTAACTGCTTAACGAACTGTTATTGTATTAATGTGGGGTTATAGCTCATTTATTTAAACAAAATTAGCTCTACAGTTTAATTTACCTCTTAACTGACGATTTTTTTTATTAATGTGAGGTAAACATACAAACAATTTTTTTTCCGAAAATTATAGATAAAGCTTATTATAATTCATTTACTTGAAAAAATACCTTTACTATTTAATTAACCCCTCAACGTACTATTTTTTTAGTTCATGTGACGTTATAGATGAATTGCCACATACATACGATGAACGTATAACTCAGGTATCGCTAAAATAAAGACGATCCCGCTTATTTCTGTGCTAAATTTTTCGAAATCAAATTATTACCAATGGAATTAAAATGCCTCCTAGAAGAAATAGTAATTTGATATTACTTAGGTAAAAAATAAAATACAAGTTCGCATAGTAATTGCAACTAATTAATTTTAGAAGTCGTTTGAAGTGGAAATTTGAATTGGTATACTTAACTTTCCTTTTTGGAAATTTATTATATCATAAATCTCATTAAAAATTTAGTCTTTTGAATTCAAAAACACCTATAAAACATTTTGATCCGACTCTCCATATTTATTTGCGGTGTTAATTTCATTTTATGACTTTGCAAAAAATACTTTTACTTTGTCAGATAACAAGTTTTATTTCTGCGTTGATAACAACCGAAACACTTTATCTTAGCTGAAGAAGGTTTCTTCTAATTTATTTTATTTGAACGAATGTTCTGATTTTAAAATTTTTAATCCGATCATCAAGCAAAACAATAAAAGCGTTGGCGAACGACTCAACCTCTGCTAAAAATTTTTGACTACCTCCTTGTGGCACTACGTCATCGAATAACAGTGCAAAAGAATAATTCAAAAATCGTAGGTAGTAACGATCACAACTGGCTAGGCCTCGATCCCTCTTGCATGACGAATATACATAAATCAACAAACAAAAAATTATTATTCTCTAATGTGCACCAGAAGCTCGGTAATAATTATTCTTCAATCTGTGGGAGTACTTGACCAGATAAAGCACATGTACACCTGACGTCATATTCGCGGGTAGTGGAGCGGGGGCCGTGTGTTGGTCACTGGAGGTGTTTTGGTCCACCAGGGTGTCTCATGGGACTCCTCCTTCAGTCGGCCACCGGTTGTAGTGCGAAATACACGTAACGTAACAGGTGCTTTTCACATTATTTACTAATAGTTTGTGTGCGGTACTCTTTGGAACTTGTCAGTGCGAACAGTCGCTTGGTATGTTGATTTTTATTCTTTTATAAACGAACTCGAGAGTTGCTCGTTCACGTCTCGTTGAAGTCTCTTTTTGTTCTTTAAGCACCGGTGAGAAAATTTTTAAAAATTGATTCGTGACTTGTCGAGACAGTGAAATTTTTAATTCTTTGATTAATCTGATGATGAACCGATGAGATATTTTTTCACAAGTCTGCATTTTTTTAAAATCCTTTTTAAACAAAACTAGTTTTACACCTACGATTCGAGTCTATGTTAGGACAAATGAATAGGCAGACAGCATTACTCACCTCGCTGGGAATCGATAAAAATAACGCAAAATCAAGATACTACATAACAGGAAAAAATACACCTACCTGATTTTAATCAAGCTGGACTCATTATTTATGAAAAACGTTCATTAATAAAGTATAATTGGTCTCGCTACGATTAACAAGACTACGTTATGGTCAAGATCAAGAACGATTATAATTCGTATCGAAAAATAGTCGAGACAAGTGGTGTCAATTCGCAATAAACTTGGCGACCTGTTGCGATTGTTGAGTATAGTACGTATAAGGCCATGGCACTAGCTCCAATCAAGAAATGATCTCAGTATTGCGTTGGCGGTTATTGTATAATGAGAAAATTTATCTTTCAGTTGTGACACTGATGCTAAAAATATTAAATTCACTAAACTCAAGGGCATCGATTATTATCTCTCTTTTGCCAATATTTGGTTCTGCATTTCGAATGTGTGTTCGAAGATACTAAGATGGACTTAAACGCCACATAAATAAATATTTAATTTCTTGTCTAAATATTTATTAAATTTACGAATTTTCTTCTTTCACAAAATTCGAATGCAAATTTAAAAGTGGGGATCATCGCCGCTATGAGATCATTTCGTTGAGAATGTTAAAGATTTTTACAAGAAAGGTTAAATTTATAATAACAGAACTGCAGAATCTGCAGTTTTGATAATGCAATGTTTTATTAAAAATTCTTAAAGACAAAATCAAATTTACTTTATTTGCAAATATTGCAAATTATTCTCAATGTTTTACAACAATAATGAGAATGTTTTCGCTAATCAACTAAGTTCTTATAATTAGATAATTCTGGTTAAATGATAAATTAAAATACAATTAATTTGTCGCGTTAAAATAACATAACCGATGAAAGAGAAAGTGTACCTTTTTTATCAAATGGGTTTAATAGAAAATGATGTAATTTTGAAACTCTTTTGGAATACTAATATTGTGATTAGAAAATAAACAACTTTGTTAAATAAGAACAGGTAAAGGAAATAAATTCGTTTTTTTAAATGAAAACGGAGTTTCTTAAAATATAGGAAAACACTGTTGATTTTTCATGCTTCTGTAACAGGTGGTTACGTTGCGTACCAAAATAATGTTGACTACAGAGTGCTTTCAGTGTTGTCGCTGTTGTTGACTTATTTTCGTGCGTGACTATCTAACTGCGGGTTTTTGTTATTATAAATAACAGATAATACAGAAATCACATTTGAACATATTTTTTAAATTCAATGCACTGATTGATTATGTTGTGAAAACAAGTTATAATTTGGTAAATAAGAAAGTTTTGGAAATAAAAATAATCACAATAATGTATAAAGAAATTTTTACTTTCACATAATGGACCGAAATAAAATAAATAAACAATTAAATGATAAGAATAAAAATGCATTTTCACAATTATATCTTATCGCTTATCACGACTCTTAACACTTTTCATCGACATTTGTTTAAAATCTGGCAAAAATTTATTCGGTTATTAATTTTGTTATAAACAGCACAAAGCAAAATGTTTAGTGCTTAGCATATATTTAAAATTGTTTTATCATGAGGTGTTGTCAATACGTATTTACAGATGAAAAATACAATCCAAAGTAAACAAGTTTTTGAATGTGACCTAAATCTTCCAAATTAAGATTTAATTTCAATGAACCCTATATATATATATTTACTTTAATCCCCGTAATATGTCAAGGATATTTATTTTGTATTGGTTATTAATGTAACGGATATACTTTTGGTATTTGTACAGCTACAGGATTAGTCAAAAGTATGGGCATGACTACTTATTACCGCAATCTACTTATGTATAAAACTGGATGTATGTATGTATGTTCCCTATATACTCGGAAACCGCTAAACCGATTTTGATGAAATTTTCTGGAAAACTCTAGCACAGTCTGGAGAGCGTTCCTGTGAAGTTTGTTGCTGATCGAACTAAAAATTTAAAAAAATCCAAAAAGGTCGAGCAAATGCGTTTCTTACAAACGCTTCCTTAACGGTAAGAGATATATGAATGCTTTCTATAGAAAAGTTGTAAAGCTTAAAAGTCCTATAAAAAAGTCCGCGACAATATATATCTATATGTTAAGGTTAATTCACAAATTGATAAAATATGACTAAAAGATATATTTAAAATTAATTTTAATATTTTGGGGGTAATTTAAGTAGGTAATGTTAAATTCTTATGAAAATTAATTTGCTTATTGTCAGGAAAATTGTATGTAGATAAAAATTGCCTTTTACACAACATTGTTTGGAGGAGTAGTTTAGATTTTAGGTTGGTGTTTTTGCAAAAACAAAATAAAATACGCGTCTGACTGAACATTTACCTATTTGTAGCTTAAAATAATGAATATCCTTTGTCCCGTATGCGTTCCTAAAACATTCATATAAATTAAAAGATATCATCAAGGCAGCGTTATATTTTTGGTCCCAGCAGGTGGCGAGGGGCAAGACGCGTACGTCTACGAGATAGGTCGTGAGGAGAGGAGGGGTGTATCGCCCAAAAAGATTTTCGCATGGAAAGAAGTGTCCTATAGCCACCAAATTTTGTACACCGAGCGAAGCCGGGTATTTCAGCTAGTTATTGATAAAATCAAAAAAAGTCCTAATGAAATACCACCAATATCGTTCGTTAAATTGTTGTTCAAATACATTTTGGTCGATTACTAGAGTTTTAAGTGTTTCAAAAGTGAATTCAGTTTGTTGTTTAATATTATTGTACCAAGATATTTTCATCTTCCATTAATGGTCATAACTTCATATAGTGGTGTAAGAATTTGGCATAAAGGCTTTACTTTTCACTACTTATCCATCACGTATCAAAAACGCTTCAGTCAGTTCTCCAATTAACAATATTGAAATATATACACTAAGACCTCGTTAAGCGCTCAGGATGCGTTCCTAGACGTTAAAGCGCTAAACGAAACAGCGTTAAACAAGGTCACTTTAACACATAGTAAATAGGGGAAGGGCATACGAGACCGAGAATGAACTAATTTTATTTCTAAAATGGTTCGTATAGTGGAAATTTTAATGGTGACTGGCGTCTGTCGCAGAGACCGAGAGTTTTTATAAAATAAGTATTATTGAAAAATATTCTTTTACGTTAAATCCAAATTTATACATTGAAAACTGCATCCTTTCACTACAATAAAACACAACTAGATTTAATATAACATTATTTTTATTAAACTTAAACAGTTGGTATTCCGTTGATATGAAAATTATGTAATTTTTTTGTAACACCTCTAAAACATAATAAGTTATTAATTAATGTACAAATAGAATCTTTATTGATTTTTTTGCACAATAATATCGAGTATTACAGCACATAAACTAATAACTGCTAATGAACAAGATACGCGAAAATAATCGTACCAAACATAGATTTAGGGGAAGTACAGCGCTACGATAAATTGACACCTTTTGCTGATTGTTCAGAAATCATCACGAATCAACGAAATGCCGAAATTTTGCATCAGCGTAATGTTTTTTTTTGAGTCTTCGAGCAGACAGCGTTATATCGAATCAGCGTTAAACTAGGAAGCGTTAAACGAGGTCTTAGTGTATTTGACTCGGACAATTTATACACCATAACTTAACATCTTTCCTATTTTTATAACCGGCTGTGGACCGTTGCTGGATGCATATTATTCAGCCTTTGTGTAACTTGTTATTGTTATTATTATTTTACTAAAGAGAAGACCTACCATCGTAGCAGAATACCGAACGAACATTAAAAAAGTATTTAATACAAATACAATTTATCTTTCAATAATATTTTCGTGACATGGCCATAAAAATGATAACTGAAGAATACCAAAGATCATCAGTTTTTATCCTAAATAATACGGTTCTGCTACTCCATTTAATTTTTTTTTTACTGATTTTCCAAAATATTTACAGCAATTGCTATTGGCATTACACAGGATGTTCGAAAAAGGGTTCAATATTTAAATGTCAAATAGTAAAACCAAAAACAAGTTAAAGCACCTGGTTTCTTTTTCAATAGCTAAAAATCATTGTCCTGCTTATTAATAAATATTTAGTCGACTTTTGGACTCTTGTATTTTGGGTTACTCAAAAAATTCAGTAAAGTCAACACTTGTAAGTAATCTTGCAGAGTTGTAACAACGAATCGAACAAAATTGTCAAGCACATCGAGTAAATACATTTTTGTTTAAAGTGTGAAAAGCTATTTTTTAATAAAATTTGGAATACAATTATAAATATAAAGAGATTTCAACTTATTTTTGTTTGTAAAGTATCATCACTAGTGGTCATCCGCAATATTTAACTTTCATTGAAACTTATTTATTTGAAATTTGGTGCACTTATGACTTTGGTATAAGGATATTAATTTCCGATCTGAATTGTTTATTGCCAGAGTTAGATTTAAAAAAAACGGAATTTGTGGAAAAGTAATATCTGCGAATTTCGTCAAATTTCACTTTTCAAGTTCAGTACGATTGAGGGAAAAAGGCATCAACAAATTTTAATAAGTGTAGTTAGCCTGCAATTCACTTAACATAAAGTGCAATCATTTATGACGGTTGGTATACATATAAACCGCACCAAACTTTTTTCAACTAATTGTAAGTCATAATGGCTGTTAAGCCTATAAATCGTCCCTTTAAGTGAATTTACCAAATTAGTTTAAATGTTAATTTTATTTATATCTCCTTTACCTGCCTCTTATCAAATTGACCCTAAAAAGTAAAATTTAACAAAATTCGGAGATATTATTTTTCCAACAAACCAAATTTTTATTGTGTTTCTAGAAAACTAACGCTGACAATAAACAATTAAAACCGGAAATTGATAGCCTTATATGTGCATCAAATTAATAAATTTCAATTAAAGCTTAATTTTGGGAATAACGGCTGGTGATGGGACACTTTGTACTGTATTTCCAATTAAGCATTTTTTTGCGACTCGTATTTATTCTTGATTTGTAACTTAACCACATAAAAAATTAATATCACTTGATTTATCCTAAATGGAGTCGAATTAATTCTGTACACATTTCCTTATTTATTCTACAAGAAGCGGAATGTATACAAGTGAAAATGTATGTAAAATAGTTACTACATGTTTTTTTCGCCCTCTATAATTTAAAGTCACTCAGCACTTGAAAAATATTCTGAAAATAAATGAGGTCGCCGTTTTGCTAAACAAATTTATGTAATTTATCTTTCATTGTCAACAGAAATAATGTAACTCGTAGTGAAAAGTGATAATTTCCGAACATTGCATTTCAGGACGACTACTTTAACATTCGCACAATTGATTATAGATAGGTACTGTCTGTATTTAGATAATAACGATTTAAATAGTGATAATGCCGTACTAAAAAATATTTACTTTTGGAGAGCAACACAAGAATAATGTAAACACATTGAAATACAGTTTGCAGTATTGAATTACCATAAATACAGATCTTTGAATAAATGCGGCGTTTATCTTCTACAACTTGTGCAAAGATATTTAAATATATTTTCAACTGATTGAATACAGTACGTAATGACCCAAAAGCGACCCAGGTGATATCATTTTATTATTCAAGATCAAGTAAACATTTATTTTTAGCATCAATGAAAAACAGTGAGTACTTTAAACGGCTACAAGATCATATTGACAACTGCACAAACACAATTGGTGCTAATTGCAGAGTTAAAATTGTGTCAGGGTTATTTCTGAGTCAAAAAAAATATTACGGGCTAGGTGAAAGCTTCTCTCACGAAAATAATGATTTCAAAAAACTAAACTAAAAGCCGATGGTACATAAATAAAAAATTTGATCGAATTTGACCTATTGTGATAATTAGAGATGGCCTAAATAACGCCCCGACTCTAATGATGCTCGATGTACGCACAATTTCGAATTATTTCTGGCTTTTTAAATTGTCACAATTGTCCGTTTATTTTTACACAGGTTTTTGGAGCAAGCTTTTTTCGGTGTAGACATAAAAATTGTGTTTGTGCCGTATTTCCAACTTAAGTTGAGTGTAAATAAACAATACTACCACGTAACTGTTGCGTAATGCTTGTCTGTCGAGTCCAGGGCCGGCAATAAAAAGTTGCAGATTGTATCCATATAAGTACAATTCTATATATGGACAAATAGGCTGCGGATTGCCACAGATTATAAATTACACTATCAACATATGTTCATCAGTTTTCGCTTTATGTAACAAAATCGTTGAGTTTCTCTCAAACTGTTTTTCCGCAATGAGTAATTAATCGCATGTAAAAAAGTGATCTGAGTAAGGTACCGATTTAATAACAACAATCAAGTATTTATTTAAATCACGTAAAGAAAACGTCAGCTAAAACACCATTAGATTAATTAAATGCTTCCAGTAATTTAATTAGATCCAAATTAGGTAATATCAAGTATTGCACGTACTACGAATTGTTTACCAGAACTTGTCTTCGACGCGGGGCCTTTTCTGGATTTTTATATAACTTTCGTTCCTCGAAATTTCATCATTATAAAAACTCGTACCAATCCTGAAAATGCCCCGAAGCAGCGCCGACCACAATACAATTAAAATGTAAGATTTACCGGCTCGTTTATTTAATTATGGCGGAGGTGTACGCTTTTTAAAATTCGACCGAAATTAGTTGTTGTTCGCCATCGGCGACATTTGTATTCAAAATTAGCGAACTTCGGCGCCTGAATACTGATGAAACACCTTCACTTTCTTCGATGATGACTCATGTTAAAGTGGATCATGTTGATTTTCAGAAAGAACAAACAGGGCCACCATGGCCGAAACATCGGGAGATTATTCCCTCATTCAGGACGAAGACGTGTTGAGAAGAATGGTAAGTTCTGCACTCCTGGTATTGAAATAATTTAAAATTTATGAAAAATAAAGTAACATATTACCGTAGGTCTTTACAATAGCTTAAAGTAAGTAAAATGCGACATCTGTGTAATGTTATTACTACAACATTGTAAATGCGATTTGATTAAGCGAAGGTTTAATTATGTAAAACATAGTTTCATTTCATTTCGCGCTTACATTCAGACATTATGAACGTGTAATAGAAATTATTTCACAAAATTTATTTAAATATTCTCGCTTAATAGATTATGATATTCACCAAAATTGAAGGAATTTATAGTAGGTACATATTTTTTAGTAATGATTCAATCAATACTTTAGATCCACGGTCACTGTACAGCGGAGTACAACATAATAATAATATTAATTATATACACTGAAGAAAGTTAATTATGGCAAATATGAGTAGGTAGTAAAATTTAGAAAATAAATTGCAGTAACTTTTAATTATTATTCATTATAAATTTAATAATTAGTTGCAAAGAGGGTGCTTAAAAATAACAACGGAAAACTTTGGGAGTGATTCCTATAAGTTTATTTTAAGAAACTAGTTTATATAAGGTAGGTGCAACAAATAAGGCCCGAGAGGTAATAAAGTCCGGGGGTTGGAATCGATATAATTCATAATTGTAGAAGGCTGCACTTATGCTTATTGTCTCCAGTTTATATGCAAGATCGATAGAACTTGCCGGAAAGTTTTTCAGTTCTCGCACGAAAGGTATTTATCTGCTGCAGAGCGCAACCGAGCTGTTTGAGCTGCATAATTGTTTGTTTTTTTTTGCGTAATTTTGTTTTTGCGATTCGAAACTGCTGGCGAAATCGTATTTTCTGTATGGGGTAAGTAGATCATTCAAGTACTATTGGCTACAAAATCAAATCAAGATTCAAGACTGGTTATCTGTAACTAGCAACGTAATCAAAAACTATGCAGGTCAGAAATAAGTCCCACACCTGTTGCTTCGCGGATCTTTATTTCTTGGGACGCAAGAGGAAGATTCTTCTTCTCAACTCGAGGGAGAACCTGTTAATTTATCAGCTGTTTTCTGTGCAGCAGTTAAAGAGTCTGGATGTCATCCAAAAACTTTATCTTCGAAGAAAACTACAAGCGACTCGTGGTATTGCTTGGTGTGCCAGCAAATCTCAAAAAGAGATATGAGGCAATGTATTGTGTGCCTAACATGGACTCATGATGAATGTTTGGGTTATACCGCTTCAGACGATGAGAAATATATCTGCACCACATTGTGGAAAGCAGCAGGCTTTATTACTTCTAGGGCAGAAATAAGGCCCATTTGTATTCTTAAAAAAAATATTATTTTTTTTTTAGTTTAATGTGGTTGTTTTCATGCCAAACTTTTTTTTGTGTTAAAAATATAATGTATATATGTATATATCACTTTGTCGAAATATTTTTACGAAAATAGAAATTATTTTGCCTTAACCGGGCCTTATTTGTAGCACCTACCTTAGGCGTCGGTTCGGAAGGTTCGCAACGCTCCTATGAATGTTTTTTTTTTTGATAACTGCAACTATACGTGCATTAACCTTTTCAAATTTATTCACGCCTCCATTATTCATTTATTTAAAATATTGGACCCAATTTTGATTTCATAAACTCACTAGAGGGGGTGTTGCAACCTTTCGTCGGGTGCTGCTGATCTAGTTGATCCAAACATTTTATCTCATCAATCGTAAACAATGCAAATTAGCAAAACCTGTTTATGAGTAGTCTTAATTTTTCCAGCCCTTTACAAAGAGACATTATTTAATTTTCAAGTGCCTTTTTTGCCCAATTTGAGACACCGTGCTCATTTCCGTTACATATCAACATTACGCAAATTTTATGTTTTCTGTGAATATTGTTCTTCCTGCATTGCTTCCTGAACAATACACCTTATGTAATGGATGTTACCCCATCTGTCAGTAAAAAAATAAAATTTATGTTCACTTTGAGCGAAAAGACAATAAATCACACTATTTAAACTGAAATCCACCCACCTCTATCGCAGTATCTTAATTTCTTAAAGGTACAGATTGTTTACATATGATTATGTTTCAAGTGACCAATAAAATTAGAGGACTTGCTAATTATTCTGCTTCTGCTAAATTATTAAATTATTGGAGGTTTAAAATTTGAATGGTATTCAAAGCAGAGCCCACTTGACCCACATTCCTTTAATAACAATGTGTATATTATTTGCTTGTTATTAAAGTTATTTAAATTAATCTTGAAAGCGCAATATTCACACAAATACTGAAAACAAGTACATAATAAAATTAGTTTAAATGAAGGATTTAGTAATGTTGTATTTAGAAAAAAAGTTCTTGCAGTTCGTCGAAAGAAAAACAAAATTAAAAAAATGTAAAAATACTGAAGTATCTACTGAATTACCTATGTACATAAATCATGAATTAATGGTAATAACAACAATTAATAGTCATTGATTTGATTTATTGTTTTGGTATAAATGGCTCAGCAAAATGTACTTTATTGTCATCCTAAATTTTCGAAACCGTTAATCATTTTTATCGTGCGCAAGAATGGGCTGATGACAAATAGGGATAATTAACGTGATACACTACAATTTATGATTACATTCTGAAATGTAATTCATTGCCTATGCAACTGTTCAAAATTGATAATAACGACACAATAATATAGCAATTACTGTTTGAGTCACATACAATCGTGATATTTTGGACACTATAATAATTTTGATGGAAAATAAAAGTTGCCAATAAATGTGACCCTCCTTCATCAAAATCAATTGTATTGCTTTTATGAAACTTAAAACGTGACCCTGTATTCATTTTTAAACAATCGCGTGTTTTGTAACAATTTTAAATAATTATCGAGCACGTATTTGAAAACATATACGCGGCCACTCTTTATGTCTATTGTCAATAAAATGTCAAGCATGTTTAGCAATTACATTTTCATCGTTTTTAGTGGCAAGATACCGAAGATTTTGGCAAAAAGAAAGAAATTCGAGCCCACATGTATAAAATAAGGGAAGCTCGTTTACGTGATTTTTATAGTTCTGGGGAAGTAGGAAAAGATATTCAGAAAGTTCACACGATGTCCGGACATCACGATTCGAGCAAAGGAAGTACAGGCCCAACTCACGCTGACTCATTAGCAGATCACAGCTTTTTGAGTTTGAAATCCAAAGAAATTCGAGACTCAGAATCGCCAACGAGAGATGTTAACTATCGACATCAAGGTATTAAATTTGATTTAATTTCGGCAAATTTATATTGACTTTTTACAGGAAGAAACACTGATAATAAAGGCTGGAACGTCACTACGAGCAACACCACAAGCGAAGATGGCAAGAAACATACAACAACCCGATTAGCAACAACTGCTGGTTCGGAAAAGCTTGATGATGGAATTGCCAACTATGCAGGGAAATGTGAACAAGTTTCCTCCGTTTATAAAGATGGAGATGATAAAAATTTTAAGAAATCAGTGGGCGCTAGTTCTAAAAGTTTGATTGAGCAAGATTTTTCTGGAGGTGACGATCAAAACAGTTTTAAATCTTCGTCGACGACATCTAGCTCATCATCCAGAGTTGTGACGGAACAACATCATACTTCTGATGATGCTCAAGAGCCGAAAGGATTTCCTGCCCATTATGAAAATTCTTCTGTAAGAAGAATCCAAACTGAAACTATTCCGCAAGATTCATCAACTCTAATTCGAACAACTTTCGTTGAAAGTGAACCACAACACGTTAGTGTCACCAAAAATCATGGTGGTTCAACTTCTTCTGCGGTAACTCGCACTGTATATACTGAAACTATTCCTCAAGTAGTAGAAAACGTTTCATCTACCATCACTCGAAAAACTTATACTGAAAACATTCCTGAAGAGTTTAAGAAGCATCCTAGCTTTGTCGACGGAAATACTAAAGTATATACTGAGACCAAAACTTTACCTGATGGATCTACTGTTACTACAACAAGGTATGAGACAAAAGGTGGTAAAGCCGTTTCTTCATCTTCATCAAATACGTATTCCTCGTCTAGTCGGGTATCTTCAAATCAAAAATCTTCTAGCGTGACGGAAAATCAGAATTCTTCAAGAATTGTCAAGGATGCCAGAAGTATTGATGACGTAGACACCACTTACATTAAAAAACCGACTGCAGGAGAGGTCGAAATATGCATAATAAAATCTAATAATGATGTGAATCAACAAACTTTTGAAAAAAGTTTAAGAAATACATCGAGCACTCATGCAGTTGATATTAGGAAAACTCAAGAAATTGATGACATCAAAAATGTTAATACCGGGCAAGAACGAAAAATTGATATTCAACGAGATGATAACGTAACGAAAGTAAAACGAGTTCAGGAGCCAACACAACGAGATACCACTCCATTAACGCCACGAGAACCGGAACGTATTGGAGATAACATTGATACTTCTGTTACCACCACTACAACTACTAAAACAACTACTACTAAAGTTGGACGTGTCACTGACGACGCAAAATCAGTAAATGATAACTTTATTGAAACCGAACGTCAACACATTAAGAATACAACTGAAACGAAACAACCTATCGAATATCGAGAGCCTTTACAACCTAAAAGAGGAATTCCACATAACAACATTCCTTCATCAGGTTACCCACAGCCTCAGTCTAATAGTAGTGTTCCACAGGAAAACGTACCCCCGCAATCTTACCCGTCAGAAAAAGGACCTGTTTTTCCAGATTCTTACGAACTTCCTGAAAGGCGCCAACCAATCAAACCAGGGAAATCTGAATTTGATATTAAAACAGAAACAACAGGACAATATGATACAACTTACCGAAGTGAATTTACCAATAAACGAATTAGCGTTGACGTAAGTCCAACGCATAATGCGTTTGCTCGCTCTTTAAGAGCTATAAGTCCGGATCGATGCAGCAAATCACCTAGTTTACGAACCTCAACTTCTTCATTGCGCAGCAGTAGTAGTCCGGACAAATATCCAGATCGTAGATACCCAACCAGGTCATCACCTGACCGAAAACCGGACTCTAGGGGTGGATCGCCGACAAAGCCTCGACATTCTGATAGAAGACCATCTTCAGATAGATATCCCAATGAGGTGATAATTAAAACTACAACAACTACCACCAGAAATGATAAATACAGTCCCGAAAAGAAAACGCCATCTAAGGAAACTTTGGATCGTTTATTTATCGCTGACACCATTACAAAAAAACGTAGGGAGGAAACTTTGACAAAAGCAAGAAATGAAACTACGGTAACAGATAGAAAAACTAAGCCACAGAGTCCAGGATATTCACCAGAAAGGAAACCTACACAAAATTCCAAATCACCGGAGCGGAGAACTGTACTTTATTCGCCCGGTAAGAAACCTAAAGAAGCATCATATAAATCTCAAGAGTATAATTCTGATACTTTCACTCGACGTCAAAAAATAAACGCCCAAAAAACTGAAAGAATTGAAACTGTTGATACTGAATCCATTGATAGTAATACTGTGACACGTCGTAGCAATGAAATACGTTCTAGAAGTACTTCTCCAACCAGCATTGCTAGCGATATCGAGTTTGTTAGAAATAATGAGGATATTATAACCGACTTGGATGATGAATTGGTTGCTACTAAAAGAATTGATTTATCTGAAACAAATATAACTAGAACAAAAAACGAATTTGTCAACGACAAGCGTCCAACATCTTTAAAATTAATTGAAACCGTTTATGATAAATCTAACAGAAGTACTGACCGTATACCAACAGATGTTTTACGTTCTCCTGAAAAGAAAGCTCCATCTCCTACAAAATCTTCTGCAGTGCGAAAGGACTCCCCGAAAAAGTCTGCGCCATTAGACAACGGCAAACAGCGCCGTAAAGAGAGTCCCGTACTTAAAAGAAAAGATACCTATGAAGAAAGGTGTCGTCAAATACTTGGAATATCTGACAACAAAACAATCGAAACGGACACAATTACTTCAGTAAGGAAACCAACGAGTCCGAATAAAGAGAGTCCAAAACGAATTAGTAAATCACCGGAAAAAATTCGTAGCCCCACTAAAGAATCTCCACAGATTGGAGAATTTCCATCACAAGTAAGAAAGTCTCCGGAAAAGAAGGTGCTAGAAAAGTTAGCAGACAAACCACGCACGGTTAAAGATGGCTCAAACATTCAAGAATTTCCATCACAAATTCGCCGAGTGCCTGAAAAAGAGCCTTTCGAAAAATCATCAGAGAATAGCAGTCATAGCAAAACTGCTCCGACAATATGCGAATTTCCATCTCAAATCAGAAAATCACCTTTGAAAGAGCCTTTACAACATTTATCTGAGAAGAAAAAACCAACTAAAGACAGTCCTTCAGTTCAAGAGTTTCCTTCGCAAATTCGAAAATCCCCCGTAAAAGAACCTCTCGAAAAATTACCGAAGAAAAGTAGTCCTACCAAAACTGCTCCGATAATATGTGAATTTCCATCTCAAATCAGAAAATCGCCTACGAGAGAACCTTTGGAACATTTACCTGAGAAGAAAAAACCAACTAAAGATGGTCCATCAGTTCAAGAGTTTCCGTCACAAATTAGAAAGTCGCCTGAAAAGCAGCCTCCTGAAAAACCAACAGATAAAGTGAGTCCGATTAAGAGCCCACCAAAAATTAACGAGTTTTCGTCACAAATTAGGAAAGTATCTACAAAAGAGTCTCGTGAAGAATTACCTGAAAAGAAACGTCCAACTAAGTGTGAACCATCGGTACAAGAATTTCCCTCGCAAATAAGAAAATCACCCGAAAGAGAAACTCTCCAAAAATTACCGGAAAAGGTCTGCCTTCCAAAAGAAGGACCCTCGGTTCAAGAATTTCCTTCACAAATTAGAAAATCACCAGAAAAAGAACCTTTTCAAAATTTGCCTGCAAAGGTTCCAGTTCCTAAAGAACCGCCATCAGTTCAAGAATTTCCATCGCAAATAAGAAAGTCCCCCGAAAGGGAGCCTCTCCAAAAAATACCAGATAAAGTTTGTCTTCCAAAGGAAGCACCGTCGGTTCAAGAATTTCCGTCACAAATTCGCAAACCCACAGAAAAAGAACCACTTGAAAAATTGCCACAAAAGGAAAAACTTCTTAAAACAACAGCTATCAAGAAGGAACCGGTTCAAGAATTTCCATCACAAACAAGGAAATTACCAGAAAAGAAACGAGATAGTATTCCAGATTTTGAACCAACAGTGCACGAATTCCCAGATCAATCCAAAAAATCACCTGAAAGGAAAATTTCTGAAAATCCAGAAGATGAATTAATATCGAAATTGACGATTAGAGAACTTGAAAATCGTATTCCTGTTAACGAACCATTACATACAAAGAAATTCTTCGGCCTGTTACATGAAAATGAAGTTGGTTTAACAACGACTACAAGGAAGGAAACAAAGACGGAAACCGTTGAGGACTCATCTTCAGAACGGAGCAGTCCTGAATCCGAACCTTTGGAAGTTGAGATTATACCATCTAATGATGATGATGAAGTTCACAAAATCACAGTGAAAGTTAATGAAAATATGTCCATTGAATTAAAAGACAAAGACATCAGTCGAAAGCAGACAACACTAAAGAAGAATGTTGAGGAACTTGAAGAGGAGGTTTCTACGGTATCTAAAAATAAAACAATTTTTACCAAAAAAGTGCCAAAGTCGACCAAGGTAGAAGTAGCAACAAAAAAAATACCGCAAGAGCCAATTCCGAAGCGTTATATTCCAAGGAATGTTACTGACATGTATACAACAGAAATCATCAGGAATATTGGCGTGTTAGAGTATACGGACGAAGATTCGAAAGTATCTAATTATAATTGCAAACCAAAAGTGGCACCACAGAAAGTAGATCAGCCATCTACCAAACGTACAACAAATGAAACTACAGTAACTAAAAAAACTTCTAAATTTAGCGGCGAAATTGAATATAAAGATGAACATTCTAGATCACCAAAAGGGAAACCTAGAACAAAGCCTCTTGATAAGATTACACCAAGTCTGGACGATAAGTCAAAAAAAGTTCTTGCAACTACAAGAACGCCAAAAGTAGTCGATAAAAATATAGACAATCCTAAAAGGATTACTTTAAGCGATGCTGAAAATATAAGCGACTCTGAAGTTGATGATCGTGTACACATAAGAACGCACAGGATCGACGATTATTATACCAAACAAACAGTTAAACAAAATGGTGACGTTAAAACCATTACATCAGAACCGAAAACAAAACCTAAAGTAACTAGCGCGAAAATTATCCCAGAAAACAGAAAGCCTGTTAAGTTACAAGAAACGGTTCTAAAGAAACAAAAAACATACGAACACGAAAGAAAGCCATGTAGAGTAACAGAAGAACCGAAGAAGATTGTTACAAAAATATATCGGGAAATCAGCTCCCCCAAGCCAAAACCAGAGAGTGATCGCCAAATTTCAACAAAGCGATTGATTGAAAACGAAAGAGTCACCAACACGTCTCAAACTATGACAAGCAAAAATGTTGAAGTTAAATCCAAGTTTACTCCAAAAAGTTCGAACAGAATTCCACAAAAGTCTGCGGAACTGTCGAGTCCCAAGAGACACGTTGTAACGACGACTATTAATGTGACTCCTGGAAAGAGACAAGAAGTTACTTCTCCGGCTAGGCCTACAACGAAAACGACTGTCACGACTATTGAAACTACTAAAATTGCTCATCCGAAAACTGAAAGGGTTACCAGAACTTATAAACGAAAACAAAATGATCACGTCAGCAGTGACGTAGAAACTGACGAAGACACTGACAAGCCAGAAGATTCGGTAGTTGAAGATAATGATACAGCGGAAGAAATTACTTTTGTGAGAACGCGTCAAGTGGAAGATGGTCAAGAAACAAAGACTCAAACCACCAAGACAAACAAAGTAATAACGCGCACTACCAGTGACCAAGTTATTAAAACTCCTCACAAGGCACCAATAAGAGGACAATCTAAACCAGAATTAATATCAACTAAACCATTTAATCAAAATGAGGACAAACCTAAAGCTAAATCTAAAATTGATAAAAAATGTATTACGACCAAGTCGATTATCATTAATAACGATGGTTTAGAGCAACAAAGAGAAGTTGTTGTGGATTTGCAGCGTTCTAAGTCTTCACGAGAACCAACTCCGGATCGTTTATGTCCACATCCAATCTCTTCAGATGAGGATATGGGTATTCCCAGATATCCAGATGAGATCAACGAACCTGATGATGGAAGCCTTCGTCGACGACCGAAAAAGAAACTTATTGATGCTCCTATTATTGAAGATGATGACACTGAATACAATCGTATAACAGACGTTACTGAAGAAACCACGAAAAAAACCGCACGCATTACAGAAACCGATAAAGTGGAAGAATCAGATGAATGTCTTTTGAGCGTAAATCAGAAAGTAACTAAGTTTTTGGACACCGCCGATAAATTGACGAAAAAACTACCAGAACGTGCAACTCCAGCATCAAAAGTCTCGAGACTTCCAATTTATGTTGATGAAGATTTGAAAGAAGACGAATGCCTTTTAAGCGTCTCAAATAAAGTCAACAAATTTTCAACGACAGCTGAACAATTATCTACAACCCACGTGGATCGTCCAAGAAGTCCAAAACTTCAACATTATCCTGATGAGGAGTTGACCAAAAATGTTTCAGAAAAAGTAACTCATTTTATAACAACAGCTGAGAAAGTAGGCAAACCTCAAAGACCAGATTTGAAAGATGGGCCAGTTCCAAAAGTCCAGCGACCAGATTTAAAAGACGTTGATGAAACCATTAGAACAGATGAGTGTCTTTTGAGTGTGTCTGACAAAATAAGCAAGTTTATAACAACTGCTGAAAATCTGAAAACGCCAGAAACCAAAAAACCAATCCAACCAGAATCCATCAGAAAAACAGCACGAGCTACTTCTTCACCATCGAGGCAAACGACAAGGGAGCTAACGGAATGCGTTCAAATTGATGAATATGATCATATGTATAAAAAAACCTCCAAATCTCCGGAAAAGCGTACTCCGGTTGAAACATTAGATGAAAAGAGTCCGAGACGAGTTTCCAACGTTCGGTCAAGAGAAGAAAGCCCATTGAAAGATCATGAAACTACACCGAAAACGAGCCGTAGAGGCAGCAATGTAGAAGAAAATAAAACCGTAATGAGCGCGACCGGGCGTCTCAGAAGTACTGCAAGCATCAAAAGAGCCAAGGCGCTCTTTGAAAACATTGTAAGAGATCAAGATACCCCAAAACAACGCGACATTCTTAACCGACCGTCTGTTTTCGAAGGACGAAAATTGACGAAATTCGAAGAACCTGAGCCCAAAAATGAAGAGGTCAAACTGACTGACATAGGTGTTTACAAAAACACAACTTCAGATGCAGTTGGTAGAAAGATAAAGAAAGTCGAATATTCTACTCATGAAGACGACCATGAAGCAGAAATACAGTTCAAGAAATTTACTGCTGATAATGAAACTGTTCTTAAATCTTCTCGGTTGATAATGGAAAAAAATTCACGACGCTCGTGTTCTCCCGAAAAGGGAACCGAAAGTATCGGGTCGTTTAGGTCACATGAAAGTTCTCCTGATAAAGATCTTCCTGGTTATATGAAACCACTAAATCGCAATTTAAGACCTAACAGTCCCCATCGAGAAAACATCATGAAGTTGGTTGAACATACCACAAAGAGGTCGTCATTGTCACCGGTACCAGATGATATAGAGAAAAGAACGACAAAATTTGGTGTCACGTTACGTCGAACTGATTCAGGACGCGCTGTTACCTCCTCTGTAACGACCATCACTACAAACGTTACCGACAGGAAAAAGAGTGATGTGCAACTAGATATTGAAGAAATTTATGATTTAGAGGTGTTGGAATCAATGGTAAGTTTTATACAAGATTAGTAACAACAGAAATAACAGAGTTTTTAATTTTAGCTTGAAAAAGCAGTTGGGTACGATCAACGTCGCAGTATACGAGCACAGATTCGAATCGTCAAACAACTCATATCTGAAAATAAATTAACCGCCATTACCTCCAAAAAAGTAATTCAAGCTCCAGTTGATTCGAAACCAAAACGAGAACAAAGTCCAGAAAAACCCTCTTACCTCGAACCCATTGGTAAAATTCGTTCCAGGAGTCCTGAAAAACAACCTGAAATTTTCAAGCCAACTGACAAACAACGCAAATCTAGCGCAGACAAAATGTACCGCCACATTGACCTAACGACACAAACTGACACCATGGAAAAATCAACCGAATATCAGAGCTCATATTCCTACAAAGAACGCCGAACGTCATCCGAAACTAAAACCTCCCAAATAAGAAATCAAAGCCCAGAAGCAAAGACGGTTAGAGTAAAGAATTCAGTTAATCAGCAACGAAGCCCAGAAAAATTGGTTGATCGCCAAAGTAGTCCTGAAAAAAATCAGAAATCGACCGTCGATAAAACGAATTTTGAAAAAAAAAATAAGAAAACTGAAGCGACTGCGTTTAAAACTGAACTGAAACCGACGACTAAAGTTACTAAAACGGTTACAGAAGATAAACCGGAATGGGTTACCCAAAGAATCTTAAAGAAGACTACTGAAAGAAGTATCCCTGCAAAGAAAGTTGTTGTGAAGAAAGAAAGCATTGTGAGGTCTTCTAGTCCAAACAAAGAAATTAAACCAACTGATGTGATAATTTCCAGTTACGGAGTTGGTCCCATGGATGAAAATGGTAGTCCGTTATTTGGTTTGAAAGCTCTGAGGGCTCAAGCTAAATCTGAAAAAACAAAAGGTACTTTTAAAATTAAAAAAATTAAATTATTAATTTCTCTATTAAGTTCAAGGTACTGTCGTAAAGAGTCATTACTATTCGGAAAACGGACAAGAGCCTGTTGGCGAGGTAACTGTAATTAAATATTCGACAGATCCAGCAGATTTGGGCACTGATGAGGAAGTTACACGACGCGAAGGCGTCACTTCAGTGACAACCACACAAAAATTCGGCGCTAGGGGCACCCCATCGTTAAAAAGCATCATCGACACAAAAAAAGTAATTGGAGTCTCTCCAACTCGACCATAAACTTTACACTGTTTTTTTTCCGTAGCAGAAAAGCGATATCACCGACGAAAATAAAACAATAACGAAAAGTACGAAAGTCACGCGACGAGGTTCCGTTAAGGCCCTCTCACAGAAATTTATAGATAACGCTGGTAAGTATTAGTTTTATGTTCGTTTACTAACGGTTTCTACGACTAATTTTTAACAGCAGTTACAATTAGTGAATGTTCAATCTTTATTTATGTTGTAAACACGATTGGGGCATGCTCAATCAGTTTTTCACGTGTTTGCTATTTGTGGATACACTTCATTGTGCTTACGTTATTCATTAATTATTGTGCAGTATTGGTGATTTGGCGCAAATTACGAGCAGTAGTTACTGGTTTTGCTACGGTTTGTCATTTGATTCGTTAAAAATAAATTTGTCGATTTTCTGTTGAAACTTTCCACACTGAAAACTACTTTCTTTTATTTCTAAATTAATTGATAAATTAAAGGAGTTTATTTAAATTAATGCACTGCATTGAATATTTCTTTCTTTCTAGTTTTAAATTTGATTCGCGGAAAGTTAATATTAGACTGAACTGTTTTAGTTTTGTTTGCGATTATAATTAGCTACGTTAGTTGAAGATCCATGCAACTCCAACAGTTACTGTAGTATCTAGCAATTTAAAAGTTTCAAATTGATGTAAATCATGAAATATGTTTAATTTTTAATTCTCAATACAAGAATTCATAGCATAGTTATTTCATAAATTATCTACATGTTATCAAAATAAATAGCACATAAGAAAAAAATAAGAAAAAAACCGACATTACGTGAAACAACATTCAGAACTAAAATTGTTTTGGTTACAATGAGAGTTATTTTTGAAAATAAGTAGTTTCAGATTTTACTTAATCCTTTAATATTTCTGTCGATGATGTGAAAGGTTAAAAAGATATATTAATGGATAACATTAAATCCTTTAATTATTACTTAATAAAAGTAACTTATTATAGTTCGTCCGAAAAGTATCGGGAAAAATCAAGAGCACAGTTATATATTCCAATATATTTTTAAATTAATTAAACGATAAAATTTATAAGAAACAATCCGTCTTATGTGCTTGTGAAATACCCTTTTAATGGAAAACATTTCAATAGTTTCCCTGGTACACCTGAAATCAAGTCAAGTACATACTTAGCGCTATTTGTTTCACTTCAATATCTATCAGTCTCCGTATGTCGTAATAACACTAATGTCTGGTGAAGCTGCTGCTCATGGAACTGTTTTAAGTTGTTGCTCTTGTAGCCAAGTTTTTGAATAATGATCAGAATGTAAAACATGAGTTGTTTGGCAAAAAAAAAACAATGAAAATGGTACTTTCTACAGAATCAACTATCAAACCTGCAAAAATCCAAAATTCCAAATACTTTCTGGACGGGCCATTATAATATCACACTGCCTAATTCACACTGTTTTAGTTTAAAATGTGCGAATAACAATGTATGAATGAAAATGTTCCAGTGATAAAAACATTATCGGAGATAGTGTGGTTGATACATTACTTATACAGTGTGTTTTTAGATGAACTTTAAAAAACTGTTTCTTTTTCCAAACTTATAGTGAAATGTTATTTTTTCCAAAAAAATATTATTTTTTATGCTCCTGCCAGTATAAATATACTTACTACGCCCCATAAAAAATATTGTTTTCGATTAATTATTCTCGCTGATTAAATGGAGAAGGAAAAAAATGGATTGATTTCTTACAGAAAATTCAAAATTAATGTGTGCATTGCATTAGGTGGTTAATTATTATTTCGGTTACTGCCAAAAATGGCGATTGTGGCGATCATTTGATCAGCTCTCGCACATTATCTCGCACTATTGGTAATCTATTTCCTTCCATGACCTGATCTGACGCCACTGCATTACCTACCCACGTAACACATGTACGTCCAATTTGAGACTAAATTGGACGTACATCTGGACGTCAGTTTGTGGACGTTTTTGGGACTACATTTGGGATCTTTTCGAACGTTCAATGTACGTTCATATCGTGCCGGTTCGTGGACGTCCATCGACAAACGCTTATTGGACGTCTTTGGGATTGTAAACGGATTCGTTTTGGACGTTCACTGGACGTCTTATGTATGTCCATTTGGACCCGAATTATGGACATTAATGGACGTACTTATAAACGTTGTGGGATTAAAAAATTAATAAATAAAAGATGGAAAAAAACATATATTCGAAAATAAATAACCTTAAAAAAATTTATAAATTCAAAAATTGTTACAATAACGAACTTTAACAATTAAAACTAACCATTAACACATTAAATAATATGAAACTTATTCTTAAAAAATACGTACAAAGAAATATGTAAATTCAAAAATAATTTGCAGTGAACAACTTTACCTATTTAACTTTAACTATTAACAAACTAGAAACTTAACCTAAAAAAATATGAATATTCAAAAATAATTACCATACAGAATTTAATTAATTATTAACTAATTAAACAACTAGAAACATTGAAAAAAAATCATTTCAAAGCAACACCGGTCCTTATCCACCATTTTCGAATAAATTTACTTAGATAAAAAGAAAATATTACACAACTTCTTTAAAATCATTTTAACTTACCAATATAATCAGCTGCAATTACACTTCTTCTCTCTGTCCTTGAATAATACGATTTAGGTACATTCTTATCAAGTATTATAAAGCGGACTTGGGATTTGTTTTGTAAATTAAATTATTTCTCCTAATCGGGTCAAAGTGAGTTACCTAAAACACATAAAAAATATTTTAAAAAATAACTTAAATACATTGTCATTTTTACTTACGGCAGTCATAAAATTTGCATGTTGTAAGTACATTAAAATTCGTGTTGATGAAATTCAACTACACACATTTGGAACAAACAAAACAATTCACATGAAAAATTGGGTACTCGTAACGCCCGGCGGTTGAATTGAATCTCTGGTGTTTGCAAGAAACTGCAAGAAAAGGTTCGAGGCCCTTACCCAAACCCAGGTACAACCGGATGCGCAAATGTCCTTGACTAACTACAACACAAAGCAAATTGGAAAGTTGTATCTCGCATTTAAGATTTAACAGATTTAACATATTTAACACTTTGTCACCTACATTAAACACATTAAAAATTGTCAAAGAATTGTTAAAAGTTGTTAAAAATTACATAACACAGAGACCGTGTTTATCATTTATTTCACAAATTAAAAATTAAAAATATAAATTATTAAAGTTAATTGAGGTATTTTAAACGCACCTATTTTATTTTAATGTTACATGCGTTTCGTTTCCATCATCAGTAAAATACCTGAGTTTAATAATGCTTTTAGTTAAAATTTCAAATTTTTTGATAGATTTAGATTCGTTTATGGACCGATCAAATCACGTACACGAATGTACGTCCAATGGACATCCATGATGTACGTCCAGATTAAGTCCATAAATGTACATCCAGTGGACGTCCCATTTATATCCATTGCTGTAATGTACATTTATGGATGAGCTTGGACGTCCATTGGACGTTCATTATAGATCCGCTTGTGGATCGTCCATAAATGAATAAGAAATGGACCAGCATGTACGTCCATTGGACGTCCTGTGTAACTTGGGTATTTATTGCGCTCCACCTTAAAAAACAATTGATTACTTAAAAGTGAGACAAGAATGTGTAAGAGTATTCGAGAACATGAATGTAGATGTCTAAGACCAGCTTTTTGAGCAATCATTGTAAATATAAATTATTTAAAAGAGAAAAAAAAGTCTGAAGTATGAAAACAAATTGTAAATATAAGTCCCCAGCCATAGATTAACAGACAGATTTCATTTTCTTGTAAAGAAGTCATCGCTGTTTAGATGAAAAATTTAAAGAATTACCTAGTATAACAAGAAAAAAATGGCAATTATCTTTAAAAACAGTATCAGAAACATATTTAAAACCAGAATTGTAATATGTAGTCTTAGCACGAAACTACTTTTAAAATAAAATAATTTTTTTAAATAAAAAAAGTAACTTTGCATTATCGAAATTGAACCATCTGCTTACGAATGAATCTCTATGTAAATATTTGAAAACGAGGATCAGTGGATTCATAATTCTAAACACATTGAATAATCTTCTAAACTTAAACATTTTTGTACATAAATAATTATGTTATAGTGGAAACTTCGAAGAGTGAAAGGCAGTCTTCCTACCCCAAGGCAGGATTGATCTTGCGCACATCCAGCTTCAAGAATTCCACCGGCGACGAATACGATGACGATTTGATTTCCGGTACAACAAATATTATTTAATTGTTTTTAAAATAATCCAATAATTTCAGGCGATCAAACATGCAGCGAAACGGTTACTGTACGAAAAGAAACATCTTCCAGTTCCACTGGTGGTACCTCAAACACCTTTTTAAACACCAAAACCAGAGTAACAGGCGTCCAAGACGTAATCGAACGGATGAGAAATTCAGAACACGGTAAAAACTTGCAAACAAATTACTAGCATTGAACCAATAAATTACAGAAGTGCAAGAAGGCGATACGTTGGAAGATGCAGAGGCAAGGACACTTTTAAATAAATTCATAGGGGCCCAAGTGATATTATCCGGAATCGAATCGAGCATGGGAACACCTACAGTCACCACTAATGTCAAGAGGACGACTACCACAACTTCAACGACTACGAGTGTAAGTTTAACAAATAAAAATTACGTGAGGTCAAAGAAGCTCAGTGCCGGCAATAAAACAAAGAAGTTATTTATAACTCGGGAACTGCGAGAGAGCAGGTTGCTGACTTAAAATTTCTAATACGCGTAACGATCACATGTTGAAATCGTAAAAATAGAAATCGGAAATAAAAATAAACACGAAAATTACGTTTTTAATCATTTTGAAATTGTGAATTTTCCGTTCACCTTCAATTCGGAATAAAAGAACGTTGATGTACCGCACGACGCATTTTAAGCTCATATCTGCGAAGAACGCGTTACTTGCAAATCTAACAGACTATCTAAATTTGGACGGCTGGTGACGTCAAAGGGACGCCGAAATGGACGTCCACGGTGTTGGTGTTTGCCTCAGTGCAGTGTGCACCACCACCGTCTAAGTAGACGTACTGACACCAACTGAAAGAAAAACACCGCCGATAGGGATTTTTAAATTGTTCCACCCTCCTCTAAAAAAAATAAGGTAATTGGCGATTACTTTGTAATTTTGTCGAAATTAAATAATTTGGAAAAATCGTAAAAAACAGTTTTATAACATCCACAGTGTATTGTGTTGTGTAGATTGCTTGTTTTGTTTGGCAATGTTTTGAAGATTTGCGTTAAAATTTCAAAAAAATGCATTTCGAAAAAAACTCGAACTGTATGATTTAATATTGCGCATTTGTGGACTTCAAGTGTCCGCGCAAAAATAGATTTATATGTTTTCTTTTTGCTACACTTATTTGACTTTTTCATTCAAGTGTTGCATCACTCGAGTTGCTATTAATTTCGATGTGAAATCAAAATTAATTGCGAATTTAATCTGAAGTTTATTTTTGGCATTGATTGCTTGAAAAAAAATTAAACGTCCATTAACAATTAAAGGCGTTTCAAAACTTTATAGCAAATATTTGTGATTATTATAAATATTCCGTCAGCGTCACAGCTTAAAAATAGCGAAGAACGCGGATCAACAAATCCTTATATGGTAACTGCGGACAAAAAAGTTTAAAAATATCAATAATGCGTGTTGAAAATAAATTTCAAGAGCTGCAGTTAATCATGAACAGAACTACAAAACTATCCGGTGTTTCGGGATTTTTCAGCGCAGTTGAAGCCAAAGCAAGGTCTTACAACTTGTATGTAACCAAAATAGGCTACAGGCAGTTTTAAACGCAAGCTGTGTAGTTCTACTCCACGTCTGATTATATTGAGTTTCTGAGCGTCCTTGTCCTTTATTCATAATCTCAGATTATACGGACAAGGATGAATTTAACGACCTGATGAAAGCTACATTTTTATTAGGTCTAATAATACATTTTTATTGTAACTATTGAGCACAATGGACTCTGAATGCATTTGAAGAATTCATTTCCGCATTGCCTGTAAATTTCCAAAAAGGAACTTTTAATTGTTTTTTTTTGTGAATAAATTTAGGAAGGGGGAAAACCGAAAACCGTTTTACGCACGTTTCAACATCCTGTACAACCTGACGATTTGGCCACAATTTGGGACGAACAAACACTTCGATTGTTGGTAATATTAAATATTGATTAATAATTCGAAATTTAATAAATCAAAAAATTTTAGCTCGAGCAAAGCACCGATTACGAAGAACGTCGTATAATCAGAGCCAGGCTTCGTGAGGTCATGGCAGAACAAGAAGGTAAACCATCGAACTTCAAATTAAATAAAAAACTTAAAGGCCAATTTTGTTTCAGCATGTGCAGAGCTAGTCTCAAAAGCAAGCGAAGAAGAACAGTCAGGAACAGTACAGGGTGAGTCACTACTTCTTCCACTTCTTCAAGGTTTATTAGACGCACCTGAAAATGAACAAACCGCCGATTCTGGCACAGAATCCGGCGAAGATTTACGCAGTGGATTAATAGTTGAAGTACAAAATGCATTAGATAAATTGTCGGCAAGTTTAAGAAGTGACGAAACGGAAATGACTTCGGACCGACGCAACACACTTCTTCAGTTGGTTACGCGCCTTCAAGCCGGATTGGCCACGCAATCGCCTTCCGCACCATCTGAGCGGCGCTTGAGCGGACAAGGTCGTTTTGCCTTACGTAAAAAACAACGACAAAATCGGCACACTGTGGGAGTAAGCAGCGAAGAATTAGCAGACGCAAGGCGACTCATGGAGGAAATTGCGTTTAGAGATAATACGACTACAACCGTTCCACCACCTCCACCTCCGCGGATGGAATTTAATGCTTTAAAGAAGCAAAATTCTGAAGGTTGCGTTCAGCAATCTCCCACGAAACAGTTTAAACCCGTGAAGTTCATCCCGGTGAAATCTCCTGTTAAAAATGTCACTGCTAAACCGTTCGGAAATTCAAGCAATTCGGGTACTTCTTCTACGGTCGAAACGCCAACAGAAATTTCCGAATGTTCTGATTTTCCTTCGCCACGAGCTGAAGTGCAAGAACAAGTTAACTTTCATGCGGCCCCTTCGGTTCAGATGCGCGAAAAGAAACCTCATTATTCTTATGTACGGCAATCCTTATCTTTAGAACAAGAGTACGTTGCACACGAGACATACAAACGTCCTCTGTCTGAATCTATATCTTTGGATTTAACTAGGGAAATTGATATTAAATCTGTTCAACAGGCCGTTCAGCATGCAGCTGCTCTTAAACAGCAACAAATATTGCAGATGAAGGTCGACGAAATTTCTGAAAGTAGCGCCGAATCTGAAACAGACGATGAGCCACCCACCGTCAAAATAGCTCAACCCCAATACTCAAATGCGAATGTGGCACCTGTAGAAACGCATGAACCTCCGCCAAAACCTAAAATCACGACACAACCAGACATAGTTCTGCAAAGTAATCCGCTTTACAAAAAGCCAGAACTAAAAACGTATCAATCTGTGGATGATGATTTTAAATCAAACAATCGTTTTAGTAACAAAAAATTAAAAATGAAACGCGCCAATACAATTGACATACCAAAACCCAATATTTTTTATGACGCAGATGAGGATGGCGACAGCGATACATCATTACCGGAAAAGGATATGAAACGTAACGTTCGCAAAAATAACTATTTGGCACTACGTGGTCCTATTCGAGTTGGAACCAGGCAAAATTCCGTGACTACATTACCGCCCGTTTTTGAACCAAAAACAGACAGTGACAGAAAATTTATGGCATTCTTAAACAAGAATAACGAAAATCCTGAAGCGAAGGAATCAATTTGGGCGGGTCGTGTCGACAATTCCAATAAAGGTGCCACGAATTGGGGTTGCAAATTTGGGCACATAAAAACAACTTTCGAAAAACCTTCTAACAGTTTTAGTCCACTACCTAACGCGAGTACGGCCAGAAACTTTTGGAAGGCCGCAGAAACTGCTTCGCACCAAACGTCTTCAACGCCTAAATTTAATAAACCGGGCACTAAGAGTATTCAACAAATTTTTGAAAAGAAGGGAACGGCTCCGTCTCGGCAGACAAAGCTTCCTTGGACCAACACGAACGAAAGTAATGTTGTTACAGGTTCTCTAAAAGTCGACACAAGCGCATTCGATGGTAACAAGACTTATAAATGTGTGGCCCAACCGTTACCTGTTAACAAATTTACGCATGCACCAATGTCTGCGTTCAAACCTGTGTCAAAAAGAACGGCGAGTCCAATTCCTGTACAAGAACCTCCGAAGCCAATTGCAAAGCCTAGCACGCTAAATGTACCCTCACAGATTGTTAAGACGAATATTAAAAACGGCGAAAGAGATGCCGCGGGAGCCGCAATGTTTTTGTACAGTCCTAAACCATTAGATCCCTCACCTGTTGATGACATGTCTCCGGTCACGACACCTTGGGCTGCGGTTGCTACCGAACATAGGGTGTTAAATATAGCAGTTGCTAAATTTGAAAATCCAGTGCCTGTTGAACCACCGCAAATAAAGCCGAGGAGATTAAGTAAGGATAAAATTACTACGTCCTTGAACATTCAACCAGCACAAACTGAAAAACTTTCAGCTCCTTATTTGGTGAAGAGTGCAGATCAAAATAATAGAGTTAGAAAAATGAGCGATCAGTTTGATAATATTCTTGTTAAAAACGGCGATACCTATTCAAGCGTGGCAATTGTTAAATTAGCGAGCACTCACCCCAAGGTGCAGCATGTACAAAGTTACCAAACTACGCAGCCTCAATACGTTCAAAACCACGTGCGACAGTTCGCTCAAAATCAACAGTACCAACAACCACTGCAATACAATCTACCTCAACCACATCATCAACAATCATTCCAACACAATGTTTCTCAAGATCATAATCAAACTCAACATTACACTAAACCGCAACCAAATTTACAAAACCGGCAATCCATTGTTCGTCAGCGAAGCAATGACTCATACAGTAGTAATGATAATGAACCACAATATACTTCAACATTTGTTTACCAACCACATCCCCAACATAATCGCCAAACATCATTTCAACTGCCGTTAAGACAGCCTGAGAAATCTCGGCCTCAATCCGCATATTACCGTGAAACATCTCAATCCCCTACCAGGAATGTCGTACCACAATCAAAACATTACTCACGTGAAATACCGCCGACACAAACCATTTACTACCAACAAAGTCGCCAGTCCCCTATCACTTCAGCTTACCAATCACGTGAAGAGCATCCTTCACAAGCTACATATAATCAAAATATTTTATCTTCACTACGTCAAACATCACCAAAACATTACTCTAGTGAAACACCATCAACACAAACCATCTACTATAAACAAAGTAGCCAGGCTCCCATGCCTTCATCATACCAATCACGGGAAGAAGAAGCTACACACAATCAAAATATTTCATCTCACCCTCATCAAACTCTACCAAAACATTACTCGCATGAAACACCATCGACACAAACCATCTACTACAAACAATGTAGCCAGGCACCCATTCCTTCATCTTACCAATCACGGGAAGAACAAGCTACATACAATGAAAATATTTTATCCCCCCCTCATCAAACACCAGCAACTCCACAGAATTACCATGTTGAACAACGACCACAACAAATTATTTTTTCTGCAACTTCTGATTCCCCCACATACCAACTCTCATCGAAACAAAAAACTCTTGATCATCCTCCGCAAAGTTTAAAACATCAAAGATCTCAATCTCCTCCACACACAGTTCCTTCAAAACTTGAATCGACTAATAAGAAGCAATTGACATCTCCGCCTCCCCCTCAAGAAACACGCAAATTGCAAACTCAAACTTCCACAGAGAGCGTTAAAGAATATCATGCGGTTAGTAGTAAGGTAATGTACGGTCCAGTTGGTCAACAGGCTGTCACCGTGCGTCAGAAATCGCCTAAAAATCGCGATGAATATGACGTTGAGGCTGCGTTTAATTTAAGAAATTCGTTGCAAAAACTCGGCGTGCCGGAAAAACGGCCAGAAACCAAATCTCCTGTACGAAAATCCTCTTTACCCATGAACGATTTGCAAATAGAAAAAGTCGTTCCCAAAGAGCGATCGCCGAGGTTGATCTCGTCTGGTTCATTCAAATATCCTACAAAACGGACAGAAACCCAACCACCGTCTAAAGTGGCGCCCAATTTTTGCATTAACGGTAAACCACTTTCGCTCGAATCGCTTGAAATTAACGACGAAGGAGAATCTGTAATAACGAGCAAATTCCACATACCGGTGAAAAGCATAAAAACTAAACCTAATATGCCACCAGGGATGAAAACGGCGATTAAATCTGAAACATGGAACCAAATAATTCAGGGCCAGCACGCGCACAAGAAACCGGCGCCTGCTCCATCCAGCAACGGCAAAATCGTACTGAAATCAAAATCTAGTCACAATTTAGCCGTTCCCAAACAATTCGAAGCGGGAATCGCCCGAGAGGAAGTTCAGTACAAGAAGCGATCGGTGGAAGCTTACTTTAACGAATCGAAATCGCCGCAATTCGACAAAAAAAGCACAAAAAGGTCAATAAACAGAATGAAAACGTCGGAAAAATCCTCATTGGAGAAGCAGAGCACAGGCCTGTCCAGAAGTAGAACGCTTCCCGATATAGTGTGTCCTAATTTGTTGGACGAAAGCAACGTCGATGCAGCATTCGAAGATCTTTTTAGAGCAAGTTCGTAAAGCTTTATTGAGAGAAATCGATTGCTTAAAGCATTCCATTATATTAGATGGAATCGTTTATGTTAAAATGAACTCAAGTAGTCTTAGTAATTCTAGTGCGCTAGAGCGTCACAGAAGGAGACATTTAGTGTAAGAATGTTTTACTTTTGTTTGTCGAGTAAATGTTACCCCCAAGTTATCCTTCGATTTTTAACGCGAATCAGCAGCATTGTATAAACAACCCAACTTTTTAATTAGTGTCGAGCACGTTGAAGAAATTTTTTAGATTGGTGTGTGGGTTGCACACACCAATCAAGAATTTAGATCAAGAGAGGATCGAGCATTTCGGGTGATCTCGGACAACGAAAACACCAATGTGGTGAGAAGTTTGGATTGGTGTGTGCACCCACTAATCAGCTTGCACACCTGCAATTCATTGATTGTATTATTAATCTCTCCGTCTGTTCGTTTTATACAGCAAACAAACGTCCTATTTGTTTTAGCTATTGTTATATTGTAAATATTTTTGTACTTTAGAATATTGTTATTGTTTCTTGCGCTATTAACTGTACTTATTTTCACAACAAACGCCACATATATTCAATTGGCAGATATTTACAGGAAGACAATTTCTTGACAGACATAAAACGTAAATTATTTATTTTAGTAAAAGCGAAACTAAAACTGAATAAACAATCTCGCTGAATTTAATGTCAGGATGTTATCTTCGTGTAAATGATTGTATGGCAAGTTACTTTACATACCAACAAATCACTACTCTTCTTTCTAGTTTCACTACTGCATTCGCAAAATAAAAATGATATTACATTTTTAGTCTGGTTGCACAAAAGCTTAAAATGCAGTTTGATAAATAGTTTACCGATTTCCTTACAATCTTTTAATTAGCAGTTAACTATTTTATTAAAGTTGCCAGATTGCAATATTCAAAAACAACAACATTTTAACACTCTAATCTTCAAGTGAACATGTACTGGAATACAAGACACTCTAAATCAATTAGAAAAAGAGGCCGCGTTTGAATCCGCGTGTCAAATTATTTTTATTATCATTTCATGTTTCATTTGGCTTTTCGTCATTTTCTCCTTTTTATTTTGTTGTTTTTTCTTTTTGTTTAATCGTGTGGTTTAAAACCCACCGCTTCCTAATAATTGATTAACCAAGACACTTAACAGTAGAATTTTTGACTACAATTAATGTTATCTGGTTTTTATTTAATTTTAACTGTTCTAATCGGTTTCGTTCTGTTCCAGAAACTAGCAAGAAGACGATTACGGAAGGACCCATTACCACCACTCAAGGTACATAATCGGCGAATTCTTACCTCAACTTACATCAATTTATTTTGCAGTGAGAACAAGAGTCACAACTCAAGTATCGAAAAAACCTGTTTCTCCGTTCGCCAAATTTCGGGAACTTGATAAGCAAAATAGCATTAACACACCTCCCAGGTAAACAAACTATTTTAACGTAGCTAGACATTTCTTCGGTGCCTGCTTAAAAATTGTTAACACCGGCATGCTTGGGTAAAAACAAATTCTCTTCGATAATACTAATGCTTGGTCTTCCTGGTCGGCAGCACCCCTAAAACTCCTACAGGAAGCGGTCCTCTCTTTAAGTTCACTGATCCTGCTCTCAGTCGCAGCGCCAGCACCGTCAAGGATAGATTATTGCAGTGGTGTCAAATGAAGACGAAGGAATATGAGGTAGAGATTTCGTGTTTTCCTGTGGATTTTGGTGGATTTTTGTGATATCAAGAATTGCATGCCAGTGTTTAAAATAATTAGCCTTAACTGTTAATGAATAAAACAAAAAATTTGTTTAGGACAGAATTTATTTACATACTTCCGTACTTATGTTAAATGCCATCTTCAGCAGAAGTGGAGGATTTTTACTTTTTATTTAATATTTTGCACGTGCATGAATTTTATTGTATTTAATACTTTCAATTTGATGCTACGCTAAATCAAACTTAACATAATTAGTTGTAATCAGCAATAACATTATAAAACATTTCTTTTGTAGTGAAGATAAACATTAATATTCAAATTTTACATTGCAGAACATTCAATTAGATAACTTTTCAACCAGCTGGGCAGACGGACTGGCATTTTGTGCATTAATTCATCACTTCCTACCTGATGCATTTGATTACCATTCACTCACACCCAAAGAACGTCGACATAATTTTACGTTAGCCTTCCAAATGGCTGAGTAAGTATAGTACATTATTTATCAAGCACAGACTATTATTCACAATGATGTAGTTTAGAATACTCACCGAATAGGCGAGTGTTGTAATCATCTGAGTGAGCAGTAGCCGTTTTATCTACGGCTGTTTAAATAAAATATTTACTTACGGTTCGTTAAAACTCTACAACTGTTAGATGAGTGGTTTATACTTCAACCAACAATATTATCTCCAAGTAATGTGAAATTTCATATTGCACAATGCATGCGTTATTTAATAGTCGCAAATAAACATGGTTGCGTCTGTTTTTGTTTGCAATAATCTATTATTTTTTTAGTGAGAAGGCAGATATTGCCCCCCTCTTAGATGTGGATGATATGGTAGCCACACGCAGACCAGATTGGAAGTGTGTCTTCACGTATGTGCAATCTATATATAGGCGATTTAAAGATCAGGACTGATTTATAAACTAGTCCGTGTCATATCTCTATCAAGTACTTTTAAGTTTTACTTCAAAAAACTACCTGATATAGAAATTTGTACGCGTTCTCAATCTGTCACCTAAGTTCCTTCGTAAAAGTTAGTCCTCTCTGTTGCCATACTGTTTATACTTTTCTTTTAAGAATAGTAATGCACATTCTATGATCCGTATTTTTTTTTTGTTAAATTTTGGACCTAAACAGTCTGCATTATTTTTTTTCTAATTCAAGAACTGCCCAGCGCTCTTTTACTTCTTTCGTCACTTTCCTATTTATACATTTATACGCAATTATGTTAACGTGTATACCGCTTATTTATTAACTTTGTTGTTAGTGTGTAAAAGGTTTCTTTTATATATGGGTTGTTGCTTTTGCCAAAATGGTTTATTTAATAACAAAAAAATAATTGTTTTTTTCATATACGAAATATAGTATTAGTTGAGCGAAAATAAATTAATGATGTATTTGCATTTGTTAACAAATTGTATTAATTTAAATCATGCCAACTAAATAAACTGCATTTGCAGTTTTATTGTCTTTGTACATTTTATACAATGAATTTATACTCAAATCTAACAATAAAATATTGACAAAGATTCTTTTTTATTGAACCTCTCTTTACATTTTTATATAAAAGTTTAGTGTAAAAACGGTAAAATAAAAACAGTGACAAGAATGTGGACTTGTATCAATAGTCAGTTGAGGTATACACAGTCAACGCGTATAATCTTGTTTTTCTCCTTACAACAAAATGGAAGTTTATCTTTATAAAAGATAAATTTATCGACGAAGGTGAAAATTTGCGATTGAATCGTACAATGGCCATGTTTAAAATAAATGTTAATTTTAAAGCCATCATTGTGTAATGAGGAATAAACTTTCTAGAGAGGAGCCAAATTATTCAAATAGCAGCGAATCACAAAAAAAAAAACATTTTTAAATATGATAAACCACCATTACATGTATCAAGTTCAAGGCCAGTTTCACATTACGCGAAGAGACATGTTATTTTGTAATTTATACCAACAAACATATTGCCTGTGAAGTTATACAACGAAATGATAATTTTTGGGAAGCAAATATGGTGAATATTTTAGAAAATTTTTATATGAAAGTATTGCTTTCTGAAATCGTCGATTCCAGTGTCACGAGGAACCAACCAATACGAAATATCCTTCAAAAGGATATTTACTAGTAAAAGTAATATTGAAGAATTTGTAGAAACAAGGCAGTGTGCTTTGTTCTAAACTGTTTTTAAAATTACCGAATTGTTTATAAATTATCATATTGTATTTCAATTAATGTTATTAGTATTGTGCATACTTATTAATTTACTCGTAGTATTTCAATAAAATAAAATTTGTATTTTAATTTTATATCAATTTGTGATATTACAATAAGTAATTTGTATTATGTAAAAATATTTAAAAAAAATTAAATTAAATTGCAATAGGAGCGCAAGAGCAACTGAACAAAATTATCGCGCAAGCGTACTGTATCGTGCGCCTGCGCGGTAGTTGATTTAAAAAAAGGGTTATAGTAAATCAACGTAAACTGGGGCAAAGTATACCGGGGTATTATTGTACATAGTTTTAAATTTTCTTCTTTCCTCTTGCGTGGGCATTTTTCTCTTTCTAGTTACCCCACTACTGCCTTCATTAGCTTTCCTCTTTATACTTGCTCGAGTTATGGGTTGCGAATCTTCGTTATTCCGAAATTCAATTTCATTCATCACAAACGTTGTTTTCAATTTCCTTATAGATCGAATTTTAGGGTTCATAATCAGAATCTTTGTCTCCTGATTCTTCAGGCTTTTCAATAGCCACTGCGTCTTCTTCCATCTCATCATCTAACTGCAATTCAATCAAATCATCGAACTCATTTAATATTTCATCATCCGTGGACAGTCTTCTATACGATATATTGAATTTTCAATCCTAAAATATGTGACAGCCAGGAACTCCATACGTCTATCGTTATTATCGTTATTCCATGGAAAGTAGGTAAATCCTTAGTTTTCGATTTTACTTGTACGGATACACTTGCCCCTTCTCATTTGACTGATTCTTCATTTTCTGCAAGATCTGCTGCCTACTTGGCAGAAAATCTTAAGAAAAAAAATAAAAGTCAATTTCTGATGATTATTTTTTCGTCGCCTTCGCTGTGGAAACTTTGGGTCTTTGGAGTGCTGATGCCCTTTCTCTCCTTGAAGATTTGGAGAGGCGTATTGTTCAAACAACGGGAATTCCTCAAGCCAAAACATATTTGAGGCAACGAACAAGTTTGGCTATACAGAGAGGCAACGTTGCTAGTGTTCTTGGTACAGCCCCGCTTTCTTCTTCTCTTAATGAGTTATTTTATTTATTCTAGTTATTACTTATGTTATGTTATTTTGCTTTGTTGTTATATACATGTTACATTTTATTTAGATAATAATTGAATTTATTACATTCAATATATATAATAAAGAGTTTCCTATATAAGACTGGATCTTTTAATGCATTAAAAGTGTTACTATCTACAATAATAAAGTTTTTATTGCCATTTAAACATTTAATTTGTTAATAACAATTAAACTGACCACTTTCAGACTTTGCGACCAAAAATTTTAAATCAGGAGGTCCAAAATACTTAGGAATAAGACTTTTGCAGCCGTCGCACTCTGAATGGCTACGAAATTCTATGGGTTCCTAGACTAAATATAATTTTCTAATAAAAACAAGTAAAAACGTACCTTTGTTTTTTTTTTCTGTCTCAAACGATATAAATTCTTCTTGCTTCGACGTCTTCCTGTAGTCGGCAAAGATCTTTTGCCATTAATTCCCATGTTCAAACACCACAAAATCACTTATTTTCCCTCTAAGAGTCAAATGACTTCAGAAGACGTTACAGTGATAATGAACAATTTTTCAAATTTTGCATATTTTATCTACGTCGTCTAAAAAATGTTAACCAATTCCAAAACAGAAAATTAGGTAGAAAACCTATGTACAGTAGACGCCCGATTATCCGAAACCGGATCATCCGAAAATCGGGTTATCCGAAACAAAAGACGAAATTAATTTCTCCGCGTTATCCGAAACGAAACCGCTTGAATCTCGCGATTATCCGAAACGACGTCTAGGTATCGGTTCTTGGAAAACACTTTTAAAAGCAATTACCTATTCAGGTGAAATTTTTGTAAGTAAAGGTATGGACTATGAAAGCACGTCTAACCTCGTCTATTTTGGCAAGTTGGCATTCGGTGAAATTTTTTTGTAACATCGTAAAATTAACTTTTCTGAGAATAACCGATAGAATAGTTTACAACAGGGGATGGTCAATTATCAATGGTCGGTACCGTTTTTGAGGAATATGTACCTACCTAATTTTGAATTGAATTTCAAAAATCACTCGTATTTTATGTTCAGTACATGAATCTTCGTCCTAATAGAACGATGAATACAAAACATAAGAAAACAGTTATTACCATGGAGGAAAAATTAAAGGCGTTAAAGCATCTCGACGACGGGTCGTCATTAAAAATAATCGCCAGGGAGTATGGCGTAGGTGTGAGTACGGTTTCGGAGAGCCAAAAAAATCGTCAACAAATTGAAAAGTGAAACAGTGTTCTATCTTCACCTGCACCAAATCGGAAAACTATGAAAACAAGTGATCATGCTAAAGTGGATCAAGCGTTATATTTGTGGTTTACCCAACAACGCGCCTTGAGCATTCCATTATCTGGTCCGATTCTCCAAGAAAAGACAATTGACATTAGTGAAGACCTTCCTATAATTGAAGCAGCTAATAATTTTAGAGCAAGTGAAGGGTGGATTGCAAGATGGAAAGCTCGCCATGCAGTTAGACAACTTCGAGTTTGCGGTGAAAAATTATCAGCTGACACATTGGCTGCTGAAATTTAAAAAAAAAAGTTTCAGAAAATTATTGAAGAAAATGATTATAGTCCGGATTAGCTTTATAACTGCGATGGAACTGCGCTTTATTATAAAATGGTTCCTTGTAAAACTTTAGCAGGAAAAAATGAAACTTCAGCATTCGGCCATAAGAAAAGTAAGGATCGGGTGACCATTCTTGCTTGCGGTAACTATTCTGAACGTCATAAATTGCGGCTAATGTGTATTGGAAAGTCGGCAAAACCAAGGGCATTTAAACACCTAAGCCCTAATGTTATGCCACTGTATTACAAAGATCAAAAAAGCGCTTGGATGAATTCCGAGTTGTTTAAAAACTGGTTTTTTGAAGAGTATGTCCCAGCAGTGAAATTGTTTTTGAAAAAATGCGGACATCCGATTAAAGCATTGCTACTGATCGACAACGCACCGTCCCATCTGTCCAGCGAGGAGCTGAGATTTAACGACATTAAGGTACTATTTTTACCACCGAATATTACGTCGTTACTCCAACCAATGGATCAAGGCGTTTTGGAAAATTTAAACAGAAATTACCGGAAGTGTTTACTGCAATCCGTATTGGAAAAAGCGGATGAAGGCGGCGATTTAAGCGATTGCTTAAAAAAATAAGTCATAAAGATGTGGTGTATTGGATCGCAGATGCCTGGAATAAAGTAAAAGGCTCTACGATACAAAAGTCGTGGAATAAAATCATCGAACATGAAGGAAAGTGTGAGGAACTCGTCGATGAGGAAGAGGTTGTGGATTTATACGAACTTGCGACAAAAATAATAAGGCCTTGAAGAAGAAATTGATGCTTGAGTGCAACTAGAAAAAGGTGATCGTGGAGAATTATCAAATCTAGATCTTCTTGAACTAACAAGTGAGAATAACTACAATCAGAGTTCAAACGAGGACAATGATTCAGACAAAAATCAGGCCAAAACTATTTCGCATCATGAAGGAGTGGAGAGTTTACAGAAAACCTTACTATACATTGAGCAGCAACCAGAAGCTACTGCAACTGACGTTCTTAATTAAAAGATGGAAAGACATTGCAGCTAAAAAACTGTACCAATGTAGAACAAAACAATTAAAATTAGATTCATTTTTCAAAGAGAATAGTTAAATATACTTAAGTTGGTAGAAAATGTATATGTACAATTATTGTTAATAGAAAATTATGTAACTTTTTCCAATTTTTGTAACCTCAGCTTTAACCGAAATTTCGGTTATCCGAAACAGGTTCGGTGCCGTACATTTCGGATAATCGGGTGTCTACTGTACTTGGAATCTGTACCCCTGGCTAGCAGAACAATAGTCTGCCAGATGTATTACAAATTCGTTGTTGAAAAGTTTAAAGACACACAGTCGGATTGTTTGGCATTGTATACTGGAACTTGGACCGTTCGTAAAGAATATCGGTGCATCGCTTTGTTGGCATTTTCGCTACTTTGCCAAATGTTAATAAAATTAAAATTTTATTTTTATAATACGTTTTTAGTGTGTTGGGGTTTAAGTAACACACCAATTTTGACTAGAGTTTTATTTGATGAAGGAAAAGTATTTACACAATATAATAAACATGTGGCACAAATTAACATGTATGACTAGACCGGTTGAAAGATTCGGACCGACTTCCTGAAGCTCACTGAAAATTTGCTTTTATATTCCCGTTGGGGAGGTCGTCTTTTGTTTGCCAGCGTAGGTTCCAGGAAGGCCCGACGTGGGCGGTCCACTTACATATGTTATTTAACACAATGCAAGTGTCCGCGTTGGGCCGGATGTAGTTTGCGTCGATATAGGAATGAATCCTTCTTCGGTGGTCCGAGTACTTCGGTAATGCCACACGTTCATTCGAGCTGATAAATGAATATTTATCGACAAAATGTTCTGAATGTGCAAACGTAATATTCACGACTTTCCTCGAAACTGGAAAACAGCACATCGTGGAAATCAATTTTTAAATCGGTCTTGAGCTCGTAAAACGATCAAGTCCAAGAGAGTTGACCATCTTAATTTTCTGATTGTCGATTTATTAACACAATTTAAAAAAAAAATGTAGATGACGTCATATTTCGAAAACAATAGACGATCGTAAAATTATGAATATTAAAAAAGATGCAGATTTAAAAACTAAAGTTGACGGGTCCGAGGATTTTTTGTGAAAATTCTTTTAAAATGTTTTATCGAATTTATTCCTTACTTTACGAAAGCACTGTATAGGGATTATTCTTTAAAAAAGGTTTACCAAAATTCTCGGGGAACGAAATTTTCGGTAATAGAAAATATAATAGATTTATTGAACATCTGGTTTTTTCCCCAAATTCCGAATTTCTTGCAAATTTCTTACTTATGGGAATTTCTATTTTTAAAAGTACCTACTGCTGTGCAATAAACTTTGGACAAATTTTTTCAACAATAAGTACATACAATGTAACTATTCAATTACATATGATGAACAATTGTGTTTTTTTATTAATAACTGTGTGTATATCTAAATGAACAAATATTTTTTCAAACGTACTAAATCTTAATTTTTTGTTTCATTATATTCAATATCGATTGGTTTTTAAAGTGACTGCTAAAACTGTAAAATTATAGTTTTTGAAAACTTCAAAATATTTACTTACTTGAATTTTTCATATAATCACGTCACATTTACATACTAACAAACAAACAAAACAAAACAAAACAAACAAAATACCCACAAAGGAAGAATATCAAATAATTATTGTATGTAAAATTATACATGAATTCTATCTAGTAATTAAGTTTCTCTATAGTGGTGTTTTTTCTTGGCTTTTCGAACATCACTAAACGGGATTTCGACTGTATTTAAATTTTATAAATTTAAATTTATTAATTCACATCAGACATTTTAAGTAACACTCTAAAGTTTGTTTTTACGAAGCGTATTTTTCTCTGGCCAGTAATACTATTTTTAAGAATAGTTTAGATCTACAATTTATGGTAGGTAATAATCACCGACTTAGTGTACGTAAAGTCAAACCTTGAAGAATTAAAGATTCTAAGAACCGACATTACTCTAATAGACGTTGTAAATCTTCTTGACATCGTCACGAAATAAGGACTTGAGAACAAAATGTTTGATTGATTTTTTTCATTTAAATCAACGTACAGAATAGTTGAACGAAAAATAAGTGTCAAACAACGTAACTTTTTGTTCAATTTTTAACATGAACTAAAGCAAAAAATTCTGCTGTAACCGATGATTGAGAAAACTTGTAAATGCTATTTTGACATTTTAATTAATATACTTTAATCAGATCAATTTTTCAAAGTTAGATTTTACGAGAAAGATTATTATTAGATTATTAAATTCTACATAAGTTGATAATGCAAGGCTTTCTTCAAATTTAAGGCGAACAAAAATATGTTGCATTTGTTTTTCAATTATTCGCAGATCCCACGGGCGAGGAGCCTTAAGTCCTGGATCCGTAAAGAATTCAGCGTAGCTCATAAAAATAAATTGCTTTAGCGTACTCCTTAATACAAGCAACACCTTAAACTTTTTATAACCAAGGTATCACAATACAATAGGTCAATGTTTAACAATGAAACGGCTTTGAGTGCCTGCTGTGAAATATTATGTACTTTAAAACTGAAATAGGAGCAAACATTCAAAACGTGTTTTGTCACAGAGATGCCCATTTCGGCAAATCGCAAAACTAGACAGAGAGCGCACAGCGTATTCTTACCTAAAGGTTTATTTTCAAGGGCTGTTTTATACGGATTATTTTTTAATGATTTCATTCACCAATCGTTTAGCAGTATTTGGGCACACGTGTTTAATTCTGTCCAATCACAACATTATTATAGTGATTATTTTTTAGTGATTTCATTCACCAATCGTTTATCAGTATTTGGGCACACGTGTTTAATTCTGTCCAATCACAACATTATTATAGTGATTATTTTTTAGTGATTTCATTCACCAATCGTTTATCAGTATTTGGGCACACGTGTTTAATTCTGTCCAATCACAACATTATTATAGTGAGAATTTTCTACTGTACATTATTCCCGCGAGCATAATTTCTAGTATTTTGTTTACATATGTTACTTGACAGCACATTTTCTAGTTTTGACATCTGTCGCCAGTTTGATTTTAGTTTATAATGAATTAAACTGTATTTTTATGCTGTATTTTTTATTTAAACGTTAAAAAATAATCTTCCGAATACCACTCGAGAGTGCGAATTAATTAGAAAATAATTCTTCAGTTATTTTTTCAAACTTGTTGCCATTTGGGAACAAGTTTTCGAAAATCTGTCGAATTATTTTCAATTTATTCCCACTCTCTTGTGATATTACTTATGAACATATTTTTTTTGATCGAATGTATCGGTTTAGTTTGATTCTAGAGGTTCGAATGAATGCCATTGCGTGTTTAACTCAAAATCTTATTTTTTTGGACAAAACACGTTTCAGTCCGATGAGTCCAATAGTTAATTAACAATTAACGTTATGAAATAAAACGCTATCTTGGGAACAAAGAGGCGTAGATGAATTTTTCTGTTTTTGAAATTACCGTAAAAATATGCTCTATTTAATGTAAGAAGAGCGAATTCCCGAGCGGTTTTTGTCTGACTTCTGAGACAATTTGTTTATAACGCTTCTTTGCGTATCCTACTTTAGCGGTTGTTAAGAGCAACTTAATTTCAACTTATTGAATTTTTTTTTTTTCGATACGTTTCTTTGGATAAATTAGTACCTACATCTACGATATTAACTTAAAAAATTAACGTTTAGTAATTAAACAGGCAGCTAGTAAAAAAATTGCAAAATTACTTAACAAATTCCTTGGTCAACAATTTGACGGTCAATCGAATCAGCCTTTGGCACACATGTTGGTCACTGGATTGACCGTCTTTTTCATAAGTTTCATCAACATTCATCCATTTTTGCAATAATAATGTGTAATTTTCTAAAATTCGTTTTTTCACGTTCGACATTTATTTTACGGTTAACAAATTGGTTAAATATGAATTTAGGCATTCTAAATTGTAAGTAATTTAACTGCCTACAACATACAATAAGCAATTTTTCGATAGCTCGTTTAGATTTTTATAGGCAGTAGAAAATGTGAAAAAAGACGTAATTTTACCACTTATTTGCAATTTGTGAACTTAGCGGCACTTCTTTGGAGTTACTTTTTTATATTATCATTCTACATACCCTTCTTCGTCATCAAGCGCAAAAAAATTTCAGATAATAATTTTTTATGGTCAAACTCTAATTCGACTGGACTATTATTGGCAAGGTGGTATTTTGATTTTGAAATAAAAGATAGTGTATTCTAATACAAAGCATCCTTTATATTGAAATGGTTCTAAGTTTAAAATTTTACATTGCTCGAATGAAAATGTTTAAAAATATTTACCCCCTTAAGTGGGGTCCGAGCAGGTACGAACCATTGATGGAAGAATAGAACTAACTTTGTAGGTGTTCCAAATTCTTGCTATTCAATGTTAATAGATGTTATAAATTATCTCTCCGAAATTTTCTCGTAGTGCAAAATAATCCTGCGGCTACTGTGCAGTTATTAATTAGAATATTTACACCCGTTTTCAACAACGTTTTTAGAATTAAAGTAAAATTAAAATGGCTGGAGAAAAAAATCATTTTTCAAGCTCTAAGATATTTAACAGAAATCGCATTAACAATGCTTCATTATAATTTTTTTTAAAACTTTTATAATCAAAAAATTAAATTTCTAATCCGTCCGTTCGATTGCATATTAGTTTCTCTTTCAAATGATGTAACTTAAATGCAAATATCTTATTTAGATACTTTGTTATAGCCACAACACTTTACATTGAAAATCCCATAAGAACATTCGGTAAGAACTCCTCTTAAGGCCGCGCCGTCCAAAAAATTGTTGCCAAAGTCCATTTGCTTTAATTGCTTTAGCGTACGCCTAAATATAGGCAAGACCCAGACTTTTTTATAACCCAGACATCACCCTAAGTAGACTTTAACCCCTTACCGCCCCCTGTGACAAATATGGGTCACCATGAAAATGTTTTTTTTTCAAGTTATTGTGAAATTTTTGTTGTTAACACTATCTGTCCCGTATTTGCCACACTCAAATGTTTTATAAGATCATCATAAAAGGTATTACGTGGTCCTGACCGCAATATATGACATATTTGACGCCTAGTAATATTTTGAACTTTTTATAAAAAATTGCGATAAATATTTTTTTTAGTATTTTTTCAAGTGTTCAATAACGATAATTAATAACATATATTTAATTGAACGGTATAAAAAAAATCGGGCGGTAAGGGGTTAAGTGCAGTGGACAATGGTTTATGTGTAACAATGAAACTGTTTTCGAACGAATGCCCTCATATGATCCCTTCAAAGAAAAATTAATTCGTTTCCCGCCTACAATAGTATATTGTTCAATGAGTGAGAAAGTTGGTCATTTCCATGAGGATGAAATTTGCGACACGAGCCGAAGGCGAGTGGAGTAATTCATTCGAGTAGGAATGGCCATTTCTCACGAGTTTAACACTATACTTTTTCTAATCATATTAATTAATTAACTCATAATGAATACTGGTAATAATTATTGTAATTTATTTTTTTATATATCCTTTTAATTATTAACATTGTATACATTAACCGTACCATAGTTAATGATAGTAAATGGAGGCGATTTTACATCTACCCGAATATCCATGTTTAAGTTTCTGTTATTGGTTATGTAGTTTTCTGTTGTATTGTGCATGCTGCTGCTGGAAGCTTGGACTGCGTTGATAATTTTGTTGGCCGAGTCCATCTTGTTATTTATGGAAGTGTCTATATAACCTTCGGCTACTGATGTGGACTTCCATCCTCCGTGTCTTTTCAAAGCAGTTTCGCCAATTCATGAAAGTTTTATAACTTACTTCGTATTTCTTTCTAAATTTTAGTGGCAAAAGATTCATTGTTGCAAGTTTAGCAGTCTCTTGCACGTCTGGCGGGGTACAATTGTCATCCACAAGTTCCATCATTTCTTGGTACTTTGTAGACAGAGCAAACACAAATTCGATGACAGATGTCAAAATTAATTAATTTTCGAGAAAATAACAAACAATCGTATAATCGTCAAGGTAACGAAAAAAACTACCTGTGGAGAAAAGTCAACTGTCGTCGTTTCATTGGTCAGTACCCGTGGAGAAAGAGTTCAATAGTTGAAGACTGAACAGTTTTCTCAATGGAAAACGTATTAGAAATGTGCAAATTCTTAAATATGATTAGAAAAACTTATTTACTAACGAATTGTAACTTTCTGCAGAATTTGTGTCCACATCACATAATAAACTGTACGACAAAGTTGCAACTCTATTCAAATGTTTAGCAAATATAGCATATAAAGAACTGTTTAAAAATTCGTCAAAACTTACTCACTTTCTGCGTGGGATCTTTCCCAGGTAGCGAAATAACTTGTATTTGCAAAGATCGCAGCAGATGGTGAATTCGTTATGGCTCTTTCTTCAAAAAACGCCGTTGAAATTCCCGAACACTAACAATTGTTACTAATTTAAAAAGACAACGAGTAAAAGATTAACCCCTTAATGCACAGTGTTTTTTTTACAGAAAATTGCAGTTTTAGCTTATTATAAGTTATTACCACTACAGGCACAGCTTACTTTTTTAATTAATGTGTAATAAAAAAGACAAACATTTTTTTTGGAAAAAAATTATAATTTAAGCTTATTCGCATTCATTTGTTTAAAGGGGTCTTCACGAGCGATTTTAAAAATTAATATGACCTTAGAGTTGAATTTATATCCTATTAAGTTAATGTAGATAATAAATATTAAAATTGTACAAGACTAAAAAATAATTTATAGTAAAATAACTTTTTCAATAAAACAAGCTTTTATTAAAATGATCGCTTTGCTATTTGAAAACCAAACCGTCTTATTATTGTCGTTAATGTATCTTCCCTGCTGCCAAGATAATGACCTGCTGCGCAGTTGTATATCATTTTGACGTGGCTCGAAAATCGGCAAAAATTAGCTACTTCAATTTCGGTTCTTGATCTAAAGAACATTGAATAAATCAAAAACTATTGCGTTGTTTAAAACAGCTAGGGGTCAGCTCAAAAGAAAAAAGTCTAATCTACGAGTCCACAAAATTTTAATACAAAACTTTGATAACTGAAGGCAAAAAAGGGAAAGACGGAATTTGATGTTTTAATTAATAACTTGGTTAATTATGATTATTTAATTATGGCTTGGGGTCAGCTCAAAGTAGATTGGTATTTTCTGTAAGATGAAGATATAGCCGGTGGTTAAAATAACCACCGGGTATATATTATAAATTTTAAACAACAAATTAGTAATAAATCAAAAGAAAAACAAAAAGGCAACCTGGCTAAAATGAACATTTATACAGGGCGTGACAATTTTCCTGATGAAGCCCAACATATCTGTTCATATGATACTACAAGATTTATTAAACCTCTTAAAAGTTTAAAAGTGATATTTGTCGCCTACAACCTTCGCCGAAAATTAAACTTTTTGTGAAATTTTATTAAAATCAAGTAATCGCCAACTTTCATAATAAAAATTGCTAGATGAGACGTTCGTGACTTATCCTTTCGATATTATTCAATGACTCTTTATTTTTCATTGGCCTTCGACGAGATTATTCTTGCTGACGATTTGCCGTATTCCTCCCAATCGCGTTTAATCGGAGCTTCCATTCTACGCTTACCATATTTCGGCAATATAACTGACAAATTGAAAATAGTTGTTTAAGGTGGCTCGGCGCCACGAGACTAAATTCAATGGTTTTGTACGTTGTCCGTACAGTCGCATTTTCAAATTTGAAAAGAAGGTCGCTATCTTATACGACGAGTACACGCTAGCCAGACGACTTCCATTTAATTGCAGTTTGATATTATGTCAATTAAGCTTGTTATTAATTAAAATGTCAAAATTCACCTAATCTTACAACTTCCTGTACGGCTCCAATTTTCAACATTTTGCTTTAAAATTGTAATGGTCTTGTAGCTTACTCATTTATCGGCGGCCCTCACTATATCGTTTTTCTTCATATACTACCGTTTTTTAATTATTTCAATGTTTGTAAATTGATGTAAAAAAAAGTGCCGAGAAATGTTCAAGAAAAAGATCGCCTGAAGTCATCCGTCAGTTTAATTTACAACCGTACTTCAGAGTATTAATGGCATGCGGTGTGGCTTAACACAGCAAGAGAATTCTAATTTTGGTATATGAAACATTCAATGACAAAGCTGCACACATTTTCGGTATTTCTAACTACCTGTTTTCGACCTTTTATGTGGAAAAGAAATATCTTGGCGAAAAATGAAAGTTTATTTTAAACGTCAATATTCTCTCGTTTTTTATTTCGATAAACTTTAAAGGATAATAATAAATACATGTGAGGGTATAACTTAAGTTTTATTCAATCTAATGACAATATTTAAATAACGCTAATTACATCACAACAAATTTTCGTTTTTTTCTTTTCTTTTACTAATAACATGCAATTGAATCCGTTCGTTTCAAAAACAATTTAAGTCAACAAAACGAAATAGGCGAAAAAAACTAAATAAAATGAACCACTACGGTTGCTTTAACAGTAAACGTCGTAAGACCCTCCCTCGGCGCCTTTGATTGCATTTTCAAATTTTAAAAGAAGGTCGCTATCCGGGCGGTTTTCGCTTACTTACAGTTTGATATTATGTCAATTAAACTTGTTATTAATTAAAATGTCCAAATCTTCAACATTTTGATTATTTCAATGTATCGTATTGAAAACAATAATCAAACCTTTGGCAACATTTTACTTTATCGTATTTTTTCTCTTTAATTTTTTTTTAATTACAAAGAAAAATTAAAAAGTAGTTAACGGTTGCGTTTAAGCTATATTTCCCAATATTTAAGCAATTTTTATTTGACACAAACAAAACACAATGCACTGTGGAATTTGCAATTCCAGGAAACTTATGTACTACCTTACCGCCTGTAATAAAAACTAACCGAAAGAAACGAACCTAGCTTCTTTTCTTGTTACATTTATGGCTAGATAATGTTTCAACGATTTATTTTCTTCATTTAAAATGACTTGATTGTATGAACACCCACTTTTGGAACAATACATTGTTTCCAAATTTGAAATTTTGTTTTAAAAAAGCGGATTTACCTGAAATCATAGAAAACGGTTTTTGTTTTTAAAATTATTACTTACCAATTGTTTGTCAAAATTAGCAATGTCACTAAATAAAACTGTTTTCATAGCTAAGGTTACAGTTGTTTTTTTTTCAAAATTATTAGCTACTTACCAATGTTTCAAAGAGTCATTTTCAAAAGTGTTGAAATTTCAAGTCTCACTCTGGCTGTTACTGGGTAACAATGTTTAAGCAAACGAACGGTTTTTGTTTCCAAAATTATTAGTTACCGAGGCGACTGTGTCACAAACTGTTTGTCAAAATTGTCACTGTCAATGTTACTAAATAACATTTTTTTTTTCAAAACTATTAGCTCCCTATTAATGTTTCAAAGTGTTTTTTTTTTAATGTTGTGGAAATGTTAGAATTATAAACCTTACTCTGGCTGTTTTCGTAAGCAATAATTAGTAACCAGGGCAACAAATTTTTCGATTGTTTTTCAAAATAATCAAGTGACAATGTTTTTCAAAATGATTGGTTACCAATGTTTCAAATTCTTTTTGAAAATTGTCAGTTACCAAGCAACGGCATTTTCGCTTTTTGAAAACAATCAGTGTCACTCTGACAGTTGCCCGGTTATTAGCCAACGTGTAAAATCGATGATCGCATTAAACGCACCTCTAAATCTCAATTTCAAAAATCGAATAGAGTTTCCGATTATATTGACGCATCGAATGACGATAATTACCTACACACTAACGCATTTACAAACTTAATAGTCGACTGTCACATTCGGTCCTGTGCGTCACATGCACCGCCATCGGGCCCTCGATGCGATTTTGACGTTGCCCCGTTTTGACGACGCCGCTCCAACCGCGCGCCAGATTAACAATAATCACATATTTTCGGTACATTAATTTTTATCGGAGCGGGAAAATTGTTACCGTTAGTCAATTATGAAATAAAAAAATATCCTGCTCACATAAAACTTCAAGTACGTACAGTGAATGGAAGTGAAAAATGGTTTGTTATTAATTTGTATCAATTAAACGATATAGGATACACATTCGGAAATTGACGGGAAATATAAATACGACGCCCACATAATTCGAACATTTGCCTATCAGTACAGTGATTATTATCGTTATTATCATTATTATATTATATTATTATTATATAAATTGATTTGTACTGAGTCTTCCAAATGATGCAATAATCTTGTGCTCTAACAAAATATCTGTCGATACAGCAAGTGATTAGCAGCAAAAGTGATATTGGGGACGGAGAAAATAATTCTCTGAACGCAAATGTAACAGCCTAAATGCAAAGTGTTCATTCACTGGCAAGGTCACCCTACGATTTTAAAGACGAATTTTTGTAAGAATAAAAGAGGCGACCCAAACCAACGCCATCTTTATTTACAAGCCGTGAAGCCATGCTTGGCAACACCGCATTAATGCACAGAAGTAGGCCGGGTATCATTGCACGTCGGTTGCAATCGAAACTTATTAAAAAATAACTAACATGAAATGATCCATACTACATCATTATTCTGATAGTATTAAGAAATAAAACAAAAGTTAGTAAGGGCAGGAGATTTTATTTTGTGGTATTTGTTAAACATTAAATAACATTATTTACAAATAACATATTTTTAACGTTTATTCTTCTCTTTTGTTAGCGTAGCTAATTTCTTTTTTTTCTCTAAATTTTTAGTGCCATTTGTTTCTTTTGAATATTTTGTGTAGTTATTCAACAGAATATTTGCAAAAACAGAATACAATGTTTTAAACAATCTAGAAACATCGTTGCCACACAGACAATGTAATTCAAATTGTTGAAAAAAGTTATTGGAATTTAAGCTTAACTGTGTCAGTTGAATTAAAATGCCTTTTTGACAGGAAGATTGCAAAAATTTTGTTTCCCACACGCTATTAGCTACAATATATTCTAACAAAGCATACATATGAAAGAAAACACACTTAACATGGTAACTTGGTACACTTAAGCCACCTCGCTGTAAAAAGTCAAAATATTCGTTGCAAACATTACTACCGCGTCCTTCCTCAAATAAAAAAGCACAGGCAGTACATTCCAGTTTTTTGCAAACAGATCGTGCTCCATAGCCACAAACATATATGCAGCTTGATTCCTCGATTTCACATAATTCAAGATAATTTGAAGTTATAATGGGGCGAAATTGATCAATGTCAACATTATATAAATTTGATTCAGTACTTTCATTAGCAAAGTTGCTAAAGCATGCTTCTCTTTTATTGATCATTTTCAAAATATGTCTTATTCGTAATTTGTTTTCTGATTCAATTACTTGCCTAACTGATACATTATAGTTTGATCCAGATAGTCGTCTGTACATTCCAAACCTTTTCTCTAACTTGTCTGTTTGAAATTTCCCCAAGAGTACATACGAAACATTAAATTTTGTTAAAGCATCGTTAGCAATTTTACATAACACTTGAGATGCTCTTCTTATTGCTTCAAATGTGTCGGAGCTTAAGCCAGCTTTGTCCTTGAAAGACTGCCATGCTTCTATCCAAGACAAAAAACGTTTCAAAAACAATAACTTTTCATCCTCAATACTACAAACTGGTCCTGCCCATTCATTTCTTTTTATTTTTCCTACGATAGGGTTTTTAGAATTTACAATATCCCACCAGATGCGGAAAATTTGTAAAAAATTTGCAGTATCTGTACATTTTTCTTCCGTTTGTAAAGCAGCAATAGTTGACATATGAAAAACATTATCCACTAACAAAACGTTTTGTCTCTCTAAATTCGAGGGATACAAAGTTTTATAACTCAACTTATATGCTTTTTTAATTAACTTATTTTGCTCGTCCTTGAAAAATAGTCGCAAATGTTCGAAACATGCATACCGTTTTATTGTATAATTTTTAAAATCAGGATATATTAAAGTGTGAAAAGTATCTTTTTTGTTCAACCAGTTATTCCTAACATTTTTAAAAATGTGAACAGTGTCATACGATAGGTAAGTATTAATATCAGGGAAGCATGGATTTGGCATAGATTCGTTTGAAGAAATTAAAGTGAACATATTCTGATTTATTCTATTGTTATCAGTTAGTATCGCAACTATAGGAAAACCACATTTTTGAACAAATTCAATTACCTCATTAACGAGTATCTTTAACTGATCTCCTGTTGTGTTATTCACAGGAACTAGTCGAATAACTTCACTAAAATTACCAAAAACAGAAGAGATCATAAAAGTTTGAATAGTTTTTGCCAGATCCTTAGCATTATTTTCTGAACTGCCAACAATTCCATTGGCTTTAAAATCTAACTTAGATTTCACATAAATTTCATCAATTTGTAATATTGTATATTTTTCTCGAACAGTCAAGTTTTTGGAAATTTGTTTCAAATAGTGACTTGTATTTGAAAGATTTTTGTCTGGTTTTACATTAAATCTAGAAGATATTTGTTGTAAATATCGTTTACTAGGCAGCAGCAAATGATCTTGTAAGAGCATGTAACAAGACGATGAATATGAATAAGCCATAAATGCAAACAAAATAGTTGCTGGGGAATATTTTCGTCTTTTTAACAATATCATGTTTAACTGATCAATTAAAAGTTCCAATTGTTTTTTATGTTGATAGTCTTCCATTTCTTCAGCTTTTTCGTTACACGTAACTAAATTTTCATACGACTTTTGCAAGAAAAATTCAAAAGGTCGAGTCCTTAAATTGTGTTGACTTACGTTGGCATACCTAACTAATATATTTTCAAGTTGCGACCATCGAGATAATTTTAAATCACAAGGGAGAATCCAGTTCAAATCGTGAGCAGAAATTTCTTCTTTTCCAATAAAGAGTTTTAATGTTAAATCACTTTTCACAAGAACACTACATAAAATTTCGGCGGCACTTAACTCAGTTTCACTTTCAGAAGAACTATTAGAACACTCAATATTTAATAAATACAGCCAAACACCAAAGTTGCTCTTAATTTTAAAGTTCCACTTTGTTTCACTGTTTATACCTTTAGTTTTGTTTGAAAAGTGTCAAGAAAATTTGTAAAGTCATTTATAATATCAGATTTTACAAATTCTTCAATTTTTCCAGCTTCTTTTGATTGCAACGCTTTCCTTCTTACTTCAGGGTCTTTTCGTCTAACTACTGTTGAAGTTGAAGACAGATAAACTGGAAGATTTTGAAAAATTGTGGGTACAGCGTCTTCCTTTCATTTTGGGTGTGCTAATAGCAACGTAGTAACAGTTGACCCGTTTTTGTATATCTGATCTAATATAACATCATTTTCGTTAAAATGTTTTATACAAACAGATGAATACTTCGTAGGCTGCCAATTTTTCCTCGGGATAGCTCGAAGCCATTTCTTTTTCGTTTCTTCATCTTTTGGAAATGAAAACGTAGTAACTGCAGCTTGCCCCTTTACGGATACACTTTCGTAATTCGATTTGCAGCTTGGGACACAACATTTTCTAGTCATCTAAAAAGTTTTCATGTGAAAAGCATGAACCAAAGGTTAAATGTACTTACTTTCTATATTGTCGAATATCAAATTATTGAGTTAAATATTCTGATAAATACACACAGGTTTGGAAATACCACAACTATCTAACGTTAACTGCACTTTATAACAATATCAACAACAACTCAATGATGCAATGCTGAACTGAAGAACGCAAAATGTCCGCCTAGCAACACTGCTGCCAAATTTCTTAGTTCACGGCTTGTAAAATAAAGATGGCGTTGACCCAAACACGTCTCGGGCGTTGTAAATTCTGTAAATGTTGAGATATAAGTCGTTTCAAGAGAGTGATTTATAGCTACTTGACGGCGCTCTATTGTGCATAATTATTTATGACCAAGGTGGTACCGTGGTTGCCTATCATTTAGTAGAAGAACGATCTCGTAAAATTGTAGTATTGAAGTAAACAAGTTTCTGTGCCGAGAGCCGTTAAGTGTTTTAGATTTCATCGGTTAAGGTGCAACTTTCAAGTTTTTTTGAAGTTATAATAATATAAATAATATAAATTGCTTAGTGCAAGTAACTTTGCTTAAATTTTGATGTCAATCTTATTTAAAGTGATAAGGTAACAATATTCCATATATTTTTTGTTTTGAATTTTATGGTCACAGTACTGATTACTGTAATTTGTTTATTTATACAACAAGATAGTCTTAATAATTAACATACGAACTTGAAAATATCAAATAATGTCTGAAGAAGTATATGTTATGCATGGGCCAAAAAAAACAGATTATATACCTGAGGAAACTTTAGGTTCATATATATTCTCCAAACTAATTAATAATAAAACGCCTGATAATTCAATTGTAAGTTGTTTCAGATATATTTTATGAACACCATTTTAGATGTTACTTTCAGGTTAACATTTCCAATGGAGAAACCATATCTTACAACAGTTTTTTTTTACAAACTTTGAAATTGGCTGCAGCGTTGAAAAAATTCAACCTAAAACAGAACGATGTCATTTCAATTTGCAGTGAAAATAACTTGTACTTTTTCCAACCGGTTATAGCCGCTCTTTATTTGGGAATAATTTCAGCACAAATAAACTTCAGTTATACACCAAGTATGGCATTAATTATAATCGATTCTATATATTTAATTTTATTTACAGGAGAAATAATCCACGCGGTATCTATTGCAAAGCCGAAAATTATATTTTGCTCTTTACAATCGGTGCATCAAATTTTAATAGTTACCAAGGACGCACCTTATATTCAAAAAATTGTATTATTCGAATCCGATGAAGTCATCGCAGGAACACAATCACTCAACAACTTTATTAACGAATATTAAGAAGATAATATTACTAACGAAATTATTACAAAAGGTATCACTCTGGAGGAACAAGAAGTGGCCTTAATAATGTATTCCTCTGGTACTACAGGTCTGCCTAAAGGTGTAATGATTACTCACAAAAATTTGTACGCCATACTGAAATTTATTAAGTAATTTTTGCATATTCTTAGTTTCCAATAGGTAATTTCCGTTTTCAGTGACCCACAATTTCATTCTTCTTCAGTTAGTGACTATGTATTGGCGTTCCTGCCGTTTTGTCATGTATTTGGATTTATGCTGATGTTGAAGGACCTAACCCATTTGAAAAAAAATAATGCTTCTGCCAAAATTTGACGAACGACTTTATTTGGAAACAATTCAAAGTTACAACATTGATGTACTATATCTGCCTCCATCATTAACAGTACGTTTTGCAAAAGGTGGCTTAGTTAACCAGTTTGATCTGTCCCACGTTAGAAATGTAATATGTGCTTCAGCACCTTTGAATAAAGAAACTGAAAAACAGTTTCTGAAAAACTTAAACATAGAGATAATTCGTCAAGCATATGGAATGACTGAAACCACATGGGCGTATATGCTTGTACCACTGAATCAAAAACGACCCGGATCTGTTGGAAAGATAGGAATATCAAATATGTCCGTTAAAGTAGTAGATATCCATACAGGAAAATCACTTGGTTCTTATGAAAATGGGGAAATATGTGTAAAAGGAGTTTCTGTGACCAAAGGATACTTCAACAATAACGCAGCCACTGCAGCTTTGATTGATGAAGACGGTTGGTTGCATTCAGGTGATCTGGGATATTACGACGAAGATGAATTTTTTTATATCGTTGACCGAATCAAGGAATTAATTAAATATAAAGGTTTTCAAGTGCCTCCGGCTGAATTAGAAAAAAATTTAATGACTCATCCAAACATTTCCGATGCCGGAGTTGTAGGAATCCCGGATGAAATAGCAGGTGAATTACCGTTGGCTTTGGTTGTAAAATCGAACGAAAATTTTTTTGAAAAAGATGTGCAGGATTTCGTGAAAGGTAGGTATAACTTATTTTGCACTAATTCTTAAAGGGTTTGTGTATGAACTGTAACTAAAATTGTTGTTTTTGTTATAGAACAAGAACCTGAAAAACGTCTACGCGGAGGAGTGATATTTGTGAACAAATTGCCAAGGAATAGCGTTGGTAAACTCTTACGCCCGAGATTACGTGAGCTGGCAAAAGAAAATTTAAAAAATATCTCCAAGTGATGTTTTCCTTGATTATTAGTTAGTTGCAACAAAAAATCAAAGGTCACAATAAATAGAATTATCAATTTTATTATACAAAATGTATTAGACTTCCTACACCGTCTACAAATGTTTTAAACAGTTTTTTCTGTGTGGTCGAAAAATTTAAATACCAAAATTATCAATTCAGCATAAATTAATATCCTGGAACTGTTACAAGACATGCCTCCCAAATTAGTATCCATCTTTGGTAACAACCTTGATTAATTGCCAAAAGAAAATAATTTTAAATTAACAATAAATTCCTACATCTGAATCTTGTTTCCTCTGAAAGAGCTTTTTTGCAATGAAAAGAATAACATTTTTGTAATTCTATTAACCGAACTTTCAATCATCAAATACAAGAAGAGCGCCGCAATAAACGAGACCACAATATCGCCCAAACTGACATTGATCTCAAAAACGATCGTTAAAAAACAGTTTTAAGTTAATTTCTCCTTACCAAACTGAACATAGACAAGCGAATCGGATTGGCAATTGCCCCGATGTCGCGCCGTTGAAACACCGTATGCATTAAATAAGCGCCGTAAACCAATCTGCTCAAAGGGAAGAAACCTGGCCAAGAGAGGAAATTTCGTAAAATTTTACAACGACCGTAACTGGCAGCAAAAACAATTCCGGCTGTTCCAACGGCCCACAATAGATGGTGCAGACAAGTGAATGTTCCCGTTTCCAGGGCATTATATTTATAATAAGAATCATAAAAGACAGTTCCCACTATAATCGGCGCCAATAAAAGAAATGTGGAAGCAACTATCATACAGTGAGAGGTAATCTGGAAATTTGGGCGTTATTTCAATGATTAAGGGCCCGATTTCAAGTTGCGACGGTGCAAATCGGTTACCGGGTCACTTCCTAATTTCAAGTTAAATTAACCGGCACATTTAACTTGGTAATAATAAATAATAATTAAGGTAATAATAACTTCATCCGTATAAATATTGTTAATACAACAACTGTATTAATAAATTGATTTTACGTTTGTAATTCTTGATAAAAAATTGAAATCGATAAATAAATATAAGTATTTATCTGATTAACGCCCAAACTATAATATTAATTATTTATTCAGGCTGTGGACAGGAGTAACGTTTCGCTGCTATTTTATTGCAGCTTCTTCAAGGGCGGTTGAATCTTAAATTTTAACAAAAATATTAGCAAATTTTTAATTAAAGAAATTAAAGAAGTAATGTTTATGTATTTAATTTAAACTTTGTTAATATTTTTGTGAAAGTTTAGGAATGAACTGCCCTTGAATAGCAGCGAAACGTTGGAATAATCCATAGTTTTATTACAATATTTTACAATAATTTAATGCAGTTAGTTCTCGTCTTGAACAATCAATCTGGCTGCCGATAAAAACAATATAAAATATGTTCTACTTCCGTCAGTGGTTAGCTTTAATTTATTTCTATTAATTGTATATTTGCGAGAATTAATTTTTAGATTTTCCATGCCTGTTTAAAACATCACTCTACTTTAAAAGTTTTTAATCAATTCTGGCGGCTAACATTGCATTTTGTTTACTCATTTCAGAAGCATAAAATATAATTTTATCTGCTTCTTGGTTTTAGTCATAACAAATTTGTTTGTAGCACGTGTTTTGGTTAATAAACAGCAACAAAATTTGCATCTATTATGTACTTATTTTTTTTTCTAAATTTATAGTCACTTCGACTTATTGCTAAAAAATCTTATAATCGTAAGTAATTAAAATTGTATTGTAGTTACTATTTTCTCCGAGTGCAAATGAATGATTCTAAGTACCTATAATAAATTACAAATATGTATTACTGAAAACTTTTTATAATAACTATTCGAAATATTGTTTCTTTATAGAAGTTACTAGAAGGATACATTTTGAACATGGTCGCAATAAAATTTGAAAAAACGCTTCATTAATAAAGTAAATATTATTAATATCAAAGAATCTCATACATAACATAATAAGATTAGATACGCTGTTTTGTACTCCCACAATAAATTCCGGTTTTCCAGTATTTTTTTGGTCTATTTAAAAAATGTAACGGTTAGATTTAACGGTTATTTTTATTACCGAAACGTGCTGATTTTGCAACTGTTAACTAAGGGATGGGTTCTTAACAAAAATTTGAGTCGTACAATGAGAGCAAAATCTCAAAAAATAATTCTGTTACGATATTTTTCCTTTGTATCCTATTTCCTAGCGGGGTGCGATGAGTGTAAATTATTTTATTGCCGACAATTTTTGGGCAACGGGCCGCAGCCTTTTAGTTTTAGTTTAGTTTAGATAACGTTACAAGTGGTTCAGTGTGGCACGATGATGATCTAATTCAATGCAATTAGTCGATGAACGAAATGACCAGTTGTTAGAAACGCTACTACAAATTGAGAGTTTATTTCCATCCGAACGAAAAGTAAGTTTGCGGGTATCTGGAACGCCGTAATTTATTTATCATAGGACATGCATTTTTCTCGCCAACGATTAATAAAAATTACTTATATTCTGTAAAAAGTATTGCGTTCTGCTGAATCTTCTCGGAAAATTAGAAAAGGAATAAAAAATAAATGTGAACAGTGGAGTTTCAAAATTATTTTTTATTTATCACCTAATTTTTTTACACAACACCGTTTTCGTTAATCATTTGCGAGAAAAACGCATGTCCACTGAATAATGAATCATGGCAGAAACACATGCACTGTAGTTGTCACAAACAAAAATTATATTCATAAATGTTAATTCTAGCAAATTTATTACGTTCCCCGTAAATTTGATGGCAATCCGAAGGGAAAATTATACGACAAACTTCGAAATATTAAGCATCAAATGGTAAATAAAGGACTTATAAATAGGAAGGAACGTACGAAACTCGTTGCTTCTGTAACAAATCATAGTAACGAAGAAGGTAAAGAAATAATTTTGATTATCTATTATACTTTTAGTGTTGTATCTATCTTATCACAAATCATCCATTTTAGCGGATGGAAGAATGTAACAAAACAAAAGCGTGGCTCAAATACACGGATGCGAGCGTTTTCTGGGAAGAAATCTGCGTAAAATGGAGAGACACCACAAATTATCGTCTAAAGGAATATAAAAATAAAAGTATTGATCAACTTATAGACGAGTGGTCATTATTGCAACATTCAAAGTGTTCAATTTTGGTAAATTCTTGTGATATCTGTAGAACAATGTAACTATTTTGTTAATGTTTTTTAGATTGATGTAAATTTCGCCCAATTATTCCCATGGAAAGAAAATAAACCAAAGTGCAGGATTTGTAGGAAAAGCAACAAAAAAAATTGGAAACCAAGCATTAACTCAACGTCCTAACACTTATTCAACAATAAATACTTAGAAAAAAGGATAGATCAAGTGACTGTTATAATTAGCAACTAAATGTATTAAAACTGTATTGGACTGTGTAGTTTTTTGTGATAAGTTTATTTTTATAGTAAGATAATAGATACACATTTCAATTTACTTTTGGTCTGCAGAAAAAACCTATTATCGTTTTAAAGTGAACTTTAGTATGTAATTATACAATAATTTCTCAAATATTTTTTTATTGCGTTTTACAGTGAACTTTAGCAGTTATACAATTATTTCTAATATCATGTTTTATTGAACTTATTATTATTAAATATAATGAGCTACTCAACAAAAGAATGTGATGTGACGTTGTCAAATTTTACTTTTAGTGCTGTATTTGCCTACTTTTAATAAAAGCACGTATGTTAAATAACTTCATATTTTAAAACTCCTTTAATTCAAGCATTCCATTCTAAAATTCGTAAAAATAATAAAAGTTCTTAAAATTAGAACGACGCATTCTTGAATTTGTCAAGAAGAATCAAAATTCTTGAAATTAAGAATGACCCATTCTTAAAATTGATAAATAGAATCAACATTCTTGATATTGAGAATTGCCCATTCTTAAATTTGGCAAGTAGAATAAACATTCTCAAAATCAAGAATTACCCATTCTTAAATTCGGCAAGTCGAATAAACATTCTTAAAATCAAGAATGATCCATTCTTAAATTTGACAAGAAGAATGAACATTCTTAAAACCCAAGAATGACCAATTCTTGGGCCAAAATTAAGAACGCGCAAGTTTAAATTTAAACCCGAATTTTCTTGCCTACGAGAATGTTTTTTTCTGAGTGTATGGTATAGCACAGTGGCGTATAGAAGTACCGCATAAGCATAAGCGGGTGTTAATCTGCACATTGTTTTAAATAAAATTGTTAATTGAAATTGATTGGCCTACCTTATGTATCTTAACGCAAAAATTAATCCTGAATTAATATGCTCCTTGTCGAATTGAACCAGAAGCCTGTAAGACAACAAAATTCCGCCCAAGACAAAAAAGTCTCTACGAACAGATCTCCGCGACTAAAATATGTGGATTTCCACGAACGGTTTATCTGAAAATTAAATTTTGTTCAGGAAACTGGTCATTTGATATTTACCTCTTCGAAATAATCGCTGTTTATGAATCTGGATGCCGCCAAAAAAATTAGTCTGTGATCGGTTATAATCGTGCATATTGCAAACACTTTCACGTCGTGCAGAACGTCCAAAGGTGAATTTGGTTTGTCGTCGTACGTTAAATTGTGGAGACTCCTTTTTAGGAAAAATGACAGTAGAAGAGAGTTAAAATCGTCGCCTTCGTTTGTACAAGCGTCGTAAGCTGTTGATAAGACGACGAGAAAGACCAATGTTGCGAAAACGACACTAAAATAAAATTGTATTCGAAGGTAGAAGCCAATAAATTAAACGAAAACCTGTGGTATTAGTCCTCGAAGGTTAATCAAATTTTTTGCGTCGCCGAAATTTATATTTATTTATTTATTTAACATAAATACTACCTGGAAACCGACAGCGCGATTATATCAAAGACAGTAAGTAGATGAATTCTGCATAACTTCCAACTTGAGAATCATAATTTTTAATTTGTTATAAACAATTTTGCAAAATGGAAACTAATGAAGCAATTTTAATGATGTCAATAGACGAGTTGTAGAGAATAAAATTGCGAAAAGAATGAGAGGTCGAATGGCCCGATTGGATAATTAGAACCGGAGAAAATCCGGAAGACCAGGAAAATTTAGTGTTTTCTTACAAAATTCACTACCCCGACATTTTTTAATTTTAAAACTGAAACTTTGCCCAAAGGTAGCTATTTATATGTACTTTATGTGTGCAAGACTCCGACTCAGACGGACTAACAGTTTTTGTACAATCACCATTTCAACTTTTTTTGCGATATTTTCGCGAAGGGCTGGATGCTTCTGTGATTATCCGATTTAAATTTTAAAAACAGAATTGGAAACTAAACGTGCACAGCAATAAAACGTTCATTTTCGATTTTCGATAAAGTGAGCGAAATAACTGAAAAACGGTCGTGAAAAGAAGTAAAAACGGTCGAGCACGTGAGGGAAGACCAACCGTTGAGGGGAAGCGCAGCCCGGTTCTATTCCTATATAATGCGCTTCCGCTCAGCGGCCGGTCATCCCCCACTACTCGACCACTTTCGTGTGCTCGACCGTTTTTACTCATATTCACGACCGTTTTTCAGCTATTTCGCTGCATTTAATGGAAAAACCAAAATAGACGTTTTGTTGCTGTACACGTTTTGTTTCCAATTCTGTTTTTAAAATTTAAATCGTACAATCATAGGAGCATCCAGCCCTCCGCGAAAATATCGCAAGAAAAAATTGAAATGGTGATTGTGCAAAAACTGATAGTCCAACACGGTCGAAGTTTTGCGCACACAAAGTACATATAATTAGCTACCTTTGTGCAAAGTTTCAGTTTTCAAAATTAAAAAATGGCGAAATTGTGAATTTTGTAAGAAAACACTGAATGTATGAATGTATGAATCACAGAAGCATCCAGCCCTTCGCGAAAATATCGCAAAAAAAGTTGAAATGGTGATTGTACAAAAACTGTTAGTCCGTCTGAGTCGGAGTCTTGCACACATAAAGTACATATAAATAGCTACCTTTGGGCAAAGTTTCAGTTTTAAAATTAAAAAATGTCGGGGTAGTGAATTTTGTAAGAAAACACTAAATTTTCCTGGTCTTCCGGATTTTCTCCGGTTCTAATTATCCGATCGGGCCATTCGACCTCTCATTCTCTTCGTAAATTAATTCTTTACAATTCGTCTATGAACATCAGTAAGATTAGTTCATTAGTTTCCATTTTACAAGCACGGAACTAAAAAAAAACGCGATTTTTTGTTGAAAATTGTTTATAACAAATTAAAAATTATGATTCTCGAGTTGGAAATGATGCAGAATTCATCTACTAACTCTCCTTGATGTAATCGCACAATTCGGGTAGTATTTATGTTATAAAGAATTAAAAATTATGATTCTCGAGTTGGAAATGATGCAGAATTCATCTACTAACTCTCCTTGACGTAATCGCACAATTCGGGTAGTATTTATGTTATAAAGATATGCTTTATTGCTTGGCCTATTAAATCAAAGCTTTACGAAAATATGACGTCATTGATGGAAAAAGTGTACCTACCAGAAACCAATGTCGGCCCAATCGAAATTTTTTCTACCTCCTCCACTTTGACACAATTTTTTCGCGACTGTTACGTTCGATAAACTGTTGTTTAAGTAATTTGCCAAATCATTTCGAGTGCAACAAGCCGGTATGCTCATACCCACTTTTCTGGAAGATAAGTTGTTACAATTTCGACCGTCCTCGGTAATTGAACTTACGTGCAATTTGATCAACACCGATTCGGACGGTGGGTGATACAACGAAAATTGATCTTTTATATTTGTTGGGACGGGAACTTTGGCGGTGACCGTTGCAAGGCAAAATTGCGTTTCGAACGGGGCTTCAGTTTTCATGCACTGGTCGTAATCTCCCAGGTGGACCACATTGCCTTGGAGAACCCCGGTGGTGGATTTTGCAGAAGCGTCCCACACTTACGATCGAGTTACATGAAGTGAATAACGTGAAAGAAGGCACTTACTTTGTTGGGCCCATAGCGTTGAGTTGTCCAAATTGTCGAAAAAAAATTATTTTCCCTTGTACACAATGTATTTGCGGAGCTGACAATACCCAACGGTAAATTTGGAAAAATAAATTTATCATCATTAATGGATCCACTAATTAAATTAAATAAATTTACCAAAAACGCAAAATACATCGTTATCATATTTTCGTTTATTATTCTTTATAAATTATGTGCAACCGTAACATCAGCGAATGTAGCACTAAATTGACTCAAGCAGACTGAATTTCTTAAGATTGGCGAATACTTGAATTTCGGCTTAGGTACATTAGACAAAGTAAGCTAATAAAAATAGTAATAATTATGTGTTTAGATTCCAAATTAAAAAAATAACCTTCAAAGCGCGGCCAAAACGAACTTGTAGAGCAAGGTTTAATTTGAAAAAACGATAAAAGGGAAATTTGGCCGGAAGGCAAAGTTAGAGATTTGGATTTCTGAAACGAAATATTTCAAACGAATCCTTGCAGTCTGCAGAATTAAATACGCCTTAGAAATGTAGATAACTCTACGAAAGCGTAGTTAGGACATGCAAAAAAATTTAAAAAAGAATTGAAATTTCACCTTTTTTAAAAACTTGAAATTTCCTCTTTTTTAAAAAAGTTGAAATTTCAAGTTTTTTAAAAAAGGTAAAATTTCAAGTTTTTTCAAAAGGTGAAATTTCAAGAAAAATGTTGAAATTTCAAGTTTTTTTTAAATTTCAAGTTTTTTTGAAATATTTTGTATGTCCTAACTACGCTTTCGTATAATTCCACAAAACAAGATAAGATTTAAATAACGAGGATGGGAGAGAAGCAAGTTGAGAATCAAGTTGCACATTCTGAAATAAAGAACTAAACAACGAAATTTTCCCTAAGATTTTTTTACTTTGTGGCTTCAAATAAAAATATTTTGGAATTTTTTTTTTCATTCATCCAAGGCGCATATTTCAACTGATGTAACATGTAAATTGCATACTTTTCCCTCATTGTTTAATAGGCATTATGTCCCGGGCGGAAAAACTTGTAACACCCTGTATATATAGGCTTAAACTGATTGTGATTATTTCAATTTCAGAAAAATGTTTAATAATAAATTAATAAATTTGTTAAAGTCAAGGCGTGTTTATTGACGTTGAACTTGGTAGAACGGGAATCAAACAGGTGCTTTTATAAACAAACTAGTTTTCTCCCATTGAATGATTAATAATAATGGTAATTGAATGAAAATTTGTTTCAATCAAAATGTTCATGTTTTGTAATTAAATGATTGTACGTCAGAACAGTGCGAGGACACAGTCAACTGATACATTGTAACCGAATTCTGGTGTTCTCTTCTAATTGGAGTTGATGAATGTAGTAATTATTCCCAATTAATAAAAAAGATACTCCTTGAAAAGGTCCTAAAGTGGCCAGATTTTTATTACTACATTTTATTTCGGATATGTAAATTTAAGTTGTAAAATAGTTAGTTACCTTGACTAACTACTACAAATACAAACTCATGAATAGAATGTTGACTTTTATCATAAATTGCCAAATAAAAAAACTTGTTTGGTTAATTCTGTTTTAATGTTGTAATTGAATTATACATATTTGCTAATTTATTTTTAATTATTGACTGGTGTAACGCGACACCCCTTATGGGACGACCCTGGGTTAGCAGACTACGACGTCACGGATTAAAACATCCCTCGTCTTAAGTGTTTAAGTGTTTCTGACCGACGTCCCAGGGTCATAAAAAGTGATTACGGTGACAAAAGACAGTTGGTTTCGGTCCATCAGTAGGTGAAGGACTGTTTTACGTATTTTATTTTCCCTTTGTATTGTTTTGTGTTGTTCTGTGTTATTTAAAATTGTTCAATTCCTGTTTACTTCTTTTATTTTTTCGTGTGTTGATTGTTTTAATAAAAAACAACGGTGGAGGACGAACCCCTGGTGCAATTGCATTTTTAATTACACCCCCTTCAAGAGTTACCCAAGCGCTACACTGGTAGTTTTGGATACAAGGATTTTCGCTTCTGTAATTGTAATTCCGAAGTTGAATTATATCTAATAGATGAATAAAAAAGCAATTTGTAAGTCCAGATCGCAAAAAAAAATATGTAGCAATTTCGTGACTTGCCAATAATTTGTCCCAATTTTTTTGCTATTTGGGTTCAACTTTCCTAATAAAATTATAGGTCTTGAGTTTTGGGTGATCATACCACGGTTGCAAAATTGAGGCTCTGCGTTTGAAATCATCCTCAACTTTCACCTTTACTGATACATTGTTTTAAAAACACAACCACATTAATTGATAAATAGTAATTAATACAAATTGTAATTAACAAATATTCTTCACTAATGAATGCAAAACAAATAAAATTTTATTACATTATTAATTGAAATTATTTGTTGCTTCCATTTAGACAACAAAATTGTTAACCTTAGTTTTCCGATTGGCTAATTTCGAATTTCTGAAAAAAATGCTAAATTATATTGGAGATTGTTTTATCAATAATTATTCTCATTTACGGCGATTATTCAATTTTTTGTTATTTACAATGTCGTAGTTTATTCCTCATTATTTTATCGAGAGATGTTTTTGGTAATTCCTTTACAAAGAAAACTCCACCGCGCAAGCACTTTTGAGGCGCAACTAGACCTGAAATAGCTTTTTAATCTGTAAATTATTTAATGGTAAACGTTAACCTGTATTGTATGTTTGGATTTCTTCTTCGGTAACTTTGACATTTAATTGTGTAATTACAAACGCTGCAGACAATTCCCCTGCCACTTCGTCAGGAATCCCTGTAGCACCAGCCTCCTTTATTTTTGGATGGCTCAATAAAAGTTCTTCCAATTCGGTCGGTGATACTTGATAACTGTTATATTTGATGATATTCTTTAACCGATCAATGATAAAGAAAAATCTATCTTCATTATAATATCCGATGTCGCCAGTGTGCAACCATCCTTCATCATCGATGGTGTTAGAGGTGGCTATTTCGTTACAGTAATAACCTTTTGTTACCATTGCGCCCTTAAAACACAACTAGCCGTTCTGGCCAGGCCCAAGCGTTCCACCGGTCGCAAGATTAATAACTTTCGAAAACTTTACCAACAGATCCAAAACAGACATCCAACAAAAGCATCAATGCAATTGCTTTCGTCGTTTCTGTTAAACCGAAACCTTGACGAATAATCGACACTCCTGTCCTAAAACGATTTATTATTTAAAGTCGTAACTAATTGCGGTCTCACTTTTCTTGAAGTTTGTCTTGAGCTTCTTTCGTGAGGGTTGAACTGCCACAAGTGATTTCTTTTAAGCGGGCTACACACCTTCCGATATATCGCTACGGTCTGCCTCTCCGGTGCGCCTGTGCAGGTATACCGGAACGTGTGGATGATAAAACGGCGACGGAGAGCAAATAGATACTTTCATTCGATAAATAAAACCGTACAAGCATATCCGACCGTGTATAGGCAAACAATCCGGTCGTCTCAATTTTTTTTAATTTGCCGCAGAGACAAGGTTGCACGTTTCGGAAACTGAAAAATATCCTTTCTTCAACATTTTATGAAGGGTCAAAGCCACTTTCTATTTAAATTGTTTGTGTATTTTAACAACACTTTTCGTTTTTTCCAGTCACAATAAATGAACCCTTCACAGAAATTGAAAGCCGCTTTCTCGAGTTCCCTCTAAAATAGTTGTTTATCATTAACAATTGACATTGTGTCATTGAGATTTAGTTTTTTCAAAAGTCACCCTGCAATAAAATAACCCTTAAAAAACACGACATGATGAATTATCTTTAATTCTTTCCTTTTAACATTTTATGAGGCACCGACGTCACTTTCTCCAGTAACCCCCAAATTGCTCGTTTATCAATTGTCACCGAAATTTCGTTATTTCAAAGACGACATTTTTACAATACAGGCAAAAAATCCTGAATAGGTCTCGACAACGCAAATCTGTAAAGTTAAATAATCTACATAAACAATCGCTCCCGTACCTTCACTGCATTGAATTTATTGATTAAATTATAATAACTAGTTGTATGTATTAAAAATACGACACGCAGCTGAAGTGCTTTTATTGTTAAATTTGTACGATTGAATATAATGTAATTAATAAAATACTATCAAAATTTGAATGGTATTTGATTAAATTATTTTACGAATGAAGAACTAACAATAAGAAAAATTAAAATATGTACCTATGTAAATAAGTTCTTGGCTAAATAGTAAGTAATTGAACTGTTTTGACCAACACGAAGTTATATCAGAATTATCGGTATAATACCGTGTTCATTTTTGAAATAGCACAATGTTAGTAGAATAAAATAATCACTGAGATTTCACTTTTCTGAAAGTGGTATTCAATGGCCTTTGAAAAAAATCGAATGGGGGTTAACTGTTTAAATTGCTAGGGTAGTTTCCGCATTGTAGTATCCGGCTTCTTAATTAGTGGAGTAACTAATGATAGGAGGTGTAGGTACGTTTCTTCGTCGATTCGCATGTAATTGTGCCAATCGTTCAGCGCAAATCTTAATCGCTGCATCAAATTTACATGCGAATACCGCTCTCTATCTTTTAACCAATTTTTACACCACTGTTTACGTTTTACTTTGCGTGTAGGGCGATTTTTCATAGACAATAATAATGATACTACCGCTAAAGCATCGTGTGTTGACGCCATCGCTTTTACACAGAACTGACAAAAAAACCGTAATCGTGTGGATGCGCTTCTGTATCCGGTAGACCGTATTCGACAGCTTAAGATGCTTGGATCTTTTCAGCCGGCTAACCATTGTCGCAATGTGATTTAAATGGAAAACGGCATCATTGGTTTTAGCCACATTTTTAAGATTTGAAGAATAGGTCGCTATTGCATTTTATAAGAGTGATCGGTCCGCACAGATCTATCAGGTTCTTTTCTTGATGGTGTCCCGATTAAGATAGTTATTAATTAAAATGTAAAAAAATTTTGAAACTTGAACCCCTCATAAAGCCTCCAAATATTTAAAATTTTGGTTTCAAATTTATATGAGCTTATTGCTGACACTTAAACGCATACTTTTTATCCGCATCACTTTTCTTCAAATATTATAGTTTCTTCATAATTTAATTAAAATCGTTTGAGCTTGTTGTGCAGAAAGCCCATTTCTTCATAGCTCGAGGGTAAAGTGTCAACAAGATATATTGCGCTAACAAAAGCACTTATTGACTGCTATAAAGTTTACTTTAAACGAGTGGAATCGTAAATTATTTCTTCGCAAGGTATTTACTTTTGAGATCTTTTGCAAATGATTTTAGTTTCGATAATTTACTTATTGTGTCACGAATTTATTAACAACATAAAAATCTTATTTTACCGAAGATAGTAATTGAAATAAAATATGAGTTTATATAAATAATTACTAATAATGCACGTCAATGACTAAATGACTTGATATTCCATAATAATAGAAAGGGTTAGAATAAAAAGGGTACAAGTAAAATTTACATTTTTTGAATATATTGGAGTTTGAAGTTATGTAACTATAAAACAGTCCAGACTTTTTTTAATAAAATCTCATTTTATATTAGTTAATTAACCCGTGTACCAACTTAATTTTTTTTGAAAATTTTGAAATTTTTTCATAAATTTGTTTTAAACATATTTACTTGAGCCTAAAAATGTAAAAAGAAATTTTTTTGTTTTTAAACTTTTGAGTTATGACCCGTCATATAAATAGGACACTGGTACCTTGCGGTATCAAATAGGTGTATAGCTTACTAAACTGGGATATACGTATAAATATCAAAAAGAAATAATATTTATTTGTAAATAATATGAAATAAATAATAGCAAACTAATATTAAACAATAAAAACAATAAAAAATATAAACATTTATAAAATTAATAACAAATAGCTGCGTGGTATTTATATCAAAATGAAAACGTGAAAAGCAATCAAAATAATATGAAATAGGTAATGTTAAATTAATATTAAACAATAATAACAATATTAAATACTTACAAAAGTTACATTACGTTACATTTTATACAGTACGTAAACTGTTTTTTTTTACTATCGATAAATAACCTACATTTTCTGCTGTCCGTTAAGGGGTTAATCTTTCACTCGTGTTTTAATTTAGTAATTATTAAAGTAGCAGTAAATAAATTCCTTTTTAATAACAAAAGATTCTAAAACCAAGTGTTCACGGATGTCAACAGTATTTTTACGAAGACGAAATAAAATTTTATGAAGTTCTCCATTGTAAAATTCCAGACAAGGAATTTTAGCTAACAAAGAACGGTAGCTCCTAAACAAAATATGCAAACATATACCTAAAGTTTGAAAAATATCGAGATCTCTGTCCAACTTTTAGAATTTTGCTCGCGCTGGACTCGGAGAATATCGTAGCGATGGGCCAAAACATATTTTTGCAGTAGTTGTTTCTGTGACAGTACCTACATACAGGGTGAGTTAAGTTTTACCGCCCCGGCCATAATACCTATTAAAGATTGAGGGGAAAATATGCAATTTACATGTTACATCAGTTGAAGTTTACACTATCGATTAGTGCTACAAGTTTTCCAAATCATTTTTATTTGAAGCCAAAAAAGTAAAACAAATAGTTTCGGGTAAAATTTCCATGTTTGGTTTTTTATTTCAAAATTTGTCAAATTATTCGTAGCATTGTTAATTGCAATTTGTTGCGTTAAAAAATTATTACTTTTTGAGTTAAATCAAATTTAACCTAAAGCACGAAAAATACTTTTATTTATGACTTTGCAACAATGGATAATACGGTCTACCACGTAACAATACCTGATGATCGACCCATAAAACTGAAGGGAACGGCGTTTTAGTTGTTGCCAGACCCGTATTCTGGAATTTGTGTGAAAAATAAAATAAGTTTTTAATAGGTAAATATTAAGTTTATTTTATAAAATATGCTCAAAGTGATGCCGCATTACCCATAAATTAAAAGCATTTCAAGCTTCTCCTCGACTGAGTATTGAAATGGCATGATTATACCTGAACTAAACACAAATGTTCACTATTCCAAAAAACAAAGTTTTAATTTTCACTTTTTACCAACGATGTTTAAGTGTTGGAAGATTTGTTGCGAATGTGAATGTTTCTTTTTTCACAAAGTGACCTAGGGTTGTGACCAGGGTTTTTAAACTTTGGGTAAATTAAGCAATTTATTTTATGGGAAGGTTCAATAACCGATAGGTATATTGACTTTGCAGACGGCAAAATTAAAACACAAAATTGTAGACAGATATACTAACGAAAATTAGAAGCTGGTAAGCGATTTTCTTATCAAGTTTAAAATCTAATATTGCAAAAATTATTTTTTATTATGATTATAATTACCGTGTAGCTGTTAGTTACGATGTGAATTTTTAAAGAAATAGCGAAGACCCTTATTCCGGTCCTGTAAAATGTAACGTTGCACTTTTTAACTTAACTTTATGACTGTCATAAATAATCAGCCAAGTACCCAAAACCAATACCATTTTTAGGTGAATTGGTCAGCTTATGTCATAAATCATTTAAAAAAAATCCCTCTAATACAGAAATGGCTTTATTTAATGAACCCAAATTAGTAAAATTATTTCAATTACACTAAATTTTGTGAAAATATCTTACTGTTCGTACATAAAAAAAACTAATAAATTGAGCAATTAGTAATTGAAAGAAAGCCAAAATTTTAACTGATTAAAAAAAAAAGATTTTTTCTTGGTTTCTATGTACCTTAATAATATAAAATTACTCATGCAATTTATTAGAATTGACAAATTATTTTAAAGACCTATTTTGCCACGGGCGGTAAAATTTAACTCACCCTGTATAATTATTGTAATATTTAGCTTTCAAAATAATTTTCGTTCAACTGATATGTATTTCGGTCTCTGCTGGTGAAAAATTCTTTGTCATTTGTATCTGTTAGAAACCAGATCTTTTGTAAATAATTGTGTGCGTGCGTACGTGTGATCATGCTCTCATGCGTGCGTGCTTACATGCATATAGAAAATTATGGCATTATGCATATGACAATTGAAGAGGCAGATGAATGAAGGGGTTATGTTACAAAATCATTTTAATCAGATAAAGAATTTTTTAAGTAAACGTAATTTCAAACTTTGGTTTGTTTGATTAAAAAAAATGGTTTATGTAATGTTTTTAAGAATTGAGAGCTATTGGCCTTACTTACTTGGATATTTTCAGAAAATCTCACTTAACCCCTTCATATATCTGCCCCTTTAATTATTCAAGAACCAAAAAACGACTTACTAAATTCTTCAAATAAATTTTATGATGATTCTAGAAATAGTGATTTAATGCAATGCAATGAATTGAGTTCAATAATAAAAAAAATATCCTCTGTTTAAAGTTATCAACAATTGAAGGGCTTGTAGCAACAACATATCTGTATTGACACATTTAATCCGAAAACTTATCAAAAAATACTTCATTACATTTTTTAAAAACTCTCATAAAAGGTTAAAATAAGCTGTTGAGTTTTTACTGTCTGCGGTAAATTTAAAAAATACAGATAGTTTCTTGTTGCTGCAAGTTCTTCAATATTAGTTTTACTCGTAAATATCCTTTTGAAGAATATTTCGTATTGGTTGGTTCCTCGCAACCCTGGAATCGACAATTTCAGGAAGCAATACTTTCATGTAAAATTTATCAAAAATATTTACCATATTTTCTTTTCAAAAATTATCGTTTTGTTGTATAACTTCACAGGCAATATTTTTTTTTGGTATATATTACAAAATAACATATATCTCTTTGCGTAATATGCAACTGACTTTGCACTTGATACATGTAATCGTGGTTATGGTTCAATTTAATTTTAATTTGATTAATTTTTTTTCAATTCTTTCTTCTACCGTAAAATCTTTCGCGGAAAAGGGGCATTTGACTTCGATTATCGCGTTATTTCCGATAAGGCCGTCCGGAGAGGCTGCTGGTTCACCATTTTCGACGACTGGGACTTGATCGTGAATCTGAATTTTGCTATTTCGTAAATGCGTCGCTCTGGTCGTGGCTATAGACTTCGTATTAATGATGATCATAGTGTGGGACCACGTCTCTCACTTCCTCTAAGCAAATGTCCAGTGGTCAATAAAGACATTTTATTAACACGTTTTTGATAGCAAAATTTTCTTCCTGCTACTGACAGGGTTGTACAGTTAAACTTTCTATTTTCAAATAATAGTCCTAAATAGTCGGTATACAGATATTGAAAACTTCACTACTTATTTGAATTCAAATTCATATTAATTTTTGAATTTCCACTGACAATTTAGGACTCCTATTTGAAACCTGACTGCGGGTGTTAATGAATGGACGTGTGTTAAGTTCCATGTAAGGAAAGTGAAGTTTTCCTAAAAGTAATTTTAATTGCAACGATGATAAAAATATCGTGCCGCAAGTAACTGCCGGCCCTCCGGAACATCTAGAAATCTAGCCAGATGACTTCTCCACTACGTAATAAACGTGGATGAGCTGCGATGCTTTCTTCACATGGTCCTGGGACAGCGTCAACGTAGATAAGTTGTTCTGTACTGATTCCTATTATGTATTTGTGATGCACTGTTGTGAATTATTGGCCTTCAGCCGTGTGGGTACCCTTTTCGCTTATTTTCAAATTTATAAAGTAATTACTATTCTTTAAAGTAATTTTTATGAACCAATAACTAGTCAATACATTTTGTTATCTCGAATGTGATATTTTCTTGTTTTGTAACCTGCAACGACGAGAGAGAGTTCTGTTTTTGTTCCTCTCGTGGTACATCGACCACCGAAAAGCAGTGGCGCCCTAACAACTTCCGGAGCAGAAAAAGAGAACGCTTCTCAGGTAACCTCGAGAGCTATTTTCAATCCACCCCTTCGCCGACTTTGAGTTTAGACAGGCAGATATAACTACGTGGCCGTAAACCCGTAGCAGACTTCCAAACATACAAACATAACCTCAAAAGTCAGGAGTGCAGGTATGTGCGAGAATCAAATTTTTATTGTAACAAATTATGACTACATTTCTAGAGAAAAGCAATAACAAATATTGTGACTAAAGACACCACAAACTGGAGGATTTGTACTTTTGGCGCTGCAATTAAAAATATGCCAGCAGAATATTTTCTGAAATCGTTGACATTCGTTGTATATTTTTTTCGCAAACATGGCGTGACTTTGCGGGTAGCAAATTACCAATTGTATTTTCTGCCAAAACTCGTATTTCTGGGGGCGTACATTCTAAAGTTCATTTTCAGAATTTATTGAAATAATGACATTTCAAATTAATTTCCCTCCATAGTCGCCTTTAAAGTATTTGCCAAATGCCACGAAATTCCCTAGATTTTGAAATTTCATGTTTTTGCTTAAAAAATGTAGTAAAGTAGAAAAAGTAGTGCATGATACCTCGTTTATAAGGCATTTTGTCGCACTTACTTACTAAACCCGTGCGTGCGACAAAATGCTTCTTGTTAAACTCATATGCTCATATCGATACCTTTTTTCCAAAGTATCGTAAGTGACATTTAGAGCGAAATTGAGATTTTGCATTATATCGTAAATATCGGACTAAATGCTTGTTCTGGCAGAGTAATATACCCATCAGTTTATTCTTTATGGTGATAAGAACACAATAAACCTATCGTAAGTTCCAAGATAGTCACATGCAATGACCTTGTGGACAAGAAAGTTGTCTCCTGCAAAATTTGACAGATGTGGCTTACGATACTTTGGTAAAAACGTATCGATATACTAATTTTTTATTCTGATGTTTCAGAGTGTCAGAAGAATGAACCATTACTTAGGCATAATAGGGTGAGTTATTATAAAAATGTGTGTTCGGGCTTGTTTGATGGGTGTGCCACTCTCGGGAATCTCTTGTTCTGCTTCGATATCGGCAGCAAATTTGCAGCATTTAATTTTGTTGCTCATCCTGTTTGCTCCAATCAGGTTCGCGGTGGACTTGCCCTATCGTCCCGTTAGCCAAAAACCACAAAAAGTTCATTAAAAAAAGATTACCCTGTGCAAGTTAATAATCACATCTTTTGTGACCATTATAGTAATTTGTGTGATCATTTTGTGGGTAGAACTTGAGTTTATGGTCTACGCACCGATTTCGCCAATTTTTTTTTTTATGCATAAAACACACCGTAACAACACTCATTCCGCAAAAAAGTTAGTGCGGAAACGAGTACTTTCCACAAAAAAAAATGTTTATATTGAGCCATGTAGTGAGGTTATTTTGATTGACAACTACGTCAATGGTTTCTACTATAACGACCAGCGTTCATGATTTCACTCAATCAAGATGGCCTCTCAGGACGCTCAGGTAAGCTCCAGAACGTGTCTTGCCAAATATTTTAATCATTGCAAAAATATCGATGTCATGCGATGTTTAAATGTTTTGGTAATATTTTCACCGTTTTAGATCATGGGTCGGCAACCAGCGACCCGGAGAGGCGTCTTTCCATTCCTCGCCACAAAGGACCCGGAAGGATGCTCGCCACTTACAGTGGGTATTTCCACGCTCACCCCTAAGCCGGTTGGGACCATCCGGATCATGTAAGAGCTCGGGAACACCACGATGGCTGATTCGTTCCACGTCGTCGAGGACCTGGCGGAGGAAATCATCCTCGGACATTCCTCGCTTCGAGACCGCGATGCCGTGATAGACCTGACTCGTGACTGTGTGCATTTTGGAACAGCACACAGACAAACGTGTTTCTTTCAACCCACATCCCCTGGGCGCAAGGACGTTTTAACCCGTGTGAATATCCCCAACAGTTTTCCGCCCGCGCTCAAAGACGCATTACAAAACACTCTCGAAGTGCACGCGCGCATATTCTCGGATAGTGCCGTTTTAAAAGTGACTCGTTCCGCGGAGCACGTAATTTCGCTCACAGACGAAACACCAGTGCACCAGGCCCCTTACCGCTACAGTGACGCCAAGAAGCAGATCATCCTCGACCAGGTCCAGGAGATGCTAGCAACTGGAGTGATCGAACCATCAACTTCAGCCTATTGCTCACCAGTCGTCCTGATCGGGAAGAAGGATGGCACTCCCCGCTTCTGCGTGGACTATCGTCGCTTAAACGCCGTCACTGTCAACGAAGCTGCACCGCTTCCCATCATCCAAGAGACGCTCCGAGATTTATATGGCTTCTCAGGACGCTCAGGTAAGCTCCAGAACGTGTCTTGCCAAATATTTTAATTTTTGCAAAAAGGGTTAGGTTAGGTTTGATTGGGGTCTATTGTTTTTGCAATAATTAAAATATTTGGCAAAATACATTCTGGAACTTATTCAAAAAGGGTTAGGTTAGGTTTGTTTGGGGTCTATTTTTTTTGCAATAATTAAAATATTTGGCAAAATACATTCTGGAACTTATTGCAAAAAGGGTTAGGTTAGGTTTGTTTGGGGTCTATTTTTTTGCAATAATTAAAATATTTGGCAAAATACATTCTGGAACTTATCTGAACGTTCTGGGCACCCATCTTGATTGAGTGAAATCATGAACGCTGGTCGGTAAAGTAGAAACCATTGACGTAGTTGACAATCAAAATAACCTCACTACATGGCTCAATATAAACATTTATTTTTGTGGAAAGTACTCGTTTCCGCACTAAATTTTTTGCGGAATGAGTGTTGTTACGGTGTGTTTTATGTATAAAAAAAAAAATTGGCGAAATCGGTACGTAGACCATAAACTCGAATTTTTCCCCATTGGCTCTTGCGTCATGCAAAGCAACGCAATAGCTACAGCCTCTGATGGTCCTGTAACAGTTCAGATGGAACCCCTCACGGTTGAGGAAGATTTCAGCTCGCACCTTTCCATCCAATATGCCAAGCATTGCATCGTTCGCCAAGTCGGCATAGCAGTTGATTGTCCGGCCAATCAATTCTGTTCCCGTGTCACGAGCACGTCAATCCCTCTTCTAATCTGCTATCGTAATCTAGTGGTTGCAAAACTTATGCAAGATTGTAATAGAATTAATGTAAACCTTGATTTTCCAACACATTCCATGTTGCAAATTAATACTGACGTTCTCACCACTGATGTTTGGCTTTTCATTCAAAATTTCTTCGTCACAAAGCACTGCATTTGTATCAGGATTGATCCCAAGGTCCCAAGTGTTTTGCGCAAGCTCTCATATTTACGTAGATTTTCCAACCTTCACCAAATTAAGACTTAATTAACATACTACAAGAGATGAATGAATTAAAAGAACAAGATGATGTTCATAATGAACTCATTGTAAAGACTTTGGCAATCATGAATATGATTTATTGACTATCATGGAAAAATGTGACCTTAATGGAGAAACTATATCTTATGTATGAAGGGTAATCGAAAAAATGCAGCCTGTTACAGACGTCTTTACCACGAGAAGAAAAGACAAGTAACATTCCGTTCACAGCGCCTCATTTGCGCGACAGCAACATCAGTCAGCAAGAGAATGATTTAAAATGCAATGACACAATGTTTAAAGAAAGAAAGTTGAGCATGATCCAAGTTCTGGCGACAGTAGATTTTGAAATTGAGATCGTGTTTTGATTGGCTAACCAACTGTCACCGACGACACGACAGAGTTCTGTGAAAGCCTCTTTACAGCTTAGACACTTATTTCTTTATAACTTCCGATAGTTTTTTAACTATAACAATCATATTAGAAATTATTTTAGATTTAGATTAAATGTTTTGTTAATTTTTGATCATTTTAAATTTAGTTAAAGTTAGACTGCGTTCACTGTATATTAGTTACTCTTTATATTGCTTACATCGACTCTTGTTTATAAGAATATGGCGAGATCACCTACCAACGTTTCACTCAACTGGCACAATTTGTCATTGATTTTTATATACATTAATAACAGATTTTTTGTCATTTATTATGTCCATTGTTTAGAAGTAAAATTATTCCAGCTATGCAGTGAGATAATTTTTCAAGTCTACGTATTATTTAATTTTGGATTTATTTGGAAATTTGATTGAAAAATACATTAATAGTAAATAAATCAATTCAGAGAAAAATAACTAGGTCAAAATCAAATATTTAAACGAACAACAAAATTTGTAACCGATTTTTTCCAGACTAAATTTTATTCTATTTGTGCCATTGTGCTTTTATATAGAACAATAGCAACATAATTTACCACCTAAACTTTTTCATTGTTAAAGCTTGGAAAGAGATACTTATCTAAATAATTTATTAATCAATAACATTCATGTCGGCGACTGACTGAACCAGTCAATGTAATAACTAACATGTGAAAATGTAACACAAATGGCTTTTGTTGATGTGTTTTGTTTTTGGTATTCCGTAAGATTTGGTTCCCTTTTCGTGGGTATTGTAACATTGGTGCGTTTTATTTATTGCTTCTGAACCGATTTCTAAAATAATTTTATGATGTAGGTGCAATCGTGTGTGTGGTTGTTACTTTTTATTTTAAGTTTGGACAATGAAGAAGCGTTTTCCACACTTTTAAGTGATTTGGTTCGAAACGTAAATTTTTTCGAAAATTTCTTTCAAGCGATTGCTGGCGGTAGGCGTTACAATTTAAGAAACCACTTTTATAATCTATCTTTGTAGATCCGTCAAGTTGTTTAATTGTTCAAACGATTCTATTCACGTCGTTATCTTTAGCTTGCATTTTATTGGTAATCGGATCTTTTCAGGTACTATTTCAAAAGAATTGTTTTAGTTTTCTATCTTTATTGTTTTTATTTTAGTGCAAACATTGGCTTTTATATCCATTTATTTTGATGGATTTGTATTATGTGGTATTTTTATCGATAATCCATTTTCTATCAATGTTGAATTTAAAAAATGAGGACATTGGAATTGGCCTATTAATCATATACAGCAGTGTTGGTGGATTCATTTTATGTAAGTGTTGATGATGATTTAACTAAAGATTTTGAGTTGTCCCTGGATTATCCACGCAGCCTTGAAATAGAATTACATTGAGTGTTTCGTGATAAATAATAAACGAGAACGAATGATTCAACTCAAGAGTAGGCAATTGGATCGAGCGCAGTCCTGAAAAATATTAATTAAATTTAAATCGTTTTATTAGTTACTACTTAATACTTCCTCCTCGACTGATTGCTCTCACTCCCTTCTCGTCTAGCTCGATAATTGTCTTTTGATAAAATTCATTTACGCGGCGAGGTTTGGTTTCGTTTCTTACCATCCCTGATAAATTTGGATGGCGAAATATATCGGAAACGCTGACCTGAAATATTTTCTGTATTCAATTCAATCAAATGTTTCAAAATAAAATATGAATTCAAAAGAAGATTTGTTTTTATTATTAAATTTTAATTACTTTCTCAATTTCCAAAATTTTTGGTATTCTGCATGGCTTTACAAATAAGTATTCACACGTTTTCTAATGACATTTATTGTTATTCGTTAGATTCCCTTTAATGAGACGCCATTTGTCAGTTGTAGTAATCACAAAAGTTTTTTTGTTTGAATTGAATAATAAAAGATTATTTTGTATTGTTGAATGACTATGACGTTTTGAAAAATAATAACCATTAAAGAGGAAGTAGAAATTCTACACCAACTCATACTGCCCCAATACATTAGTTAACGATCTTCTGGACAATACATAAACCGATAGACTTGCATTAAATTCTGTGACCTGTGTTAATAAGCAACTACGTTGTGAACTTTATGTTTAAAAAAAAAGAATTAAGATTATAAACATTGATTTTCTTACCGCTTTCAATGCGTGACTTAAATACAGATCCTTTTCAAAGGTAAATCTAGGAAATTTCAGTTCTATTGTTACTGGTTTCAATTCCGATAGCGCCTTAGTAAAAACGTTCTCTTCGTTTGACAACAAACTTTCTAGTAAATACAAATCTTCAACGTCATTCGGAAAAAATACAATAATTTTGAAAGTCGAATTTTCAAAAGGCAATTCCAAGATTTTTGCGTCCAATTCGTGACAATCGGTGTAGTTTACGGTTACTGAACGTAAATGCATCATGTCACAATACACTCTTTCTCTCAACTGGGTAGTAAAACCACTTCCGATTACGGTGAGTTGTTCGTCAAAGCTATGCAGCCACTTAAGGTTAAAGTAGGATATACTTATAGGTGCTAAATCCTTAACAGCATTCACTGCTAAATCGACGTCGATTTCGGAGTCACTTAACTGAGACTGAAACCAGGTCTTCATCGTTTCAGTCGCTCTAACTAAATCTGACGTATCCACTGTTATCACTTTAGTTTGAAAATAACGCCAGATTTGCTTGCGAAAATTGTTGCTAATAGCAATCCTTTTGTTAACCAGAAGTGTGTTAAGTTGGTAATAGCTAGAATTTTTTCTTTTTTGGATATAGTGTTTTAAAAACTTCCCGAAAGGTCTCATCTGAATTTTTTTATGGCCGCCCAAAAGTATGTTCGTCAAAACATTTTGCGTGTAACCTCTTGTACCCATGTAAATAGTTGACAACGATGCGATTAAAGATATTGGTGAAAATACGAAATTTGATTGTTCCCTAAATATTAACACATTATAAATTGATTGTGTGAAATTGTTCATTGTTTGCGAAATCACGTAACCATTATCATCCGATTCACATTGCACCGATGCAACAAGTTTAAAAACCAAAATTAAAACTATTTCTGTGTTTAGCATTGTTCGTTCACGTTTGTATAATAAATGTGTGTGACTATTAATTAAAATGTTTTAATTGATCGTAACTTATTGTTTCAGTGTATTTAATTTATATGTGGGTTTGCGTCATAAGTTTCGTTCAGATTGTAAATGAATTGAAAACGAATTTGAAGCAACGTAAACTGATTGCTGGGAAACGACAAGCAGAAAGAGAGAAATTATGGATGCAACGTTTTCAAAACGCTTACGTTAAGTACTAACACTTTATCTAGACGGAGTACAGTAGAAAACAAATTGAATGTTCAACGTTAGTTCTTCTTTATACTTTTGACCCGACCAACCAACCAACTGCAAGAGGGGAAATACTTGGCAATTAACTGAAGAGAAAAAATATTTTAAGATTAATGTTCCTAGATAAGTAAAATTACTATAAGCAGTTATTTTAGACATCTGCTATAGTTATATCAGAGGGACAGTTAGAAGAGCATAAAAAATATGATTTTTTATTTGATGTTGATTGTAATGAGTGCTTAATTACATAACCTATACAATTTTGATAGAATTACTTAAATGTTACAGAATATTGAACGTAAAGGTTTCCTTATTGGAGTGTCTTTCGAACTCGTTATATTGCTTCCTTCGATAGAAGCTGTTTGTGTAATATTTTCTAATTTTGGAACGTCATTGCTAATATAACCTTAAACTGACAGATGTAAAACGCAAATATCAAAAACAAATATTCTTTTTACAGTCTTCTATCTGTCTCTCTCATTTAAAAACCAACTATAGGGTAATAATACGTTATTGCTGAATTAGATGTCGTTGTTAGTTAAAGTTATTTCAGAAAACTATATGATTAGAGAAGGGATTCGACTTTTTGTCGCCACAAACACTATGCAAAATAAAATGATACCCAAACAAATTAGTGGTAAGTGCAGTTGCTTAACAGCTTTGTATTGTAACGTAGGTAATGTGTGAACAAATTTTAATTTTGCATAATACATTGGTTAGTAAATAAATTTTAACGTATCTAGTTATTTTAAATATATTGTAATAATAACTAAGACTAATCATAAGTAAAAATCAATATGTAGTAGATACTACCTATACCTTCTTCTCGTTTACCGTTTAATTGCAGCGGTGTGTGTAGTCAGTGATAGTTACACTGCATAACTTGGCTTTACGTGGTTTGCCGAATTGGTGCAGTTAGGGTAAGGTGGGACAGATTTAGACATGGGGCACATTTGGACTTTTTAAATTTACCGCCTTTTTAACGTGTAAAAAATCTGTTTTCCGCATATGATCCTTTTAGTAAGCCAACATGTTGGTACAGATTTGGTGTCGAAAAGTTTATTTTTAAGAATTTTGTGATCAATTGAAAATTTTGATACCTCAAAGTAAGTTTTTAGCTATATACATATTAATTAACTACGCACGTTAAAGAGGTATGTTTAAAGGGAACGAAATTAGCCGCGACGCTTTCAAGGCTAATGCCGAACATCGGAGGTCCGAAAGCTGGCAAACGCAAAGTACTGTCCTCGGTGGTCCGTGATTTTGTACGGCGCCCCTGCCTGGATAAAGGCCCTAAAATTCGAGCGTTATAAAAACATGCTCGATAGGGTCAACAGGAGGTTAGCCATTAGAATAACATCCGCATATAGAACAATATCCACGAAGGCAGTGCAGGTGCTTGCCAGAATGCCTCCTTTGTCGATGAAAGCGAACGTAAGATCGGAAATTTATTTAAGAGGCAAAGATCATACCTCTTTGGCAAAGGAATCCTTAATGATAGCTTGGCAAGAACAATGGGACGATTATTTAGGTTGGGCAAAAATTTTCGTTAAAGATATTAGAAAATGGTTCAATTGTAAGTGGGTAGAAATGGATTATTTTTTAACACAATCCATGTCCGGACACGGAACTTTCGGAAAATATCTCAATTGGATAAAAAAGGCGGATGTCGATACTTGCTGGTTTTGCGAGCAGGTAGACACGCCAGAACATACTTTATTCATTTGTGACGAATGGGAAAGCATCCGAAGAGATGCTAGGATTAAAATGGGTTGTAATTTAGACCAGAATAATATTTCTGAGTTATTATTGGATTCCGAGGAATCTTAGAAAAAAGTAACCAACATGATGCGGGACATTATGCGTGGAAAACAGCAAGAGGAATTTCGTAGGGGGAACTCGTCAGAGATGATGTGATATCAGATTCTGACGAAGATTGAAGGTTAAAGGTTGTGTGATTGAGAGAATGAATGTATATGAAGTATTTTGAATAATTTTTTCTTTTTTCTTTTTTCGATCCGTTTGAAATTTTTTAGAAACGTCAAAATTTACCAATCGAAGATTTTTGTAATTTTTTGCTCGTGAAGCGTTTATAGTAATTATTAGGAGCAAATAAGTTTCATTTAATTTTGTAAAGTCGCGAGACGGATTCCATCAGTTTATTTGTAAAGTTACGGCGAAAAATGTAAAAATTTTAGAAACATCAAAAATTATTCAATATACTACTTTGATTTTAATAGTAAAAATTCTAAGCCTCCTGGGTTTTAAATTTTTAATTATTTATTTATTTCTTTTAATTATTTTTGAATCATATTTAACCAATCTTATTGAGTCATTTAGGTTGTAACGAACTTCACAATTAAAGATGCAAGTTCATGTGAAGCCTTGACAGCCAGAGGGTCCATTACCAAGGGAAGTCAAGGAATGTCTTCTTCACAATTCAATCTAAGATGATCAAAGAGGGAGAGAGTGATAGAGAGTGTGAATGATAGGTAAAAGGGAAAGAAAACGAAAGGTGAAAAAGTGTGAGTGAAAGCTTACCAAAAGATGTGATCTAATGATAAGATGTAAATGGAATTAAACAGAGTCACTCACCTCGAAGCAATACTTGATGTAATGTTAATGTGGTTCCCGGGGTGAGGAAGAAGTTAAGGGGAGGAAGTTCGAAAGATTTACCTCCTCTAAAAAAAAAAAAAAAAACTATATAAAGGGTTTTCCAATAAGAGGTGTTATTTTGAATAGCCCGTTATTTCGGTAGATGTCACTTTTGGAGCTGTAATTTTTTGACATTTGACAAGTAGAAACTACGCCATTAATAAAAATGGAACGATACACGCTTCAACAACGCATTGAAATTATTAAAATTCACTATAAAAATGGTGAAAATTTGGCAGAGACGGTTCGTAAAACTGGAACATTTTTGGGTCGTCGTGAAGCACCTTGTCGGACCGCAATACAGAAATTGGTGGAAAAATTCGAGCTGTTGGGACAAGTTAGTGATGTGAAGAATAAAACCCGTGCACGTCGCTCAAGAACAGCCGAGAATATTGCTGCTGTAGCCGAAAGTGTTGAAGAAAACCCAGGTTTGTCCATTCCTCGTCGTTCTTTGGAATTAGACATTCCAAAAACGTCATTACACCGTATTTTGCATAAAGATTTGGGTCTTAAGGCTTATAAAGTTCAGTTAACACAAGAACTCAAGCCGGCCGATCATCAACAACGTCGTATCTTTGCCGATTGGGTCCTTGAAATGCATGAAAATGATCCGGAATTCCATCGAAAAATCATCTTGAGTGATGAGGCCCATTTCCACCTGGATGGCTTCGTCAACAAGCAAAATTGTCGCATCTGGGGCTCAGAAAACCCAAGAGTTATTGTTGAAAAGCCTCTCTATCCTCAACGTGTGACTGTTTGGTGCGGTTTATGGTCCGGCGGGGTCATTGGACCTTACTTTTTCGAAAATGAGGCTGGAGCACCAGTTACGGTTAATGGATTGCGTTATCGAGAGATGATTAATGATTTTTTATGGCCGGAATTGGATGGTATTGATCTGGACAACGTTTATTTTCAACAAGACGGCGCTACGTGCCACACAAGCAACGAAACCATTGATCTTTTACGGGAAAAGTTTCCGGACCGTGTTATCTCTCGAAGAGGTGATCACAATTGGCCACCGAGATCTTGTGACTTAACACCTTGCGACTTCTTCCTTTGGGGCTACGTGAAAGAGAAGGTCTACGCCAACAGCCCAGCGTCGATTCAAGACCTGAAAGATGGAATTCGTGAGGCTATCAAGGACATAGGGCAGCCACTTTGCGATTTGGTTATGAAAAATTTCATGAAAAGGATATGGTCCTGTAGGCGTGGTCGTGGTTGTCATTTGGCTGATGTTATTTTCCATTATTAACGGCATACCTTCCTCTTTATAATGAAATAAACATCCGATCATTTATCTCAAAAAATTAGCTTTTTCCTTTGAATATCAAAATAACACCTCTTATTGGAAAACCCTTTACATATAAGGTTTCTAAACATTATAGAAACATTCTCGGCAGTTTCAATTTTTCTAGGGTGAAAGCATGTTCCCTCTTAAAAACATAACCTCTTTTGTTTGCCGTAAATTCTTTTAGGGAGTTTTCATATCACGTGTTTTGTAAAAAAAGTGCAGATGGGGTACATTTAGACAAATTGAGTGGGGCACATTTGAACGTGTCGAAATCTGCCTCCTACTGTCCAAAACTGCCCCCATGTGTTCTGATTGCAATTCATTTTTAAATTTGTTTATAATTTTCATTAAAATTGTGACGGTACTTAAGAGGTTATATAGTTTTGCTTTTCTTTTTAAAATGGTTAGGAACTACAACCGAAAAGCGGCTAGGCATCTAATCGATAAGGACTTCTTAAAAGAGACGTCCACGAAGTACTTCAAAATAAAATGAAAATTAGACAGGCCGCTGCTTTATTTAATTTATACAAATCAACGGTTTTCTTCCATGTAAGTAAAGCTAAAAGAACCGGTGGAATTGAGTCCGGTTTTGATAAATCTATGCATCTCGCCAAATTTTTACTGCTAATGAAGAACAACTTGTTAAATATATGCATCAAGCATCTGCCATGAACTTTGGCTTGATATACCAACATGCTAGGTCGCTGGCATTTCAGTATGCAAAATTATTAAATAAAAACATGCCACTCACTTGGCAGGACTAGAATGGATACGCTCGTTTATGAAAACACATTCTACATTCTCATACAGGAAACCTGAAAATTTAAGCATTGGTCGAATCTCGGGGTTTCAACAGAAAAAAATGTTGAAACTTTTTTCAATAATTAGGAAAATATAAATTTGAGTCTAATAGTATTTTAAATGCGAACGAAACGGGCATCTCAACGGTTCTCCAAGCTCCAAAAGTAATTTGCGAAAAGGGCAAAAAACAAATAGGTTAATGTGTCTCAGCTGAGAGAGGAAATTTGGTTTCATTTTGCGGTTTGATTACTGCTACTGGTGCCACAATTCCACCTGCATATATTTTCCCTAGAATTAGAATGAAAGATCACTTTCTGAATGGAGCAGTTACGGGTGCTATAGGTTTTGCGTCAAAAAATGGATGGACGACGGCAGAAATATTTGTGCACATTTTAGAACATATCCAAAAATACACACACAGTTCACCTAACAATCAACTTCTCTTACTTCTACACAATCACCAAACACATATTTGTAATTGTAATGTTATCATTTCCGCCGCACTGTACTCATAAAATGCAACCCATTGATGTCGGAGTTTACAAATCATTCAAAAGCCGTTTACAACATACTTTCAGCGATTTCATATTGTCTAATCCAGGCAAATCCATAACCATTTACGATATTGCCAGACTAAGTTGTGAACCGTATCTTTAGTCATTCACTCCCAGTAATATAATTAGTGGTTTTACAAAACTAGGAATTTGGCCAGTAAATCAACAAGCTTTCAATGATGATGACTTTGGAGTGTTAGAATATGAAGATGCAAATTATAATAATCTGCAGAAGGCAACGCTTAATTCATCAACTTGTTGTTCAGCTTCTAAGCCCAAAATAAAAATAATCGACAAGTAATTCTTAATTCACCTATAAATGATAGGGTGTCGTTAATCCCCGAATACGAGTACATGGCTGACATTGTACATTTACTTATTGAAAAAGTATTCAGGAGAATATAAAATAAATTAACCAACAATTGTAGTAGATTGCTTACTCCAGAAACTGTAAGGCCTTTTCCAAAGCTACAACGTAGGGAAACCAACAGCAAACCTAGGAACAAGAGCAAATCTTGCATTTACACTAGTACTCCAGAAAAGAGAGAAATCGAATTAAAAGAACTCAATAAGAAGAAAACATCTATGAAAATCAAGTCTATTACAAGAAGAGTTTTAGACGATCCAATAGAAACTAAAAGAGCAAAGAAAAAACTGGACTAACTTGGAAGTTCTTCAGATTCTGACGAAGATTTGGAGTTGGACTTTATCGATTTAGATATTGGTTCAGAAGATAACAATTTGCCACATATTGTTTTGGAGGACCAACACATCGGCATAGGCGACTTCATATTGGTAAAATTTGCTACTAAAAAAAAATATTGCATTTTGTTGGAATTGTCGAGGCAATGGTTGAATACGTTGAATTTCAAGTTAAATTTCTAAGGCAGAAAAAAAATTGCGGTTTCTACTATTCTGCAATAGACGATATTAGCACTATATGCTGCAAAGGCATCTTACTGAACTTCCCAAACCCCAAGAAATAAAAGGAACAGCTAGGTTACAATCTTATATAAAATTTCATGTTTCTTTTACAAAATATAATGTTCAATAAATATATTGTCATCTTTTGTTTATGTTTAAAACATGTATAGCCTAAAATTTGGCAAAATGCTTCAATCTGTGTGTGTTCAAATGTTCAATTCAGCCACAGCATGGGGTAGATGTAGACAAATGCTCTTCATCATTTACTACAAGTTCACATAAATGAGGACCCTAGAAGGCAAGGGGTATAAGTGACAAATTCAATATAATGAGTTAAATGCATTATGATGTCAGTAAAATATGCATTCTGTGTTGTGGCCAAAGGGTACAACTGATTTCGCACCCAGTGCTGTTATCTGTTGACAAGTTACTTAGCCACTTTCCTTTCAATTATCATGAATCCACAACTTTGAGCTCAATTATCTCAAAAGTAGAGTTGTGGCACTTATACCCCTTGGCTTCTAGGGTCCTCAAATGTATTCGAGTATCAGCTTTCCATTAGATACTTACCAACCACTTGTAGATTTAAATTATCCTCATCCATATTCAATTAAAAAATATAAAAGTATGAATACCATCTTTTAAAACCCTTTTAAGAAATAACACTGAAAAATTAATAAAAAAATATGTCAATTTTGTTTCATAAGTTTGGGATGTTGTCACAGCAATCTGTATAAAGTTAAAATTTTCAATAGCTTTTGAAACAATAATTAAAACAGCAAATGGCTAGAAATTAAATTTTTTAAACATTTCTATTTATTAAAACATTAGTTTTACATTTTTTGTCTATTTATTAAATTTGAAGCTACACACAGAAGACGGTGTATAAAAATTTATCAAAGGTTCTGTTATGATCGGTGTAACTAATTGGCCAAAATAAATTTCGAAGTAGATACCTACAATAAAATATGTAGGTAGTTAAAATGGAACAGTTTGAAACTTAATAATTAAAGTTCTGAATAGTTCTACAAATTTTAAAGGCTTACCTCTTCGTAAGACAGTTTGATTACTTTAGCTTTATACATTATAATGATATTCAAAAACGAGGAAAAAAATGTTTAAGCTCGTTCACCGCGAATTCGGCGTGCAAGTTGTATGTCCTTGGGCATAATCGTGACACGTTTTGCGCGAATGGCGCACATTATAATGTATAAAGCTAATATACATACATTGGACAAACATTATATCTGGAAAACTTGCTGGTTGGTAAAATATATGAAGGAGACAATAAAATATATTTCGGATGGCTAAATGAAGTCACCCTTAACAAAAATATAAAGGTACATAAAATTTCAGTTTATTTTAGAATCACAAGAACACAAATTTTGGTTCCTACTAATACCGTAACACGTATTAAAACTAATTAAACACAATTAGTATTTTGATTTGTAGTAAATGTCCGCCTTTCTACGGAAAAAGGGTGACAGGACTGAACTTTGTTTATTTCTCATCCCCAACGCAACTGTTGTCCGGGGTGAGTGATGCTTGTCGCCTAGCTTGTCGATCGAAATAATTATATGATAATTATATCGGTAACAATTCTTCCCTCCCTTCAAAGGCGACAAACATCACTCTAAATAACTTAACTAATAACAAATAACTTATATCTATTGTCGTGTAGGGGCCGGGCGCATCCTGTCTAGGTGGTATTTTACTATCCGATTACGAATCTGGATATAGTAAATTGATTCGCTTGCCTGGCCTATGATGGGAAATGGTCCTTGCCATTTCGGTCCGAACACTGGATTGCGCCGTGTGGGAACGTACCGTACTAAGACGAGATCTCCTGGGTTGTAGCTAACTGCAGGTGGCTGAGGTACTTCGCGCTGTTGAATGTATCTTTGTTGGTTCCGTCGCGCATCCTCGCGAATCTCTTCTATGCCCGGCCTTTGTGGATTTGACGCGTTATCCCAGGCTCCCGGTTGTTTGAGGTTGTACCCGAAGAGGGCTTCTCCTGGCGTCTTCCCAGTGGCTGCATTTTGATGTCGTCTTATGCCAAACAATACGGCGGGAAGTTGAAGATCCCAAGAAATCGGGCGGCGGTTCGCCATACGTAAGCGCAGCCCCTTTTTGACCTCTTGATTTCGTCTTTCCGTCGGATTAGCACGAGGATGATAAACTGCAGTGGCCCAATGGTCTGTTTGCCACTTACCGCAATGTGTTTCCCACTTACGGGATCTAAATTGCGAGCCGTTATCTGTGATTAAATTTCGAGGGAAACCGAACCGCTTGAATATTTCGGTTTCCAATTTCATACATATTCGACCGGTTGTAGCGTCGTTGAGTGGAAACGCCTCGACCCACCGGGTAAATAAATCCGTCACGACCAGTATATATCGATTTCCTTGGGATGTGATAGGATACGGTCCCATAAGGTCGCAGGCAACGGTGTCCCATGGCTCCTGTGGTTGGCGAGGGCGTAACGGTGCTTTGTCTCTTGTTGGCTTCCTCTTGTACTGAGCGCACAAGAGACAACTTTTTACATAGTTTCGCACCATGTTCTCCATTCCGGGCCAGTAGAACTGTTCCTTTATGGAGCGCTCTGTTTCTTCTGCACCTGGGTGTCCAGCTAGTACAGCGTCATGATGAATAGACAGGACGCGAGATTGTTTTTCAATCGGTACTACTAGCTGGCGATGATGTGGTTGGACTCGATATAGCAAATCACCTTCCACTAGGTGATTTATTGCGAATCTTCTATCTGCGCGTAGCCGTGGGCCCTCTTCTTGGATTTGCTGCCACTTTCGAATATTACGAAGAGTGACTTCATCAGTCCGCTGCGCTTCTCGTATTTCTTCTTGAAGAGTCCGAAAATCTATGGCGCAGAGTTGAATATTGTCATCCAATGTAATATCCGTTGAAACTGGTAAAATCGTGGAAGTTGCATGATCAGGAAATGGGAAAGGCTCTACCTCCGTGGAGCTTTCCAGACCGTGCATTGGAATCGAACTTTCGTGGATTGCACCCAAGTCAATAGTAAGTGGATCCCTAGACAACAGATCAGCCAGTTCATTCAGTTTCCCTGGGCAGTGTTGAATCGTATAACTGAAATGTTGTAACAACAGAGCCCAGCGCGTTAGTTTTGTATTTATATCCTTCGTGGTTGACAGCCACAGTAATGCCCTGTTGTCGGTCACCAGCGTGAAGTGTCGGTCCTCCAAATACGGGCGATATCGTTTCACAGCCCATACGATGGCCAAACACTCTTGCTCGTTGATATGGTACCGTCTTTGGGTGGCGTCGAATCTTGCGCTCGAGTACGAAATGACGTCTCGGCGTCCATCAGGTCCTTGTTGGTAGAGGACAGCTGCCATACCCAGTCCGCTGGCGTCGGTCTGTAGAACGAATGGTCTGTTTGGATCCGGGCGAGACAGTTGTAAAGGAGCTGCAACCGCATTTTTCACGACCCGAAATGACTCCTCCTGTCGCTCAGTCCACTTCCAAGGAACCTTTGGAGACAGTAAGTCTGTTAAGGAGGTCGCTAGTTCGGCGAAGTTTGGAACGTATTCCCGCAGCCATCCGCAAATGCCCAAGAACTTTTTGAGCTGACGGCGATTCTTGGGAACGTCGGCTTTCAGGACCTGCTCCAGGTGTTGCGTCTTGGGGGTGTTCCCATCTGACTGAATCATGTGCCCCAAGTATTCTATGTGGTTAGCCCCGAGTCGACACTTTTTCGGAGCGCACCGCAGTCCGTGGATGCTTAAGCGCTCCAGTACCATTGCTAGGTGCCGTAAGTGTTCTTCGTGATCCCTCGAATATATTATGATATCGTCCAGATAAACCATAACAAACTTCTGCAAGTATCCAGCGAGCACTTCCTGGGCCATGAAACGCTGGAACGTAACCGGCGCGTTCTTCAGGCCGAAAGGCATGACGCGGAATTGATACTTGCCTCCGTCTGGCGTGGCGAAAGCTGTAAGGGGACGACATTGTGGGGCGACGGGAATTTGCCAATATCCACTCTTCAAGTCCAGAACGCTGAAAATTCGGGCCTGACCTAGGTCCTTCAAGGTTTCCTGGATGATCGGCAGTGGAGCAGCTTCATTCTCAGTCACGTTATTCAGTCGCCGGTAATCTGCACAAAAACGTGGAGTCCCATCTTTCTTGGTAATGATTACCACCGGAAAGCAGTAACTGGACGTTGAAGGTTCAATTACCTCAGCAGTGAGCATTTCGCGCACTTGTTCGAGGATTAATTGTTTCTTCCTGTCACTATAACGGTAGGGGGCGACGTTAATAGGGGAACTGTTTGTGAGGGTAATGATATGCTCCACCGAGCGTGTTGTCTGGATTTTAGCACTATCCGTGAAAACTCTGCGATGATTCTGAAGAACTTGTGCAACAGCTTCTTTCATCGTAGCCGGAAATTCACTGTGCACCTCGACAGGATTATCGTCTTCCCTTGGCACGCGGGGTGGGTTCCGAAAGTATTCCGTATGGCGTTGTATTGTTCCGAAGTGGATACACTCCCGCACCAAGTCGATAATCGCGAGTTGTTCCGTGAGCCACTGCCTCCCGAAAATGAGTTCCTCCCTTAGGTCCTTAATCACTAAAAATGTATGTTGAAAGGCTACTCCCGCTATATCGTACCGCACTTGTTGTGTCCCTAATACTAACGGTTTCACACTTTCGATTGCAACTAACAGCGTCTTACCGCACTCTGTTTGTTCCACGATACCGAACGGCAAGTCACTACGCACAAAATTGTCTGAAGCGCCGGTGTCGATGAGGGCCCAATGTATCTCTCCGTTGATTAACACTTTCAGTCGTGGTAAGCTGTTCCTGCTGCTCATAGCGTTTATTGTGGGTTCCCGTATGGTGTCGTCAGCGGTAACGTACGGGTCGTTGCTGCGGAGCGAGCGTTTCCCTGGTCCTGGGGTCGTTGAGGTTGTTGTCGCACTATTTCCCAAGAAGTATTTGGTTGGTGGTTGCTGGTCGTGGTCTTACCCGGACGTCGGGAGTTTGCACGCGTTAGGTGCGTCTCGACACGATTGACTGCGTCGATAAAGTCATCTGTCTTTTCCGGGAGGCAGGCTACTAAGTGATCTTGCATTTCGATCTCCAGTTGCCTGAACAATGTTTTGACCACTACCGCTTCGGGAAAAACTAGACCCACCCGTTCCTGGTATTGAAGTTTACGACGGATGAAGATTTCTGCCGGTTCCGATCGGCTGTTGTGGTTCTCGTTGAAGAACCGATCCAACAGGTCTGATCGTATTGATTCGAAACCAAATCTCTTGACAAGCTCCTTCTTGAGCTGGTCGTAGTCGAGGTTCAACCTACTATACCGCTGGTACCACCTCCTGGCGTCCCCTTCCAACCGTTCCACAGCCACGTCCGCCCAGTTTTCCGGGTCAGTTCCGGTAGCAATGAGGTTGGCCTCTAAACGGGCGAGAAACTGTTCCAGGACATCTTCCGGCTGTCCAGCGAATTTTGGCAGTCGGGGAATGGCTTTCGGTGGTAGTGCGGGCTCGACTGACGTTGATGCAGCCGTTGCTTGTGCCACTGCTTGTGTAGCGCTTGCTTGGGTAGCCAATGAAAGCTGTACTTCTTTTAATACCTCAACGAGGTCCTTGTAAAACTGTTCCTGGTTTGGGCGCCACTGGGAGTGTATCGGCGTCGTGCAGTCCTCTCCCAGAAGGACTGTTTCGGTTCCATGTTCGGAGCGCTGGGTAAGTCTTGTGTCCATGGCTAGCTCAGCTCGTTCTTCATGGATGGTTGTTCGCTTCAATTCGATAAGGCTCAATGCCTTAAGTAGCCCCACGTTGGCGGGAGCCAATTAATACCGTAACACGTATTAAAACTAATTAAACACAATTAGTATTTTGATTTGTAGTAAATGTCCGCCTTTCTACGGAAAAAGGGTGACAGGACTGAACTTTGTTTATTTCTCATCCCCAACGCAACTGTTGTCCGGGGTGAGTGATGCTTGTCGCCTAGCTTGTCGATCGGGATAATTATATGATAATTATATCGGTAACACTACCAAAGCACTAATCAAAAACGACTGCGCTGGTCCATTTTTAGTTTTGCGAAATCAAATAGCTTTTTCAATTTTTCAGCAAACTTTATTAATCATTTACAAATATTTTAGTGGAACAAAAAATGTTTTGTTTTATAATAAGGTCTACAAATAAAATTATTGTACATCAAAAAAATTCGATGGTTTGTCTAAAGTTAAATTTTTATAAATTAATTCATCGAAAACAAACATAGTTGTCGCATTTACCTAATATAATATGTACAGTAAAACCTCTCAACGGACACCACTCTACAACAAACACGTTTAGATTCGCCGTGGGTGTCTGTTATGGGGAGATGTCTGTTCTAAATTTATATTATATTCTCTATTATTTTTATAGATACTTTGTAGTCAGAATCCTGAACATTTCAAATGGAAAAAAACAACAATTCCAGAGATGCGACTTATGACAAATACACATTTTTTATTGGGAGGTTATCAGCCGAGTATTTTACTGTATATTGGTCGTATTTACCACAATTTAGAAACTTCAATTGAGAAAGTTGCTGTCGAAGAAGATGGATCAAATAAATTTGGACTTTACATTTCCGCGAGCGGCAAAGAAATTGTATTTTACACTTTCGAAGTTTTAACTTATAATCCAACATTTGACGGCGATACTTCTTCAGTTGCAGATATTATATCTTCCGTAAATAGTACAGAATAATCTTTATGTGCTAATTGTTTTGTTTTGTTGTATTAAAAAAATGCAATACTTTTTTGGCAATAAAACTTATTGAATCAAGTACAGGTAGCCCTCGGTTTACGCCGCAGTTCCGTTCTTACAAAAGCCGGCGCAAATCGAATCGGCGTAAAGTGAACATATATTTACAGTGATGTATAGGGTTAGGTTCTACATAAGTGAAGAAGAAGCAAATAATTTTGTTTATTAATACAATATAATGCAAGATGCATATACAGTCGAACTTCTATATAACGAAGCGTTACGGTGACCTTAAAAAAATCGTTATAGGGAAACTTTGTTATATAGAAATTCATGTTGGGAAAAAATTCAGTTTAACCCTTTCAGGTTCACAAGAATTTTTAAAGTAATACGGTTTTAGACATTAAAATGACTAGGTATCTATTTAACATAAAACAACGTACTTTAAAAATTTTCGTTGGGACACATTATGTCGCAAGGTCGCAAAAGGATTAATCTGCAGTTACGTAGTTATTTAAGTAATTGAATAAATAAAACCACCCCAGTGTTATGAAACAATTTTTAAAAGACAAGGAAAAGTATGGTAATAAAATTTAAAAAATTTGACACAGTAAAACTTTGTCCGTTCCATTTAATATTGTAAAATTTTTGCACGCTTAAATTAGTGCCACTTACTTCGTCGGCTACTACCTCATAAAATATTGAACCCTGGATACATCTAGAAATATTACTACAACAGAGTTTTTTTCCAAAGTTACAGTGAAATAACAAAAAGAAACAGTTCTAAATCTCGAAAATTTGTAAAGTTGGGGGAAAAAATTCCTTATACGGAAATTTTTACTTCGTTATAAGGGGTATAAAATGCATTAAAAACGTCTCCAGGGTGAAGGTTCCCCAAAAAAATTGTCTATATATAGAGAAATTCGTTAAGTAGAAGTTTGTTATAGGGAAGTTTGACTGTATTATAAACTTAATTTTTTAAATGTATTTTATGATAAAATAAAGTGAAATGTTTCTATTAAAAAATATTAAGAAAAACAAATGAAATTTCAAAGTTTCGGATCTCTTGCATTGTTTGGAAAAAAGAATCCACAACGTCGCTGCTCAGTAAATACTTGCAACACTGAAACGAAAATCAGTCTAGCATAGAGAGAATCGGTGAATTACCCAATTATGTACACGGCGAAACGGTGAATTGCACAGCGGCGTTACTGTGAATCGGCGTAAATTGAGCCGGCGTAAACCGAGGGCTACCTGTATATACATATTTTTTTGAAGCACATTCAATTTGTTTTGGCAAATAATGGAATATTGACTTAAATAGTTTTCAGGTGAACAGGCGAAATGAACAGCCATATTGCACATTTTCACCCACAGTATCATGAAGACATGAGGGAATGAACGTGTTATGTCATAAAATTAAAGCTTTCTTAACAAAGTTTTCATCCGTTTTATGCAAAAATGAGGGAAAAATTGTAACACAATACCTTCATCATAGCATTACATCAAAAGTGGTGGTGGTGACTAAAGAAGTAGGAAGAAGAAGACATCAAAATTTTACATCAACGTTATTACTGTTGAAAGATTATATTGAAAAGTACTACTCAAAGTGCTTTTAAAATTCTTGAATAGCTTTATCAAGGTTTTCATAACCTCCTGTTCCTTCTTTACGCACTTGCAATGTTGTTATTTCAGTTGGTCCCGCCTCTACTTTCTCAATTGATCTGTGAGGGTTATTTGGATTCAAGTCTTGGTAATAGCTGAAAACGCATATCCAGACGTAGGAAGCAATAGGGGAGACCGGGGCTACTTGTCACAAAATTTACGTTTGCTTTTTTTTCTCGTTTAACTTTGACATTTTGGGATATCTTTTTTTTTAAATATATACTTACATGTGTCGTGATTTAGATTATGAACAGTTGATTTTGTTATATCTAGTGACGTATGTGCAACAAAATATTTTCTGTCTGCATGTAAAGTGTGACAACATGCCCCGAGGCGGGGCATGTTGTCACAATATATGGAGTAAGTTCTCACAGGCAAAAGAAAAATGGTAGTGAGTAGAATTTATATTCTATTCAATTGTGAAAACAGAAATGTATTAAAAACTAAACAAAACAAATAAACTGACACAAACAAATGAAAGAGGCGGATTTTTGATCCTAACTTCTCGTGCAGCCCTAATTAAAATATCCGTAGGTGGAGTAGACCGATTTGTTTTTCTTGTGTAGGTTCTAACCATCTGAAATGGTACAGAAATATCTTTGATATTGTTTATTACACACTGGGGCAAGTTACCACTGTGACAACTTGCCCCAAAAACATTGTGACAACAAGCCCCAAGCCAACTTTTGAGATGAAAACCAAATTATTTATTTTAACCTTACAAACTCACATTATAATTTTTACATTAATTTGTAGCTAAAAGATGAGGCTTTCATAAAATAAAATTGATACTTAGTTTGAATCACGTTTCTACGGTCCAGACGACTCTAAAAGACAGCGATAAAATTTACTTACACTTCTGTCAAACACAAAATCAAGAATAATTTAGGCGCTATATAGGTAACCACAGTCAAACTTTGTAGGGTAATTAAGATACCTATAATGGTTATCTAGACTGGCCCGACACACAGTCAAAGTGTTTATTTTGGCTGTTATGGCGACTGTGACAACTTGCCCCTGTGACAACTAGCCCCGGTCTCCCCTACCTATATGAAAACCACTAATTAAAATATAAAACCTACAAAAGACAATATTCAAGGGTTTATTTGATTGATTTAAATTTCTACTTCACCTCGACACTTAACGGTATTAAGAGGACTAAATTAAGAAGAAGATTCTACTTCAACTACAATTGAAGAGTGCTATTCACAAAGGAACTAAATACCATAAATTGAAAGTTTGTTATGTTTATCAAATAATGCTCCAAATTCACTGTTAATTTTCCATCAAAAAATCTAAATGTTATCAGCTTCGTCACAGTTTCTAAAAGTTCTTATAAATTTAGTTGCAAGTAGGCGATATAATGGTGTGATCTTTCCTTTCAAAATGAAATAATCATGTTTTGGTACTTTCACCCGTCAATTAGAGTACTTGTCAATCTTAAGTGGGGGGATTATGATGGTTTCATCTTGGTTAAAACACCTTAACGGGTTTTGATTAGGAGATGTCTTGTTTATGTGGCAGGAAATCTCAAAATTTTAAACAAAACAGGTGACGGTGGAAAATTATTCAATAAGTAAGAAGTAACCGTAACTCTTTAATGAGAGAGATATGTGTGAAGGCAGGCAAAGGATTCGTGAGCAACTGTAACTCTAATTTCTCCCTTTTTGATCGAACGGTACTTTTACAAATAGTTTACACTTACCACAAAGTAGCAATCCTACTATTAATACATGTATCTATAGTGCACCAGAGAACATCACCAAAACAATAAGTATCGTTACAAGTGCGGTTAGAATTCCATCAATAACCAAGAACGGCATCATAAAGAAACGTCTTTTCTATAAAAAAAATAGTAATTATGATAGGTAGATACTTTATGATGAGACGAACCATTAAGGCTCCATACAGTAACAACCCAAATAATATAACATTGGCGATGGATGCGGCCAAAGATTCTCCGGTACGTGTTGTGTCCATGTATACGTAATAATCTTGCTCTAATTTGGCATCCTCGTTTAATCGGAGGGAACATGCCAATACAGCCAATAAGCTGCTGTAAATTGAGAGCTTCACTACAAAAATTTCATTTCAATAATATTTTCTTAGAAGAAACCCTTTTATTTTGTTAGTATTGATACATAAATATTAGCGAGTAGTTCTATGTCAAGTTTTATGCCAAGTATTTCGTATTTAGTACCTTAAAATTAGTTATTGTACTTACATCTTTTGAATATCGCCCAGGCAGCATATACATGCTTAAAGGGGCACAATACACAAAAAATAAGTTTGTTTAATTTAAAATTACGTTTAATTCTAAGAAAAATGGTATATGTATTTTGTTTCTACTCAGGTTATTTAATGAGTTATAATAAATTTAAAATCGGCGCGTAACGTCACTGAGCCGAGCTGTGCGTAGCGCCTTATCTTATACATGGAAAAATTGCTCGCTTCACACGATCATTTACCTACCTTTAAACAATGTTTTCGAAATTTTGTTACGAGTATTTAGACTGTTTTTTTGTACTGAAGACGATAGTGCAACCAAAATTTTAATATAGTGTCTAATTTAAAAAAAAATATATTAAATGCGATGACACGGCGCGGTCATTCGTACCATTCTTACGCGCTTCTAAAGGTTATTTCTACCGCCCAGACAGAGCTCATAAAACAATTATTTTCAAGACGCCTGACCGTCGTGGAGTTTTGAATGTTTTGAATGTTTAGGTCACAATAGTATTCTAGTATTTACTGCTAAATTGGTTGGTTGCACTTATAAATTTAATTTTTAATTATGACAACTCCTTATTTATTTGAACCTGAATACACAGATGACGACTAAGTTAATGCTTTTTTTGAACCTAGTAGTGTAAACATAAATTACGAAAATCGAAGTGGAATTTGTAATTAGTGTAAATGTGGAAAATGTGTAGCTATGCCAACAGATGAAGAGTCTATATGTTGTCAAGAATATGATAATATAAAACATTTAATTGGTAATAATACATGCATTACACAAAATAATTTGTTTGAAAAATTGGTTATTGACAAAGATGTTTTAAATATATCACGTCATAAACCCAACTTCCTGTAGCTTTCGAAAAATGTGACCCAATTCATATGTTTTTTTTTTGATCCAATATGTACCTACTTTTTTTAAAACAAGGTTCTTTTGAATTTGGTAGAAAAATTTTTCTTAGAACACACGATTAGTCTAAATCACTTTCTAAAAAATGTTTATTGCAAATTCTTGCATTTTGTCCTGGTTGAAATGATTGCCTTTTACAAAATTCTGACCAAAATGCAAATCGTTTCGGCGATTTTTCTCTATTAGAAAAACGATGTCCCGTTGGTTCACTGCATTCAAAAACTGGTCGGCGATGTTCTGGTGGCTACTGTTGCAAATAACTCGGAGTTATTCTGCATTTACGACTTTAAATCGCAATCAACTTTTACTGATGATAATGAGGGTTCACTGCAGGGTGCAACAAACCTCGTTGCTTTTATGGACGGTCACTTATAGTATTGTAAAAGGCACAGTCATAAACGAAGAACATCTGTAGCCAAACTTTACGCACAATTAGATAAAATAGGAACGGAACGCACAGTCGGGGCGCTGTTCTTATTTAATATTTAAAAAAAAAACTAAACACCGTATTGAAATTCTGATTCTTTTATCGTCTTTGGCAAAACCATTCAGTCTCATATAAATTAAGCATTAAAAATATAATTTTTAGGTAGATGGATCGTTGCGCAAAGCGAGTAACTTTTCCACGTGAGAGATACGGAGCTTCGGTGAGCTCGGCTCAGTGGAGTCACAAGCAATTCTAAATGTCTTAATATCTTCTAAAACAATTTTTTTTTTTTACATTTACCAAACAGTTTTTAATAGTTCTGACTACAATAATTTAACATTACATAATAATTTTTAAAAAAAAGTTTTTTGTGTAATGTGCTCCTTTAAAGATGCCGAAAAGACGTCTCATGTCCCAGTTATTGTCGTCGAAAAGATGACAACATTCAAGCATCATTCCGTCCACTTTAGGCAGATATCTTTTAGTCAACTGATATAGGTTATCATTGCATCAACTTGTACAAGTTTTCTTTTTATCGACTTTAATTTCACAAGTGTTTTTTTTGGAGAGCCGGTTTCTTAAATTTGTCATGTTATAAAATTTTATGTTTTAAAATAAAGTTTTATTTAAGCTTAAGGCTCCTGAATCCTGGGATCTGCGAATCATTGAGAAATTAATGCGAGATATTTTTGTTAGCCTTAAATTTGAAGAAAGCCTTGCATCATCTACTTATGTAGAATTTAATAATCTATCCAGCTCGTAAAATCAAACTTTGAAAAACTGATCTGATTAAAGTATATTAATTAAAATGTCAAAATAGTCGTTACAAGTTTTCTCAATCATCGGTTACCGCAGAATTTTTTGGTTTAGTTCATGTTAAAAATGGAACAAAAAGCTATCCGGCTTGACACTTACTTTTCTTTCAACTATTCTGTACGTTGATTTAAATGAAAAAAATCAATCAAACATTTTGCTCTCAAGTCCTTATTTCGTGACGGTGTCAAGAAGATTTACAACGTCTATTAGTGTAACGTCGCTTCTTAGAATCTTTAATTTATGACTGATGGCAAGTTTCGACTTTATGCACACTAAGTCGGTGATTATTACCTACCATAAAAATAGTATTATTAACCAGAGAAAAATACGCTTCGTAAAAACAAACTTTAGAGTGTTACTTAACCCCTTACCGCCTCATTTTTTTTATACCGTTCAATTAAATATATGTTATTAATTATCGTTATTGAACAATTTAAAAAATACTAAAAAAAAATTTTATCGCGATTTTTGATAAAAAAAGTTCAAAATATTACTCGCGTCAAATATGTCATATATTGCGGTCAGGGCCACGTAATACCGTTTATGATGATCTTATAAAACATTTGAGTGTGCCAAATACGGGAAAAAAGGGGTTAAAATGTCTGATGTAAATTAATAGATTTAAATTTAAAAAATTTAAATACAGTTGAAATCCCGTTTAGTGATGTTCGAAAAGCCACGAAAAAAAAACCACTATAGAGAAATTTAATTACTAATAGAATTCACGATGAATCAAAAAATTAAGATTTAATACGTTTGAAAAAATATTTGTTCATTTAGATATACACACAGTTATTAATAAAAAACACAATTGTTCATCATATGTAATTGAATAGTTACATTGTATGTACTTATTGTCCAAAGTTTATTGCACAGCAGGTAAGTAGTCGGAATTTGGGGAAAAAAACAGATGTTCAGTAAATCTATTATATTTTCTATTACCGAAAATTTCGTTCCCCGAGAATTTTGGTAAAGCTTTTTCAAAGAATAATCACTATATATGTATCTTGAACAGTTAAAAGGGACCTATTTTTTGATTGTGTTAATAAATCGACAATCAGAAAATTAAGATGGTTGGATTTGATCGTTTTAGGAGCTCAAGGCCTATTTAAAAATTGATTTCCACGATGTGCTGCTTTCGTGAATATTAAGTTTGCACATTCAGAACATTTTGTCGATAAATATTCATTTATCAGCTCGAATGAACGTATTATAAAAATAAAATTTTCATTTTATTCACATTTGGCAAAGTGACGGAACTGACAACAAAGCGATACACTGCATTCCTTACGAACGGTCAAAATTCAAGTATACAATACCAGGCAATCGACTACGTGCCTTTAAATTTTTCAACAACGAATTTGTAATACATCTTGCAGGCAGATTCAAGTACATAGGTATTCTACCTAAGTTTCTGTTTTGGGATTGGTTAACATTTCTTAGACGACGCGACGTAGCTAAAATATGCAAAATTTGAAAAATTGTTTATTATAACTTTAACGTCTTCTGAAGTCATTTGACTCTTGGAGTGAAAATAAGTGATTTTGTGGTGTTTGAACATGGGAATTCATGGAAAAAAATCTTTGCCGACTACAGGAAGACGTCGAAGCAAGAAGAATTTATATCGCTTGAGGCAGAAAAAAAAAATGAAAGGTACGTTTTTTCTTTTTTTATTAGAAAATTATATTTAGTCTAGGAGCCCATAGGATTTCGGAGACATTCAGAGTGCGACGGTTGCAAAAGACTTATTCCTAAGTATTTTGGACCTCCTGATTTCAAAAATTTTGGTCGCAAAGTCTGAAAGTGGTCAGTTTAATTGTTATTAACAAATTAAATGTTTAAATGGCAATAAAAACTTTATTATTGTAGATAGTAACACTTTTATTGCATTAAAAGATTCAGTCTTATATAGGAAACTTATATTTTTTTGAAATTTAAAAAACATGTTTTAGTCCATTTAAAATACCATTTTTCAAATCACATATTCTTTCACCAGAAGACTTATTTTTGTTTTTTTTTTGAATTTTACACCACCAATAATTGCTATTCGGAACCCCAAAACATGACGAAACAGAAACCGTATTTTTGGAATTCATTTTGTACATTTGGCAAATTCGTTCAGTTTATTGCAGTAATTGCGTAAAATATGATTTCTGCATTCAATTTTTTCCACATAAAAGTTTGGTCCGTATGGCTTGGTATTTTTTATTTTATTGTATACACTGCTATCTCCATCTTGTATTATTTTTTTATATGTAAAGCCGTGCGTGTTAACTGAAGATGAAAATCCTTCTAAAACAATCTGAGCCTCCATATTTTTGACAAAACTGGCAGTATTTATTTTTAATGCCAATATAAAATATTTTTTTATTCTTGTACCAATTATGCAAGCAACACCAGAAGAAACATTGTAATTGATGTGTTAGATCGCTTAAATAATGCTAAAGCTTTTTCTTGTTTACCTGCCTCTATAATGGAGTCATGTGTACTTTGATTAATTACGCCAGATAAAGACTTTTCGTGGAATGAAAATGTATAAGGAGATATGGCCGGTATGTTTAGAGACGCGCACAATTCGGTTATTTAAACATATTTGCCCGATTCAATTAGTTAATTATTTTTTTATTAGCCAAGTTCGACGCTTCATACTGTAAAAAGTAATATACCAATTTATTTTAAAAATTCCTCACAGTATAGTTTTTAAAATGGTATAACATTTGTTTTATTTTACCTTAGAAAAAAGATATTGCTATTTTTTCGCAAAAGGAGATCATTGTGAAATTCTTTATATTTAGAAATTGAAATGAAAACTCTTGTTAAATGAAAGTGATAGGTATTTAATCAAAACTAAACAAAACACAAATGAAAATCACATATAATATGTCTTCAAATTGTCTGCTAGTACTAAATAGTACGCGAGCGTGGTATCTTGTTCGAAAAGATCTTTTTAACCAATTGTGGATACTTCATACTTGGTGCAGAGAACAAGTATTACCTATGTGAGGCCATGCAGTATAGACATAATTCGAGCCTTGTCGTCGATAAAAAGTACAGTGAACAGTTTCGAAGAATTATTTATTTTTATGATGAATATTTGCTTATAAAAGAATCACAATGATCTGTGACAAAGAACCAAATTAAATATAAAAAAAAATTGCCTCTTTCCCTTTTTAACCATTTTGCACTTCCTGCGACATTTATTTGTTGTGCGGCTTCATTGAATTAGCCAAGAGATGACGACATTGACGTTTGGAACATTCTGTATACAACAAATTTGAGTGATCTCGCGATTAATAAAAAAGTTTCAATAAGGTTAATATTGCACATTTTACACATTTATTGAAAATCAACAAAACTTAAAATTGATAAATCCTTTTGGAATACATGATCAACATTTGCAAAAGTTAATTTTCTGACAGTAAAGTGGTCAAAAAGTAAGATAGGTACTGAAAAAAGTGTTGAAAAAACTAACAAAAAAATTCAAAGAGGACGGTACGTTCGCGGGTTTAACCCAGTAATTGTAATTGTTAAATAATATTAATTATAATGCCATAAAATGCTTGTTTATTTTACTTTTATGTTGTAAATTGTTTTCTTTTTATTAAAATTGTTTGTTTCCTGTTTTTTTGGGGATATTTCTTTATTATACATTTTATTAAAATTGTTTGTGAATTATAATAATTATTACTATAGATAGATTCCTTTATTTCTATGTAACTCTTTTTATTACGAAAATTATTTGTGCGTTGAATAAACAAAATAGCTAAAACTTGATAATTGTTTTCTTTTTCTCTCCCTCTTCGTATCTATGAAACAAATTTTATTAATAATTCATTTTTATTTTCCATGATACTCAAAAAAGTGATTTTGTTTGTGGATTTAGTGTAAATAAACAATTACGTTATTTATAAAAAAAAAAGAAATGCTGTAAAATCGCGCTACTATTTATCAATAATTATTAGCCTTGTATTTTCGCGTCGCGTACAAGATAGCAAATATTTTTCATTTTATAAAGAATTGCTTAGGCTGCTTCCAGCCAAATTGAGTCAAAATTTTTTAAAATTTCAACCCGTTAGGTTTGTTGAGGTCAAAATATTTCTAAAATATTTATTTATAAAATTTCTCAGAATCGTTCAAAACGAATTTATTTTATTGTTCCGGAGAAATGTTTGTGAGGAATTTGAAGATTCGACAATTTTTAAACTACCTGTATTAGATAGTAAATTTCCGAGAATGTAACAATGCAGGCTTGGGAGCCTCTACAAACGCAGCGGGAGATGACAGGGTACACTTCCAAGATTGTATGAAAAATCTATTTCGAAGTTATACAACCAGTATAACTTCGAAATAGAGTTTTCTTTAGTGATTGAGACCCTTAAGACTTCTCGGCATAGAGAACCTGTTTCAATTTTAGGAGATTCGTCGTCCACTAAAAGATAGACAACCACGGTACCATTTCGGTCATAAATCATTGTATATAATAGACCGAGTCAAGTAGCCATAAATAACTTCCTTGAAACGACTTACATTTCAAGTCCCACCAGTGTTTGGGTCAAGTCAAAAGCCAGGTATCTTCGAAAAATTCGTGGGAATAACAAAGAATTTTTGAGGGCAAATATTTTAAAATTTAGCACAGCAGTTGTAAAATAACGTAAACAAGAAAACTCTACTTTGCAATTAAAAATAAATAATTTGAAACGGGATATTTTAAACAGGCCTAACCATATTTTTGACGATCATTCTAATTAAAAAAAAAAACGAGTTTCTTCAAACTTTATCTAAAGTTGATCCGATTGAAATTGAAAAAAATACAAGGAATCAAATTAACCAGATTAACGGGAAGTAATTTTGGAAAAATTTGTAAGTTGAGGGCCAATACCAACACAGGTAATACCTGTTGTCTTCTGACATTTATGAATAACTTTATTTTTGAAAACCATTGTTGCATTCTGAGATTTATGAATGGGTTTGTTTTGAAAGATGTACAGATGCACATTTGTTCCAACCCTTCAATTAATTTGTCCAATTTTTTGAGAAATGTCACGCTTGTCTTGTAATTGATTTACACATTTCCGGCCGACCGAACGACACTTAACCATACATGTAAAAATCAAAAACCCCCTTTTTTAACGACAGTCTAAAAGAACAGTCTTGAACATACTCTTGAAGATCAAGCAGTCTTGATAAGTCGTTTTAGAACCTCGAACACAAAATCTTTGTATATACCTATGTAAATAAATCTATAATAAAGCTCCGAATTTCATTCTAATAAACGCCTGATATTTACGGGTAGTTATTAACCTAATCGGGATCACGACATACCACAGAATAAAAATTTGTAAATTTCATACTATAAAATATTCGAAATTTTATAAAAAATTTAATAAAAAAGTCAATAGGGAATTTATCGCATGGATGGTTGAAACCTGAAATATCTTTCGATAAGAATTTTTTTTTCCCTACACGTTCGTCAACAGCATATTGTACAAAAGTATTGAAAAATAATCTTTCTAGTGCATACAAGTAGTTATAAAATAATTCATTCGGAGTTTTTAAGCCACCAAATGGTGAATTGGCTGTCGGCTATCGGCTACTCGATGGTGCATAAAAATAATAATTTATGTCTTTTCAAGACAGCGTTAATGGGCCGGGCCGCACGTGCTCAAAAAACGAACCGACTTGGATAACATTCACAGTCAAATATTGTCATCCTGTACTAACCTAATAAAACGTCATCTTTTTCGCTCTCATACGCACTTGTATCCACAAAAATATGCGATTTTTAACGGAAAATCAAGTAAAAACGCTGTACCAATTTAGTATTAATTCTTTGGTTATGGAGTTATTACTGATCAAATTTTGTAATTTGTTTCAATTTTCCTCGCAAAATTTATTTAAATAACTTATAGTTCATTATTTTAAACGGGTTTTACAATCTTGCAATAATCCTTATTGCTTGATATATAACCAGCTTAAATCGCAAATGACTGCGACTGTAAGTTGTAATGATATTTAAAACATCAAAATAAATTGAATCGTTCGTTTCAAAAAGAGCATAAGTCACATAAAAGAGGGTCTAAAACAGGTAGTTAGAATATACCCAAAATGTGCAAGCTTTGTCATTGAATGTTTCATATACCAAAATTAGAATTCTCTTGCTGCAGCACAACAGACCACAAAACATTAGTATTTTGAGTACCCCCAATAAATTAAAATGACAGATGCCTTCAGGCGATCTTTTTCTTTGCCAATTCTCGGCACTTTTCTTTATATGAATTTACAAACATTGAAATAATTAAAAAACGGTAGTATATGAAGAAAAACGATATAGTGAGGGCCGCCGATAAATGAGTAAGCTACAAGACCATTACAATTTTAAAGCAAAATGTTGAAAATTGGAGGCGTACAGCAAGTTGTACGACTAGGTGAAATTTGGACATTTTAATTAATAACAAGCTTAATTGACATAATATCAAACTGTAATTAAATGGAAGTCGTCTGGCTAGCGTGTACTCGTAGTATAAGACAGCGACCTTCTTTTCAAATTTGAAAATGAGACCGTACGGACAACGTACAAAACCATTGAATTTAGTCTCGGGGCGCCGAGGACTGTTAAAAGTTTAATTTATTATTCTTTTAAATGTAAAATTTACTTATGAATGTGGGTTGAGAAAATCTTTATTTATTTAGCAGTATACTATATATTTAAATGTTTGTGAAATGCGAGATTTAGGATTTAATAATAGTAATAATAAAATTTTATTATTTTATTTATTAATTTATACAAATGTTGCTGTAGAATTTTTTTGGTTTGTAATTAATTGGAATTTTTTTAGATTCATATTTAAATTCTTTAAATGAAATTTTATTTTCAATTTTATATTAAATTTTATTTTTTGATTTTACGAAATTTTCTGCTTAAACTAGGATTAGATACCCTATTATTAGAAAATGTCAAATTTTAAAGCTTGCTTGTTAGTAGTTATTTTCTTGAAAATTAAAAATTTTGGCGGTTTTTTGATGATTAAATCGACACTATTTTTGACATGCACTCAGCGTTTTTGCAAAGGTTTTCAATTTTAGAGATAGAACTCCTTAAGACGGCGCTTCCGGGAAAAAACCACGAAGTATTGGACATTATGAATGTTATCAATAGCGAAATTAACATAAAAATAACCTATTCTTTATTACTTATCACATAAATCTTATTATTATCCGCAAAAGTTTTACCAATTGCAAAAATTTTGAATATCGAGTGGCATTTCTCTGTGTGTGTGTGTTTGTGTGCGTTTGTGTGTGTGTGTGTGTGTGTATTTTGAAGGCAAGCGCTGTGAATGGTGTTTATCGGTAATTTTAGTTTGTTAAGCCACTACCAGAGGGTAGGGACATTAAATATGGCGCGAACGTTTTTTTCCATTGCAGTATACGGTAAACATGCATTCTTGAAATTTAAAATTACAGCTTATTTACACCCAAGTTCATAAAGTTAGCGTCCGTTTCGTAAAACTGAAATACGCAGTTATGATGATAGCATATCGTAGCGTTGATAAACATAAAGTTTTTGATACATATGAATATAAATTAACCAATTAACTTATTGTAGTATATAGGCAACTCAATCTTCAAGCCCGTTGATTGACGCTCTGGTTTGAGGTTAGTTAGTTTAATAAAATAAACCATAAATTGTATTAAAGTGAACAGTTGTCGACAAAATAATTTTAAAGTAGATTCAGATAATACCTAAACACTGCAGCTATGCTTTGTGTAAATCCGACTGCAGGTATTATGGAGAAGACGTATTTTTTATTCGATTTCCAAAACCATGGATTGATTCAGTGATTCGATTGCATTATTGGCAAAGCAAAACTCCTTGGGATTAGAACTAAAAGAAATGTTTTCCATACACAGCTGAAGTCACCGGGTCCAAGTGAACCGTCAGCATTCGAAGTAGATGAGCTTCTGTAAATCTTCCGTTGGTACCATACTCCTTAATCGATACCAACAAAAATATTTTTATCTTGTTCATAAGCAATACAGTTTTGAATTCTAAAATTTGATTTAAACAATATTAATTGTTCGCACAGATAACAACTATAAAATAAACTGCCTTTTCACCAAATTTTCTTTAGTTCACCAACTGGTAAATTTCTGCATTTTTTAAATCATTTAAAGTATGATGCTCCAATCTTGATTGTTTTAGTGCAGCACCAAAAACTTCATTTTCAGAAACCACGTGGAAACTATTGAATTTCGAATGAGTCGTAATAAATATTACCTGCAGTTTTTACTTGCTCAATTTTATAGTATGTACATATTGTTTAAAATCCCTATTTCCCAAGAAAATATAGTACCCATTTTGTTAGGCTTTTCTTTATATTTGTCTTGAAACGCTTAATGCTTTTGTAACTTTGTGATTTTAAATTTAACATAAACGAGTTTTACATGTAATCTTATGGAAGAAAATTTCGCGCGTCACTGTAATGTCCCCACGATCAATTCGCCACCTGGTGGATTTCATTCAAGTTCGTTCGTTATAAACACCATTCGGGTTCTTCGTTGACTTTTTTGTGTTATGTTACTTCTAAACTCGTTGCAAATGTTTTCAGTTTGCACGCCCTAAAGTCACCATCTGAACACGCATTAAATCATTGTAAATGTACATTCCAAACTTTCTCAGTATTGCGGCATGTGCAGTACAACTGCACGAAAGTGGTTGTAAATGAGCCTCTATTTAGACCCTCTTCGTAACTGCAATTTCGGACTGGGGTCACGTGGTATTTTACCGAGCGTAGACTTTAACGTGGTCCCTGCGATAACTCCCTATTATCTAACATCGAAAACGTAATAGTCATGTTTGAAGAACTAATAAAAAAGCCCAGATACCACAATGCAAAAACTGTCAATGTTACCTTCACACATGCAATAGGTGTAGACCAGCCCGCTTTGTAAAGTGTGCAGAATTGCTAGATTACCGTACTTGTCCAAAAAATCACGAAGACGGTAAACCGCTTAAATGCGTACTCTGTCAAGGCCAATTCCCCGCTAAATACAAAGACTGCAAGGTGTACTTTGAAATACTAAACAGAAGATACCCAAGCTTAACAAACTCAAGTTATGACTTACGTCTCCAAAGCCAACAGTAACACAGGTAGCAGCTGCAACAACGGCAGTACCAGTTATATCTGCAATAATTTCTACAACAACAGCAATACAATCAAAAACATAATTAATCATCAATCATCATTAATGTTAAAAATATTTAGTTCGTGTCTTATCTCGTCATTCCTAATTTTATCTATCCTGGAATTTTATCTCTTGTGCTTGTGTGCTTCTTTCTTTGTGACTGTCCATGTTCAGCACAGCAACGGTCTTTTAAAACTTGAGTTGTGTTTTTGTGTGTGTGTGGAATTACGAAGTGAATTTGAGAATAATTTAAATTTGCAGTATGCCAACACAACTTTATAGTTTTTATTTTATCCACCAGGTATCTATACTAAAGGGGTGATTATATCCAATTAAATTAAATTAACGTACGGACATTAACAAGTTTGACAAAAGTGATTGGTCATACTACTTTTTGTGTGGAAAAATTGCACCAATCATTTTTGCCAAGCTTCTTAATTTTCGTACGTTAATTGGATGTAAACGACCCTTTATACTTAATCCGTGACTAAACAACCCCTAAGGGCCGGTATTTCCATCTCCGGATAAAGTCCTAGATAGCTATCTTCGAAATTGGCAACTTAGCAACAATTGTTGTAGCTTTAGCAACGATTGTTATTAACTATCGGATAGTTACCTACTACTTTATCCGGAGGTAGAAATATCGATCCTCAAGTAAATTTTAAAAAAATAACACTGATCTGTATAAAAACAGCGCAATATAGAAACAATTTTACTGGAGTCCTAAAAAAACACGCATTTTCATAAATATTCATAATTAAAATAATTCATTACAAAAATTACATAAAATTACAAAAATCTTTGGTACGGCGCTTTGTGACAGCCTCCAAGCAAAAGTGGATGCTTTGATCAGCCGCTTCATAAGCGTGATTCCAAGAACTAGCTCTAGCTGCTCTAACGAAGGTACCATTTTTCCCCCTCAAACCGCGAGATTGTAGAGTCTGTTTTAAATGAAGGTGCTGTAAGTTATTAGAAATTGGATGATTGTCATCGGGAGATTTGTACGGTTGCCGTGTCATCTCTTTGGCATTTTTCATGCATGTTTGTACAGGGTGTCCCATCACTTGTGGCCACCCCCAAAATTGAGCTTTAATTGAAAGCTATGAATTTGAAATTTGGTGCACGTATGACTCTGATATAAGGCTAGAAATTTCCGGTTTTAAATGTTAATTGTCGGCGTTAGTTTTCGAGAAAAAAAATAAAAACTGATTTTTTATAAAAATACTATCTCCCAATTTCGTCAAATTTCACTTTTCAGGATCAGTATTATTGAGACAAAGATGTCCAAAGTAAAAAAAAAATCTAAAAGCTGTAATTAGCCTAAAATTCCCTTATATTCGAATCTTAACAGTAAATGTAATGATTTATGGCCCTAATAATCCTCAATACTGTCCGCAAAGTCGAGTACAATTTAAATTTATGGCATTGTAAAAATTTGTCAGTGTCTAGTGGAAACCAGGCCAAGAGAACGTCAGTAGCGTACCTAAATCGAACCTTTTTACATTCTTGTAAATTTCTAAAATTTTTGTAAGTCCTCTAATAAATTATGATTATGAGAACGAACATGATTTAAAGTATGGATGTTGAATTATATTTTTTAAGTCGAAGAGGACTTATTACATTTTGAATTAATGTTTGAGTGCAAAGATGAATACGAAAGATTTTGAACTGAATGATTTCGGAACTCGTTCGAGACTAACTTTGTCGTCCCCGTAAATTTGGAAATTAGTTTCACGGATTATTGTGGTCGTACTGGTTGAGTCTTTCGTGAGAACCTGTTCAAACGCACGTTTCATCCATAAATATTTAATGACTTTATTGCTAAAATTGCTTCGGAATTGCATTTTTCAATAGTAAACGTATTCATCTAGTCGTAAATATCGACTGTCAGTTATAAATGTAGGGTGGGTGTATTACTATTGTTATCAGTTCAACTTCAGCTTTTGAAGAGTAACTTTGTCCAAAAAGTTTTTATCTGTGTTTTATTTCTGTGTGTTTTAATTAGTTTTCGTTTATAATGCCGGTTACCTTTACCTTAGAAGAAAAGACTGATATGATATTAATTTATGGAGAAGCACGGCAAAATTATGTTCAAGCTGCTCAAATTTACGCTCAACGTTTTCCACAAAGAACTCCGCCAGAAAGAAAAATATTTCAAAGACTTGTTGATTCCTTGAAACAAAACGGAAATTTAAAGGGAAAAGAAAAAACGACAGTGAATCCCACGGTAACGCATGAAGTCAATCAAGCTGCAGTTTTAAATCTCGCCGATAATAATCCCCAATTGAGCATTAGGAAAATCAGTCAAGACACGGGAATTAGTCGGTCTTCAGTAGGGAGGATATTAAAAAAGCACAAATATCATCAATACAATAATTAATTGATGTTTTTTCCTTTGTGGGTGTTTTTTTGTTTGTTAGTTTTGAAAAATTCAAAAAGTTAACTTACTGAATTGAATTTTTCCATATAAATTTTCCTTTTTTCCCACAACACTTATTCTTTTTATATATTTTTTAAATTATAACAAAGTATAATCACGTCACATTTTACATACTAACAGGTCTACTGATGATGCGGTTAGACCGCGAAAAACTAAGGTTTTGCTTGCATGTGAACAGTTTTTAGACATTTGTTAATTCGACTATAACATATAAAATGTGTGTAAAAGTAATAAAAATTTTAATATGTAAATTTTAGTATGTAAAATGTGACGTGATTATACTTTGTTATAATTTAAAAAATATATAAAAAGAATAAGTGTTGTGGGAAAAAAGGAAAATTTATATGGAAAAATTCAATTCAGTAAGTTAACTTTTTGAATTTTTCAAAACTAACAAACAAATATCATCCTTACCACATAGAATTACATCAGCAACTGCATGATCGAGATTTCCAAAGCCGCGTAAATTTTTGCCAATGGGCTAATGGAAAGCCCAGTACGACGACAATAATCCGTGAAACTAATTTCCAAATTTACGGGGACGACAAAGTGAGTCTCGAACGAGTTCCGAAATCATTCAGTTCAAAATCTTTCGTATTCATCTTTGCACTCAAACATTAATTCAAAATGTAATAAGTCCTCTTCGACTTAAAAAATATAATTCAACATCCAGACATTAAATCATGTTCGTTCTCATAATCATAATTTATTAGAGGACTTACAAAAATTTTAGAAATTTACAAGAATGTAAAAAGGTTCGATTTAGGTACGCTACTGACGTTCTCTTGCCCTGGTTTCCACTAGACACTGACATATTTTTACAATGCCATAAATTTAAATTGTACTCGACTTTGCGGACAGAATCTTGAGGATTATTAGGGCCATAAATCATTACATTTACTGTTAAGATTCGAATATAAGGGAATTTTAGGCTAATTACAGCTTTTGGATTTTTTTTTACTTTGGACGTCTTTGTCTCAATAATACTGATCCTGAAAAGTGAAATTTGATGAAATTGGGAGATAGTATTTTTATAAAAAATCAGTTTTTATTTTTTTTCTCGAAAACTAACGCCGACAATTAACATTTAAAACCGGAAATTTCTAGCCTTATACCAGAGTCATACGTGCACCAAATTTCAAATTCATAGCTTTCAATTAAAGCTCAATTTTGGGGGTGGCCACAAGTGATGGGACACCCTGTACATACCATAATGTGCGATCTATGAGAGTCCTCCCGTGGCCAGAATCTCGACTACAGGACTTAAAAGAAATGTTATTAGTTTTATCTGCTGATAATATTGAGTTTTCCGTGGAATGTGAATTAGGAGCATAATGATTGATGGCACCTCTTAACCAAGCTAATAATCTTGAAATTTAATGTATAGTGCATTTTCTTCTTTTTTGCTAACCTTTGCTAATTCTTGATAACAATTGCATTATTGGCATGCCGACACATTATCATTGACATTGATAACTTATTGATTACTAAATATTGTGTAACAAGTCAAAAAATAAATAATCATTTTTGTGTAAAGCACACCAAAAGAGTGTAGGAGTATAGAAAGTCGAATTTTTAAAATTCGTTTGTAGATGACCCTCAAAACGAAATTTTGCGTAAAGTTCAATAATGTAACAACTCAATTTTTTGTGTAAATTTTTAAAAGCGTAAGTGCTTATCTTACACATGTAAAAAATGCTCGCTTCACACGATCATTTAGAGTTTGGCTAAAGATATTCTGCGTTTATGACTGTGCCTTTTACAATACTATAAGTGATCCGGCCATGAAAGTAGGTAAGCCGTAATAATCAGCATCGGCAGAAGTGGCCAGGGCTGTATTTGGTAAATTTTTATAAATTTCTTGATGCTTAGATATAAATATGAGTAAACATTAAACCTCTTCTGATAATTAGGTAGGTATATGGGGTTATTAATTAACTTAGATACTTGATGAATTCTATGACTTGTATTTGATTATTTCTTCTGAACTCAACTAAAGTTGAAATATTTAAGTACGGTTCTGAAGTATCTACAAAAATATTTTTTAAAACAACCAGATTTGTGAACTCTCATTATCATCAGTAAAAGTTGCTTGCGGTTTAAAGTCATAAATGCAGAATATCTTTAGCCAAACTCTAGTTTGGTTGTTTAATTTGTAAGTTTTGTATTTGTGACAATGGAAGACGGTGTGGTGTACAAGAAATTTTTGGCATTTAAGGAGATTATTTTCAAAAACCAATACATCCATTTTGCTTTATCAAAGCGCGTTAGAACAATATTAACATTAAGAGTGCCTAAACATAGTAACAATATTTCAATATTTTTAAAACTGCTTCTAGAGATACCTTGCACCTGTATTTTCTCAATCCAAAGCAATAACCACTCATTCAGCATGTTTTTTGGGATAGAAAATACCGATTTGTGAAATTTTAGATAAATATCAGTCGCTTTTACACCTTCATTGAAAAGAAATTTATTAATTGCACGTTGTACAACAGAATTTGACAGTCAAATTGCAATTTTGTTTAGAAAAAATAAAATGCAGGTAAAATTTGAATCGCCATCGTAATGTGCCGTTTAAAATGATGTTTCATTTGTGAAATTTAAAAATAAAAGAGATTTAACTAGACAATTACATTTGATTAGGATAAGCAATCCTTAAATAACATCTATTTCCAGAAGACATATGTTTTGTTTCTCATTTTTGTTAAGATCTGTAGAACATCGCACTCGGTCACGAACTCTTATTTAATTACACATTAGCTCACACTTTTTTCGTGGAAAACCAATAAAATCCACTGTTCAGCGACGATGGCATTTAATTATGTGAAGGGTTCTTTTGCAAAAAAAAAAGATCTTTGATTAACGAATTAAAGTTGAATTTAGGTTCCAACATATACATTATCCAAACCAATCACATGTTTTGAAAACAGAAAATCAATATTGTTTCAATATTGAAAAACACTTAAAGAAGAAATCACGTAAATAACTTTAATTTCGTAATTTATTTACACATTTATTGATTTTTTATGATTTGACCACTATACATCAATATTTTGTTCAATGAAAGTGATTAATAAGTACAAAGTATTTGCTAAATAAAGATAACTTAGTTCCCAGCCTTAACTGAGTTATCTTAGATGATCACAATAATAAGAGTCATAAATACGATTACAGAATTAATTCGTCGTATTTAGGAACGTTGTAAAAGGGATAACGTAAAGTTTTCATTAAATATGCATTCGGCACAACTTGTTTATAAAAGCTGTCATCACTTGAACTTTTATTAAGGAAAGCTTTTACTTGATCGTTTTCCACATCTTTCTTGTCCGTTCCAAATGAGCTAATCCTATAATAACAAGGATTAAAATTACGCATGTTCGGTTTTTTAACGAAATGAATTACCCCAAAACATCTAAGTGGTTTCGTTTCGCCACCCCACCGAAAGGTCCTCCTAACGTCAGCGTATCCAAAGTTCTCGTGTCTCTGTGCAGTTGTTCCAAATTGCTGCGAAATTTCAATTAAGAAAGAATATTAACATTAATTTAAATTTACTTCAGGTTCTCGTAACTTCTTTTAGCGGCTTTTCCAAAAACGCCTCCGGCCACCAAACTGTCCAAGCTTCCTCGGCGTTGCGTCACTTTTCCCAGGCTGTCATCACGTCTTTGGTTTCTGGAATAGTTCGATTAGTTTTAGGTAATTTGAAGCTACTACTTACCTAACAGGTTCCAATCTTTTTGATACGCCGAATGCCCCTCCTAATTGAAGGCTATCGAATCGTCCGCCGCCTCTTGTTTGCCTGCTGATGATATCTTCGTCTGTTCCATCTAAAATCAAACGTTAGAAAATTTATGGGCCATCAAGCTAAGGAAAGGATTGAATTTTTTAAAGCGTTTTATTTGGATCTGTTACATTCCACGTATATAATAGATGTAATTAGAAAAAATTAACGGAAACTTCTTCCATTTAAGTTTCCACCACCGATACCATCAAGGTCTCTGCCGTTTAAATTTCCACCACCGATGCCATCAAGGTCTCTACCGTTCAAATTTCCACCGCCAATGCCGGTGAGATCCCGTCCATTTAAGTTGCCACCGCCTATACCATCAAGGTCTCTTCCGTTTAAATTTCCTCCGCCAATACTGGTCAGATCTCGTCCATTTAAGTTTCCACCGCCGATACCATCAAGGTCTCTTCCGTTTAAATTTCCCCCACCGATGCCATCAAGGTCTCTACCGTTCAAATTTCCACCGCCAATGCCGGTGAGATCCCGTCCATTTAAGTTGCCACCGCCTATACCATCAAGATCTCTTCCGTTTAAATTTCCTCCGCCAATACTGGTCAGATCTCGTCCATTTAAGTTGCCACCGCCAATACCATCAAGATCTCTTCCGTTTAGATTTCCTCCTCCAATGCCATCGACACCTTTTCGCCTTGCACCGAATTTCCTATAGTAATTTAAGTAATCTTGTAACAGATTTCCTTGATTATCATGAAGTCCATTCCAGCTACGATGGTGTCCGTTTTCATTTGGAATTTTAATTCGAAGTTTTTTTGAGCTGTGGCCATTTTTCGATCCTACATAAAAACTTGATATATTTTCGAATATTTCAATACGTATAGAAACACTTACAAATGTGACGAGAGGATTTAAACGGCACAAACACTCCGTATTAAGCTTCCATACAATTACATTATACGTTCACATGAATTGAGACACAACACAAGCCATATAAGGAAAACAGATCGTTATAATCGTATGTTTTAGGATACAGAATTGAAATTTTTTTCTTGTCGATTGAAATTCAATAAAAGCAAATCGATAGTAACACGACAAAAGCTGTAATTCAATCGCTTTTGAGAGAACACTCTTTTTTATTAACTAAAATCAAGTTTATTCCGAATTTATTCAATTTATATCAGCGAAGGAATGGCTTTCTCATAATCTTTTATTTGCTGCACCTGAGGCCAAATTGCTCTCTTTTAACTGATGATTTTAGTAATAAATTTTCTTTCGGCTATCGAGTCGTCAAGGATGCACGTTAAGAACATTCACTGATGGACACTTGCGGATTAGAAAAACAATAAAGTCAAGAGGCACTTACCGTAACTTTGTCCGTAGGAATAATGTTTGGGATATTCCTGAAATGAAAATAACTGTTAACGGTTGTCAATATATTGAATCGCTTAAAATGTGTCACGTCCAACTTCAAGTTCTTATTGCAGTGAATATGTAACGAAATTTGATATTCATGCATGGAATGAATGATGGGTTGCAAAAGAACAAGTGTGTGAAGAATTTTTCCCGTTCCCTAATGAGATGTAAATAGAATTGGAAAATTTACAGATAGGTACCAAAAATAAGTTTATGTTTAGACGCACGTCTAGCTCAAAGTAGTGAATAATAACAAAATCAATTTTTTAAATATCATTTCAGATGAGAAACCAACAACATTTAAATTTTTAAAATTGATATGAAAATAACTTAAAAAATTTGCAATATACAGGATGTCGCACCATCAATCACCAGCAAAATAGAGCTTTAATTGAAAGTTACTTATTTTAGATCTGGTTTACATATAACTGTGGTAAAGACTATTAATTTCCGGTCTTAAGTGTTTATGGCCATTGTTAGTTTTTCATACAAAAAACAAAAATTGATTGATTGATTTCTTGGATAAATAATATCTCCGAATTGCGTCAAATTTTGCTTTTCAGGTTCGATGTGATTGGGAGAAAGGTAACAGAGGTATCAAAAAAATTCCATCATTTGTAGTTAACCTGAAATTCACTTATATTTGACTAAAGCATGATTTGACTAATGCCCGATTACTGAAACCGTAGATATCGGCTCGATAGCGGTATATGTTCGACAAACTGAAAATAAGTAACAGAAAGTGTTTCTTGTTCGGGAAATATTATACACTCCGACCCGATAGTGGATTGTATAACTTATCGCAGCAGTTCTCAGGGTTTAAATTACTTGACGCATGTGTGGTAAGTATTTTACACATGAATTTAGCAAGAATGATTCGTAACAGCTGATATCGGCACGTAACCTCTGAAAAAAATTGTTTGCTTAAATTGATTTGGTAAGTATTGTAATGAATTGTTATTCATCATTATCTTCCTTCGATGTCCTATCTGTTCATTTACATCAACACTATCAAAATTATTCGTATCTTTTCCTAAAATACCTATATTACGCTTTATGCAACACTGCCGTTGCGATGATTATTGTTAAAACTATATTTATTTTAGTTCGCAAACCGCAGAAAAGTTAGGCGAATCTCCTTTTCCACACAGCAAAATAACTTTTTTCGCCTCTGATGCTGCATTTGTAATTAATAATGGTGTCATGTGTTCTGTGTAGACATAAGCACTGTCACTTGGGAGAAAAGAACTCGAAAATGCAACTGCTTCGAATCTTGCACATAAAGAGGCCCATTCCACATAGAACAGCAATAGTACAGCCACCAAATTAACTTACAGTCGACATGTAAGTACTTATTTTATCTGTAGCATAAAAGCGCAATAATATTAAAATTTAATCTACAAGCGACAACGAATGATTTCGATGAGTCCATGGTGCAATATCATCCTCCGACAAATTTATGACAGGACATTGTAGAGGAAAATAGTGCATGCAAATAAATTGCACTTAAATCGAAAATATTGCATAATGGTTCAAATTATGGCTTGAGGATTACCACAATTTTTCCATCAAGCACTCTACGTTTGGGAGTAAAAGTACCACCTTCTGTATTATATTATTGTTTCTGTAAAAATTCAAGAAATATTTGAATGTGCTAATTTTACAAATATAAGGAAATTTTTCTAAGTGTTCTGTAACGTATAATAAATAATGTTGCAAACGCCAATGAATTCTACATGAGAACCATTAGGAATGCACATGTGCATAGTCTATATGAAAATTTTTAATTTTACCAGAAATTTTAATGATCGAAAATTTGCCGCAGATACTATAGCCATCTCCCATTATAGAACTCTAGCTGTAAGATAACCACCAATTGTGGAATCCATAAGTTATGGACATATTGCTTCCAGAAAGCGTTTTTCGTTCCAACAGATACATATCTGTATCGGACTGTTATTTAATGAACAGATAGCGAAATATTTCAGAAACCGGGCATAACAGAATCGTACTTTGGTTAGTCACTATTATGCTATAACTGCAAAGGTATAATTTTCGAAAAATCAAGACAACATTTTTTGTGAAATTTACCTACAGCGTTTAATTTTATCTTTTTTTTTATCTTTATCATTTGAAAGGTCTCTTCATGTTCTATACAAAAATGATATGGTTTAAAAATTTATTTAAAAAATGAAGAGTAAAAAAAAATTAATCTGTTTAACGAAATTTGTTACGACACACTTTCAAATGAGGTATCACAAGCCCCCCCCCCCTTCCAATTTAAAAATTTGGGGATTGCAACTGTCACTCGAAGGGGGTTAAGGTTAGGGATGAAATTTTCACTTTACAGGATATCAGATGATAGACTAAAACTGACGTGTTTCGGGATTTTTTCTCAATATGCACAATAATTGAGATATGAATTTATTCCATTTGGCTGGCGCTCACTGTGTAAGTTGATAATACAGGGCTTTATTGGACGAACCGATTTATGGCCTAACGAACGAAGCGAGCAAGGCTTATATGCAAAACTTTATGTTTGATTCTTAAAATTGACTCATTAATGAAGGAAATTCAGTTGATGAATTTAATATGAGAAACGAGCAAAGTGGATGCATTTTCTGTATTATGGTAAGACATTTTAATAATTCAAAATACAAAGGATGGCCGAACGTTGCGCTTATTTGTCCATAAACTTTGAAAGAAGTAAAGCATCTTGCACTATTATTATTTAACTTTTGCTTATTTTTATGATTTCATGCAAATTTGAAAAAACGAAATTAGCTTCAATATTAAAAATTCAGGGAAGGTTTATTCGTAAATTTGAAATACAAAACAAATAATAATGAACTAAACTTACGGTATGTTAAAACATTTAATCCAATTGATTTTATTCCATAAATGATAATAATTATTGTTTTATTCATGTGAGCCAACTCCCACGTAATAATCGCTGAAAGCGAAAATTTATTGTGTTTTATCTAGCACTTTATCTTCCTTGAAAAGTATTTAACGCAGTCTGTTGTTTATTGCCCCTGTTATAGCTACGACTTCACACTACAATTCAGCAATGATCGAAATTTAACCGAGTTATATGAAATCCTGACAGGCCATCAATAAAATCGAAAAATTCTCTGGTAATGAAATAAACGTGGTACGGGAAAATGTTCCTCCAATTTAAGTTTAAATTGTATCGCTGCACAAACGGAATTTAATTTAGCACCGATAGTTGCTCTATTTCGAAACAGGTAAGCAAACGATAGATTAAATTTAAATTCTTCGCAGCGAAATGTAAATTTCAATTTTTTATCTCAAACGTAAGAAAAATGAATGTATGAAGATAAGAAAAACTCAATTAGCCCTGCATTACATTTTATATTCTTCTGGCAATATGACAGTTTAACTTCTTGAAAATTAGTTTATGAAGTTCAGGTAAAGTGACAAGTCCCTCTGTAGTATTTGCATATTTTTGGAGATCGCTTTAGGGTCAAACGGCAAAAACTTTTCAACATCTCGTTAAATACGAATAAGAACGAAAACGTTTTTCTAATTGCGTTTCCCTAACTCGTAAAAAAAATGAAAAAAGTTTACGTTGTTAAAAATCTGATATCCATTTCAATTAACAGACTTAATAAAATTTCTACAGATTCAATTAAATTAAATAAATAAACGTACGAGGAACTGGCGATCCCAATCGACCGCACATAATCTGTTTATTTTTTCCCAAACCAATTAGTTTTAGAAACACCCGAAATATCAAATTTCCGTGACAGACATTGAAAACAGTTTAAATCACAAACGTGCAACTTACATATGCTGGATAGGCCCAAAGCACACCCAAGCCGGAAATAATTAATATTAAACTGATGGTAAACTTCTGCATATTGTTGAGTGTTATGGTAGTGTTTCGAGTCTACCACAGTAGCTGGCTGCAGAAGGTTCCTGCAAATCCTTATATATATATTGCTGGCCCCTTATCCTGTGGAGTCCTGCACAGGTAGGAGTTTCAGGGGAGGGGTTTCCCGACACACGTCACAGAACTTAAGTGTTAAAGGCTACCCACGTTTTATGTTCGGACTAAATTTGACTTTTTATGCTAATATTTACTATTGTTTTAATTAATCTGACACGATTCTCCCGAAAATGATTGACACTGAAATATTTAATTTTATTAATAAGTGGAACCAATATTAAACTGCCACTTTCTCGACTGAAATATGTTGTGGTAATTAACATTTTTTTGCAATGACAATTTTTAAATTTTTTTAAAGTGTTTTTTATTCTAAACTAAATGTTAGCGAAAATAAACATATCAAAGTTAAGCTTAATTGAGTGAAAATCTTTATAAATTGCTGTTAACTTGTTATAAATCGTAATTATGAACAAAGTTTTGCTAATGTTTTTGTTGAAACTTTTGAAATAATTGAATATTAATTTTAAAATGGTCAACAAATAATGCAGTCGAACTACAATAAACCACAGTTTCTAAAAAGTTTCCCTTGAAATTTGACATAAATTGAAACAAAGTGCAGGTTAACGAAAACTTATCTTCTACATTTTATCCTACATAAAACTTATTTTCTTCAACTAGTTTATTTATTTACAAATTTTAAAGTTTTCTAAAGAAAATATTTTCCTTGTACGTTTTTATTGAAAACTGAAAATGTTACTTTCTATATTAGAAGTTAAAAAGAAAACAAACGTTTGGATGACCTAATTATTAATTAGATAGTGTTCTAATAGTTATTTAACTAACATGTGCGTTAATGAGAGCGATTAATAATCGAGACAGCTTAACGCGTGAGCGGAGCGATCGCGTTAATATTGTTGAGATTATTAATCGCCGATTAACGCAAAAGTTGGTTACAATATTCTTCAGTAGATCGAATCTTACGAAATTGAAGAAAATGTAATTTTTTCCGTGACAAAAATTCCAATAGATATTCGAATCAAGCATGCCAAACATTTAAAATCAAGATATGTTCAAACCAACGGTGCCGTGACTTACAAAAAGTGTCAAAAGTTTGACAATCCATCTGCACTTTTTATCAATTTTACTGGCTGTACGGTTGCTAACTTCTATATAAATAGTATTATTATAAACATAACGTAAGTAATTAATTAAATTTGTATTTTTCATTGGTATATTTTGCATTCATTTTGTTATCTTACATTTAAATAAAATGCCGTTTCAATTTAATCGTATATTTTGTTACCTAGAAACCGAAATCATGCATTTATAAGAAATCATTTATTAAAATGGGTCATAAATGAATGATTTTCTATTCATTAAATTGACCCGTAAATTAACGATCACCGGAAATAGTATATTATTTAACTAGCACATAATGTAGGCTATTATTAACGAAGATGAGTTCATAATAGCCATTATGTGTGAGAAAAATACAGCTGTTTATCTACAATCAAAATTTCATTCAATAAAACTTTAAAATGCTGATAAGTTCCGAAGCAAAATTGACACCGAAATTAAACCGAAACCAAAACGTGATTTTCATCGAGAAACCTTTGCTTCCAGTTTTCATGGGCGCGAAAAAAAAAATATTATATTTTGAAAGTGACGTCTTAACCACCCTCAAGTTGTGACGCTTCTCCGATTCTCATGGTAGCCGAGGTCTCCCTAATGGATAATAGTGTTTTATTCGTTCCTAATTTTCATTTTCCCGCAAGGGCGTCGTGCATTGGCACCGTCCGATAATTGTTCCGTCACGTAACAATTAAGTGCAAATATTCCCTCAGTAATAGAAGAAGGAAGAAGAAGAAGAGATTAGGCAGAATACCTCGGTGTTTTACCATTGCCTTGCGAGGAGACGCGGTTCTGATTTTAATACGGTGTTACTGTCGCTCAGAATTGAACCCGAGACATTTGCTTAGGTAGCCTCGTAAAAACTAATCATTCTACCGTGCGCGTAGGCTACCAACATTACGCTCCGTTCATTAATGAAAATAAATAGGCAACCAACAATACGCCCCGTCTAATAATGAAAATGAAACTGAAGGGGCGTGTCCTGTGGATAAGGAGCCTTGTTATGTATCCATGGCTAGCATATGAAATGAACGTATTATGTCATGATTGTAGATAAAACATTTTAATTAATAATTTAATTTTAATTATTTTCCGGCTGTAAAAATGATCCAACCAATACTTTACATTAAAAAATTGGTACTTTTAAGAAAAAAGTTCGATCTCATAAATAATTAAATTTCAATTTAAAGTATCCAAAAAAATATTTTTTGATTTTCTCTTCGACGGAGAAAAATCTTATTGTGTATAGCAGTGTCGGGCAACCGGTGCGCCGTGAAATCTTCAAGAGCCGCCGTGAAAACTTTTGTAAAATATTTAAAATTGCCAGTGTTTTTGGAGGGAGGATGGGTGGGATTGCCAGCGTGCAAGCCTCGCACTCTCAATCTCCAATGTGCTGAAAAACAATCTCAACGTTCATATTAATTAAATTTAAGATTTATTCTTTGATTCTTTATTAATAAAATGTCTCTCAAACTTATAAAATTAACTGTTTTTATTGCCGATTGTCCATAGATTGTGTCGTCACAACTTTATTTATGGACAGTCCCTGAGGTGCGCCAGGAAAGAACATTTTTGGACTATTGGGTAAGTGACAAAAACTGAATTTTATAAGGTATCAAATAAAATAGTAATTAAAATTATATAGTTTTTCCCCGATTGAGTTTAGCATAGGTACAGGTGAGCAATGTACAATTTAAAACAAAATCGACGCATGATTGCTTTCAAAATTTTTAGCGTTTAAATTGCAAGTTTCAATTTTTCATTTCGTATAACGTTGGCCTAAGAACTTTGTATAGGGACCTGGAAACCGTGCGTCGATTTCGTTTTAAATGGTCACGTGGTGTACATAGTTTACTGCCGATTTGTTACAGTGGAATCACGCCAACTGTAATAAATGGTCCTGTAAATGGTTATTAAAGCCACAAATAATGACACATATAAACTGCCAAACACACAAAAACTTAAATAGGGTGGCCCAGGATAAGGAAACCTGAAAAACATTGTTAAAACAAACCAATCGATAAAATTGCAAACTTTACGTCTTTGTGTAGAACTTGTTGTTTGACAAAATAATTTTTTCCGCGCCTATACAGAGTCCTCCAACGTTAATGGTTACTCCCAGAAAACCTCAATTTTGAAAATGTTTCTATGAAAATTGTATTCTGATGTTAATTCCGTGTTCAGCTTTCATAAATCTTTCATTTGTAATGTTTTTAATATAAAACTATCAAAACTTTATCAGCTTTTTATTAATATTCGCCGTTATTTCGTTTGGAAATCCTGTAATGTCAGTAAGAACTTTATTTATTACTTTCAAGTCATAACCAATAAAGCAGGCAGCAGCTATAAAATTATAAAGTTTTTTGCATAAACAAAATGTCCCGGAGATGTCAGTTAGTAGCGGCACGCGTTCAGTGTCAGGGGCGTATTTAGGCTTTGAAATTTTAGATTTATAATAAAGCACTAAAACACTGGTTGCTGTTCCCTTCAAATAACTGACCATAATGAATATGAAAACAGGGTAAAGTGAAAGCACAGATAGAATGTTTAACTGATTGTGAATCCTTATTAAAACACTAGGTCATTATGGGTACAAAATTTGAGGATAATAATTTAATATTTGATACCCATTTTGAGGGTGGCCATTAACGTTAGAGAACCCTGTACAACACACTTTGGAACTTTTTAATGTGTTAATCGCTGATAGTTGCATATTAATTGCTTATACAAGGTACGGCAGAATGGATGGGTGTTTTTGTTTTTGTTTTTTAGTATACAGACGAACGGAGTGGAGTAGAGGGTTGTGGGTAAGGTCGGTCAACTCGAGGAGAGACGTCATTTGTTAGCGCCAACTACTACGTTTATGCTAAACTTAATACGTATTAACAAAATAGAAATTTTCCTGGTTTTATAGCAGCCCAGTCAATTTATATGCCAAAGGCTCAACGTTGCAAATTGACTGGGCTGCCATAAAACCAGAAAAATTTCTATTTTGTTAATACGTATTGAGTTTAGCATAAATGTAGTAAATGGTTATCTGAACGATCATCACCAAAACGGGAGATAATGTGTTCGAGGAAAATGCGACGCACAATTTGCATTGAGATTCTGGTTATGTGTGCTGTGGCACCATCCTGTCATGTCTTGTGTTAATTCCTCATCGTCGCAATTTAGGCAATAAAAAAATTTCCAACATGAAAACGTATCGCTCAAAAGTAACAGTTACAGTTGCTTCTGTGGCATCTTAAAAAATAAAGGTGGTTCACAGCACACCAAACGTTAACTTTGGAGCTATGAACTAAACGCTGATGAAGTTCGCGAAGGTTCTCTGCAGTTCAGCATCTGTAGTTCTGCTTATTACCCGAGCCACATAAATAAAACTGAGCCTCATCACTCATCATAATTACGGGTTCCTCTTCGTCAGTAAAAATCGCTTCTATCCTTTAGATAAACTGCAAACGTCGGGTAAAAACCCGTTCATTAATTTCCTGGACGATCATAAGCTTGCAAGGAGGAGAACCAGAGAGTAAGAGAGCACTTATTCAGTAGAAAGATATGGGAAGCGTGCGCTCGAAACGCTACGATTTCCGCTACATGAACTGAACATAATGGCGGGTTGTTTAAAATTAGTATTGCAACTGCACTTTTTCAATAGTAGGTGTTTTACAATTGAAGACCGATAAATTTAATATTTTTTTATTTAATATTTTCTAATGATTACAATAAACAATAAAATCCATTAAATAATAACAATAACAATATCTAAATGTATATTAGGCCAAGCAACAGAGCAAAAAAAATGTAATAATTTGCCATAAATACTACCCGGAAACCAACTGTGCGATTACATAAAGGACAGTTAGTAGATCAATTTGGCATAATTTTCCACTCGAGGACCATAATTTTTAATTTGTTATGAACAATTTAGAAAAAAAAGATCGTTTTTTTTTTAGTTCTTTGCTTGTAAAATGGAAACTAATGAAGCAATCTTAATGTTGTCGATAGACGAATGGTAGAGAATTAAATTACAAAGATAATGAGAGGTCGAATGTCCCGATCGAATAATTAGAACCGGAGAAAACCCGGAAAACCCAGAAATTTCAGTGTTTTTTTAAAAAATTCACAATTCCGACATTTTTTAATTTTAAAACTGAAACTTTACACACAGATAGCTATTTATATGTATTTTATGTGTGCAAAACCCAGATTGTGTCGGAGTAACGGTTATTGCACAATCACCATTTCAATTCTTTTCTGCGATATTTTCCCGGAGGGCTTCTTGCTCCTGTGGTTGTCCGATTTAAATTTTAAAAACAGAATTAGAAACTAGACGTACACAGCAACAAAATGTTCATCTTCGATTTTCCATAAAATGGAGCGAAATAGGTTAAAAACGGTCGTGAATATGAGTAAAAACGGCCGACCCCGCGAAGTGGTCGAGTAGTGGGGGAAGACCGGCCGCTGAGGGGAAGTTTTTTACATAGGAATAGAACCGGGCTGCGCTTCCCCTCACGGGCTGTCACCCCCCCACTACTCGACCACTTTCGCGGGGTCGGCCATTTTTACTCATATTCACGACCGTTTTTCACCTATTTCGCTGCATTTTATGGAAAATCGAAGATGAACGTTTTGTTGCCCTGTACGTCTAGTTTCCAATTCAGTTTTTAAAATTTAAATCGGAAAACCACAGGAGCAAGAAGCCCTCCTGGAAAATATCGCAGAAAAAAATTGAAATGGTGATTGTGCAATAACCGTTAGTCCGACAGAATCTGGGTTTTGCACACATAAAGTACATATAAATAGCTATCTGCGTGCAAAGTTTCAGTTCTTAAAATTAAAAAATGTCGGAATTGTGAATTTTTTAAGAAAACACTGACATTTTCGGGTTTTCCGGGTTTTCTCCAGTTCTAATTATTCGATCGGGACATTGGACCTGTCATTCTCTTCGTAATTTAATTCTCTACAATTCGTCTATTGGCAACATTAAGATTGCTTCATTAGTTTCCATTTTACAAGCAAAGAACTAAAAAAAAAACGATTTTTTCTTCTAAATTGTTCATAACAAATTAGAAATTATGGCCCTCGAGTGGAAAATTATGCCAAATTGATCTACTAACTGTCCTTTATGTAATCGCACAGTCGGTTTCCGGGTAGTATTTATGGCATGAAAAAATGCTTTATTGCTTGGCCTATATTCCAATAATTAGAATACAACCATTAAAAACCTGCGCTCTATCAAAAAGTTATTGAAATACTGGAATTGAATCTATTTAGATCAACTTTACTTTGCTCTAGAAACAAATTTTGAAATCTTATTGTTGAAATGAAAATTTTTCTTTTTAAATTATGAATGTAACCGTGTGATTTTCAAATTTTTAAAATAATCTTACGGACAGCACCTAAAAAATACACAAACTCTTTACATGCATAAACGATTAATTTCATTAAACTCGCGAAAATTAGTGAACAAATTGTGTGGTACTAAATCATCTGAACATAAACAGGATTTGCAACTATCACAATTCATTTTTAATTGTTTCAATAAATACCCACATAAAGCAATGGTTTATGTATTGTAACCTATTTGGAGTACCAATTGTTGTTGTATTAATCAACTGACTTTCGAGTCTCAGGATTAACTTCAAAGCTTGAATTTTCTAAATTTGTTTCTCGACTATTCAAACTTACACATACATTATTCAAACGCAAATTTTCATCGACAGAATCCTTTGTGATGCAATTGTAAATGGAGGGCACTGCTTCTGAATGTAGATGCGTTTTCGAACTGCTAGTAAACATACTATCAATAAAATGTTCTTCACAAAACATAAAAGCTTAAGCTTTTGGTGGTATCTGTAAGATTAAAGCGGAATTAAGTGTTGTAGCCACAATTTGCAGCGGTCTGATGCCTTAAGGAAGTCTAAACAAATGCTTATATTCATTATTTCCGTTACTTCAATATTTACTAGGGAAATTTGAAATAATGCATTTGTAAGGCATTTTTTAAAGAATTTTTTAACGAATCAAGAACAAGTTACTTAATAATCTAAAACAAAATATTAAATAACTTTGAAATAAAAAGAAAATGATTTTCTGAACACATAATTGTAAAACGTGGCTCAGTAACCTTACTTTCAACAATTTTAGAAGTTTGAAATATTTTTTCTATTCATGAACCTTCTTTTACCTGCACTCTACCTGTACTTGATATGACTAATTTTTTGCGCAGGCCCATTTCCAATTTTTCGAATGAAATATTTTTGCCGCTAGAAATATCTATTTAGTTCACTGAGAGGCTAGAACAGCGCTGTATCGTTTACTGATGCTAAATTTGACCACTAAACGGGAGGTCTCTTGGTCTCTGGTGAGAGCCAAGATCTGTGTGTAAAATTTTGCTCTCGCCCAGATAAATATTGTGTCTAACAAATGGCGTCTCTCTCTCCGAGTTGACCGAGCTTAATCACAACCCTTCCATTCACCGTCCCAAAAACACATTTCCATTCTGCCGCACCCTGTACAACCTTTCGTCTGTCAGTTTTCGGTAAATCTTCAATCTTGAAATTCTGAGAGCAAAATGATTTTAACAACTTTTGACATTTTTATTTGGAGAACAATTTTGTTACTAGACAATTTGCATTGTGTCCGAATTGAAACTCATAACGCATAAATGTATAGGTTCTGGTGACAAAATCAAAAATAACAATGTAAATTAAGTAACAAATATTTATCTACGATCATTATATAATATAACCATTATTGACGTAAAACCTCTACTCTAAATTGTCATTTTATCCATCGATAAATTAAAGAGAGCATCTTATTGGTTCCCAGCCATGGGTAAAATTGACAGAATTTTTATCCATCGGGACTTCGAGCAATGAAAATTAAAAATTATACCAAAGGATATTAATAGTGAAATTCGTGATTTGTGAAGCAGTTTTTTGTGACCGAATAATTTTAAATGTTGCAAGAAGAAAATGAAATGTCCTGTACGCAATATCGCAACGACTGCAATAGCAAATCTATCACAAAAATCACGGCACAAATATGAATGTGTTTATGAAACTTTTTTTAAAATGGCGAGCAGAGAAAAATACTACTTCTTTTTTTGAAAATATTGTATTAGTTATTTTGTGATGCTTGCAGAAAAATATTCATCTTCTCTTTGGACAATGTAAACTAACTGTCGTAGTGTCATGTTCAAAAATTAAAAATATTGAATTTCTTTTATTATTTTGTACGGATGATCGTAGATAAAGTACAGTATTATACTCGCAAATAAAGGTTTTCATGGATAAAAACCTTTACTTGCGTATGTAATAATATACCTACTATTACTTTACTTTGTGTAATTTAGTAACAACCTTATGAAGTACAACACTTTGTTTTGAAAATGAATTATTTTGTTTTGCGGTTGTCAACTGTTTCAACCGAAGAATGTTAGTTACGCAGGTAGTCAAGTATTGTCCGTTCACATAATTTTATTCAGGAATGCACATTTCCGGTGGGGCCGTTTTAAGCAGAACTACTGTATTATACAGGGTTTTCCAATAAGAGGTGTTATTTTGAATAGCCCGTTATTTCGGTAGATGTCACTTTTGGAGCTGTAATTTTTTGACATTTGACAAGTAGAAACTACGCCATTAATAAAAATGGAACGATACACGCTTCAACAACGCATTGAAATTATTAAAAAATAGCGCAATCCATTAACCGTAACTGGTGCTCCAGCCTCATTTTCGAAAAAGTAAGGTCCAATGACCCCGCCGGACCATAAACCGCACCAAACAGTCACACGTTGAGGATAGAGAGGCTTTTCAACAATAACTCTTGGGTTTTCTGAGCCCCAGATGCGACAATTTTGCTTGTTGACGAAGCCATCCAGGTGGAAATGGGCCTCATCACTCAAGATGATTTTTCGATGGAATTCCGGATCATTTTCATGCATTTCAAGGACCCAATCGGCAAAGATACGACGTTGTTGATGATCGGCCGGCTTGAGTTCTTGTGTTAACTGAACTTTATAAGCCTTAAGACCCAAATCTTTATGCAAAATACGGTGTAATGACGTTTTTGGAATGTCTAATTCCAAAGAACGACGAGGAATGGACAAACCTGGGTTTTCTTCAACACTTTCGGCTACAGCAGCAATATTCTCGGCTGTTCTTGAGCGACGTGCACGGGTTTTATTCTTCACATCACTAACTTGTCCCAACAGCTCGAATTTTTCCACCAATTTCTGTATTGCGGTCCGACAAGGTGCTTCACGACGACCCAAAAATGTTCGAGTTTTACGAACCGTCTCTGCCAAATTTTCACCATTTTTATAGTGAATTTTAATAATTTCAATGCGTTGTTGAAGCGTGTATCGTTCCATTTTTATTAATGGCGTAGTTTCTACTTGTCAAATGTCAAAAAATTACAGCTCCAAAAGTGACATCTACCGAAATAACGGGCTATTCAAAATAACACCTCTTATTGGAAAGCCCTTTAGTAGAAACAGTCTCACATTTTAAAGTGAATATTTGACCAGTGCAGCTGTGAAAGCAAGTAAGCTTTTTTTTTCTACAAAATCATTTAATTAATTAACAATTAAATCTCAAAAGAAAATGGGAACAGATCGCTATTCTTAGGGTGAATTAACTGAATAATGTCGGTATTCATTTCGATTATGAGATAATTGAGGAGGTCCAAATCAAAACGCAGTTTTAAATAAAGAAATTCTTAGTCGAGCTCCTCAAATATAGTCAATATTCACATTCATATCCTACGGAAAATAATGTGATGTTATTCTTACGAACGCCAAAGTAAGTGATATTTAATAAAAGACTGTACTGTATTTTGTACACTTTTAATTAATAATAACACAGTTTAGACAAACACTTAAGAAATAAAAAAGGAAGATTTCGACATGAATTGCATTTGGTTAGTTTCTGACCGAATCATAGATTGAAACTGCTTGCATTATGTCTGAGAGAATGACTTTTATATTGAAAAAGTAATATCATGTAAACAAAAACATTAATAAATAATTTGGGAAAGTTGTTTTTAACTATTGGAAAATTCTAGTATTGACTTTTAATGAACTTTTGCATTACAGTAATTATAATACAATTTAACAGAACCTTGAAACAAAATATTGTACTTGACATTATTTTCCATAAATTTATCAATAATGTGTTTTAAATCACTATGAAAAGGTGGCGATGCTTACAACTTCTATTCAGCCAATCGAACAATTTATTGGTAATATATACCTTACCTGAACAATATAAAAACTGCGTGTGAAAGTATCCGTAAATTAAAATTCTCAAGTGGTGTTATTGTAAACAAAACTCACCAGTGTGTAATATTGGCTTTACACCTGTTACAATAAACATCGTTACGATGTCATTTTCGCATTTGATGGTTAAAAAAACCTTAATTGAACCTGCTTATGCAGAAAGGAACCAACTTACAATTTGTTTGCTACAATATTAAACCTAATGCATTATAAGCATTGAAAATAAAAACAAGAACCTTTAATACATCTAGATGTACTGAAGATGGTGGCATAGCCACCGAAACGCGTCTATGTGAGTAATTTTATATTATTTTATATAAAATTTTTTTGTGATTAAAGGTTCTTGTTTTTATTTTCATTATCGACATCACAGGGTCCACTATATATATTTTATAAGCATTGAGTTCAGTATCCACAGCGAGCGAAATAAGGTTGGTTCCTTTCTGCATAAGGGGGTCCAATTATCTCTATGATTTTTTTTGCTTTTGTTAACTTGGAATGAGATGGTTGAACAAATGTTTGTAACAACCAAACTCTCATTATTTTCAAATGCCATTGTTCATGTAGGGTTGAAGATTAAAGAAAAAAATTATTATTATTTTATTATTTTAATGTTAATTTTCAAAGATCGTGCAGGCACAACAAGCTGCACAAAGAAATGAGTAAGTCTAGGAATTATTATTAATTATCTGAACATTATCACAGTTTTTAAATTATAGCAATTAAAAACCTATTAATTTTGAAATAGACGGAAACATTTGTAAAGAAAAACATTTTTCTGTGAGATTGTAAATAAAACAAATTTTCTTCTTTCAGTCCATCTGGAGGCACTGTAGGTACATAGTTTTTCCCACAATAACTTAATTCAATTAATTTAACGCACCACAAAAGTTTACATCTTTCCGTGGATGAAAGCAATTCAAGTTGTAATTTTATTACCAGAAATTATTATTCGCAAGAAAATAAGAAAATGCAACGAGAAACAAAAAGTATCTGTAATTAATAGCTTGTCAGTTTCACTTGCGCTGTTTCCATCTTGCTTTCTGATTTATATTTGAATATCATAAATTAATGCATCTAATTAAAAATTAAAAAATCGAATGTTTTTCGTAACACTAGTCGAACATATTTTATTATATATCACTTTAAATCGATGATATGTCTCGTGTTTCTAAGCTCAATAAATACATTTAAACAATGCGTCGCAGATATCTGTTGTTGGTTTCTTAAACTCAAGGTAATTTAAATGGATTTTCGTGATTCCGAAAGTATTTTTTCAGTCGCAACCTACACATAAGTGACATACTGAAAACTGATACGATTACAAGTGCCCCTCTTCAAATTTGATACTGTCAACCAAATACTTGTGTTTGTTACTAATAATATGTTTATTTTTTTAATGCAGGTTCATTCCCTTATTTAAATATTTCCGTGTCGTAGCAGTTTAATGTAAAGTGGAACCACTCGACGTTAATGATCCGACATATGCTACCTGATATAGGTAGTAGAGTAGTAGTGCTAAAGGCTGATAAAATTAATGCTAAATAAATAAGTAATAAAAATACACATTATTATAAATTTCTGGAATCTATTAATTTATCGCACAAACACGGAAACTTGCTAGTTGCGTGTTTAATTTTTTGTGACGAAAGGTTTTGTAGGTTTTTACGAAAATTGGTGGCAATACTTGAAATAGTGTGAAATGTTTCAAAATGCAGTAGTATGTTATCGAAATTACGAAATGAAAGAAATAAAGTATTAACTGATAAAGTAGTCGATTGCATCAATTCATTCAAGTAGCCTTATGGTTTTATTAATAACAACTTTTGTGATTTTTATTATTATTTGTTATTGACTACACTAAAGTTTATATTATTATTAAAAAATATGTACGCAATATTGATATACTTCAGTATTAATTATGCTATTGCTTGATTCAATATTCACAGACAACTTTAACCGTATTCTAAAAGAATTGGTAGTTTACGTGGGTCAAGCTAAAATTTTCTAGAATTTAATTTAAATCAATTATAAATTTCGGTAACCCCACAAATGACATCTTTTTCAAAAACAGGGCTTTAACAGAAGTATGTAGCTTGAACAATCAATATAAAATCGTGTTATTACACATCTATGTTTTGTCGGTATTGATTTGAACAGGATCCTCCAACAATAATGGTCATCCCTAACATTGGTTTAATATATTAAGTTATTATCGTTATGTTTTGTTTATTGCGTGAAGTGATGTGCGACCACAAACTTGTGGTAATAGTTTTTTAATGATAAACTACAAGTCGTAAAAAAGCAAAAAAGTATAATTTTTGAAAAATCAAGACTAAAAATTTTGCGGAATTTTTCTACGTTTAATTTCATCTTGCCAGTCAAAAAAATGTTTTTTCTACGACAACATCGAAATATGTTATTTCACGAGCGTAAATTCAATCATAAACAACTACATTTTGTACAGAATTTCATTTCGCATCGGTTGCTAGGCAACAAATGCGAAATGAAATATTTCGTGTTCGGTTGCTAGGCAACAAATGCGAAATGAAATATTTCGTGTTCGGTTCACTGTTTTTGGTCACAAATATTAAGGCGGCCTAGAAAATCGAATGTCATCAGTTTGCTTCTGTCAACATTTTTGTACGTTGCAGATAATAATTTCGTAGTTATTTTCGATAACTCTTACAATTAATATGGAAAGTGATAGTGATAATGACTTGGAATTAACACCTCCAAGCATAACTGAAGTTGCAAAGTTCACAACATTAAATTTATTACCGGAAACGTCTAAGAAAATGTATCAACGCAAAGTATGTTAAACGCGTTAGCAGAGGTTATCGTAGAAAAAGTGCAGTATGCAACGCGCACAAAATGGCAATTTTACACTCGTATGAATTGCTGCAGTACGAGTCTGCGACTCGTACTGCAATTCATACTCGTGCAAAATGAGCATCATTTTGTGCTTGTTGCATAATATACTATTTTAATTTTTTTAACTCGTTTCAGCCTTAAAATCGATTAATAATAAAATTATCAAAACTTCCAACAAAGATTTTAGTAGTAAATTTACCAGATCCCAAATGATGACTGAATTAAATACAGGGTGTGTACGAATTGCCGAAAGAACTGCTCGTAGCAATATTTATCTAAAAATTCTTGGTCAAAACTCTTAATATTAAAATGTACAGGGTGCGCCGAGTTTTGCCTCTACCCCGAAAATCGAAACTGCTAATTATGTGAAGGTACCCAAATTTTACATACTTAGTAATTGAATATGAATGAGGCTTCTTATTTCGATGTTTTATTTATTTTTAATAATTTTTTTATAGGAACAGTCAATACTTTTATATATTTATTTTTGGCTACAATGTTAATTATGCAATTTCGCACCACGTCATTAAATTTAAATTCAAAAATATATTTTAATTTCTGAAGAAAATGCAGTTTGATCTTTCAACACTGAATATTTGAAAAATGCCAGTGGTACTTCAAAAGTGAATTTGTCCATGTTATCAAATTTTTTATAATGTAACTGGATTATTTGTTTTACGTGTGAAACTTCTCCAACAGAAGACGATAATCTTCTAATATGACAATATTTTTGAGCACTGTTAATAAAACCTACAAGATGCACATTCTGATTCTAAACGCATGTCGCTTACTAGAGATATTGTCAAACTGGAAGAAGCCCGCCATAAAATTGCACAGAAACCAGATATTGTAGAGTAAACTACATTAAGAACGAATATCGTCTACGTTCATCATTGGTGTGCGCACGATAGATAGTACGGTTGTGTTGTTTACTTAACCGTCTCGCCGTTTCGAAGACTCGGTGTGTTTCTTAACCACCTTACATTTTTAAATATGTTAATGATCCAATGCACGTAAAATCACGAAATCTAGTTATGTCATTTCCATGAATTTTACAGTAGTCCCTCATGCTACGCCACTGCTATAAAAATCCGCGAAAGTCTAAGCTCCTCCCCTGGCCTCTTCCAGTTTGGTAATCATTATACCTGGCATCTCCGGAACATCTTGTTTCTTCAAATTTTACAACACTTGCCTAATTTATTAGTAATTAATGACTGTAATAATTTAATAACTCAACACACTCAAATTTTCATAATAATATCTTCAAAATTGAGTTTTTTGTGAATTGACCATTAACGTTGGAGGACCTGTATATTTCTTATAACCGCTGTTTAATTACGGTTTTGCATAAATGGGTAAGAAAATATTAAAGATTAGGTTAAGGTAAGGTATTTTAAGAATGATTTTACCTTAATTAGACCTTTAAAAACCTTAAATAGGCCTTACGAAAACTTAAAAGCAAATTTTTTTTCTATATTGAAGGCACCACAGAAAAGCGCCACCGGCCCAGCTTTGCCTGGCAGTGCCACCAACCGGGTAAAAATATAGTAAAAACCCCTAATAGTGGACACCCTTCTAATGCGAATACCCCTCTTTTAGGACATTTTTTAACAGTCCCGGTATTCCTCTATAAGAATACATTATACAACCACCCCTCTAATGTGGACACCCCGTTATTACGGACATTGGACACTACTTGTCTTCCCGAAACTTGCAATTTCCCCCATTATTGTGGACACTTTCTAAGTATTTTGGAGAATTAATATGTTTTCAAAGAAATACCATCTTAACTTGTGGTGAATTAGACCATTTGCCGATTCTTTGTCGACAGGCGGCTATAAGCGCGTGCCGATGCATAAATTAACATTATTTAGTACTGTGTTATACATAATACACATGTACTTAACTTGTGATTTACTTTCCACCAACCACCATTTCTGATTTTTTAAATTTAGTTTAGTCTTGAATGTGGAATAAGCAACAATAACTCCAGTTCGAAGTTCATTAAAACTAAAAGGAAAAATCGCCCTCATTGAATTTTCGAACAAAGGCAAGTGCAATATTCGATCACATTATTTAAGATTTTAAAAAATTCTGTGTTGACAATTTTGAAGAAACAGGTAGAATTAAAGGAAGCATGGTTAAAAAATGGCAATGATTGACGAGTTAAACTTACGCGGAAGCTTTAAAAACGGTACACACATTAAAAAAGTTTATTTTAAATAAAGGCGACGAACTTGCTCTGTATTATTTATCAAATTTAGAAATAAATTTTGACGAGAAAAATATTCACAAATCACAAATTTCTTCAATTTGTAAAAATCCATTTATGTAAAATGTATAAACATAATACGTATTTACGTATAATATTTAGTAAACTGTTTAAAAATTGTAGTAATATGTATAGCAAATTTTCGACAAAAAAAAATTAGAACCCTTCGAATACGGACACCCCTCTACAGTGGACAGTTTTGTCCAGTCCCTTGAGAATCCACTATGGAAGAGTTTTACTGCATTTCTATAAGCGTTACAGACAGCGTCTAATCTTTTTTTATATTTATTTTAATTATCATTTTTAATGTTTTACAATAACTTTTCAATAACCGTGTTTATGTTTTTATGTTTATGTTTATTATTTTTGTTAATATTGAATACAATTGAATAACAACTATGCTGCCGTGCGTAGGAAAAAGGCAGTAACTACAAAAAAAAAATTGCGTTATGGTATTATTGGATTCGTCTAGGCGTGATCTATATCTTACAGTGGAAAAAAGCAGTAACAGTTATTCGTACGTAATTTTTAAGGCAAAACGGTTACCACTTCTTCAATTTTGACTCCTATTACAAGATAAAAGCATGTATGTACCCATCCGCGCGGAAAAAATGTTTTTGCAGTTATTACTTTCTTCCTAAGCACGGCAGTATACTGCTATTACTAATTTTTTTCCATTTAAACTGTTTATTTAAATTTTATCACTTTTTAGTATTCATCGCAAGACAAAATATAGAATACAAATCTGATATTTTAGTATAACATATAAGTGATTAGGGACATTATACTATACTAGTAGAAAACCTTAGCCCTAGAACGGGCTGACAGTATTTATTGTGTATTTATACATTTTATTTATCTATTTTATTTATTATTTATCTACCATTTTATTTATATACATTTGCATTGCAATATAATGTATTTTGCTTTACTTACCTTTAAGCTCCGTAAATTGACGATATAATAGTTATTTATGTATCTAGAACGAAAAGTGAAACTTTAAAGTACGAGCAGTTGTTTACAGCCGAGGCGTTTAGCCGAGGCTGGAATTACTTGCGAGTACCTTCTAAGTTACTTTTCGTTTGAGATACATACAAAACTTTATTTCATACTGGATATTTTACGTGATAAATTATTGTGAATAGAAATTTTGACGTTTTATTTTTGACAACCAATTCGTAATAATTTATTATAAGTAAGCGATGAGCAATTTTCATAACAACGGAAGTTTGTTTACTTAATGACAAATCAAAATTTTACTTTTTCGTGACGTTTTCTATATTTTAAATGAGGCTAATCAGGCAAAGAAAAATGTAATACCCAAAAAAGCGAGAAATCGGTACTAAAAGGAATACAAGATGTTATGTAACTGGAAGGAGGAAAAGAATATTTCGATTGTGAATGAACATATCCTCTTGGTTTATTTTTCAAATAAGGTAGGTACGTAGGGCATTGTTATCGACATAGCTCAGCTACTATGCTAGCAGACGCCGGAGCAACCTGGGTCAATATTAAAACACATAAGGGACGGAAGAGTTCCACTATGGCTGAAAGTTATTTAGAGGGTTCAATTGAAAATAAGAAGAGATGCTCAAAAATTATATTGCAGTCAGAGAAGAATGTTATCGGAACCTCATACTCTCCTGTTGTGGCAGAAGCAATTGTAAATTGGACCTCTAATGTGTCCGGCTCCGATAAATTGTCATTTGAAGTTGTTGCCATAGAAACAAACTGACGTAAAATTTTAAAGTTCTAGGACTTTTAAAATTTTACTTTATAGTACTAGCACTTTAAAGATCTACTTTTCGTAGCATAAATTGACCAAAAAGCGACACTTTAGAAACCAGTATGAAATAAAAGATATAATTAGTCAATTTTTGACACTCAGCTTCGTCGCCTACTCTGATCCGTTCAAAAAAATGCGAAATAAACGATCGGGAATTATATTTAGAGATTGCACCACTTATTGTTAGATATTTTATTTTGGAGTTTTGCTCTAACGTTAACATTTTTCAGGAATGCAAACTACTGAATCAAATGCTTCACTACTATCTTTCATTCCATTACAGTTACCAAGATTGAAATTGTAATAAAAATAAAATAGAGACAATATTAGACTCTAGTGAATTTTGGTTTACAAGAAATTTCACACACATTTTTCTGTTGCTCAACTATCTGAAGGAAATTTGCAAGCAAGGTCACCTTTTCATTCATTAAATACTTCTACACACATTTTTGATAAATTTATTGAAGGTCACATTATTTTTCACAGTAAATGAAAGTGAATATCGACTGTATTTGAGGAGATCCGAATCAAAATGCAGTTTTTTACAACGGATTCCTATACCTCGTTTTTTAATGAGAGACACAATTAGAAGTCTGAGAAAGAATATTATTTTAACTTTATATTGATAGAAATGGTATTTTACATCTGTCAGTTTAAGGTTATATTGGTAATGTCGCTTTAAAATTAGAAAATATAGCACAAGACGCTTGTGTCGAAGGACCACTTCGAAAGAAACTTCCAATTAGGAAAACTTTATCTTCAATTCTGTTAAAATTGTTTAGGTTATATTATTATTAAGCACTCATTACTAGATACCAACATAAAACTAAAAAGAAATATTTTTTCACAGATTTCTAACCGTGTTTTTCATTAAAAATCGAGATATAACAAAATAAAACTGTTAGAAATGGCATTTCAAAACAACAACGACTAAATGTTGATAATATGAAACAGCAACTTGTTGCATTTGTTAGTTATTTCTGTGAAGTAAGATAATTCAGTCGAGTCGCATTCATATTTACCGCCTATTTCTAGGTTTATTTTTGCTTTTACTATTATTAGTTCCAATGCCACATTATTTAGTTTCAACGTACCTTTAGTTCCAAAACATTGTTTCTGTCACAGTTTCTGTCATCTGCAAACTGTCAGGTAGTGCTGATGTGTTGTAGAGTGTGTAGAGTAATTAAATTTTTAGTTTTAAGTATAAATATTTAAATTAATAACATTATAATGTGGTTTTTGTGTTAATTTTATTTTAATAATGAATTCTATTAATAAATTTACAAATGGTAAGAACAGATATTGAAATCTTGCAATTTGACTGTTGACATTTAATGCATTAAATATTTAAATGAAAATTAATTTAAGGGGTAACTTCAGGGATAGTTTCAACCATGGAGAAGACGAAAGATTGGCAGTTGGAGCTTTTAATGGAGAAACTTCGTTCCAAATCTTCTCAATTTAAAAGCTTTGGTGATACAGCAAAAGTTGTTCGTATGACTTTAATGGTACAGGTTCTTTAAATAGGTTTTTCATTCACTAATTTTTGCACAATCTTTTAGGACAAACGTTTTGTTTTAAATACTGTTGAAAAAAGTCAACATCAAAAATGTTTAGATGCGTTACAACATTGTATTAAAGTCACATCACTGCAAAGTATGGTTGAGAGATTGGAAAGCCTTACTAGACAATTAGGGTATGTTTTTAATCATGTTGTGTTTATTAAATTTTAAGAAATGCCTTTACAGCCTTAAATTTATGGCTGGACCCTCTGGTGTCGAGTTATTTATTTCCTCGGATATGTTTTATTTGGAAATAGTATTAGATCAATCTGGAGCAGTGCGTGATGTAAAAGTACATCATGAAGGTAAAATGGAACAACAAAGCTGTGCTGAACTTGTTAATTGTCTTTCAAGAGGAGATTTTGCTGATTTTACCGCACAGTTGGAAGGATTTGCTTCGATATATAAATTAAATGCAGAAAAGACTATTAAATGTAAAGCATTTACAGTGTTGCAATCTTTAGAATCTGATCTAAATACCTTGGCACAACTCCAAACGTTCATGAAAGAGCCTTTCAATTTAATACATAAATCTCCGGTTGGAATTTTGGAAAAACGTAAAGGAGGTAATTTATGTTTAGATTTTGTATAGGGTTCCATCTAAATTTTTTTTTTTAGGACATCCAATGAAACTAACCTATTTTGTATCGCCTTATGATTTACTGGATGTTGAAAAAGGTGATATGGAAGCAATAAGTATTGATACAGTTACAAATAAAAATTTAGGATACAGCGTAACAGTGTGCATGGAAGGTTCAGAAGCCCACAAATTGCAGACAACGACTTTAATTACGATTAACAGAAATGTTAATGGCAAAAGGTAATATTTATTGTTTATATTTGAAACTTGCAAGTTGAACAAATCAGCACTGTTTTGTTCTTGCTGTTACTGTCAAAGTCCACAGAGTCAATGTGGTAGTTTCCTTGTGAGATATGGTACAAGGCATTCTAAAAACAAAATGAGTTTCTTATATACAAATTTGATTTTCTTATAATATCAATAAATTTTGTTGAACTTGTAAAAAAATACAACCAACTAAATTAATTCAAAAATAATAACTAAATTTATTATTTTAAAACAAGCAAATTTAAAGAAATCTAAATACAATAAAAAATAAATAAAATGTTCAGGGGGGAGGAATTATGTTGTTTATAAATCCATTAATAATCTGCCACAGTAAGTCTCTTTATCAAGATACTCAACACGTTCGCTGCCACCCACTTTGGTAGGACACTTGAAAAAGTGCCACCACAACTTTATACCCTAAGTATATATATATTAGTAGGAAAATACAATTAATTCTTATTACTATTTAAAACATTATAAAATTAAAACATAAAAATTAAACTACAAAATACAAACTTAAAATTATATACAACTTTATTAATTAAGTAATGCCTCTGACAAAAATATTGTCTCGTATTCAATGCCATACCGAGTGGGAATCCATACAAAACAAGTTATAAAATAACGCGATAACGCAGTGGAGGTACAAAGTTCAAACCCATCCGAACGCATAAACGCGTCGAGGGCAGCGAACGTGTTAATAGGTTCAAGTTTCTGTACAATAATTGTTACAACTTTTGTGTTTGTTCACTTTGTTCATTCTTTAAACAGAAACCTACTTAAATCGAGAAAGTAAAGATGGACAAAATCTTGAATGTATAATTGAAACAATGTTATTACTTACGCGGAAGAAACATATGCAATTCCAGATAATGCAGTGGCAAGTTGGCATTTTGTTTAGATAATACGGCTCAATTGAATACCTGATTCCGGATAGCCGGATGCCTGCTGCATTTCGAAATGTAAAAGAAATAGCTGAAGGTAATTTTTCATACAAAATGCAGCCCTTTGAGATGATAGTTCAGTGGAATGAAAGGGTATAGTCAATTTAAGTTACTTGCCATATTGTGGTCCATATCTTGAATTATTACTGTGTTGAATATTGTTTCTTAATTAGAAAATCCGAAGTCATTACAATTTTTCAAACCTATATCTGCTGTGTAAATAAATTTAATAAAAAAGTTAATAACTCTATATTACATGATAACATTTATCAAGCTTGATTAGATGTGTAATAATATATAGGGTTCTATTTGAAATAACGAAATGTTAACAGCAAGAACTAGAACATAAAGTTCTAATGGAAGTTTGCCATGACACCCGGTGTATGACTAACTTTCCAACCCAACAGTTAGACTAACTTACGGAATAACTAAGACTCAAATGCCTAATCACTATCATAAATTATCATAAATAATACAACGAGTGAAATCGTGAGTATCGATAATCGCATGAGTGCATCAACCTATGCGATTATTAATACTCATGATACCAAGAATTGTATTCGTCAGATTATATCACGAATGAACAATTTAATACTTTTTCGGGCAAAATATAATTCTGAGAATCGCAGAACTTGGTTAATTGGGTCCAAATATACTTTTGAGAGGTTGCAGTATTATGGTGCCTTTACATTGTCCGAGTTTACATCCGATTTTTTGTTTCGAGCAGCTCGAACGGCATATTTTTGTGTTCACATTGTTCGATTTACTATCCGAGTTCCAACATTCGAGCGTGCATCCAAGAAAGCATTCGATTTTTCAAGAATAGGACCGTATCTATTCTCATACGAGATTTCGTACGATTTGTTCAGTTATGTCATGCGCAGTGTACTTTTTTTCAGTTCGTACACTGTCGTTCCGTGTCGTTTCTCGTACCACGTGTTTTCAAATGAACTTGTTCCAGAAGCTTCCAGAAGTTTTCTCCTTAGCATGCTCCTCGATGACATTCTCAATCCATTTTCGGCACGTCGAATTAAAAAAAAAACAAGTTAAACAGCAAACTTTCAAACACTAATCAGCAAAAAAGTTTAGGGTATAATCTATTCCCATATGATATTTTGAAATACGCCATGTTTTTTAAGTTGACGCATGTGTAAAGAGGTAATTTTCTCGGATAGTGTAAAGGCAAATATATATTTCATTCGAGACAAACTCGAATAGAAAATCGTACAAAAAAAATCGAATGTAAAAATCGAGCAGTGTAAAGGCACCATTAGATGGTTTATGGTTTTGTATGTTTTCTTCAATACTTTTTTAGGAAGAATTACCGAAATGCGCCATTTTTTCTGTGACATTTCAGTTGACAGCATGGCACACCAGATGTGCGGAGTAGCACGCGTGATTATCACATGTTAGTCAAATTCGAGGCAGCATGGCAAACTAGATGTGCGGAGTAGCACGCGTGATTGTCACTTATTAGACAAATTCCCCAGTTCTGATTATCATTAATTTATTAGGCGGTCGTTAGGATAGGGAAAAAAAGCACTCTGAGTGATATAGTCTATTATAATATAACTGGTGATATGTAATATTCTGGATAATTAATCATACCACGTGTTATATTCGATAGACAATATAATGAATGAATGAAATGGCGTCATTAAGATTCCTTGTTAATTACGGTGTTTTTTTGGAACGGTCTTCTTCACGATTTCACTAATTTCAGTGTTTATTGCCTCTCCCCAATGATTAGAAGCCATTTTAATTGGAGAAGCTACTTTTTTTGTAGAAGAAAATGTTTACACAATTAAATTGTCAAACTGACAGATTTATTAAAATTATAGTAACGAAAGTAAGCAAGGTGATAGTTTTATCATCGCTGTGATAGAACGTAACTAAGGACATTGTGCGTTTTGATTGGCTCATTTGCGATCACGTGATACAAGAATTATATTGTCATAATTAATATTATAAGCGAATGAGAATGAATTGAAAATAATTCGACAGATTTTCGAAAACTTGTTCCCAAATGGCAACAAGTTTGAAAAAATAACCGGAGAATTATTTTCTAATGAATTCGCACTCTCGAGTGGTATTCGGAAGATTATTTTTTAATGTTTGAATCAAAAATGCAGCATAAAAAATACAGTTTAACAGTTCGTAGTCAGTTACACACGGGATTACAAAATAATTCATATCTCTTAATTGATAAAAAAAATACGCATTAATATTGGGCCAATTCCTAGAGAACATGTTTCCTAATAGAATGGTGAAAACTAAATATATTTTTTTAAGAATAAAAGGGTAACTTATGTGAGAAAATAAATAAATCTAACTTCTAAACTATTAGTAATAATTTTTTTTTGATCTACAATTAAGCGAAATAGATTATTATAACATATTCCATGCATCTCTTTCTTTCATTTATTGCTAAAAAGCCAAATTTTAGATTTAAACATATCAACGTTCTGAGGGTACTACTCGCCCTTAAGAATTGAGAATACAGAAGTAGAATACAGTTTTGCGCATTGAATTTAAATATAGTAGTCTCCATTTTCCGAGTAAACATGGGTGACATCTGTCTCGAATAAGAGAGAACTCTGATAACCCGAATTATATTTTAGTATGACTTTTTTTCCAAACACTGACTGTTACTTCAGCTCATAATTTTTGCTACAGTCTTAATAATTTTGTCCACATTTGCTCTCTTTGATAAATATATTCAACTTTTTTTTGCCTGGTTTTTGTCTCACGGTGCAAGAAAATTAATGTAATAAAATTGACGATGTAATGTATATTATAACCCAGTGCAGGCCAGACAGCAAATAATAGCAACGGGCAATATAAATAGGAGAATTCCTGATTTCAAGTTCAAATAATCCGGACAACTTTTGAAGCAATGTCGAATTATCCAGAGTCTTTTTGAAAGGAATTTTGACTTGGTTGATCCGCAACTACTGTAGTTCCAAAAGCAATTCTTTGGGTTGTGCAACTGAACATCTAACATAATTGAATCATTGTTCATTGTTAGCTTTTTATTAGCTATTTTGTTACTTGCAAAAATAATTAAGTTACCACATACTATTGTTTCTTTTACTACACATCTTTCGCAATTTTAATTCAGAACAAATTACCGATCAATAGTGACAATAAATTGGATCATGCATTTTGCATATGTACTTATATATTTAAGTTTAAAATCGAATTTGGCAGCTACCGAATCGAAACCAACAAATGTTGTTGCAACATACTTAATTGGTGATGGAGCTTTTCAAAAAATTTTGAACAAATCAGCTATGATTGACATCTTGGGAGTTAAACATTTTGCGTTGAATAATACAAAAGAAGTAAAAATTTTGGCAGAGTCTATTATTATTGATTTGTTACGAAGAGATAAATTAGAACCTGTTTCGGCCCCAATACCATATGTGAATGAGTCAGGTCGACTTTTGGGACCTACACGAAGAAGAAGCAATGACCTAGATCAATTTCATCCTTCCTTTGATAGGTATTTATCGCTAGAAGAGCTTATGGACTACGTCAACGAATTACCAGCATTAAGTACTCAAACAAAGAAAATTGAAGTTGAAACAATTGGAAAATCTTACGAAGGACGTGAAATAAAATTGGTCAAAATACTTAACGGGCAATCAAACAATGACATTATGTTCTTTGATTGTGGAATACATGGCCGAGAATGGATAAGCGTAATGATGGGTGCATATCTGTTGCAAGAATTAACAGACTCCGGGAAACATTCCAACTTGAACAGCATGGATTGGTACATAATACCTACCATAAATCCGGATAGTTATGTAGAATCTCAAAGAATAAACAGAATGCAAAGAAAAAATAAGAACTTCAGCAAATGTCCTAGCCGTTGTCATCCACCTCTACAGTGTGGAGTAGATTTGAACAGAAATTTTCCATATCACTACGGAGAGTCAGGAGTTAGTTCAGATCCATGTTCAACGGAATATTTTGGAACAGGTCCTCTGAGTGAACCAGAATCACAAGCACTTGCAAGTACATTGCAAAAATATGCAAAAAAAATAAAGTTATATGTAACATTGCATTCGTACGGTAAATCTTTCCTTTATCCTTGGGGTTATGAACCAAAAAAATGTGACAATTGGAAAGATTTAGAAGCAGCTGCAGAAACTGCAATCGTTGCCATGAAACGTTATTCAAATGATCTATATGAAGTTAAAAATAGTGCATTACTATATCCAGCGGCAGGAGGCTCTGATGACTATGCTCGTTCTCTTAACATTCCATTTTCCTACACAATGGAATTACAAGGAGATGATGTTGAAGGCTTTGGAGTAAAAGAATACAACATCAAAAAATATTTAGAAGAAAATTTTGCTGGTCTTTCAGCCTTAACTCAATTTGTACAAAACTTTAAGAAGCACTGATATTCAATTTTGTTTCTGAAAATGTATATTTTAAAATATTATTTTCCAGTGACAATACAATATATGAATCACAAACAATTCTTATTTTTAAGTATTATTTCAATCTCGACATAGTAGGGGATAACAGCTTGGTACATTTTATTTAATAATGTTTAGTACTTTGTAACGGTAGAAAATAAATATAAATTAGTGATCAATATTTTTTCTAACGTCAAATGTGAAAATTACGTTTTTGTCACTAGTGAAGAAGGTGATTACTTTCGTCACTAATGACTCAAAACGCATGTTCAGTAAAACTAGTGTCCATCTCAGAACCGACATTTTTGAATTGTCAAATCATTTTTAATATTTTAAAGACTTCTCTAAATTGTATTTAGCTGCAGAAACATAAGAAATAGTTGTAACACGTGCAATGAATGCTTTAATAATTTATTTTAATTATGTAATACTGATTATACCACCTCATAGTGCTATTTTTCCCTATCCTAACGACCGCTTAATAAACGATAATCAGCACTGGAGAAAGATTAATAAGTGATAATCCCGCGTGCTGCTCCGCAAATCTAATGTGCCATATTGACTAGAATGTGATTAATAAGTGATAATCCCGCCTGCTGCTCCGCAAATCTAGTGTACCGTGCTGTCAACTGAAATGTCACAGTTACAAAAAATGACGCGTTTCGGTGATTGTTCTTTAAACAATATTGATGAAAAGATGCAAAATCATAAACCGTATAACACTGTAAAGTCTCACAAATATATTTGGGCCCAATTTACCGAGTTTTGCGACTCTCGGAATTACATTTTGTCCGAAAAACTATTAAATTGTTCATTCGTGATATAATCTGACGAATTCAATTCGTGGAATCGTGATTATTGATAATCGCAAAAATTGATGCGCTCAACATGTCAAATAATTTCACTCCTCTTCGAGTCGTGAGATTAATTTTTGACAACATGTTTCGTGTCCCAACTCATGCTATTATCGATAATCTCGATTCCACTTGTTGTATTGTTTATGAAAAGCTTTGATTATATTGAAAATTTTACACCAGCCTGTTCAACCAATCAGAAGCCTTTCTTTTGAACCGCTACCAAGGCAACGCAAGTATTTTTTCGGAATTTTTTTCCGATTGGGTAGGACCCTGGAGTGAATTTTAGTGGAATTTTTTTGACGTCATAATTACTGTCACTAATACTTACATTAAGTACATGTAACCAGAATAAACGATGCCATTTGACATTAAATGCCATTCAACGCTTCCCATAAACTTGCAATCAAAATATCGTATTATCTATAGCGTTGAGTGACGTTTATAGATAATATGTCAATATATAAATTAAATTGCAAAAAGGTGCAAAAATTTCTTACCGAATACCACTCGACGTTAAATTAAAATCCAGAAATAATTTAACCTCTAGTGGTATTACAAGTGAAAATTTTGCACCAGCCTGTTCAACCAATCAGAAGCCTTTCTTTTGAACTGCTACCATGGCAACGCAAGTATTTTTTCGGAATTTTTTTCCGATTGGGTAGGACCCTGGAGTGAATTTTAGTGGAATTTTTTTGACGTCATAATTACTGTCATTAATACTTACATTAAGTACATGGAACCAGAATAAACGATGCCATTTGACATTAAATGCCATTCAACGCTTCCCATAAACTTGCAATCAAAATATATTATTTATAGCGTTGAGTGACGTTTATAGATAATATGTCTATTTTCTTACCGAATACCACTCGACGTTAAATTGAAATCCGGAAATAATTTAACCTCTAGTGGTATTACAAGTGATTATACCACTCATAGTGCTATTTTTCCCTATCCTAGCGACCGCTTAATAAATGATAATCAGCACTGGAGAAAAATTAATAAGTGATAATCTCTCGTGCTGCTCCGCAAATCTAGTGTACCATATTGAGTAGAATGTGATTAATAAGTAATAATCCCGCATGCTGCTCCACAAATTTAGTGTACCGTGCTGTCAACTGAAATGTCAGTTACAAAAAATGGCGCGTTTCGGTGATTGTTCGTTAAACAATATTGATGAAAAGATACAAAATCATAAACCGTGTAACACTGTAAAGTCTCACAAATATATTTGGGCCAAATTTACCGAGCTTTGCGACTCTCGGAATTACGTTTTGTCCGAAAAACTATTAAATTGTTCATTCGTGATATAATCTGACGAATACAATTCGTGGAATTGTGATTATTGATAATCGCAAAAATTGATGCACTCAACATGTTGTCAAATAATTTCACTCCTCTTGGGGTCGTGAAATTAATTTTTGACAACATGTTTCGTGTCCCAACTCATGCGATTATCGATAATCTCGATTCTACTTATTGTATTGAATGTGATATTTTTTTTTTTGTTTTACAGTACTCCTTCCTTTGCCGGCTTAACCAATCAGAACAGTACTGTGATACCAGCATGTTTCATATTACGACTTAATAAACCAATGCCAATGTGTGTGGTTTTAGTTAGACAAATACAGCAATTAACAGAACTGGAATGTGTTCATTTATCAATAACTCAACCTTTATTGAATTTAATAACCACTCATGCAAGTGATGGCAAAATCGAATGTGGCAATGGCAAGGGACTTTTTGTGGTAAGATAATACAACTATACAGTCCTTCCAAATGATTGTGAAAATTTTGCCTTAAGCAAAAGGTTCATATAGCAATCATTTGGAACCACTTTTGCAACAAATAGTTAGTTACTTACTTATGTTTGTATGTTAGACTCTACCAGATCAACATCACTGTTATTTCACAACTGAAAATAAGAACATGGAAGGTGTTCTAATACAAAGCATACCGTTCACCCATCCAAGCCATGTTTCTCGCATTCTGGTCATACTAAGGCAACAAGCATTATTTAATACACTTATCACCAGTTGTGTTCGTCCTGCCAGTAAACCAGGTAAATCTTTGAATGCTTTTGAAATTTCAACACTAATTTTTATGTAATTTAGATTTTGAGAACATGATAATGTTTGAAATCAGCGCTTTGTCATGGACACACATATCGATATCTTTAGAACACCCAATAGAAGAAAATATGGCTACAGCTGAACTTGATCTCAGTGATATATCAAATCTTTCTTGCCTTATACATAGTCCAAATACACCTCCTCCACCAAATACCCCCGATGCGGCCTCAGAACTTGCAACAAAGGTATTGAATCGTTGTTTTTCAATACCAATAACTATGCGCGCTGTGATAAAATTATGGGACAAACAAGTTGTACGTAGAAATCATTTTAGTGGACATGAAAATTTTAATTTGCCCCTTGGCTCGGGTGATCCAGGAGGACACAAAGGACCGCCGAGTAATAATTTAACAGAATTCGGAAACTTGGATGGCAAAATTAAGCCAGAAGCTTCCAGTAGCAATGGACACGGTATGAATCTCTCACATCCGCATCAAGGAATGTTTTTGAATGAAAATTTTTCGAATTTTTCTGCTGTTGAACCATCAATATCTTCCATATTGACAAATATAGAATTAACTAATATTCTAGCAGGCACGAGTCAAGACAAACCTCTAAAAAGACATCACAAACGGAAAGCTAATGATGACATATGGAAGAATTCCAAACGCAAACCAGGAGATGAATCTGAATTACTTTTAGAAACTTCAAGCAGTGATTCAACATCACGAAGTACGCCTTTATCCCATGACACCATTTCAGAAGCAAGTATAACACCCAATTCAGGATTGGGGTTTCAATCAGATATGGAACTCTCCAGCCTTGATCCTTGCGAGCTGGTAGGAGCTTCAGATAAGCCACTTTCTGAATTTGATAACATGGATGAACTTGGTGATGTTGAAGAATTGTTAACAGGCACTCTAGCAAAAGAACTTAAAAATCGCAGACGCGATATGCAGAAATCACCTTCAAGTATACTCGACTTGGGAGAAAATAAATCACTTGTCCCTCCTAGTGTTAGTATCACACCTATTAGTTCAAGTTTAGGACCTCAGGTATACAATTCTAATTTAAGCCTTGATAGACGTCCCGGTATTGAAATTATTCCGATAGCGACAACATCACCGACTTCTTTACCAAGTTCGATTACAATTACACCAATTTTGTCATCGCAGATTAAATCAATGGATGACCGAAGTCGTGAAAAAAAAAGCAGCAAGCGTTCAGACGACAAAAATAAATTGGAAAAAAAGAGGAAACGCAAACGTGAAGATAGTCCGATGGGACCTCCTGATAAAGTTCCTCCCAAGCAAGATCCACTTTCAAAACCTGTTTCTGTTAGTATTAAACCAACAGAATCGCCTCCATCAACACCAACTTCGCCTTCAAGTTTAGCAAGAAAATTTAGTCAATCTCCAACACAAAGTCGAAATTTGTCATTAAGTGGTAAATTAAGCCCTAGTATGCTTAAACCAAGTTTAAAAACTGGAACATCACACCCGAGTCCTAAACATTCACCGGGTCATATACCGAATAGCCCTAAACACAGTATTCCCGGAATTTCAAGTCCAAAAAATCATGGGACATCACCAAAACATCCTTCAACGAGTGGGAGTGGAAAACCAAGCATGTCTACATTAAAAAATGCTGCAAATTCGCCTTCAAGCAAAAGTAGCAACGATGCACTGAAAAATAAATCGATCAATAAGGATTCGTCACGTGACAAGGATAAAAAATCGAGTAATTTTAGCTTAACTAATAAAATTAAGTCATCTTCGGTGAAATTAAAACAACTTGATTTAACAACTGGTGATATGACTAATATATCTCAAGTTGAAGGTTTACCGTCTCCAAGTGCAACCAGTGATATAACGAAATCAAATTTGAATCAAGTTCGTAATCGGAAGGGGTCACTATCCGCAGTAATTGATAAACTGAAATCTGCTCAGCACGATAACATTACAGATTTGAGCAAATCGAGTGGCAATAAAGACCGAACGACACAATTAATTAATAAAATATCAGACGGAAATAAAAGTATTAAGGTAGGGGAAACAAAAAACTCTGAATATATGGTTAAGCCAAGTTCTGATGGAATGAAGATTACCATTAATAAAACCCGAACTAAAGATAGTATGAAGTTGTCTGGGATATTAACCAAAACTCAACTTGGAAATTCTGGATCGCCGAAAATTCATACAGGTTTAAAACCTGGCGTTAACAGTGGACCAGCATCAAAGAAACCTCAGTTATCACAAAAATCTGGGTTAGGTTTAAATGCAGGTGCACTCTCTGGTCACAGTAGTACAAATATTAATAAAAGCCAAACAGCAGCGTCGAAAAGTTCCAATTCGCCATCTTTGGGTGGCGGAATATCGAAATCAATTTCAAAATTGAGCGGTTCTCCCAAAACCGGTAGTTCAAATGTGGCGGACCTAAGCCGCAATAAGGATCGTCCAAGACTGAACAAGAGCAGTTCCGATAAATCAATATTTAGTAGTTCAAGAGAACGAAGGTTAAGCCCCATGCAAAATAGAGACGAGAGCGAAACTGAAAAAGCATTTAAACTGGCGATCACAAACCCGTACAGTACTCCGTTAGTTGTGGACGGATTGACAAAGCAATTTGACAAAAATTTTCAAATACCAAAAAAATCTGCACGTGTTACCGATGATAGAAAATTGTCCTGCACTAAAAGTAATACCAATACCGACAGTATTAGCGGCATAAACAGAACTGTTGACCAGAAGATGTTCGAAATGTCGTTAAAAAATGATATTACTGTGCCTAAATACCCTCTTACACTGCCTACAAACAAAGTATTTGAGAATAACGATACTGAAATGAAGTTTCGTAACAGCATTGTCTCAACTATGTCCAGTAACGCCATGTCGTTTACCACCACCACTTCAAGTCCAAAATTAATTTTACATTCTGAAATGAACACTTCTGATTTAAGCGACTTAGATAAGAAAAAGGATGTACAAAATTCTTCAGTTAAAGATGAAAGTTACAAAATTAATTTTCCGTTGTCTGTAACAAAATCTTTTAGTACAAGCAATTCAGAACCGTTGGGTTTGATGGCGAAAAGTGTTGATCTAACGCCGAAATTTATCACTCCAGCTCCCAAAGATGAAAAAAAAGAACAAAAGCCAATCGGTAAAGAAGTTAACGATCTGTGTTTAGATTTTACGAAGGATAAGGTCACTGGAAATAATTCATTAAAAAGTGAAAGTTCTCTACCTCCACCGCCGCCATATCCTGCATCACCTTCTGTAAGTGTACATATTGTTAAGTCACCTGCTCCAAGTCCGTTAATTAATCCTAGCCCACATTCTCCTTGTATTACAGATGATGAACTCATGGATGAAGCATTAGTAGGATTAGGAAAATAACTTAACTATAAAAGAAGTATTTTAGATAAAATTCATTGTAGATATGAATTTTTTGTACTATTATGAAATTTTGCATGTAAATAAAAGTATAATGAAAGATTTGAAAAGCATGTATGATTTGATATAATATATTGTATACTTATAACTATGTTAATATTACAGTACAAATATTAATACAGTATCAAAAGTTTTATTGATGTTTCTTTTTATTAAATTATGCACAATCACGACATTTCGAACTTTTGTAACGATCGTAGAGAACTCCCTCTGCTCAAGAAGTTCCTAATTACCTAACATAGTCATTTTTTTCATGCATTATAATTCGAGATATTCGAGATTTTACGATTCACTTAATATTACCATAAAACGGGGTCAATTACGTTTTTTAAATTATCATATGAAGTATTTTAAATTAAAAAATGAATGCAAATACAATAAGGTTGAAAACAGTACTTAACCGTGAAAGACTTTTAATTTTGTATAATGTAAAAATATTTTTTAAAAAATTTAAATTAAATTGCAATAAGAGCGCAAGAGCCACTGAAGAAAATTACCGCGCAGGCGCACTTTAGTTGATTTAAAAAAAGCGTTATAGTGAATCAACGTAAATCGGGGTATTAGTGTATTATACACAGTTTTAGAGCTATGTAGGTCTTTTATTAAAAAAAAAAAAACGGAAATTACAGTAAAAGTAAGCGAGCGATGGAAAGTTGGTCTGAGGTAACCACAATAAAAGAAGCACGTGGTTATTAAGTAGTCGTATTCGTCAACTTAATTTAAGAATTGCTTTAGACTAGTAAAGTTGCGCTTCTGCAAAGTATTTTTCATATTAGGAACAGCTTAATGACTAACAATAAGTTAGTTCTTAAGAATGTCGATGCAAACGGGCATTAAATGCACAATATGCTTCTTTGAGATTATTCTGTAGTATTCTCGTAAATTTCTTACTATGTAGCACTAGTTTAATCCTTAAAACTGATCTTATAGTCCTATAGTCCTATCTTAATAAGTGGGCCCACGTGCATGGACGGTGAACGCAAACAATTATTTATTAATTATTTTTTCCGGTGATTGTTGATTTACGGGTCGGTTTAAGGTAGGTTTCGCAGGTCTAGAAGTGAGGTTAGAATTATTGAATTTTCAATCCAAGTTAATTTACAATGTACAGTGCAAATAAGCTTCACACGGTAGAAATCGCAAACCACTGGCATGAAGGTATGATGACATATACTTTTCATAATTTATTATGTTATATTAAAATATTTTCAAGCGATTTTGCTCATTACCAAAATTTCTCAAGTATGTCTCCTCATTCGGTATTAAGTAGGCTACAGTGTAACACTGAGTAAATGTTTCTTAAAATTGTAATATTTAAATTAACTTGGATTGAAAATTCAATAATTCTAACCTCACTTCTTGACCTACGAAACCCACCTTAATAACCCCTTTTAATGAATGATTTCTTATAAATGCATGATTTCGGTATCTAAGCAACAAAATATGCCATTAAATTGAAATGGCACTTTATTTAAATGTAAATGACAAAATGAATGCAAAATATACCAATGAGAAATACAAATTTAATTAATTACTTACGTTATGTTTATAGTAATACTATTTATATAAAAGTTAGCAACAGTACAGCCAGTAAAATTGATAAAAAGTACAGATGAATTGTCAAACTTTTGACACTTTTTGTAAGTCATGGCACCGTTGGTTTGAATATACAAGGTATAAACGAAATAAGTACATTAATTTTAACTGGTAATATAACTCTTCAAGACCAACAACTTTTCCTAATAACTTTTTTTTAAAAACGTTTTTGTTTTCGAGTTAAAATTATATTAAAATCTTACACAATTTTCTTACACGCCACTGGAAGCAAAGTTACCTAATCAACAAGATTACCTTATGAAACGGTTACCATTAGTTGCGACTATTATTGTCGATTTTAAACAATAAACCAATAAACACCAAAAAAAAGTTTTATTTCAAATTTATTTTTAAACATTGACGCGAGAATTGCGCTAACGAAAATAAAGAAAAACGATCATAAAAATTGTTCAAAGTGTCCACCGCTGTTTTGTACACATGCTTGAAGACGCCGACGAAGTGATTCTTCTACCCTTTGTAACATGGCTCTGTTGTTACGAATCATTGCAGCAGCAAGTTCCACCCGTTCTTGCAACATTTCGATGGTATCAATTGATACAGGGTATACTAAATCCTTCATGAACCCCCACAAAAAGAAGTCGCAAGGGTTCAAGTCCGGCGATCGGGCAGACTAGGCTACAGGACCGCTTCGTCCTATTCAACGAGCACTTTTGCACAATTGCTGTTCTTTTAGTATTTTCCAAATTGTAGCCTGCGATACTCCATGTGGCAGTGCTAGCCTTCGTGTGCTGAGCCCAGGTCGAACCTCGACACTGTTCAGAACAGCCTCCTCAATGTTTGCAACTTGAGCTGGACGCTGCCGACCACGATCGTAAGCTGCAGGCTGAAATGATCCGTGATCTCGAAGATGCTGCACCACATTTACAAATATGCGAACATTCGGAAGACGACGGTTCGAAAATCGGTCCATGTAAATTCTTCGAGCTAAGGCTGCATTCCCTTGGCTCTCACCATAGGTTAACACAATATCAGTAAATTCGTTATTGGTAAATCTAGACATTTTTTCAGATTTCACTTGACAGAAGTGACAAATTAATTTTCAATAATAAAAAGTCATTATTTTTCTTTGTTGGAGCATTTCATAGAAGGCTCGTCAATTTGTGGGGGGGGGGAAATGATTTTGAAAAATGCGATTTCGAAAAAATGGTACATAAAAAAGGGCTTATCTCGACGAGTTCTACTACTGGTAAAAATTAATGTACTTATTTCGTTTACACCTTGTATATATCGCTTCTCCGGAAGAACAATGACGCAAGTGCAGATTGATGATTTTGCAAAAATCGCAAATTAAAAAAATTGTAATATGAAACTTACAACTAAGACGTTAAGGATTATTTTGGAAATAATCGATGGGGGCTGAGGTGCTAGCATTAAATCGTTCTTCCACCGGAGAAAGGCAATTTTCTTTGTAATTATGCCATAAAATATAGTAAAATTTATTTACACAGTTTAAATTTAATAAAAACAACATATGTATCGAACAGGACCGACTCGGTAGCCGACTTCTTGAAATTCTCAACTGAAGCCCAGCATTGAAAGAGACTCCTCACTTTCAAATTTCTAAAAAAATATATAATACAACGACTTAGTGTTGGAATTCAAATAATTTGATAACCGCTTCGGTGCGCTGTTGACGAAAAAATAGTTTATTTAATTTCAAGCCCCAGCAAAACTTCTAACCGTCCCTGATAAAAAAACTGCAAAATGAAACCTTGCAATATAAAAGGACGGTACAAATGGTTTTTACATAAAGGCAAGATTTTATTTTGCAGTTCTTTATCGGAGCCTTGAATTAAATAAACTATTTATTCATCCATAGCCCACCAAACCGTTTGTTGATTTATTTGAATTCCGACATTAAGTCGTCCTATTATATTTTTTCTTAGAAATTTAAAAGTGATGAATCCCTTTCAGTGATGGGCTTAGGTCAGGTCCATAAGTTAAACCATCGGGAGAACTTGAGAAAAATGTCAGCTCGGGTAGTAATTTAAAGGGTCTGCGGAGGCGTAAAGCTCCATACGCGAGAAGGCTTGTATGGAGGGGTATTGTATAAGGGATGGCATGCGAATTAGTGACATTCGTGTCTAGTGTTGAAATATTTGTCCGTTTTATTATTGTAAACATAAGGAATCGTCCATTCCTGTAATTTAAATTATCATCTACGAATAATGTGGGCATCTGGTTACCACCACGGGGCACCGGTTGCAGCTCTTACCAGTGGCAGCGAAGCAGGATTTTGTTTTTCCATTTCCGTGGGTGTGAGTATAACCATAAAGGTCTTGTATGTCTATTAATCTATGTATAATCTGTGTATAACTTGTGTACTTGGTGGAAGGCATTCTGGCAGTACAGTGGTACGATATAAAAGCTGGACCATCCATTTATTGGCCAAGATAGTTGTTTTGTTGTGTCTAATCGCTGTGACGTTCTTTCTCCGTTCGAAAAGGCATAAAGGTAGAGTTACGGACCGCCCTCCACGGCGCACTGTAGTGCTGGATCGTGTGCCTGGAAAGGCAACAGTCCGTAGCCCGGTTTAATCGATCAGAACTAATGGTTCTTGTTATTTCATGCCTAACGTGATAATAATGATGAAATCATGTTCATCATTCGTACTGCCTTGCCAATCAAAATTCATTCAGGTCTTTGGTGTAATCTCCAATATGTTTCAGATGATTCGACATTGCCAACTAAATATTTAATGTTTTTTTGATCACATAACCATATCTCCTTTATGTTTTATTGTGTATGTTTTTTTAAAATGGACGATTTCTCTATGTTATGCATGTCGGTGTTGGCGTTAATTTTCTGCATTGTTTGTGTATGAATTGATAACATGCCTGAGGGAATAGTTTGGGTGGAGGTTTCACTGTTCTCGTTATTTTGTGTGTGTTGTACCATTAGCGATCGTTGAATTGAAATTAAAAAGGCATCCTCCACTATTCTATTGTTTTATTGAAGACACCCCTTCCCCTAAAAGTCTCACCGTTGCATCCAGAACGCTCGCCGCACTTGCTTAAACACAACGACGGGTCCTTACCTTACCTTAATTTGACGATCACGCTTTTTGGCCAATTTTTAATTTCGCGGTTTATTTCGGAGCGTTCGGGATTTTAAATTATTTGGCGGCAAGTTTGGGTCATTACAATGGTATCCTTGATTGCAATATCTACTGGTGTAAAATTGGAATTTTTGTCATGGAATAGAATTATGTTTTCTTCAATTTCGTAAGATTCGATCAACGGCAAAATATTGTAACCAACTGTTGTGTTACTCGGCGATTAATAATCTCAAAAATATTAACGCAAACTTCATAATAAAGAAACTGACTCTGTGACGGACAAAGAGAAGGAGAAATATTGGTCTCTCTTGGCGGATGAATTCAACAGTTCCTGGCTCTATAAAAGGTAATGAAATACATATATTATCTTTTTTGTATGACACATATTTCTTGAATTTTTTAATAGATCAGTTCTATCCCTCAAAAAGTTGTGGGACAACTTAAAGAGGGATACGAAGCAGCGAAAGGCCAATGCGAGGGTCGAACTGTTTATAACAGGTGGGGGCCCTGCCATCGTTATGAAAACAAATCCTGTTTTTGAGGTAGTGGAAGCATTGCTGGGGACCACTGCGACGGGTGTACCAAACAAGTATGTATTTAATTTTCTTGATTAAATATTACTGACTTTTGCTGACTACGTTCAATGCAGCTATTACTAACAGTAATATTATTATTATAGGTTTGACAGTGACAGTTCATTCAGAAACATAAATTCACTGACTGCTGAGTGTGGTCCCAGTCAAGCTCCAGAAACAATTGTCTATCAATTGGAGGATTTATCTCCAATTGATATATTGGAGATGAATCCTCCACTTGATAAATAATTTGACGTACAACAATTGGATACACAACCGCAAGAAGCATCGCAGCCACCGCAATGGTCTAGAAGACGTAGGCCTTGCTTTAATTCCGCTCCCACAAGCAGAAGCAACGGAGCAACGCAAGTTTACATTGGCGATAAAAAAAAAGTAGAACACCTAAGACGTCAAATTTTGGAAGAAGAACTGGAGCACTAATACTATTAAATTTACTACGGAGAAGTTACAAGCAATTAAAGGTTTTATTTCAATTAACTACAAAAATCACGTAGACAATGAAACAGTTGAAAATGGTATTTATTGAAACATTTCTTCCACGGCAGACTGAGAATTGAAGTTTAGAAAAACATATTTTATGGCCAAGACATTATAATAGATGTTCGAAAATGTAAAAAAATGTAAAAAATGTTATTTTTGTAAACATCTCGAACAGCTGACGTTCGTTTGTTTTTTTGCTTTCATTACGGTAATCAGCGCCAAAAACACAAATTCTTTGCTTATTTAACCGACTTTGTAGCTCCATTAATAATAAAGTTACCAATGATGAACTCTTAACATAATACAACCTGTATTATACGAATCAAGGCAATACCGAAATAATTCGAATCAGTGTTAAGTTTTTTTTAGACTTCGGGCAGACCGCGTTAAATGAAATCAGCATTAAACGAGGAAGGTCTTTGTATTTTTAAATCAGCTAAATAATAAAACAAAATTAACATAGTTGCTTTCTTCAGCTTATCAGCTTTTGTCGATTTTTTATCTTCCCCCCCTTTTTTTTCCTTTTACCCAAAACTTCGTTTATTACCGAAGGGCAACGATTTATGTAATTTAACGATTTTACATAGTTACTGTAATTCTTGCTGGATCTGTTCTTCTTCGCATAAAGCGTAAGAAAGACATTATTATTAAATTGAAATATGTATTTATGACTTACTGTCTATATGGAATTGTAGACAAAATAAATGGAATAAATATTCACGTTATCATCAACCTGGTTATCATCAAGTAGTACGAACGATAAACGTGGCAAGGGTTATCGTGGTCCAGGTAGGATTATTTCTTATTTTTTTCTTTTTTCTTTTTATATATCTGGAGCGACTCCGGATTCTGGAATTTTCGGTAGTCGTATCTTCAGATTTGTATTTTTGGTTTTTAGACCAGGCAATTGATCAAAAAAAAAGCGTTTGTTTTTTTTGAATTTCGATCTAAGATCGATGTTGCCGCAAGTCTCGCATTTTTCCATTTCCCCTTTACCCTGGTGAGTAGAGTAGTGTTTGATTTGTGTGCTGTTCTTCCAAGCCCGACGAGACCTCTTGCGACGGTCCCTTTCGCGGCCATCCCGAGTGCAGTTTTCAAATCCAGCTCAGCATTTTCGACGACCGTGTGCGACTGTCGCACGTATTTTTCTATGGCTTTTTTAACGTCGAACCGTCGCGTTCTTCGAGTTCTCGCACCGCCTTCGCTTTTACTTTACTAATGTCATCGCCCTTTTCTACTTTGAATGTCCTGCCGGGATGTTTGTAATAACTGTGCGGCCTCCTTGACATCTGGCAGAGGTAGCATTTGTTAAATGTGATTCAAGGCTACGTTCCTCTGTTGTAAAACATTGCCACAATAGACCATTTCATTTTCTTTATGTTCAAGAGTCGCATGCGTCAGTTCACCAAGCTAGTTGCGTACCAACCGTGTACTGTGCATATGACAAGTGCAGTGTTTCCTTAATTTTTATGCGCTGAAAACATGGAATTAGTGGAGCAAAAATAACATAAAAAGAGTGGTGCAGTCAAGCATTGTGTTTCTGGAGCGTGCAACAGTGATAGTCGTTCTGGGCTTCCCGGTTTTAGAGAAAATGCACGCTTCATTCGGTCCTTTAATTTAGTTCTACTTGCACCACCCCTAATTGCAGGAATCTCTTTAATTTACTTGGTTGTTGGTATAACTACTGATTGAAAATTGATTTAATTAATTAATTAATTTTTTTTTAAATTGACGAAGGCTCATAATAGCCCTATAAAAAAGTGACCTTTCAAACACCACAAACCAAAAATACGGTTATCTCCAACTCTTGCGTTTATTATTATTATTAGTTAATTTTCCCACTGTCCATCCGAATCCCTTGATTCGGGCGCCAGCGGACTACGTACCCGACCCGCGCGATCGGTATCGTCGTCCGAGGTCCATCCTCCTCCAATAATTACTGTCTCCGCGGCTTTTTCTGTGCGTCTACTTCCCGTTCTTCTGGACAGCCACTCACAGAGGGGTTTTTAGTCAGTCATGCCCGGCGTACATGGTCTGCTGGTTTATTGATGTCCCATTGCTGGCAGTGCACGCTACCGGTGGTTGGCCGTTGATGGGCTGGCATATCGTGCCGTTGTGGAAAACCTGACTCGCCTGTTAAACATGGATCGACAGGTGTCTTTTTGAAGATTTTTGTCCCCAACAAAAAAAAAGAAGTTAATTTGTCTTTTTTATCTTCAAATTTGTATTTTTGGTTTTTAGAGCAGGCAATTGAACAGAAGCGTTTGTTTTTTTTGAATTTCGCTCTGAGATCGAATTGTTGCTTACAATTTAACACAGTTATAATTAACACAATTCAAACGTCAACTGAAAAAATTGTTTTTTTGGATTTAGTAAAACAATGTAACCAACATTACAGTTTCAAATTACTAAAAGTCACTATGGGTATTGCATTACAGACTTGGGGAATTTAATGAATGTATATTTCCCCCTTGCGTTTTAGCATAACCTCATTCGTTGTTTGTGAGTTACGCCGAAGTTGTAAAGAAACAATATTATGAGATAAAAAATGGCAGGAGTCGAGTTAGTAATCGAAGAAAAAAAAGATGATGCAGTCGATCGTCAAAAAGTATTTGAACTAGGCACATATATTTGTGGTAGCTAACTTATGTTTGTAGGTATGTCCATTCCTATTACGTGTTTTCGTGTCGCCAACCGGTAATCATTACAAATTAACTGATTACAATAAGGGAAAGGTTCCTCAAAATGTACACTTGGAAAGATGCAACTTTGAGTGAAATGCCGCAAGCGTCGCACTTTTCCATTTCCCCTTTCATGGCTCTTCGTTTTCTGCCCGGTTCATCCCCGGCATCTTTGTCGGTGGAAGTCGGTAGAGGTTTTAAGTCGCTTAAGAAGCAACTTTTCATCACTGGAAACAAACAATTTTGACTGAATAAAATTATCAAATTGTCATTTTGTGCCACATAGTCCCTCCCGCTTTCCTCTAATATATCCGAGACTGGGTAGGGGAGACCGGGGCTAGTTGTCACAAAATTTACGTTTGCTTTTTTTTCTCGTTTAACTTTGACATTTTGGGATATCTTTTTTTTTAATATATACTTACACGTGTCGTGATTTAGATTATGAACAGTTGATTTTGTTATATCTAGTGACGTATGTGCAACAAAATATTTTCTGTCTGCATCTAAAGTGTGACAACATGCCCCGAGGCGGGGCATGTTGTCACAATATATGGGGTAAGTTCTCACAGGCAAAAAAAAAAAATGGTAGTGAGTAGAATTTATATTCTATTCAATTGTGAAAACAGAAATGTATTAAAAACTAAACAAAACAAATAAACTGACACAAACAAATGAAAAAGGCGGATTTCTGATCCTAATTTCTCGTGCAGCCCTGATTAAAATATCCGTAGGTGGAGTAGACCGATTTGTTTTTCTTTTGTACGTTCTAACCATCTGAAATGGTACAGAAATATCTTTGACATTGTTTATTACACACTGGGGCAAGTTACCACTGTGACAACTTGCCCCAAAAACATTGTGACAACTAGCCCCAAGCCAACTTTTGAGATGAAAACCAAATTATTTATTTTAACCTTACAAACTCACATTATAATTTTTACATTAATTTGTAGCTAAAAGATGAGGCTTTCATAAAATAAAATTGATACTTACTTTGAATCACGTTTCTACGGTCCAGACGACTCTAAAAGACAGCGATAAAATTTACTTACACTTCTGTCAAACACAAAATCAAGAATAATTTAGGCGCTATATAGGTTACCACAGTCAAACTTTGTAGGGTAATTAAGATACCTATAATGGTTATCTAGACTGGCCCGACGCACAGTCAAAGTGTTTATCTTGGCTGTTATGGCGACTGTGACAACTTGCCCCTGTGACAACTAGCCCCGGTCTCCCCTAAATCTAAAATTCCCGGAGGGTATACTTGGGTATTTTCTTTGGAATCACTTCTTCTTCGAGATGTTCGAAGCTGAGTTCAAGAATGAACAACTTCACAACAAAAAATGGGTCCATAAATAGTAGGCGTTAGTAATATTACACCTCTATCAAACTACAAAATTTGAAGTGAAGTTTTACCTCAAATGAACGATGCGGACAGCATGTCCGCACATAGCAAAGGCGTCCTAATATTTCATCTTAATACTTCATATTTTACAAATTTATTACCTTCATTATACTTTAAAAAAAACAATAACTTAGATTCTGTTTAAAAAAACAATTAGTGTTTGAAGAACCAAAAACTTTTATAAAGAATAACATTTTTCTGTAAACGTGAAAAAAGTTTTTGCTCATTTTCAGCTAATCTACGGGACACGCTGGTTCTATTTTCAAAATAAAAAAGGCAAAAATTGCTTATTTAAATTATTTGTACATGATCGTTTTATGTTTTATTTTCTGTGCAATGATCCTGTCAAAGATTTAATTTTGTGTGCACGCGGCGATTTGTACAAGAAACCGTTGGATTTTTTGTGCTTTACTTACAACGATTATAAGTGAAAAGAAATTTTGCAAGTTTAAAGTGCACGGTGATTTGAAGTCGGCCTGATTTAGTCGAATTACAGTAAATAAAACTTAAACGTCAAAGATTCGTCAGCTCAGTAAGTAATGTTTAAATTCATGCAAAAATGAACTAACCGATTTCGGAGAATAATTAAATTTATGATCGTTTTGTTTAATTTAGTGGGTTATGTTTTGAGAGGAAGTAATTATACGCTTTTAAATGTATGTAGGTACTACGTGATCCGTTCGAGGTTGAACGAGTGTTTGTGTTTCGAGACGCAAATGCGCGCCCAGTAAAAACAAGAAAGACAACCATTACATTATTCAAAATAATCGATAACTTTCCTAGGTTATTCAAAATTCATTCGCGCATAACGCTTATTAATCTAAATCGGGTACAGAAATGTAGATACATTATGACTTCCTATCCATATAAATAATAATATTTAATTTATGTTGACATCGGAATTTTTATAAACAAAGCTGTTCGATGGAATAAAATTTTAATCGAACAAAAATTAGTGTTGTAACGGTTAGGTAGTTTTTTTTACTTGCTTGTAACGAAAATTGTCAGACTTTTCATTTGATACCTACTGGCCAACTTATGTAACTTTTATAATTTTTTACAAAGAAGCGTACGAGAATTAATTATTTCCGACCGTGCATTTTATGGAGACTCTTATATGAAAATGAAGTTTCCTGTGAACGTTGCAACGGAATCATCAATAATGACCAGATCAAGGCGAATAAGGGCGCAAAAACCTCTAGAACATTCAAAACCGTAAGCTAATATAAAAACTAATATAAACAAAGAATTGGCTGCATCTGCAAAGCTGTATAATAATTTACACAGGAGGCAAATCATAACAAGATCATTAGGTCGTCGAGAAATGTATGTACAAAACTCTTGGGATGAGCCTTCCACTTCATCATCAACAAGGTTAAAACTTGGACAGAGAAGATCCCAGGACAAAATTTCACAAGATAGCGATTCAGACTAAGAAATGGTCACAGCTCAAAGCTTCTGTTCCACACCAGCACCCGTTTATATGAGTCCATTTATTGTCAAATGTAGATCGTTCTGTACTATCAAATGAAATTTTTTTTTTCAAGTTGACTGATTTTAATTCAGTTACATACAGGCTGTCCCAAAAATAGCGGACAAACTAATAACCCTCCGATTTCGAAGATGATAAGGAATCCATAAAACAAAGGAAAAAAACTATTTCACTTCTTTTTTGTACGTTACTGAAGTCCGAAGATAGTGCAATTTGGTACCATTGCTACAATTTAGAAAATGACTATTTCATTCATGCAAATTTCGTCCAATCAAAATCCATCTTTTTAACAAAAAAATTGTTTCGTACCGACAAAATTTCAAAATAAAAATTTTGCCAGTGCAGCTGAACCAATGGAAAGCTAGAATGAAGCAACCGAGCGGTTTTTCAGCGGCAATTTTTCCTTTGTTTTTGACAAACATAGTAACCGATTCATCAAGTCGCTGTTATTATAATATTTTTGAAACGTCAGTTATAAAAATGTGTGACAATAAAAATAGATTTGATGATTTATCAATCGCAAATATTAAAGCGTTCACTGCCAACGTTATTCCTCTCAACACTGTTAAAACTAAAAATTCAATATGGTTGCAGTTCAGCGAATTTTGTAAACAGCGGCGTTATGATTTATTTTCGACAACAACTCCTGATGAAATCGCAAAAATATTACAAAAGAACAGAGAAAACTACAAAGAAACTAGTGTCAAATCAATGTGGAATACAACAGCATTAATGGCCCAGGAAAAATATTTAAAATAAAATTGATTTGTCTTGCCTGTTTTATGAAATAATCATGTCAAATTTCATTCGTGAGATAATTTTGCCTGGCAAAATTTAATGATTATTTCACTCAAGTTTATTGCTTTAGGCAATTTCGCTCATGCCAATGTCAAAAAACAACTCGCCCGAGGGCTCGTTGTTTTTATCTGTCACTGTCATTCGCGAAATTGCCAAGCAATAAACTTTCTTAGTAATAATTAAATTTTGCCGGCAAAATAATCACACTTATGATATTGTATATGAAAATTTTTCACTAGCCTGTTCAACCAATCAGAAGCTTTTCTTTTGAACCGCTACCAAGGCAACGCAAGTATTTTTTCGGAAATTTTTTCCGATTGGGTAGGACCCTGGAATGAATTTTAGTGGAAATTTTTTGACGTCATAATTGCTGTCACTAATACTTACATTAAGTACATGTAACCAGAATAAACGATGCCATTTGACATTAAATGCCATTCAACCCTTCCCATAAACTTGCAATCAAAATATCGTATTATTTATAGCGTTGAGTGACGTTTATAGATAATATGTCAATATATAAATTAAATTGCAAAAAGGTGCAAAATTTTCTTACCGAATACCACTCGACGTTAAATTAAAATCCGTAAATAATTTAACCTCTAGTGGTATTACTAGTGAGAATTCCACCATAACCGATGGAACTTGCATCGGTGTGCAATTCAGTTGGAAAATTAGGATTGAAAACAACTAGTAACGGACGCGAAGTGAGGCAGTCAATAACATACTTTTTAGATTTTTCTTGGTCCTCTGTCCACTCAAATGGAACATCCTTTTGAGTTAGTTTATTTATACAAGCGGTTTTAGAGGCAAACTCGGGTACAAATTTTCGGAAATAACTGGCTAAGCCTATAAATTGTCTAATTTGTTTAGCGTTAGTCGGGAAAGGTACTAGCTTCAGCGCTTCAATTTTGCGTTCACTAGTACTAATACCACTTGCAGTAATTTCGCGACCGAGATATTCAATCTTTTCTTGAAAGAAGAAACATTTGTTGATATTTAACGAAAATCCTGCTTTATTTAACGCTTTCAATACCTGTTCTAAATGTTCCAGTCCTTGCTGTACAGTTTCAGATGGGATCAATATGTCATCCATATAAACTAGCGCTATGGTATGTTTTAAATTACCCAAAGCACCATTTATTGCACGTTGAAATACTGCAGGCGCGTTAGCTAGCTCAAACGGCATACGAACATATTCAAAATGGGGGTCGGGAGTGACAAAAGCCGTTTTATGTACTGAATCCGGGTGGATCGGGATTTGGTGATAACCCGATGCCATATCGAGTGAACAAAAATATTTACCATGTCCCAACCGATCTAGTTGGTCATCGATGAGCGGCAATGGATATCTGTCCTTAACAGTATGGGCGTTTAATTCACGAAAATCCACCACCATTCGGTAACTACCTTCCTTTTTTTTACTAATAAAATGGGACTGGCAAACGGGAACGTACTCTCACGAATTATTTTGTTTTGCAATAATTCACCGACTATTTTACGCACTTCTGCACGTTCACTTACAGAAAGGCGATAAGGACGACGATTAACGATAAAATTGTCAGTTAGGTTTATTTGCATGTAGGTACTGTTTACCATGGAGACTGCTGACCCGGTAGTAGATTTGTATTTTTTTTAACTGGGCCTCGGGTACATTTATTAAATTTAAATATTTGGGGTCTAAATCTTCTATTATTCGCATGACACCCGGAAGCTGCCGCTTTATTACTCTTGTACTTTCGTAATCCGTGATTGCTGCAAGACGCTTATCTCTGAAGAGATTACAACCAATAATTACGTCATAATCGAGGCAAGTACCTGGAACTACTAAAAATGTCAGATGAGCGCGTTGGCCTGTAATTTCCACATTGGCTGTGAATTTATATTTTGATACCAAAACGTCAGATGTAATACCAGCAATCGTTGTCTCGAATGGTAAAATTTTTGATTTGAATCTGTCGGCAAAATTGCCTGACATTAATGATACATCGGCACCGGTATCAACAATGCCCATATAAAAATGATCGTCAATTTTGGTTTGAACCGGTATTACATACTTTGACTCATTGCGTAAACAATTTACATTGCGCCTTCTGTCGATGTTTTGCTTTGTATAACAGTGTTCCTGTAAATGTCCCGGTTTAAGGTAAAAATTACATACTTGCGGTCTACAGTCTGCGGGGGCTGTTTTACGTTCAGCCGCTTTTAGTGCGTGAGATTGAGAAGGATCGGGAACGTTAGCGTCACAATATCTTTGGGTGTGGCCGATACGACCGCAACGGTAACAACGTCGCTCGCCTGTATATTCCGTACGGGGACGCTTATGAGGGGATAGGGGCGACAACCCTGAACCCGATACCTTACCATTTGACGGGCCATCTGGCACGTATTTAGAGACGCAATTTAAATACGCGATCAAATCCGAAATGTTTTCGAAATTACACATTACTACTGCCTCGTGGACCTTAATGTCTCTAATGCCATGAATAATGAGCTTGATTTGATCTGGCACACCCCAACTTGCCCGCAAAGCCTTTAATAAAGCTAATTTTTTATGTACATAAGTCGCGTACGTGTTGAACGAAGAGCTATTGCATGTTGACGCCTCGTGCAACAATCGCTTCAAAATTTTTCTTTTTGGGAACGACTCCAGAAATTCCCGTTGAAATGTGACCCAGTCTCACGTCGAAGGGCACCAATGTTCAAACCAACTTTTTGCTTCATTTAACATAAAACGACCAACTCTTACCATCGTTTGCGTCTCCGACCACTCAAATTCCTCTTTAATTTTTGTAACCTCATCTATCCATGCTTCTGCATCGTCCACATCCGGGCGGAAGTACGGTAGATCCACCTGTTCGGGGGCGGTTCGGCTAACCTTCATCGCGTTTACCACCTCGGTTAACAATGTTTCCATTATTGCAATAGTTGTTTTACCAACTCGAAGTGAAGGGGAATTCGATCCTGGCCGCTGCTGTTAGAGTTTTATTTGTTCAGTCAATAGAGAACGCACTCACAGTCGCTAATTCAGCTTATCACTATTAATATATTGGTAAATCACTAAGATTAAAAAGAAACAAACTGTCAGTAATTAACTATTAACTATTAACTATCAACTATGAACTATTAGCGTCACTTCAGATAACTAATGTAATTTAAACATTCACGATGACGGAACGGGAAACTGCACAAAATCTGGCGGGTTAACTTCCAGGTCGTCTATGGAGAAGTGCGGGTTACACCCTCGCTTCGATAGTCGAACAGGATCCGCCCTGCGCAGCACACTTAAGGCAACGACGCTACTTAAGGACGAAGGACGGGCTTCGCCGGGGTGCTATCAGCGGCGCTAACAATATCATAAAAAAAATTAAATTAACATGTCATCGTGACTAGAAAAAACCGTTGTCAATCTGTCCTGTCATGTTAAAATGTTTTCAAACAACGAATATGCAGACATGCATTTGGTGCTGGGAGCATGCGAAAATAATAATGCTGCTGCTGCTGCTGCTGCTGCTGCTGCTAGGGTATATCGCAACAGGTATCCTCTGAGAAGACATGCTAGTAGTAATTAATGTCTTTAAACGATTAGACAGGAGGATAAGAGAAACAGAAAGTGTAGCACCAACGGGTACTTTTTATTGGGATAGAGGTCGTCCAAGAACTACAAGAACCCCTCAAAATAGAGGATGCTGTTTTAAATTTATTAGAAGATAATTCAACAACATCAACACGTGAAATCACACAGTTCAGTTGGCCGAATAATTAAGGATGAGCGGTTTCACCCCTATCATTACAGAAAAGTTCAAGTTTTAGTACCTGAAGACTGAAGACTGAAGACGTCGTGAAAATTTTTGTAACTGGTTTTTAGCACAAATGCAAAGAGATCCTCTGTTTCATACAAAAATCTTGTGGACTGACGAAGTTAATTTTTCACTGGATGGATTTTGCAATCAAAGAAATTCACATTTTTATGCTTTGGAAAATCCTCACGTATTCAGACCAGCATAGATTCAGTGTAAATGTTTGGGGAGGCATTATCGGAAATCGGTTAATGGGGCCAGTCATTATACCTAATAGACTGGCTGGGGCAAATTTTTTAGAATTTCTGACAAATGGTTTCCAAAATTTAATCGATTAACTTCCACTAGCGGTAATCAATAATATGTAGCTGCAAATGAATGGTGCTCCCGCTCATCATGCAGCACCGGTGAGAAACTGGTTAAATGAACAATTTCCTGAAAGGTGGATAGGACGAGGTGGACCGTACCGTTGGCCAGCTAGATCTCCGGACCTCGCCCCTTTGGACTTTTTCTTCTGGGGTCACATTAAGTATTTGGTGTACAGAACACCAGTTTTAAATGAAGCAGATTTATGTTTACTTACAAATTTGGTTCCTTTGTTCATAACAATATTTTTAAAAAAATTTTTTACACTTATTACAATCACAACATTTTAAAACCTTCTTTAAAACATCGTCAAACACATATTACATTTTAAAAACATATTTTAAAAAGTCACACACAATGATTAAACTGAAATTTTTATTTTTTCCAGTTTCGTGCATCCATCCTCAGTAATCATTGCATACTAATTTAAATTTCATTGTCCCCAACTTTTATGGAATCCGTTTTTTACATTTAGTTATTTTTATTTTTAACTTTATATATCAACTTGAATATCGCGTCGTTATCCGTATAAATTTGTTCATTTAATATTTCCTCATCCTTTTTGGTTTTATATATACCGGGAGCTTATCTTAAAAGTAAACATATCCTATGTATACTTTTAAAAAAAACGAGTCAACGCATTGCTTTATTGCGATCTGTAGGCAACCAAGTATACACCACAATTCTCAACATTTGAAAAGTTGGCTCTTTCAACAAAAGTCAATTAATTTTTCAGTGTCAGTTTAACATAAAATTGCAATTTCTGTAATAATCATGTACAGCAAAGACGAAAAAATTGAATTGTTAATGTGGTACCAGCAAGGTAATAGTTTGCGGACCGTGAGAGATTTATTTTCCATAAAATATCCTGAAAGACCAATTCCTTGCATCAGAACTCTGCACAATATCGTTAAAAAATTTAATTCACAAGGCTGCATAGTGAATGGTCATACAAAGAAGATTAAAACCAACCATGTGTTGACCGAAGAATTAAAATTAAATATTTTATGCTACGTTGAGCAATATCCGATGGTATCCTTGCGAGAAGTAGCTGAATATTTCGTTGTATCAAAAACGTCAATATTTAAAACACTAAAAGAATTTAAGTACAAATCTTATAAATTTTCCAATCATCAAGAGTTATTTGAGGAGGATAAAACAAAAAGAACAAATTTTTGTGAAACTTTATTTAATTTGTTAAACGAACATGATGAAATTTTAGCGAAGATAGTTTTCACCGATGAAGCAACGTTCACATTAAATGGAGAGGTCAATTCCCAAAATTTCCGGTGTGCATCATAATTTCTTATTTATCCAATTTATTCTGTTAACCTTGTTCCTTCGTTTTCCTTAGATATTGGTCCCGCACTAATCACCATATTCAAAATTTGACCCACACTCAGTACCAGCAGAAGGTGAATGTGTGGTTAGGGATAGTTAATGCTACACTTATCGGGCCTTTTTTTATTGATGGAAACCTTAATTCGGCCAAATTTTTAGATCTGTTGGTAAACAACATCATTCCGGCAATAGAAAATTTAAACATTAACGAACCATGGTTTCAAATGGATGGAGCCCCTCCGCATTCCACAAATGTTATAAGAAATTGTTTAAACGAAAGGTTTCCCGGACACTGGATAGGACGGCACCATACCATGGGCACCACGTCTCCAGATTTATCACCCAATGACTATTTCCTTTGGGGTTACCTAAAATCAAAAATTTACCGCAATATCCAAATTTTAAATCTAGATGAATTAATAGATCGTATACGAACTGAATGTAACGAACTGAATCCTGAAATTCTCAGAAATGCTGTGCGTGCGTTCCAAGATCGGCTAGGATATTGTTTACAAGTAGAAGGTGGACATTTTGAACACTTGCTATGACGCTATTTGTTTATTTTTTTTTGTTATGTACTTTCTGTTAATAACTTCTCAAACTTTAATAGTTTTATTAAAATTGTTATTATTTTGATATTCAAATGATTTTAGATTCTATTCATAATACTATTCATGATACTTGAACATAACCTTTCACAATGAAAAATAATAACCTTGTGATTTGTGGTGTAATGTTGGTTGCCTATAGTTATCAATATGTTGACGCGTTTTTTTTAAAAGTAAACATAGGAGATATGTATACCTGTAAGATAATCTCCCGGTATATAGTGTTTCTGCGATATTCATTTTGGTTCCTTTTGGTATTACTTTCTCAACCTTCATAACGTCTTGTATAGGACCATGCATATGTCCTTCCGTAATTAGATGTTTGGTATAATTAGATGTTTCATTTCTCTTGTTAATATGTTCTTTATACCTTGTATGAAAGCTTCTGCCAGTTTGTCCCACGTATTTCCGTTTGCATGTATTGCATTTTAATGAGTAAATACCATTTAAACTGTATACATCTCTTTGCTCTAAGCTAGTTTTTAGGGCCGTTTCTATTTTATTATTTGTTTCATATGCAACCTTAATATTTTCTTTCTGAAAAATCTTTGCAAGTTTATAAGTCTCAGGTCCAATATAGTTAAATTTAACCCATTGGTTACTGTTATTGTCTATTCCATCTGTTCCATTAATCTTTTTACTTCTATTATACTTGAATTTATTTATGACTTTGTAAATCACTTTACTATCATAACCATTTTCAACTGCAATCTGTTTAATGATGCTAAGCTCTTTTCTAAAATTCAAACTACTCATCGGTATGCTATATAACCTATGTATTAAGTGTTGAAATGCTGCCATTTTATGTATATATGGATGGTTAGATTCGGCTTGTATTATTTGATTAGTATGTGTTGGTTTGCGATATATATTATACTCCAATCTTTCGTATTTTTTATTAATAGTTAAATCAAGAAAATTTATAGCGTTGTTTATTTCCATTTCCATGGTAAACTTAATTTTAGAATGAATAGTGTTTAGGTATTGTAAAATCTCATTTGGGTCTGCATATTCTGTGACAACGAATGTGTCATCTACATATCGAAACCATTTCTTAATTTTGTATTTTTCCTCAAGCACATCCATGATTTTTTCTTCCATGTGTTGTAAGAAGATCTCGGACATAATCCCTGATAGTGGTGACCCCATCGCTAGTCCATCTTTTTGTCGGTAAAATTTATTATTAAACTGAAAATAATTCTGATTTAATATTGTATTTATAGCCAGTTCCATTTGGTTAATGTAAGTATCATCGACATTACATCTATATAGTTTTTCTTTAATTATTTGAACTGTTTCACTAATTGGTATATTTGTATATAAATTGGATATATCAAAGGATATAAGTTTAGAATTTTTATTAATTTCAAACTTTTTTAACTTATTTATTAATTCTATACTGTTTTTTATTATATATTTATTTTCTAAATTTATTATATTTTTTAGTTCATGGCTAATTGTCTTTGATACTTTATATGATGGTGCTGTCATAAAATTGACTAATGGTCTAATTGGAATGTTATTTTTATGTATTTTAGGTAATCCCATAAGTCTAGGTGCTACCGGATTCATGTTTATGTTAACCCATTGTTGTTGCTTCGGTATGATCATATCAGATTGTTTGATAAGTTTTCTGATTTCAATTTGAAATTTTGACGTAGGGTTAGTAACTATATATTCAATATTGTTTTCCTCAATAAAATTTTCCGTTTTTTGAATATATTCATCTTTATTTATTAGTACCACTGCTTTAGACTTGTCTGCCTTTGTGACCATTATATTACTAGTTTTAATTTATTTTTTAAATTTCTGATACACTTTTGTTGTGATTTACAGTTATTTCCCGACCCGTTACTCTTGATATTACTATTCCTATTATATTTTTTAATGATGTTATCAATAGTATTAACACAATGAGATCTAATTACATCTTGATTTTCCAATGGTACTTTATGAATAGCTGATTCACAGTCTATTATTAAGTTCTCACAGTTTTCCGTTTTATTGTGGTTATATAAATTATTATTATTATTATTATAAATTATTACCTACCCTTGCTATTGTTGCTCAAACAATTTAAATTGGTGCTTACGATAGCAGCTGCTATTGAAACTATTGATAGTGGAAATTTATTTTTAATGAAACGATAGAAAATTAATGAGTAAATTATACAATTTGTACATTTAAAATATTTATGCAGCAAAATTAGTAAATTCTAGTATTGAATAGAATGCAAACATTTGAAATATTTCCCTGGGGAAAATGTTTAAATTTAGTATTTATGTTGTTTGTTTACTAGATCTCTCCTCAGATCACACAGCCGTCCTAGTAACTATGCACTCAAGAATTCAACAAAAACAAAAGCAAGCAACATAATACTCGAGACATACTGATTGGGAAGCGTTTAAAGCAAGCCTAGACGACTTAGACAGCCTGAACATGCGGCTTAACTCCCAAGACGACATTGATACAGCAGTCTATGGAATAACAAATTCCATCCAAGAAGCAGCCTGGAAGGCAACTCCTGACGCACATAAAGTGCAAATCCAAGAAGCCTGTCCAATCATAGTGAAGGAAAAAATCGTAGAAAAACGAAAGTTTCGTAAGCATTGGCAATTAACACGATCGGCGGAAGATAAAAGGAAGTTTAATATGGCTGCGCAAAATCTTAAACACCTACTACGGGATATTAAAAATCAAAATATTCATAAGTAATATCACAAGAGAGTGAGAATAAATTGAAAACTAGGCTAAACCCGCGGGCGTACCGCCCTCATTGAATTTTCTCAACACTTTTTTCAGTATCTTATTTTTTGGACACTTTACTAACAGAAAACCGAGATTTGCAAATGTTACTCATGTATTCCAAAAGGATCATCAATTTTAAATTTCGTTGATATCCGGTAAATATCTGAAATTTTCAATGTTAACCTTGCTGCAAATGCTTTATTAATCGGGAAATCACTCTGGAAAGTTTCAGTTGAAAATAAGTACAGTAGAGCGTCGATTATCCGAACGTCAATCATCCGAATCGTCGTTAACTTTGCCATTACATTGTTGCGCGACTTAAACTTTCAAGTTTTAAGATTGATTTAAAAATTTGATTTATAAAGTACATAAATTATAATGTGATTGAAATATTATTTGTTGTTCAATATATGTTTATATTCTATCATTTTGAGCGTTTTAGTGCTTCCCCCTCCCTCATAAACTATGACTGTTCGGTCATCCGAATTTTCGATTATACGAACGGTAGTCGGTCCCAATTAGTTCGGATAATCGACGCTCTACTGTATTTGGATAATTAGGTGTTGATAATGAATATTTACCTATTTTGACTGTTCCTGCTTTGTATATATGGATGAGGATAATTTAAATCTACGAGTGGTTGGTAAGTATCTAATGTAAAGCTGATACTCGAATACATTTATGTGGACTTGTAGTAAATGATGAAGTTGTTGATTTACGAGGGGATGGATTTGGTAAAATACAAAGCAGGAACAGTCAAAATAGGTACATATTCATTATCAACACCTAATTATCCAAATAGAATTTTGTTTTAATGGCTCGAATTAGTTATTGTAATATTTTCTTGATCACAAGTATAAGAAGCTTATTTCTTTTAGTTCGAAAAAGACAAGCAATGCAGTCAAACGTGCAGGTGATGCTGGTGATAAAAAATCGTTTGCACTGCAAGATGTGTAAGATTTTCTTTTAAGTAAGGATCTGCCTATGACTACTACATATTGTTCTGTTTTAAAGGCATACAGCTCGCTTCAAGAATCTTGCAAGAAATGTTCCTTTGGCTACTGAAAAAAGAAATCTCATACGCCGACATAAAAATGCTACAAACCCAAATAGACCGGCATCTGCAGATCCTCGATTTAGAAGGTATGAATAAAGCATTATATGGTCAAATAATGCGTTGCTTTCAGACGTAGGTCCCCTGAAAGATTACCTAGTACATCTCTGTCGACAGCAGCTTTAGAAACTACAAGTGATCAACTTAATGACAAAATCATAAAAAGTCATTCTGCCAGTTCACCAGCATTCAACATGTAAGTTTTGATCAAAAATTTTAATCTTTATTGCTGTTTAGTGATGTTATTGCCACAAATTCTAGAAACCATAAAACCAAACATTTAGAAATGTTAACATTGGAACAGGGAACCATCACAGACGTTATCCAGCAGACTGATGTACCACTAACAAATGCAATAAGTAATTATGAAACGGCAATTATGGATTTGAAGTTTACTCCAAGATCAGATGAGTATGTTTCTTAATTCTTTGTTATATACTTAAGTATTTAAATTAATTTAAATGCAGGACTTGTTCCATTAACAGTTATAGATTTTGATATGGGAAGTTGAAATGAAAACCATGTTCAATGCTTTTTCATACATTTTAAAATATTGAATTTTTCTCTAATGCGTACGCTCAAATATTTCGCAGGCACATTATATTGATGCCAAATAACTTTCTTAATTTTTTACAAAATTATTGAACTAAAATTGCGTACACATTAGAGAAAAAATTGAATATCTTAAAATGTGTGAAAAGGCACTTAACACGGTTTTCATGTCAACTCGTCATATGCGGAAATCTAAACAAATGTAAGTATTTCTGTAAAACGTGCTCTATAATTTAGTTGTATTTGTTTAGAAATCCTTAGGGGTCGTGTACAAATTACGTAAGGGCATTTACTCCAATATTTAACCCCCCCGTACCCCCATGTAAGAGACCGTAAGTTTTGCAGAACCCCTACCCCCCTGTCTTACGTAAGATTTTACAAATTCAAGAGGGGGTAACAGCGTGTTTATGAAAAAGATTTGGTTGTTCTCATACAGTTATTTGCGGCTATTTATTAACTATCCAATTAGGTAATAATTAATCATTTAAATGATGATTTAATAAAAAAAACAATTCTATAATAATATAATTTAATATTTTTATTATTTCTCATCTATGGAAAAAGGGTTAATTAACCATTCAACAAAAGAGCTTATTACTGGTATGCTGCGTTCATCAGCTACAGTGTCACTCAGGCAGTCACCAGATTCTGTTTCAATATCGAGATGTTATGATTCAATCCATTCCGAATCATTTTCTTCTCCTTTTCCATCATGCAGAATGCACAGTTTTTCGGATCCTCGAGTTTTGAGGATCGACTTCGATTTAATTTTTCTGTTTTCTCTTGCTTTTTTAACTGAATGCCCTAGTAATTTCATGTGTGAAATCGCTCCTTTTTTCGAAGCGAAATACAATCCACACGTTTTACAGACACGGTTACTTAATTGTTCGCTAACTGTAGGGCAGTAATAATCATAGGGCATCTCAGAAAATGGTTCATGAGAAATTGGCATTCTTATTGACAGTCTCTGGAAAAGTGGAAGAAACTTTGCATTTTCATTTTTTTCATTCCATGTCTGTGGTTTTAATCGACCATTCGTGTAGGTTACGAGACATGGTGCAGGAAAAAAGCCGTTTAGAAGTACTTCCTTTAGGTTGCTTCTTAGTAAACTACAGCAATCGATATTATCGCATTTGACTACCTATAATAAATTGGAAAGTTAATTACAAGTTACAAATTTACGTTTAAAAATATATTCTAGATTATTTTTTAATGATTTCATTCACCAATCGTTTAGCAGTATTTGGTCACACGTGTTTAATTCTGTCCAATCCCAATATTATTATAGTGAGAATAATCTACTTACATTATTCTCACGAGAATATTTTCTAGTATCTTGTTATTGCTACTTAATAACGCATTTTCTAGTTTTGACATCTGTCACCGGTGACTATTAAGAAATAATATTAAAAAGCTGTATTTTTCTATGCTGTATTTTTTAATCAAACATTAAAAAATAATTTTCCGAATACCACTCGAGAGTGCGAATTAATTTGAAAATAATTCTCCAGTTATTTTCTCAAACTTGTTGCCATTTGGGAACAAGTTTTCGAAAATCTGTCGAATTATTTTCAATTTATTCTGACTCTCTTGTGATATTACTTTTGAAAACTTACTTGCAAAAAATACTGAGATTCTCGTACATGAACTGAGTACCAAGCGTCGTCAAATTCAAATGCTAGAGATTTATTTGGTTCTTTCGGGCTTATATATTCTGCTGTAACTGGATGATCATCTATAACTAGTTTGCTCCAAATTTCGGCAAGACTTACACCTGCATTTTCAAAATTTTTAATTTCCAAATCATCATCAATTGTTTTTCCTCTCCCATCTAAGTGACTTCCACATGCATCATACTTTAATATTACGCCTGATAATTGACTGCTAAGAGGCGCCATTCTCCGCTCTACTCTATTATACGCACTACGCCCTGGCGCATTTGTAACGATATATATATAGCATCTAAATCATACTGTTTAAAATGGTTTATTGCATATGTTATAGTCTTGGTGTAGCTGCAACATTATAAATCATTTTTCGTTATTATACTTTTTCTTTTAATATATTAAAAGATATAATAAATGTTTGTAAATAAAACTCACCGAGGGTTTTCATCTGGACCACCGTCAACGGAAAGTATAAATATATGTGAGCTGCGACCCCCAATTCAGGATAGTCTAAACAAAGTCGCGCCCTGGAATTTACCCTTGATAACTTAGACATAACAATCTCGAGTACTACTTACGTATGGTCCAGCTCGAGGGGGATTATTCGATCTACCTCCGGGCTGTTCGGATGTATTTTACTTGAATAAAACTTCAAATATTTCTATTGTGTGTTTTTAATAAATAATTATCAACGATAATATCACATCAGGAGTGGGATTCTCTCACACCACAAGGATCCTCTTATATCACAAAAAAAAAATTGTTTTTTTTTAATATAATAACAATAATTTTGTGAGTTTTGCGAGTGAGTGTTGTGCGATGGAACAGTTGACGCAGGTCCTGGCGGACACTTTGCGCGAAATAAGCGCCCACGCGAAGAAACCCGCAGCACCGACTTCCAACATCGAGATACCAAAATTCGACCCTCTCGTCGAGGACGAAGGAGCGTCGCGATGGTGCGCAGAGATCGAAAAGCTTTCGGAGATTTTTGATTGGAGCGACTACGAGCGGTTGGCCCGAGCAACAAGCGGACTCGTCGGCGAAGCTAGAGTTTGGTATTCCTCATGGCACCCAGGGAATAAGACATGGGATGCTTTCAAGGACGATCTGCTTAACTCCTATCCGCCGAAACAAAATCTAAGCGATAGATTCAGAAAGGCTAGCAACTACACCAGCGATCACGCGACAACATATTGTGAGTATGCCAGAAAAAAAATTGCTTTGTTGAAGGGCTTAAATTTTAATTTATCCGACGAACAATTGTTAGAGCTTGTAATCGGGGATATCAAAAATGCCCAAATAAAAACAGCAGCTTTCAATAGCAAGCTGGGTTCGATTTTCGATTTGTTGACCCTGCTTGGTCACTACAAAAAAGAAAACGGGGCTGAACCGCCGCCCGCAAAGAAATTCAAAACAAACTTTCCAGTCGACAACAGGCGTCAAGCCAAATTATGTTTCAAATGTCAGCAACCGGGTCATTACAGTCGAGATTGTTTTTACGCGAAAGCAAACGGTATCCAATCAGAACAAAATCAAAAAGAATTCCCCTTTTCTCGTCAAGTTCCTACTTGTAGTTTTTGCAAGGGAAAGGGCCACTACGCGACTAAATGTTTCCACAAATTCAGGCTTGAAAAAGGACCAAATACGTCCAATAACAATGTTCGCCATTTTTGCGCGAAGCTGGACGAAAACTTCTGCGTTGAATTTAATGTGCAGGGAATAAAAATTAATTGCCTTATCGACACTGGTGCCGAATGTAGCCTACTCTCAAACGAAATTACAAAAAAATTACATTGTCACCTTGAACCTAATTTTACGATGCTAAAAGGAATTGGTGGAAATTTGGTTCCTACTTTGAATAAAGCCAGGCTTACAATTGAAAGAGAAGGTTCCGCATTCGAAATTTATTTTCATGTTGTTGAGCATTCTGCAATTAATTTAGACGCCATCTTAGGGCGAGATTTGTTGGCTTTTAAAGGTGTCAAACTTTGCGCGGACGCTCGAGGAACCCGTATTTACCTCGACGACGTTACCGAACCCGAAACAAAAGCTCAGCGTCATTTTTCGATTTCCGAAAAATCGGTGCAGACGCCCCTGAAAAACGACGAGTTGAATTCTCTTCTAGAATTATTGACCAAATTTGACAAAAATATCACAACAGGTAATTTTGTGACAGCGATAACAACCGCTGAACTTGAAATTAAATTAAAACAAGATAAAGTAATTTGTTATAATCCGTATCGTATGCCTTTATGCGAACGGGAGAAAGTTAAAATGATAATAACCGATTTATTAGAGAACGAAATAATTCGCGAGAGCACATCCCCTTACGCAAGTCCAGTGCTGTTAGTTCATAAAAAGGACGGCGGAAGTCGACTTTGCGTGGATTTTAGGGCGTTAAACGAAATTACAATTAAAGATAAATTTCCTCTCCCTCGAATTGATGATCAAATCGACCAACTTGGAGGTGCAAAGTATTTTACTACCTTGGATATGGCGGCCGGGTTTCATCAAATTCCGCTGGCGAAAAATTCAATCGAAAAAACAGCCTTCGTCACCCCCGACGGGCATTACGAATATTTACGGGTACCGTTCGGGTTGTCTAACGCGCCCGCTGTTTTCCAGCGCGCGATTTGTAAGACACTAGGAAATTTAAAAGATAAAGACGCGTTGATTTATTTAGATGACATTTTGATTGCATCACAAACAGTTCCAGAAGGAATGGAAAAATTGAAACGTGTTTTGACTGCTTTGGCTAAGGCGGGATTTTCGCTTAATATTCGGAAGTGCCATTTCTTCAAAACACAAATTTCATATTTAGGCCAGGAAATCTCTGCTGAGGGCATTCGACCTGGCAGTAGTAAAGTGGAAGCCCTCTTAAGTGCCCCCACCCCAGCTAACGTTAAGCAAGTACGACAATTTATGGGGTTAGCTTCATATTTCCGAAAATTTGTCCCTGATTTTGCGTCACGTACCGCCTGCATTACAAAACTGACACGAAACGATGAAAACTTTGTCTGGGGACAAGAGCAGGAAACTGCGAAATGTTACGTTAATGCCTACCTCAGCACGAAGCCGCTGTTAGTTATCTTTGACCCTGACCGAGAAACCGAGTTACATACGGATGCCAGTTCTTTGGGGTTCGGGGCGATCATGTTTCAACGCCACGATAAACATTTAAGGGTGGTCGCCTATTTCTCACGACGCACAAGCGATGTCGAAAGTAAATATCACTCGTACGAATTAGAAACGTTGGCTGTCTTTTATGCGGTAAAACACTTCCGCGTATACTTGTTAGGGATTAACTTCAAATTGATAACCGACTGTAATTCACTAAAACTAACAAAAAATAAAAAGGATTTGACCCCACGTGTGGCGCGATGGTGGTTGTATTTACAGTCATTTAATTTTACAGTTGAGTATCGCAAAGGGAAATACATCGCCCACGTTGATTACCTGAGCCGAAACCCGATACGTACGGCGCCTGTACTTTCATCCCTTGTAATTACCACCGATAACTGGCTAAAAATCGCACAAAAACGTGATCCTGAAACACAGGACATAAGATCGAGATTATCAGAAGGACAGTTGACTACAGATTATTTCTGTCAAAACAATATCCTTTATCGAAAAATTAACCCCGGACAAACTCCGCCCATTTATCGCGCCTTTATTCCTAAAGGAAGCCGTCTCGGAGTTTTACGTATGTTTCACGACGAACAGTGTCATATCGGTCCTGACAAGACATTCGCAAAGATAAATCATTTTTTTTGGTTTCCCGGCATGACAAAATTTGTCAAAAAGTATTGTGATCATTGCCTCAAATGCATTGCAGGCAAAAAGCATACAGGTCCCAAACGTGGATTTTTGCATCCGATCGACAAAATTCCCGAACCTTTCCACACACTACATGCGGACTGCTTGGGTCCATTTACTGTGTCACCCGAAGGATTTAAACACATCCTCCTTTTAGTTGATGGTTTTACGAAGTATTTATTTCTATTACCCTTGAAAACACTTAGCGGGACAGAAACACGAGATCAATTACAAATTTATTTGAACATTTTCCATACTACAAAGCGTCTCATATCCGACCGAGGTACCAATTTCACAGATCGGTGTGTTAAATACCTTTTGGCTACCCTGAAAATTGAACAACACCTTGTTGCTAAAAGCGCCCCACGCGGTAATGGACAGATTGAAAGATACGTCTCGACTGTACTGGATCTGTTAAGGGCTGAGTTGAACTGTAAGTCAGAATGGGCGAGCGTTGTGCCCAAAGTACAATTTGTTTTAAATACCACCGTCCAAAAATCGACAGGGTTTTCACCATTGTATTTGTTAACGGGTCAGGAAGTTACTTCTCCCGACCTTCAAGCTCTAACTAATCCAATTTTGCCCGCAATAAACCAAAATTTAGAGCAAAATCGTTTACTGGCATACGAACGTATGCAACGTCAAGGCGTACGAGCCGAAGCATTGTTTCAAGAGATATCCTTCGCGTATGGTTTGGAGAACTGTCTGAGGATTCAGCTGTCATACGTAAAGGTGAGCTGTATAGTTGTAATTTATTTGATGGCTCGTGTGAGCGAATGCGAGAGCTTTGTGGAAATCCAACAAGGAACAAAACAAACTTTTTGTTGTTTGGTCAGTTACAAAAAAAACTCTAACCATTTTGTTGTGGTTGTTTTGATTACATGAAAAGAATAAGATCTTATCACTTGAATGGTTCAAATTTAAGATTTTGTTTTTTTTGATCAGAGATTTTTGACTTTCTTGAAATTTAGAATTTCTAGTTTTATTTGCGTTGGATTTTGATTTTTGATTTGAAGTCATGTTTGGACTTTGTTGAATGTTGCACTGTTGATTCAAAAAAAGTAAACAGACTTGCCTAATATTGAATTCAGCTTTTATTGACAAATTATTCTGTAATGAGAAAACCCCGAGCGATTCTACGAACTTCGAACCTATCTGTTGTCCGCAGCCAGTTTCGGACTGGGTCTGTTAGCCAGATAAGGTTATTTGAGTTAAGGGATGAGTCTATCTGTTGTCCGCAGCCAGTTTCGGACTGGGTCTGTTAGCCAGATGAGACTATCCGAGTATACCGATCTATCTGTTGCCCTCAGCCAGTTTCGGACTGGGTCTGTTAGCCAGATGAGATACGGGTTGAGTTAAGGGATGAGTCTATCTGTTGTCCGCAGCCAGTTTCGGACTGGGTCTGTTAGCCAGATGAGACTATCCGAGTATACCGATCTATCTGTTGCCCTCAGCCAGTTTCGGACTGGGTCTGTTAGCCAGATGAGATGCGGATTAATGTTGCTCTCGGAGGTGCTCTCACAACAGTATTGTGATGTTTGTCATACTTTAGATGAATTGTAGTAAAATTTCAAAATTGGACAGTACGTTGAGTTACTTAAGTTTTGATGACTTAATGAGAAAAGCTTTTATTTTGACTTTCCGAATATGCTTTAGCGAAATGCTTGGGTACTGAAGGAAGTAAAATAAGTAGCATGAGATGAGTTGATGAATGAATCAGGGGTTACTGGCATAAGTTAGATGCCTGAAAAGGATTGTTGTTACAGATTCCATTGTGGACAAGGAATGAATGCTTCGGGACGAAGCATTTGTCAGGGCTGGCCGTGTGAGCTGCGACTCCCAATTCAGGATAGTCTAAACAAAGTCGCGCCCTGGAATGTACCCTTGATAACTTAGACATAACAATCTCGAGTACTACTTACGTATGGTCCAGCTCGAGGGGGATTATTCGATCTACCTCCGGGCTGTTCGGATGTATTTTACTTGAATAAAACTTCAAATATTTCTATTGTGTGTTTTTAATAAATAATTATCAACGATAATATCACATATATATATCGTTACTTAAACCAGCATCTCTAGCCAATATTTCAGAATTTAATTTACTCTGTAGAGCTTGAATTTTTTTGGATTGATGATCTTGAGCAGGAGTAGAATATTTCCTTTCCAAAATATTCGATTTTTGACTAAAATCCAACTGACTTGACATCTCACACGTATTTGCATTCGCAGATACTTCTTCAATTGGTTTTTTAGTTTCAATAACTTGACTATTTTGATCAGATTTCGAATGACTAATCCCATAAGTACTGACCGTAACCTATTTAAAGTTAAATAGTAAAAATTATCTTTTTCATATTTAGGTATAAGTACTTATTTTTTGAAATTATTATTCAAGGGGGTATTCTCGTGTAGAAATTTGAAAAAATCAATTTTTTTTCTTCTCATATTTTGAAAGCTTAACCATTCAAGAATATGTCTTTAAAATGATTTGTCAAAATTTTAATTATTTCCGGAGATATAGCTATTTTAGTGACACGACATCCAAACCAGCTGGGCCGGAACAACACTGGGCTTAATTTTACCCGAAACTTTAAACGCGTTTTTCTCGAAACTACTTTTTTCAAAAAGTTTGTCATGATTTCTCAAGTTCTACTTAACCGATTTACTTGTAATTTGGTGTAAGTCGTCTCTATATATGTCTCTATCGTACTAACTATGATTTATAACAAATTAATTTTTTTTACTATTTTTAAAAAATTCAGAAAAGTCAAAAAAAACAGTAAAAAAGTTTATAATTTTTTCGGACATCCGCAAGTTAGCGAAAAAAATTTTTTTTCATTTTTTTTTTAGTTAGTACGATAGCAGCATTTATCTAGATAAATAATCTTTTTTATTTTCTTGTTTCACATCATTTGGAGGGTTGCATTCGTGACAGACTTGGCGCGTCATTTTTTCCAACACATTTTGAGCTTTCAATTTTTTCACTTTTTTTAATTTTTTATGTATTGTTAAAACATGAATAAATATCTTGTTAAAAAATAGATAGTAAAAATATTTTTTGTTTTTTATTTATAGCACGCAAAAAACACCTCAAATTCATGCCTCTAGACTAGAATACCCCCTTAAATAAATTATATATATACAGTGAGGACGCGTGGGTTGGAATAAATTCATTTAAAATTTACGGGTTTGGTTTTTGGAAAAACGCCCAAACACGTCGATTTTTGTTTTTAAAACTGCATCTTTTTTGATATTCATAATTTTAAGATCGTCTTTTGTTTTCGCACTATGACGTCATTAATAATTTTTTTAAATTGCATCCTATATTTTTGTTCACGAATTTGGATGCAGCGCATTTTTCTGAGTACAGAAATGTCAAATTCGTATGACCTTGAAGAGGAAAGTTTTCGAAATAATCAGTCTTAAAGTTTCAAAAATTTATGATAAAATTATTAGAATAGACCACTAATAATATCATCAAGGAAGCGCTGGAAATCGAGCAAAACATTCAATTTCGTGTTTATTTTTCCGGTTTATTGAAGTAGACTTTAGATTTCAGATAACCCCATAGATAAAAATCTAATGGGGTTAAATCTGAAGACCTAGATGGCCATTCGATAAAACCTTTCCTTCCGATCCATCTATTTGGGAAAATATTATGAAGGTATTCTCGTACTGTTCTCGAATAGTGTGGGGGAGTTCCATCCTGTTGGAACCATATTGAATCTGCCGGTATATTTGGGTTTTCATTATTCAGATAGAGTGCACTTACACTGGGTAAGTCTAAGTATTTTTCAGAATTAAGTGTTCCCTCAATAAAAAGGGACCCACAATTGAGATACCCACAATTCCGGTCCAAACGTTTACTTTCTGAGGGAATTATGTATGACTTTTCATTCTCCAATGTGAGTTTTCCGGTGCTCAATATCGAAAATTTTGCCTGTATACCGAACCATTCAAACAAAATGTTACCTCGTCGGAAAAAACTATCTTACGTAAAAATTCCGGGTTGGCATTGCATCTATCCATCATTATTTCGCAAAATTCTATTCTGCGGTCGAGATCGTCTTCAATAAGTTCCTCAACAAAATGTACTTTGTATGGGTGCCATTTGTTCTTGTGTAAATATTTTAGAACAGAAGATTTACTTACTGACTGTTTTGCAGCTACTTGTCGACTTGATTTCTGAGGATTTTCTTGTAAATCGAGCAAAACATTCAATTGTGTGCTTTCTGGAAATGTAACATGGTTGGTTTTGTAATTGTCTGTTACGTGGCCAAAGTCTCTAAACTTTTTCTCCATCTTACTAACTACTGATGGTGTAATAGGCTTCTCCGGGTACTTATCATTGAACAATTCGCAAACTTCAGCTTGTGTTCGAGTATTATCGTTATATCCTACCATCATCAACATTTCTATTCGTTGTTTCTCAGTTAAACGCGCCATCCTTCAAGCCTTGAAACTGTACTTGACAAGTGGCAACAATTTAAAAAAAACCAACAAACACACAATTGAATGTTTTGCTCGATTTCCAGCGCTTCCTTGATGATATTATTAGTAGTCTAATCTAATAATTGTATCATAAATTTTTGAAACTTTAGGACTGATTATTTCGAAAACTTTCCTTTTCAAGGTCATACGAATTTGACATTTCTGTACTCAGAAAAATGCGCTGCATCCAAATTCGTGAACAAAAATATAGGATGCAGTTTAAAAAAATTATTAATGACGTCATAGTGCCAAAATAAAAGACGATCTTAAAATTATAAATATCGAAAAAGATGCAGTTTTAAAAACAAAAATCGACGTGTCCGAGCGTTTTTCCAAAAACCAAACCCATGAATTTTAAATGAATTTATTCCAACCCACGCGTCCTCACTGTATAAGTAACGTGTTTTTCTCGCATCCCCAGAAACAATTTTCTTATGTTGTTATATTCAAAGAAGTTAATTTATTATTTTATTTGACGATTTTACAAAGAATTAATGAACTTACCGTATTGGAGCAAAAAAACCTCATAGCAGTTGCCTTTCGTCGTGACACTCTCGTTTCACATGTTTTTATTTCACCTCCAATATGATTAAAAAAGTCATCAGAAGAGTTAAACTTCTCTTTGGCAGCTTTCCATATAGCATTAACCTTATTTTGCGCTTCTCCACCTTTTATCTCAGGATAAGCCGTTTTGTATGTATTAAATAATTTTTGGTACAATTCACCCCTATCACTCATCTTGAATATAAACTTCGACGTTCGATTGTGACCACGTATAAAACAATATTCACAGCACTGAAACTTTTTCGACAACTTGCATGACCTGTCTATCTCGCGAAAGTAAACATTGTTGTCTTCTGAGATTTTTGAACAACTTTATTTTGAAAGCTGTTGTTGCATTCTAAGATTTATGAGTGGGTTTGTTTTGGAAAATCAAATTGACTTGTTCAACTCTTCAATAAATCTGTCATAGGCCGGTACCAGAATCCCATTCTTTCGAGAAATGTCACGCTTGTCTTGTAATTGATTTACACATTTCCGGCCGACCGGACCATACATGTAAAAATCAAAGACCCCCCTTTCTTGATAAGTCGTTTAGAACCTCGAACACAAAATCTTTGTATGTAAAAATGTTGAAAATATCGGAAAAAATCGTCTTACGTAATTGTCGTTTTAATCCCCCCCTACCCCATGTAAGGATTTGTCAGGGTTTTCATACACCCTACCCCCCCCCCCTTCCGCTCTTACGTAATTTGTACATGGCCCCTTATTGGAATGATCCAAGACTGATGGATGTGTTGAAACCACTGCCAGTACTACGAACCAGAAAAGCGTTAATGTACCGATACCACCGCCTCCGACAAAAGCCGCCAAAGATGAGTTTACCTGTCCAAAATGCTTTTGCAAGCGTCAGCAAACTGTGTACTGTGAAAGCTTCAAACATGATGATGATAGTATTGTAATTGATGATGGTGGATTAAGGGAGAAAACTATAAATACAGAATGTTAGTGTTGAACATTTTAATGATTTCACATTTTTCTTTTTTGTTTTGTTTTTAGTTAAGAAGAATCCAGCTTTGTTAACTCCTTTTATGATATTAGGATCTGTTTGTGCATTAATTATAGTATCAGTATTAATAATTTGGTTAGCTAATCCAACTGAAATATGGCAACACTATAGAGCAAATCGTGAAGAAAAAGATACTTCAACAGGAATGGCATATGTTGTTAAAAGTATTGCTGGGGTGGTACTGGATGGTTGTGACTGTATTGTTACAACAGTTCTACGTTTGCTGGCTTTACCGGTATTTATTCGATAACAAAACTTGCATATATTAAATTTTATTTCATTACCACAGCAGAATAATGAAAATGGTGATGAACATTCTTACCGGCCTTTTTTCAGTTGATTTGTAAATTTAGTGGATATGAAAAAATGAATAAAATTTTAAAAATAAATTACACTTTAACATTGTTTCTACTTTGGTAACCATTACATATGTAGAGAAAAGAGAAAATACCTGTTATCCATTAACTGGAACCATTACGTATTGTTTTTATCACATTTTCAATGCTGTTTGCTTTTTTTATTGCTATTCGGCAGGAACTAATCATATCAATTGCTTTTTCCCCTACTGCAAGCAAAAACCTGGTCAGAATCAAAAATATAAATCGAAGACAGTTTTTAGGTAACATTTCACCAATCAATTGAGAATAAAAAATCGGTCAAGAGCGAGTCAGGCTCGCACAATTAGAGTTCCGTGCTGAAACAACAATTTTCCCGCAACTATTACATTGTCAAAAAATACGCAGTTTTCCTGTAATATATGGCTTAATATCTACCAACCCCATTAATATCAAAATTTGAGTTTCAGAAACCTAGGATAACAGGGAAGGCGGTCATTTCTTGCAATTTTTAGCCGTATCATTAAGACCACTGAACTTAAAATTGTAAAAGGGTATTTTTAGAATCCTTAGAGTTAGCTCTTTCAAATGATACCCCACACGATATGTTAATTTAATTTTTTTTATGGATCCAAACTGACCCCCCCGTATTAATCTAAAAAAAAATGTTTTCCAGTTATTGACGAGCGATATATGTGCGCGTCATCAAGATGTATCATTATGCTAAATTTCAAGTTCCTACGTTACTTAGTTTTCGAGAAAAACCTCCGTGACAGACGGACGCAATCGAAGTGATCTTATAAGGATTGCGTTTTTTCCTTTTAACGGCGTTCCACCCTAAGATTTTCAATACATGTAAAACGCGAATCCATTTTAAGCTTTCATTTTTAATTTTGAAAAGGAGGCCGATACTTTATTTTACAGAAAATTTTTCACAAGCCTATTCAACCAATCAGAAGCCTTTCTTTTGGACCGCTACCAAGGCAACGCAAGTATTTTTTCGGAAATTTTTTTCGATTGGGACCCTGGAGTGAATTTTAGTGGAAATTTTTTGTGACGTCATAATTACTGTCACTAATACTTACATTAAGTACACGTATAACCAGAATAAACGATGCCATTTGACATTAAATGCCATTCTACGCTTCCAATAAACTTGCAATCAAAATATCGTATTATTTATAGCGTTGAGTGACGTTTATAGATAATATGTCAATACATAAATTAAATTGCAAAAAGGTGAAAAATTTTCTTACCGAATACCACTCGACGTTAAATTAAAATCCGAAAATGTTTAACCTCTAGTGGTATTACATGTGAGAATACCAATCTACTTTGAGCTGACCCCAAGCCATAATTAAATAATCATAATTAACCAAGTTATTAATTAAAACAACAAATTCCGAAATTCGTTTATTTGCCTTCAGTTATCAAAATTTTGTATCAATAAAAATGTGTATTATGGGTTGGGTTTGGAAGTGACTATTTAGGTTTATATGTTATGAGGACGGACACCAGATTGCACTATAACTGTGAAATTCTGCCGTTGTCACTTTAGATGTGTTTGTTAACTTCCTATTTACATCGATTAAATCCTTCATAATATTAGAATTAATTATACAATCTAATAAAAGTCGCCGTTCAAGCGAAAATCAAGGAGATATACAAATCGTCCAGTATCATTATTTGGTGGCAGTTTGTCAACGGAACGCCAGTTTTTACATTAGAATCTGCGGAGGCACCTTAATTCAGTCAGATTGGGTGTTAACTTCACAAAGTTGTAAAAAAGTGGAAGATATCTTCAACCTTCCCCCAGAAGATCATTTCGTGGTCGCTGGTATTACAGACTTTGTAAGTGTTGGAGAGGCGCCTAAACATCCTCTACAGTATGCCGGGTGAGCTTCTCCACAGTTGGCGCATTTAGCTTTTGCGAGTTTGTTTGACTTACAATTCTTAGTAGCATGACGTCCTGCACACTTTACGCACCTTGCTTTTTTATAGCAGAAGGGTTGGGTGTGTCCACACGCCTGACACTTTTTACATTGCATTACACAGAGTTGTTTTCTTACGTAGAGGTTCAATTTTTACCCTTCTTGTGCGTTCCTTGAAAATATATCGTCTCATTTTATAACAACGCGTTTTCATTGTTCGAATAAAATATTTTAGGTTCGGTGACCATTAAACTTGGGACTCTGGGTATTAACCCCGGGTAAGATACTTCGGCTTTTAAAAAATATAGTGAAACTTAAGCCATGTTTCGAACAGGACCGATTCGGGAGCCGACTTCTTGGAACTCTAAACGGCAGCCCAGCACTGAAAGACACTTCTCACTTTCAAATTTCTAAAAAACATTATAATACAACGACTTAGTGTTAGAATTCAAATAATTTGATAACCGCTCCCGTTATACTCTTTTGTAGTATTTATACACCCGTCTTATGCGGTTTTTGAATTTCTGAAATCGGATTATTAATGACGGAGTTATAGCGTGGTGTGTTTTTCGTAAGGCAACCTGTATAAGCATTTTATCCATAACAAAAATTGAGGACCTATCCAGAAAAGGAGCCTATCGACCGAAAGGCCCTTTTTGCGGAGTTCGCTTTAAATGAACCGTCATACTTTAAACTACATGCTCAAGAATTTTCAAGTGAAAATAGCAGCACTGTGCTGAGTTATGACTGCTTATGTAGCACATTGTCATTTGTTTTGGAAGGATTTGCGATTTTGTGAAGTTTATGTTCTGCCGCTTAATACTTTTTAGTGTATTTTTGCTTTCATTTATTTACTCAAAGATGAAAAATCATTTTACTAATATTATTTTTACTCTTACTTTTTCACATTTTTCTTGATAAAATATAATATTCTTTTAATTTTTCTTCAAAAACATGTTTTTAAACAGTAAATTATATTTTCTTAGCAACTAAAATGCTTGTTTATTTCATTTTCCCTTATTTTTAACCCACCTATTTCTTGGAAAAAAATTATCAGCCGGAAAAAGGGCCCATAACATACTTTCATATTTTCAATAATTTTCATACAAAAATAAGCTATTTCATCAACTTTTTTTAATAAACTGTTTCGTTAAATATCGTTCCTCAAAACTTTCTTTGCTGTGTAGTTCAACCTATTTTTGGTAAATAGATATGAGCAAACAAAACTTTCAAACTGGCTTTTCTCGAACCACCATTTTTTGTTATGGGCTCTTTTTCCGGATGGTCCCTCAATTATAAAAACACATGCAATTCAGTAGATACGAAGAAATCCCATTAAAAACAAAAACATTTCAGCGATGTTGAAAACATCATTGTTAGCAATGTTACAATAACGTATCCTCAACATATCTCAAATAGTCAAAAAATGTAGCAACATCGCTGCAATGCTTTGCGTTTAGTGAGATCAGATAGGAATTGATCATTGTTACCAACTTTAATAACCACGTCGTTAAATTAGTTTGAAATCAGGGCCGGCCCTAATCTTTAAAATTTAAATTTCAAGCAAACTCTTATTAATTTCATGATGAGAGTAGATTGCATATAAATGAAGCTGCACTTCTAGCGTTTGTTGTAAAATTTTGCTATATTTACAAATTCGTAATAGACATACATCACATCAAGGCTTTTCATTTTATTCCTTATAAAAAATGTAATAATAATTACGCATCTTCAGTGATAGTCATAAGTAGTAAAAAATATATAAAAATGATTATAAAAGTGTTATATAATCTGGTGCAGGCATAATTTCTTATTTAAAACTACAAATTTGGCTTTTTATGATTTAAATTACATTCTAATTGGTACATTAGCAATGTCAATGCGCTACCAACCAATTGCTTGTGGTACATTTGCTTAACTTCAAATCTAAAAAAAAAAAAAGTAATCACAAACATTTTCTAGTTACCACAATTCAGTTACCCTGTATCCACAAATAGTTGTCTGGCCGTGTCTTGACATTCAGACATAGCCACTTCAATACTCTCAAAATTCTTCCTTTTACACCAAATTTGTGCCGATTGAACCAACGCATGGCCTATTCCTTTATTGCGATACCTAAAAGAATCTATTTTACATCCACATGTATTAAAAAAATCAATGCAGACCTTTTATCAATGGCCAGCCTAAACATCCAAGCAGAATTTTCGGAATGTGAATTGGTCGTAATTGCAACAGAACCAATTATCTACAAAGATTGAATCGAAATCAACATAACTAACTTTTTATAATAAACAAACCTTTTTCTTATATCGCTCCACTTCAATCCCATCATCTAATAATTGCATTTCTGATACGATTCTGTAAGAAATTGCATCTGGAGTCTGGTTAAAGAAAAACGGTTCATAAGCTTCAGCTATCCAGCATTTTAATACTTTCTTGGAATGCATTAATTCGGTTGCTTTAAAAAGAAGAGAACCGTAAATAGAAATATATATTATCACAACAACAACAGGTATTGCTGAAATACAGTACTGCAGTGGTATCCCTATAAATATAAACATAACTGCTGCCGACATGACGATTAATTGAAAGGTAATCTGGAAAGATGTTAACATTATCATTGCATATTCGTATATTTACAGTACCTCTTTTGTAAGTGCATTGTACCAGCAAAATGTTACGTTTGAAAGGTAAACATTGCGAACTAATTCTTGCAACAAGGCGAAATCAACCTGTTTATATTCCCTTATAATTACATAGTGAGCCATAACATTCTATATTACACATAAATTATAAAAGTACGAAAAAGACGCGCCACATACACAAAAACATTAGTCACTACAACAACAAATTAATTCAAATTAAATTAGCAACACCTAACCTGGAATATGTTCAGTGATTTAATTACAGATTTGAAAAATTGGTTGCATACCTTGCCGGCGTTAATAGTTATTCAGCATTTATTTTTATTACAAAACAGATGTTTTGCAGTGCTTACCTGTCTATTAATTGATAAATTTATGAAGTGCATTATAATTCGTATTTACAAAATGAATTATTTTCCGCTGTTCAAAGAAAATGGTGTAATTTGGAATAATGTATATGAATATCAATATTTAATCTTCAGTAAGTTATAAAAATAGATTTTATTTCTTAATTTGTTTCATCCGGAAACTCCTTATTTATATCTGCACAAATTAATGTGCAAGCTATTTTTTTATGAATTGTTGTAGATTATAAAAATACTCGGGAGATTTAAAGATTAATAGTTTATTTAAAATACAGGTGATCATAAATATATATGATCATAAATATATGTGATCACGGTAGCCATGAAATGAGCTACTTAGCAAGAATGGTTTAAACTAAAATGTAGAAGGCACTTGAGAAACTTAAAGGTTGTAGTTTACTAAAATTAACGTTTGATTTCAATAATTACTATTTGTATCTTGTCCTAAGCGAAAATTTTATTAGAAATACCCAAACTTTAAAACTAACATTGGAAAGTGGCATTAGACATATTTTGAGGTTAACTAGTTCGAATTTGAGATTCTTTCCTGGCTCACTAGATCACAGATACTTATGGCTGAAAAAAATGTTTATTTCAGCAAATTTATTTATTGTTATTAGAAAATCGATTGCAGTTGTGATCGAGAAACTGAGTTTCCTTGTAAATTAGTAACTCATATATTTACTATTTGTTAAAAGAAACTTTTAAATAACATCTTTATTCTTTTACAAAAAGCATTTCACCGTCTTGTTACGCATCTGCAATATTACAATATTCCAAATGTACATTAAAAATAAGTAATGCACGTTTGGCTACAAAAAAATTTTGTTGTCTCTATATGGTCCATAAGAAATGTCCTCCAAAAGTGAATTGACGAAACTGTCTGAAGAAAGTCTAACAAGGCAGCCAGAAGAAGTGTTTGATGTAATATGCAAATTAGGGGAAGGATCTTATGGGAGCGTTTACAAGGCTTTGCACAAAGAGTCAGGTCAAGTGTTGGCCATAAAACAGGTGCCTGTCGATACCGATCTACAAGAAATAATAAAGGAAATTTCAATAATGCAACAATGTGACAGTCCATACGTAGTAAAATATTATGGAAGTTACTTCAAAAATACAGACTTATGGATAGTTATGGAATATTGTGGTGCAGGATCTGTTTCCGACATAATAAGATTAAGAAAGAAGACATTGACCGAAGATGAAATTGCAACAGTCTTATGTGACACCCTTAAAGGGTTGGAGTATTTGCACATAAGGAGGAAAATACACAGGGACATCAAAGCTGGAAATATTTTATTAAATTCTGAAGGTCATGCAAAACTGGCTGATTTTGGTGTTTCTGGGCAACTGACTGATACCATGGCTAAAAGAAATACCGTCATTGGTACACCATTTTGGATGGCTCCTGAAGTGATCCAAGAAATAGGCTACGATTGTGTGGCAGATATCTGGAGTGTGGGAATCACAGCTTTAGAAATGGCTGAAGGAAAGCCACCCTATGGAGATATACATCCTATGAGAGCGGTGTTTATGATTCCAACAAAACCTCCACCTTCATTTCGTGAACTTGACAAGTGGAGCTCAGAATTTATTGATTTTGCCAGTAGATGTCTTGTAAAAAGTCCTGAAGAACGTGCCACTGCCACTGATTTACTTCAGCATGTTTTTATAACAAATGCCAAACCATCCAGTATTTTATCACAAATGATAGCGAAAGTTCATGAAATTCGTGAAAATCAAAGTTATGATAATATCAAACAAAATCTTCTAGGTGCCAAACAAAAAGTAAATGAAAAAGTACTTTTAGGAAATCAAACTATGTTTCAGTGTGACGACGATGGCACCTTGGTACCCACTAAAAGTGGAACATTGGTACCCATGTCACAAAGTGGAACTTTCATTGAATTGCAGTCAGAATTAGAAACAATGGTCATAAATAGTGACATTGATGAACAAACAATGAAAAGATATGATACAGGTTCAGTTCATAGTGGCAAAAAATACAGACCATTATTTTTGGATCTCTTCGATAAAAACAAAACAGAAGTACAACAGGATAATAGCACTGTTGCGAATATTGAAGAACTGCAGCAGTATGATGATAATTTCCATTCACAACTGAATCCCAAGCCATCACAACAAAATACCCAAACTCAAGAAAGCCCCAATTTTCTGAGACCCTGTACAGATGGAAATTTTGAATTTCTCAAATTTTTAAATTATGACATACTGCAGCAGAAAATGTCAACTTTAGATAATGAAATGGAGATAGAAATAGATGAATTAAGAAAACGATATCATACCAAAAGGCAACCCATTTTAGATGCAATGGATTCAAAACATAAACATCAAGAACATTTTTAGCTACAGTAGGGCCGCCGTATTCACGGATGATTGGTTCCAAGCCCTGCAGCGGATACCGAAAACCGCGGATAGTAGCGAATGTTATAAATTTACATCAATAATACATTTCGGGTTCTAAATTTAATTTGGGACTATAAAAATGGTAGTGTGTATGCAACAATAGCAATAAAATTTACTTATAGATTTTCTAGGAAAAACCACGATCGGGGATACGGCAGTTCGTCTGTACGCCAATTCACCGCACTTACACTATGTTTTTAATTGCAGAAACGGTTGGAAGTCTGAAATTTTTTATTTTTTTTACTTTATGTTGATAGTAATGACATCTGTCAGTTTAAGGTGTTATTAGTAATGTAGAAAATATAGCACAAAACGGTTCTGTCTAAGGAAGCCATATGACCAGGCCTAGGAAGAGGGGGTCAAAAGGGTCTTTTGACATGGGCCTCTTAATTCAGGAGGCCTCCAAACAACACTATTTGAAACTACACAATTCATTATATAGGGGACCAACGTATGTTGCTTGCCCTGGGCCTCCAAGTGGCTCTAACAGGCCCTGCATACGACTATTTTCAAAGAAACTTCCAATGAGGAAAACTTTATCTTGAATAATATGTAACATTTAAGTGATTCTATCAAAAACTACAAACATAAAGTAAATATTTTTTCACAGCCTTCTAATCATTTCTTGAATTAAAAAACACACCATAATAGTTTTTACAGTAATTTCAATTTCATATTTATTCACTTGCTATATTCTGTGTTTAATCTGAACTTTTTAAAATTATCCTTTCTACAACAGCAAGGTTCTTGTTGTTTCCTTTATGCGGAGTTGAAAATTAAAAGGATCATTTCAAGGGTGCTATTTCACTAAAGGTTCATTTTGTTGTTTTTGTTTGTGATTAGAAATCGTTATAATTTTAAATATTGTCTGTACAAAACCAATCTTAAGTGTCTCACAATGTTAAAAATTATAAACATAATATAAAATGTTTGATGTGCCTTTTTAGTAATTTAATTAGTTTTTAATTAAGAGTGTAATTGTTTTAAAAATCTTCGAATAAACTTCAGACTACCACAAGATTTCTATTAGTTGACCTAATAAACAAATAAATAGGGGAATTTTGTTATCTTCAATAACATTTACTACTATCAAAGGAGGAGAAAAAGGTTAAAAATATTTTAAAAAATATGAAAATATGCAAAAGCAATACGGTACATTTTCTTGATTTGCTTAATTTACTTAAAAAACATCAGTCAAATGTCAATATTATTTTGTTTGTGACGAATATTTCACGAAAGTCACTGGAAAAAGGCCAGCTTTAATCTATGGAAAAATAGGGAAATTTGTGTCAGGTATCATGCACATTTCAGTGGCCATAAGTGTACGTCCTCATTAATCAGGACAACCAAATTAAAATTTAATTATACGATTATCAATTCTTTTTGAAAATTTATATTAAGTCCAGTTAAACCTGCATAAGGCGCAACTGCTTGGGACTGAAAAAAAGATCAGTCATACACAAGATTCTGATTTATGCAGATTTGACTGTAAATCATGTTTTGTTCATATTAATATCAATGTGTCTATTTTGACTTGTTAGAAAATTATTTTGTTTAATAAAAATTTTATTGAAATTCTTGTTGTTTAAGCGATATTTAACAAATATTTCTTACTGATAACTATTACATAATTTTTTCGTAAATGCCCAATATTCAAACAAATCACTAATTTAGACCTAATTGTCCTGATTAAAGAGATTGTACTGTACTAGTTATTTATGAAGATCAGTGCTAATTTCTATATTTCATAAAAGAAAGTAACTGGAGCAGCGGTTTATTTTAAAATTTTATTTTTATATTACAAACCACTAAATGTGCAATAAAAAAACAATATTTTAAAGAAATCATTGTTTATTTACTGCTGACTGACACATTGAAAGTACACTGAATTACACAAGACCATCTACAGCGATACACAAATTACCAAATTGCTTGATATTGTGATTGCCACAAACACAAATATTATTATTTAAAAAGAAAAATTGTAATCATTCCCATTCAAATAAACTTATGCCTTGTGCATCACCAATATTAAATACTAATAATTGCTTGAATATATATTCTTGTTGTTTCTTTCGAATAAAGTTTTTATACAAACTTTCTGCAGCTTTTTAACAATTTAATTGTAACTAACCCTAAATAACACTGCAGCAATGTTTATGTTGCACTTAAATAGTACAACCCTTCTCTTATTGTGTTACAATAAACACACCGATTAACAAACTTTTTTTAAGTAGGTGTCATGCATGGATATTAAAAGTGGTTTATGGACATACTATTCAATATAGAATCAAATTCTATTGCCTATATAAGATTAATGTCTACATTTGTAAAATATAATGTGGAACACATGACTGAGAACATGTTCACTTCCACCATTACGAGTTAATAAATTACAACTATCTCAAAAAGAAATTAACTAAATCTTTAAGCCAGATCTATTCAATTTACATACCACACTGAAACGTAAATCTTCCAACTATTAAAAAATTTGTTGTATGAAACAATTTGCTAACGGATCTGACGGAAATTTGTAAATTTAGTTAACACTATGCTGTTCAGTTTTGACAGGGGAACTTTCTGTGATGTTGGCATCCCCATCAGCTTTAACTTCAGTAGCTTGAGCTGCATTGTTATCAACTTGTGCGACATTACTGACTTCATTTTCAATTTCAACATTACAGTTTTCATTTATGTCGTTATGGCTTGTGGCAATTGTTTCTATTACATTATTAGCCAAATAAGGTGGTGGTTGAGAACCCATCGCAACATGATATGCAGGAGGTGGAGTTTGTTTAAGTGCGCTAGCACAAGCTGCATCATAATCGGGCAACAAAGATGAATAGTCTGGTTCAGGTATGCGATCGGAACCATCCCCGGGTAATATGTAATGGACAGTGCTGCGCATAGCTTGCTGGCGTAGTACTAAAAATTTATAGCATCGCCATACTATTCCAATTGAATAGGCTTTCCAAAGCATAGTTATCATAAATGCAAGTAGAACAATGATTGATAGTACTTGAGGACTTAAATGCAGTAGTTCATTACGAAATGGTAAGTCATGCCAATGATCAGCAACAAGTTGATGGACGGAACGCAAGTAGCAGAAATAGCCTGTTGCTGTTAATCTGGAAAAGACATAATTATAACTTATAACATAAAATCTTGCATGTTAAGTTTCACTACCTGCTCAAAAATTTTTTGAGAAAAATGCAACATAACATAACATATCTAAAATAGTTGTAAACTTACTTGACACTGAATGTTTCTATTTAAAATGCCCCTATTGTAGATTTCAAGAGGCTGGTTATAAACCCCAAACCACATTCATATCTTAACAATTGGAATCTTTTTGTATTTTCTGTTTCCCTAATAAGGGTAAAGTAGTTACATTTGTACTAAAATACGGTCAGCGACCAACAAAATGTTTGCTTGATGAGCAAATAATTTGGAATATATACTGAAATTTTTTTCTACTTCTATAAAAACTAACTTTACCTATCGTCACCTGAGAACCAGACTATTCTACGTCCATTTTATTTGGAAATTGTAAATTAATTTATTTCTTTATTTTCTAAAGAATACATGAATTCATATTATTTTATTTTCATTAGTAAATGTTGTAATGAGTTAACAAAAATAATAATACATCAAAGTTCTTTTAGGTGTGGACCAGAAATGTTATAAAAATGGACAGAATAGTTTGGTTCTTAGGCGACGCTATGTAATCTATTCCTCAAATATGCCTGTGGGCGTACATATGTTATAATTAGTTTTCACAAACAATTCAAACCTGCAAGACTTTGATGTTCATTTTTCTAAAAAAATGTCTGATAAGTCTATAGCAATTTTGTTTTGTTTTGACTTTATATACTAACATTGTTATTGCGAAATCAAACAATTGAAGACAGAAAAATGGTAGTAAATGAGTTGCTTTGCCCTTAATGGTTCCATATACCAGCAACAACGAAATGGCCAAAGTACACACAGTCATTAATGCTCCCATATCTACATCAGCAGAATTGTTGATTTTTACTGTAATAAACAACTTTAATCGTAACATGACTTTAAGTAAGTTCCAAAAACTTACAAGAATAAGGTGTGCGACCGTCTTGTGTAGTCGGCAAATAATAAGGATTGTCCTCATTTTTTACTTTGCTTAATGGGGTCGGCAAAATATTGCCGGCATCTATGTCATTGGGAGTGGTAATTTCTTCATAAGAACCTTGATGATCTCTCATCACCACCGCTAATACGCTCAAAGCGATTATGTGCAGAATCTGAAAATTGCTTAGCTTGTCAAAATGTTTTGATAATTGCATCGTTACATACCAATTGCCATATTCCAATTATTATAGTCGCCGTTCGAACGTGAATACAAAAAAAACATTGCCACTCACTGTTTCGGGTAGGTATCATTTTAGGTCTTATGTAGAACATCCTTACTGTAAAAATAGACAATAGAAGAAAAACGATTATTATTGTTTGAAATGTCTGTAATATTCGCAGTAGGTCCATATTGCAGAATAAATCTGTGCAGTGTAATGCTAGCTAGAGGTAAAGGTCAAATGGCTACTGTGCTCCATAAAATGAGAAAAAAAAATATGATTTTCTGTAAGGGTGGGGCTTGTAATTTAACTAACCTTAATGTTCGTACAGAGTAATATAGATAGTAAACTAAAAATTTTAGTATGCAATAAACACCTTTCTTCTAACTTGACACTTTGTAATCATAACACAAACACACTACAAAGCAACTGCCAAACGCGATAATTTTAACACGTCAAGCCAATGAAATAGGATAATTCGCCCCTCCTCTAGAACATTTTTTTTCATATTCCCTTTGAGTTTTCGTGTATTCGAATAACAACTTTTGAAAAGAAATTCTAATCACTGGCCGCAAAGAGATTGGAAAAAGTCAATTAAAATAATTAAGTTATTTGAGTTGTTCACAATTTTTCGTTCGTTACATTGCTTTTAGAACGGGAAAATAAGTGTGTATTTATGTACCTTTGTATAATCTTTAAAGCTGTTGTCAGCAATTTGATTACACAATAGATTAAATATTCGCTTGGTGAATCAGAATAAATGTTTTGCAAACATTTGTTATTTAACCCTTCGTTGATACAGTTGGGTGTGATATATCCCCGAGAATTGGTTTTTGTTTACAAAAATTGGGAAGTTAATGATTACTAACTTGTCACAAGTCCAGAAATACATACTACTTACTTTACCAGACGACGCCGACACGTCAAATTTGACTGTCGAAATTTAAAAATGAGATTCATAAACGTCAACGTCATAAATTGAAAAGACAGGCTAATGTCAATTGTGGAAACATTTTCATCTTAAAAATGTGTTCTGTTCGTTTTGGTCAATCAAGCTCGAGCGATATAAATGAAGAAATTGGCACATTAACACCTTTAAATACAATAAAGGCGAATACTTGTGTGTAGAAGCAGTTTGAAGCATTCTGTAAGGTAAGAGCTTAGTCGCTTAACGGTCTTCATCTTTCAAGATTTGTAGGACCGGTCATAAAATTTAATTGCTTTAACGTAAACCGAAATACAGGCAACAACTTTTTTATTATCATTACGTCAAATGTCATGCGGTTGTTGCATTGACAACGGGGGTCTTTTCTAACAATGAAAATGAGTTTTCCCAACGCCATCTTTATTTACAAGCCATGAAGCCATGCTTGGCAACACCGCATTAATGCACAGAAGTAGGCCGGGTATCATTGCACGTCGGTTGCAATCGACTGATTTTCAATTAATGATCCATACTACACCATTATTCTGATAGTATTAAGAAATAAAACAAAAGTTAGTAAGGGCAGGAAATTTTATTTTACAAATTTTGCACACAAATTTTACAAATAACATATTTTTAACGTTTATTTTTCTCTTTTGTGAGGGTAGCTAATTTCCTCTTTTTCTCTAAATTTTTAGTGCCATTTGCTTTTGTTTGTTTTTGAATATTTTGTGTAGTTATTCAACAGAATATTTGCAAAAACAGAATACAATGTTTTAAACAATCTAGAAACATCCTTGCCACACAAACAATGCAATTCAAATTGTTGAAAAAAGTTATTGGAATTTAAGCTTAACTGTGTCAGTTGAATTAAAATGCCTTTTTGACAGAAAGATTGCAAAAATTTTGTATATTGTATATTGTTGTATATTCTAACAAAGCATACATATGAAAGAAAACACGCTTAACATGGTAGAGTTTGTCTAAAGATATTCTGCGTTTATGACTTTAAACCGCAATCAACTTTTACTGATGATAATGAGGGTTCACTGCAGGGTGCCACAAAGCTGGTTGCTTTAAAAAATATTTTTGCAGATACTTCAGAACCGTACTTAAATATTTCAACTTTAGTTAAGTTCAGAACAAATAATCAAATACGAGTCATAGAATTCATCAAGTATCTAAGTTAATCAATAACCCCACATACCTACCTAATTATTAGAAGAGGTTTAATGTTTACTCATATTTATATCTAAGCATCAAGATATTTATAAAAATTTACCAAATACAGCCCTGGCCACTTCTGCCCATGCTGATTATTACGGCTTACCTACTTTTATGGCCGGATCACTTATAGTATTGTAAAAGGCACAGTAATAAACGCAGAATATCTTTAGTCAAACTCTAACTAGGTACACTTAAGCCACCTCGCTGTAAAAAGTCAAAATATTCGTTGCAAACATTACTTCAGCGCCCTTCCTCAAATAAAAAAACACAGGCAGTACATCCCAGTTTTTTGCAAACAGATCGTGGTCCATAGCCACAAACATATATGCCGCTTGATTCCTTGATTTCACATGATTCAAGAGAATTTGAAGTTATCATGGGGCGAAATTGATCAATGTCAACATTATATAAATTTGATTCAGTACTTTCATTAGCAAAGTTGCTAAAGCATGCTTTTTTTTGTTGATCATTTTCAAAATATGTCTTATCCGTAATTTGTTTTCTGATTCAATTACTTGTCTAACTGATACGTTATAGTTTGATTCAGATAGTCGTCTGTACTTTCCAAACCGTTTCTTTAACTTGTCTGTTTGAAATTTCCCCAAGAGTACATAGGAAACATTAAATTTTGTTAAAGCATCGTTAGCAATTTTACATAATACGAGTATCTTTAACTGTTGTGTTATTCACAGGAACTAGTCGAATAACTTCATTAAAATTTCCAAAAGCAGAAGAGATCATAAAAGTTTGAATAGTTTTTGCCAGATCCTTAGCATTATTTTCTGAACTGCCAACAATTCCATTGGCTTTAAAATCTAACTGAGATTTTACATAAATTTCATCGATTTGTAATATTGTATATTTTTCTCGAACAGTCAAGTTTTTGGAAATTTGTTTCAAATAGTGACTTGTATTTGAAAGATTTTTGTCTGGTTTTACATTAAATGTAGAAGATATTTGTTGTAAATATCGTTTACTAGGCAGCAGCAAATGATCTTGTAAGAGCATGTAACATGACGATGAATATGAATAAGCCATAAATGCAAACAAAATAGTTGCTGGGGAATATTTTCGTCTTTTTAACAATATCATGTTTAACTGATCAATTAAAAGTTCCAATTGTTTTTTATGTTGATAGTCTTCCATTTCTTCAGCTTTTTCGTTACACGTAACTAAATTTTCATACGACTTTTGCAAGAAAAATTCAAAAGATCGAGCCCTTAAATTGTGTTGACTTACGTTGGCATTACCTAACTAATATGTTTTCAAGTTGCGACCATCGAGATAATTTTAAATCACAAGGGAGAATCCAGTTCAAATCGTTCAAATCGTTCAAATCGAATAAAGAGTTTTAATGTTAAATCACTTTTCACAGTAACACTACATACCTACAATTTCGGCGGCACTTAACTCAGTTTCACTTTCAGAAGAACTATTAGAACACTCAATATTTAATAAATACAGCCAAACACCAAAGTTGCTCTTAATTTTAAAGTTCCACTTTGTTTCACTGTTTATACCATTTACTTTTGTATGAAACGTGTCAAGAAAATTTGTAAAGTCATTTATAATATCAGATTTTACAAATTCTTCAATTTTTCCAGCTTCTTTTGATTGCAACGCTTTCCTTCTTACTTCAGGGTCTTTTCGTCTAACTACTGTTGAAGTTGAACACAGATAAACTGGAAGATTTTGAAAAATTGTGGGTACAGCGTCTTCCTTTAATTTTGGGTGTGCTAATAGCAACTTAGTAACAGTTGACACGTTTTTGTATATCTGATCTAATATAACATCATTTTCGTTAAAATGTTTTGTACAAACAGATGAATACTTCGTAGGCTGCCAATTTTTTCTCGGGATAGCTCGAAGCCATTTCTTTTTCGTTTCTTCATCTTTTGGAAATGAAAATGTAGTAACTGCAGGTTGCCCCTTTACGGATACACTTTCGTAATTCGATTTGCAGCTTGGGACACAACATTTTCTAGTCATCTAAAAAGTTTTCATGTGAAAAACATGAAACAAACTACAAGGTTAAGTGTACTTACATTGTACTGCTTTTAAATAGTTTCTTTTTATATTGTCGAATATCAAATTATTGAGTTAAATATTCTGATAAGTGGACAAAAAGGTCAGTTCAATGAACTATTATTCATATCGACTGATGGTCCGTGAAAATGAGGAGAATCAGATCTTGAAATGTCGGCGTCTATTTCACCAATATGCTGTCGATATGTACGTCAAAGTTGAAACTGAGCGATTGACATTCATCAGATTAAACCAGAGGAAACTCCGTTCCGAACAGTATATTCACCTTCGAGATGTCATCAATTCAGACGGAAACGCACAGAATGTTGGCCGAATTACGATTCTCCCAGCAACGTACATCGATAGTCCGCGACATATGCATAAATACGCTCAAGATGCCATGTCGTATGTTCGCCATTACGACACACCAGATTTGTTTATCACGTTCACATGCAATTCGCAGTGGATAGAAATTCGACAAGAGTTATTCCCTCGCCAATCACCCATCGATTGCCATGACATCTCAGCGAGAGTCTTCAAACAGAAATTGAAATCGCTGATAGATTTAATCATGAAGCATCGTGTGTTCGGCGAGACGCGCTGCTGGATGTATTCAGTAGAGTGGCAAAAACGCGGATTACCACACGCACATATTCTCAATTGGTTGATTCAGAAGATAAGACCAAATGAAATTGATTATGCGATATCATCGGAAATTCCCGATAAAGAAGAAGATCCAGGCTTGCATGAGGTTGTTACTAAGAACATGATTCATGGCCCCTGTGGAACATTAAATAACAATGCTCCGTGTATGGTCGACGGAAAATGTTCCAAGCGTTATCCACGGGCATTAGTAGCAGAAACAATTACCGGAAATGACGGTTATCCACTGTATCGTCGTCGATCTACGACGGATAATGGAAGATTAACGATTGTCAAAGTGAATCAACAGGACATTGAAGTTGATAATCGTTGGATTGTTCCGTATTCGCCATTACTCTCCAAGACATTCAAAGCGCATATCAACGCCGAATCTTGCCATTCCGTAAAATCAATCAAATACATCTGTAAGTATGTAGGAAGTGACATGGCTGTGATTGGAGTTGGTGCGGAGAATTCCACCAATGAAATCACTGAATATCAAATGGGCCGCTATGTTAGTAGTAATGAAGCAATTTGGCGCATTTTTTCATTCGCCATTCATGAAAGACATCCCACTGTTGTTCACTTGGCCGTACATCTGGAAAATGGTCAGAGAGTATACTTCACTGCGGAAAATGCATTACAACGAGCTGATTGACCACCACCTACAACATTGACCAATTTTTTTGAAATGTGCCAGAATGATGACTTCGCCTGAACGCTCCTATACTCCGAAATGCCAAGATATTATACTTGGAATCAATTGTCAAAGAAATTTCAACGACGGAAACAAGGACATCCAGTTCCAGGTTACCCACATGTATTTTCCAACGATGCATTAGGTCGCATTTACACAGTCCATTCAAACAACGACGAGTGTTTCTATTTGCGTTTGCTATTGGTCAACGTTTGTGGCCCAACATCATTCCAACATCTACGAACTGTTAATGGTGAATTATGTGACACATATAGAGAAGCCTATCAACATTTGCGATTGCTAGAGAATGACACTCATTGGGATTATACCCTTCAAGATGCTATGATTTCGTCAAATGCTCATCAAATACGAACATTGATAATTATCTCAACATGCTTCCCATCGAAACCGATTGATTTGTGGACCAAATACAAAGATGACATGTCTGATGATATTTGGCATCAGACGCGTACTAGAACATCAAATCCAGATTTGCAACTAACCGAGGAAATTCACAACGAGGCATTGATATTAATTGAGGACATGTGCTTAGTGATATCAATGAAAAACAATACGATTGTGATGCAATGAGAGAATCAGTTCAAACGAACGTTCCGTTGTTGAATCGGCAACAAAAATATGCATACGTCACTCTCATGAAAGTTGTGAACGATAGAACTGGAGGGATTTTCTTCTTGGACGCTACTGGTAGAACTGGGAAAACGTTTTTGATCGCATTGATTTTGGCAACCATTCGCTCGCAGAATGAAATTGCACTTGCACTTGCTTCATCAGGAATTGCAGCTACGTTGTTGGAAGATGGTCGAATAGCTCATTCAGCACTCAAGTTGCCGTTGAATTTGAATATCACTGAAACTCCAACATGCAACCTTTCAAAGAACTGTGCGATGGCCAAAGTTTTGCAGCAATGCAAATTGATCGTTTGGGATGAGTGTACGATGGCGCAGAAAAAGTCTTTGGAGGCATTAGACCGAACGATGCAAGATCCACGAAGCAATCATAACCCGTTTGGTGGTGCGATGATTCTGTTGGCAGGTGATTTTCGCCAAACATTGCCAGTGATTCAACGATCAACGCCAGCTGATGAACTTAATGCATGTTTGAAGTCGTCCGTTTTGTGGAAACACATCAAGACACTCAAATTAAGTATCAAAATACGTGTCGAGTTGCAGAACAACCAATCTGGAGAATTATTTTCAAAACAATTATTGGACATTGGCAATGGCAAAATCCCCGTTGACATTTCGACTGGCTGCATTACATTCCCCATCGATTTTTGCCAATTCACCAAATCAAAGACCGAACTCATAGGAAAGGGTTCCCAAACATAGCCCAAAATCACAAAAATCATGATTGGTTGAGTGAACGTGCTATATTGGCTGCGAAAAACATTGATGTCAACGAATTGAATTTCAAGATTCAAGGTGAAATTGCTGGCGGATTGATGACTTACAAATCGGTGGATTCTGTTACTAACCAAGATGATGTCGTCAACGATCCAACAGAATTTTTAAACTCCCTGGAATTGCCCGGATTGCCGCCTCACAATCTCCAATTGAAAGTCGGATCGATAATCATAATGTTGCGAAATATCAAAAACAAAATGGTGATAAGTAACAGTTGAACTTTGAAAAATAAAACCAATATGTGGAAGAAACGCATTTACACTGGCTACTGATTCACTGGCATTGATGTTGATGTTCCAGACCGTATTTGCACGAAAGAAGAAATCTACGTACAAAAGTTTAAAAAAATGAACCACTGCGCTGCAATTGGATTTCAAATATTTAAAAAAAAAATAATAAAAATTTCGGTTCCACTATCGTCTTCACTAAAAAAAGAGAAAACACTGCTTTCATTTGGATGGTGTCTTTTGTTGCAATCGACATGGCGTTCTTAGAGTACAAATTCTTGGTGAGAATCACGAGTGGGGCATCGCCCTTCTTTTACAAAACATGTTTATAGTAATACTATTTATATAGAAGTTAGCTACCGTACAGCCAGTAAAATTGATAAAAAGTGACGATGGATTGTCAAACTTTTGACACTTTTTGTAAGTCATGGCACCGTTGGTTTGAATATATATTGATTTAAAATGTTTGACATGCTTGATTCGAATATCTATTGGAATTTTTGTCACGGAAAAAATTACATTTTCTTCAATTTTGTAAGATTCGATCAACGGAAAAATATTGGAACCAACTTTTGCGTTAATCATTCCAACATCTACGAACTGTTAATGGTGAATTATGTGACACATATAGAGAAGCCTGTCAACGTTTGCAATTGCTAGAGAATGACACTCATTGGGATTACACCCTACAAGATGCTGTAATTTCGTCAAATGCTCATCAAATACGAACATTGTTTTCGATAATTATCTCAACATGCTTCCCATCGAAAACGATTGATTTGTGGACCAAATACAAAGATGACATGTCTGATGATATTTTGCATCAGGCGCGTACTAGAACATCAAATCCAGATTTGCAACTAACCGAGGAAATTCACAACGAGGCATTGATATTAATTGAGGACATGTGCTTAGTGATATCAAACAAGGTATTACCTCAATTAGGGATGACAGCGCCCAATCGTCCGATACATGATGTATTTAATCAAGAGTTGAGACGCGAAAAACAATACGATTGTGATGCAATGAGAGAATCAGTTCAAACGAACGTTCCGTTGTTGAATCGGCAACAAAAATATGCATACGACACTCTCATGAAAGTTGTGAACGATAGAACTGGAGGGATTTTCTTCTTGTACGCTCCCGGTGGAACTGGGAAAACGTTTTTGATCGCATTGATTTTGGCAACCATTCGCTCGCAGAATGAAATTGCACTTGCACTTGCTTCATCAGGAATTGCAGCTACGTTGTTGGAAGGTGGTCGAACAGCTCATTCAGCACTCAAGTTGCCGTTCAATTTGAATATTACTGAAACTCCAACATGCAACCTTTCAAAGAACTGTGCGATGGCCAAAGTTTTGCAGCAATGCAAATTGATCATTTGGGATGAATGTACGATGGCGCATAAAAAGTCTTTGGAGGCATTAGACCGAACGATGCAAGATTTACGAAGCAATCATAACCGGTTTGGTGGTGCGATGATTCTGTTGGCAGGTAATTTTCGCCAAACATTGCCAGTGATTCCACGATCAACGTCAGCCGATGAACTTAATGCATGTTTGAAGTCGTCCGTTTTGTGGAAACACATAAAGACACTCAAATGAAGTATCAACATGCGTGTCGAGCTGCAGAACGACCAATCTGGAGAATTATTTTCAAAACAATTACTGGACATTGGCAATGGCAAAATCCCCGTTGACATTTCGACTGGCTGCATTACATTCCCCATCGAATTTTGCCAATTCACCAAATCAAAGACCGAACTCATAGGAAAGGTGTTCCCAAACATAGCCCAAAATCACAAAAATCATGATTGGTTGAGTGAACGTGCTATATTGGCTGCGAAAAACATTGAAGTCAACGAATTGAATTTGAAGATTCAAGGTGAAATTGCTGACGGATTGATGACTTACAAACCGGTGGATTCTGTTACTAACCAACAGAATTTTTAAACTCCCTGGAATTGCCCGGATTGCCGCCTCACAATCTCCAATTGAAAGTCGGATCGGTAATCATAATGTTGCGAAATATCAAAAACAAAATGGTAATAAGTAGCAGTTGAACTTTGAAAAATAAAACAATTATGTGGAAGAAACGCATTTACACTGGCTACTGATTCACTGGCATGCTGTTGATGTTCCAGACCGTATTTGCACGAAAGAAGAAAAATAAAACTATTATGTGGAAGAAACGCATTTACACTGGCTACTGATTCACTGGCATGCTGTTGATGTTCCAGACCGTATTTGCACGAAAGAAGAAAAATAAAACTATTATGTGGAAGAAACGCATTTACACTGGCTACTGATTCACTGGCATGCTGTTGATGTTCCAGATCGTATTTGCACGAAAGAAGAAAAATAAAACTATTATGTGGAAGAAACGCATTTACACTGGCTACTGATTCACTGGCATGCTGTTGATGTTCCAGACCGTATTTGCACGAAAGAAGAAAAATAAAACTATTATGTGGAAGAAACGCATTTACACTGGCTACTGATTCACTGGCATGCTGTTGATGTTCCAGACCGTATTTGCACGAAAGAAGAAAAATAAAACTATTATGTGGAAGAAACGCATTTACACTGGCTACTGATTCACTGGCATGCTGTTGATGTTCCAGATCGTATTTGCACGAAAGAAGAAAAATAAAACTATTATGTGGAAGAAACGCATTTACACTGGCTACTGATTCACTGGCATGCTGTTGATGTTCCAGACCGTATTTGCACGAAAGAAGAAAAATAAAACTATTGTGTGGAAGAAACGCATTTACACTGGCTACTGATTCACTGGCATTGCTGTTGATGTTCCAGATCGTATTTGCACGAAAGAAGAAGAATAAAACTATTATGTGGAAGAAACGCATTTACACTGGCTACTGATTCACTGGCATGCTGTTGATGTTCCAGACCGTATTTGCACGAAAGAAGAAAAATAAAACTATTATGTGGAAGAAACGCATTTACACTGGCTACTGATTCACTGGCATTGCTGTTGATGTTCCAGATCGTATTTGCACGAAAGAAGAAAAATAAAACTATTATGTGGAAGAAACGCATTTACACTGGCTACTGATTCACTGGCATGCTGTTGATGTTCCAGACCGTATTTGCACGAAAGAAGAAAAATAAAACTATTATGTGAAAGAAACGCATTTACACTGGCTACTGATTCAATGGCATGCTGTTGATGTTCCAGACCGTATTTGCACGAAAGAAGAAAAATAAAACTATTATGTGGAAGAAACGCATTTACACTGGCTACTGATTCACTGGCATTGCTGTTGATGTTCCGGATCGTATTTGCACGAAAGAAGAAAAATAAAACTATTATGTGGAAGAAACGCATTTACACTGGCTACTGATTCACTGGCATGCTGTTGATGTTCCAGATCGTATTTGCACGAAAGAAGAAAAATAAAACTATTATGTGGAAGAAACGCATTTACACTGGCTACTGATTCACTGGCATTGCTGTTGATGTTCCGGATCGTATTTGCACGAAAGAAGAAAAATAAAACTATTATGTGGAAGAAACGAATTTATTCTGGCTACTGATTCACTGGCATTGCTGTTGATGTTCCGGATCGTATTTGCACGAAAGAAGAAAAATAAAACTATTATGTGGAAGAAACGCATTTACACTGGCTACTGATTCACTGGCATGCTGTTGATGTTCCAGATCGTATTTGCACGAAAGAAGAAAAATAAAACTATTATGTGGAAGAAACGCATTTACACTGGCTACTGATTCACTGGCATTGCTGTTCATGTTCCGGATCGTATTTGCACGAAAGAAGAAAAATAAAACTATTATGTGGAAGAAACGCATTTACACTGGCTACTGATTCACTGGCATGCTGTTGATGTTCCAGATCGTATTTGCACGAAAGAAGTAAAATAAAACTATTATGTGGAAGAAACGCATTTACACTGGCTACTGATTCACTGGCATGCTGTTGATGTTCCAGATCGTATTTGCACGAAAGAAGAAAAATAAAACTATTATGTGGAAGAAACGCATTTACACTGGCTACTGATTCACTGGCATTGCTGTTGATGTTCCGGATCGTATTTGCACGAAAGAAGAAAAATAAAACTATTATGTGGAAGAAACGCATTTACACTGGCTACTGATTCACTGGCATGCTGTTGATGTTCCAGACCGTATTTGTACGAAAGAAGAAAAATAAAACTATTATGTGGAAGAAACGCATTTACACTGGCTACTGATTCAATGGCATGCTGTTGATGTTCCAGACCGTATTTGCACGAAAGAAGAAAAATAAAACTATTATGTGGAAGAAACGCATTTACACTGGCTACTGATTCACTGGCATTGCTGTTGATGTTCCGGATCGTATTTGCACGAAAGAAGAAAAATAAAACTATTATGTGGAAGAAACGAATTTACACTGGCTACTGATTCACTGGCATGCTGTTGATGTTCCAGATCGTATTTGCACGAAAGAAGAAAAATAAAACTATTATGTGGAAGAAACGCATTTACACTGGCTACTGATTCACTGGCATTGCTGTTGATGTTCCGGATCGTATTTGCACGAAAGAAGAAAAATAAAACTATTATGTGGAAGAAACGCATTTACACTGGCTACTGATTCACTGGCATGCTGTTGATGTTCCAGACCGTATTTGTACGAAAGAAGAAAAATAAAACTATTATGTGGAAGAAACGCATTTACACTGGCTACTGATTCAATGGCATGCTGTTGATGTTCCAGACCGTATTTGCACGAAAGAAGAAAAATAAAACTATTATGTGGAAGAAACGAATTTACACTGGCTACTGATTCACTGGCATGCTGTTGATGTTCCAGATCGTATTTGCACGAAAGAAGAAAAATAAAACTATTATGTGGAAGAAACGCATTTACACTGGCTACTGATTCACTGGCATTGCTGTTGATGTTCCGGATCGTATTTGCACGAAAGAAGAAAAATAAAACTATTATGTGGAAGAAACGCATTTACACTGGCTACTGATTCACTGGCATGCTGTTGATGTTCCAGATCGTATTTGCACGAAAGAAGTAAAATAAAACTATTATGTGGAAGAAACGCATTTACACTGGCTACTGATTCACTGGCATTGCTGTTGATGTTCCAGATCGTATTTGCACGAAAGAAGAAAAATAAAACTATTATGTGAAAGAAACGCACTTACACTGGCTACTGATTCAATGGCATGCTGTTGATGTTCCAGACCGTATTTGCACGAAAGAAGAAAAATAAAACTATTATGTGGAAGAAACGCATTTACACTGGCTACTGATTCACTGGCATGCTGTTGATGTTCCAGATCGTATTTGCACGAAAGAAGAAAAATAAAACTATTATGTGGAAGAAACGCATTTACACTGGCTACTGATTCACTGGCATGCTGTTGATGTTCCAGATCGTATTTGCACGAAAGAAGAAAAATAAAACTATTATGTGGAAGAAACGCATTTACACTGGCTACTGATTCACTGGCATGCTGTTGATGTTCCAGATCGTATTTGCACGAAAGAAGAAAAATAAAACTATTATGTGAAAGAAACGCATTTACACTGGCTACTGATTCACTGGCATGCTGTTGATGTTCCAGATCGTATTTGCACGAAAGAAGAAAAATAAAACTATTATGTGAAAGAAACGCATTTACACTGGCTACTGATTCACTGGCATTGCTGTTGATGTTCCGGATCGTATTTGCACGAAAGAAGAAAAATAAAACTATTATGTGGAAGAAACGAATTTACACTGGCTACTGATTCACTGGCATTGCTGTTGATGTTCCGGATCGTATTTGCACGAAAGAAGAAAAATAAAACTATTATGTGGAAGAAACGCATTTACACTGGCTACTGATTCACTGGCATTGCTGTTGATGTTCCGGATCGTATTTGCACGAAAGAAGAAAAATAAAACTATTATGTGGAAGAAACGCATTTACACTGGCTACTGATTCACTGGCATGCTGTTGATGTTCCAGATCGTATTTGCACGAAAGAAGTAAAATAAAACTATTATGTGGAAGAAACGCATTTACACTGGCTACTGATTCACTGGCATGCTGTTGATGTTCCAGATCGTATTTGCACGAAAGAAGAAAAATAAAACTATTATGTGGAAGAAACGCATTTACACTGGCTACTGATTCACTGGCATGCTGTTGATGTTCCAGATCGTATTTGCACGAAAGAAGAAAAATAAAACTATTATGTGGAAGAAACGCATTTACACTGGCTACTGATTCACTGGCATTGCTGTTGATGTTCCGGATCGTATTTGCACGAAAGAAGAAAAATAAAACTATTATGTGGAAGAAACGCATTTACACTGGCTACTGATTCACTGGCATGCTGTTGATGTTCCAGATCGTATTTGCACGAAAGAAGTAAAATAAAACTATTATGTGGAAGAAACGCATTTACACTGGCTACTGATTCACTGGCATGCTGTTGATGTTCCAGATCGTATTTGCACGAAAGAAGAAAAATAAAACTATTATGTGGAAGAAACGCATTTACACTGGCTACTGATTCACTGGCATTGCTGTTGATGTTCCGGATCGTATTTGCACGAAAGAAGAAAAATAAAACTATTATGTGGAAGAAACGCATTTACACTGGCTACTGATTCACTGGCATGCTGTTGATGTTCCAGACCGTATTTGTACGAAAGAAGAAAAATAAAACTATTATGTGGAAGAAACGCATTTACACTGGCTACTGATTCACTGGCATGCTGTTGATGTTCCAGATCGTATTTGCACGAAAGAAGAAAAATAAAACTATTATGTGGAAGAAACGCATTTACACTGGCTACTGATTCACTGGCATTGCTGTTGATGTTCCGGATCGTATTTGCACGAAAGAAGAAAAATAAAACTATTATGTGGAAGAAACGCATTTACACTGGCTACTGATTCACTGGCATTGCTGTTGATGTTCCGGATCGTATTTGCACGAAAGAAGAAAAATAAAACTATTATGTGGAAGAAACGAATTTACACTGGCTACTGATTCACTGGCATGCTGTTGATGTTCCAGATCGTATTTGCACGAAAGAAGAAAAATAAAACTATTATGTGGAAGAAACGCATTTACACTGGCTACTGATTCACTGGCATTGCTGTTGATGTTCCGGATCGTATTTGCACGAAAGAAGAAAAATAAAACTATTATGTGGAAGAAACGAATTTACACTGGCTACTGATTCACTGGCATTGCTGTTGATGTTCCGGATCGTATTTGCACGAAAGAAGAAAAATAAAACTATTATGTGGAAGAAACGAATTTACACTGGCTACTGATTCACTGGCATTGCTGTTGATGTTCCGGATCGTATTTGCACGAAAGAAGAAAAATAAAACTATTATGTGGAAGAAACGAATTTACACTGGCTACTGATTCACTGGCATGCTGTTGATGTTCCAGATCGTATTTGCACGAAAGAAGAAAAATAAAACTATTATGTGGAAGAAACGCATTTACACTGGCTACTGATTCACTGGCCTTGCTGTTGATGTTCCGGATCGTATTTGCACGAAAGAAGAAAAATAAAACTATTATGTGGAAGAAACGAATTTACACTGGCTACTGATTCACTGGCATGCTGTTGATGTTCCAGATCGTATTTGCACGAAAGAAGAAAAATAAAACTATTATGTGGAAGAAACGCATTTACACTGGCTACTGATTCACTGGCATTGCTGTTGATGTTCCGGATCGTATTTGCACGAAAGAAGAAAAATAAAACTATTATGTGGAAGAAACGAATTTACACTGGCTACTGATTCACTGGCCTTGCTGTTGATGTTCCGGATCGTATTTGCACGAAAGAAGAAAAATAAAACTATTATGTGGAAGAAACGAATTTACACTGGCTACTGATTCACTGGCATTGCTGTTGATGTTCCGGATCGTATTTGCACGAAAGAAGAAAAATAACACTATTATGTGGAAGAAACGCATTTACACTGGCTACTGATTCACTGGCCTTGCTGTTGATGTTCCGGATCGTATTTGCACGAAAGAAGAAAAATAAAACTATTATGTGGAAGAAACGAATTTACACTGGCTACTGATTCACTGGCATTGCTGTTGATGTTCCGGATCGTATTTGCACGAAAGAAGAAAAATAAAACTATTATGTGGAAGAAACGCATTTACACTGGCTACTGATTCACTGGCATTGCTGTTGATGTTCCGGATCGTATTTGCACGAAAGAAGAAAAATAAAACTATTATGTGGAAGAAACGCATTTACACTGGCTACTGATTCACTGGCATTGCTGTTGATGTTCCGGATCGTATTTGCACGAAAGAAGAAAAATAAAACTATTATGTGGAAGAAACGAATTTACACTGGCTACTGATTCACTGGCATTGCTGTTGATGTTCCGGATCGTATTTGCACGAAAGAAGAAAAATAAAACTATTATGTGGAAGAAACGCATGTACACTGGCTACTGATTCACTGGCATTGCTGTTGATGTTCCGGATCGTATTTGCACGAAAGAAGAAAAATAAAACTATTATGTGGAAGAAACGCATTTACACTGGCTACTGATTCACTGGCATGCTGTTGATGTTCCAGATCGTATTTGCACGAAAGAAGTAAAATAAAACTATTATGTGGAAGAAACGCATTTACACTGGCTACTGATTCACTGGCATGCTGTTGATGTTCCAGATCGTATTTGCACGAAAGAAGAAAAATAAAACTATTATGTGGAAGAAACGCATTTACACTGGCTACTGATTCACTGGCATTGCTGTTGATGTTCCGGATCGTATTTGCACGAAAGAAGAAAAATAAAACTATTATGTGGAAGAAACGCATTTACACTGGCTACTGATTCAATGGCATGCTGTTGATGTTCCAGACCGTATTTGCACGAAAGAAGAAAAATAAAACTATAGGGTTTTCCAATAAGAGGTGTTATTTTGAATAGCCCGTTATTTCGGTAGATGTCACTTTTGGAGCTGTAATTTTTTGACATTTGACAAGTAGAAACTACGCCATTAATAAAAATGGAACGATACACGCTTCAACAACGCATTGAAATTATTAAAATTCACTATAAAATTGGTGAAAATTTGGCAGAGACGGTTCGTAAAACTCGAACATTTTTGGGTCGTCGTGAAGCACCTTGTCGGACCGCAATACAGAAATTGGTGGAAAAATTCGATAGGTGATCACAATTGGCCACCGAGATCTTGTGACTTAACACCTTGCGACTTCTTCCTTTGGGGCTACGTGAAAGAGAAGGTCTACGCCAACAGCCCAGCGTCGATTCAAGACCTGAAAGATGGAATTCGTGAGGCTATCGAGGACATAGGGCAGCCACTTTGCGATTTGGTTATGGAAAATTTCATGAAAAGGATATGGTCCTGTAGGCGTGGTCGTGGTTGTCATTTGGCTGATGTTATTTTCCATTATTAACGGCATACCTTCCTCTTTATAATGAAATAAACATCCGATCATTTATCTCAAAAAATTAGCTTTTTCCTTTGAATATCAAAATAACACCTCTTATTGGAAAACCACGACGACCCAAAAATGTTCGAGTTTTACGAACCGTCTCTGCCAAATTTTCACCATTTTTATAGTGAATTTTAATAATTTCAATGCGTTGTTGAAGCGTGTATCGTTCCATTTTTATTAATGGCGTAGTTTCTACTTGTCAAATGTCAAAAAATTACAGCTCCAAAAGTGACATCTACCGAAATAACGGGCTATTCAAAATAACACCTCTTATTGGAAAACCCTATATTATGTGGAAGAAACGCATTTACACTGGCTACTGATTCACTGGCATTGCTGTTGATGTTCCGGATCGTATTTGCACGAAAGAAGAAAAATAAAACTATTATGTGGAAGAAACGCATTTACACTGGCTACTGATTCACTGGCATGCTGTTGATGTTCCAGATCGTATTTGCACGAAAGAAGAAAAATAAAACTATTATGTGGAAGAAACGCATTTACACTGGCTACTGATTCACTGGCATTGCTGTTGATGTTCCGGATCGTATTTGCACGAAAGAAGAAAAATAAAACTATTATGTGGAAGAAACGCATTTACACTGGCTACTGATTCACTGGCATGCTGTTGATGTTCCAGATCGTATTTGCACGAAAGAAGAAAAATAAAACTATTATGTGGAAGAAACGCATTTACACTGGCTACTGATTCACTGGCATTGCTGTTGATGTTCCGGATCGTATTTGCACGAAAGAAGAAAAATAAAACTATTATGTGGAAGAAACGAATTTACACTGGCTACTGATTCACTGGCCTTGCTGTTGATGTTCCGGATCGTATTTGCACGAAAGAAGAAAAATAAAACTATTATGTGGAAGAAACGAATTTACACTGGCTACTGATTCACTGGCATTGCTGTTGATGTTCCGGATCGTATTTGCACGAAAGAAGAAAAATAACACTATTATGTGGAAGAAACGCATTTACACTGGCTACTGATTCACTGGCCTTGCTGTTGATGTTCCGGATCGTATTTGCACGAAAGAAGAAAAATAAAACTATTATGTGGAAGAAACGAATTTACACTGGCTACTGATTCACTGGCATTGCTGTTGATGTTCCGGATCGTATTTGCACGAAAGAAGAAAAATAAAACTATTATGTGGAAGAAACGAATTTACACTGGCTACTGATTCACTGGCATTGCTGTTGATGTTCCGGATCGTATTTGCACGAAAGAAGAAAAATAAAACTATTATGTGGAAGAAACGCATTTACACTGGCTACTGATTCACTGGCATTGCTGTTGATGTTCCGGATCGTATTTGCACGAAAGAAGAAAAATAAAACTATTATGTGGAAGAAACGCATTTACACTGGCTACTGATTCACTGGCATTGCTGTTGATGTTCCGGATCGTATTTGCACGAAAGAAGAAAAATAAAACTATTATGTGGAAGAAACGAATTTACACTGGCTACTGATTCACTGGCATTGCTGTTGATGTTCCGGATCGTATTTGCACGAAAGAAGAAAAATAAAACTATTATGTGGAAGAAACGCATTTACACTGGCTACTGATTCACTGGCATGCTGTTGATGTTCCAGATCGTATTTGCACGAAAGAAGAAAAATAAAACTATTATGTGGAAGAAACGCATTTACACTGGCTACTGATTCACTGGCATTGCTGTTGATGTTCCGGATCGTATTTGCACGAAAGAAGAAAAATAAAACTATTATGTGGAAGAAACGCATTTACACTGCCTACTGATTCACTGGCATGCTGTTGATGTTCCAGATCGTATTTGCACGAAAGAAGTAAAATAAAACTATTATGTGGAAGAAACGCATTTACACTGGCTACTGATTCACTGGCATGCTGTTGATGTTCCAGATCGTATTTGCACGAAAGAAGAAAAATAAAACTATTATGTGGAAGAAACGCATTTACACTGGCTACTGATTCACTGGCATTGCTGTTGATGTTCCGGATCGTATTTGCACGAAAGAAGAAAAATAAAACTATTATGTGGAAGAAACGCATTTACACTGGCTACTGATTCACTGGCATGCTGTTGATGTTCCAGACCGTATTTGTACGAAAGAAGAAAAATAAAACTATTATGTGGAAGAAACGCATTTACACTGGCTACTGATTCAATGGCATGCTGTTGATGTTCCAGACCGTATTTGCACGAAAGAAGAAAAATAAAACTATTATGTGGAAGAAACGCATTTACACTGGCTACTGATTCACTGGCATTGCTGTTGATGTTCCGGATCGTATTTGCACGAAAGAAGAAAAATAAAACTATTATGTGGAAGAAACGCATTTACACTGGCTACTGATTCACTGGCATTGCTGTTGATGTTCCGGATCGTATTTGCACGAAAGAAGAAAAATAAAACTATTATGTGGAAGAAACGAATTTACACTGGCTACTGATTCACTGGCATGCTGTTGATGTTCCAGATCGTATTTGCACGAAAGAAGAAAAATAAAACTATTATGTGGAAGAAACGCATTTACACTGGCTACTGATTCACTGGCATTGCTGTTGATGTTCCGGATCGTATTTGCACGAAAGAAGAAAAATAAAACTATTATGTGGAAGAAACGCATTTACACTGGCTACTGATTCACTGGCATGCTGTTGATGTTCCAGACCGTATTTGTACGAAAGAAGAAAAATAAAACTATTATGTGGAAGAAACGCATTTACACTGGCTACTGATTCAATGGCATGCTGTTGATGTTCCAGACCGTATTTGCACGAAAGAAGAAAAATAAAACTATTATGTGGAAGAAACGAATTTACACTGGCTACTGATTCACTGGCATGCTGTTGATGTTCCAGATCGTATTTGCACGAAAGAAGAAAAATAAAACTATTATGTGGAAGAAACGCATTTACACTGGCTACTGATTCACTGGCATTGCTGTTGATGTTCCGGATCGTATTTGCACGAAAGAAGAAAAATAAAACTATTATGTGGAAGAAACGCATTTACACTGGCTACTGATTCACTGGCATGCTGTTGATGTTCCAGATCGTATTTGCACGAAAGAAGTAAAATAAAACTATTATGTGGAAGAAACGCATTTACACTGGCTACTGATTCACTGGCATTGCTGTTGATGTTCCGGATCGTATTTGCACGAAAGAAGAAAAATAAAACTATTATGTGGAAGAAACGCATTTACACTGGCTACTGATTCACTGGCATGCTGTTGATGTTCCAGACCGTATTTGTACGAAAGAAGAAAAATAAAACTATTATGTGGAAGAAACGCATTTACACTGGTTACTGATTCACTGGCATGCTGTTGATGTTCCAGATCGTATTTGCACGAAAGAAGAAAAATAAAACTATTATGTGAAAGAAACGCATTTACACTGGCTACTGATTCAATGGCATGCTGTTGATGTTCCAGACCGTATTTGCACGAAAGAAGAAAAATAAAACTATTATGTGGAAGAAACGCATTTACACTGGCTACTGATTCACTGGCATGCTGTTGATGTTCCAGATCGTATTTGCACGAAAGAAGAAAAATAAAACTATTATGTGAAAGAAACGCACTTACACTGGCTACTGATTCAATGGCATGCTGTTGATGTTCCAGACCGTATTTGCACGAAAGAAGAAAAATAAAACTATTATGTGGAAGAAACGCATTTACACTGGCTACTGATTCACTGGCATGCTGTTGATGTTCCAGATCGTATTTGCACGAAAGAAGAAAAATAAAACTATTATGTGGAAGAAACGCATTTACACTGGCTACTGATTCACTGGCATGCTGTTGATGTTCCAGATCGTATTTGCACGAAAGAAGAAAAATAAAACTATTATGTGGAAGAAACGCATTTACACTGGCTACTGATTCACTGGCATGCTGTTGATGTTCCAGATCGTATTTGCACGAAAGAAGAAAAATAAAACTATTATGTGAAAGAAACGCATTTACACTGGCTACTGATTCACTGGCATTGCTGTTGATGTTCCGGATCGTATTTGCACGAAAGAAGAAAAATAAAACTATTATGTGGAAGAAACGAATTTACACTGGCTACTGATTCACTGGCATTGCTGTTGATGTTCCGGATCGTATTTGCACGAAAGAAGAAAAATAAAACTATTATGTGGAAGAAACGCATTTACACTGGCTACTGATTCACTGGCATGCTGTTGATGTTCCAGATCGTATTTGCACGAAAGAAGAAAAATAAAACTATTATGTGGAAGAAACGCATTTACACTGGCTACTGATTCACTGGCATTGCTGTTGATGTTCCGGATCGTATTTGCACGAAAGAAGAAAAATAAAACTATTATGTGGAAGAAACGCATTTACACTGGCTACTGATTCACTGGCATGCTGTTGATGTTCCAGATCGTATTTGCACGAAAGAAGTAAAATAAAACTATTATGTGGAAGAAACGCATTTACACTGGCTACTGATTCACTGGCATGCTGTTGATGTTCCAGATCGTATTTGCACGAAAGAAGAAAAATAAAACTATTATGTGGAAGAAACGCATTTACACTGGCTACTGATTCACTGGCATTGCTGTTGATGTTCCGGATCGTATTTGCACGAAAGAAGAAAAATAAAACTATTATGTGGAAGAAACGCATTTACACTGGCTACTGATTCACTGGCATGCTGTTGATGTTCCAGATCGTATTTGCACGAAAGAAGTAAAATAAAACTATTATGTGGAAGAAACGCATTTACACTGGCTACTGATTCACTGGCATGCTGTTGATGTTCCAGATCGTATTTGCACGAAAGAAGAAAAATAAAACTATTATGTGGAAGAAACGCATTTACACTGGCTACTGATTCACTGGCATTGCTGTTGATGTTCCGGATCGTATTTGCACGAAAGAAGAAAAATAAAACTATTATGTGGAAGAAACGCATTTACACTGGCTACTGATTCACTGGCATGCTGTTGATGTTCCAGACCGTATTTGTACGAAAGAAGAAAAATAAAACTATTATGTGGAAGAAACGCATTTACACTGGCTACTGATTCACTGGCATGCTGTTGATGTTCCAGATCGTATTTGCACGAAAGAAGAAAAATAAAACTATTATGTGAAAGAAACGCACTTACACTGGCTACTGATTCAATGGCATGCTGTTGATGTTCCAGACCGTATTTGCACGAAAGAAGAAAAATAAAACTATTATGTGGAAGAAACGCATTTACACTGGCTACTGATTCACTGGCATTGCTGTTGATGTTCCGGATCGTATTTGCACGAAAGAAGAAAAATAAAACTATTATGTGGAAGAAACGCATTTACACTGGCTACTGATTCACTGGCATTGCTGTTGATGTTCCGGATCGTATTTGCACGAAAGAAGAAAAATAAAACTATTATGTGGAAGAAACGAATTTACACTGGCTACTGATTCACTGGCCTTGCTGTTGATGTTCCGGATCGTATTTGCACGAAAGAAGAAAAATAAAACTATTATGTGGAAGAAACGAATTTACACTGGCTACTGATTCACTGGCATTGCTGTTGATGTTCCGGATCGTATTTGCACGAAAGAAGAAAAATAAAACTATTATGTGGAAGAAACGCATTTACACTGGCTACTGATTCACTGGCATTGCTGTTGATGTTCCGGATCGTATTTGCACGAAAGAAGAAAAATAAAACTATTATGTGGAAGAAACGCATTTACACTGGCTACTGATTCACTGGCATTGCTGTTGATGTTCCGGATCGTATTTGCACGAAAGAAGAAAAATAAAACTATTATGTGGAAGAAACGCATTTACACTGGCTACTGATTCACTGGCATTGCTGTTGATGTTCCGGATCGTATTTGCACGAAAGAAGAAAAATAAAACTATTATGTGGAAGAAACGCATTTACACTGGCTACTGATTCACTGGCATTGCTGTTGATGTTCCGGATCGTATTTGCACGAAAGAAGAAAAATAAAACTATTATGTGGAAGAAACGCATTTACACTGGCTACTGATTCACTGGCATTGCTGTTGATGTTCCGGATCGTATTTGCACGAAAGAAGAAAAATAAAACTATTATGTGGAAGAAACGCATTTACACTGGCTACTGATTCACTGGCATTGCTGTTGATGTTCCGGATCGTATTTGCACGAAAGAAGAAAAATAAAACTATTATGTGGAAGAAACGCATTTACACTGGCTACTGATTCACTGGCATTGCTGTTGATGTTCCGGATCGTATTTGCACGAAAGAAGAAAAATAAAACTATTATGTGGAAGAAACGCATTTACACTGGCTACTGATTCACTGGCATTGCTGTTGATGTTCCGGATCGTATTTGCACGAAAGAAGAAAAATAAAACTATTATGTGGAAGAAACGAATTTACACTGGCTACTGATTCACTGGCATTGCTGTTGATGTTCCGGATCGTATTTGCACGAAAGAAGAAAAATAAAACTATTATGTGGAAGAAACGAATTTACACTGGCTACTGATTCACTGGCATTGCTGTTGATGTTCCGGATCGTATTTGCACGAAAGAAGAAAAATAAAACTATTATGTGGAAGAAACGAATTTACACTGGCTACTGATTCACTGGCCTTGCTGTTGATGTTCCGGATCGTATTTGCACGAAAGAAGAAAAATAAAACTATTATGTGGAAGAAACGAATTTACACTGGCTACTGATTCACTGGCATGCTGTTGATGTTCCAGATCGTATTTGCACGAAAGAAGAAAAATAAAACTATTATGTGGAAGAAACGCATTTACACTGGCTACTGATTCACTGGCATTGCTGTTGATGTTCCGGATCGTATTTGCACGAAAGAAGAAAAATAAAACTATTATGTGGAAGAAACGAATTTACACTGGCTACTGATTCACTGGCCTTGCTGTTGATGTTCCGGATCGTATTTGCACGAAAGAAGAAAAATAAAACTATTATGTGGAAGAAACGAATTTACACTGGCTACTGATTCACTGGCATGCTGTTGGTGTTCCAGATCGTATTTGCACGAAAGAAGAAAAATAAAACTATTATGTGGAAGAAACGCATTTACACTGGCTACTGATTCACTGGCATTGCTGTTGATGTTCCGGATCGTATTTGCACGAAAGAAGAAAAATAAAACTATTATGTGGAAGAAACGAATTTACACTGGCTACTGATTCACTGGCCTTGCTGTTGATGTTCCGGATCGTATTTGCACGAAAGAAGAAAAATAAAACTATTATGTGGAAGAAACGAATTTACACTGGCTACTGATTCACTGGCATTGCTGTTGATGTTCCGGATCGTATTTGCACGAAAGAAGAAAAATAACACTATTATGTGGAAGAAACGCATTTACACTGGCTACTGATTCACTGGCCTTGCTGTTGATGTTCCGGATCGTATTTGCACGAAAGAAGAAAAATAAAACTATTATGTGGAAGAAACGAATTTACACTGGCTACTGATTCACTGGCATTGCTGTTGATGTTCCGGATCGTATTTGCACGAAAGAAGAAAAATAAAACTATTATGTGGAAGAAACGCATTTACACTGGCTACTGATTCACTGGCATGCTGTTGATGTTCCAGATCGTATTTGCACGAAAGAAGTAAAATAAAACTATTATGTGGAAGAAACGCATTTACACTGGCTACTGATTCACTGGCATGCTGTTGATGTTCCAGATCGTATTTGCACGAAAGAAGAAAAATAAAACTATTATGTGGAAGAAACGCATTTACACTGGCTACTGATTCACTGGCATTGCTGTTGATGTTCCGGATCGTATTTGCACGAAAGAAGAAAAATAAAACTATTATGTGGAAGAAACGCATTTACACTGGCTACTGATTCACTGGCATGCTGTTGATGTTCCAGACCGTATTTGTACGAAAGAAGAAAAATAAAACTATTATGTGGAAGAAACGCATTTACACTGGCTACTGATTCACTGGCATGCTGTTGATGTTCCAGATCGTATTTGCACGAAAGAAGAAAAATAAAACTATTATGTGGAAGAAACGCATTTACACTGGCTACTGATTCACTGGCATTGCTGTTGATGTTCCGGATCGTATTTGCACGAAAGAAGAAAAATAAAACTATTATGTGGAAGAAACGCATTTACACTGGCTACTGATTCACTGGCATGCTGTTGATGTTCCAGATCGTATTTGCACGAAAGAAGAAAAATAAAACTATTATGTGGAAGAAACGCATTTACACTGGCTACTGATTCACTGGCATTGCTGTTGATGTTCCGGATCGTATTTGCACGAAAGAAGAAAAATAAAACTATTATGTGGAAGAAACGCATTTACACTGGCTACTGATTCACTGGCATGCTGTTGATGTTCCAGATCGTATTTGCACGAAAGAAGAAAAATAAAACTATTATGTGGAAGAAACGCATTTACACTGGCTACTGATTCACTGGCATTGCTGTTGATGTTCCGGATCGTATTTGCACGAAAGAAGAAAAATAAAACTATTATGTGGAAGAAACGCATTTACACTGGCTACTGATTCACTGGCATGCTGTTGATGTTCCAGATCGTATTTGCACGAAAGAAGAAAAATAAAACTATTATGTGGAAGAAACGCATTTACACTGGCTACTGATTCACTGGCATGCTGTTGATGTTCCAGATCGTATTTGCACGAAAGAAGAAAAATAAAACTATTATGTGGAAGAAACGCATTTACACTGGCTACTGATTCACTGGCATTGCTGTTGATGTTCCGGATCGTATTTGCACGAAAGAAGAAAAATAAAACTATTATGTGGAAGAAACGCATTTACACTGCCTACTGATTCACTGGCATGCTGTTGATGTTCCAGACCGTATTTGTACGAAAGAAGAAAAATAAAACTATTATGTGGAAGAAACGCATTTACACTGGCTACTGATTCACTGGCACGCTGTTGATGTTCCAGACCGTATTTGTACGAAAGAAAAATAAAACTATTATGTGGAAGAAACGCAATTTACACTGGCTACTGATTCACTGGCATGCTGTTGATGTTCCAGATCGTATTTGTACGAAAGAAGAAATCTATGTACAAAACTAAAAAAAACGAACCACTGCGCTTCAGTTGGATTTAAAATATTAAAAAAAAAAAAAAATTAAGATTTCGGTTCCACTATCGTCTTCAGTAAAAAAAGAGAAAACATTGCTTTCATTTGGATGGCGACTTTTGTTGCAATCGACATGGCGTTCTTAGAGTACAAATTCTTGGTGAGAATCACGAGTGGGGCATCGCCCTTCTTTTACAAAACATGTTTATAGTAATACTATTTATATAGAAGTTAGCTACCGTACAGCCAGTAAAATTGATAAAAAGTGACGATGGATTGTCAAACTTTTGACACTTTTTGTAAGTCATGGCACCGTTGGTTTGAATATATATTGATTTAAAATGTTTGACATGCTTGATTCGAATATCTATTGGAATTTTTGTCACGGAAAAAATTACATTTTCTTCAATTTTGTAAGATTCGATCAACGGAAAAATATTGGAACCAACTTTTGCGTTAATCGGCGATTAATAATCTTAACAATATTAACGCGTTCGCTCCGCTCACGCGTTAAACTGTCTCGATTATTAATTGCTCTCATTAACGCGCATGTTGGTTAAATAACTATTAAAGGTAGGTGAATTATGGTGTGAAGGGAGCATTTTTTATACGTGTAGGATAGGCCGCAACGAGGAGCAGGGGGCAGTGACCACGCGCCTATTTTAAATTTATTATATTATTATTATATTAGTATTTAAGTTCGTTTTCCAGCAAAAATTTTTTATTTCGTTTTTACCCTAATTGGAAGTTAAATTGGCACGCATTTGTCAGTTGGTCACAATTTTTATTAAGTGCATTTCTTCCATGTTCCTGGGGTCGGATTCCCAATGCTCAACTCGACTCGACACGAGTCGAGTTCGTAAAATTTGGAATTCTGAATGGCTACTCGATGTCGACAATATCGAGTACAGACGCCATTTTTACTCGATATATATTTTGGTATCGAGTGCGGAATTCTAACCTAACAATCAGTAGTTCTTTATTTTTTTTGTGTTGATGTCACGTATTTGTGTCAGCTGGAAGTGAAGAATTTACATTAAATCGTATTATGCATGAAATAAGCAAACTGTTCCGTATGACGATACTGCGGAATTTTCGTGGAAGTGAAGGGTTAAATTGTCTTCTAAAAACAATATTGAAATCCCATTTTTAGATTTCAACACGAGTTTATTGTATTGACTGGTATCATCAAACATAACAAATTACCTCAATCAACGCCATCTTTATTTACAAGCCGTGAAGCCATGCTTGGCAACACCGCATTAATGCACAGAAGTAGGCCGGGTATCATTGCACGTCGGTTGCAATCGAAACTTATTAAAAAATAACTAACATGAAATGATCCATACTACATCATTATTCTGATAGTATTAAGAAATAAAACAAAAGTTAGTAAGGGCAGGAAATTTTATTTTGTGGTATTTATTAACCCTAGAGTCATGTTCCGAAATAAATTTTCTCCGTCCATGTCTTCGGTCTCGGAGACCGAATCTTTCTAGTTTAATTATTATTGAAAAATTATTGTTTTAGGTTAGTTCTAAATTTATATATTGGAAACTACGTCCTTTCTCTACAATCAATCGCAAAGAGATTTATTATAACATTATTGTTATTGAACTTATCAGTGGGTATTCACAGGTACCACAATTATGGCACTTTTTTGAAACATCTTTAAAAAACAACAAATCATTAAACTTTCTTTCAAAAATAACTTTGGTGCTAAGAAAACAACATAATAGCCTGTCAAACCAAATAAAAAGAAAACTATAAAAAAATTATTTTACGAAAATTAAACATGTCACAAATCAGTCTTCTTTCTCGGTTGAACAGTCGTTGCATATGACCGTAATATGTTCGAGGCATAGATATCTGTTGCATTTTTTGCAACAATATTTGATTTTTCTATTTTTTTTTCGAACCACATTCGGAGCAACATTAGATCAAAAATTATGATAATACACAAAAAATATAAATACAGTGCGACCTCGATAATCCGAACCTTCATTATAGTGGATTCTTCAATAATCCGTCCAAGCATTTCAATTGCATTGTGTACTATATAATTCGGATTTGATGGTACTCGGTTGTCCGTACCACTACAAGATGTTCCTGTACTTCAAAGATTAAAAGAGACGGCTTGTATAATGAACCAGAACAGGATCAAGCAAACAATAATTACAAAGTACATTTGCGGCCACTAAGATATGCACGATACCTGTCACAAATTTCCCTATTTTTCCATAGATTAAATCTGGTTTTATTCCAGTGACTTTCGTGAAATAATATTGGTCATAAACAAAATAATATTGATATTTGGCTGATGTTTTTTAAGACGCTTATGATATAAAGCAAAAATCAAGTTGCCAAAAAAAATCGTTCACATTTGGGTGGCCGCAAATGTGCTTCACAAAATAATATAAAATTTAATAAGTATACTTCTGTTTTAAATAATTTTTGTTTATGTACTATTTTCTAGTTGTTTTGTATTAAATGTTACTCGTTTCAATAAAAAAAACTGCCTTGCTTCAGTAAACCGAATTATTTACTTATCCGGATCACCGCGGTTTTAATTAGTTCGGATTATCGAGGTCACACTGTATTCATAAAATAATTTGTGCTAAAACAATAGTAAGAAACACAGAAAATAGTAATTAACAACGAAATCCATAAGTAAGTCTGAAAATATGCCGTAAAAGATAATTGCAATTGGTTTATTTACTTTCTTCAGTCATGTTGTACGGTCCCACAGACCGTAACGGTGCAAAAATCACAAAAACAATACAATGTGGGCATATGTGGCTATGAAGCGACTGACTGAAAATAACAATGACCAAATCAAGCAGCTACTCGGAGAATCGGCCAAATTTGTTAAAAGAGTAAAAAGTTACACAAAATTTACGAAAAAGTCGGTCTGTGGGACATATAGAACATGACTCCAGGGTTAAACATTAAATAACATTATTTACAAATAACATATTTTTAACGTTTATTCTTCTCTTTTGTTAGCGTAGCTAATTTCCTTTTTTCTCTAAATTTTTAGTGCCATTTGTTTCTTTTGAATATTTTGTGTAGTTATTCAACAGAATATTTGCAAAAACAGAATACAATGTTTTAAACAATCTAGAAACATCGTTGCCACACAGACAATGTAATTCAAATTGTTGAAAAAAGTTATTGGAATTTAAGCTTAACTGTGTCAGTTGAATTAAAATGCCTTTTTGACAGGAAGATTGCAAAAATTTTGTTTCCCACACGCTATTAGCTACAATATATTCTAACAAAGCATACATATGAAAGAAAACACACTTAACATGGTAACTTGGTACACTTAAGCCACCTCGCTGTAAAAAGTCAAAATATTCGTTGCAAACATTACTACCGCGTCCTTCCTCAAATAAAAAAACACAGGCAGTACATTCCAGTTTTTTGCAAACAGATCGTGCTCCATAGCCACAAACATATATGCAGCTTGATTCCTCGATTTCACATAATTCAAGATAATTTGAAGTTATAATGGGGCGAAATTGATCAATGTCAACATTATATAAATTTGATTCAGTACTTTCATTAGCAAAGTTGCTAAAGCATGCTTCTCTTTTATTGATCATTTTCAAAATATGTCTTATTCGTAATTTGTTTTCTGATTCAATTACTTGCCTAACTGATACATTATAGTTTGATCCAGATAGTCGTCTGTACATTCCAAACCTTTCCTCTAACTTGTCTGTTTGAAATTTCCCCAAGAGTACATACGAAACATTAAATTTTGTTAAAGCATCGTTAGCAATTTTACATAACACTTGAGATGCTCTTCTTATTGCTTCAAATGTGTCGGAGCTTAAGCCAGCTTTGTCCTTGAAAGACTGCCATGCTTCTATCCAAGACAAAAAACGTTTCAAAAACAATAACTTTTCATCCTCAATACTACAAACTGGTCCTGCCCATTCATTTCTTTTTATTTTTCCTACGATAGGGTTTTTAGAATTTACAATATCCCACCAGATGCGGAAAATTTGTAAAAAATTTGCAGTATCTGTACATTTTTCTTCCGTTTGTAAAGCAGCAATAGTTGACATATGAAAAACATTATCCACTAACAAAACGTTTTGTCTCTCTAAATTCGAGGGATACAAAGTTTTATAACTCAACTTATATGCTTTTTTAATTAACTTATTTTGCTCGTCCTTGAAAAATAGTCGCAAATGTTCGAAACATGCATACCGTTTTATTGTATAATTTTTAAAATCAGGATATATTAAAGTGTGAAAAGTATCTTTTTTGTTCAACCAGTTATTCCTAACATTTTTAAAAATGTGAACAGTGTCATACGATAGGTAAGTATTAATATCAGGGAAGCATGGATTTGGCATAGATTCGTTTGAAGAAATTAAAGTGAACATATTCTGATTTATTCTATTGTTATCAGTTAGTATCGCAACTATAGGAAAACCACATTTTTGAACAAATTCAATTACCTCATTAACGAGTATCTTTAACTGATCTCCTGTTGTGTTATTCACAGGAACTAGTCGAATAACTTCACTAAAATTACCAAAAGCAGAAGAGATCATAAAAGTTTGAATAGTTTTTGCCAGATCCTTAGCATTATTTTCTGAACTGCCAACAATTCCATTGGCTTTAAAATCTAACTTAGATTTCACATAAATTTCATCAATTTGTAATATTGTATATTTTTCTCGAACAGTCAAGTTTTTGGAAATTTGTTTCAAATAGTGACTTGTATTTGAAAGATTTTTGTCTGGTTTTACATTAAATCTAGAAGATATTTGTTGTAAATATCGTTTACTAGGCAGCAGCAAATGATCTTGTAAGAGCATGTAACAAGACGATGAATATGAATAAGCCATAAATGCAAACAAAATAGTTGCTGGGGAATATTTTCGTCTTTTTAACAATATCATGTTTAACTGATCAATTAAAAGTTCCAATTGTTTTTTATGTTGATAGTCTTCCATTTCTTCAGCTTTTTCGTTACACGTAACTAAATTTTCATACGACTTTTGCAAGAAAAATTCAAAAGATCGAGTCCTTAAATTGTGTTGACTTACGTTGGCATACCTAACTAATATATTTTCAAGTTGCGACCATCGAGATAATTTTAAATCACAAGGGAGAATCCAGTTCAAATCGTGAGCAGAAATTTCTTCTTTTCCAATAAAGAGTTTTAATGTTAAATCACTTTTCACAAGAACACTACATAAAATTTCGGCGGCACTTAACTCAGTTTCACTTTCAGAAGAACTATTAGAACACTCAATATTTAATAAATACAGCCAAACACCAAAGTTGCTCTTAATTTTAAAGTTCCACTTTGTTTCACTGTTTATACCTTTAGTTTTGTTTGAAAAGTGTCAAGAAAATTTGTAAAGTCATTTATAATATCAGATTTTACAAATTCTTCAATTTTTCCAGCTTCTTTTGATTGCAACGCTTTCCTTCTTACTTCAGGGTCTTTTCGTCTAACTACTGTTGAAGTTGAAGACAGATAAACTGGAAGATTTTGAAAAATTGTGGGTACAGCGTCTTCCTTTCATTTTGGGTGTGCTAATAGCAACGTAGTAACAGTTGACCCGTTTTTGTATATCTGATCTAATATAACATCATTTTCGTTAAAATGTTTTATACAAACAGATGAATACTTCGTAGGCTGCCAATTTTTCCTCGGGATAGCTCGAAGCCGTTTCTTTTTCGTTTCTTCATCTTATGGAAATGAAAACGTAGTAACTGCAGCTTGCCCCTTTACGGATACACTTTCGTAATTCGATTTGCAGCTTGGGACACAACATTTTCTAGTCATCTAAAAAGTTTTCATGTGAAAAGCATGAACCAAAGGTTAAATGTACTTACTTTCTATATTGTCGAATATCAAATTATTGAGTTAAATATTCTGATAAATACACACAGGTTTGGAAATACCACAACTATCTAACGTTAACTGCACTTTATAACAATATCAACAACAACTCAATGATGCAATGCTGAACTGAAGAACGCAAAATGTCCGCCTAGCAACACTGCTGCCAAATTTCTTAGTTCACGGCTTGTAAAATAAAGATGGCGTTGCCTCAATTCATTAGTGACGTTAATGATGAAAAATAAGTAATTTTTAAGATAGCAGTATATTGTACACCGTATTTTTTACAGATTAAAACGTATAGAAGTTTGGTTAAAAAGAGATTTCAGGATTTGAAATTGTTAACCATGAATTTGACAAATTTTGTTGGTTTTCAGTAAAACAATTAAAAAGGGTTACATTATTTTGGAATTTAAAAAAAGAAGTTACTTTAATTACGGTTTTTCGATAAAAAAGAGGACTTTTATTTTCACTATTTCACTATCTGAATTGAAGGATTACAAATTATATAGGTGAGCAGATGTTTGACTTGGGGCCAAATGTAAATCTTTCCCACTGATATTTGATATCCCCCTATGGCAAAAAAATCGCAAAGAAATCAATATTTTTGTTTTGTTGCAGATGTTGCAAAGATGCCCTAATTGTTTATTCAATCTAAATTTGTAATACTATAAACCGTTCTTCCAAAAGTTCAAACGCATTTTTTCGTTCCCTTAATAACCTTTGCACAATAAATTAACGGTTTACTTCATTCGTCCAGCTTCAATGATACCCAATATTAAAAATTGGTAACATTACAAATTAAAAATATCAAATTTTAACTGCAGCGTTCGAATAGGTTTGCCGTACGGATCAAACAATTTTGGCGTACTTAAAATTACCGCTGATTTACAAATCACAAGGTACCAGTACAGCTAAACAAAAATCACAAGAATATTAGTTGGTAGTAACGATTCCCCTAGTGGACTCGATGTTCAATGAGAATCACTATTTCTACTCGATTTCGAATTCGGTCAAGTGTCGAGTAGCGAACTCGATACTCGAGTCTACTCGACTCGAGTCGAGGAATCAGAATCCGAGGGCTGAGTAATATAAAATTACTCATGTAACTTTGCCATCGTTGGTAAAACTTATAACACCCTGTACAAACGATTACTTAAAATTATATTTATTTTAGTACCTAAATACTTCGGTCACTTTACTAAGTTGGAATTATTATTTTTTGCTAATGAAGCAGATTTTTTGTGTTTCAGTTAAATAAATTGTCAGGTAAGCGAAAGTGAATTTTGACAAATAGCCGAAAATTAGGTTATGTAAACAACAGTTTTATTGAGGAAAAAAAATAATTAGGAAAGTGCTGAGAATTTAGAAACATTGCTCTAAATGTCCACCGTTCGTTTTCAAGATTTATAATATTATCCCTCCGTTTCACGTTTTTCAAAACACGAATAATGTTTCTTGTCTTCGTTATTGCAGCTTGCAATTCTTCAGGTACCCAATTAAAAAGTTTAAGGGAGTAAATTTTGTGTGGCAAACATTTTGCTGTACAAAGTGGTGCCAACCATTATTTCCAACAATCTTTCGAAAACAAACAATTTTGTTTTAACTCAATCAATTGATGCCGATTACATTGTAAATTATTGGATTTCATAAGAATCAATTAATACTTGAAGGCTATTTATTATCTAACGGTAAAAAATATTTCAAGCAATACACACAAGAAAAACAATTTAAACACATCCACTTCTTTTGCTGAAATTTTTCGTCCAGTAACTTCTTCAGCTTATCCCCTTTTAATAATTTTGGATCTTCCTCCCTTTTCTCATCTTTCTCGGCCGAACCAGCAAAATTGAAATTGTCCCATTTGCTGTCCATCTGCATTTCGAGTGTGCGCATCTCCTGCAGGACAAATTTCTGCGTACTCGCCAACTGCTTCATCGTTTGTTCCTCTATATCGTCGAAGGTTTCCCGCAACGAATCTAGCACTTGAGTCTTGACGACCGGAAGCGTGACGATTTCCATCTGCTTTTTCTCATTCAGGGTCGCCTGCGATTTTGGCGGTGTCGCTTCCATTATCTGCAATTCTTGGGTGGGTTCGGGCGGTGTGGCCTCTAACTCTTCTCAACCGGTTTGCATCCTACTTGAGCGAACTGTTGAACGTCTGACAGAAAATCGTAAAATTTTCAATTGTTAAATAAACAAATGAAACCAACCGACCATTTATTTTCTGTGCAAATGAAACGAACCGACTTCTAGATCGCATTAGGAATACATTTGAAGAATGGAATTAAACTATTGGGCCGCTGGCATCGCAGGCTTCTTGTTCTTCACGGGGCTGGTGGTTCATGATCAACGTCAACGCGGCTTACGAAGGAATCATCGCTTACAATAAAGTTTACTACCTCCCAGGAATTTTTGCCACCCTTACCCTGTTGTTGGATAACATGGTTCCGATCCACGCGGTTCAAAACACTTATTACTATTCCAACCGAAAATGCAGTGCGTTTTTTCTGAATCTTTTTTTTTTCTTCGGGCTTTTGATGGTCTTCGGGGCGCTCATCGGGGCTTCCTTTATTTTGGTCAACAATTTTTTGATGAGACGCAAAATGCATCAATGGTCCGGGGCCGTATTTTTTTTGCAGAACGCCTTCATCTTCTCGACGAATATGATCTTGAAGTTAGGAACTAAAGCAGATCAATTTTAACGAGTTTGGGGTCCGACCTGTCGATATATTATTACCCACTCGATCACGACAGACGACTATCGCCGCACGACGGTTGTTTAAGGAGTCAAGGCGATGGAAAACATTTTAATTTATTATTAATCCGTCACCTTTAAACGAAAAAGGCGGACGAATAAACATCGTTCCACATAAACTGTGTTTTATTCGTATAATAGTGTGTTCGTTTTGTAACATTTGGCGTACAACGTGAGGCTAGGACTCGAGGTGAGTCCACGAATCCACCCCCTTTCATCCTGCGAGATGACAGCCCCAAGGCGCGGTACGAGGGCGTACCCGAACATTAACGTCGCCGATGGGCAACAAGACCTGCTGAGAGAGGCCCAAACCTCTCAGTGGCGCCCAGATCAACAACAGCTGATACAACATCATGACAAGACCATCCAGAATCTCCGTCTTCAACTGGAGGCATTAGAGACGCTCCAGCGTCGAACGTCGACTCTAAGATCGCCACTTCCCGTACCGTCCCGAACGAGTCCTTCAGCGTTACCAGGTCCGAGGTCACTTCCTCCACCGGTAGCCCCCAAGCTACCCAAGTTCGCCGGACGTGCAAAAGAGGATCCAGAAATCTTCATGAGTCGTCTGGAGCGTTACTTCAATGCGTGTGGAGTACATCCTGACGACCAGGAGGAGATCGCTGCCGAACAGCTGCAAGAAGAGGCGAAGAAGTGGTACCGGGTGTACACAAACATGGGGTACACATTTCTTGACTTCAGTAAGAGGTTCCGCGAGCAATACTGCTCCCCGGTCGCTCGGGCTAAACTCGCGGAAACGCAACTTCTGCACGACGAACTGCGTCAAGAGAAACTGGCAAAGGAACGACTCCTGCGAGAGAAGGAAGCCGTCACGACGGAAAAATACGTCACGGAAAGCGCTCTGGCCGACGCGAGATTGGAATCCGAACTGAAGGACGAAAAATTGCTAATGCTGAGATGTAAATTGGACGAGCTCGTTGGGCAGGTGCAACTGATGGAGCAGTCCAAGTTGAGGCTGGAAATGACTCTGGAGTCGCAGCGCAAAGAGTCCAAGAGGGAAACGCAGCAGCGAGACGAAGAACTGGAGGAAGTTCGACGCAACTCCCAGGAAAAAGTCAAAGCTCTCGAGGTTCAATTGGAAAATGAGCATGAAGAACGGACGCTACTCTTGCGAGAGAATCACGAGTTGGAGAGACGGTTGGCGGTGTTTGCAGAATCCAATCGAAATGAACGGGCCGGTGACGAAGCTTTGGTCCAGAGGCTCAAGCGAGACCTGGAAAGGACTAAAGTGTTGCTCCGGGACGCACAGGTTCAGCTCGAAAGACAGAAGGTCGACAATCCTAGCAAGATACTTATACGACAGTTGAGGAACCAGATCGAAGACCTGGAATGCTCTCGAGCCGTCGCCAACAAAGCGAAACAGAGCATCGACATCGAACTCGCAGAAACACAAGCTTCGCTCGAAGAGGCTCACAAAGCGCGACGCGAGGTCGAGGACAAGGCAAACGGCTTGAGCCGGGAGCGCTCAGACTTGCAAGCGCAGCTGGAAGAAAACGAAGAAGAACTGGCGGAAGTTGTCAAGAAGTATAAGGCTGTCATTCAGCAGATGTCCTCGGATCAACTGATCTTGCAGGTACAAGCATCGCTGGTGTCCGAACTGGAAGGGGAACGAAATTCATTGAAGGACCAGTTGGTCGAGCTCACCACGAAGCTGGAAAGCGCCGAAAGCTTGGGAGACGCTTCCTCGAATCTGCTGGCCAAGCGAATGGAACTGAAAACCAAAGAATTGGAATCGAAGCTGGAACTTGAGCAGACGACCAGGTCCAGTTTGGAGGTCCAGATCGCCCGCCTGAAGGAGGCCGTCGACAAGCTGCAGAACGACCTTGCCGGTTCGAAAGTGAAGGAACAGCAGGCGCAAGAACAGACGAAGAAATCGCAGAGAAGATTCCAGGGAAAGCACTCCTTGGTTACAATCCTCGCCTTCCAGGTGCCTGGGACTCGGACGTCGAACGTCCACCCACCCCGGAGCTCGAGGACATTCGCCAGAAGGCGCGTGACAACCAACGAGCCTACCTGGACCGTCGCCACCCCGTACAGCCCCGCGCAAGAACCTTTGACATCGGTGACCTCGTCCTCACCAGAAAAGCCCCTGGCCGACAGCGCCTTGGACCAACCTGGCTGGAACCCTACTCGATCGAAGAGAAGATCACCGAACCACAAGCATTTAATTTCTTTGTCAAAGACCCGTCGGCGACCGTCGTCTCGAAAAAGGGGGCGAATATTACCCACTCGATCACGACAGACGACTATCGCCGCACGACGGTTGTTTAAGGAGTCAAGGCGATGGAAAACATTTTAATTTATTATTAATCCGTCACCTTTAAACGAAAAAGGCGGACGAATAAACATCGTTCCACATAAACTGTGTTTTATTCGTATAATAGTGTGTTCGTTTTGTAACAATATGCAAATAGAGGACTTACTTTTAAATTTGGTTTTATTTCGAGGAAATCGCGCGATAAACCCCCGATTGGTTAAAAAACGTTTTTCCAGAAATACGTAAGAATGGTACCAATGAACAGATGTTTAACGTGGATGAGACCAGATTATTCTTCAAAATTACTCCTAACAAAACCATAAAATTTAAAGGAGAGAAATGTTCCGTTGGTAAAACGTAAAAAGACAGGATCACGGTATTAGTAGTGGCTAATGTAACCGGCACCATTAAGAAGAAATTGTTTGTCATCGGAAAAACAAAACATTCTCGATGTTTCAAAAATGTAAAGAGACTTTCTGTTAGTTACAAATCCAACAGACAGGCCTGGATGGTATCCGAGATATTTAGCAATTTTTTACGAAATTAGGATAAGGAGGAGGAGGTATTTCCGTTACTAAAAAAAAATTTTTTATTTGTGGATAATTGCAGCGCTCATCCTTATGTTGAGAATTTGACGTCAATAAATTTGTTTTCCTCCACCTAATACAATATCCATTCTACAACTCCCTGGCAGAGCAAACTCCAGTCCTGCCAGAAATAGGTAATCATTTTGACGATGAGGATGATATTCCGTTGGCCCAATTAACCAGCGCAATGAATGTTGTGGAAAATGATTTAATGGTTACGTTTAATAATTTCATTGACGTTGATAAACACGTGGCAACATGTGGAGAATTAAGTGACAAAGATTTCGTGGTCAACTCCAAATGTTTACAAACAAAACGAGACGTCTATGACGGTGAAGATAATCCTGACATAGCCACCATCAACAGTGGAGGCCATTGAATCTATAAGAATAGTACGAAACTATGATACATTATAATAGCCAAATAATAGATATGTCATCGTCCTTAACAACCAGAAGATTAGAGTAATGATCAAGAACTTTTTAACATGTTCAACGATAATGGCCCAATCAATATTTTATTTAACACTATTAATCATCAATTTATGACACGCGACTACAACAACAATTTTAACTTATGTACGTAAAAATTATCTGATACAGTCTTTCGTGATTTCAATGTCTTCATGTAAACAAACATGAAGACTGTATTGGATAATTTGTACGTACATAAGTTACAGGTAAAAATATAAGTATAATTAATGGATGCAATTTATTTTCTCCCTCTTTGTCTATCTGCCACCACAGTGCGGCCTTCTGGGTTTAGTTCCGAACCTCTTTTTTTGCCACAATGAGACTTTTTCGACCTTGATCTAGAGCGTCTAATGCAGCTTTTGGACTGGGAGCGTCTTCTGAACCTTTTCCCCCGACTGTGGCTTCTGGAATGATTCTTACCACAGGAATTGCAACGCTTTCTCCTACTACACGCTCGTTTAATCTTTGGCACAGCCCGAGCTGATTCGATGTAAGGCTGTTTTTCTTGTGCTTTCATAAATCGCCACTCTTGGCCGGCTCTTTTTATTAACTCTGGCACGGAAATGCCGCAGTGCTGTTTTCGATAGTCGCGGAGAAAATTAAGGAAAAGATTTCGCGTCACCCTCCCTGGATGATCACACTTCTTGCCTTGTTTGTTTTGTTCGATCGGACTCGCCGATCTGCTATTACACGTTGACATTGTTTGCCCAATTTTTAATTTTGATTTATTACTAATTATTATCGAAAGTGTTCACTAAAATTTCAATTTTTAAACCACAAAAACTTATTTATAAATATGTCAAAATTTTGAACCGAACTATTTTTTTTTCTAATTTTTGTTTTAAACAAAACAGCAGTCATTAAAATTCGCCGGTTTAGCCAACAAAATAACAACACCTATGAAAAAAATATATTATGAGGTCTATGTAATGGACTTTTTTAAATACGCAAGGAGATTTGAAAATTTTTAAGCAGCTCACACGGGTTATGCACACAGGAATGGTTAGCAGCTAGATAGCTTACTAAGCGACTACTCTGAAGGCATGTGCGGAGTCAGCGCTATAAACTAGCAGTCCAGTGATCTTTCAGGACAATTAATTTATGCTTATTCCGTTCAGATTATTGGTGTCGTATTTATCTTTAAAAATTGTAAATGGAATTGATAGTTCATCTGTGCGGAATCAAAACCTCATATCTCCAAATTATTTAAAAATAAATCTGTATAATTTTTTAGATTGTTCAGAATGAATAAGTGTAACAATAAAACCTAAATGACAAATGATGATGTTCAAATTTAAAATATGTACTTTCTTTGTCAATATAATTATGCCAATCGTCAGCGGCACATTGTTACTGTTAGTGAAAGTTGTACTCTTATTAAATCTCATGGAATTGTCACCGACAATGAATTTAATTTTCAGTAATCAAATACAGAATTGTATTATCTAAATTTAAAGTATCATCTATAATTAGGTTAATAATTCAGATTTGAAGTTTGGTTTTTATAAAACATTACAAAATCAGGAGGAAATGTACATGAAAATTATTTTGAAAAAACACCTCATTAAGGATTGTCTTAAATGTATCTACACAGTAATTATAATTAAAAAACCAGAAGATAATAAACTGTCAAATTTAACAAAAAGTACCTTAAAAGTCTTTACCAATGTGCCTGATGTAATTTTGCAACTCTTTCTATGAATTGAGAATGATTTGCATATAAATTGATGTCTTTATCGATATCTAGCCAACGAACATTTTTGGCATCATCGCCAGCTTGTAAACGAAATTTTCCGACATCTTCTCCTGTATCATCATGAAAATTAACTGCAACAGTTTCCATCCAAACATTGTCGGTATTCCTTGGATCATCTGCATAACCTTTATAGATCTCTTCACCAGTTTCAAAAAATTCTATTATCATTTTTTTATCATTTTCAATTTTACCTGCAACCAATAATAATTAAAGAAAATGTGGGATTAATTATTTTTTCTCCAAACGTCATAAAAGTGGCATTTAAATGACAGAATGTTGCTAGTAGAAGTTTCATTTATATGCTTAAGCAGATAAAGTACTTTATATGCTTAAGCATATAAAGTCCATGTTACTTGATTGAATAAACGAATACATTTTTTTCCAAACACCATGTAATGAATTTCTTGAACGCTGCTTCATAAACACCGCTTGACTTTGTAGGAAGAAGATTTTCAATCTCGGCTCTTGCTATTTCGGCTATTTCAGGTGGAGTTAATTGAATTTCGTCTGAATTAGACATTGCCACAAAATTGACTGACTTTTCTCAAACAATAATTTGTTGTTTGGCGGTTGCTACGGTAATATCTAGAAAGTGTCTATCAGGCAATGCTATTTTTGTACAAGTGTAATGTTTCCCGAAATAACCTTGTTAATTAGATGCTTATTTTTGTATTATAATTTTACGTTTGGAGAAAAAATAACATATATTATTCGGAGTATAAGCGCTTTATGTGCTTCGGCTGATTTGGCTGCCTCACTACGATCGGCAGTCAACCTATCAGCCACAGCACATAAAGCTTTGCTTATACTCCTAATAATATAAATAACTATTATTTTATAGTAGTTTCTATTTAAAATACTACAACTTTAGGTGATAACTAAAAAATTAAAAATAGAAATTACATTATAAACAGTACTCAACTCTAAAAATTGTTTAAAAATAATAATAATAATAAGGTTTTTGTGTATAATGACTAAACAATGTTTTGTGTCTAAATGTGTAACAAAAAGTGACCATGGGAATAAAAAAGAAACAATCTACAAGGTAAAATTATTTTTATCGCCAACCGTCAATAGAGCCATGCATTACCATAGCGTTTTTCGGAAGTAAACAAACACTTTATCCTACTGTACAAATCAAGCATTTTACCTGCCGCAAATATTTATCAAAATAGCCATAACTGTTTGACATTAAACAGAAATCGTTTGTCACTGTGACAGCTCCAGCAGTAAAAGTTTTGTGGCGAATTATTTGTAGAAAATAATGGAAGAAGACCTTCAGTGCACGCCGCCTGAAATTCAGAAGAAGTCGTTAGAGACGTCTTTGGAAATTCTGCCTCAAAAATCACTCGAAAAATACAATCGCCAGTATGACATATTCATGGAGTGGTGCAAGAAACACGAAATTAAAAAATATAGTGAAAACGTTTTACTGGCGTATTTTTTCGATTTATCGAAAGAGTATTCTCCTTCTTCGATGTGGTCATATTATTCCATGGTAAAAGCAACCCTTTCAGCAAAAAATGACGTTGATATTAGTAAATACAAAAAGCTTACGGCTTTTTTAAAACAAAAAGGAAGAAATCATATTCCAAAAAAGTCCAAAACCCTTTCACAAGAAGAAATACTTGAATTTTTACTAAATGCACCGGATGAAATGTACTTAATGATGAAGGTAATTTATGCCAACTTTTGAAAAATCAATTTGATATAAATGTTGTAATTATTTTAGATTTGTGTTGTGTTTGGCATTGCTGGGGCTTTACGTAATGAAGAACTTTTAAATTTAAAAGTAAGTGACATAGAGCATAAATAAACAATTCTGGTTGTTCATATACCTCAAACAAAGACCAAGAGGCCTCGACTATTTGTAATCACTTCAGAGTTTGAAGGAAAAGTAAAATCCATAGAATTATTTAACAAATATTTAACTCTGCGTCCTATGCAGACGCCCCACGACCGATTTTTCTTAACTTATAGAAATGGCAAATGCACAGTCCAGCCAGTTGGAATCCATACTTTTGGAAGTGTACCAAGCAAAATTGCCAACTATCTGCATTTGCCAGAACCATCACTTTATACGGGACATTGTTTTTGCCGAACGTCCGCCACTCTCTTTGCCAACGCAGGTGGTAGTAAGGAAAATTTAAAACGCCATGGAGGGTGGAAAAGCGACACGATTGCAGAGGAATGTTGACGAATCTGTGCTCAATAAAACAAAAATCGCAAAGACGATTTTAGGTGAAAATCAAACTGACAACATAGTTGTTACCAATGACAATTCAAATAAAGATTTACAAATTATTAACATAGATAATAATCCTCAAACATTTTCAATTCAAACTCCTTCGACTTCAGAAATTAATTTTTATAATGCGTCAGGGTGTACGTTCACGTTTAATATAACTAATAAGTAGATTTGTTTTGTATTCGTTGTTTACTTTGTCATAATAAAATGTGTAGTTATATCTCCATTTTTTTTAATTATAAATTTTTACGGTTGGCGATAAAATTTTGTATGCACCACTTCAGTAAAGTGCCTTTATCGAACTCGTCTGTTACTCGCCTAGCTCGCTTTGCTCGCTTGGCTCATAATCTCAGACTAGTTCGATAAAGAATCACTTTATTGACTTGGTACATAAATAACTATTAAAAAATGTATCTCATGTGTGGACAATTATTAAGTTAATCTAAAAATTGTACTTATAAACTTTTTGATTAATCTCGCAATGAAAAAATTATAGCATGTCATAAATAAAGTTCAAATATGAAAATATGATCTGATCAATGTTACTGAAACAGTTTTCCTATAATAGCCGACCAATCTCAAGAAGCTGTGATGATGAATTAGAACTACATCATTCACATCATTTATGGGTAAATCTCCCAATTAACTAATCTTTAATTGGAACGCTAGTTATACCTTGATCTGTTTCTAACGAATTGAAGGCCTCTTCCAAAAATTCTCTTCTTAATGTAACACTAACTTGTTCACCAGGATCAACCATACCACCTGGTATTGCCCACTCATTGCAATCTTTTCGTTGTATTGCACAAAATTGTAAAATCGCCCTAAAACCTTATTACTGTAATATGCAAATTTCATGTATGGAACATTTTGTACAAATTAGTTATAGTATTTAGTACTTTTGTTCCATTTATTCTTTTCCATCTTGTTACGATGGGATCTGCTGCATGATTAGGACCCCATCTCCCCAGTACTCCTCTTCCTATTAGGCCAGTTCTTCCTTCAGGATTTAGGGGTCTACCTTCTAATACACAATAAGGTCCTAAATAACTGACACGATTTACATTTCCATCAAGGCTATTCCATTTGAATACGTGACTATCTAAGCATATAATTACGGTAATATGATCAATTTATTGATACTACTGACTTGCCTATGGGTGGATCTGCCCATGGCTTATTTTGTAAAGATGGGGAATTGTATTCTGAAGGTGCATAATCCCGAAACTGTGCATTCCACGGAACTAGACTGTCGGGAAATTGCAGTCGTTTTATTTCAGAGAATGGATAAAAACTACCACGGCATTTAAAATGAACCATTTTTGTATTATTTTGACAGAGATTTGTAAATATAACCTCAAAAATATGACAAGTAAATTCAAAATCCCTATTGTTCTTCTGCTCAGAAACTTTTTTTAATACTTCGTTGATTATTTACTGTATTATTATTAGAAACAAGCCCAGCTTAAAAATGTGCTCTCTGCAATCAGTAAAAAACGAATGGAATGAAACTGCTGTAGACTGTCCTCGGAACTTTTATGAAATGAACAATGAAAGTATGGTGTTTCAACAAAATGATTTATTTCGATCAGCATTCCCCTGTATGGAAGAAGTACGACGACAAGGAAAATTATGTGATGTTGTTTTAAAGGTATTGCTCATTTAAGTAAAGAACAGTCAAGAATGTTCATTTCAACAGGTCGATGATCAAGCGTTTAGCGCACACAAAATAGTACTAGCATCCACAATTCCTTATTTTCATGCCATGTTCACAAATGATATGGTTGAAAGTCGACAACAGGAAATTAAAATGCAAGGAATTGAAGCCAAGTAAAATATAAAGTGAGATTATTAAAGTCATTTTGACATATCTTACATTTTCAGCGCTCTGGAAGCACTTATTAATTTTACATATTCAGGACGTGTAGTTTTAGATAAAAATAATGTACAAAGTATTATGATTGGAGCATCGTTTTTACAACTGAATACAGTTCGGGATGCATGTGCAAATTATTTATTACAAAGGTATGTATCAACTTTGCGTTAGTTGTTTTACTTCCTTTACTTCTACAACCTCAATGTGTTGGAGAACCAAGTCATTGTTTGTTCTCTGCTCTTTTCTCTGTCCCTAGCTGCTTCTTTAATGCTGATCCCTCTCCCTTGCTCTTTTTCCTTCAGATATCATTTAAGTCATTTTAAGTCTTCTATTATATAATCAGATCAGATCACTATACTTATTTGGTTTATGCTTATCCAGTACTGGCCAGTGGTTGCAGGCCCCCTTAATATTTTAAAATATTTTTTTGAACCATTATTGCTTTTCAAGTTCAAATTTGGACTGATCGATTTCAAATTGGCACTTATCAATTATTTCCATTGTTATGATTTATTGTGAATGTCTGATGTGTAATATTTGACAGGACGATGACACATGTTGTACTCTATCCACTGTTTTCAAAATCCCAACATTGTAATCTTTCCTGTTGTCATCTAAGCAAGTCCTGTCATCAGCACATTCGGTGTCAAGTTCCATTCATTTCACTCCACTAAAGTCTTTGTTAGCATCAGTTGCAGCCCCTTCGCATGCCAACAAACCTTTCTTAATACTTTCAACCAAATACAACTGTTGCTGATTATAATGACAAAAAAATTTGAAAAACATTAATTTACTAAAACCATTTTCACAGTTTTTTTAAGATTCTTTTGCAACTTCCCGCTTAAGAATCTAGCAAACACCGTAATTACACTAACTTTTAATATGTATATGTAATATATGATGAGCTGTTTATAATCTCTTGTTTACCTATAGTAAAACTTGAGGAGGTGGCTGTTTGGGTTCAATTAATTAACTTGCAGAATCCAATACATGCATGTTTCTTAGTACATGTAGAAAATTAGCTGACATGTGTTTATTTTAAGAGAAAAAGATTTTATCAATATGTGTCTGAAAATTCTTTATTTTTGAAGTAATATAGCGTGTTGAAGTAAACTAGGTGTTGTCAAGTTTCTTGTTTAGTAAAATATAAATTACTTTGTAATTACATAAAGTGTTGTATTAGCTAACATGCATTTATTTTTATCTTTCTCTCATTGTTCAAGTTTGACATAAAAATTAGAAATCAAATTTTTCTTCTTTAGAGAGTTATATTAAAAGATAAGTTTATATAAAAAAGTAGCATTAACTTTTGCCCAGTATTCATCTCCTGAGTTTTCTACACCTCCTTATGAAACACCCTGTATACAGTGTATACACGTGCGCTCATTTGATGACGGCAGTGGCAACTTGCATGTCTGTTTTTGCAATAATCTGCACCAGTAACAATAATATTAAAACCGACGTGCAAGTCTATACTGGTGGTAGCAAATCAGTGTATGTGCAAACGTCCTATTAGCCCAAATAATCATCTCCTGAAGTTTAATTATGTACATACATCTTAAGAAGTAAGCCTATATTTGTCTATTCTAGATATTTTCATTTTCTTAAATTTCATATTTTTAAGCTTTACAATGTGACAAACAATTGAAAATCAGTTCTTCATATAAATAATGTTTATTAATTTTGTTTTAAAATCCTGCCACAAATTAGAGATTGTGAACTGTTAAATTGAACTGATGTTATATTATTAATTATTAGGGAAATTAATCGTTTGTTAAGCCATAGAAATTTTTACAAACTTTATTAATATTTTGCTTCATCAACCGAGAGCTTTCTTAATATCCTGTGTTTATTATGCTTAGTATTTTGTAAGTACACTCCTTAAAAAGATCATTACTGTTCAGGTAAATACAGTAATACCCCGGTTTACGCGATTAATGTGTGGCAAAAAAAACGTTAAGCGAATCAAACGTAAAACGGGGTCAATTACGTTTTTTAAATTGTCATATGAAGTATTTGAAATAAAAAAGAATACAAATACCATAAGATTGAAAACAGTATTTAACAGTGAAATACTGTTTTAATTTTGTAATATGTAAAAATATTTTAAAAAAAAATTAATTTAAATTGTAATAAGAACGCAAGAGTGACTGAAGAAAATTACCGTGCACGATATACTGTGCCTGCGCGGTAGTTGATTTAAAAAAAGCGTTATAGTGAGTCAACGTAAGCCGGGGTATTAGTGTAATACGTTCGAACTTTTGAATAGATAGAGAGCACTGAAAAAAGGTTCTGGTAAGATGCTACAGCTCTTTTTAAAATTTATTTGGACGAAATCTGTTAATCTTTTGGTGAATGGGCGTATCTTTAAGATCTCCCGAAATTTGAATTTTCATTGCAGGTTTATTTTAATGATTTTGAACTTATAAGTGCTCGTGAAATGTGCAACGTTTTTTTTATTCGATTTAATAATTTCCTTTAACAATTTGCAATTTAACTTTTAATGTACTGTTTGTGAAGTAATTTCTGTTTATCTGTGGTTTACCTTGGGTAACTAACTAGAGTCTTCGCAGGTCGTTTTTCGATCTTGAGTATGCACTGTTTTATGTCGTTTTCGAATTCCTGCAATCGGATTATTAATAACAGTTATAGCATGGTGCGTTTTCCTTAATAATTAACAAACGAATGAACTTTATTTCGTTGTAAGTTATTATACAATTTTTCATCATTTAAATATCGTCATATGTTGGAAGAAAAGCGACCTAAGTGCTAAACGATCGTTTCTAAAGAACAAGCATTTTAACATCCTAAAAAAATTGCAAAATGTATCAAGTGGGCTCTAGCGAAAAAGTAGCGCTTAGTTTTCGCTAGAGCGCACTTGTGTATATTTTCCAATTTTTTTAAGATGTTAAAATGATTGTTCTGTAGAAACAATCATTTAGCAGTTAGGTCACTCTTCTTCCAACACGGCAATATGAGAGTTATTGAACTGTTAAATATGCCATTGCAGATAATTTATTCAAATTTAAGTATTTTTTACAAATTTATTTAATAATGCACCTCTCTTGAAACGCTTATTCTTATATAAATTTTGGTTTAGGACTGAAGTTAAGTGCGCTTCAGATGATCATTAAGACGTGCTTGAAAACATGCAAGAAACCTGCATACGAACGCAAGTCTTCCTTGTCAAACTCCTTTCAATCATTGCATGAAGCGGGCTTTAGTAATTTATTAAAGAATTTTTTAACGTTTTTGAGAGTCATAATTTTGGCTTTGGAGCTCAAAAAGAAAAGAAATAAAAACATACAATCCATGACCCATGAATTATACCAATCGGCCCTATTTTAAATTAGAAACCTCTGATTTAAATTATCAGGCACAAGTTCAGATATTACAATCAATAACTAGTCAAATTTGTGTTTTACAATTTAAATTTCTTACTACAAAAATTATATTTGTTATAATTAAAATTTTGTTTCTTTTAAGGTTGCACCCACAAAATGCATTAGGTATTCGACAATTTGCAGATACCTTGGATTGTAATGCACTTGTGGAATCGGCTGATAAATACATAGAACAAAATTTCCACGAAGTATCTCTCTCCGATGAATATTTAAATTTGTCTGCGTCAGACGTTAAAAGCCTATTACAAAGGAATGAATTACGGGTTGAAACTGAAGAACAAGTGTTTGAAGCTTGTATGAGGTGGGTTAAACATAATGACAAAAGATCGGTCTATTTACCAGAATTATTAGCTGAAGTTCGTTTGCCACTTTTATCGCCTCTTTATTTAACTGATCGTGTGGCCACTGAAGAACATATTCGTACCTCACACCAATGTCGTGATTTATTGGATGAAGCCAGGGTGTTTCATTTAATACCTGAAAGAAGACCTCTGCTTCAAACATTTAGAACTAAACTCAGAGTAGGAGAAGTAAGAGGTCAGATTTATGTCGTTGGTGGATTAAACCGTCACGGGGATTCGTTGAGTACAGTTGAATTTTATGATCCTAAAGTAAAAATTTGGCAAGCAGCTCCTTCAATGTCAATGTTGCGATCTCGATTAGGAGTTGCTGTCTTGCGTGGGCAATTGTATGCTTTTGGTGGTTACAATGGGAAAGACAGATTAGCCAGTGTTGAAGTATTTGATGTCATTAAAAAAGAGTGGTCAACAGTTGCACCAATGCAGTGTAAACGGAGGTATGCTTAATTCTTAATTGATTAAATTTATATAGCCTACAGAAATGTTATAGTGCTTTAGGTGCAACATCTTTAGGTGATTTAATTTATGTATGTGGAGGATATGATGGTGTAACTTCTTTAAATTCCGTGGAACGATATCATCCTCAAAGCAATACTTGGTGTTCCCTTGAACCCATGAATAAATCAAGGAGTGCAGGTGCTGTAGTCGCTTGTCAAGGCTATGTGTTCGCTTTGGGAGGTCATGATGGACTTTCAATTTTTGATTCAGTTGAACGGTATGATCCTAATACTAATACTTGGATGGAAGCTGCACCCATGCAAACAAAAAGGTATTTGATATACACATACTCATATGCAGAAGGTTCAAGTTAAAAGCAAATGCTTTACTGTTTCAGAATAGGGAACACATTGCATTGCATTTCAAAGATAGAATGAGAAATTGTACAAGTCCAATAATTAGTAATTAGTGTAAACCTCGCGCATGTGTGCGCTTGTGTGGTAATATGGCACTAAATTATTTGCCAATTGTATTCATGGCAATGCTTACTTTCTATATCAGTTGGTCTTGAAAATGCAGTATGTGTTGTCTATTGTGACTTTGTAAGGTGTGCATAAATGTGTAAGTGACTATACTTTTTGTTAGATGTCGTTTAGGAGTGGCCATGTTAGGAGGTAAATTATATGCTTGTGGTGGCTATGATGGTAGTTCATTCCTTCAAAGTGTTGAAATGTTTGATCCAAACACTAACAAGTACAACAAATTTTATCTTTATGATTTACCAAGTATTAATTCTGATTTTTTAGATGGACCCATGTGGCCTCTATGAATGCTCAGAGAAGTAGAGTTGCATTGACTGCCAATATGGGAAAATTATGGGCAGTTGGAGGTTATGATGGAATCTCAAATCTTATAACGGTGGAAGTTTATGATCCAGAAACGGACACTTGGTCATTTGCTGCACCTATGATGGCTCATGAAGGTGGTGTAGGTTTAGGTGTTATATCGTTTCCTTGATATACTGGCTGCTTTTAATCCGTTTTTACATTAAAAGTAATCTTTATCAGTGTTCCTATCATATTACTGCTACTAGTGATATTTGAAAAAATGCTTTACTGTAATAGTTGATTTTAATTAAATTAATTCATTAATTTTCTTTAATTTATTTTGTTTTTTTTAGGTAAAGTATGCTATTAATTGTGATTCAAAATTAAATTTAACTATAAAAGAAAATTTATTAAATGTATTACAGCAGGGATGTCAAACCCATTTCAGCCATGGGCCATTTTTCATAAAGGCCGGGCCACACGGTTTACTTTCATTATATAAAGTAAATCCTTCAAATGAATTCTTATGCTACAAATGTATAAGGTTTAAGCTCAAGTGCACCGCTTTTGAATTCACTCTGTTTAGTAATTAAGCATAGTAGAACTTCGATTATCCGCCGGGCGGATTTTCTGTATGGTAGGTAATGTTAACCTTCCGTGCGCAGATTATACGTGGATGGGGAGAGTTGACGTGCATGGGATCAACCGGCTACGGCGCAGCCGTTGGTCTCTGGGGGATCCCCATTTATTTTTTAATATTCGGAACGCTACCTTAGTAGATGCATGTAAACGCACAAAATGCAGCGTTCCCATGCTAACTAAAATCGCAAGCGCAATGTATTAATTATAGCACAACCTTTTTATTTGTTAAAATCACGTTTGCTTTGGTCTTTTGACAAATGTATTTGTCTAAATAAATTGTTAAAAAATGGAAAATGAGGTCTTTGAATTATCCGTGTTTTCAATTATCCGGCAAAAGCTCGGTCCCGGCTGGCCTGGATAATCGAGGTTCTACTGACCACGATCATGAAACTGACCACGAAATTGTCACTGAAGGTTGCTAACAATACCAATTTTAACATTTGACTGTCAGTTTTGAAAGTTTTAGCACTCAAATGAAATGGGTACACTTGCGTGCAGTAAAATCGCATACACTTCACAAATTAAGTAACAGTTTTTCAAATGAGAAACACTAAAATCTGATGTCTGGGTTTGACCAAAGTAATCGCAATAAATTGTGTTAAATTTTTTTAACCCGGGAGTAGCCTATACTGAAAATAACACGATTCGTTGCGCAGTAGGTTTTAATGAAATAAATTTATTTATTATATTATTAGAAAATGTAGTTAATGTAATTTAAATTTTCAGAGATTATAATAAGCATTATTATGTACTGTAAATCGACATTTTATTAAAGATGGATTGTATTACAGCTTGACAGAAATAGCTTGGCGGATGACCCTGCTCAGAAAAGGAAGCGAGAGAGTGTCTTAAGATAAAGATATAGCTAGTATTGGCGAGCGACCACCAATAAAGAACTGAGGTCCGCTAAGGGGCGGTCTTTTGGTCTACGGCGCATCCATGACTCATCCGCCAAGCTAAGTTTGCCAAGCTGTACCTATATTGTGTCGACATGGATAAAATCATTTGCGTACTACGGTTTAGTTTTTTGTGCCAACACATCAACATAGTATTAATAGTATATTACATACCGAGGCGGAAAGTATTCAATTCTGGTCTAGAAAATTATAGTTTATCGAAAGGCATAGCCTTGACGTGAACTAATTCTCGAGATACAGGAATGGCACTTTCCCCGATGTTTGTATACCATTTTATTCGCAATCAATCATTTAATAAAATAAGCAACATTATAATAATAAATAGTTTGTAGGAAATTAATTTAAATTTACGCCTGCACCGCCGGCAACCCGGCACAGACTTAAGTAATCCCATCCTTAAGCAACGGGAAGGGTAGCAGCCCTGGACCGGTTTTGAGCGTAGCGAAGCGGAGTGAGAAGATAGCGTGCCCTAAACCGAGAAGGGGGCTTTCTACAAAACTCGAGCGCAAAGAGTCCTTTCATTCTATTTTTTTTTTTAATTTCGCGGTTTATTTCGGAGCGTTCGGGATATTAAAATATTTGGCGGTAAGTTTGGGTCATTACAAGTTATTTAACCAACATGCGCGTTAATGAGAGCGATTAATAATTTAGACAGTTTAACGTGTGAGCGGAGCGAGCACGTTAATATTATTGAGATAATTAATCGCCGATTAACGCAAAAGTTGGTTACAATATTTTTCCGTTGATCGAATCTTACGAAATTGCAGAAAATGTAATTTTTTTCCGTGACAAAAATTCCAATAGATATTCGAATCGACCATGCCAAACATTTTAAATCAATATACAGGGTCTTTCACAACTCACGCCATAGAGAAAACTGACATGTGCCGACGACAATAGGTTGCAAGAAAATCCAAACGAAAAACAAATAATGGCTTGCATAAGAGAGTTATTGTGAGACATCCAAGTTCCACCAATTCCAGAAAGGGAACTCTCAGGTGTTAATGTGAATAAAATCGGTTGCTAAGGTTATAAATTGGCACAATTAAATAATGTCAGAATGACATGCCCGCTAAAGTGTCAACATCAACATGTTAGGTTAAGGCAGATGTCATTCAAGATGTCACACTCGCTATCATCTTAATCAAGTTTAGGTTTGTTAAATAAAACAACAAATGGCGGTTCTGAAAAGAACCTTTATTATAACGCGTGAACTTATGTTAAAAAGCAGGAGGAATGGTATAACATAATAATAACAACAGAAACAACATAGCTAAGAGGAATCACGAAACGAGAAATAAATACAATCAGAGCAAGTGCTCAAAGTGGCCCCCATTAATTTGCAAGCATAACCGTGCCCGCCACAACAGACTCCGTTTAGAATTTGTAGCCATTTCAGGAGTAATTGTAGCAAAAGCTTCCTGAATGCGACCCCTGAGTTGCTCTTCTGTATCAATAGGGTGCCTGTACACAACATTTTTAACGTGGCCCCAAAGAAAGAAATCCAGAGGATTTAAATCGGTGGACCGTGCAGGCCAGTTTTGTGGACCGCCACGACCTATCCATCGATCAGGATACTGTTGATCCAAAATTTCTCTAACTCGTCGACTGAAGTGTGGTGGTGCGCCATCGTGTTGAAACAAGTCGTTAATACCAACCGTTGTTAATACGGAAAACAAGTGGAATGTCTTCAAGCAAATTTGTAAGTTCTGTGTCCAAAAAATTTGCATAAATGGCTCCCGTTAACCGTGATCCAAAAATTCTCCAAAAATTATAATCATTTCGAGATAATCAGCGGCTGAATACATGATTATGGGCAAATTAAAACGTTTTGACTTCACTTCATCAAATTTAATTTGACAGTGACATTTTTCAAAAAACCCAGGCACCCACATAATTTTAAAGATTTGCTTTTTTCTTATAACCTAGTAACGTAAAATTACGACACACACCTTGAGGGCGCCTGTCTCTGATTGGTTAACTTTAAGTTGTCTTTTCTCTAATAGGTACCTTTCAAGTTAGATTTTATTTTCTTTACACACATCTTAATGCCGTCGCGCGTTTTCTCATTTTCCCTAGGGCGCGAGTTATGAAAGACCCTGTATATATATATATATATATATATAGAGGATTCGTTATTTTTAAAGTAAAATTTTAAGAAACAAAGGTAAATTTGTAAATTTTATATGAATTAACCACTGCGACATGTAAGTAACGTTTTGGTATGGAAATTCAACTCCGATGTTATATTAATTAAAAAATCACCCGTGAAGGGGTTATTAACCTGTAAAAATATTGTTTTCAAATAAATGAATGATAAGCTTCAATTATAATTCTTTTTTTTTAAATGGTTGGTTTTGTTACCACATATTAATAAAGAATATCGTTCATTAAGAGGTGATTTTGTTAAAATAAATGACATAATTAGCTAAAATTACTATAATCTTATCTAAAAAAAAGGGTTAAGGAGTTAATATCAGGTTTAATTAATTAATTTAAAAAATGAGGTAGATTTTGAGGAATGTAGATAGACTTCGCCGACCATATGCGGTCTGGGTATATCTACCTGCTGGCCGAATTTAAAAATATAGGCTTTAACAAAATTTGAAGGTGAATGTCTTTGATAACTGGAGTGCTAAGATATGCAACCCCCCACTCACTCAAATTTCGATACTGCGACTTGGCTAAATTAGAATTATGAATGTGATTTTTTTGCATTACCGTTAGTTATAACGTAATATTATAAGAAATTCTAAATGAATACCAGAAACACACACATATTATAAATAGAAGTGTTTTAGGAAATTATATAAACATACAATTTTTAATTCATTTATTACAAAAACAAGAATATAAATCGTTATGATTTGAACTTTGTTGATTTCATTAAAAAAATTCACGTCTCAATTTTACATCGCAAGACGATCTACGAATGTTTCCCAGATACGTCGCAACGAGTCGTAATTTCTACGTCGTTCAACGTCCCCAAACGATGTACGAACGTTGATCAGATACGTCGCAGCGCGACATTATTCCAACGTCGCTCAACGTTTTTTTACACGTTATGTGTTTAGTGGGTTTGCTCTGAATCACGTAAAAAGTAAATAGACCACCTAGTTTCACCCAAAAGTAGTATGTGGTTCAAAAAAAGTTGATCCATCAACGATAATGGTGGGAACACTTTTCTCCTTACTTTTAACTCTGGTCACTAGTACAAATAGCTGAATAGACACCACGTATGTGACCGTAACATAAACTTTGTTTAAGACAATATATTAACATACATAAACATCAAACTTTAAATGTCGTTATAATATCAAATTTAAAGCAATATTCGGGGAAGTTGTAAGTGCTGATCGCAATGAAGTTGCTGATTTTAATGCACGGATTGAATCTATAATGGAGGGTGATCTCCTTGAAACAGAACTATTCTTTCGCATTAAAAGATGACACGTTAGGGCGGAAAAATGTCGACAGAACATTTGACGACTTTGCACTATGTAAGTATGGCAGGTGCGAAAGAAAATTGTTAATCATCGGAAATTCAGCTCGGTCTCGGGATAATGCATCCTCTCATCCATGTGACCTCTCATTAAAGAATATCAAAATTATATTTCTTCCTCCTAACACAACATCATTCTGTCAACTACTGGATTAGGAAATAATCAAAAATTTTAAAACGTTGTATAGATCATTTATTTTGAAAGATATCTTAACAAAAATGGATTCATTTGCTTCAGTAACCGATCTGATGAAATCAGTGAATTTGTTAAATGCCAATTATTTTATCCGAAATGCTTGGCAACACGTGATACCATTAACAATTCAAAATTGTTTTGGTAAAGCTAGTTTTAAACATGCAAGAATGACAAGATGAAAGTGATTACAAATGTCCAAATGTCAAAAATAATAAAAGAAGCTGGTGTTAGTAATATATTTCCAGAGAAGTTTGCCACCATTGATCAAGATGTAATCCAAGAAGATCGCGATCTTTCAATACCAATAACTACTGCAAACATTGTAAATTTGGTTGATGATTCCGATGACGATGTAGAAACTAAATGCATAATTCAAAGAGTCTTATAAAATCAATTAAAAAAGCTGAGATAGTATTGCAAATCTGCAGTTGTTTAGTGCAAATACTAGAGGTTCTGATGCTCTTTATTTATTGCCAAATTTAAAGGTACACTACCAAAATGCCATTACAAAATTGCCAACGTATCAAACTATCATTTTAGATTTTTAGTCTTTATAATTCCATATACGCATGGTAAGTAATTTTAAAAAATATTTTTGTGTTGCTGTTCTACGTTACATTTATTTTTGTGTTTTTGCGTGGTGTTTGGTGTTGGTATTAAAACATTATCTATACAACTGGTCTAAAATATTTGTGAAATTTGGGAAATTTCTTCTAAGCGGGCATTTTTTGAGCGGACAAAATATCTGCAACCGAAGCTGTCTGTCTAAGGGAGATTTTACTCAATTAATTTTTCTCCTAAAAATTTTAATTTGCCTTAATTAATTAATTTAAGGGTGAATCCTTTGTTTTGTTAAAACATCAATAGTGCTTTTTCGCGGACTATAAGACGTACGTTTTTATAAACTGGTGCATCTTATAACCTAGGAAATACGGTATAGACACCTCTCCTGCAAGATTGAACCCTTTTTAGGGTTCCGTAGCTTAAGGCTGCGCCACCCAAAAGATTGTTGACAAATGCAGTTTGCTTTAATTGCTTTAGCGTACGCCTAAATATAGGCAAGACCCAGACTTTTTTATAACCCAGACATCACCATAATTACCCTCAAGTTCAGTGGATAATAGGTATATGTGTAACAATGGAAACGACTTCCGGCCGGCTGCATTCCAATATACCTGTTCAACAGATGCGAAAATTTTTGTACCTTCAATAAATTTAGAACGATATTTTGTAATAGTGGAGTGCTATATGGTATTAAAAGTAACTTATGTGGGGGAATTAGAGTCACAAGCTGAAACTTTCACTGATTGAAGCTCATATCATAATAAATCTAAATCCAAAAGTAATCACTAATCAGTACGGGCAAAACGGCACTTTGATTAAAAATTGAGATAACCACACCATCGTGTAGAGGAGAACACTGTGATCATTTTGTGTTAAGGACATTGAAAGTTTTGTACGAATTATATTTTATTTTATTTTTCAAAGTTTCAAAAATGTATGGAGTATAAGACTCCATAAGGGGAGAAAAAAAATAATAATTCAATATCTCGGTTAAGGCCTAACAAAAATCTTGAGCAAATTTTAAAGTTTTCACCTTTACACCACTTGTTCTTCCAAACCGTTGCGTAAATCGAAAAATTTTGTTCTTTAAAAAATGTTTGTACGTGTTTTTAAAAGGTGTTTATGTGTTATCTATATTTTTTACATAAATATTAAACAAGATATGAGTTTAAATGTAAGACAAATGCATTTTCGACAATAATCGAGTTATTGCTCAGTAGGCGTCCCCACTCCCCAGTCGTATCTCGCATCTCTACTATCTCCATAGCTCCATCTCTTTTCACGTAGGCAAATATTTTTTGTAATGTAACAAAATAAAATATTAAAATGCAAATTTTTATAAAAAAATAGTTTACGGGTCCAAAAATCTTATTATAAAAACGAATTTAATTGAAACTTTCGCTCACACTTTGGTATTACAGGCTTGCGACTGTCACAATAGCTATATAAAAAATCTACATACACACTGTGGCGTGTTTAAAGTATTTTAGCGGCAAAGAACAGCCTGAAGACCTATTTTTAATTTTAAATTATCTGCAATAACATTTTACCAAATAAAATATAAAAAATATAAAATAAAATAATACTCCTAACATATTATGTGATGTGGTTACAAATCTTTGCAGAGAATATTTCGAATGACTTTATTTTTTTAAATTCTTGAATCGACTATTTCTGGAAGCAATGCATTCATATAAAATTTCTCTAAACTACCGATCATGCTGTTTTTCCAAAAATCATCATCCCGTTTTATTATTTTGCATGCTATATTTTTTGATGTATAAATAACAAAATAACATATATCTCTATTAGTGACATGTAATTGACCCTGAATTTGGAATTATGCTTGATTTCTATAATTGCATTATTTCCGATAAGCCCATCGGGAGATGCCGCTAAAAATTTCTTTTTGTTATCAATAAATAAACCGCATTTTTCTACTATCAGATCGTATTTTTGGTCAAATACAGGAATTTCCCATTTTTCATTTTCAATACCTTTGACGATTTTCCACCTATTTGATAGTTAGAATATAATAAAGATTTAACTGTATTAGCGGTGTTAGTATTTAACTTCATCTTACAGAACCTACTAAAATTACTGCCTGTTAGTCTGGAATGTCTTAATTTACGCCAAAACGGGTTAGTATGTTGTTCGCGGGTATTGTTTTCAACCTCATTTATATTTATATCGTAAATCGTTTTTAAAAATTCATTTTTAGCCGTTTCACATTCTATTAATGACATATCCGGAGTATCATCTATCTCCACATCACCATAATCAGAATCTGTATTTTTAAATGTACGCGTTTAATAATTTTGCGGTTACTGTATTTTTTGACAATTTGTTAGATATTCGAACAAACAGATAATGGAATTCAGCTGACTGTAGTTAAAATTTTAGACCAAATTACCTGTCTGAAGAAAGGTTGTATTGTTAAACGTCATAAAATTTTATTACTTATTCTAGAAAATTCTGTTCAGAACTCAGAAGAGATGTTGAATTTCTTATTCGAAACACAATGCGTAAAAGATTAACCCCTTAAGACACAGTTTATGTTTACAGAAAATTGGACCGCGTTTGCTTTAGAATTTTATGTATACCTGGTATATACAATAAAAGTTATACATTTCTTCGAAAAAATACCGTTGAGATTCCGGAATACTAATAATTTAAAACACAACGAGTAAAAGATTAACCCCTTAAGACACAGTTTATGTTTACAGAAAATTGGACCGCGTTTGCTTTAGAATTTTATGTATACCTGGTATATACAATAAAAGTTATACATTTCTTCGAAAAAATACCGTTGAGATTCCGGAATACTAATAATTTAAAACACAACGAGTAAAAGATTAACCCCTTAATGCACAGTGTTTTTTTTTACAGAAAATTGTAGTTTTAACTTATTATAAGTTATTACCACTACAGCTTATTTTTTTTAATTAATGTGGGATAAAAAAGCCAAACAATTTTTTTAGAAAGAAATTATAATTTAAGCTTATTCGCATTCATTTGTTTAAAGGGGTCTTCACGAGCGATTTTAAAAATTAATATAACCTTAGAGTTGAATTTATATCCTATTAAGTTAATGTAGATCGTAAATATTAAAATTTATAGTAAAATAACTTTTTCAATAAAACAAGCTTTTATTAAAATGTACGCTTTTATTTTTAATCATTTAGGTCAATATCAAAATTGGTTTTAAATTTTTACTACGTCTTGATTTTTAAAAAGTCTTCTTGTTATAAGTTATTTCAAATATGCTATTTGAAAACGAAACCTGGCTTTAAAAGCATTTCGGATATTATTCCTGTTAAAGTATCCCCCTGTTGCGAAGATAATTACCCACCGGGATGTCGTAAATCTTTTTGACACATCTCGGAAATCGACAAAAATTAGCTATTTCAATTTCGGTTCTTGATCTAAAGAGCATTGAATAAATCAAAAACTATTGTGTTGTTTAAAACAGGTAGGAGTCAGCTCAAAAGAAAAAAATCTAATCTACGAGTCCACAAAATTTTTATACAAAATTTTGATAACTGAAGACAAAAAAGGGAAAGTCGGAATTTGATGTTTTAATTAATAACTTGGTTAATTATGATTATTTAATTATGGCTTGGGATCAACTCAAAGTAGATTGGTATTCTCTGTAAGATGAAGTATCGACCTCCTTTTCAAAATTAAAAATGAAGGCTTAAAAGGGAAGGGCGTTTTACATGTATTGAAAATCTACGGGTGGAATGCCGTTAAGAGGAAAAAGCGGAACCCTTATACGACCACTTCAGTGTCCGTCCGTTTGTCACAGGGGTTTTTCTCGAAAACTAAGTAACGTCAAAACTTGCAATTTTGCGCAATGATAAATCTTGATGACGTACACATGCAAGAAATGACCGTTCCCTCCCCCTGTTCTCCTAGATTTCTAAAGGTAAAATTTTGATTTTAATAGTGTTAGTAGATATTAAGCCATAGATTACAGGAAAACTGTGTAGAATATCAACAATGTAATAGTTGCGGGAAAATTGTTGTTTTAGTACGGAACCCTAATTGTGCGGGCCTGACTCGCTCTTGACTAATTTTTTTATTTGTGTATCAATTGCCTGGACTACTATAAAACCAGGCTAAACCGTAATCCTCAAAATGTATTGAGTATAGCATAAACGTAGCATATGTGGGGGGATGGGATGGTGTCAAATTTAACAATGATACAGTAGAACCTCGATAATCCGTGCGGTATTTAACATTGATCTTCCATGCACGGATTATCTGTGGCTAACCAGACCTGGCGCGCATGGGACCAACCGACCACGGCGCAGCCATTAGTCTCGGAGGAATCCCAAATTATGAATTATTTTTTAATAACCGGATTGTTAACTCAATAGGTAAATGTAAATGCACAAAATGCAGTGTTCCGATGCTAATATAATGCGTAAGTGTAATGTTTTAATTATAGAACAAGCATTTTATTTGATAAAACCACGTTTGTTTTGTTCCTTTGACATAATATTTGTCCAAATAAATTATAAAAAAAATGAAAAATAAGGTCTTTGGATTATCCGCGTTTTCAATTATTCGGCAAAGGCTCAGTCCCGGCTGACCCGAATAATCGCGGTTCTACTATATTTGCAAACATTTCATCATTACCTACATTTTTCAAAGTATTGTTGATGAATAAATTGGCTAGGATGTTACACAACCCGCCGCGCTACTAATTGGAACTTTACCCGCGTCTCACTCAAGGGTTAAATATTATTGAGATGTTTTAACGAACAAATTCGAACACATAAATTTATTTTCCGAATCTTGTTAAAATAAAATACTATTTGATGGAAAGATTAAAAATTACATTTTATCAAACACAGTTATTTAACAAATAAAGTTCTCTTTATTTTTTGAAATGAAAGAAAATTAAAACTAAGGCGACTTTTGTAACGATATAAATTATAGGGGTTTCGAAATCTAAAAGTTAAAGCGCTTTAATATGTTCGAACGCGTTATATTGATGGAACATTTTAAGTGATTGAAATACACCAAGATAACAGAAAATCCTCCTAAAAAGTGGGTAACCGATTTTAAATTGAAATAAAGCAAAATCGTCGATTCATTTTATCTGTAAATTTATCGTACAGTCGTAAAGTAATCAATCTGTTACCCAATACAACTTCCTTTTGAGAATCAATTTAAATTTCCATTTGGAAACTCTTTACTTTTAAGTTTCAGTGTCAATTGCCATCTCTAAATTCAAACAAAAAAACCTGTCATTATTTTTTAATTAAATGTTTTTCTTCGGAAAATTTTAATTTAAAATGCTATAAGAGCTAATTTGATTACGCCACGACGCGACTGTTCGTTTAACTTTGTTGATTTTAAACTCCTTTAAACTGTTAGTTTGTAGAACGAATTCAAGTTTTCAAGTACCTTATCATATTTACATATCAAGTGAATTGCGAATCTAAATTTGGAAACATTTTGTAAAAAGGTTCTTTAGAGTTCTAAAACTACTACAGGAATTGTGTCTGAGATTGCAGGCACTTTAGGATAAGATTTCACGCTAGTTTTTTTGTAGCCCACTGAAACCGCTATTTTTGTTCGATTCGTGATTTCATAGTGTGATAGAAAGTTCTTTTGCAGTTCATAATTAACGGCATTCGACCCGTAGATTTTCAATACATGTAAAACGACGGTCCCTTTTAAGACTTCATTTTTAATTTTGAAAAGGAGGTCGATACTTCATATTACAGAGAATACCAATCTACTTTGAGCTGATCCCAAGCCATAATTAAATAATCATAATTAACCAAGTTATTAATTAAAACATCAAATTCCGACGTTCCTCTTTTTTGCCTTCAGTTATCAAAATTTTGAATTAAAATTTTGTGGACTCGTAGATTAGACTTTTTTCTTTTGAGCTGAGCCCCAGCTGTTTTAAACAACGCAATAGTTTTTGATTTATTCAATGTTCTTTAGATCAAGAACCGAAATTGAAATAGCTAATTTTTGCCGATTTTCGAGCCACGTCAAAAAGATTTACAACTGCGCAGCAGGTGATTATCTTCGCAACAGGAAAGATACTTTAACGGAAATAATATCCGAAATGCTTTTAAAGGCAGGTTTGGTTTTCAAATAGCAAAGCGTACATTTTAATAAAAGCTTGTTTTATTGAAAAAGTTATTTTACTATAAATTATTTTTTAGGCTTGGACAATTTTAATATTTATTATCTACATTAACTTAATAGGATATAAATTCAACTCTAAGGTCATATTAATTTTTAAAATCGCTCGTGAAGGCCCCTTTAAACAAATGAATGCGAATAAGCTTAAATTATAATTTCTTTCCAAAAAAATTGTTTGGCTTTTTTATCCCACATTAATTAAAAAAAATAAGCTGTAGTGGTAATAACTTATAATAAGTTAAAACTACAATTTTCTGTAAAAAAAACACTGTGCATTACTCGTTGTGTTTTAAATTAGTGTTCCGGAATCTCAACGGTATTTTTTCGAAGAAATGTATAACTATATACATAAAATTCTAAGGCAAACGCGGTCCAATTTTCTGTAAACATAAATTATGTCTTAAGGGGTTAATCTTTAACGCATTGTGTTTCGAATAAGAAATTCAACATCTCTTCTAAATTCTGAACAGAATTTTCTAGAATAAGTAATAAAATTTTATGATGTTCGACAATACAACCTTTCTTCAGACAGGTAATTTGGTCTAAAATTTTAACTACAGTCAGCTGCATTCCATTATCTGTTTGTTCAAATATCTAACAAATTGTCAAAAAATACTGTAACCGCAAAATTATTAAATGCGTACATTTCAAAATAAAGATTCTGATTATGGTGATGTGGAGATAGATGATACTCCGGATATGTCATTAATAGAATGTGAAACGGCTAAAAATGAATTTTTAAAAACGATTTACGATATAAAATATAAATGACGTTGAAAAAAATATCCGCGATCAACATACTAACCCGTTTTGGCGTAAATTAAGACATTGTGAGCGAAAGTTTCAATTAAATTCGTTTTTATAATAAGATTTTTGGACCCGTAAATTATTTTCTATAAAAATTTACATTTTAATATTTTATTTTGTTACATTTCAAAAAATATTTGCCTAATTGTAAGTGAAAATAGATGGAGCTATAGAGATAGTAGAGATGCGAGATACGCCTGGGGAGTGGGGACGCCTACTGAGCAATAACTCGATTATTGTCGAAAATGCATTTGTCTTACATTTAAACTTATATCTTGTTTAATATTTATGTAAAAAATATAGATAACACATGAACACCTTTTAAAAACACGTACAAACATTTTTTAAGGAACAAAATTTTTCGATTTACGCAACAGTTTGGAAGAAAAAGTGGTGTAAAGGTGAAAACTTTACAATTTGCTCAAGATTTTTGTTAGGCCTTAACCGAGATATTGAATTATTATTTTTTTTCTCCCCTTATGGAGTCTTATACTCCATACATTTTTGAAACTTTGAAAAATAAAATAAAATATAATTCGTACAAAACTTTCAATGTCCTTAACACAAAATGATCACCGTGTTCTCTTCTACACGATGGTGTGGTTATCTCAATTTTTAATCATAGTGCCGTTTTGCCCGTTCTGATTAGTGATTACTTTTGGATTTAGATTTATTATAATATGAGCTTCAATCAGTGAAAGTTTCAGCTTGTGACTAATTCCTCCACAGAAGTTACTTTTAATACGATATAGCACTCCACGATTACAAAATATCGCTCTAAATTTATTGAAGAAAGAAAAATTTCGCATCTGTTGAACAGGTACACTCTGCCGCACTTTAAATGCGACACGATGTTTGGCGCTTGCAGGCCACGCTACAAGGATGTTTGCAGGGTTGTATACTAATTATCAGGTCCGTATGCAAGATTTGATATTGGAATGCAGCCGGTCGGAAGTCGTTTCTATTGTTATACATAGACCCATTATCCACTGAACTTGAGGTGATGTCTGGGTTATAAAAAAGTCTGGGTCTTGCCTATATTTAGGCGTACGCTAAAGCAAATGGCATTTGGGAACAACTTTTTGGGTGGCGCAGCCTTAACGTTATTCGCTGATTGCATTCGCCTGTTTAAATCCTCTTCTACGTTCCTCTTACTATCTATTTTGATCTATACTAATTGATCTCAGATATTTGTATCTGTTAACCTGTTCTATCTCTTTCACGTCCACTGCAATACTAATTCCTTTCTCTTTATTACGCAACACCATGCAATTTGTTTTCTCCATGTTTAAAAACAGGTTTTGTGCGTCCAGAACTTCTTTCCATATAATAATGTTGTTTTTTTTTTTGAATTGGCAAACTAATGGCAACTGCAAAGGCACATGAATCCAGACAGGTATAGGCTGTAGGTATCTATAGCCCACCACAAACTTTTCCTTTCTTTGTTTGCATCCTTTGATGGTGTCGTCCGTAGCATAAATAAACAGATGCCGTCTTAGTACGCTGCCCTGTGTTATACCTTCCGACAGTTTATTGCATGTTCTTACTTGATTGCACGGCTTGCATTAGTTGTATGTTAACTTTTTTATTTTCTACACTCTTCGATATTATACTTCTGTTGACCGAGTCAAATTTCCTTCTCATAAATGAAGCACGTAATATATCTTGCTTCTTTTCCCGTTTCTTCTTAACTACTAGTTGGATTGTGAAACTATGATCGTGTGTGCTGCGTGATGGGTGAAAACCGCTTTGCATGTCCTCCCATTGGGGCTCTACTATTTGTGGCACGAAGTAGTCGCAGCAGGCAATCTGAATCTCCTAGGAAGGAAAAATCTCCTCAGGGACGCAAGCCTGGTCGAGTCGGGACTCACGTTCATAAATTCTAACGGCAGATGTAACTTCCACGAAGGAGCTCTCTACGGATTCCCGCCATCTTGTACCGTACAGAAGATAAGATTTCCATTTGTAGCGTGACTGGAGTTCCTACTTCTCGCATTGTTTAATTTTTGTTAATTTTGATGTTCACTATTAGCGTGTCGCATGAGCCTGCTCATTAAAATGTTTGCATTTTAACACTCGTTTTCACTGTGTACGTCATTCCTTCTTGTAAAACCCGTCGGTTGGACGCTTCAGGTTCCCCGTCTGCTGTTGGAGCTGCGTTGTGAAATTTTAGGTAGGGTAAACCCGATAGTTATTGGACAGTTAAGAAAATAACTATCTTTGATATTATTTTATTTGACATAATACGTCATTCTAGAGAATGAAATTAACAAGATGTAATCCTCAAGTATTAGCCAAAGAATGGTATGATTATTTTTTATTGGATTTGTTTATGTTCAAAATTATTATGTTTTCAAACAATTATTGCACAAAAGGACAGTGATTGGACACACCTGTAAACCTGTAAAATATTCAATGAGTATTAATATATTGAATAGAAATAGCATAGGTGTCGCTCTGACGGGTAACAAAAAAGTTTAACCTTTACCGAAACGTTATTTCTGTAATAAAAAGGTAGCTTGTCCAATAACTAGCGATGTCCAATAATTGTTTGGTTTACCCTATTTAAAATTTCTGTAAAAAGAACCAGTGGCATCCTATTCGAGCAACCAACATGGAACGCAACTGTAAGAATCCTTTCCTCACGTCTAAGTTGGCCGGCGCAGCAATATGTGCGTAACATATTTTGCGTCACAAACTTTATGATACGTAGGTAATTAATCTGTTTCGGTTTTGTTACACCTCAGTTAATAATTTGACGCTTTGGAACCATCAAAATACAATGTAGCGCGTTTAAGTTCAGTGAGTGTGCCATCTTAGCCTAGGAACTTAAGTCAGTCAGCACAGTGACGTTTAAATCTATCAGTAATTCCTTGACTACAAAGCTTGGTATAATTCTTTGTCGTCAATTTTTCATTATAAAACTTTCCTTGTCGAGCCGTGTACTACATAATGTTAGAAAGGTTAAACAACTGTATGATAAAATTCTTAGCAGCATTTAACGGGGAATTACTTTATCCGTACTGTTAAAAGGAACTGTAAACAATTCCTAAAACCACTTTATTTGTACGTGATTATTTAGTTGTTCATAAACATTAATATACATTAACACTACAAGTAATTTTAATTGAGATTTTACATTAATTCTGCACTAACTTTATTCCTAACATTTTAAATTAATGTCGGTAAGTTTTGTTTTTAAAAAGTCGCATTAAAATTAGTTAGAAAACAGTTGCTGCATCTTGGAAATACCTTCAAACGATTGCGTCAATGCATATGATTTATTTTTATTTTTTTGCAGATTTCCAGTCCTATAAAAGATATTTTTGAATCATCTCAAGTTATTGTTTTTAAAGTGTAATCAGTGCAACATCATGTCTAAGTTATTTTTTTTTGTCGTTCTTGTATATGCATTTTTCAACATTATTCAAGGTACCTATATAATAATTCCATTTTAAACATTATAACCAAATTTTCATGTAGCTGAAAAACAATGTGATGATAAAGGCGTCCTAATATATGAAGACCTTGCTTGCAAGCCAATCCATAGCAGTGATAGTCATTGTCCGAATAGTTTTGAATGTGATAATTTTAAATCATCAACTGAATATTGTCTTATTGCCGGAGAAAAAATTCCAGCTGGTACAAGAATTCCCTCAAATTTAACGGGTCGTTGTTTTTCCGGTTGTATCTGTTCGCAGTAAGTTGTTGGTGTGAATAATGAAACAAAGAAGATGATGCATTTTTGTAAATTGCAGCGGACGAGTTCGCTGTCCGCAAGTAGATTGTCCCGAAAATTTTGGAAGGCCAATAACTCCAGGTTGTACGCGAAAATTTACAACCATAAATCAATGTTGCTCATCCGGGGAAAATTGCCGTAAGTATTCAAAACTTTATGATACTGGTTTTTACAGATGTAATTTTTAGCTCTATTCGATAATCTTATTACGTGCGAGGTAAATGGTGAAATGTTTAGGAAAGATGAAATTTTTTATCCGAAAGATTCCTGTCATGAGTGCATCTGTCTCAAAGGATTTAATAGAACCTATGAGGAACCTTATTGTAGGCGCAGAAAATGTAGTATCCAAACAAAATTTTTAGATAAAATAGAAAAGAACTGCGCGCCAGTTTATAAGAAAAATGAAATTATTTGTTGTCCCTCGACGTGGATTTGTCGTAAGTGATATAAGTTTCTAATTACAAGTACATAATTTAATTAATGATTTTTTCAGCAACTGATACTGATGTTATCGAACCATCAGCACTTATTTCATCAGATTCTGGTAATTAAAGTTGGTTTAATCATAACAATAAGTACTTCATCTAGTAATTTATTTTCAGAATCAGTTTGTAAATTTGGAGATAAAAAAATAAAAGTTGGTGCTTACTTCAATAAGAATGTTACCGAGTTTGGAAGAACGAAAGTGTATGGCTGCAGTTGTCGCATTCCACCTTTTCTTACTTGTATAGATCCTTCTCAATAATTAGAATGTAAAAATTGAAGGAATCTATTTTGTATTGTGTTCCAATTCATAATTTTACTTATATTTTGTGTTAGCGAAGCAATAAAAGATAACTCAGTTAAATTTGAATTTGGATAAAATGCTAAAAGTATGTTATATTTTATACTTAAACCCCCAGATTAATGTTTATTTAACAATTACTGAAGTAACAAGGAATATAGAAATGTTAATAGTTTATACTTATTTCATATTTTCGTTCAGTGGCAACAAGTAACATAACAGAACAAAAAGAAATTATGTGTAAAGTGCAAATTGTGTGTCATCTGCCATTAGACTCTTTACAGTTTGTTACCGGGTAGGAACAATTAAAATAAACTCACATAAAAATAAAACACGGGATCTTGTAAAAAGAACTTCTTAATCTGGCCTTTATAAAAAAGGTGACAGACTTGTTTATTTTTAGTACCCAAGGCAACTCAAAACATCGCCAACTGTAATGTACCCAGCTCAGTTAGGCGGCCGCTTGTATGCAGAAGGGCCGTTTAGGTAACAAGTTAGCTGTGTGTCCTGTTAAATAATAGCACTGGTTACAATTACATTATTTATATCCATTTATATTAAGTAATACCGGCAATAGGAAGAATATTTTCTCAAATACACGCTAACCTGGTGGTACAAGATACTGGAAGAAAACAACCAGAGGAACAGGCGGGATTCGAAGCTGGTAAATCCACAATAAGCAATCTGTTTATCGTAAAAGTGACAATGGAAAAGAGGAATCACTGAAATACACATAGCTCTAATAGCTCTAATGAAAATTATGTTTATTTACGGTGCCGTTTTTATGGAAGGTGGCCGCATCAGAAAACATCACGTTTTCCAAAAACTGAACGTGTCCAGCAATCTGATTTTGTACCCACTGGCAAAAAAATTGTCTTCTGTTAAAACATCCAAGAGTTGATGGAGTTGAATATGGTACGGGTGAAACTTATTATTCTTGATCATTTTTTGAACTGATGTCCGACAGATTTCTAAAGTTTTGCTTAAATCACAACTACCAATATGAGGATTTACAACAATTGCTGTCATCACACGGAACTCGTTTTATTCATTGGTTATAGTTTTATTCTTTCATGTTTTTCATATGAAACGTTTCCAGTTCTTTCGAACCGTTCTAAAAGATTTCTGAATGACTCTTCCTTAGGATGTCTTTCCTTACTGGGATATCTTGTTTTATAAACTCTGCTAGCTAGCAAACAATTTTTATTACACTCTCCCAAAATAAAAACCATATCTACTGACTATTCTCTTGGAAATTGCATTTTAAATAAAAAAATAGCTAAACTCACTAAATTATAAGTCGCAATAGTAACAGTAAAACTGACAACTACCTGTTTACTTTTGTTTTGTTTCCCTTATAGCATTGTTTCAAAGGTTACTATGTAATTTTGATTATTTCCAGTTTAATATTATTTCTTTCTTACTACGAATGACTGTTTTTCTTACAAGAAATTAAACATTTCTATTTAGACGTCAAATTTATACGTAAAAAGTTAACGTATCGTATTAATTAAGTTTTAAAAACCCGGAGAGGTATTTTTAAAAACTTTATTTATTTGTTGATTACAAAATAAAGGCAAATTACGGATTATTAAAGACTGAATGAAGACTGCATGAAGACTAAAGCTTAAACAATTTTTGTAACATTTATAGTATTCCTAATGTCCAGCTATGCACATTTTGATACGTGGCGTAAGACGACGCTAAGAGTAGAATGCATCATTGATCGCATTCACCGGATGCTTGCGTTGCTTGACCATGACACGCGCGACACGTTTTGTTATTATGAATGCTGAACTCTGCACATAACTTATTTATTTCTGGTTTGTAACACGAAGTCTTGTTCATGCTTCTATGAGCAAGTTTTCCATTTCTGTTAGTCCGTTTTTTAGGAAGAAATATTTTAATAATATTATAAACACGTGTAATGATGGGATAATAATAATAGAGCGCAATAGGATTTAGTAAGTTTATTGTAAACTACACCGATTGACTGATGGTCTCTACGTACATAAACTGGCAGCGGACTCCCCGTCTCACCTCAAGCCCACTACTTATACTATCAATAATGCTTAATCTACACTTATATTACTTAGTATGCACCATGTGCCATACTACTTATAACTAGATCCACTACACACGAAGTAATAGAAATGCAAATAGAAGCACACTTTTAACGTCTGATAATGGCCGTTTTTGCTCAAGTCATGGCATACCACGAGAATAAAACAACAAAAAACAGCGATACTTTAGTGCATTTCCAAATAAAACCTAAAATTGTGGTAAATCGGCCCATTTCAGAACATTAGTTGTAATTGCAAATCTATAGAGCATAACATACTGCATAACATTTTGGATTAAAATACATAGTGATCCACTTAAAAAATTAAGTTTTGCCGTAAAAAATGCCCTGTGTAAGTTATAACCAGTTTTCTTTTGCAGAATTATTCCGACATTTCTGATGTTTATAAAAGCGTAACACCGTATTATTACATTTAAACTAGTAATTTTTTTAACGACTTTTTGGATACGTTGTTTTTTCCACATCTTTTTGTAAATTACATATAACTTGGCAACACCGCAACGAACCTTAGATTAAAATACTGTACTATACGTAGAATTTTATGCTGAATTCTATTCTGTAAAGAAGATGGGGGTTGCCATTTAAAAAAAGTACTTTTCTGGCGACCCGCTTTTTTGGGAGACTCTGTATACTAGAAAATATTTTAAGAATGTGCATCTTCACGGATCGTATAACTTTTGTATATAATATTTTTCTATGTTTCTTTTAACAACAGAGATATAGACCGTCCACGTACTAAGTGGCCACCCTGTATAAGATCAACGTTAATCCGGGCTATTCAGTTGTATAAACAGAATACGACACAATAAAATACAATACAATAAAAATTGGTGCATTGATGTTTCATCTATTTGTGCAAAACTGTGTGTAATATACTGAGGAACGTCAATTAAAAACTATACGAAATATTGAACACTAGGGAACTTCTAATACGGTTAACTTAAACCGGAAACCTCTTTTCCCCTCACAGTAGTATAATGGTAATCACAGAAAATATTCGATTGTTTAGCAGATTGTGTGGCAAGAGTGCTTGCAGGGGTGCTTATAAAAGCCATGTCGAAATGAAAAATCGAAATAAGCAATTTAGCACAGCTTGTGAAACATTCGAAGGGTTTTTCAAATCAATGAAATGGTTGCTAAGAAAACATTTCTTCAATTTTATAAAAGTATAGACAATATAGTAAAGGTTAACAAGGTAGGCATACACATCTGCTTTCGCAATTTGGAATTAGCATTGCTTTTAAAAAATAATGAATCCAACTACCTAACCTAAAAATGCAATGTCATTCATCATTACAACTGAAAGTTCTATAATGGAGTAAGAACAAGAGATTTTATAACGAGGTCATATTTTAGAAATGGTGCGAATAATCATAATTAGTGAATGTATTATTATTATAACTGAATTATAATAGTAACCACCATAATCTCATTCCATGGTTCCCGGGATAACAGATAATTATGATCATCCTATATTATTGAAAAATACGATTTAGTATTGATAATATATAATCAAATAGAATAATAGAATATAACATTTTCTAACGAGATACATTGTGCTCAAACTGCCTAAAAAAACAAGGAGGTAGGTATGTGTGCTATATAAAATTAAATCTTCTGCTTATTTCTTACTAAAGAATTCTACAAGTAAGGAACGGCGGAATAGAACAGGTACATTGATATTCTGTAGTTCTTCCATATTTTGTCGAATTTAATTTCAAACTAGTTCCAAGTTTTATCTTGCTGGTTCCAAATTTACATAAAGGTGCTAGAAAATTATAGATTAGTAAATAACACATTTCATACAAAAAAATTACCCAAATAGGTCGCGGGAAGTAGAGATGGTTCGGTTACATCAATTTCCGATTCTGAAAAGTGTGATTCGTTCGGAGATTACTTTACTTTTGTGATAACTCACCACATATCCATGATGAAGGACAACAGAGTATATTATTTTCTTTATAAACCGGTGCACAGTAATTTTCTAATTTTTCAGCGAACCTTATTTGTGTACCACATTTTCGGCGCCTACAGAAAGGCATTTCATAATTTCCTTTGAAACCTTTACGACAAATGCATTCATAACAAGCATCTGTAGGATAGAAGATTTCTCCTTCTCTATACATTTTACCATTGACTTGACACGTTGCAAGGTTATAAAATGGAGCTGTAAATCTCTTATTTAAACAATGATAGATTTACGTTTCCGTACTTACGACAAATTTTACCCGACGAGCAACACTGATCTATTCTATCATATTCACGCAAACATTCAGGCGTTACCCCTATTACAAAAAAATTGGCACAGTCCACAATAACGCAATTAACACGTCCACTACAAAAATTGTACTACAGTAAACTTAAAAATATGAAATTTTACTCACTTGGAGCAGAAACATCCAACGTCGCAGCGCCCTGTTAAATTTTTGGGGACAATTGTGCCACTAGGAACTTTTTCTCCATTCACGAGGCAATACTCAGTTGATCGAACAAACTTGTCACATTGAAAAGTTGGGCAATGTCCATATCCGCTATTCAGCGGTTTGCAAGCGATGTCTTCATATAATAGGATACCCTTAGAGTCACAATGATGAGCTGTATGAGATATGAAATCTGTTAACTTGAGAATAAGCTTTTTTATTAATACTAACCTACAATGACGTTGAACACAGCAGAGATGAAAAAGACTGGAGAAATTAATTTGTCCATAATTAGTCTGTGATTACACTTTTAGAGCACAATGTGAAGTTTTTAACAAGATGCTAGTATTTATATCACGATGTTTTCAATGAGATTATTCGAATTAAATTCAACTAATTCATTCAATGTATTGTGTAAAATTTAATTTAACTGATAAAAGAAATCAAATTTAGTGTCGAAGTAGTTAGACCATAATTGTTATAAATTTTCAAGCGTCCGCTTGAAAGGTATTGATAATGCACGTTTTCATGTGAGCACGCATAATTTTATGTAGGTATAAAAGTTTCAAGAAATGTTTGTGTTGTTAACGACATGAACAAGGTAGTTCCATTTTTAAAAATAATTTATCCGATTGCCCAAGGCATAGAATCTTTCCCTTAGAACTTTGTCATCTTTCATGTGCTTTAGTACAGTTCTTACTTCTTCAATTACAACACTTGGTTCAGTTTCTGTGTCTCGGTGCACACCCCTTTCAACAGCAAATTGAATACCGTAACGTTCCCCACGCCTTCGTTTGACTGTCAAGCGGCCACCATGCACCCTTAAACAAAATCGAGATTCATTACTGAAGACTACCCTATCGTCGGTGCGGAGTCAAAACTTTCTTTTTTTATGAAAATATTGTAAGAATAGTCGGTTTTTGGAAGTTTGCGCATACGTATTGACGAGATACAAAGTGCTTTAACTTATCAGGTATCGATTTTTCTACTGCAACAACCTTTTAACTCAAAATCGTTGAAAAGTGAGATAGCAGGTTTTGACTCCATACCGACGCTATGCTACTCCACGTTCCAGTGTATTCTCGCAACCTACACCGCTTCAAACGTTGCTACCGTGGGGAACGTCGAGATATTCTGAAATATTCTGTTGAAAGGAGTGTGCACCCAACCGCGCGAGTTATGATGTGGGGTGCTGTAGTATATGTGAGTAGGTCTTAGTTGGTGTTCATCCGAGGTACCATGAACGCACACCATTATGTTGATAAGGTGATGGAACCCAATGTTCTTCCATATCTTTAGCAGCTTGAAGACCCAGTTTTCCAGCAGGACAATACCCGTCCTCAAACCGTCTCTAAACCGGTTCAAAGAGGCCATGTCAATATCTTGCCATGGTCAGCCAGATCTCTCGACCTCCCGCCACTTGAACACGTGTGGGACATTATGGGAAAAAACCGATGAACTTGATGAATCTCACGCAAACGCTAGAAACTCTCCGGCATGAATTACAGTTTGCTTGCGACACCATACTGCAAGAGGACCACCTACTAGAATCAATGCCACGAAGAGTGAGTGAGTGCGAAACTAATAGGGTCGGCCCAACACATTACTAATAAAAATTAAATTAAATTGTGTAAACTTTTTGATATTTTACTTTCATATTATAATCAACATTCAACCATTCTACCAAGTTTGGTCAAAAAATTTGTACCCTTTCTCGGTGTTGCGATTTCCAAGTCATGTAGTATATTTCAGGTTAATGTTTTGATGCTATTTAAATACACTTTTCAAATTTTCTTTCCTCCGTGATAAAAAAAAAAAAAAAAAAAAAAAAAAAAAAAAAAAAAAAAAAAAAAAAAGCGCCCAACGGCGCGTATATTAAAAGCAGTCATATTAGCACCAAATTGGGTGCACAGTTGCAGAGTATTACAGAGTTGCAGAAACTTAACGCTATGTCTTATAACTAGGTGAGATATTTGATAGTGTCTTTATCACTTGTGGCAGCTGGGTTGCCTACTTGGTTGGTGAACGGCGGTACGGCTTCTTGTCAAACTATAGATGATGGCACCGGGCATCACGGGTTGCTGAGTGTCAAGATTTGCACGCTGGGGCAGCTGTAGAGGTGCCATCAGGGCTGTTGGCCAGAGGCGGTGTTGCATGTGGCCGGAGCGTCATTCATTGGCCACAGTAAAGGGGCCAAGCAGCTCCAGGTTGGCAGAGGGGACTAGGTCCAATGGCGGGGGCCAGGGCTGGAGGACAGCCTGAAGGGCGGTCCGAGCAGCCGCAAAGAGCGGGCACACGAGGATGCGGTGGGCAGGGTTGTCCACCGCGTTCGGACACGATGGGCAGTGAGGGTCGGCCCTTTTGCCAATCCGGTGTAGGTGGACGGCAAAGTTTCCATGGCCGGACAGCAGCTGCATTTCCACAAAGCTGGGCGTTCTAGGCGCTTCTGGGATGGTTGGCAGGAAGCCATAAGTGATGCGACCTTTGGAGGAGGCGTCCCACCTCTCTTGCCAGGTGTCCCGGATTCGGAGGGTCAGGTACTCCTTGGCATGATTTAAGCTAGGGAACTCCTCTCTTCGAAGAAAGTCGCCCTGGAACGGGGCGGAGCCCTGCTTGCGAAGCCCCTTTAAGCAGGTCCTCCTCCATATTTCCAGGTCCAGGGGCGGGATCCCGGCGAGTACTCCAGCGGCATCCGTGGACACGGAGCTGTAGCACTTGGCGACGGCCCGACAGGACAGTCCGTAGATTGAGTCGAATTTTCGGCGGACCTTTACCATCTGCAAGCGGTGCTGCCACATCTCAGCGCCATGGCTGGCGATCGGCACGATGGCACAGCGGTAGATGGCGTGGAGCGAGGGCGTGACGTCCAGGTCCCACGATGTTCTGCACTTCCGCTTAAGGGAGCCGATGAGGACGCGGATCTTGTGGTAGACGTAGCCTGCATGTTTTTCAAAGGTCAGGCCCCGGTCCACCATTACTCCCAGGTATTTCACGCAGTTGGTAATCGAGATACGGGAGCCATCAATACGTAGCGTCAGATCTCTGTGGTGGAGGCGGGGAGGGGATCGGTTGACCATAAACGTGGTTTTACGCTTCGAAATGGTCAGCTTCTGGGAGGAGGCCCAGCGCTGCAGGACGGCCAGGCACTGCTGGGCACGGAGGAAAAACTCGGTCCTCGAGTGGGACGTCACTACGAAGGTTAGGTCGTCCGCGTAGGCCACAAGGTTGCATCCTTCAGGCAGGCGTTCTTGCAGCAACACATCGACCACGCAGTTCCAGAGTGTGGGGCCCAGGACCGAGCCCTGAGGGCATCCTTTTGTGCATGTCTTCCTGGCTGTGGCGTTGTTGGCGGAGAGCTCCACCTCCCTACCGTCCAGGTAGCTGACGATAGTGGCAATGAGGGCGCCGCTGACTGCCTTCTCCCTTAAGGCCTGGACCAGTCCGGGCCACCACAGGTCGTTAAAGGCACCTGAGATGTCAACGAAAACTGAGAGCACGTAGGTCGGGCCAGGGGCAGTGACCAGTGCTTTGTAGGCCAACAGGGCGTCCGTTGTCGATCGTCCTCCGACGAAGCCGTATTGGTTGGCGGCGTGGAAGGGTTGAACGGCGTCTAGCAGGCGGGATCTGATGACCTTCTCATAGACCTTGCCATACTCCGGGAGGAGGGTTATGGGCCTGTAGCTGCTGACTACCGTGGGGTCTCCGCGCGGGTCTTTCAGTAGCGCCTTCAAGCAGCCCTGCTTCCATGCCTTGGGGAAGTACCGGAGACGGAGGCAGGACGACAGCAGGCGCGTCAGGAGGGGGCTGAGCACAGGGTGGATCAGTTTCACAAAATGGCCTCTAATATTGTCCGGCCCCGGAGCCTTCTTTCCGTGGATGCGACTGATAATGGCAGCCAGCTCTTCTTCAGGAAAGTCCTTCTCGGCAAGATTGGACGCGGCAACGACGGCTCTGAGGTTACCCTGCAAAATCCGCTGTAGGGCGGTGTTAATGGTGGGATCATCATCAGGAAGTAGGGAATGAAGGATGGAGTCTAGGGTACTTTGTACAGTCAGGGTGTGGTTCAGTTCGGGAGTTTGGATGGAGGCCAGAATTCCGCGCGCGTGGGTCTTATCCGTGGCCAGACGATAGGCTACGCCCCAGGGGTTCCGGGCCAGGTCCTCCTCAAGGAATTTCTTCCATGAAGCCTCCCTGGCATGGTCCATTACTGCGTTGTAGTTCCGTTTGGCGGTAGCCATGAGCTCGGCCAGCCTGTCTCTCTCCACAAAGATTCTGTTTCGGTATAGGCCTTGTCCGTCCACCATTCCGGCCTGCTGGAGTATTTCCTCCTCCGCCGGGCATGGCCTTCAACTATGGCGTTGAGGCCCTCCAGGATGGAGGCAAGACACTGGTCGACCGCGGCCGGGGAGGCCAGAATCGGCCAGGCGGTCCCAACCTCCTCCACTAGGCTCTGTAGGGGTCCCTCGATGTCCGCTAGCTGGATGGATGACTGGTTCAGGTTATAAAGCGGCTTGGGTGGGCAAGGCGGGGCGTCTTTATTGGCTCGGAGCCTGAAACTGATGGCGCGGTGGTCCGCGCAGTTTACGCCGTCCAGTACGGCCCAGTTTTCGGTGTGGCTGGCCAGGTTAGGGGTGCAGAGGGACAGGTCAATGTAATTGTTTCCATTTCGGGATTCGAAGGTAGGGGGCGTACCAGGCTCGTTTAGGACGCAGAGGCCATGTGTGAGTATCACCTCCTCCACCTGTTCGGACCGACGGTCGCAGAGCCGGTCATGCCAGATTGTGGACCGGGCGTTGAAGTCGCCGCAGAGGTATAGGGACTTCCCTTCCAGCTCGGTGAGGGCATTCTGAATTCCCGTTAGGTCGGTGAGGATAGGCGAGGCCGGAGGCAGGTAGGCGCTGATGACGTACAGCTGTAGGGAGTTTCCAGAGAGGAGGGCGGTAGTGATGTTGCCGGAGGAAAGATGGTTGAGGTGGAGGACGTCCAGGTTAGGGTCGTTGATGATTATGGCGGAGCGGAATTGGGTGGAGCTGTCGGCAACTAGGCGGAGCCCCATCAGTTCCGGGATGAAGTAGCGGTGGTTGCGGCAGTAGGTGTAGTACTCCTGCAGCAGGGCTACCTGAATATTGTGCTGCAACATGAAACGAATTGTTTCGGCCGTGGCCGCTTTACATTTTTGCAGGTTCGCTTGGATGAAAGAGGCGTTACTCATCAAAGTTCGTGCTATCTATAACCTCTGCGTATCGGTGACGGTAGATTGGGCATTGCGGGCTTGCCGCGTCATGGTTGGTGGACGTGCGGGACCCAGAGCGGGCGCAGTTGGCGCAGCTGTGTCTGGCAGGGCAGTCCCGGGATGGGCAGTCCTTCGTGTCGTGGTCCAGGGAGGCGCAGTATCCACATTGTGGATCGGAGTGGCAGTGTTTCCTTATATGGCCAAAGCGCTGGCAATTGTAGCACCTCGTAACACGGATGTAGTCCCGGACCCTGCAAGATGTCCATCCAAGGCTCATCCTGTTCTAGCCCAGCATCACTCTCCTCGCCTCAGGGGCCACCCGAAGGACCCAGTTGTTAGTGGGATCGGTGGATCGGCCCACCTTGAAGGCAGACTCCAAAAAGTTTGATTTAACTGACGAGGGCAGGAGGTCATTGAGTCGCTCTTCAATGTCCTTGGCCACAACGTTTTTCGGGGCACCAAAAAGGATAACGGTCGGCCATGCCTTCTCGGGAACGGAGGCGGTGAGTCCTATTCCGTCTAAGAGGGCACTGGAAGGCAGTCGGGTGACTCTGTAGTAATTAACTCGATTTTTGATTGATTTATTTATTACAAATTATTTTCTATCGATCGTCAATTGACTGATAATAATAATATCTTTTTTTATTATGGGCGCTTGATTATCGCGCTATTAATAATACAGCCGCCGCTACATCACCCCCTTCCCAGTGAGAGCGCGGAAGAATGTTAAAAATATTCTGGCTGCGCTTGGAACGTCACGCGCTTCTCCTTCTTAGTAGCAGGTTTGGAAGTGTCATTGAAGATGACTTCATCGGCAGCAACAAAAGCTGGCTTGAGGCGATCAATTGAGATGGTCTGAGTACGTCCACGGACATCTACTTCAAACGTTTTTTCATTTCGGGTAATGACACGGAATGGGCCTTGGTAGGTAGGCTGAAGGGGTTTCCGTATTGCGTCGTGACGAATGAAAACGTGCGAGGTCGTACGAAAAGATTTCCAAATGAAAACAGGCGATTGAGTATGCAATCGTGGAAGCTTTGGTCGGATTTTTGAAAAATGTTCTTGTAGTCTAAGAACAAATTCATATGTTGATTCGGGTGGGGTTGATAAAAAAAGTTCGGTTGGTAATCGAAGGCTAGTACCGTAAACGAGCTCTGCAGCCGAGGTACCAAGATCTTCTTTCAATGCAGTGCGAATACCAAGCAGAGCGAGAGGTAATGATTCGACCCAATTAGCATGACCATGGCATTTGAGAGCAGATTTTAGCACACGGTGGTAACGTTCGACCATCCCATTCGATTGTGGATGGTACGCAGTAGTTTTGAGATGCTGAATGCCTGCTAGTCGAGATAAACTCTGGAAGAGGTTGGAGTCGAATTGCTTACCTCGATCAGTCGTGATTCGACATGGTACTCCAAATCTAGCTATCCAGCAGTGCAAAAGATGAATTGCGACGGTTTCGGCGGAAATGTCTGGAATGGGCACAGCCTCTGGCCATCTTGTATATCTGTCGATACAAGTTAAAATGTAGGAATTTCCTCTAGACGGCGGCAAAGGGCCCACTAGATCAACATGAATGTGTTCAAAGCGAGCATTTGGTGGAAGAATGGGGAACAGTGGCGATTTAACGTGTCTAGAAATTTTGTTCTTTTGACACTCAATGCACTGTCGGCACCAGGTTTTGCATTCTTTATTTATGGAAGGCCAAACGAATCGAGATGTAATCAATTTAGTAGTTACTCGTGCACCAGGATGTGAAAGCCCGTGTAGATTGTCAAAAATTTTCTTGCGAAATGCATTAGGTACAATTGGTCTGGCTTTACCGGTTGCGATATCACACAAAACGTCGCGGTTGACTTCAGGAAAGTGAATCTTGACGAAGTGTAAGCTTTGGTTGGAATTCACCAAATCTTGAAGTTCGACATCTGTTTCTTGGACTGCAGCAAGGTCAGAAAAATTAACAGGGTTCGTGCTAATGGACTCGAGACGCGAGAGTGTATCAGCCGGTATATTCTCTTTGCCACTGACGTGTTGAATGTCTGTAGTGAATTGTCCAATAAGATCAAGGTGCCGGAATTGACGTGGTGAACACTTGTCCAAATTTTGTTGGAAAGCGAACGTCAGCGGCTTATGGTCCGTATAAAGTGTGAATTTTCGACCTTCGAGGTAATGACGGAATTTCTTGATGGCGGTGTAGGCAGCTAATAATTCTCGGTCGTACGCGCTGTACTTTTGTTGCGTGGGAGATAATTTTCGAGAAAAGAAGCCTATCGGTTGCCATGCGTCATCGATGTATTGTTGGAGCACCGCTCCTATGGCAAAGTCCGATGCGTCGACCATAACTGATCTAACTGCAGTTGGTGAAGGATGAGCCAACAAAGCGACACTGATGATGGATTGTTTGACAGCTTCGAAAGCTGTAAGTGTTGTGGAAGTCCAATCGATGACGCGGTTATCTTTTGACTTTGGGCCCGTCAAAAGATTGTTCAGTGGTGCCTGCGTAGATGCTGCATTGGGAATGAATCTCCTGTAGAAATTTATCATTCCAAGGAAACGACGCAACTGCTTGACGGTAGTCGGGACGTTAGCGTCGCGGATAGCTTCCACACGATCTTGAGGGGGGTGACATCCTGTCGCATTGACAGTGTGGCCAAGAAACAGGACCTCGGGCTGACCCAGGCAACATTTTGAGGGGTTGATAATCACACCAAATTCTTTCAGCCTATTAAACAAGATTTTTAAATGCGATGAATGTTCTTCAGGCGAGGAGGACGCGATTAAAATGTCGTCGATATATGAATAGCAAAAATCAAGTCCGCGGAGTACATGGTCGATAAATCGTTGAAAAGTCTGTGCAGCGTTTCGAAGACCAAAACTCATGTATACGAATTCGTACAAGCCGAAAGGTGTTGTTATTGCTGTCTTCGGAATGTCCTCTGGATTAATGGGAATTTGATGAAATGCTCGAAGTAGATCTATTGTTGAGAACACTGACTTTCCGTATAAATTTTGAGTAAAATCTTCAATATGCGGTATCGGATAATTATCATGCACAGTTCGTACATTTAGTGAACGGTAATCTCCGCAGGGGCGCCACTCATTGTTCTTTTTAATAGCCAGGTGGAGGGGGGAGGACCAATTGCTCTTTGAAGGACGAATGATATCGAGGGCTAAGAGGTGCTCGAACTCTTTGCGGGCAATTGAAAGTCGTTCTGGGGCGAGGCGACGGGGGCGAGATGTGACCGGTGGGCCAGGGGTCGTTTCGATGTGGTGCGTCACACCGTGACTGGTGGAAGTGGATCGCCAGGTGGGTCGACTTATTTCAGGAAACTCGGAAATGATGCTGTGATATGGTGAGTCTCCTGAAATTGTTTTAATGCTTCCAACTGATAGGTTGCTGGGAAGGGTACCTGAAGTAGTGAGTCGGGTTGTGGCGTCAATCAGGCGTCGATGACGGGCGTCGATGAGCAGATTAAAGAAACTGAGAAAATCGATTCCTATGATTGGTTTATCGACAGAAGCAACCAGAAATGTCCACGGAAATTTCCGACGAAGGTTGAGATCAAGGGATAGCACTACTGTTCCAAAAGTGTCAATTTTTGTACCGTTGGCGGCATAGAGTGAAAATTCTGTTTTCTCGCGATTCCATTTACAAAGTTTCTTTGGAAAAATACTGACGTCTGCGCCAGAATCAACAAGAAACGTTAATTTAGTAGAAAGATCTGTCAAGAAAAGACGACCACTCGCGAAGATACCAGCAGTTTCGGTCGTACTTACTACTGGTTGTTGAAGTTTTCCGAAAATTTACACGGAGAACGGCAGCGTTTAGCACGAGTTCCAAATTCTTTGTGGTACCAGCACAAACCAGAAGGTGAAGGCGAACTGCTTTGTCGATTTCGACTAGGACTACGGGTACGTGATGGTCCTCGACGATGATCTCTGCGTAGTTCGTCCATTCGACGAGTCAACGCCTCCATTTGTGTCACGAGTTTGTCGATGGTATTACATGCAGGAGCAGAGACGGCAGCTGTCGTACCTGCAGTTTGACCAAGTACAGGTTTAACAGATACCTGCTGGTGAGAAAGCGGTGTGGCGACGGAGGCGACTGTTCGTTGTGGCATAACTTCGCAGATTTTGTCCGCTAACTCGGCTAGTTGATCGAGTGTGTTATTAGTTTGAACAGCTAAAATACACTGCACATTTGCAGGTAGTCTTTGAAGCCACAGAGACCTAATAACATTATCAGGAACCTGAATATCCGCTATAGTCCTTAAATGTCGCAGGAACTTCGATGGCGTCCGATCACCTAATTCTTCGCGTTCCAATAATCGGCGAATCCGTAATTCGGCGGATCCTGTGAGACGATGGATGAGCGTAGTCTTTAGGGTTAAATACTTATCATTTTCGGGGGGGCTTCGCGTGATGTCGTCAACTTCAGCCGCGTACTGAATTCCCATGGCATTGAGAGCTGCCCAAAACTTGGTCGTGTCATTCGTCATCCGTTTGCATTGGAATTGGCCCTCCAACAAGCGGAACCAGAGGTCCGGATTTGTTGGGCAAAACGGGGCCGCTTGTACTGAAGTCTGATCCAGTGAAGCATAAAGCGGGAGCTCTTGTCGGCCTTCTGATGGCGGCGGGAGCTCTTGTCGGCCTTCTGATAGCGGCGGTGGCTGTTGTTCGTTTAACATGTTTTTCAAATCACGTCGGGGTCACCAATTTGTAGTAATTAACTCGATGTTTGATTGATTTATTTATTACAAATTATTTTCTATCGATCGTCAATTGACTGATAATAATAATATCTTTTTTTATTATGGGCGCTTGATTATCGCGCTATTAATAATACAGCCGCCGCTACAACTCCATCGGTCGAGGACTCAATCCGAATGCCATTCTTCGGGATTTTTACCACTCGGTGCGGTTTGATTCTTAGCTGTCCAGGAGTCAGCTTCTCTTGGATCAGCTTCAGCGTCTCGTCGGCGGATTGTATAGTGGAGCCCTCTTTCGGATATATCTCCACCGTGAATTTGGGAAGGGATGGGGGGTTTGCTGTGGGGGCGAAGGGCGGTTGTCCCGGATGGGCAGCTGCAGCGGCGGTCACCTGGCTAAAGAGCGGGGGGGGCGGGGGCGGCTTGGGGATTGCCTCGCTTATTGCTGATCGGATGGCTGCCTGCAGGTCGTCGACGGGCGGCAGAGGTTCAGCTCCCATTGATTGCCTGAGGTGTACCCTAGTGAAAAGGCGCGTGAGGTGGTTCAGGGCCGTCTGCGACTTAACCACAGCCTGCATCGTGACGTTCTTCTTCGTTGGGTTGTGCTTCGTGGACTGTATGAACAATGAGATGACCTGGAAGCTCATCGATTAGGGCGGCGTGCTGAGCTTCCACAGAGAGGGTCGGCAGAGGTGGCGCTGCAGGGAGGGTAGCTGGGTTCCCATAGGCAGGCTTCGCAGGGGGGGTATCCGGGTTCCCAGAGGCAGGCTTTGCAGGGGCCAGCTTCTTGCCTTTGGATTTGGCCGCAGCTTTGGAGGAGGCGAGGGGCTCGGGCTTTCGGGGTACCACATCATCAGTGGGGTCCGGACGCGACGATGGGCCGGCCTGGGCCTCGTCCTCGTGGCCCGGTACCATCATGGAAACGCACTTATCACTGCGGTTGTGAAACGCGCACCATGGACTGGCGAAGCTAAAAGTGAAATTCCTCCGTGATAGTTTGAATCATTTAAATCACCTTAAACCATCGTTAGCAACAAAATTAAAAATTTCTTATTATTAATTTTGGATGTAAAATGAGCGAACAAGCATTTAACATAAAGGAATAAAAACTATATTGTGCTGAAGATATTATGTATTGATAAATTGCTAAGCATTACAAGTAACATTTATGATCTTATTTTAATTACAACGTAGATTTTAGTGAGAGAGAATGAGTAAAAGTTCTTTGCTGTTTTCTGTGATTTCTTAGTTGTAGATACAAGTCAGTAGTGGAGGAATCTGGCATTTACAAGTTACGCTTCCAACTTGTCCACGGTCAGACAGAGTTCGTACAAATTGATCCCCAAAATTCATTGCCTTGTCGCCATATTTACAAGTTTTTGCTGCAAAATATATTTTAGCTGAAAATTTGAAATAATTCATAAAAACTTACTTTGTGATGCATTTGAAGTGGTCGTTTGAATTACCTCATTGCCATTTGCTGCAACGAGAAATAATAAATACCACCAATGAGCAAAATTTGTTTTCACTTACAACATATCCACGTTGAGGGACAACAAAGAATATTATCTTTTCTATAAACAGGGGCGCAATGATTTTCGAGATTTTTAGATTGTCTCAATTCTACACCACATGTTCGTCGTTGGCAGAATGGCGCTACGTATTGTCCGGTAAATCCTTTTTGGCACACACAAACTGTGCAAGAATCTTCAGGATAAAATCTTTCTCCCTCTCTGTATGTTTTTCCATTCACTTGACACGTCGCCAGATTATCAAATGGGGCTGCAATAATTTCATCAATGAAGTCACTAATTTGAAATTAATCCTTACGGCAAATTTCTCCCGTCATACAACATTGTCCCAATTGGTATTTTTTCAAGCATTGGTTGATTGGCGTTCTTCCAAAATCTGGACAGTCTAACACGGCACAAACAATTCCAGCTCTAAAAAATATTTTTCAATAAAAAGTGGAAAATTTATGGAAAGGAACTTACTTATTATCTTCTTGTTGTCCAGAGCAGAAACACCCTATATTGCAACTTGCAGATGTAACATCATTCGGAATCACATCACCGATATTGTATTTCGTTCCGTGTAAATGGCAATGTTGATTGGATCGGTGGAAATGGTGGCAGTCGAAACTTGTTGGACAAGTCGTGCCTTGAACGTCATTAATCGCAGTGCATCCAAGATCTTCATACAACAAGATTCCTTTAGTGTCGCAATTTTCGGTAGCTGCAAATAATTTTTACCGAATTGAACAAAATTAATACAAGTAACCTACCGCTAACGTAGGCAATTAAAGTCGCGATGAGAATTAATTTAACCATTCTGAACAACGTTTGTTAAAGGTTTAATAAAAATAATAAGATGCAGGTCGCTTTTATATACATGTTGATATCGACTGAAAAATAGCGTCAATTGATTTTTGATTTACTTTCTGTAAAAAATATAAACTAGACATTTGTATGACTTTATTGATGATATTTTTCAGTGTTGAAGGTTGAAAATAGCATTGCAGAAATTTGCGATTAATATAAAGTTATTTACACGATTTTATTGTAAGTAATTATTTGTTGTTTAAAGATTTTTTCCTGTCTGTTTTGTATCGATAGTTTTACGCAAGGTTCAAATGCTAACTTTTTAGGTCACTAACCGATTTATTGCTTTTTATATTTTTTCTTTTAGTAAATTATACCCGCTGATTAAAGCATTGCATTTCCTTTATAAATATTAATAAGCCAAGATAAAAATGTGCTTTAGTCAATTGACATAAAGGAAGGTAATTTAAGTATAGGTACCTACATTACAAATATTAGCTGTCCCAAAGTAATGCCATTTTGCTTGCTGTCTAAATGTAGAATAGAGTTGAAACAGAATAAATATTAACGCAATTAAATTAACAATTAAAAATATTAAGTGGCAGTACATATTGTACAAGGTAGCCATACATTTCTGTTATGTCGTCACTTTTGGAATAATCAACGCTTTAAGAAAATGGTGACTCCAGTTAACTAATCTAAAAATTACAACTAATATTTTTATTTATCGGAATTATAATAATGTAGTTGGAATAGGAGATTTTTATAATCAAGTCATATTTGACAAATGGTGTCAATAATGGTAATAAATAGCTATAATATAATACTTACTAATCATTACTAGTAGCTTATACCATAACAAATATTTGTGGCCACCTTGTACAATACATAAGTAATTATTGGGGTTACTTCGTAATGTAATGTTTTAATGAAAGTGGTTTTGGGAATCTAATGCTATTTTCATATAGTTTATTCTGATTCTTACTCGTTTCTACAATGTCTTCAAAGAACAGACAGTCTTACTTGCTTTTCAAATGTGTACTAATGTAATATGATAAATAAAACCAAATAGTTCATATTGATAGAAAAATTTAATTAGAATGATCAACTTTTAGGGAATATAATAAAATACCGGAAAACAATAAAATACCACTATATTTAAGCGATAATGCTTTTTTAAAAACAATGGTGTTCAGATTCGGATCCTAAAAAGGAACATTGTGGAAGTATAACAAAAAGAATAATGCAGAATGTGAAATTATGAGACAAAATTCAATAAACTACAAAAAAAAACATCCCACGCCGCCTGTCCATACTCAGTTACACACTTCTTCTGACTTAAGTGTACATTTTACTTCCATTGCTTTCTTCCATATATTTTCGTTACTGTTTTCATCTATTATCCACTGTATCTTTTAATCGCTTTAATTGATTTAATAGAATATATAACTTTATTAAGATGGGGATGAGCTGGAACCAAGAGGCAGATATACGGAAAATGGAACAAAGAAAATAGAGGACAAGGACGTTCACAAAGAGAGCTGAATTTGAATGGATGCGACAAAAGATAATCAGAGAAAGCTGAAAACATTTAACATTAAATATTAGAAAGAAAGAACGATGCACCTACAAAGTAACACTGCAACCTCTATAAACGTGCTCCAGAATTAGCGTAGGAGCTTTTAATTTACATTCTCCTTTCCCAGAAGATTCTTTCTCACAAAGAAAAAATATCTATACCCGTAGCTTTTTATCTGCATTGAAATTAAATTGATCAATAACAGACGATTTCTTAAATTTCTTTAGGTCCAAAGCTAGTGCAACCATTCATAGCACGATATTGTTGGTGGTGTTCTGAATAATATATTTAAAAAAAATACATTTGCTAATTACTAATTAACTTCTCTGTGATTGGTGGACGGACTTCAGGTGGAAACACTTTTCTTGAACGATTTGAGACCATCTTCAAAAAAGAATTATGATTAGTAGTTCTTCCATTAGGTTCGGGACGTCCCAAATAAATCTTTAAAAACGTAAAGGTGTTGAAAAAAGATGTAAAAGCAGTTTATCCCACTTTAAAATACGCCTTAGTTTGAGAGGTTTTCAAGTGGACTCTCCAGTCTATCAGGTAAACAACACTTGGCAGAGTTTATTGAGAGTTAATGATGGTCAAGTTGTGGTGTTGGTTAACAAAAAAGTTAACATTATACCTATCATACATGTTTGAAATATTTCAAACTTTGCGTCGTTTGATCTCATTGACATCATATTGATTACGTGAATCGTTACAATGTTTAGTTCTTGCACGGGTGAAGTGAAACAATATTGATACACAGAATTTCGATTTCTGATTTGCACTTGAAACGAAATGAAAGATATTCATTCTTCAAACCGTAATGGAAACCGGTAATGGAAAATAGAACATTTACAAAAATGTGAACTGGTCCAATGTCGGCCTTCATACGAAATGTTCGGTGAAATTGGAACAGAAGAATCCTTTATTACAAGCTTCTGCCAAATGCCAAAATCAATTATTCTGATCGTTGTTGTGTATAATTGGGTAGATCAAAAACAGTTATGAAAAATAAACGTCTCGAACTCATGAATAGAAAAAGAATTAGATTTGATTAACACTAGACATCACGCGTCTTTACAAATCCCACAAAAATTGAAGACTAATTTCTAATGGGATAAATGTCAAAAACTAGTTTCAGAGATATTAATCACTAGATTTGACGTAGTACATTCTGCCCAAAAAAAACTCAAACTTATAAAACTTGGAAACTTTCTTTATAAATGAATTGTTGGAGCTTGATGAGATATTCGCAACGTTTTAAATTCCTAATTCCGGTATTGTGAATGGTAGAGTATTTATACCTCCGGAGGTCTGCAAAACGCATTTGTTAGTGTTGTTGTCTTCTGAGATTTATGAACAACTTTATTTTTGAAAACCATTGTTGCATTCTGAGATTTATGAATGGGTTTGTTTGGAAGCTGTAAAGTGTAATTGACTTGTTCCAACTCTTCAATAAATCTGTTCATCCTTTCGAGAAATGTGACGCTTGTCTTGTAATTGATTTACACATTTCCGGCCCGATCGGACCATACATGTGAAAATCAAAGACCTCCCCTTTTTTAACAACAGTCTTGAACAGACTCTTGAAGATCAAGCAGTTTTAAGAAGTCGTTCGAAGAACCTCGAACAGAAAACTTTGTACTTATGTAAATAAATCTATCGTAATAAAGCTCCGAATTTCATTTAATAACGCCTCATTATTACGGGTAGTTATTCACCTAATCGGGATCACGACTTGTGTAGTTTATTAATGAAATCGTGATTCGTTGATCGATATTAAAATGAATTATAGATAATTGATTAAAATGGTTCTTGTAGTTTAAAAAACGACTAAGAATTTTTATTCAATCTGACAAACAATTTTTTAAATTAAACACAGAAAAATATATTGTGACCAAGTGGAAGCAATTAGTGATAATATAATCAGAAAATAATTGCTGATAGTTGCGATGTCACAAGTTCGTCATAATGTTTTGTTTTTGTAATTACACAAATTTGCAACTACGGAGATCTCTGGATCGCTACAAAAATGTTCTGGGGCACTGCAGCCCAAAGGGTTTATTGGACCCATCTCTTATTGACAGAACTATTTAAAATATTGATGATATGAAATCTCCATTATCTAAATTATATTCATCAAAACCATCTTTCTTTCACAAAAGGAAGACCAAAGATTTGGTTTTCAAGTATTAAGCATAAAATACTTTCTAAAAAAACAATCAATTTTTAAATCCACTTTGATGTATTAGATAATTCAAATTAATTTAAATACATTTGAGTGTTTAAATTTTTGATTTGATTTGTAACATACGCAATCAAATTAGAATATAAAATCACAATTTAAATGACAGATTCTATAATTGCTCAATTTAGTTTTGTAGATTACATCTGCATAACTGTCAGTCCTCCCACATATTTAATCGATAATTTCATTAAGTTTAATCCGATCATTTAATTTCGAAAACAAAATAACGGAACAAATGTTTGCCTCATTAGTGATATTTGCATAAAGATAATATTAATTTGTCTTAAATTAGTTTATGTTATCATTAATAACAGCAAACATATCGAGACCTTTTTATGTGTTTATTTGAACTTAACGTGAGTAATATTGGAGTGTTTTTATAATGAATTGTTGGTTAGTTAAAAGCGTTAATTTGTTCTGTAATCTGTAACAAATATTATTCTTGCCTTGTCGCCGTCTAATGCTGTGTTATTTAATTACTCAATTTGGTCACTAACGAACAACCTTAATTAAATGTAGTTGATTGCTCAGAGGTAACTCATTTTGCGAATTTGTATAACCAGTGTTTTAGTTTATTTACACCAGTTTTTATGTATGTACCCCACTAATACAGCGGCTTTCGTATTAGATTCGGGTCAATGTTTAGGTTCGCCTTAATTAACCTCAGTTAAATTCATTGTAAAAACCGTAAAAGTTGATCGTGGATCTTTAGATAGTTAACTAACTATTGATATGATTCGCGATATATATAATAATGATAACAAGTTTAAGAATTATTTAATGAATATAACATACAATAGTAATCATTTAATTAACACCTCAAAAATTCCAGCAACGTAAAAAGCGATATTGATTTGTTTGATTAGGAAAAATTATATTCATTATTTTTATGTAGGTAAGTAAAAAATTGGCTTTAGTGTTTGTGCTTTATCAATAAAAAATGGAACCATTTAAATCACGTTTTTCTTTTAAGCAAATAAACTTTTATTAAAAAAAGTGCCAACAATGCTATGCATGAAAATTTTGGAGAATAAGAATAGTACATTATTTTAACGTTTATGCTAAATTCAATAAGCATTCTAAAATGCGAATTGGTCCAATCAACTTGTACACAAAAAAAGGTCGCTGTATAAATTGTCTGGGCTACTATAGTATTTATTGAATTTAGTATGATAGTAGTATTAGTCCAAGCAAAATGTCACCAAAAGGGGGGTTACCCTGCAAAAGGTCGGTCAGGTTTGGTATTTTGATATGTTTTATCATAAATGCCCCTAATGTTAATGTCCAGTTTTTGACCTCGTGACCTTTCCGGAAGGTGTTGAAAATGGGGTTTGAACTTAAGAAAAACACGTTTTTGAGTACACTGCGCAAACGGCTATTTAGAAAAAAAAAAAATTTTGGTTCATTTAAATACCTGACGATAGAAAATAGAAGATTGAAATATTTAATTTTTTATCTACACATACACGTGATTGCGCGTGTCAACTTTCAGGAATCTAGGAGAATTTTAACGTTTTGGTTATTTTTGAGTCCGCGTCCCGTTTGGAATAAAGCTGCACTGGTCCAAGGGTGTCAGTAGTAAAAAAAAATAATTTTTACACTTCTGTGCCCCATAAGCTGTCACGTATTCATGGAATGTAAAATTTTTGAGATTGATTATAATGGGCATGTTTGAGAGCACACTGAAACCGTACTAAAAATAGGGAGTTTTTTCAATAATTTTCCAAGTTTGATTGCTCGCCGTGTGGTTATTTTTCATCCAATTGGATCAAACAAAAAACCATAGTAAAGAGCCTTTAATGCCCATTACAGCGCCATATTATTTGTTTCGATGTAACCAGTGAATCAGCCAGGAGCGCACGAGACGTGAGATAACAGCAAAAACAGTTCATTTGCGGTTTAAGCAATCAAAGTGGTGAACTTCAAAAAATCGTAGCTCATAAACTGTTGATCCTGAATGCCCATATCGTCAGGTATTTAAATGAATCAATTTTTTTTCAAATAGCCGTTTGCGCAGCGTACTCAAAAACGTGTTTTTCTTAAGTTCAAACCCCATTTTCAACACCTTCCGGAAAGGTCACGAGGTCAAAAACTGGACATTAACATTAGGGGCATTTATGATAAAACATATCAAAATACCAAACCTGACCGACCTTTTGCAGGGTAAAAATACATTTTTACTGTACTATATATTATATAAAATTCCACTTCCCGTTCTTTTGAACAGCCACCCACAGCGTCAGAAGTATAGAATAAATATTATTCCAAGCTTCCAGTTCCAGGCAAAACAACATCAAAGCCTAGAGGGGTTTTTAGTCAGTAACATGTTCCCGCTGGGTATGGTCTGATGGCTTATTGATATCCCATTGCTGGCAGCACATGCTGCCGGCAGTGGGCCGTTGGTGGGCTGGCATATTGTACCCCTTGTGGAAAACCTGGCTCGTCTGTTGAAGTTGGGCCGACAGACGTTTTCTTAAAAATTTTCCTCTCTCCCGAAGATAAAAAAAAAAAAAAAATTATATAAAATGATATTTTACCAAATTTAAATCATTATTACAGTTGCAGCAGCTTTTCCTCAATTCGGTAACAACAAGTTTAGATATTGTTTACTCAAGAGTGCTTATCTTTTCCAGTATTCCAGTGTTCTCTAAAATAATTTAGCGTACGCCTAAATACAGGCAACACCTAAAACTTTTTTATTATCATCATTTCAAACGTCATTACGGTAAATGCGTTGACAACGGGGGTCGTTCTCTAACAATGGAAATGAGTTTACAGCCTTCGAAAACCTTTCTGACAATACTGTTGCATTCTTTCGTAAATACATTTTTAAGTATAAACGAGTTTTTGGTGTACTAATTTTTACAGTATTTGTCATGTATTTATCAAGCTATAAAATGCCATGCAACACATACATTATGTTCTTCGCGCGTAACTACGGTGAAAGTATTAACATCTAAATCTGTCGGGCTAAGGTATGTAAGTATTTTCTTAATAATTGAGGTTTTTTTTTGCAAAAACGTGACAAATTCAAAATTGTTATTCTTCGGAAAGTATAAATTTCCCTCAGATTTCTTACTGGAAACAGGGAAGCTTTGGTTTTATAAATTCCTATAACTTCGCATATGTGACGTTTTTGCCTTCAATTAATTGTTGTTCACTTGGATAGATGCAAAGTTTTACTCTAAAATGGCATTATAATCTCAATTTTGCCAAATTTAGACTAGTGACGTTTTTGTAAAAACGTCTCAATTACAACGATTCCCACGAGAGAGTTCGAATGCACGTACACGAGAGGCAAGTGACCCTCCTAAAAATTTAAAAACAGATTGAAACGGTTTGTCAAATTAAACTTTTAAAGATTCCAAAAATTTCTCATTCTCAATTTGATTTTTAGAGTGAGAATATCTATATAGCTAATTTTACAAGTATTTTCTTAAGTTACTTCCAATATCGTTTATTTTCAACTTAAGGACGAGTCTTACCTCAGAACGATAACATTTAAACCTAAAATTTGGCTTTTTGGCAATAAATGAAAAAAAATGAAGCGTGGAATATGTTATAAGAATCTATTTGGCTGAAGTGTAGACAAAAAAAAACTGTATTATTAATAGCTTCGAAGTTAGATTTACATGTTCTTCCACGTTCTTTACCATGTTAATCTAAAAAAAAAAAAAAAAAATTTCGTCATTCTATTGGGAAACATGTTCTCTAAGAATTCCCCCAGTTGTCAATGCGTAATTTTTTATCAATTAATAGATATTAATTATTTTGTAATCCCGAATGCAATTTATGCTTTTAACAACGGCAATTCTGAATTATTAATATCTTTTATTGAGTACGTCCGAAAGATTGCTGTAACGTATAAAATTATCTAAAAATTATGAGAATCAATTAATAATTAAAGCACGTAGAAACTGTGTTTGTTAATAATTAAAGAACGTGGAAACTGTGTTTGTTTTTTTTTGTAAATTTACGCATAAACAGAGAGCATCTCTGAACAGAGATATGGCTAACAACTAAAATTTATGGCAAGCTGACAGTTCCATAATAAACAAAGAATTTTTCACCAGCCGAGACCGAAATACATATCAGTTGCAATAATTATATGTAGGTACTGTCACAAAAATAGCTACTGCAAAAATATGTTTCGGCTCATCGCTACGATATTCTCCGATTCCAGCGCTAACCAATATCCCCCTTTACCTGCTGTAGCCATATCATCAAAAGCTAATTGTTTTATGCAACTCATTGTTTCATAATGTTTATAAGTTTTTGCCGATTTTTGGGGAATATTCGTAAACGAGCAAAATTCTAAAAGTTGGACAGAGATCCCGATATTTTTCGAACTTTAGGTATATATTTGGATATTTTGTTCAGGTACCTACATCCGTCCTTTGTCAGCTTAAATTCTTTGCCTGGAATTTACAACAGCGAACTTCATAAAATTTTATTACTTCTTCGTAAAAATACTGTTGACATCCGTGAACACATGGCTTTAGAATTTTTTGTTATTAGAAAGGAATTTATTTACTATTACTTTAATAATTACTAAATTAAAACACAACGAGTAAAAGATTAACCCTTTAACGGACAGCAGAAAAATGTAGGGTTTTTATCGATAGTCAAAAAAGTGTTTAGCAGTTTCTCCGGACGGCCTTATCGGAAATAACGCGATAGTCGAAGTCAAATGTCCCTTTTCCGCGAAAGATTGTAAGGTAGAAGAATCAATCGAAAAAATATAATTAAATTGTGTGTTCTGTTGAATGACGGTAAAATTAAATTGAAGCATAACCACGATTACATGTATCAAATGCTAGGCCAGTTGCATATTACGCGAAGAAAATATATATGTTATTTTGTAATTTATACAAAAACAAATATTGCCTGTGAAACTATACAATTAATGTTATTAGTATTGTACATACTTATTAATTTACTCGTAGTATTTCAATAAAATAAAATTTGTATTTTAGTTTTATATCAATTCGTGATAACACAATAAGTATAAATGCATTTTTGAAAATTATGGGATAAGTACGTTTTGTTAAAGGTGAGGTGCCTATTTATTGCACCAAACACAAACTTACAATTAAAATTCTATTCTCTTTTAATTAACTAATATAAAGTGAGATTTTATTAAAAAAAAATCTGGACTCTTTTTTAGTTACATAACTTCAAACTCCAATATATTAAAAAAATGTAAATTTTACTTGTACCCTTTTTATTCTAACCCTTTTAATTATTATGGAATACCAAGTCTTTTAATCATTGACGTGCATTATTATTAAATTGGGTACAATTATTTAGATAAAATCATATTTTATTTCAATTATTATTTTCGATAAAATACAATTTTTATGTTATCGATAAATTCGCGACAACACAATAAGTAAATTATCGAAACTAAAATCATTTGCAAAAGATCTCAAAAATAAATACTTTGCGAAGAAATAATTTACGATTCCACTCGTTTAAGGTAAACTTTATGGCAGTCAATAAGTGCTTTTGTTGGGGCAATATATCTTGTTGACACTTTACCCTCGAGCTATGAAAAAATGCGTTTTTTGCACAACGAGCTCAAACGATTTTAATTAAATTATGAGCAAACTATAATACTTGAAGAAAATCGATGCGGATACAAAAATGCGTTTAAGTGTCAGCAATAAGCTCATACAAATTTGAAACCAAAATTTTAAATATTTGGAGGCTTTATGAGGAATGCGTTTCTAATTTTTTTTACATTTTTATTCATAACTACCTTAATTGAGACACCATTAAAAAAGGAACCCGATAGAAGAATGCGAACCGATCACTCTTACAAAATGCAATAGCGACCTTTTCTTCAAATCTTAAAAATGTGGCTAAAACGAGTGATGCCATTTTCCATTTAAATCACATTTCGCCGATGGTTAGCCGGCGAAAAGGTCGAGGAGTCTTTAATACTGCCGGAAAGAAGAAGAGCTGCGAGAGTGGGTAGAGTTTGACTAAAAATATTCTGCGTTTATGACTTTAAACCGCAATCAACTTTTAGTGATGATAATGAGGGTTCACTGCAGGGTGCGACACATCTGGTTGCTTTGAAAAATATTTTTGTAGATACTTCAGAACCGTATTTAAATATTTCAACTTTAGTTAAGTTCAGAACAAATAATCAAATACAGGTCATAGAATTCATCAAGTATTTAAGTTAATCAATAACCCCACATACCTACCTAATTATTAGAATAGGTTTAATGTTTACTCATATTTATATCTAAGCATCAAGAAATTTATAAAAATTTACCAAATACAGCCCTGGCCACTTCTGCCCATGTTGATTATTACGGCTTACCTACTTTTATGGCCGGATCACTTATAGTATTGTAAAAGGCACAGTCATAAACGCAGAATAAGTTTAGACAAACTCTACCTACTCATGCATTTTTTTAAGTGAGAAAGCTGCTGTAAATTGAATTTTGGACTTAATTTTCAAAGTAACACTTAACGAAGTTGCACAATTGATCTAGAACAGTAACGAGAACGCCAGTAATGTTAAAATGTTTGCTTTTTAATAGCCCCATGCACAACAATTTTCTTGGAATAGAAACCGAAACAGTAACGGGAACAGAAAGGTTCTTTAACTTTTATCTTTTTTTACTGTTCGTGCAAATATCAATATGGGCCATCATAACCTCCAATTTTTTTTTGCATTGTGCTTGTGTACAGACAGCATTGCGATTTTTTTGGGTGTTATAACACCGAATACCGCGATTAAAGCAGAGATAAAGTTGGGACTGCAATCATTCCCACACACCTAAATTGATGGTGTCGACTAAAACTAAATGTCCCCAAAGACGTTGTTACTGTTACTATTATTGTGCAGCGACGATTTATTCCCGTTTCTGTTATGCCTGTATTACACGAACATAAAATTCGTAAAAGAAAATGTTACAAGATTTTGTTAACAAAAAATATTATGGTGTACAGGATGCTATTTTGTGACGGGTTTAAAATTATGTATTAGGGGCCGTTCAAGTATTACGTAAGCATCATTAGGGGAGGAGGGGGTTACGTCTTTGCTTATTTTTGATGACAATGGGGCCGGGGGGGGGGGGGTCGAATGGTGATTACGTCAGCAAAGAAGTGTTTTAGAGTGAGGACAGTTTAATTTCAAATATACAGTAGCCGCTCGGTTATATACACTAATAGATGTTGATAAAATCAAATTGTTCACAGTCCTTTTTATTCGTGCTTTCCACGATTAAAGTGTATTAAAATATTGTGTTATTTGTGTTTATACTCTCTTTGCAGACAAACGTTTCGGGAATGCTTTTTCCTGCATTTTTAGAATACCAATAATTCGTTAACAATTAAAAATACAGTCGAACTCCTCTATAGTGACCTCCTCTATAATGATTTTTTCTCTATAATGATGTTTTTGTCAGGAATGTGCATTTTCGCACGTTTTGCGTATAAAAATACCCCTCTATTATGATGTTAAGCCTCTATATAGTGATTATTCTTTAACAAAGGTTTACCAAAATTCTTGGGAACGGAATTTTCGATAATAGAAATATAATGTATGTATTGAGCATCTGGTTTTTTCCCCAAATTTCGACTACCTGAAAATTTTTTAGGATTTCTTGCAAATTCCTTATGAGAATTTCCATTTTTAAAAGTACTGCTATATAATAAACTTTGGGCAGATTTTTTTAACAAGTACTTAATTACATAAATATGATCAACAACTGTCAAACATAATAAATCTTAATTTTTTGTTTCATTTTATCGATTGGTTTTTAAAGTGACTGCCAAAACTGTAAAATTATACGTGAATTCTATATAGTGAAGTTTCTCTATAGTGATGTATTGCATGGGTTTTCGAACATCACTATAGAGGAGTTCGACTGTACATATTTCTTTTGTTCCAAGTTTTCTTCTGATAATGTGAACACTATTCTGTTCTGTATATACATATGTACTATTACGGCCACCGAAAAGTACACGATTTTATTTAGCATAGGCGTCCTAAAAAAATTAGCGAAATATCTATATTATTTTGTTTATGACAAATATTATTTCACCAAAGTCACTGGATAAAGCCAGCTTTAATCTATGGAAAAATAGGGTTATTTGTGTCAGGCATCGTGCACATTTCGGTGGCCGCAATAGTACATTCACGGAAGACGAAATTTTGGGATGAAAACAGGCTATTCACATAATCGAAATTGATCTTTTTCATTCTTTGGAACGTAGTATGCTGTTTACTGTAATGAATAGTTCATATAATGGATGTTCATACAACCGAGTGCCTGCTGTACATATTTTGCAATCTATTAATAATAAAAAAAAATTAATTTACTAGTAAAATGTCTGTTTCATAGAAAGAGACTCAAATTAATGTCAATGACACTTGTTTATGAATTATCACTACTATTTGAAAAAATAACTATAGGAAATTGTATCAATGCTTACGTAAGCGCGTGAGGGGGGGTTAGAGCTTTGCTTATTTTTGCTGACAAGGGGGGGTGGGTGGTTACAAATAGCTAAAATTCTGCTTACGTAATACTTGAACGGCCCCTTACACGATAACATTTATAAGTTCGTACAAGAGTTGCGCAGTTTAGCTAATATTTTACCAAAAAGTAAACATAACCTTTAAGAACGAAAGGCGCTATGCTTACGATGCGATGTCAGATTTTTACCACGAAACTTTGGCTGTAAGTGCTGCTGCTAATGCAAGGTTTAAAAAATCAGAAAAAAGACGCAATAAAAAGTTATTGTGCCAAAACTGCAAACGCGCATGCCTAAGAAATGTGATGAGAATAGAACAGGTCTTATTTTTTGCTAACATATCTTGAAACGTTTATAACGATACCGTGTGCGTATTACACCATAATATTTTTCCTTAACAAAATAGTGTAACATTTTCTGATACGAATTTGTTATCGTGTAATACAGGCATTGCTGTTACAGTTTCAGTTCCTGTTACTGTTCCAGATCTATTGTGCAGCGGTTTTTATGTGACTACTGCTTTATAGCTACTGGCATCTTATTAATTCAGTAGCTGAATATTGTTTTAAAAAATGTAGCGCTGTGATTATTTAAGAACAAAAGTAAACTACAAATAATTTTAAAACAGCATTTCTCAATTAATCGAAACACTTATCTATTGTTTGCTTTCGGCTATAGCTTTAAATAAATTTGCGGAGAAAAAATATTTGATGCAAATATAAAAATATTCATCAAGTTTCTAAATAAGATTAATCTTAAAATATTGACATTTCTCAAACACTCATTGTCTTATACGGAAGAACCGCGTTGCTGGGAGAGGCGACAAAGATTTACTCGCTAAAAATTAAAATCGTAATTAAAAGTTTTATTCAGAAAATATGAAAACTTCCAATTATCACGATTTATTCAGGATAATTAGAAGCAATTAATCAAACAACGTTATCTATTTAAAGATTAAAATCAAAGTTTTTCACTAAAAAAACATTAGCTGGGCTACTTTAAACACCGGGACATTTAATCAAGATTTGAACGAAAAAGTTTCAACTAACAGTCACACGTTTCATGCAAAATATTTTTGTGGAATCCTGTTGCTGAATGAGAAATTGTATATCATCCAAACGGGGTAAATTAAATGCAACTTTTCCGGTTATTCACTTTGTTATGTACTACCTACGTTTAGATAGCAAACCGTTGGAAAATGGACAGTGACGTTTCTGATATTAAATTCTTTTAGAATCATTCTTTGAATATGCTTTTACCTCATTTCAAATTTTGTTTTAAAATTATTTACAAAATTGGTAGGATAACAAAAAATGTCATATTAAGTTATCTGATAAAGTTGAATTTGTGTGTAAAAAAAATTATGGTAAATTTTGAAAATTTCATGAACTTGCAACAACGGTGTTTAAAAGGAAATTGTCGACGATGAATTATATTACAACCATCATTATATACAGGGTGTTTACTAAACACGCGGCAAAAATTCAGGCGGTTATTCCTTGGGTTATTTGAATTTTTTTTGTCCTTTGATGATTTTGGGAAAGGCGCTTTGCTTTAGCAAACAAAAGACGAATTCATAGCTCCCATACTTATTGGAAGATTTTAGTTACTTATACACAAAGTTAAATATTTTAGAATAGACTACAAAATTAATTAAATTAGAGGTCGCGGGCCACGATTAGGATCGGTTTATCAATGTCCAGTTAAGTCACTTATCTGATAGTTTAATATGATCTGCCTAAAGTGTTTAGCAACAATTGTTGTAGTTATAGCAACGATTGTTATTAACTATCTGTTAAATTTGGCTACACATTGATAAACCAACCCTTTGTTGATTATAAATCAAAGAAAGTTTCATAATTTTTTATAACATTATAATTAGGTTGTTGATTTATCTGCTGTATTTATGAAATTATAATTAATTAGATATACCAAACATTTAATTTTGTTGTAATTGAGCTCAATACTTTCACATAGGAATTTTCTAAAATTGCATTAAGTAAAGGTACGCATTACTCAGAAGCATTAAATATATTGAATAAATTGCTTTTCAATTTAGCTTAAACCTACTATTCTCTAATTGCAATACCATTTCGAAATTCAAATGTAGGCAGGAGTAAGTTAGGTAAAATGGCGAGCATTTTAATATGGCGAACTTGTTAATTTCTTGAATTTTTCAATAGATAGACACAATTTCCGATTTGCTTAGATAGGGAGAGTACTTTCGGCCGTGATAAAGTAGAAATGGTCGTTTTTGGAATTACACACCGTTTATGTGTTTTGTTAGATGACTGCTGCGAAATTTGCATGTTGTGAAATAGAGCCATAATCAAATTTGGAAATTCTTTTTATTGTTACTTAAATTTTTTCTTAAACTGCAAACAATAAAATAAATTTCAAGGAAAATATATTTAGATGTTTATTGACATTTAAATAAAACAAATCGCTTCCGATAAGTTGACGAATTCACTAGAGGCAAGATGGCAGTTCGCCGGGATTCTTCAATATCTGTCAATTATATGTATACGAAAAAGAAATTTAGGTTGATGTGTAAAAACTTTAACGAAAGTGAAAAATAGTGTTCTTACGTGTTCTATCCGAATTAGGCTCATTCCATGGATAGTGCGAGTTACTTCCGCAGAAGACTATGTTTGGGGCCTTTGTGGTTAAAATATGTATGTAGCCTATATGTTTACTTATCATTTGCTTCACTAATCTATTAAAGTCGTCTTATCATCCTGTGATGGCAACATGGGGATTTTCACAGCAAGCCAAAAAATATATATCTATTAGTAGTAGTTACCAGCGGCTTCGCTCGCGTTGATTTTGGAATTAATAAACTCGGTTTGAATTTTTTGTAACATTTTGAACCAGCTTGCAATTGGGCAATTCCAATTTTGGAATTTTGGTTGTAAATGTGTCAAATATTATTTAAAGGGACATATGTTAGCCTGATCTTTTCGGGTACAAAATAAAGATATGAAGTTTCCTGCTTTAGTTGTTTGTTTAACATTCAGAGAGGGATTTGGAAACCCAAAACCCGTCAGGGGTATTATAAATTTTGTAAATACGTTTGAAAGATTCAAAAGGAAGCATCTGTAGCGACCCGTAATGTCGGTAGATAAAAGTACCACCATTGCGGGTACCTGCAGTACCGGCAACGAGAAACAACCCCCGAACGGCAAATCAACACGGTCTCTTTCCGTTCAGTCGTGCTAGCATAAAGACGTGCGTTTAGCATCAATAAACTGTGATAACTATTTGAGTATTAATTCGTAACACATAACGCCACGCAACCCATAATTGGTGACCCGCGACGAGTTTAAAATAATTTTTTTAAAATAAAAGTGTATAGTTAGTGTTATTAGTGTTCAAGCATGGCGACCGAAACCACGCCGGAAATCGAACGGGTGAGCATTAGAGCCCCACCATTTTGGCCTGAAAAACCACACCTGTGGTTCACACAATTAGAAGCGCAGTTTGCCATTAATCGTGTTACTCGCGACGAAACTAAATTCTGGTACGTGATCGCACACCTGGACAACAAATACGCCCAGGAAGTTGAAGACCTTATGATCAACCCGCTCGAGAAGGATAAATACATAAAAATTAAAGACGAGTTGATTCGGCGTCTTTCGAGTTCTCAGCAACAACGAATAAAAAAGTTGCTTGAAAACGACGAGATGGGCGATCGCACACCATCGCAGTTCCTGAGGCACTTGCAGAACATTGCCGGCAAGTCGATCACAGATGAGGTCCTAATGACCATCTGGATCAGTCGATTGCCAACGACGATGCAGGCAATTTTGAGTACGCAGCTGAAGTCGACCCTAAGCGAGATCTCGGAATTGGCTGACAAGATCCACGAGGTAAGTCCGACCGCACGCGTAGCAAGCGTAAGCGCCGCCAGCGAAACGAGCCAGCTACGGAAAGAAATTGAGATGCTCAGGCAGGAAGTCGCCGAAATGGCACGTGGACGCTCACGAACACGATCCCAGAGCAGGAGGTCGTCACAAAGCCGGGACTCAGTAAAAAGCGACATTTGTTGGTTCCACCGTAAATTTGGCGCGAAAGCGAAGAGATGCCGCGAACCATGCAACTATCGACCACAGACGGGAAACGCCAGCGACCGGCAGTGAATTCGGCGGCCACCGACGGTCCAAAAACCAGCCGCCTGTTTATGACGGATAAAAACACTAAAGTGCGATACCTTATAGACACCGGTGCCGACGTCAGTGTTTACCCTCGCGCGTTTGTGAAAGAACAAAGACAAATTTCGGACTTTCAACTTTACGCGGCAAACGGGTCGAGCATCGCTACATACGGTTTAGCGACAATTTCATTAAATTTCCAATTGAGGCGTGAATTCGTTTGGAGTTTTATTGTGGCGAACGTTTCAAAACCAATAATCGGTGCCGATTTTCTAAGTTTTTACGGCCTTATGCCAGATTTGCGGAATCGGAAACTGCTTGACGGCACAACACAAATGTCAGCCCTGGGCGAAGTAGCCGACGAAACCGCAAGTTTGATAAAAACAATCAACGGCAACTCCAATTATTCTCATATTATCGCGCGCTATCCGAACGTAACACGACCCACAACAAAAACGACCGCAATAAAGCACGATGTGAGGCATCATCTTCAAACCACGCCAGGCCCGCCAGTTTTCAGTAAGCCACGACGACTCGCTTCCGATCGTTTCAAAGCAGCCAAGTTGGAATTTCAAGTAATGCTTCAACAAGGCATCATACGACCTTCGAAAAGTCCATGATCATCCCCAATCCATTTGGTTCCGAAACAAGATCGCAGCTGGCGCCCTTGCGGAGACTACCGAGCGCTCAACGCACGAACGGTTCCCGATCGCTACCCTCTTCCGCATATCGGTGATTTTGCGCAGCTGCTACATGGTAAGAAACTTTTCACGGTCATTGACCTAATGCGAGCGTACCATCAAATTCCGGTAGCTGACGAGGACATTCCAAAAACAGCTGTTACGACGCCATTCGGTCTATTTGAATTTGTTTTCATGCCATTCGGTTTACGCAATTCGGGACAAACGTTCAAGAGGTTCATTAATATGGTACTCCAAGGAATGAATTTTTGTTACCCATATTTGGACGACATCCTTATCGCCTCAGAAAATTCCGAACAACATGAACAACATCTACAGCAGTTATTCGAGAGGCTCGACGAATACGGAATCGTAGTCAATCTCGCCAAATGTGTATTCGGTGCACCAGAAGTCAAATTCCTCGGACATACCGTCAACGCATCGGGTACGCAACCGCTGAAAGACAAGGTGGAAGCCGTGGTTAATTTCCCAAAACCGAAGACGACAAAACAACTACGAAGGTTCCTGGGCATGATAAATTTCTATAGGAAATTCATTCCCAGAGCCGCCAACATTCAACGCTCGTTAAATGAATTATTACGCAATAACCAAGGGAAAGATTCTCCGATATTGTGGAATGCCGAATGTGAATCCGCTTTCGTCGACATGAAAAACGCTTTAGCCAACGCCACCATGCTCGCGCATCCCAGAACCGGTGCTCCACTGTCAATTACGGTAGACGCATCAGATTACGCACTCGGAGCAACTCTGCAGCAATACGTGGACAGCGACTGGCAACCTCTGGCATTTTTCACTAAAGCGCTAACGACAGCTCAACAGAAGTATAGCGCATACGATCGCGAATTACTAGCCATTTACTCAGCTGTAAAGCAATTCCGCTATATCGTAGAAGGAGCTAGAGTAACGATATTCACGGATCATAAACCCCTGACTTTCGCGTTCAAGCAAAAGTTGGACAAATGTTCGCCAAGGCAATTCAGGTATTTGGATTTCATAGCACAATTTACGGTCGATATTCAACATATTGCAGGAGTGGAAAACACGGTCGCAGATGCGTTATCGAGAATAGACGAGGTGAAAACCTCACTTGATTTTAACGCACTCGCTGAAGCTCAAGCAACAGACGACGAACTGAAACAGCTAATCCAATCAAATACCAGTCTACAGCTAAAAAAGCTCAATGTTCCACCGTTCAATGTAAATTTATATTGCGACGTCTCGACCTCAAACGCAAGACCGTACGTTACACAGAAATTTCGACGTCAAGTTTTCGATTCTTTGCATGAATTTTGCGCATCCTGGAGCCCGCGCAACGACCAAGCTCGTAACAGAACGCTTCGTATGGACTTCAGTGAACAAGGATTGCAAGGAGTGGACGCGAACGTGTATTCCGTGTCAACGATCCAAAATAACGCGACACACCAAGACGCCTATTGGTAATTTTACGACGCCTAATTCACGCTTCGAACATGTACACATAGACATTGTCGGTCCATTGCCGATATCCGAAGGTTTCCGTTACTGTCTGACAATGATCGACCGATTTACACGTTGGCCCGAAGCTGTTCCCTTGGAAGAAATGACCGCTGAAAAAGTCGCTCGTGCTTTGTACCAAACTTGGATCGCACGCTTTGGAACTCCAGCGAAAATCACGACGGACCAAGGACGCCAGTTCGAGTCGTATCTTTTCAAAGAACTTGCACGTTTGATGGGTACGACTCATCTAAGAACCAGCCCTTACCACCCCCAGGCAAACGGTATGATTGAACTGTTCCACCGTCAAATGAAAGCCGCGATTGTTTGCCACGACAATCCAAAGTGGACAGAAACTCTTCCGACAATTCTTTTGGGAATTCGCTGCGCCTTCAAAGAGGACCTCCAAGCAACCCCAGCCGAATTGCTCTACGGCAGTCAAATTCGACTTCCGGGAGAATTCTTCACGAACCACTACGAAGAAACCGATACTTCCGAATTTGTCAAGAACCTGAGACAACAAATGCGGGAGTTACGACCAAGCCCAGTTTCACGTCACGGAAGCCACGGTACCTTCATTCCAAAGGACCTCGCAACATCGTCGCACGTATTCGTTCGTCACGACGCTGTAAGAAAACCACTACAGCCTCCCTATGACGGACCGTACAAAGTACTTGAACGTGGAGATAAAATTATCAAGGTAAGAGGTAAAAGTAAAGACATAACTATTTCCACAGATAGAACGAAGCCGGCATTCCTTCTTAACGACCCCGAGACATCAAAGGAGCTATTGGGAACGGTAACCCGATCAGGTCGCAAGGTCCGCATCACCGACCGCTACCAACCAGGCAGAACTACGTAGTTTTAAATGTACATACTTAGATTAAGAACTAGCGTGTAATTTGAATTATATGTATCATGACTACGTCACTGGGGGGAGGTACTGTAGCGACCCGTAATGTCGGTAGATAAAAGTACCACCATTGCGGGTACCTGCAGTACCGGCAACGAGAAACAACCCCCGAACGGCAAATCAACACGGTCTCTTCCCGTTCAGTCGTGCTAGCATAAAGACGTGCGTTTAGCATCAATAAACTGTGATAACTATTTGAGTATTAATTCGTAATACATAACGCCACGCAACCCATACATCTGTACACTTATCTCCTCCGAAACTACGTTTGGAAGAATTGAAATATGGTACGCATATTTACTATGTGTACGCGTGAGGCAGACCCCGTTTCTGCCACTCCAGAGTACATGAAGCATCGAACATCATTAAATAATTTCGGTTTATTTAAAAGGGCCATCATTTTCTTAACTTTTAAATGAAAGACTCTGGCGATAATATCGTGCCGATTATAGGACTTTTGACCAGGTATCTACGATTTCTTTCCAAAGGGGGTAACAGGTGAATGTTATAAAAAAATCAGCACGGCCGTAGTGGTGGACATATGTCATACCATCCTGGTAAATGAAGATGGTAATATAACCATATGACCTAGTTGATTAGCATCAGCGCCTTGCCTTCCCACAACATCTCTTAATAGGCCAAGCAACAGAGCAAAATAAATGTCATAATTTGCCATAAATACTACCCGGAAACCGACTGCGCGATTACATAAAGGATAGTTAGTAGATCAATTTGGCATAATTTCCCACTCGAGGACCATAATTTTTAATTTGTTATGAACAATTTAGAAGAAAAAATCGTTTTTTTTTAGTTCTTTGCTTGTAAAATGGAAACTAATGAACCAATCTTAATATTGTTAATAGACGAATTGTAGAGAATTAAATTACAAAGAGACTGAAAGGTCGAATATCCCAATCGAATAATTAGAACCGGAGGAAACCAGGAAAACCCGGAAATTTCAGTGTTTTCTTAAAAAATTCACAATTCCGAGATTTTTTAATTTTAAGAACTGAAACTTTGCACGCAGATAGCTATTTATATGTATTTTATGTGTGCAAAACCCCGATTTTGTCGGACTAACGGTTATTGCACAATCATCATTTCAATTTTTTTCTGCGATATTTTCCCGGAGGGCTTCTTGCTCTTGTGGTTGTTCGATTTAAATTTTAAAAATAGAATTGGAAACTTGGAAATTTTTCAAACTACTTAAAAAATAATGAATGTGCACGATACGCCTACCCGTAATTTCTATTTCTTGTTGTGTATCTTCCGTACCAATAGTCAATTCCGGTAGATTTCCCTGGTCGTGTGTGTCGTCGCAAACGACTTTACCGTCTGGTACTATTCGATCACATCTAAAAAAGCATAAAAATAAGGTATTGAAAGAAAACAAAAAGTAACGTAAAGTTTAAAGCGATGGATTTAGATTGCCAATGTCCACCTCAATTTTTTTAAAATAGTTTTTAAAATATACCTCTGATTCTGAAAACTGTGATCGCAACTAGGGGTACCAATCCCGCATCAAAACTTCAGTCCCGCAAGCTTGCGGGACTGACGTCATCAATCCCGCGGATGCCCAATATTTGCGGGATTACAAACTATCACAATGCTTTTTTCAGTTGCGAAAATATTTAAATACCAGAAGTTAGTTATGCAATAAAAGACAACTAAATTCAAAATAAAAGTAGCATTTATTTGTAAAAAAAATTAAGAAAAATTATTGAGATTTCTTTTGGAAATATTTTCGGAGAAATGATAAAGTATTCAAAGTTTGATCTTGTAAATTTGACCTGATTTTATTGCAGAAGTACCCAGCGACAGAAAACGCGCGCTCGGCATACATATTTTTTCAAACTCGGATATTTTTATTCAGTCCCGCAAATCCCGCGGATCTCGCATGTGTAGCCCCGCATTACTAATCGCGCAAAAATCATGCGGGATCCAGCGTTTGCGAGATTGGTATCCCTAATTGCAACAGAGCAAAGTAATGACCATAATTTAACATAAATTCTACCTGGAAACCGATTGTGCCATTAAATCAAAGACAGTTAGTAGATGAATTCTGCATAGTTTCCAACTCGAGAATCTTAATTTTTTATAAACTTTTTTAACATAAAATCGCGTTTTTTTATTTTTTTGACTAGTCGTGGGAGAGAGCGACCGCTCAGGGAAAGCGCAGCCCTGTTCTATAATGCGCTTCCCACTTTAGTGTATTCAGCCGATTTTACTCATATTCACGACCATTTTTCATCTATTTCGCTGCATTTTATGGAAAAACGAAAATAGCCGTTTTGTTGTTGTGCACGTCTAGTTTCCTAATCTGCTTTTAAATTTTAAATCAAACAATTACAGGAGCATCCAGCCCTCCGCGAAAATATCACAAGAAAAAATTAAAATCGGGATTGTACAAGAATTGTTAGTCCGACAGAGTCGGAGTTTACACACATAAAGTAGATATAAACAGCTATCATTGTGCAAAATTTCAGTTCTTAAAATTAAAAAATGGCGGAATTGTGAATTTTTTAAGAAAACATTGAATTTTATGGGTTCTTAGGCTTTTCTCCGGTTCTAATTATCCGATCGGGTCACTCGACCTCTCATGCGCTTCACAATTTAATTCTCTATAATCCATCTATTGAGATCATTAAGATTACTTCATTAGTTTCAATTTTACAAGCAAAATGCTAAAAAAACGCGATTTTTTGTTGAAAATTGCCTATAAAAAATTAAAAATTATGATTCTCGAGTTGGAAATTATGTAGAATTCATCTACTGTAGTGGATCTAGTTATAAGTAGTATGGCACGTGGTGCATACTAAGTAATATAAGTGTAGATTAAGCATTATTGATAGTATAAGTGAGTAGTGGGCTTGAGGTGAGACGGGGGGTCCGCTGCCAGTTTATGTACGTAGAGACCATCAGTCAATCGGTGTAGTTTACAATAAACTTACTAAATCCTATTGCGCTCTATTATTATTATCCCATCATTACACTACTAACTGTCCTTGATATAATCACACAGTCGATATTTATATCATGAACAAATGCTTTATTGCTTGGCCAACAATTTCCATTTCCAAAAGTAACACAAATATTGTCAGAGTCAAATTGGAGAAATATGATAATAATTATTATATTTACCTCTTGTTACGTATTCTTTTCATTCTTCGTTTTACACCTTTCTTATTTCTAATCTTATTTTTTCCGTGGACGCCCATTTTTAGAACGTCACTTTTCACTTTTAAAATCAACTAGCTCACTTCTATCTCTGATAGCGACAGACTAACTTTTTGGTGAAATTTAAATTTTACAATAGTTTAACATCTGGTGTGAACACTAAACAGTGAAATTTTACAAATCAATGCGTCTTCGAACCTTCCTAATTGTCTCGGCAAACTGCCTGCAATAAATTCACTTCCGCAGGTGTGCCACAGACTTTTTGAAGATAGTGCAAATAGCCATAAATTGAACTTTCAGACTTAATGATAGTTACTCATAAGTATTTGTGAATTATGTAAACTGCATTCAAATGCTGTGCTAAATGCGTTGTTTATCAATTATCACTAATATTGAATGCTTATTTAGTGTGTAGATAAAAAAAAAATTTCAATCTTCTATTTTTAATTAATTAATTAATTAATTAATTAATTAATTAATTTTTTCGAAAAGCCGTTTGCACAACGTACTCAAAAACGTGTTTTTTTAGTTCAACCCTCATTTTCAACCCCTTCCGGAAAGGTCACGAGGTCAAAAACTGGCCATTTACATTAGGGTCACTTATGATAAAACATATCAAAGAAACACACCTATAAATTTAAACCTATAAACACACAATAAATTTCTACATTCAGAACGGACAAACGTACCTGCTATTATGTAAGAAATTGAAGCGTTTGTAAATAAAACCAGCAAAATGAATTTGAAGACAGGTGTACCTTGTTAAAGAATTTTCGGTGAGTTCTATCTACAAAAGTCCCTCATCATACTTATTATGGCAATAAATCAAGTTTTAAAACGAAGTATTCGCTTGCAAAACTGATGTTAAAGTTATGATGGTTGCATGTGTTTTTTTTAAATACAAAGAATTACATCCCATTTATTAAAAAAAGTAAGCACACTAGCGTCTCTCTCGTAACATGGTCGATATTTGGGTGAAACTTTGGAGATTACGAGACGTATAGTCACGGAAAAAAAAATTGATGAAGGTTTTCAATTAATCAGTTTTTTAAGGTGTTTGGATCAAAATTTAGAACTAATAAGGCTAATACCTCCTAGAAAACAACTTTGTTATCCTGTAGAAATATCGATGTCTCTGTAGAATTGAAAATTGAAGATGTAATTTGCATCGAAAAAATAGCTATATTTATTTTGGGACTGATCGGGACCCTTAAACGAACAGAATAAAGGATGTTGCTGAGACAGTTTTTTGAGTGACATTTTGGTTACGGGATCACGTTGGGGAATATCAACGGAATAACCATCTTCGCCCAGAACAAAATAGGGGGGGGGGTACTAAAGGGCGTCGTGGGAACAATTAATTTCACAGATATGCTGGAGTTTGCTATCGTGGCTGTGGAAAACAATATCCCGTCGTTGAAATTGTTGACCTACCATAACCAAAGCCACTTCGATAGCTATAGGTGCATTGAAGCGGCCTCTATGGAATGACGACTTCGAATTCGCAGTTTGGAGGGACCTTGTTTAATGTGTCTTTGAGGTCCCTTATATATTTATTGTTATCATGCAGCATACCCTGTAATTGTTCACCAAACCTTGTCTAGGAACAGGAAAATTGTTGTATCTCAATCCCATTTCCCTTTCGTCTTCCCCAACGAAATAAATTTGTAAGAATTGAGGTTCTTGATGGGGAACAGGTAGAAGACGTTCGATTATACCTGACCTTGTACTTTGAATGTTGGCATGAAACCATCTCCTATAATTATTTATCGTGCACCGATTGACGTGATTTGAAAACAACTGTTATACTTCCCAATACGGTCCACAAAGTGAATGTGTTCTTATTGGTTGTTCATGAGCAAACTATAGAGAGGCTCAGATAAATGTTCAAAAGGAGGAAGCTGCATTTTTCCAGCACTACAGCGCATGTCAGGGGTTTCTTTTATCAACTTAAGAGCTATGCAGTGACATAATACCAAAAGCTACAGCTTTGTCATTTTCGTAACTGATGCTAGGGTCATATGGGAAATCTGAGTAAGTTTTAACTCTCCACAAAACCGGCCTTTTATAAGGATTATTTTGCTGATACTTTGCTACCGCTGCCCTGTGCACTTCAGGTTTTTTTTTGATAAATTGCCACCAAAGAACGCTGTAAATCAAGATTATAGTGAATATAGTTCTTTATCACTGCGTTAGCTTGTTTTTCCCATCTTAAAATCAAAATATCTAGCACGACGTTGCCGAGGTGCGACAGTTGTGGAAATTGAAAGAGGCAGTTGCTGCGAACAGTCGGTGATAATGTAGGACTGAATGGAAAAAGTACCGCTATTATAGACAGTATCAGGAACATATTATGGGTACCAAGCATCAAAATGGTCATTGGACAAATTGTGTGTAAAATGTAACCGTTTGACAGAGTTAAGTTCTTTATCAACTATTGTAAAACGTTCACCGTTACAATGAACTTCAAATACACTTTATCCGTGGTTTAATAAATTCATTATCTCAATTTTAGTGCATATTGAAAACAAATCCCGAAACATGTCATTTTTAGTCTATTGCATGATAACCTGCAAAGTGAAAATTTCATCTCTAACCTCAACCCCTTTCGAGTGACAGTTGCTACCCCCAAATTTTTAAATGAGAAGGGGAGGCTTGTGATATCTCGTTTGAAAGGTCTCTTCGAGCTCTATTCAAAAATGCTATGGTTTAAAAATTTATTCCAAAAATAAAGGGTAAAAAAATTAACAAATTTAATGAAATTTGCTACAGCACACTAAAAAAATCAAAAACTAATAGCGTTTCCTTCTTGATACAGAGAAGGGAAGCAAAAACAATCGAAATGTTCATAAAGTGACATAAAAGCTTATCAACATTTTTCGTTAGTTGACAGTGTTAGTTTAGTTTAAAGCGCCGATTGATATATTTTTTATTGTATTGTTGGAGTTTTATCGAATTTCTCGTAAAACAATAAAGGAGACGACTCCAAAAAAGGGTGTGGCACACAATAGTCACTAATTTCACACTTTACAACACTAAATTTATCAATCAAATAATTTAACTTCACAGAAAAATAAAATTACGTTAATTCAACAATAAACATCTTTCTTTTCATAACTGATTGATCAAAACTCAAAAACAATAAAAAGAAGCTCTACAAAGCGGGTGAATTTTCAGGCCGTCTATAGTGAAGTCAGGGTTACACCCTCGCTTCCGTAGTCGAACAGGAACCGCCTTGCGCAAGTCACTTAAGACTTCTCGGCATAGAGGACCTGTCTTTGTAGAAGTTGAATTTTACGACGTTAGGGGTTGCATTAAATGATAGGCAACCACGCTACCATCTCGGTCATAAATCATTAGGTATAATAGAACCCGGTAAAGTAGCCATAAATAACTTCCTTGAAACGACTTACATTTACTCGAAATACAGTTTACAATACTGGCGACACAATATGTATTCGGGCGTATCGGCTCCTTTATTCTTTTAAATACCAGATGTGTAACAAAATATTTTTGTACTGGAATGGGACTTACAGAGGAAGAAGGGTTTTTTTTGTTGACTTAAATGGTTTTTGAATGTTATTAGTAAAACAAAATAAAAAACCGAAAATTTGTTGTGATGTAATTAGCGTTATTTAAATATTTGTAAACTTTATAGTACCTATCGGTAGGAATTGCAAATAGGAAAGCAACTTTGGTTTTTATTAATTGATTACTTGAATATTTGCTTCCGGCTTTTCGATCTCTGCACTCGTACGTTTTCGTGGGTCTATGATTTGAGGTAAAACCGCTTTTTCAAAACAAAATTTCAAATTTGAAAACAATGTATTTAGTCCAGTAAAAATGTATTTTTACCCTGCAAAAGGTCGGTCAGGTTTGGTTTTTTGATATGTTTTATCATAAATGCCCCTAATGTTAATGTCAAGTTTTTGACCTCGCGACCTTTTCGGAAAATGTTGAAAATGGGGGTTGAACTTTAAAAAAACACGTTCTTGAGTGCGCTGAGCAAACGGCTTTTTGGAGAAAAAAAATTTGATTCATTTAAATACCTGACGATATAGGCACTCAGAATCGAATCGAGACCGCTACTCTAGGACCAATAGTTTATGAGCTATGATTTTTTGAAGTTCACCACTTTGATTGCTTAAACCGCAAATGAACTGTTTTTGCTGTTATCTCACGTCTCGTGCGCTCCAGGCTGATGCACTGGTTACATCGAAACAAATGATATGTCAGTCTAATGGGCATTAAATGCTCTTTATTATGGTTTTTTGTTTGATCCAATTGGATGAAAAATGACCACACGGCGAGCAATCAAACTTGGAAAATTATTGAAAAAACTGCCTATATTTAGTATTGCTTCAGTGTGCTCTAAAACCTGCCCATTATAACCGATCTCAAAAATTTTACATTCCATGAATACGTGACAGCTTATGGGGCACAGAAGTGCAAAATTTTTTTTTCGCTACTGACACCCTTGAACCAGTGCAGCTTTATTTCAAACGGGGCGCGGACTCAAAAATAACTGGTTGTTTTTGTTTATTTTGGGAAAGAGAAATATTTCTAATTTACAAATGGAAAAATGACTTTTGCTACATTTATGTACACTAATTCACGCAAAATTTTCATTTGAAACATTTTTTTATATCTCCGATATACAGGGAGCGCCAGCCAACTGGAATAAATTCATTATCTCAATTATTGTGCATGTTGAGAAAAAATCCCGAAACACGTCATTTTTAGTCTATCACGTCATATCCTGTAAAGTGAAAATTTCATTCCTAACCTCAACCCCCTTCGAGTGACAGTTGCAACCCTCAAATTTTGAAATAGGAAGAGGGGCCTTGTGATACCTCGTTTGAAAGGTCTCTTCATGCTCTATACAAAAATGATATAATTTAAAAATTTATTGCAAAAATGAAGAGTAAAAAAAAATTAATCTGTTTAACGAAATTCGTTATGACGCACTAAAAAAATCAAAAACTAATAGCGTTTGGTCCTTGATACTGAGAAGGCAAGCAAAAACAATTGAAATGTTCAGAAAGTGACATAAAAATTTATGAACATTTTTCGTTAGTTGAAATTGTTAGTTTAGTTTAAAGCGTTGATTGATATATTTTTTATTGTATTAGATTACTAAGAACGAAACGCTATTAATTTTTGATTTTTTAATGTGTTGTAGCGAATTTCGTTAAACAGATTAATTTTTTTTTACTCTTCATTTTTACAATAAATTTTTAAACCATAGCATTTTTGAATAGAGCATGAAGAGACCTTTCAAATGAGGTATCACAAGCCCCCCCCTTTCCCATTTAAAAATTTGGGGGTTGCAACTGTCACTCGAACGGGGTTGAGGTTAGGGATGAAATTTTCACTTTACAGGATATGATGTGTTAGACTAAAAATTACGTGTTTCGGGATTTTTTCTCAATATGCACAATAATTGAAATAATGAATTTATTCCAGTTGGCTGGCGCTCACTGTGTATTCAGTAAGCGCCAGCCAACTGGAATAAATTCATTATCTAAATTATTCTGCATATTGAAAACAAATCCCGAAACACGTAATTTTTAGTCTATCACATGATATCCTGTAAAGTGAAAGTTTCATTCCTAACCTCAACCCCTTTCGAGTTACAGTTGCAACCCCCAAATTTTTAAATGGAAAGCGGGGTTTGTGATATCTCATTTTAAATGTCTCTTCATGGTCTATTCAAAAATGCTATGGTTTAAAAATTTATTGCAAAAATGAAGAGTAAACAAAATTAATCTGTTTAACGAAAAAACAAAAACAAATGAAAATAGAAGATTGAAATATTTAGTTTTTATATCTACACATACACGTGATTGCACGTGCCAACTTAAATGATATCTAACCAGCTTAAATCGCAAATGACTGCGACTGTAAGTTGTAATGATATTTAAAACATCAAAATCGTTCGTTTCAAAAAGAACATAAGTCAACAAAATTGCAAAGTGACTTATTTTTCACATAAAAGAGGATTCGAACCAGGTAGATAGAATATACCGAAAATGTGCAAGCTTTGTCATTGAATGTTTCATATACCAAAATTAGAATTCTCTTGCTGAAGCAGACCCCACAACAAGACATTAGTATCTTAAGTACCCCCAATAAATTAAAAAGACAGATGCCTTCAGGCGATCTTTTTCTTGGTCATTTCTCGGCAGTTTTTTTTACATGAATTTACAAACATTGAAATAATTAAAAAACGGCAGTATATGAAGAAAAACGATATAGTGAGGGCCGCCGATAAATGAGTAAGCTACAAGACCATTACAATTTTAAAGCAAAATGTTGAAAATTGGAGGCGTACAGCAAGTTGTACGACTAGGTGAAATTTGGACATTTTAATTAATAACAAGCTTAATTGACATAATATCAAACTGTAATTAAATGGAAGTCGTCTGGTTAGCGTGTACTCGTCGTATAAGATAGCGACCTTCTTTTCAAATTTGAAAATGAGACCGTACGGACAACGTACAAAACCATTGAATTTAGTCTCGGGGCGCCGAGGACTGTTAAGGGTGACGCTACTTAAGAACGAAGGACGGGCTCCGCCGCGATGTTATCGGCGGCGCTAACAGTATTACATTACTAAGAACGAAACGTTATTAATTTTTCATTTTTTAGTGTGTTATAACGAATTTCGTTACACAGATTATTTTTTTTTTACTCTTCAGTTTTGCAATACATTTTAAAACCATAGCATTTTTGAATAGAGCATGACGAGATCTTTCAAATGAGGTATCACAAGTCCCCCTTCCCATTTAAAAATTTGCGGAGTTGCAACTGTCACTCAAACGGGGTTGAGGTTAGGGATGAAATTTTCATTTTTCATGTGATAGATTAAAAATAACGTGTTTCGGAATTTTTTTTCCAATATGCACAATAATTAAGATAATGATTTTATTTCATTTGGCTGACGCTCAGTGTATATACAGTGTATATACAGCGTTTCGTTCTTAGTTATGTAATACAATAAAGAATATACAGGGTGATGAAATAAAGGTGTCCGTGAGTAGCTACATGTTATAGACGATTTCTAACGAGACACGAATTTGAAAACCAAAATAAAATTTGTTGTCTCTTCACCAAGATATAAGCTTTTCTATTCAGACAATAAAAATCTATACGATTAACAATTTTGTAATAATTCCATTGTTAGGGTCTAAATTTGATGCAGTTGATGGTGCTTTTTCAAAAAAAAAGTGTAAAACATCTATTGAAACCAACTTTATTACCGATGTCAAAAGTACGGTTTCTTGGCTCCGAGGAAAATTTATCAATGTCGCAACATCGCAAATCTCATAGGAAACGTTGGCAACAATAATTCACTTTTCAATATCAGTTCTCTTGTCAAATTTGAACGATACAACTCAAATGTCCTAAAAAGTCTTAAAATAAAATACAATTTCAGTGAATATCTAGACATGTTGCTCCGCTTGGGTGAGACAGATAATAACGCATCGGAAGCCGCTAGAGAATATGCTAGACTGTATCCACATCGACGTCATCCAGATGCTAACGTAATTAGAAAAGAGGAGCAAAAATTAAGAGAAAATAGCCAAATAGTGCCGATTTCTGTAAACGGTAGACGACCTCGTGAAGTTCGTACACCACCGTTGGAGGAAGCAGTTGTGGAAGCGATTGAAACTGGATCAGGACGAAACATACAAGGATTAGCGCGACAGTCTCTAAGTCACTTTTTCCTATTCTGAGATATTTGAGATTTTATTTTCAATTTGATCTGGAAATTACATTATTTCGTTTTTGACTGATCTGTTTTTACTAAATAACATGGTTAAAGGCCTTTTAAACGGGAATCAGTAAGTGCGATCGAAAGTTCATCCATTCTTATCGGAAAATGCGCAAATAGTAGAAAATCTCTACGTCACATAGGGACTTTTTGCATACAGCCTTTCAATTACCTGTTTGTTGCGTATTCTTGTTTAATTACATTAAATTCTTTTGAAATAAAAAAAGTTATGCCAACATGACAGTTGTTTGTCTTACGCAAGTGACAGTATCTGTTAGTGTTGGTTGCTTAGATACAAGAAGTAGGCCTACCTGAAAGTAATTCTTTAGAAAAAGAAATATGTGCAGTATTGTCACGTTGTGCTCTTAGACAAACTGTTTTAATTTTAAACAAAATCTATTTGGACCAGTTTTGTTGCGATTTCCACAATCCTTCAACAGAATGCATTGTCTCAATATCAATCATGGGCACCTTTTTTTCATCACCCTGTATCAATCAGCGCTTTAAACTAATCTAACACTGTCAACTAACGAAAAATGTTGATAAGTTTTTGTCACTTTCTGAACATTTCAATTGTTTTTGTTTGCCTTCTCAGTATCAAGAACCAAACGCTATTCGTTTTTTGTTTTTCTAGTGGGTCGTAACGAATTTCGTTTAATAGGTTAATTATTTTTTTTACTGTTCATTTTTGCAATAAATTTTTAAGCCATAGCATTTTTGTATAGAGCATGGAGATACATACCTTTCAAATGAGGTATCACAAGCCTCCACTTCCTATTTAAAAATTTGGGGGTAGCAACTATCACTCGAAGGGGGTTGAGGTTATGGATGAAATTTTCACTTCACATGATAGACTAAAAACGACATGTTTCGGGATTTTTTTTCGATGTGCACAATAATTGAGATAATGAATTTATTCCATTTGGTTGGCGCTCACTGTATAGAAAAAGCGGCAAGTGGTAATGAAAGGGAAACTTTATGGTTTGCCCAAAATAATGATTGAAGGCATTAGGTTAAAACCATGAGCATACAAAAATTATAAACGCTTGCTGCCGTCACCTTACCAGAGCTTCCCTTACTAGGATATTACGTTTCTATGCATATTTCAGACAATGCGTAAGTTAGATTAGTATATTGATGTGAAATCAATATCTGTAAATATATAGAAGGCATTTACTGTTCAATACTTTTAAAAAATATGAAATACGATTATTGTTTCGTTACATTTGTTTGATGTGACGATGTGTATTTATGTGTATGATGGTATATTGACTTGTACTTTATACCGTTGCTGTTGATTTGAGTTTAACTAAAAGGTTTTGTTATTACTAATGTATCAATTTTAAGTAGACACTAAAAAAAAATGACAGGAGCTATTTAATATTTCAATAGAAATACAGAAAGAATGGTGAAATAAATGACCAATTTCAAAATATAACAGATAATAATAACTTTTATATAAAAAGAAATAATACCTTGTCCCAGGCCAATATGTTGCTTCACAATTCTTGATGGCGCATTCAGCTTCTACTTCTCTGCTTTGTGATTTCTTTATTATAAGTTGCTAGATTTTCATAATGCTCGAAGGATGGCCGAGGGTGACCTAAAACAGTTACGACGAATATTAGTTAATGAAAACGATTGCTCGTAATAATTATACAGTCAAAACAATTACATTTTGTTGGTGTAGTCAACATTCTGTAACTTAAACGTTTCTCAAGTTGAATTATTCCTGAAATCAAACAATTTAAGTACTAACTCCAACAAGTGCTCGTTTGAGGTGACTGTATTAAAAATATATTCGATTGAAAGTAAATATCTATTAAGGGAAAGTTGAGCCTTTTGGAGGTAGTGTAAGGATTGACTTTTGTTGCAAAAAATTTACAATAATTTTAGTATACATCTTCAAATCGTTGACCACATCTCAGGACAACAGATGTGAAAAATATCTTTGTTGCTAATATTATTCGTTTAAGTGCAATTTTTTTATTTTTTGTTAATAATTCGATAACAAAGGGAAATGGGAAAATACTTTACTTTATGTGTTGGGTTCCTGTTAACCCTTTGAGACACCCTGTTTTTATTAAAGTGAGGATCTTATTGTTTTCCAAGGCATGCTAAATTTTTTTACTGGAAATCCGACTTATTTTTAAATTTATTATTTCTCTCTCTTAAATATTACTGCAAGGTCAAGTTATTAGATATCATTGGATTTAGAAAAAAATCTTCTACCACAATAAATTTAAAAATGTATACATTGCCATTTGAAAAAAAAAGTTTGTCGCTTCGCATTGAAGTGGGAAAAAATCCAAATTAATACATTCTTGTAGTACTTACTGGACTAATTATTTATATTATTTTTCTTCTGAAATCGGGCAATAAATAACTGAGTTAGAGCGTGGGACGTTTTTTAGGAATCACCCTGTATAAGAAAAAAGTAGATATTGTTTTGAGATTATCTTATAAATATTTTAAATATGATTGCAGATTAAAAACATTCGAAATAAAGCTTTCAAAGAACTAAAATGTTAAAACAATAGCCTGTTTGAGAACATCTTATTTGATTAATAAAATATTTATGTTTCCACTTTCGCAACATTATTTAAAGTGTCTAACTCAACCTGTTATTTTCTCAAGACGAGACAGATATTACCAAATTATTTTTTAGGCTGCCTGCTATTTAAGATAAAGCATTTCTTACAGAATTTAGACAACAGAAATACTTTGAGGTAACATATATTTTTTTATCGTTCCTGTTTTATATTTTTAACTATTAAACCCATTTTAAAAAGAGATCAACAGATTGTTTTAAAAATTAGTTAATTTGTAAATAAAATATGAGTTAAAGAAATTATTGAACGTATAATAACTAAATCATACTTTGGTCTCTCGTTTGCAAGCCTCATTTCCCATTTAGGGTAGGTTAAGTTGAACCTCTTAGGTCGACTGTAACCGCATTTCTCAATTAATATATTGTCTAACATCTTCTGGACTATGTAAAACGATTCGTTTCCCCCATCAAACTTAACGATATAATTACAACACATAATGAAAACAGTTTACAAAATATAATAATAAACTTTCCAAACGTAGATTCGATTAATTTACTAATTATTGAACAAATATATGAAATGCACTTTAAGTGCTGTTCTAATTACAACATTATCAAACCAATGAGTAATCGCAGCGATGTTGAGCAGATTGCTTTATTTGCTGACAGGATATTGCTTTTTAACGCACGTTAACTGATTGAAGAATTTTAGTTACCTTCATGTTTGAGATTATTAGCTAGGTACACTGCGTTTGAATGAAATTAAAAGAAATTCAACCTAACATATTAAGTTTATGTAAAGGTCAACTAAATTCTGTAATACAATAGTTTACCGCATAATGGTCTTACTAATAGTTTCATAACCTATTGCATGGCCTAAACCCAACACCCATTACCTGAGAATTGCATTAGAATTAATTGAAATTAGTACTGCGAGATTATAACTAAATTAAATACAATCAAAATCATTATTAACATAATCATTTCAAATGCTAAATTGTCGTTTTTTTGGGTTGGTTTTTAAATATTTACCAAGATTGGTCGGTGTTATATTGTTTTCAAATTATTAATAATAAAAAGTTTGAAAAGTTTTCATTGATAATTTTATTCGCGAGTCAATGGTTTTATTTTACTTGTTCTGATAGGTCAGCCCGCTAGGGTTGTTGGAACCAAGTCCTGCGATTGGTTAGCGGAACTTGTATTAAGCTTCTGCAGCTTTGGCGCTTTTCAGTGCTCCTCTACACCTGTGTATAAGTGCAGTATTGAAAGCAGAACATTACATACGCGGCTTCTCAGTGTACGAAACACTTTTCTTTTAAGTTTCGTAACCGAAGATAGGCTCAACATTTGGTAAGTGTCATTCTTTCAGTGAAAAAACATATTTTCGAAAAATTATTTTTTCATCACAAATAATTGCTTTTCGTTAACCTGAATTATATTTCATTTGATATGTTGAGAGCTTTTTTGAGCTTTTGTAACAATGCGTGATATTTTGTATGCGGCATGAATAAACAATTATGAATTGATTTTTTCCTAATAGCGTGCTTGGCGAATTGTAACATAGGTAAATCATAAATATATTCATCGAGTCGAACAAAAGTGACACGATATTTAATTCCCCTTTTTCCTTGCTGCCACTGTTTATTCAGTATTATGCAGTAACTTTCGCTATTTCTGTTATATTTGAAAGTAGGAGAGTGGAATGGCGCAGAGTTTCTTGCGGTGAATATGTTGATATACTTTTATTTTTGTATTGTTTTTGTCGAGAAATAAATATTGTACAACAGATCGTAAACTATGTAAAACATATATTAAAAAAGTAATAATGAATATTTTTCTGTGATTATTTTTTAATGATTTCATTCACCAATCGTTTAGCAGTATTTGGGCACACGTGTTTAATTCTGTCCAATCACAACATTATTATAGTGAGAATTTTCTACTGTACATTATTCCCGCGAGCATAATTTCTAGTATTTTGTTTACATATGTTACTTGACAGCACATTTCTAGTTTTGACATCTGTCGCCAGTTTGATTTTAGTTTATAATGAATTAAACTGTATTTTTATGCTGTATTTTTTATTTAAACGTTAAAAAATAATCTTCCGAATACCACTCGAGAGTGCGAATTAATTAGAAAATAATTCTCCAGTTATTTTTTCAAACTTGTTGCCATTTGGGAATAGCCACTCGAGCCCTACGGGCTCTCGTGTCTATTCCCTGGCAACAAGTTTTCGAAAATCTGTCGAATTATTTTCAATTTATTCCCACTCTCTTGTGATATTACTTATGAAATGATCATTGCAGATGTTGTAGGTATATTCAGTTTCAAAAAATGATTAAAATTAAGTGAATACTAAAAATATTAATTTTGGTAATTTATTCGAAAGCGGTCAACGTTCATGTTAGTTTAGTAACAAACTTACTGCTCACAAGTTAGTTTCTTTCAGTTTTGTGACAATATGTAAATTGTGTTGAATTTAATACAAATGGTTCACATTAGTTTGAAAACTTAGTTTCGGTTGACTAATTTTGGAACATATTTTTTGACTATATAACCTGGCTCCCAGATGAACTACAAAGAATCAAACACTTTCGTATTTTTAACTACACATAAAAATATAATAAATTATTCAAAACTAATAATTCTCGCAAGTAAATTAAAGGAGAACAAACTAAAAATGTGAAGTCGAAAGTGTCACATGTTATAAATTATAATCTTTGAAGTTAAGTCGTTAAAACAATGTTGAACAATGATAACCCTTCAACAAAGGATTTAACTTGTTCAGAGTTATGAGCCTATAAAATATCTTATTCAAAAATTTGAAAGAGTAGATATTGCATGGTATTGAAAAAAACAAGACAGTTATACCTAATAAGAAGATTCAGCTGCAAAATTGAAGGTAGATTATCTATTATATTATCTAACATATAGATCCGCACAGTTGGGAATAAGAAAGTCTCATGTGTAGTGAGTTTTTAAAGAACCAAAATTAATCCTTATAAGTCGACTTTCGTCCACTAATAGAAAAATGGCAATAATGCAATGCGTCTGGACTTTCGGTTCGGTGTAGGAGTAAAGTAGATAATCAAAAACTTTACTAAAACAGTGCTTTCGTAAAGTAACCGATAAATTCGATAAAACATTTTAGAAGGGTTTTCACAAAAAATCCTCGAACCCGTCAACTCTAGTTTTTAAAACTGCATCTTTTTTAATATTTGAAATTTTACGATCGTCTTTTGTTTTTGCACTATGACGTCATCAACAGTTTTTTTAAATGACACTCTATAGTTTTTTTCACGAATTTGGATACAGTACATTTGTCTGAATACGGCAATGTCAAATTCGTATGACCTCGAAGAGGAAAGTTTCCGAAATAATCAGTTCTAAAGCTACAAAAATGTATGACAAAATTATTGAAATTATTAAAATTATTATTATTATTAAATTATACCGGTACAAGTTCAGTATCAGGGGCGTATTCAAGCTTTGAAATTTCATATTTACAAAAAGTCATTAAAACACTGGCTGATGTTTGCTTCAAATAACAGAACACAATTAATGTAAAAAGAGTAACGTGAAAGCACAGGTAGAAGGTTCAACCGAGCCCTTATTAAGAAATACTAAAAAATCATTATGGGTAGAAAGCGTTTATTTTTGACCCGAAGCTGATAACCCGAGGTTATATAGATGTTTGATTTACCCCCCCCCCCATTCGGTGATCATGTGCGGCCGAGTAAATGTACCACTTTAAGCTATTTAAAATCGTAAATCTTTGTTGGAAGTTTTGGTGATTTTGTTATTAATCGATTTTCAGACTAAAACGGTTTAAGAATTTGAATAAGAACATTTCTGTGATTTGCTAGATGAAATTAAACGCTGCAGGCAAACTAATTCCACCAGTTTGTGGTCGTACAACACCCCGTGCAATTAATTCAATTTGAAGATAATAATTTAATTTTTGAGACCAATTTTGGAGGTAAGCCTTAGCGTTGGAGGAACCTAGATGTTCTAATTTCTAATTACATGTTTTCATTGAAAAAAATCGTTAAACCAATATTGAGCTATCACTTGGAGTGGGTGTGAGATATTAAGATTGTTTCGAGCTGTTGCTGAGCCATTCGACTGAAAATTTGTACTCTTTGTGCAAAATCGGAAATTTGCACCAGTCAGAATTTAAAACGGTTTTCTATAAAATTTCCGATTAATTTTTCAAATGTCTGAAATTTTTTCATTGTATTGTGTCAGGGCGAAAAGATAATTTATTATTTGAGATCTGGTACAATAGCAACATTTTTTCTTCTGTAATATTAAAATCGAAATTTTCTCAAGTATATCATTAATCTACTTAACAGATCAGCAGTGATTGATTGAATAAAAGGAGCTTCAATTATTCAAATAGTGGTAAATAGTGATCTTCATAAAAAAATTGTGTTAATTGAATTAAGACAGAAAACAATGTTATTCTGAAATTGTGTCCACCAAATGATTTAGTAATTGGTTTTCCATTTATTTTACTCTATCAACCAATTATTTTCATTTGGTACATTTTTCGCACAGTTTAAGTTATAAAATTGTATATGAGGTGGCGCTTCAAAAATCAGTACCACATGACAAATACTTCAGCTGCACCTGTGTTGCATAAAGTAAGTTTCTGCTGAAAAACAATCAGCGAAGTCATGAATGTCTTCTACGGCTATCGCTCACACAAACAATGTTGAGAAAAAAGTTTGATTTTATCACCATGAAGTATGATGTGATGTACATTCAACATTTGTAATATATTGAAAAAACTTACTGTATCTTTTTGAAGAGCTCCTCAATCGTTTGAAAAATTTAAAAGGTACTAAAGTTCATGTACAAATAAATGTCACCAAAGTCAACCACCGAAGTAAAGCTATATTCTATGTATAAGAATCATTTTGCTCGATCTAAACCAATGAAACAAGTTTTCATAAGTAATATCACAAGAGAGTGAGAATAAATTGAAAATAATTCGACAGATTTTCGAAAACTTGTTGCCAGGGAGTAGACACGAGAGCCCTACGGGCTCGAGTGGCTATTCCCAAATGGCAACAAGTTTGAAAAAATAACTGGAGAATTATTTTCTAATTAATTCGCACTCTCGAGTGGTATTCGGAAGATTATTTTTTAACGTTTAAATAAAAAATACAGCATAAAAATACAGTTTAATTCATTATAAACTAAAATCAAACTGGCGACAGATGTCAAAATTAGAAAATGTGCTGTCAAGTAACATAAACAAAATACTAGAAATTATGCTCGCGGGAATAATGTACAGTAGAAAATTCTCATAAGTAATATCACAAGAGAGTGGGAATAAATTGAAAATAATTCGACAGATTTTCGAAAACTTGTTGCCAGGGAGTAGACACGAGAGCCCGTAGGGCTCGAGTGGCTATTCCCAAATGGCAACAAGTTTGAAAAAATAACTGGAGAATTATTTTCTAATTAATTCGCACTCTCGAGTGGTATTCGGAAGATTATTTTTTAACGTTTAAATAAAAAATACAGCATAAAAATACAGTTTAATTCATTATAAACTAAAATCAAACTGGCGACAGATGTCAAAATTAGAAAATGTGCTGTCAAGTAACATAAACAAAATACTAGAAATTATGCTCGCGGGAATAATGTACAGTAGAAAATTCTCATAAGTAATATCACAAGAGAGTGGGAATAAATTGAAAATAATTCGACAGATTTTCGAAAACTTGTTGCCAGGGAGTAGACACGAGAGCCCGTAGGGCTCGAGTGGCTATTCCCAAATGGCAACAAGTTTGAAAAAATAACTGGAGAATTATTTTCTAATTAATTCGCACTCTCGAGTGGTATTCGGAAGATTATTTTTTAACGTTTAAATAAAAAATACAGCATAGAAATACAGTTTAATTCATTATAAACTAAAATCAAACTGGCGACAGATGTAATCATGTAAACAGAATGTCGTGAGATAAGATCCCGAAAGCTGCTATGAAATGTGGACCAAAGGGACGACGAGATATTTGATGGCTGCGAAAGCGATGGGTGTCGGAACAGGCTTTACGTTAATCCATGAAGTTTCCAACAATCATGAAGAATTTTAGTTTCGTACTTTTTGATTCTAATTTAAGAAAAAAATATTTTGTGAGTATTGAAGCAAGATAAGAAATTCTTTTACTTAATTTGGGAGAACTTGTAACTTCAATATGAAAAATGTCAACAGCCTTTTTCTAAATTTCGAAACTTATGCAACTTCAAATTCGGCACCAAACTTCATTTTATAGGACATTAGTAAACAGTGTTAGGAATTTGGCATATAGACACTAACTAATAAAGTTGCATCAATATTTTAAAAATGCCAAAATATCTGTATAGTTGATATACAAATTTTCATGAAAATGTGTTTACAGAAAATACAGTAATACCGCAGTTTACGCGATTAATACATGGCAAAAAAAAGACGTTAAGCAAATCAAACGTAAAACGGCGTCAATTACGTTTCTTAAATTGCCATAAGAAGTATTTTAAAGAAAAAAAGAATACAAATACCATAAGGTTGAAATACTGTTTTAATTTTGTATTGTGTAAAAATATTAAAAAAGAAATTAAATTAAATTGCAATAAGAGCGCAAGAGCGACTGAAGAAAATTTCTACGCAGGCGCACTGTATCGTGCGCCTGCGCGGTAGTTGATTTAAAATAAGCGTTATAGCGAATCAACGTAAACCGGGGCAACGTAAACCGTGGTATTAGTGTAATGGAATAATAAAAATGAATAATATCCAGAAAGCATAACGCAATAAGCAATAAATAATTCGTACTTGTTACACCATGCGGCTGTAAAAAAAATTTCTATTGCGATTTTCTGTATCGTGAAAATTAAACAAAAAAAAAAGAAAAAAAAAAGAGGAGTGGGTAATGGAATCCGAACTTTTATATTTCGAAAGAATTTAATAAACATCGGTACTTCCTCGTCGAGTAATTAAAATCATTCTCAAAATAATTAAATGTACCTTTAATGAAAATAATTACTTGAGAAAATAGTTTATAAAATTAGTTTGTTGTATTAAGTTTAGTATTAAAAACCTAATTTGTTTTCATTAGTTAAAACAACTAGTTTTTATCATTAAGTTTAATTTTTAAAAACTTGCAGGATCAATTTGATTAGTGATTTAAGTAATTGTTTTGGTGTGTTACATAAAATGAATATTTCTAATTAATAAAATTAGTTTGTTCTAATATAATTCATATATTGTGGCTATTTGTTTGCAATGAGAACTTAGTGATTAAATTGATTTTATTTTAAGTTAATGAATATGGGGTCGGAAAATGAATATTTTATGCCTCGATTTATGAAGTTTGCGCACAATAAACACCAACGAGTGATAATATAAATTCTATAGACCTTCTGCGGTAGATTTTGCACCAAGTTAAATTAGAATTAATTGATGCTAGGGATTTATCTCCTAATGGAAATTTTAACTTATATATGTCAATAAAGTGATAATAATGTGTATTTAAAGATCTTATTAAATGGATCTTAAGAACATTAGTAAGAAATGTCTGCTTTAAAAATTGTTTACTATCGAAAACAAAAAATGGGTTCATTTGAGCTTAATTTAATAATTAAAAGAAATTTAATAACACTTATGAAAAAAAGAAAATTATTCAAATTTCAGAATATCGATTTGAGTTCCTATCTGAACCTACTATCTATGAAAACTGTTGCCTATATGCTCATTATACTTCAGGTAGAACTAAAACCCACTTTCTTATCTTTGATTACTGTTTAGATTCCTTAATTTATGTCTGCTGACAAGTGCTTCAAGTAATTATTACCGACTATGTGTTCGTGACAGCACAAATATACCTAATCAAATGATTGCACTGTAAATTAATCGCAACGCTCAAATTGGTTTAAAATTTTGGTTCAACACATGCATAGGATTTTATTTAGCACAAATTCATCTTGAGAAATTTACAGTCTTGTTTAGACTATGAAATATTTATTAAAATTAAGCTCAGCTCTTTCAACTTTTCGCTGAGTTAATGGAAAATACAACAAATTTAGTTGGCAGAATTAACTACTTAAAAACAGTACTGCGCGAAAATTTAAAATTCATCTTAATACAAGAATTTATTCTCGAGATTTTCAAACGACAAACTTTCAATAAGTTTTTTTTCCAGTTCAGGAAAAAAGAGCGGTCACGAAAATAATGAACCGAAGGATCTAAATTAGAAAAGAGCTATGAAATAAATTTCACCCTTATCGAAAAACTTCGATAAGATTCTCCTAATATGAGAATACTAATTGAGACAGCACAAAAGATTGTGGATATTGATTTTCTGGAAATATTTTTGTGATGCAGATTACAAATTACCTTAACGAGCAAAAATTTTATATTTCAATGAAACTGAGATTTTGTTTCATATCATAATAGTTTGCTAAATTGTTTCAAACCGTTTTGGGACCAATTTTGAAACTCTTTTTACTGACTGGATTATCTCCTTAGCAATGAACGATTGAAATTTAGAACTCATTTAAAACAAAAATTTGCAATGAAACGAAACAGTAGTATCTAGTTAATACGTTATTAAGAATCAGTTATACAAAAAACTTGATGCTGTTTTCTGAAAGTAACAAATAAAATCATAAAAAATAGTTGTTCCTGAAACTTGTTCAATTGTTAATGCTTACTGCAAAACGTTTCAAGAAATACCTACTAAACAAATTTTTGAATAATTTTTCGTCAAATTATTGCACTCAAAATTGTAAGTTTTACGTACACGGAAAATCAGTTCAGTAAAAATAAAAGCACAATACAATGGCGTTGCATTTTATTGTAGTTAATAAATTAACATTAACATGAAGTAAATCAAGTCTAATAACGAAGTAATTTATTAAATGCGATTTTATATAATAATAATTTTTTCCCAAATTCTTTAGACTTGTTATACTTTGACAGTTAATTACCTAGATTACATTTTTTGCGTTAACACTAATATTGTCATGACAATTAATAAATAATTAGACAATATTATGTTTATTGGTGACGTTCTTTTGACCCTTTTTAAAATTTAAGCATATAGTAGTGTGGGCATAATATTACAACAGTATCACCTATAAAAGTTCTATACTTCTTTATTTGTGCGGTACAATAAAAATGCGATAATTACACCCATTAGCCACGCATTCACAATAGGCTTATTTTTTACCTATGAAGCTATAAATCTAATCTTTTACGCTGATGGACATTTGTGCGTATGTCAACAAAACATTCATTGTCGACCTTTACCAACTTCAAAAAAATTGGTGTAATGCGATTAAGTATGTTCAATTTTTTTTGTGGCGACAGTTTCCACAATTTTTTATATTAATCAATGAATGAATGAATAAATTAACCAAACTTTGCATTTCAACTTTTCCAAAATATTGGAACAATTTTGTTAATAACATTTTCATTGAAATACAAATTATTACTTTGTTTTAGGTTGATTTAATATTCTCTAATATTTACAATGACCAGTCTACTTTATTACAAGTTTAGCCACTGTCTATGGGTAATACGTAGAGGCACCGTTTAGACATGGTAATGGCTAAGCGCTCGGAGATAGGCGGTAGAAAAAGGTTCATCTGAGTTTGGTAATTTCTTCACCTGTTTTTCCAGGTTTTGTTTGTTATGCATGTCCAGATTCTTTGATCAATCTGGACCAAACTTTACACAGTTGTTCAAGAGAGCATTGCGAAATTAATGGCGTAATCGACAACCTGAAATTTTGAAGTTGACGGGATGAAATCGGGGATGGCAAACAACACGAACTCACCGGTTTAACCATTTTAGGTAGCAAAAACATGAGCAGAGACACCACCGGGGTAATAAGAATCACTAGAAATGTTCTTTTTTTTAACGACTTGAGCAACAGATACTATTTTCCTCATAAATGAATAGTTCAATCAGTAGAAAAAAATTGAACTAGATACTCTCAAAATTACGTCTACTGGCATAGTATATATTTATTTTGTTTGTACATTATGTTATAACAATCCATCGTAACTGACGTTTTATGGTAATAACGATTTGTTTATGAAAATTTATAAAGGATATGGTTTGGGAGTAATGATAATCAATTCAACCGGGGTAATGTTGGCGGGCCTACACGTAGAGTAAAGTCGTATAAGAGTGCGCAATATAAATTCTAAAATAGTAGAGATATCTGTCCAACAAAACAGACAAATATTTGGTCTGTCGGTAAATCTGGACAAATATCGATGGTTGTGATGTAGTTTTTGTGCCGACATAGCAAAGAAAACATTTACTTGTGGTTATAGCATTTAAAATATTACTGAACATTTCCCAATTTATTTTTGACATGTGGTCCAACTATCTTGAGTAATAATAGAGTAAGATTTTATTAATTACTCTGTAAAATCTATATTTTTGATCACATTGCAACTAAAGTAATGCTAGCAGTAATATCTTAGATATTTTATTAGTAATGCAGCAAAAAAATGCTTACAGAGCCTCTTTCCCCTGGTTTTCCATATAATTCAGTAAAACATAGTAATACAATGTATTGGATACAATGTTCATGTTTATTATGTATTATGAATAGTTTATGAATAGGCATACATTTTAGGTGAATGTAAATGTACAGGGTGTTAATAAATAAGTGTAACAAATTTAGACGGTACATAGGAGATGGAGAATGAACATAACTTTTTCGGGTTATAGGTTTTATAGCAGTAGTTTCTACCGGAATGTTAAGAATATTTTTAACAAATATGACTTACAAATTGATAAGCCTTGCCCTGCATATTGAAATTAGTTCAAATTTAACAAGAAACAAGAAACTTTTGAAGCAAGGCTGAAGTAAAGAGGAATGTTCATAACAGTCAAATACTGCTTGCAATAATTTAGCTCAAGCACAGTCCGTTTACAAATATAAGTTTGTTATTAAAAGTTAGTCCAATGGAATTATCTACAAATTCGATAAATTGGTAACACGTATTAAAATATTCGCAACATTCAGGTAGTAACTATAAGAACCTTATAAATTTGTAATACGTAGTTATTAGCACCCTGTATGTTTCAGAAAAATTAACGTCCAAAATTTTAAATTTCAAGTAGTTAAAGCTGTTTAACTTCAATAATGCGTGCTTTCAAACTATTTCAATTAAATTTTCAGGTATACAAAAAAAAAGAAAATCCAAATAAATTGAAACCTATTAGTACTTACTTACGTACTACATAAATATATTGTGTACCAAAATTTCCTTTCATGTGTGCTGGCTGCATACGTTAGTAACAAATTACCCTAGTATTATACAACTCACCGTGCATATCAAACAAGATTATTTTAAGAACGATTTTCTCTTTCTGTAACTTGTATACTTCTCACATGCCATTTTACAACACGGTTTGTTAAGATATCGCGTGAAACAGTTTATGAGAAACATTTAATAAAATGAACACAGCAATGTGTTTTGGAACAAACTCTTCTCATTGTAAGCAGTTTTATCCATTTAATAAAACTAATATTAAATTTAAGCAAGACAAAGCTATTACTTCACCAAACAAAACAGTTTATTAGATAAAATCATGTTTGTTTTTCAATTTTCAGATCTAAAATTAATTTTATAATATTCCGGAAGTTACAAAAGTTAAAAAAAACGTTACGTTTAAGAAAACATTTTTGTTTATTCCATGGAAATAATTTCTTTTTATTAAAAATAAATTCGTGTACGCTTATTCCGAAATGTTGTATTACAAATGTTATTTTTGCTACGATCGATATTCTTTGTTACATTTTGTAAACGCTAATAACCCCCTGGTCATATGTATAGTATCACAATCTGCTGCAAAATTACTGTGAACGTTTATACTTCCATTGTAATGAAAAAAATGTCCCGTGAGCAGTTTTTCAACGAATTCGTCATTTAAATATGATCAACAGTTTAGGTCAAATATTCTAAATGAGTATTTTGTAGTTCAACAGAAAAATGTCAACTGCACGTATTTGTCATTCGGCTTACCGGAATAACAAATGTGGAATATCGAATCGGTTTGTCACACATACAAATTTTGCTTTCGGGGTTTTCGTACAAGTATAATACAAGTTCGACAACCGTAAGCTATTTCAAAAAAACATAGATCTGAAACATTATTAGAATTTTTAGAATTATTAGAACAAATGTTTGTGAGTAAAGTTTAGATGAAAATTCATCAACACAATTCGAAATTACCATTTAATTATTATTATTTTCCGAACTATTTTCCAATATATTTGCTTCCCTTTTATTCATTATTAAAAAATTCCTGGGATATGAGACAAACTACGAAATTTTAGCTCAACCCACAGTGATACAAACGTAAGGAATGGTTCTATTGTAACAGCATTATGTAAAATATCTTTGTATTTTCGTTTTGGTCACGATTGATACATGCAAACTGGAAATCGTATAATTTTGAATAAATTTAGTTCCTTCCACTTTCCATAGTTGGAAAAATTTATCAAACACTTTATTTACTTCGCGCCTTCTTATCACCATAAAAAAATAACTGCATTGTGTCAAGTACATGTAATGGTTTATAACAATCAGAAATAAGATTAATTATCTTAAACATTTTTATAATAAATATTGATATAGGTGGGTTTACAGTAAATATGGTTGTCTTCCGGTTCCTAGTTTTCACTACCTCCTATCGTTTCATTCCTCTTCCTTAGGTCTCTCATGGTTTGTTATTTCTTTCATCGGGCTCTCTCTGGGACGTCCACGTTTTCTTCTTTTGGTAGTTCTCTATTTCTTCGTTTTAATATATTTTTTTCATACAACAGAATTGCGACATATCTGCCGGTATTTTTGAATATTTTTCTGCAAACATCACAATATTTTCAGAAAAGGAAATTGTATTTTTCTCTGCTCGCCATTTAAAAAAGTTTCATAAACAGATTCATATTTGTGTCGTGATTTTTGTGGTAGAAGATTTTCTATTGCAGTCATTGCGGTATTGCTTACAGGACATTTCATTTTCTTCTTCCAACATTTTGAATTTTTGGGTCACAAAAAACTGCTTCACAAACCACGAATTTTTCACTTTTGTACGTTTTGCTGTCAATTGCTTCAGTTTTGTTTGGTTACGTTGTTGCAATTAATGCAAACTGTTACCAACATGACAATGTTGTGAAATAAAAATCCCAATATTTTTAATTTTCATTGGTGGAAGTCCCGATGGATAAAAAATCTGTCAATTTTACCCACGGCTGGGAACCAATAAGAAGCTCTCTTTAGTTTATCGATGGATAAAATAACAATTTATGTGGAGAAACACGACAGTGAAAACATTGAAATAGTATATTATTACATGAGCAAGTAAAGAAGGTTTTTATCCATGAAAATGAAGTTTGCTGCACGAGCCGAAGGCGAGTGCATGTAATCATTTGAGTGGATAAAAACCTTTACTTGCGAGTATAATACTATACTTTATCTACGATCATCCATACAAAATAATAAAACAAATTCTTAGTTCAATATTTTTAATTTTTGAACATGACACTACGACAGTTAGTTTACATTGTCCAAAAAGAAAAACATGAATATTTTTCTGCAAGCATCACAAATTAACTTAATACAATATTTTCAGAAAAGGAAATACATAGTATTTTTCTCTGCTCGCCATTTTAAAAAAAGTTTCATAAACACATTCATATTTGTGCCGTGATTTTTGTGGTAAAATATTTACTATTGCAGACGTTGCGATACTGCGTACAGGACATTTCATTTCATCATCATTTCATTTTCATTTTCAGTTACGAAAAATTGCTTCACAAATAACGAATTTCACTATTAATACACTTTGGTACGATTTGTTGTCAATTACTTTAGTTTTGTTTGGTTATGTTGTTGCAATTAATGCAAACTATTACCAACGTGGCAATGTTGTAAAATAAAAATCCCAATATTTTTAATTTTCATTGGTCGAAGTCCCGATGGATAAAAATTCTGTCAATTTTACCCATGGCTGGGAACCAATAAGATACTCTCTTTAATTTATCGATGGATAAAATGACAATTTAGAGTAGAGGTTTCACATCAATAATGTTTATATTATATAATGATCGTAGATAAACTAATTTATTTTTTTTTCGTACATATTTATGATAATAAGTATTTACCGTCGCCGGGTATGTGGAATACTGTCTACTAAATTCTGTCAAGAGCACGTAGAAAATGGTTTGATAGCACTTTGTTGGATTATGTATCGATTTATGTTATAACCCAGTTAGTTGATCTAGTAAAATTTACTTTCAATTAGAAATGCATTATAATTACATAATTAATTTCGATTTTGCTACTATTTTGTGGGTCTGATATAAATGAAGTTATGTACGTAAGTTTGTAAATTAATGCAAAACTATTTCAAAACTACGCAAAACATCACGTGCGAGGTTATATTTAAAGCGCAAAAGGAAATTATTAACGAGTGCGTCCCTAGTGTCCCATGTTATTACAGTATATACGACGATGTCGCTTTCAGGGTAGCTGTAAATCTTTGATGCATTTATCTCGACAGTTACTCACATATTTTCCTCTTCAATATTACACAGTTTTAGTGGCTAAATTAAGAATACAGTGAACGTTCTATTAATTTAGATACTGAATATTTGAGTGGTCCAGTTGCAAAACCAGTTATATGCATATTGCAATAAGGGCGTTAATCAACAAAGTGAGTTCTGTAATATTAAACCTTAGTGTTTGACTATCAGGTGCAATATTGCAGAACTCACTTTGTTGGTTAACGCCCTTAATTCAATATGCATATAACTGGTTTTGCAACTGGACTACTCATTTAGTACCTCCATTCATGACTACCTACTTAAAATTTTATTTGCCAAAAATTGTGTAACTTTCGGTTTTACCATATCACTTATTAATTTCTTTGCATGGTAATTAAGTAGTTCACTTGGTTGGTTTAGGTACAACCTATAAGAAAAAAATACCTCGCTCTGTCTGCGGGTTCGTCGAGCAACTCTCTTCTCTGTTGAAAAAAACTTTAGAAACGCACGAGTGTTGTATATCATTTTTTTCAACGGCTAGCTCTTCGGGTCAGTTGCAGAAACAAAGTTAACATCGGTGTCAGCTAACAGAGCATTAACTAGATCTGTGATTGGCTGCAATCAAACTGCAGTGCGCTGGTAGCCAATCATAGATATAGTTAACGCTCTGTTAGCTGACACCGTTGTTAACTTTGTTTCTGCAACTGGCCCTTGGTGAGCTTGCGGTGACATCATTGCCTTGTTTATAGCATAAGTGTGAAATCAACTTTCATAAAATAAATTCAACTTTTAATCTACCCTGCTTCTATCGACAAAAATTGTAATAATGACAGGTTATGTTTTGGATTAGCAACGAGATTAAACTGGCAGATAGATAAAAATAGAACCTGACGTTGTCTTTGTTCTTCACATTGTCGCCGACAATTGCAGCGCAAGCGCAATTCCAACTGTGTTTATATAGAAGTTAGAATACATTCAATCGACTTATGGAAGTGCAATCGTACTTATTCTGAGGCCGATTTATTTTTCTGAGACGCCGTTTCGGACCATATTCTTAGATTACATTTATTAAAATTTACGTTTATATATATTTTTACTTCATAATTTTATATATATCTTTAAAATTATATAAATATGCAGCATTCAAATTTTCCATATAACGGTGCAACTGCCACTGCAAATATATATATATATATATATATATATATATATTTAAGTCACGCCTACAGGGGTTACGAACATAACCGAATAAAGAATTCTTCAAATTACGGTGTATTATGGGTTATCTATATTAGTAATTTTTGACCATTATAATTTTTCAATCAGTTAATCGTCTAACAATAAAGTTGGACATTATCGCGTGTAAAATAATATTTTAGGTACATATGTTTGTTTATTCATTTAAGAAATTAACTGTGTTTAGATCGTATTAATTTTAAATCACCAAATGACCTCTAAATGACCCTAAAAAAGAGGTTCAAGGTCAAATCCAAGGTCACCCTTGGATTCCTCGTTGAAAATTACTTAGGGTATGGACATTGATTATTTCTCTTTTCACTAATCCCTCGAAATTTCTAGGGGTTTCCATACTTTTCCCCCACCCTGTATATACGCGTTAAAAAATATACAGGGTGATGAAAAAAAGGTGCCCATGATTGATATTGAGACAATGCTTTCTGTTGAAGCATTGTGGAAATCGCAACAAAACTGGTCCAAATAGATTCTGTTTAAAATTAAAACAGTTTGTCTAAGAGCACAACGTGACAATACTGCACATATTTCTTTTTCTAAAGAATTACTTTCAGTTAGGCCTACTTCTTGTATCTAAGCAACTAACACTGACAGATACTGTCACTTGCGTAAGACAAACAACTGTCACGTTTACATAACTTTTTTTATTTGAAAAGAATACACAACAAACAGGTAATTGAAGGGCTGTATGCAAAAAGTCCCTAAGTGACGTAGAGATTTTCTACTATTTGCGCTTTTTCCGATAAGAATGGATGAACTTTCGGTCGCACTTACTGATTCCCGTTTAAAAGGCATTTAACCATGTTATTTAGTAAAAACAGATCAGTCAAAAACGAAATAATGTAATTTCCAGATCAATTTGAAACATAAAATCTCAAATATCTCAGAATAGGAAAAAGTGACTTAGAGACTGTCGCGCTAATCCTTGTATGCTTCGTCCTGATCCAGTTTCAATCGCTTCCACAACTGCTTCCTCCAACGGTAGTGTACGAACTTCACGAGGTCGTCTACCATTTACAGAAATCGGCACTATTTGGCCATTTTTTCTTAATTTTTGCTCCTCTTTTCTAATTACGTTAGCATCTGGATGACGTCGATGTGGATACAGTCTAGCATATTCTCTAGCGGCTTGCGATGCGTTATTATCTGTCTCACCCAAGTGAAGCAACATGTCTAGATATTCACTGAAATTGTATTCTATTTTAAGACTTTTTAGGACATTTGAGTTGTATCGTTCAAATTTGACAAGAGAACTGACATTGAAAAGTGAATTATTGTTGCCAACGTTTCCTATGAGATTTGCGATGTTGCGACATTGATAAATTTTCCTCGGAGCCAAGAAACCGTACTTTTGACATCGGTAATAAAGTTGGTTTCAATAGATTTTTTACACTTTTTAAAAAAAAGCACCATCATCTGCATCAAATTTAGGCCCTAACAATGAAATTATTACAAAATTGTTAATCGTATAGATTTTTATCGTCTGAATAGGAAAGCTTATAACTTGGTGAAGAGACAACAAATTTTATTTTGGCTTTCAAATTCGTGTTTCGTTAGAAATCGTCTATGACATGTAGCTACTCACGGGCACCTTTATTTCATCACCCTGTGTATAAACGTAAATGTAAGCTAAGAATATAGTGCTAAACGGTACCTCATATATTTTAATCTATATCTGTTTATATCGATGTTTTGAACCGATGTAAGCCTATTAATTAACTTACTCGCTCCGAAGTGGGCTGATTTCTGCATGTAAAACTCACTAGTTCAATCATGATCACTGAAAATCCACTGAAATGCAAATGAAGTTAACTTCTTATCTACAGTTAGAAAGTTAGCTTATGTTTACAATTTTTCCAAATAGTTCATATTTTAATTCAGAGGAGCGATTCAAAAATATCGCGCCAACAGATAGAGCTATGATGGGCAGCCAGTAGGCCGGTTTTACACTGATTAAATTATGGAAAATGGGTAGTCGGCATATTGTCGAAACAGCTGATTAGAGTTGGGTGTCATAGTAGCTAATTTTTGTAAATTACTTTTATGTAAATGGTAAAGAGAGTTATAGTGAGAACTTTGTGATTTTAATTGTGCATTCCGTTGCATTACATTTATATAAGTAATAAAAACAGTTCTTATCAGAATTTTTGTGTTTTGCATGGCAAATTAGCGCATGTTTTTTGGTTCTATTACAAACAGTTCTTATGGTCTCGTGTTTTCCACATTGTGCAAACGTTATAAATATCAAAATTGAAATTTGCCACCAAAAACTACTTGCTAGAAATATATCAGTGTAATTTGTTCGTTCAATTTCATTCCTCCTAATTAAAAAATGAACTATAGTTTGATACAATCACAGGAAAAATATGGAATTTTGACAACCCAGAAAATATCTACCTAACAAAATGAAATTCATCAACATAAAAAGCAATAGAAACGATGTTATGTTAGAACTATCACGGATAACGAGATAACGAGAACGGCAAGAATCTTAAAATGCATGCTTTTCAATAGCCCCATGAGCAACAGTTCTCAAGCGGCAGAAACCGAAGCAGTAACGGGAACGGCAACCAAAACCTTCGCGAACTTTTATATTTTTTGCTTTCTGCTACTGCTCGTGCAATGCCAATGAATACCGATTGCGGTAATGTTTACGCCCGAACGTGCGGACCATCATAACCTTCAATTTTTTTTTCATCGTGCTCGTGTACAGACAACATTGTGATCAAAACTGAGTTAAAATTGAGACTGCAATCATTCCCACGCAACTACAGTGACGATGCCGACTAAAATTAAATGTTCCCAAAAAAGTTGATACTGTTACTGCTTAATGTGCAGCGACGATTCATTCCCGTTTCTGTTACTGTTCCCGTTTCAGTTTCTGTTACTGTTACAGATTAATTGTACAGCTGACTTTATGCAACACATTAACCATTTAAGCCATTTAAGCCATATGCTTTTTTACTGTCTAGTTGTAAAATTTACAAAATCACCCAGTACTTTACCATGTTAATACTATTCTAAATATGTTTGAACTAAAAGATTTATAGGAGATTATTTGCGGGAACAATACCTTAAATTTAACATCTTTTATGACGTCTCACTTAAACTGCTTCTGGAGCTGCATTAGCAATAGGCACCAATCAAAAGCTTGCATGATTGTTTGGTTCACATTTTGTTTTGTGGCGTATGCAATTCATAAAATAAATAAAATTTCAAAAGTTTCGCTTGAAATAGTTCTCAACGGGAAACTTGCGGGTGCGGATACACCAACGCGTCACTGATTATTTTGAACACATAGTCCCACTTCGACACATAAACTAACTAGCGTTAATGAATACATTTAAAAAATTTATGAAAGTTACTTTAATGTGACATATTTCAAATTTTAATATTTATTAATTAACAAATGTGTGGGAAGTAGCCTTTATCATTTTCATTTTTTAACTTTTCATTGACTTCATTAAAAACGTTTAGTTACTTGCTAAAATTTAGCACAAAGTTCTTGTTTTTATGGGTACAACATTTGAAAGAATTTTTTTCATGCCTTAGTCAGCAAATTTTCTTAAGACTATATTGTTACTCGGCAATAATTCTCTAGTTTTCCAAAATAAAATAAAAAAAACTCGATTTGTGTTCAGGAATTAAGTGGATTCATTTTATTCTTACATCAAAAGCGCAATTGATCCTTCATCAGAATAAAGTAAAATTCCTATACAAATAAATAAGTATTACTCGACTAACGATTGAAAATGCTGGCAAAGTGATTTTTTTAAGTGAACTCGTTTGAGGTAATACAAAAGTTTCTGAAAGTGCTTACGCGGTTTGAAAGAATTAGGATCATCTAGGAACGAAAATAAAATAGATAAGTAAATAAGCAAAACGCTTGTGTAGGTATTTTTAAAACTAGTTAAGGTAAATAATCACTAACAAACGTTACTAATTATTTGCAAACCAAACATGAAAGCACTTGTTTGCTGATTTTACCAGGCTACTACATTCACATTGAAGTTTTAGTGTTTGATGGGTCATCAGCGTAATTCAATTTCCTGCGCCGAACCAATATTATGTTGTTGTTGGATTAGAATATGTTTCAAAACAAAGTTAGTATGCAAATACTGTTAACAATCCTTCACAATTGAAAGAAAATTTGTCTTTCGAAATTAACCGAAAAAACTAGTTTAGACCGATTGGACCGATTGGACCGGTCTAAATCGAAAGTCTGTCAAGTTCAAACTATATCATAACGAAAAGTTTAGGAAACATTTTTATACATGCATGGAAATATTGAATAGAAAAGCTGCTCTCTTGGGAGGCTAGTCAAAAAATATTTAGATTCCACATATACATCTCCCCGTCTAGTAATCTCATATTTATGATGAACATCGTGAATTGAATATCAAACAGTGGTTTGAAAAAGAAATTTCTTAAAAATTCAATAATCTCTTTGCAAAATGTCGAAGTCATATGTAACTGGTAGATTTAGAAAATGTGGGGGTATCACCGACAGTCAATTCGTTAGGGGTTACAGGAAGAATGGAAAGATTAACATCAGACGTTTGGAAAGGAAAATTACTTTTCTTATCTGTTTCACGAAAAGGAACATATCGTTAGTCAACTAATTGAAATATTTGCAATACAGAGAGCGGCAAAAGTAACGTAACAATTAGATACCTCTGAAATTGTTGTTTTGAAAACAGTCCAAAAACATCTTATAACATAACATTTTTTTGTCATAATTTTGATAGGTCTCTTAATTGTCAACATGTTGGTAGAAAATAATAGGCCATCATTTATAAGAAGAAAATGTTCGAAAAGTGAGTGTGGCAAAAGTAGCGCAAGAATTCGATGAATCTGAGAGTGTTGAGTTTTGACATTTAATTTCAGATTTTTTGACATTTTTGTATACAACTAAGGTAGTCATTATCGATTTTTTTAAGTAGTAACCAATATTTTTTCGCCATGATTTTAGTCGGTTTTCTATTTGTCCATATTACAACATAAAAATTTTAGCCTCTTAGCAATATGGAGAACTCATAACGTCATTTCTTTGACAGTGACCCTGCATACACAAATGTTATGTCAAAAAATGTAAAATTACTTTTAAAATTTGACCTGTTCTTGTAATTTCTTTAAAACTCAATAGTTCAAGATTTATTGAATTGTTGTGTTATTTCTGCCGCTCACTGTATGATATTAACATACTTGTTGTAAATGGGGAACCTATAAAGTAATAACATAGCACAGGATAAAAATTAGGTCGGTTTTAAAGAATTAGTTAAAGCTTCATTATTTTTACGTTAATAAATGCATCTATCAGCAATGTAGACATTATCTAGGAATAAATACTGATTTACACATGACAGTAGTGACAATTACAGATTTTAATTTCTGTAATTTTGATGCTTTCATATCCTGCACTGCAGATCCTGACAGTTCAAATAAAGTCAAATTAATTTGCAATTCTTTTGGAATTCTCATAATTTTTTCAAAGAATTTTGTTTTTACAGAACTCGAATAACATTTAACGATGTTGTGTCAGCATTTTTATTTCACTTCAATATTTTATTACGAAAGCAATTTAAAAGTCTTTGATATACAATGTTGAAAAAGAATTTAATCCATCAAAAGATTTTAAATTACATTGAACTGAATAATGGTCTTTTAACATAATACTGGGCTTGTGTGATTCACATAACTATAAATTTAGTACATACCCGAATAGGAACAGAATATAGAAATATCCTTTAAATGAAGTACTTATTTTCGAAATTATTTTATAATTAATAATTAATACATTTTTAGTTTATAAAATATGTAGGAGAGAACCATGCAATAATGGACGATCGAGGTCATTTGGTAAACAGTATGTACGTTGTCTAAAGCATATTATTGTAAGTACATATACCAAAAGGTTGTTGTAGAATTTATTTTTTAATTTTTTTGTCTTTTTTCGTCTCTTATTACCAATGTGTTGTAATAAGAGACAAAGTTTCTATTTCCTATAACATAAACATTTGCTGGTTCACAATGCAACAAAAGAGTTTATAAAGTTATATATTGGCTATAATTTTTTTATCTCTCCAGTTTTAAACACAAAAAAATATATGAGATCAAAGTTGGGATGAAAAAAAGCTACCCAAAAATTCAAACAATAGATTTGTAAATAAAATAAACATATCGTTTTATTAGAGAAAGTACGAAGTAGTCGTTAATTCTTATTTAAAACTGTTTAAATAATTTATACGTTGTTGTTATGGCAAATAAATTGTGCCTTTTGACAACAAATGGACCTGCACCATGAAAATAAAGTGGACAAATATGAAATACTTTTCAACTGTAGATTTGCCAACTATTTGGGCCACAAAAATTTGTCTTTTTTATTTTATTTCACTGTAGAAAATTAAGTTCCGTTTTATATCGTTCTCGAAGTTGTGTTACCTGCCCGATAAACCAATCATTTATCATAGTAAACAGCATAAAAATTATTACTATTTATTTGATTTCCTTTTTGCGAACATTTTGCTACTGAAATGTAAAGATTTTGCAAATGTGTTATTATCATTAACCTCGTCTCTTATTACCACTACCCTCGTCTCTTATTACCGAGTAATTTTAATATCAGACACTAAAATATCCAAGGAAGTATAAGGCTACTGAGAATGTATGTCGATTCGTGCACAAATAACCATAAAATGTATACTTTAAACATACTGTCTCATAATTAAAACATAAACTAGCACTATTTTTTAACTTTACGAGATAAGAGATGATGTTGGTAGGCCCGTATAATGGAACGTTTTATTTCAAACGTGTTTTTGAACAAAATAATAGCCAAGTGCCTACCTTGATATTGCGCATGTATTAATAACAAACTAAATAACTAATACTAGCTCACTTTGTCCTGCTACACTTCATAGTTTTTCTAATTTAGGCGTCGTCTCTTATTAGCAATGTCTTTTATTATATGGTTTTCCCCTAGATGAAGAGTTGAAGTTTAATTTGCATAAATCTACTTTAAAAACAGCGAATTTCTACCGCATGATGTTTTTACAGCAGTATTAAGGAATAGTTTCGTTTCTTTTGAAGTTTGACGCTGCTGTTGAATTAAATCGATTGTGTAGTCGTGTTTGTGTCCTAAAATAACAAAACATATTGTTCGCAGGAAAAAGACAAAACAATGCGTGTAAACCATATACTTTGCAAAGATTGGAATTATTGTGTTGAGCACCGAAAATTGGAATGAATAAAATGAAACAAAAAATAACTAAAAAAGAAAATGCAAAATTGTTTTAGGCTTCTTTATCCTTGACATTTTGTTAATTGTTAAGTATCAATTTAGGTACAGCTGCAAAAGTTACTGTTACTGCGTCATTTCCTTTTTTCTTGTTATATAACATTTGCTGCATACCAAAATATTTGTACTCGCTTGGGACGACCGAACCTTTTTCTTACTTCACATCGCAGCAATGTTGTTGTATATTTTTTATTTTCAAATTGTTTCCAAATTGTAACTATGTAGATGGTTTTTTGTTCGACTCTCTAGTTTTATTGCAAAACATTAATCTTTCAAACAATTACCTCGACGATATGTTATTAATTAAATCTCATTATGAATGTTAAAGGTATGATCCTCCTGTTACTGAAATCATGTGCATTATTGTACAAAATCTATGTTGTCTTCAAGTAGCATACATCATGTGTTCAAATAATTATCGATTTTCTTACTAACAATTATAATGCTTTATCGTATTATCATTTTGGTCCATTCAGCTGTTTTGAAAATCATCTTCGAAATTAACAGTTTCACATATGAAAAGAGCTGCCAATGCTATCTAAATCTTTACTGTGTACTCTGGACTTTATTGTAGTCACGTATATGAGACATGTAAATGTAACGGTTATGAAAACCACTCTATAACAATATAAACAAAAATCTATGGAATGTTACATCAAAACGGTGCGACAATATAAACAATGTAGTACTATAATGAATTGAACAATTACGAATTCTGTGCAAAATATGTACTAGTTTTAAATGTACGTATTTTGTTTCTTTCAATTACATTAAAATGTTTGCAATATGCTATGATCCTTAAATATGTTAATGAATAAGATGAGCTTTTAAAAAGCAGTTATAATCATGCATTAATAACGTGTATTAGTTGAAACGTTAAAAATGCAACTGCTTAGGTTACAGTTACATCGGAAAAGTTAAGGTAGACAAGTGTCGGTATTAGTTTTAACAACTTCAAAGTTTCTAGAATTTCTATTGAACTTAAACAATTTACAAAATTAGTAATCTATTTCTAAATATGAATTTTTATGGAATAAGTAGCTTCATATCAATTTATGGTCAATTCTTCTTATTCACGAAGGTTATACGAAGGTTGACTATCATCATTGCTATCCTGACTTTGCAAACTGCTGGTCGAAACAGTTGATTGCAGGTACAACAAAACCATTTTCTCAGATTTCTCAGCCACAACATTTGAAGCGTACATGAAAAGAAGGAGGTATGTGCACTCCCCATCGAAAATGAGATAACTATGCCATTTTGTACCAAAAATTGAGAACTATCCCATGTCCCAAATTTAAATTAATGAAAACAGTTAGGCAGGAGATATAGTTAGTTTTGATATTTGCGTTACACAGCAAGCATAGCAAGTCCGAGCGCTAAAAGTGCTCTCCTGAAGAATTTAGAAATATGGACATACCTCCTTCTTTCCCTGTACCCTTCATTTGTTTTCTTTCCTCTTGCTCTTTCCCTGGATTTTCCTTACATGTTTAACTGTAAAATTTGGTATTTTTCACCTCGCTTAACATGACCCAGGTATTGTAATTTTCTTGATTTTTAGGAATATTTGTAATATATCTCAAATTAAGCTGATAGTCGAACGTTCATTACAGTGTTTTGCTTTTACATTCTTCGAGAAGGTAACAAAAGTGTAAGAGCTGTTGAAGAGATCTACTATGATTTTGATATTATTGTTATCCATAAGTTTATAACCTTTTGCTGGTAGCTCATCTGGGTCGGCCGCCTTTCCTGTTTTCATTGCTTTGATCGTCTGTTTAACTTCTCTAATGACGTAAATTTAATTTTTAAATGTTTCCACCCACCTTTAATAAACTGTTTATTGTCTTCTCAAATTACGTACATACTGTTTTACCCTTTAACAAGTTTTATTACGGAAAAGGTAGTATATGTAAACAGAAAAAAAATTAAAAGAACAGTTTTATTATCTCTTTCAGTGACTATGTAAACGTAATTTAGTTAAAATTGCAACGCTCAGAAATGAATAAAGAATTTAAGTTTATTTTCGCCATTAACAGACTAATCGGAAAATTAGTTGTGATGTCCTATGTATTAGATTACACATTGTACAGGGCCATCCAACGTTAATGGTCATCTCCAAAGTTGGTCTCAAATATTAAATTATTATTTTCAGATTTTGTTTATTGCGACCACAAACTGGTGGTATTACTTTTTTTTTGATAAATCCGACATAAAAAATCAAAAAAGTATAATTTGTGGAAAATTAAGACGAATATTTTTTGTAAAATTTATCTGTAGTGTTTAATTTCATCTTGCAAGTCATAAAAATGTTTTTGTTGAATTTTTTTAATATAAGTTTTTAATTTTTTAGCCTAAAAATCCAATGAATTACTAAAACTTCCAACAAAGATTTACGTTTTTAAATTGCTTGGAGTGGTAAATTTAACCAATCGCAAATGATGGCCGAATGGTATATATGGGGGCTTGTAAATCAGACACTGGGGTTAATGTGGGTTAAAAATAAACATTTTCTACCCACAATGACTTCTCAGTATTTCTTAAGGGGTTCGGTTAAACCTGTGCTTTAACATTATGCTACTTCCATATTAGTTGCATTTTCCAATTTGAAGCGATTAGAAGTAACTTTTGTAAATCTGAAATTTCAAAACCTAAATACGCACGTGATATTGAACGCTTGCCGTTACTACCTGACATCTCCGGGTATTTTGTTTCTTCAAAAAACTTTGTAAACTTACAACACTTGCCTGACTTTTGGTTATGACTTGATAGTTGTAAGTAACATTTCTTACTGACGTCACAGAGTTTATATTTGAAATAACAGCAAATTTCAATAAAAACCTAATAAGGCTTTAATATTTTTAAATTAAAAAAATTATAAATAAAAGATTTATGAAAAGAAAAGTTGAAATAATAGTTATAAAATTCATAAATGAGCGTCGCGACGCTAGATGTTAAAAACTGAAAACGGAATTAACAATAGAAGCGTTTCTTACAAAAACAACCATAGTCCTAATTTTTTTTTTTTGATATTACTTATGAATATCGAGTGGGCAATGGCTGTTTTTGCAGAACAAGCAAATATTTACTTAACTATAACGTTGGACTATGTATCTTCTTGTAGAAACCGATCACACCATTCGATTGGGCTTCCAAGAAACTCTGTACATCAACACTAAGAGCGAAATTCGAATTTTTGGACTATGGTCGTTTTTGTAAGAAGCGCCTCAATTATAGATCTTAGCCTATTGTAGCTTCTTAAAATACCTTATAACATAGCCAAATTTTTATAGTAATATTTTCGAAATTGAGCATTTTTTGGGGAGTTACGAATAATGTCGCAGGACCCTATACTGAAGGACACTCAACTAACGTCATGGGCACACTTGAAATTTTCAATTGCACAACTGTTTGATTGCATGTTTGTGTCCTATGGATTCTTATGAATCTGGGTACACATGCAATTGCGACTGAATCGCGAATTGCTGCAATTAAATAGTTTGTCTTCCTCAAACTTTTTAGTTGCATCTAGTTGCGCAATCGCTTTGTGATACATATGATTGAATTGTGGTGAGCACACTTACAATTAAACAGTACCAGATGTTACATTTTAAGAGGAAAATAGTGTCAACTTTACGGGTCTTTCAATATTTCTGAATTATTTTTGCCATTTTAAACTACAGCATCTCTACAACAATTACTGACCTATTGTAAAAAATTATTAATTTTTTATTTAAAAAAAAGATTAACTTTTGAAGTAACGCACATTTTCAAATTCTTAATACTCAACTTTACAAGAACGTGTATAAACAATAATTAGTTGTTATTGTCGTGTAAGTCTTTAACAAAATGTCTGCCAAAGGGCATCATTGCAAAACAATGGATATACCTGCTATATTGAGGCACATAATAAATAAATCAGATCAATATTGGAATGTGTTCTGGACCCTACATTAAAAATTGCAGGGACATCGTACCTTTGTAACCTACGGTTTCGTGTTGAGACAGTATATAATTTATTAAATTAACTTTCCTTGAAGAAAATGGCAGGCGAGTAATTCGACTGTTAGTTTTAAAACAACAACTTATTTTAAGTTAACAATTAGGCCGTTTAGTGAAGCACATAAACAACTCCAACGTTTATTGATAAAAAGACCACATTTTATAATGTTCAATACTGGCAATACTTCTCAATAGATACCCTAAATTTGTGATGCGATTCCCAAAAATCTTAATCGATCCTGTTACGGTATCAGAAAAATTATCGTTTAAATCAGTTTCCAATGGATTTGACGAAACTTCATCTTTAATTATTACTTCTTGATATTGACTGATTTTTCAATAAATATAATACTATCTATTAGGTAAAGACAGCGGGGAATGTGATGGAGTTTTGTGTGGTGTGCGCACAAAATTTTAATTCCGTTAAATAGTAAATATTACATTAATTTAATTTTTATCTACCCCCCTCCTCATAACAATAAATGATGCTGTTCCATCAACGGGCCGATAACAGTTACTAAATTTATTATGGTTCAATGCTGGCCGAACGTCGTGAAATTGTGCAGGCACCAGCTATCGGCCGCAATGTCACCTCGACGCTGGGCTAACGTCGATTGCCAGTGTTGGTCTCCTCAAAACTTCGGGTGTGGCAAGGAGATACTGGTTTGGTAAAGGGCCGATGCAGGCGTGTTTGTTGGGCACCTTTGGAACATCAGCAAAATTTAGGAGAGAATAAACACAATTACGAGAAAATGTACAAAAAATATACCGTTTACGGCGAACGATGAGTATACACACTAATAATGTTTATTGTGTAATAATTACTTTCTTGTTTATAATAAAGTGAAATCAAATATACCAGTGACGAAAGTAATCTTCTCTAATCTTTCTAAAAAAAAATTCGTTTCATTTTTATTATGAATCAATTTTATTACCTTTTATTAAAATAATGCTTTGTTACTCTAAATACGCAAAATTGAGCAATTTTTTAAATAGACACAAACCGTCATTTTCGTTGAAATGAACATTTTACGAAATGGTTAATACAAATATTATAACTACACAGATATAAAAATTTAAGGAAGATTGCCCACCAAAAAAAATAAATAAAAAAAAGTGCGTATACACACCTTTGGCCATAAATGGTTTAATAACAATATTTACATTCGGCAATTTTGCCTTCAACATTTTTAATTTGTTGACACAGTTACATAACATTTTTTTTAGTAATTGTTATGCGTTCTTAGTTATTTATCCTGAGGTTCTTAATTGCAACAGGATAAACGTTCATGTAAATTTGGTAACTAAATACCCGACCCTATTTACACTAATTAGGCTGTCAGGTTAATGCAATAAAATTATGTACCCTGAAGAATTTATAATGGAGATTAAAATTTTAAATATATATTTCTAAATTGTGTAAACATAAGGCAATGGTTGTAATGAGATGAAAAGGTAGAATTAAAATTTTATTCCAGGAGGACGGTAAACAATAAAATTAATCACAACATTGTAAATTTCAATGTTTAACATTGTGAAGTTTAAAATTCATAATTGACGAGTAGGCTGTAATATAAAGCTGCAAAAGTTTTTAGTTTACGTTTAAAACGCTAGCTAATTAATATTCTTGCTTATAACTTAACTTCTTGCGCCGAACTAATTGAAATATGTTACCATTTCCAACGCAGATCGTCACCTATTCGTTGCTTATTTGATGCGTGGAGTCTGATATCTTGTTTAAATCTCCTGAAAATTGTTGTGACGCAAACATAATACACGTGTGCGTGCTCCACCACTGAGATTTATAAAAACTCATCATTTCCTATCTCTTTGTTCTGTAACATTTTTTTCTGTCAATTTTGTTGGAAGTTGTTTAAAAGAAAAACGACGACGGAATCTAATCAATTATTAAAATTGAAAAGTTCAAGATTGCGTTTATCTTTAACCCGTAATTTCGAACTAAGTAATTAGGGGAAGCAAACTGCAAATCTCTTGTTAATTTTGGCATAATTAAGAGATGATGAAATAGGTAATAGGCTGAAAATTAACTTCTACGTCCTAAATTGAGATGATTGATAAAAGGGATAAAATTGAGCTAATAATTGTCTCGTGTAAAAGGGCAAAAGCCAAGTTAGTACCGTCCTGTACTGAAAATATTTTCTTCTTGGATTGGTGTAATTGCACTGTTAATAAGCATAGTTTAGAATAGAAAAACATGCTTTTATTATTATATTACACATAAATTGCGAATGTTTTAATTTAATTGTACAGTTGGGTTAACAGGCGTTATTTGCTTAAAACTTATGCACTGCAAAATCTTGTGAAAAGTTTTGATGCAATTAATTTAATGCAGTTGTGGTATTAATAATCGCATCTTACTTTATAAAATTTATTTCAAGTTTTCATTGCAATCATTCGGTTAAAGTTATGAAATAAAATATTCTGTTACTGAACGATTTAATTGTTTTTTGTTCAATTTCTATTTTTTACTGTTGTGCTTAATTGATCAAATTTCAATAAAAAGCATACTACATTTTGTGTCAAAGTAGATTTTGCAGAGTTTTACGTTTGTTTACCGGATCTTTCGGTAATTTAAAATTTGCTACTCTTTTTTAGTTATTTTCATCCATAGTCAAATTTTCTCAAACAAGTAAAATTGATATATTTAAAACTAAACCGACTCTTTGATTTAAAATCATATTTGCAGTAAACCTAGATGGATTTAAAAAAAGTAATTACTGTTTTATTTTCCACTTTACAGAGACACTATTCTTTATAAAGGTTTTTAGTTGCAACTATTTAATAATACATACATAACGCCTGTTCCACGGGCATGTCGCTTGGTTGCTGTATTATTGGTTGGATTGTTGTTTAAATGATAAAACCTAGAACGACTTGTTCTGATTTAAAAGTGAATGGGTTTAAAAATCGTAAGTAAATGGTATAAAAAGTCGTAGATAAACGGTTGTATTTGGCCCGCATTATAATTATAAGGTAACTTTCAGAACATGAGTCGAAGACTTGTCTTGTAATCCTTTTCCTCTTATTATTTTTATTTATTTATTGTTTTATTTCTAAAACTAGTTTTCAAAATCTAAAATAAAATATATTATTTAGTATAAAGCTTTGATATAATTTCAGAATAACTTATGACCAGTGCAAAATATTGTATTTAAAGAGCTTTGAAGAGTATTTTGAACTTGCAAGGTTCATTCAAAATTAAACATTAAACGTTCGTTTATTTGAGATAAGTACGATGAACGTTTTATCTCCGTTTTAATTTTCAAAACGAAGTTCTTAAGAAGCAAATCAATTTTACTTTTTTTATATACGATGATTTTACTATATTTCGCTACTGATATTCGTTAGTTTGAAACTTTTACTGGACAAGTAAAATTTAATTTCAGAATAAATTAAATTCGGTTAATAAGTTTAGTGCCTCCATCATTTCATTGTTTGACACATTTGGCTTTTTTCTATCAGGAAAATAAAAGTGCACGAAAATTCTAGCACCTCCATTAATTTTCTACTAAATAGCTGTGCTGTGTATTACTCAAAGGAGTTGGCCTGCAAATTGATCACATATGACAATTTGAACTTAAACGTTTGGTGACCCAATCTGTCGTCACAACAAAAATAGATTGTTTACCTGTCTGTTTACTAGGAAAATTAATTTATTCGGCAAATAGTTAGCTATCGTAGTTTATAATGCTGGACACACGACAAGTAAAATGGTTATACGAATCAGCGTAAAAAGTGTACTTACCTACAATAACTTGTATAAAAAGGTATCCTGTTTACCTTAAATTATACTAACTATTGAATAGAACTTACCTCAAAAATTAAATATGCTTCATTTCTCACTTTTTTCAAATTCAAACAAAAAAAATTGACGCTGAATTCGGTTGCCTTAAATTCAGAATAAAATCAACATCTTGCTGTATTTTTGGATTAACAAAATTAACTAGGGCTCGACCTTAAATTTAACGCTGTTTACGTAAACACACCCAATAAAACCAACTTTAAGTTATCGATTTTTATTGCTGCATTAAGAGTAGCAGCAATTTTTAAATCAATTTGTTTTTGCTAGCGCCCTCATTTATCGACTTTCTAAACGTAAATTGAATTGAAAATTAAATCATCTTGCCACTTAAATTTCTCTGGCTCCGCAATAATTGTTTGTGGAAACTAGTAAGAATGAACTGTTTATTCAAAATTTATACCATTCGCATTTCAAGAGCTTTTTTAATCGTTTATTTATATTGTTTTAACTAGCGATGTTGAGAATAATTTCGTAATTACCGTTACGAAACCATACATAATTCCTGATAGTGACACATCAAAGGGTCTCGAAATCACAGATAAATTGCTGCTTGGTTATTTCCTTATAATCCTTCCTACATCCTTCTCGATCTCTATCCTTTGTGCGTCTTTCCAACTACAACATATTTAACCAACCGCAACTTTCCCGGCTAAACACATTGCAGGCGAAATCTTGGCATCCTTCCTGCGTGGGTTGCCGACGCATTATCGTTATTTAAGGGCTTGAAATCTTTGCAGGTGTTCTGCAAGCGATTTTGCGCTGTAGTACCTACAAAAAAACTGTTGACATTAAAGTATTACATGATGTCAGAATATTTTTATTTTTAGTACTCCGTCATATAGTTTGATGTGGTTTTACCTAAAAAAATCTTTATGCAAAGTTTTGGAGTTAACAAGCTTGTCATTGTAAACAACCTACATTTTAGATTTTTACTGTTATTACCTTCAACAAAAGGAAATTATGGATCGTTTATTTTGTGTTAGGATGCAGCAAAAAAAAAGTTCAAGGCGGTTTGTAATTTTTGTAACAATAAATTTTTAATGTTGACGTTTATAAAGATTTTATAAAATTTATAAAGAAAATTTTAGACGTACTTGTGAGTACACCAACTAATTTTTATGAGTTATTAATCAACCTCACTGAAAACAAAAAACAACAAAACTGTGCACTCACTTTACTTAAATTATTGTTTAAATCTTGGAAGTTTACATAAACAATTTTAGATTAAAATCAACAAAAATAGTCGTTCCTTTAGATTTGAAGAAAGATTCAAGCGATAAACTTTCATTCGATTAATCTTTAACAAGAAAGACGGTTATCGATGGACTTTGTAGAAGCTTGTTACCGCAACTGTATTTTACGCGGTTGTGTATGTGCTTTAAGACCTAACACAAAAAAAAGTAGAAAGATTCAAATGCATGAAACGATGTGTAAATATTAACTTTCATCGAGAACTGGGTAATGATTTTTAAATAAAGACATGAAGGTCGAATACTTGAACGTTTTATAACCAAAGAATTATGGGCCATGTGCATAAACCGTAACTAACTTTAAAAATGGATAGTTAAAAACAAATTCTGTCAACTATCTATTTTGGTGTGCGTAATACAAAAGTAGTCTTAAAAAGGGATAATAAAGCTTAGTAAAAATCCGTTTTAGTCCAGATATTTAGAGAAGGTAGGGCGCGTCTTTAACAGGTACACCTTTAATATTTTATTCCTAAAAACTAGCGGACAAATTATGTACAAAGATATTGTAATTAAATAAATGATTTTTGTTACATTTTTAAATGTGTTTTTAATCTGATCTTGTTGTAATTTTATTAAAATAATTTCTTGGCGAAGTTTTTCCGCTTTTAACTTAAAGGAACACGATACACAAAAAAAATCTTTTTAAATTATTATTTAATGTTAAATTATTGTAGTCAGAACTATTAAAAACTATTTGGTAAAAATCCAATGTAAAAAAATTGTTTTAGAAGATATTAAGACATTTAGAATTGCCGTGTGGCGTCACTGGCCCCGACGTAAGTGGTCGGCATACCTTCTACGTTTAAAAGCTACTCGCTTCGCACAATGATTTATCTACCTAAAAATTATATTGTTAATGCTTAATTTATATGAGACTGTGTGAATGGTTATGCCAAAGCCGATAAAAGAATTAGAATTTCAATACGGTGTTTAGCTATTTTTTGAAGTATTAAACAAGAACAGCGCCGACTGAGCGTTCCGCCCCTATGTTATTTAAGTGTGCGTATAAACGGTCGTAGCTCACAGAATATAATAATTTTTAAAAACATAACTAGACAATATATTAAAATTTTGGTTGCATTATCGTCTTCAGTACAAAAAACAGTCTAAATACTCGTAACAAAATTTCGAAAATATAGCTTAAAGGTAGGTAGAGTTTGGCTAAAGATATTCTGCGTTTATGACTTTAAACCGCAATCAACTTTTACTGATGATAATGAGGGTTCACTGCAGGGTGCCACAAATCTGGTTGCTTTAAAAAATATTTTTGTAGATACTTCAGAACCGTACTTAAATATTTCAACTTTAGTTAAGTTCAGAACAAATAATCAAATACAAGTCATAGAATTCATCAAGTATCTATGTTAATCAATAACCCCACATACCTACCTAATTATTAGAAGAGGTTTAATGTTTACTCATATTTATATCTAAGCATCAAGAAATTTATAAAAATTTACCAAATACAGCCCTGGCCACTTCTGCCCATGTTGATTATTAGGGCTTTCCTACTTTTATGGCCGGATCACTTATAGTATTGTAAAAGGCACAGTCATAAACGCAGAATAAGTTTAGCCAAACTCTAAATGATCGTGTGAAGCGAGCATTTTTTACATGTGTAAGATAAGCCGCAGCGAGGAGCACGGGCCAGTGACATCACGCGCCTATCTTAAATTTATTATAACTCATCAAATATCCTGAGTAAAAACAAAATACATATACCATATTTCTTAGAATTAAACGCACTTTTAAATTAAATGAACTTATTTTTTGTGTATTGTGTCGCTTTAAGGATTTCCTTTTCTACTTCGATTCGCTCTTGTTCTTGCTTTAACCGCTTTTAAGAGTTGCCACTTTAAGTATAAAATATCAAATTAATATAGCAATAATTCATTGTTCACATTTGATTTACTCAACTTACTTTTTTAATTTCACAGTACATTTTCAATTAAAAATAAATGCGAATTTGGGAAATTTTTTAAAAGTTTAATTTCGTCGGTAGCGAAAAATGAACACTGCAACACCCGAAATCATCCAAAAATAAATTCAAAGAAAGTCGGTACTGAAATGCATTGAAAATGCGCACTTACCAAACGTGTTACTCAACTAGTTAGTAAGCCATAGTTCATTCTTTTTGCACATGGCTCTATTTAGTCATAACTTGTTAGTAAGCTCTAGTACGGCGATTTAGTTACGTTTTATGCATATGGACCTATGAATCTAAATGTTAAAGTGTTTTAAAGTTGAGTTGGAATGTTTTTTAACGGTTACCAATAACGGATTACCTTTCACTCACTTTTCTATTTATAAAGTCGATACGTGGAAAGTCACCAAGCGCTCATATGAGTTACATATATTCTGATCCTTAAAATAAACATATCCTAAAAAATTGACATGTCCGTGATGGGGAGCGATTGTTTAAATAAGCAGATTCGTAAAAGCTATTTAAATCGACACATCTACATAGTTGCAAAACATTCTTTTATGACAAAAATTAAGTTTCAGTAAGTATAGTTGATTCAACAACTTTGCTGGGAAAGCAAAAAATGCGTAGATAATGATCGCCCCCCAAAATTTTTTTGAATATTTACTGCCAAAATTTGGCCATGAATTCAGTTATCTGGCTTATCAATCACTCATGTCTTTTTTCATGGAATTTTTTAGCCTTTATTTTCATAAAACATTTGTTTATAATTCTTTTAATTTAAAAATATCAAAACCTTATCAACTTTTTATTGAAATTCGCCATTACTTTGATAAGAAATCCTATGATGTCAGTAAAAAAAGTTCTTTACAACTGCTGTGTGTGTGTTGTGAAGTGTTGTGAAATTACAAAGTTTTTTGACGTAATAAGATGTCCCGGAGATGTCAGATAGTTTAGTATTCGGGGCCTATTTAAGTTTTCAAATTTTAGATGAACAAAAGTCGTTGAAACAGTTGCTGTGAAAGCAATGTGAAAGCAAAGGTAGAACGTTTAACCGAACCTTTATTAAGAAGTACTAAGAAGTCATTATTGTTAGCAAGCATTTACTTTTAGTGCGGGCCTGATAACCCAAGGTTACAGTGGTATCTGCTGTAAAACCCTTTATATTAAAATTTACCACTCTTAGCTATTGAAAATCGTAAATCTTCGTTGGAAGGTGTGATGATTTTATTAATAATCAATTTTTGGATAAAACATGTTTAAAGAATGTAAATAAAATATTTTTGTGGCTTGCAGGATGAAATTAAACGCCGTAGGTAAATTCCAAAATAAAGCCTTGATTTTTAAAAACTTTTCATTTTTGCTTTTTGGCACGTTTTATAGTTTATTACAAAGAAAACTAATATCACCAGTTTGTACAATAATGTGTATTGTTGGTTGCATTTAGAAGAAAATAACTATTTCTGCACATAGGATTTAGAAATATTGCTTTTGTAAAGAAGATACAGCCAAAACAAAGCAGCAGATAGCAAACTCCGCCGTCGCTCTAAAGCTTATAACATATTTTACTAAAAGATAATAAGAGGAAATAGGGCACATGGGGGGCTGAAGTTGCGAGTTTCATTAATATTGTAGTTTCGTAGCCCATGAAATTGCATTAACTACACATTTAGAAACAGTGGTAGGCACTGTTCAGCTTTCACAAAAATATTAATGTGTAACTTAAATATTCCCAGTGGTCCCAATTTGCAGATTGAGGATCTCACTAATTTATCAAATCAACAACCGTTATAAGAATCGACCAACTACTAATAGAATGTTCAAATCATCAAGTGCATAAGTGATGTTTTAGATGAGGAAATTTAAGAAATTGAATTAATCCGTAGATACATGTTGATGCAGCCGATTTGTTTGATTTTTGTTTGGAAAAAATAAATAAAAAGAAAGTACTTTACAAACCATGATAAAAATTATTATAATCTGTTGAAATAGTACTTACAATTTTGCACAAATTTTATTTTAATTGTAAACATCAAATTGGTAATTTGTAGTACAGTTTTTATTTAAATAATTTCAACTTGTTTGGTCAATGTTTTGCATATTTCCATTATTACGTTTATTTATGGTATGAAATTAACTTTTCATAATTAATACAATCGTTTATTAAACTCTATGTTTTATGATGGTAAATTATTCTCCAAACATAATTCTTCAAAATTTCAAACTAAATTCACAAAAAGGAAAATTTAACTCTTCAACAGTGGCTTTTTCAGGCCAAGTTTTGTTTAAATTAAGAAAACCCTTCGTCTAAACTTATTTAAATGTAGGTGTCATAATGTATACTCGACTGGGAAAATATACCAACATTTTCCGGTAAAACTTAGTAACTTGACATTTATTTCATTCTCAAGTGGTTTGTGGTACATTCTAGATGGAAAATGCAGTTGAAATTCGCTTTCTGCTGAATAGTATTTTTGCAGGTTTTCAAGATTGAGGCGTAGAAGATATAGCGATGGTTTTAGATCCCCCGAGAAACCGTGCCACAAAAGGGTTGAATGCGAACAAACTTAACGACTTTATAAAATTGCACGCTGCTTACTGTTATGCGGACCTCAAATTTCATTGAGTGTTTTCAAATTTATTTCTAATTTGAAACGTGTCGCTAAGAAACTTATTTCTTTATGTTAGGGCGAACAATGTGAAATTAATCTACTGAAAGTAATGAGAAACTTTATTTTTCTTACTAATCGTTGTTAGAATTTCTTTCAGTTCGTTTTTACCAAAACAATCCGCGCTAACTTTTGTGTAATCGTTTTTATCCACAATTTCATTGTGCTCGGTGTTTAAATTGAATTCCTCATGCAATCCCTTTGCAATTGCAAAATAATATATTCAGAACGTATGTTACTTGATCTCGAGAGTATTGTTGAGGATATGGGCTACGCAATCGTTTGAGCAGAGAGCACCACAAAGTAATTGAAAACTTTAAATTGCGTGAGTGAAATATTCTCTTCATGTCTGCTAACTTTAACGATTCTCAAAAGTTTTGTAAGATACCTATTTTTGGAACTTCATCTTCATCGTTTACGACTACAAACGTAAATTTGTTGAACGCTTTTGTTTAAGATTACTCCAGCAAGGCAAGTATTTTTTCATGAGATACTAGCTGAAATACCCGGTTTTGCCCGGTGCATGGCTGAATTAACAAGGTTGCACCGTCCGATAGTTCATTTTCGTTTGTTCTCGCGCATGACGTCACAGTGGAGAAAGAATCTCGCAGAGTGCAGTAGAATCATTCTAAGTAATCGTCGATATCGCCTGATTTTTGATGTTATTATACTGCAGGTGGACAAAGTTTATCAGATTAACGACTCAAGAAAGGTTTGTCTAATAATTGTTCGCTGAAAAAATTGGTAAAAAAAGCCAAAATTGGTGTTAAAGTACAGTTGAAAAGTTGCTGGGTAAAATAGTATTTCTGGAGTTTTAATACGCACTTTAATATTAGTACAATTAATAATAATAACAAAATTAAAACATCATAATTTATATTATTATTTACACTACTGGACATAATAATAGATTTTGACTAATACATTTATACTACATATTTAAAAATATAGCAGATGGGATGGGATGCTTTTGCAGGCAAATTTATTGTTCGAATTCCGTCGATTTTTGCAAGTAATTACTTGGCATCTGAAAAAAAATCAAAATATTAACACTATTAGCTCTTTGCATTTGAAGTATGAATTTCCACTACAGGAAATAATCAAAGTAATTAAATCGAAGATTAAAAACACTGAAATATGAACAAAACAATATGTTATCAGAAAATAATTACAGTTGACTACCGATTATCCGAAACGTACGGGACCGAACGTGTTTCGGATAACCGAAATTTTGGTTAACGCGCTTTTTTGATTTCTGTAATACAGTGGCATACCATTAGGGCTTAGGTGTTTAAAGGGACACATTACACAAAAAATAAGTTCGTTTAACTTAAAAGCACGTTTAATTCTAAGAAAAATGGTATATGTATTTTGTTTCTACTCAGATTATTTAATGAGTTATAATTAATTTAAAATCGGCGCGTGACGTCACTGAGCCGAGCTGTGCGTAGCGGCCTATCTTATACAGGCAAAAATTGCTCGCTTCACACGGCGCGGTCATTTGTACCATTTTTACGTGCTTCTAAAGGTTATTTCTACCGCCCAGACAGAGAGCTCATAAAGCAATTATTTTCTAGACGCCTGACCATCGTGGAGTTTTGAATGTTTTGAATGTTTAGGTCGCAATAGTATTCTAGTAGAAAACACGATAATAGCAGTTACTCCGTATCAGTCAGTATTTACTGTTAAATTGGTTGATTGCACTTATAAATTTAATTTTTAATTATGACAACTCCTTATTTATTTGAACCTGAATACACAGATGACGACGAAGTTGATGCTTTTTTTGAACCTAGTAGTGTAAACATAAATTACGAACATCGAAGTGGAATTTGTAATTGGTGGAAATGTGAAAAATGTGTAGCTACGCCAACAGATGAAGAGTCTATATGTTGTCAAGAATATGATAATATAAATCATTTAATTGGTAATAATACATGCATTACACAAAATAATTTGTTTGAAAAATTGGTTATTGACAAAGATGTTGTAAATATATCACACGATAAATTCAACTTCCTGTAGCTTTCGAAAAATGTGACCCAATTCATATGTTTTTTTTTTGAGCCAATAGGTTAATATGTACTGATGGTACGGCACTTTTTTTTAAACAAGGCTCTTTTGAATTTGGTAGAAAATTTTTTCTTAGAACAAACGATTAGTCTAAATCACTTTCTAAAAAATGTTTATTGCAAATTCTTGCATTTTGTCCTGGTTGAAATGATTGCCTTTTACAAGATTCTGACCAAAATGCAAATCGTTTCGGCGATTTTTCTCTATTAGGAAAATGATGTCCCGTTGGTTCACTGCATCCAAAAACTGGTCGGCGATGTTCTTGTGGCTACTGCTGCAAATAACTCGAAGTTATTCTGCATTTACGACTTTAAATCGCAATCAACTTTTACTGATGATAATGAGGGTTCACTGCAGGGTGCAACAAACCTCGTTGGTTTTATGGACGGATCACTTATAGTATTGTAAAAGGCACAGTCATAAACTTAGCCGAACTTTACGCACAATTAGATAAAATAGGAACGCAACGCACAGTCGGGGCGCTGCTCTTATTTAATATTTAAAAAAAAAACTAAACACCGTATTGAAATTCTGATTCTTTTATTGTCTTTGGCAAAACCATTCACACAGTCTCATCTAAATTAAGCATTAAAAATATAATTTTTAGGTAGATGGATCGTTGTGCGAAGCGAGTAACTTTTGCACGTGAGAGATACGGAGTTTCGGTGAGTTCGGCTCAGTGACGTCACAAGCAATTCTAAATGTCTTAATATCTTCTAAAACAATTTTTTTTTTTACATTTGAGTTTTACCAAATAGTTTTTAATACTTCTGACTACAATAATTTAACATTAAAAAATAATTTTAAAAAAAAAGTTTTTTGTGTAATGTGATCCTTTAAATACTTTTGGTTTTGCCGACTTTCCAATACACATTAACCGCAATTTATGACGTCCAGAATAGTTGTTGCACGCAAGAATGGTCACACGATCCTTATTTTTCTTTTGGCCCGGTGCTGAAGTTTCATTTTTGGTGCTAAAGTTTTACACGGAACAATTTTATACTAAAGACCAGTTTCAAGGCAGTTATAAAACTGATCCGAACTATAACCATTTTCTTCAATAATTTCCTTCAACTTTTTTTTTAAATTTCAGCAGCCAATGTGTCAGCAGGTAATTTTTCACCGCAAAGTTGTCTCCATGGCGAACTTCCCATCCTGCGAGCCACCCTTCACTTACTCTAAAATTATTAGCTGCTTCAGTTATAGGCAGCTCTTCGCTAATGTTAATTGCCTTTTTTTTGTCGAATCGGACCAGATAATGGATGTCGAGGACGCGTTGTTGGGTAAACTACAAATATAACGCTTGATCCATTTTAGCATGATCACTTGTTTTCATAATTTTTTGGTTGGGTGCAGGTGAAGATAGAACACTGTTCCACTTTTCAATTTGTTCACGATTTTTTCACCACTCCGAAACCGTATTCAATTGTTTTTAATGACGATCCGACGTTGAGACTTTGTAGCGCTTTTAATTTTTCCTCCATGGTAATAACTGCTCTCTTAAGGCGCGTCTTAGTAATAAGTTATTGAAACCTTGTTTCCCTGTAACACTGAAAACTTTTTGACGTGTATAGGATTTCTCGTTGACCCAAGAAAGACAGAAAAAAGGTTATTCCGAATATTTTCGCGATTTCGCCGAAACGCACCAATTTATATACTTTTTCAACCAATTTTTGTTACCGGCCAGTTGTCGGTAAATATCAAACAATATTTGAAACATCTGGAATACAACTGTCGCAGGTATGTAGGTTCGAATGCATTTGTTTATGGTCGGTAATAAAGTACTTAAATCATGAAGCTTCTGGGAGAACTGTATTTTGCATAATCGGTTGATGCAAAAAAAAAGTTAGTCAAGGTATCAATGGTAAATCAGGAAGACTTTCTTCTCGCGGCTGCAGCATATGTAATTTTAAGTGGTGCGCAGAAAAAGGAAAAGAAAAGATTTTGGATTTGCCCATTGTTAAGGTCTCGAAAGCGATACAGTGGCAGTGGGCAGTGACATGATCTACGATTTAAAAGCCGACGACATTGTTCCGTTTGCAATTAACCCTTTGAGTGCCAAAATGATTTTTAGAGAATTAGCTAAAATTTCCAATTCCAAAGACAATAAACAATAAACAAACAAAAGCGCGATCGCGCTCCTGGCATTTTCGACCAGTGTATTGACGAGCGCGACCGCGCTCCTTGGCACCCAAAGGGTTAATGAAGAATTGCGATGCAACGGAAATTTTCAAAATTTTGCCAGAATGCCAAGCGCCGGTTTTGAATTTTTAATCAACGAAGTGGGACATAAAATATGTAAAACGATTTCCCAACTAAACTGCCAAATATGTAGTTCCTAAAAACGCAGTTAAAAGCTTTTAAAATAAGAAATTTATTAGCAGCATAAAATTTGTCACAGCACAAAAGAATTAGAAAATTTGCGATATTCAATGCTGGAGCCCTTTGCTCTAGGGACGATTTGCATGTCGCTGGGGACACTGACCTGCTTAAATAATGACAATCTTAAAATTTTCTGTTCTGTTGATTTTCAATTATCTTAAATTTCAGCCTTTTATAATGTTGAGCTTGTGTTTGTTTTTTAACCCTTTAAGGACGTATGTCGTCCATACGCGTCACACTAGAAAAGAAGCAGTTTTCCCGAATGCCGCACATTCACGACGCAAGCCTAACTACATCAGAATAAATTCCGTCCCATGGGATCTGTAACCGAAAATAAATTCCGTCCTTAAAGGGTTAAAATGTTTAATTTGTGTGTCTAAATTGGTGTCTTCGGACGTATTTAATAAAATAATAATAAAGGAATTAACAACCACAATAAAATATTTTTGACCTTCTGCTAGTCTAATTAGGGACGGTTTATCATTTTGATCTTACAAATATGATTAGAAACGTTTACAAAAGTGAACTTATTGTTAAACTAGTAAAGCTGTTGCGAGATGCACTAAAAGGATGAAAAAAATAACTTGTTGCTCTTCGTCGAAATTTTGATAACATGTAAAATAACTTTATTAATAACAATGTTTCCGACAAGTCTGGACGCGCCTTTACGTTTCATATTCATCGTTGTATTGTTCGGCAAAACATTTAGTGTGGTTATGACTTTACGCTTTAAGTAGCTTACAATGGACCCTTAGCACACAATGAAAATTCAAGAAGCGGCGCGTGCCTGTAAATTATAAATTTGCTTACCTGCAGATCTTTTTGTAAACCTACACAGGGTGGTATTACAGAAATTTTCCCATTTAAACAATTATTTAATTGTTTGTTGTTTAAATGTAATTTAATTATTTAGAATTGTCTACACATGAGATAACTATTATTAAAGCGCCCGGGGCCGCGTCTATTGTTAGTGTAAATACAACAGAGTGCCAAATTGGGCACACAAATTACAGATCATGAAACAAATACTTATATAGTTAAACTAAAGGCTAGTACGAAAATAACTTAAACTATGCTTACATCTATAATTTAAATAAGAACTTGTTGAACTACTTGTTTAGTGTTCACGGTACAATGATTAGTTAGATAACTATGAAATTACCTTAAAGATAGCCCTCTTTAGACTCACCTATTATATTATGTACGAAAAATGTAATATATTGTAATACACCCCTGAACGGAGTTGTCTAGCCTCGGCACGTGTCGCCCATTACATTTACCTAATCCATTTAGGCCCGGTTGTAAAATATTTAAAGCGTGACGTTATAAACGCACTAAATCTTTTGCCGTTCTATATCTAGTATCGACGAAGATTCATGTACTGAACATAAAATGCAAATGATTTTTGAAGTTCAGTTCAAAATTAGGTCCATATTCCTCAAAAGCGGTACCGACCATTGATACTAATTGGGCATCCCCTGTTATAAACTGTTGTATCGGGTATTCTCAGAAAAGTTAATTTTACAATGTTACAAAAAAATTTTATCAATTGCCTTGCCAAAATAGACTGGCTTGCTTTTGAAAAAGATATAAAGTATTACAAATAATTTACAACAAGTAATAAAACGTGGTTTCATAGTACATATCTTTAATTAGAATCAGGTGGCTTTTAAAATGTATACAAAAATTTCGAGGGAAGAGGTAATTGCTTTTACAAGCGATTACCTAGAATAAATACATAGACGTCGCATCGTTTCGGATAATCGCGAGGTTCAAGCGATTTCGTTTTGGATAACGCGGAGGAATTAATTTCGTTATTTGTTTCGGATAACCCGGATTTCGGATAATCCGGTTTCGCTTAATCGGGAGTCTACTGTACTTAAAAGCAAATTAGGTAAGTATTGTAGACTTACCATTTTATTTTCTGACAGCGAAAAATAATAAAATAGTAATAAATTTCTCGAAAATACCTGCATTATTTTGAATTCCAGAATTAACCCTGTATTATTAAATAGAACGGTGCACAGCGCACTATTTCCCCACTCTTCCCTATCACCGTCTTCTGATAAAGTTAATGCTTTACGTTTCATATAAATTTATAGATTGGCTTTGTCCACTCTTTAGAACTTACAATTAGTGAATCTATATACACGATGATTCCTAAAAAGTCCCAAGCTCTAACTCAGTTATTTATTGCCCGATTTCAGAAAAAAAAAAAAAAAAAATTAGTCGAGTAAGTACTACAAGAAGATATTAATTTGGATTTCTTCCCACATTAACTTCAATGCGAAGCGGCAGTCAACTTTTTTTTTCAAATGACAATGTATATATTTTTTTATTTATTGTGGTAGAATATGCTTTTCTAAATTCAATGATATCTAATAACTTCACCTTGAAGTAATATGAAGTCATTTCGAGTCGAGTTTCATCCAAATTTTCAGCTATTTTATAATTCGAATTTATAATTTTTATGTGAAATAACACAGTGATCGTGAATAATAATGAATTGACTGACATGCTGCAAGTGTATTTCGAATGCAGTAAAAATCGTAATCAAGCAGTTTGCCGTTACAGCAATCGCTTTCAAAACAGGGAAGTTCCAAGTGCTCTAAAGTTTTCTAGACTTCAAAAAATTTTAAGAATCTATGAGGCTTTTAAAAAAACCAAAGTACAGGAACGTAAGTTTGGCGAGAATGTTGAATTAGCTGTATTGCTGAATTTACAAGAAAATTCAAGAATTTCTATTAGAGAAATTGCGAATACCATTGGCACGTCGTACCGGACTACTCAGGAAATATTAAAGAAACATAAATTCAAACCGTGCATACCTCAAAAAGTTCAAGCATTGGAAGAAAATGATCCCGACCTAAGAGAGCAATTTTGCACTTTTTATTTGAATATGTTTAAACAAAATCCGATTTTTTATAGGAGCATTATTTGGATAGATGAATGCACTTTTAGTAATAATGGCACTTTTAATCGAACTAACCATTAATTTTGGAGCCAGGAAAATCCAAGAGTTCCCATTGAAAATAATTTTCAACGCAGATTTAGTGTGAATGTGTGGTGCAGTATTTTGGGTGATCGATTGGTGGGTCCATTTTTTTATAGATTGCACTCAAAACCAAGAAAAATACCACCAACTGTTGGTTGGAGCACTTGATGATTTCTTGGATGGATTGCCTCTTGCGAAACTCAATGGATTTTATTTCAGCAAGATGGGGCTACCCCACGCAACGTCAGAATGAATACTAATTGGCTAGAAGTTAAATTTGCTGAAAAATGGTTAGAAACATATGGACCAATTTATCTAACCAATACGGAAAACGTAGACATTTTGAGACAGAAAATTATCAATGTTTGTCGCCAAATTTCTCCTAATTTTCTACTGAATGCAACCTATGAAGTGACTATGGTTGACGCGCCCAAGAGATGGAATAGCCACGAGGTGCCAGTTATGCATTCAACAAAAGGTGGTGATCAATTTGAACAATATTTATAAGGACATTTTTTGATTTTGTTTGAAGTGGTTTTGTTATTTGAATAAAATATTTGAACATGCTTGTTTTTCACGGCAGCCTTGCTAATTTTAGAAAATTACTTAAAGTGAAAATATTTTTTTTTACAAAGTATTGAATCAAAATACTTGAGATGCCATTGAATTTAGAAAAAAATCCTCTAAAAGAAAATAAATTTAAAAAATATACATTGCTGCTGTGCGAGGTTTTGGAACTTCCCTACTTTGAAAGCGATTGCTGTAAAGGCGCTTGATTGCGATTTTGATTGCATTCGAAATACACTTGCAGCATGTCAGTCAATTCATTATTATTCATGATCACTATGTTATTTCCCATCAAAATTAGAAATTCGAATCATAAAATAGCTGAAAATTTGAAGGAACTTTTATATTGACACTTAAATGGCATTTGTCATATGATGATCTTATTGTTTTCCAAGGCCTGCTAATTTTTTTTATTGGAAGCTCGACTTATTTTGATAAAATATTTTACTTTTTTCTCCTTACTATTACTTCAAGGTCAAGATATTAGATATCGTTGGATTTAGAAAAAAATTTATACCACAATAAATAAAAAAATATATACATTGCCATTTGAAAAGAAAAAGTTGACTGTCACTTCATGATGAAGTTAATGTGGGAAAAAATCCAAATTAATACATTCTTGTAGTACTTACTCGACTAATTATTTATATATATTTTTTCTGAAATCGGGCAATAAATAACTGAGTTAGAGTGTCGGACGTGTTTTAGGAATTACCCTGTATATAAAACTAGATGTATGGCTGTGTGAACCGATTTTGATGAAATTTTGAGGAAAACTCTAGCATAGTCTGGAGAGTGTTCCTGTGAAGTTTGGTGTCGATCGGACTAAATATTAAAAAAAATATATCTATATGTTAAGGTTAATTCACAAATTAATAAAATATGACTAAACGATATATTTAAAATTAATTTTAATGTGTTGGGGGTAATTTAAGTAGGTAATCTTAAATTCTTATCAAAATAAATTTGCAAATTTGCAAAATAAAATATGCGTCTGACTGAACATTTATTTGTCGCTTAAAATAATGAATATTCTTTGCCCCGTATGCGTTTCTAAAACATTCATATAAATTAAAAGATATCATCAAGGTCAGCATTATATTTTTGGTGTCAGCAGGTGGCGAGGGACAAGACGCGTAAGTCTACGAGATAGGTTGTTGGGGGAAGGGAGTATCGCCTAAAAATATTTTCGCATAGAAAGAGTGTCATGCAGCCACCCAATTTTGTACACCGAGCGCAGCCGGGTAATTCAGCTAGTAATTTATATACCTTATGCAAGTGTTCACATAACCGGGGGTCTACTGTATAATTTCAATATCTTTTTTGTCGAAAAAATGCAAAAAAGTAGAAACAATTTTGGTTCTACTTACTCATAACGACCTAACTATTTAGTTCGCTAACAATGAGCAAAATTAGTAGAAAAAGGAACTGTAAGACAGTTAAAGATATGAAAGTGTGTGTTATTTGCGAATGGCGGTAAATGTTTAAATGATCCAAAATCTACCATGCGAAATGGACTCAAATGGTGAGATAAGAAAAAACCCGCCTAGAGCTGAGGAACAAATTCATTATTGCTTTTAAAAATGCTGTTGATATTTCCAGGAAATTTCAGAATCTTTCGCTAGTTAATAACATACATTTCTTCATATTTTAATTTATATTTTAGTTTATTTTTAAAAGAGTCGCCGTTTATTAGTTTCCTTATTTTTTGAAATAATACTTTTTAAGTAAAATTTAAAAATTACATCAGTTTGATACCTTGCAAATTTTATGCTTGTTCTATTCAGGAGGTTCAAATACCATTTTTCGTCCATATATAACATAGTTATCGCATCGATTAAAAAACTGGATTAAACAGGAAATTTATTTTTTGGAATAAGGTAACATGCGATGGCTACAATTATAACGACTTTAATTTTACGAATAAATAATTTTAATTACATTATCTGATTCGGAGTGGCCGCTTTCAGACTGCGCGCAGGGAAAGTTAAAATTGTACGTGTAACAATATTTTTTGTGGATAACAACACAAAGCAACAATACTTGCCGTTAAACGATCGGTACTTAATTGCTGGCATTTATGCGAAATTAGTTCTGACGGGATTAGTTTTTCTGAATGGACAAGAAACAATTCAGACTGCTTCTTTATTCAAAACTGCATAAAATATTCAATAAAATCTCGAAGAGCACTCAATTTAGCAAAGATATATTTTTCCTTCTCAGTGACAGATGTATTGTTTGGTATTACGCTGCGGTTAGCAGAGAGTCCCGCGAGATGTAGGATAATGTCTCACGCTCACTCTAAAAGGGTATGACATCAGTTCGCGCAAGCGTTACGTGAATCGTAATTAATTATTCCTCATTAGGAACTAATTTTTACAAACTTTCATTTAAGTTGCAAAGGGAATTACAAAACTGTGTAATTGAAACACAAAGGTGCAATGTGCATAGGTTGTACATAACTTATGAAGTGGAAGCACATCGCATATTTTTCATTCATAAAACAAACTCATTCGTAAAACAAAAATCACATAAATGAAAATTGATAAGTTTAGGGACAAAAATAAACCGAATTTAAAAAGGTGAAAAAATAGAAGGGATTATCTTACTCAACTATCGCAACGATTGTAGGTCAGTTAAAAAAAAGGTTAAATTGAAAACAACGGGAACGTTTTTGTTCAAATTAAGACTCGTACACGAAATACCGTCGAAAACGCTAAAAGGTAATAACTCTTTGTATTGGTGATATGAGCTATCGTCATATCTATTAATTAAAAGAACCAAAACAGAAAAAGACGAGAGATATTTTCTTTTAGTTTAGAAACCGATCGTTATTCTCAATGTATTATTTCGTCCTCCGTTGGGTACTTCGGTTATCGTAACATTTCTGCTATTGTAGCACCTACTGAATTGCATCTCACGTTAACACAATTCTGTCAGGTTCTTGACACATTTAGAAATTAGCAAGTAGAAACTAATGAAAATATTTGTGACGGTCACATTTTTGTCAGTCGTACTTTATTATTGTCAACCGCAACAAATTAATTGCGGTGGTTTGTATGTGCATACGTCGATACGTCGATTCGACAAAGACTATGTTTTGAAATTTCATTAATTATTATATAGGCAATTGAACTTTTATATTTGAATTTCCAGAAGCTTCAATATTAATTTGTTGAACAATGTTCAATATTTCAGTACAGAAAAAATGATAATTCTTGTATACAGTTCGATTAAAAACTGGAAACCATTGATTTATGGCAGTTTGAATCGAATTAACTACGATCACGTTTGATATTTACTATCACTAAAATTATTGTACTTATTTGCTTTGTTTACCTGTCGGTGTAAGGACGAGTTGAGATCCGATTTTGTCCTTCTCCGCACTTCCCTGAACCTTCTTCTACATTTTGTCATTAAAAGTAGTTCTGTCCATTTTACTTCTCTTTTTTGACCTCCCTTTTTTTCTTTTCCCCACAGGGAAACCGCGTTTTTTCCTCATTTTTGTACATATCCAAGCCATCGCATTTGGTTTCGTTGTGTTGTTATCGATATTATATCCAAATCTTCTCGGTATTCTTCATTTCTTATTTTGTCCATTCTTGCTTTTCTTTTTATTAAAAATGTCATTTCTGCACTTGTTACTTTTCTTTTCTGTTTCTACGTTGTCCACGATCCACTTCCATAGGCGAGGATTGATTTAACGACCTGCTTTTGTACTCTCAGGAATTTGCTTTTTCTAGTGTACTATCCTTTATGCTATTAAATAGCCTTCTTGTGTACTGTTCTGTCTTTCCTTTTTCATTCCCATTTCCTTCAGTATTTATTATCACTCCTAAGTATTTACATAATTTCAGGTTTTTTTAACTTTACAACATTAATTTCAATTTTGTGTTTGTGCTCCTTGTTCTTATCACTATTGTTTTTGTTCTTTGAATATTTATGTTCATATTTACGTTTTGTAATTATTTTTTAAGCCTTTTCCGTGTTGTATTGTAGTTCCGTTTCCATTTCTGTTATTATTAACATGTCATCTGCATAGTTCTCCTATTTCAACCATCACCATCCTCTAAAATCCCACCTGCTTGCATTTCTTGATAACTTCACCGAAAATCTACAATAAATACTAGTGGGCTACTATTCCATATTTAAACTCTTCGGATTTTTCACTTCTAGTTCTTACATAGTTTTCAGTATCTTTATAGAGGCATTTTATATTTTCTATCATTTTCTATCATTGACATTTTTAGTTTTCAGAATCCTTCACATGCTCTCTCTTTCTACCCTAACGAAAGCTTTTCCCATATCAATGAAGAACATATGTATGTTTATACCTGTCCTAACTACCTTTTCACATAATTATTCGATGGAAAGTTCTTGTGTTCCCATATTCTTTCTAAATCCACTTTGTGTATCTTTAAATGTATAATCCAGGAACTCTCTAATTGTAAGTCTGTTTTCCAAAATTCTCGGATATAGTTTCCCCGCTATACTTAAAACAGTAATTCCTCTATAGTTCTTGCCCTATAACTATCTTCTGTTTTATATATTGGTATTATAATTCCCTTTTCCCAATCTCTTGGAGCTATTTTTCTTTATCTTACTATAATTATTATATCTGGTAGTTTTTTTTTCTGGTTCGTCAAGTTTTTTCTTTATTTCCTATTGCTATTTTCCTTGGAGCAATTTCTAATTCCTCTTTCGTTATTTTAACCCTTTCTACTTGTTCATCATTGTATTAAGTTGTTTACATCCTTTCATATTCTGTTTCATTTTCAGTTTGTCTTAGTATCTCTTTAAAAGATTCTCTTTATCTTGCCATTATTACTTATTCGCTGACTAACCTTGTTTATCTTCTTTACTTTTTTTAATAATATTCTTTTCGCCTGTTTCATCTGTTTTATTACTTCGCAGAATAGTTTTTGATTTTTTATAAATGCTTTACCAAGTTTCTGTATAAATTCTGACCACTTTTTGTTAGTTATTTTTTATTATATCTTTTCTTTTCTTCTTTGTACCTACCATAATAACTTGTTTATATCACCAGGAGGATTTATTAAGATGAGACAAAATTTTCGAATAATGTAGCAGTTAACCGTCACAACTGCCATTATTATGCGTTGGAAAATCCACGCTGGTTACGACAAAGCCATTTCCAGAACGTCTTTTCAATCAATGTGTGGTGCGGCATAGTAGACGATTACATTATTGGTCCCTATTTTTTTGAAAATAGTTTGATTGGTGATATTTATTTAAATTTCTTGAAAAACATTTTAACAACACTTTTGGAAGATATGCCCTTAAAAATTCGTTAAATTATTTTCACATAGTTTTCGTTTTCATAACTTTTGCATTTATTTTTAATTAATTGAAGCAGTTTCAATACATTTTGCAAATTTAAATTGTCAGTTTGACATTTACTTCTGTCAGGAGTTTTCAAAAATATGAAATTTAAATATATGTTTTTTGTATCTAGCATGTTATGATTTTTGAATATTGGGTTGCATGCATTGGGCGCATGCCTCGGAAAGTTATGTGAATCACGGTGTATACAGGCTGGACCATCGTATGGCAATTTGGAGATTTAACCTATTTCTTGTTTGTTAAAAAAATTAAAACTTGCAGGTAACAATCTTCAATTAAAGCACTACACCATGGTAATTTTATTTTTTTGAATTAAGTTTCTAAACAGCGTCGGGACGCTATAAAGTGAAAAAAAACAGAAATCCAATTTTTTTTTTTTTAATAATTACATTGAAAATATTATGGAGAATGTATTCCCGAAATTTGCAATTTGATAGGAACCTTTGATTTTAAATTAATTGAGATTTTGTGATTTTTGTCGGGAAATTATAAGTGATTTATTGCTGTAACTTCTGTCCGCAAGAAATGTGCGTTCACAATGCCCGCTGTAAATCAACCATAAATCAAAAAAGGTATTTCTGACGAGCCGAGGCTGGTGTTTACTTCAGGACCGGACTTAAATTTTTTTCGTTAATCAGATTTAGATAAAAGAAACAAATAGTTGAATTTTAATTTATTTTATTTTACATTAGATGTTCAAAATGATGACCTTCCTGTTCGATGCAAAGTCGCAAGCGTCTCTGAAAATTTGCGTGAACGGTAGCCGCAACATTCACATCATTAAATTCGCGGAAGGCGGCAATTAGTCTTTCCCTCATGTTATCTCTTGTTGTCGGTCTCTCCCGGAAAACACGTTCTTTGATGGCACCCCATAAGAAAAAATCTGGTGGTGTAAGATCAGGTGATCTCGCTGGCCAAGGTATGGGTCCGCCCCTACCAATCCAATTTTCTCCAAACTGGAGCGTTAATTCTTCCCGGGCTCTTCGACTAAAATGTGGAGGTGCTCCATCTTGTTGGAACCACAACCGAAACCTTTGATTTACTGGGACAATTGCGTCTAACAAATCATTTAGCTCGTCTTGCAAAAAGGTGGTGTATCTCTCACCATTCAATGGACCTTCAAAAAAAAACGGCCCCACAATTCTATTGTTCACAACACTTCCCCAGACATTAAGGGACCAGCGATTTTGGATGTCTTGTTCTCTCATCCAGTGCGGATTTTGTACTGCCCAATAGTGTAAATTGTGTTTATTTACCGCACCATTACTTTTCACACAACATTCGTCGGTAAACACAACTCTTTCAAAAAAATGTTCATCATTCCGGATTTTTTCCTCTGCCCATTCGCAAAAAGCCACTCGATTTGCAAAATCTTCACCATGCAACTCTTGGTGAAGTTCCAGGTGGTACGGGTGATATGCGTGTTTTTTCAAAATTCGAAGCACACTACTTTTGCTGATCCCAGTTTGAGAGCTAATCTCTCTGCTAGCAATGTGGGGATTATTTTCAACTAAATTTAACACCCTGGCTTGGTTGACATCGTGAGTAACAATTGGATTGATAAACGACCTGGTATTTTGTTGAAAAGTTCCTCTTTCACGTAAAGAAGACACTAACGATTTAAAAATTTGATGATTTGGAGCGCGATTTTGCGGAAACCTCGCGGCGTAAGTGTCGGCGGCCAGAGTAGCGTCTCTGCCACATTCGCCAAAAATTAATAACATTTCAGTCTTTTCTTCAAATGAATATTGAAAAGGCATAATTACTGTTCAGAATAGCTTTCAGGTAAACTTAACAAAAACTACACAACTCAAAAGCACGATCAGACTGTTGGAAGTTCAAGACTAAACTAAACATTTGGTTACAATCAGGTGAATTCTTAAAAGAACAGCAGGCAAGCAAATTTTCAAGTAAATCCTATTTCCTAGCACTTAAGAGGGATACCTACCCCCCGGCCGCCGCTTCCATTCCGGCCCCCGAAATGTGCACGACACCTGACACAAATTTCCGTATTTTTCCATAGATTAAAGCTGCTTTATCCAGTGTCTTTGGTGAAATAATATTTGTCATAAACAAAATAATATTGACATTTGTCTGATTCTTTTAGGACGCCTATGCTATGAAGCAAAAATCAAGTTGCTAAAAAAAATCGTTTACATTTCGGTGGCCGGAATAGTACACAGTTCGAGTTTTCCTTAAAATTAAACGTAAATATTAACCAATTTTCAATTTTGTATGCCTAAATTAAAGAGAATTTCAATATTTTTTTAAATAATTATTAGCAGCAGAAGTAGGTCAATATTAGGCATTTTGACTTAGCAGTGACTGAGTAACCAAAGCTGTTTTAACAATGAGTCACTTTCAAAAATTAAAAATAACGAGTTTTACATTCCATAGAAGATTTAAGTACGGGCCTGGATTTTACTACTCACAGCTCGTGTCGATTGTACCTCAGAACCACTTTTACTGAGGACAGTTGTAAATCAGCCTCACACCAGTTAACGAGGGTTGTCATTTAAGAATTCGGTCATAAATAAGAGTGTTTTGCTTTACATTATTTAATATTTCGATTTATTCAATCACTATAACTATCTAAATTCCGCTTTGCATATCATCATAATGTACGCATTACGTAGATGCAGTGAAAGAAAATACAAACTGATAGCTTTAGTAATTTGATAATAAATCACTATCAAAGTCAACTTTCACATCAATTTTGCTTTCTAAAAAATAATTATGCCATGTTGTAGTATCAAAATTGAAGATCATTTCCTCCAATTTTCATCTTTTTTTGACCATTATAAATAGGTTAAATTTTAAAAATGCCATACGATGGTCCACCCTGTATATCTGCTGTTCTTTTTCTGGTTTCCTGATCTTTCAGTTTATATGACTTTATTGTTTTATTTGTAACTTACCTTTTTCCTTAATTACTGTAATAAGCCAACATAATAGTAATAACAACAATAATCGCTTCATTTGAGAGCTTTTACGTCTTCCATAATAATACTACCTCACTTATTTCATTTATTAAATTTTCATTTTAGACTTATTTTGAAAATAACGCATTTATACCTTTGAGAAAATTTCTCAATTTTTGTATTACAGAGCAAGGTTTATGATTTGCAGGTCTGGAGTTTGTTAAAGTGACGAACGAACATGACTTTTGTAAGATTGTGGTGCTTTATATGTAAAGTGGGTCTGTTTAGTAGAGTACATAAAACTTGAGTTTCGCTTTCAACTTTCTTTCTTTCAACTGCCACAGGTATCACCGTAAGCAGCGTTATGCAGATTTACAGTTGCGTAACATTTTTGGTGTGATTTACGGGATTTGAATTTTTTGAAAATGTATATTCGTGCCATAAATAATGCAGCAGAGTTTTCCTTGCGTATATTCCACGTAAGCCACTTATAATCAGAGATTTATTACCGACGAGACGACCTTCCTTTAGTAGTTTCCAAGAAATTTTATTTTTTGCTGCACTTATATAATTTTCCTCAAAATAAGTGAATTCAATTTGCACAGAAATGTTTCTTGCGGCGAAAACATTTACGTTAATTTTCACTGTAATATTTTTTAGCGCTGAAGATGAGTGATGCATAGTTATTAAGTCATTCTTCTTCCTCCGGAAATAAGAACATCCATTTTCACATCTTATAATTTTCATTCGTTGACAATTCATCAGACATGAAAATATTTTCCACCTAATGGAACATCATCAATCTGACGCCCCATTTATTTTATTTTTCTTATCTATTTCAAGATCCTGCGAGGTTTTAAATGCGATAAGTTTACAATACCTTATTGTGCATAACTCACTAATCATACCACGGTACACAAAATACAGCGCACGATTCATTCATAAACCTGTAGGACAACAAACTGTCATTCATCTTAAGTGTTATCAATGTCCTTTATAATAAGCGCGAGTTCTGACATAACAGATGTCGTTGTTGAAATTTAACGGTAACGATATTTTCAGTTACATGGATGCTTTATTACCTATTTTGTTACTTGAATTCTAAATTGTTGAAACCACAACTGAGAGAGAGAGAGAGAGAGAGAGAGAGGGAGAGAGAGAGAGAGAGGGAGAGGGAGAGGGAGAGAGAGAGAGAGCATGATCACGCTTTTATCAGAATTTAGTGGGTCCCGGAGGATCAAAAATTAGTAATGGTTAATAAGATATAATTTGTGAATTACAGCTTTATGTTAATTAGGAAGGAAACTGCGTTGTGTTCTATTCGTTGCAATATTAGGAAAGATCTTGAAAAAAAATTTAGCGAGACTTCCACATGAAAACGTAAAAAATTTTAAATTGTCTGGAAAATAAATGTAATGAACCTCGAAAATCATCTAAAATAGGTTCTGTGCCTGGAATTACCACAATTTATTAGTCATAGCATTTTGAAATTTTTATTATTTTGAAAATTAAAGAAAATTTGTTATAATGACTGAATAAAAATATGATTAAATAACAATCATTTTTTGACATAATTGAAAAATTAAAGTCGGTTGTAAAAGGGAAGCGGTATTAAATGAAACATAAGTTAAGAGCAGAAATAATAACTGAAAGAAGGTTGGAAATGGGGTCACATACAACAAAACTTAAGAAAAACCAGTGCTTTTTACATTCCTAAAAGGGGTTATAAAACAAAATTATCATAATTTATATTGCACCTATTAACTTTTACAATGCATAACTTTACCCGTAAAATATCTGGATTACATTTTACATTTTACAATTTTACATGTTGCACGTTGTCGCTTGAAAAAGTTTTTCAATTTGTAAAATGTCAGATTTGATTTTGTATATCTTGGTTACCGTTTTTTGGAGGTTGTAATTACATATCCAGCTACATTATGCAGTAGTTTCTTAGACGAAACTTCCACAAGGTTCAAGGTTTATTGAAAACGATTTTTTCATATTGCAAGTCTACAGAACATAAATGTTTCAAGAACAAGGTCAACGCAGGTGACTAATACCGAGATTTATCGGAATGTTATTCTTTTCGCGTCTCGAAATCATGCCACATGTACCACACGTACACGTACAAGTTTTAAAGGAAATGGTTGGGTTTAGGCTTTCCAAATCGCTGGAATATGAATGAAGTTTATTTTTAACTCTTTCTATAAAAATTAAAGTTTTTTATGTTCTATGGCTTTCTGTAAAATTGTTCTTACATTTGATTACTATTTCACTCTACGTCGGTATACAATAAACGTTGCCGATTTTTTAATTTAGATTATAGAAGTTAGTCATAATTTTGTGAAATTTTTCCCGTCTCTAATAATAATCTATTTGTGGGGTTGATTGTCTCCTTCAATCTTTCTGAACTGCGACCAACAAGATGATTTGTTTCAACTGAGTAATTCATTTCTTAGAAGTATTAACTTTTGTTAAATAATAATAATAATAATAAAAATAATAATAATAATAATAATAATAATAATAATAATAGTATGATAACTCTGAGTACACTTTGTTTTCATTTCGTCAAACATTAGTTGCACTGGCGAAGTGTGCCAGTCTGGAGCTTAACCAACGTTCAAACCTTTGCAGCTTCTGAAACTTAGCTAGTTCTGTTTCCAGTAGTCTTTGACCAATGGATAAATTTTGGTTGTAGTCCACAAGGTTTTCAAAGAAGTACTCTACATTACAGGTCTACATTATCGTTTTTAAATTTAGTTTATCAACTGATGCTGTTGCCGGCCATTTAACTAAATATTGAGAATACAGTTATCATATCTGGCGAACAGTGTGATATTTAAAGAGATATCATCTATGAAATAAGATAAATTGAACAGTGTTTTAGTATAGAGTTTGACTAAAAATATTCTGCGTTTATGACTTTAAACCGCAATCAACTTTTAGTGATGATAATGAGGGTTCACTGCAGGGTGCGACACATCTGGTTGCTTTGAAAAATATTTTTGTAGATACTTCAGAACCGTACTTAAATATTTCAACTTTAGTTAAGTTCAGAACAAATAATCAAATACAAGTCATAGAATTCATCAAGTATTTAAGTTAATCAATAACCCCACAAACCTAACTAATTATTAGAAGAGGTTTAATGATTACTCATATTTATATCTAAGCATCAAGAAATTTATAAAAATTTACCAAATACAGCCCTGGCCACTTCTGCCCATGCTGATTATTACAGCTTACCTACTTTTATGACCGGATCACTTATAGTATTGTAAAAGGCACAGTCATAAACGCAGAATAAGTTTAGACAAACTATAACAATGAATGCCGCGTATTAGACACGATAAACAGTTCCTGGTTGTGTAATATACATGTTTTTTTTGGGCCGAGAAATTCCAAATTTTGTTAAAATCCAAATTAAATTTTTAAGTAATTAAAACTAGAGAATTTACACTTTTTGTGATTGGCGACGTGTAGAGAATTTAAAATGCACTTTAGAGTTGCTATTGTCCCTCAAAACCAATGTATTGATATTACAAGAACTGGGAATTCAGAAAAGATTAATATTATCACAAATTGTCGTGATCTCGTGATTGCAGTTTATGCTATAGTTGAAGCGTTGTCCCTCCATTTATCTCGATCAGAAGCATGCCTAATATTTTCAAGGGTAATATAATAAGTGGTACGCTTATTATCGAAAATTTTTTTGAAATGCCACGAATATCAGTCCCAACGACGAAAATACAACGAGTGCGTAGCACGAGTTGTATTTTCTAAAGATTGGGGCTGAATGAGTTGGCATTTCAAAAAAATTATCGATTCTTAAGCGTACCACGAATTATATTTAGGTAGAGAATATAATGAGACACATACATTAATTAACAAAGATAAATTTAAAATTTGTATGTTAACGTTTATAAAAAATGATAGGTATTCTCCCCAGCGTTTCTTTTGACAATTATCTTCCATAATTCAAAATTAGTCACAATATTACAAAAGATGACGTCTCACGGATATTTGTTTGTATTGGAAGTAGTCATAGCAACGAGGAGTAGTTGCGTACCACAGCGAAAATACAAAAGTGACAATACAACAGTATTGTATTGGCACTTATTAATAACCAACAACAACAATGAATTTCCATGGTGATTTTTGTCGAAATTATATTCTCTTGAAATGATGTTCTAGCAAATTCCATGACGTAGTAGTTGCAGCGTTTCCCTACCAATTGCCATAAAACAAGTTTTGTAGGTTGTTACTCTTTCTTCTATTGACGTGCTCAAAGTTTTTTAAAATTCTCTGTTTTACCACGTTTAATAATCTTTCTTGATTCTCAGTTTGTCTAATACAGAGTCATTGGTTCTGTGTGCTGTCGAAAGGATCCTCAAAAGTTTTCGCCACATCCACATCTCGAATGCGTTTTTTGTATTGATGCCACTTGCATTCTAGATCCGTGCCTCTGCTCCATATATGACACTAGGAAACACAAGTGATTTGACTAGCATGCATTTTGTTGATTTTGTGATGTGACCATTTTTCCAGATTACAGTTAACTTAATGATGGCTGCTTTGGCAAGTGCAATTCTTCGCCTTATGTCAGTTGAAGTATTACCATCATTATTTATGTGGAAATCTAGATAAATTATTTCTTTGACGATTTCCAAATCTCGAATGTTAGGTATGGATTCAATTTTGTTGGTGCGGTCTATTACCCTGAGCTCCCCAGTTCAACCCATCAATACGTACTCTTTTATAATTTCATAATTTATCAGATTCCTATGTGAAGGATGCATCTAAAAAATAAAACACATTATGCTCAACTAAATACATATTTTTATAAATAAGTTAATAACATATAGCAAAGTGGGTCGAGAAATGTTTCATCAGAAATCGAAAAAAGATGCAGAGGGTTTACTTCTTGGGTCCCGTTAGACGATCGTCTTGGTAGAAACTTTTAAAGATTGTTCCTTTTTTAAATAAATTTTGCACGACATTTTACGATTTAAAATTACACGGTAGAATCACCTTTTAATTGTAAACTGTTTGCTTTTACCGTTCCGCAATGGACATTGGAAAGCAACCGTGTGTTGACTGATCTGTCTTTTTTTCCTTTTGCCGCCTGGGCGCGACTACGAAATTATCGCCCTTAAAACATAATTTACTGCAAATTCCTAACAATTTGTCACCCCAATATCGCTACCGTCCGGATATAATCACAGCCTTCTTAAATTTAAGAAGGCTGTGGTATAATGCACTCAATCAAGCATTCATACCACTGTTAGAATATAATTATGTCCGGACACATCTTAGACTAAACACGGAGTATCCGCCAAATGTTAGATATTAGAAGCCTTTATTATCACGCAGGAAATTCATGTAGTTCTTCGCCGGAGACATCGGAGTCTAAACATAATCTTCCGCCACATCTCGCATCCGCAAGAACACCAACCGATTGTACTCTTTATATCGATGAAGGGTCTATATAAGCCCCCTTTACGTTTACACACCAAGTTAATCTTGGTTCACCATTGTAACCAGTTGCTTCACATTTTTGTATCTCGTTGTAATTGAGTGAATAAATTAAATTTTATTTCAACTTTAATTCTCTATCGAGTTCAAACCAAAACCTCGTTGAAATTTTAAAACTAAAATTAAATCTTGTTAAAGTTTTCAAAGAAGGAAACTAAAAGAATTATTTAAATTAAAATTCTTTATCGAGAAACGTAATTATATACAGCGAGGACGCGTGGGTTGGAATAAATTCATTTAAAATTCATGGGTTTGGTTTTTGGAAAAACGCTCGGACACGTCGATTTTTGTTTTTAAAACTGCATCTTTTTTAATATTTATACTTTTACGATCGTCTTTTTTTTTCGCAATATGACGTCATCAATAATTTTTTTAAATTGCACTCTATATTTTTGTTCACGAATTTGGATGCAGCGCATTTTTCTGAGTACGAAAATGTCAAATTCGTATGACCTTGAAGAGGAATATTTTCGAAATAATCAGTCCTAAAGTTTCAAAAATGTATGATAAAATTGTTAGAGTAGACCACTAATAATATCATCAAGGAAGCGCTGGAAATCTAGCAAAACATTCAATTGTGTGTTTATTTTGTTTTTTTGATTGTTGACACTTGTCAAGTACAGTTTCAAGGCTTGAAGAATGGCGCGTTTAACTGAGAAACAACGAATAGAAATGTTGATGATGGTAGGATATGACGATAATACTCGAACAAAAGCTGAAGTTTGCGAATTGTTCAATGATAAGTACCCGGAGAAGCCTATTACACAATCAGTAGTTAGTAAGATGGAGAAAAAGTTTAAAGACTTTGGCCACGTAAGAGACAATTACAAAACCAACCATGTTACATTTGCAGAAAGTACACAATTGAATGTTTTGCCCGATTTATAAGAAAATCCTCAAAAATCAAGTCGACAAGTAGCTGCAGAACAGTCAGTCTGTTCTAAAATATGACACAAGAACAAATGGCACCCATACAAAGTACATTTTGTTGAGGAACTTATTGAAGACGATCTCGACCGCAGATTAGAATTTTGCGAAATAATGATGGATAGATGCAATGCCAACCCGGAATTTTTACGTAAGATAGTTTTTTCCGACGAGGCAATATTTTGTTTGAATGATTCGGTAAACAGGCAAAATTTTCGATATTGGGCACCAAAAAACCTACATTGGAGAATGGAAAGTCATACACAATTACCTTAGAAAGTAAACGTTTGGGCCAGAATTGTGGGTACCTCAATTTTGGGTCCTTTTTTATTGAGGGAACACTTAATTCTGAAAAATATTTAGACTTACTACAAAATGGCATAATACCCAGTGTAAGTGCACTGTACCTGAATAATGAAAACCTAAATATACCGGCAGATTCAATATAGTTCCAACAGGATGAAGCGCCCCCACACTATTCGAGAACAGTACGAGAATACCTTGATAATATTTCCCCAAATAGATGGATCGGAAGGAAACGTTTTATCAAATGGCCAGCTAGGTCTTCAGATTGAACCCCATTAGATTTTTATCTATGGGGTTATCTGAAATCTAAAGTCTACTTCAATAAACCGGAAAAATAAACACGAAATTGAATGTTTTGCTCGATTTCCAGCGCTTCTTTGATGATATTATTAGTGGTCTACTCTAATAATTTTATCATACATTTTTGAAACTTTAGGACGGATTATTTCGAAAATTTTCCTCATCAAGGTCATACGAATTTGACATTTCTGTACTCAGAAAAATGCGCTGCATCCAGATTCGTTAAGAAAAATATAGGGTGCAATTTAAAAAAATTATTGATGACGTCATAGTGCGAAAACAAAAGACGATCTTAAAATTATAAATATCAAAAAAGATGCAGTTTTAGAAACAAAAATCGACGTGTCCGAGCGTTTTTCCAAAAACCAAACCCATGAATTTTAATTGAATTTATTCCAACCCACGCGTCCTCACTGTATACTAGTACTATTGTTTTTTGCACTTGTAACTACACATTAATTATATACTGACTCTTCCACCTGTGACATTATTTATGGAAGGCGCCTAATCAAAAATTTAGTTTTATCACCAGAATTTTCTAATAATTATGTTACAAAGTTGATTGTGCTTTTAACAACAACTTATTTGAATGAAAAGAGTATTTAATTAGTTGTCTATTAAATTTGCTTCATATGGTGAAATGAATGTAAAATAGTCGGTAACTAAATGAGCACCGTAAAGTTCGTTAATGTTGATTGCATCGGGAGATATTAACGGGACTGGCAGGACGTTCTGTTTGTTTTTCGCGTGAAATTACTTTTGGTAACTTTATAGTAAGTGGGAATTCCGTTTGTAATATAAGAAGCTTGCCTGTAGTTAGTTGCCGTCTTATTTTTACAATCGGAAACGGTTTATAGAAAATTTATTGCGAATAAAATGCTAGTCAAATGTAGATAACGTTTTGTGGTCCAATAAATTCAAGGTGATTTCGTACTAAATACTCCGTTCTTTAATTTCCGATTGTTGCATAATCTTTGAGCAATTTAAATTAATGCTGCTGCTGTAATGTTTATCTTTTAAAATTTAATTCCTCTTGTATTAATTGTTTTGTATTGAGGAAAAAGAGAATGTAATAACAGAAGATGACATTAAACAGTAGAGATTAATTAAGTTTTTAATTATGGAAGTTAATGAAACAGAAAAGCTTTTGTAACTGAGCAATGATTTTATCAAAGAAGCAGTTAAAACTAACTATTTTGTTGAAGCCAGTAAATATTGATGGTAAATAACTTTTTTCTTGTTTTATGCTACCCTATCGTGGAAAACTGTCACTTCAATAGAAGGTGCCTACAGGAGTGTTTCTGATGTTCTATTCAACTGATTGCAATAATTTCTTGTATTTGATATTGAAGAAGCAATTTATTAATAAATGCAATTTGTGACAACCGACTACTATGGGGTAAATTGTCAGTAGTTCAATTTTTAATTAGGAGGAGTGAAATTGAAAGAACAACTTTACTGGAATATTTCTAGCAAGTAGTTATTGCTGAAAATTTAGTATTATTTAGTATTATTATAGTATTCTTAATGCTTGTATGAGCTCATAAGAACTGTTTGTTATTACTGAATCAAAGAAGATGTTCTGATGGACAATGCAAAACACACAAATTCTGATAAAAACTATTTTTAGTGCTGTATAAATGTAATACGAGTACAGATAAAGGTGACATCACGAAGTTCCGGTACGAACTATTTCTATCATTTATATAAATTTAATTTAAGAAAATTACCTCGTATGACACGTAAATTTAATCAGCTGTTTCGACAATAGCGCAACTGCCGATTTTCCATAATTTAATCAGTGTAAAACCGGCCTGCTGCCAGTCAATTATAAATCTACCTTTTGCCGCGATATTTTTGAATCACTCACTTGAATTGAAAAAAAAACTATAGTGAATGGGACTCATGTTTTTTATAAATTCTCCTCTATCTTGTTCTTATTTACCTGAAAGATACGAACTATATGAATTGTGATACACCAATTTACTGAAGTAACAAATTTTAAGTGGGGTAAACTACAAGTTTTTCCTATTATGAAATTTTTCCGCTCATATGTATTTCATTGACTTAAATGAAAGTATACAAGCGACCATATATTAAGCACAAAACTGCTAATTCTCTTATAAACATCTTGTTGGGTGAACCCCGGCAACCATTGAAAATTCATGTGTTCTCAAACAGCGCAAAAAGTTTAATCTAGCATCTGGAAGAGCAGCAGTGATACGTGGCTTACTTCTTTATTTTACGCGGTATGTGGTTTGTTGCCATTAAAACTTTTAGGTCAACCAAAATTTTTCTAATAAACGTTGTGATGTTTTAAATAAAAATGAGTGGAAAATGTTGGGGTTGACCGCAATTTCAACCTGTTAATGAGTCTCCTCGTAATTTAATAATCTGCAGGAGAAAATTAAATTTGCTGGTAAAAAACCAAGAGACAGATGAAATGAATTTAAGAGCAAACCGGAGAAGAAAATTTCTCGTTAGTTTTTTCGCTTCGAGTTTTTATGTTTTATGTTTTTTAGTTTCACATCTATATATTTCGGGCAACAAGAGTTTTCATCTGGGACAAAGAGGAACTTGCGAAACCTCGTTTTGTGATAATTTATTTATTAAGAAATACTTACTTATAGATTGCAATTAAGATATTGCAGGAGAAAGAAAAGCTTCTAATAATAAAAACGGTTAAACTCAACATCTCATCACAAAAACTATATTGTAAGCCAGCAGTTAAAATGTTTTATATTTCTGTAACTGCAATATTGACAGTTTATCAAATTCAAGCATAGTTCAGAGTGTTAGAAATATTTCACATTTTTGTTCTAAAGTTTTTAAAAATTGATTAATTAAAGTTTTTAAATGATATTTTAAACCGTTAATTAAATTGGAAGAAACCTAATAATGTGATCATATTTTCAAGTTAAATTAAATAACTGTGCTCTTATTTAAATCTCTTTTCTCTTGAGTCTGATTTAGTTCGCATCCTCGTATGACTGAATGTGCGTGCCCCTAGTTTGAGTTACTTATAGTACTCAATTAAGTTACCGATTGATTCATTAGTTACATTATTTTTAAATTTGAGGAAGATTACTTATACAGCGAGGACGCGTGGGTTGGAATAAATTCATTTAAAATTCATGGGTTTGGTTTTTGGAAAAACGCTCGGACACGTCGATTTTTGTTTTTACTACTGCATCTTTTTTGATATTTATACTTTTACGATCGTCTTTTGTTTTCGCACTATGACGTCATCAATATTTTTTTTAAATTGCACTCTATATTTTTGTTCACGAATTTGGATGCAGCGCATTTTTGTGAGTACAAAAATGTCAAATTCGTATGACCTTGAAGAGGAAAGTTTTTGACATAATCAGTCTTAAAGTTTCAAAAATTTATGATAAAATTGTTAGAGTAGACCACTAATAATATCATCAAGGAAGCGCTGGAAATCGAGCAAAACATTCAATTGTGTGTTTATTTTGTTTTTTTGATTGTTGACACTTGTCAAGTACAGTTTCAAAGCTTGAAGAATGGCGCGTTTAACTGAGAAACAACGAATACAAATGTTGATGATGGTAGGATATGACGATAATACTCGAACACAAGCTGAAGTTTGCGAATTTTTCAATGATAAGTACCCGGAGAAGCCTATTACACAATCAGTAGTTAGTAAGATGGAGAAAAAGTTTAGAGACTTTGGCCACGTAAGAGGCAATTACAAAACCAACCATGGTACATTTCAAGAAAGCACACAATTGAATGTATCGCTCGATTTACAAGAAAATCGTCACAAATCAAGTCGACAAGTAGCTGCAGAACAGTCACTAACAATAAGTAAATCTTCTGTTCTAAAATATTTACACAAGAACAAATGGCACCCATACAAAGTACATTTTGTTGAGGAACTTATTGAAGACGATCTCGACGGCAGATTAGAATTTTGCGAAATAATGATGGATAGATGCAATGCCAACCCGGAATTTTTACGTAAGATAGTTTTTTCCGACGAGTCAACATTTTGTTTGAATGGTTCGGTAAACAGGCAAAATTTTCGATATTGGGCACAAGAAAACCCACATTGGAGAATGGAAAGTCATACACAATTCCCTCAGAAAGTAAACGTTTGGGCCGGAATTGTGGGTAACTCAATTGTGGGTCCCTTTTTTATTGAGGGAACACTTAATTCTGAAAAATATTTAGACTTACTACAAAATGACATAATACCTAGTGTAAGTGCACTCTATCTGAATAATGAAAACCCAAATATACCGGCAGATTCAATATGGTTCCAACAGGATGGAGCTCCCCCACACTATTCGAGAACAATACGAGAATACCTTCATAATATTTTCCCAAACAGATGGATAGGAAGGATAGGTTTTATCGAATGGCCAGCTAGGTCTTCAGATTTAACCCCATTAGATTTTTATCTATGGGGTTATCTGAAATCTAAAGTCTACTTCAATAAACCGGAAAAATAAGCACGCAATTGAATGTTTTGCTCGATTTCCAGCGCTTTCTTGATGATATTATTAGTGGTCTACTCTAATGATTTTTTCATAAATTTTTGAAACTTTAGGACTTATTATTTCGAAAACTTTACTCTTCAAGGTCATAAAAATTTGACATTTCTGTACTCAGAAAAATGTGCTGCATCCAAATTCGTGAACAAAAATATGGGATGCAATTTAAAAAAATTATTGATGACGCCATAGTGCGAAAACAAAAGACGATCGTAAAATTATAAATATCAAAAAAGATGCAGTTTTAAAAACAAAAATCGATGTGTCCGAGCGTTTTTCCAAAAACCAAACCCATGAATTTTAAATGAATTTATTCCAACCCACGCGTCCTCACTGTATAGTATAGTCTTTCACCAACTAATTAACGGTTTGATATGTTATGACGCGGTGAAATGCCACTAGAGTAATGTTAATTAGTTCCAATTTTAGCTTCGCGGATTACTTATTCAAAGCTTTCAATTCCGTGATAAAAAATAAGCTTAGAAAATGAAAAAAAAACGATTTCGAGTTCGGCGTCTAGCCAGTTAAAACATAATGATTGGCAATCTAATGTCACTATGACAATCTTTTTTGTAATGTCAATTGAAAAGTTCAAAATAACGTGTTTCATCGGCGGATGTTAGATGTGTTAACATTGCTCTTAAGTCAAGCTCTACCATTAACATCGTTGTGAACGTAGAAATGATTTTGTACTATTTTGGATGTAACATTAACATTACGTTAACATTATCATCCTAGCATTAACATCATTGTAAAAGGGCAGTAAAGGTACGCTCTCTGAGTTTCGGATAAACGGGAAAATCACATGAAGAAATTATTTTGCCTGTTCATAATAACATGCCAACAACTAATTTTATATACACTAATACCCGGATTTACGTTGCGCCGGTTTACGTTGATTTGCTATAACGCGGTAATTTTCTTCAGTCGCCTTGCGCTCTTATTGCAATTTAATTTAATTTAATATTTTTACATAATGCAAAATTAAAACTGTATTTCACTGTTAAATACCATTTTCAACCTTATGGTATTTGTATTCTATTTTTATTTAAAATACTATATATGACAATTGAAAAAACGTATTTGACCCCGTTTTTCGTTTGATTTACTTAACGTTTTTTTTTGCCACGCATTAATCGCGTAAACCTAGGTATTACTGTATAATGTAGTAAAAGTAAAAAGATCAGTGAGTAATCATCCATTGGGAAAAAGATAATTTGTGATGCGTTCGAACTTGCTGTGATAGTGAAGCTTTTTTTTTGGAGTAACAGTCTTGAAAGTTTTAAATCTAATTCCACTTCTGAAAAACAGTGACATGTAACTTTTTATTGTGGGGGTGTAGTCTAAAATTTTTCACGAGTCTCGCTATCTCAGGAGATGATTTATTGTTTCTCTACGTCAGTATTTGTTTTGTTGTGAAAATTATAGCTAAATCAGAAATTGACTGCATGAGAATGAAAAGTGAATAAATCCATTTTTTTCGATTTTAGGTTTTAGCCAGTTTTCAACATATCAAAAGGAGCTGCATCGTTTAAAATGAAAACTGTACAAATTCGCTTATTATATTGACTAACAGAGAGGTATTTGTTAAATCTAAACTGTACACAAATAGCAAGTAAAGGTGACAAGTGACTAAATCCTGTCTCTCCTGTGAAGTTAAGATTATGGTCTTTGTCCATTTTTCATTCGCAGGTCTGCAATTGTTGAATTAGTTTACAACAATTTTTTAAACTAGCTCGATTTAACGTTGGAGTCAATCCTTTTCCAACATTAATATAAATGATAATATTGCCAGCGCCTAATGCATAAGTTAGAAAACACTTCTTTGTAGTTACCAATTAATGAAATATTTTGGTACCACGAATGAGAAATGCATAGTGTAAACTGGAATACTAAATACTAAATACAAATGACAAAATATTTATGGTGCTGTTACGACTGACGCACAGCTGCTGCCGACGCTGTCATTGTCCAGTGTTGTTGTGTAACAGTAACAAGTAAAAGAGCACATACACTATTTTTCTGTAATCTTTCTAGTAACTTAATCATACTTATTTGTATCAAATCTAACAAATCGTAGAGAGTTTGCAAATTTTTAGTTTTGCTAATATTTATTTGGTACGTTTGCATTGTTTTCGCGCATTTATCGTTTAATTCAATCAATCTGTTCAAAAACGACAGATCGAGGTTCCACTGTAGTTTAAAAAAATGACACAAAAAACTATTTTACTGTTTTTAATTTCTTAGTTTTTATAGAATTTAATATTTACAATTATTTATCGCAATATCTATTGATTTTTTTCAGTAGTAAATATCATCTATTCACTGGGGAACACAATTTTTGTTGAGTTAGATCCGACACTTGTTTTTGGCTAACGTTTGGCGTCTGAATCCAAAAATGACCCCAGATTTTCTCTATCAACTTTTTACACTATAGAGTGCCTTCCTTTTCATCTCCCAGACAACCGAATAAAATTTTATGGCCATGCGTGATCGTCTGGTAACAGATGCTCAATTTTGTCGAAATAAATATAGCTTTAAAGCTTTCTGACAAAAATTCAGACCATTTACTGTAGATAGATGACTCTATTGAAGGAAGTAAAAAATTGTTTGATGGACACTAGTTTACAGCGAGTTAACAGCTTCTTATCTATAACCCAAATACGATTCAAAATATATCAACTATAGTCGCTTATTATATGGAAGCAAGTCGTCGAAGGGTTAAGAGTGATCGCATTAAGTTAAGCTGCGGAGACAAAACTTTACGTGATAGTAGAAAACTGATTGCAGTTTTTAAATTATCATGCCCATTTACGTCTAAAACAGGTAGAAAATCAAATTCAACAGTAATTATGTTGAAAATTGTTCTCCAGCGTTATTAGTTATTTTCGAATTTCATTGGCCAATAAGAGTTAAAGCAGATATTGCAATTCCAGATTTGTTTCAACACAAAGTATTTGATTTTGATAACAATTAATTATATGGCAGTATGAAACCACGAAGTTAAATCTGTAAACTGTATTTTGATGACGTTTTGACTGTCATTTGTTTACTGCGGGTCATCAACTAAAACGATATACAAGAAATAAATGGAAAGGCAAGAGCAATAGACAATAACATTAATTAGTGTTGTTTTTACGAATAATAAATATTCATTGGTTACTTAAAATATTTCGTTACTTATTTTAAATTATATAATCTTACACTTGCTTTATTAATTCTTTAAAAAATGTTAAATGTGATTTGTCTTTTAATTAACTACTCACCTTGTTTACCGAACAAGAAGTTGGATAATCGTTTCAAATTAATTGATCATAAGTTTAAAAATAAAGTGTTTCCCTGAAAGTTAAGGCGGAGTGCTCACTACCTCAATTAGTTTTTTCCAAATACTGACTTTATTTTTTAAAAATTTTAAACAATTTTTTTTTAAATTCTTAAAAAATACAAGACATTGTAATGCATATTTTTTGTTTCGAAAATATGTGTAGCAAAAGAATAAAAAATGAAATTAGAATAATATCGAAAAATTAACGATAGTCACATATTCTATCACATATTCTAATTACGCCCTTGAAAGAATTAAAAAAATATTTTTAAAATTAAGCCTATGAAATAGAAAGTAAGATCAACCTGTAACAAAAATTTTCAGGGAAAATTTAAAGACAAACATCTTTAAATGGTTTTGGGTTTCATTACCTGCATTACAATTCGTTCGCGTTTAGACTGCAGTGACGAACGGAACTTATAGTGTCTGATTCACACTGCTTTACTTTTCTAAATTAATTGATTATAGCAGCGTTTCCGAAACTTTTTTTGACTGGGACCGATATTATAATATTTTTCTCTTGCGGACCGGCACCTGGCCGCGGACCACAGTTTGGGAAACGCTAAATTATAATATTGTGGTGTCATAAGGTCACCCGTCTTCTAAACCAATCACAAACGCAAACATTTGTCTGCAGTTTAAACCCAAATTATAGTTTATTTTTTAATTTGATCTTAACGGAAACGTTAACTGTTAACAATTTTCATTTGAATTCAGCTAAAACATTTTATACTTTTTGATAGTTTTTATGTAAACCGTTACCACTGTCTAAACAACATTGATATACAATTTCGAAAAATTGCAAACTGAATTAAAATTGTTTTGTAATTTCTATTAGATACTTTTCATAGAACATTCAATTTCTATAATAATTGACCATTGTATTTTTGTTTCCAATATGCAGTGTTCTGCTAACTCGTTATAGAATATTTGTGTGAAAGGACGTTTTCCTAAATAATGCAGCACATGTGGTTTTAGGGTTGCGGTTAGTATATTGATGTATGAAACAGATACGTTATCATTTACGGAGTTCTCACAAAATTGAAAACCTCAATTCAATCATTTCTGTTTCATGCGTTGTCCTACCGAAAACAGAAACGAATTTAAAAATTAATTCATTTTCGAGAGCCGCAACACAACGTTGTAATCTGTACGGTTTAATACGCGACTAAATAAAAAAGTGTATAGAGTCTTCGGGGATGCAGAAAAAGTCGGTGTTTTCAAGTTATGAATTTATTATTATTAGCATTACTATTATGAGAGTCGGGATTACAAGTACGTACACGGGTACATTTGTACGTTCACTGTTGCATATTCATTAAAATTTTCATTTTCATCTGTCGTGGGAGTGCTACCGAATATTATTTTTGTTAAACTAGAAATAATATTCTGAGGGTATCGAGATAAACGCACCGTGGAACGAGAACGATAATGATAATTTAGATTGCTTGTATTTTAGGGCAGATTACATTTTCATATCTAAATGCAAAAAGTTTGTAATTCCACTCAAATCTGCTATGCGATACCTAAGGTGCTTTTCGTGTTTATCACCATTAACGTAACAAATGCTCTTAATTTACTGCAATAATTTTCTTTTTTTTTGGTATTAGGATGAGATCCGTTTCATTTTCGTTCACCCATTTTGCACCCACAAAAAAGCGACATTTGATGCTTAAAAAAATATGCGTTCATATAATACCAGAGTACAAAATTACACATTCCTGATTATTTATGTTATTATTGCCGCCCTTGTTTGTTGTTTTTCTGTATGTTCATAACCACTAGAGTATTAAAATTGTATGCCGGATAATTTGCATTTTTACACGCCATCGTAGCATGAAAATTACTTTGCAAATTTCTTTAATTATTTAATAGAAAAAATAATAACCAGAGTTACTGGAAATGCTTTTTACATTAAAAATTATTAGAATGTGCGTGAGGTTTAACAAGTTTCAAAGCTTAATTCGATGTTAGTATTATTTATAATTTCCTTATCAAAAGTAGCTTATCAAGTGTAATAGATTAATTTTAATTGACAATTTGAAAAATGACTAGCTAAACAAATACTATAAAGAAATAAAAACGGTTTGTCATCAAAATCAAATATTTTTTCTAGGGTGTATTGTAAATGGGGCATAATATTTACGTCACACGAATTATTCATAGAAATCAAGCAAAAGGCTAGCTTCAATTTAGTGTTATTAAGTCTTTGAATATCAAACTGTGTAATTTGTATATACTACGGTGGCAAAATTAAATTAAATGGTATTAATAACTTATACTTCTAGTATAAAACGAAAAATGAATAATCAAATAGAAATTATATCATTTAGACAATATAATTCATGTATCACGTGATCGCAAATGAGCCAATCAAAATGCATCATGTTTTTAGTTACGTTCTATCATAGCGATGATAAAAGAGAAAAATAATTATCACCTTGTTTACTTTCGTTATTACAATTTTAATAAACTTGTCAATTTGACAATTTAATTGTATAAGCATTTTCTTCTACAGAAAAGCAGCTTTTCCAATTAAAATGATTTCTAATGGGTGGGGAGAGGCAACAAACACTGATATTAGTGAAATCGTGAAGAAGACCATTCCAAAAAACAGCATAATTAACAAGGAATCTCAATGGCGGCATTTCATTCATTCATTATATTGTCTATCGAATATAACACGTGGTATGATTAATTATCGAGAATATTAAATTCGTTACTTGAACTCGTGAAATCTCCAGCTCAATTTCACTCATAATATCATGGATAATAATCATACGACTAGTTATATATATTATAGCAGATTATACAACGCATCATAAATTTGACCAATAATGATCAAGCATTTTGCTTGGTTACGGTGTATTGATAAGCGATAATTTTCCTTGGTAACGTATAATTATCGAAAAGATGTTTCGGCTGATTCAACAATATGAATGTTGTCTTAGTAACACATATTTTGACGTTTAGTGACAGTTGTGCATCTGATTTTTGTTGATTTTTTATATAATCCTAAGGAATACCACTCGAGCAATCGAAAATGATCGCTTATCCGTACTCTTAAAATACCGACTCGATCTTCGCTCTCGTGATGTTTCGCAGAATACGTCTTCTAACTTACCCGCATAATCGATAAATTCCGACGCTCTCATGGTATTATTTGTGATAATTATAGGTTACTTACTTTAGTAATTTTGTCTTTTACAAAATCATGGCATATAGGTGCCAAAAGTATTCAGATATGTATCTTGTATTTGGGGCGTGTAATGGTGATTCTCGTCAGGCTATAAATTTGTATGCTGAACGTTATCCACGCAGGAGACCTTCTGATGGAACCTTATCCTAACGGTAGATCAAAGTTTGAAAGAATCGGGAAGACTAAAGGTGTCTTTACAATTACAATTATTAGTTCTAGAATTAGTAGTATTTAATTTATATGAGTTGAACCATTCACATTGTGGGACAAATATTGCCACTAATCATAACTGACAGATGTCAAAGTATAATCTCATTTATCAAAACCACAATTTGCGGTCAATCAATGTTTAAAAAATCCACCCAAGCATTAATTTCCGTTTCTCTTAACTTATCTTCCGCATTTGTTTTTGTAAAAGTCGGGAACTCTTACCATACCCTCAATTATCAAAACAAATTACGAGTTGCAAGCGAACACATATGCTCATGCTTCCAGCCGAAAATCCTATTATTTGTCGTAGCAAAGTAGGTGGAGTTGTCCAAATCAAGAGTCGCGCGACTAATCCCATAGTGTAATGACACCAAAACTTGCTAAGCGACTGGTCGTAGGATTAATCTTGCGACAAATCTTATAATGTGAAGGGAAACGATGTAGGCCGCTGCTCAAAGGTTTAACATTAATAATTCTTTAGTGCACCAAGTAATAAGATAAAACTCCTTGCATCCATACCATTTTTGCCGACGTTTTGGTTGCTTCCTCGAGACTATCCACAAGGGTTGCTATTTTGTAAATGGTTACTTAGCCACCAAGCAACCAACCCAACTTTCATGTGCAACATTTTATTCCTAGATGAGGGAACTTTCACACGAAACGGGATAAACATTATTAGTCAGACAAAAATCGTCATTCTCTCTCTGTGTCAAACAAATCACCAAGTAAAGTTTACTACAATCATATGGGCGGGAATTCGTGGGAGTATTAATTGAACTATTTGTGCCCATGCTGGTAATTTTGCTGACTTCTTAAAAACGCTTTGCCGGTTTTATTGGAAGACGTGTCATTAGCTGCTAGAAGAGACATATGGTTTCAGCTGGACGGCGCTCCGGTTCATTGAGAGGTTCAAATAAAGAGTGGTTAATAATGAACATTACGCTGAGCAATCAATAGGTCATGGCAATCCGATATCATGACCTGAAATAAGTCCGGATTTGAACAGTCTAGATTTCTCCTTCTGGGGTGCACTAAAGTATCTCGTTTACGAAAATGAAATTGACACGGAAGATGAAATGCTGTTCAAAAAATGTTTAAGTGTAATTGGTACCTACTCTTATAGAAGCTATGTGTGAACATATGGCTCAACCTCCGCGATAGCTTTCTTCTTTTTGTTGGGTCAGCTTGAAGTCGTAATATGTACTGTTGCAACACAGTTGATGCGTTGGTGCCTTCTACCGTTAATCTTTTAGTTGTTAGTATGTTGTTGCAGAGTACAAAAACATTGGTTGATGACGATGAACCAGAAGAGAATGTTGTTTGCATGTACTACTATAGCTAGTTAGAGGAGCGACAGACAATAATATTGTAAATCCGTTCCATTTTGTAAAATACAAGAAGTATTATACTGTATAATGACTTTGGCGTGAATGAATATCTAAAATATGCAATTACTACTAAATTTCAAAATGGTTAGGTACGCCCTTTTGGGTTAATAGGGCAGTACAGTTAATAGACAAATTTCATTTGTTGATGATCGTGACGTCGTCGACCGGTATTGCCAAAGCAACAAATGTGGATGATAAATTATTTAGTAATATTGTATTTATTTCTAATATGTGATAAACAACAGAAAATGTAAATATTAAATTGGTATTTTAGTACAAAACAAATCTTAAAATTAATCTGAGAAACGAGAATTTCGTTTACAATCCAACGTTACATTCTCGCGTTGGTTGAGTATCAAATCTTAATACTTTCGAAGGTTTCTACGCACATAAACTTTTCCTGTTTTCCTTTCCACTATCAAAATTTGCCTCTATGGACCGCGTGTGCGCTGTGATGGCATCTGTCATCAATAATGTCGTTCGGCTTGTGTAAGTTTAATGTTTGTTTTCTCATTTTGCCGTATTCAAATTTTTAGAGGTGTGCTAGTAAAGATAAAAATTTGCCTTTAAACTACCACAGCCATACCCATAGTTTGTGTTCATTTTGAATCAATTTCAAGAATGTGTATTCAGTGAGCTGCGACATCCACCTTACAGTCGAGGTTTCGCATCCTGCGAATTCTTTTTATTTAATAATCTAAAAGAAAAAAGCATATGAAGGGTAAAGGGAAAGAAGGAGGTATGTCCATATTTCTAAATTGTTCAGGAAAGCGCTTTTAGCGGTAGGACTTGCTATACTTGCTGCGTAATGAAAATATTAAAACTAACTATATCTCCTGCCTAACTGTTTTCATTAATTTAAATTTGGGACATGGGATAGTTCTCAATTTTTGGTACAAAATGGCATAGTTATCTCATTTTTGATCGGGAGTGGACATATTCCTTCTTTTCGTGTACCCTTCATACAGTAAGAAGTCATCATTCTGGTAATGAATGAACTGAAAAGTATTATAAATGAATATTTTGTGTATAATTTAGTTATACATATAATAAAGGTATTGTAATATAATTGCGAAAATAATACTCGTTTGATTGCAGCACTCGCAAGTATGGATTTTTAATTTCTAAAAAAGGTTAATGTTTTGAGAAATTATTGCACTAGAGCACCTGATGGGACACAACTTTATGTTGATCGTATTATCATAAGTAGTGGATTACTTACAATAATAGTTTTTTAACATTAACGTATGATTAAAAAATCAAAAACAGTGCAAGTGACAAAAAGTTATGTTGAAGAGTAAGATACATACGTAAAATACCAGTAACAGTGTTATTGTTGAAGTTGCATAATTAAACGGTTGAGCTGTCATTGAATAGAATGAAGAAGCCACAACAAATTCTCGTGCAGTCATTTACCTAAGTTAATTTTACCCCAACTTTACAAACCCTAAAACGCTCAAAAATCTGTTTTCACTCAATGAATATCAATTTAACTTATAAACTGGATAAGGTAAAAGAAAATAAGATTTTGAGCTAATGGCCGTTCCATGCAAAATAAATGACAGCTAACTTTTTAAAGTGGATGCTTTTAACGTGCACGCCCGTTATGTGACATACGCTTTTTATATTATAATTTAGATTGGCTTGCTAACCGTTCTCTTTAATACACAGTTTACCACCAAATTAGCAAGCAAATTGAAGTTTTATCCCTACACTTCTGAAAATATGAGAGCAGATTTGAACTACTAAAACGCGCTGCAACTTCCACATAATATGAAAAAAATATTTAGAACTCTGAATAATTCATGAACAGTTCATCAAAACAGCATTCTTTTGGTTACAAGTGTTATCGCCTGATGCTTGATAAATGACTCAAATTTCAGAAAACTTTCCAGAATTGGTTACACACGCACATTGATTGAAAACCGTAAAATTGATTTCATAGTTTGTCGTTTCATTATTCTTTGAGTGAAAGAATTACGTGTTACTACCACTAAACTTTTATTACGTTCAGGTAACAGTAATGAAATTTAATTTAAACCCTTAAATGGCTATAAATGGCTGTAATTTTCTCAAACGTATAGCAGAGTTTGACTCGGGCAATAAAATTTTCAGATTTCAATTATGTATTTGTAGACGATAATTTTTGCTGAAAAACTTCTCTATTTGTGCTTAAGCTTCATTACTTTTTATCCGACAAATTGTTTTTCTTACTTGTTTATTAGTCTTGCAGTTCTTTCTTTAAGGCTGGGATTTATGAAACAGAAAATGATCTTGTATTTCTTTCATTTTTTAACGTATTAGGTGTTGCCTACGTGAGTATTTTTTTATTGGCCAACTAGGTGCAGCTAGCTATACTAATATAAAATCGGTTTTAGAAAAGGGATGCTACATTTCCGGCCGACAATACCTCATATAAGTTATATTTGCCACTACGCGAAATATGTAGGGAAAAATTATTTCAAATCTGCAAATAAACCCTCCGTGAATTTTCCTTTACTGTAATTAGTAAGTGACCAATCATTATTATGAATTCTAAGTGGTCAAGGGACGCCGAGATTTTTTTTTGTAAAGATGTTAAAGTTAATTTCCTCTCAATTCGTTGCAAACAAAAATTCCGATTACCTGCAAGGTTGAATAATTTAACAACAAAACAGCCAAATGTGCTTCTATGACTAAACGGCGAATTTAAATTTACTAGATGTACTTGAGTTATATCAATTTGGACTTAAAAAAATTTGCGGCCTGATAATAGCGTCCGGCGGCACTCTTCAGATCTCATTACAGTAAAACCTCGATATAACTGACTAATTGGGGGGAGAGGGTTCCCGTTAAAACCAAAAGTCCGTTATATAAAAATAGGTTTAAAATAAATCAAAAATCTTTTTTTTTAAATACGCTGTATTTAGATATAAATAAAAAATACAAAACACAAACAAAATTCTATTTAATTGTCTTCGGACACTCGTCGTAAAGTGACGTTGCTGCAGTCTACGAGCATTATGTCTCAAATTCTAGTGCTACACGTATGACGTGATTATCATGGCCGCTAAAAATTGTTTACATGCGGCGAAACTTGAATTTAAGCATGATTATTTACTTCATGCACGTAAAACGTCACAGTCACCATGGTTTTCCTCAGTTTTATATCGATTATATTAACGTGTCAAAATTTACCCGATTAAATTTTGACGTTTAATAGCTTCTGAATTTTTTTTGCAATCATTATCAAAGATTTCTCGACAAGTAAATAAATAATTCGTTGTAAAATCTATTTATGCAAATTAATAATGAGGAAATAATCATGCCGAATACCCCGCGTGCATGAAAATAGCCTGATTAAATTTTTACGTTTTTGTCGCAACGTTTTGCCATAAAGAAATATTTCTCGTAAATTTTCCACCCAAAATCCCTCGTGCTGCGCACTCGAGATTTTGTTACGTGGTAAATTTGCTCGACAAATTTCTAGGCAAAACATTTTGACAGAAACGTCAAAATTTAATCGGCTATTTTGATGCACTTGTGATATTACTGTTGAATAATATTAACAGGACGTTTTTAATTTTTTTACATTTGACCGAATTTTTTGTCCGTTATATCCAAAGTCCGTTAAATAGAGGTCTGTTCTATCGAAGTTTTACTGTACTTCAAAGGGAATCCTCACAATGCGGGAACTTATACTTGTTTATCAAACTATGATATCCTTTCTCGGAAAAGATAAGAGGCCTTGAAGAGATAAGTGCGCCATTCATTAGCAGTTGGCCGGACGATGGATGACGATTAAAGGTGGCCTTGGACGGCCTGCAGTCCCGGACTGTTGCGCGCCACACACTAGGCAACAGACCGGGACTGCAAGCCGTCCAAGGCCGCCTCTCATCGTCATCGGCCGGCCGGCGGCCTCAAATTCACCACACACTTAACAGGCGGCCGGCAGATCGCCTTCATTCCCCATCATCTTTTCACTAATCACACAGGTTTTTGGCAATTCTTAAAGCGTTTAGGTTTTGAAAATAGTAAAAAAAAAGATTGTGCTTGTTAATGCTAGTGTTGTTGTTAAGTGAAACGAAATCAAGGAAAAAGTTTTGTGTAAAAGACTGGCTATTGGAACGACAAAAAATTTCACATATGCGATTAGTACAAAAATTAAGAAAATTTTAAAATTTAAAAAATTTTCTGCGCATGAATGATAATTTATTGTTTCAAAACTTTACTGAAACTGGTGAAACCATATATTACAAAAAAAATACAAGAATAAGAAACGCAATCAGTGCAGAAGAAAGATGAATAGCAACTCTACGATATCTGGCCACAGGACGTAGTTTTGAAAATTTGAAATATTCAACTATAATATAAATTTCACCCCAGGCTTTAGGCGTAATAATAATAATAAGAAACTTGTCGATTGTTTGATATAATTCGAGTAACTTATTTAATCCTTTCTCTTTTAATAACTGTTTGAATATGATTTCCCTTTTATCTTCCAATTGTCTATATGTATTTATAAATTCACTAAAAAATGGTACATTCTTTTTGGCCATTTTTGAAATAATTTTTAAAAATATTTTTTCACTTCAAGGATCACGCGTACAATAAACCTTATGAATTTAAAATTGATAAATCGTAAAAAACTGTATGATACAACATCACGTCTTCTAGGCTAGCAAAATAGCGAAATCATTTTGTAAACATAAAACTGATAGGACGGAAGTAATAATTTAATGCAGGTCAAGATCACGGCAACGCTTCGGTCCGAGCTGCAGCGTCTGTATATCAAGATAATATTTCTTTTATAATAATAATAAGAATAATTGGTAACTAATGAAAGTAAACTATGGGCTATTCCTCGATGATTCTGTAAGTAACATTCCCCTTCAGAGCCGGAGCACATTACAATGAACATAAATTTAATTGTGTTCTTGCCCTAACTGAATAAATCAATATCTATTGCTTCTCTAATTTTTTGTTAATTGGGAAGTTTTGTATAGTATACCAATTATTTTTAAAAAAGGATTTTTGAACTATTTTTTAAATTGGTTTACATTTGGGCTCATTTTAAGTTGTTTTACATAAAAAAAAACAATGTTTTGCTGATCCAATTTCATTCGAGTTTTAAGGGGCAAAATGTTAAAAATTTACATTTATGTATTATTGTAATGTTATTATCAGTAGATAACTATAGAAGTTCATCCATAATATCAATATTTTAACGTTGGCCTCGCGTAAAATTTTCAATCAAGTTAAATATTTGGCCGGTGGGAAATCGTCAGTCCAGAGCGAAGGTTTTGCGCGAACTGAAGGCCGCGGACTGACGATAAACTGTAGGTGAGTGGTGAAAATCGGCGAGAGGCCGCGCCGACTGACGATAAACTGTAGGTGAGTGGTGAAAATCCGGCGACAGTCCGCGCCGACTGTCGATCTCGCCTTCCGGCAAACTGCTAGTGAATGGCGCACTATACTCCGCTTCCAATCGTCGCACATTTTGTTTGTTGTATAAAGAGACTTTATAAACAAAACTTTCAAATCAATGTTATTAAATGTTAAGAGCGCCCCACAAAATGGTGGGGGTTTGACAATTTTATCTCACAGTCCAAATGTTTCTAAGCTAAGAAAGTGTAATACTTTTTCTGCTTCATAGATGGCCCAAAAATACCAAATGAAACGTCAAATCTATTTTTAGAATTTCTGGGATGGGAGCTAGGCTTCCAAACACTTATATTGTAACGGAAGGTTACCGCATACCCATCAGAAACAAAATAGTAAGGTCAAGGCCAATGATTACATTTTGCCGCGAAGTTTTGACGGGCCTTTGATTCTGGAACGCGATCTCGTTGATAATGGCCACACTTTTGACAACCATGGGCACCTACCTTTTCTAACCTTAAAAGCCAAACGTTTAGTTTTTCCGGTTAAACGGCGTTGTTATAAGATATAAGATCTTTAAGGGCTCGAACGTAGTTTAGAAATCATCTAACCTGGGTCAAAACGAAGTTTCAGGGAAAAATACGTGATTTTTTTTTTAAATTTGAAATGCATGTTTCATAATAAATCGACATTATTGCTCAACTAAAACTAGTTTATGACCGACTTACAACCTACTTCTATCTACATTCTATCTAAATTTTGCTATAATTTTAACAATTAAGTGCGAGAGTCTGGAAACATCGGAACCAGTTTTATTGTTTTTCTCCAAACGTCATAAAAGTGGCATTTAAATGACAGAATGTTGCTAGTAGAAGTTTCATTTATATGCTTAAGCAGATAAAATACTTTATATGCTTAAGCATATAAAGTCCATGTTACTTGATTGAATAAACGAATACATTTTTTTCCAAACACCATGTAATGAATTTCTTGAACGCTGCTTCATAAACACCGCTTGACTTTGTAGGAAGAAGATTTTCAATCTCGGCTCTTGCTATTTCGGCTATTTCAGGTGGAGTTAATTGAATTTCGTCTGAATTAGACATTGCCACAAAATTGACTGACTTTTCTCAAACAATAATTTGTTGTTTGGCGGTTGCTACGGTAATATCTAGAAAGTGTCTATCAGGCAATGCTATTTTTGTACAAGTGTAATGTTTCCCGAAATAACCTTGTTAATTAGATGCTTATTTTTGTATTATAATTTTACGTTTGGAGAAAAAATAACATATATTATTCGGAGTATAAGCGCTTTATGTGCTTCGGCTGATTTGGCTGCCTCACTACGATCGGCAGTCAACCTATCAGCCACAGCACATAAAGCTTTGCTTATACTCCTAATAATATAAATAACTATTATTTCGCGCCACGCCTAAAAAGGCCCCTCTTAACGTAATGAAACACTAACGTAACAATAAATAAACAATTATTACATTTTATTTTTATTTTATTATTATTTCCAACATTTGTTTACTAATACTGCGAAAACCCCCTTAAAGTACGATTTTTGGGTTCCGAGGAAAATTTATCAATGTCGCAACACTTTTTCATATTCTGAGATATATAAACTTTTATGTTTTAGTCAAGTATGTAGATTGAGAATAATTGTAAATTTGTCCAAAATATTCATTAACCTGTAACTGGTGAGGTGGAACTTTTGTCACATAACGGGTGAGCTGGAGTCACACATTGAAAGTCGAAATCGTGTATTGAACCAAATTTGGTACATTTTAGGAATAAAAGACATTATAAATTTATAGTAAAAATTTAATTTCATCTTCAAAAATAGTTTTGTAGTTTGCAAAAAAAAAATACAAAATGGTGCAAGTTAATTAAATTCTGGTAGACCTTTGGTATTTAATTCACTGAATAAAAACTATTTTGTTCTTTGGAAAGTACGATATCATTTTGAAATGAGAGAATGTTGATGAATAATTATTACAAAGAAATAGACGAATGTATTGTCACCGTGCTTTGCACTCTCGTTCTAAATAAACATGACTTCCAATCGCAACACCTTCGTTCCCGGTTGTGCAGGGATACGGATAACAAGAATGTCAGTTAGTAGAAAAGACGACACGGTCGAAAGTTCTTTTCGCTCGCTGCAGCCGAGATCGCCCTAAGGGGTAATGGTGTTTAATTTCTATTTTTTTTAACACTACGACGAGCATAACAACCTTCGTTCCCGGTTGTGATTGGAAGTCATGTTTATTTAGAACGAGAGTGCAAAGTACGGTGACAGTATCTATTGATAAAAATTCTGACATGGTGTAAACTTGGGTAACGGCGCATTAGTTGTTTTACCTAACTTCTAAGAAAATGATTAGTTATCAATAATAATGTAATGAAAATAAAGAGAAATACAAAAGAAATATAGCAATACTAAAAAATTACGAAAAAAATGAAAAATTAATAAAAATTAAAAAAATAAAAATTAAAAAACTTATTGGTATAATAATACTTGAATAATCTCTTTCTAAATTAAATTATATATAAAAACATAACAATACAAATAAACAATAATTCCTAAAAAGTGTGAACATAAAATAAACAACTATAAATTATAGAAAGTAAAAAACAAAATAGCATATAAGGAATAGGACATTATTCGTATTTTTGCAGACATTTCCTGCATATTTTCTTACCGCATGATAAACAAATCGGCTGTTTAAAGTCGGTGCATAAGAAAGATGTCTTCCTGTGTAATTTGGACGGACATAAATAACAATATTTACGAACTTCCAGTTTTTCTTCTGCTTCAAACGGCATAGCTGTTTGAATTCCCAAAATGCGCTTTGTTGTACTTCGAAGATCAATGCTAATTCTTGGATTCTCAAATCTTTGCCTCATATGTGGTTCCGTTAGACTCCTGGCTAAATTTTTCAAAAAGTTTATTCTAGACAGTTTCTCGTTATCTCTATAATAGTTGTACATAACAAATGCATTAGTTGTACTCACATCTAGAATTTTATGAAATTTTCCGGTCCCTTCGAGTTCCTGTTAACGAGGGTTTACTGTATTATAATTACTATTATTATTATTATTGTTAATGAAGTTACCCCATTATTGTAACTAGTAACAAATTTATAGCAGATTATCAACTAAAAAACTTACCTAATCGGTAAGGTGGAGTCTCAGAGACTCTGACTTCTAAAAAAAGTGTTTTACACTCAAAACGGCACTCTGTCGACTGTAGCACAATAAATAAAACGCATTTTGGGGAAGGTATATAAAAGGTCACGAACACGACACGAACAAATCGAAAGTAATGACGGTTTTAAAATTTTCAGGAGTCTCCCTGACTCCACCTCACCGGTTACGGGTTAATTATCAAAAAAATGGCGACAAAGTAATCGTATGTTTTCCCTAAATTGACGCACGTGTGCGACAGAGTACACCTGATCGTCTTTCGAAGATAATATCCCAACCTTAAATTTAACGTTTGCCATAAAATGGAGTACTAGAATTTGAAAGGAGTAAAGTAACTTTTGATTTGGGTTTAAAATTTTGGATGAAAGTATTTCTTTTTAATAATTTGTGGAGAACAAATTTTCATTAAATAAATTTTATTTGTTTATAAAAAAGAATGAACAAGGAAAGTAATTTTAGTGTGCATCTGAATAAATATGCAAAGCGATTTTAAGCGATAGTACAATTAAAAAAATTTAACATCCAGAACTGAAAATAATTATGCTTTTAATTAATACTTGTTGAGCATGATGATTGGACATTCTTAATAAAAAATATGTCCATAATTTTTGACACACTCTGTATAAATTAAGTACAATATTAAGACGTTTTGTTACCGTGTTTGTAAAGTGTGAAACATTTTTTGTTCTAATAATAGGTTATGCAAATGAATAAAACTGTTTTTACAAAAATTAAAGTCATTTTTTCATATTGTCAAGAATTTAACCAAGAATTGATCTTTGCACGAAAATTGAAAAAAATCAAATACCAGATATGTGCACAACCGTAGTCTGCATAGATTTGCAAAGGATATGCTTTGTTATTACCGTCTGTTTTGGTGACCTTTTTCGTGATAGCTAACCGACAATATTGCATTGTTTCGTGTTAGTTTTTTGCAGATTCGTTATTTGATATTTTTATTTTCAGTGTAACCAAAACTGGGTTACTTACATGAAATCATTTATTATTCAAAAAGTAATTCCATCACAACATGGCACCTATGTTTGATGTTTTAAAAACTAATTTTGACACTGACTTGAAAGATCACAAGACTTGCAGTATAAAATTAGAACGTTGGAAAAAATTTAATCAACGTAAATTCGGACAGAAGGTGTTTGAGAAGATTTTTTAGAAACAATTTTCAATGAAAACCAAAGTAAAATTATAATTTAATTGTATTTTAAAACATCACTACGTAGAAATAAATTTAAAATTGTGTAACAGTACTTGAAACGGTGTAACTTCATGTTGGTATTATTTTCGATTTTCTAAATAAATGTTATTGGAGTAAATATTACTACATACTTGACAGTAAGTACTTGAATATGCAAACCACTCTAAGCATTTTTATATCCTACATCAGAAGGGTCTTACAGCGGTTGTTCAAAAAGTCATGACGTCCTAGGCCACTATGAATTTTAAAACGTACGTTTGCTCTTTCATCATATACTTCAATACTGGGCTGACAATAATAAATTCTGAACAAGCTAAGTTTTTATCCTGATTACATTATTTTTTTGAGGCTTTCTCCCTTCATAACAGAAAGCAGCATTAACGTTGAACGCATCAGGCACGAAATCAGGCAGATATCAGCGAAAATGTTGCACAATGTAAGTGTTGAGTTTCAACTTTGATTAGGATGTTATCAGGTTGTGTATGGGGATGTGTCTTGAAGTCTTTTTAAATTAAAATTTTTTAAAACACCTTTACAATTTTCTTACCCACTTTTAAAATTTTAAAAATAAGTGGTGTGTCGAACTTGTCGTTTAGAGACCTTTAATATGAAGCGTCACAGGGTCTACCGGGTTATTTAACAAAAAATGTTGAGGTTATTTTCGGCATCCCCATAATGCAAAATTACAAAAAAAATAGTGGAAGAACTTGTCAAACATAAAATTGAAATTAGTTCATTTTGAGAATTTTATGAGAAAGATTTGAGTTCCTCTTGCTCTATACTAATAATTCCAGTTGCAGTCAGCACACTTTATAATTATTGGCGCAAAATTACAAATACTCGGGAGATTGGGCTTCTAAATTGTATTACATGATAAAATCTGCAGATGAAATAATTGTCTTCTCAGAATCGCAGTTGGTGATTGTATTTAGTTTTATAAGGTAAAAGTTTTACCATACCACTATTCACTCAAAGTACCAACTTATCTTAACATAAACGACCTATGTAACTTCGTAATGCGTAACCCAAACTTAACAGTTTGCAACAAAATCGCTTTAAGTCAAACAATTAAATATGTTATCCTTAATAAGGTAATTTTAACTGACCGCTTCATACGCGCACTGTCAAAAGTTTGGAGTGGATAGTTACAAGTAATTGAAATTATCGCAAGTCAACGCAATATTGATCACGCTTTATATTTTTACTACTTCAAGTTAAATGTAGTAATAAAATATCTAAGTGTACGTATTTTTTATTAACGTTATCGTTTCTTTAATCACAGTTAATAAAAGGGAAACATTTTTTTACGTCGCAAGTATAATGTAAATTATGGCCACGCTTTTACCGATTTAAACGTGATATGTTAAACCAGCTCGAACAAACCGCGAAGTTGAGAAACTCCAACTAAATCAATATTACTAAAATTCCCGCATTTAAGCGCACGGTTGAAAAAATGGATTACACTTTTGCAACATCTGAAACTTCCTGTTCCTTTCAAGTTGACAAAAAGGGTAATGGGCGCATATTGTGATTTATGAGCACCGTTATAAGGGTAAAATAAAATAATTTGCCAAAGCCTCTAATTACTTATTTTAGAACAAAAAACCATTATTAGTGCTATTAAAAATAAGTTGATGCAAGAATTTGGAATGTTCTTTTTATATTTGAAAAGCTTGTCAAATGTGCATCAAAGAAGTAAGTAGCGGTTACGTGATCGCTTCACACATGATGTAAAAACAGCGTTTTATGAGTAGGAAATTTCAAACGCTACAAAGTATGCATAGATATAATTGCATTTTTATTGTGGGATACCTGAATTATTTCAATGCAGCTATATTATTTAAATTATTTACATGCAGCTATAAATTGACCGGATCCGCATTAGCAAAGTTTGATTTATGTAATAATTGTTAATAAACGGTGTCATTATAGTCACATTTAATTTTGTTATATTATAATTATAATTAATTATTAATTAATTAATAATTATATAATTATAATGAACGATTTTCTTCATAATAACATAGTCTTAGCCACATTGAGATTATGTTTTAATTTCGGCGTAACCTTATATTTCAACTGACTAAATGAATATAAACAATTTGTTAATATTATAAACGTTCATTAACAACAAAGCAATTGCAATATTGTAGATTCCAAGCTGAAACGTCATTTTTGATAACAACTGTTGCTTGTCGTAGAAAGTTATAAACTAGCCGTCGAACTTCTAATGAAATATACAGGGCTTACCAAAAATTAGAAAATATGAAACCAACCTTTAGTAAAGTATCTTAATTTTTTATTTTTTTGCAACAACTTTGTTAAACAACATTTCTTACAAACGTTTTAGGTCGATTTCACATTTTGTACACTTCTTCATCAGAATTGTGACTACCAAAGGCAAGCAATAGTTTTTATCAAAAATCACTACTATTAAAATTTTAAATTCGATTCCATTTTCAACAATCCTTTAAAGTTAATTAACATATTTTCGGTTTCTACGACACTTTTAGGTCCGCTCTTTAATTAACTTACCGTTAAAGAGCACTTAGAGCCATTTAGTACTGTCACAAATCTTATGTTTTACTGTAGTTACCAATGTTTATTTACAGATGTTTTATAAATCAGGAGTAACCCATAAAATCATAGATGGTAATTGTATGAAATATGATCATTTTACGTTTACGTTTGATCACGTTTGTAATTGGGAAAATATGTATCCGTAAAGTGTACTTGTAGAGTGTAAATTTAATTACTTTACTCCAATTGTCAATATTTCAAAACCGTTCAACTTAATTTCATTTAAAAACGTGGCTTATTGGTCTCCTATAATTTATTATTTTCTTTTATCAATTTTATCCATTTTATTGATATATAGCAAGGGTGTCAAACTCAAAGGCTAACTTGGGTCAAACAAACAAGGTTTAACTTTAGGTGGGCCGCAAAAAAATCAATACTCATAGAAACGTAGAGTATAATTAAAAAAACGTTTAGCGAATTCTACCTATTTTATTTTTATTCTGCGTCGGTTGGTTATTTTATTATATATTATTGTGTGCCGATATATTAGCCGGGCCGCAAAAATGCTCCTTGCGGGCCGCGAGTTTGACACCCCTGATATATAGGGCTCCCTAAACGTTAATGATTACCTCCAAAATAGCTTCAATTTTGAAGATATGACTACAAAAATTTACCAATGTATTTAGTTATTAATAATCTATACGATCTGATATTAATTCCGTTTTCAGTTCTTATTATTTGGCATCGTGACGCTCATTTATATCTTTTTTCATAGATTTCTTGGACCTTTCGTTTCATAAAACTCTTATTTATAATTTTTTTAATATAAAAATATCAAAACCTTATCAGCTTTTATTGAAATTCGCCGTTATTTCGCTTACAAACCTTCTGGTGTTAGCAAGATATCTTATTTACAACTTTCAAGTCACCACCAATAAATCAAAAAAGGGCAAAATTACAAAACTTTTGTCTCGGAGATGCCAGTTAGTAACGACACTCGTTCAGTATCAGGGGCGTATTTAGGCTTTGAGATTTCAATATAAATAATAAGTCCGCCTGCTTCTGATTTCAAATAGTGTGTTATAAGAAGAAATTAAAAAAAAACCATCCAAATCGGACGTATTTTTGAGGATTTCGAAGTCAAAAGCTTTATTGACCCGGTCATGATAAAACTACCATTTATATTCGCTTTCAACAGGTTAAACAACCTTTACCAGATCCTACAATCAAAAATGATCTTTTTTTTCTTAAATTAATTTGAGAAATGATTTATGGTTAAATTTATACATTTCAAACTTTTCAAGGAACAACTTTGGTATATAAGCATAGATTAGCACAGTTTTGAAGTTAGTAAATAATAGATTACAACTAAGAATCCGGATAAAGTTGCTTTGATAATGTATGCAAAGTCACCCATTTAGCCACTGAAACTGTTGCTATAAAGTTAGGAAATTGTTGAGTATGCACGTCCAAAGAATAATTAATTTTTATATTGCGTGTTATAAGTGGGTGAATGTAATAATAGTAATACATCTGCCTTAATTAATTATGACAGTGAAATGTATTTTCACTTTCCCTCCTCATGAATGTGACGATCTCAAAGTGTCTGTACAAGTGTACGTTTATTTTAAGGTAATTGTGTAGATTTATGGTCACCAATTAAAGTTCTTGTGTTGGAGAGGTGGACATAATACCACACGTTCAAGGTTATGTTATGTTCAGCTTTACGTGCGGGCAAAGAATAGTTTAAGAGGAGTTGTTACCAAAAGTGAATTGAAATTTCTATTACAACAGTATAACTGTCAAAGTGAGAGGGTGGAATGATCACCAATAAACGCGAATATTTGCAAGCGACTGGACCCTGAAAGTGCAATAGGTACCCATCTACCTACTTGCCCGAAACGGTGTTGAAGAAATAAATCTCTCGCAACCAAATGGAACTTTTAGTAAAGCGACCATATAAATTCAGAATTTGTCATATTGCAACAATATCATTTTTAATTAATATAACCGTTTGCCTACTTAAAAGTTGGTTTAAATTTCAAGTTTCAAGTCAGTACCCATTGAAAAAAACCAATGTTTAAAAAATGTTTCGTTTATATTCTAGAATTTATATTATAAAATCAGCGGCAGAAATAATTATAAACTATTAAGTTTTCAAGAAAATACAAAAATAGGTCGATTTTGAAATTTCGTTTAATATTTCTTATATACAGCGTGTTTCTTGTTATAGTCATTCCGTCATCATTAATTGTTTTAATTAGCAACCTATATTTTTTCTTCATGATTTTGATAGACCTTTTAATTGTCAAAACGACACTACAAAAATGTTAGGCCCTTACATAAGAAAAAAGTTGGGAAAGAAATTATTGAAAAGTGCGCGCCAAAAATAAAACAGTAATAATATAAATCTTAAATTATTGAATTTCGAAAAAATCCGAGGGTGAGTTATTTTTTAAATTCAATTTCCTACATAACATTCTTATCAAGGTAATGGCGTTTTTATAGGCTTCTTTCAATAGCAGCCTGCATCTTTTTGTCACGATTTTGATAGGTTTTTTAATTATTCTCAAAACGACGATGAAATAATTTTAACTCCTTACTTACAACAATTCTTTTTTCATCAATGAGAAATAAATTATTGCAATGGAAGGCCTAAAATTTGTGTACTGTCATTTTAACAAAAGACCTATCAAAATAATGACGAAAAAATATTGGTTGCTATTTGAAAAACTCGACAATGACGTTATTACTTTGACAAGGAACAATCTAGATTTTCAGCAAAATTCAACAGTTACAGATTTACCGAATTGTTACGTTACTTTTGCCACTCATTGTTTGTTGTATTTAAATACGGCATATTACTTGAATGGCGCGGGTCCCCTAATACAGCTTTTCATTCTGAACTTCTCCCAAACTGCGCATGCACGAACGCAGACTGAGGAATGTATCTGCGCGTCGCTATTGTTTATTCAAACTGTTAACGATTAACGGTAATCATAATATCTGTTGCCGCTGGAGCAGCCACCGAATGCACAATGATGCGTCGCGCCTTTATGAAACATAGTACACTAATTTCCAAGAGCGATGATTAATGTTAAATAGAAAGAACTAATGTAGCCAGTTAACCTCTCTTATTCATAAGTAAACAAACAAGTTGGTGGTTGAGCGGATTCTGATCCTGCGTCAAAAAGGGCACAACACTGCTTCGCCCTCTGGGTACAAATTACATCTCAGGAAAAATCTTGCATTTCTCTCCCGCGAATGTACTATTTTTTAACTTTTATAATCAAAAAATTAAATTTCTAATCCGTCCGTTCGATTGCAAATTAGTTTCTCTTTCAAATGATGCAACTTAAATGCAAATATATCATTTAGATACTTTGTTATAACGTCGGCACTATACATTCAAAATCCCATAACAACATTTCGTAGCGACTCCTCTTAACTTTTACATCTGATAACGTAATCTTTTACTGTAAAATGTTACACGCACCTAGCTAAAATTTCCTTACATTTTATCACGAATTTTTAATAGTAATATGAATTTTGAAATGGGAACTCAACGACGTGAAAAACTTGTATTCTTCTCCTCTTAGTACTCATTCCGGAAACTCCAGAAACTATTACATACATCCTTCAAAATAACTCACGACTTCCATTAAGACAAAAGAAAAGAACATAAAGAGGTGGAGTAATGTTACGTGCACTTAACACTGCTTTTAGTGTATGTCATTGATCACTATTCTTTGTTGTTCCTGTGCATTACTCCTGCTTTAAATAATGAATGCAGAACGAAAAAGTATTAGCCCATTTTTAATTTTCCTTCATTACGTTCGTTTAGTCGATTAATCTTAATAAACATTTTATCCATTCTTCGTTTTATTCCGATTTAAATTAGGGTCATATGCGTTAATTAGTAGGCCCAGATGTAAATTTTCGCAGATTATTAAGGCCTATGTTTGGAATATTAACGCACAATAGTTCTTAATTGAAGGAAATTATTAGGCCTTAACTACTGAAATCCTGATAGATAGAAAATTTGAATAATGAAATTTCAAATTAATTGACATTTTACGTGCCTAACTACCTGCGTTTGTGTTTACTGATTATGAGTTAAAACTATTGATTGATTGTTGTCCTGTATATTTGTTAACTTCAATAATAACTTCAATTTTATGGTAACTTCATAAAAATCATAATATTAATTGAGTAATTTAGTAGTAGTAGGTGACTATTATTTTTTCTTTTATATTTTACATTATAATTTGTATATGATTTTCTTATCGGTTAATACATAGGTTCAACAAAAAGAAAAATAATTTGTTTGTGGCAGTATTTAAATAAAAAACATGGAGGGCATTGTTTACTATCCTTGTTTTGTAAAAAACTAAATTACAACAAACCAGGAAATTATAATAATGCAGTGAGCGGTATGAAATAAATTCGTTAAAATAGTAACTATTATTTTCCGAAAATGTGGACAGTTCGTTTTTAATTTATAAAAACACTCATTCATATACCAGTAAAATTAAATTTGTGGGCGATGATGGTCTACAAGAAAATCATAGAGCATTTTACTTCGAAAAAACGAACAGAGAAAAAGATATTTAAAATGGAAAAATGGAATATTTCCCAAAAGAGAATGAGCCTATATTAATAAATGGTACCAGCAAGACGGTGACCCCTCACAGTATGTGCGTCCTATTTGCAATTTCTGCAACTTTTCTTAGAGAAGGAGTTTATACCAAGACCAATAGAGTGGCCAATAAGAACACCAGGATCTCACATCCCTTGATTACAATTTGTGGGGTTATTTAAAGTCAAAGATATTATGTCAACAGACCACCATAAAATTTGCAGAATTTATAAGTTAGAATTAGTTAACAAATCAGCAGAATTAGAATGTGCAAGATGAATTTTTAAATAGGGTCGGCTATTATCAAGAGGTTATAAGTTTATGATACTATATTGTTAATTACTTATAAATAATATCTTTTCTAATTTTTGTTAGATTACTTACTTTATCTATTTTAAGACGATACGCTCGGTTCCGTCAGATTCATTTTTCAAGTGGGAGTTTCACTGTTTTCTGTATAAAATCTAAGTAACAACAAACGTATGCTAAACTGGCCAATGTTAAAGAAAGATCGACGATTTTAGGTTTTCTTAAATCGCTCATTTCTCAATAATTATGGTTGCACCAAATATCTCATTATTGCAATACTATGACGACCGCTCCATACCGTGTACGATCGTACCACATATCATAATTAGATTGCAGTAAAAAAAAATTCCGAACATCTAGATTTTATTTTTAATTTTGTGACCTTATTTCTTGAATTTTTTTTAAAAACAAAACGTTGTATTGTTCTTGAGCATTACGAAATTTCTTGTACAGCGATGTTTATTTGAATTTTTTTAATTTATATTTTTCTCGGGGGCCTTTCAGACAATATCGAAAATAGGCGATGTACCTATTGAAAGCTATCGTTTTTAAGAATTTTGTACAAATTTAGTAAGATTTTGATAAAAAATAAGCTTAGAAAATTAAAAAAACGATTTTGTGTCCGGGCCTCTAGCCTTAAGGGCGAGTAGTACCCTCAGAACGTTGATATGTTTAAATTTAAAATTTGTCTTTTTAGCAATAAATGAAAGCAAGAGATGCATGGAATATGTTATAAGAATCTATTTCGCTTAATTCTAGATTTAAAAAAATAAAATTATTACTAATAGTTTAGAAGTTAGATTTATTTATTTTCTCGCAAAATTTATCCTTTTATTCTTAAAAACAAAATATTTAGTTTTCACCATTCTATTAGGAAACATGTTCTCTACGAATTGACCCAATATTAATGCGTATTTTTTTTATCAATTAAGAGATATGAATTATTTTGTATTCCGTGCGTAGTCATTAATTGTAACTGATTACAAAATAATTAATATCTCTTAATTGATAAAAAATACGCATTAATATTGGGCCAATTCGTAGAGAACATGTTTCCTAATAGAATGGTGAAAACTAAATTATTATTTTTTTAAGAACAAAAGGGTAAATTATGCGAGAAAATAAATAAATCTAACTTCTAAACTATTAGTAATAATTTTTTTAATCTACAATTAAACGAAAAAGATTCATATAACATATTCCATGCATCTTTTTCTTTCATTTATTGCTAAAAAGCCAAATTTTAGATTTAAACATATCAACGTTCTGAGGGTACTACTCGCCCTTAATGAATTTTGTAACGGTACTCGAAACAAATTACAAAGATTGACTAAAAGTTAAACACAAAATTGGCATCAGAGTTTGATTTTCAATGAAGATTTACATGATTCACCTATATATTGTGGACCACCCTTTATTACTTAATTAAATTCAAAATAATGATGGATATTTTATAACGTCAACGTGTTTATGTACAACCTGTTACAAAACTGTTTTCTTCGTAAGCAATTCCACAGACAATATTTCGGACCCTCATCGACATTTAATACGAATTAGTACGAGTAATCATAATTTAGAGTACCCATTATATTAATTGCCTGCAATTGTATTTGAATTATGTAAATACAGTTCATACAATTGAATTGTGACAATTTATAAAGGGAATAGATACTTTCAAAGTAACTAATAATAATGTACTAAATTACAGAATTGTAATAAAACAATCAACAAACTTAGGATAAGTTAATGTCTAGCTGCTGATTAAAAAATGCGACATTAAAAAGCGATCAGTTCAAAATTTCAGTTGCAGACTTTTTCATTTGACGGTGTAGAAAAACATGTATTTGATTAAAACCAATATCGTATTTTATTTTGCTACATTTTCTGGTATTTATTATAGTCGCACTTTTTTAATTTAAAGTTTCGCAGCGTAGCATATTAAATCATGATTATAACTTTATCAAAAATTTTTCTATTTAAAATTGACGATGTGCCTTATAAACTATTGTTGTACATAGCAAAAATTTTCAAAGTTCAGCAGATAGTGTTTGCGGTTGCCACTTATTAAAAGGATTAAGAGTTCATCAGAAATTTTAAAATAGCATCATTCTAAAACCATTAAAAACTATTCAAGTTCAGATAAGTTGTCACAGTTTTTAATTACTTACGTAAAATGTTTTCCTATGTTTCTCGTGATAACTTTTTTAAAAAACTCTTTCATCTACCTTTTATCACATTTTAAAAACTTTAAAATAGTTATGACACGTACGTTTAAAAGTTAATGCAAAACGTTTGTCAAATTGAATACCAATTTAAAAAATTGAGAACTCTGGACATTTCTTTTGCGTATTAGAAAAATAATACACTGATCTTGTTAAAAAAATGTCTTGGTTTATACCGGGTGAGTCGGGAGGAACAGATCAAACTCCAGGAATGTATCGTAAATGTGAAAATAATGTAAAAAATTCATATGTTCTTATCTGAAAAAATAGAAAATGCAATAAAAATTGAAAAAGTCATAAACAAAGAAACTGCGATGAATATTGTAAAACGCATATTCACTTACCAATACAAGAAGAAAACAGATTAATGAGTAAAAAATTTGCGGGAAAATTGAAATTGAGATCTAAAAATGTTAACCGTATTAGAGAAACTGCGATGTAACCTGTTTCAAAGTCACCTGTGAGTGCAAACGTTTTAATTATTTAATTATTTATTGGAACACGTTTTTGTTTTTATTTAATTTGTTTATTTTATTATTATTCTTAAGCGTTGTGATTGCTTACCTTCTCATAATGTGCAGATAAAAGTGGCCGGTACTTTCGAACACAATTTATTTTTATGGTATAATTACATTAATTAAGTTATTGGTTATTCCTGACAAAAAACTTAAATAAGAAGTATGAAGCAGTTATGTCATATCCAATATTTTGCGTACGTGATTAGACTTTAATAATCGACATTAAAAAAGCCAAATAATATAACGTAGTTTTATGTAAATACTTACATATTTTATTTGCTTCTAAAAAATTTAAAAACATATTATGACGAATATCAAATTGAGTTCCTGGAATTTTTAATATTCTGAGAAACGCACTTTGTTATTGAACGTATAGTTCGTTCAAGATCTCATGAACTTCCGACTCAGAAGCCAAAACTTTTCTTCGCAATACTGCAGACCGGTTTTCTCCTACTACTTGACTTTTTGTAGAGATTTCTCTCGTTTATTTGCTCACATTTTTTTTAGTATTTGCCTTTAGGTATACAGGTTGTTCTATAACAAGAGTAAGAAATTAAATCTCATATGCAGAATCACGGCTAAATTGATAAGCAAGAAATTGTTTTTCTTAATTCTGGTTCGTTTTCGAAGTATCAGAGTTTAAAAAGTTTGCTAACCAGAATAATGATTTAATAAAAAAATAATGGCGTTGGAAAGATCAAGGTAAACAAAATAAAAACATAACATAAAAAACAAAGACATATAATTATTATTCATCTTCCTCTTTCACAAAAATTGTTCAAAGTGCCCGTCGTGGTAGAGTTTGACTAAAAATATTCTGCGTTTATGACTTTAAACCGCAATCAACTTTTAGTGATGATAATGAGGGTTCACTGCAGGGTGCGACACATCTGGTTGCTTTGAAAAATATTTTTGTAGATACTTCAGAACCGTACTTAAATATTTCAACTTTGGTTAAGTTCAGAACAAATAATCAAATACAAGTCATAGAATTCATCAAGTATTTAAGTTAATCAATAACCCCACATATCTACCTAATTATTAGAAGAAGTTTAATGTTTACCCATATTTATATCTAAGCATCAAGAAATTTATAAAAATTTACCAAATACAGCCCTGGCCACTTCTGCCCATGTTGATTATTACGGCTTACCTACTTTTATGGCCGGATCACTTATAGTATTGTAAAAGGCACAGTCATAAACGCAGAATAAGTTTAGACAAACTCTAACGGGTATAAGTTTGACAGTCTCGCCTGTATAAATTGAGCAGCGTTAAAGATTCCATCGGTTAGCCGTTCTATGATATTAATGTCAACAACATACTGGTTCTGATGTCTCCATAAATAAAAATCTATTGGATTTAAATCCGGAGACCTCAAATGCCATTCAATTGGATCACGTCGACCAATCCATCTACCATTGTAATTTTCATTCAACCAGACAATCACATTCCTTTAAATGTGTGAGGGTGCATATCTAATTTAACAAACCAACAGGAACGTCTTCTGATAATGGTTCTAAGTTATATTACAATTTAATTGCAAATATGTATTAGGATTTAATCAATTTGGAATGATATGAACCGAAAGTAGTTCCCTATTAAATATGCCATCCCACACATTAAAGCTAAATCTTTGTTAAACTCTTCTTGGTCGAGTATTATACTATCCACTGGCCAAACATGATTATTATGCATACTATTGACATTATCTCTTGTAAATGTCGCTTCATTTGACTACAGTATCATTCCTGGAGAAGCGGGATTTTGACTGTTTTGTTCCAAGAACCGTTCTTAAAAACCGAGTCACCTGGTTGCAAGTGGTTGGTAGTGGTAGAAGTGCGATCCTCTTATCGTAACGTTCTCTAGTTAATGTTCCTTGAGAATGCTGAATGATTAGAAATTCATTATGCTTGGTTCATCCGTCACCTAATCAACTACTGCCTTTTCATTAGCCACGTTGTGTTGCACAATTGGACCACCGCTGTTATTTTCGGCAATGCCATTCTATGGAAGCCTATGCTATGACCGAAAAAAACCCAAGTGATGGATGTGGCCTATTGGAATATCGTTGCCTTTACTCTTTGGAAACTTCTAATGCATTACCCCTTCAAAAACCAAATACAAAAATATTATCAGCAAATTCTTCGATTGTGAATTGTAACATGTTTGTTTCCTTGGTAAACTTATTTAACTAATAAATTAACAGGTTACCACGTTCGTTATCAAAGCACCAATTATTACAATTCATTTTATTATATTTCTGCCGTATATTGTTTTAGGACATCATTTTCATTCAAATGCCTATGTTCGTTTTTTAAATTATTAAGCTACTGATAAAAATTTTTAAACTAAAAAAGCAAAGCAAAATTTACAAAAAATATCTTTTCGTTTTATGTTAGAATCTGATTCTGCCTACGAGATTTTTTTTACATCTGTTGTAGAACACCTGTATAACAATATTTTGGCAGTTCATCTAAAACATAACTTTTTGATAAATATGTATGTACTTATAATTACGTACTACAAAGTGCTTCGTTCTTAATAAAATATATATTTTTTTAATATATTCAAAATTGGCAGAATTTGCACATTTACACTTACAAAGTCAAATTTATTTCTTAACATCTGTTTATTTTTCAGGTAGGTAATATGTATTTGTTTAAAAATTACTTGGGTACAATATTATGAACCCATAAAGTGTTGTCAACAGGTAATGCAAATTATAAAATTGCCCTGAATAATAAAAAACAAGTTGAAACTGTGAACTTTAATTTATTTTAAGCATATGAATGAATACAGGTTACCGGCGTCATTCTCAAAAAATAATTGCTCCTTTCTCTTCCCTTGACAGTCGCATATATCGCAGTCTAATTAAAAATTAATTCGTCAATAATCCAAAGTACATGAAGCTAAAACTTAATTCCTAAACATCTCTAACAATATATTTTTTATGTTTCAGTTGAAATGAGAATTTTTCGCGCAAAACTTTACATCTCCATAATATTGGCTACACTTGGAGCGACGTGCTGCACAGAACATCCAAAAAGAGCACCGTCAGGCTTCACAGGTGTCCGTGGTAAAAAATCCATACCAGACTCCGCTTACAATGACGTAAACACCAATGCTCATCCTGTTGGACCTCCAGACGCAAACTTCCTCGACAAACGTGCTCCGTCGGGCTTTCTTGGAATGAGAGGAAAGAAGCCGTTTCCTGAGCCGGCAGACGAGTATCCGGCAGAGCTGTACAAAAGAGCTCCTTCCGGTTTCATGGGAATGAGGGGCAAGAAGGAGATGGAATTACCTACTTTCGGTAAAACACCTAACATTGAACATACAAAACGAACATGCATTTTCTTTTTTCAGCTGAAGGGTATTTCAAGAGAGCTCCAATGGGTTTCATGGGCATGAGAGGTAAAAAGGAATTTGATTCAAATGATTATTTCGAACAAAACGACAAGCGCGCTCCGATGGGATTTATGGGAATGAGAGGCAAAAAAGATTTTGATGATTACGCCAATGAAATAAAAAGGGCGCATTTGTCCGGATTTTTTGGAATGCGGGGTAAAAAGCAGCCGGGAAGATCTGGTTTTTTTGGAACGCGCGGAAAGAAATATCCATATGAATTCAGAGGCAAATTTGTTGGCGTTAGGGGCAAGAAAATGTCAAATTTAAATGCCAACTCTGAATATATGAGCAATAATTGGGACGATGAGCAAGATCTAGCGAACTTTGCGGGTGAATTAGACCTTAATCAGTTAATGCTTCTGCTAACAGAAAATGAACAGAACGCATGGGATAAGGATACTAACAGTCCACCTGTTATTGAGCAGCAACACGAATAAAGTAGGTAATGCTCCGATCTAAAATTTAATTTTTTACTAAATATTGATAATTTTCAGAAACCGACTTAATACCGATGATCTAGTCAATAGGTTAAAAGACATTTATTTATTTCCGTTGAATTGTTAATAATAATAAAATGGTAATAAGTTGATAATCAGTAGCACCTGTTTTATTAAAATGTTGTTTCTTGTAACGCACTTTCTAGTTTTTTCTTCATCCTTCATGCGCTTTTAGTGTAGTTTATGTTGATTTACTTAGAGAATTTATAGAAATGTTGATTTTTCTTTGCGAGGCTGGAATAAGAAAAATCAACTCGTTATGGGACATCATGTAGAAGTAACGATTTAATTTTTTTAAATAAATTGATGTGAAACTTGTTCTACGTGATTTCATGTTTCAAAATCAAATATGTATAAAAGATGTTTAAAAATTTTAATGTAAAGGAAAACTATTTTTATGTCATTTTTGAATTCCGTCCTGAGTTGGATTTCGTTCATTTTGAGTTAAGCGTTTAGAATTTAACATATCAACGTAACTACCTACTTCTTGTACAGTTATATATTTATTTTAGATTACCATTAAATTTGAACTGTTTCCTTTAATTACAAAATGCATATAAACTGTTATAAATATATTGTACGTAAAATAAAGTATCTATAGCGTTGCAGTAAGATTTAATATTTTTCCCTACGCTTGGTAAGTAATTTTATTAGGTACAGTATAAAGTATATTGTGTTGAATTATATTTTTTATATTCTTCCAGTTAAATCGACTTTTGACATTTTAATAATTCTTTAAAAATAGCTAATAAATAAATAAATGTCAGGCATTCAATTTGCTGTTATCTCATTGTATATACCTACAGTCCGTTTTGATGCTTCTATTTTGATTTGGTGGAAAGCCAAGAAGATTTATTTTATTTAATCTGCTTCTTTTAAGAAGCTCATAGAGGGAAATTAATAGATTTGTCCTGATATAGCAGCTAGATAGATAGATATTCTTAAAAGTATCTTGATCACTGGTTTGCAAATTTTCAGGATGAACAAGATCTCACCTGATTCGCCAAATTGCAGAATATTCTGCAATATTCATTTGTTCAAGATTTTTTTCCCTTTATCTAGGGTAGAGGCATTATTTGTGGTCACTTTAGACAAATTTGTAGAGAGAGAGAGAGAGTAGATGTACTGAAGATGGTGGCATAGCCACCGAAACGCGTCTATGTGAGTAATTTTATATTATTTTATATAAAATTTTTTTGTGATTAAAGGTTCTTGTTTTTATTTTTATTTTTATTTTTTTATTTACAAATTTGTAGTTGACGATAATCAATAAATTCCTTAAAATTACCTTGAACCACTTTAATCTGTCTAATTTTTGAATTGTCTCTAGATATTTTTTCTGTTCTGTTCTGTTCTGTTACAGTTTCAAACTGCAATGGTCTAAACCTTCGTAATTTAATTATTATGAGGATGTGTACCATTTCATTTTTTTCGGATACTTTGTTTCTAAATTGGACATTTTTAACACCATTTGTTGTCATTCGGTTTATAATGTTGCCAGACTAAGTACCATTTGTGACCAGCCGGTATTTCTTAAAGATGTAATATTATGATATTATATATCTGTACCAGAGAAGCAGAACGATATATGTCCACTTTTTCCAACCATGAAATTTTGATATATATTGATTAAAATATGTCCCATCTACACATTACAGGGGGAATTATTTCTAAACTTAGAAATTGTGTTGTATTATGATGTATCTCTAAGCATTACTTTAAGGCAACACTAAAGATATCAAGTCATTAATTTGAATTTCCTGAACATTGCCACTTTTGGACATACATCATTCTGCTTCTCTGGTACAGATATTATCTTTATTCTTATTATCCAGTAATTAACGGTCACTGTAGTACATAATATGGCCTCACCAAGTGTTTTTCATTTCTCTCTCTTCTACTCAGTTTCGATTCCGTTTGTTACCATCCGTTTTAGATCATCGGTTCATCGAGAAAACTAAAGTCCTAGGCATAATAAAATAGCTATGGGCAGAATGCGTGGCTACAACAACCGATGAACAAAGAAACTAGTAGAATAGAGACCCAGAGCTGACAAGCGAAGTGTAGGGAGATCACCAATCCCAATAATATTGTATGCCTACCACATAATTGGTACAAATAACAAAAACAACATTTTCGAAAAGAATCTATTTACTACAAATAAATTGAAGATAAAATAATTGCTCCTCCACTTTTGACTATTATGTTGTTCTTTTAAACTTTTCGTTTTGGAATTATTCTGTAAACGTAACTATACAACGTGCTTCGGAAATGGTTGACAAAAATTAAACGGTGACATTCATGACCGATTTTACGCGGGATGTATCATGTGAAACTTTGACACATGAAAATATTTCCTAAAGAGTCCTATTAATCAAAAGACTTTCTAGACGCTTTTAAAATTTTGCAAATTTCTTAGTTTATTATTAATTCATTGATTATTGTTAAGTGTAGGCCAAGCCGTGTAAATTATATCAAAATTAATTAATAGATTTTTAACAAAGCAGACTATGTCATTATATTTTAAAAGCAATATCTAGTTTTTGTGTTTAATGTGGATAATTTTAATTACGGTGTAGTTTTAGTCTTGATTTATAACCTCAGCTGTGAGGGGTCGTAACTTTTTAGGAATGATTCGAATCTAAAGCTTCACACGAACCATCCCTGTTAAAATCGACCATTTTATTTTCGTCAACCATTTTGTAGACACCTGTACAATGGGCATGAAGATAATAGTAAGAGTATGAAGTGATAGTGGTACATGTCGTTTTCGTTAGTCGTCACTTGGTGACCAGAAATGGAACATTTTGATTAATGAGCACTAATGAAAAATGAGATTTATTACCGGTCCGTTTCTGGCCACCTAAGTTTAAAGTGAATTTAAGGGGTGAAAGTTGTTATTGGAATATGTACGTACACAGGGTGTTCCATTAGCCAACGTCATCCCTTGGAGGGATGATAGACCTGCTTATGACTGACCAGAATATCAAAATATCATCTTAGTAAAAAGCCGTTAGTTTTCGAGAAATTGGGACTTTTGCGAATTTTGTAAAGATCGGTACCTTAGATCAGTTTTTCGAGTGCCACAGCTACAAAATTCTATATTCTAAAATTATAATTTTTGCTACATAATCCTGAATAGTTCTTCTATTTATTAAGGCGCGTCCAGACTTGTCGGAAACATTGTTATTAACAAAGTTATTTTACATGTTATCAAAATTTCGACGAAGAGCAACAAGTTATTTTTTTCATCCTTTTAGTGCATCTCGCAACAGCTTTACTAGTTTAACAATAAGTTCACTTTTCTAAACGTTTCTAATCACATTTGTAAGATCAAAATGATACGTTTTCTTATGATAACCTTTTTTTTATAGACAGCGAATCGAAGTGTTTGTTAAATATGTGATGGACCCGGAATTTTCTTTAAGGCTTGTCGCACTAGTTTTTATATTTCGTAGATGTGGAATAAGAATTGAACATTTCCTTTACTTATTTATTAATAATTAAACATATGTACTAACTAAAATACAGAATATAATTGTTTCGAGATTAATCAACGAATTGCGTAGAATTGAATGAATGAATATATATTGAATGACTCGTTTTTACGTGTTGTCTTATTTATAACATATCCTTAATCAAATAAATTAATACTCAATAGTCAGACAGTAAATAGAACATTATCAATATCTTACGCAAAGGTTGAATGGAAATTGAATAGATGAATGGTGGCATGATTCATTCTTACAACAAAAGAAAATAAAATTAAATCAATTAAAATAAAGTAAAGAATTGTAACATAAAATGTAAAAAGAATTATAGGTATGAAGGAGGTACATTACAAATATTATATTAATATTATTTTTATATAAAAATGATATTATTCGACTGGCAAATTTTACTGACCTTATAAACTTAGAATCGATAAACCGTCCCTAATTAGCCTACCAGAAGGTCAAAAATATTTTATTGTGATTGTTAATTCCTTTATTATTATTTTATTAAATACGTCCGAAGACACCACTTTATACACATAAATTAAACATTTTAACCCTTTAAGGACGGAATTTATTTTCGGTTACAGATCCCATGGGACGGAATTTATACTGATGTAGTTAGATTTGTGCCGCGAATGTGCGGCATTCGGGAAAACTGCTTCTTTTCTAGTGTGACGCGTATGGACGACATACGTTCTTAAAGGGTTAAAAAACAAACACAAGTTCAACATTATAAAAGGCTAAAATTTAAGATAATTGAAAATCAACAGAACAGAAAATTTTAAAATTGTCATTATTTAAGCAGGTCAGTGGCCCCCAGCAACCACAATTGACATGCAAATCGTCCCTAGAGCGATGGGCTCCAGCCTTGAATATCGCAAATTTTCTAATTCTTTTGTGCTGTGACAAATTTTATGATGGTTATAAATTTCTTATTTTAAAAGCTTTTAACTGCGTCTTTAGGAACTACATATTTGGCAGTTTAATTTGGAAATCGTTTTACATATTTTATGTCCCACTTCGTTGATTAAAAATTCAAAACCGGCGCTTAGCATTCTGGCAAAATTTTTAAAATTTCCGTCACACCGCAATTGATCATTAACCCTTTGAGTGCCAAGGAGCGCGATCGCGCTTTTACTCCCGCACTAACTAATACGATCGATCTCTCTTTCATACTTATCGATTCTTGTTTATTGTTTATTGTTTTTGGAATTGGCAATTTTAGCTAATTCCCTAAAAATCGTTTTGGCACTCAAAGGGTTAATTGCAAAAGGAACAATGTCGTCGGCTTTTAAATCGTTGATAATGTCACTGCCCAGTACCACTGTATCGCTTTCGAGACCTTAACAATGGGCAAATCCAAAATCTTTTCTTTTCCTTTTTCTGTGCACCACTTAAAATTACATATGCTGCAGCCGCGAGAAGAAAGTCTTCCTGATTTACCATTGATACTTTGACTAACTTTTTTTTTGTATCAACCGATTATGCAGAAGCTTCATGATTTAAGTACTTTATTACCGACCATAAACAAATGCATTCGAACCTACCTACCTGCGATAGTTGTATTCCAGATGTTTCAAATTTCGTTTGATACTTACCGACAACTGGTCGGTAACAAAAATTGGTTGGAAAAGTATTGCTTTTCGACGAAATCTCAAAAATATTCGGAATAACATTTTTTCTGTCTTTCTTGGGTCAACGAGGAATCCTATACACGTCAAAAGGTTTTCAGTGTTACAGGGAAACAAGGTTTCAATAACTTATTACTAAGTCTGGACGCGCCTTTACAGTTCAAAAATAAAATCAAGAGGAGTATACCTTTCAAGAAAAAACACATTTATGCCCGATTCCTGAGTTAATATTTTTTTATAATCTAACTTCGACGCTTCATACTGCGAAAAAAATATACCAAACTAAACTGGCAAGTTATTTTAGGCAATTGCTCATTTAGTGTAGTTTTTAAAATGGTAATAACATTTGCTATGTTTTCCTTCAGAAACAAAGATATTGCTATTTTACTGCAAAAGGAATTAATTCAATAATTACAAATTTGTATGAAAACACTTGTTAAATTAAAGTGACAGGTATTTATTGAAATCTAAACAAAACCCAAATAAAAAAAAGAATGTGTTCAAATTGCCTGCCACCAAGTCGAATGAATGTGCAGCATTTTTTCAGAAAAGACCGTTTTATCAGTCTTTCGCTTCCTATGATATTTATTTGTTGTGCGGCTTCAGTAATACTCTGTCTGATGGCTGACCAGCTCATTACGCACGAGGAGTAAGAAACTATTTGAACCAAGAGATGGATCGGCCGTCTCCCCGATCTCTGGATTTAAATCCTCTAAATTTTTCCTAATGGAGTTGCATAAATGAGAGTGTCTACGCAAAACAGATACCTAAATAGCGTAAATAAATCGAGACAGAGTATTACTAAAGCCGCACCATGCTTTTGAAGAATTAACTAAAATTAAACAATATGATATTCCTTTGCATGAACTATATGTAGCTTATCTGACGAACAAATAGGGATATGGTAGAAGGTCAAGACTTATATAAATCTGATTGATAAAATTCTAATTCTATTTATTTGTAAATTTTAAAGTGTACGATAAAATATTGTAAGCGATTGTAATCGACAGGTAAAATCCACAGATATATCAAGAAGGTTAAATGCAACGTAAAGTGTAGGATACAACATTAAAATGCAGCGAGAACAATAAATTGATGTCAGTAATAACCAGTAATCACGTCAGATAAGCTTGTGTATTCGAATTGTTTTTACTTTAACACTGGAATGTAACAAAGAATAGAAGCCTTCTTCACCTTAACACACTTAAAAAAGTGGTTAGTCAAATCATGGTCAAGCGAAGCTACATAATATATTATAATATTTTTTCAGCGAGTCTTTTTTATTGTGTGCAAGGTTAGCCATAAAATAACGTAATTTGATACTGAAGATAGTTTTCTTGCAATTTAATCTTTTGCATCGTTTTCTGACATTTTTAGTTATCAATGTAAAATCTTTATAATTATTATTAACTGTTCATTTTTGTTTTCTTTTTGGAACTATTTCTATAGATTGTTACAATAGCTTAACATTTTTGAAAACTCGTGAATATTGTTTATTTATAAATATAATCGTGTCTATCTGATTTAACTTTCTAAAATGAGTCGTGAAAAGATACAACCAAGGTCTTAACAATGGGTCATATGATGAAAGTCGTAATTGATATGTATCTTTATGGCTACTATTCTCAATGACAATTTCCTTAAAAGACAATAATAAGGTTAATTTATGATAATTTTTTAAATAAAACAAAACTAAAAATTTAAGATGACATTTACAAATCTGTGGTGATTTGCCAAAAGCTGATATGTCATTTTTTTATTGTCAGGTTTTATCGGCTTATGTAATCCAAGAAACCGAGCATGTGTTAAAAATGAACTTATCAGTTTTTGGCGTAGATGAAACTTTGAGCTCTATTACATAATTAACAGGCCGATAAAACCGGACAATAAAAAAAATGACATCGGTTTCTGGCAAATCACCACAGAATAATTGTGTCAAGAGATGTAGATAGATTTGTATGGATTGTTTTCAACATCAATTGCACATTTTGCGACTGTGTACTAGTCTAAAAAAGTAAGTAAAAAATAATGTAATAGTAAGTTTTGATTTTAATATACTTATCACTCTTTTAATTGTAAGTATCTAATATTCATTTTGTTACATAAAAATCAAAAATTTAATTAATGTTTTAGCGTTATCGATTCAAATAGTTATTACCATATTAGTTGGTATTATTAGATACCAAGATAAAATTTCGGTGATTAATTTGAGTTAGCTTAATCCCCATGAATATGATAATAATAACTTCAATTCATTAAGTGGAACACTTGATACGTCCGTCAAGTTGCAGTATCAACATTTCAATTTTGAAAAAAAAGTAGTCTATAATTTTTTGCTAATTCTTTGCCAATTTTTGCCGTTTATTACAAATTCTTTGCCGCAACCCTTAAAAAGTTAGAAGCATTTAAAAAATGATACTGCAACTTGACGCCTCAGTATCAACATTTCAATTTCGAAAAAAAAAAGTCTATAATTTTTTGCTACTTCTTTTCCAATTTTTGCCAAATATTTAAAATTCTTTGCTGCATCCCTTAAAAAGTTATAAGCGTTTATAGAATAATAATTGGAAACTTCCGTCAAGTTGCAGTATTAACATTTGCAATTTGAAAAAAAAATAGTCAATAATTTGTCACTAATTTTTTGTCAATTTTTGCCGCTTATTTAAATTTTTACTGCATCCCTGAAAAAGTTATAAGTGTTAAAAGATTATATTGGTATTTGATGCCCCCCTATCAACATGTCATTTAAAAAAAAAAACAAAATGATCCACAATTTTTGTTAATTGTTTGCTAATTTTTACTGTTTGTTTCAAATTTCTTGCTGCTTTCCTTAAAAATTTATGAGGGTTTAAAGAATATTGTACTACGCGACTTCCGTCACTTTTCAGTATCAAAGTATCAAATTTGTTAAAACAAAATGGTTTATAATTTTTCGTTCATTCTTTGCTAATTTTTGCCGTTTGTTTCAAATTCTTTGCCGCAATCCTAAAAAAGCTATAAGCGTTTAAAAAATGATACTGCAACTTGACGCAATAGTGTCAATATATTTTTAATTTTTGCTAATTTAGTTTAATTTAAAAAACTGGAAATTGGCTAATTTTTTGGTAATTGTTTACTAATATTTGTCATGCAATTGCAGTTTTGACCGTTTATATTTGTATAGTGCCGATAAGTAATTAAATTTAAACAAAACAGGGGCGGGTTGCTAAAAAACAAATTAAATAATAATAATAACTGAATTTAATGTTAATTGAAATTTATCTCAATTAATATATTTACTTACTAGGTATGTCTTGGTAGTTAAGATAGTTTAAAACGTTAAACTTTCATATTTATTAAGAATGAATCAAAAAATTGCAACAGTAGAATAAACATTCCCAAACAACAAATAAATATTTTTTTCGGCTAATACATTCGAAAGTACAATTTTATCGTACCCATTCAACGGGAGAAAGCGGTACTTTGTCTGTCTAGGCAGGTAAAGTATTTTACCTGACTCTGAAAGCGTTGCCTACATTAACGCCGTTGCTTCAAGTAAAAATGCCAAATGTCAAACAACTACCAAAATAATACTATAACTTCTTGGCTTGGTTGTGCCCTATTTAATTTGGGAATTTAAACGTTCCTTGTAACGTTTCCTTTTAAGATTTATTTATGAACACAAACACAAAAGCAATGAGTGATGTCGAGGAGATTGATTGAACTCCTCCAGAAATCAGAAAAAAACAGTGCGATGGCTAGTTTGGATATGCTACCGAAAAAGTTTAAAGAAAAATATGAGAGGCAACATCACATCACCAAATATCGCGAAAATGCCAAGATGGGATATGTTGCCGATATGGCTGAAAAGTACTATTCGGCTCCAACAGGTGGTCTTATTCAATGTCATAAATACTGTTGACATTGGCAACTACAAGGAACTGGTATCATTTGTGTAAACAGCAATCGAAAGTCTATACTCCTAAAAGATCAAAAACATTATCACCAGAAGAAATTATTAAATTTCTATTAAATGCATCAGATATTATATATTTGATAAAAACTAAGTCTTGAAATTGCTGACGCCTGTCATTCGGACGAATTGATTAAATTAAGTATTGATGAAATAGAGGATAAGGAATCTATTATTATTGTGCACATTCCAAAATCAAAAACAAATAAACCCCGAACATTTTCCACCATCAGTACAATTTTGAGTTATGGTGCCGATTTTCTAGCTAAAGGAAAAATCTGAAAAATAGACCTATATTTATATGTATAATTATGTTCGTTTGCAATACGAATATATTTTTGTCAAGTTGATATTGCGCCCAAGATCCACCACACTATTTGCTTATGTTGGTGGTGGAATTAAATACTTTTTTAGTCAATGAAAATGCAGACATTTTACAAAATTGTGCAAAGGAAAAAATCCAAAAACTTGACTAATTAGCGAAATCATGGAAAAGGAAAACGGTAGTTCTACTACTAACCTTCTAAAAAATACTTCCAAATCTTTTTCATTACCTGGTTCATCAGAATCTGATATTAATTTTCATAATGCATCTGGCTGTATAGTATACATAATAAATAATTTGTTCTAGTATTGAAAATTACATTTACTTTCAAAAATGTAAATCGACAACTTCTAACCACTTAAAATTCAAGTAGTAGTAGTAGCCGAAAAAACACACGCCAGTGGAAAAAGCAAGAAAAACACTGCAATTGAAGAAAGGCTCCAGCAATTAAAATTGTGGCAACAGAAGAAAAACGAAGAAAGAGCTGAACAACGTCGAAACCAAAAGCCGGTTTTTAAAGTCTGTCGTGCACCCGACTTCATTCCTATGCCTGAAAGCAAGATGGTGAAAAATTCTAGTACTGCAAAAGGTATTTGTGCATTTGAAAATTGTTTCGAATATTAATATTTGTTTTTTCAGTTGAAACAGGTCAACAGGTCAAAGAGGTCAACTCGTTAAGTTAGAACCAACCTTTAACCATTTTCTTATAATTTTGATGTACTTTCGAATTTTGTTTTAAAATGTTTGTTATTGACTTCAAGTGCAATTAAATGTAAATTGCCAGAAATCTGTAACATTGCAGTCGGGCATTTGTCTTCTTTCGTCCAAAAGCAAATCTCTTTGCTGTTGTGGGTGAACATCTAATCGCTTCAATCGGAAATCTACAGCTTGTGGTTGCAATATCCTCTCAAAGTTATTTCCTGGAATTTTGTGTTTTCGGGTCAATAGATCGGAACGGTCGGTCATTGTATTATGGAGAACTACTAAAATTATCATTAAAATTATATTAATTAATTATTAATATATTAATTACATTATTACCTTGTTAAAACACACCTTAATATTTGACTCGACTAAAAACAACAAAATCCGTTGACAGATATTTTCAAATTTATCACTGGTGAACCAGTTTGTTATCATAATAAAGAAATGTAGAGATTAATTTAAATTTTGTGAATTCTATTTTATGTATTTTCGATTTAACTAATTCTACTAATATAATAAATTTTAAACAATTTTGGTAATCTCAAATTTAATAAAGAAAATAATTGTATTAATCGTTTTTTTCTAAATATCTGATATCTGATATCTAACAAGCATCTCCATAGTACAGTTAAACCTTAATTTAAGTGGGTAATTTATTTTAAGAATATCTGTATAAAATAAATGATGCTCAAAGAGCGATTATCACATCCCTACAAATTTGTTTTTAGTCACTTCCCTAAACCTTTTCTAATTGGAACATTATTTTGTTGTGACTATATTTATGTTTAGTGGATACTGTGTCTAGCAACGTCTAAACAATTTTCACACAAATTTATACAAACCCAGATGAAAATTGAACCGTAGGAGATGTGACAGTCCCTTCAAATTATCAAAACAATAATTTGCAAACCGCCTAAATAGTAGGCAATACACCGTACATTGTTTTTTTCCTTACAGAGAAATACGTGGAGTAAAATTATTTTAAATTTGCAAATGAATCCATCGGACCCCAAAATATCTACCTACTACCCTGGATTTGGTTGTAGCCTGGGTTTATAGAAGCCCAGTCAATTTATACACAAAAAGAGGTTGGTGTATAAATTTAATGAGTTACTATAAAACCAGTTTTCTGAATGCGCTTACAATTACACAATTGTCATCAAACTTCGACAAACAAAATTTTGACCCGTGGAATTTTGGCATTATTGTTAAAATTCCTTGAAGTATCATTCCAGATGCGTTTTTTATATGAAATTGTCATTCAATTATACCGTTCGGTTCCAAAATTAAAAATGATTAAACAAGCAATTACGTAGCTTGTACAGTTTGTTTGTAAAATAAATAAAGTTTTGTGCTAATTCTTCGAATTTTATTTTATTTCTTTGCAAGTGAATAAAAAATTATAAAAAAAAATATTTCAAGCTCTTGCGTACAATACAATAATTTGACAAATTATGTATTTTTGGAAACTAAATTCGTAATATAAAAATTTGCATTATTTGGAAGGTGAAATAATTTTTTTTTGTTACTCGTGATGCCGTTCAGTAATAAAAACATAGTTACCTACAACTAACAATGATTTATTTGCACTTATTCAAAAATTACAAAATTGGCTTATTTGTAGAAAGCAGTACTGTTAGTGATCGATAGCTGAACAATGTTCTTATTGTTCTTTGAGGGAGGCCGCTTTTTACCTGGGTGAATGTAACCGTATTTTTCGCCTAGGATTCACCCTGTTGAATTTTTAAACGTACTCGGAAAACATGATTTATAGTTACATAAGTCGATGATTTTCCACACCACCTTAGCGTACAGGCGAACTTCCAGAATAAATATTTTGAGTTATAAAAAAACACAATTCAATTCAATATCCATGAAATTTCGACTGATATAATTATAAACTTTGATTTATGGAATTTTGGCTATATTTTGAAAATTGCTAGAGGTATTATCCCAGATGCTTTTTTATATGGGAAGTCGCCAGTAGCCCTAAACCCAGAAATATTTTTTTATTCAATTGCACCTTAAAATAATGGTGTTTGGTTTCAAAACTTATAAATAATAAATCACAAATTAAAATCAGTAGGTACAGTAGAATCCCGATTATCCGAGTCTCGGTTATCCGAGTCTCCGCGTTATCCTGAGGAAAGTTTGGATGATCAAGAAATAGTTTCTCAAGTATTAAATCAAAATGATCAAAATGACTCCAGCAAAGATGATGATGGTAATGATGAAAATAACGAGCAGCTGGTATCTCATGGAGAAGGCGTGATGGCATTAGAGACTGTTTTACGATATGTTGAACAACAACAAGCTACTCCTTCTGATGTTCTGCTCATTAAGCGGTGGCAAAATATTGCAGCAAGAAAGAGGTGTAATTGTGCAAAACAATCCAAAATAACATTGTATTTGTCAAATTAATAAACTTACGTATACGTATGTACATATGTATGTATGTAGTTGTATGAATAATGTCGACTTATGTATGTATTCATGTAACATTTATTTTTTCCGTAAGTCTCCGTATTATCCGAGTTTTTTCTTATCCGAGCAGGGGCTGGTCCATATTAGCTCGGATAATCTGGATCCTACTGTATGTAGTAAATATATAATAAACAATAAAAATAATTAAGAAATCTCTAGAATAACAATTCGACTTGCTGCAATAAAAGTAGGTATTTTAAATACAAAGGATATTGTTACCATGTTACCTAAAATTCCAGTCTTTCTGAGAATTTTTCGAATTTTTATGGAGGTCAATCACTTTCAATTTCGTAGCCGTTCCATAAACCGTCAATGAGTTTTACCACTTCCGCATAATGTACATTCAATGCGGAATGATGAACAAATATTAAGTAAATCCTGCTCATAATTCAAATCACTGATTAATTTATTTGGTCCATTAATTGACTCAAAGTGTAGTAACTAAATTCGTTTGTGTATTGGCTATAACCGCCGATTGACTCAGAAATGGTATTTACCAACATGATCCCATTAAGCGGCACCTTCTGTTTAACCCTCTACGGACGTATGTCGTCCATACGCGTCACAATAAAAAAGTATCGGTTTTCCCGAATGTCGCACATATGCGACACCAGCCCAACTACATCAGAATAAATACCGTCCGATGGGATGTGTAACCGAAAATAAATTCCGTCATTAAAGGGGTAATAATAAATGTACATTATAATTTTTGCAATATTTAGCTTTCAAAATAATTTTCGTTCAACTGATATTTCGATCTCGGCTATAATCGACACGGCGATCAGATGGAGTAATAAACGAGCGTGCTCTTCACGTGATTTTCGGTGGGAACGTTTCCTATTGGTTAAACGGCACGCGGTAGAAAGTTTCATGCAGACCAAAATTTTAAACTTTCATACTCTCGTGGCTAAGCCCAGGTTGCTCGTCTCGTGGTTACCTCGTGCGCTTGTGTTTTCAGTCCTGTGTTTGATTTAAATTAAGTGTATAAATTTTAATCATAAATCAGTCTTTTTTTTTCTATAATTGCGCTTAAAAATTACATATTTAAAAAAAATAAAAACATTAAAACTAAAAAATAATCACTATACCCACGTAAGCAATGCGTGAAGTAAAAAATAAAAAATACTTATTCTCGACTGATTTATAAATCCATTCCATAAAATCCATGAAATAGTAAAATTGAAATTTCCCGCACACAACTAAAATTTGACGAGGTAGTGTAAATCAGGCTATACTACGAACTATCACGTGATCACCTCTTGGCTATTCCATCTCTTGGGTGCGTCAAGTATAGTGAAAACATTCTTTATCTATTGTGAAAATGTCACCATGCTTTAAATTTTAGGTGTTAGCTATATCTCCGTTCAGGAGTGTTCTCTGTTTGTGCGTAAATTTAGAAAAAAAGGTAAATACAGTTTTTGGATAATTTAAGGCTTTAAATGTTAATTAATTTTTACAAAGTGTAGATAATTTTGTACCATACAGCATTCTTTAGGACTTCGCCCAATAAAAAATACTAATAATTCAAAATTGCCGTTGTTAAAAGCATTAATTGTAACTGATTATGAACGGGATTAAGTACGAAATAATTCATATCTCTTAATTGATAAAAAAATACGCATTAATATTGGGCCAATTCCTAGAGAACATGTTTCCTAATAGAATGGTGAAAACTAAATTATTATTTTTTTAAGAATAAAAGGGTAAATTATGCGAGAAAATAAATAAATCTAACTTCTAAAGTACTAGTAATAATTTATTTTTTTAATCTAAAATTAAGCGAAATAGATTCTTATAACATATTCCATGCATCTCTTTCTTTCATTTATTGCTAAAAAGCCAAATTTTAGATTTAACATATCAACGTTCTGAGGGTACGACTCGCTCTTAAGGGATGCGTATAGATTTTCAAAAGACGCAGTAAATAATTCGAAACAAACGACAAAACTTCGCAAAGAATTAGCAAAAATTTATAGAACATTTTGCTTTTCCAAAATTAACATGTTGATACGGGAGCATCAAGTACCAGTGTAATTGTTCAGGATAGATAGAATGGGTAGGTTCATTTATTTATTCGACTGTCGAAATTTAAATTATCATATAAACTTTGGATAAATAAACAACATAGAAAAATTTTACACAATTCACGAAACACAGAAAATTTTGGTCCTTTGAATTAGTTAAGACAAGATTCCCAATTGTGAAACATTTTGGTCCTGTCAATTTTATAACGTCTACAAGACTCCCGCAAACAACGTGCACTACATCTTCATTGTGAAACAGTAATGTTTTAAACGCTTATAACTTTTTAAGGAATGCGGCAAAGAATTTGAGACAAACGACAAAAATTGGTAAATAATTAGCAAAAAATTACAGACTAATTTTTTTTTCAAAATTGAAATGTTGACACTATCGCGTCAAGTTGCAGTATCATTTTTTAAACGCCTATAACTTTTTAAGGGATGCGACAAAGAATTTGAAATATACGGCAAAACTTGGCAAAGAATTAGCAAAAAATTATAGACTGTTTTTTTTCAAAATTGAAATGTTGATACTGGAACTTGACGGACGTACATTTGATCATATACTCAGTGGCATAAAAATTGTACCATTAAAAAAAGCTGGAATTGTCTGACCAGGTTATTAATAAATACACAAGCAAAACTTTTCATAAATAATAACTTTTTGGTGTAAAGTTGAAAATAGAAAAATTTTCCCTCTTGTCAACCCTAACCGTAGACACACTGTACATACAGGGTGATTCCTAAAAAACATCCCAAGCTCTAACTCAGTTATTTATTACCTAATTTCAGAAAAAAAAAAAAAATTAGTCGAGTAAGTACATACTACAAAAAGGTATTAATTAGGATTTTTTCCCACATTAACTTCAATGCAAAGCGACAGTCAACTTTTTTTTTCAAATGGCAATGTATACATTTTTTTATTTATTGTTGTAGAAGATTTTTGTGTAAACACAATGATATCTAATAACTTGACCTCAAAGTAATATTAAGGAGAAAAATTTTTTTTTATCAAAATCAGTCGGGCTTCCAATAAAAAAAACAATAAGATCATCACGTGATAAATGTCATTTAAGTGTCCCCAAGTAACACAGGACGTCCAATGGACGTACATGCTGGTCCATTTCTTATCCATTTATGGACGATCCAGAAGCGGATCTATAATGGACGTCCAATGGACGTCCAAGCTCATCCATAAATGTACATTACAGTAATGGATATAAATGGGACGTCCACTGGATGTACATTTATGGACTTAATCTGGACGTCCATCAACGGATCAGTATGGATGTCCATTGGACGTACATTTATGGACATAAACGGACAGTACATAAACGGATCAGTATGGACGTTCATTGGACGTACATTCATGTACTTAATTCGATCGGTCCGTAAACGAATTTGAAAAAAAATTTGAAACTTTAACTAAAAGCGTTATTAAACTCACTACTTTATTACTTTATGACTTTGAGTTTATGAAGAATACGTTGTTTTGATATCCTGATTAGATCTACGAGATAAGGAGTTTCTAATGAATTATTACTTAAACTTTTGAACAATTTTTAAGCAAGTTGTATGTAAAATGCGAAATACAACTTTGGATACAATTTTATAAATACAATACCGTAGAATGGGGCGAAAGTGATTTCTGAGAATTAAATTGATAACTAAATTAATTGCAAACTTTTTAAAATTCAGTGCTTATCCTACCGCCCTTGCATTTAGCACTTCGAATTTACAGGTAAATACGTGGATTGATGATCGCACTTGATTTCAGATCAAAATATTTGGTTAATTGTAATTATAATTCAGTTTAACTATGCTTTTATAGTAATCCAGTCAATTTATACACAAAAAGGTCCAATCTTGCAGAAGGTCGGTGTACAAATTGACTGGGCTCCTATAAAAGCGATTTCATTTTTACAGTTACTTTTGTGAACACATATCTCGTAACCTTGAAATTTTATTAGGGTTTGTTTGGAATGTACTTCTTTGTCGCGTCGGTTGGGGCAAAGAATTACCGTCTTTGCAGTAACTTATATACAGGTCAATATGCTAGACATTTGCCGGACAATGACGCCGGTTTCGTCATAATACCGAGATATTTTCATTCAACGACATCTGGTTTTACCTGATTTTGGGTAACACGCGTCGAACCTTTTTTATTTTCACTTCTAATGCAACAGTTCGTTTTTGTTTGTTACAAATGTGTGTAGTTGAATTTCATTGCAATAGTTGCAACGGGTTAATTTTCGTTGCGACTCGTCCGTGAAACCCTTCGACGAATCGAAGTAAGTAAAAATGACAATGTATTTAAGTTATTTTTTTACTATTTTTTTAATTGTTTTAGGTAACTCACTTTACCGATTAGGATAGTTTATTATGAATTTACAAAACAAATCCCAAGTCCGCTTTATAATACTTGATAATAATGTACCTAAATCGTATTATTCAAGGACCGAGAGAATAAGTGTAATTGCAGCTGATTATATTGGTAAGTTAAAATGATTTTAAAGAAGTTGTTTAATATTTTATTTTTTTAGAAAGTGTCAAGTTAAGTTTTTTTTTTTTTTTTTTATCTTCGGGAGAGAGGAAAATTTTTAAGAAAACGTCTGTCGGCCCAACTTCAACAGACGAGCCAGGTTTTCCACAAGGGGTACAATATGCCAGCCCACCAACGGCCCACTGCCGGCAGCATGTGCTGCCAGCAATGGGATATCAATAAGCCATCAGACCATACCCAGCGGGAACATGTTACTGACTAAAAACCCCTCTAGGCTTTGATGTTGTTTTGCCTGGAACAGAAAGCTTGGAATAATATTTATTCTATACTTCTGACGTTGTGGGTGGCTGTTCAAAAGAACGGGAAGTGGACGCACAGAAAGAGCCGCGGGGGCAGGGATTATACGATGATGGACCTCGGACGACGATACCGATCACGCAGATCGGGTACGTAGTCCGCTGACGCCCGAATCAATGGATTCGGGTGGACTGTCGCGCGTTCGAAAAATTTTTCCGCAAGAGAGACGATGTGTTCGCGAAGTGACTGGATATTTAAATCACGGAGGATGTGTGTGTTCCGAACGAACCAGGGTGCGCTCGTAACCAGACGAAGAGCTTTGTTTTGTACGGCGTATACCGCCGCCATGTAGGAGGGAGACCCATATCCCCATACAGAGATCGCGTATGTGAGAGTGGGTCTTATAATTGTTTTATATAGTAACAGCTTGTTATCAATGGATAACACGCTGTTACGGCCAAATAGGGGAAAAAGTTGAGCTATTCACCCGTAAGCTTTTTGCCGCACGTGATTTATGTGGGGACGCCACGAGAGTCTGTTATCGAGGATGACACCCAGGTATTTCGCGGAAGGGTGCCACGCAACCGGTTGTTGGAAAAGTGTGACGTTGCCTGACGGGCCTTTTCGCCGCCTTGTGAATAGTACGGCTTGCGTTTTCGCGGGATTTATATCTATACGCCATCTGGAGTACCATTCCTCCAAGCTATCAGCCACGTGCTGAAGGCGCCGTGTGACAATCTCTGGATAGAAAGACCGAGTTAGGAAGGCAGTGTCGTCAGCGTACTGCGCTAAAATGGCTTGGTGAGGCGGAATTGGAATATCCGCCATGTAGATGTTAAACAGAGTCGGCCCCAGGATCGATCCCTGAGGGACTCCAGAGGAAACTGGTTTTATGGCGGAAACCGTGCCATCAACCTTGACTCTAAATTCGCGTTCTGTGAGATATGAGCGGATAAGGCGCACAAGGGGTAAAGGAAAGTTGAATTTAATTAATTTGAAAACGAGTCCGTCGTGCCAGACCTTGTCGAACGCTTTCGCGACGTCGAGAAAAACAGCGCCCGTGTACAGGTCGTTGTTGAGTCCTTGCGTAATGTACTCCACGATCCTGAAAACCTGATCGGGAGCAGAGTGTCTGTCGCGGAATCCAAGCTGCTCCGGAGGAATTATGTTGAGTTCCTCCAGAGCTTCCTTGATTCTTGTGTGTATGCAGGGCTCTGCTGCTTTGGCGAGAGTCGAAAGGAGGCTAATTGGCCGATAATTCTGAGGGAATTTCGGGTCGTGGCCGGGTTTGTGAATTGCTACTACTTCCGCGAGTTTCCATCTGGCGGGGAAATGACGCAGCCGTAGCATTGCGTTTGTTATGGTGAGTAGAAAAGCGATTGCTTTTCTCGGGAGGTGTTTGAGGGCTCGGTTCGTTATGCCGTCGTGACCTGGCGCCTTACGGGGGTGAACTGAGCGGATGTATGCCACCAGTTCGTGAAAAGACACGAAGCAAACCGCGCCCTCGTCAGGAGTGTTAAGAGTGCGATGAATGTCTTCGCGAACATGCTGTATGTGCGCGTTGTTAACCTGTTCATCGTTCAGGCTGAACTGTTGCTCGTAATTTAGCGCAAAGGCGTTTGCCTTTTCTGCTAATGTGTACGCGATACCGTTTGTTCCGTGTATAGGAGGAATAATTTTGCGCTCCGCACGTAGCGCTTTTGTCATCCGCCAGAGTGAGCGATCCGCAGTTTCCAAAGACACGACTCGAGCGCTCCAACGTTCGTTTCGAAAAGTTCAAAGCGCATTTTTGACTTCTTCCGCGAGATGATTTGCCCGCGCTTTATCCGGAGGGTATAGTGTGAGATGAGCGGTGCGCCGCGCTCGATTCTTCTCTCTGATTAAATTTAGAATATGTGTCGGGATCGCGGTGTGTTCGATTATTGCATGTCGTGTGTGTGTCGCGGCTTGTAGGGAGGTTTTGATTTTTGTTTCCAGTTCCTGGACGGCATTTTCAATCGCGAGTGTTGTGTTAATACGCGGGACGGGGCCGAGAGACTGTATAAGGTGATTTGTGAAACGGGGTCAAGAGATAATTTGTTTTTCAATCGCGTCTCGATCTTCGGTTTGCTGCCCGAGCAGTACAATTACGGGATCGTGGTCGGAGCTTAGTTCCGGTAAGCTGAAAATTTCCCAGTTAATCGGAATATCTTTAAAAATCGCGAGCACATCAGAGAGGCCGTGTGTTGTGTGATGTGTCGGATCTACAGGGCCGTCAATTATTATATCATTTCGCCGGTTTTGATACGCGTAAAGAATGTTTCCATTCGGGTTGGTTTGGCGCGACTTCCATGCGGTGTGTTTCGCGTTCAAGTCTCCCGCGACTATAACCGGATAAACGGTGTCGAATAAAGCGTCAAGATCAGGCACTTCGAGCCTTCTGTCTGGGGGTTTGTAGACCGCAGCGATTCGGATCGGGCCGGCGGCAGCAGTGTTTACCACTACACAGGTGGCCTCTATCGAAACGAAGTCGGGTGTTTGGTCAGATTGGTGGTCAATATTTGACCTGACGTAAATCGCGGTTCCGCCGCCCGCGCGACCTTCGCGATCGTTTCGGTGAAGGGTGAAATTTCAAATGTTGACGTTGATACCGCGCGCAAGGCGAGTCTCGCACACAAGAATAACGTCAATCTGGAGTCTGACAGCGAACTCCTCGAGTTCATCTCTCCGGTATCGTAGACTGTTCATGTTCCAGAGGGCGATTTGTAGTGATTCGGGGTTTCGTTTTAACGAGGGGAGTTGGACACTTCGATGGGGACCGCGAGGGTCTGGGACAGAATGTTGAGAGTGACTTGTAGTTGCTCTAGGGGAATTTTATTTAGCATCGTTAAAATCGCGATGATGCCGCTAGGGTCGAGACTTTCAGTCGTTCTTGAAGATGTGGTCGTGGCGTACGTCAGGGTGGGAGTAACTTTCCGTGCGGGTTGGGTTGTCGGATGAGCCGGACGGGGAATAGCCTGAGGGGCATGTCGGGGTATTGCGTTGGGAGGGGGCGTCTTTTGCGTCTGAGGAGCGCGAATTTTGGGAGCCGATGGACATCCGCGATAATTTGCAGGGTGCGGCCCACTGCAGTTTGCGCATTAAGCGGGGGATCCTTTCGGTATAGGGCAAGTGGCGGTTATGTGATTTCCCTCGCATCTGACGCACCTTGCCGCTGCACGACAACACTTTTGGCCGTGGCCGTGTTTTTGGCAGCGGTGGCACTGCGTCGGAAGTGGGGATTTGTTTTTCTTTTCAACCTTAATAGAAAGGTTGAAAAGTCGCGTGAGTTCGAAGATTTTACTCTCCAAGCGAGCGAGCGTGACCATAAGGAGTGGCAGGGGGATGTTTTTATCTCCACGTTTGGAGAGTCTATGGACCGTAACCGAGTGAAAGTGGAGCTCCTCGAGGGCGGCACTGACGTTGGCCTCCGGAATGCTGGTACAAACGCCGCGAAGGACGACCTTCAGGAGTTTGTCCTCCTGAAGCTAGTATGTGTGGAATTGCCACTGTTTCTCTTCAAAGAGGGTGACGATTCCACGGTAGTCGGTTGTCGTCGCCGGGTGAATTCTCACCCCGTCGGCAACATTTTGAGCCTTCAGGAAGTCAAACTTCCTGTCGGTTATCGCTCGGGAGACAATTCTCCAGTTTTCGTTCCCCCGATAATAAATCGGGGGGATCCGCAGGCGTGGAGAGTCCGTATCGCCGTCGAGGGTTTCCATTTCCTCGTCGAAAGGGGGCTCCGAGATTGTTTCGGCTCTATTTTCATTCTCGGGTTCCGAGTCTGAAAGATGGGCCTGGGTGCGCACGCGTTTGTTTTTGGTTTTGCGCGAGACTACATGAAACGTACCGTCTGTTCCGGTTGTTGCCTGTTCCGCAACAGGTGGCGCCACGGTGGTTGTTGGACGCGGTTCGTTGGACGACAAGTTTGCGTGTAATGGCGGAAATTCCGTGGCCGAGCACGTGTTACTCGCGTTCACGCACGAGGAGGCGGCGTTTGTAGCTGATGGCTTCGCGATTTTCGCTGGCGCACGAGGGGTGACAAATTCCGTCCGGACTCTCGGGGAATTGCTTCCCGACGAAGAGCGCGTTCGGGGACCTTTGGATAGCGTGGGGTTCGTAGTTTCGCGTTGGGCCGAGACGAGAGACCGCATGAGCTCATCCTTTACGAACTCGATGATCTCGAAAAGGAGATCCGCGGAGATGCCTTTAGCCACGAAGGCTTGGAATCGCGGGTCTTGGCGCAATGGCGTTTCGTCCATGTTTCGCCGAGAGAAATCTCAGCGAAAACAGTGAACCGTTAAATTTTAATGCAGTGAATTTAAGGGGACAATAGATATTCTGATTGAGCAATAAGGCAGGCGTTCGCCTTACATTTCGGCACTTTAAAAGAAGGGCCTGCCGTTGGGCAGTAAACTCGATGAAGAAAGCTAATCATGTAGTTGCAGAGTGCAGGAGTAGAGGATAGAAGGATAGCGACCATTACCGCAGGAACCCATCCCATCGCCACACTCCAAAAAATTAGCGGGGATGGTCCACCGTACCATCCGCGTACAAAATTTTTTTTTTTTTAGAAATATTTTTTTTCCTCCTTTTTTTTATATTTTTTTTTTTTTATGATCGAATATGGTTATATTGAATTACTATTTATTTTCGATAGTTAGGAAGAATAAAAAGAAACGCGGTAGTACAAAGAAAAACGTAAGGTGGCAAGCATGCGGTAAGCTGGTCCAAAATTCCTGAAATAAAGAAAGAAAATCATTAGTTCCCAGCAAGGATTGCCGGGCGCGCCCAAACCAGTTTCGAAAAGTCTCCGTGAATGAAAATACCCCACTTCAGCACGCTGCTGACGATCCGCCCCTTAAGATAGCGGGGAAGGCCTAGCTCCTGGAAAAGGTGGTCGTTTCCACCGTGCCAGACCCCCCGCGCGCCGACAATGACAGGTAACACGGCCACCGAGGCCTCAGGATAACGCCTCTGAACCTCGCTGATGATGTGAGGCTGTGAATAATATTCGGCTTTGCCCGCATAATGTCGACCGAGCGGCGAGGAACCCTCCTACACGACGGCCACATCGGACAAAAAAACCCGATTCCCATTGCGGAAAAGTAGATCGGGCTTAATTCCTTGTCGGACACTGTAGCACTGTACACTCGTAAATGGCCCCAAAAGGGACCGTTAAAACTGAATGAAAATTCAAAGCGCACAGAAACACGTCTGCTCGCTTCGAGAGATCGAACAGAACTCGTCAAGTTAAGTAAATTTATTCGAAAATGGTGGATAAGGGCCGGTGTTGCTTTGAAATGATTTTTTTTTCAATGTTTCTAGTTGTTTAATTAGTTAATAATTAATTAAATTCTGTATGGTAATTATTTTTGAATATTCATATTTTTTAAGGTTAAGTTTCTAGTTATTTAGTTAATAGTTAAAGTTAAATAGGTAAAGTCAACGCCATCTTTATTTTACAAGCCGTGAACTAAGAAATTTGGCAGCAGTGTTGCTAGGCGGACATTTTGCATTCTTCAGTTCAGCATTGCATCATTGAGTTGTTGTTGATATTGTTATAAAGTGCAGTTAACGTTAGATAGTTGTGGTATTTCCAAACCTGTGTGTATTTATCAGAATATTTAACTCAATAATTTGATATTCGACAATATAGAAAGTAAGTACATTTAACCTTTGGTTCATGCTTTTCACATGAAAACTTTTTAGATGACTAGAAAATGTTGTGTCCCAAGCTGCAAATCGAATTACGAAAGTGTTTCCGTAAAGGGGCAAGCTGCAGTTACTACGTTTTCATTTCCAAAAGATGAAGAAACGAAAAAGAAATGGCTTCGAGCTATCCCGAGGAAAAATTGGCAGCCTACGAAGTATTCATCTGTTTGTATAAAACATTTTAACGAAAATGATGTTATATTAGATCAGATATACAAAAACGGGTCAACTGTTACTACGTTGCTATTAGCACACCCAAAATTAAAGGAAGACGCTGTACCCACAATTTTTCAAAATCTTCCAGTTTATCTGTCTTCAACTTCAACAGTAGTTAGACGAAAAGACCCTGAAGTAAGAAGGAAAGCGTTGCAATCAAAAGAAGCTGGAAAAATTGAAGAATTTGTAAAATCTGATATTATAAATGACTTTACAAATTTTCTTGACACTTTTCAAACAAAACTAAATGGTATAAACAGTGAAACAAAGTGGAACTTTAAAATTAAGAGCAACTTTGGTGTTTGGCTGTATTTATTAAATATTGAGTGTTCTAATAGTTCTTCTGAAAGTGAAACTGAGTTAAGTGCCGCCGAAATTTTATGTAGTGTTCTTGTGAAAAGTGATTTAACATTAAAACTCTTTATTGGAAAAGAAGAAATTTCTGCTCACGATTTGAACTGGATTCTCCCTTGTGATTTAAAATTATCTCGATGGTCGCAACTTGAAAATATATTAGTTAGGTATGCCAACGTAAGTCAACACAATTTAAGGGCTTGATCTTTTGAATTTTTCTTGCAAAAGTCGTATGAAAATTTAGTTACGTGTAACGAAAAAGCTGAAGAAATGGAAGACTATCAACATAAAAAACAATTGGAACTTTTAATTGATCAGTTAAACATGATATTGTTAAAAAGACGAAAATATTCCCCAGCAACTATTTTGTTTGCATTTATGGCTTATTCATATTCATCGTCTTGTTACATGCTCTTACAAGATCATTTGCTGCTGCCTAGTAAACGATATTTACAACAAATATCTTCTAGATTTAATGTAAAACCAGACAAAAATCTTTCAAATACAAGTCACTATTTGAAACAAATTTCCAAAAACTTGACTGTTCGAGAAAAATATACAATATTACAAATTGATGAAATTTATGTGAAATCTAAGTTAGATTTTAAAGCCAATGGAATTGTTGGCAGTTCAGAAAATAATGCTAAGGATCTGGCAAAAACTATTCAAACTTTTATGATCTCTTCTGCTTTTGGTAATTTTAGTGAAGTTATTCGACTAGTTCCTGTGAATAACACAACAGGAGATCAGTTAAAGATACTCGTTAATGAGGTAATTGAATTTGTTCAAAAATGTGGTTTTCCTATAGTTGCGATACTAACTGATAACAATAGAATAAATCAGAATATGTTCACTTTAATTTCTCCAAACGAATCTATGCCAAATCCATGCTTCCCTGATATTAATACTTACCTATCGTATGACACTGTTCACATTTTTAAAAATGTTAGGAATAACTGGTTGAACAAAAAAGATACTTTTCACACTTTAATATATCCTGATTTTGAAAATTATACAATAAAACGGTATGCATGTTTCGAACATTTGCGACTATTTTTCAAGGACGAGCAAAATAAGTTAATTAAAAAAGCATATAAGTTGAGTTATAAAACTTTGTATCCCTCGAATTTAGAGAGACAAAACGTTTTGTTAGTGGATAATGTTTTTCATATGTCAACTATTGCTGCTTTACAAACGGAAGAAAAATGTACAGATACTGCAAATTTTTTACAAATTTTCCGCATCTGGTGGGATATTGTAAATTCTAAAAACCCTATCGTAGGAAAAATAAAAAGAAATGAATGGGCAGGACCAGTTTGTAGTATTGAGGATGAAAAGTTATTGTTTTTGAAACGTTTTTTGTCTTGGATAGAAGCATGGCAGTCTTTCAAGGACAAAGCTGGCTTAAGCTCCGACACATTTGAAGCAATAAGAAGAGCATCTCAAGTGTTATGTAAAATTGCTAACGATGCTTTAACAAAATTTAATGTTTCGTATGTACTCTTGGGGAAATTTCAAACAGACAAGTTAGAGAAAAGGTTTGGAATGTACAGACGACTATCTGGATCAAACTATAATGTATCAGTTAGGCAAGTAATTGAATCAGAAAACAAATTACGAATAAGACATATTTTGAAAATGATCAATAAAAAAGAAGCATGCTTTAGCAACTTTGCTAATGAAAGTACTGAATCAAATTTATATAATGTTGACATTGATCAATTTCGCCCCATTATAACTTCAAATTATCTTGAATTATGTGAAATCGAGGAATCAAGCTGCATATATGTTTGTGGCTATGGAGCACGATCTGTTTGCAAAAATCTGGAATGTACTGCCTGTGTTTTTTTATTTGAGGAAGGACGCGGTAGTAATGTTTGCAACGAATATTTTGACTTTTTACAGCGAGGTGGCTTAAGTGTACCAAGTTACCATGTTAAGTGTGTTTTCTTTCATATGTATGCTTTGTTAGAATATATTGTAGCTAATAGCGTGTGGGAAACAAAATTTTTGCAATCTTCCTGTCAAAAAGGCATTTTAATTCAACTGACACAGTTAAGCTTAAATTCCAATAACTTTTTTCAACAATTTGAATTACATTGTCTGTGTGGCAACGATGTTTCTAGATTGTTTAAAACATTGTATTCTGTTTTTGCAAATATTCTGTTGAATAACTACACAAAATATTCAAAAGAAACAAATGGCACTAAAAATTTAGAGAAAAAAAGGAAATTAGCTACGCTAACAAAAGAGAAAAATAAACGTTAAAAATATGTTATTTGTAAATAATGTTATTTAATGTTTAATAAATACCACAAAATAAAATTTCCTGCCCTTACTAACTTTTGTTTTATTTCTTAATACTATCAGAATAATGATGTAGTATGGATCATTTCATGTTAGTTATTTTTTAATAAGTTTCGATTGCAACCGACGTGCAATGATACCCGGCCTACTTCTGTGCATTAATGCGGTGTTGCCAAGCATGGCTTCACGGCTTGTAAATAAAGATGGCGTTGGTAAAGTTGTTAACTGCAAATTATTTTTGAATTTACAAATTTCTTTGTACGTATTTTTTTAAAATAAGTTTCATGTTATTTAATGTGTTAATGGTTAATTTTAATTGTTAAAGTTCGTTATTGTAACAATTTTTGAATTTATAAATTTTTTTAAGGTTATTCATTTTCGAATATATGCTTTTTTTCATTTTTTTTAAATTTATTTTTTAATCCCACAACATTTATAAGTACGTCCATTAATGTCCATAATTCGGGTCCAAATGAACATACATAAGACGTCCAGTGAACGTCCAAAACGAATCCGTTTACAATCCCAAAGACGTCCAATAAGCGTTTGTCGATGGACGTCCACGAACCGGAACGATATGAACGTACATTGAACGTTCGAAAAGATCCCAAATGTAGTCCCAAAAACGTCCACAAACTGACGTCCAGATGTACGTCCAATTTAGTCTCAAATTGGACGTCCATTGGACGTACAGTGATCCGTTTGTGTACGTCCAATGTACGTCCATTGGATGTACATGTGTTACATGGGTCAATGTAAGAGTTTCATCCAAATTTTCAGTTATTTTATAATTCGAATTTATAATTTTTATGTGAAATAACACAGTGATCATGAATAATAATGAATTGACTGACATGCTGCAAGTGTATTTCGAATGCAGTAAAAATTGCAATCAAGTAGTGCGCCTTTACAGCAATCTCTTTCAAAACAGGGAAGTTCCAAGTGCTCTAAATTTTTCTAGACTTCAAAAAAAATTTGAGAACCTATGAGGCTTTTAAAATACCCAAAGTACAGGAACGTAAGTTTGAGGAGAATGTTGAATTACCTTTATTGCTGAATTTACAAGAAAATTCAAGAACTTCTATTAGAGAAATAGCGAATACCATTGATACATCGAACTGGACTACTTAGGAAATATTAAAGAAAAAAAAACATAAATTCAAACCATGCATACCTCAAAAAGTTCAGGCATTGGAAGAAAATGATCCCAACCGAAGAGAATAATTTTGCACTTTTTATTTGAATATGATGCAACAAAATCCGATTTTTTATAGGAAGATTATTTGGACAGATGAATGCACTTTTAGTAATAATGATATTTTTAATCGAAATAACCCTTAATTTTGGAGCCAAGAAAATCCAAGACTTACCATTGCAAATAATTTTCAACGCAGATTTAGTGTGAATGTGTGGTGCAGTATTTTGGGTGATCGATTGGTGGGACCTTTTTTTGTAGATGGCACTCTAAACCAAGAAAAATACCACCAACTGTTGGTTACAGCACTTGATGATTTTTTGAATAAATTGCCTCTTGCGGAACTCAATGGGCAAAGTGAATAAAACTGACTAAATGCTCAAACTCAAGTTTTTCAAAGAATATACTCAGTTGTAGTTGAATAAAAACTGAGAATTTGCTCATGGTGAGTATTTGCTCAGTTTTCCCGGGCGAATGAGTTTTTGCTCCAAATAGTGTGAAGAAAAGTTAGTAACAACTCTAGGCCGAAATGTATTCTCAAATTATTTGGAGTCTAGTCCAACCCATGCTCACTGTCTGTCAGTTTTAATCATGGCGACGTACATGAACGTTCGCAAGGAAAAGTGTACAAGGAAAGAAGATAAATGAGTGATAGTAAAATGTTTTTGAGATTTGAGACTGACAGTGTTGAATTTCTTGCACAAGAATTTTTACCGGAAAGTTATGAGATTCGTGGCGGCGCTCTGTCATCTCGAAAGATGATGGAGATTTTTCTGCGCTTCGTTGGTGATCCAGGTTTTCAAACCGGCATTGATGAAGACCCCGGGGTACACCGTACAACGGTATGTAAAACTAATAATACGGTTCTGGTAGCATAATAGAAAAAGCACCAAACAGGATCAAGTTTCCACGTACAATACAAGAAGTGAACGAGGCAAAACTTTTGTGGCAAATCCGCTTCAATCTCCGCACGGTCATATGGGCGCTAGACTGCACGCATATTTAAATAACGAAACCAACTTTGTTCGGCGATGAATATATCAATCGCAAAGGTTATGCAAGCATAAATGTCCAGGCCACTTGTGATGGCAATGAAAAGTTTACCATCATAAGTGCGAAGTGGTCAGGTAGCGTACATAATGCCAGGATATGGCGGCGGTATGCTGTGCGAGGAGTTATTTCTCCATTGAATAGCTATACTTGTTGCTAGGGAACTCAGGGTACGGCATTGCACCCTGGCTGATAACACCTTTCAAACCACGTCACAGCGCACAACAGCGCAATTTTAACTTATACCACGCAAGGGAAAGAGTGGCTATAGAAAGAATATTTGGACAGTTGAAAAACCGATTCCCTGTAATAGGTAACTGTGTAAGAGTTTCCTTGAACAAAGTACCTAACAGTATTATTTCATGTGTTGTTTTACACAATGTAGGAAAACACTTAAATGATGTGTATGATGTAGAGATTGAATATAATGAGGAGAACCATGAAGGTGAAGTCATTGCTGCTCAAGATGAGAATGAACAGACAAAGTTGCGTGGAGAAGAACAGCGACAACTTACGATACAACACCTTAATATACAATAATAATATGCAATACTTACTTTTCAACAATATGATTGTTACAAATGAGAAAATGAAATCCTAAAATCCAATTTGTGGTAGTATGTAATTTTCATAATTTTTCAAATACAGTAATATAACGCCAATCTGCAACAGTAGCTTCAGTTGATTGATCACTGAAAGCTTTTTTTACCTCGGCCAATTTAATTTTCTCTTGTTCTATTGTAACAACGCAGATTTTTCTAAATGCGCAAGTAGGGTAATGACGCACATTTCTCAAAACATTTAGGTTACCTCGAAAATGATTGATTAATTGTACAGATTAATAATTAATAGTATTGATTTTAAGAATATCGATACGTCATCAAATCCAGATTGTTTATGCACGTGGTCCAAACACAAAGCTCATATACCGCCAAGTCCACTTCATTCCTCGAATTGTTTATAGTGCGAATACGTGCTAATTATTATAAACATACGAATCACGCGTATTACCAAATATGGTCACCAGCTAAGATCAACCGATCATTTTGATTGAGTATAAATACCCCGAATAAGCAGTTGCGACTAAGGGCCGGTTATACAATCGCCTTTTCTGTTCCGAAATCTTTCAGCTTGGTTACCACCTTGAGACTGTATACGTATATGTGTACAGTCAATTGTACATACCAATCACATGTGGAAACCTAGCTATATCATAAAAAAACCGTTTAGTTTCCTGTCTATCAACTTCTGTACTGGGAAAAACAATAAACTCGTTGTGTAAATTTGCAATGGTATTTGTTACTTTCTTCACTGCCACACAAGCTCCAGCTCCTCAAAATAATTGGTCCGATATTTGAATCTTTTCGGATGCCTGCGTCTAGGAATCATTTCAATAAATTCGTCTTCGTCATCAGATTCAAAAATGTTTAAATCCATCGCGATTGCAGAAAATCTTTTTAATTACACCAACACATGAAAGTTAGACGGCATGAAAAATATTAGGTGATAAGTTATGTGATATACCGACCAATGGAATTACAGTATATTTCTATTCGGAGATTATCCGCTCGACCACGACGCACGGTCTAAAGATTACTTGATTTATACCTGCGTTTGTTCTATCCTGCCTTTGTTCCGTGATTGTAAAACGCAATTTCAGACTTAATTCTGAGAACAGTGTTATTCCGAGTTTATACTATCATTGTAAAACCGGCCCTAAGAGTCCATAGTTATCTAGTAACGACTACAACGTACCCAGCCATGATGAATAATTTGTAAGTTGATTATAATCTTATTTTACTTTGTAGTTTATGCAACATTTATATTATCATGCTTTTATTTTATTCAATAAATTAGATTTGTTTTATAATGCTCGTTAATCACAAACTGAAGTCAAACAAACGACCCCAAAGATGTCACAATACCCCTCGCAGAGCACCCCCTTAAATTTATCCTGACACTATTTTCATTTCGTTTATCTTCATTTGTTGTAGCAGAACTATGCGTTGGAGTTGTGGAGTAGAGAAGTCCTTAGAAAATTCACTTTAATATTCTAACACTTTTTTTGAACTTTTACTTATTTTTTCTGAAATATCCCTGCTCTGTTTGGCCATTTGGTTGGTGTTTCCTCGGGATGATGTTCCCGCCTCGTCGTCACATACGTCCATTGCAGTGGTTGTTTCGTTTATTCCGACAGCAACACTCCCTGAAACCTTACAAAATACATTACTGTCCTTGTTATTTAAGATTTCCAAAGATTGCTTTTCCCAATCGTTTGGCTTTATTGGCTTATTTCCGGCAGCTTTCAATCTGTTTTCTTCTTGATCCTGGTCTTCATGTTATTTAACATTTTTGACAGTTCCGTAGACGACAGTTCATGACCACTGGCACTCTTACTCTTTGCAGTTATTGTCCGCCATGTTTCTGTTTTGGCTGTAATCATCAAAGGGATCTTCGATTTTTCAAGCACAAGTTTATTCTCGACAATAATTTTTACAAACAAAGCCTTGCCAAACTGTTTTTATTCACTTCGTTTTCGGAAAATGCCCCAAGCACTGGGCAAATACTCGGAGAAAATTCTCGATTTTATTCACTTCACCCAATGGACTTTATTTTCAGCAAGATGGGGCTATCCCACACAACGCCAGAATAAATAGTAATTGGCTAGAAGTTCAATTTGCTGAAAAATGATTAGGAACAAATGGACCAATTCGGTGGCCAGTACGTTCGCCAGACTTTACGCCTCTCGATTCTTGGCTTTGGCTTCAAGACCGAGTTTATCTAATCAATTCAGAAAACGAAGAAATTTTTAGATAAGGATTATCAATGTTTGTCGCAAAATTCCTCCTAATTTTCTATCGAATGCAACCTATAAAGTGGCTAGAACGTGTCAGTTATGCATTCAACAAGGTGGTGATTAATTTGAACAATATTTACAAGGACATTTCTTGGTTTTGTTTGAACTGGTTTTGTTATTTAAATACAATATTTCAACATGCTTGTTTTTCGCGGTAGCCTTGCTAATTTTAGAAAATGAATTAACGTGGAAATATTTTTTTTTACAAATCATTGCATCAAAATACGTGAGACGCCATTGATTTTAGAAAACAATCCTCTAACAGAATAACTTTATAAAATATACATTGCTATGTTCGAAGTTTTGGAACTTTCCTGTTATGGGAGCCTTGCTTGATTGCGATTTTTATTGCATTCGAAATACACTTGCAGCATGTCAGTCAATTCATTATTATTCATGATCACTGTGTTAGTTCACATTAAAATTAGAAATTCGAATCATAAAATAGCTGAAAATGGGAATGAAACTTATATTGACACTTAAATAATATTTATCACGTGATGATCTAATTGTTTTTTTATTGGAAGACCGACTTATTTTGATAAAATATTTTATTTTTTTATCTCCTTAATATTATTTAAGGTCAAGTTATTAGATACCATTGAATTTAGAAAAAAATCTTCTCCCATAATACATAAAAAATATATACATTATCATTTGAAAAAAAAGTTGACTGTCGCTTCACATTGAAGTTAATCTGGAAAAAAATCAAAATTAATACGTTCTTGTAGTACTTACTCGACTAATCATTTATTATTATTTTTTTCTGAAAGCGAGCAATAAATAACTGAGTTAGAGTGTGTGACGTTTTTTAGGAATCACCCTGTAATGGGCGCATTCATTTAGTTATGTTGGATCATATACTGTAATTTTATTAATTCAGAATAGTAAATATTAAATTGTAAATATTAATCGAAATGATAAATTTCCATTTAGTTATGTATTTTACTGATTAATCTGTTGATATCAGTACAATGTATTTTGTAATCATAGTTGAGCAATAATAACTGTCTTTGCCATTAATTTATTAATAAAGATGAATATCTCCAAAAAAATAATTAAAACGATTTTGACGCATGCGCCAAAATTGTTTTCCTTTACACTCGTTGTTGTTGGATTGTTTATTAAACCTCCGGTCGCTGTTAGATGATCAGTGATGGTCAAAGATTCAAGAAAACAACTTTGATAATGGGTGCTTACATAATTCTTTCCACTCTTCTTGCCGCTGTTATACAAGTTCAAGGTAATTCAGTTTGAATTCAAATAACCTTTAATTATTATTATTTACTTACTTATTCATATATTTGTTTATTTAGTGATTTACTTTGTTACGGTTTCCGAATTTAAAACACATTAGATGCAATTTGCTGGAAAATGTGATAATTAACATAATTGGTTTGTTTTCGTATCCAATATCTATATACACCGTGAATCAATTATGGTCTACTTCTGAAATTTTCTTAGTTGCAACCAAACATACTAATTCCACTTACCACTTGATACTGCCTTTGATTTAAATTATAAATGGAATCATAATTGCTTTATTGGCTACAAACGTCAAAATGATAATGTAAGAAATTTAATCAGCAAAATTACGTAAAAGAACTTAAAAAATAACGTACAAATTGTTCAAAATGCATTCCATTGTGGAGCAAACAAACTTCGACCCGGTTTAAAAACGACCTTTGAACGCGTTGTAATGTTTCTGGTGTTATGGCCATACACTTTTCACGAATTCTTTGTCTGAGTTCTTCGACTGTATGGAAAGGAGTTTCGTAGACTCTTTGTTTTAGTATACCCCACAGGAAAAAATCTAAAGGCGTTAAGTCTGGACTTCTGGGTGGCCAAGGGTTATCGGAACCTCTTCCTATCCAAACGTTTGTAAAATTGTCATCTAAATATTGTCTGACATTTCAAAATGAAAATGAAACTGAAGGGGCGTGACCTGTGGATAAGGAGCCTTGTTATGTATCCATGGCTAGCATATGAAATGAACGTATTACGTCATGATTGTATATAAATTTATCTACAATACACAGGTCACGCCCCTTCAGTTTCATTTTCATTATTAGACGGAGCGTATTGTTGGTTGCCTATTTATTTTCATTAATGAACGGAGCGTAATGTTGGTTGCCTATGCGCACGGTAGAATGATTAGTTTTTACGAGGCTCCCTAAGCAAATGTCTCGGGTTCAATTCTGAGCGACAGTAACACCGTATTAAAATGAGAACCGTGTCTCCTCGCAAGGCAATGGTAAAACACCGAGGTATTCTGCCTAATCTCTTCTTCTTCTTCCTTCTTCTATTACTGAGGGAATATTTGCACTTAATTGTTACGTGACGGAACAATTATCGGAAGGTGCCAATGCACGACGCCCTTGCGGGAAAAAGATAATTAGGAACGAATAAAACACTATTATCCATTAGGGAGACCTGGGCTACCATGAGAATAGGGGAAGCGTCACAACTTGAGGATGGTTAAGTCGTCACTTTCAAAATATAATATAAGGAAAAGAAAAACACGTTCGTATTTTTCTTGCTAACTGACAGATCCTTGTTATTTTTTTCGCGCCCATGAGAACTGGAAGCAAAGGTTTCTCGATGAAAATCACGTTTTGGTTTCGGTGTAATTTCGGTGTCAATTTTGCTTCGGAACTTATCAGCATTTTAAAATTTTATCGAATGAAATTTTGATTGTAGATAAACAGCTGTATTTTTCTCGCACATAATGGCTATTATGAACTCAGATGTTTGTAAATACTCGTCTTCGACTCGTATTTACAAAATTTCATCTTCGTTAATAATAGCCTACATTATGTGCTCGTTAAATAATATACTTTTCCATGTTGACAGGAGAATGTGCTGAAGGATGTCAAGAGCCAACATTGTTTTATAACAGTATAGGATGCAAACCTATTTATGCTTCTCCTAAAGATTGCTGTCCAAAAGAATTCGATTGTGGTGCAATTGAAGGGCGTAGTACTGATCAATGTTACTTTGAAGGAAAGTCTTATGCACGCCGTGAAAAAGTAGATGATAATTTAACTTACGGTAATTGCAGAGTGGGATGTTCTTGCGTAGAGCAATTTTCAAGTCAAAGGTTATTTGTAATTGATACCCGAAAGTGCATTTTGAACTAAATTTTGTTTTCAGGACTGATTTTACGTGTGCTATATTGGATTGTCCTGAATGGTTAGGTAACCCATTAAGTCCCGGCTGCTACAGGAATTATGAATTAAATAAATGCTGCTCAGTGGGTGAAGGCTGTCGTGAGTATCAGGATATTAAAATTTATGTTTTATTATCTGGGAAATTAAAACACCATTATCATCATCATCATCATGGTCAAGGCCTTTGTTCCAGCTATTAGTCCGATTTCTGATTAGTTTTATATCGCTGCTTACAAATGGTCCAAATATGACTACAGTTCCTCCATTTGCATGAAATGTTATCATCATAATTCTTTAGTTGATAAACTCATCTTTTCCGATTGCTTTCTTCCATTTTGTATTGACTATTTCGGTTACTCCTTATTTTTCTTGATGCACTACTTCACTCCACTTTAGAACATCTCCATCTCTATCTTTGGTTTCTTTTAACTTAGGTGTTCTTATTAGTATAAAAAATACAATTATTCTTATCTTTTTGACGATTTTGATAATCATAGTTTGTTTTGTCAATTTTAGCACCTTTTGATAAGGTTGCAAAGTGCAAAGTTGACGGAAAGACTTATAAAGAGGGCGAAAGATTCTCACCTTCGAATCAAAAATGTACATCGTGCGTTTGTGGAAAGGGTTTCGAAGAAAAATTCGAAGCGCCCTTTTGCTCTAAAGATAAATGTATCGTTGAGATTTCAAATAGTAAAGATGTACGAAATTTCTGTGCTCCATTTTACTACGGACAGACTGACTGTTGTCCGTTCTTTGAGTGGGTGTGTCGTAAGTATAAAACTAAATATTAGAAATAGATTTCACTGTTTTGACTTTATTGTAGCAAAAGATGATGATGTCATTATTCCTGCTTCTCAAACTTCAAACAATGGTGAGTATTATTGCCAAGTGCATATAAATGAACGTGGCAATATTAATTTTGCCGATATTTAATCAGAATACAGGATCAGGGAGTATTACAATTTTTTATTTTATCATGAATTTTGTTGTAGATCGTAAATGTAAGTTTGGTAAAAAAACATTGAATGTTGGAGACAAAATTCAAAGATCTGACGGTTTGGACAATGTGAAGGAAAAAGTTGTATGTGAATGTAAAATACCTCCATATTTGACTTGCGTTAAGGTTTATTGAGCTAATCGCGGTTTTAACTTTAAACATTGAAAATTATATGTATCAGTAAATAAAATATTGTAATAACCTAACTAAGAAGTTTTTATTTGTTTTTTGATGAATAGCTATTCTATGGTTTTATCAATTATCCACAAATTAAACAAAGTCAATAAGCAAATTAGTTTTGTGGATAAAGTGGTTCACTTTGTAAGAAAGAAAGATTCAATGGTGGGTGTGTACGTCACAAGCACCAACAATATTGACGTGGGCTCGTTTTGGTTGCTGGATAGTATAACAAACATTATTGGGTTCTTCCAAACATAGTGTATTCTGTATGTGTTTGATGAACTCTAACTCGAAACTTATTACGCTGCATCCATAAGTTGCAGATATTTCATAGTGATCAATGGGATTTTCTTGCCTACAGACCATATGCAACAGGCGTGGCATATTGTTCCAGAACCATATCGACGTAACCCTGAGTGTTTGGGATTACCACAAAGTCTGTTATGTCATGGGAGTTGATTCCGCTTGGAATCATCACACCGGCAACTCTAAATTTTTTAACTTCTTAGATGGTTGAAGAAGAATATCATTCTCCAGGTTATTTATAAACATGTACTTCTCCATCGTAATGTGTGAAATGGAATTGTGGTTTGCCTGCCAGGAGTTGTCTATTCACAATTGTTTTCTTTTAATCTATTGACTCACTCCACTACGATTACGCAAGGGGAAAAATAAAAAGTCCGTCCGAATTCTGAGTAGTTTTTCTTCTATGGTCCCTCTGTAAAGATTATACGGACGGTGAATAGCGGACGATTGAATTTTACATGTCTTGACACTAATCAAATAATGGCACCGATTACGCTTTAAAATTTTGTTAAACAGAAGATGGGTCATTGCCTAAATCCTGATTCGTGGTTAAAATTGGTTCAGTCATTCCTTCTGCTAGGCTTGCTATTACAGTAAAACCTCTCGAAATAGTATTCCGAATTTGTTGTTGACTTTTTATTAACAATAGCATTTTTTGTATTTTCCTATACAGAGTGTTCCATTTTAAATCCATGAAAATGAAATGTGAGATAGAACTTTAAATTTTGAAACAAAAACTTAATATAAACATATATCGAAAAATGCTTTCTAAGCCAGTTACGTCCCTTTAAATAATCCTTGTAAAATCGGCTATTAGTTTGGTACAGCTTGACTGAAATAGCTTGGCGGATGTGACCCAGAGCAGAAAAGGAAGCGAGAGAGTGTCTTAAGATAAGGATATAGCTAGTATTGGCGAGCGACCACCAATAAAGAACTGAGCTCCGCTAAGGGGCGGTCTTTCGGTCTACGGCGCATCCATGACTCATCCGCCAAGCTAAGTTTATCAAGCTGTACGCAACACGAAAATTTGTTATTTGTAAGTTTCTAATGATATTTTTCAGCTGACAGACTAATAATGTAAATTACCTATGCTTAAATTTAAGAGAAAAAATAACTTTATTACAAATAAAATTATAACTTAAATGCTTCATCAAATTTAAATTAGAATTAATTTAATCTAAAGAAGCTGTTCAAAGTGAGAACCATTTTGATTAGTGCATAGTTGGGTTCTACGCATCAGTGAACGTCTTAAGCCGCGTCCAGACTTATCGAAAACAATGTTATTAACAAAATTATTTTACATGTTATCAAAATTTCGACGAACAGCAACAAGTTATTTTTTCCATCCTTTTAGTGCATCTCACAACAGCTTTACTAGTTTAACAATAAGTTCACTTTTGTAAACGTTTCTAATCACATTTGTAAGATCAAAATGATAGGTTTCCTTATGATAATCTTTTTGTTCATCCTTTATAGACAGCGAATCGAAGTGTTCGTTAAATATTATATTAATATTATTTTTATATAAAAATGATATTATTCGACTGGCAAATTTTACTGGTCTTATAAACTTAGAATCGATAAACCGTCTCTAATTAGACTAGCAGAAGGTCAAAAATATTTTATTGTGATTGTTAATTCCTTTATTATTATTTTATTAAATACGTCCGAAGACACCAATTTAGACACACAAACTAAACATTTTAACCCTTTAAGGACGAAATTTATTTTCGGTTACAGATCCCATGGGACGGAATTTATTCTGATGTAATTAGGCTTGTGTCGCGAATGTGCGGCATTCGGGAAAACTGCTTCTTTTCTAGTGTGACGCGTATAGACGACATACGTCCTTAAAGGGTTAAAAAAACAAACACAAGCTCAATATTATAAAAGGCTGAAATTTAAGATAATTGAAAATCAACAGAACAGAAAGTTTTAAGATTGCATTATTTAAGCAGGTCAGTGTCCCCAGCAACATGCAAATCGTCCCTAGAGCGAATGGCTCCAGCATTGAATATCGCAAATTTTCTAATTCTTTTGTGCTGTGACAAATTTTATGATGGTTATAAATTTCTTATTTTAAAAGCTTTTAACTGCGTCTGTAGGAACTACATATTTGGCAGTTTAGTTTGGAAATCGTTTTACATATTTTATGTCCCACTTCGTTGATTAAAAATGCAAAATCGGCGCTTGGCATTCTGGCAAAATTTTTAAAATTTCCGTCCCACCGCAATTCATCATTAACCCTTTGGGTGCCAAGGAGCGCGATCGCCATTTTGCTCCCGCTCGAACTAATACTAATTCTCTAAAAATCATTTTGGCACTCAAAGGGTTAATTGCAAATGGAACAATGTCGTCGGCTTTTAAATCGTTGATAATGTCACTGCCCACTGCCACTGTATCGCTTTCGAGACCTTAACAATGGGCAAATCCAAAATCTTTTCTTTTCCTTTTTCTGTGCACCACTTAAAATTACATATGCTGCAGCCGCGAGAAGAAAGTCTTCCTGATTTACCATTGCTACTTTGACTAACTTTTTTTTTGTATCAACCGATTACGCAAAATACAGTTCTACCAGAAGCTTCATGATTTAAGTACTTTATTACCGACCATAAACAAATGCATTCGAACCTACATACCTGCGACAGTTGTATTCCAGATGTTTCAAATACTGTTTGATGTTTACCGACAACTGTCCGGTAATAAAAATTTGTTGAGAAAGTATATAAATTGGTGCTATTCGGCGAAATCTTGATAATATTCTGAATAACCTTTTTTCTGTCTTTCTTGGGTCAACGAGGAATCCTATACAAGCCAAAAAGTTTCCAGTGTTACAGGAAAACAAGGTTTCAATAACTTATTACTAAGTCTGGACGCGCCTTTACGTTAAAAAAATGTTTCCGTGCAGCATTTAAAATCTTCTGCATTAACTCCTCGCGAGTATTAAGGCGCTCAATTAGTCAAAAAAAATCTATTTCGAAGTTATACAGGTTGTATAACTTCGAAATAGATTTTTCATACAATCTTAGCAGTGTACAGGGACCCTGTCACCTCCCGCTGAGTTTGTAGAGGCTCTCAAGCCTGCATTGTTATATTCTAGGAAATTTGCTACCTAATGCAGGTAGCTTAAAAATTGTCGAATCTTCAAATTCCTCACAAACATTTCTCCGGAACAATAAAATAAATTCGTTTTGAACGATTCTGAGAAATTTTATAAATAAATATTTTAGAAATATTTTGACCTCAACTATCAGAAAATTAACTTTTGCAAATGTTGATCATGTATTCCAAAAGGATTTATCAATTTTAAGTTTTGTTGATTTTCAGTAAATGTGTAAAATGTGCAATGTTAACCTTATTGAAACTTTTTTATTAATCGCGAGATCACTCAAATTTGTTGTATACAGAATGTTCCAAACGTCAATGTCGTCATCTTTTGTCTAATTCAATGAAGCCGCACAACAAATAAATGTCGTAGGAAGTGCAAGATGGTTAAAAAGGGAAAAAGGCAAGAGGCAATTTTTTTTTATATTTAATTTGGTTCTTTGTCGCAGATCATTGTAATTCTTTTATAAGCAAATATTCATCATAAACATGAACAATTCTTCAAAACTATTCACTGTACTTTTTATCGACGACAAGGCTCGAATTATGTCTATACTGCATGGCCTCACATAGATAATACTTGTTCTCTGCACCAATTGGTTAAAAAGATCTTTTCGAACAAGATGCCACGCTCGCGTACTATTTAGTACTAGCAGACAATTTGAAGACATATTATATGTGATTTTCATTTGTGTTTTGTTTAGTTTTGATTAAATACCTATCACTTTCATTTAACAAGTGTTTTCATTTCAATTTCTAATTATAAATAATTTCACAATGATTTCCTTTTGCGGAAAAATAGCAATATCTTTTTTCTACGGTAAAATAAAACGAATATTATACCATTTTAAAAACTATACTGTGAGGAATTGTTAAAAGAAATTGGTATATTGCTTTTTACTGTATGAAGCGTCGAACTTGGCTAATAAAAAAATAGTTAACTAATTGAATCGGGCAAATATGTTTTTTTTAATGCACAAAACCGAATTGTGCGCGTCTGTAAACATACCGGCCATATCTCCTTATACATTTTCATTGCACGAAAAGTCTTTATCTGGCGTAATTAATCAAAGTACACATGACTCCATTATAGAGGCAGGTAAACAAGAAAAAGCTTTAGCATTATTTAAGCGATCTAACACATCAATTACAATGTTTCTTCTGGTGTTGCTTGCATAATTGGTACAAGAATAAAAAAATATTCTATATTGGCATTAAAAATAAATACTGCCAGTTTTGTCAAAAATATGGAGGCTCAGATTGTTTTAGAAGGATTTTAATCTTCAGTTAACACGCACGGCTTTAAATATAAAAAATAATAGGAGATGGAGATAGCAGTAAATACAATAAAATAGAAAATACCAAGCCATATGGACCAAACTTTTATGTGGAAAAAATTGAATGCAGAAATCATATTTTACGCAATTACTGCAATAAACTGAAAGAATTTGCCAAATGTTCAAAATGAAGTCCAAAAATACGGTTTCTGTTTCGCCATGTTTTGAGGTTCCGAATAGCAATTATTGGTGGTGTAAAATTCAGAAAAAACAAAAATAAGTCTTCTGGTGAAAGAATATGTAATTTGAAAAATGGTATTTTAAATGGACTAAAACATGTTGTTGTCCGGCATGTTTTTGTAATGGTACAAAATCCGACGAATAAAATATATGGATAGATTTCATAAAACACCGAGGTCTTCTCCGATTTTAATAAGCATTTTACAAGAGCGTTATAATAATATTGTAAATAAAATAGTGGGGGGGAAAGAGTCCATTTTTCTAAAGCGGGATAGTAGCAAAATAGAACTGTTGCAGGTGTCGCAAATTATAACAATAATCGTCCATTTCTCTGCGAAGTTTAACAATAAAATAGGTAAAATTGGAAGTTTTACTGAAACGTTTTGTTTAAAAAGTAGACGCACTAAAAACAACTATTTACGCAAAAAAAAATTATCAAGCTGACACTGATTACGGTACACCGACAGTTGACGATTTACGTGTAGATGAATGTGAAAAAGTTAAAAATGAGTTTTTAATTAATATTAAAAACGCAAATTGCAAAGTAATTGAACAGAATACTCGCGGACAATCTTTAAACCCAAAATGGCTTCAAGAACGGGTGAATCGAGTAACTTCTAGCAATTTTGGAAAAATATGCGGGACTGAATAAAAATATCGGAATTTGAAAAAATATGTATGCCGCGCGCGTTTTCTGTCGCTTTGTACCTGACCGACCTTTTGCGGGGTAACCCCTCTTTTGGTGACATTTTGCCTGGGCTATACAGGAGCATCCAGTCCTCCGCGAAAATAACACAAGAAAAAATTGAAATGGTGATTGTGCAAGAACTGCTAGTCCGACAGAGTCGGAGTTTTATGCACATAAAGTAGATATAAATAGCTATCATTGTGCAAAATTTTAGTTTCTAAAATTAAAAAATGGCGGAATTGTGAATTTTTTAAGAAAACATTGAATTGTATGGGTTCTTAGGCTTTTCTCCGGTTCTAATTATCCGATCGGGTCATTCGACATCTCATTCGCTTCACAATTTAATTCTCTATAATCCATCTATTGATATCAGTAAGATTACTTCATTAGTTTCCATTTTACAAGCAAAATGCAAAAAACGCGATTTTTTGTTGAAAATTGCCTATAAAAAGTTAAAAATTATGATTCTCGAGTTGGAAATTATGCAGAATTCATCTACTAACTGTCTTTGATATAATCACACAGTCGGTATTTATATCATGAAAAAATGCTTTATTGCTAGGCCAACAATTTCCATTTCCAAAAGTAACACAAATATTGTCAGAGTCAAATTGGAGAAATATGATAATAATTATTATATTTACCTCTTATTACGTATTCCTTTCATTCTTCTTTTTTGACATCTGTTTGCAGAAATCTTATTTTTTCCGTAGTAAACATCTGGAGCGAGCGAACACAAAACAATAAATTCGCAATAAATTCACTTCCAAGCTCGTTCAATATTGCAGACCTTCCGAAGATCTTACCATAAATTGAACTTTCAGACTTGATCATAGTTACTCATTTGTGAATTATGTAAATTATTAATTATCACTAATATTGAATGTTTATTTAGTATGTAGATAAAAAAAAATAATTTCAATCTTCTATTTTTAATTAATTAACTAATTAATTAATTAATTAATTAATTGTTTTCGAAAAGCCGTTTGCGCAACGTACTCAAAAACGTGATTTTTTTAGTTCAACCCTCATTTTCAACCCTTTCCGGAAAGGTCACAAGGTCAAAAACTGGACATTAACATTAGGGACATCTGTGATAAAACATATCAAAAAACCAAACCTGACTGACCTATTGTTACAAACGAACACACTATTATACGAATAAAACACAGTTTATGTGGAACGATGTTTATTCGTCCGCCTTTTTCGTTTAAAGGTGACGGATTAATAATAAATTAAAATGTTTTCCATCGCCTTGACTCCTTAAACAACCGTCGTGCGGCGATAGTCGTCTGTCGTGATCGAGTGGGTAATATTCGCCCCCTTTTTCGAGACGACGGTCGCCGACGGGTCTTTGACAAAGAAATTAAATGCTTGTGGTTCGGTGATCTTCTCTTCGATCGAGTAGGGTTCCAGCCAGGTTGGTCCAAAGCGCTGTCGGCCAGGGGCTTTTCTGGTGAGGACGAGGTCACCGATGTCAAAGGTTCTTGCGCGGGGCTGTACGGGGTGGCGACGGTCCAGGTAGGCTCGTTGGTTGTCACGCGCCTTCTGGCGAATGTCCTCGAGCTCCGGGGTGGGTGGACGTTCGACGTCCGAGTCCCAGGCACCTGGAAGGCGAGGATTGTAACCAAGGAGTGCTTTCCCTGGAATCTTCTCTGCGATTTCTTCGTCTGTTCTTGCGCCTGCTGTTCCTTCACTTTCGAACCGGCAAGGTCGTTCTGCAGCTTGTCGACGGCCTCCTTCAGGCGGGCGATCTGGACCTCCAAACTGGACCTGGTCGTCTGCTCAAGTTCCAGCTTCGATTCCAATTCTTTGGTTTTCAGTTCCATTCGCTTGGCCAGCAGATTCGAGGAAGCGTCTCCCAAGCTTTCGGCGCTTTCCAGCTTCGTGGTGAGCTCGACCAACTGGTCCTTCAATGAATTTCGTTCCCCTTCCAGTTCGGACACCAGCGATGCTTGTACCTGCAAGATCAGTTGATCCGAGGACATCTGCTGAATGACAGCCTTATACTTCTTGACAACTTCCGCCAGTTCTTCTTCGTTTTCTTCCAGCTGCGCTTGCAAGTCTGAGCGCTCCCGGCTCAAGCCGTTTGCCTTGTCCTCGACCTCGCGTCGCGCTTTGTGAGCCTCTTCGAGCGAAGCTTGTGTTTCTGCGAGTTCGATGTCGATGCTCTGTTTCGCTTTGTTGGCGACGGCTCGAGAGCATTCCAGGTCTTCGATCTGGTTCCTCAACTGTCGTATAAGTATCTTGCTAGGATTGTCGACCTTCTGTCTTTCGAGCTGAACCTGTGCGTCCCGGAGCAACACTTTAGTCCTTTCCAGGTCTCGCTTGAGCCTCTGGACCAAAGCTTCGTCACCGGCCCGTTCATTTCGATTGGATTCTGCAAACACCGCCAACCGTCTCTCCAACTCGTGATTCTCCCGCAAGAGTAGCGTCCGTTCTTCATGCTCATTTTCCAATTGAACCTCGAGAGCTTTGACTTTTTCCTGGGAGTTGCGTCGAACTTCCTCCAGTTCTTCGTCTCGCTGCTGCGTTTCCCTCTTGGACTCTTTGCGCTGCGACTCCAGAGTCATTTCCAGCCTCAACTTGGCCTGCTCCAACAGTTGCACCTGCCCAACGAGCTCGTCCAATTTACATCTCAGCATTAGCAATTTTTCGTCCTTCAGTTCGGATTCCAATCTCGCGTCGGCCAGAGCGCTTTCCGTGACGTATTTTTCCGTCGTGACGGCTTCCTTCTCTCGCAGGAGTCGTTCCTTTGCCAGTTTCTCTTGACGCAGTTCGTCGTGCAGAAGTTGCGTTTCCGCGAGTTTAGCCCGAGCGACCGGGGAGCAGTATTGCTCGCGGAACCTCTTACTGAAGTCAAGAAATGTGTACCCCATGTTTGTGTACACCCGGTACCACTTCTTCGCCTCTTCTTGCAGCTGTTCGGCAGCGATCTCCTCCTGGTCGTCAGGATGTACTCCACACGCATTGAAGTAACGCTCCAGACGACTCATGAAGATTTCTGGATCCTCTTTTGCTCGTCCGGCGAACTTGGGTAGCTTGGGGGCTACCGGTGGAGGAAGTGACCTCGGACCTGGTAACGCTGAAGGACTCGTTCGGGACGGTACGGGAAGTGGCGATCTTAGAGTCGACGTTCGACGCTGGAGCGTCTCTAATGCCTCCAGTTGAAGACGGAGATTCTGGATGGTCTTGTCATGATGTTGTATCAGCTGTTGTTGATCTGGGCGCCACTGAGAGGTTTGGGCCTCTCTCAGCAGGTCTTGTTGCCCATCGGCGACGTTAATGTTCGGGTACGCCCTCGTACCGCGCCTTGGGGCTGTCATCTCGCAGGATGAAAGGGGGTGGATTCGTGGACTCACCTCGAGTCCTAGCCTCACGTTGTACGCCAAATGTTACAAAACGAACACACTATTATACGAATAAAACACAGTTTATGTGGAACGATGTTTATTCGTCCGCCTTTTTCGTTTAAAGGTGACGGATTAATAATAAATTAAAATGTTTTCCATCGCCTTGACTCCTTAAACAACCGTCGTGCGGCGATAGTCGTCTGTCGTGATCGAGTGGGTAATACTATTGAAGGTAAAAATATATTTCTACATTCAAAACGGACAAATGTACCTGCTATTATGTAAGAAATTGAAGTTTTTGTAAATAAAACCAGCAAAATGGATTTGAAGACAGGTGTACCTTGTTAAAGAATTTTCGGTGCGTGTTATCTGCAAAAGCCTCTTAGAATACTTATTATGGCAATAAATCAAGTTTTGAAACGAAGTATTCGCTTGAAGAACTGATGTTAAAGTCATCTTGGCTGCGTGTGTTTTTTTTTTTAAATACAAAGAATTACATCCCATTTATTAAAGAAGTAAGCACACTAGCGTCTCTCTCGTAACATGGTCGATATTTGGGTGAAACTTTGGAGATTACGAGACGTATAGTCACGGGAAAAAAAATTTATGAAGTTTTTCAATTAATCAGTTTTTTAAGGTGTTTGGATCAAAATTTAGAAATAATAAGGACAATGTCGCCTTTTTTTTGAGAGGAGTTAACCTGTTAACTAACATTCTCCCCTTTACGTCTTCCTCACCCCGGGAACCACATTAACATTACATCAAGTACTACTTCGAGGTGAGTGACTCTGTTCTAATTCCATTTACATCTTATCATTAGATCACATCTTTTGGTAAGCTTTCACTCACACTTTTTCACCTTTCGTTTTCTTTCCCTTTTACCTATCATTCTCACTCTCTATCACTCTCTCCCTCTATCATCAAAATTGCCTCTTATTATCATCGCGCAGAAACCGCGATTTATATACGCCAATCGGTTAATTCGATTGGGCACTTTGAGAATTTTACTGACTGCATCTATCGTAGATCGCCCTGCCCCAAATCCAAATTGATTATCATTCAAAACACTTTTATCCTCTAATTCCCTCTCTAACAGACCCTTAATGACACCTTTGAACAATTTACCCGCGACATCGAGCAGACATATCGGTCAGTATGTGATTAAATCTCCTTTCCGTGGTTTCTCTATCAATACTAGGAAAGCAGTTTTCCAGATGTTTGGAAAATCACCTGCTTTCCGACATTTATCCAGTACCCTGGCTATGACCTCAGGGTACTTTAGAGACAAAGATTTAATCACCTCTGCAGGAATTCGATCGGAACCTGGAGCCTTACCCGCTCTGATCCGAGACGCAGCATGCAATACGTTCTCTGCCGTTAAAGTTTGAGCCTCTTCCGGAGGCATGTCAAGCATCATCGGCCACACATTAATAGGATGTGATGGAAACAACTTCGCCACCTGTACGCGGGTATCCTCTCTACCTATTTCAATACGTGGACGAAGCTTGAGCTTGCTTGTTACAATTTTATACCCGAGGCCCCATGGATCCTGATCTATTTCGTTGCAGAGTTGTTGCCAAGCTGCTCGTTTTGCCGATTTTATCGCCCACTTTAGAGATTTCTTCGCCCTTTTATAACTTTCAAAATGAATTTGAGGATCTATATTATGATTACGATTAGCACGTGTCATTATGCGTCTCAATGCGAGGCATTGACGTCGCTTATCTGCGATATCGTCATTCCACCAATACACTGGTGAACGCATATGACGCGATTGCTTACGTTTAACAAGATTAATATTACACAATCCTGTAATGCAATTAATTAAATCTTTAGGTGCATTAATATCTTCAGGTATCTGACCCTCAGATATTAAATTATTTAAACCTAGCGAAGTAACCTTCCATCCAGTAGGCGATAAAATCTCATTCGACCGGTTATTATTATTCAATGTCTGTATGTCAAACATAATCGTTCTATGATCGCTCATATTGATTATGTCATCACAGACTCGCCAGTCAAATATCATTCCGGTGACAGCTATTGACGAAAGGGTGATATCTATTAAAGAGGAACCGTTCGCGTTAACAAAAGTAGGTGTATCACCGACATTTATGACAGAAAGATCTAACGTATCCGTCCATTCTTCTAAAATATTTCCCCTTTCGTTGTTAACCGTCGAACCAAACATACCTATACCTATACCTCTATAATATAACGCGGGTTATTTATCCTTTGTATATGGGTAGAAAGATCAAATAAAAGTGTTCGAAAATCCTCGATACTCCGATTTGGAGAAAAATATACCGAGTAAAAACTAAATTTATTAATTTCCGTCCACACAAATCCATGTCCAGAAAAATACCCCGTCACGGAACAATCCCGTCCTACCGTGATGAAACAATCTATGTTATCATCACAAAACGCATTGCCAACTCTATTAGCATTGGGCTCTTGGCCCAACACTACGCTCACCTTCTCTTCACAAATCGTTTGTGAGAGAATGTCATGAGCTGCATGGCATCTATTAACATTTAATTGCATCAACCTCATTATCTGAGTTTCGGTGATGCCTCCTTATTGGCTTTGCATTTAAAGCTGCCTGATCTATGAGACTCTTTGCATATCCAGCAATGAGTCTCATTCTGGCAATCCTTTATATAATGCTCCTCTTAGGACAATGTCGCCTAGAAAACAACTTTGTTATCCTGTAGAAATATCGATCTCCCGGTAGAATTGAAAATTGAATAGGTAATTTGCATCGAAAAAATAGCTATATTTATTTTGGGACTGATCGGGACCTTTAATAGGTGTAGCATACACCAAGTCTTTAATCTAGCCCCAAATAAAAAATCCATAGGAGTAGTACCTGGGGAGGGAGGCGACCAGCCCACAGGACCACCCCTACCGATCCAGCATTCTCCATAATTGGTGTTTAATCAATTTCGGACTGGAACAAAAAAGTGTGATGGGCACTCATCAAGTTAGAAGTAGATATGATTTTTAACATGTAGGGGTACATTTTCCATGAATTCAGTATGATTTTCTTGGAGAAACTCTAAAAAAGATTGTCCATTTAACTTGTGGCAAAAGATATGGTCTCAAAAAATTGTTGCTCACTATGCCCGTTCAGACATTAAGACTAAATTCTCTCTGAAAGTTTCTATGGCGCACTGTATGCGTAACTCATTAAAATAAATTGCTTTAGCGTACCACTTAATACAGGCAACACCTTAAACTTTCTTATAACCAACATACCACAATGCAATAGCTCAATGAAAACAGCTTTCGAGTGCTCATATTAGAAGTAGTACCTGCTTACCGACTGTGAAATATTACGTATTTTAAAGCTGAACGAGGTCGAAAATTTGCGGAGCAAACATTCAAAACGTGTTTGTCAAAACTAGACAGAGCGCCCAGCGTGTTCTTACCTAAAGGTTTATTTTCAAGGGTTGTTTTCCACGGGACATAATTTTTTTTGATCGAATGTATCGGTTTAGTTTGATTCTAGAGGTTCGAATGAATGCCATTGCGTGTTTAACTCAAAACTTATTTTTTGGACAAAACGCGTTTTGAATATTTGCTCCTCATTTAATTTAAGAATTTTATTTACTTAGTAAAGGAGTTTTTAAAAGTTTTTGATGTTAATAAAATTTATGTTTTGTAATTTACTTATGGAAGATAGAAAAATTTAATGTGCAGACTAGGAATACCCGACACTAATGTGTTAAAATAAAATGCCGACGAAGTCGTTACTAGAAAACAAATGATGATTGGAAATTGGATTTTATATAAACCGTGTATTTTTATTAAATTAAAATGTACGGGTTCGATGATTTTTCTTTTAAACAATTGTTTCAACTTTAATTAATTTGTTCCATATTGTAGTCGCTCACTCTATAATGAACTGTTGAAAAAATTATCATAACTAATTTTAATAAATAAATAATAAATAGAAATGAATTAATCCGAATAAATTAATTCATCCAAATCCGATCTGTCTCTGAAAATTCTGAAACCAAAAGCTTTATTGATTCGGCTATAATATGTAGTACTTAGATAAAATTTGTTTCATAGATACGAACAGTGAGAAAAAAGGAAATTATCAAGTCTCAGCTATTTTCTCTATTCAACGCGCAAATAATTTGAATAAAAGACATTAATAAAAACAGTTACACAAAAATAAAAGAAGCTAACAAGAATTTATAACAGACAAATAATTTTAATAAAATACAGGAAACAATAGTATAAAGGCGGCCCTCGACTGTGGCACATTCTACTTTCGCACAATTCACTATTCCTCACATTTAAAAAAATTCAATTTATTATAAAAATGTAAAAAAATTAGTATTATTATTGATAAATACATATTTTAAAATACAATTTTTGATATTTTTTTATAGCTCTCTACTTTCGAACATTCAACATTCGCACACATTTTTAGGAACCAATTATGTGCGAAAGTTAAGAGTCGCCTTTATTATGCATTTAGAGCTGCGTTTAGATCCTAAGGTGTGCAGTGCCGAAGGATATAGCGCCCGAAGGTTATGATAATACTTCTCCACCGTGTTGTATACACCCAGGTCTTTTTTTTGTGCGGTAGATAACTTCCTCAGAAAACCGTATAAACAAAAATTGCATAAAAGAGGACATTGGTAAAAATAGGAATAGGCTTTCTAAAACCGCATAAAACCAAAGAAACAAATTAAAGAATAAACGAAAATCGCATAAAAACAGACCGCATAAAATACCTGGGTGTATATAATTTTTTCTGCTAGTAATATTTGAATTCAAAATATTTTTTTCGCACAATCATGTTGTTACTAGCTACTTACCATTGTTGTTGACAGAATCTGTAAGTTGAACTTATCACACCGATGCGGTAAGTAATTTGTAACAGATACTATGCCTTCAAAATATTTTTGTCAAAAAAAAATTACGTCAAATTCAGTCCAAATTTTAATATTTCATTTCGTATAAGCGATTGTGCGAAAAACGTTGTGAACTATTAAGTGCCATAACAGAATCTTAGAAGTTGAAAAATCGAGAAAAATCGATTCTGTTATAATGCACTTACTAACCTTATATCCCAATATACTATAACAGAATTGACATTCAAATGTAGGTCGCTTTTTAAAATTAATTAATTTAGTTAAACAACGATTTTAATGCATAAAATGCCATTAAATTTGACATATCTCGTTATTATCGCAAATCGTTCTAGAAGTATTTTCTTTCTAAAATTGTAATAGAATTACCAAAAAATGTAAATTTGTTCATTATTGACCAGTGGTCAATAACAAAAATATTATTTACTCGTCACTGAACAAAGGGTAGCGAAACTAAACTTCACGGCATTTTGATATAAATCAAAATGATATGCCATATGACTAGTTAGTAGAAAAACAATTTTAATTTAAAAAAAAAAATTACAACACAAAATGCTAAAAATCACGTGGTGTACAGCCATCTTAACATGTAAATACGGCTTAAAATACAAAAAACTAATGAGATGGAAAAAGTAGCCATACGGATCAACTTTTTATGTGAAAAAAATTGAATGTAGGAACAATATTTTACGCAATTACTGTAATAAAGTGAAAAAATTCGTCAAATGTACAAACTAAGGGGTCAATTTCAAGTTGGTGCGGCAAAATTTCGCTGAGCGTAATTTTGCCGCAGAAAGTTGCTCTATCGGTGCGACACGTATCGGAAGTCAATTTCATGTTCTTAAATTTTATTTGCGCAACGAGTTCGCAACTACGAAACACGTTAAGAAAGTCTACGATCGGGCTACGAATCACGGTCCAATAAGAACGTTTGCATAAGTCACATAACATCTGTCAAACGAAAATTGAAAATTGTTGATGTTTAGTGCAGCAAATTTAACATTTTTCTCTTTGCCAATGGAAGGACAGACATAAGTACATACATACCTCTTAAAACCCCACAATTCCAGCCTGAATTGCAGTCGTCTTCTAAGGATTACGAATATATTTCTTTAGGGTATAAAGAGAGGACCGTTGCTCTTGCGATAATCCATCCGAAATGGAGCATAAAAACGCTGCAAAAGCAAGGATGTTTAAAATTGAGGAATAAAAAAATGCTTCGTAGATGGAAAGAGGATGTTCAGCGAGGAGGAACAATACGTGACAAGTGGAAGCATATTGAAATGGAAGCATTCGAACAGTTTCAACAATCAAGGCAATGTTTTGAGCAGGTACAATATTTAAAAAGTTCATGTTTTTTACATATAAAATTCAAATATAAATATAAGGTGCTTACAACTCCTTACATATAACGTACGTTTTCGCCTCAGTGTATTTAAAAATGATAAATGCAGCGGTTGAATTTGCCTCCATGAACGTTGCCAAATTAATATATCAACATATGAATCATTTAACGTAATATTTCCTTGCGTTAAAATTCAGATCAAGAAAAGGGAGAAAGAAGCAAAAACAATAATAGACGACGAGGTAGAGCCTCGTAAATTATACAAGAGAAAGGGTAAAGGTACAACATTACTTCCCAGGTTCAGTCGTGATTTTTGTGAACTACAGCCAGACGAAAACAATTGCTTAAATGTTGAGTCGTCAGCTGGATCTTCAATAATCTCTTATATTGACCCTCTCTCTGTTAGTTGTGCTAAGTTAGAAGTAGATGTTCCAACTCAGTTACAAAAAAATTCGGTTGAAGATATTGTAACAACTAAGCAGTTGGTATATTCTAAACGACCACGCCAAACTTCAATTCAATAGAAGCTTTAAATAAAAAAAATTAAAAAAGAACTGTATGCAAATTTTGTCGAATTAATGTTACTAATTTTGAGCGACATTTGTGTAGGCACCACTCAGAAGAGAAAGAAGTTAGAGATTATTTACAATTTCCGAAAAATACACCAGAAGGTAAAAATATGAGAAGAAATATTATAGCTTTGCTGCGATATGAAGTAAACTTCGAAAAATTTGTGGAAACCGAAAAACCAGAGCCGGAAAAATTACCTTGTGCTCATTGTAAACGCATTATAGCGGTGAAATATTTAAGAAGGCATTACAAAAAATGAATTGTGCAGCAAAATTAATGAAACGGGACGTAACGTACGCCATCAGGCAGCTTCCCAGACATTAGTACCTTGTGCAAGTGAACATGCAAATACATCCGCAATCTTGATAGTAAAGAAGGAGGTGTTCAGTAGAATGGCTTTGGACCAAATTGGATTTGTAGCCAGAAAAGATCCATTAATTCGACACTATGGTGGATTTTATTTAAAGAAACATAAACGTGCCCAAATTTCACTCCCATGCTCTAATAAAATGAGAGAATGCTCCAGATTACTAATTGAAATGCGCCGCCGAAATGGAAAACCCAAATTTTCTTTTTTTCAATTGCTCTATCCTATTTTATTCGACGATGTTATCTTATGTGCTAAAGCAATCAGCGGATATGACGAAGGAAAAAGAAACTATAAAGCTCCGAGTTTGGCTTTGCATTTGGGAACTACTCTCCAACAGATATGCGAACTAACAACTCATTTGCTACTTAAAAAACTCCGGAGTTTATATGTAGTAATTACGAAGATATATTGAAGGAAGTAAAAAGGTTCCGATTCTTAGTACAGAGTCAATGGAATAACGAAGTCTCATCATTGGCACTGAAGGACTTGGCAGAAAAAAAATGGAATACACCTGTTATATTACCTTTAACGAAAGACATAATCAAATTTAGAGATCACATTTTAGAAGTTGCTGAGAAAAATTTTGCTTTGTTAAGAAATGACAAAACAAATGCAAAAGCTTTCAAGAAATTAGTTGATGCTTCATTAGCATTCACTATCTTGTTCAACCGTAGAAGAATTGGAGATGTTCAATATGTTGAAACTGATACGTATTTACAAAATTATACAGCTACTCACCAAACTGAATTTATGTAACAATTGACAGAATCTGAAAAAACACTGACTTCTAACTACAAGCGTGTAGTAGCTGGTGGAAAGGGCAGCAGGGCAATTGTGATTTTATTTCCTCCAAATGTGCAAAAATACATAAGACCCGAAATGGTACCGCAGCAAAATAGATATTTGTTTGCACATCCTGGAGTAATCGATCAGTGGGTAAGAGGAGATGTTGTTTTAAATAAATTTGCTAAATCTTGTAAAATAGAACATCCAGAGGCGATGACTTCGAATCGATTGCGAAAACAAATTGCCACATTAATGCAAATTATTAATTTAAATAAAAATGAATATTCTCAGTTTGCCAGGTTTATGGGGCACACTGAAAAGACACATCAAGAATTTTATGAAATAACTCAAGACGCTTACCAAACTGCTAAAGTTGCGAAGTTGCTAACTTTATTTGATAAAGGAAAAGAAATGGAGTATAGAGACAAATCACTATCCAACATTGATATTGACCCGGTCATTGTATTAGCTGAATCCGATGACAATTTGGAAAATAACGAGGATCAAGTGATACCAACTACGTAGAACTATATTTCAAGCGATAATGAAATAGCTACAAAAAAGAAGAAGATACGTGTTAGATGGAGTTAGATGGACAGCACAACAAAAGAAACTTGTTTTTTCGCACTTTAAAAATCATATTAAAACCAAGAAAACCCAAAAAAAAGATGAGTGCGAAAAGCTTATAAGACAACACAAAGACATTTTGCACACGCTGGATTGGGTGTTTATAACATGTACACCGGTGCAAATAAAAATAAGTAGACATTATGATGATAGATTTTTTATTACGAACAGTAGGTAGATGTTTGTTACCTACCTTTTTTTTTTTTTTTTAGAGAAGGTAAATCTTTCGAACTTCCTCCCCTTAACGTCTTCCTCACCCCGGGAACCACATTAACATTACATCAAGTATTACCTATGCTTTTATTTTGTTATTTTTTATATTCGTGCTGAAAAAAGATTTGTAATGAACTTTGTATTTACTTATTAAGACTCAAATATATATTGTGAATCATCTAGTGCTTATTACTCTTTTTCTTCTGTCTAAAAACATCAACAATTCACTTTACTATTGACTAATAACATGATAGCTAAATAGACAAAGTGCCTTATTTCGACTAAGAATTCTTTTTCGATGATGCAAATTTTATTTCGGTGTTTTAGTGGCCTAAAACCGGAATCTCTATGATAATAATATTACAGTCCCGACATGGTTACACTTTTGGCTTCGTCAAGCTTAATATCAATGCTTCAGATGTAAACGACTACTTTACTCACTTGATACGTAAATAACTATTACCACTTACAATTAGTAGTTCAAAAACAAATTGATTTTATTAAGTAATTTAGCATTAGAAAGATCACGGGTAGAAGAACAAACTAATACTTTTTAAAATTGTGCATAAAATATATTTTATTGAACATCATCCATGAAATGTGAGAAAAAAATTTCGATGTTTCGGCTTTTAACTTCCAGTGATGGTACCATAAGGATGTAACACATGAAATTTAAAGGATAAATTAATACAGTTATAAATGTGTATCGCAATAACCTCCGGCGGGGTTGCCAGTGAGATGAGGTGAAGTCGCACTTTGAATGTAAGGAGGCAGTCAGTACCTATACACATTATGTGCATAAAATAGCAGCACCATCTCTTAAGATTTAGTTGAACTATGGTGTCTATGTGTAGGTGTATACATTACATTTTCGCCTCCAAACTAAAATCTGCCAAATGAAAGAGGGGAGCACAATTCCCCTAAAAAATTTAAAAACCACGTAAAACGTTGTCGCTTCCGAAATCGGAGGCGAAGTCTACCTAAACACATAGCGTTTGGAGGTGTATGGGTACTAAATGCATATATATAAATCTACCTATCAATATGGCATCCTTTCACCTTACCTGGCATTGGGCGTCCACCATAAATAATAACATATATTTAAATTTTACGGTGTATATTACGTCAGAATTGGATAAGAAACACAGAGCTGCCAAAATATTTGGCGTAAGTGTCATAGCAAAGGAGATTATACTATTAGGGTAATATGGCGACCTTTCATGTTACGCACACTCTGACGTCCGGTGTATATTTTATCCTGCAGTGCATTGAGCGTCCTTTTGTACACAACAGTTAACTGCACGGTGTTGCCAAGTTTACGGTAGTACAAAATGATACGTATAATGAATTTTGACTTTTATAAAACGGCTAAGATCGTACTTAAAGTCAATTAAAGTGGTCGTAAATTAATCTTTAATCTTTGACTAGCATTTAATTTGAAAAGATATGCATTTGAGAAAAATACTTTCATCCGCCTTTTCGTTACAAATGACGCCAGTATAAATTGCACAATTCAAACAACAAATTATAAGAACACTTAATTAACGTAAGAATACATTTTTAATACAAAATTAAAACAAAAAAAAAAACTAGCTTTTACTGTAAATATTTTGGATAAAGACTTTAACTTGTTGCCATGTTTTATTATGGTATAAATCTCCAGTTTTAGAACGTAAGGTTTCGATTTCAGATTGTTTGGGAGGTTTTCTGTTTTTAATATGTTTTTTTGAAAAATGTCTTTGCTTCGGATTTTTGATATTCTGTCCATGGCACTAATATTCGACTCTTTCCCTTAGACTTCTTATGTGGCAAGGCTGGTTGGCTTGTAGTTGCTTCATTTAAATTTTTTTTGTTCGGCACTGAGCTCACTATTATCATCTTCTACGTTATTTTGATTTTCTTCAACATCACTTTCAATTTCTTCAACATCAATATCTAAATCTAAATCAATTTCATCTAAGGTTTTTCCTTTATATTGCGCGGCTTCTCCTTTTTCCATTAATAATAGAAGTTTAGAAATTTTGGCAGTTTGATACACGTCATCTGGTAGCCGATATAGCTGTTTGTGTATATTTTGGGTGTGCCCCATAAATGTTGCCAATTGTTCTATGTCATTCTCAGACATACTAAATAATTGTGACAAAGTTGCCAAGTGTTTTCGCAATTTTGTTGACGTTAAACTTCTTGGATTTTTAGCTCCACACTTATTTACATATTTTTGAAATGTTTTATAACCAGTAATAGGGTTATTAGTTCCTATATTGGCAAATAAATAACTATTTTTGTCGTCTATAAAATTGTTGCCAATTGCCAATGTTGCCAATTGTTCTATGTCATTCTCAGACATACTAAATAATTGTGACAAAGTTGCCAAGTGTTTTCGCAATTTTGTTGACGTTAAACTTCTTGGATTTTTAGCTCCACACTTATTTACATATTTTTGAAATGTTTTATAACCAGTAATGGGGTTATTAGTTCCTATATTGGCAAATAAATAACTATTTTTGTCGTTTATAAAATTAGATCGCAGCTTTACCAATATATCAGTGTGCTGTTGTAAGTTGATACTAAAAAGAACCGGAACTCCTCTGCCTCTTTTGCCTCGTATTACCACTCTTTTGAATTTTTTTAATAAAATTTTCTCGGTAGGTGATATGGCTTGAGAAAATTCTTCATAACTTTCACTATTGTTGGTATGTGTATAAATGTGAAGAGGCATACGCTGCAGTTCACCAACTCTTTTTCTGTTTAGCAGCAACAATCGACAAAATACCGTTTCGAGCAAAATTTCGTAAGCCGCCATATTATTTTCATTTTTATTTAAATTAGTAAAAGCGCCATCTGCTTTTTTCTGTAAATAATTTCTTAATCTTTTTAAATCTTGTGCTAGTGGTATCATAGACATTTTGTTCCATTTCTGAACATTGAGATCAGCTGCTGCTTTTGCTGAAATTTCAAATCTCCACGAGTTTTCTAACAATTGTTTGGATGTTGCAAAAACATGTTCTGCCTCCGCAGCGGCAACAGTTTGACCAAAAGACTTTTGCTTTAAAACACTTAACATTGCAATATCGCAGCACTGCTTTAATGCAGTTGCAATATTTACAGCATAAGTTGGGGATTCGTATTTATCATTAACTGAATCATATCTAGCAATTTTTTTAGTGCATTGTACAAAAAGTCAAAATTTTCAGGATTTAAAGCATCCCATAAAGATTTTATTGAAGGTTTCGCTTCTTGAACTTCAAGCAATAGTTTCCCCAGTTCTCGCATTTTCCGTGAACAAACATTAATAAAATGTTTCTCTCGATGACATTTAATATAACGTGCTCCAAATAAACAAATCAACTTATCTCTTTTAATTGCTAACGATACTTTATCTGCATGCATTTTTGGAAATACCTTCTCCGCCAATTCTTTATCAACTTTGATGTGTCTAAGTAAAATATTTTGTGCATCTGTTAAATAAGACAATTCTGTACTTGGTTTACCAGAAACTGCTTTGCACCTTTTAATGTGACGATACTATTGTTTTGAAGAATAATATCCCAAACAGTATTTACATGGCACGTAATTTGTTCGAAATGGTAAAGCTGTTTTTCTAACTGGCTTTTCGCATGATTGTGAATTTTTCACAAAGTTTCCTTTATTTCTTAAAATTGATAAGAGGACTTTTCGTTGTGCTGATTTAGGTGGTAATGCAAATATTTTTGCTACTTGAGTTTCATGTGAATGATTCCTGTTTATGTGACGTGCAAAATTATTGACATCGGATTCGCAGTAAAAACAGAAATCAGTTGTTCGTACCCTTTTTGAATTATTTCCATATTTTATAGTTTTTTGTTTTGTGATGTCCACATCGACATTTGCAGTATTGTTTTGCTCAATTACATCAAACGTTATTATATTTTGAATAGGAATGGGAATAGATAAATGGTAGCACCGAATATCGAACATAGTATTTAGTCCTACTCTCCCACTAATTCGAGATAAAATAATGATTAATGATTGAAATTTTGCAAGTTATCTTTATATACCCAATTGCAAGTAGGCAAGTTGATTCCTTTACATTACCATCTGCACCAGGCGATAAGATATCCACTCCAAATTTTTGGAACTAAAATATTACCTACCCGTGGACTAGAAACTGTTCCAACTTTAAATCGATTTTTCTATGTAAAAAGTACCGAAAAATATTATGCAGTTTATGCTACTTGGATTCCTAACTGTGGAAAGATTTTGTACATTTTTATTTGTTTTCATATGAATTGCCTTGAATGCATTTTGGTTCCTTAAACTATCAATTATTACAGTTTAAGTAGAATGTTGATAAAATTGCGGTGTTGTCCAGTTTAAGGACGTCACATTAACTGAAGAATAAAATATACACCCACCAGACGTCAGATAAGCGGTAACATAAACGATCCACTTAATTGATATACGTATATTGCAAAAATCCGACGCGCTCTCTACACATAAAAGTGCGGAACTAAATTATACAGTAAAATTTCATAAGTAGGTGGATATGGCGTCCCCCTCAAATTTTTTCCGCTATCTCCCCAACCCCTCAGGAGTTGTTTGCACTGAGTTGGGCATCTGACGTCCATATATGGACGTCACATAGCGGTGTAATTATGCAATAAACGGACGCAGCATTGGGTCCGTGAAGTTAGCGGACGACTTTGAGCAGGAAAATTAAAATTAGGCGCAATGTTTAGTGCTTCATTCCTGCTCATTCCTGCTTCTAAAACAAAAGTCAGCGAACGCTTCAAAAAAAAGTTATTAACGATTATATTTAATTTCGCTCGCTTCTCGCTCAGCGGACGACCTTGAGCAGGAAAATCAAAACTAGGCGGAATGTTTAGTGATTCATTCCTGCTCATTCCCGCTTCTAAAATAAAAGTCAGCGGACGCTTCAAAAAAAAGTTATTAACGATTATATTTAATTTCGTTGGCTTCTCACTCAGCGGACGACTTTGAGCAGGAAAATTAAAACTAGGCGCATTGTTTAGTGCTTCATTTCTGCTCATTCCTGCTTCTAAAACAAAAGTCAGCGGACGCTTCAAAAAAAAGTTATTAACGATTATATTTAATTTCGCTCGCTTCTCGCTCAGCGGACGACCTTGAGCAGGAAAATCAAAACTAGGCGGAATGTTTAGTGATTCATTCCTGCTCATTCCCGCTTCTAAAATAAAAGTCAGCGGACGCTTCAAAAAAAAGTTATTAACGATTATATTTAATTTCGTTGGCTTCTCACTCAGCGGACGACTTTGAGCAGGAAAATTAAAACTAGGCGCATTGTTTAGTGCTTCATTTCTGCTCATTCCTGCTTCTAAAACAAAAGTCAGCGGACGCTTCAAAAAAAAGTTATTAACGATTATATTTAATTTCGCTCGTTTCTCACTCAGCGACGGACTTTGAGCAGGAAAATTAAAACTAGACGGAATGTTTAGTGATTCATTCCTGCTCATTCCTGCTTCTAAAACAAAAGCCAGCGGACGCTTCAAAAAAAAGTTATTAAAGATTATCTTTAATTTCGCTCGCTTCTCACTCAGCGGACGACTTTGAGCAGGAAAATTACAACTAGGCAGAATGTATAGTGTTTTTTCCTGCTCATTCCTGCTTCTAAAATAAAAGCCAGCGGACGCTTCAAAAAAAGTTATTAAAGATTATCTTTAATTTCGCTCGCTTCTCACTCAGCGGACCACTTTGAGCAGGAAAATTACAACTAGGCGGAATGTATAGTGCTTTTTCCTGCTCATTCCTGCTTCTAAAGCAAAAATTAACGGACGCTTCAAAAAAAAGTTATTAATGATTATATTTAATTTCGCTTGCTTCTCACTAAGCGGACGATCTTGAAGCAGGAAAATTAAAATTTGGTTAAATTACAAATTGTTAATATGTACTACAATCGTAGCCCATTCACTGATTGGTTTGTGCATGTTTCTAATATTGAAAGATATTGACTTTAACAACTTTTAATTTTGAACTGGTTTTTTACATTTTCAAATTGAAATAGTCGATTTATAAAAAACTTTATTTACTATGTATGTAAGTACAAAACAAAGATAAAAATATGAACTATAATGAATAGAAAAGCATATGTGGTAAAACTTCAGATGTATTTGTTACATTTGAATATTTCATTTGAAGATCGTCATACATTTCCCACATACCATCTAACCTTCTACAATACGAAATGTAATGCCCAACAGTACCACATAATGGACGAACAAAATGAATTAAACCTCTTAATATATAGCTGTTAGTTCCTAATTTAACATTTATGGGAATATAATTTGATAAATAATTGCCGTAGTCCATTTCAATCATAATTAAAGGGTTTGTATCCAACTCCCATACGTTTTTTAGCTGTAGCACGTCTTGTTGTTGTTTTTAAAATTACACTTTCGGTCTCTCTTGTGTCCAAGGTGTATTGCTGTTTCCAAATTTTTTAAAGTATTGGAACTAACTGCCAATCCATGGTGAAGCAATAGCATAGGTAGCTTATTTTTCTGTTTTTCTTGCATACATTGAGCGGAAGAACAATACAAAGTTTCAGTAGCTGATGAAAATGACAACAAAAGTTTCCGAATAATGTAAGAAACATTGCAGCAGCAATCCACCTTAACAGTGTTATCTATTCGTTTGGTTGGTTTAAATAAACCGGGGGTAGTCAACAAATCTGTTCTAATTTTGTATGTCTGAATTTTAAGTCCGTGTTGCAAAAGTGATTTTATCAGAAGGTGGACTTTATTATCCCCCGATATAACTTCTGTGTCCATGTATGCTTGTGCCTCCTTACTATCACAATAAATTGAAGCAAGACATTGCATCACGGAATCGAAAGCACAGGTGTTCTCAATTCGATACTGAGTTTTGTTATGAACAATAATACCTTTTGCATTACCGTTCCGTAATAAAGGAATTTTCATTTTGGCCCCATCACTTATAAAATGGACTTGTGGACTTGGTATTCCATAATAACGCGTTCTTTTACGCTTCCTCGTTTTTTTTTTTCTTCAAACCCATCCAGTCTTCTTCCCAGCAATCTAAAAAGAAAAAAAAACGAAAACTAGCTTAAATAATATTTTTTTATACATTTGTGACGTGTTGAAACAGAACTTTATGAGTACCTATGATTTAAGCAGAAGGAGAGAAACCAAAATTATTGAAAAATTTGATGAAATGACTTTTATAACTTGTGAATTCACTAAAGCTAAAAATTTAGTATATAATTACCTTCAATCACATCCTCGTTGTTTATTAATTTAATATTTGGATCTATTACAAAATTATCGATATTATTTATATTTTCTTCGTTGACTTGGTTGTCTGCGTTAAGATTTTCGATTTTATCTGCAACAAAAAGAAAGTTACTAAATATAAAATTATAATTAACTATTTGGATCTATTATTTCTACAAAATATACCGATATTATTTCCTTCAGTGACTTGTACGTCCAAGTTAAGATTTTCGGTTTTGTCTGCAATCATCATTATATTAGCAGTTTGCAAAATATGAAATTATAATTACCTTCAATTAAATCGCCGTAGTGTATTATTTCCATAGTCCCGTCTGTTATTTCCTTTTTATTATTCCTTGTTTTTGTATTGCATTCAAATTCAGCAACCATTAGTATCTCTTCTATTGATTGTAAATGCAATATTAAAAATTTATCGACATTCATAGGTTTATGGGCGTTTTGCAGTGAGCGATTTTTTAAATCATTGAAGTAACTTTCAACGCATGATGAAGATTCGGTTAGTTTGCAGTATCCAAATTTATTATTCATGACCGCTGACCAAACCACAAATGTTAAAAGAAACCGTTCTAAATTTTTAGAAAATTCCGGATTGTAATAAAAATTATCTTCCTCACTTTGCAACTTGCACTGTTCTTTTGCTTCAAGTTTTTAATCCATCTTCCCACTGAAGTTTCAGAAAGTGTATTAGTGAATTCGCCTGTTAAATCTTCTGCCTTTTCAATATTTTCACATGTACCATTCGTACCGTCATCATCGCAATTGAAAGTTTCGGTTCCAGATATTAAATTCTTTTAAAAAAATTTTTTTTTCTGCGCAGGTAACTCTTCCCCATTTACGTAACCAACAAATTCACTGTTACTTACAACCAACAAAGCTTCTATAATTTCTGTGGCTGCACTCAAAGTTTGTGTTTTAACAAGAATTGCCATTGAATGAACATAACATTCTTTAAGTCGTCGTAGTGTTCTATTAAAACACTTCCACCTGGTAATTAGCTTAATAACATGTGCATAATCAACCCTTAAAAAAACAATTGGAGTTCTTACACTATCTGGCAGTAGCAATATGAAACAAGTGTCTATGTATTGCGCCAAAAGCATATCATTAAAACTCCAAGATATTGCTCCCATTAGAGCCCATGAATGGTCACAAATAATAATATGTGGACACTTTGCTCCTGACTTGCGCCAGCATCTCAGCCAATACGTTATTGCATTAGTATCTTGGATTTCAGAAAGCATTTGCGTCACTGGTACTTGTCCGTGGGTCGAATTTAAATGAATGACACCCGTGTATAGAAATATATTGTGTGAGGTATTATTATAAGGTCGCTGTAATTTTTTAACAAGACTTCCAGTTGCATCAATAATTAAACGAGAAGGAAAATTCTCTGGGCGTGCACAATAAGAATTATAAATTTGCATTTGTTCAGGGGTCCAATAATGCACAAAGAAACTGTCAATAGAGATAGTATGTATGGAGTTTTTGTATGGGAAAGTCCATTTCATCAAAACAAGTTTCTGTACTGAACATTTCTCTACCGCATCTAATTTTGATTTTTCTTTCAATGACTTAATAGTTGCCTCAGACTTACATTTTCTCAGTACTTCTAACGAGGGTACACTTCGTAATTGTGGATCCGCCTCATATTTATCTCTAGTTTCTGACCTGAAAAAGTTTACTGGAAATTTCCCGGACAATACTTCGGCAACTTGAGCTCTTCTTATTCCCGTTAAATTTCTTTTTGACTTGCCTGTATGCAAATGTTCGCTGACTGAAATTTGGCACTTCACGACAAGAGTTTCACATTGTTTCTCATCTTGCACATGAGTACCTTCACCAATTAGTGTTCCAAAGCATTCCGTGCATTTTGCTTTAAAGGATAATAATCTTTCACTGTAGTAGTTCTCTTTGAAAGACCAAATGCAGCCTATACGACCGAATAAGTTTAGTATCTGATTGTTTATACAATCCGTCCATCCTTGTTTGAGATGTTTTGTGTATGCCAGTGGTTTTAATTATATCCATTCATCAGGTGGAATTACAAATTCAACATGAAAGGTATTATCTTCGTCTTCGCTAAGTTCTTCATATGTTGGAAGTTCTTTGTGGGAAAAGTGTCTTTTTGTTAATTCTAACGCTGTCCAACAATCTTTTCTATTTTCACGTACTAAGGTATAAATCGATTTTGGAGATATTTTATTGGAAAGTTCTTTTGCAATAACTTCCCATATAGGAGCAACTGTTGAATTAACTGATTGCTGCACTCCCTTTTGATGCACTTCCAGGTGGCTTAAAATAAGTTCAAATCCGATTTTAGGTCACCTCATCTTGATATAATGAGGTTAACAAAAAAATATTAACACTTAACACAGTTTATTATAACCGAAAATACAACACAACAAATTTGGACTTAGAAACCGTAGCTTTGCACTTTGAAGATTGTTGCTTGATGGTTCGTACTGAAATGCTTTTTGATTTTTTGGCAAAGACTGGGTTGTTTTGGGGCGTATCACGTGTTTAACAGTATTTTTTATGAGTGTCCGTTAGGTTATTCTAAAAAGGTTCCTTGTGCTAATTTTTTGAAATCGCGACTGTTTCGTTTCCTATTAAAATTTATTGTATACACAAGGGGTGGTAATAAAATTATTTGAAAACAACCCACTCAAAGGCTGGGTTGTTTTCGGGCGTAGCACGTGTTTAACGGTATTTTTTATGAGTGTCCGTTAGGTTATTCTAAGAAGGTCCCATGAATTTCGTTCGTTGCTTATGACGGTGCTTTTTTAAAAAGAGTCATAAACTTGAATTTCAATTTATTGGATTATACAAAATTATTACTTATTGCTTAAGAAGTTTCTAACTGACTGACAATCTAAACTAATGCTGCGTTCCGGCTTATCTTGAAACCGAGGTGTCTTTTTACATTGGACTGTTTATGTTGCATTTTCCGTCTAACACTGTGGGATTGCGATGATGTAATTCATGTGCTAATTTTTTGAAATGACGACTGTTTCATTTCCTATTAAAATTTATTGTATACACCAGGGATGATAATAAAATTGTTTGAAATAACGGTAAAGGTCTATAACATTTAAAATAAAAATATTTTTATTTGGCATTTGATACTTGTTATTTATTAATATAAATTTTGAACTTTGAAAATTGTTGCTTGATGATTCGTACTCAAGTGCTTTTTGACTTCTTGGCAAAGACTGGATTGTTTTGAGGCGTAGCACGTGTTTAACGATAATTTTTATGAGTGTCCGTTAGGTTATTCTAAAAAGGTCCCATGTGCTAATATTTTGAAAGCGTGACTGTTTCCTTTCCTATTAAAATTTATTGTATACACAAGGGATGGTAATAAAATTGTTTGAAATAACGGTACAGATTTATAACATTTAAAATAAAAATATTTTTGTTTGGTATTTGATACTAATTATTAATTATTAATATTAATTAATATAAAATTTGAACTTTGAAGATTGTTGGTTCGCACTTAACTCCTTGTTTATTTCGAAAAAGTTTACAAATTTTACGCGAGAAAGATCCTCTGAACGAACGAGTTTCGCATGGTATGAATCATGAAATAAATTGCTACAAACAATTCTATAAACAAAATAAAAGTCGAGTAAAGCAGCTGACTTTAATATTGTTCATCCGACCAGTTTCTACCTTAGCTAATGACAGTATCCCTGATAATGCAGAAAATTTAATTTAAAAATTTAATATTGCTTTATTTAATATTGCTTTATTTAATATTGCTTGTTTTGTTGTGTCATTTAAAAATGATTAATTTTAACTTTTTTTTGAAGCGTCCGTTAATTTTTGCTTTAGAAGCAGGAATGAGCAGGAAAAAGCACTATACATTCTGCCTAGTTGTAATTTTCCTGCTCAAAGTCGTCCGCTGAGTGAGAAACGAGCGAAATTAAAGATAATCTTTAATAACTTTTTTTTGAAGCGTCCGCTGGCTTTTGTTTTAGAAGCAGGAATGAGCAGGAATGAAGCACTAAACAATGCGCCTAGTTTTAATTTTGCTGCTCAAAGTCGTCCGCTGAGTGAGAAGCCAACGAAATTAAAAATAATCTTTAATAACTTTTTTTTGAAGCGTCCGCCGACTTTTATTTTAGAAGCAGGAATGAGCAGGAATGAATCACTAAACATTCCGCATAGTTTTGATTTTTTTGCTCAAGGTCGTCCGCTGAGTGAGAAGCGAGCGAAATTAAATATAATCGTTAATAACTTTTTTTTGAAGCGTCCGCTGACTTTTGTTTTAGAAGCAGGAATGAGCAGGAATGAATCACTAAACATTCCGCCTAGTTTTGATTTTTTTGCTCAAGGTCGTCCGCTGAGTGAGAAGAGAGCGAAATTAAATATAATCGTTAATAACTTTTTTTTGAAGCGTCCGCTGACTTTTGTTTTAGAAGCAGGAATGAGCAGGAATGAAGCACTAAACAATGCGCCTAGTTTTAATTTTCCTGCTCAAAGTCGTCCGCTCAGTAAGAAGCCAGCGAAATTAAAAATAATCTTTAATAACTTTTTTTTGAAGCGTCCGCTGACTTTTGTTTTAGAAGCAGGAATGAGCAGGAATGAATCACTAAACATTCCGCCTAGTTTTGAGTTTTTTGCTCAAGGTCGTCCGCTGAGTGAGAAGAGAGCGAAATTAAATATAATCGTTAATATTTTTTTTTTGAAGCGTCCGCTGACTTTTGTTTTAGAAGCAGGAATGAGCAGGAATGACGCACTAAACAATGCGCCTAGTTTTAATTTTCCTGCTCAAAGTCGTCCGCTCAGTAAGAAGCCAGCGAAATTAAAAATAATCTTTAATAACTTTTTTTTGAAGCGTCCGCTGACTTTTGTTTTAGAAGCAGGAATGAGCAGGAATGAATCACTAAACATTCCGCCTAGTTTTGATTTTTTTGCTCAAGGTCGTCCGCTGAGTGAGAAGAGGGCGAAATTAAATATAATCGTTAATAACTTTTTTTTGAAGCGTCCGCTGACTTTTGTTTTAGAAGCAGGAATGAGCAGGAATGAAGCACTAAACAATGCGCCTAGTTTTAATTTTCCTGCTCAAAGTCGTCCGCTCAGTAAGAAGCCAGCGAAATTAAAAATAATCTTTAATAACTTTTTTTTGAAGCGTCCGCTGACTTTTGTTTTAGAAGCAGGAATGAGCAGGAATGAATCACTAAACATTCCGCCTAGTTTTGATTTTTTTGCTCAAGGTCGTCCGCTGAGTGAGAAGCGAGCGAAATTAAATATAATCGTTAATAACTTTTTTTTGAAGCGTCCGCTGACTTTTGTTTTAGAAGCAGGAATGAGCAGGAATGAATCACTAAACATTCCGCCTAGTTTTGATTTTTTTGCTCAAGGTCGTCCGCTGAGTGAGAAGAGAGCGAAATTAAATATAATCGTTAATATTTTTTTTTTGAAGCGTCCGCTGACTTTTGTTTTAGAAGCAGGAATGAGCAGGAATGAAGCACTAAACAATGCGCCTAGTTTTAATTTTCCTGCTCAAAGTCGTCCGCTCAGTAAGAAGCCAGCGAAATTAAAAATAATCTTTAATAACTTTTTTTTGAAGCGTCCGCTGACTTTTGTTTTAGAAGCAGGAATGAGCAGGAATGAATCACTAAACATTCCGCCTAGTTTTGATTTTTTTTGCTCAAGGTCGTCCGCTGAGTGAGAAGAGAGCGAAATTAAATATAATCGTTAATATTTTTTTTTTGAAGCGTCCGCTGACTTTTGTTTTAGAAGCAGGAATGATCAGGAATGAAGCACTAAACAATGCGCCTAGTTTTAATTTTCCTGCTCAAAGTCGTCCGCTCAGTAAGAAGCCAGCGAAATTAAAAATAATCTTTAATAACTTTTTTTTGAAGCGTCCGCTGACTTTTGTTTTAGAAGCAGGAATGAGCAGGAATGAATCACTAAACATTCCGCCTAGTTTTGATTTTTTTGCTCAAGGTCGTCCGCTGAGTGAGAAGAGAGCGAAATTAAATATAATCGTTAATATTTTTTTTTTGAAGCGTCCGCTGACTTTTGTTTTAGAAGCAGGAATGATCAGGAATGAAGCACTAAACAATGCGCCTAGTTTTAATTTTCCTGCTCAAAGTCGTCCGCTCAGTAAGAAGCCAGCGAAATTAAAAATAATCTTTAATAACTTTTTTTTGAAGCGTCCGCTGACTTTTGTTTTAGAAGCAGGAATGAGCAGGAATGAATCACTAAACATTCCGCCTAGTTTTGATTTTTTTGCTCAAGGTCGTCCGCTGAGTGAGAAGAGAGCGAAATTAAATATAATCGTTAATAACTTTTTTTTGAAGCGTCCGCTGACTTTTGTTTTAGAAGCAGGAATGAGCAGGAATGAAGCACTAAACAATGCGCCTAATTCTAATTTTCCTGCTCAAAGTCGTCCGCTAACTTCACGGACCCCGCAGCATTGTTAGAAGGACATATATATGGGATAATTGAGACAGAAAATGATCTTGTATATCTTTCTTTCTTTAACGTATTAGGTGTTGCCTACGTGAGTATTTTTTTATTGACCAACTATGTCCAGCTAGCTACACTAATATAAAATCGGTTTTGCCGCCAATAACATGGTATCACATAAATTTTTCTGTACCAGACCTACGCGGGGAAAAAGTATTTCTGCAAATAAACAAATCTATTGTCAGTAACACTTTAAACGCCCCTTCGAGAAAAAAATATCGGCAATAAAGCAATTAACAACATTCCATTCAATTGTATTCGAAAAAAACCTTGCACATCTGGCATTTTTTGAGTGCCTGCTCGAGTGTATCGAATCAAGAAGAATAACCGCGAGACGAATGCGGGCGCAAAACGACAGCCTATCGTTTACGAATAAATGGTGCTCTCTGAAACACAATTATTTACGTACAGCTTGATTATCAATAAATTGGACTCGACAAGTATGGTGGGTTGCATTGGTTTCCCAAGATTTACATTGGAAGGTAGTCTAAAGCAGGTAACTCTAAACGGAATTCCTTTACGAGAAACGTCGAACTGGAAATGTGTTCTTTTGTAAGAAATGCATTTGTACTGGAAGGTTTCAGGTAGTTTAAAAATTCGTTCGTCGTTCAATGCATATTGACATATTTTTAAATTTATATCTATTAACCACAATGTTATCGTTTGAGGGAGTTCTTCTAAAACAGTTATTTTAGTCGATATCTAAGGTTTTAATACATTTTAATAAAAGCGTGTTTTGACGAAAAAAATGTTTTACTATAAATTATTTTATTGGCTTTTTTTAGTCTTGGACAATTTTAATCTTTATTATTTACATTAAATTCATTTAATACAATAGTATATAAAAGTTTTGCTAATGTCTTTGTTTTATGGTGTCTTCCGATTTAAATCGGCGAATTCTAATAATCTTCCCTGACCGAATGACCGAGGAATGGTTCCGCACCGTATGGGGTGGGGTTCTCGACCTACAATTGAAATAGATGCTTGTAAAAATATAAACTGTTTGTTTGTATTCCGAATTCGAAATCGGCGTCAGTACGACCAAAAAACATTGAGAGTTTTAATAATGAATTTGCTAATTAATTATGAATTAAAAAAATATTGTTTTGATTTTATTTATTTTTAATGAATAATGAATTATATCGATACCTCAGTTTTACAGTGTAACAAGTCAAAAAATAAATAATCATTTTTATGTAAAGCACACCATTTAAAGGCAAAAATTGTATTTTATTCAATTCAAAAGAGCATAGGAGTATAGTAAGTCGAATTTTCAAAATTCGTTTGTAGATGACCTCAAAACGAAATTTTGCACAAAGTTCAATAACGTAACAACTCAATTTTTTGTGTAAATTTTCAAAAGCGTAAGTGGTGTTAAGTCAATCATAAATTAATAATTAAGTTTGCCAATTATTATCCGTAAATTCCTCAAACAACTATTAATTTTCTTAAATGCGATTACCTCAAAACTCCATCATGTGATTAAAAATAAAAGCTTGGGGCGAAAATATCTTGATTTCATTTATAAAATAGTTTTCTGACGAAATAAAAATTTGATTAAAATAATCTTTTTTATTTAATGATAATATGTATTTTTTTAAAAACAACGCTTTTACAATACCAAGATGCAAAGCTATGGCTTTGTAATGTAAACCATAAAGATTACAATAAACCAAATATCCGTTCTTTATATTTTTTTAAAACTTTTCACAATAGAAGCTGGGTGGCTAGGTATCAAAAACGTAACTGTCTTTTCTGCCTGGACCTAATGGTCTCGGCCAAATTGACATTCTCACAAGCCATAAAAAACACGTTACATATTGATTGCATGATCTATACTTGGACATATTTAAGCGTTGTTTTGAAAAGCTTTAAAAAAATACAAAGATCTGGACACTAGGTTTATTGCAATTTTTATGGTTTGGTTTTTTCAATGCCATTGTTTGATTTTACATTTCCTAATAATCTAAGTGGCAAATTGCACCAGGCGCGGTCTTACTATTAACAGAAACGTATCGTATATATTATTGATGCCGCTATTATATCTGTAAATTATTTTTTCGTTGGGTTGTTCTCTGTACGCAAAAATTGGAATGTCATAAACTTAAATTCTATTTTGTTCTCCCCACTTTCTTTACGACTATTTAACCAAATATAGAAAAAAAGCTTTTATTTTTAATCACATGATGGAGTTTTGAGGTAATCGCGTTTAAGAAAATTAATAGTTGTTTGAGGAATTTACGGATAATAATTGGCAAACTTAATTATTAATTCATGATTGACTTAACAGCACTTACGCTTTTGAAAATTTACACAAAAAATTGAGTTGTTACATTATTGAACTTTGTGCAAAATTTCGTTTTGAGGTCATCTACAAACGAATTTTGAAAATTCGACTTACTATACTCCTATACTTCTTTGAATTGAATAAAACACAATTTTTGCCTTTAAATGGTGTGCTTTACACAAAAATGAATATTTATTTTTTGACTTGTTACACTGTAAAACTGAGGTATCGACACAGATTATACCAGATAGGCCACTCGACAAAGAAAGCGAAAATTAGAAAAAGATAAATTATAACCAATTTAAAGGGCTTTTCGCTTTCGCCACGTGTGCTTTCGCCGCAAATATTTTTTGTCGGTCGGCACAGACTAAACAGTGTCGGCCTGACAGTCCTTGAAACAATTCAAACGGAGCATCGGTTTTTGTGAATGAAAATGAGTGCGTCGAAACAAGGTGATGTGTTTTGTTTTTATAAAGAATGCAATAACAAATCATATGCATCTGAAGAAAAGGTGAAATATTTTCGGTTTCCCAAAGATACACAAAAGTAACTATATTGTTTGTTTGTATAAATACATGTAATAACGCTGTTATTGAAGGTGCCAATTGTGGATTGAAACATGTGGACGAGGCGACCTGTTAACACCTTGCAAAGACAACATGATTCTTTCCCAGTTTTATTTTAAAAATCGCATATGCAGCAAACATACGCCAGTGTAAAAAACAGGCTCTTATCAGAACCCGTGCCAATGAAATATGCATTAGCTGAAACTAATGTTATAAATTTAGAAGAACCCCCCCGAAAAAAAATTAAAATTCTAGGAAATATTGTTTTAAATTCACAACCGTCGACGTCCAAATTTCAACTTCCAAATTTAGAGGAACCCCCCCGGAAAAGAATTAAAATTCTAGAAAATATTGTTTTAAGTCCACAACCATCGACGTCCAAATTTCAACTTTCGGAACAACTACTTCAATCTTTGGGAAAAACAGAGGAGTTTTCAGAATTTCCACATTTAACCAAACCTGTAGAAACGCAAACACCACAGGCTTTATCTTTGCACTCTCCACGAAAAGAAAAATTACGCCAAAAGAATTTACAGTTAAGAGTGGAAAATGATCGACTGAAAATTATTTTCTTTGAAAGTTGGCTATTTTAGCAACACCGCCATACTGAAATCATGTTGCATGCGGCAGCGCTGTCTAACCAATTTAAAGGGACGAGGTCATTGAATGCTAACTGTTGACATCAAAGCTTCCGACAAGAGCGGCCTATCTGGTATAATCTGTGGTATCGATATAATTCATTATTCATTAAAAATAAATAAAAGCAAAACAATATTTTTTTAATTCATAATTAATTAGCAAATTCATTATTAAAACTCTCAATGTTTTTTGGTCGTACTGACGCCGATTTCGAATTCGGAATACAAACAAACAGTTTATATTTTTACAAGCATTTATTTCAATTGTAGGTCGAGAACCCCATATGGTGCGGAACCATTCCTCGGTCATTCGGTCAGGGAAGATTATTAGAATTCGCCGATTTAAATCGGAAGACACCATAAAACAAAGACATTAGCAAAACTTTTATATACTATTGTATTAAATGAATTTAATGTAGATAATAAAGATTAAAATTGTCCAAGACTAAAAAATGCCAATAAAATAATTTATAGTAAAACATTTTTTCTTCAAAACACGCTTTTATTAAAATGTATTAAAACCTTAGATATCGACTAAAATAACTGTCTTAGAAGAACTCCCTCAAACGATAACATTGTAGTTAATAGATATAAATTTAAAAATATGTCAATATGCATTGAACGACGAACGAATTTTTAAACTACCTGAAACCTTCCAGTACAAATGCATTTCTTACAAAAGAACACATTTCCAGTTCGACGTTTCTCGTAAAGGAATTCCGTTTAGAGTTACCTGCTTTAGACTACCTTCCAATGTAAATCTTGGGAAACCAATGCAACCCACCATACTTGTCGAGTCCAATTTATTGATAATCAAGCTGTACCTAAATATTAACAACACTAAATTTGTTGCTTTGGTTTTATGCGGTTTTAGGAAAATATGTATTTTTTTATCGGTTTTCTGTTGAACGTATCTACTGCATAAAAAAAGACCGGGGTGTACTTGAAAATATGTAATTTCTACCTTATACTTGAAAAAAATTGTAATTTCTGATCAATTTTTATGTATAAAGAGACTTTATAAACAAAACTTTCAAATCAATGTTATTAAATGTTAACACAATGAAACACTAACGTAATTACCTGTTTGTTACGTATTATTGTTTAATTACATTAAATTCTTCTACAGAAAGCATTGTTCCAATAGCAATCCTGGGCGTCTTTGAATTTTAATAATTTACATTTGTAAAATTACTCAAATTTTTTAATAATTGCTTATTAGTTTTAAAATAAAAGTACATTTTTTATACCCGTCTTATAATTGTCGGATCTCGTAATGCTTTACATTCAGTAACAAGATCCAGTATTTTTTTTTATTTTTACTTCCTTTTGAATAGGCACTTAGAATTTTTTGACAAATTTAATTTTATTTGCTATATACAGACCATGTAAATATGACTTACTTCCACTCTCTAATCTGTTATGGTACAGGAAATGATTGGTGAAAACTTGAGATCACTTACGTTATTTACGTTAGGCGGCAATAATTACAAAAGGTCGCTCGGCCGGGCAGACAACACGTACGGAGACCCACACTTATTTCGCCCTCTTTTTTCTCTCTCTAAAGAATGTTCCCCCTTTGTTAATTTGCACGGTGTTTGAACAGTGACATCTGTTTAAAAATAGTTACACAAATGCACAATTTACTGCATTGCTTTGATTTTATTTGAGACAACAAAAGGTTTTATTTTTTACATCGTAGTTTTCTCAAAAAGTATAGGATATTTTCGAGTGCCGTTTTTTTTATCACAAAGCAAATTTTCTATTCTCCGGGATGAGTTATTCTGGATCGAATTTGTTACGAAATAAATTAAAATTAACTTAAAACAGGAGTTAATATTAACGTTCACAATTCATTTGACATTTAACAAGGTGTATCTACGTAAATCATTTTCATATCGGATTGACAACAACTTACGACGTATAGTCAAGTATGTAGATTGAGAATATTTGTAAATTTGTTCAAAATATTCATTAATTATTTTAAAAAATTGCTACAAAATATTCGTATATTTTCCCTACATTGACGCACGTGAGCGACAGAGTACGCCTGATCCCTTTTCGAAGAAAATATCCCAGCCTTAAGCCATATTTCTTCAGCAAAGAACCGTTCAATTAATGCTTCAATTCTCTTTGCGAGAATCGCCTTAAGAATCCAGGTCGTTTGTCTATTTATAGAGTCCTCGGTTCCCAATTTATTTTCCACTAGAACTTTACCTTCCCCTTTAATTGGAAACTTATGGAAAGATATATTAGAACTTTTTTAGTAACGATTTATGCATCGGTACGGAACAATAAATTTTACTCATTTTTTTCACTTCAAACAAACAAAAGTGAATCGCCCTATAGCGTATTTACGCGTGTATAGGCCGCTCGCATGTATTAGCCGCACCTAAATTTTGAGACAAAATCTATGCGGAATTTTTTTTTCTCAATTCCGTCGTAGACTCAATGTAGCTTCGTTCTGTTAATATTTTATACCACTAAAGTCTTTAAAAATTCCGCGTACGAGCCGCACCCCATTTTTACCTACCTATTTTTAGTAATAAAAGTGCGGCCTATACACGCCTAAATACGGTATTTGTCAAGCATCATTTCTTTTATCAATACTGAACCATCGATTGACTAGTCCACAATAACGGAAATTAATCGTAACATAATGTGATGGGATAATGGAGAAAAAATAAGCAGGTACGTATAATGCAGTTGTAATAGCAATAGGATGATATAAAAAACTCCTTGAAACAAATTGATTCAAATAGGACTGAAAATATACGCCTTGTGATATCAAAAACTTTATTTTTGACCACCAATTATTTTGTAGTTATCAACTCATTTGGTGCCCAAATGGCATTATTTGTAATAATCTAAAAAAAAAAATTCAAAAGCCTGCGTTCCACTGTAATCAACAATATTAACAGCATCATATTATTAGTGACAATTATTTGCACATAGATGCTATCACTTTCACGTTGCATATTATTACGATGGGTATATATTACTTAACATTCCATATCCATTACATCTATTTACCTACCGTTGTATGTCCGACGCGAAGTATTTTTTTCACTCGATGTATTCCAGTGGGGTTGTTTTGATGTGGCTAGTTTTACACATTACAAGTTGTTGCTATTGTTTCGACTTTAAAATGCAAGTAAGTTAATATAAATTATTTCGAACAATTTAAAACATGAAACCCTAGGATGCCATAAAGCTGAACCTACAAATTGATCATCTTGAACAATGCACCGGTTATTCACAAGAATTGCTGCAATATCGTTGGGCTGCGACTATGCGAAAGTGCAATAGAACCCATCAATGTTTAAACTTCACTTTAAGTGTACTAACAACTCTTGATGATAAATATGAAGTATGCTTGTTTTAGGCTAAATTTCTTTACTCTTAAGACTAACCAATTTCAGATGAATTTTGAAGCACAAAAATGGAGCGACGGTGGTTGGAAAAGAAACTTAGTTAATGTTGGTAGAAACAAAGTATGTTCCACAGCTTATTCTTTATTTAGAGATTATTTAACCGAGTTGGCTAATTTAGCTAAATTACCTCATCCTGGATATTGCCCAATTGAAAAAGTAAAAATATTTGCTTATGAATTTTTTTATTTTTACCCCGATCTACTTGTTTGATTTTAGGGACATTATAATGTTAAGAACTACTATCCAGATTTCTCGAAAGTAAACGTTCCGTGGATGGCTGGAAGATTTAAAATTATCGTAAAAGTGATTGAACCACCAAAAATTGTTAGATTTTGTATGTGGATATTTTTTTCTTCGACGGAAATTATATCTTACAAATAATTATTTAGTAACACTGACATGAAATGACCAAGATGACATCCAATTTGTTTAAAATTTAATAGTAAAATAATTAAAATATTATGTATACCTAAAAGTTTCCAAGATTATACCCACTTTAAAACTAATCGTTTGCAAATTTTTTCAAACACCGCTCCTTTAACTTGTATGGATGTAGTAAGCCTTGACATTGATGAGGTTCCCATTATTGGACCATAATGATTTTTTAACAAATATATTAATTACACCAGCAACTATAAGAAGCTAGAAGTAGTTTTCTAATTAACTTTTCTAGTAGATATTCTCTTCCGCCCACGACGTGATGGAACGATAATTCTTCACAAAGAAGATATCACCGATCGATTCCTATATTAGCACTTTTCATTTTTAGGTATCCCTACTGCTGCATCTCAGGAAAGTAGTACCACGCGCGTAGGCAGGAGGATAAGATTCGGACGTATCGCCATGTGGATTATCTTTATGATTCACCTTTGAGGAGGTTCAGACCAAGAGCCTTCGTGTTCTTTAGCTTATGCAGGTCTTCTTCTTTGATGTCATTCTCGGATCACCTAGGAATAGCGACCACGTTCCGTATTTTACCGCGTAGAACACTTTGCTACGCAGAGTTGTTCATGGAATCCCCATCAAGGAGCAACGTGTTTAGAAAGAAACACATCAAGTCCCAAGTTTAGAGCGTGTTGTTCTGATGAGGGGTACAGAAGGTAAATAGGATGTCGCTCGCATGAACATTCATCTCAAAAGATCTAACAATAAAAAAAAACTCAAACACATAATATAAATAATGTCAACTAATTTTTGGTTTACTGGTCATAACTATGCAATGTTCATTACCATAAATTCTATCAAAATTATATGTAGCAATATCACATGAAGTGCTGAGTCTGTGGAGAAAGATGTGTGGAAAAGGGGGCGTTAGGATATATGACGACACAGTATCCTCTTTACTGTTAGTAGACTACCAACTGATCTTCGCAGAAGATGAAGATGATGTCTTTTGTATGCTATGAAAATTATCGGAGAAATACAAAAAATAGGGACTTTAAATCAACTTAAAAAAACAAATACCTATATGATGATAATAATAGTAAATTTAAACTTTAATTTAAATTTTTTAATGTTTTTCCCGATATGGAATTAATTATTTTAAGTCTGACTTACATGTCGATTTTTGACCTTTGTTCCATATCTTCTTTTTCTTTGTTGGAATGTTAATTCCTCGTCACAATTTTTATAAACACATTACACATATACACATTTAGCACAAACATTTTAAAACTCTTGAAAACTTCAATACATTTTAAAACTATTTATTGTCATTATTTGCATTACGTTATTTACTTTATTTCCTAGAACTTGTAAATTTAATTTAAAAATATTACACAAGTTTTCGTTTTCATCGTCAGTAGGAAACTAACTATAATTTTGGCTTAAATCTAGATATGATGGAATTTATTTATCTTATTAGTTATTTATGTTATTTTTATTTATTTTATTTTATTTAACAATTTAAACATGACATCTTTCGCAACACTTGTTTGTTCATTTATTATTGGCTGTTTCTGCTTATGTTTGTAAATGTACAAGTTTTTTTTCCACTTTTAAAGTGTCTGTAATAGGCCCATATTGGTGCCTTTCTTGTTGCAGGTGTTTCGTGTAATTAGACGTCGTATTGTTTTTATTAATATGTTCTTTATATCTTGTATGGAAACTTCTGCCTGTTTGGCCAATATATTTTTTATCGCAAGTACTACACTTTAATGAATATATCCCGTTACTTTTGTATATGTCTTGTGTTTCAGTTGTGGTTTTTAGAATTTTTTGTAATTGGTTATTTGTTTTTAGTGCTATTTTTAAATTTTGATTCTTGAATAATTTTGTTATTTTGTTTGTTTCATGTCCGTAATAACTGAATTTTACCCAACTTCCTTCCTTATACTTATTGTTATTTTGTAAATTTTGGCTCAAGTTTTTGTTTATGTTTTTATGTTTAGTTCTGTTAAATTTGAATTTGTTGATTAACTTGTATATAGTTTTTATATTATATCCATTGTTGATGGCAATTTGCTTTATCGTTTCTAGCTCTTTACCGAAGTTATGTTTATCCATTGGTACATTGTATAGCCTATGTATGAGGTGTTGGAAAGCTGCCATTTTTTGCTGAAACGGGTGGTTTGAATTGTTATGGATTACTTGATCTGTTTGGGTGTTTTTTCGGTAAATGTTATAATGCAAATTATTATTTTCGTTTTTAATGTTTAAGTCCAAGAAGTTGATACAGTTATTTTTTCCAATTTCTAATGTGAATTTTATTTTTTGATGTATTGAATTTAAGTAGTCTAATATTTCTGTTGGGTTATCATGGTCTGTAATAACCAGCGTGTCATCTACGTATCGAAACCATTCTTTGACTTTAAATTTTCCTTTCAGTGTTTGCATTATTTTTTCTTCAAATGTTTGCAAAAATATTTCAGATAATATGGCTGATATTGGTGAACCCATTGCCAATCCGTCATGCTGTGTATAATATTTGTCACAAAATTGGAAGTAATTTTGGTTGAGTATCAATTCAATATTGTTGATTATTTGTTCGGTGTATTCTTCATGAAATGCCTTCTTCTTTAAATTATTTTTAATTATATCTATTGTTTCTCTAATTGGGATATTTGTATACATGTTGACGATGTCAAATGATAATAATTTTGAGTTTTTGTTGACTTGTGTAGTTTTTAATTTATTAATCAATTCTAAACTATTTTTTATCGTGTACTCGTGTTTTAATTCTATAGCGTTTTTTAGTTCTGTTGCGATAGTTTTTGAAATTTTATAAGCAGGTGCTGTTGTATAGTTTATTATTGGTCTAATAGGCATATTTATTTTATGAATTTTAGGCAATGATATTAGTTTTGGAGCCGTTGGATTCATATTTATTTGTTTCCATTGATGTTCTTTTGGAATAATTCTGTTTGAGGCTTTTATAGTATTCCTTATTATTGCTTGAAACTTTGTGGTTGGGTCATTACTTATCCTGTTGAAATTATTATTTTTTATGAATGTTATAGTTTTTTCAACGTATTCTTCTTTATTCATTAATACCATTGTTTTTGTAAATTAGAATTATTCTTGGTTGCCACTCGTTATGATTTTTGTTGTTGGTTTTATATTCTGCGTTTTCTTTTCCTACTTTGAGCGATAATAAATTCTGAATTTTTTTATTTAATTTTATATATTTAATGTTGATGTCTTTTTCTATTTTTTCACTGCACTTTTCATAGTATATGTTCCATTCTAATTTACTTATCTATATAACGTATAATAACGAAAAAAGGAATAAAGGAGACAACAACAACAAAATAAATAATCAACATAAAACATTACAAAATATAAAGAAGAAAATAAAAAACAATGACACCATTATTACAAAAGCAGACAAGTCAAAAACAATGGTATTAATGAATAAAGAAGAATACGTTGAAAAAACTATAACATTCATAAAAAATAATAATTTCAACAGGATAAGTAATGACCCAACCACAAAGTTTCAAGCAATAATAAGGAATACTATAAAAGCCTCAAACAGAATTATTCCAAAAGAACATCAATGGAAACAAATAAATATGAATCCAACGGCTCCAAAACTAATATCATTGCCTAAAATTCATAAAATAAATATGCCTATTAGACCAATAATAAACTATACAACAGCACCTGCTTATAAAATTTCAAAAACTATCGCAACAGAACTAAAAAACGCTATAGAATTAAAACACGAGTACACGATAAAAAATAGTTTAGAATTGATTAATAAATTAAAAACTACACAAGTCAACAAAAACTCAAAATTATTATCATTTGACATCGTCAACATGTATACAAATATCCCAATTAGAGAAACAATAGATATAATTAAAAATAATTTAAAGAAGAAGGCATTTCATGAAGAATACACCGAACAAATAATCAACAATATTGAATTGATACTCAACCAAAATTACTTCCAATTTTGTGACAAATATTATACACAGCATGACGGATTGGCAATGGGTTCACCAATATCAGCCATATTATCTGAAATATTTTTGCAAACATTTGAAGAAAAAATAATGCAAACACTGAAAGGAAAATTTAAAGTCAAAGAATGGTTTCGATACGTAGATGACACGCTGGTTATTACAGACCATGATAACCCAACAGAAATATTAGACTACTTAAATTCAATACATCAAAAAATAAAATTCACATTAGAAATTGGAAAAAATAACTGTATCAACTTCTTGGACTTAAACATTAAAAACGAAAATAATAATTTGCATTATAACATTTACCGAAAAAACACCCAAACAGATCAAGTAATCCATAACAATTCAAACCACCCGTTTCAGCAAAAAATGGCAGCTTTCCAACACCTCATACATAGGCTATACAATGTACCAATGGATAAACATAACTTCGGTAAAGAGCTAGAAACGATAAAGCAAATTGCCATCAACAATGGATATAATATAAAAACTATATACAAGTTAATCAACAAATTCAAATTTAACAGAACTAAACATAAAAACATAAACAAAAACTTGAGCCAAAATTTACAAAATAACAATAAGTATAAGGAAGGAAGTTGGGTAAAATTCAGTTATTACGGACATGAAACAAACAAAATAACAAAATTATTCAAGAATCAAAATTTAAAAATAGCACTAAAAACAAATAACCAATTACAAAAAATTCTAAAAACCACAACTGAAACACAAGACATATACAAAAGTAACGGGATATATTCATTAAAGTGTAGTACTTGCGATAAAAAATATATTGGCCAAACAGGCAGAAGTTTCCATACAAGATATAAAGAACATATTAATAAAAACAATACGACGTCTAATTACACGAAACACCTGCAACAAGAAAGGCACCAATATGGGCCTATTACAGACACTTTAAAAGTGGAAAAAATAATAGAAAAAGGAGTAAGAATGAATATCGCAGAAAACTTGTACATTTACAAACATAAGCAGAAACAGCCAATAATAAATGAACAAACAAGTGTTGCGAAAGATGTCATGTTTAAATTGTTAAATAAAATAAAATAAATAAAAATAACATAAATAACTAATAAGATAAATAAATTCCATCATATCTAGATTTAAGCCGAAATTATAGTTAGTTTCCTACTGACGATGAAAACGAAAACTTGTGTAATATTTTTAAATTAAATTTACAAGTTCTAGGAAATAAAGTAAATAACGTAATGCAAATAATGACAATAAATAGTTTTAAAATGTATTGAAGTTTTCAAGAGTTTTAAAATGTTTGTGCTAAATGTGTATATGTGTAATGTGTTTATAAAAATTGTGACGAGGAATTAACATTCCAACAAAGAAAAAGAAGATATGGAACAATGGTCAAAAATCGACATGTAAGTCAGACTTAAAACCTATATGATGGATGAAGGAATGTAACAAACTTATGGAAAAATAAAATAACGTTGTTATACATGTTTTACTACTGTGGACGTTTACTACGTTCCTTTTCTAACCTCCATCTCTCCATTTTTGTACTTCAGTATGCCCATTAAATAGACGGAAATGTAGTATGCTGTAATTTAACAGTCCTCGGCGCCCCGAGACTAAATTCAATGGTTTTGTACGTTGTCCGTACGGTCTCATTTTCAAATTTGAAAAGAAGGTCGCTATCTTATACGACGAGTACACGCTAACCAGACGACTTCCATTTAATTACAGTTTGATATTATGTCAATTAAGCTTGTTATTAATTAAAATGTCCAAATTTCACCTAGTCGTACAACTTGCTGTACGCCTCCAATTTTCAACATTTTGCTTTAAAATTGTAATGGTCTTGTAGCTTACTCATTTATCGGCGGCCCTCACTATATCGTTTTTCTTCATATACTGCCGTTTTTTAATTATTTCAATGTTTGTAAATTCATGTAAAAAAAACTGCCGAGAAATGACCAAGAAAAAGATCGCCTGAAGGCATCTGTCTTTTTAATTTATTGGGGGTACTTAAGATACTAATGTCTTGTTGTGGGGTCTGCTTCAGCAAGAGAATTCTAATTTTGGTATATGAAACATTCAATGACAAAGCTTGCACATTTTCGGTATATTCTATCTACCTGGTTCGAATCCTCTTTTATGTGAAAAATAAGTCACTTTGCAATTTTGTTGACTTATGTTCTTTTTGAAACGAACGATTTTGATGTTTTAAATATCATTACAACTTACAGTCGCAGTCATTTGCGATTTAAGCTGGTTAGATATCATTTAAGTTGGCACGTGCAATCACGTGTATGTGTAGATATAAAAACTAAATATTTCAATCTTCTATTTTCATTTGTTTTTGTTTTTTCGTTAAACAGATTAATTTTGTTTACTCTTCATTTTTGCAATAAATTTTTAAACCATAGCATTTTTGAATAGACCATGAAGAGACATTTAAAATGAGATATCACAAACCCCGCTTTCCATTTAAAAATTTGGGGGTTGCAACTGTAACTCGAAAGGGGTTGAGGTTAGGAATGAAACTTTCACTTTACAGGATATCATGTGATAGACTAAAAATTACGTGTTTCGGGATTTGTTTTCAATGTGCAGAATAATTTAGATAATGAATTTATTCCAGTTGGCTGGCGTTTACTGAATATATATCGGAGATATAAAAAAATGTTTCAAATGAAAATTTTGCGTGAATTAGTGTACATAAATGTAGCAAAAGTCATTTTTCCATTTGTAAATTAGAAATATTTCTGTTTCCCAAAATAAACAAAAACAACCAGTTATTTTTGAGTCCGCGCCCCGTTTGAAATAAAGCTGCACTGGTTCAAGGGTGTCAGTAGCGAAAAAAAAATTTTGCACTTCTGTGCCCCATAAGCTGTCACGTATTCATGGAATGTAAAATTTTTGAGATCGGTTATAATGGGCAGGTTTTAGAGCACACTGAAGCAATACTAAATATAGGCAGTTTTTTCAATAATTTTCCAAGTTTGATTGCTCGCCGTGTGGTCATTTTTCATCCAATTGGATCAAACAAAAAACCATAATAAAGAGCATTTAATGCCCATTAGACTGACATATCATTTGTTTCGATGTAACCAGTGCATCAGCCTGGAGCGCACGAGACGTGAGATAACAGCAAAAACAGTTCATTTGCGGTTTAAGCAATCAAAGTGGTGAACTTCAAAAAATCATAGCTCATAAACTATTGGTCCTAGAGTAGCGGTCTCGATTCGATTCTGAGTGCCTATATCGTCAGGTATTTAAATGAATCAAATTTTTTTTTCTCCAAAAAGCCGTTTGCTCAGCGCACTCAAGAACGTGTTTTTTTAAAGTTCAACCCCCATTTTCAACATTTTCCGAAAAGGTCGCGAGGTCAAAAACTTGACATTAACATTAGGGGCATTTATGATAAAACATATCAAAAAACCAAACCTGACCGACCTTTTGCAGGGTAAAAATACATTTTTACTGGACTAAATACATTGTTTTCAAATTTGAAATTTTGTTTTGAAAAAGCGGTTTTACCTCAAATCATAGACCCACGAAAACGTACGAGTGCAGAGATCGAAAAGCCGGAAGCAAATATTCAAGTAATCAATTAATAAAAACCAAAGTTGCTTTCCTATTTGCAATTCCTACCGATAGGTACTATAAAGTTTACAAATATTTAAATAACGCTAATTACATCACAACAAATTTTCGGTTTTTTATTTTGTTTTACTAATAACATTCAAAAACCATTTAAGTCAACAAAAAAAACCCTTCTTCCTCTGTAAGTCCCATTCCAGTACAAAAATATTTTGTTACACATCTGGTATTTAAAAGAATAAAGGAGCCGATACGCCCGAATACATATTGTGTCGCCAGTATTGTAAACTGTATTTCGAGTAAATGTAAGTCGTTTCAAGGAAGTTATTTATGGCTACTTTACCGGGTTCTATTATACCTAATGATTTATGACCGAGATGGTAGCGTGGTTGCCTATCATTTAATGCAACCCCTAACGTCGTAAAATTCAACTTCTACAAAGACAGGTCCTCTATGCCGAGAAGTCTTAAGACGACGGAAGCCCAATGTTATTTTTCCGGAAGAAGAGTTTCATGATTATCTGCCACATTTATTGAAATAATGTTTTGGAACTTTTTATTCAAATCAGTTAAACTATATTTGTTCTGAGTGAGGTATCAATAACAAAAAATATTGATGGAAACGTCTTAAAAAAATAATCATTTGAACTGACCCAGTCCTTTTAGATTTTCAGTCAGAACTTCATTAGTTCTAAATATTTTGAAACAAATGTTTGTTAAAGAGTACGATCACTTTGAAAATTTTCTTGTCTCTTCTAAAATTTCTGCATCTTTCTCAGTTTTTGATTAAAAAATGAAATAACTTTTAACGAATAGCCGAATTTAGTCATTTTATTTTAAAAGCGTAATTTAGTTGTTTTGTTTAATTCCGGCAATTTTAATTGCGGTGTAATTTTACTCTTCACTTCTAATCTTAGCTTTTAGTGGTCGTAACTATTTAGGAATGATTTGTATTGAAAAGCTTTACATCAAACGGACCCATTGAAATTGGGTAAAGTGAACACCGTCGGAACGAATTAATTATGCCAGTTGAAGATTTACTGCATTGGGCGATTATAATATGGGTAAAAATGCATTATAAAATTTCGAATACGGACCTTCAATCTCAACAAATTTAAAATGTTTTTATTGCAATTAACCCTTAAGGAGACGCGCTATTGTATAAAGTACAACACTTTTAATTTTCTGATTCCTGTTGCAACCTGTTGGCAGTTATTTGTTCAAATCACCTTTCTATTCTTCCATTGTTATCCCCACCACCAAATGGAGTTGTAAAATTTTCATTAATTATAAAGTATTTTATTAATTTTCCCCTTTATGACGTCACAATAGACATTTCAGAAAAACGTGGTTTGGTAAACTAATAATTATTCACGAAAAAAAAAAATATCATAAAGTAAGAAAAATGTACAAAAACTACGTGTTGTATAAAATACAACGGCGCGCCTACGTACGTTATCAAAAGGTACACGCCTCCTTTAAGGGTTAAAACTTCCCTAGCAGCACAAAAGTCGGAACGACCGACGTAGAAACCGGATAGAATCTAGGTAGAATGCCGACCTCGAAGCTAGGTGGCCATGTAACGGCTTTTCCAAGTCAAAACTGAGTCGTTTCGGTAAAACGAGTGTGGTACTAGGGTTATAACCTATTTAACACACGTCTTCTAAAGCATTGTGAGGGCCAGTGAGGTTCAAATATCTTTGTTATTCAGTTTGGATCACGGCTTCACATCGTTCTTTTTGTGTTTTGGATTCACATTAGTTTAGATCTTTGCCTGTTCCATTCTGGATCTGACATACTAATACCTTCTTAGTTTATTATCTTGTGTTTATTCAATGTTTCCTAATTGTTTGCCTTTTCTGAACACCTTTTGAAAGTGTTTTCGTGGGTAAAATTCAACTAGTTGTATCTCTGTAGACATTGAAAATTAGCCCCACGTTATTGTAACGAAGCAGATTTTTCTAAATGCACAAACAAAGTAATACGCAGACTTCTCAGAATAATAATTAAATCACCTCGAAAATGATTGATTAATAGGGTAATAATTTATAGTATTGACTTTGCAAATATCCGATACGTGCTCAGCTCCGGATTGTTTTCATAAGCGGCCGAATACAAAGTACTGTACCGGGAACACAGAAGCTGAACGTTGTTAATTCTTCTAATTGTTTATTATAAATATACACTACCAAATATGGTCATGAATTCGGATCATGCGATCATGTCAATCGGGTATAAATACCCCGAACAAAGGGCTCTGGAGACAGTTGTTGTAAAGCAGAGTCCAGAGCCCTCCAGAATCGACTACTACATACCAGCCAAAGATGAATAATTTGTAAGTCAATTATAATTATATTTTACTATGTAGTTTTTGTAACATTTTACTTTATCATTCAATAAATTAGATTTGTTTATAATGCTCTTTAATCGTAAATGGGTTAAAAGAATCGATCCTTATGTCACAAATACCTCTCGCAGCGCACCTCATGAATTTTACCGTGACATTATTATGAATTGAAGGGCTCGCGGGAAGACGGGACCTAAGCCAGAGTAAGTATTTTTTTAACACCAGTAAAATATTATATTTTTTGCTTAAAACGAACATATGAACTTCAGAAAGAATTAAAAATAAAGAATACAGGAATGTAGTAAGTGTATACAGACCGTCTCCAAAAAAAAAAAAAAACGATTCCATATATTCCGTATTTTAGTTATCTATATGTTAGGCTGTTAGGCCCAAATCCCGCAAACGGACACTGAGCGAATAAATCGCACGGAACTAGTTCTGGTAAAACAAAAATGACCACAACCCGAAATTTGGCTTGTGGCTGTTTTAAAACGACTCAAAACTAGTTGTGACAAATTGAAAACGACCACAACCCGAAATTCTAATTGATTCCTTTAATAATCTCACAGAACGCGTTAATATCTTAATAAAAATTATTAGAAATAACAAAATAAAACCAAATAAATTAGTCTAATTAATTCTGTGATTCTTAGAAATAAATTTCAGTAATTTCGGCAATACTTTTTTGTTCATAATTGGTAATTTTCAATAATCATACCAACTTAACTGGAATTAATAACGGATAATTTTTTGACATCCCCTGGCTTCGTTGGATTTTAAAATAAAAATATTGTTTCGAACTAAATGTTTTTAAATTATTATCGTTATATCAAGTCCTACAGCGCGTCCTGTGCGATTATTAAAAGACACAATTAGAATTTCGGGTTGTGGTCGTTTTCAATTTGTCAAAACTAGTTCTGAGCAGTTTTAAAACAGCCACAAGCCGAATTTCGGGCATTGAGACATATACAGTAAGGACGCGTGGGTTGGAACAAATTCATTTAAAATTCATGGGTTTGGTTTTTGGGAAAAACGCTCGGACACGTCGATTTTAGTTTCTAAAACTGTATCTTTTTTCATATTTATAATTTTACGATCGTCTTTTGTTTTCGCACTATAACGTCATCAATATTTTTTTTAATTGCACCCCATATTTTTGTTAGAGAATTTGGATGCAGCACATTTTTCTGAGTACAGAAATGTCAAATTAGTATGACCTAGAAGAGAAAAGTTTTCGAAATAATCAGTCCTAAAGTTTCACAAATGTATGATAAAATTATTAGAGTAGACCAATAATAATATCATCAAGGAAGCGCTGGAAACAAAAGAGGGATCTCCAGATTTGACACCCTTTGATTACTTTTGGTGGGGATACTTAAAAAGTAAAGTAATAATTTTATTTTATTGTAAGCACTTTCCGTTCATAATTAATTTGTTTGATAAATGTCTGTAGAAATAAAAAGAAAATACTTTACTTGAGAATTTAGATGGAGAAGCTCCTCGTGTAACAACTTTTCTTTTGCGGCTAAACGCTGATATCTTTGCATATCCCGATCGTATAGATGAGCATCGCAGTGGCAACAAGGCTCCACTTTGTTTAGCCACTAAATAATTCAACGTCTTTGTTTTGATGGACGGTTGGGCTGGCCTATAATGCAAACGAACTCAACTACGAATTCATTTTAAATCCTTCTTTTGTAACGTCAATGCTTATACTGCGCTCCATTTTTTGCTAAACAGTGGCGGCATCTCTGCGCCTAGATAATTTTTCTTCTTAATTGAGCCTCATTTTCTGGAGGCGGCACATATACTTAATTTTGAATATACGCCCATAAGAAAGCACCACAGGGGTAATATCTAGCGAGGGTGCCGCCCAAGGTATGGTTCTATTTGTTCTAATCCAAGAACCTCCGAACCTTCATGTTAAAAACTCCCTATTCAGAATGGCGTTATGAGAGGTAGCGCCATCCTGTCGAAATATCACTCTTCAATACTCATTGAGCGGTTGCTCGTCAAGAACATTTTCCACACCTTCACAAAGAATGGTGTGGTATTTATATTAATCTAGTTTACCATAAATAAAAATGAGCTCAACGAGTTCATTTTGTAAAATACCGCACCACATATTAACCGATTATCTACGTTGAAATTTGTTTACTGCCGTAACACGCGGATTTCCCGAGCCCAACAGCGATAGATGTATCGATTGCTTATACCGTTGTTGGAAAAATCGCACTTATCCAATCATAAAATTCTGTGATAAAATAACGGATCTTCTTGAATTTTGCGTAAATAGAAACGACAAAATTTTGAAAGGTGCTCAGGGTCACCAGCTTGTATTGCATGTATTTTGCGTGGAATATACGGTTTTAACTTATGTTTTTCAGAAATCATAGTATCCTTTGAAGTTTCGAAATTATTAGATATATCTTTGCTGGAAGTCCACTGTTTCTCCTCGACATTCAGAAGTACGTCAAGTTCTAGGTTTTCATACCAAAGTTGACGCTGAGTCTGTTTCGATTTCTTCAAAGCCGCATACCTCCGTAAATTATTGATTAACCTCTGAAATTTGCATCAACTTGGATTATCTCTGTTCGGATATCGTTGAAGCTTGGTAAGTATTATTACCGCACTCAAAATATACTCGCAGCATATCTCAATCTTCATCATTAATTTTAGAAATGTTTTTAGTTTGATTTGACGGTGTCACTTGTTTTCTTAGCCAAATTAATGCATTTTGATAGCTTCTCACTTACAATTAGTGCTCATCATTTGTTTCCAGAGCTACTGTTATTTTCTTTACACAAGACTAAAATTGGTGTTTTATTTTGTTTTCTTTAATTTTTCTTATGTAAGCGTATACTTGTAATATTTTGTTTTATTCGGAATAAAAATCTCTATCAGAATTACTAAAATAAATATGTTCGAATTTGAAAAAAAATATTTGGACAGTATAGCCTTAATGCCCTTAGGGTTATACATGAATTTGTTAGGTCATTTTGTAGCCTATTCGCAACCATTTAACTTGGTGCATAGATAACTAAAATCTTCCAATAAATAAGGGAGCTATGGACTCGTCTTGTTTTTTGGAGACAGTCTGTATAAGATATTTTTTAAACCAATAATCAAGAAAATAAAAACAAGAACCTTTAATCACAAAAAAATTTTATATAAAATAATATAAAATTACTCACATAGACGCGTTTCGGTGGCTATGCCACCATCTTCAGTACATCTACTAAATCTAATTTTACAAACTAAGCCTTATATACTATTATTTATGCATCCGTGAATTTAACACTTGAGTGAGTTTCACGGATGGTTAGTCAAATCTAGTAATAGTATATAAGGCTTAGTTTGTAAAATTAGATTTAGTAGATGTACTGAAGATGGTGGCATAGCCACCGAAACGCGTCTATGTGAGTAATTTTATATTATTTTATATAAAATTTTTTTGTGATTAAAGGTTCTTGTTTTTATTTTCATTATCGACATCACAGGGTCCACTATATATATTTTATTTTATTTTATTTTTTTTTTTTCAATAATCAAGAACTATATACACTAATCAACTATATACATTTTTATAAAATCATAACATGAACTTAAAAAAATTTATGTAAATATTCTAAAGAATGTATTGTAACAATTTAGAATAAGAATCATTTATTTTTTATCAGTACTTACAATTTACACACTTTCGTAATATTTGTTGATGTTCCCCACAAATTGGAAAGTGACATTCAATGCATCGCATTTTTGACATTCTACATTTTTTGTAACACTACAAAAGCTACAGTACCGTTTATTTATTTGTGTTGGCGTTTGGGAAAGTGTGTTTGTTACTTCACTTGCTGCTTCTGACGACAAATTCGCTGTTTTTTTAACATTTTTAGAAGTTTTAAGACATCGTTCTATTGGCTGCCTTAGACTAGTTGAAATAGTAGGGGTTTCTGATCTCTTTCTCAGGCATGTTTCCGATAGCTGATCAGACAGTTTCACCATAAAGTCAAATTGAGATAAAGGTTTTTTAGCACCAGCATTCCTTGTTTGCCGCTTGTAAAATTTGTGTATAGTATATTACATACCGAGGCGGAAAGTATTCCATTTCTGTCGAGAGAAGTATAGTTTACCGAAAGGCGTAGCCTTGAGGTGAACTAGTTCTCGAGACACAGGAATGGTACTTTCACCGAGGTCTGTATACGATTTTATTCGCAATCAATAAAAATTAAAAATAATATTATCGTTTATTTCGGTCAAATATTAACACTTAGTAGGCGCTGCACGACTGACATTTCTTTAAATTGCTTAACAAAAGTCACACTAAATTTGTATTTGCTGTTTCTTTAACAAGCAAAATGTCTGATAGTGAAATAGAGTGTACTCCCCCCGAATTGCGGGAATCCGCGCAAAATTTAAAACTCAATCTCTTACCAGAGAAAAGTAAACTGCGATACGAAAAAGCATCCAGAAATTTTCGCGACTGGTGCTCTAAAAAGGGGGCCCAAAAGTACGTTTCTGAGAGCATTATACTCGCTTATTTTGGTGACTTGGCTAAGACTCAAAAGCCATCTTCCATGTGGTCTCATTATTCTATGTTGAAGAGTACTGTCAACTTTAACGACAATGTTGACATTTCGAAATATATGTTAATTTGACATTTGTAGTTTAAATCGATAGTAACGCCCTCACAGGTTGGTTATGGTTTTTTTTCTGACCGATTACGCCTCATAACTGACTCCTTCTTTAATATTTCTGACTGGCTGAAGTGTATTCATGAAATCGCTCACTTTCCAACTTTTAAAGAGTTAGAAAAGTTGTATGTTACTAACTGATTGTGAATAAAATAAATTACATATCTGTACCCCAGAAGCAAAGTATGTTAAGTCCAAAATTTCAAATGTTCAGGAGAGCACTCTAAGGTTTTTTTGACAACAGTTTTTGCTATAGTTCCATGACGGTACAAGGTAGAACATTGATTTTTAGACATTATATATATATATGAATAGAATTTTTCTGACAAAAGCAAATGAAAGTGTTAGTTTCGTTTAGTGACTTACCATAAAAAAACTCAATTTGGACAATTTTGGACTTAACATAGTTTGCTTCTGGGGTACAGATATGCATTTATGAAATCAATGTTCATCATGGTGTAGAAGATTCATACGCACCACCCTTTTGTTTTTCTCCCAGTATTAGTCAATTAACATTTTATGCGATTTACGGGCTGGTTCCTACCATATTTGATGATCTTCCATTGATTTGACCAATCTTCATTCCCAAGAAATGGATTGGTGTAGGAGGAATAGGAAATTTCCTTAGTCACTTAACATTCCGATTCAAAAAAACAAAATCTATCTTTTCGTGTCGGTGGACTCGACTCTATTCTATTGACCCAAAACTAAATTAAAAATTCTCTTTCACTCACATTTTTGCCGGTGCCAAAAGCATACATAACTGATCGACGGAATCAACTGCTCTCTTCGCTTCATTATAATTCAATATCATTTCCAGTTTGCCGGATTCTTCATTCATAGCATTATCGTCGTGAAGAGAGGAAATCAGTGTCATTAACTTATTTTGTTCTAGTCTACAGGACACCACAGTTATGTTTTCTTGATATAAGAATATAGATGTTCCTACTTGGCGATTCAAAAATCTCATTCTACAAAGTCTTTAAGTAATTGAGTTAATTTATGTTTTTGCACGAGAATTGATGGAAAAGGTACGCTACCGAACCAATTATCTGCCGTAATGTTCCTACCACTACCTGAAACCGGTAAGACCAACTGCTCGATAAAGTAGGTTGCTGCAGGTTAATTTGTGGGCGCAGATCCTTTGCCTAGCTAAAGGCCCGTCTAGACTTAGTAATAAGTTATTGAAAACTTGTTTTCCTGTAACACTGGAAACTTTTTGGCTTGTATAGGATTCCTCGTTGACCCAAGAAAGACAGAAAAAAAATTATTCAGAATATTTTCGAGATTTCGGCGAAAAACATCAATTCATATACTTTTTCAACAAATTTTTGTTACCGGCCAGTTGTCGGTAAACATCAAACGATAGTTGAAACATCTGGAATACAACTGTCGCAGGTAAGTAGGTTCGAATGCATTTATTTATGGTCGGTAATAAAGTACTAAAATCATGAAGCTTCTGGGAGAACTGTATTTTGCATCATCGGTTGATACAAAAACAAAGTTAGTCAAAGTAGCAATGGTAAATCAGAAACTTTCTTCTCGCGGCTGCAGCATATGTAATTTTAAGTGGTGCACCGAAGAATGAAAAGAAAAGATTTTGGATTCGCCCATTGTTAAGGTTTCGAAAGCAAACCGACTCTTAAAAGAATTTCTCGCTTTAGTTAAAAGAAATCCTTGCAGACCTTTTGTTTTATGCATAGATTTTGGACGAAACTTTATTTTTTCATAAATCAGTTGCATGTTTCTGACAGGAAAATGTTTTCTTATATTCCCTCTAGTATTGGTTTTTCGCAATTTATTTTCGTACGCTCTTTATGCAACCGCGACGAAGAGATTTTTGAGGTATTTCAACCCTTTTTGTTTTGGGTAGAGAGTCGTATAAAAATGAAAACTTATGAATTTTTTTGCGAGGAACACGATGGTGCAATTAAAAATCAATTTGCTCTAAGATTGACAGAGATAGAAAACTAAAAATCGACAAAATGGCCGTAGCTCCGTTAATACTGGAGCGAATCAAATGATTGTTGTTCCATCGTGTTCAGTAGGAAAAATGATGTTAGAAACAACATAACAATAACTTATTACAATTAGAAAATATGTTTTTGTAACTAAAATCGAGTAAAAAACTTACCTGGACGTGACATGTATCAACGCGTTCCTTATTAGCACAGACAGCTCACCAAGAACCCTCTCACGATCTAAGTTTTGTTCAATAACAGCAATTTTGTTGTAAGGTTTGTAGCGCTAATATTTGAATCTGTACATCTCAGTATAATTACAGATGGTTTCACATATATTAAATTTTTTGTAATCGGAACCGAATTCTTAATTTTTGCATTAAATTGCAAAGTGTCAGAATTTGGTACTGTGTTCGCATTTGGTACAGTTACCTTAAATGTTTTGCTAATGTCTTTGTTTTATGGTGTCTTCCGACTTAAATCGGCGAATTTTAATAATCTTCCTTGACCGATGGACCGAAAAATGGTCCCGCACCGTTATGGGGTTCTCGACCTACAAGCCACTATTGTGTTAACATAATACAGATTAAAAGTGATCAATATTTGTAAAAAATTGCGGTTAAAAATATGAAAATATCGTATTGTCATATAAACTACCTATGTGTACACAATTTTTAATTCATCGAACTAGTCGAAGTGCGGTAAAATTAATTTTTAAAGTTTCATCTCACAACTATTCAAGTGAAGTTGAAATAAATGCTCGCAAAAATAGAAACTGTTTGTTTGTATTCCGAATTCTAGATCGGCGTCAATACGACCAAAAACCTTGGGAGTTTTAATAATGAATTTGCTAAATAATTTTGCTTATTACCATTTATTTATTTATTCAACTATCGAAGTTAAAGTTTTATAAGAAATCCCATTAATACTTATGGGGTATAGCGGATTGCTTTACAAAGAAAAATTGACTTTCATTTATTTTATTATATATTTATTATATGATTTAAAAAAGATGTATTGATAAATTACTAAAATATCGATTGCATGATCTATACTTGGACATATTTAATTGTTTTAAAATATAAAATATAGTTGCATATATCGATACTTCAGTTCTAGTATAGAGTAACAAGTCAAAAATTCAAGTTTTGAGGTAATCGCATTTAACGTGTATTTTATGGCTTCTGAGAATGTCAATTTTGGTCGAGACCATTAGGTCGAGGCAGAAAAGACAGTATTGGTATTGTAAAAGCGTTGTTTTGAAAAGCTTTAAAAAATACAAAGATCTGGACACTTGGTTTATTGCAATTTTTATGGTTTGGTTTGTTCAATGTCATTGTTTGATTTTACATTTCCTAATAATCCATGAATTAAAAAAATATGGTTTTGCTTTTATTCATTTTTAATCAATAATGAATTATATCGATACCTCAGTACTACCGTGTAACAAGTCAAAAAATAAATAATCATTTTTGTGTAAAGCACACCATTCAAAGGCAAAAATTGTATTTTGTTCAATTCAAAAGAGTGTAGGAGTATAGCAAGTTGAATTTTCAAAATTATTTTGTAGATGACCCTCAAAACGAAATTTTGCGAAAAGTTCAATAATGTAACGACTTAATTCTTTGTGTACATTTTCAAAAGCGTAAGTGTTGTTAAGTCAATCATAAATTAATAATTAGGTTTGCCAATTATTATCCGTAAATTCCTTAGCATAAACAACTATTAATTTTCTTAAATGCGATTACCTCAAAACTCCATCATATGATTAAAAATAAAAGCTTGGGTCGAAAATATCTTGATTTCACTTATAAAATAGTTTTCTGTCGAAATAAAAATTTGATTAAAATAATCTTTTTTATTTAACGATAATATTGTGGTTAATACATATAAATTTAAAAATGAATATGCGTTGACCGACGAACCAATTTTTAAAAGCTTCAATTCCGTTTACGGTTACCTGCTTTAGGGCTCGTCCAGACAGGGGCGATATTACGCTCGGGACGATTTTACCGTAATGTAAATAGATACCGTTCCGAATCGTCCCGAGCGTAATATCGCCTCTGTCTGGACAAGCTTTTTAGACTACCTTCCAATGTAAATCTTGGGAAACCAATGCAACCCACCATACTCGGTCTTCGCTTCTCAAGCCCTATTTAATCTTAATCATGCTGTACCTAGAAATTAATACAGTGATGTAAACTAAATGTAAATATAAAATTAAAAATTAATTAACAATATTATTTGGAAGTATTTTATTTTCTTTGTTTACAGATATAGTTTTATCATTCTTTGTTTTTGCATAATTGTTTAACAATATATTTGCGAAAACTGAAAGCAACATATCAAATATTTTCAAAGCCTCAGAAACAAACTTCATCCATTTGAGACTTTAAATTATCATCAAATATAATTTTGGTCAAAATAATTACAATTTGTTTGTGTGAAGTCCTTTGCAAAAATTTGGTTTCACATTCAGGTGGAATTAATTTGTCCGTGACGTAAAATGTTAGGCGAGCAATGTTAACAACTAGACTTGCAGGAACGGTCAATCCTCCTCTATTCAATTCTTTACAATACTTGTACTCAACATTCTGTTCACTTACAATTAAGGGGGTATTCTAGTGTAGAAATTTGAAAAAATCAATTTTTTTTCTTCTCATATTTTCAAAGCTTAACCTTTCAAGAATATGTCTTTAAAAGGATTTGTCAAAATTTTAATTATTTCCGGAGATATAGCTATTTTAGTGACACGACATCCAAACCGGCTGGACCGGAACAACACTGGCCGTAATTTTACCCGAAACTTTAAACGCGTTTTTCTCGAAACTACTTTTTTCAAAAAGTTTGCCAAGATTTCTCAAGTTCTACTTAACCGATTTACTTGTAATTTGGTGAGTCTTCTCTATATATGTCTCTATCGTACTAACTATGATTTATAACAAATTATTTTTTACTATTTTTAAAAAATTCAGAAAAGTCAAAAAAACAGTAAAAAAATTTATTATTTTTTCGGACATCCGCAATTTAGCGAAAAAAATTTTCTTTCAGTTTTTTTTAGTTAGTACCATAGCAGCATTTATCTACATAAATAATCTTTTTTATTTTTTTGTTTCACATCATTTGGAGGGTTGCAATCGTGGCAGAGTTGGTGCGCCATTTTTTTCCAATACCCCACTTCAACAGCTTATAACATTTTGAGTTTTCAATTTTTTCAGTTTTTTTAATTTTTTATGTATTGTTAAAACATGAATAAATATCTTGTTAAAAAATGTATAGTAAAAATATTTTTGTTTTTTATTTATAGCACGCAAAAAAACACCTCAAATTCATGCCTCTAGACTAGAATACCCCCTTAAAGAAGTACATATAGAGCACCCAAGTTTTGATGCAGTTTTAAAGGCTGCATAGCCTGCGATATATGTATAATAATGAAGACTCGTCAAGTTCTACCTCTGAAAAAATAGATTCAAATATAAATTTGAATTCTGTAACATCAACAATTTCAGAACTAATCTCAAAACTGCTATTCTGTTCTTCAAGAAAAGTCAAGAAAAGTAGTTTATATGACAATACGATATTTTCATATTTTCAACCGAAATTTTTTACAATTAGTGATCACTTTTAATCTCTATTATGTTAACACAATAGTAGTTTGTAGGGCGAGAACCCCATAACGGTGCGGGACCATTCTTCGGTCCTTCGGTCAGGGAAGATTATTAGAATTCGCCGGTTTAAGTCGGAAGACACCATAAAACAAAGACATTAGCAAAACTTTTATATACTATTAAATTAAATGAATTTAATGTAGATAATAAAGATTAAAATTGTCCAAGACTAAAAAAAGCCAATAAAATAATTTATAGTAAAACATTTTTTTCTTCAAAACAAGCATTTATTAAAATGTAATAAAAACTTAGATATCGACTAAAATAACTTCTTAGCAGAACTCGCGCAAACGATAACATTGTGGTTAATAGATATAAATTTAAAAATATGTCAATATGCATTGAACGACGAACGAATTTTTAAACTACCTGAAACCTTCAAAGTATAAAAGCATTTCTTACAAAAGAACACATTTCCAGTTCCACGTTTCTCGTAAGGAAATTCCGTTTAGAATTACCTGCTTTATACTACCTTCCAATGTAAATCTTGGGAAACCAATGCAACCCACCATACTCGGTCTTCGCTTCTCGAGTCCTATTTAATCTTAATCATGCTGTACCTACATATCAGAAAATAAAATTCTTGTAAATTCTACCTTTTTATTTATTCACATTTTAGAGGAAAATAAACTTTTCATAAGATGAATCGGTAAGTAGTTTACGATTGTTATAGTTTGAGTTCCTAGTCAAACTGAAGACTGTAGACTATTGCAATACATACATTTTCCAATTTCTAAAGTGTTTTTTAACTGTGGTATCTAATTGTCTGTTATTTGATCAAGAAAGTCATATTTTTAAAATATTAAAAAACGGTCCGAGTGTGATAGGACGTAGGCAGTAATAGGACGGATAGAATGTCAAGTACTGAATGCAGAGTAAAATACAATGTTGCCGGATGGCACCTTCCGGCCTGTACATCTAGAGTGGGTCTTGGCCAAACCGTAGATCTATGATTGGCTGCCGTCACACTGCAGTTTACTGGCAGCCAATTATAGATCTACTTTTTTGGCGTGTTCCGTTTGAATTTTCTTCTCAAATTAAAAAATGCGGTATAACTCACTTATGTGAGGGTTCAAACTTCAAACACTGCGTAGTTAAAGTGTCACTGACGACTGAGAATAAATGTTATGTCTCTTCCCACCACTGATTTATTCGTCTCAAGGGGGATTTTTAACCTCAAGATTCTAAAATTTAGTTCGTCGTTCGTGTTAACCGAGCAACATTCCATAAGAAACGATAAGAAACCAGCCGGGACCAAGGTGTCTGTTCGCGTTAACGAGATGTTCGTCTTAAGCGAGTTCGTGTTATCGAGGGTTTACTGTACTCACTTTCTTGGCAACAACCTCATGTCAATTGTAGTATCTAGTAAAAAACATCTTCTTTCGTTGAGAAGTTTTCAACCGTTGGAAAGTTAACGAATGGATTAAAAAATGTAGCATTAAAAGGTTTTGTTATTACGTTCGTTGAAAATCGTGAGTTAACCAACAGAACCGTCCATGAACAGAAAGTTACGGAACAAGACAACGGTAGTGCAAGATTTGCCAAAGATTGGCTTGACAACAGTGTTAGAACTAGTAGATATAGTATATATAGATATATAGATATATATAGTAGATATAGTAGATAAGGAATGAGATCAATTTAATGAGACGTCTAAACGTGATTCCTCTACTAGAACCTTTAGCGACTCAAGTTTGAAAGAGTTCGCAGATGATCATCAAGCTGAAGAATTAGATTCATCTGATTCGAGTGTTTCATCTCCGAGGACATATCGCGGGAAAGTTTATCTCCTGCCAAGAACACCAATCAATTTTCATCAAGGAGTACACAGAATTCTAATTGTATTATTGGCGAATGGCTTAGAAATATGGATTTTTCATCAAGTTCAAGTCTGCAATCTGAGGAGAGTGTGATAGCATGAAAAGAAGTTCCATACTTTTGTTCGAATTCGTCTTTGTCGCATTCGCTTGAATTCATTAAAGAAGAAAAAGATGATGATGAAGACCTTTCTGCAGTGGAGGCTTTACCTCCTAATGTGAAAAAGAAGTCATTACTACGGCCTAGGGCTCAATCAACTGTTGGACAAGGCTGTGGAGGTTCTAGAAGTATTCAAAAGAATGTGATTCGCAACAGAAGTGTTTCTATTATTCACTTATCTTAAGAAAAAAGTAACAAAATGGGCAAAGAAAAGTTGAGTGTGGATTTGCGCGATCATTCAAGATCAAGTTACGAAGAATATGATGTGACTTTAGAAAGAAAAAAGGACCAATTATTAAGACAAGCTCTCAGAATGGCTAGAGAAAGTTCTTCAACAAGGCAGAAACGATCAACCACTCCATTCAGAAATTCAAAAATAAATTTGGAATCATGTAATGATTTAAATAAAGGTAAAAAAGCGACTGAATGCAGTTCAAAGAAGGAAGCAACAAAAATTGTTACCAGAAGAACTTCAAGAGTAGATTTGGAATTGCTTAATAATTTGAATACTAGCAAAGCAACAACTGGAAGCAGCCCAATGGACACATAAAGAATTTTTACCAGAAGAGCTTGTTACGGTGCTGTCTACGAATCATTAATTAATTTTCAAATTCGCGCGGAAGTCAATTTCTCTCTCTCGACAAGCAGGGAATCTTAAGGTCGTTGAGGTCAGTGCGCGGAGTTCGTCAAAAATTGAAAGTGCGCAAACATCGGAAAGTGAGCGGAGAACCTGACTGGGTGTGTTGAAGGATGGTCACGCGTGGAATCAGCGTCGACAAGTTGATGTTTTCCTAAAGGAAATTCTCAGTGCAAGTAGTGAAAAATATGGTGCCGTAAATAACTGCCGGTCCACCGGGATACCAGCAGTCCAGGCGATCTACGCGGATGACTTCTCCAGTACGGGATAAATGAGGAAAAGCCGCCAGCGTATGGAGCCGTGTCGATGTTGTAGTTAAGTTGACCGTATTGATACTTGTCGAATTTGATGCTTTCGTGTAATTGAAACATTTCTTGTATTTAATGTTATTCGAGCATTTGTGATGCATTGTTGCAAATTGATGGCTTTCAGCCTTTTGGGTACCCTAATTTTTAATTTAACTTTATCAGTAATTGTAAATTGTTTAATCACTTAACTAGTTAATACACTTGTTATCTTGTTCGTGATTGTTTCTGTAACCCCATTGTCGAGAGAGAATTCTGCTTTGTCTCCTCTCGAGATATTTCGACCACCCCAAAGCAGTGGCGCCCTAACAACCTCCGGAGAAGAATGAGAGAACGCTTCCCACATAACCTCGAGGATTAAATTTCAACCTACCCCCTCGCCGACTTGAGCTTAGCCAAGCAAATATATCTACGCGGCCGGGAAACCCGTAGCAAGCTTCAACAGTAAATTTGAAATCGCTTAAAGGTTCGAATACAGCCAAAAAGGCGACTGAAAACAGTTCAAAGGACTCATCAAGATTCGTGCTAGAAAAAAATCAACAGTAAATTTGGAATCGCTTAACAATTTGGAACCAATTGATGGTTCTGTTGAATTGAACCCCCTGCAAAAACGCGTAAAATATCAAATACTACTGAAAAAGGCATTTTGCAACTATGTGATGATGATTTAAACACAGACAAAGATGGAAGTGGTGGAGGAAAGAGAAAAGCATCAAAATCTCCTAGAAAGAGGGTTTCACTAGGAAAGTCAGGTCAAAGTTCTGATATATCTGAATTGTTAAGTGTGAAATCATTCAGATCTAGAAATGAAGCTTAGAACGTGGAAAATGGACCAAATTGGTCACGACTACTTCGCTCGACATGTCGTATGCAGTTGCAGTCAGCAACTACTGAAGTAAGACAAACACCTAGCATTATTTTAGACACGTAAAAATTAAATGTTAAAAAATGGCAGAAAACGAAAGCTGAAGAAGATGATGCACCTGCACCGAAAAAAGGAAGCAGAAAAGCCGCATCAAGAGGTCAAAAGAAAGTCGCACCAGGAAAAGAAGTGACCCTTCCTGAGAACCTGAGAAGTACCTTTTAGCCTACAAAAGGGTATCCCTCGACATTTTTATTATAAATTGATTGGATTTAATTGTTCCGGTCCAAATTTGTTTCAGTGCGCATCATCTTCTTCAGCTTTGGTTTTCTTTCCGAGTGAAACCCTCTTTCTAGGAGATTTTGAGGCTTTTCTCTTTCTTCCACCACTTCCATCTTTGTCTGTGTTTAAATCATCATCACATAGTTGCAAAATGCCTTTTTCAGTAGTATTTGATATTTTACGCGTTTTTGCAGGGGGTTCAATTCAACAGAACCATCAATTGGTTCCAAATTGTTAAGCGATTCCAAATTTACTGTTGATTTTTTTCTAGCACGAATCTTGATGAGTCCTTTGAACTGTTTTCAGTCGCCTTTTTGGCTGTATTCGAACCTTTAAGCGATTTCAAATTTACTGTTGAAGCTCTTCTGGTAAAAAATGCTTGATGTGTCCTTTGAGCTGCTTCCAGTTGTTGCTTTGATTGTATTCAAATTATTAAGCAATTACAAATCTACTCTTGAAGTTCTTCTGGTAACAATTTTTGTTGCTTCCTTCTTTGAATTGCATTCAGTCGCTTTTTTACCTTTATTTAAATCATTACATGATTCCAAATGTATTTTTGAATTTCTGAATGGAGTGGTTGATCGTTTCTGCCTTGTTGAAGAACTTTGTCTAGCCATTCTGAGAACTTGTCTTAATAATTGGTCCTTTTTCCTTTCTAAAGTCACATCGTATTCTTCGTAACTTGATCTTGGATGATCGCGCAAATCCACACTCGTCTTTTCTTTGCCCATTTTGTTACTTTTTCTCAAGATAAGTGAATAATAGAAACACTTCTGTTGCGAATCACATTCTTTTGAATATTTGTAGAACGTTCACAGCCTTGTTCAACAGTTGATTGAGCCCTAGGCCGTAGTAATGACTTCTTTTTCACATTAGGAGGTAAAGCCTCCCCTGCAGAAAGGTCATCATCATCATCTTCTTCTTCTTTAATGAATTCACTCGAATGGGATAAAAGCGAATTCGAACAAAAGTATGGAACTTCTTTTAAAGCCATCACACTGTCCTCAGAATGTAGACTTGAGCTTGAGGAAAAATCCCGATTTCTCAGCCATTCGCCAACAATACAATTAGAACTCTGTGCTCTCCTTGGTGAAAATTGATTGGTGTTTTTGGTAGGAGATAAACTTTTTCCGCGATATGTCCTCGGAGATGAAACCCTTCAATCAGATGAATCTAATTCTTCAGCTTGATGATCATCTGCGAACTCTTTCAAACTTGAGTCGCTAAAGGTTCTAAAATTGACATGAAGTTGTGGCAAAAAAGGTGAGGTTATGGTTTCCGGATTGTTTTTGTTTTCCTTTTGCTTCAAGCATCATGGAGACGAAGTGAGCGCAATTAATATTTTTATTGTAAATAGTGTTAGTTTGCAATAACAAATAAGTTATAAGAGAAAAATCAATTTTTTTATTTACTAACGAGGGGAACACCAGAATTGGTCGTCTCAGATTTTGATGAGTCTGGTATATTATAGTCCCACCCTCCCATTAACTCATGGTAAAATAATACGAAGCACACTGTAATAATCGAATTTAAATTTACCCCTGAACCGCAGGCAACCCGACACACACGCCAACTTGATAAAAACATAAGCGAAAAAACTACCCTTGACAACAGCGAAAGTTTAACGGTACCTTTTTGGGTGAATCCAGGAAGGGGAGGGAAGCATCACTTTTGGTGTTATAGCCTTCATGCGTGGGCGTTGTTTTTTGTGTTGATTGTTTTTAATCTTTTTTTGTGGTTTGTTGGAACCCTTTGTTGTGTTTATGTTCATTTATTTATTTTGTGCCCGGTTCCCGTTTTTTTGATCGAGGTAATGTTTTTGATTGTTTGTTTGGCCGCATAGAGAAGATAGCGTGCCTTGAACCGAAAGGGACGCTCCCGAGCAAGAAGTCGTTTTTTATTTATTTTAACGCTTTTTTTTGGTGCTTGGTTTTTAATTAGTGGTGTAATTCGCGAAGATTCCCTCGACACGGGTATTGTATGTTGAATTCTTTTCTAATCCGCTCAAGCGCCTGGGGTTGTTGCTTGTAGCCGAACCTGAAGGCGCTTGTAGAGGTTGCACGGGAATTAAATAGGAGCTTCTAGCAATGCATGTAATGGGTACTGACGCTACCTTGATGATTGTTTTGTTATTGTTTTTCGGTGTATAACCAATGGGACATGAATAGGGTGTATTCAAGGCATCTGTCGAACCGTTCTCAAGTTATGGCGTTACTAACGAACGTCATTTCATTTTTATTTACATAGATTGTCGTGACCGGGTGGCTTTGCGGGAGTGACTAATCCTAATGTGTAAATATGCAAATATAAAATTTTAAATAATTTTGTACAAATTTTCGAGTATCCAAATTTTTACCTGAATACATCCGTCCGGTAACAAGTCACACCTAAAATAACAGCTTTATTACTAACTTTACTGTAAATGGTATACGTAAAAACATTTTACATCGCTCTATTTTTTAGTTTTGGTTATCTCAATTTTTAATCATAGTGCCGTTTTGTCCGTTCTGATTAGTGATTACTTTTGGATTTAGATTTATTATGATACTAGCTGACCCGACAGACTTTGTCCTGTCCAAATTTCAATAAAAAGCACTTTAAGTTTTTCCAAAATTTCCATTTTTAAAATTTAAATAGATAATTGTACATTCAACGTTTCTAGCTTAAACGGTATGAGCTGTGCGTTGATCATCAGTCAGTCAACTTTTCTTTTATATAGATTTAATTATTACATAGACCACCTTCGGTGTTATGAGAGTCGTGATGAAATGCCCGTAGATCATTTAGAAGAGCTTGAAGAGGTGTAGACAACTTTGAAGCCTCTATGAGTATTGTGCGCTGTTAGCAACAAAGCAGATAGATATGCTGCGATTAAAAAGAAGTGCGGTGTCCCACTCAAGTGATTCTCGCCAAGAATTTGTACTCCATGGACGCCATGTCGATTGCAACAAAAGCCGCCATCCAAATGAATCTAAATAAAAGCCGAGTGTTTTCTCTTTTTTTACTGAAGACCATAGTGGAACCAAAACTTTTTTAAATTTTTTTTTAATATTTTAAATCCAACTGTACAGAGCAGTGGTTCATTTTTTTACTTTCGTAGTACGTAGATTCAAGTTTTCTGTTCTTGTGAACATGAAGAAATGTTTTTTCTCATTACTTATTTTTCTTCTTTTGTGCAAATACGGTCTGGAACATCAACATCATGCCAGTGAAGCAGTAGCCAGTGTAAATGCGTTTCTTCCACATAATAGTTTTATTTTTCAAGGTTCAACTGTTATTTATCACCATTATGTTTTTGATTTAAGTTAACGTTGTCGGCGCTGCTATAGATTACTCGTGACTACCATTGAAATAACTTTTAGTATCGTTAATATTTAGGTATGTAAATAATAAATTGTGTTAACCGAGCAACATCGTGTTTTGTGCTCGTTTAATGCAATGCTAGACAATATAATATAATGCTAAAAAATGATTTCCGCTACAGAGACGCTACGCATCGCTTTACGTAGAGGGGCCAGCCATTTCGTTAACCAAATGTTAAATTTAAAATGTTGAAAATGTCTCGAAAATTAATATTCATAATCTTATACAGTTAATTTGGAAATGAACAAAATAAACTCGTTCTGAATTTACGTACTGTCACTGAAAATATAGGATTCAGAAAACAAACTTAAATTGACCATTTCCAAACACCTCGTACATAGTGCCAAATTGAAAATTAACAAAAAGTTCTCGAACTTATAATTTCGAAAGTAAAAGTTCGAACACAACTGAACATAAAAACAATTAAAATAACTGATTGATGGTTATTGATGTTATGAGGCTCTCAAAAAATAACTAACGCTTAACAAAAGAAAGAAAGAAACACTACGACCTTACAATTTTTTTGAATGGCGATTTTTATTACAATCGACATGGCGTTCTTCCCGTTTGTTGGTGAGAATCACTTGAGTGGGACACAGCACCTCTTTTTAATCGTCGCTTATCTATCCGCTTTGATGTTGCTAATAGCGCACGATATTAATTGAGGTTTCAAAGTTGTGTACATCTCTTCAAGCTACTTTAAATAATCTAAATGCATGTTATCACGGATTTCATAAATTGTCGAGTTTTCCAAGCGCCACATACCTATCGAATTGAGAAAAATTAGTCTGAACCGCTGACAGCTTGGAAAGAGCATTACTTACCATATTAACCCTCTCGAGCCTAAGTTGTCATATGGCAACAAAAACTATGCTACTGCTTTTACTTAGATAAGCATAAAAAAAATACAATGAGTAGCGTTGTTTTTATGGCCATATCTAAACTTAGGTTTTGGAGGGTTCATCGATGAAGTTAATCGGAATCGCTATCCTGGCCCCCGATCTGATGTCAGTGCAATTCGATAGAAATCCGTATTCCAGACGTTCTCGGCTGATCCAATACGGAAACGTTCCTAATGAAACGGTCAACGGCTGGACAGGGAAGAACTTCCGAGGCTCAAGGTCTTACTTGTTTCTTCCCTTGTTCAGTGCGATGGGATGTTGTTGAAGTGACCCTAAAATTTTGCTTTACACTAAACTATTAAATTCAGTAATTCAGTAAACTGTATTAGTGGTCCTCCCTTCTGGTGCTACGAACGGGATTGTAAGGTACCATCCAGCGGTTGTCCTGTTGCATACTATTGATATCAATGAAGAAGCCATTGTCAGATGTAGACCTATGTCGATACCAAAGGTATCTGTCATCTCCTGTCCAAATTTCAATCACCATTTTGTTCATTGTAATGCTTTCTGATACACGACATTTTTAGTTGCGTAGTTTTCCGGATAGTTGACGACATCATCTTGGTTAGTTACAGAATCCACCGATTTGTAAGTCATCAATCCGTCAGCAATTTCACCTTGAATCTTGAAATTCAATTCGATGACATCAATGTTTTTCGCAGCCAATATAGCACGTTCGCTCAACCAATCATGATTTTTGTGATTTTGGGCTATGTTTGGGAACACCTTTCCAATGAGTTCGATCTTTGATTTTGTGAATTGGCACAAATCGATGGGGAATGTAATGCAGCCAGTCGAAATGTCAATGGGGATTTTGCCATTGCCAATGTCCAGTAATTGTTTTGAAAATAATTCTCCAGATTGGTCGTTCTGCAACTCGATACTTAATTTGAGTGCCTTGATGTGTTTCCACACAACGAACGACTTCAAACATGCATTAAGTTCATCGGCTGACGTTGACCGTGGAATCACTGGCAATGTTTGGCGAAAATCACCTGCCAACAGAATCATCGCACCACCAAACGGGTTATGATTGCTTCATAGATCTTGCATCGTTCGGTCTAATACCTCCAAAGACTTTTTATGCGCCATCGTACATTCATCCCAAACGATCAATTTGCATTGCTGCAAAACTTTGGCCATCGCACAGTTCTTTGAAAGGTTGCACGTTGGAGTTTCAGTGATATTCAAATTCAACGGCAACTTGAGTGCTGAATGAGTTGTTCGACCACCTTCCAACAACGTAGCTGCAATTCCTGATGAAGCAAATGCAAGTGCAATTTCATTCTGTGAGCGAATGGTTGCCAAAATCAATGCGATCAAAAACGTTTTCCCAGTTCCACCGGGAGCGTCCAAGAAGAAAATCCCTCCAGTTCCATCGTTCACAACTTTCATGAGAGTGTCATATGCATATTTTTGTTGCCGATTCAACAACGGAACGTTCGTTTGAACTGTTTCTCTCATTGCATCACAATCGTATCGTTTTTCAGACATGTCTTCTTGGTATTTGGTCCACAAATCAATCGGTTTCGATGGAAAACATCGTCGTATCGGAGACATTATTAAATTGTATTAATTACGAACTTACCAAAATCACAATTGAACTGAAACTTAATGTAATGCGATTAAACAACAGAATCAAAATTGAACGGAAAGTAAGAACTGAATCACTCCACTCACAGCTGTTACCAAATGACATTTGGCCACGCCCACTTGCAAAAGTGCAGTTTCATATTTCCCAAATATGTAAATTTTGTAGGCCAATTTTAAACATTTTATTTCCGTCATAACCTGTCTCGAAGTATTACTAAAATTTTACTAAAATAATTAGCCAAATCGGTCTTGCCATTCTCACGTTATTCGATGACCAACGAACCACGTTTCATTTTTATTTATATAGATGAGCTTCAATCAGTGAAAGTATCAGCTTGTTACTCTAATTCCCCCACAGAAGTTAATTTTAAAACCATATAGCACTTCAGAATTACAAAATATAGCTCTAAATTTATTGGGGAAAGAAAAATTTCGCATCTGTTGAACAGGTACCTACCTATATTGAAATGCAGCCGGTCGAAAGTCGATTTCATTGTTACATATAGACCTATTATTCACTGAACTTGAGGGTAATTATGGTGATGTCTGGGTTATAGAAAAGTCTGGGTCTTGTCTATATTTAGCCGTACGCTAAAGCAATTAAAGCAAATTGCATTTGTCAACAATCTTTTGGGTGGAGAGGCCTTAATTAATCATATTTGAATGCAGAGCCGGTAAGAAAATCTCAACCACAATTAACAAACATTTTTAAGATAAATATTAAAGTATAACGGAAGGTAATTAAACTGCAAAGTATCAATTATTAATTCCAGTTAGATTGGTGTAATTATTGAAAATTACAAATTAGCGGAAAGAAATACTGTCGAAATTGCAGAAATGTAATTGTAGCAATCACAGAATTAAACACGGTAAAATTTTCATTTTTGAAATTTTTTAATTTTTAATTATTTTTATAAAGGTAAAGAAACAAACTGCGGTCTTTGGTTCTTGTCGGCAATAGACTATCCTCTCTCTATACCGATTCAATTTTACTACACCTATTCCCAACCAGTGGGCCAATTAAAAAATACTCACGTAGGTAACTCCTATACATTAAAAAAAGAAAGACGTAAAATGACGATTTTCTTTCTAGCCGACGGGCACCTTAAATTAATGGTACGTTTTAGCGTCACATCTGTGAGTAAAAAAATGTAAAATAAATAATCTTATTAAATATTATCATTAAAATGGACTACCTTCGAAGATTTCTATAATTTTCAAATTTTTGATTTTAATATTTTTCTTCGCACCTGACGTTTTCAGCTCCTCGAATACTTTTTTCATTTCAATTTTCTAAATTGGTTTTACAAACGCTGAAAAATAACAATAAATATAAAAACTGTGATTTTGTATCAAGGATTGATAATATACTTAACTTGCTGCTTATATCCTTTCATTTTTTCAGCTAATATACAACTTACCAATGCAACTAGAAACGGTGGAATGTCTTCTTTCCAAAATTGAAAGTTAAAATATTTGCAATAGAATAACCTTTTCAGATACAGATGTGGCCGGTTTTATGTCACCAATTTAGTTAATTGCACCGCCTTTGTGTAAAAACCATTTGTACCGTCCTTTTATATTTCAAGGTTTCATTTAAGGACGGCTAGAGGTATTGCAGGGGTTTGAAATTAAATAAACTATTTTTTCATCAACAGCGCACCGAAGCGGTTATCAAATTATTTGAATTCCAACACTAAGTCGTTGTATTATAATTTTTTTTAGCAATTTGAAAGTGAGGCGTCTCTTTCAGTGCTGAGCTTCTGTTTAGGGTTCCAAAAAGTCGGCTCCTGAGTCGATCCTTGTTCGAAACATGTTTTTCTTTTTAAATTTAAATTGTGTAAATAAGTTTCACAGAACCTAAAGTATGCTATTCGAACAATAGAAACGAGTTATCATAAAATTGAGACCATTCCAGCAAAAGAGACTTTAAAGTGAAAAACATATTTTCAAGGAACGCACAACAAGTCAACTTAGAGGCCATCCATAATTTACGTAACGCAGAATTTGAACAATTTTTACCCCCTGTCCCCTTCATTGCCCCCTTTATTGTCATTTACTTACATAAATTCAAAATATCACTTTTGCTATAATTAATTGCTATAATTGATGACTTGTTGGTTAAATTCTCTATTCAAAAATTTAACTGGTGAACAACGCCGGATTATTATTCTTCCAAATTTTAAGAAATAAAGGTAAATTTGTAAATTTGATATGAATTAACCCCTTAATGCACTGCGATATGTAACGTTTTCGTATGGAAATTCAATTCTAATGTTATATTAATTAAAAAATTGCCCGTGAAGGGGTTATTAACCTGTAAAAATACTGTTTTCAACTAAATAAATGATAGGCTTCAGTTGCAATTTTTTTTCGAAAAAAAATTGTTTGATTTTGTTATCACATATTAATAAAGAAAATCGTTCATTAAATTAAATTTCGATACTGGGATTTGGCTAAATTAGAATTATGGAAGTGCTTTTTTTCATTGCCGTTGGTTATAACGTAATATTATAAGAAATTCTGAATGAATACAATAAACACATACATATTATAAATAGAAGTGTTTTCGGAAATTATGTAAGCATACAATTTTGAATTCATTTATTAAAAAGCAAGAATATAAATCGTTGATTTGAATTTTGTTGATTTCATTTTTTTTTTTTTTTTTTTTTTTTTTGTTTGGATAGATCCAAATTGTTAAAACTGGTCTGTACGACCAACCATCAACTTATCACTAATGATTCTTAATACTAAATAATTAACACCTAAATTCAGTCCAATGACTTCCTTTAGTTAGTTCAGTCGTTTTTAAAAGAACTAAACACTGTCACCCGCGCACAATGCTCCACTACACGAGTTCAAATGGTTTGGTTCTCTTCAGTCTTCGGAACAGATGTTGATTTTCCAGTAGCTGAAGAACTTCTGCGTTGTCATGTAGGTGAAGCCTATCGTCATGTTTTTTAGCACACCTTTTAATTTCTTCCTTAACTGTTGGTATTTTGAGGTCCCTGTGGATATCTTGATTTCTTACATACCATGGAGCATTTACCACGGCACGCAGCACTTTGTTTTGGAATGACTGTATAATTTTTACATTACTTTCTTTGGCACACCCCCATAGTTGCATGCCATACAACCAAACCGGTTTAAACACCTGATTGTAAATTAATATTTTATTGTACAGTGACAGATTGGAGTTTCTTCCCAAAATCCATCTGTATTGCGTATATTTTAAGTTAAGTTCGGTTTTTTTTTTTTTGACGTGTTCTTTCCACCTAAGCTTGGTATCTAACGTCATGCCTAGATATTTTGCATTATTCACATAAGACACTGCTGTGCCGTTAATTTTTAAGTGTATTACATCTTTGATCTTCTTGTTAGTGAAATGAATGTACATGGATTTGGCCTCATTCAATTGTATTTTCCATTGCCGAGTCCAGCCGTAAACCACTTCGCTGGCTTTTTGCAATGACTCAGTGGATGTTTTTTGGTCTAGTCCCGTAGCAAGTAAAGCTGTGTCATCTGCAAAAGTTGCCAACGTGACTTGATCTAGATCTGGTATATCATGTGTATATAGCAGGTAGAGGATAGGTCCGAGGACACTTCCTTGTGGGACTCCTGCTTTGATTTCTTGCAGGTCAGAATATTGATCTTCTTGCTTTATCCGAAATAATCTATCTGCGATGTAGGAAGTCAGGATTTCTACATATTGTTTTGGAAGTGTTTTATTTAATTTATAAATTAAACCTTCATGCCACACCTTATCGAAGGCCTGTGCGATGTCAAGGAATAAAGCTGTACATACTTGTTTTTCTTCTAGCGCTTGTTCTATTACATCCGTAATACGATGCACTTGATCAATTGTTGAATGCCTTTGTCTAAAACCGAATTGGTGGTCCGGGATTATTTTAGCTTTTTCGATAATTGGTTTTAGCCTCTTTAGAATTAGTTTTTCAAATAATTTTGAGATAATTGGTAATAGCGAAATCGGTCTATACGATTTCACATCATTAGGAGGCTTGCCTGGCTTTAGTAACATGATCACTTCAGCTACTTTCCAGCTAGATGGTACATGTCTAAGTCGGATTGCCGCATTGTATAGATACGTGAGCATAACTATTCCTTTTCTGGGTAGGTTTTTAAAAATTTCACCGGTGATTAGATCAAATCCTGGCGCTTTCTTTACATTTAGATTTGTTCTTATTTCCTTTGTTACTTCTCTTGGTGTGACAAGTGGAATGTTTTCTGTTTTTTGGTTTACATTTTCTTCTAATACATTGTCGGTTTGTATTTGGTTTTGTGTGAAAGCTTCAGCTAGATGCTCTGCAAAAATGGTTGCTTTTTGTTTATTATCTCTGGCCCAATCTCCTTGTCCTTTTCTAATAGGAGGAGTTGTCATCATAGGTCTTTTAATATGTATTGTCGCTTTCCACAAAGAATAGTCTGTTTCTTTCTCTGCTGAGAGATTTTCTAGATGTGTTTTTATTGATTCTTGTTTTATTTTCTGTATTTCTCTTTTTAGAGTTTGCGTTTTATTGTTGAGAATGGTTTTGTGAGCGGGGTCTCTCGTTTGCTGCCATCGTCTTCTTGCTTTTCTTTTTTCTCGGACCAAATTTCGGATTTCAATTGGATAGTTTATGCCTTTTGTAATATGAGTGATTTCTTTGGTATTTTCATAAGCTGTTTTTTGTAGTAGCTTAATAAAATTTTCAGTTTCTGTTTCTCATTGCTCTGTTGTTCTCAGATTGATCTTTAGGTTAATTCGTTCTTGCAGGTTTATTTTAAAGCTCTCCCAGTCTGTGGTTTTATTTACCAGTGCCGAACGATCTACGAACGTTGCTCAGATACATCGCAGCGCGACATTATTCCAACGTTGCTCAACGTTTTTTAAACGTTATGTGTTTAGTGGCTAACAATTCAAATTCATTTCTTTCCATAGCCGCCTTTAATGTATTTGCAAAATGCCGCGAATCCCCTAGATTTCGAAATTTCATGTTTTTGCTTAAAAATGTAGCAAAGTAGAAAAATAGTGTATGATATGTACCTCGTTTATAAGGCATTTTGTCGCACTTTCTCTTTTATGGGCACTCCTCGCAAGCTCGTCGGGCAGTAAACCCGTGCGTGCGACAAAATGCATCTTATTAAACTCATATCATAATATACTATTAAAGCATTTAGTTCGATACTTAGTATTATAATACAAATCCAACAATATTTTTATTTTAAAATCCAGCGAAGCCACGGAATGTCAAAAAATTATGCGTTATTAATTCCAGAAATTTTTTGGTAATTATTAACGAAAAAGTATTGCCGAAAGTAGATTTATTTCTAAGAATCACAAGATTATTAAACTAACTTATTTTGTTTTATATTTTATTTTTAATCATTTTTGTTAAGATATTATATCAAGTCCTATAACATTTTCTGTACGATTATTCAAAGAATCAATTAGAATTTCGGGTTGTGGTCGTTCTTGTTTTGCCAGAACTAGTTCTGTGCAATTTATTCGCTAAGTTGCCGTTTTCGGGTTTTGTCCTTCCGTAAATATTGCCCTCCTATTCAATAAAAAACCATAGGTAGTCAGTGCAGTAATCTTTTTTAATTTAATACAAGTTCATAATATATTTTTTAATTTTTTGTTTTTTTTTTAAATTTCATAAATTTGTCCTCCTTTTTGTCCTCCAAATTGATTTTAGGATATGGCAACCCTAACTTTGAGCATAACATACATACCAGAACAAACAAAGAAAGTAATATCTGAATCAAAACGATACAAGCTTACAAAAATAATTTTATGTACAAAGAGATCAATCTAATCTCTACATTATTAGGTTGAATCAACATTTTTTAACAGTGGGGCCCGGACTCTGCGAAGCCGTGAAAAATGTCTAGGGGAATTGCTCCTCACAATTCACAATTTTTAATATATTATTCCGGTGATCGTTTATTTATGGGTCGGTTTAATGAATAGAAAATCATGAATAATGACCCCTATTAATACAGTGCGACCTCGATAATCTGAACTTCGTTATACCGGATTCTTCAATAATCCGGCCAAGTTACAATCCGGGTTTGATAGTATTCGGTAATTCGGACCTGGTTTTTAGACGTCTCCGTCATTTAAGAAGTCTCAATTTGCCTAAACGAACCCTACATGATGTTCTTGTACATAAAGATTAAAAGAAACGGCTTTTAGAATGAACTAGGAAAGAATCAAGTACCTACTTCACAAAATAATATAAAATTTAATAAGTAAGCTTCTGTTTTAAATAATTTTTGTTTATGTACTACAGTAGAATCCGGTTATAACGAACCTTAAGGGACCGTCAAGATCGGTTCGTTATATCCGAAATTCGTTATAAGCATTAATGAAAGAATAAATGCAAGAGTGTTTTATGAGACCATTATTGTCTAATATAAATATGCATATGTATACAACCATTATAAATATAAGGACTAAACTTAAGTGAAACCAAGCAAAATGCAATAAGTAATTTTATTTGAAAAAAATTGTTATTTTCGATTGAACTGTCGAATTTTTAAATTATAAATTGTCCATACATTTTCAATAATCGGCGCACCATAATTCTGTAAAAAATTACGAATGTTGGTAATACTTCTCACAGCTTCCTGTGTACATAAAATCTGTAATGCTGGTGGTTCCGGCTTATCCTTATTGGCTTCTTCGTGGTCACTTTTGTCTACTACAAATACCTAAATATTCTAGTTGTAAGTTTTCAAAAAAAATTGAATTTTCCAATTGCTGAAATTCACGTTCCCTTTGTTCCTCTTTTTGTAACCACTCATTTAATGACAAGTCATCATTAGATTCAAAGGTTATTACGTGTTATATACAATGCAAAGTTCGTTATAGCCGATAAAATTTTTATTCATTTCGGCTTTTCAGGTTCGCTATATCCGATAGTTCGTTATATCCGAGTTCGCTATAACCGATTGTTTTTTACATTGTTACATAGAGGAAAATGTCGGGACTTGGAATAAAGTTCGTTATAACCGGTGGTTCGCTATAACCGGAGCCGTTATAACCGGATTCTACTGTATTTTCTAGTTTTTTATTTGTATTTTGTATTTTTTCAACAAAAACACCGTCTCGCTTCAGTAATCGGATTTATTTACTTATACGGATCACCGCGGTTTTAATTAGTTCGGATTCGAAATACAACAAAAAATTAGATTTTCTCTAATTTCGTAAAATTGGATCAACGAAATATTGTAACTAACTATTGTGTTAATCGACGATTAATAATATCACGTGTTAAAATGTCTCGATTGTTAATCGTTCTCATTAACACACATGTTGGTTAAATAATTATAAATTCATCTTTTATTTTTAACCCTCCATTCCACGAGTGGTTTTAGAATTGCACAGATTCACGAATTGGGCTCCACAAGCCATATTATTGTTATTTTATTGATAAACTATTTATATTATTGTTTCAATTTCACACAAGTAGGGTGAGCGTACTTGTTATCCGGTCTCCACCATATGGTTATATTACATAATATTTTGTATTTAACCCTTAAGTGCTCGCGTCCAATAATAAGAGCTTTGATTTCTTCGGTGTCGGTGGGAGTAACTTCACAAGTGCCTTTGTATCTTAGTCAATTTCTTTAAATATATAAGTTTGTAGTTTTTAGAGATATTTTGATTTTCCACATCCTCAAATATGTACTTGATGGGCTCTGAGCACTAAACCTACTTTCCAGCATGAGGACTACGTCTTCGCCTACCACTTTAAATATTAGTAAGGTGTTTAAAAGGTAATCACGAGGAGATAAGGAAAAGTTTATGTAAATCTCGTGAATGAATAAGTTCAATTTTTTTTTTTTTTTAAACCCCAGTTTTATTTACAATCTGTCCCAGAACAATAAGTAAATGTAATAGCAATAATACATAATAACATGTAGGCAGTCTTCCAACAAATCGTGCCTCTAATTTAACATGTAATCTAACGACTTATTCTATTCACTTTCACATTTCAGTTAATATCGGTTTACTATGTCTGATGGCTTATGCCGCTTGAGTCTGCGCGTATCACTAGATTCGTTAACTAACCTACGTACTAAGCGGTTTGGATGCACTGCAAGTTTTTTACTGTACTTCGCACTACATACACGCGCTTCTTCTTTCACTGTAGAGATCTGTAAGTCCCTTCTAATTATATCGTTGGTAACAAACCACGGGGCGTTGACCATAGTGCGTAGAACCTTTGCCTGGAATCTCTCCAAGATTTCAATATTAGAGGCTGACGCGGAACCCCACAGCTGTATGCCATAGCTCCAAATTGGCTTTAGAGTGGCTTTATACAAGAGAACTTTGTTTTCCAAGCTGAGTGGCGACCGTCGTCCAGTGAGCCAATACATCATTCTAAATTTCAGATTTAACTGTTTCTTTTTTGCATCGATATGTCCTCTCCACGTCAGCCTTCTATCCAGATGGATTCCAAGATATTTGGCTTTTGTGTCTTGGGGTATTTGTTGATCATTTAGGGTTATTGGCGGACAGCTGCCTCTTTTCATTGAGAATGTCACGTGAGTTGATTTTTGCTCATTTACTTTAACTCTCCATCTCCTTAACCAGCTCTGGATTTTATTGATATGAGTTTGGAGAATAACTGAAGCTTTTTCGGGGTCATTATGCTACGCCATTATGGTCGTGTCGTCCGCGAATGTTGCTATGGTTGTAGATGGAGATACTGGCAGGTCCGCTGTATAGAGAAGGTACAAGACCGGCCCAAGAACGCTTCCCTGTGGAACACCGGACTGAATTGGTGACAGTTTTGTGCATTCATCTTGTTGTTTTACGTAGAATTGCCTATCACTTAGGTAAGATTTCAGTAATTTATACATGTTGTGCGGTAACTGGCGTTTAATTTTATAAAGGAGGCCTGGGTGCCATACCTTATCGAAAGCCTGAGACACGTCTAAAAAAACCGCTGAGCAGAATCGCTTCTCCTCCAGGTCCAAGTTTATTTGGCGCACTACTCTATGCACCTGCTCTATTGTTCCATGCTGCTCCCTAAAGCCACACTGATGTTCCGGTATTAGTTGTTTTTGATGCAGCACTGGAGTTATTCTTTTTAATACGAGCTTCTCGAATACCTTGGACACAACCGGCAATAGGCTAATTGGTCGATAGGAACTCACGTTTTCGGAGTTTTTCCCAGGTTTCATTATTAATATAATTTCTGCTACCTTCCATGATACTGGAAAGTATTCCAATCTTAGAGCTGCATTAAACAGCGCAGTAATTATTTTAACTATGTTTTCTGGCACCTCTTTAAGAATTTTTCCAGTTATGAGATCCCAGCCTGGCGCCTTTTTTTGGCTAAGCTTTTTGTTGATTACATATTTGACTTTCTTTATTTTGAATTTTTTGATTGGCAACTCCATTTGCAGGGGAGAGTCAATATAGTAGCATATGTCTTCTTCTTCGTTTGGTGTCTCACTAGGAAACGGTGTAAAAGTCTTCTCCAGGTGCTTTGCAAAAGCTTGCGCTTTTTCCTTGTTCGTTCGCGCCCATTTGCCATTTTCCAGTCTCAGTGGTGGATTACGACGTTGTGGTTGTTTAGTATTTTTCATCGCTTTCCACAGCGAATATCCGGTGTCAATGGTTGCTGAGAGGCACTGCAGATGTCTGCTTATGGCTGTGTTTTTGTCCTCCTCAAGGATCTTCTTCACTTCCTTCACAGCCTTGTTGAATTTAGCTTTATCATGTGGCGATCTAGTCTGTTGCCATTGCTTTCTCAGTTGGCGCTTTTCCATTATTTTTTGGTTGGCGATATCAGAGCACTGATGTTGGAAGTTCGTTTCTTTTTCTGGTGGGGTCGCTGCCCAAGCTGCCTCCTGGATGAAGTGGTTTAATTTATCAATTGCTACATCTATCTCATCTGGTGTTTTCAGTGGTGGATCATAACGGATGTTACTTAGTAATTTTTTAAACACGTACCAGTTTGTTTTTTAGTGTGGAGCTTTGGCGGCCTTGCTCTCCGTATAGCATTAGAGCTCATGGTTAGGATTAGCGGTGAGTGGTCAGATGATAGATCAAAGCAAGACTGGATGGTTAGGTGAGTACTAGGTATGGATTTTATCACACAAAAATCTATAAGATCAGGGGTCTTTCGCCTGTCTGAAGGTCAATAGGACGGTTCGCCAGTCGACAGCGGCATTAAGTTGTTAGCTTGCATTGCGAGGTAGAGTTGCCTACCTTTTGGTGTTGGCACGTTCGATCTAGAACCCCACCACGGATGTTTAGCATTATAATCACCCCCTGTAATAAATCTGTTGCCTAAGGTTTTAAAGAACTGCGAATATTGCTCATTTTTATGTTGTGTTTAGGTGGTGAGTAAACGGCTGCTAACGTTATAGGTCCAGCGCAGTCTTCTATAGTTACGGCGGTTGCTTGAAGATAATCTCGCGCAAACTTCTTATTTTCACAGTGCTTTATGGCAGTTTTTATAATTATTGCAGTTCCCCCGTGGGCCAAGCCACTTGGATGCTGAGTCTCGTACATAACGTAACCTGCAACGTAACGTAACTCTTCTTTGTAAAATGTGTTTCAGAGATAAACATGATATCGATGTTTTGCTGTAGTAAAAAGAATTTTAACTCTTGGCTTCTTTGTGCCAAGCCGTTAGCGTTCCATATGCCTATTTTTAGAGAATTAGCCATTGTTGGGTTTGGCTAGTAGGACTGTGATAATATTAAGCATTTGATCTATCCTTTCCGATAGTTTACCTACCAATTCTTCTAATTTCGTAATACGGTCGTTGTAGCGAACAGGTTGAGGAATGGGTTGTTGCACTATTAGGGGTTGATTAGACAATAGGTTGTGTGAATTTGCATTGTTTATTTGCATAAGGGGCTGAGCATTGGGTTCAGCGACGGTTACCTGTGCTTGTAGTGTCCGTTTATCTAGGTAGTCTTGCTTCGACGTTGTAGTTTTTTCCCTAAGAGCAGGATATAACTTTTGTTGTAGTTGCTTTCTTATACTGCAACCTTTATAACTTGCGGGATGGTTACCTTTGCAGTTGCAGCAGACAACATCTTTTCGTTTTTCAGTCCATGTGCAGTCACCCGTGAGGTGCTCGCCAGCGCATTTAACGCATCTAGATTTCCTATGACAGTAATTCTTTGTGTGTCCAAAAGTTTGGCATTTTGTGCACTGGGGAATATCTCTTTTTTATATGGTTGTTCGAATCGGACAATTGTATGCTGCAAGTACTGAATCTTGTAAATGTCTTTGTTGCTTTCATTTTGTTCCAATTCAACGAAGAATGATGATGTTGGTATTTTGGTTGTCGTATTCTCTTCATGCTGTGTTCTTAGTATATTATTAATTCTTAGAACTTTATGCTTTTTTGCTTCTATTTCGCCTTTAATTTCGTTTACATCTGTGGTTGGATGCAGTCCCTTTAGTACTACTTTAAAACTTCTCTTCTCTTTCAGCTGATAGGTGTAACACTGCGTCTTTTTCTTTAGTAGTTCTTCCATAACTACTAGGTATTTCTTTGAATCTGTTACTTGTATTTTAACTTGGTTGTTATTTAGTATTTTTAGGTTGTAAGTATCTGCTGCTACAGTATTTAGTAGGTTTTTTAGCGGAATTATACTCTCTGCTCCGCTTACAAAAATTGGAGGAGCTTTTGGCGTTTTAGGGAATTTTGAGGATTTTTCGTCTGCGTCCGAGCCTGCGTCTTCTGTTTCTGATAACTTTTCATAAGAGTTTTTTGTAGCAACTGGTTTATTAAGCCAATATTCTGATATAGTCGCCTGCTTTTTTGCTGACTTACTGGTTTCTGGGCTTGATCGCAATCTTTTTTTGTATTGTACTTTATGCCACTCTGATTCAGGTTGAGCTGGCAATTTTGGATGTTCATGCAGATGGTGCTGTACATTAGTAGGTTGGAGCGTTTGGGAAGTCATATTAAAGCTTGGTTGCTGGGGTGCAACTGTTACATATCCTGTTTGTTGCGCGAGTACCGGTTGTTGCATTAAATTATTATTATATCCACTTTGCTGCTGTGGGTATTGCGGAACTAAATTAACTATTTGCTGCTTCGGTACATGTTGTGTGTTAATATCATAATACTGGCCTGGAGCGTTAATGTATGCTGGCTGGTACATTTTAATAATCGCTAGGCCCGAAGGCCTGCGATAGATTTTAAAACAACTTTTATCTTTTCTAGTGTGTAGTGTCTTTATCACTCGCGATAACAACCATGCAAAAAGAAAAATAAATAACAAACAACAAAACAATGTCTAAACTCTAAACTTTTTTAATATCGGTATGCAGTTTGTATCTTTATTAAGCAGATTGTTATTACACAGATTTTTATTTTAAGATCACTAACCGTCACCAACGACGGCCTAAATACTGACAGAAGTTCAATTAAGATTACAATTTTTTGTTTTTAACTTTAATTACTTGTACCCATTTATTGCTAAAATCTCGTCCATTTCCGCTTCATCCGATTCTTTGTCTTCTATTGCATTTACCCACTTTTTTGCTTTTCTGTTTTTCCAACATATCGACTGTCAAGAATAACATTGCTCTAACTCCACTTATGTGATTTGTTCAGGAGAGGAAGTTGAAAGTTTGACAACATACGTTCTTTAATGCACGACCGCTTTATAATACTAATTTTTTAGAGCATTTAGAATAGTGTTATTCTGATGTTAGTATACTAACATGTAGAATAAGGAGTTAGAACATGAATGCCATCAAAATCCCATTTTCATGAAAAATGGAGTTAGAGCAATATTATTCTTGACAGTCGATATACTAAAATAGGTCCTTTCTTTTTGCAGCTTTTGTTAAATGCAGTAACTTCTGAAATTTAAAAATCATAATTGAAGGGGTGAGTGGATAAAGGTGTCATGTAACATTTAAATGAAAATCGATTTTTTCATTTAAAACAATTCCTTTTGCAGTATTCTTTCATTGATACATTTTTGGAAGCTCAGTTTCAATTAGGGATCGAATTATCAAATGCTAAAATTGTTATGTTATAAGGAAAAGATACCAAAAAATTATATTAAAATATTTATATCTCGTAACTTAGGTTAATGTTCATGACACCTGTATCCACTCACCCCTTCAATTGTTTTGAAAAAACACGCTACATTTCACTTTTTGACAGGTTAAGCATGGATATCCAAAACAGTTGGCCAGCACGAGACCAAGACACCTAGATAATGGGAACATGGATAATAAAGTTTTACTGTACATAAACAGAATGTTGCAATAATTTCTGCCTTTTATTTGTAAAATTATAGTATTTGTTAAGAAGGTACTTGGAATACAAAAAATATAAGTACTTTCTAACCAGATTCACAGGTTCTGGAAAAAAAATTATTCAATGGGATCGGTTTATTTAATTAACAATTAATTAATAAACATTTTTGATTACTTGAAACAGAAACTTTTCTTTTAAATGAGAAAGTGATAATTCAATAAGAAAAAACTGAAACTAAGTAATGTTTTCTATTCTATAAGATGAGCCCTAAATTCCATAGTCTGAAATTGGATACAAACAGTCATACATTTTAGTTGAATGCAACATTTAAAAGAAAACGGGCAATTTTAAATTTGAAGACAATTGGCGATGCTAAAATACAGTCAGTTCTTTCATCAACTTTTTTTGTGTTCAATGAAAATTTCCTAATAAAGTACTTTAATTTTTTTTATTAGAATATTTTATATTACATTAAACATTAATAAAAAATTATTTTAAAGCCTTCAAAATTGTGTATTTTTTCCAGTTATTTTATCCTTGCAAATGCGGTTTTAATGTTTTGGAATCGTTACTAGAGTGGAATTTTAGCTTACAACACTTACCCCTTTCTACTTCACACAAAATTACCATCCATTAATACAAATTTAATTTAAATTTTCCCACAATGTATAACTCGTAAAAGTTCTTCAAGAGATAGTGAAAATTTTTATTACAGTGTAGTTCTAAATACAAGTCTTCATTTGCAAAATGGTATTTCAGACTGGAAACTGAATTTTATGAAGAAATCGATTTTAAAAATAGACGCTTCAATTCCAATCAAAATTACCTTATAATTAATAACTAACTTGTAGGATAAAGTAAATAACGCAAAAACTACACATAAAGCATAAATACATATTATAAACATTATGTCTTTGAAGCAGCTTTTAGTATCGTTGCTAATAAATCTGGATCTTCTTGCTGCTTTCCAATCCACCACATAGCGAGTGAATTTTCATGAGCAATTGAATTTCTAGAATGGTGAAGGGGATCAAGTGGATGATGCTGTCCTGAAGCAGTAGCCAAGATTGGTCGATATGGATGTAAACTAACTCCATTGCAACAATCACTGTGTAATGGTAACTGTAAAAAAAAAACAGAGTGATTATAAAGCATTAAACCAACAATTTCTTACCTCCATGTGAATGGTTGGTGCTATATTTTGGGCAACATTCCAAACTTGTACTTTTCCATCTATTCCTCCACTTACCAACCAACTCCCACATTTTGACAAATCTATGGTCACTTTTTGGTTCGTATTGCAGTTGCGAGTTAAACAAAAGAGTGGTCGACCAGGTACCTTAACAGTAAAAAATTGTTTTGTTGAATTATTTTGTTTCGATAATATTAAAGTAAGTTCGCGTTAAGGTTGCAGTGGACTGTGGAGCTTGTAAGACCCACTTTACACCTCTCTACTTTTAGCATTGAGTTGAGTTAGTGAAATTTGATAATAAACTTGTCAGTCTTCTAAACCAATCTCAAACGAGAATTTTCAGTTACTATGCTACTATGCGAATGAATTATAGGTCAACTGGGAAAGTTATTTTACTTAAATTACCGGACATGAATTAATGCTAGAATGTAGATTCGGTAAGAAAATTGCTGCGACACGGTCATAAAAGGTAAAATTTTAATTTTACTCGAAAATAAAATATCAAGTGATATCAAAAATGTATCCATAGTAAGTTGTAAATAAACAAAAAAATATTGTGAGTCAGAAAAATGTCGCGTTTTGATACAGAATCTTTAGCAAATACGGATGTAGAGGCTACAGTGCCTAAAAACACAAAAAGTAAATTTTCTGTACGGTGCCAGTTTTTGACCTTTTGTGAGGCAAGAAATTTCTGAAACATTTCATATTTTCACGTTTGCCATGACAGTGAATGTCAAAAAATTATCGCCTAATAATTTCAGTTCAGGTTAGTCAACTTAAAAAAGATTATCAAGAAATATTTTTGTTGGCTCGGAAACAATACTAAAATTAATTTTTCTATTGGTTCTTATTTAGTGTTGTACGATTTTCAACAGTAATATCCCAAGTGCATCAAAATAGCCGAATACATTTTGACGTTTCTGTCAAAATGTTTTGTCTAGAAATTTGTCGAATAAATTTGCCACGTAACAAAATCTCGAGTGCGAAGCACGAAGAATTTTGGGTGGAAAATTTACGAGAAATATTTCTTTATGGCAAAACGTTACGACAAAAACGTAAAAATTTAATCAGGTTGTTTTCATGCACACGGGGTATTCGGCATGATTATTTTCTGATTATTAATCTGAATAGATTTCAGAACGAATTATTTATTTGCTTGTCGAAGAATCTTCGATAATAATTACAAACAAAAATTCAGAAGCGATTAAATGTCAAAATTTAATGGGGTAAATTTTTACACGTTTGAGGCGTCAAAATTTAATCGCTATAAAACTGAGAAAAACCACGGTGGCTGCGACTTTTTATGTGCATGAAGGAAATAATCACTTGTAATACCACTAGAGGTTAAATTATTTCCGAATTTTAATTTAACGTCGAGTGGTATTCAGTAAGAAAATTTTGCACCTTTTTGAAATTTAATTTATGTATTGACATATTATTTATAAACGTCACTCAACGCTATAAATAATACGATATTTTGATTGCAAGATTATGGAAAGCGTTGAATAGCATTTAATGTCAAATGGCATCGTTTATTCTGGTTACATGTACTTAATGTAAGTATTAGTGACAGTAATTATGACGTCAAAAAATTTCCACTAAAATTCACTCCAGGGATTAACCCAATCGGAAAAAAATTCCGAAAAAATACTTGCGTTGCCTTAGTAGCGGTTCAAAAGAAAGGCTTCTGATTGGTTGAACAGGCTGGTGCAAAATTTTCGTATATAATACAACTAGTGGTAGGAATCTTGCCGGTAATAATTTTTGTCAGTCAGATCACGAATAATTGTTGTGACGAAAATCGCCACGAGTGCTTTAGCACGAGTGGCGATTTTCTAAAGACAACAACTATGAGTATTACTGACTGACAAAAATTACCAAAAGATTTCTACCACGTGTTGTATTCGGCAAGACAATCCAAAGAAAATGACGGAAATTGGAGGTTTGGAAATGCAGTAGTTCATGAAATGTCACCACGACAACAGTATTATCGCTGTAATCATCTACTCCTTAGTATGGAAATATTGCCAGTGTAATCAGATCCTAATTGGCTCAAATTCAAAAAATAGACTGTTTTTATTGGTTGTTAGATTTTGAGTTGGATTATCACTGTAATTTCAATATGAAACAATATAATTCAAGGGTTAAAGAATACCATCTTGATCTATTAACATTTTGTTGATTATAAATTATATCTAACGACCACTTAACAGAAGTGTTTAAAAAACATGGATACATGGAAACATTTTAGACTTGCTAGACAGGCCACATTTTTACTCATTGTCAACATAAATTATATCTAAAAGTTAACTTATTGTTGTAACTAAAGTATGTGAGCTTGGAACATGTTTCATAATATTATTAATTGCAATGTTGGTCATAACGGCAGTCAACGTACAGTCATTATATTAGCATTAATTAATTTTTGCAATGAATGTAATACAGTGGAAGTCACTTATAACGACTGAAACCTAGATACTTGGTTGGATTCCTACATACTCCAATGTCTTTAATAGTCGGCTATAACGCCACATACATAGTTTGTAATACGTATTTATATAATGTAGTAAATATATTTTGATGAAATCAAATTGAACTATATGTATGTAATGACAATACCTGTAAGAACAAGAAAAGGTTTGTGCACTAAAGAAAAATTTGTAAGGATAAAAAATGACAAAAGTCTCGGTCCATCCATTCAGATTTCAAAAAACCGAAAAAATTCGAAGATGTTTTCAAAAACAATGTACAAGATAAAAAGTAGTTAAGATGCGTTCTATAATATGGCATAGATAACTCATTTTTGAGATGGTTTAAAGAAAAATTAAGCCAAGCTATCCCCATGACAGAATCTATCTTACAATCGAAAGCCAACCATTTTGAGAGACTTTTAGGAATGGTCAGAAAATTGAAGAAAAAGATTTAAGTGCCGTCATATTGTGGGTGGCACTACCTCTGGTGAGTCTGCATGTATACTATTACGGCCACCAAAAAGTGCACGATACCGGACACAAATTTCCCTATTTTTTCATAGATTAAAGCGGGCTTTATCCAGTGACTTTCGTGAAATAGTATTTGTCACAAACAAAATAATATTGACATTTTGCTGATTTTTTTTAGGACGGCTATGATATGAAGCAAAAATCAAGCTGCCAAAAAAAATCGTGCACATTTCGGTTTAACCCATGAACTGATATTTAAAGACGGACTCCCACTATTCGTGTATTTGGCAAGTACACCAATATTTGCGTACTTGCCAAGTACACCAAATTTCGAACTCAATTTACAAGTACGGCGCTCCCACTACTCCTGTATTTGGCAAGTACGCCAATATTTGGCAAGTACAGCAGGTTTTTATGTTCTGGATGCCTAGGTTGCCATATAACTGGCTCATTTTCATACAGATCGAGAAATTCAAAAACGACTTCTTGAGACGACTCCATTTCGAAAAAACTCTAGAGGAACACGCACCACGCACACGCGAAGGAAGCCAAAAAGAGAGTAACTGCAGAAATTAATTGCGGCCAAGACGGCAAGTCGTGGGAGCGCATCGACAAGTATGAACTTGTCAAATACGCAAATAATTGAAATCCCTTTGACTAGCGGCAAATAATTGTACAAGTAATGGCCGAGTGAACCACTTCCACTACATGACAAATATAGGCAAGTTACAAATATTTGCCAAATACACGAGTAGTGGGAGTCCGGCTTAACGCGAAAAAGATTGGATTATTCTTCAAAATTGTTCCGAACAAAACCAGAAAATTCAACGGTAATATGTTAAGACAGGACCACGGTATTAGTGGTGGCAAATATAAGCAGCATCAATAAGAAGAAGCTGCTTATTTTCGGAAAAAGGAAAAATCCTCAAGGTTTCCCAAATGTAAATACAGTCGAACTCCTCTATAGTGATGTTCGAAAAGCCATGGAAAAATATCACTATAGAGAAACTTCACTATATAAAATTCACGTATAATTTTACAGTTTTGGCAGTCATTTTTAAAACCAATCGATATGCAAAATGAAACAAAAAATTAAGATTTATTATGTTTGAAAAAATATTTAGAAATACACAGTTATTAATCAACAATACAGATTTTCATCATATGTAATTGAATACATACACAACATGTACTTATTGATGAAAAAATCTGTCCAAAGTTGATTACACAGCAAGAAATTCTTCTAAGGATATTTTAGGTATTTGGAATTTGGGAAAAACCAGATGTTCAATACATTCCGTTCCCTGAGAATTTTGGTAAACCTTTCTTAAAGAATAATCACTATATAGAGGCTTAACATCATAATATAGAGGTATTTTTATCTGCAAAACGTGCAAAAATGCACGTTCTAAACAAAAACATCACTACAGAGAAAAAATCATTATAGAGGAGGTCACTATAGAGGAGTTTGACTGTATATTAATATGTAATTGTAAGTACGAATTTTACTACTTTATTAAAATAAATAAACATCGGATAGAACGACGTTCTTATTCAGGTTGTATCTGAATTGCTTGGCCAAACTTTACCAATGTGATGTATGGAACAAAAGTGTAATAAAAGTTTCTATAAACACCTGTTTAAAATTGCTTCCTTTAACAGTTACACGTGCATTTCAAAATTGATGCAAGCAAATAATAAAGTTGTTATTTCAACCGTTGATCTGAGTTTTTCAAGAGTGTTGAAGTCGAATTAAATATTATCTTTTTGTTTCTTAGCAGTTAAGTGACACACATAAACAAAGTTTCACATTTTCAAAATTAGTTATGTACCGCGTCACCCGTTATGGGACGACCCTGGGGTAGCGGATCACTTAACACCCATCGCACACTGCAGGCTTTTATTCGACCGACAGTTTAGTCGGTTGCTTAATCAGTATAGAAACTTACGTGAGGGCGCACACCTAAAAAAATAGTTGGATATGCACACCGATTCCCTTCCAACTTAAAAGTTGGCTTATTCAGTATGGTGCCTATGTAAGTGTACATACTGGGCATACTGTGTGAGTATTCGGGAGCAGGACAGCCGACCAGCGAAATAGTCTCGATAGGCGTATTAGCAACCGGCGCCGAAGGTCAGTAAAATTTCGACTTCGGAATTCTTTGAATTATTTGCAATCATGAAATTTCAACAGGTGGACTTAATTGTTTATATTATTTAAACGATTATAATTGATTTTAATTTCCAATCATAAGATAAGTGTTTGCCGTTTGTTGGCCATCGTTATTTTGACAACGTACACTACGACCTCGTTTAACGCTGATTCGATATAACACTGTCTGCTCAAAGTCTAAAAAAAAAACATCACGCTGATTCAAATTATTTCGGCATTTCGTTGATTCGTATATAGCTACATAATACAATTATTTCTGAACAATCAGAGAAAGGTGGCAATTTATCGTAGCGTTGTACTTCCCCTAAATCTATATTTGTTTGGTACGTTTATTTCCTGTTCCTATTCATTAGCAGTTATTAATTTATGTGCTGTAATCCTCCCTATTATTCATTAAAAATAAATCCGTATAATTTTTTAGATTATTCGGAATGAATAAGTGTAATAATAAAACCAAAATGACACGAAAAAGCATTTCGAACGAAATTAAAATGTAGGTGCTGAGACGACTGGAACACGATGAATGTCAAGTCGACTTTGGAAGCGCTTTAACCCAACAGAGCTGGCGCCATACGTCTCGGAGACCGACTTTTTTTGTAAACACTGAATAACTTTTTAATCTTTTAATAAATTTGGTTGATTCTTCGGGTAGCTACCTTATTTGGTCAGCGATATCATCAGTCTTTCGTATCATAACGACGTGTGCAGACATATTGTTTTTGTGTTTTTTGCGTCGTCACCGGCTGTGGGACCCGCCGCTAGTCGGTATGTAAGTAAAACTTGTTGACTGCAATTTCCTTTAAACATTTTTTTCATTTTGTTTAATAGCTTATTATATTAAAACTTAGCAATAAATTTTGGCAAGAAAGTCTAATGGTTTGTTTATTTTAGAGGTGTTGCAAAAAAGTGACAATTTTCATATCAATGGAATACCCATTGTTTAAGTTTAATAAAAATAATGTTCTATTAAATCTAGTTGTGTTTTGTTGTAGAGAAAGGACGTAGTTTCCAATATACTATAAATTTAGATTTAACATAAAATAATATTTTTCAATAATAATTAAATTATAAAAACTCTCGGTCACTGAGACAGACGCCAGTCACGATTAAAATTTATTTCGCGTTAGCTCTGGTGGATTAAATAAATATGCCTGTTTCTACTATACGAACCATTTTAGAAATAAAATTTGTTTATGTTCGGTCTCATATTCCCCTTTCCCTATTTACTATGTGTTAAAATGACCTCGTTTAAAGCTGTTTCCTTTAACGCTTTGACGTCTAGGAACGCATCTGAGCGCTAAACGAGGTCTTACAATTAGTATATTAGTAATCAGCGACCTCTAAAATCGCTAGAATTATTAAATTTGTGCATTTCGTTACAATTTTGGTTGAAATACATCGTTATCCTTGTTATTTCATAATTTGATCAGAATTGATATGTTAGCGGCAGTGCACAATTCGCTGCTGAAGAATTATTAGATTTTTTATAAAAAATTATATTCAGTTAAACCTTTTCCTATAAAACTCATAACTAGGAGGAAAATTTTTAACTCAATATAAAAAGTATTTTTTTAATAAAATATCTAACAATTCTTAAGTTTACATAAAATATCTAGGCATTCACCGAATACTGAATTATGCACTTTGCCGCTAACAGGTCCAAAATTTAAGCAACTTTGAAATGTTGAAATTGATTGAGATAGTTTGGGACGGACGATTGTCGCATTTAAAAAATAAAAATGTCAGCGTCGGCTCGAAGTTGAATTATCAACTTTTGTAGAAGTTCATTGTTCGGTAATCACAGGCCGATGCATTTATTTTCGGCAGAATCCGATGTGCGACGAATATTTCCATTATATATTAAATTTGCTTTTGCCTACAAACAGTTCACAAAGATCTGTTACGAAATACACAAATTTAATAATTCTAGGGATTTTAGAGGTCGCTGATACTACTAATACGTTGTCAAAATAAAGATTGTCAACTAACGGCAAACACTTATCTTATGATTGGAAATTAAAATTAATTATAATCGTTTAAATAATATAAACAATTAAGTCCACCTGTTTATATTTTCATGATTGCAAATAATTCAAAGAATTCCGAAGTCGAAATTTTATTGACCTTCCGCGCCGGTAGCTAATATGCTTATTGAGACTATTTTGCTGGTCGGCTGTCCTCTCGAACGGTGTTTCAGAAAATTGCTCCCGAATACTCACACAAATCATAATAAAAACGTCAAAAACCGTGCCGTGCCGTTAAGTATGACGCCGGCCTAAGATTTTGCCTGAAAGCCGATGCTAAGGAACCCAAATAATTCGATTTTTGGTGATTATCAGTATAAGTGTGTTTTATTTTCGTTGCTCTAAATTTGAATGTTTTACGACATAACTTATTGAAGATTATGTTCTTTCTTTCCATTTTCTTTTGTGTATCAATTTCAATTAATAAAAAGGTTGAGGTGAACCCTTACGCCCGAGTGTTATTGTGTAATTTGTGTTATTAATTACCGTAAAGTTTCGGCAATCCCTACAGTTATAAATTTTGCTAACAAAGAAATGGCAGACATGCATTTCACGTATGGGCGAGCAAACAGCAACTGTAATTTAGCTCGAAGGCATTATGCTGAAAAATTTCTGAATCGAAGATGTCCAGCTAAAGAAACTTTTGCGGCAATCCATCAGCGTCTTTGTGTGAGAGAAACTTTTAAACGGAATACTGTTGATAGTGGGGTTCAAAAAAAATGTCAGAATGTCGGACTTTGAAGAAGATGTACTAGATAGAATTGCTGAAAATCCTAAAAGCAGCACGAGGAAATTATCCTTAGAAGTATGTGCGCATAGTACGGTATGGAGAGTTCTGCATGAACAGCTGCTGTACTTATACAACATACAGCGAGTGGAGGGTCTTAGTGAAATTGATTTTCGAACATGAATGCTATTTTGTAACCTGTTTCTATAACAGTGTAACAATCGGAACTCCCAATCTATTGTGCTTTTTACGGACGAAGCAAACTTTTCTCACGATACAATTTATTAATTTTCATAATGGCCATCAATGAACAGAAGAATATCCTCACGCTATTACACAATCAAGACACCAACAAACTTTTTCATGCAACATTTGGGCTAGCATTGTTGGCAATTATTTAATAGGATCTATGTTTTTACCAGACAGATTAAATGGGCTAAATTACAGGAATTTTTTGAAAAACGATCTACCTATCTTACTTTAGGAAGTTCTGTTGGAAACAAACCGTGACTTATGGTTCATGCAAGACAGTGCTCCACCACATTTCAGCCTTGTTGCTAGGGAGTACTTAAATAATAATTTTCCGAATCGTTCGATGGAAAGAGGTGGCCCAGTTGCGTGGTCACCACACTCTCCAGACAGCAATCCATTCGATTATTTTATGGGGCCACCTAAAAAATCTTGTTTACTCTATGATGATTCTTCCCATAGAAGGCCTCCGCAACCAAATACAACAGTTTTTGTGTAGTCCAGAATAGCCCCGAAATTTTTAAGCGAGTTCGACAATCAATGGTTCGACGATGCGCAGTCTGTATTGCTGCTGAAGGAGAACGTTTCGAGCAGTTTCTCTAACGTCCCACCATAGCACGTTTAATGAAAAGTGTTAATAACAAATTGATGTGATATAACATTTTTTGTTGTTGCTGTTTTAATAAAAACTGTTTATTGATTATTCGCAATTTTGAAATTCGCACGTAACTTTTTAAGGAAGTATTTTAGACACATATTTATAGAAATTTTTCTTACAGTATTGTTCCATACATCACGTTGGTAACGTTTGGCCACGCAATTCAGATACAGGTTATCTAACAACGGAATTTTTCGATCCTTGACCATCATTATAAGAACCTTCCACTGTACTGCTATAATTTAATTACCCATAAACTCAACTATCAAATAATTATTTTCTCATTTTTGCGTGCCATTAACATTATTTAAAGATATGTATGAACATTACTAAAGCAAACGGAACTGTTTCTGCTTTGTAATTAACCACCCGTTACACGCACCTTTAAGAGTTACACGACTACACGCACGCTGTACTGTGTACACCATAGTGATTGAGCGTAATAATTAAATGAAAATCAACACTAATGGTATGTTTTTTATTTTTTACTGTGCCAGACAGTCTCCAATTCAATAGGCGCCACATTGTTTTAATCCATAGGTGCCGAGTGGTGTATAGAATACACCGGCGCGTGTGCTGCAGGGTTAACAATGCTTTAAAAAAAAGTTGAATTGAAGAATATCATATTGTTGGAAAGCAACTCCAACAACATAAAATGCATTTTTAGTTTTCTTCTAATTGTAATAGGTCGAAGAATGATGGTCTTCTATTTAAAAAGTATGTTTGTGAGCAACTTATAATTAAAAATATTTAGAAGGTTGCGACTATAATCTTTGCATAAATTATAAATGGGTACGAAATAGGTAGGAAAAGATGTGTAAAATGACGGGCGACGAAATGGCATACATAGTATGTAACGAAAAATTACGGTATATCATTTTGCACACACACATAGTTGATAAAAATATACACAACTGTGTGGCAAATTCACTTTGCTTCTAAAATTTTGTTATTATTTTTAAATTATAATTCTGTATGTTGAAAGGAAAAGGATTATGTTATGTTGTTGTTCACTAACGCAATTTGTTTTACACCAGCTTCCCATATCAGGCAGTTACTGTACAAAAAACACTGCATAAGAAAAAAATTAGTTGCAACTGATTTATCGTAATAAATAGTTACAACTATGGAAAATAATAATTTTAAATCTTGTCATGTTGGACACTGTAACCAATTTTGGTTCAAATAGCATTAACTGCAGTAATAGCTGCTGTATGTTGCAATAGATGCATAGCTATTTTACAGTACTGCCGTGCTTAAACTAAAGGTCCTTATCAGCAAAATTGTCGATTTTGAGTTTTTAAGTTCTAAGGATTCACATACAATTTCTACAACTCTCTACAAAGTACAAATCTTCTATGTGCAATATTAACATGCTAAAAAACATCTAAATGTTTTGTCCTAAGTGCAAAATTGCCAAACATTACTTACTCAAAAAGTCATATGTGATGAATGCTTAGACAGTGCCCTATTGTGGTGCAGATAAGATTTTTTTTACTAAGCACGTTAGTTTCAATTTTTAGGTGACTAAGTAAAAGTGTTAGCTTAGCGAGGAAAACTACATTAATTTCTAAACTGAAATCGCATATTTCAACTAACAGCATGACATTCTAGGAGGAATTGTCAGTGTTGAGAAATGAAGATCACACTGTAAAAATGATTAACGTCATTTTTTCGAATAAAATGAGTTAATTGTACCAAAAAATAGCTTAATTCGAAAGGAATCAGGTGGCATTGGTTCCACACCAATATCGCTAACGGTCTGGGAGTAATAAATGAAACAAAAATATTGTGTACATGAGAAAAATGCTTGTAGTCAATTCGAAATACAACAAAAACGATGAGTATCAGTGGTGTTTGTTATTGATCACCATATTGCCTGCTAAATTCTAAACAAAACCCATTAGTCTTTTTTTTTTCGCGCTGTAGCTAATATTTTTTGCGTACCGTTTCAAAGTTTAAATAGCCAATAATGTGACATTCATCATTCTTGCAGTGTGGTCTTCAAATAGAAATGATGAGGATTTAGATTGTTTTCAGTGTTAATAGTTTTGGAGTTCAATAAAGTTAAGTTCAATAAATTAAGAAAAAAAAACATTTTTGTTTTCATCTTTCATTTACTTGCAAGGGGAACACCAGGTTTGGTCGTCTCAGATTCTGAGGGGTCTGTGGTATATTATAGTTCTACCCTCCCATTAATTCATGGTAAAATAATACGGCGCAACGTTCAAGAATTTTTGAGAAAAACATGTTTGAAAGTTTTGCTGCTATTTTTAAGTCGAGCTTTAAGTGAACATTTACACGCAACAAGTAGTATATCGTCGTTGATACTGCAATAGGGCATATGTCCAAAAATCACACTTTTCAGGAAACACAAAAAACTGCCGTCGTTAATATGGTATTATCAAAAATAGCCGCATACGAAAAGTATTGGAAATTCACAAACGACCTTTGGACCTTTGGACCTTTGGAATGATTTCTTTGGATACATTGGCATATTTAGCTCAAAAAGCATTTTGGCTACATTGGCCCTATTGCAGTATCAACGACGATATGGGATTCAGTTCTCTACTTTTTCGTCGGTTCGATTCTCAGGTTCTAAAATGTGTTTTTTTTTAAATCTACATAATACATATTGTATTAGGTATTTGTTATTATTTTAAGAACTAAATAATACCAAATACCTAATACAATATGTATTATGTAGATTTAAAAAAAAACGTTCAGAACCTGAGAATCGAACCGACAAAGAGCAGAGAACTGAACTCCAAATACTGCCTTGTCATTTACACCATCCTCGTACATACAAATTTTTACTTAAAGTTCGGCTTAAAAATATCAGCAAAATTTTCACACATTTTTTTTGAAAATTCTTGAGCGTTGCGTCGTATTATTTTACCATGAGTTAATGGGAGGGTAAGACTATAATATACCACAGACTCGTCAAAATCTGGTGTTCCCCTTGTTAGTGATATTGTCTTATCTACAACAAATATCAAATTGTATCAAAGTTTTAATTTTTAATAATGTTAGGGCACATTGGCAATACTCCTAAAGAATTGATGCATTGAATCCCAAAAAAATGAAAACAATAAACTAAATAATAAAAAGTTTACAAGAGAAGTTAACAAAAGTTCATTTATCTCGAAACAGCTAAATTGCAAATAGGATCTTTAATTTAAGCACGGCAGAGTACCCATGCAATATTAACAGTTAGTAACCGTTTAATGGCATTACTAAATTGTTTTATTATCTAAAATGAAAATATTAAAGGTTAATTGTTTTTAGACTATTTTTATCAAATTTTTATTTTGAATTTGAATATTTTGGGGCAAATAACCTTGCACTACTCCCACTTAAATTTCTAAAAATTTGAAAAGATTATGAACTCACTCGTAAATCCCAACAGATAATTTCATTATCTTTCCTTCCTCCGCTGTACAGCCTGGTGCCATCCAATGAAAATATCATTGTCGTTATGCCACCCTTGTGACCTGACAGTTTGCAGAGGTGCCTGAAGGTACCGTCACTTTGTGAAACTAACTCGATTGTGTTCTTCCATGAACCTTAAGATTATGAAAAAAATAAAAAAGACAAATTAGTTATTGAAATATAAACAATAGCACAACTTTCCTCAAAGGGAAAATACCAGTATATAATTGCTTATTGAAGTATTTAGCTGTATACCTATGGCTACAACCCCTGGTTGAGCGAAACTTGTAGTCAAACAGGATGCCGGATGCTGAACTGCATACTCCACATATTCACGACCTGGACGCCCAGTACTAAAAATTTTAACATTCTTCTTGTAACCACAAAAAACATTCTGACCATCTGCTGAAAAAGTTACGCTTATAGCGGCCTCCAATTCGTCTACATTGTTGTATCCTCTGTATGTGCAACGAAGGGTGCCTGTAAAAGCATCCCACAGATGTATAGGTCCCTCATGGCCGCTTGTTACCCAACTGAAACGATAAACAAAATTTAAATTCGATTCGAAATCTTGTTTAAGGGGTATACCAGCAAGTTGCAGCATTGGTACTGTTCATCCCTGGATACCAACAGTAGTCATATATGAGACCACTTTCAGGGACACTTACTGCTGGATTAAGCGGATTAATGGGTCTGCTTGTAAGGATCGTGTCACCATTGTACAAATCAATAGGCAGCTCCATAATGTGCGTACCTAACCCTCGCACAACTGCCAGCAAACAAGTGCCATCAGGTGACCACTTGCAACCACGAAGATAATGTTGGTCTTCATAGTTGGGCCATTGTGATCGTGCTAATTCCAAACTCGAGTGTTCAAAGTGATAAGTTGGATACGTAACATATGTGCTTTCTAATACAGCGCTCATTGCGTACGGAGAATAAATACAGTTTACTTACAAGTTAGCGTTTACCTACACACAATTATAATGTACACCTTGTACGACCTTGAATAATAAATTTATGAAACGTCGCTCGACAGATATCGATTATCAGCGACAATTAATAATAAACGCAATAGTCTATTAAAATTTCACTGCGTCTGAAATAAGTCAACTGCCGTATTGATAAATCATCACTATGCAACTGGTTTCTTCTATGAGAACAAATTTCCACAATACCAATCGTCCAAATAAGTAAATTACTAAAATTCAGTGATGGCAACACAGTGTGAGTGAGTAGCGCAATCTTCTGGAGAAATCAGAAAACACGTAGCAATTCCAGACACGGTAAACATCGCTAAGCGCGAAACTAAAGTAAGTTAAACGGGTGGCCTAATTTACGGTTACAGCTATAACGTTTTATGCAAGTTTGGAAATATGCGATTGGACAAAATCCCGAATCAATATTTGTGGTTTTTGCATTTTACAATATAAGCAAATTTATTTATATCGTTTATTGTAATTTATATGGAAATATTACCAATCAATTTTTACAATTTTCTCAAAATGCATAACAGTTTTACCGAAATACAAATGCAATGCAATCGCGATACTGTGAACTTTCAGTTTCTCCATTAAAAATGCCCACAATTTCAATTTTCCACTATTTTACAGTATCACTCAACTTTTGAGATCTTCTCAGGGTTCTTTAGAAATTTCAGATCCACATTCCTTGTGATGACGTAAGTTGATTTACCTAGGGTTGCCATCTATAAAATTAAAAACCAGGACAGGGCTACTTAAAAATCCGGACAAAATCCGGACGACGAAGATATTTCAAAAAATCACTTACTTATTTATATGATAACTATTTTTATTTTATATTTTCATACAGACACGTATAATGCACAAACTAAAAAAAAATCCGGACATGTTATCAAAACCTGCCCGGGCGTCCCCGGACGGCCCTAAAATCCGGACGTATGGCAACCCTAATTTACCCTACGCAATGAGAATAGTAGTACATTATACATAGAGGGAGAGAAATGCATGATTTTTCCATAGGTGCATTTATGGCCAGAGGGCGCAGCCCGAGGGCGATAACGCGCTGAGAAAAAAATAACATTCTCTCCCAAAGTGTATATTGTTGGAGTTTTAACGAATTTTTCGAAAAACAATAATGGAGACGCATACAAAAAGCGTGTGGCACACAATAGTCACTAATTTCACACTTTACACCACTAAATGTATTAATCAAACAATTCAAATTCGCAGAGAAATGAAATTACGTTAATTCAATATTAAACAATGTTCCTTTTTATAATTGAAAAAGAAGCTGCACAAATTAGACGGTTGGTTATCCACCTCCGGCACTCCGTAATTTACACAAAATAAGGATGAACACGCGATAGTAATATTCGACTTGAGTAAAAACCAGCAGTCTCTAGAATTGTAAATTTAAAGTGTATTTTGAAGTATGTTCAGAAGTAGTGGCGGCTCGTGGTAGTGACGAGCGAGGAGACTAATATTTATGAAGAATAGATACTCTACTTAGTCAACAAATTATGATGTTTTATTTTTGTATCACAATTTACCGTCCAGCAAGAACCATCAAGGAGGTGTAAAGTTATTTCTTGCAGTGGCGGATTATACGATAAGCGGACTAAGCGGTCGCGGGGGGGGGGGCGAGCTTTTAGGGGCCCCAAAAAAAGGTGTAAATTTTTCTAGCGCCAAGGAATTTGGGCCCAGTTATTTTTACCGCTTAGGCCCCCCACTTGACTTGATCCGCCACTGATTTCTTGTCAGGACTGGATTAGGAGTTGAAGAAAATGCATAGGGTGGAATGATGAGATATGGGCTTACAAAATATATTTTCTCCTACTTTAATGAAAATAATATAATGTGTGATTCAACAAATTTTGATGGTAGCAAAAAATCGTGCCTTAATTTGCACAATATTATTGATAATGACTGTTAAAAATCGGCAAATAAATTAGTAAATAACAGAATGGGATTAAGCTTGTAACAAGTGCAAGCGGAAATTCATTCAATCGGATATTATAACCCTAGGAACAAAAACAAAAAGTCTAAAAAATAAACTAAAGTGAGAACCGAAAAGCTCTCAGAAAAAAAGTAACAAAACGAAAATTCTTTAAAAGGAAACAAAAGTTTTTCGGTAACAAAATATAAACTCTAAATAGATATATGTATAGATACATATATACAATCTATAGATAAAACGGCTAACAGATCCAACTAAACATTTCTTAAGGGGGGGAAATTTCCAAGTATTCGCACAATTCTTCCGCTCAGAGGGCACCAATTTTGCCCCTTAAAATAAAAAATGTTTAGGCAACCAAAGACGTGTAAAGTAGCTACCGGCATGTAGGAATCTGCAGATACCGTACAGGACAACACAATTCCACCACGGAAAAATGTAAATATTATTCATGCGTGGCAACGTAAAATTGCATGTAACATTATTTTATAGGTACTATATAAAAAAGTTAAAAAATATTAATACTTTAAATCTACATGAGTAAAAAATGTTTCATTACGAAGTCGTTCAATTTGTATTTTTCCGGAAGCGCGGGACGCTTACTTACAATATGTTTACTTTTTCTTATCAGTTACAGCTCATTTATATAAACAGTATCAGAGATTGCTGACAAGCGTCAATGTTGGTTGGTAAAAAATAATATGTACTCATCAAAACTTTAGAAGAATTTAATCATACACACTCTAAATTAACATAAACAATTTAAAAAATCTAATAATAGGAAAATTAACAAAAATTAAGAAAATCAGATAATTATGCGTAAACTGTTTTATTTTTGGTAACTAAAATCCGGTTGGGTCCAATCATTTTATACAAAAAAAAACAATCTTCTAAAAAATTTCAAGTGAAGATTTTCCTTCGGGATTTTCTTTGTCTGTTGCAAAATCGTGTCCGCTAAAAAAATTATCGTAGGTTGAAAATCGCGAAAATCAGTTTCTCTCAAATATCTCGTGAAATATTGGTTTTACGTGAAGTTTGATAATAACAGAATTTGTTTATTATCAAAATCTACACAAAAAAGGTTCTATATAAAATTTACATGGAACCAATAGTTTTCGAGATATGAGACTGAGAAAACTTGGGCGCTACGATGGATTCGTTTCTGCACCACCTGTGAGGTAGAATGCAAGGCGCGTTTTCTTACATTATGAGTCGCTTTCTTCTACTTCTTTGCCTCTGTCTTCTTCTACTTCTACTTCTTCATTTTCGTTACTGTTATCATCTACAATTATTTCAAGGGATAACATAGTAATAGGATACATTTTGTCGTCGTTTATTTCAGATTCCAATTTCGCGTCATAAAACAAAAAATTGTCCACCTAATCACGATCACAAAACTTTGCAAAGTGTAGACATGTCTAAAAACATATTAATTCCAATGTTTTCCATAGATTTAACCGAATGTGCTAAAATAAATGGAATGTTTAAATGTTACTCCTGATCATAGTGGATTTTTTTCCTTGCTTCGCTTTTGTGCCTCCAAGATATATGGGGGATCAATGCATCTTAAACCTTTCTTCAAATTTCCTGTGACAATTTCTGGTAACATACACTGTGTGTAGAACCTAACGAGCTTCTCCAACATAACGTCATACCAAAAATTGTCATCTCTTGCTATTTCTTCCACAAAGAGGTCGTGTTCATCGTTAATGTACACTACGAAATAGCACATTGTCCTGCCGGTTATATGTAATTGCCCCTGGATCTAAATTGAAATAAATTATTTTATTGTGCGATTAGAGTCGAGTTAGAATCATTTTAACGTTACACACCTGAAAGTAATAATCGTGATTTCGTTTCAATTGAATACACCCATCATTAATTTCAAGGCATAAGGTCTTATCTTGCCTAATAGCTTCGTTCAGCGAGATACCCAAATTGGCAATTTTGAATAAACACTTTACTTCAACTAGCGTAGAATCACCGATTAAACCTAAATAACAAATAAACAAAATATATTTTATACGTATAAAACAAATAACATACCATCTGGGGAAGCGCCTAGAAACGGATGAACCAAATCTATAAATAACCCACTAGGATGAACAGTGACATTTAATTTGTCTTCTAGCAAGGAAAGTGCGACGGACTCTTTAATTTTCCCATATTCTATAGCTGGAGTTGAAATTTGTTTAGTTGAAAAAATAGTTTTCAACAATCCATGACATGACGTGACATCACGTCGTTTAATAACTGCACCAAATTTCGATGCTGTTAGACGGTGCCTTCATTATCAAACTGTCCAATTGTATTCTTAGCAATGTGGTCTCTTTCTTCTCGTGTTATCTAAGATATGACCTTCAATATGACTATTTACATAAAATACTATTTTACCTGCATGGATTCTAAAATTCGCTCACACTCTGCATCTATTTGCTCCTGAGAAAGTTGAGGTTGCAACGCCAATGGACCATAATCTGTTGTGGATTTTGAAGTTACCGGCTTTGAAACTGATTTGGACGGTCGGCGTCTGAAAATTATTTTCCTTCTGCATCTGTTGGCATCTTCCCTCGCAATAAATTTTTTAAAATACGTCCCAGGACTTCTGTTTGTAATTTTTTTCCACGGCAGTGAATGCCAAGATGGTCCTAAAATGCCATTTATAGAAAATGATATACAGAACAAATGATCAGTAATAAACCTTGATTGTACCGTAAAGCGGACAAGTATGCTCTGGTTTGATAAGAGCCTCTTTGAATCAAGTTCGTTCGCTTGCCCATCACGGCTTTTGCGACTAAACTCATAAATAATTCTGCGCGGTTATTTGTTTCACTGTCAATTAAATTATTAGCTTTTCGGATTACTAAGTTAATAGCTCCTGAAACAATATCAACAATGAATATCCCATTGCTTCATTATAATTTCAATATACAAGTACTTACCACTTATATGTCTAAGTAAACCACTAGCCCTCAATTCCGTCATTGTTGAGTTATTGTTCTCCCCTACCGACGAACAAAAATAGTCTTTACAATTTGCATGATTATTAAAAACGTGATGAGGCCCATTCACTAAATCTTCTATTAGTGTTCCAATGTCCCCATGGGCGTTATCATAAATCGCTTTTTGTGCTATTCTTTGCAATTCCACAATTTTCTTTTGGGTCAACAATTTACGAGCAGCAAGAGACAAACCTGTTCTGTCACTTTTAAATGAATAAAGTTTTTTACCATAATTTTTTATAACATGGTTTGTGCATTCAACCTTTAATACCTATAACAAAACAATTCTGTTTAGATATACCCAAGTTTAGATTTTCGACTCTTTACTTGTTTTCCATACGACACTTTCTCTTGAATTTTGGCGAAAACACTGGAATCTCCATCAGCAATGAATTTTTTATATCGCACCCCGTGCATTTCTATGCTCGTAGAAAATCCTTCCACTATAATATCTGCCTCCATTGCTGATGATGATCCAGACCAATTTTTAAAACATGTGTGTTTCCGCACATCAATACTTTTATTTGCTGCTTTAGTGCAAATGATGCAGAATTTATTCCGAACCGCCATGTAAAGTACTTTACCAGTAGCCTTCCCGATTATAACTGCCTAAAATGTTATGAAAACCAAGGTTCCAATGAAAAAGTTTTTATTTACTATAAGCAGATAACTTTACCACTCCAGAAGCTGCATCGTAGTTATGGCCGTAGCTGCGTTTGCTCCAACCTCCATCTAAATACACTGTTATCCAGGGAATTCCATCTTCATCAACGTGTCCTAGTTGTACAGCAATATCTTTCTCTTCTACACCAGCACGTCTCACGATTCCATCCATAACTACATTAAAAACATGTAACTAAATGTTATCGTTTACGTATGATATGTCACGTATTACCAAACTTAATTTTTCTTCAGTTTTATAGAATAACGTGTTAGAAAGACTAGGTATATTCATTACACTTAGCATTTCTTCAAAATGCTTGTACGAACTCCCAGTTGATAGCGTACCCCAAACTGCAGATATGTTCATACTATTTTCTGGAGCATGTGTTTTCTGTTCGTATGTACGATTACACATATCACACTTCAAAGTGAATGTACTGGTTAATCCTATTCGTACCTCTTTCTGAATGTTTAATGTTCCAGATGTGCATTTATTCCTATGGCTATGAAACACAGAACCCAAGGATTTGCAGAAATAATGTATGTCTATAACTCTATTACTACTGATAGCAACATCTGGAACTGTCTCTATAGAGAGTTCATGTTGCATAATGCTAAAATTAATAAATATGTCAGTAAATAATTACATACATATGATGTAAAAACCTGTTATATTCATTTTTAGGATCCCAAGGATCTTGCAAAGGGGTTGTGGGTTGTGGTTCAGTAATGCCAGAGGTGCTAGAAATTAAATGAATTGTCATAAAGTCGTTTGAAGTTTTTTACGGCATAAACGTACGTGGCCAGAACCTCGGGAGCATGATTGCTTTTGCTCGGCGACAATTGTAAACTTATAGGTGATGGGCCAGAACTAGTATCCACATTTGTTTGCCCTTCAATGCTTGAGTGTGATTTTAAGTCGCTTTAAATGTACATTACATTATTTATAAACAATCCTCAATTGAATAGGTTACCTAGTGTAAAATCTGTTGCAATATTACTTACCTTTTTCTGTCTGCCCAATTTTTTTTCATAGATTTGGCGCGTTTAGTGTTTTTGCGACGCTGCGAATATGATTTTTCTGATGACTTTCCCATTGCAACAGTCTCACCAAGCCGATAAATCACTTACACTTACAAACAAAAAAATTCACTAACTTCAAGAAAGTATTTTAAACACGCACACCCTCAATTAACAAAAACAATTACAAAATACTAATAACAGTGGAAAGTGACTTTGATAATGGTCTGTACCGACCAAAGCATAAAACACTTTAGCCAATTTATCAAAATCATCGGCATCGAACGTGCAGTCGAATATTATTTGTTTCATAAACATTTTCTTCCTAGAAACACCGATAGCGGGCAACGATGCAGAAAATATGTGGGTTTAATTATGCCATGCTGTTTTATTATCAAATAATAAACATCACAAGCAAATTGAATGTGTTCAATTAACTAAAGATGAAATATCGCCGGCGGTTTTGTATAAATTGTTTTATGCCAAAGAAAGCTTGGTTCAGTAAAACAAAAGAATTTTTAACCACGGAAATGTTTTGTTTATTTAAATTTTATTCTTAATTTGGTATTTCATTATACATATAATAACAATAACAAACAGCAATTGTTGCAGTTTTATTGCAATAAATAAAACTTTACAGAATACTGGCCCGTGATATAATTCGTGTCGTGCCTTATCGCGACGGCAGATAAGAAATAGTTTCTCCCGTGGTGGAAATGGTTGCATCTAATTTCATTGAACCTTGAAAAATTTTTGCGTGGGTCCTCTATTCGATGGTGGCTTAACTACGGTTATAGCAAAATTATCGGAATCATCATAAAATTACCGACAAAACTTGAGCGGCTTATGGATTTTTGACTTATTGTATTTTTCTCATTAATTATAGCATTTTTTTTTAAATTTTTTTTACCACTTTCATTCAATAATGATTATCTACTAGAACAAATGACTTAGATTGCAGAAAACACAATCTCAGGTCTAAAATAAATTAGAACATAATGAGGATAATTTCGCAGTCACTATTTATTTTTTTTAATGATGTTTCCATACATATGTCTTTGTTCTTAATACCCTCTTCTACTAAAATATAGTTTAACTGATCTGTACGAAAAGTTTCAAACCATTGTCTCAAGAAATGTGTCAGATAATTATCGAATTCTTCTTATGGAGAATTAACATTGAGCGTCCCCCACCTTAAAATCAATGGAATGCGTCTATTTTTCTGAAATGCAAAGTGATCAATCACGTTTTCATAACATTTTGGCTCTTTTGTAAAATTTGAAATACAATCTTTTTCAACTGAAATTAAAGCTATATTACAAAGTTTTGGCTTATTGTATTGCGAAGGTAAGTCTTTATTCGCTTCAAAGTAGAAAAACTTCTCTCGACGGATAATGAAGTTATAGGAATGGTAACAACAACGCTTGAGAACTTAAATAATTCAGGCATACATAAATGTAAGTCATTGGTAAACATGAACGTTAACATTTCTGTCGGTGTTTTGGATTGATTTAATAACGTACTGTCATTATAGTATATCACCGCAAGCTGGCGATGATGCCAAAAATGTTAGGTAGCTAGATATCGATAAAAACATCAATTTATATGCAAATCATTCTCAATTCATAGAAAAAGTTGCAAAATTACATCAGGCACGTTGGTAAAGACTTTTAAGGTATTTTTTGTTAAATTTGACAATTTATTATCTTCTGATTTTTTAATTATAATTACTGTGTAGATACGTTTAAGACAATCCTTGATGAGGTGTTTTTTCAAATTAATTTTAATGTACATTTCTTCCTGATTTTGTAATGTTTTGTAAAAACCAAACTTCAAATCTGAATTATTAACCTAATAATAGATGATACTTTAGATTTAGATAATACAATTCTGTATTTGATTACTGAAAATTAAATTCATTTTCGGTGACAACTCCATGAGATTTAATCAGAGTACAACTTTCACTAACAGTAACAATGTACCGCTGACGATTGGCATAATTAAATTGACAAAAAAGTATTTTAAATTTGAACATCATCAATTTGAGTTTCGCCAGGAATAATCAGCTTTAGAACAGATACACAGAGTTGTATATGTAATAGAAAAGGACTTCAAAGAAAGAAGATAGGTATTGTGTTGCGGTATTCCTTGATGTTAGCTAGACTATACAAAATCAAACAGTCCTTGCCACACCAGTACTACCTTATATTTAACTCATATTTCAATGAGAGGTAAAGTACGGCGAAAGTCAGTCTGGTCTATACCCAATAAAGGTAGGTGTTCCTCAGAGTAGCGTTCTGAGACCAACCCTATACCAGATATTTACAGCTGACCTACCATACAATGAAAACGCAATGATGGTCACTTTTGCGGATGATACTGCGATATTAGCTTCTCACCCAGATCCAACACAAGCATCAGCAATATTACAAAGTAGTCTGGACAACATACAAAAAAAGGCTACTTAGGTGGCGAATATAAATCAACGAAAATAAATCTACAGCTATCACGTTTACGACGAAACACAACTCTGCTCCCCCGATTACAATAAATGGTATTCAAATTCCTATCAAAGAGGAAGTAAAATACCTCGGCATGAACCTTGACAAGCGTTTAACATGCAGAACCCACATTACAAAAAAGAGAAGTTAACTGAATGCAATGATGAAAAAGATGTACTGGTTCCTAGGGAAAAACTTTCAAGTTATCGCTCGAAAATAATGTGTTAGTATACGAGACAGTTTTGGTTCCAGTGTGGGCTTATGGCATCCACCTATGGGGCAGTGCAAAACCATATCCAATATTGAAATCTTGCAACGATTTCAGAGAAAAACTCTTCATTGTATAACCAACGCTGAATGGTTCATTAGCAATATAACACTTCATGAGGACCTAAAAATTCCACGGATCAAAGAGGAAGTTAAAAGACGTACAACCTCTTATGCCAACCGAATAAAAAATCACCCCAATGTGTTACTCCTCAACTTACTAGACAATGCTAATACCACTCGTAGATTAAAAAGACTTAAAACGCTAGACCTTACTGAATAATTCTTATTATATTAGTATTTTGAAGGAATTATGTACTACATCACATTTGCTCGTTAGCCTTAGGGCTAGTTGTAAATTAAGTATATAAATTTTTTTAAAAAAGATTTTAACAGAAAGATTTTAAATATGGTAATATCAAAAAGCACTTTAAAATCTTTATTGCACACTGATCAGTTAATGTACGATAGCAACATCGATTTTGCAGTAGTGCAGTCATATACACAAGTTTAGTTACAAAAACCATTATTATTCAAGTACAAAACATTTCCTGTGATCGAACACTTCACAAATCCTACAATTTTAATGGGACACCATAATTTGTGTGGTAAGTAAATATGAATAATAAATTAAATATGTAGGTAACTTTCAACAGTTAACAGCACCGGTACTCCGTAAGCCGATAGGGATGAGATCTCCTCCTTTAACTTATCGCGCGTGTGTCGCTTGAACAATCGTATATTATGGAAATATTTTACGGTATTTGTATTCGGCACCGGCCCTTTGTAAGCCGATCAACCATGGATCTCTTTCCTGTGTGTACGCTCGTCTGTCGCTCGTAATATCGTACATTTTCGACTCGTCCGAGCCAAAGCTCGGTAAAAACACCTTCCAACTACTGGCTTATCTCTTTGCAATTTTTTACCTCTCTCTAACTACAGTGCTTTTCGGAGTCGTTCTTTCTTACTGGTTGAGCCTCTTGTGAACACATACAATAGCGGGAAGCAAAGTTTACCTGCTTTTACGACGGCATCTGGCTCAAAAATTTTGGCTTTAAATGAAGCATGAAATATGTGTTAAAAATATATTTTGCAGAATTGTGAACAAAAAGAAATTTATATTACTAATATTTTAGAAGTTACATCAAACATTTTTCTCGCATTTAAAAAAAACACTCGATCATGGAATATTTTAAATGCATATTTTTTATCAATTAAGAGATATTAATTATTTCACAACAACGGTTTGTAGTTAGGTTACAATGTATGCTTGTAACAACAGTAATTTTAAATTATTAATATTTTGAATTAGACTAGTTCTTTATTTCTATGAGACCGACGCATTCTTTTAAACTCGCGGTCCGGCAAATTTAAAGTTTCACATCTATTTCTTAAGGGTGGCGTTTTATTCGGCTGCGCCGGACGACAAACATGCTCACGATTTTTTGATAAGAAATGAAAACTATTGATGAAATTCTTTTAAAAAGTACAAATTTATGTTCACGAAACTTGATTCGAGTTCCTGGGGGTATTTTAAATGTTAAGTTGGACTGTTTCCACACTATACACTGTGAATAAATAATATTTAAAACACCCCTAGGAACTCGAATCAAGTTTCGTGAACGTAAATTTGTACCTTTTAAAAGAATTGAATTAATAGTTTTCATTTCTTATCGAAAACTCGATAGCATGTTTGTCGTCCGGCGCAGCCGAGTAAAACGCCACCCTTAAAAAACGCCTTTCAATTTTTAGTTCATCTTTACGTTGCAGATCTTCCTTCAAATTGATATAATAACCATATATTACATTCATTTTGAAGCGTTAAAAAATCACCAAACCAATGGTAGGTAATAATAAAAAATTAACACTTGATGTTATTATATCACCTCAATGAAACAAATTACTAGGCAAAATTAGTTCTCAAAAGAATTGATTTTGGTCGATAACCAAACGCAAACTGCAAAATTAACGCTAATAATAAAACAGTGAATCGAACAATATATTTATTTATTATTCTCCAGTAGAATCGCGGAATAGTTAGTCGAGATTTTTCAACTTCCAAGATTATGTTGTGGCACTTAATAACCGTACAGTCCACAACGTTTTTTGCACAATCGCTTATACGAAATGAAATAAAGAAATTTAGACTAACTGAGGTAATTTTTTTTTAGAAGAATATTTTGAAGCTATATTATGTGTCACAAATTACTGTCAACAACAATGGTAAGTAGCTGGCAACAATATGATTGTGCGAAAAATTATTTAATTAAATTAATTATTCATGATTAAATTTTAGTATTCAAAATTGTCCCTGTTCAAAGTGCAATAGACTTCCGCAAAATTTAAAAATTCGGTTAACAATATGTTGGTTTCAACTAATGGGATTTTTAACTTTTTGACTGCCATTAAGTAATAAACACGTTTCTTTCCTTTTCGAGCAAGTTTTAAAAAAGCAATAAAATTCCCAAAAGGTACATCGAGGCAATTTTAACTTTTCGAAGAAATCATTGTACAATCAACAGTCGACGTGACAAAATCGTGCTTGTGAACGTTCAGTAAATAAAGTGAATTTAAAAAATGGGTAACATTATTTATTACCGCATCATTCAATAAAACGGAATAATTAAGTACTTATAATATTGGCTTCTAGAAACCGAAAGAGATTCAAAGAGTAAGCCGGAGCACTGGGCATTATTGATTGAAAATAAATTTCAGCATAAGTAATGATGGGGACAGTTGCCAATTAAAAAAAGATTGGCAGGACGTGGCAACTAAATTAAATAATTTAGGCCATGGCCAAAAAACTGTTGAAAAGTGGCAAATCATAAGTATTTATTGTTAATTGAAAACTTTTATTAGCTAGTGGATAAATAATTGTAATACAATTTCATGGGCTCTGACTCGTTGGAAATCCAAAGTCAAAGCTAAGGCGGCTACTTTGAGGGCTGAAAGAAGAAAAACGGGAGGTGGTGAGGTAAAAGCCCTTCAATTAAATACTATAGAAGAACGCCTCATGAATCTCATGGGGTGGAAACATGTAGTGGGCGACGGAAATAAAGAATTTGGAATTGTAAGTTTATATTATATTTTAAAATAGTAGTACTATATAAGCACATTTATGCAGGATAATGAAGTTAAAAACCCCGCAGTCTATGCGACAGTTGACGTCGTCGCGACGACGTCAACTGTAAATGTTACGCCGCATTCGTCTAAACCACAGGCAAAAAAGCGGCGTTTATTGCCGAAGACTGCCCCGGCGACAAAAACGGGGAAAACTGAAAAGTTCGGCAACATGCGAAAAATGCATGAAGAAAACAGAAAAATTTTAGAAAGTATCAACAATAATTTAATGGAAGTAAATAGTAGTTTATAGCTACCATTGCTTTAGACTTCAAAAGGTTTTTTAACCATTCGATCAATAAATAGTTATATCAATAAAGTGTTTTGTTTTATACCATATTTATTGTACCATCGTGATAAATTGTTACCTAAACGGTCTTATGCAGCCACGGCGAATGCTTGACTGAGCACGGACGTTGTAGCTGGCCATGTTTTCGGTTGCCTTGACGAAATTAAATAAATAGAAACGTCACCTTTTTTTACAAAGGAATGACCAGACGTCTTTTTACAACAAGCTCCGTATTTTTATTTGTGTTTGTGCCGTGAGTTCTTATTTTATGTGAACTAGTTTGTAACAAAATGCGATTAGTTAAAAAAAAACAACTTTTTAAAAACCTTATTTTTAATGAAATTAGACTAAAGTAAATTATAAATCCAACTACTTAATAACCCCCGTATTTATGTAAAATATAAATTTATTAGATCTATACGTCGTCTTCGACCTACAGCAAGAACATTCTCGGGAAATAAAGCACGGTGAGGTGCAGGATAATCTCCTGCCTCTTCAGGAGGTTCTATTTCTGCCTCTTCTAGTTCTAGTTCTTCGTCTAATGGCACATTTCCTCGGATACACATGTTGTGTAACACACAACATGAATTTATAATGGACCCAACTTTTTGTGGTTTATACCTTAACACCCGTTCTTTTGTGAGGCACCTCCATCGCATTTTGAGAACACCTATGACATAATTTCCTAATTTCAATAAAAAATTTACAATTCAGTTCCTTACCTATACAGCGCTCAATAGCGTTTTTTGTTAATTTCAAGGCATCATCATACCGGCGTTCCGGAGTACCTGCCATAGTGTTTGTAACTGCCGTCATTAGCCATGGTTGCAAAGGGTAACCACTGTCACCAATAAGCCAATGTCTCGTTTGCTGCCTTTCAAACACTTCTTGTAAATGCTCATTTATAAGTGATTGCCGCCAAATAAACGAATAGTGCGCCGATCCACCGTAGTTGCCGTTTACATTTGTTATTGCCAAATTACTGTCACAAATTATTTGAACATTTTTAGAATGAAAACCCTTTCTGTTCAAGTAGATGTGTTCATCATCAACAGGTTCTAAAATAGCTATGTGAGTACCGTCAATAACTCCGATTGCTCCTGGAAAGCCAAATTTGTCCATGAATTTAGCCTGGCATTGTTCTTTTTGAGCATCAGTTACCGGGAAAAGTATCCATCTTGCAGCAATTTGTTCTAAAGCAGTGGCAACTTCTGTAATAACTTTGCTCATTGTTTGTTGTCCAATGGCAATGTTATATTCCTCTCCAACCCCCTTTTGATAAGACCCTGTCGCGAAAAACCTTAAAGCAGCTAAAATACGCGAGCTAATTGATAGTTTAGTGCTTCTTTGCCCTGGTGCCAAGTGGGGTGTCAATTCATCAACCAAATCTAAGTATAATTCTTTAGTAAACCGGAAAAAATTTTTAAATTCGCGGTCCGGTAAATTTAAAGGTTCACATCTATTTCTTAAAAAACGCCTTTCAATTTTTAGTTCAGCTTTGCGTTGCAGATCATCCTCCAAATTGATATAATAATCATATATCACATTCATTTTGAAGCGTTAAAAAATCACAAAACCAACGGTATTAATACAAAATTAACACTTGATGTTATTATATCACCTCAATGAAACAAATTACTAGGCAAAATTGGTTCTCAAAAGAATTGATTTTGGTCCATAACCAAACGCAAACTGCAAAATTCACGCTAATAATAAAACAGTGCGAAGTAGACATGAAGTCGGTGAATAGTACAATGAAGTGACCATCAGTAGGACCACCTATAACGATTATAGTGTATTTTATTACTGCAGCTGGTAGTTGTACAATATTGATATTATTAGAAGAGACGTTACCGTCGAAGATTTATTTTTTTATTATTCTCCAGTATTGGATTGCCCGTTTTCAGATAACATCTATTTGGTAGTAAATGTGAAACTTTTTAACCTTCACCCACAGCGGCGTTCAGCACCCACTGGGTTTATTACGGTTCGTTTATTATATTCTTTGAACCTTCCAGTGCAATTTTTCCTTAAATGATAAAATAGCTTTACAATGCGACATACTTCACCTTGGGTTGAATGACCTAAATTCACATCGAAATTAACCATATTTTTTATGAACATCAACAAAAACAATTGTTTCGCATTTAAAAGAAAAATCAAATTATGGAAATACTTGGAATGTCTTTGAATGTTTGTTATATCGCGAATAATTTCTAAGAATAAAATGTGTTTTTTCTCTTTAACTAGGTACATTGATTTAATACTTTATAACTAGGTAATGCTGAAATTATAACTTCTGTAAATACTTCAAAATACATACTTTACACCTATAATTTTACCAGCTGAATATTTTTATTTATGTCGAATATTGCCGAATGCGCAGCGAAGTTTCTTCCTATCTCGTGTTTATCCTTATTTTCTGCAAGTTACGGAGTGCCGGTGCTGCACTTATTTATTTTTCAAGTAATAATAGCTGTACCAGAGAAGCAGAACAATGTATGTCCAAAAGTGACAATGTTCAGGAAAGTCAAATTAATGACTTGATATCTTTGGTGCTGCCTTAGGGGGGTATTCTAGTGTAGAAATTTTAAAAAATCAATTTTTTTCTTTTCATATTTTCAAAGCTTAACCTTTCAAGAATATGTCTTTAAAAGGATTTGTCAAAACTTTAATTATTTCCGGAGATATAGCTATTTTAGTGATACGACATCCAAACCGGCTGGGCCGGAACAACATTGGACGTAATTTTACCCGAAACTTTAAACGCGTTTTTCTCGAAACTACTTTTTTCAAAAAGTTTGTCATGATTTCTCAAGTTCTACTTAACCGATTTACTTCTAATTTGGTGTGAGTCTTCTCTATATATGTCTCTATCGTACTAACTATGATTGATAACAAATTATTTTTTTTTACTATTTTTAAAAAATTCAGAAAAGTCAAAAAAACAGAAAAAATTTATTATTTTTTCGGACATCCGTAATTTAGCGAAAAAACTTCTTTTTTTTAGTTTTTTTAGTTAGTACGATAGCAGCATTTATCTGGATAAATAATCTTTTTTATTTTTTTGTTTCACATCATTGGGAGGGTTGCAATCGTGACAGACTTGGCGCGCCATTTTTTTCCAATCCCCCACTTCAACAGCTTATAACATTTTGAGATTTCAATTTTTTCACTTTTTTAAATTTTTTATGTATTGTTAAAACATGAATAAATAAATATCTTGTTAAGAAATGGATGGTAAAAATATTTTTTGTTTTTTATTTATAGCACGCAAAAAAACACCTCAAATTCATGCCTCTAGACTAGAATACCCCCTTAAAGTAATACTTGGAGATACATCATAATGCAACACAAATTCTAAGTTCGAACATAATTTCCCCTGTAATGTGTGGATGGGATATATTTTAATCAATATACATCAAAATTTCTTGGTTGGGAAAAGTGAGCATACATCGTTCTGCTTCTCTGGTAGGTACAGATATACAGGGTCTTTCACAACTCGCGCACTAGAGAAAACTGACATGTGCCGACGACAATAGGTTGTCAGAAAATGCAAGAAAATAAATTACTCCTGCTTGCATAACAGAGTCAATAGGATTCTAAATCCACCAATCCCGGAAGGGCAGCACCAAGTGTTACTAAAAATAATACTGGTTGCTAAGTTTCAAAAATATTACTAGTCCGCCTGTTGGTCTGACAGATCAGAGTTGTCACTGTCAATAATTTTAGGTTAGCAAGATTTTATCTTTGAATTCTTTAAAATTAAAACAACAATTGGCGCTTCAGAAAAGAAACGATTTTATTGCAAATCAAAATTATAAAAACAGTCAAAAAACTTCGTCAAAAGGAACTATGGAAAGAAACAAATTAGAGCAAATGCTCAAAATGTCCCTAAGCATAAACGTGTCCTTCTTAAGAGGCTTAATTTCGAGTCCATGATCATTTGTGGGGTAGAACTCCCTTCTAGCAAGGTAATCATGTGGCTGTAAATGCTGTACACGAATGTAATGATACGGATGTTGTCGGGTATTTTTCAAAACTCGGAAATACACAATGGGTGAGCAACTTCGGCAAAGCTTCTGGCACCATCTTCTGCAACAGCATTTAGAATGGCTTCTTCATTCTCAACCGTACGCACAGTCATGGGAGGACCACCAGACTTTTTTCGATTTGGTAGAACTTGACCTGTCTCGTGCGTCCTTGCAATCGCTCGCAGAATTACCTTGTGATCAAGTTGATTTCTGTCCAGAAAACGTTCGGAAAAGACTCTCGCTGCTTGCGTGGCGTTACGACCGCATTCTCCAAAAATTATAATCATTTCGAAATAATCAGCGGCTGAATACATGATTATGGACACATTAAAACGTTTTGACTTCACTTTATCAAAATTAATTTGACAGTGAAATTTTTCAAAAAACCCAGGCACCCACATAATTTTAAAGATTTGCTTTTTTCTTATAACCTAGTAACGTAAAATTACGATACACACCTTGAGGGCGCCTGTCTCTGATTGGTTAACTTTAAGTTGTCTTTTCTCTAATAGGCACCTTTCAAGTTAGATTTTATTTTCTTTACACTCATCTTAATGCCGCCTCGCGTTTCCTCATTTTCCCTAGGGCGCGAGTTGTGAAAAACCCTGTATTTGTTGTGATTTCCATTATTTCTTTTTGTTGATCGTTTCATTGTATCATGGCATCAACATAGGTGGGCTCAACTGGAAAAATAGACTGATTTCAAACACAAAATTTTGTTTTGTTAATAAGTAATGTTAAATAAGCTACTATAAAAACACAGAGATTACCAAATATTACTTGGTTAGTAAATAACTATAATTAAAAAATAACTGCGGTCTCACAAAAAAGGTCACTTTAATTCAAATTTGTCCCTAATTTGTTCCTAAAATTGATAGCAATAGCCAAAGTTAGATTATAATGAGTGCATTATCTATACAGGGTGATGAAAAAAAGGTGCCCGTGATTGATATCGGGACAATGCTTTCTGTTGAAGCATTGTGGAAATCGCAACAAAAGTGGTCTAAAAAATTTCTGTTTTAATTTAAAACAGTTTGTCTAAGAGCACAACGTGGCAATACTGCACATATTTCTTTTTCTAAATAATTACTTTCAGGTAGGCCCACTTTTTGTATCTAAGCAACCAACACTGACAGATACTGTCACTTGCGTAAGATAAACAACTGTCACGTTGACAACTTTTTTTATTTCAAAAGAATTTAATGTAATTAAACAATAATACACAACAAACAGGTAATTGAAGGGCTCTATGCAAAAAGTCCTTAAGTGACTTGCGCTATTTCTGACAAGAATGGATGAACTTTCGATCGCACTTACTGATTTCCGTTTAAAAGACCCCTAACCATGTTCTTTAGTACAAAAATATCAATCAAAATCGAAATAATATAATTTCCAAATCAAATTGAAACAAAATTTAAATATCTCAAAATACGAAAAAGTGGCTTAAGAGACTTCTTGCATAGAGCCCTTCGTTTGGATTAAATTTTATAGCAACTGCTCGAAATGTCTACCTTCAACTTCAATGCACAGTATTGCTCTTCGAATAAAGTTTTCCTTTACTTTTTGAAGCATAGGGGCATTTATTGTACCAACCGCTGCGTTTATTCTTAGTCTTAACTCTTCTATGTTGCTTATCGGAGTGGCATATACACAATTTTTGAGGTGACCCCAGAGAAAGAAATCGCAAGGATTAAGATCAGGTGACCGGGGAGGCCATGCAATTGCACCACCTCTACCAATCCATCTATTTGGATAAGCCTCATCACACCAGTCCCGTACTATCCTACCGAAATGAGGAGGTGCGCCATCCATTTGTAACCACATTTGTCTGAAAATAGCAAGGGGCAAATCCTCAAGTAAAATTTGAAATCATTTTGCAAAAATTGTAGAAAATTTTCTGCATTCAATCTTGCAGGTAACGTAAATGGTCCTAGGAGGTTACTATTAATGATGCCACCCCACAAATTTACTCCATAGCGTTGCTGATGTGCACGAGGATGCAATGCGAAGGGATTTTCGGTTGCCCATATGTGATTATTATGCTGATTGAATATGCCGTCTTGAGAGAAATAGCACTCATCTGTCTATAAAATGTTCTCTATAAACCTAGGGTTGTTACCGTGACGCTCAAGTAACCATTGGCAAAATTGCACTCTAGAAAGATAGTCGCCTGGACGAAGAGCTTGCACCTTAATGTAGTGATAAGGATGATAATGTTCATCGACGAGTATACTTTGTATTGTTCGATAATCTACTTGAAACTGTCGCGCTAATCCTCGTATACTTTGTCCTGGTTCATTCTCTACCGCTTCCACAACTGCTTCTTCCAACGCTGGTGTACGAACTTCACGAGGTCGTCCACGATTTACAGAAATCGGCAATACTTGTCCATTTTCCCTTAATCTTTGTTCCACTCTTCTAATTAATTTAGCATCTGAATGTCGTCGATATGGATACAATCTAGCATATTCCCTAGCAGCTTCTGAGGCGTTATTATCGGCTGCACCCAAGCTGAGCAACATGTCTAAATATTCGCTTAAATTGTATTCCATTTTAAGACTTTAGAGCACTTAACTTGTATCGTTCAAATTTGACAAGAGAACTGACATTGAAAAGTGAATTATTGTTGCCAACGTTTCCTAGGAGATTTACGATGTTGCGACATTGATAAATTCTCCTCAGAGCCAAGAAACCGTACTTTTGACATCGGTAATAAAGTTGGTTTCAATAGATTTTTTACCATTTTTTTTTAAAAGCACCATCAACTGCATCAAATTTAGACCCTAATAATGAAATTATTACAAAATTGTTAATCGTATAGATTTTTATTGTCTGAATAGGAAAGCTTATATCTTGGTGAAGAGACAACAAATTTTGTTTTGGCTTTCAAATTCGTGTTTCGTTAGAAATCGTCTATAACATGTCGCTACGCACGGGCACCTTTATTTCATCACCCTGTATATATAAAATTGGATGTAGGTGTGTATGTATGTAGCATATAGACTCGGAAACCGCTGAACCGATTTTGATGAAATTTTCAGAAATACTCTAACATAACCTGGAGAGTGTTCCTGTAAAGTTTGGTGCCGATCGGGGGGGGAGTGTCCTAAAGTCACCAAATTTTGTACACAAGTGCATCTTAGTAGGGGGACTTAATTGAATGCCGATTGGGGGGGTACAAACAAAAATCGCACGGGGGGATCACTGAAACTTATTTTCGCATAGAAAGAAGTGTCCTACAACCAACAAATTTTGTACACAAGTGCATCTTCGTAGGGGGAACTTAGTTTGATGCCGATCGTTGGGGGGGGGGCAAACAAAAATCGCACGGGGTAATCACTGAAGTTATTTTCGCATAGAAACAAGTGTCCTACAGCCACCAAATTTTGTACCCAAGTGCACCTTAGTGGGGGGGGTATCACCGAAACATATTTTCGCATAGAAAGGAGTGTCCTGCAGCTACCAAATTTTGTACACAAGTGCATCTTGGGGGGGGGGGGCTTATCACCCAAGCATATTTTTGCATAGAAAAAAAATGTCATACAGTCATCAAATTTTCAACGGAAGTGAATCTTATTGGGGGGAAGGGGGGAATCGTCCAAACAGATTTTCGCGTAGAAAGAAGTGTTCTACAGCCATCAAATTTTGTACACAACTACATCTTAGGAGGGGCTATCGCCCATACAGATTTTCGCATAGAAAGAAGTGTCTTACAGCCACCAAATTTTGTACATACACCGAGCGAAGCCGGGCATTTCAGCTAGTTATAAATAATTGCGACAACATTATCCGTGATTATAATAAGTCAATTCTACTATTATTTCCCAATGGAGATACCCGGTTATTGCATTTGGGCCATCTTCTATTCCAATACACTAAGACCTCGTTTAGCGCCCAGAATGCGTTCCTAGACGTAAGCGCTAAACGAAACAGCGTTAAATGAGTCCATTTTAACACATAGTAAATAGAGAAAGGGGAATACAAGACCGAAAATAAACAAATTTTATTTCTAAAATGGTTTGTTTAGTAGAAACAAGCATACCTATTTCATTCATCAGACCTAACAGGAAATAAATTTTAATCGTGACTGGCACCCGTCTTAAAGACCCAGAGTTTTTATAGTTTAATTATTATTGAAAAATATTTTATGTTAAATCTAAATTTATATAGGTATTGGAAATTGCGTCCTTTTTCTACAATAAAACACAACTAGATGTAATATAACAGTATTTTTATTAAACTTAAACAGTGGGTATTCCATTGATATGAAAATTATGTCTCTTTTTTGAAACACCTCTAAAAAAATATAAAACATTAGACTTTCTTGCCAAAATAAATTTAGTGTTGTTTTAACATAACAAGCTATTAAACAAAATGAAAAAAAATAAATTTAAAAAAATTTTAAAGGAAAATTGCATTCAGCTTATTTTATTTACATCCGGACTGGCGTCGGGTCCTACAGCCGGTGACGACTCAAAAAGCACAAAATCAATATGTCTGCACACGTCGCTATCATACGAAAGACTGGTGATAGCGCTGACCAAATGAAGCAGCTACCTGAAGAATCAGCCAAATTTATTAAAAGATTAAAAAGTTACTCAGCGTTTACAATAAAAGTCGGTCTTCAAGACATGTACCAGCTCTGTCGGATTAAAGCGGTTCCAATGTCGACTTCACATTCATCGTGTTTCAGTTGCCTCAGCACCCACATTTTAATATCGTTCGAAATGCTTTTTCGTGTCATTTAGGTTTTATTATTACACTTATTTGTTCTGAACAATCTAAAAAATTATACAGATTTATTTTTAACTAATTTGGAGATACGAGGTTTTGATTCCGTACGGACGAACTATCAATTCCATTTACAATTTTTATAGATAAATAGGTGTACATTTTTATCGGCACCAATAATCTGAACGGAATAAGCGTAAATTCATTGCCCTGAATTAGATTGTTCACTTCACAATATTTTTGAGGACGCTGCTGTTGATGTATCCTAAGGTGATGAGTTAGATCATCAAAATATATGAGGAGCTTAAATTCAAAAGGAATAATATCCATTTTTAACTTATTGGAGAAAACAAAGGTTTTTCAATAGCAGCAATACTGAAAATCATAAAAAACAAATACATGCAAGGAACTACTCCATTTAATTTCAGGATATAATAGTACTTTTAACAGAAATTGAAAATTATCAATGGCGGACTTCTTGCAAAAAAGAATTGGATAAAACTCTTTTTGAACTAAAAATCAGGATAAAACCCTATTTGAAGAGAAATTGAACCGGGAAAAAGTTTTGGTGTAGGTAAATTGTGGAGCGACAATAGATTACAAAATTAAACTTTATTGAAAAACATTGATAAATGTTAAGAAATAAACCAAAATAGTTGTTGATTACAAAAAAATATTAAGTCTTCTATATTCGCACGCGTCCATCCCGTTGCCTTTTTCTACTTCCCAGACTACTCACACTCGCAACTTCCAATTCTATTTTTAACCGTAGAATACTAACGTTACTGGAATTAATAGTTTACTGTCAAGCAAAATTCGACTGTAGTCGATATTGCTGATATTACGGTTTACAGATAAGAGCTAGTAGTTCCTGCTTATTTTGCATTTATTTATTTACATTATAAATCCGAAATACTGGTAGTAACAATTCCAAACGTCGTATGTAATATTGTTAGTTAAGTTCGTCGATGCTGATACCTAAATTTGAACGTACAGATGTTTAATTTTGTTGAAATAAATATGGCTTCAAAGCTTTCCGACAAAAATTCAGACCATGTACTGAAAATAGGTGACTCTATTGAAGGAAGTAAAAAATTGTTTCACGGGCACTGGTTTACAGCGAGTTAACAGCTTCTTATCTATAAACCAATACGATTCAAAACATATCAACTATAGCTGCTTACTGTATGCAAGCAAGTCGTAAAATTGACGATCGTTAGTACTCTAGGGTTAATATGGACTTCAATTTAATAATTCTAGTGATTATATGACGCAAGTAGAAACTGAGGAGGTTTCTGATGAATCAGACGAAAAATCAGAAATCAATAGTGTAGCAAATTATTAACAAACCGTTGGTATGGCAAAAGATTTACAAAACTTCTTTAAAAATCTAGGTGATTCCAAAGCAATGGAGGTATTGTCTTGTATACCTATAAATTACATATTCAACGAATGTGACATTTGGTTTCAATGTTCTCCCATAAACGAGCACCTCCTTTAAGCGGACAATTTTTTACAGTCCGAAAGTGCCCGCTCAAGAGAGATTTCACTGTATTATCATGGTTACGATTGTTGCAAGCATTGATAACCATGATAACCGGGACATTTAACAGGGCATTAGTATTGTTAAAACAAAATACCGTTAAAGTAAAAGGTAACTAGGATCAAATTCCTTTTGAATTTAATATATTTTGGATAAAATCCCTTTTGAAACTAAACTTCAATAATAATAATAATAATATTCCTTTTGAATTTAAGCTCCTCATATGTGCAGGTCGAAATGAAAAAGTTGCACAGCTTCAAAATTTCCAACCAGGACAGCATAACGTTCGACTTACAGAATATTCCTTTGTCATCGAGCCGAAAACAAACGACAATAAATTTATAACGCAAGTGTGGGCAGGACCTAGCCATTGGAAACTTAATTCAGTTCAATTTGATTAAAACGAATGTGTTAACAGGTTTTGTTTTTAGTTACTCAATTTTCTGGATGGCAAGAGAAGCAGTTTCCAGATGTAAAATTGTCTCGCAAACCAAGATTTCAACCTGAAATGGTTGACTTTGAAGCTGATCTACCTGATTTTTCACAATTCAAGAAGGTTAAAAGAAATTCTGCCTTTCCACATACGAAGAAGTAAGTCGTGTTCTGTCACTTGAGTTATAGTAATTCTTGAAAAATAGATACACACTACCACAAACATTACTGGAAGAAACGGTACACAAAGACGAATTATTGCACAAACAGGTTTGGGTGCCATTCAAAAATTACCTTGAAGAATTTATCGATGGAGGGGAAATTAGTCCGTATCAATATGATAATGCCAATGATTCTAATTATTGCCTTTCTAATTGTTGCCCGGAGCTTCAGGAACTTAACAATAGCAACAATGGCTCCGATGAATTCGTAGGTGAACACATCCAAGTAGTGCAACAAAATTTTCTGCAAGATAACTTGATGGACTGTTTTATTATAGTTTTTTAAGTTTTTTCATTCTAGGTTCCAAAAAGTAACATTGCATATGCATTATATGCAAACGGGTGGATATGAAGAAACTGAAATCAAACATGTGGACATGTTTATCCAAAGATAAAAATGTAAATTATATTCATAAATTGATTTTTTTTTAATCGATGTTGATTGTAGAAAAGTAAAATTGAAAAGACTATGTTTTCTACAGTCTATGAGCAGTCACAACAAGGAGTTCGCGTAGTTGAATTTATTTACGCTAGAGTCGCATGCTTAGCTTGAATTGCCTATCGGCCCGTTAGTTAACGAACAGATAGTGACATTTTTTAGAAACCGGGCATACGAGGACAAAATAGATAGATAGATAGTAGACTCGAATTTGTAACCATTTGATCAACTATACCTAGAATATAACTTTTGTTTCAAATATTGTAAGTTCACCAAGTAAAATTAAATGTGGTGTTGATTCTCAACATTTTGACGTGGTCCACACATTAAAGCCTCAACTAATTTTCGCTTATTGTATTTCGCATTTTTTAAAGTAAGGCAGTAGCGTTACTTTAGAACCCCATATTAATTAATTAAATTAACTCTGATAAAAAGTTTTAACTGCTAGCTATTAAATTTAAATTGCGATATTAGTTCTAACGACCAATATAATCAGTTTCAGGGAAATGGTGTCATGTGCCTTATTTATAGTTCTGATTTCAATCTTACTAAATATGTATGAAGGTCAATAATATTTTAGGGATACCAAGCTCATCACGGAAGATGATGAGCTTAGGCAGATTTTGTGAAGTCTTTATGATATTTTAATCTTAAAAAATTAAATGATTAATTTATTTTGAAATACGAAAATATACCGTGTTTCACATAACATTCCGAGGCCTACGTCCAATGCACGCAACCCAATATTTAAAAATCACAACATGCTAGATCCAAATAAAAAAATTTTTGTATATACATTAGAATCCGGTTATAGCGAACCTTAAGGGACCGTCAAAATCGGTTCGTTATATCCGAAATTCGTTATAAGCGTTAATGAAAGAATAAATGCAAGAGTGTTTTATGAGACCGTTATTGTCTAATGTAAATATGCATATGTATAAAACCATTATAAATATAAGGACTAAAGTTAAGTGAAACAAAGCAAAATGCAATAAGTTATTTTATTTGAAAAAAATTGTTATTTTCGACTGAACTGTTGCATTTTTAAATTATAAATTGTTCACACATTTTCAATAATCGGCGCACCATAATTCTGTAAAAAATTACGAATGTTGTTAATACTTCTCACAGCTTCCTGTACATAAAATCTGTAATGCTGGTGGTTTCGGCTCATCCTTATTGGCTTCTTCGTGGTCACTTTTGTCTACCACAAATACCCAAATATTTTAGTTGTAAGTGTTCAAAAAAATTTGAATTTTACAATTGCTGAAATTCACGTTTTCTTTGTTTTTTTTTTAACCACTCATTTAATGACAAATCATCATCACATTCAAAGGTTATTACGTGTTATATACAATGCAAAGTTCGTTATAGCAGATTCAAATTTTGTTAATTTCGGCTTTTCAGGTTCGCTATATCCGATAGTTCGTTATATTCGAGTTCGTTATAACCGATTATTTTTTACATTGTTACATAGGGGAAATTGTCGGGACTTGGAATAAAATTTGTTATAACCGGTGGTTCGCTATAACCGGAGCCGTTATAACCGGATTCTACTGTATGTATATACAGTCCCCGTCATATTGTTCGCACAATATGGAAAAAAATTTCATCTTCGATTTCTTTAAAAATTTAAATCTGTCAAAACTTTTTGCATGTTCAAGAACCCAAAATGGACTACTCGGATTCTGCAAGCGATTTTTGGTTTCTTAGAAAATGGAATTTATCAAAACTTCAAAAACTGAAAGAAAATCATAATTTTAAAATGATTATTTTTTAATGATTTCATTCACCAATCGTTTAGCAGTATTTGGGCACACGTGTTTAATTCTGTCCAATCACAACATGATTATAGCGAGAATAATCTACTGTACATTATTCTCGCGAGAATAATTTCTAGTAATTTGTTTTTGTTACTTTTCAACACATTTTCTAGTTTTGACATCTGTCACCAGTTTTATTTTAGTTTATAATGAGTGAAACTGTATTTCTATGCTGTATTTTTCATTTAAACATTAAAAAATAATCTTCCGAATACCACTCGAGAGTGCGAATTAATTAGAAAATAATTCTCAGTTATTTTCTCAAACTTGTTGCCATTTTTCGAAAATCTGTCAAATTATTTTCAATTTATTCTTCGCTTGTGATATTACTTATGAAAATGATTTTCGATGAAATTTTTGTAAGAGTAGTTAGATATTCAGTAGATGTGATGCCAATTATGAAATCAGAGGAGTTTCCTCAACAGATGTCCAAAAAATTATTATTTTTCAAATTTCAACTTTCTCTTACAATTCCCACGTGTAAATTTGAATTTTAATTATTTCAAATCTAAGTATAGTTAGTTTGTTTATATTTGTCGTAAAAAAATGAACTAACCTAGTACAATCTAATATTACAAATTAAATTTTATCATGTTATTTTACATTTTTGGTACAAAACCTTTTTATCACCAAAAACCACATTTTAAGTTTAAGCTTGATTTCTAATTTACTCAAAATAAATATAACTTAACAATTAATGTGAATAAAAACAAAAAAAATTGCATTTTTCCGTTAGACGCACTTGAAAGTAATAATAATAAGTTCATAGTCATATTTTATACAAATTTGTAGATAGCCATGGATCATTTATCATTTAAGATTAATTCCATTGTAACAATTGTTGTAGTTATAACAACGATTGTTTTGTATTTAAATTATTTGTAAGTGTGGTCCAAATATTTGGTTATTAAAGATTCCATACCACACATTCGTATTGATTCCGTGCTTCTATTTGAAAATGTGCATTTTCATCGATCTACCAACGGCCATTCTACGAGTTTACAACTCTATTGGAAAAAAAGTAGACTCGTCACTAAACAACACATACTTCGCAATAGATCGTTGCTTTCTAATTTTTCTTGAAACCAATAACAGAATTCTAGGCGCTGATCGTAGTCCCGTTCGTACAAAATTCGAATACAGAAGTGACAGAAATACCATTATTTAGTTTAATTTGTGATACAGAAGTTTTAGGATTCTCTATAACTGTTCGCAAAATTTGCAGCTAGTGTTCTTCGTCAGTGATCCATGTGGATGTTTAAATTTATTTACAATAGTTTCCGTACTTTTAAACTTTTAATAAATTCTTCCAACTGTTGTGTGGGAGATTTTTTTTTATCGATGATTAAAAATTAACATTTCGTATTTGTTACCTACAATTAAAACAATTTCAATTTTCTCACTGTTACTTAATTTACGTTCCATTGTGAAATGATACTGTCAAACATAAAACAGTATTCGCCTATTGAAGTATCACGGGATGTTTTCGAATTTGTAAAAAATATGTGATGATCATATTATTATAACTTTCTAGTGTGTTTAACGGAAAAATACACTTTTTTGTATTTATTTACATTAATTGTTAAGTTGCATTTATTTTGAGTAAATAGAAAACAAGTTGAAACTTAAAATGTGTTTTTTTGTGATGAAACGGCTTTGCACCAAAAACGTAAAATAACGTGACAAAATTTCTGTTGAGATTAAAAATTTCGTTTGTAATATTAGGTTGTACTAGTTTAGTTCATTTTTTTACGACAAATATAAATAAACTAACTATACTTAGATTTGAAATAATTAAAATTCAAAATTACACGTGGGAATTGTAAGAGAAAGTTGAAATTTGAAAAATAATAATTTTTTGGACATCTGTTGAGGAAACTCATCTGATTTCATAATCGGTATCGCATCTACTGAATATCTAACTACTCTCACAAAAATTTCAACAAAAATCATTTTCATTTTAAAATTATGATTTTTTTTCAGTTTTTGATGTTTGAATATATTCCATTTTCTCCGAAACCAAAAATTGCTTGCAGAATCCGAGTAGTCCATTTTGGGTTTTTGAACATCCACAGACTTTTGGCAAATTTAGATTTTTATGGTGCGAACAATATGGCGGGCATTGTATATATTTAAGTTTCATATTTTTGAAAATTCCTGACAAAAATAACTGTCAAACTGACAATTTAATTTTGCAAAATGTATTCAAACTGTTTTAATTAATTAAAAATAAATACAAAAGTTATGAAAATGAAAACTAAGTGAAAATAATTCGACCAAGCAAGTGTTATTATTTTCAAAAAAATAGGAACCAAACACGATAGTACACTTATACCGGTATAGCAGATTGATGATCCTAAATTCACACGGTGTGCGCATGACGTCACGCACGAAGCATAAAAGGGGTCATGTCAGTGATTTAATATCTTCTAACACCAAGACAGTATGTACCAGTTCAGTAAAAATCATCACCAAGCTACACGTTTACCTAGAAAATGGCAAAAAGTGACTTATCCTCTTTCAACAATAACCGATTCAAGTAATGGTTAGGTGCATACACCTATTGTTAATAAAATATCGTTCAATTTTTAATTAATTTACGATCAGAACTATTTTATTTTGAGTAAAAACAAACTCTTTGCCAATTAAATTTATTGAATTATTGCATTAATATTTTTTTTGTATTTTGTAAAACATTAATCAAGATTGGTCGTCTTTATTATAAGATAATGTTATAATTACATATTTATAAAGCTAATTTATTTTTATTAAAACAAAAATTTTTAAACTTGATTTATTGTAGTTAGGTTGTTCTATGGAAACGATATTTACGTGGTACAGTGTTAAATTTGAAAGTGACATTTGAATTGGCGGCCGTTACTAAAGTCAAATGTTCACTTCTAGTACGGTTACATAAAAAATAAATTTTAACTAGCATAAATAAAATTAATAACAAAAACTATTACTGCTTAGCTTATGTTCAAAATTTTACTTTTCTGTGATAAATAGCTGAATTTATAAATGATAATTTATCGCCATAAGAGCTTTAAATTTATCGATTAATTTACGATAACTTGTTGCGTAGCAACTTAAAAGAGTGTAAAGTTTATGAGTATTAAAAACGCGACAGCAAAGCTGGAGCGTTTTTATCATAAAATTTACACGATTTATAAGTTGCTACGCAGGAAGTTTGAGTTAATTAATCGAAAAAATTCAAAGCTTGAATGGTATTTGATTAGATTATTTTATGAATGTATAATTTTAAGAGCAGAAACTTTAATTTTCAAACTTTAATTAATATTTAATGTATGACAATGAAAGGTACAATTATGGTAGTTAACAATTTTATCATTTGTTGTAGTACTTGTAGAAGTTTTGCTGACAGTTCCTCTTAACTGATTCACAATACTGGCATGATGTTGGCTGTCTAGTTGTAAGTACGGTTTGATTGAATGTGCATTGCCATGACCAGTGATTTTAATTAATTGTTCTTCATTAACTCCTGATTTTGCCAACTGTGAGACTGCTGTAGCACGGCTAGAATGATTGGTGATTTTCTTGCTTCTAGTATCCAAACCTGCCAGATCAGCTGATGATTTCATCCATTTCAATATTTCATTTCTGCCTACTGGTGTATTTTTGTAGCATCCTTTTGAATTGATAGACCTCCAGAATGGATTTACCGTTAAAAACAGACGATCCGATTTGATATGAGGCCCTCTTTTTTCGATCAACTTTTTAAAAAGGTGCACAGGACACTCATTGGGTTCATCACAATTTGGAATCAGCCATTTACTATTTGCAGACTTATGTGCTCCTCCCTGAGCCGTTTTCGTAAAGATGGGATTGTATTCAATTCTGCCAGTTAGTGCTCCATCATTCACCTCCTCTCCATGCTAATTCTACAGAAGCTATTAAAAAAAATTTCATCTGCAATCCTTTCGGTGTATTATGGTCCCAAGCCTTTAGCATACTGTTGAACTCGTTCTTTTCCAGAGCTGCAGCGCTGCGTTTTCGTTTCTCCGGTTGAGTTTGCAGCAGTTTCCTTTTGGAATCCCGCGCATCCCGTGCTTTTTTAAAAGAAATATTCAAAAATGGATCGATGTCACGCTTGAATTCGTTGTGATACTTTTCTTGCAGAATTTTTGCAGTAACATTCCAAATTGTTTTTTCCGTATATTCCTTGTAATCCTTGCCATTCTTCTGTCTCATGTTAAATGCCCAGTGCGTCATAATATTAGAAAGTTTTTGTACTGAAGCGTTTGGTTGAAGTTGATATTTTCTTTCCTGGCAAAAGGTTTCAAATTGACGCCAAATTGACGCTTTAGTCTTTACAGTGTTAGACGGTACTGAATACCTTACTGCTTTTTCAATATTTTCGAGTGAATTTACTCCAAAACGACTCATTGTGACAATTTTGCGAAAAAATTTGACACAAATAAAATTGTTTGAAAATTTTTTGTTAGTGGTAACTAGGCAACGTGGATATAAAGGAACTCGAAGTTTTATCAGTTTTATCGCTGTAAAACCGTGTTCCTTCCTTGAATAACGAATTGTGATTGGTTATATTAGGCATAAATAAAATAATCATATGCAATATCATAAGTGTGATTATTTTGCCGGCAAAATTTAATTATTACTAAGAAAGTTTATTGCTTGGCAATTTCGCGAATGACAGTGACAGATAAAAACAACGAGCCCTCGGGCGAGTTGTTTTTTGACGTTGGCATGAGCGAAATTGCCTAAAGCAATAAACTTGAGTGGAATAATCATTAAATTTTGCCAGGCAAAATTATCTCACGAATGAAATTTGACATGACTATTTCATGGAACAGGTAAGACAAATCAATTTTATTTTAAATATTTTTCCTGGGCGATTAATGCTGTTGTATTCCAAATTGATTTGACACTAGTTTCTTTGCAGTTTTCTCCGTTCTTTTTTTTTTTCTCATGTTAAAAGCCCAATCTTGTAATATTTTTGCGATTTCATCAGGAGTTGTTGTCGAAAATAAATCATAACGCCGCTGTTTACAAAATTCGCTGAACTGCAACCATATTGAATTTTTAGTTTTAACAGTGTTGAGAGGGATAACGTTGGCAGTGAACGCTTTAATATTTGCAATTGATAAATCATCAAATCTATTTTTATTTTCACACATTTTTATAACCGACGTTTCAAAAATATTATAATAACAGCGACTTGATGAATCGGTTACTTTGTTTGTCAAAAACAAAGGAAAATTTGCCGCTGAAAAACAGCTCGGTTGCTTCATTCTAGCTTTCCATTGATTCAGCAGCACTGGCAAAATTTTTATTTTGAAATTTTGTCGGTGCGAAACAATTTTTTCGTTAAAAAGATGGATTTTGATTGGACGAAATTTGCGTGAATGAAATAGTCAATGAAAAATTTCTTTTCGCGCCTGTAGTAGATAAATATCGCACTGGACTTGCCTCGCACATGACGTCACGTGAGTTATATCAACGGAACTAATGACTAAGCGTTAGATTATCTAGAATTAAGATTAGAATTATAAATAGAAATACTGCATAACAATAGATGACTTAGAGTCGACGATAGCTGAATAAGCAACGAATAATGTTACTTAAGACGCTGAAATTAGAATTGTAAACAAGTGTAGCATAAACCTTTATTGTATTCACTCATGTTTTAAATCTGAATAAAAATTATTTTTTAAAATCAATCTAAAACTTGAAAGTTTAAGTCATGTGCGAGGGAGATACATACATGCGCATTGCCATACCGGTGTAAGCGTATCGTGGTGACCAATAATAATAATGGTCTACTATGCTGCACCACACATTGATTGAAAAGACGTTCTGGAAATGGTTTTGTTGTATCCAGTGTGGATTTTCCAAGGCATAATATTGACAGTTGTGGCGGTTAACTGCACGCTGAACATCAGGAATCTTACAAATTCCTTCTGGTATAATCTGGCTGCAACAACTGCATTTTTGTGAGACTTGCTGTAGATTATGATCATATCCACTCATTCATTCATGATTTGAATACATTTTGCAAATGTAAATTGTCAGTTTGACATTTTTAATTTCGTCAGGGGTTTCCCAAACTTAAATATATTATTTTGTATCTAGCATGTTGTGATTTTTAAATATTGGGTTGCGTGTATGCGTAGGCCTCGGAAATTTACGTGAAACATTCAGTATAATCTAGGTTTGACTAAATATATTTTGGCTAAGTTTGTCATTCTACATGACTAGCCCCTGTACATATCAATTTATGAACTATTACCAGAAGTTCTAGAAATTCAATTATTTTTATTTATACACCGTGAATCAAGTCTACTTCTAAATTTTTCTTAGACGCAACCAAACATACTAATTCCACTTACCACTTGATACTGCCTTTGATTTAAATTATAAATGGAATACAATACAATACTCAGAACAATGGAATACTATATGTATTTTTTAATTTTTGAAAAATTAGAGATCTAGTGCTTGTTTCAATTAGTATGTTTGGTTGCGTCTAAGAAAAATTCAGAAGTAGACCATAATTGATTCACGGTGTATATGTTTTTATTTTATTACTTTTAGTATAGTTTTTATTTAAAACGCAATTTCGGAATTGCATTAACGCATTCATTGAGGACTCAAATTTACTTTTTATAACTATGATTTTTGCAACTTTATTATTTATTTTAGCTAATTTGATAGCTATTGCTGAAGATGATTACTATTGGGACGATGACGAAATGCGCCTACCGCATAAACCAAATATGAATTATTTAGTTCTGGTAACATATAAGCAACTTACTAACCTCAACTGGACTGATATAAGAGTTGCAGTATGTAACGGAGCGGTATTTTATGGGGATGTATTAGCAACTGCTACATGTGTCAAATTTTTAGAAGAAGTAAGTATTGTTAAAAGTGCATTATAATTCAAATGACAGTTTAATGTTATAACTAGTTAGATCAGAAAGACCGCTCACCTACCGTTCTGCATAAGAAAAACGACAAAAGTGATTTTACTTCTCACAGAGTTATAGGTTATTTGAAACATGATAATTACCAGCATAAAATTATGCCAAATGACATTTCACTTTACATAAATAATATTGGAAGATTACTTATTCATCCAAAAATTGATACTCAATACAATCCAGTAATTAAACCAACTGACAGTAGTAGTTGGTACATTGTACATTCTGAAAACGTATTTGATTCATTTATGATAACGGTTAAACTTGAAGAACATAAAAAATGCGAGCGAGTTAATTATCATGGAGAGTTAACAGAAGTTTGGTCAAATCATTTTTGCATAAGTGGTAACTGGCCAGAACCTTGTCGAGAACTTAAGACTGGCCAATTAATTTCAAAAGATGACTCAGGCGTTTTAGTAGGTACTTATTGTTAATTAACAGAATATTGTAAGTGGGAATACTTTTGGCACTGCGCTCCTTATATCTGGTATATTAAATTAATTAAAGAAATTTGTCCACAAATTTTATTTGATTAATTTGTTAATTGCATGAAAGATTCTGTAAATTTTTATAAAATATTGCAGGCACCGAAATTTCAGACAATCATTTAAATTCTAGAAAGCTAAATACTATCTGCTGTGTAGATAATAATAATAACCCTACACAAACTTTACAAAAATATAGTAATATCTATTTTGAGACGATCATACAAGAAAGTTATTGACATGGCAATGTCAAGTTACTTCAAAAAGTTGATAATATCGGCGCACCTCGACCCATTCAGCACCAAACAAGCGAACACGCATTTTTCTAAATAAATGTAAAACCGCTTACATAATTCTTTTCAATTACATCTCTATATATTTTTGTATTAACTGTACTATTACGAAACTTAAAGGATTAGTGACAGCTATGCCAGATTGCTCCAACACGATTGACTACATGGCAGTAACCAATTTAACAGCATTTATTCCATGGCTGAAACAATATTTTCCGAAATTCAAAGGAAGTTAAAGAAGATAAAAATTATTCATTTTCCTGAACCGTTACACTTCAGTTTGTGACTTCAATGTTGATATGTGTAACTGCTAATTTAATAAAAAAAACTGCGAATTTACATTTTTTGTCTATTATGAAGCAAGATTCATAGCTGAATTTTAAATTCATTAGGTTAAACCACATATCGAGATATCGAATAAGACTGAACGTGCCACTTCTTAGTGATAATTTCTGTGGCGCTGTTCTGATTTCCGTCACTTATTATCACCAAGGGCGTGCACGCGAAAAATATTTATTGGCTACTTACTAGAGAACAGTACATTATTTAGTCAATAAACGAATCAAGTTTTGTTTACATTGTATATATTATATTTTAAAACTATTTTGGTATCATTAAAACTTTTACAAGCAATTGAAGTTTTTATTTCAATTAACTTCAAAAATCACACAATAATTGTCATCTATATACAGGTAATTCCTAAAAAAAAACGTCCCATGCTCTAACTCAGTTATTTATTGCCCGATTTCAGAAAAAAAATATATAAATGATTACTTGAGTAAGTACTGCAAGAACATATTAATTTTGATTTTTCTCCACATTAAACCTGCAGTGGACGCGCCTAGCTTAGTTACATATTAAGGCGCACCACGGTACTGAGTGCCGCAATTAGAATAGTACTGATTTCCGCACATAAAGTTATAAGTTAAAAAATGGATATTGTAGTTAAAAAAATAGTATTTTGTGTTATTATTAGGAGAAAAAGTGTCATTTTGTGTGGTGAATATGGAGTTTTGAACGACGACCGAAGGAAGTCGGACAATTCCATACGAAGCACACAGCAACACTTTTTCTCCAAATAGCACATTTAATTTTTTCTTCAAACGCAATAATTCAATTCCATTCGATGGGAAAATTTTAAAAAAATTCAAAACAAACGTCATGCCAGCGTGGCATCCTAGTTGGCACGGGTTGTTTTATTATGCACAAAACAATACGAATTGTGATTTGCATCATTTGTATTGTGTTTAGTGAAACCAGTGCTATTATGGTTCAATTTGAATGTACTGTTACGGCCACCGAAATGTGCATGATTTTTTTTAGCAACTTGATTTTTGCTTCATATCATAGCCGTCCTAAAAAAATCACTCAAACGTCAATATTATTTTGTTTATGACAAATATTATTTCATGAAAGTCACTTGATAAAGCCAGCTATAATCTATGGAAGAATATGGAAATTTGTGTCAGGCATCGTGCACATTTCGGTGGCCGTAATAGACACCGCCTGAAATTGTTGAAATAGCGCAAACTGCTATCGAACACAACAAAGTCAGCGAGAGTCTATGAGGTCGCTTATGGGAGATTCGTTAAGTGGTGCCAAAAGAAAATTGTTAATAATTATTCGGAAAATGTTTTGTTAGCTTACTTTGCCGAACTGAAACAGAAGATGAACGTGAAAAGTTTGACTATGCGGGCCCGTGGTTCATTGAGAAAAATGTGAACAATTATTCGCCTGCAGACAAAGCGCAGAAAAAGTGACTGTTTAACTTTGAGTATCTACGGACACAATGTCATGTTTTTTTGACGTTCGAAGAAAAATATTATTTTTTATTAGAGTAAGTTTTACAAGAAAAAGCAAAAACAAAAATCTATTCTACCTTATTTTCATTCTCCTCTCCATTGCTGCATGAGTTGCAGACAACAATCGGTGGTTAAGTGGCCATTTGTTTTGGTTATAGGGTCCACTAAACGTTTAACAATATTTTTTAGTTAATTACTAACATAGTATGGCTCTTTACTAGCCTTTGCTGGCTTTGCTGGCATGCCATATATTGGTTAAATACACACCATCCACGAAACGGATACAGCATTTCATCGATTGTCACGAATTCTAACAATCTATAGTTTTTTTTTTGCAGTTGGCAACAAAATCAGTATGAAAAGTACGAAAAGCGGCCAATTTATATCGGATCTGAGGATCTGAGTAAAACTCTGAATCGTTTGTAACTTAACATTGCTCTACAAATCATTCCTGTACCATGAGTTTTCCAAAACTCAGTTGTATTCGCCCTGTTTCCTTTTTTATGGTCACTAGGTAACGAATTCCAATTAACGCCATTATTTCAGTTCTAGAAGTTTCTCGTTCTCTAGAATATTTCACTGTTGACCTTTTATTTTGAATATACTTATTAGTACACTGAACTACCTCGTCAATATGTCCAGCGTAATAAATTATAGAAAAGCATCTAACTCTGTTTCATTGTTTCGACATACCCCAGTAGGTCCTGGTGAAATGTTTACTATGTTTACTTTCGACCCATAATCAACCAAATCAGTTGAAGTGGTTTTCCAAATAGTTTCCTTACAAACCGTATTACTTCAAATCCGCATAAAAAGAGACCATAGTGTAATTTCGTAACTATTTTATTTAGGAATTTTACTTACATATTAGTATGCGCAGCGGTACTCAGTACCGCAATCTGGGATCCCTTCAGGGGACCGATTGCTACTAACAGGCGAATTCAATCAAAGAAAAGGGAGGAGTGGATGTTAAGGCGCGTCCAGACTTAGTAATAAGTTATTGAAACCTTGTTTCCCTGTAACACTGAAAACTTTTTGACGTGTATAGGATTCCTCGTTGACCCAAGAAAGACAGAAAAAAAGGTTATTCTGAATATTTTCGAGATTTCGCCGAAAAGCACCAATTTGTACACTTTTTCAACCAATTTTTGTTACCGGCCAGTTGTCGGTAAATATCAAACGAAATTTGAAAGATCTGGAATACTACTGTCGCAGGTAGGTAGCTTCGAATGCATTTATTTATGTTCGGTAATAAAGTACTTAAAGCATGAAGCTTCTGGTAGAACTGTATTTTGCATAATCGGTTGATACAAAAAAAAGTTAGTCAAAGTATCAATGGTAAATCAGGAAGACTTTCTTCTCGCGGCTGCAGCATATGTAATTTTAAGTGGTGCACAGAAAAAGGAAAAGAAAAGATTTTGGATTTTCCCATTGAAAAGGTATCGATAGCGGTACAGTGGACTGTGATATGATCAACGAATTAAAAGCCGACGACATTGTTCCGTTTGCAATTAACCCTTTGAGTGCCAAAATGCTTTTTAGAGAATTAACTAAAATTGCCAATTCCAAAAACAATAAACAATAAACAAGAATCGATAAGTATGAAAGAGATATCGATCGTATTAGTTAGTGCGAGAGCAAAAGCGCGACCGCGCTCTTGGCATTTTCGGCCAGTGCATTGAGGCACTCAAAGGGTTAATGATCAATTGCGGTGTGACGGAAATTTTAAAAATTTTGCCAGAATGCTAAGCGCCGGTTTTGAATTTTTAATCAACGAAGTGGGACATAAAATATGTAAAATAATTTCCTAACTAAACTGCCAAATATGTTGTTCCTAAAGACGCAGTTAAAAGCTTTTAAAATAAGAAATTTATAACCATCATAAAATTTGTCACAGCACAAAAGAATTAGAAAATTTGCGATATTCAAGGCTGGAGACCTTCGTTCTAGGGACGATTTGCATGCCAATTGTGGTTGCTGGGGCCACTGACCTGCTTAAATAATGACAATTTTAAAATTTCCTGTTCTGTTGATTTTCAATTATCTTAAATTTTAGCCTTTTATAATGTTGAGCTTGTGTTTGTTTTTTAACCCTTTAAGGACTACATCGGAATAAATTCCGCCCCATGGAATCTGTAACCGAAAATAAATTCCGTTCTTAAAGGGTTAAAATGTTTAATTTGTGTGTCTAAATTGGTGTCTTCGGACGTATTTAATAAAATAATAATAAAGGAATTAACAATCACAATAAAATATTTTTGACCTTCTGGTAGTCTAATTAGGGACGGTTTATCGATTCTAAGTTTATAAAGTCAGTAAAATTTGCCAGTCGAATAATATCATTTTTATATAAAAATAATATTAATATAATATTTAACAAACACTTCGATTCGCTGTCTATAAAAAAAAAAGGTTATCATAAGGAAACCTATCATTTTGATCTTACAAATGTGATTAGAAACGTTTACAAAAGTGAACTTATTGTTAAACTAGTAAAGCTGTTGCGAGATGCACTAAAAGGATGAAAAAAAAATTGGCAGTTATTGGGGACTGCCGACAGAAGTGAAGACTTAAAACTATGAAATAACAGTGGAATAATATTTTGATAAGGAAAATTTTAAGTATTTAGTTCATAATTTGTTATTATTGGCCCATGTAATTGTGGAACATAATTAATTTGAACTTGTGAAGGAATATCATTGTGAATTTTATCATCATAATCTGAATGTGAGTTTGGAATGTATGATTCATTCCGTGTTGATAGGCCCCAGTACGAGTATGGGCCTCCAATTTGTAAATTATGAAAATTCTGACATTTAGAAACATGCTTTACAATTGTTTTTGAGGATTGATTTGTCGATAAATTAATCAAATGAGTGGCTCCGTGACGCGGTAACTGCGTGACGTAACTAGGTGCGAACTCGTAAGATTTACCCCATCCAAAAATCGTCTAACGCGTCTAAAGAAGTTTTCACTTCAAAAATAACTTGTTGCTCTTCGTCGAAATGTAAAATAACTTTGTTAATAACAATGTTTCCGACAAGTCTGGACGCGCCTTTAGTGGGATAGGTGAAAGACGCATACACAAGCCAGCGTTTGTGTATGACTAGATAGACCCTAGTAGCAAAGAAATATTTTTAAAATATTTTTTTTTAATATTTAAAAAATATTATTATGAATGACATATATTTGTTTATATTTTTAAAATATTTTTAAAAAACATTTAAAAAATATTTCTTAAAAAGATTAAAAAAATATTTTTAGGATATATTTTTTAAATGTTTTGAAGAAATATTTTCTAAATGTTTTGAGGAAATATTTTTTAAATGTTTTTTAAAAATATAAAAAATAATATTCAAAATAATATATTGTAATGTAATAATAATACAATATATTTATTCATTTTCTATTGACCTGGCAGCGCTGCCCCACAAATTTTTTAATACCGTCCATGTTTATCTGATGGTGGCGTTTTCTTGTTGCTGCTAAAATGTCACTTAATTAATATTTTTCAAATTAATTTATTATGTAGGTGTATTTACCAGTAATCGCATTGTATACGTTTTTAAGGGTAATGAAAGATTTCTTATTTTTCCTTTTTTTGGTTGATAAACTGTCCTCTTGCCAAACGCCTTTCGTTAGTGAACTAGTTTCCTCTATGAGAAAATACGTTGGGGTTGATTTATTTATCTTACTTATGATAAAATCATTAATTTGCAATGATAATAGCTCATTTAACAATTTTTATTGGGACATCTCCAAACGAACGTATTTTTTTTTTCATTTCTTCCTGAGAAAGATTTTTCTTAACCCTGCAGTGGGCGCGCAGCGGTACTAAGTACCGCAAATTAAGTTTTTTGTTTGCCCTACACGCGGTTCTAGTCATACACAAATGTTGGCTCGTGTATGTGTCTTTGACCTATTCCACTAAAATCCACTCCACCCTTTTTTTATTGAATTCATCTGTTAGTAGCAATCGGTCATTCCCTGAAGGGATCCCAGATTGCGGTATTGAGTACCACTGCGCGTCCTAATATGTAAATAAAATTCCTAAATAAAATAGTTACGAAATTACACTATGGTCTCTTTTATGCGGATTTGAAGTAATACGGTTTGTAATTTCAAGAAAATTGTCTGATTGTCTGATTGTACAATGATTAATGGTATTAGATTAAAAATGAATTTTACCAATATCGATAAACATGTCAAAAGTACGTGATAATTACTCTAAATTTCGAAGACCTTTTTATTCTTGGTTGTCCTATTTTCGATGCAGCAATTCTTTTATTCATTTCTAAAAAAATTGATTAATTCTCTTTACTTTCTTCAAACCTATGTAAAACTAATCCTCATATTAGTTTTTTTTTTACCCGCCATTGTTTTTGGATACCTAATTTCACTTATAATCTTAGATGTTGTCCTTTTTGGAAATTTAAAAATGAGTGTCTTGAATTGGATAATATTGTTATTTCTTCTTTGGAAAAAATTTTGAATATAAAATTTACAATAAGATCTTGGTGGATTAGGTATAAGGTCTATGAATGATATTTCCTCGCCAGCCTTTTTGTCTTCTATATTTTCTAATTCCGAACTTATTATGTCCATTCTACCTTCTAGTTTTTCTAATTTTGAAATTACATCCATTAACGAGGCTGTTGATTATTGGAAGGAAATTTCTAATTCGTCTTTACTTCCAAAAGAAATTGGGACTTAGCTATCTCTGAGAAAATATTTCAAAATTTATTATCTTCCTCAAATATCACACAAAAAGCTATCTTATTAGCTGGATCTGAACTTGAATCTGGAAGTTGGCTTGAAGCTCTTCCATCTTCTAAATTAGGTACTCTTTGAGAAAAAACTTTTTACAAATTGCAATTTTAATTTCGTTAGATTGGGCATCAATTTCTGTCATCCTCATAGCTGCTCGTGCGGTTCTTCTGTAGACTCGTTGGGTCATCATGGTTTATCGTGCATTAAAATTGCTGGTAGACTCTCTCGTCACAGCTGTATTATTAACATTATTAAACGTGCTTTCTCTTCTGCTAACATCCCTTGTATCCTTGAACCTAATGGTATTCTGAGGGATGATGGCAAACGTCCAGATGGTATTACAGTTATTCCATAGAAAGTAGGTAAATCTTTAGTTTGGGATTTTACTTGTACGGATTCACTTGCCCCTTCTCATTTGACTGATTCTTCATTTTCTGCAAGATCTGCTGCACACTTGGCAGAAAATGTTAAGAAAAAAAAATATAAGGCAATTTCTGATGATTATTTTTTCGTTGCCTTCGCTGTGGAAACTTTGGGTCCTTGGAGTGCTGATGCCCTTTCTCTCCTTGAAGATTTGGGGAGGCGTACTGTTCAAACAACGGGAATTCCTCAAGCCAAAACATATTTGAAGCAACGAATAAGTTTGGCTATACAGAGAGGCAACGTTGCTAGTGTTCTTGGTTCAGCCCCGCTTTCTTCTTCTCTTAATGAGTTATTTTATTTATTCTAGTTATTAATTATGTTACGTTATTTTATGTTATCTTTAAGCAAATATGATACTACATTTTTTAATTAATTTTTTGTTTTTGCTTTTTCTTGTAAACGTTACTGTACTATACATTTTGCTTTTTCTTGTAAACGTTACTGCACTATACATTTTTTAACTTATACTTGTACAAAATGGGTTTTATGTGTAGAAATCAGTACTATCCTAAGTGCGGTACTCAGTACCGCGGCGCGCCCTAACATGTAACTCAAATAGGTGCGCCCACTGCAGGGTTAAAGTTGATATAGCAAAAATTTGTTGATAATTGCATTTCTTACATATGAATCGGCGGTAATAATGTTTTTATATTTTTTATATTCTTCTTCTACTTTGAACACTGCTTAGATATTTTATATCAAGCAATAAATTAGTTATCAAGTATTAAATTTAACTATTTTTCAGATTTTGATATGTACCTACTATTGTTAACATTTTTGCTGTGTTCATTAATTTGTAATGATAATAGATGACGATGCAAATATCTTATAAAAATTCAAGCTTTTGTATGTAGGAGCGATTTCATCAAATCCATCGAAGAGTATTAAAACGAACGCATACTTATTGTGAATAATATTCAATATCTGAGGAGACTCACTCCTTTCTATCGTCAAGATCTTTACCCATACTTCTGGCAATGTTACGCTTTTCAATTTAATTTATTCTATAATAGTAACGTGATTGAATCTTTAGTAGGATGTCAACAAGGTGATCCATTAGGACCAGCCATTTTCAGTCTCGCTATTCATCGATTTATTAAAAAGCTAACTTCAGAATATTTGGTATTTGGATGATGGTACTTTAGGAGGTAAAGCATCGGATGTTTTACATGACTTAGAAGTCATAATTTCAGAGTTTAAAAAAATTGGTTTAATTCTCAACTCTAATAAATGCGAACTTTACTTTTTTGATAACATTTCCTAAATTGATAGGTCTATATTATTAAATAGATTTGAATCCTTAACCCCAGGAATACATATTTGTAGTAATGCAAATTTACTCGGTTATCCCATTCTTGATGAAGCAATCCCTGTTTCTTTTTCTAAAAAAGTGGAGACATTTTCTTTACTTTCCACAAACCTTTATAAAGTTAGCCCGCACATCAGTCTCTTTTTGCTTCCTCATTGTTTTTGGATGCCAAATTTCATCTACCTCCTTAGATGCTGCCCTGTTTGGAAATTCAAAAATTTATGTCAAGAATTGAATACTACTATTCATTCGACTCTGGATAAAATTTTGAACATAAAATTTACAAACAGGTCATGGGATAAAACCAAGTTACCTGTCCGTTTTGGTGGTCTAGGTATTCGATCTGTTGCAGATATTTCAACTCCAGCCTTCTTATCTTCTATCTTTGCTAATTCTCGGCTCATTAAGTCTATTCTACCTTCTCGTTTTTCCAACTTTGAGACATCTTACTCCAGTGAAGCCATTGAAGAATGGAAAATTATATCTAATTCCTCGTCTTTACCCTCGACATCTCCCACCATTCAACGAAATTGGGATTTGCCAATTTCTTCAAGATTAGGCATCAGTATTTGTCATCCTCATATATGTAATTGTGGTTCCTCAGTAGACACGTACAGTCATCATGGACTGTCTTGCATAAAAAGTGCAGGAAAAATCTTAAGACACAACTGCATTAACGACATCTTAAAACGTGCTTTCTCATCTGCCAACATCCATTGTTTACTTGAACGCAACGGGGTTCTGAGAGATGACGGCAAACGTCCAGATGGAATCACCATTATTCCCTGGAAGGAAGATAAATCCCTTGTCTGGGATTTTCACTTCGTAATCTTTTCCGCAGTGTACTGTGCCTGACCTTTGAGCCGAATTGAAAAAAGCACAAATTTTACATCAGGGCTTACAAGTCTGTTAGCAGATTTACTGACTTGCAGCATTAATTTCTTGTTTATTTGTAGTATCTTGTTCTTCTTGAACGCAGAACGATCCTATCATATTTTTTTACGCTTCGGAGTTTCTTCTTCAAGTTTTATATTTTTTATCTAATAATTTTGTAGTTAAAGATGTAATGTTTTTAAGACAGAATAACGTTATATTTGAACCTATCTCTCGTATTTGGATGAAATAATTGTTCCAATACAATTAAAATCAAAATCGAAGCATCTTTCGGCGTTAAATGCCAGTGAAGCGTTTTTGACTTCTGTTGCTAAATTTACTGGATTGGTTGATTTCTTCACTAAAGCATTCTTATTATTTATGGTATTTTGTTTTTCTGCAATGCAGAACTGTTTTATTAATTTTTTATCTTATGGTTCTATATTTGAATATATTGTAATATTTTTCTATATAGAATGACGTTATTTTTGAACCTATTTTATTTACTTATTATTAAATTATTCAATATAGACAAAAAGTGATAAATTGATACTTCGGGATTTTTTAACATATTTCCAGTCAATAATGAATTGATGAAGATTTCAATTACTGTACGAATTTTATAAGTAAACATTTTAAAGTCAATTTAGCCTAATTAAATATTAAAAAGTAAAATTATCAAACTTTTGCAAAAATTATCGTCACTGAATGGTATTTTTCAGTCCTCAAATAAAGTGAAATAATTATTAAATTAAGAAATTTTTGTAATGTGTGTGTTTAATTCAATTATAAATGTTCTAAAATAGAAAAAAATTTAAATTGTAAATCTTTATTGGTAAGAGTACTGCAATCATCGTCATACACCTACCCCTCGATTTGCGCGGTACCGATTTTACTCGGATTTTACTCGCATCTGCCTCACATCTACAGCTTGACAGAAATAGGTTGGCGGATGACCCGGCGCAGAAAAGGAAGCGAGAGAGTGTTTTAAGATAAGGATATAGCTAGTATTGGCGAGCGACCACCAATAAAGAACTGAGCTCCGTTAAGGGGCGGTCTTTTGGTCTACGGCGCATCTACGACTCATCCGCCAAGATAAGTTTGTCAAGCTGTACTAAAACATATGGAATAAATTAATTCATTATCTGGATTGTAAAAGGTATGGGGCAATTGGTGGGATGCAATATTTTGTGGAACTTATCTACCATGCAAAGCGGGGGATGGATATACTTATATGTTTAGTGATCAAAATATTTACTTATTGTCATTATGTAATAAATTACGTGTAATAAATAAATAAATTAAAAAAATAAATTTGTGTTAATAAATTTTCCCAACAGAGTATACAAGGAAATTCCAAATTTCCACACCTAAAATAAAAAATTGTACTGCCGTATTAAAGCCATATGTGGAAGCTGCAATTTTTGTCGATTTTTAGACAATTATAAATGTTGGTGCGTAGTAAAAATTCTCTGCCTACTTGTTAAGACTAAAAATTATAAATAGTTGTTTAGAAAAGTTGTTGGTTTTTCATTAATCGACAGGTTACTGTGGAATTAGCAAAAACACAAAACTGTTAATATCTCAAGAACTTCTTTTTGTCAGATAATAATAAGGCAGTACAGGAGACCTGCACTAACACGACATAATACATTTCCACGAAGCCACCCGCAGTTGGTGATGTTTTGTTGCCTGCAGTTTAAATAATAAAAACTAGTAGTTTTCCTGATTACAAATAAGTGGTCTCGTTCCAGTTAGCATTGTAAACTGTAGTAGAATAGTCATCGACCTGAAAGATCATTTTTGTTCTACTCATATATCGATAGCCATAAAGATAAATGAGGGGTATAAATGCAAAAGTCACATTCTCCACTTTTGTCAATTTCTCAACAACTGCAAAAAAAACTATAGAATTCAATATGGCGAATGTGAAAAAAACTCCAACTCAAATTTCACCAAAAATGGAGAATGTGACTTTTGCATTTGGACCTCTCAAATTACCTGTTATGTTGCCGCACCATGTGCGATCGGTGTAGTAGTGCAGCATAGTTAAAATAAGTGGCGGTCATTAAGTGACAAAACATAGTAAATCTATGTGAGTAATTGAAGGGCTCTATGCAAGAAGTACCTAATTCACTTTTTCATATTTTATATTTTAAGATTTGATGTTTCAATGTGATCTGTAAATCACATTGTTTGATTTTGAGTGATCTTTAGTAAAAAAAGATTAGTCAAAATCAAAACAATATGTTTTCCAGATCAAACTGAAACATCAAATCTCAAATATCACAGAATATGAAATGTGACTTAGGTACTTCTTGCATAGAGCCCTTCAATTGCAAATTGAAGAGGAAAATTGTTAGAACATTGGGGGCCAAATATAAACAATGTTTAGTTTGTCAAAATCTATTCTTTTTTCTGTAACTTTCTGTTAGTAGTTGTTGAAAGTGTTGTTGTCGGTTTGTTTCGCAATGCCTGGCTTTCTATTCAGTCACTTTTGTTAGTTGGTATTTATCTCATGTTCAATCGTTTTGACTTCTCAATACATTTTTTTCCCTTCTTTTTTGGCAAATTCTGAACGCTCCAAAAAATTCAATTATTACAAAAATGTTTCTAATTTTCCCAAAAACAAAACATACATAAGTTTTAGATAAAATAATTTGTACTAAGATTTAGATTTGAAATGTGACGTCTTCGATTTATCGCCTATGTGTTTTCTTCTGCTGCCACTTCAACAATGCGACTTTGTGAATTTACTTCTTTGTCTCTTCGTTTTGCTCCGCGACCCTCCAGTCCTCGTTCTGCAGGTCTTCCTTTTTCTTTTATTTCTGGAGCATACAGTTCTTCTCTTGTACTTTTGCTTAGAGTTAGATCTTGCGCAAGAACTTGATTTTCTTCTTCTTTTAGTGTTATCCCTGCATTGTCCCTTCCTTCCGTGCGTTCGAGACCTTGTACGGGATCTAGAACGTTTTGTGCACTTCTTGGATTTCTTCTTATCGGACGTTATATGAAGTATTGAACCTTTTCTCTTGCATGATCTTCGACTTGTTCTTTGTTCGGGTCGGACCACTTTATGTTTTGGTTCCAGAAAACGATACTTTTCAGCAAGTTTAATTTGCTCTTCAATATCGTTTGCCATCATATAATAATTAAACCAATTCTTGAGGAGTATCTTTTATCACAAATTATAGTAAATATCACTAAAATTTCGATTTTAAATTTCGTTCAAACTCGTTCATGTCAAAATTTTTATCCGCACTAGCCAACTAGAGTTCGCGGCACAGTCAATGTACCTAGGGACGTGGCTTAAGCTGCGCTAACGCGACAGCGGCGTGCTAGTAAAATAATCAGAGGCGTAACAGTGGCGTAACATTGATGTGGCCGGGCACTTAGAAATGCGGGAAACTGATAAAAAATTAACAAGATAATGATTTTTATTTAATTGTTAGTATTCAGTATTAAAGAAATGTAGACTACATGGTATATTCAATTGTTTTTATTTATTATAATGGATTGTTTCAAATTAAACATTGATAAACATTAATTACTAATTTAACACATTAAATATTCAAATTTAGCCACAAGAACTGTACCTTTGAATTTGTGTGGTGGGATGTGTGGTCATTTTTCATGAAATTGATCACATACAGTGAGGACGCGTGGATTGGAATAAATTCATTTAAAATTCATGGGTTTGGTTTTTGGAAAAACGCTCGGACACGTCGATTTTTGTTTTTAAAACTACATCTTTTTTGATATTTGTAATTTTACGATCGTCTTTTGTTTTCGCACTATGACGTCATCAATATTTTTTTTAAATTGGACCCCATATTTTTGTTCACGAATTTGGATGCAACACATTTTTTTGAGTACAGAAATGTTAAATTCGTATGACCTTGAAGAGGAAATTTTTCGAAATAATCAGTTCTAAAGTTTCAAAAATTTATGATAAAATTATTAGAGTAGACTACTAATAATATCATCAAGGAAGCGCTGGAAATCGAGCAAAACATTCAATTGTGTATTTATTTTGTTTTTTTGATTGTTGACACTTGTCAAGTACAGTTCTAAAGTTTGAAGAATGGCGCGTTTAACTGAGAAACAACAAGAAAGGCCTACAATATAGTTTTGTTGAATTATAGAAATAGACATGAGCTCCACAAATCGCTGTTCTAAGCATATACAGTGAGGACGCGTGGGTTGGAATAAATTCATTTAAAATTTATGGGTTTGGTTTTTGGAAAAACGCTCGGAAACGGCGATGGTAAATTCACGTACAAAGGCTGGCCCAAAAATAAGTTACGACTATCAACTTTATTTTTTCAAATGGAAACACCTATTTTTATTTCATTTTTGAATTCTGCATCGAATTCAAATTATTTTTATGTACCAGTCCTATACTCAAACTCAACAGTTATCAAAAAATTTACGATTGAATATATCAATAACTGAGATTGTATGCTACAATTTTTATTTCATTCTGTGGTCTGAAAAGGGCCGATTTATTAAAAAAACAGAACAAATGAAATTAAATGTTCAAACTGTTGACCATTAACTTCCTGAAAAAACTATCTTACGTAAAAATTCCGGGTTAGCATTGCATCTATCCATCATTATTTCTCAAAATTCTAATCTGCGGTCGAGATGGTCTTCAATAAGTTCCTGAACAAAATGTACTTTGTATGGGTGACATTTGTTCTTGTGTAAATATTTTAGAACAGAAGATTTACTTACTGACTGTTCTGCAGCTACTTGTCGACTTGATTTGTGAAGATTTTCTTGTAAATCGAGCAAAACATTCCATTTTGTGTTTTCTGGAAATGTAACATGGTTGGTTTTGTAATTGTCTCTTACGTGGCCAAAGTCTCTAAACTTTTTCTCCATCTTACTAACTACTGATTGTGTAATAGGCTTCTCCGGGTACTTATCATTAAACAATTCGCAAACTTCAGCTTGTGTTCGAGTATTATCGCCATATCCTACCATCATCAACATTTATATTCGTTGTTTCTCAGTTAAACGCGCCATTCTTCAAACTCTGCAACTGTACTTGACAAGTGTCAACAATCAAAAAAACAAAATAAACACACAATTGAATGTTTTGCTCGATTTCCAGCGCTTCCTTGATGATATTATTAGTGGTCTACTCTAATAATTTTATCATAAATTTTTGAAACTTTAGGACTGATTATTTCGAAAACTTTTCTCCTCAAGGTCATACGAATTTGACATTTCTATACTCAGAACAATGTGCTGCATCCAAATTCGTGAACAAAAATATTAAGTGCAGTTTTAAAAAAATTATTGATTACGTCATAGTGCGAAAACAAAAGACAATCGTAAAATTATAAATATCAAAAAAGATGCAGTTTTAAAAACAAAAATCGACGTGTCCGAGCGTTTTTCCAAAAACCAAACCCATGAATTTTAAATGAATTTATTCTAATCCACGCGTCCTCACTATATATCTGTGGGGAATATTACCGCTCATACTAATCTAAGCTTGGCTTTCCTGATTATGTTGCGACCCTTTAAAATTTTAGAAAATTTTACCAAAAATGATTTTGCTCTGTAATTTTTCTTTAAACCGAGGGCCGTTAAATCGAAATCTTTACTGTAGGTAGGTAAGTTTTAGAAGATTTGAACAAATATATTTTTATGATTTGTCCATAAAAGTAATATCTTAAGAAAGCAGAAATTATGAACACTATACATAAATCCATTGACTTTCCTTGGCCGATAGGCATTTAGTTTTTAAGAAAATGCTTCGTCAAGTCAACATAATAAAATTTAAGTAGACTGTATTAAGTAACTACTCATTAATACTTGAAGTCGAATGTTTTTGTATCAATAAAAAATTGTACGTTTGTCGTATTAGGAAAATTGTGGTGTGAACGCTCACGTTTTTGTACAGTGCATATTTTAAAAGGTAAAATTATCTTCACAACGCTCTAACTACAACCATGCGACTGAAAATATAACTTTCACTCATTTTTGTACACTAAAAAATGACGTCATGGCAGTAGTATAGCATTTGGATTTATTCACAAATAAATATTCGTAATGTTCTCTGTGGAACATTGAACGATTTGTTAGAACACCGTGAAGTTTTAAATGAACCAGTCAGCATAATTTATAAGTTGACATTTGGATGGGTAATAGTTTTTATCAATAATTATTTTATGAACATACTCTAAATATACCTTACTGATCTTGCACTTGACGTTGGCTGACTTAAAATATCTGTTTCAACAGAAAAGTTGAGAATAGTTCACAGTTGAAGCCAAGCTTTCTGAATTACTGGCCAAATTAATTTCAATATTAAATTTATATTTTTGTTGTTTTTGCGGAATTTCGCTAAAACGGAATTGAATGTAAGAAAATGGTTTCACATTACAGTTTTATGGCCGATTCTGTTATCATCGACGTACCATAAATTTGTGTTTGTTTTCATTTCTTTTCATTTGGGTTTCTTGTTTCCCTTTGAGCTTTATTGGTATCATTATTTTGCTACGTTGAAGTGGTTTCTAACTTTTACACCATTATTACTGAAATGTATAGGCCGAATTGCCTGGCTGTTTCTCTTTTTGCTTAGATTCTCCAAATGAGACACCTTTTCTGATTGTGTGATTTATTAACACTATATACACAATAAAGCTAAATTATGCACTAATGTTTTTATGATGTTGAAACTTTGAGCTATTGTAAGTAACTAAAACTAAATGTTTTGTATGGAAACTTAAGGGTCCTTTTGGGAGAGGGACACTTCAGGTACCTTTTTAACCCGAACCACATGTGCGCGTCCAATTACACTATAATTGTTGTTGGTATTATTGTTTCTATTTTTAATTAATTGAGAGACTTTATATTTTTCATAACTTTCGACTGTGAAAATGGAACAAAATCTCAACAGATGATATTGGTATACCTGTTTGGTTATCATGTAAATAATTTTGTAACGATGAACAAATCCATTATTACATTAGATTTCTTGTATTTATTGGAAACTAGCTGAAATACCCGGCTTCGCTCGGTGTACAAAATTTGGTGGCTGTAGAACACTTCCTTCTACGTGAAAATCTGTTTGGGCGTTCCCCCCCCCCCATAAGATTCACTTGTATTCAAATTTTGATAGCTGTAGGACATTTTTTCTATGTGATAAGCCCCCCCTATTACTAAGATGCACTTGTGTGCAAAATTTGGTAGCTGCAGGACACGTCTTTCTATGCGAAAATGTTTCGGTGATATCCCCACCCCCACTAAGGTGCACTTGGGTACAAAATTTGGTGGCTTTAGGACACTTGTTTCTATGCGAAAATAAGTTTCAGTGATCACCCCGTGCGTTTTTTGTCCCCCCCCCCACGATCGGCATCAAACTAAGTCCCCCCTACGAAGATGCACTTGTGTACAAAATTTGTTGGCTGTAGGACACTTCTTTCTATGCGAAAATAAATTTCAGTGATCCCCCGTGCGTTTTTTGTTTGCCTCCCCCCCGGATTGGCATTAAATTAAGTCCCCCCTACTAAGATGCACTTCTGTACAAAATTTGGTAGCTGCAGAACATGTCTTTCTATGCGAAAATATGTTTCGGTGATATCCCCCCCCCACTCAGGTGCACTTGGGTACAAAATTTGGTGGCTTTAGGACACTTGTTTCTATGCAAAAATAAGTTTCAGTGATCACCCCGTGCGATTTTTGTTTGCCCCCCCCACGATCAGCATCAAACTAAGTCCCCCCTACGAAGATGCACTTACGTACAAAATTTGTTGGCTGTAGGAGACTTCTTTCTATGCGAAAATAAGTTTCAGTGATCCCCCCGTGCGATTTTTGTTTGGACTCCCCCGATCGGCTTTAAATAAAGTCCCCCTACTAAGATGCACTTGTGTACAAAATTTGGTGACTTTATGACATCCCCCCCCCGATCGGCACCAAACTTCACAGGAACACTCTCCAGGTTATGTTAGAGTATTCCTGAAAATTTCATCAAAATCGGTTCAGCGGTTTCCGAGTCTATAAGCTACATACATACATACAAACATACACACATACATCCAATTTTATATATATAGATAGCTGACCCGACAGACTTTGTCCTGTCAATAAAAAGCACTTTAAGTTTTTCCAAAATTTCAATTTTTTAAATTAAAATAGATAATTGTACATACAACGTTTTGTTACCTAAACGGCCCTTCGACATGCAAGCGGCCGCCTAACTGTGCACGGTACATTGCAGTTGGCGAGGTTTTCGGTTGTCTTGGAGAACTGAAATAAACAGAAACGTCATCTTTTATACAAAGAATGACCAGACGTCCTTTTTACAAGCTCCGTATTTTATTTGTATTTTGTACTGTGAGTTTTCTTATTTTATGTGAACTGGTTTGTAACAAAATACAATTTAAATTACTTTTTGATATTCTGTTTTATTTCAGGTATTTTAAAAATGTTGATAGAAGTTCGAATAAAATGCCTAAAAAAATAATTGTACTATTATGTAATAAAAGGAATTTGAAAATTGGCAACCATTGAGCTGTGAAAGTTACTCTTAGCTCCAGAAATTCTACTGATCACTAGTATCGTAAACAAGTGCATAAACAGAATCACCACATCCTATTAAAAAACTAATCAGCAAACCTCAATGCCGAAATTATATCAAATAAATGCAAACAACAAAACCTTTGTATGTGGCTATATTCAGTAGCGCATTGTAGTAGCATTGTCGAATACAACATGGGAAAAATTTTAAAAAACATTACACTATACATTTTATTGTCGATTTCAGTGCAACATACTAGGCCATGTTTTCACAATCAAGCAGCATCTTATATTGAAGGTTATTATTGGAGGGAATACGTAGGAGTTATCCCCAGTGATGCTCTTCCCGGAGGTACAGATTACAATGGAAGATCAATATACATTGGACAAACTTTATATCTGGAAAACTTGCTGGTTGGTAAAATATATGAAGGAAACAATAAAATATATTTCGGATGGCTAAATGAAGTCACCCTTAACAAAAATATAAAGGTACATATAATTTCAGTTTATTTTAGAATTACAAGAACACAAATTTTGGTTCCTACCAAAGCACTAATCAAAAACAATTGCGCTGGTCCATTTTTAGTTTTGCGAAATCAAATAGCCTTTTCAATTTTTCAGCAAACTTTACTAATTGTTTACAAACATTTTAGTGGAACAAAAAATGTTTTGTTTTATAATAAGGTCTGCACATAAAATTATTGTACATCAAAAAAATTCGGTGGTTTGTCTAAAGTTATATTTTTATAAATTAATTCATCGAAAACAAACATAGTTGTAGCATTTACCTAATATATGTACAGTAAAACCTCTCAACGGACACCACTCTACAACAAACACGTTCAGATTCGCCGTGGATGTCTGTCATGAGGAGATGTCTGTTCTAAATTTATATTATATTCTCTACTAGCTGTGACCCGACAGACGTTGTCCTGTCCAAATTTCAATAAAAGCACTTTAATTTTTTCCAAATTTTTCCAATTTTTTTATTTAAACAGGTAATTGTACATTCAACATTTCTAGCTTAAACGGTATGAGCTGTGCGTTGATCATCAGTCAGTCAACTTTTCTTTATATATATAGATTTAATAATTACATCGACCATCTTCTGTGTTATGGGAATCGTGATGAAATGCCTGGAGATCATTTAGAAGAGCTGGAAGAGGTGTACACAACTTTGAAGCCTCAATGAGGTGCGCTATTAGCAACAACAATGCAGACAGATATGCTGCGATTCAAAAGAAGGGCGATGCCCCACTCGTGATTCTCACCAAGAATTTGTACTCTAAGAACGCCATGTCGATTGCAACAAAAGTCACCATCCAAATGAAAGCAGTGTTTTCTCTTTTTTTACTGAAAACGATAGTGGAACCGAAATTTTAATTTTTTTAATTTTTTTAAATATTTGAAATCCAATTGCAGTGCAGTGGTTCATATTTTTTTAACTTTTGTACATAGATTTCTTCTTTCGTGCAAATACGGTCTGGAACATCAACAACATGCCAGTGAATCAGTAGTCAGTGTAAATGCGTTTCTTCCACATATTGGTTTTATTTTTCAAAGTTCAACTGTTACTTATCACCATTTTGTTTTTGATATTTCGCAACATTATGATTGCCGATCCGACTTTCAATTGGAGATTGTGAGGCGGCAATCCGGGCAATTCCAGGGAGTTTAAAAATTCTGTTGGATAGTTGACGACATCATCTTGGTTAGTAACAGAATCCACCGATTTGTAAGTCATCAATCCGCCAGCAATTTCACCTTGAATCTTGAAATTCAATTCGTTGACATCAATGTTTTTCGCAGCCAATATAGCACGTTCGCTCAACCAATCATGATTTTTGTGATTTTGGGCTATGTTTGGGAACACCTTTCCTATGAGTTCGGTCTTTGATTTGGTGAATTGGCAAAAATCGATGGGGAATGTAATGCAGCCAGTCGAAATGTCAACGGGGATTTTGCCATTGCCAATGTCCAGTAATTGTTTTGAAAATAATTCTCCAGATTGGTCGTTCTGCAACTCGACACGCATGTTGATTGTTAATTTACGTGTCTTGATGTGTTTCCACAAAACGGACGACTTCAAACATGCATTAAGTTCATCGGCTGGCGTTGATCGTGGAATCACTGGCAATGTTTGGCGAAAATCACCTGCCAACAGAATCATCGCACCACCAAACTGGTTATGATTGCTTCGTAGATCTTGCATCGTTCGGTCTAATGCCTGCAAAGACTTTTTATGCGCCATCGTACACTCATTTCAAACGATCAATTTGCATTGCAAAGGGCCGGTATTTCCATCTCCGGATAAAGTCCTTCGAAATTGGCAACTTAGCAATAATTGTTGTAGCTTTAGCAACGATTGTTATTAACTATCGGATAGTTACCTACTACTTTATCCGGAAGTAGAAATATCGATCCTCAAGTAAATTTTAAAAAAATAACACTGATCTGTATAAAAACAGCGCAATATAGAAACAATTTTACTGGAGTCATAACAAAAACACGGATTTTCATAAATATTTATTATTAAAATAATTCATTACAAAAATTACATAAAATTACAAGAATCTTTGGTACGGCGCTTTGTGACAGCCTCCAATCAAAAGTGGATGCTTTGGTCCGCTGCTTCATAAGCCTGATTCCAAGAACTAGCTCTAGCTGCTCTAACGAAGGTACCATTTTTCCCCCTCAAACCGCGAGATTGTAGAATCTGTGCTAAAGGAAGGTGCTTTAGGTTATTAGAAATTGGATGACTGTCATCGGGAGATTTGTACGGTTGCCGTGTCATCTCTTTGGCATTTTTCATGCATGTTTGTACCATAATGTGCGATCTATGAGAGTCCTCCCGTGGCCAGAATCTCGACTACAGGACTTAAAAGAAATGTTATTAGTTTCATCTGCTGATAATATTGAGTTTTCCGTGGAATGCAAATTAGGGACATAAGGATTGATGGCACCTCTTAACCAAGCTAATAATCTTGAAATTTAATGTATAGTGCATTTTCTTCTTTTTTGCTAATCTTTGCTAATTCTTGATAACAATTGCATTATTGGCATGCCGACACATTATCATTGCCATTGATTACTTATTGATTACTAAATATTGTCTCTTCAGTTTTAACATCAGAAATACCTGCCATTGGTTTTGTAAGCACTGTAGCATCTTTTAATGATAGTACTTGCTAATGTGAGCTGCATTGCCCCCTGAACTTTGAATCATCAAGGAATGAGTTGGTAGATCACTAGGAGTCACAGTTAATGTTTCCATCTTATCTTCACTGTTTGGTTCAACTTTGGTAGCTTGTAGAGCAGAAGTGACGTATACTGTACTATCACTGTTGGGATGCAGATAGTGTATATTCCCAACCATTGGTCGTACATCGAAGCTGAAATTGGAACTGCTATTACACCACTCACTGGAACGGTGTAATCGTGGCCACTTTCACCGGTTAAAATAATTTGTCCTTCTGAATTTAACATTGCTTCTGTGACAGAATTCAAGTCCACTACCTCGCCCAGTTTACTTCCTTCTGTTATAGTTTGAATGGTGCCAGCGGAAACAAGAGTAATATTGATTTTTTATGCGTTTTTTAGACTTCAATAATCTTTCTTCGGGGTGACACAATTCCTGCGTGTATGTAACACATTTAACACAAAAACATGTTTGGTGGCGCTACGAAGAATTTGTTGAATCTGGTGCAATTTTCACGTTCACTGGGTTAATTTCGACGATTTTACACTGATAATTATGCGGTAAACACTACACCAAAAACATTTCACATCACACTGTTCAATATCGCCCCAGTCAGTCACTGTGAGTAATTTCTAACATTATTTTCAGCATAACCTGATTATACGAGCAGGTGCGTTTCTTTCGACATGCAGTAACAAAACTATTTGGACATAACCTGATTTGTCGAATAAATCACGTGGTTATAGTTTTGCAAGGGAGTGCTCACGAACTGATTGGAATGGATTCTGTTCATATTTTGCATATTATTATTATGGGTTTGCGCAGATTTTTGCCCATGCAAAACTTTTACATTACTTACAGTAGAACGTCGATTATCCGTTCGCGGTTAATCTGGGCGGCGGATTTTTCATGCGGCATCTTAACATTGATCATTCGTGCGCAGATTACCGTTGCTGCCTAATTATATTTTAGTGTGTTGGGGTTTAAGTAACACACCAATTTTGACTAGACTTTTATTTAACGATGGAAAAGTATTTACACGATAATGTACATGGCACAAATTAAGATGTGTGAATCGACTGGTTCGGTTAAAGGATTCGGACGGACTCCCCTGACGCTCACTGAAAATTTTGTATTTATGCAAGCTTCAGGAAGGTCGGGTTGTATGTTGTACCAAAGCCGTCTATATCTATACAAGCCAAAGCCATCGACATTGTTTTTTAGAAGTGGGTTGGGAATCGAAAAATTTCGGCTTTCAGCAAACATCTTTTCAAAGGATTTTCTGTTGACGGAATTATTATCAGAAAGTACACATATAATGTGATAGCCCGAATTTGTGAGGGATCTAATTACCTGATTTAGTAATTCCGTTAAATAATCTGTGCCAATGTTTTTAACTGGGAAAAGATCCACTACATCGCAATTTTTAGACAAAATTGACGTGATCATGAATGTTTGTACCGTGGAAGATACTTCATTATTAGCATTATAGCCTTCAATTTTACCCCCTTTATATGTGACCACAGGTTTAATGTAAACTTCATCTAACAATAACAGTAAATTCACATATTTTTCTTTTTCATCCAAGTTGGCTAATTTTTTTGTTAGATACTGAATATGTGATGAACTGATTCCCGAATTTTCCGTTTCCAATTTGATGCTCAGTTTTTTTAAATATTCTGGGTGAGCTAAAGTAATAACGTTACTGTCTCTTAAAAATTTGTAAGCACCTGGGTGAGTATAATAAAATGTAATTGACCACAAAAAAAGATCAGGTGTATATCTAGGAACATTGCAGAAAATCAGTCTTAACTGATTCACAATAAATTTAATTTTGTATTGTATCTTTATATTGTGTTCGAAAAACTCTGCAGTGCTGCAAGCTTTGTTCAAGCATACTTCTGCTGTTGCAACATAATCTTGCACCGTCAATTCGGTCAGAGATTGGTAAAAAAAATGTAGTAATTGTTCAAATTTTGACCACGTGTCTAATATTTTTTGCCTTCTTAATATAGAATCTAATTCAGGGTGTCATTAATAACTAGAGATCTTAATATTTTTGGTATTATTTCCGTATCACATTTAAAAATACTATTTTGTCATCTTTAACAATTTCTAGGCAGTCGACACCGACATTGAAACTTGTCTTTTTTTGCACATAATTTTTTTTAAATTCTGAAAAGGTGTGAATTTTGTTCAGTTCAAACAGTTCCTCTTCAATGAGGTGTCGCCGTTTATCCATTTCTTGTCGCCGTTCTTCAGGTGCCTTCCTTTTTTTAAAGGCACAGTGAAGTTAAAATGCCTTTTTTATTTTTTGCCTCAATAAATGCAGAATCTGAAGTTATGTATATTATTGCACATTTCTCGAAAATCTGTTGGAAATAAACGCCTCAAAACCCATAATTGAATTACCCCGTGACGTCACTCCTGACACGGCTGCTCTGCGCTGCATAGCGAACAGTCGGTTTGTTATAGACCTGTACCGTTATTTCAAACAATTTTATTATACAATTAATTTCAACAGGAAAAGATTACAAAATTAAAACTTGTCACAAGGAACCTTTTTAGAATAACCTAACGGGCACCCATAAAACATCCGTTAAACCACATGCTGCTACCCCCACAACAACCCAGCCTTTGCCAAAAAGTCAAAAAAAGCAGTTCATTACGAACAATCATGAAGCAACAATCTTCAGTTTTTATGCTATTAGAATAATACATTTGTGTAAATACTATAAATAGTGTTAATTTTTAATCTTTTTAATCTTAAATTAAACAATATTTATTCGAATCCGACGAAATTGTGTCAGTGTTCTTGTGAGTTCATAACGGGTTAATTTCGGTGACTTTGATGCATATCTATGCAGTTTTGTGCTACAATCATTATTACTAAAGAAAAAATCTACACCTAACCAAGGTAGTATTTTTTACAATCACTGATACTCATTGATTTTATTATAATAATGCAGGAACAATTAAGATGGTTTATTGCTGCGTGGTCGGTTGTACGAGTAATTCAAGCAGGAGAAAAAAATCGACTGAAAATTCCGAGGAAAATTCAGGTTCGGTAGGTTTCCATCAATTTCCTTCACGACAAAAATCCCCGGAACGGTATAAAACCTGGCTGCATAAAGTAAAGAGAAAAAATTTTGCCCCTACAAAATCTAGCCGAGTTTGCTGAACTCATTTCACAGAAGATGATTTCGAAATTTCTTTAGTTTTGAAAAAATGTCTAATAGTAGGGGGTAAATTTCAAAATAAATTACAGAAGTCTGCTGTTCCCTCATTGTTCCTTACTGGCGAAAATGAAGATGAAACATCATTACCATCAACATCATCTGCATCGAAAAAAAGAAAACAAGTAGCTATTTACGCAAGCAACTGGTTTCAGAAATCATGCAGTCTCAGCAGGGCCCTAGTACATCCCAAACTACTTCAAATAAATTTGCAATGGGCAATATAAAACTTGCTAGTGCTATGTATGTAACAGGGATGAGTTTCACTCTTTTTGCCTCCTTTGCAAATACACTTAATTTGAAAATCTTTTCCAATGCGACGTTTTATACAATAGTAAAGAAATTCGTAGCACCAGTCATAAGACAAACCTTTCACGATAAACTAAACAATTTAATAGACGTTTTAAATAGGAATGAGGAAGATATTTGGATTAGTGGCGATGGACAATTCGATTCCCCAGGCTATTGTGCAAAATATGCTACTTATTCCATCATGAATATAAAAGATCAGCTCATTATAGATTTTATTGTTGTTCAGAAGAGAATGGTAGCAGGAGACCTTGAAAAAGCTGCTTGCGAAAAAATTTTGCAACGATTAACACAGGACAAGAACATGAATATTACTCTATTTCTTTCTGATAGACACCGAGGAATTCGACTTCTTCTTAGAACCAAGTTTCCCCAAATTATTCATCAATTCGATGTATGGCATATGTCAAAAAGTTTAACGAAGAAATTGAAAACGTCAGAAAAAAAGGCACCGTTACTTTCAGCATGGAGATCAAGTATAACCAATCATTTATGGTGGTCAGCTCAAACTTGTGATGGAAATTAAGATTTATTGGTTGAAAAATTCTCCTCCCTTCTAAAACATGTGTGCAATTTACACTCATGGACTGGAAAAATATTTAGGAAAGCCGTCGATGGTCAGGCGCCTTTGCCTAATTGTTTTACGAGCTGCCGGTCACACAAAAAGATAATTTCAATGCGCGCTATCATAAATATCACATTCACCCCGGTCACGGAGTAAAATATTTACGAGCTCTTTGCAAAACGCATCATGTCAAAACGTTCTTTTTTAATTAAAGAATTTACATTCGCTAGCAAAATAAACATATGGTATATAATAAAAGTGTTGTTCATTTTTCGTAACTTCAAAAAACTATTTATCGCTGCAGAAATAGAGGCGCAAACGGTGCAACAACTAAGATTCCATGGTTCAGCATATGAACGACCGGGCGACGTGTGTTACATGTGACGTCAGCGGATAACTAAACGCAGCGAAAACTCCGATATTCAACTCGTTAAGGAAATATTATTTATAGAGTAGTATTCTAAACATTTCAATTTCACTTTTAGCCATGATTTTCAAAAATAGCATTGTTTAACTTCACTGTGTCTTTAATGAACTTTTTGACAGGTATTGTTACCCACGGGCTTAACGAAGGCACGTAGCAACGGAAGCGTGTCGAATTCTTTCGGCGCCTGCCGAATTCTTATGCCCCGAAGGGATGCTAGTGTTCTAAAAAGAACGATAGCTGAACGTTTGCGCACGCCGAACTCTTATACCTCGAAGAGGTGCTAGGGTTCTAACAAGAACGGTAGCTGAACGTTGCGTATGCCGAATTCTTTATGCCACGAAACGGGGCTAGCGTTCTAAAAAGAACGATAACTGAACGTTGGGGTTATCGACAAGAAACTACGGTTAAGATAGTTACTGTTTATTGAAGTGACTCTGTCAGAGTCGGAGCTCAACTGGCGAATGTACAAAAATCCCCACCTTTTATAGGCGTTTTTGTTGGGATCGGGGGTCGTCGGGCGAGACCGTTGTCATTCGTGGAGGTGGGCGGTAACAGTCGCCCCCCCTTTGAGGCAACGGTCGCGCGACGGGTCTTAAACTAGTATGATTACAATTTTCTACAATTATATATACAGGTAATCATTTTACTGCGCAGCCGCGGGAGGTGGTTCGTCCTGGGGTTGCGGTGGCGTTGGCGGTGCTGGACGGATCCGGTTGACGCTGTATCGGACCTGATGTCCTGCTACGTCTACCATGAAGATGGTATCGGTGATGACAGCGGCGATCGCGTACGGGCCTAGCCAGGCTGGTCCAAAGCGCTGCCTTCCTGGTGCTGCCTTGGTTAGGACGAGGTCGCCTACGTGGTACGGCCTGGCCGGAGGCTGCTCGGGGTGGCGTCGATTCAGGTAGGCCCGCTGGTTGTTGCGGGCCTCATCGCGGATGTCCCCCAGGTCCGGGGTGGGGGGGCGTTCGACGTCGGAGTCCCAGGCACCTGGGAGCCGGGGGTTGTATCCCAGGAGTGCTTCCCCAGGAGTTTTTCCCGTTGCCGCGTTACGCCTTCGTCTGAGGCTGTAGAGGACTGGCGGAAGGTGGAGGTCCCAGGTGGTCGGACGGCGGTTGGCCATGCGGATTCGCAGCCCCTTCTTGACGTCCTGGTTCCTCCTCTCCGTAGGGTTAGCCTGGGGGTGGTAAACTGCGGTGGCGAAGTGGTCCGCTTGCCATGACTGACAACATTTTTCCCAGCAGTGGGACGTGAACTGGGACCCGTTGTCAGTAATGATGGTGTTTGGGAAACCAAATCGCCCGAAGACTTCCTTCTCCAGGAGGTTGCAAACGGTCCTGGACGTCCCGGTCGCCAGCGGAAAAGCTTCGACCCAACGTGAAAATAAATCTGTAACGACAAAGATGAAGCGGTGTCCTCGTGGCGTTTCCGGGTAAGGGCCCATGAGGTCGCAAGCGACGGTCTCCCACGGGGTGCGAGGTTGTCTTGGCCTCTGAGGAGCTCGCTCCCGATTTGGCTTACGTTTGTACTGGGCACAAAGTAAGCAGGTTTGCACGTACCGCCGTACGTAGCTTGTCATCTCGGGCCAGTGGAACGTTTCCTGGATCGCTCGTTCCGTTTCCTCAGCTCCGGGGTGACCGGCTAGAATGGAGTCGTGATGGTACTGCGTGATCTGCTCCTGCAGTGCTTGGGGCACGAGTAGTCGCAACCCTCCGGGTTGGACCCGGTAAATGAGGTCCCCCTGGACCTGGTAAATGGTGCCGTACATACGATCCCCTGGTTGTTGTGGACCGTCCCTCTGGACGCGATGCCATCTCTCCACGAGACGGCGACAACTGGGGTCATTCCGTTGGGCGACACGGACTTCTTCCTGAAGGGTGGTAAACACGAGGGCGTTTAGAGCTTCAGGTGGCGGGTCCGTGTGTTCCCGTGTCCTTGGGGCCACGAGCTGTTCCTCGTCCCGGGCGTCGACGTTGCCATGTTGCGGCAGTGGGTCCCTGGATAGGATGTCCGCCAGTTGGTTTTCCTTCCCTGGAGTGTGTACTATCGTGAAGGCGAATGGCTGGAGCAACAGTGACCAACGCGTTAGTTTCGCGTTGTCGCGGGCGTTCGCAAGCCATAGCAATGCCCGGTTGTCCGTCACCAGGGTGAAGTGGCGGTCCTCTAGGTACGGCCGATACCTCTTCACTGCCCACACAATGGCCAGGCACTCTTGTTCGTTAATATGATAGCGTCGCTCCGTCTCGGTGAATCGAGCGCTACCATATGACACGATGTCCTTTTTACCTTCAGGGCCCAACTGGTAAAGGACGGCGGCCATGCCGACACCGCTGGCGTCGGTCTGCAGGACGTACTCCCTGCTCGGGTCGGGACGGGCCAGGCGAAGTGGAGCGGCTACGGCGGATTTTACGTCTGCAAACGCGCCTTCTTCTGCCGGTCCCCATCTCCATTTCTGCTTGGGAGACAGCAGGTCTGTAAGGGGAGCCGCCATCTGTGCGAAATTGGCGACGTAATCGCGGAGCCATCCGCAGATCCCCAGGAACTGCTTAAGGTCCTTTCTGGAGGTTGGTGGACGCGCCTTGGCCACTTGCTCCAGGTGGCAGGGTTGGGGTTCGTTTCCGGCGTCGCTTATGATGTGCCCGAGGTAGTCGATGCGGCTCGTCCCCAGGTGGCACTTTTTCGGCGCGCATCGGAGGCCGTGGATGCCTAGTCGTTCAAACACCAGCCCTAGGTGTTGGAGGTGTTCCTCGTAGTTCGCCGAGTATATCACGATATCGTCAAGGTATACCAGGACGAATTTTTGTAGGTAGCCTGCCAAGACTTCCTGGGACATGAACCTCTGAAATGTGGTTGGTGCGTTTTTCAGCCCGAATGGCATTACCCGGAACTGATACTTGGATCCCTGTGGCGTCGCGAAGGCGGTCAAGTGGCGACATCGAGGTGCGACCGGAATCTGCCAATACCCGCTCTTGAGATCGAGAACGCTAAATACCTTAGCTGGTCCTAAATCTCGGAGCGTCTCTTGGATGATGGGCAGCGGTGCAGCCTCGTTGACTGTGACGGCGTTCAGGCGACGGTAGTCGACACAGAAACGGGGCGTTCCATCCTTTTTGCCGATCAGGACAACTGGCGAGCAGTACGCGGAAGTGGATGGCTCAATCACTCCAGCTGCTAACATCTCCTGGACCTGTTCGAGGATGGTTTGCTTCTTCGCGTCACTATAGCGGTAAGGAGCCTGGTGCACGGGTTTTTCGTCTATGAGCGAAATCACATGTTCCGCCGAACGCGTCACTTTTATAACGGCACTGTCCGCGAACACGCGTGCATGCACTCCCAGAGTGTTTTGTAGTGCGTCCTTGAGCGCTGGGGGAAAATTGTTCGGTATATTCACTAGGGGTATTGCGTCTTTTCGCACAGGGGTCGCGGTTTGGAAAAAACACGTTTGTCTCTGTTTCGTCCCGAAATGTACACAACCACGGGCCACGTCGATGACGGCGTCGCGGTTTTTAAGCCAGGAGTGGCCGAGGATGATGTCCTCCGCGAGATCTTCCACGACATGGAAGACGTCTGCCATGGTGGTGCTGCCTAGCTCGTAAACGAGACGTATTGTTCCCACGGGTTTGGTGGTGAACGTGGAGACGCCCACGGTGAGTGGTGAGCGTGCCCCAGGATCTCTTCCAACGAGGAATGGGAAAAGACCGTCCCGTACGAAGTTGGCGGATGCTCCTGTGTCGACCAAGGCGCCGTATGAGTTGTTGCCCACCTGGAGTAGGACTCGGGGAAGTCCTTGCTGGCCAAACAGGGCGTTGATGGTTACCGCGTGTGGCCCTATTGCGGCGTCTCGCGGCGGGACGTCGTGGCTTGTTCGTTTCCCGAAGCGGTGGTGGACCGGTTTGGACATTCCCTGTGAAGGTGGTTCCCTCCACAATGTCTGCACGCCGGCATGGTTTGGCGTGTTGGGACAGCCGGAGCGGTCCCATGGCGGGGTTGTTCTTGCAAGGCCTCGTAACGGCTCGCGATGGCTAGCAGCTCCTCAAAGCTCTCCGGGACTCCGAACACCAGCACCTTTTGGAAGTCCTTCACGAGTTGCTGCGAAAGAAGGCTCACCAGGGTATCGTCTGCTAACTTCAGGCCCAGTCGATCGTGGTAACGCCGCTTCCTTTTGAGGAAAGTTTCCACGGACTCCGAGGAGAGCTGTTTTTCTCCGTAGAAACGGCCCGAGAGTCTTGCGTCTGCGGCTTTGGAGCAGTACTGCTGCTGGAACATCCTTCGGAAGTCCTCGAAGGAGTAACCCATCAGCACGTTTACGTCGTACCACTTCCTCGCGTCCGCTTGGAGCTGTTCGGCTGCGATCTCCCCTTGGTCTGCCGGATCCACCTGGCAAATCTCGAAGTAGCGCTCGAGACGCTGTAGGAATACGTGCGGATCCTCCTCCGCACGTCCCGCGAACTTCGGGAGCCTAGGAGCGACCGGGAAGAAGACGGGAGTTGCCACGGGAACCGCCGGTAATGGTGGAGGGTTTACCCTCGGCGGAATCGCAGGTGAAGGCCTTGGAGTGGACATCCTTCCCATGGACTTCTGTAATTCCTCCATCTGGACCTGGAGGATTCGGATGGTTCTCTCTTGTTGTTGTATCAGCTGTTGTGCTGACTGTTGTGGGCGCCACTGGGAGGTTTGGACCTCTCCCAGCAGGTCTTCCTGGATTATGGAGGGTTCTCCGGTGATAACGTCGTCCATCGGGTGCGCCCTCGTACAACGCCTAGGAGTCGTCATGTTGCGGGGTGGGGTGGGTCCTCGTGAATTTTTTCAAAAACTCTTGCCCCACGTGCTTGGGCGCCAAATGTTACCCACGGGCTTAACGAAGGCACGTAGCAACGGAAGCGTGTCGAATTCTTTCGGCGCCTGCCGAATTCTTATGCCCCGAAGGGATGCTAGTGTTCTAAAAAGAACGATAGCTGAACGTTTGCGCACGCCGAACTCTTATACCTCGAAGAGGTGCTAGGGTTCTAACAAGAACGGTAGCTGAACGTTGCGTATGCCGAATTCTTTATGCCACGAAACGGGGCTAGCGTTCTAAAAAGAACGATAACTGAACGTTGGGGTTATCGACAAGAAACTACGGTTAAGATAGTTACTGTTTATTGAAGTGACTCTGTCAGAGTCGGAGCTCAACTGGCGAATGTACAAAAATCCCCACCTTTTATAGGCGTTTTTGTTGGGATCGGGGGTCGTCGGGCGAGACCGTTGTCATTCGTGGAGGTGGGCGGTAACAGTATGCAGGCTGATTATTAAAAATTGTCGGATAAGCATTATTCGCCAATTTTGGCCTATTTCTAGGAATTTTTAATAAACTTCCGTCATCGCGTTTAATCGTAATAAATTGGTCGTCGAAATGGTCAATACACACCACCGAATTTTTTGAGGGAATAAAGTTGGAGCGATGAATAGACCTCTGCCACTGCAAACATCGCTGTCGATCTTTTAGTGGAAAGGAAAAAACTGATTTATATTGTTTCTTCTGTGAATCATAATTGGTTTTGCAACCGGGGTACACAGCAGCGGTCTGGCATCTGCGATAAAACACGACAATTTTAGGAAATGCAAGTACTTCTAAGATTCTGTAGAGTCATTGCACCTTTAAGCACTTATTTATTAGTGATTGAAATGATTAAAGTCTAATATTCAATGCTGATGTAGTTGAGCATGCATTTAAATGAAAATTAAATAAAATACTTACTTTTCTAAAGGTTCGGTACACTAAACGAAAGAGATAATTCAAATTTGCACAAAACACTGATTTTTTAGGTGACCACTTCAGTGGTAGCTTTGGCGCGAATAGGACGACTAGTGGGACGTCACCCACCCTCACTGGCGCTTAACTTTGGCTTGTATAGATATAGACGGCTTTGGTTGTACGGTCTAAAGGGTCGATTTCCCGTTATGTCCAGCGCGGGTGGTACACTTACATACAGGGTGCGTCCTAAAAAACGCCGCAAGCCGTATGTCCGTTATTTATGGCTCGATTTATATGGGACAAAAACTGGAATAAATCGTTTTATAAACACTACATGTGTACCATAGTTTAAATTTTTTCAAGGTCAAATCCAAGGTCAGATGATAATCAATTTTATTTTTTCAAATCAATAGGTATATTTTTCTATTTTTATTCCTAAGGAGATTTTTTTACTGAATCCAACAGTGTATCACATATTAGAATTCATTTAACAGTAACTTCGAAAATAAGTAAATAAAATACTTGAAAATTTCTCCTTCCAAAAAAATCAGGTATGCCATGGAAAACAATATTTATTACACGTTGTCATTTAAATTTTTTGTGTTATTGAAAACAATCAAAATGTTGAAATTATTTTAATGTTAAAGTGAAAAACTATTCAACGCAAAAGGAAAAAACTATCTACAAGTATTGTTCAAAGTGGCCGCCCCCTTGTTGTACACACAACTGACACCTTCTAGCTACACCACGACTTGCATTTAATATAAACGTACGAGGTGTTTCTCTACAAGCGTCGATGATCCTTTCCCTTAATGTCTCTTCATTTTCTGGAGTTGTCAAATACACTTTGTCCTCTAAATAGGCCCAGAACCAAAAATCTAATGGGGTAAGGTCGGGTGAACATGCGGGCCACCGAATTGGTCCAAATGTTCCTAACCATCTTGATCCAAATTTTCTGTTAATACAATTAACATTAATTCCCGCGTTATGTGGGAGAGCCCTATCTTGCTGATAGCAAATTCGGTTTAGATCCGCCATCGGTAAATTATTCAGAAAATTATCTAAATCTTCTGATAAAAGTTAATGATATTTCTCTTTATTTAACGTGCCATCTATGAAAAATGGACCAACTAATTGGTCTCCAAAAATACCGCACCGCACGTTGACACTGAAACGTCTCTGGTTATTACCCTCTACAATAACTCTAGGGTTTTCCTGGCTCCAGTATCGATGATTGTGCCTATTGAAAATTGCATTATTACTAAAGGTACATTCGTCAGACCAAATGATTTTTCGGTAAAATATCGGGTCTTATTGCAACTTATTAAGATAAAATTGGCAAAATTGTTGCCTTCTTGCATGATCATTTACTTCTAGAGCTGGAACTTTTTGGGGTGTGTAGGGAAAGAAATGGTGTTTCTTCAATACCGATCGTACTGTTTTTTCCAATGTTTCAAGGTCAACAGCAACTTCTCTTGTGAACGTTCGTGGATTTTCTTGAAGACGTAACAGAATGTTCAATTCCATATTTTCATTAAATTTGCGTGCTTGCCGCTTCGGTTTCTTAAAGGCTCCGTAGTTTCTTAGATTTATTTCGAGACGGCTAAATTTTCGAGCCCCTGGGGTTTTTCTGTTTGGAAATCGAGCATTATAAACTCGTACTGCTTCATAGCTATTTTCATTACATTGAAAGTAGACTTGCAACATGTCGGTTAACTCACTGTTATTCATAGCTTCGTTTTCCAAAGAAAAAACGAGCAAATACAAAAAACTTAAATGACAACGTGTAATAAATATTTTTTTCCATGGCATACCTGATTTTTTTGGAAGGAGAAATTTTCAAGTATTTTATTTACTTATTTTCGAAGTTACTGTTAAATGAATTCTAATATGTGATACACTGTTGGATTCAGTAAAAAAATCTCCTTCGGAATAAAAATAGAAAAATATAGCTATTGATTTGAAAAAATAAAATTGGTTATCATCTGACCTTGAATTTGACCTTGAAAAAATTTAAACTATGGTACACATGTAGTGTTTATAAAACGATTTATTCCAGTTTGTGTCCCATACAAATCGAGCCATAAATAACGGACATACGGCTTGCGGCGTTCTGTAGGACGCACCCTGTATATCATCCGACATGTGTCATCTGACATGTGTAAGATTTGTTCCGGATCAGCTAAAAACGCTGGTGGTCGAAAAAGATCTCCGGACAACCACGAGTCGATCGGTGCCGCCACAATGTATTTATTTTTTAAGAACCGGATCGTTAGCTCAGTGGGTAAATGCAAACGCATAAAATGCAATAATTCGATGCTAAACAAAAGAGTAAGCGCAATGTTTTAACTGTCGTTTTATATTTTAAAGTCACGTTTTTCTTTCTTGACACGTATTTGTCTAAATTTTGTCTAAATTTCAGCACCTTGATCCGCTCAAAATTCCATCTGATCGTATCTATCCACTTTAAATTTACCACACATACCTCGTTTATATCCTGCAAATGTAATCCGCTTACATGTAAGCGGCCTAATGAAATAAATCCAACTTTTAAACTTTTAAGATAGACAAATCATATTCTGCACATGCGTTAACTTCAGTGTTAATCAAGTCAGTTATCTTTTTCTAATACATAATTTGTCTTTGTTCGGAATCGCATCTGGTTTGTACAACCTGTTATAACAAAGCACGTCATAAACGCTGTGGTTTGAAACAAGGATTGAATTGACACTATTGAATGGAATTTCGAATGAATCAAGGCGTTGAGATAAACGTACTAATTGAAATTGAATCCTGAAGGTTTAGCTAAAAACATTAAGGCGGCACGGCGCCCCGAGACTAAATTCAATGGTTTTGTACGTTGTCCGTACGATCGCATTTTCAAATTTGAAAAGAAGATCGCTATCTTATACGACCACTACACGCTAGCCAGACACTTCCACTTAATTACAGTTTGATATTATGTCAATTAAGCTTGTTATTAATTAAGATGTCCAAATTTCACCTAGTCGCAATAGTTGCTGTAAAACTCCAATTTTCAACATTTTGCTTTAAAATTGTAATGGTCTTGTAGCTTACTCATTTATCGGCGGCCCTCACTATATCGTTTTTCTTCATATACTACCATTTTTTAATTATTTCAATGTTTGTAAATTCATATAAAAAAGTGCCGAGAATTGGCCAAGAAATATATAGCCTGAAGCAAAATGTCAGAATAGTTTACAACCGTACTTCATAGTAATAATGGCCTGCTGTGTGGCTTGACGCAGCAAGAGAAAATTAATTTTGGTATATGAAACGAATGGCAAAAGTGCACATTTTGTGTAAATTATACCTGACCGGACCCTCTTTTATGTGAAAAATAAATATTTTGTTTTGCCGAGCAAGACAATTTTCTTTTAAACGTCATATTCTCATGTTTCTTATTTCGATGAAATTTAAAGGATAATAATAAATACATGTGAAGGTATAACTTAAGTTTTATTCAATCTGATGACAATATTTAAATAACGCTAATTACATCACAACAAATTTTCGGTTTTTTTCTTTTCTATTACTAATAATATGCAATTGAATCCGTTCGTTTCAAAAACAATTTAAGTCAGCAAAACGAAATAGGCGAAAAAAACTAAATAAAATGAACTACTACGTAAGACTCCTCGGCGCCCTTGACTCAATTCAATGGTTGGGTTTGTTGTGCCGTACGGTCGCATTTTCAAATTTTAAAAGAAGGTCGCTATCCGGGCGGCTTTCGCATACTTACAGTTTGCTATTATGTCAATTAAACTTGTTATTAATTAAAATGTCCAAATTTTCAACATTTTGTTTTAAAATTTTACTGGTCTTGTAGATTACTCATTTATCGGGGGCGTTCACCGATCGTTTTTCTTCATATACTACCGTCTTTTGATTATTTCAATGTATTGTATTGAAAACAATAATCAAACCTTTGACAACATTTTACTTTATAGTATTTTTTCTCTTTAATTTTTTTTTTTTTAATTACAAAGAAAAATTAAAAAGTAGTTAACGGCTGCGTTTAAGCTGTATTTCCCAATATTTAAGCAATTTTTATTTGACACAAACAAAACACAATGCACTGTGGAATTTGCAATTCCGGGAAACTTATGTACCTTACCTTGAGTGGACACCCACTTTTGGAACAATTAGCCCAAGCAAAATGTCACCAAAATAGGGGTTACCCTGCAAAAGGTCGGTCAGGCTTGGTTTTTTGATATGTTTTATCATAAATGCTCCTAATGTTAATGTCGAGTTTTTGACCTCGTGACCTTTTCGGAAAGTGTTGAAAATGGGGGTTGAACTTTAAAAAAACACGTTTTTGAGTACGCTGCGCAAACGGCTTTTTGGAAAAAAAATAATTTTGATTCATTTAAATACCTGACGATATAGGTACTCAGAATCGAATCGAGACTGCTACTCTAGGACCAATAGTTTATGAGCTATGATTTTTTGAAGTTCACCACTTTGATTACTTAAACCGCAAATGAACTGTTTTTGCTGTTATCTCACGTCTCGTGCGCTCCAGGCTGATGCACTGGTTACATCGAAACAAATGATATGTATAACTGTGTTTAACTGTATTGAGTACGTGGTTGGTCGGTAATCTGGTAGTACAGTAGTACGATAAAAACCCGGACCTTCCATTTATGGCCAGGGAAGTGTATTTCTGTGTTATATTCGTGTTTGCAGTTCTCTTCTCCGTTCGAAATGCAGTGGCAAAGTTACTGGCCGCCGTCTGCGCGCACTGTAGTGTGTGATCGTGTGCCTGCAACGGCAACAGTCAGTAGCCCGGTTAATCAATCAGAACAAATGATTCTTGTTATTTCATGCCTCAAGTGAGGATAATGATGAAGTCATGTTCATCATTCGTACTACCTTGCCAATCTAAATTCATTCAGGTCTTCGTTGTAATCTTCATGATGTTTTTCAAATGATTCGACATGGTAACCTATATATTTAATATGTTTTGATCTCATAACCACATCTCCTTTATGTTTGTATTTATGTATTTTAAAATCTACGATTTCTCTATGTTGTGGATGTGTGCAAAAAAGCATCCTCCACTATTCTATTGTTTTATTGAAGACATCCCTTCCCCTAAAAGTCTCACCGTTGCATCCAGAACGCTTGCCGCACTTGCTTAAACACAACGACGAATCCTACCTAAATTCTTGACGATTACGCGTTTATGGCCAATTTTTAAATTTCGCGGTTTATACCGGTGCGTTTGGGATATTAAAATATTTGGCGGCAAGTTTAATATGAAATATGAAATATAAGATTCAAGTTGAGTGATTTGTTTACAATTTGTTGACACTTCGTTTTTTAAATCGTTTGATGGGATAACAAACATCCGCCTAAAACTTTGATTTAATAAAAGTTTAGTATGGTTAAAAATAAGTGTAAAAAAATTGACACCTTTATCGCTAATTTAAGAAGTCAAACAATAAATTTGCACAACTGAAACAGAAGACATATACAAAAGTAACGGGATTTATTCATTAAAATGTAATACATGCAATAAAAAATATATTGGCCAAACAGGCAGAAGTTTCCACACGCGATATAAAGAACATATTAATGAAAACAATACAACGTCTAATTACACGAAACACCTACAACAAGAAAAGCACCAATATGGACCTATTACAGACACTTTAAAAGTGGAAAAAATCATAGGAAAAGGAGTAAAAATGAATATTGCTGAAAACTTATATATTTACAAACATAAGCAGAAACATCCGATAATAAACGAACAAACAAGTGTTACGAAAGATGTAATGTTTAAACTGTTAAATAAAATAAAATAAATAAAATAAAAATAGCATAAATAACTAATAAGATAAATAAATTCCAGCATACCGAGAATTGAGCCAAATTATAGTTATTTTCCTACTGACGATGAAAGCGAAAACTTGTGTGATATTTTTTGAAAGTGAATTTTGCAAGTTCTAGGAAATAAAAATAAAATAAAATAAAAAAGAAGTGCATAATGACAGTAACTTTTAAAATGTTTGAAGTGTTTCAAAAATTTTAAAATGTGTGTATTAAATGTAAATGTGATTTGTTTGTAAAATGTGACGAGGAAAAAACATTCCGAAAATAAAAAGAAAAGAAGATATGGAATAAGGAAAAACACGTAAGTTATACCTAAATAAAATAATTAATTCCATATCGGGACAAAAAACCGTTAAATTTGAATTTAAAAAGCTCAAATTAACTAGTATTAATAAATTTGCCTCCAGAAGCATCCCATCTGCGATATTTTTAAATATGTAGTATAAATGTACTGGATTGTACTGACATTAAAGTGTGGATTAGAACTCCAGAAATACTATTTTACCCAGCAACTTTTCAACTGTACTTTCATGCCGATTTTGGTTTATTTTACGGGTTATTTCAGCAAACAATTATTAGACAAACCTTTCTCGAGTCGTTAATCTGATAAACTTTGTCCACCTGCAGTATAATAACATCAAAAATAAGGCGATAGCAACGATTATTTACAATGCTTCTACTGCACTATGCGAGACTGACTAAACCACATGCTGTTTTTTATCATTTTCATAAATTAAATGCATTTCTAGTCTTAACTGCTACCCGATAGCCATTTTTAGGTTTTAGCAGCATAACGAGCTTCAAATCGATATCCATGAGGCACTTGTAATCAGTCGTGAATTCATTTCTTCTAATCAAAGTTGCCAACAATCCCTTTATGGACATCATTGCGTATTTCATCCCTATGCAGTTCCTGGGTCCTCCAGAAAACGGCAGGTAAGCGTATGGATGCCTCCGGGCCACATTTTCAGGTAGGAACCGATCAGGATCAAATGTCATGGGATCAGGCCAAACATCCGGGTCTCTATGCGCCTGGATTATTCCACAAATGACGGAACTCCCTTCAGGAATCACGTAACCCTCGCCTGGATTAACAAAATTAACCAAAATTTCGGAAAAGCAAAAAATTACTTATTTGGATGTCTCTGGTTATGGCCCTGGCCACTATCGGCGCAACTGGAAAAATTCTGAGGGTCTCTTGGATGACCATTTCTAAGTACTGAAATTTGGGCAAGTCAGACGCGTCGACGTCCTTATTGGGCCCTAAGACATCCATGACTTCCTCGTACACCTTTCGCTGGAAAAAATAACAAATGATTTCTTCAAGGGAATTATCGTTACCGTTTTTACCTGAATTTCAGGATACAAGGCCAACATAATGAGCACGAAACAGTTGGTGGAGGCTGTAGTTTCGCTCCCCTAAAATAGCAATTCTCTTCAATCTTTAAAACATAGAGACGCCTCACCCCTATCATGAAAGTGATAACCTCGTCCCTCAATTCCTCGTCAGTAAATTTGGTCCCTTCTTCCGAAAGCTCCATCAACAATTCCAAAAAGACCTTCCTTTTAAACGCACCTTTGCTTATTGCCGGTTCAGGTTTCGTCTTGGCCACCAATATTTCCTTAACGTAAGCCTCCCGCTTGTCTTTAATTACCTAAAATTGATTTTGAGGCCTCGAATTTTTTATTTTACGGCAGGAAGACTTACCGCACTAGAAAATTTTTGTCCCTTGTCGACAAGTTTGTAGAATTCGATCCCTGCAGGACTCATTTTGAAAATCGGGTCCAGATAGTACCAGGGTTTGCATATCCTATCGAACACAATTGTCATCCCCCTGTAACCAAATCAGCGTTCAAGACGGACGCGCAATGAGGCCGGATACAAATACCTGTTCACCCATTCTATGAAGAATGTTTCTTTTACGTGCTCGTTCACTTCGATGCCCATCGAGGTCTCTAAAAATTTAAATTTTTAAATAAAATCGAAAGAATGTTAGGCTACCGACCACAGGTTATGTCCAGCGTGCAGCGACTCAGATAAGGGAAGAGGTCAAAAATGCCCTTCCCGTCCTCTTTTCTAAGCTGACCGTTCAAAATTTTAGCCTGCTCAGCGAAGATGTTCACGAAAGTGTTCAGAATTTTTTGGTTGAACGCTGGCATTATCATCCGGCGAAGTCTTTTCCACTTAACGGCTAAAGTTTCATATTAATTTTCAATTTAACAAATTAATGAGACCTCACCAGGAGCTGTAAACAATCCTGTGCCCAATGCAGGTTCTGCAAACCTGTACACGGAATCCTTGTTGAGCGCGTAAGGACTATTCATCACAATCTCCAAATCCTTAGGTTTGGTCAATGCAATCAACAACCGATTTCCCAACCAAAGTTTCAAGACCCTCCCGTAAGTCTCGATCAACATGTCCAAAATCTTTAGAAACTCTGAAAATGTCCAAATTTTGTTAAAAGTTGCCTCGGCCTTGCGAACCTATACACCCCACCGGTAATAAAAAAAAACTCACCCCCTACCCTCCCAACTAAGAGGTGGATGCAGCCTATGATCGGATAGCAGGTTGGCCCCGGAATTTTGCTGGCCAATTTATAAAGTCGTTGCCTTTTGAAGTGATACTGGATCAGCCATAATAGAAAGAAGCTAATCACTGTTATCGTCAAGAATTGGGGGATGCTCAAAAGCCCATCCGAAAAGAAATTGATGTACATGGATGCAGTGAATATTTTCTTTCTTAAATGTACTTAAATGTTTCGACCTAAGTTAACGGTGCTTATATCAGTGATCGCCCCTCCCCTAGAACGGATTAGAACTGGTTTACAGATCAAGGGGAAATTCTCACTCCCGGCAATCTGTTTTGCCAAGTACCAGTATAGAAATATATTCATAAAAATAGAATAAAGGTTGCCGTGCTTAAGAAAGAGATAAACTGTACACCGGGGGGGGCGGAGTTAACATTGAGTTTTTTTTCCAAATCACAGGTCCTTGAAAACATTTCTTGTAATTTTTTCAAGAACACAGTGAAAATATTTTTCAAATTGTGATAGTGTCGATAATTTTTTGATATTTTCTTAATTTCATTTTTTCTTTTATTTTTCTAGATAAATTTTCGAAAACACGACTACGCTATTATGTCTTTTATATTTTAAAGAATTTAAAAAGGAATTGTTTAAATATTTTTAAAAATAAAGTCAGAATTTGGAAGAAACTGGTTGACAAAAAGAGAAAAACAAAAAAATTTTAAATGCATTTTTGTATTGTGAAAACATTCTGAGCTCACGAGCAAAACGACATTTAAAAGAATAAAACGAATTGCTTAACACGAATTGAAATTCGCTTTAGAATGTTTTTGTTCAAGGGTTGTGGTTCCAACAAGAGGGAGTACCTCCACATTTTAGTCAAAGAGCCCGAGAAGAAATAACGCTCCAGTTTGGAGAAAATTGGATTGGTAGGGGCGGACGCACACCTTGACCAACGAGATCACCTGATCTTACACCACCAGATTTTTTCTTATGGGGTGCCATCAAAGAACGGGTTTTCCGGGAGAGGCCAGCGACAAGAGATAATATGAGGGAAAGACTAATTGCCGCACATTCTGCGAATTTAATGATGTGAATGTTGCGGCTACCGTTCACGCAAATTTTCAGAGACGCTTGCGATTTTGCATCCAACAGGAAGGTCATCAATTTGAACATCTAATGTAAAATAAAATAAATTAAAAATCAACTATTTGTTTCTTTTATCTGAATCTGATTAACAAAAAAAATTTAAGTCCGATCCTGAAATAAATACTACCCTCGGCTCGTCAGAGATACCTTTTGTGATTTACGGTTGGTTGTAATACTTTACAGCGGGCATTGTGAACGCACATTTGTTGCGGACAGAAGTTATAGCAATAAATCACTTATACTTTCCCGGCAAAAATCGCAAAATCTCAATTAATTTAAAATCAAAGGTTCCTATCAAATTGTAAATTTCGGGAATACATTCTCCATAATATTTTCAATGTAATTATTAAAAAAAAAATTGGATTTCCGATTTTTTTCACATTATAGCGCCCCGACGCTGTTTAGAAACTTAATTCAAAAAAATAAAATTACCATGGTGTAGTACTTTAATTGAAGATTGTTACCTGCAAGTTTAAATTTTTTTAACAAACAATAAATAGGTTAAATCTCCAAAATGCCATACGATGGTCCAGCCTGTATATTGGGATATAAGGATATATATAAGGTTAGTAGAGTTTGACTAAAAATATTCTGCGTTTATGACTTTAAACCGCAATCAACTTTTAGTGATGATAATGAGGGTTCACTGCAGGGTGCGACACATCTGGTTGCTTTGAAAAATATTTTTGTAGATACTTCAGAACCGTACTTAAATATTTCAACTTTAGTTAAGTTCAGAACAAATAATCAAATACAAGTCATAGGATTCATCAAATATTTAAGTTAATCAATAACCCCACATACCTACCTAACTATTAGAAGAGGTTTAATGTTTACTAATATTTATATCTAAGCATCAAGAAATTTATAAAAATTTACCAAATACAGCCCTGGCCACTTCTGCCCATGTTGATTATTACGGCTTACCTACTTTTATGGCCGGATCACTTATAGTATTGTAAAAGGCACAGTCATAAACGCAGAATAAGTTTAGACAAACTCTAAGTGAATTGTAACAGAATCGAGGAAGAGTTTTCAAGATTCTGTTATGGCACTTAATAACCGTATAGACCACAACCTTTTTCGCACAATCGCTTATACGAAATGAAATAAAGAAGTTTAGACTGACTTTGACGTAATTTTTTTTGACAAGAATATTTTGAAGGCATAATATATATGTGTCACAAAATTACTTACTGTATCGGTGTGGTAAGTTCAACTTACAGATTCTCCCAACAACAATAGTAAGTTGCTAGTAGCAACATGATTGTGCGAAAAAAATATTTTTTCTACAATTGCTCAAAAAATGCGTGTTTACGCATTAATTTCAGTGCGTAAAACACGCATTTTTTTTACCGTTAAAAAAATTTTTCGTGCAATGTGAAAAAAAGAATTTCCGACATTTCTAAAATTCAGAATAACTAAGAAGACAATTTTATTAAATCAATTATAACAGGCAATTACAAGTCAACATACTTATTTTGTTATATAAAAATTAAAGTTACACGCAGAAAAATTACTTCCCGCTATAATTCCCCATTCGAATGAAGCCTGCACCGGCAATCCGTAACTTGCTGAAAATAAGGATAAACACGAGATAGGAAGAAACTTCGCTGCGCATTCGGCAATATTCGACAAAAATAAAAATATTCAGCTGGTAAAATTGTAGGTTTAAAGTATGTATTTTGAAGTATTCACAGAAGTTATAATTTCAGCATTATAGTTATAAAGTATTAAATCAATGTACCTAGTTATAATAATTATGAATAAAATTATTTTGCTAAACATTACTCTCTATTTGATATTTTAATATTTTCAAACTTTCTCATTTTAGTCACATTGGCACCTAAATATTCTCTCAAAGATTGACACATTTATGTGTAACGTTAAAGAGAAAAAGCACATTTTATTCTTAGAAATTATTCGCGATATAACAAACATTCAAAGACATTCCAAGTATTTCCATAATTTGATTTTTCTTTTAAATGCGAAACAATTGTTTTTGTTAATGTTCATAAAAAATATGGTTAATTTCGATGTGAATTAAGGTCAGTCAACCCAAAGTGAAGTATGTCGCATTGTAAACCTTTTTCACCATTCAAACAAAAATTACACTGTAAGGTTCAAAGAATATAAGAAACGAACCGCAATAAACCCATAAAAACCATAAAATCTTTCTGACAAATGTACATTTACACGCTTCTTAAATAATACTCTTGTTCAATATGTTCATACACAAACATATTTAAACCAATTTTGCAAGAAAACGGGAAAGAACTTCCAATACTGCAGAATAATAAAAAAATAAATCTTCAACAATATTGTACAACTACCAGCTGCAGTAATAAAATAAACTATAATCGTTATAGGTAGCTATTCATACTGGTGGTCCCTTTATTATAGTTTGCGTTTGGTTATGGACCAAAATCAATTCTTTTGAAAACTAATTTTGCCTAGTAATTTGTTTCATTGAGGTGATATAATAACATCAAGTGTTAATTTTTTATTATTACCGTTGATTTTGTGATCTTTTAACGCTTCAAAATGAATGCAATATATGGTTATTATATCAATTTGGAGGAAGATATGCAACGTAAAGATGAACTAAAAATTGAAAGACGGTTTTTAAGAAATAATGAAATAAATAAAGAATGTGTCAGTCTCATATAAATGAGGAATTAGTATAATTCAAAATATTAATAATTTAAAATTACTGTTGTTACAAGCATACATTCTAACCTAACTACAAACCGTTGTTATGAAATAATTAATATCTCTTAATTGATAATAAAAATATGCATTTAAAATATTCCAATAGAATGATCGAGTAAGTTTATTTTCAATGCGAGAAAATTGTTAGATGTAACTTATAAAATATTAGTAATATAAATTTCTTTTTGTTCACAATTCTGCAAAATATATTTTTATAACACATTTCATACTTTCTTTTCCTTTATTTATAGTCAAAAATCAAAATGTTAGATTTTCGAATATTTCATCGTGTTGACCCAGATGGCCGTCCTTAAAGCAGGTAAATTTTGCTTCCCGCTATTGTATGTGTTCACAAGAGGCTCAACCAGTAAGAAAGAACGACTCCGAAAAGCACTGTAGTTAGACAGAGGTAAAAAATTATAAAGAGATAAGCCAAAGAGCCAGTGCCGAATACAAATACTGTGAAATGTTTCCATATTCCGTCTAGCGAGCTCGGCCCGAACTATTCGAAAATATACGATTGTTCAAGCGACACACGCGCGATAAGTTCAAGGAGGAGATCTCCTCCCTATCGGCTTACGGAGTGCCGGTGCTGTAGCTTGGAAATACCATTATTAAAAGTATTCGCTGACGTGAAAGGTTCGACTAAGTTAGAAATGTTGTCAATTTTATTTCCCGATTTATCCAAGAGTTTTAAGTTCGGCATTTCATTACAAATCGACGTAGATGGTTCAGAAATTGTTTTTGCGGAAGGTTGAATTTTATTCCAAATTGCAATCTTATTATTTATGCAGTCTTCAATATAACCTGCTATGCGGCTACTTTCCAACCACCGCACAGTGTGATATTTTCGCAATCTAGAGGGACAATATTATTTTTTTCCAACTTTTGAACGAAAATGTACTATTTAGAATTATGTGTTAAGCATAAGAGTCCAATTAAGGTTTTAGACGTAGGGGAGAGTATCCTCAGTTGGGACACTTTCAGTTTAATATTTTTTGAAAGGAGCAAATATATATTTTAATGAAATTAATAAATAGTTCGAATTATAAAAACAAGTTAACAATAAAATCACAATTAATCAAAATTGCCGTCAGATTTTTCAAGATCACTTTCAGGAAGGAAAGTAGATCACTGTTTACTGTTTTCTGCAAAATAGCCTTTTCATCATTCATTTCTTTAGGCTTGGCATCGCTTAAATAACAAGTCTGTGTGGATGCACAATGGCATTACAAATTTTTCCATCGATCATGCAGAAAATTAACGTTGGTTTTGCTAATACTTCCATATCATTTACAATAATTTTAATTGGTAGCAATGATGATGCTTGTTCTTTGACCCTCTCAACCTCTGTTTTGATAACATCCACAGTTTCTTTGGCTAAGATAAACTTGATAGGGCGACAATACCTTGTAGAAGACGGGGAGGGGTTTCGCCATACAATAGATTTTTTTTTTTTTAGAAATCTTTGAGTACATCTGGATAGGCACCATAGATATTCTGAATAAACTTTCATCAGTGCTATTTTCATTAGAAAATATCTGCTTATATTTATTTTGTTCGGCTCCGTCACAAACCCACTTTACAATTACAGTAGAGCGTCGATTATCCGAACTAATTGGGACCGACTACCGTTCGTAGAATCGAAAATTCGGATGATCGAACAGTCATAGTTTATGAGGGAGGAGGAAGCACTAAAACGCTCAAAATGATAGAATATAAACATATATTGAACAACAAATAATATTTCAATCACATTATAATGTGTGTACTTTAATGTAATGTAATGTATCTACTTTATAAATTATTTTTTAAATCAATCTTAAAACTTGAAAGTTTAAGCCGCGCAATAATGTAATGGCAAAGTTAATGACGATTCGGATGATTGACGTTCGGATAAATCAAATCGTCATTCGGATGATTAACGTTTCGGATAATTGACGCTCTACTGTATGTCTAAAGTTTTCAGGCCTTTTAAAGATTTCAGGACCTCTTCTTGCACTTTGCACAGCCGCGTTATAGTGTGATCCATTATAGACTGCAATTTAATTTCTGCGATTGTTTCTGTTACATTGACATCAGTCGGATAGCACAATTTTTTTGCGATGGATACATGTTCTTATGTATTTTGTTTGATTGCTGACGAATTAAGTGATACTGATGTGTTGAAAGATTTGCGTCAACCATAAAAGCTAGCGCTTGATCTTCAGAAATACTATTTTCTTTTGGACTTAAAAAACGTTATCTTGCTTTTTTAATTACAGTACCTCTTCTGGGAGAAGCATTGTACAGTTCGTTCATAATTTTAGCTGAATCTCTTTTGCCGTCTTTGCGAAGCTGTACTACATCTGCCATCGATATTTTCTCCTAACTGGGTGTTTCCAATATTTGTTGGATTCGACGTCTTTTTGTCTTGGTGAATCTTTTTGTGTTCTATCAGCTCTTCTACTGGGTCCAGACTGAGAAATTGTTTCTGTACTGTCTATATTTATACTAGGAAATGATAAATATTCTCCTAACCACGAAGAATTTGTTGTTAGAAATCGGTCCTTATGTCTGCTCGACTTAGCCCCTTTTTGTTCAATTTTTTTGTTAAAACCTCGAAGAATTGCTTTCAAACTATTTAATATGTCTTCTATAAGACACGGACAACCAAATTCTTGTAATATGTAACCTAATAAAGCGTCTATTCTCGATTCCTTGGCATTGGCAAACCAAATGTCGAAAAGTTTTCGGCGCGTAATTTGTGGAACAATTTTGTAATTACGAAAAAATTTATTATGTTATATTAAAATATTTTCAAGCGATTTTGCTCATTACCAAAAAATTTCTCAATGCATACTTGAAAAATTTCTCAAGGCATACTTGAGAAATTTAGGTAATGTGCAAAATCGCTTAAAAATATTTTAATATAACATAATAAATTATGAAAAGTATATGTCATCATACCTGCATGCCAGTGGTTTGCGATTTCTACCTTTTGAAGCTTATCTGCACTGTACATTTTAAATTAACTTGGATTGAAAATTCAATAATTCTGACCTCACTTCTAGACCTGCCAAACCCACCTTAAAAACAAAGAATCCTGCTCACATATGTGTACGCCTTCTAAAATTTTTCGTTGCACACAATGTTGAATATGTTGGCTTCCTGCTGTAGATAATAGTATCCAGCAGATTGTAAAAACAAAAACTTTCAGAAATGAATAGATTTAATCAATAAAATTTTAAGTGCCAATTATTAATCCCGTAATTAGTTGACTGATTTTTTGCTCATGAATGCATGTTGCATAACCTTGGAACGACTAACAGGTTAAATGTTCATTAACAAATAACCGTTTGAACTTTAAAAATGTTGTGAAACAAAATATTTAGAATAAATTTGCAAAAAGAAACAACTCCCAATTATAAATATTCGATCTTCGAACCAAAATGGTTTACGGGTTCATAAAATGACCGGGTCATAAAAATACGTTTTATTTTCCAAGCCGCATAGTGTATATTCATTATATCCTAATAAGTTACCGTGCAAACGACTATGGCTATCCTGTTTGCAATTTGCAAACTGGTCAAATGTAACAAAAGATGATAAAATTCAGGCTAGCATTAAAGTGACATTTAAACCAGGGCGGTGCCTGCATAGTTCTAATTGTAAGTGGTAAACCGAATCATTATAAAATTACTATTAAAGAATGCTAAGCCATCTTGATGGTAGTGTTTAATTTTTTTGTCAAGCAGTTTATATCAAAATAAGTAATTTATGTACGACATACCGGGTTTGTACTTTAACATTGAACATACGTTGTAAATATCCCTATGTTCAATTTTAAAAAGAATTAATGTTTTGCAATCAAGCATACTCTACACGTCAATTCACTTTAAGTTGTGTGTGTGTTATAAAATTGTAATAGGCAGACGTTAAAACAGTAAAACGATTTATTTATAATAAATAAATAGAAATGGAAAATGTAAAATTTTAATTTTTTTGCCATTTTCGTTTTCCGTTTTCCATTTTTAATTTTCAATTTTCATTTTCCATTTCCATTTCCATTTCCATTTCCATTTCGATTTTCCATTTTTCGTTTTCCATTTTTAATTTTCCATTTCCATATCCATTTACAATTTCCATTTTCCATTTTCCATTTCCATTTCCGTTTTCCATTTTCCACCTTCCATTTTCCATTTTCGATTTGCCATTTTCATTTTACATCTCCATTTACCATTTCTATTTCCGTTGTCCATTTTTCATTTTCCATTCGTTTTACTGTTTTAACGTTTGACCATTACAATTTAATAATACATTACCTAAAAGTTGACGTGTGAAAGTATGCTTGGTTGCAAAACATTAACGGAGTGACAATTTTTTTTTTAAATTGAACAGGAATTTACATTGTATGTTCAGTTTTAAAATAAAGACACGATATGTAACTTTATGGCTATAAAGGTACCACTTGATAGTACAGTTAAAGTTGTATATAGCGACGGCCAAGGGACCGTTCAATTACGGTCGTTATATCCGGATGTCGTTAAACCTGATGTGTGATTAAATAATTAAATTTTTAAAAAGTAATGTTTATTAAATTAAAATAATACAATAGAAAGGCATATTCTTAATAAGGAAAATGATTTCAATATTACAAAAGTTTGGCTTTTCTTAAGGTAATCCGCAATTTTTCTTTGTACTAGATATTTTTGCTGAAAATAAAGTCTTTCTATTTTTCTTTTGACTATAGAAATATCTGCAACCAAATTTTCTTCACTTTGGACAAATAAAGAAAATTTTTCAAAATATTAATAGCTTCTAATGCCTGACAAATATTTGGTAGTCTTTCTTCGTCATCCTCATCTGCCTCTTCATCTGTGGCTTCACCTTGATATTTACTTTCTTTACTTTTATTCACAGCTTCTACTATCTCAGCATCAAAACAAAATCTTCACAAAATCTAAATCCATTATTCTCTTGAAGCAATTGTGTTTTCACTTATTAATGTAAGCAATTCAGGGTCGTTGTCTAAAACATTTAGTCCAAACAAAACAGATAAAGGAATATTATCTTTCTCAGTGAAAGGATTGTTTTCATTTACATCGTCAACGCTGTATGATCTCAAAAAAATCCGGCGGGTTTAAAATAATTACTTATCGTTTCTGATATTGTTACCCTGTTCCAGGCAGTTGCAAATCATGTTAACAGTATCCAACAGATTAGCTTTATACTCTTGATTTCCCTCAAAGCCTTTTAAAATTTTCATTAATGTGCAGCTTTCTATAATGTGACTTCAAAGTTTTAATAATGCCCTAGTCTAACGGTTGCAAAATTGAAGTGGTATTTGGAGGCAAGAAATGTAAATTAATATACTTTAAATTTTCGATACTAGAATGTGCTGTCCAGTTATCCAGTAGAAGAAGAATCTTTTGATTTTTACGTTGCAATTCTCTATCTCATTTTCGTATGTATAACATCTTTAAAAAATTCCGAAGTCATCCAGGCTTTTCGATTATTGTAATATGATACAGGTAAAAATTTTGTATTCTATTAAAGTCAATTTTCTTTTTTCAGTTTCCGTCAGATTAGTGGCGACCAAAACAGTGATTCTATCCTTAGACATTTTTTCGCCGACGCATTTTTGGCTTTTAAATTTGAGGGTTCTGTTAACTGTCAATTTATAAAAGAGCCCAGTCTCATCAACGTTAAAAATTTCTTCATCTTTTTAAACCCGTCTTATTTGAGACCACACAGTTTTCAATCAGTTTTACAATCCTCCACAGGTGCTGACTAGCTTCTCCGGAAATTTTTCCAGGCACAATGTTGTGCCGATCCGGAAAACGTTTTATCCAACTCTCGGAACACTTATAACCGTTTTGTTCTAATAGATTTCCGAAATCTTCGGCTTTGAATTGAAGAATAGGTCCGGCGATGGGGACACCACGATTTCTTTGTATCTTAAACCACTGCAGCAAAGATTTTTCAATTTTTATATGTTGAGATGGTTTTAATTTATTTTTTCCCAACAGATTTGAATTAAAAGCATTTTTAATTTTTTCCGATTTTTCCAGATTGTGGAAATCGTAGAGTGTGATAAATCGAATTCCTTTACAATAGAAACAGTGCTTTCTGCTTCTTCCAAACGAGTGACTATCAACCCCTTTTCTTCAATAGTAAAGTCTTTCGCTTTTTATACGCCATAGCACACTTCGTACTCTAGCAAATGCATCTGCAGACTAAACAGTGATAACAAAACGACCTAACAAAATGTGAGTGGTGATATTGTTTCAATTTTTGGTTTCCGTCGCTATATACGCTACGCTATACCGGGAGCTTATCTTAAAAGTAAACATATCCTATGTATACTTTTAAAAAAAACGAGTCAACGCATTGCTTTATTGCGATCTGTAGGCAACCAAGTATACACCACAATTCTCAACATTTGAAAAGTTGGCTCTTTCAACAAAAGTCAATTAATTTTTCAGTGTCAGTTTAACATAAAATTGCAATTTCTGTAATAATCATGTACAGCAAAGACGAAAAAATTGAATTGTTAATGTGGTACCAGCAAGGTAATAGTTTGCGGACCGTGAGAGATTTATTTTCCATAAAATATCCTGAAAGACCAATTCCTTGCATCAGAACTCTGCACAATATCGTTAAAAAATTTAATTCACAAGGCTGCATAGTGAATGGTCATACAAAGAAGATTAAAACCAACCATGTGTTGACCGAAGAATTAAAATTAAATATTTTATGCTACGTTGAGCAATATCCGATGGTATCCTTGCGAGAAGTAGCTGAATATTTCGTTGTATCAAAAACGTCAATATTTAAAACACTAAAAGAATTTAAGTACAAATCTTATAAATTTTCCAATCATCAAGAGTTATTTGAGGAGGATAAAACAAAAAGAACAAATTTTTGTGAAACTTTATTTAATTTGTTAAACGAACATGATGAAATTTTAGCGAAGATAGTTTTCACCGATGAAGCAACGTTCACATTAAATGGAGAGGTCAATTCCCAAAATTTCCGGTGTGCATCATAATTTCTTATTTATCCAATTTATTCTGTTAACCTTGTTCCTTCGTTTTCCTTAGATATTGATCCCGCACTAATCACCATATTCAAAATTTGACCCACACTCAGTACCAGCAGAAGGTGAATGTGTGGTTAGGGATAGTTAATGCTACACTTATCGGGCCTTTTTTTATTGATGGAAACCTTAATTCGGCCAAATTTTTAGATCTGTTGGTAAACAACATCATTCCGGCAATAGAAAATTTAAACATTAACGAACCATGGTTTCAAATGGATGGAGCCCCTCCGCATTCCACAAATGTTATAAGAAATTGTTTAAACGAAAGGTTTCCCGGACACTGGATAGGACGGTACGGCCCCATACCATGGGCACCACGATCTCCAGATTTATCACCCAATGACTATTTCCTTTGGGGTTACCTAAAATCAAAAATTTACCGCAATATCCAAATTTTAAATCTAGATGAATTAAAAGATCGTATACGAACTGAATGTAACGAACTGAATCCTGACATTCTCAGAAATGCTGTGCGTGCGTTCCAAGATCGGCTAGGATATTGTTTACAAGTAGAAGGTGGACATTTTGAACACTTGCTATGACGCTATTTGTTTATTTTTTTTTGTTATGTACTTTCTGTTAATAACTTCTCAAACTTTAATAGTTTTATTAAAATTGTTATTATTTTGTTATTCAAATGATTTTAGATTCTATTCATAATACTATTCATGATACTTGAACATAACCTTTCACAATGAAAAATAATAACCTTGTGATTTGTGGTGTAATGTTGGTTGCCTATAGTTATCAATATGTTGACGCGTTTTTTTTAAAAGTAAACATAGGAGATATGTATACCTGTAAGATAATCTCCCGGTATATGACTCAACGAATTTCCGTCGTTATAACCGACTCGACGTTATAACCGACGATTCCGGAAGTCACCCTTATACGATTAACATAGAGACCAACCAAATGTCCCGCACTACGTCGTTATATCCGGAATGTCGTTAAACTCGAAGTCGCTATATACTAATGCTACTCTCAAATAAACAATTAAACTGAATAACCAAGAACCAGCACCCACTTTGCTAATTTTCTTTCAATAATGAACTAATTTTACACTTGCCTTATTTATAAAGCCTCGGTCTCAACCGTCGTATATTATGTACTTGTTGCATAAATAGTTATTATAATAATGAGACTGTTTATAAACTAATTTAATTACTAAGCTTAAACAAACGCAAGTAATTTTCAACTTGTCTAATTTTTATTGTATTTAATAATATATAGGTTTAAGTAATTATACCTAAATTACTCATGTACTTACAGATGTTTTAGTAAATGTTGATGATCACTATCTAACGAATTAAAAGAAAGATCGACCACAGCAGACTGATTGAAATAGGTCACAAAAACGTCGTCGAAATCTCTGACTTCATTATGAGATAAATTTAAATGTCTCAAATTACCCAAATCTTTGAAAATAAATTTGTCAATAAAAGTCAATTTATTATTAGACAAATCTAAAAAATTCAATTTGGATAAATTTTGGAAAGAATTATTATCTAAGTAGCTTATGTTATTATGCGTTAACAACAATTTATTCAAATCAGTTAAATTTTTAAAAATGTCCGCACTCAAGAATAGAATATTATTCTTCGACAAATCTAAAACCTCTAAATTCGACAAATTTCTGAATAAAATTTCGTCTAAAATTTGCATATCATTATTTTCTACACTTAAGTATTTTAAATTAGTCAGGTTGACGAAAATTTGTTGATCCAAAACCTTAATCCGATTTTTAGATAAATCCAATTGTGTTAGTACGTTTAAACTTTGAAATAAAAATCTGTCGAGAACTGATATGTCGTTGTTAGATAAATTTAAATAAGTAAGTGATATGCAGTCGATAAAGTTGAGTCGATCAAATATACTAATTTCATTATTGTATAATTCCAAATAACTTAATTTACTCAAATTTTTAAACACAAATCTATCCAAAGCAGAAATTTTATTATTGGAGATAATCAAATGAGTAAGTTTGTTTGTGTCGTTGAAAACAAATCGATCTAATCCCATTATTTCATTGTTGGATAAATCCAGGAGTGCTAATTTATTTAAATTATCAAAAACCCATCGATCCAACTGTTCAATATTGTTATGCGAAACATTTAACACAACTAACTTGTTCAGTCCATCGAAAATCCATCGATCTAGGTTCTCAATTTGATTTACAGATAGGTCCAAGATATTGATTTTATTTAAAGTGTGAAAAATATGTCGATCTAAGGATATGATTTTATTATTTCGCAATTTGAGCTGGTTTAAATTAATTAGGTCACTAAATATAAATTTATCTAAATTAATTAATGCATTGCTTGATAAGTCTAAATGAATTAAATTCGATAACGTCCTAAACGCATTTCGATCAATAATAACGATGTTGTTCTTAGATAAGTTTAAAAATATTAATTTATTTATACCTAAAAAGTTATTTCTCTGTAAAATGTCGATTTGATTATCCCCCAATCTTAAATATTTCATTGAGGATAAATTTTGACCTATTTCGTAATTAATTAATTTGTTATTTGTTAAATCTAGTTCTTGAAGTTTATTCAAACTTTTAAAATTTTGTGATAAGACCCTAATTAAATTGCTATTTAATTTTAATATTTTCAAATCAGTAAGGTTATTAAATAAACCGTCGTTTATTACACTTAATTCGTTATTATTTAGAAACAGTTTTTTTAGTTTTACCAACTTTTGAAACAATTCTGAATGTAATTGTGTAATCCCATTATATCCTAAATTCAGTGATTTTAATTTGATCAATTCTTCAAATAAATGTTTCTCGCTGAAATTGTGTATGTTGTTATGTGATAAATTTAAATCTTCCAATTGCTTGGCGTTTACAAATGCATTCGATGCAATATTCGAAACATTTCCTTTGATCAACTGCAATCGTTTTGGTGATTTCTTCACCATACTGTTCACCCATTCTGAATCAAGCACATTCATTGCTTTGGTATTCCAAATGCTTATCAATGGAAGTACCAGGAGAGATCTAAACAGCCACCTCAACATCTTAACGGTAAATTAATCACTAAAATGGTAAATCAATATAGCAAGCTACTCGAGAAATCTTTAATACTTACTTCAACAATATCTCGATGAAAAACAAACTCAGACGCAGTGTCAGTATATTCGTACACGCCTTGAACTTTATAAACTGGTTTTCAATAAATGTGAGTTTTTTATTTTTTTTTTATTATTATTAAACACCCCACCAAGGGCATTCACTGAGATCACAATCTGATCATTAAATCGATCAATGAGCAATTTAGTTCAAACTTAGTTTACTACAATAAAAAATTTAAAAAAATCTAAGAGTTACTCTCTAGTACACCTTAGTTTCTAACCACTTATTTATTGTGTGACACAAGTTACACTGTGCTCTGCTGTTGCACTGACACCATTAATTATATAACTCAAGGGCTTCACTGATGTAAATGAAGTATATGGTAGGTCCTAAGACACTTTCCTGTGGCACCCCTGCTGAGATTTCTTTTAATTCAATATAAGCTTCCTCTTGCTTCACTTATTTCACCAACTCAAAAGGTTTTGTTCTCTTCAGTCTTCATATCAAATTTGTGTTGTCCAAAATTTGAATAACTTCGACATTCACATGTTGGAGCAGCCTTTGCTCGTGTCTACCGGCAAATTTGGCGATCGCTTGGTCAACAGTATTGATTTGCAGATCTCGATGGATATCTCTGTTGCAGCAGTACCAGGGTGCATTAATGATGGCCCTTAGTGCTTTATTCTGAAAACGCTGAATTACTTGAATATTACTCTTACTGGTACAACCACAGAATAAGAATTTATACAGAACCAGCACTTTGAGCGGAACCTTTCAAAACTCACACTGCGCGTCAGTGACCCTGGGCATTTAAATCGGAAGACCAGTAGAGGTGCGTGCAACAAAGAAATGCTCCTATAGGTTAGAGATGGAAGTATGAGTCATAAAAAGGAAAGAGTACCTAGTAATGAACTGTCAGTTTTCAATTACACAGTATTAATTAGAGTAATAACATTAACAAAAACTGCATTACGTACAATATTACAATTTATTCAAATTTAAAAATTATAAATTCATAAAAATATGAAGACGCCTGTTTTTTTTTATTTTTGTCGGTAAAATCTCTATTTGTAAATTTCATAATATAAAATATTCGAAATCTTATAAAAAATTTAACAAAAAAGTCGATAGGGAATTTATCGCATGGATGGTTGAAACCTGAAATATCTTTCAATAAGAAATTTTTTTCCCTACACCTTTGTCAACAGCATATTGTTCAAAAGTATTGAAAAATAATGTTTCTAGTGCATATAAATATTTATAAAATAATTCATTTGGAGTTTTTAAGCCACCAAATGCTGAAGTAGCTGTCGAATAAGCTTTAAAATGTATAAAAATATTGCTATCGTCTATTACAGTATCAGTTTTAGCAAATTTTTTGCAAGTGTCGCAGCTATGTATTTTTAAACATGTGTTTATTAAGTATCCTCCAACATATTTAAAAGCATTTTGCTGTGGTAAATTCATATCCCTGTAATTGCAAATACTGATGTTAAATGGCTCGTTTGTTTGGTTACCTATAGCAGGAAAATTAGTGTTTCCTTCTGGAAAATTGGCCACATCTGTTAACATTTTATCAAAATCTTCAAAACAGTTCATGAAGTCTGTATGTAAAAACTGCATTAAGAAAAGTTTTTTGAACACCCTACAAAATTGTATGGGTGTTGGATTAACACAGTTGCCGCTTTGTTGTCTCACGCTGCCAAAAAAGTTCTCCAAACAATCCTGATTTAATCGGCGAGTTAAAATAAAATTACAGTTATATTTCTGTTTTAGGTGATTATAGAGTTTTAGGAGAGAGTTAATATTGATTTGCCACCCCATCAAACACTTAACATAATTGGTTATATCTTTTCCTTTCTCATTAGCAACTTTTACTTCTTTAAGAAATGATAATGTTTCATGTAGAAAAGTGACATAATTTTGTTGGAGTTGGAATGGTTTGTTATATTCTTTTATACTTTTTAAATTACTAGAATTAAAAATATCAAACAATTTATCAAAACGGGAAATAAATTCCATTGTTGGCGTAGCAGTTTCTGGCAAACATTTTAAATGTATGTAAGTGTTTAAAGCACCATCAACAGTAGCACTTAAAATTTGGGTAGCCAATTTAACTTTTTCTTTCTGAAAGCTATTGGGTTCCCTTGGTTAGTTTAGGAGCTAATCTGTTATTTAACTGACTGTCATTATTGTAAAATGTCGTGACATATTCCCAAGAAGTTTTCTTGTCATCCCATAAAATGTGATTATTTAAAATGTTATTTCTGATCGATTTCATTAAGTGTGGAGGATCATAATAAAATAGCAACTGTTTTCCACCAAGAGTAAATTGGGTATTGTCTGGCGTAACTCCCAGTAATTTGGCAAGTTCTACAAAATTTGAACCCTGATCTGTAATAAGCATCGTTACATCGTAAGCCAATGTTTGTTAATTGAACTTTTTTTTTTTAAGAGGAGGTAACCTGTGTGACTACTAATTTCCTCCCCCATACGTCTTCCTCACCACGGGAACCACATTAACATTACGTCAAGTATTACTTCGAGGTGAGTGACTGTTTAGTTCCATTTACATCTTATCATTAGATCACATCTTTTGGTAAGCTTTCACTCACACTTTTTCACCTTTCGTTTTCTTTCCCTTTTACCTATCATTCTCACTCTCTATCACTCTCTCCCTCTATCATCAAAAATTTCCTCTTATTAGTTTGCTTTCACACACTTGTTAATTGAACTAGGTATTTTTCCAAAATATTTTTCATTTCGTTAGCCTTGCAACTAGATGATGTAAAGAAATATCCCAAAGGTTGTTTCCAGTTACTACATATACCTCTCGCCATTATGACGGTGGCTGAACTTGCTGGTGTTGAATTTCTACTTTCTCCATTATCTGTAAATCCAACAATTTCATCAGCGCCATAATTGTAATAGAGGTTCTTTTTTATGTGGATCTCGTCAACACATATTGTGCAAACTCTGTCCAACATATTCATTCTCTCAACTTTCATTTTTAAAAAGGCGAAAAGATTTTCATTTATTCCTGTTGTAAATTCAACTTTTCGAACGAATCTTTCTAAACAAGCTGTTGAAGGTAAAATGAACGTTTTTTGTAAAACTTTATAACATTTTGGGCCTAAGAAATATAATAATAACGCAAACTTTTTAAACTCATTTGAGTAGCGACGTCCATGGCAATTTTTATTTAAAAGATCAGTTTGAGCTTTAACAAACTTTGACAGTTCGGGAGTTAACACTTTGTCACATAACGATTTAAAATGCTCCAGGTCAGGTAGCGAGTCGTGTTTTTGTTGATTTTTCATAGTTTCAATTTCGTGTTTTAAAATGGTAAGTTTTTCCAGCATCTTAGATTTGCTTGGTGTTGGTGCTGTTAATGATTTTGGTGTCTGAGTTGTAGCTGGGGACATCTTAGTAACATTTTCTTCTACAGAAATACTTGGTGGTTCTTTTGCGTAACTAGCCTGACTTATTGGAATATATACTGAAAATATGTTACGTATGTACTAATATGTAACATATTATTTATATTGTTTTGCTCACCTGGAATGTTCTGTAATATTTTAATCTTTTTAGCACGTTCCTCGTATAATTCTTCTTCAACATTGCATCTCTTCTTGCAACTACTTGTTGAAGCAACAGGATCTGTGACTAACATATCTAACCAAATTTTGAGATGTAGAACTGATTTTGAGTTTAGATCTCAATTCGATATAGATCATCATTTGAGTGAATCACTAATTACAAAAATTCCAAATTTTGATATGATTAAAGATATACCTTTAGATTATATGCATTTCATTTGTTTAGGAGTAATGAGAAAACTAATTATTTTATGGACAGGGGCCGCCAAACCTCCTTCATAATTGTGCGGAAAAAAGACACAACACTTTTCACAATTAATAACGGGGTATGCTAAAAACATTCCTAGTGAATTTGTTCGTAAGCCAAGATCTTTAAATGAATTGAAGCGTTGGAAAGCTACAGAGTTTCGACAATTTTTGCTTTATACTGGACCAGTCGTCTTAAAACAAATACTAAATAATACAGTAACAGAAAATGATATGTTTAAAAATTTTTTGGCTCTGCATCTAGCTACAATTATATTAATTAACCCAAAATATGTTAAAAATTTTAGTAGTTACGCCCAGGAGTTATATGAATTTTTTGTAGAAACATTTAAGACTGCTCGGCACCTCGAGACTAAATTCAGTGGTTTTGTACGTTGTCCGTACAGTCGCATTTTCAAATTTGAAAAGAAGGTCGCTATCTTATACGACGAGTACACGCTAGCCAGACGACTTCCACTTAATTACAGTTTGATATTATGTCAATTAAGCTTGTTATTAATTAAAATGTCCAAATTCACCTAGTCTTACAACTTCCTGTACGGCTCCAATTTTCAACATTTTGCTTTAAAATTGTAATGGTCTTGTAGCTTACTCATTTACCGGCGGCCCTCACTATATCGTTTTTCTTCATATACTACCGTTTTTTAATTATTTCAATGTTTGTAAATTCATGTAAAAAAAATTGCCGAGAAATGGTCAAGAAAAAGATCGCCTGAAGTCATCCGTCACTTTGATTTATTGGGGGCACTCAAGACACTAATGTCTTGTGGTCTAGTCGGATCCAGCAAGAGAATTCTAATTTTGGTATATGAAACATTGAATGGTAACGCTGCACATTTTGGGTCTATTTTAACTACCTGTTTCCGACCTTCTTTTATATGTAAAAGAAATATCTTGGCGAAGAATGAAAGTTTATTTTAAACGTCAATATTCTCACGTTTTTTAACAGTGAACGTCTTAAATTCGGATAAAATTGTAGGTAACGACATCCAAATAAGCGATTCGCGCAAATAAGTCGCTTTGCAATTTTGTTGACTTATGTTCTTTTTGATGTTTTGATGTTTTAAATATCATTACAACTCACAGTCGCAGTCATTTGCGATTTAAGCTGGTTAGATATAAAGCAATAAGGGTTATTGCAAGATTTTAAAACACAAATATGCATACATAAGACTTTATTTCAATAATTTTTCACTTCCCTTCACACTTCTTTCCAGGCTTAGGACTGGCACAATAATTATATGTAATCGACACATCAACCAACTTTGTTAGTTACGATAGAAAAATATTGCGGCGTGTTTAAAAATGTGTATCTACATACCATGTTTTACATACCTATCAATTCTGTAACGTACTACTAAAAATAATTATCACTGCCATACTGCAATTGATTTTTCATATTTGCAACATCTGCACTATTATCTATATTTATTATTACCTCAGAGTATACTAAAATCATGATGCCGGATAAATAGATAAAAATGCAGATATTTGAAAATACGAAAAACCCGTTATTCACGTAATAAATTAATACTATGTAATACCTATTATATTAATTGTAAAATTGTATGCATCATAAATTATATTACTTTAGTTCAACTAAAATATTGTTCACAGAAGTGTGCATACTGTATCTAGATAAATACAACAGTAGCCACAAGAATTACTTACTTAGATTATATTACTTAAAATTATCATTTTTGACACGGTTTATAAAGGTTTCAAACTTGAATTGATGGGTTAAAACATTGCGATATTTAATCTAAAAATACAATTAATAATTTTAAAATTTAAATTGAATTAAGGTGAACTACTTACAATTAATAACAAACACATGTTTAAATAATAAATAACCATTTACTATATGTACCCATAGACAGCCAATAAGCGGATTTATAAGTTGATGCGATTTAAATTCTAAAAAGAGGAAATATAAGTTTATACAAAATGATTACGTTAGGGTTGCAACAAGTCCTTGACAAGAATGTTTCGAATTTGTTGGTTTCTCGCAATTCATGAATCAACTATTTCCGGTAATAGCGCATTTGTAAAAAAAATTTGTAAATTATTAATCATTTTTGTTTTCCAAAAATTGTCGTTGCGTTTTATTATTTGACAAGCTATATCTTTTTTTGTAAAAATTACGAAGTAGCAGATGTCTCTATTGGTAACGTGCAATTGTCCTTGTACTTGGTACATATAGTTGTGATTATCCTTCAAACTAATCGTACCGTCATCGTGCAAAGTACACGATGTAATTAATTTTCTCTCGATAGCTTCTTTTACGGTATAATCCCTTGCGGAGTAAGGACATTTCACTTCAATAGTGGCACTATCTCCTATAACGCCATCAGGAGAGGCTGCTAGAAATTTTTTTTCATTGTCTATAAATAAACCGCATTTTTCGACTTTCAAGCCATATTGCTTTTCAAATGCCAATATTGCCCATTTTTCATTTTCAATACCGTATTGCATAGATGATGATTTTCCCCCTACCTGAAAATTGCAGTACAGCAGTGATTTTACGGTATTACCTGTGTTGGTATTGGCCTTCAACTTACAAATTTTTCCAAAATTACTTCCCGTTAATCTGGTTCGTCTGTGCATGTGCCACATCGGATCTGAACTTTGATTCCTTGTATTTTTTTCAATTTCAATCGGATCAATTTTAGATAAAGTTTGAAGAAACTCGTTTTTTTTAATTTCATATTCATCCGGTCTCATATCCGGAATATCGTCTTCACTAAAACCGTAATCAGCATCTTTGCTATGATATTTTCTTTTTTTTTTATTAGGAACACTCTTTTTCTTTTTCTTATCGAATTTGGTGCAGTATGCGTTCGTAAATGTACCTACCCTACCTTCATTTATTTTGTTAATAAGAATTTTAATATATGCTGGCCCATTATTATAGGCCATTACTGCCGCGTTACATCGTCCTTCATACGACCCTTTTAAACAAAAATTTATCCTTTTCCCCCCCACTAATTTGTTGACCAGACTGTTATAATTTTCCGCGGCATTAGTGTCGACATCTATTAATAAACTAGAAGCTAAACCGGCAACCCTATTTAAACTTTTCGCGAAATTTGAATATAACGAGCTATTTAAAAATTGATTATATGCTATTGCTGATGAACTTTCCTCACTACGTTTATTACAAAAATAATCGCAACAATTAGAATGATCGCCAAAAATATGGTTAGGCCCGTTTAAAATATCCCGTTTCAAATTATTTATTTTTAATTGCAAGGTAGAGTTTTCTTGTTTACGATATTTTACAGCGCTAACCACTGCTGTCCGAAATTTCAAAATATTTGCTCTCAAAAATGAACGCAATTCTATATTACCCCCACTAAATTTTGACAATTCCCTGAGTTTCGTGCAATAATTACGTAATATATGATTTCTACATTCAATTTTTTGAATAAAAAAATTTATTCCGTATGGGTTCGCCTCTAATATTTTTTTATAAACGCTACTGTCACCGTCTCCTATAATTTTATTATATTTTAAATTATGCATTTGCATTGATTGTTGAAAACCTTCCAAAATTATACTGGCTTCCATTGAAGTTGAAGTCCCATTCCAGTTTTTAAAACACTGGTGTTGCACTTTGATGTATTGATTTTGATTTTTAATGCATAATCTGCAATATTTATTTTTTACACCGATATAAAGAACTTTTTTAGTTCGTGCTCCAATAATGCAGCCTACTCCCGATAAAGCGTTATAATTAGTTTTGTACGAGCGACGGGCCCAAGCCCCATCTACGATTACAGTAATTACTGGGGTACCATCTAGGATATCACCAGCTTCTAAAGCAAGCCGGTACTCCTCTTTTCCCGCTGTAATCATATCATCTAGAGCCAAGTCCTTTATATAACCGAATACAATATATTCATATTTTTAAAAAGTTTTTTCCGAAATTTGAGGTATATCTATAGTTCCGCAAAATTCTGACAGTTGTGTGTAACCTGTTCCTATGGCAATTGTACCGCTTATTACAGCTTTATTTATTTCCGCTGTATTTTCATCTGTTGAAAACGACCCTACCAATCCGCACATTTCACATTTATATTTAAACACACTATAAAAGCCAAACCTTTGCTCCCCTACAATATTAATATCGTAAAAACTACAGCTGAAACCGTCGTGTTTGATAGCTTTGAGAGAATTAAAAAGATATTTAACATTTACAATACGACGCCCACATAATTCGAACATTTGCCTATCAGTACAGTGAATATTATCGTTATTATCATTATTACCCGATTCAACATGTAATTGTTTCTTTTGTTGTGATCGCTTTCCTAAATTTTTTTTGCTTTTCCGTTTCGCAGAACATCGTAATTTTGTAACACGGGCCATTATTTTTACGTAATATTAATGCATACAAATAAAATACTACTTATATAATTATGTAACTTACAATTTAAATATTCTTAATATTTAAGTACAAACACCAATCACTATAAAACTCTACAAATATAAATATGGATAATTTAGTAATATACAAATGTTTTAAAACAGTTTTGAGAAATAAACAGTTTTATGACAATTTAGGATATTTTCTCGCAACGACAAGCGAATTGAGAATGATGGATTTTTGTATAGATAGTTTGGTGCACATCTGGAAACCACACTGGCGGGAAACTTGTTGCCGTTAGTGAATAAAAAAATATCCTGTACCGTTAGTCAATTACTATTTCATGTACGTACAGTGAATGGAAGTGAAAAATTGTTTGTTATTAGTTTGTATCAATTAAACGATATAGGATGCACATTCGAAAATTGACGGGAAATATAAATAATATTTTTCAAGTAACAAAAACTCGTTACGATGTTAAAGACGAACTTTTCCTAAGATACCTGGCGTTTGCAAAGAATAAAGGAGCGACCCAAACACGTGTCGGGCGTTGTAAATATCTGGAAATGGTGAGATATAAGTCGTTTCAAGAGAGTGATCTATAGCTACTTGACGGCGCTCTATTGTTGCAATTATTTATGACCAAGGTGGTACCCTTGGTTGCCTATCATTTAGTTGAAGAACGATCTCGTAAAATTGTAGTATTGCAGTAAACAAGTTTCTCTGCCGAGAGCCGTTAAGATATTGTACAGAAAATATCATGTATCTCATAATGTCCACAATTTACTTCATATTGTCGCTGATGCCTTTAATTTTGAAAACTATTTGGGTTCCGTTAAAAAATGAATAGTTAATAGTTCTAGGCCACTTGCACAACTAGTTTTTAGAAAAAAAGAAATTGACAATTTCCGTAGTTTTTCATCACCCCAGGAGAAAGGTTTTCTTGCTAAAGTTATTTTAAAAAAAGAACATTGTTATGGTCCAATACTTCCTCAATTATCTAATCCCCAATATTCTATGCTTCTGCATCCAGACTTTGTATTAAACTTATCTTTAGGAGACAACTATTGTTGTTTGAAAAGCAACAGAATAATTAACATTTTAAACTTTGCAACAGGACCAAATAACAGTAAAGTAGTGGTGGGAATCGAATTTTTACAACAAGATTTTTACACTAAACCTTCTAAATCTTCCAATTTTGGAGTTTATTTAGTTAGTAGTCCGAGTTCTCTGAAATTTTGGAATATAAATGAAATTCTATTTAAATATGTAAAATTGCCATACAATGATAAATTCGTAGTTATCAAATTATCAAATTTTGATAATTCTTTCAAATAAATAATCACATTGCAACATTAATTATGTACGTAATATACAAAAAATTCTAAAGTAATCAATCAGAAGTATATAATTTGGGTATAACTTAAATAAATTAGGCTTCGCTGGTGGTTAGAAATGTTATTTGTTCAAGTTTTATCATAATTATTAGAATAATTAATAAATTATATGTATTTCATATTTTTTTGTTTATAGACAATAATAATCAATCAATAATTTTTGGCGTCATCCAACAGGAATAATAAAATTTGTTCTTACAGAACATAATTTTAATTGTAATCAAATAATTTTTTAACATTTAAATTTAAATATTTAATTGCGACTAGATACTATTTAAGCGCAATTAAAATTGAATTGGAATTTGTTACGGTTCTTTGAATATAAAACACAATTAACTTCAAATTAATTTATTAACGACAAACTTGTGCGTCTCGATATTCGATACGCGTCTGACAGATACTTGTTATTATTTTTCTCCCTTGGTAACCCCCGGTTGTTACAGGAACACGACTGATATCTGCTTGGACGGTAACAAATTATATAAATCGGTCCTTAAAGTTTGAAATGCATTTTTATTTTATTTTGACGACTTTAATGTTTAATGCCTTTAATTTAAAATCTTAATACTGTAAAAAAAATTACAAAACCCGTTTATAATTGCACACTTCTTTTCACGTCCTAATAATAGCTTATCTATTTTACTCAAACCTTACGTCATCTCTAAAGTCACTGTTCCAAAGTTACTGTTTTTTTTATCCCTTTGATGCTTAGATGTGAAGTGATGAATGGGTGTTACAGTTTATTTCAGTTATCTGAGACCTTTCTTGTTATAATCATTTTTGCAATAATTAGGTTTCAGATCCCATCAAAAAATAAAAAATTAATTGTTTGGATCATTTTGTCAATGTTCCTTTTGCATTCATTCACTGAAAAATCGAAAGTTCATTTTGATATTATTGAAGCTAAATTTCTGCTAAATCTATCTTACTTTATTTAATTGTTTAGCATGTCGGTAACATTAATAATATAACTTTTTTCCGAAGCGATTTTGCAAGTGTTTCTAATTTTTCCCATACATAGCTCAGGTGTTCCAATAGATTACATAAATGAGACATGGAGATGTATTTTTCACTTACCCGAGGCTTCATATTTATAGTTTATCAAAATATCTTTGCAAACTTTTAATACACAAACAAAGGCATAAATTCCAAAGATTGGTTGTACAAAATAAAATGCATAGTGTAATAACAAAAGTTTTCAGGAAAGACTTTTTCTTTTTCTGTGTGATAAGTATTAAGAAATATAGAAAATTGCCACATTTTAATATTGACAAGGTAAACTAAAGTAAATTATATGCAAAAACCTAAAACTTTTTTAGAATGGGGTGTGTCATAGTCAAATTTAATGAAGAAGATGATTGTATCGAAGCGGTACCAACGATATGGTTTCTCGCGAACAAAGAATCAACTTGGTGGCCACCATATCGAACCGACCGACGCCGACGCGAAAATCAAAAACGCTATAAGGTTCCGAAAAAAGCCAAATGCCACCTGGCAAATATTTAAATTTTTTGCTACATCTTTTATTATAGATGACTACGACACCGCACAAAAAAAAAGTAAAAATAGCGGCGTACATTCCGGACTTGAGTTCAGGCGAGACGGAGGCGGAGGCGGAGTCAAGTAGAAGAACTGCTGCTACCCGGTTTCGGGAGCCACCTCTGCTAAGAGGTTTGTGAAAAGGGTTTTAATTAAGAAATAAACTATTATATTTTTAGAAAATAATGATTGGGAGAAACTTTGTGACAACGATGACTACGGCGACGAGCATGAAACGGCATTCAGAGAAGAAAGTGAGATAGCAATATTTATAATCACATAATATAATATAATTAGATAGAATTGCAATTATAATAAAATTATGTATTGCAGATTTTCAGCAGCCATGCACATGTTCGGCGAAGTTGGAAGCCGACATTTTTGAACTGAAAGGTATTTAGGTATATATCCATATAATATGCACAATAATTGAGATAATGAATTTATTCCAGTTGGCTGGCGCTCACTGTATATATTTTTTTTTTCCATTGGTATGATACCGCGTCCGTACATTGCCAAATTACATACAATACTGCGTCCTAGACCATACTGCGTCCGTATACGGACGCAGCAAGTCTAACCCATATAATTCGATTCTGGAGGGTAAGAGGGGTTTAAAATCAAATTCTTAGAGGGACGCTCAATCATGCTAATCATAAAAATTCACTGAATATTTTAGTTCGCCGTATAGAGGTCTAGGAGGCGCTGCGGATTTTTTTAATATACATCTTTTGTATAATTATGTCGCTTACATTCTTTCGATTATACTGCGTCCTTGCCGTATATTGACTTACATCAATTTCATCTTGCTGCGTCCTTCACTCTGGCAACATTGATTTACACTTGCGCAAGTGCAGTTTAGATAACTATCTTAAAGCTGTTAAGTCGCTTGATCGCACTGGATGCCACACAAGATCAACAATAATATTAAATTTATGTAAAGGGTAAATGTTATTATTGCCCAAATGGATATCCACAAAAGGTTCGGAGCAGTAGGACAAAATGACAGCAGTAAAAAGTAAATACCTACGAATTATTGTTTTTATAAACAGTCAAGATCAAAATGCTCTGAAAGTCATATTTCTTTGTTTTCCAATAAGAAATATGATTTTATCTAGTAATTCTTCGCCTAATAGTTAAATATCACATGAAGGGTACACGGGAAGAACGATATAAGTCACATTTTCGTTTTTTCGTGATATGTGAATTTTAATATTTGAAATACTCTACATTCCGGTTCAAAACATTACTTGTTGTTTTAATGGACTTGCAGCATTCTCTCATAAAATCCACGAGCATATTAGCAGATGAGAGCAAAAGTGGGGTAAGCGAAAAATTGTCGATTTTGAGCCAAATCACCTTTCCAGTTCTTTAAGTTGACAACTATTAACTGACCAAGTGATTTATCTATTTTTCAAATGAGAGCACCGACCGTCAGTGCCGAGTCAAAACCTCGTAATTTATGGCAAAATGAAACGCAAAACTCACCTTTTTTAAAAAAAAAAGACTTATACCACTTTGGCTTTCAGCGGCTCATATTTCGAAAGCTTAAAAATTTCTCTACCAAATAGTATACCGTATACCCTTCACATGTGTTTGACATTTTGCTTCTTAGTTGTTACCCATTTATTCCGGCGGGAAAATTTTGACCGGGGTCTGATATTCTCCGATTCGATGATTCGTATTAACAAAGCTAAAAAGATAAGCAATGCAACATGTAACTATCTGACTTGCTTGACCAAACTTTACCAAGTTAATATGTGGAACAAAGGTGTAACAAACGTTCCTGTAAACATGTGTCCAAACAGGCGCCGTGTTAATTTCAGAATTGCGAATAAAATCAACAAACAGTTTTTAGTAAAACAGCAAGAATAAATGTCATACCTATCATATAGATTTGTTATTAGTACGGTTTATTAAATGTGCTTTGGGGGGAGACGTTCTTTCTACAAAGTCATAACGATTTCCTCCTAAATGAATTACAAAGTGATTATTGATTGAAGTGTTATATTGAAAAACCATAAATTATCAGAAAAAATTCTTACATCAGCGAAAGTATAGAAGAACCCATCAGTCCGAATGTTTCTGAATATATGCCATCTACATTTCCAAATTTGTCAAGTGCACATAGAAGTATCGAAATTGGGGTTGTCACAAATTAATAGGTACCTACACCATCTACATCACAAAATTCTTCAAGTAAACATAGTAGTATCGAAACTGATATGTTACAAGATGAGTGGACTGCTCATGAATCAAGTGATGACGAAAATAAGAAAGCTAATAAATCAAGCCATCAAGCATCAATCAAGCATTTAGCATCTAAATCAAGAATCTGATTCGATGACGGATACACATTCATAAAAGACTGGGGGTAGTAGACATGTGTGGTGTGTTTTTTAAGTTCAGGAACGGTAAGGCTAAAAAAAAAAAAAACTTTATGTTGAATATTGAAGAAAAAATGTTTCTCAACAGAAGTTTTTTTGAAAATAGTCATATTGCTTCCTTCCACCCGTCTTGCGCTATATTTGCTAATTTTGAAATTATATTACTATATAACCTTAAACTGACGGATGTAAAATATTATCACTGACAACATAAAGTTAAAAAATAGTTATTTTTGATTCTAGATTGCGAAATGCTACTTTTGCATTCGAGAATGAGTTTTTTTTGCGAGCATCGCGAGCAAAAAAAACATTCGAGAATGCAAAAGAATTTCGCAATTCGAGTATCAAACAACATTTTTTCGAAAACTGCAGCTCCATATCAATGGAAACTCAAAGAAAAACTACTGACATTTCATCCAGATCAATGTCTACAATTACTTTGGTGCTAAATCTAGTATGCTTTGACTAACTAATTTATGATAGCAACCGTCAAACAAACATTATAATTTATAATTTTGTACCGTTTATGGTGATTTGGTGAGAATAACTCCTGTATTTGAAGCGGAAAGTAATAATAATCAAAAATGAGTTCCGAAAGCGATGACAATGATCTGCCTTTTGATGTATTAGAAGCGGCACAAAGCGCAATTTCTAGTCTTATCCCGGAAAAGTCCTCTAGACAATATGAATCAGCTTATAACGATTTCATGAAGTGGTGTGGTTCTAAGAAATTGAAAAACGTGTCTGAAAGTGTGATACTGGCTTATTTGGAATATAAAGCTAAGAAATTGCGGCCACTAACCCTATGGTCCATTTATTCGATGTTGAAGAAAACATTGAACGTCAAACAAAATGTAGATATAGCAAAATTTTCAAAATTAATACCATATTTGAAAAATAAAAATGTAGGCTATCGACCAAAAAAATCAAAAGTCTTGACCAAAACAGAAATTGAAAAATTTATAGAAGAGGCCCCAGACCAAAGCTTTTTATTACTGAAGGTACGTTCTACTTTAATTTAAATTTTTGGCATTTATATAATAAAATATTGTTTCAGATTATTTTAATAATGGGAATATATGGTGCATGTAGAAGAATCGAGCTGTTGAATTTAACAATTAATGATATTGAAGATAAGGGTACAATTGTTATTGTAAAAATTGAAGATTCGAAAAGACACAGTCAAAGAACATTCGTCATTTCAAATCCATCTCATATTGAATTATATCGAGAATATAATTTCGACAAAAATCACCATGGAAATTCATTGTTGTTGTTGGTTATTAATAAGTGACAATACAATACTGTTGTATTGTCACTTTTGTATTTTCGCTGTGGTACGCAACTACTCCTCGTTGCTATAACTACTTCCAATACAAACAAATATCCGTGAGACGTCATCTTTTGTAATATTGTGACTAATTTTGAATTATGGAAGATAATTGTCAAAAGAAACGCTGGGGAGAATACCTATCATTTTTTATAAACGTTAAGATACAAATTTTAAATTTATCTTTGTTAATTAATGTGTGTGTCTCATTATATTCTCTACCTAAATATAATTCGTGGTACGCTTATTATCGATAATTTTTTTGAAATGCCAACTCATTCAGCCCCAATCTTTAGAAAATACAACTCGTGCTACGCACTCGTTGTATTTTCGTCGTTGGGACTGATATTCGTGGCATTTCAAAAAAATTTTCGATAATAAGCGTACCACTTATTATATTACCCTTGAAAATATAATGGCTTACGTCCAGCGTACAGTACTAATCTAAGATTTTTTATTAAATACGCCAATGGGAAATGTGCAAACCAAGTTATTGGTATAAATAAAATCAGAAACACTCCAAAGGAAATAGCCACATACTTAAAATTACCGGAGACGGAGCGCTACACAGGCCATTGTTTCCGACGATCTTCCGCAACTTTGCTTGCAGATTCTGGAGCTGATTTTGTCAGTGTGAAGAGACATGGAGGCTGGCGCTCGTCAACAGTTGCGGAGGGATATATTGAAGAATCAATTGAAAGGAAAATTAAAGTTTCAAAAAACATCTTAGCTGTTCCGGAATCTGAAACTTCTTCCACAACAGGGACTGACGGTTTTTATCAAGACAAGAGTCTTGCAGTAAATCAGCCAACGTCTTCTATGGAAATGGGTCTTCAAGACCAAAGTATTTCATTAAACCAGCTGGCGTCTTCAAGCGGTATCACTTTCAATAATTGTACTATTACAACTTTGCAGTTAAATATTGCTCAATAAATAATAAAGATTCCCCCAAATTGTGACTTCTTCTTTAATCAAAAATTGCTGAACGTAAAAGTCTTTTTTGTTCTAGATTGTAATAGTATTTTATGTATCAAGGGCATAATGAAGGTGTTTATATTCGAGGGCAATAGTTTACAAAACCGAGGGCCTCCGGCCCGAGGTTTTGTAATTTGCCCGAGATTTATAAACATCCTTTATGCCCGTGGTTCATATAACGTTTTATTTTCCACTTGAAATATGAATATTAATTGATAAAAAGCCTGAAAAAAGTTCATATGAACCAAACAAGGCTGCTATGCATATGTACTTTGTTTTGTAACTATGACAATTCACAAAATTTCAAACAAACTTGTTTGAAACGCAAAAAGTGTGAACTTGCGTGAAATGGACGGAGAAATTCCAGAAAAAGTTATTGAACGAGCGTTAAAAGCTGATGGTGAGCTACTTCCAAAAATGTCGCGGCCACTGTACGAGAGAGAGCTTCATAAATTTGAGGGGTGGAAAATTAAAAATTCTGTCAAAACTGTCAGTGAAACAGTTTTAATGGGTTATTTCCAGGAATTGGTACGTATTGTTTAATCACAGTATTATTACAGCAGATTAACATAGCGGAAGGTGAATATTCCTCCTCCAATATTGTAAATATGTCTTCAATTAGAAAATCAGAAAATTCTTCGCTTGGTGGCAATATCCATATTTCTGGATCATTTTCTAATTGTGTTTTTAATTGTAAAGATTAAAAATTTAGTTATTTATGGTTACCATTAAATTATTTCTCTAGATTTGCTGTATTTTTATTGGTAGTACAAATTTGCGGGCGTTATCATTATGCCCGCTTATTATGGCCCTAGGGCGTAATGAACACGTTTATATAGCGCGTATCACAGACGAAAACAATCAATTATACACAAGTGGAAAATAAAAGACTTTTACATCCAGTAAACAAAAAACAGTCACTTTGACAAGCGATTTATGTCATGTAAATGTCAACATTTGTTATCAGCTTTCGAAAAATATTTTTTTACAACTTTCAAACCGTTTCTGGAATTAAAAACACATTAAAGCATGGAAGCGAATGAGATGACACCTGTATTGTTTTATAAAAGTTTGTTGTGTAAACGTTCCCTCTTCTTTTATAAAACATCAAATGGTTACCTGGTAGAACAATGTTTTGACGGTTATTGTTGCTAAATTGCGTTTATACACTTCTAATGAATTAAAAACTCAGAATAACGAAAAATTTTGAGTAGCGGTTACTCCAACGGAGAAATTATTGAAAATAAAATTAAAACAAGAACCTTATAATCACAAAAAAATTTAAATAAAATAAAATTACTTACATAGACGCGTTTCGGTGGCTATGCCACCATCTTCAGTACATCTTTAGATGATGATGGTGGCATAGCCACCGAAACGCGTCTATGTAAGTAATTTTATGTTATATAAAAAAATTTGTGATTATAAGGTTCTTGTTTTAATTTTGTTTTCATTATCGACATCACAGGGTCCACTATATATATTTTATTTTGGAGAAAGTATTGTTTCCAAAATTGAAAAGAGTGGTTATTAGAGGAAAACGTGGAAGAGATGTGCCAGGTCTCTTTAGTTTAAAACCTCAGAAACATACTGATTAAGCTAAGAAATAATTTTGTGAAAATCTATAATTTGTTCTTATTTTCCCATAAAAATCCCATAAATCCTATACGACAAGTTAATGCAAAAAGATGTCAAAACATGTGGAGCGAAAAATCCTAACATCTACTAGGTTAAAAAAACATATAGCTACATTGTCACAGCTATTTAGTATGAAAAATAAAGAAATTGAACAACTCGCAACATTTATGGGTTATATTCAAGATATCGCACATCTAGTTCAATACGGCCACAACTGCAGAAAAAATTAATTGTTAGTTATAGGAATATAAATACACCCATAGACTGCAATAAAGTCATAACTGTATCTAAATTAGTTTAACCAGTCACTTAAATACATCCTTATAACACTGAATAGATTTTTGTGTGCAATGTGGCAACAAATTCGATCTAGCATAAACTGTTTTAGTGAAGCGTCAACATTTTAGGCGTTTGCAGTTATGGCACTATTGAACTAGATGTGCGATATACGAAAACAAGTCTATAAAATTGCAGATGATGTTTGCCAAACAACAAAAATTTCAAAACTATTCCTTTTAGGGGAAAAGGGACAAGCAGCAGAATTTAAAGTTAAAAACCTTATTAAAGAAATTGATCAGAATGAAGAAGTTGAAACAGATGAAATTGAACTCCAACTGAACTAGAAACTAATTTGTCTTCACTGCCTAATATAAACGTTAAGAATGAACCAGGTTGTTCAAAGAACACAAAAAACCCTAAGTTACTGCCGTGGGCCAAAAAGAAAAAATAAGTAGCAGGATCATTCTTCAGTAGCCATGTAAAAAATAAAAATCCACCTAAAATGTTAGAAGTAGAATAACCGTTCGAAAAACCCCGGACATTTTGATAATAAATCTTGGACACAGATTAAAGTATTTCTACAAAATATTTACACAAAAACTATTAATTTATGTATATCACAATATTAATATCAATATTTTCTTTTTTACTACTTAATTACATGTTATACAATTGTAACGCGTTATTGGAACTTTGGTTTTTATAAATGGTTCAAAATTTTTGTAGTAAAGTTTTTACTTTTCTCTCATTTACTTTTACCTTATTCGTAACTTAGGTTGATTGTTACATCAAAAGTCCAAACCATCTTAATCGAGATAAACATTTTAGATTGGTTGAATACGCACATTTGATATAATGTGTTTGTGAGAATTGAACGATTATTAATAATAGCATGAATTATATTTGGAAAGTGAGTATAATGATAAACCGAGTTTGACAACTTGTTATTATTTTCATCACAAATAATAATCAGTAATCAGTTTTTAAAATTTAATTTTAACAACGAATCACAGTAAATAAATTCTTTGAGCTAGTAGTATGCATTTATTTATTATAACTTAGGTCTATGTTGGAGAGCATCTCCATCGGCGTCCTTCCGCCTTCAATTCGTCAGATCCTTTGGTCATTTCCTCTGAAGTCGCCTATTGACTGCATCTACTATCAGCGGTTTCATAGTTTCATTTGGCTAGTTTTAGAGTGTGTTTTGCTGCGCTTTGCGGCGTACTGTTTGATGATGTCTTTCACAAATAGAATATTTAGGTCGAGATGTAAGCGGCGGTTTGACACAAACCATGGCGCATTTGACATACTATTTTGTAGGGTCTTTGCCTGATAGCGTTTTATGATAATTATCGATATTGGAATTTCTGGTGCATCCCCACAGCTGGCATCCATATGTCTAAATTGGGCGGAGTATACTTTTATATAGTATAAATTATATATTCTCTAGCGTTATGGGAGATTTTTTCCCGATAAGCCAATATAGTTTTTTAACTTAATATCCATTTCTTGACGCTTTTTGCTTATATGAGTTTTCCAAGTTAAACGCCTATCGAGTTGAAGTTCCAAGTACTTAACTACCTTTGATTGTGGTATGGGTGTTTTGTTGAGAGTGACAGGTGGACATGTTGGACGTCTTGTTGTAAATGTGAACTGCACTGATTTGTCTTGGTTAACTTTTATTCTCCACTGCTCCATCCATATTTCCAATGATTTAGATATGAGCTTGAAGCATTGCAGATGCTGTATTCCGAGTTTCATTGCAATAGTGCTATGATTATTACCGATAATTTTTTCCGAGTTAAAACTGAAACTTAATTTGTCGTTCAATTTTAACGAGTACCTAACAAATTATTGATTACTAGGTACTCATAGCACGAATTATGTACATTTGGAAAGAAAATAATAGGAATGACAACTTATCATTAATTTCTTGTGGTAATCATAAACAAGTTATATTCTCAATTTTAAAAGTAGTTGTTCACTCTGAAATAGTTAGCTACTGACATGGCAACGTTGCGGACGCAGTAGAAGTTGTAAAATGAATGTGAATATACATGGTGGACGCAACATAATGCGGAAGATAAAAGAGACTATACGCGGACGCAACATTATGCTTATAATGAAAGGACGTCCTATCATACCAATGGTTGAAATTCTTTCATTTCTTAAGATATCTGAATATTAAGGTGATTTTCGCATTCTCTGCCGCAAAATAGAGCTGTCTCTGTTTTCAACGTTAAATATATATGACTCCTTCTGGTGGACGCCACATAGGGTGCTCGGTGAAAGGACGCAGGATTGATAGAATAATGTAAATATATATATATATGACATGTTGCGGGGCTACATCTGATAGGATGCCAACAGGAGGTGAATGTTGTTTCTGGATTTGTGGGATGTGACTGCATAAAACAATCAAATTGAAACACGCATGCCGAGCTAAATTAAATAAATGCAATACCTACCCAACATGAATATGTTGCATCAAATGTTTTCTGTTTACCCTATTTTGTCGTTGGGATTCGGTAGGTAAATCATTTGGTTTGATAGATAAACTGAAGGCACAGCATCAGGTTTTAACTTCCACTTTTTAAAAGGCAGTTTTAACAGTTTTTCAAAGACACAAAAATCACTGTCCACAAAATGTTTAGAACATATTCGTGCCGTTTTAATGTTAAATTAGCACCGTTGATAACAGTTGTGCACTCATTTAACTAAAACAGATTTGCTTCTTGGAAATGAAAAATATCTACATTCTACATTGTAGTTCTTGCTGCTTTTATTGTTGTTATTATTACAACCAACTACCGCACAAAATACTACACTGAGGATAAAAATTGAAATTTTCGCACGTATTCTGTGTATTGAGAGTGCAAACTAACACAAGATACTAAAATTTTTAAGACCGAATTCGAGGACTCGTCATAAACCTGCCCTTTGCTAGGTCAAAATACTGTGGTTATTGCTTTATTGCTTGTCTATTTGGTCGTTTTCAAAGTGAATTCCAGTCTTCCGTTTTGTTTCAATTCATTTTTTGTTCACTTAAGGTGGGTTTGGTAGGTCTAGAAGTGAGGTTAGAATTATTGAAATTTCAATCCAAGTTAATTTAAATATTACAACTTTAAGAAACATTTACTCAGTGTTACACTGTAGCCTACTTAATACCGAATGTGGAGACATACTTGAGAAATTTAGGTAATGAGCAAAATCGCTTGAAAATATTTTAATGTAACATAATAAATTATGAACAGTATATGTCATCATACCTTCATGCCAGTGGTTTGCGATTTCTACCTTTTGAAGCTTATCTGCACTGTACATTTTAAATTAACTTGGATTGAAAATTCAATAATTCTAACCTCACTTCTAGACCTACCAAACCCACCTTAATATGTTATACAAAGATGATAAAAAAATTATCATTAAAATTGCTACATTTATGTTATACCAAAAACTACAGTGTTTCGCGATAGAATTTTATTTTATTGTATCAACGAGTTCAAGCTCTGAGAAATTAAAGGTTACGAAAATAAATGAAATAAAAATATAAATGTACATTTCTATAATTTGAATTTTGATTTAACTAAAATACATAATAAGAACAAATGATATACAATGAAAAAATTAGGTACCTACCGTATTTTCTCAATTATAAGACGCCATCGATGATAAGATGCACCATTATTTTTATACACTAATATTAATAATAAAAAAAAAAAATTAAATAAATATGTAAACTTTATTATAACAGACAAAGTCAAAGAATTACAACAAAGTGAATTTAAAAATAAGCAAATTATTTATTTACATACGAACTATGTACAATCAGAGTCTGAAATTTCTTCAGGTTTAGTGTTGGTTTTTTCTGTATCACTTTTCGACGAGTTATCGATTATAAGACGCGCCCTAAATTCAGAAACATTAAAATAGGAAAAAACATGTGTCTTAAATCGAGAAAATACGGTATATTGTGAGACTGGATTAACTAATTTGGGAAGTTAAATTAAAACCGTTGTAGGGGAGAACGGGGAAATTCCACACACAGGGTAATACCGCCCATCATTGTTTTTGAACAACAGTAAATTATTTGACGATTCGAACATAGTACGTCATCTCGTAATATAGTCTTGCGAATAACTGTTTTTAAAGTTTAACTTTATTAACTATTGCCAATTCTTATAAATCAATTTATTTCTTAAAAATAAACTATTTATTACTTTATTGCGTCTAACTTTGTTTCTTCTTTAGTACTTTCTTGCAGCTTATTTTTTACCATTTGCGCATAGTTGCTCCCTTCTGTTGCATTACCTTGCTTTGACGGAGCAATCTTAGCTTAGCTTTTGAAAAATCAGATTTATCAAAGACATCTATGCAATTAGTATAATTGCATGGTTTAAGGTAAAAATTGAACCTCTACGTAAGAAAACAACTCTGTGTAATGCAATGTAAAAAGTGATAACTGAAGGCAAATAAACGAATTTCGGAATTTGTTGTTTTAATTATTAACTTGGTTAATTATGATTATTTAATTATGGCTTGGGGTCAGCTCAAAGTAGATTGGTATTCTCTGTAAAATAAAGTATCGGCCTCCTTTTCAAAATTAAAAATGAAACCTTAAAATGGATTCGCGTTTTACATGTATTTTAGATGTATTGAAAATCTTAGGGTGGAACGCCGTTAAAAGGAAAAAACGCAATCCTTATAAGATCACTTCGGTGTGCGTCCGTCTGTCACGGAGGTTTTTCTCGAAAACTAAGTAACGTAGAAACTTGAAATTTAGCATAATGATACATCTTGATGACGCGCACATATATCGCTCGTCAATAACTGGAAAACATTTTTTTTTAGATTAATACGGGGGGGTCAGTTTGGATCCATAAAAAATTAAATTAACATATCGTGTTACCCCCCCCCCCATTTGAAAAAGCTAACTCTAAGGATTCTAAAAATACCCTTTTACAATTTTAAGTTCAGTGGTCTTAATGATACGGCTAAAAATTGCAAGAAATGACCGCCTTCCCTGTTATCCTAGGTTTCTGAAACTCAAATTTTGATTTTAATGGGGTTGGTAGATATTAAGCCATATATTACAGGAAAACTGCGTATTTTTTGACAATGTAAATAGTTGCGGGAAAATTGTTGTTTCAGCACGGAACTCTAATTGTGCGAGCCTGACTCGCTCTTGACCGATTTTTTATTCTCAATTGATTGGTGAAATGTTACTTAAAAACTGTCTTCGATTTATATTTTTGATTCTGACCAGGTTTTTGCTTGCAGTAGGGGAAAAAGCAATTGATATGATTAGTTCCTGCCGAACAGCAATAAAAAAAGCAAACAGCATTGAAAATGTGATAAAAACAATACGTAATGGTTCCAGTTAATGGATAACAGGTATTTTCTCTTTTCTCTACATATGTAATGGTTACCAAAGTAGAAACAATGTTAAAGTGTAATTTATTTATTAATTATATAAATTTTTTCATATCCACTAAATTTACAAATCAACTGAAAAAAGACCGGTAAGAATGTTCATCACCCTTTTCATTATTCTGCTGTGGTAATGAAATAAAATTTAATATATGCAAGTTTTGTTATCGAATAAATACCGGTAAAGCCAGCAAACGTAGAAATGTTGTAACAATACAGTCACAACCATCCAGTACCACCCCAGCAATACTTTTAACAACATATGCCATTCCTGTTGAAGTATCTTTTTCTTCACGATTTGCTCTATAGTGTTGCCATATTTCAGTTGGATTAGCTAACCATATTATTAATACTGATACTATAATTAATGCACAAACAGATCCTAATATCATAAAAGGAGTTAACAAAGCTGGAGTCTTCTTAACTAAAAACAAAACAAAAAAGAAAAATGTGAAATCATTAAAATGTTTAACACTAACATTTTGTATTTATAGTTTTCTCCCTTAATCCACCATCATCAATTACAATACTATCATCATGTTTGAAGCTTTCACAGTACACAGTTTGCTGACGCTCGCAAAAGCATTTTGGACACGTAAACTCATCTTTGGCTGTTTTTGTCGGAGGCGGTGGTATCGGTACAGTAAATGCTTTTCTGGTTCGTAGTACTGGCAGTGGTTTCAACACATCTATCAGTCTTGGATCATTCCAATAAGGATTTCTAAACAAATACAACTAAATTAAAGAGCACGTTTTACAGAAATACTTACATTTGTTTAGATTTCCGCATATGACGAGTTGACATGAAAACCGTGTTAAGTGCCTTTTGACACATTTTAAGATATTCAATTTTTTCTCTAATGTGTACGCAATTTTAGTTCAATAATTTTGTAAAAAATTAAGAAAGTTCTTTGGCATCAATATAATGTGCCTGCGAAATATTTGAGCGTACGCATTAGAGAAAAAATTCAATATTTTAAAATGTATGAAAAAGCATTGACCATGGTTTTCTTTTTAACTCCCCATATCAAAATCTATAACTGTTAATGGAACAAGTCCTGCATTTAAATTAATTTAAATACTTAAGTATATAACAAAGAATTAAGAAACATACTCATCTGATCTTGGAGTAAACTTCAAATCCATAATTGCCGTTTCATAATTACTTATTGCATTTGTTAGTGGTACATCAGTCTGCTGGATAACGTCTGTGATGGTTCCCTGTTCCAATGTTAACATTTCTAAATGTTTGGTTTTATGGTTTCTAGAATTTATGGCAATAACATCACTAAACAGCAATAAAGATTAAAATTTTTGATCAAAACTTACATGTTGAATGCTGGTGAACTGGCAGAATGACTTTTTATGATTTTGTCATTAAGTTGATCACTTGTAGTTTCTAAAGCTGCTGTCGACAGAGATGTACTAGGTACTCTTTCAGGGGACCTACGTCTGAAAGCAACGCATTATTTGACCATATAATGCTTTATTCATACCTTCTAAATCGAGAATCTGCAGATGCCGGTCTATTTGGGTTTGTAGCATTTTTATGTCGGCGTATGAGATTTCTTTTTTCAGTAGCCAAAGGAACATTTCTTGCAAGATTCTTGAAGCGAGCTGTATGCCTTTAAAACAGAACAATATGTAGTAGTCATAGGCAGATCCTTACTTAAAAGAAAATCTTACACATCTTGCAGTGCAAACGATTTTTTATCACCAGCATCACCTGCACGTTTGACTGCATTGCTTGTCTTTTTCGAACTAAAAGAAATAAGCTTCTTATACTTGTGATCAAGAAAATATTACAATAACTAATTCGAGCGATTAAAACAAAATTCTATTTGGATAATTAGGGGTTGATAATGAATATTTACCTATTTTGACTGTTCCTGCTTTGTATTTTACCAAATCCATCCCCTCGTAAATCAACAACTTCATCATTTATTACAAGTCCACATAAATGTATTCGAGTATCAGCTTTACATTAGATACTTACCAACCACTCGTAGATTTAAATTATCCTCATCCATATTCAATTAAAAAATATAAAATTATGAATACCCGCTTTTAAAACCCTTTAAAGAAATAACACTGAAAAATTAATAAAAAAATATGTCAATTTTGTTTCATTAGTTTCGGATACTGTCACAGCAATCTGTATGAAGTTAAAATTTTCAATAGCTTTTTAAATTTTTCAAACATTTCTATTTATTAAAACATTAGTTTTACATTTTTTGTCTATTTATTAAATTTGAAGCTACACACAGAAGACGGTGTATAAAAATTTATCAAAGGTTCTGTTATGATCGGTGTAACTAATTGGCCAAAATAAATTTTGAAGTAGATGCCTACAATAAAATATGTAGTTAAAGTAGAACAGTTTGAAACTTAATAATTAAAGTTCTGAATAGTTCTACACAGTGCTCTTTTTGTAAAAAAAAGGTGGTGGGACGCTCAACAGGGCGATTTTATTTAGACCAACAGCTATTTAAAAAAAAAATTTCGTCGAAAACAGGTAGTGGAACGCGCCGCGCCGTTCCCAAGCATTCCATGACAAAAAGAGCACTGGTTCTACATATTTTAAAGGCTTACCTCTTCGTAAGACAGTTTGATTACTTTAGCTTTATGTTAATGTATATTACATTAAAATTTTAAAATAGACACATCCAACATTTTTAAACACTATACACTATAGGAAATATGTGTACATTTTACATATTAAATATTAAAAATATATATTATGTTCTTAGAAAAATTTTGTTTGAATAGACTTTTTCAATATAATAAACCTTTTATAACTAGATTTCTGAATTTCTAATATTAGTAGTCTAAACTGTTAACACAAATTGTTTTATAAAATTTTGTGTCTTTAAGTTACGATTAACAAGAAAATGCCTACTTTAAAAACTTGACATAGCCGTGATCAGTAGTTGCAACAATATTTGATTTGTTTTATTTTTATTATGAGATAACAACGGTAAATGGATGTAAAAATATATCTTTTCTAACAAGGGGAACACCATGGTCGTCTCAGATTTTGACGAGTCTGTGGTATTTAATAGTCCTACCCTCCCATTAAGTCATGGTAAAATAATACGACGCAAGACGTAAAAAACGTGTTTGAAAGTTTTGTTGGCATTTTTAAGCCAAACTTTAAATGAAATTTTGTATGCACAAGGATGTTGTAAATGACAAGGCAGTATACGGGGTTCAGTTTTCTGCTCTTCGTCAGTTCGATTCTCAGGTTCTGAACGTTTCTTTTTTAAATCTATACATAATATACAGGCTGTTCCGTTTTGAATCCATGAAAATTAAATGTGAGATAGAACTTTAAATTTTGAAACAAAAAGTTCATATAAACATATATCGAAAAATGCTTCTTAAGGGAGTTACGCCCCTTTAAAGGAATCCTTGTAAAATCATCTATTAGTTTGGTACTCAACACGAAAATTTGTTATTTGTAAGTTTCTAATGTTATTTTTCAGCTGACAGACTAGAAATGTGAACGAAACCTCTACCGCAATGGAAGCCAATATTATTCTAGAAGGGTTTCAAAAATCAATAGAAATGCATAATTTAAAATATAACAGAATAATAGGAGACGGAGATAGTAGCGTTTACAAACAAATTTGCGAGGGTAGACCGTACGGTATTAATTTTTTTATTGAAAAAATTTAATGTCTCAATCATATTCTTCGTAATATTATTATACAAAGTTACGGGAATTATCAAATACTACAGGTGACAACTTCCAAAATCAAACTTTTTTACGAAACAATATTTTAAAATTTAGAGCCGCGATTGTCAGTGCCATAAAATATCAAAAAAAAGAAAATACGTCATTAGCAGACAAAATTAGCAGTTTAAAAAAGGACATTTTAAATTGGCCAAACATATTTTTGGATGTCACTCTAATTGCAGTACTTATTTTTGCGACAAACAGAATCAATCGGGTATAACTAAAATAAGTTCCGTCGTGCCGTGGTGGCGTCTAAACCCAAATTGATGGTTAGGTATGATGCCTCTTTCCTTCAATACCGGATTGAGTCTTTTCAATAGCAACTTTTCAATAACTTTCGACATCACCGGCAATAGGCTTATTTTCTTTCTTTCCGTGTCCGGTCAAACAGTGTTCTTCCAATATATTGCGGCTGATATAGCCTCGTCATTTGCGGACATGATATTGTGCAGAGTTGGCCCATCTTGGCGCATATTAGTAGATGCTGTGGATTCTGAACCGCACCGCACTTACACAGATCATCCGCTCCATCCGACAACAGTCCCCACTTTCGCAGGTTCGACTTGCACCGTGGTATGCCTACCCTCAATCGGTTGAGTGTTCTCCACACCGCATACGGTTGTTCGCTGTCCGGTGGTAGCCACTCGTGGGCTTGGAAGTTTGTATGGTTCAACTGGCCTCCCCGCCTTTCAACACGGTTTGTTCCCGGAGTCCCTACCATGACTCGTGTCCCTCTCATTAAGCTATTCCTAGATTTTAGCCGCTGGGGTGGTGGGTGATGTCCGTAAGTACGTGTCGGGGGTCTGATTGTTGTTTTGTTCTTTCTATGTCCGCAGCGACCTCCCTACGTATGCAGGGCGGTGCTATGCCAGCCAGCGAATATAGTTTCCCTATTGGGGTCGGCCTTAAGCATCTTGCAATAATCCGTGCGGTCTCATTGAGTGCGGTATGATTCGACGCTAGTTAAATCTTTTCCTGATTTTGGGATTAGTATTATTTCAGCTATGCTCCACTGTTTAGGAAAGTGGTTCAGTCGGAGGATAGCATTGAAATAAATGTCAGCGCTTTTAGGCATTTTGGTGATATTCCTTGCAGTACTTTTCCAGTAATTAGATCCCATCCTGGTGCCTTTTTTGGATTTATTTCTTTTAGTATGGTTCTTTCGACTTCCAACATTGTGAATGATTTAATAGGTGGGTTAGTTCCATTTGGAAAGGAGCGTCGAGTGAACTGCAGATTTCACGTTCTTCATCTAGGCTGAGCTGTGAGGGGAAAGGTGTACATACTGATTTTAGATGTTTGGCGAAAGCCATAACTTTTTCCTTGTCGGTTCGCATCCATTTTCCATTTTCATTTTTCACAGGTGGTGTTGCCTGCTGTGTTCTTTTCATTTTTCTGGTGGCTTCCCACAGTGAATAGTCTGTGGTTTCCGTCGCTGTGAGGGTACAGAGATATTCTTGAATATTTTGCTTTTTAATATCCAGTAGTAGGTGTTTAAGATTTTGCGCAGCCATATTAAACTTCCTTTTATCTTCCGCCGATCGTGTTAATTGCCAATGCTTACGCAACTTTCGTTTTTCTACGATTTTTTCCTTCACTATGATTGGACAGGCTTCTTGGATTTGCACTTTATGCGCGTCAGGAGTTGCCTTCCAAGTTGTTTCTTAGATGGCATTTGTTATTCCATAGACTGCTATATCAATGTCTTCTTGGGAATTAAGCCGCATGTTCAGGCTTGCTTTAAACGCTGCCCAATCAGTATGTCTCGAGTATGATGTTGCTTGCTTTTGTTTTTGTTGAATTCTTGAGTACATAGTTATTAGGAAGGCTGTGTGATCTGAGGAGAGATCTAGTAATGAGTGGATCTTGCATTGTTTAATGTTGATTCCTTTTGTCAGTGCAAAATCGGTGACATCAGGTATCTTTCGAGAGTCTGCTGGCCAATAAGTAGGTTCGCCAGTTGCAAAACATTGCAGATTAAAAGTTTTTATAGCAGCCAGTCGTTCCTTGCCTTTTGTGATCGTAAGTCGTGATCCCCACAGCGCGCTATTGGCGTTAAAGTCTCCGCCAGAGAGAAATCTGTTTCCTAGTGTTTGGAAATATTTTTCATAATGACGTCTTTTATTATTATGCCTGGGCGGACAATATACGGCAGATATAACCAAAGTGCCTTTGTGATCCACTATTGTGACGTTTGTAGCTTGCAAGTGATCGTATTGATACTGTTTCAATTCATAGTGCGTTAAGCACTGTGATCAGCATGGCATCAATTTTGTTTAATTTGAGATAGTATGAAATTTCCTGTGTATGTTGTCCCAGACCGTTGGCATTCCATATTGCTATTCGAAGAAGTTCAGCCATTAGGCCAGTTTGTTGACGACAGTGGTTAGTAGATTTATCATGGTGCTCCATTAGTTTCTGCATCATCGTTTGGAGTTCAGAAAGTACATTTTGTTGTTGTGGTGTGTTATTGGGGGGAGTGTTATTATTTTGTTGTAATGGATCACATAACGTTTGCTGGGCGTAAGTCACTCCAGGTTGAACAAATCTGGTTTGGGTCGGGATGATCTTTTGTCTCAATGCCGGGTAGAGCTTCTACTGTAGTTGTTTATGAACTCAACATCCTCTGTACTTAGCGAGATGGTTATCGTTGCAGTTTACGCATCATACTGCGTCGTTTTTTTTTTTCCTTGGACATTCGCTTATAGCGTGATTTTCTATACATTTGACACATTTGTATGGGTGATGACAATAGTTTTTAGTGTGTCCAAATCGCTGGCATTTCGCACATTGCGGTACTTCTCTTTTAGCATGTGGTGCTTCGAATTGCACCACACAGTTTTGTAGGAGTTTAACATCGTATATTTCCTTTGTTTGCAGATCGATAAAGAACATAGATAAGGGAGCTTTCGTAACTCGGTGCTTGATGTTCCATGTATTGACAACTTGATGCCCAAGTTGTTTAAATTCTTTTTTTAGAGTTTCCAAGTCTGATGATGGATGAAAATTTTTAAGTACAACCCTGTCTTGCTTGGGTTTATACGTATAAAATTCAGTTTTAAGTTCTTGTAAGGCCTTGATGATTACACTGAACAATATCACTAGTTTTCGGTTGGATTTTAATCTGGTCTTGGCTAATTGTTTTAATACTGTATTTGTCTTTTGCCAACTTTTCGAGGAGCTCTATTAGCGGTTTGATGTTTGTCACACGTGATACAAAGATCGGCGGTGGTTTTGGTTCGTTATTGATTTTTATTGCAGGGTCCTGTTCCATGCCCTCATCTGTGGGCGTATCTATTAGTTGTTGTAACAGGATTACTTAACCAATATTTTTGGTTACTAACATTTCTTGTTTCTGGAGTTTCTGGACTAGATAACCGTTTTTTTTTCCTTTTTACTGCCATAACTTATAATTTGCCACTCATTATCTTTTTGTATCGTCAGTGGCGGAAAGTTAGGATACAATTGTTGTTGAGATTGCCACTGATACTGCTGCAGCTGCTGCCTTGGCCAGGGCTGGCTGTAATATGTATTACCTGTCACATTAGCTTGTTGCATTGGTTGCGACTACTCCACTGGTAGTTGAGTTAGCATTTAAAATATACCACTTCTGAGAGAACATCTTTCGCAATAGAATGATAAAGAGTAATTTTTTTTAAGATGCGAGAAAAATGGTAGATCGAATTTCTAAACTATTAGTAATAGAAATTTCCTTTTGCTAGCAATTCTGCAAAATATTTCATGCTTCCTTTTCTTTCATTTATTGTTAAAAAGACAAAGTTTAGATTTTGGAATATTTCATCGTTTTGGCCTAGATGCAGGTAAATTTTGTTTCCCGCCATTGCAAGGGGTCGGAAGAGCCTCAACCAGTAAGAAAGAACGACTCCGAAAAGCACTGTAGTTAGACAGAGATAAAGAATTACAAAAAGATAAGTCAGTAGGGGCATTCAATGCATCAAACGTTTGCAATCGGTTTTCCGATGACAGCACGAAACGCGTTCAACGAACATGAAGCGATTACAAACGATTTCAATCTTTTCCATCGTTCTATTTCACCGTTTGCAATCGGATAATCGCTTCTGGCGCGCATGACCATAACGTTAACCACACTAATTTTGTTTCTTGTGCCGCTGTTTAGTTAAATGTTTATACTTATCAAATAAAAATAAAAATGCCTAATTGTTATGTAACAGATAGCGATAATAAGCCCGTAAGGAATGGAGAGGGCGAATATCTACTTTATTCGAAAATGACTCTTGTATGTCCCATCTGAATAATTCGAAACCACTTCTTCAAAATAATTGCCGACATATACGTCGTTTTCCACATCTTCATTATTATTATTTGCTATAAACGTGGTATAATATTGTTATCTTCGGCCAACTCGTTTATCAGTAGCATATTGATAAAATTATTATGTTCCATTTTTTATGACAGAAAACTGACAGCATTCAACGACAATTTTGACAGTTCAAAATGCGTTCAACCTGCCACCTAATCGATGACAATCGATTGAAATCGAGAAACGCAATGCGATTACTGCATTGAATGCCCCTAGTGACTGCGAGGTGTTTTTACCGAGTTTTGGCTCGGACGAATCGAAAATGTACGATATTACAAGCGACAGACGAGCGTACACACAGGAAAGAGATCCATGGTTGATCGGCTTACAAAGGGCCGGTGCCGAATACAAATACTGTGAAATGTTTCCATATTCCGTCTAGCGAGCTCTGCCCGAACTATTCGAAAATATACGACTGTACAAGCGACACACGCGCGATAAGTATAAGGAGCAGCTCTCATCCCTATCGGGTTACGGAGTGCCGGTGCAGAGTTCCAGTACTGTTCTAACCCTATCAATTTAAGTTGACAGCCGAAACTGCGCCAGCTAGAATTTCGGAGCGGAATTAAATCAATACAAAAGCTTTTAATTATAATATCAGATTAATTTCAATAACAGTGCGCACTTAAGAGAGTCCCCATTTGCAGTAATCTTCACGCGTGGCCGCGAGGTATTCGTCCACCAGGTCTTGAATGACACCTCGATTAATATCCATTTCGTCTAAGTTATCTTGGAACATGTCTTCCTTCCGAAACTGTTCCAAGAAGGCCTCGCGTTTACGTAATTTATCGTACTGTTGCAATGCGCGATCGAACAACTAAAATTCATAAATTCATAAATTTCAATTAGCGAGTATTTAAGCCAATTAGGTGGCGCTTGCAACAACAAGGTCACTATTTTGAACATCTAATGTAATGTGGGAATAAAGAAGCCGTGGTGTTGAGACGCTAGCGGGGTCCGAACAAGTGCAACGCCTTAAGCGGAAAAACGAAGGACGAAGGACAGTAGTTTATGTTAGACGTCGAAAGGTGAAAGTTGCACTGTTTAAGTAGTAGTTTATGTTAGACGTCTGAAGGTGAAAGTTGTTGATATCAAGTTACGTTGTTTAAGTTGTATTGTTTATATCAAGTTACGTTGGTTAAGTTGTATTGTTGATATCAAGTTGCGTTGTTTAAGTTGTATTGTTTATATCAAGTTGCGTTGTTTAAATTGTATTGTTTATATCAAGTTGCGTTGTTTATGTAACATTTCATCTTTTAAATGTATCTGTATATCAAAGAATATCGATTCCTACAGTAATTTCAAGAATTCAAGTTGCTAAATTAAATGTAAAGTGAAAAATACCTGCCTTGTAGGCTATTATGTTTGTGACTACGCTATACGATGCACCACACTGTATATATCAATATCAAATTAATTAATAATTACCGAGCTTATGTTGGTGTGGTTGGCCAGCATGAGTCCTGAAACTCGATGGGCAGTCTGTATGTAAGGAGAGTTTCGCGACAGGGCTACCTGAATGCTGGCAGGACCCCACGGGATGAATTGCGCCAATTTTCTTTCTCGAATGTGCTGCAACGAATTGTGAATCTGAGTCGGATCGACCTCCCCTTGAATGATGTTCAAAATCGAGATGAAACAATGTTGAGAATTCCTGTCTTGCGTTGTGGAAACAATCATATTTTTCGGCTGCAAAAGTATCCTCATCACATCCAAGACCGTGGTCTTTCTCACGCTGACCTCGTCGGTGCCGGTGGACAGAGGGGTGTAACCGGTCATGAGGAAATTAAGACGAGGGATTGGAATCAAAGGGGCGAGCAGCCCCGTCAGGTCGTTATTCATATACGAAGGGTATCGGAGAGTCGTGGTCGAAACTGACATTATGGTGGACATCTAACTGTTAATCTGAGTAAGCGTGGGGTTTTGGATGTGGAGTCGATCGCCGGCAATTCGATTCAGAGCCGTATTGTCCACAACGACCACAGAATCGGCAGAATCTATCAGTCTTTTGAGAGTCAACAAGGAATTGTAGGGTTGGACCACTACATCACTGCAAAAATTAAATTAAAACAATTTCTGATAACAGGATTCCCTGAATTTTCAAGGTTTTCCATGACCCCTTTCCAGTATTTTCCCTGACTTTTTCTAGTAAAAATTTTCAGTTCAAGTTATATATGATAGTTTCAATAAGTGATGTACAAAAGGTAGTTCACACTTTTGTAAACTTTATCTGGCATTTGGCATTTGGCTAAAAGTTGTATTCATTTAAAAATACCATAAACAGTTGTCAAATTTATAATGAATATACAGGGCGCTCTAGAAATTAAAAAGTACGAAATCGACCTTAAACAAAGTACTTACCCTTATTTTCATTTTTGTGAAAAATGATAATGAAATGATAGAGATAGCAAAGAAATTTCGGAAATTTCTTAAACTTTTTTTCAGACACAAAAAAATTCCCTGATTTTTTCTTTTTATAAAATACTAATTTTCCTCATTTTTTCCCGACATTTTGACTTACTTCTAAATTCCCTGACTCTAAAATCTAAAAAAATCTAACCTTATTTCGTCTTGATTAGGAAAGACGCTGTAAGTTTGGACCAGTTTTTTGGGGAACCGATCGGACAATTTTTCCAATATGTTCGAACCCATCCCAGAACCGGTTCCTCCAGCGATCGAATGGCACAATACGAAGCCCTCGAGACTGTCACTTCCATCCGCTTCGTGGTTGATTATGTCGAAAATTTCTTCGTTGTGTTTTTCGCCTTGGGAATAACCGGAGGCCCAATTATTACCGGCCCCTCCTCCATTTTTCGACAGGAACACGTTTTCTTTGTTGTAAAGCTTGATCACTCTGGGTTCCAAATCGAGAAGGACAGCTCGCGGAATGTAGTGATCATCGTCCGCTTGATAAAAAAAGACATCCTTGCGGTCAATTCCTTCGGTGGCGAAGTCCTCGAGGATCCCGTCGGGGTTGATTCCGTGTTCGGCGCACAAACATTGCCAGAATTCGAAACCGACTGAAAATTACACAAATTTTGACACACAACCTCAAAATTAATTAATTAACTCACTCTGATTGCCGCACTGCCCCAATTGGAGCGTTATCATTTCGCACGGCATTTTTACACCGTGCGGGTTTTTTAAGCGCCAAAACCTTGCAAAATCGGGAGAAATTAACGTTAATTCCCTCCTCTTTTAGTTTGAACTGCGCATATGAGCGCGATTGGTCGGACGAATTGATTGGGTGATTCGTTGCCAGGCGGGTAATTTGAATTGTTTGATTAATGACGAAACGTCAATTTCGGATTTTAATTTGTGCTATGTCTCTGATTACGGAAAGGCCTCCTGGGGAAAAACGGGGATTGTTTGATGGTACCATTGAACAAATTAAATGAGACACGGCGTTCGAGCGCTCGCAGGCGGTTTTGCAAGGGTGTTTGGATGGTTGTCTACAAATTTGAAGGCAGTACTCAGTAAAATTGTCAGGGTCCCATCAAAAATAAAAAAACAATTCAAACGGTGGGCGCGTTCAGGAAAGTTGACATATATTGGAAGAAATCGTTCGTCTTCGAAGTGAAAGTTTGGAAATTTTTTAAAATGTTTACGGAAACGACTTTATATAATTAGTTCTTATACAAAGTTCGTACATAAAAATGTTTTAAACAAATTTTCATCAACTTTAAAAAATAATTTTTAATTTCGTAAATTTTTGTTGGTGAGATAAAAAAATTGTAATCACGTGTTTGTTTACTAGAAACATTTTATTTATATTCTAAGCATTTTTTTATAATTCTGTAAAGTTTAATGAAAAGATGTGCCTCTGCTTTTATTAGTATAGCAAACAAACTGTTTTAAACAGATATCGCTGGCGTTAATAATGTTTGCATTTGTTGTGAGAATATCTTGGAACTGGTCCGAATTGGAATACGAAATATGTTGAATTGAAATTTATTAAATTCGAAAATTACGTTAGTAAAATGCAATTAAAAAGTTCATTGAAATTTAATTGCCACACAAACCTAAATTTTACTTTCCCTGAAAATAAAAATCAAACGATTAATATTAATAGTAGCCACTTTACAAAATTTGGAGGACAATTTTGTAAAATCCGGCGGTACAAATAAATAATCAAAATAACTGAAAATATTTGAGGGCAACATTTGCCAAAAATTAAAATCTAGTTGAAAACCGGTTGTTTTGCAGGTAGGCCGATACACCCTTAGCAGTACTATGAAATGGATCTGTGTGACAAATAGTTCTGACCGGTTGAAAATACTATCGTTGAAACCAAAAATTGTAAAGTTTTGAAGAAAATCCAAAAACGGGTTAATTTTTAAATTTAATTTCACGTCTTTATTTTGTATGGAGATAAATGCACACCGCAAGATTTCTTACAATTTAATAACAGGCTTTTTTACATTTTGCAGAAAAAATTGTAGGTATTGATGACTTTTTAAAACAATTGATGCTTTTAAATTTTAACTGACGTTTTCAAAACTGCAATTAACTAATTTGAATTACAACTGATGATTTTTAAGAAACAATTGTAATTCAGTAAATGTCAATTGTCAGTCAGAAAGTGCCAATTTAATTCAATTGTTTTCAGAAATGTTATTTTAATTCAGTCAGCTTTAATTGTGTTTCAGGAGGCGTCAATTGTAATTGAAATTAGTTAATTGTAGTTTTGAAAACGCCAGTTAAAATTTAAAAGCATCAATTGTTTTGAAAAGTCATTGGACGCGCACATGTGGTCCGGCACATCCTTAGAACAGAGAGTGGTAGGAAAGAGCATTATGCAAGGTTGCAGGGGAACGGGAAGGTTGATGCAAATGGCGGATCCTTGTCAGTGGCGTATCGAATAGGATTTCCATCGCATATTTTACGCCTGCAAGCAAAACTTTTTTCGAAGTCATTCATTCTAAACCGTATTACGTTAATGCAAAAAAAAATAACAGTGACGGCAAAAAATTTTGCTCATGGATTTAAATACAAAAATGCGAATGCATGGTTTGAAACTGAAAAGTCAACAAGGACAAAATTAATACTCTCGTAGAAAAAAAAATGCTGTTACAAAGCTTATAGTCCATTTTTAATTTATTGAAAAAAACAGTTTTAAACAAATGTAAATTAATTGGAATATAAAAACCAAACTTGCCATCGGTCGCCAAAGCTGGTCTAATAAATATCAGGTGTAGTTTATTCGATGTTTAAACTATACATTTAAATTATGTTGAGTAATGTAATTGATATGCAAATCAATCAGTAGCTCAGTAAACTATGTGCAGAGGATCATCATTTTTAATTTATTGAAAAAAACAAAGGTTTTTCAATGATTATTTTTTAATGATTTCATTCACCAATCGTTTAGCAGTATTTGGGCACACGTGTTTAATTCTGTCCAATCACAACATTATTATAGTGAGAATTTTCTACTGTAGAAAATTCCCGCGAGCATAATTTCTAGTATTTTGTTTACATATGTAACTTGACAGCACATTTTCTAGTTTTGACATCTGTCGCCAGTTTGATTTTAGTTTATAATGAATTAAACTGTATTTTTATGCTGTATTTTTTATTTAAACGTTAAAAAATAATCTTCCGAATACCACTCGAGAGTGCGAATTAATTAGAAAATAATTCTCCAGTTATTTTTTCAAACTTGTTGCCATTTGGGAATAGCCACTCGAGCCCTACGGGCTCTCGTGTCTATTCCCTGGCAACAAGTTTTCGAAAATCTGTCGAATTATTTTCAATTTATTCTCACTCTCTTGTGATATTACTTATGATAATAATACTAATACTACTAATAAGTCGTAAAAAACAAATACATGCAAGGAACTACTCGATTCAGTTTTAACAAAAATTGAAAATTACTACTGCGGGACTGCTCTAACACACAAGTGAAATTTTTGGATAATATTCCTTTTGAATTTAAGCTCCTCATTTATTTGCCCTTAAAAAGTACAATTTTATTAGAAAAAGTTCTAATGCTTTCTTGGTACGACAAGTTTCGACATAAGAAATGTATCCGAGTCTCTATATAACAAAAACAGATACGCTTAATTAATAGAAATCTATGATTGAGTAAATCATAAGTCCCACAATTTACATCTAAAAACACTTTTAAAGTATCAACTTTATTAAAAGTTCGCAAAAAAACCTTTTGTTTAGAAATTCTGTTTGAAATTATTTGCTCCTGTCTGAAATTTTTTTCTATTTCTAAACGCAATAAGATAACACTTTCACTAGGATAACTTAATCCTCCCCTTGTTTTTTTTGTGATTAATGAGTTCAAAAAATCCTCCTCATTCCCAAATAAATGTTGCACACAATTTTCGCATTTTGTTTTACTACCTAACTTAAATGCCACAAAACCTGCTATGTATTTTACTATTTCTGTGGCATATAATGACAAAGAATTATATTCCAGTGCATAGGCATGATCATTTAAAAAATTTAGGAAAACTTGCTCATCTTCAGCGACATAGTCTCTGTGTGGTACACTCTCATTTATAATATCCTCTGGTCTTTTAGAATGTGCAACAACGTTCAAAATTTTAATGTTCTCTAAAGGCACACAATTTCCCGCTCCACCTTCCCGTACTTCCGCATGTATTAATATTTTTTTATATGCAGCGGTAAATTGTCTGCAGGTTGGATTATTGTTGTACCCACCATGTGATCTTATTGTACTGAAAAAAAGCTCAAGATGATCTTGGCTTAATTTATACATTGGAAGAAAGATCAAATTTGATCTATTTAATATATGATCCTCGTACAAATTTATTACGTTTTTTAACCCAACCAAAAAACCAACAAAACCTGCTCTTCTATTTGAATGGATCACAAGTGTTCCATCAACAAATTTTAACTTTAGAATATAATTGTGAAAACTATCAAAAAATAATGTAATATTGCCAATATTGCTAGAACAAACTGCCTGTTTGTAACCAGTTTCTGACAATTTTCTGGAATTCAAAATATCAAACGCATCGTTAATTTTTACAATAAAGTTAGCAGTTGCTGCACAGTTTTTAAATTGATCAAGTTTTAACTCATCTCGGCAATATAATAGAGCATCAGCGACACATTTGCTTAGAAGCTGTGTGGCCCAATTTGACCTTCATTTTTTGTTTAAAAAAACAAATATGCCTTTTGCGCAATTTATTGCCGAGATGGAGTCCTTCTTGTTCTTGAAGATGGTTTAAAGCTTCAACATAAGAAAAGTCTGTCAATTCTCCGTTTGAATCAATAAACTTCTTTTTTTCCGCAAAACAACTGCGTATACATTTTATCATATGTGCTGAATCAGGGTGTGCAAAATATTTAACATTATTTACAGTAAAAAAAGTCTTTAAATTACTGAAGTCACATCCTAAAGTGTTACACATACTAAAATTGGTCGGGCATCCATCAAATGTAACAGAGAGCACGATAATATCTAATTGTTGCAGTAACGTCAGGCACTGTTTGGTTAAAGCAGCTTTTTGTTCACTGTTAACACCGGCAACAAAAAAATAACCCAGAGGTAATTTCCATCCCTCATTTACACACACAAGCATAAACACTAATGCTTCTTTGGCCATTTGCGAACCGTCACCAAAGTCCGCACCACCCCCAAAATTCACATAGCCATGATACTTAATTCCATCATATTCCACATGCTGACGAATTGCTACTTCATCAAAAACTAATGAACAAATTAGTTGCTTATCAGAATTCTGAACTTTAATTTTTAGAAAATCAAAAGATTCAGTAGTAAAACCAGGTTGAGCGTTAATAGAAGAGTACCATTTGCATAAAGTTTTAGGATGAGGCAAGCAATTTTGAAATTTTTGTCTCACATATGTATACGCTTTAGGTGAAAAAAAATGTAGAGTTATTGCAAAAGCTCTAACAGACTTCTCATATTTCTTATTCACAGAGACATTTGTCGTCTTTTTGAAAAGACGTGTTATGAGCTCCTTATTTTCACCAAAAGTATCAACGAGGAGATTTTCATGTTCAGACAACATCAAATTCTTTTGCCTAAGTTCTGTTGTCATCGTCCTGAGACTATCTATTTTTTGTTTTTGACGCCAAGCACGTTTTTGTAATTTCTTTATTTGGCCGCTCTTTAATTTGTTCAGTGCTTCCAAGTTAGAAATTTTTTTCCTCATAAATTTTTTGCGAGGGCTCTCAGCTGTGGAGAGTCCTGATGTAGATGCAACAACTGTTGGCTCCTCTTGTACTTTCTGCATAGGTTTGCTAATTACTTCAGTAAAATGTCGCACCTACAATAACAACATAAATTAATAAACTGTAATATTATAATTAATAAACTAACATATTTCAATCTTTCAACAACAATAGTTGGTATAGCACTCAGTTGCAATCGAACCTTCAGATTTGAGGACCGATCAAATGATTCTGGACTGAAATGCTGTGAACACAGGACACTGTTTTTCGTTGGTTGACCTAATTGAATTTTAAATAAAATAATAAACATTTACCGATGAAACGTGATCCCTTGAGAAGTAGTCTTGGGCGTTTTGGTGCAGCCACACGCAGCACAACTCACCATGTTACACAAATGTTTTAGTTCGAAGTTTCTTTCAACTATCAACTATTAACTATCACTAAAGTCTTAAAAACTATAAATACACTATACTCTACTCGATCCACCACAAAAATTACAAACTAAGGTCTTTAAATCGCAAAAAAACACTCAAAAACCACTTGGCATAGGAAACATAACAAACGATGTGTCAAAACGAGGTTGATACAAATGGCCGACTTTGTTCCCCACCTGCCGTCCATAATCGGTAGCAAATGCTCCTTCCTCCCACTCTCTGTTCTAAGGGCACATCCTTGTTAGGGAAAGGTACCTGAAGTGTCCCTCTCGCTAAAAGACTCGGGGGCAATTTTCTGAAACAGCATTTAAGAGGACAGCCGACCAGCGACAAATCATAATAAAAATGTCACAAACCGTGCCGGCGCCGGTATATGCGCCGGGTACCTTAAGTTTTTCTATACAAAACATTAGCAGTTACGTACAATAACTCAACCTAACAACATCGTAAAATAATCATATTGCATACTTTAAGTTTATTGTGTACTAGCTGAAATACCCGGCTTCGCTCGGTGTACAAAATTTGGTGGCTTTAGGACACTTGTTTCTATGCGAATAAGTCTCAGTGATCACCCCGTGCGATTTTTGGTTGCCCCCCCCCACAATCGGCATCAAACTAAGTCCCCCCTACGAAGATGCACTTGTGTACAAAATTTGTTGGCTGTAGGACACTTCTTTCTATGCAAAAATAAGTTTTAGTGATCCCCCCGTGCGATTTTTGTTTGGACCCCCCCCCCGATCGGCATTAAATTAAGTCCCCCTTACTAAGATGCACTTGTGTACAAAATTTCGTAGCTGCAGGACACGTCTTTCTATGCGAAAATATGTTTCGATGTTCCCCCCCCCCCAATAAGGTGCACTTGTGTACAAAATTTGCTGGCTTTAGGACACTTGTTGCTATGCGAAAATAAGTTTCAGTGATCACCCCGTGCGATTTTTGTTTGCGCCCCCCCCGCGATCGGCATCAAACTAAGTCCCCCCTACGAAGATGCACTTGTGTACAAAATTTGTTGGCTGTAGGACGCTTCTTTCTATGCGAAAATAAGTTTCAGTGCTCCCCCCGTGCGTTTTTTGTTTGGACCCCCCCTCGATCGGCATTAAATTAAGTCCCCCCTACTAAGATGCACTTGTGTACAAAATTTGGTGACTTTATGACACTTCGACCCCCCCCGATCGGCACCAAACTTCACAGGAATACTCTCCAGGTTATGTTAGAGTATTCCTGAAAATTTCATCAAAATCGATTCAGCGGTTTCCGAGTCTATAAGCTACACACATACATACATACATCCAATTTTATATACAAGGTGTAAACGAAATAAGTACATTAATTTTAACTGGTAATAGAACTCTTCAAGACCAACAACTTTTCCTAATAACTTTGTTTTGAAAACGTTTTTGTTTTTGAGTTAAAATTATTTTAAAATCTTACACAATTTTCTTACACGCCACTGGAAGCAAAGTTACCTAATCAACAAGATTACCTTATGAAACGGTTACCATTAGTTGCGACTATTATTGTCGATTTTAAACAATAAACCAATAAACACCAAAAAAAAGTTTTATTTCAAATTTATTTTTAAACATTGACGCGAGAATTGCGCTAACGAAAATAAAGGAAAACGATCATAAAAATTGTTAAAAGTGTCCACCGTTGTTTTATACACATGCTTGAAGACGCCGACGAAGTGATTCTTCTACCCTTTGTAACATGGCTCTGTTGTTACGAATCATTGCAGCACCAAGTTCCACCCGTTCTTGCAACATTTCGATGGTATCAATTGATATAGAGTATACTAAATCCTTCATGTACCCCCACAAAAAGAAGTCGCAAGGGTTCAAGTCCGGCATTCGGGCAGGCCAGGGTACAGGACTGCTTCGTCCTATTCAAGGAGCACTTTTCGAACATAATAAGGATACAATTGCTGTTCTTTTAGTATTTTCCAAATTGTAGCATGCGAAACTCCATGGACAGTGCTAGCCTTCTTGTGCTGAGCCCAGGTCGAACCTCGACACTGTTCAGAACAGCCTCCTCAATGTTTGCAACTTGAGCTGGACGTTGCCGACCACGATCGTAAGCTGCAGGCTGAAAAGATTCGTGATCTCGAAGATGCTGCACCACATTTACAAATATTCCAACATTCCGAAGACGACGGTTCGGAAATCGGTTCATGTAAATTCTTCGAGCTAAGGCTGCATTCCCTTGGCCCTCACCATAGGTTAACACAATATCAGTAAATTCGTTATTGGTAAATCTAGACATTTTTTCAGATTTCACTTGACAGAAGTGACAAATTAATTTTCAATAATAAAAAGTCATTATTTTTCTTTGTTGGAGCATTTCATAGAAGACTCGTCAATTTGTGGGGAGGAAAAATGATTTTAAAAAATGCGATTTCGAAAAAATGGTACATAAAAAAAGGGCTTATCTCGACGAGTTCTACTACTGGTAAAAATTAATGTACTTATTTCGTTTACACCTTGTATATAGATATAGTGCCTAGTTATTACCAATAAATCATATAATCAAAAAAGGTGTCTCATTCGGAGAATCTAAGCAAAAAGAGAAACAGCCAGGCAATTCGGCCTATGCATTTCATGGTCCTTCGTAGTCGGATATCAATTTTGTCAATTGCAATCAGACAGTTTTTACGCCTTCGTATTTCCATTTTTTGTAGCAGTTGAATGTTGTTCTTCTTGATGATTCTTCCTAAGAATGTGTGAGGGAATTTTGTATTGAAGGAGACTACGGCACCCAGACACCTAGTTTCGTAAGACTTACTTAGTCCATAATTAATTCCCTTCCCACCAATAAATTTTGCGACTATTGAATTATATCTTTCAACAACATTGTTATCTACATCATGGAGAAGACTCCTAGAATGGCTCCCTAAAGTTTTTGCAAAATATCTTCTATCTGACTCTTTAACTCATTTAAAAGCAACTCCCATGTATTTTTTCTTCTGATTTTTCCTCGCAGAAATATTTAGCAATAATTTTTGTGCTCACCAAACACATGTTGCGCGCCGTTCAAAATGTCACGTCTCAATTTTTCTGATGCAGAAGCTTTATTAATTTCCATTTTTCTGTAAGTTATAGCCGCCCTTATTCCTGTAGATAACCGCAAAATTTTCCCATCTAACAATTTTCTATTAGCTATAGCAAATCGTTTATCGCCTACAAGATTTTTCAATTTTCCGCGAAAATTTCTCAAAAGACTGTTAAATTTTTATATGGACGCGCCTCAATACTTTTTGTATATGCAACATGAATTCTTCGTTGCACATGTTGCATTTCAAAATGAACTTAGAATATAGACTTTTCCGCACTTCTTTTATGACACGCATATTCTCCCAAGTACACGCAAAAATCTACCATGGGCAGCAATAATGGCAATACTTTTGAATAGATACCCTAAATTTGTGATACGATTCCCAATAATCTCAATTGATCCTAAAAGAAAACAAAAAATCAAAATCAACTTTTTAAATTTAAAATATTGAAGTACATAAGTACTTATATAGGTAGTAAGTGGTGATACATAGCGATATCATTATAGGAAGTTGTCACGGTATCAGAAAAATCAACATTTAAATCGGTTTCTATTGGATTTATCGAAACTGCATCTTCAGGTAATTCACTACTAGTTGATATCGACTAATTGATTTTTCAATAAATTCTAAAAATTAGTATAATGCCAACCAAGTACCACTATTTTTGGATTCAAATAAACATTAAATTCATGCCTTTTGCTATTCAAATAAACAAAAAGTTGAATAATGTGTACTAACCTGTCGATCTTGCGAAGAAAAACAGCTTTTCCCTTATTTTTCTTTTTCGTTGATAAAGTTCTAACCTTCTGCGTTTCTTTTTGCCATTTCACTTTTAAAATTGTCAAAACGTAAATTGCACAACACAATCCTCACACGAACACGACAAAATGTCTTATAACTGATGCTTTTAAGAAATTTTCCCCAACGTGTTTTGTTCGAAAAAGGTTAAAAAAGGCCGATTCGTATCGATGCCATAAATACTTTGCGGTTTCACTTTTATGATCTGTTGTAAATTACCAGCGAAATATTTCTGGAAGTCTATTGCAATTTTAATAATCGTATAGTCAAAATATCTTCATTATTATCAAGTCTAGAAATATGTCGAGCAAATTTGCCACGTAACAAAATCTCGAGTGCGCAGCACGAGGGATTTTGGGTGGAAAATTTACGAGAAATATTTCTTTTTGGCAAAACGTTGCGACAAAAACGTAAACATTTAATCAGGCTATTTTCATGCACGCGGGGTATTCGGCATGATTATTTCCTGATTATTAATTTGAATAAATAGATTTTACAACGAATTATTTATTTACTTGTCGAGGAATCTTTGATAATGATTGCAAAAAAAATTCAGAAGCTATTAAACGTCAAAATTTAATCGGGTAAATTTTGACACCTTTGAGACGTCAAAATTTAATCGAGTAAATTTTGACACGTTTGAAACGTCAAAATTTAATCGCTATAAAACTGAGGAAAACCATGGTGACTGGGACTTTTTATGTGCATGAAGGAAATAATCAACAGTAATATCACAAGTGCATCAAAATAGCCGATTAAATTTTGACGTTTCTGTCAAAATGTTTTGCCTAGAAAGATGTCGAGCAGATAGTGTTAACAACAAAAATTTCACAATAACTTGAAAAAAAACCATGACCCATATTTGTCACAGTGGGCGGTAAGGGGTTAATTTGAATAAATAGATTTTACAACGAATTATTTATTTACTTGTCGAGGAACCTTTGATAATGATTGCAAAAAAAAATTCAGAAGCTATTAAACGTCAAAATTTAATCGGGTAAATTTTGACACGTTCGAAACGTCAAAATTTAATCGCTATAAAACTGAGGAAAACCATGGCGACTGGGACTTTTTATGTGCATAAAGGAAATAATCAACAGTAATATCACATGTTTTTAGTAATATAACTCACACGACTTCCCGCTATTAGTTTTTGATTTTTTAGTTTGTTGTGCCGAATTTCGTTAAACAGATTAAAAATTTTTTACTGTTAATTTTTGCAATAAATTTTTAAACCATAGCATTTTTTAATAAAATATGAAGAGACCTTTCAAATGAGGTATCAGAGGCCCCTACTTCCTATTTAATATTTTTGAGGTTGTAACTTTCACTCCAAGAGGGTTGAGGCTAGGAATTAAATTTTCACGCGGGTTTTCAGAGTTTTGACGAGGTTTTATAAGGTTTGACTTGGGTGAGATAGATTTGTTAGTATTTAGTACATGACGATTTCGTATGAAACATTATATCTAATTCGTTTATGGTGCCATCAAGACAAAACTTAGTTTAATAAACCGTGTTGAAACGACAAAACGCTCGATGTTAACGAACGAGATAATGAGCGAACCTTATAAAAACAATTAAAACACTAACAAACCTATCTCACCCGAGTCAAACCTTGACCAACCTTGAGTTTAGTTCATTTTTCGAATCTGGTTATTTTTACCGCCTCCAAATTCTGTCATATTTTACCTAACGCGCATGTCTATCATGGCAAATAATTGTACGTTTACACGCTTAACTTTAACGTTGTAGCCTTATTACGTGTCATCCCACATTCATTTTTTGCACTGTAATGCTTAGATTTGATTATAATATCCATCTGTAAAGATAAACGTCGCGTATTCGCGCAGGGCCTGAAGTAAAGTCTAACCGCTTGGGGCCAGCTTAAAGTAGATTGGTATTCTCTCTAAGAGCGAAAATAGACATAAAATCACAACGATATCGACGTCGTCATGTTGAAACAACTTAAGCGACAGAAATTCGAAAATTGAGTTAAATACACCTCTGGAAAGACAAGCTTGAGACAAATCTATTCGAAACGGAGAATTTTGCAGATTTTTGCAATTAAATTTGTCTAGGCGCCCTCGGTTTATAATCGATACTGATCGGTTGATCACTTCGCAACTTTATGTTTTGTAATATTTTTCAACAACCCGCTAATGAAATAGCATACAAATCAGATTTACGTTTAGATTGAAAAGCAAGCTTAATGCACTAGTTTAATAATTGAAACTCGAAAATTGATTCGAATTTTTGTTTACGTTTTTTGCGTATTTCTTAAAATTTGACAATTGTCGCGTAAGTCGTTTCAACATGACAATGTCGATATACCTACCTGTATTTGAAATCTTACCATGCAGGTACCTTAAAAAAATGTACAACTGGCTCTGAATCATGTAAAATGTGGACAGAAATCAAATTTTAGTAGACCCTCATTGCAAAAATCTTTAAAATATATACGCTAGCAAAAAAAAACATACAGCCATGACATCAGCAGGTATTATCGAACACAGTAAAAAATCCTCTGAACAAATATTTCACAAATAATGTTGAAACTGATATGTTGACTTTTCCAATTGATATAATCAGATAAAGCAGAAAAATATTTTGTAGTAATAATAGTATTTTTAGTTCCTAGAAAATTAAATAACAAGCACTTATATAAAAATATTTTTAATTAATAGGTACAATTTATATCATTGAAATTCTGATAAATATAAACTCTCCAATATTTCATTTACTTCAATTTCTCTTGCCACAGACAGTAAAAGGTAATCTAATAGACTTTCTGAAATTCTGCAATCAAATAGGACCATTAGAATATATTTACATTGTATTCATAACACTCACCTATTCATAACCGTCCAAGGTTGTTCTTTCAGTGATTTTCGATATAATGGATTAACTTTCGTGTATTTGTAAAATTGTAATTTGTAATGAATAATATTAACTGCATTCTTTTTTGACAGCATTTCTAATTGCTGTAAGGAAGTTGTTGGTAATCTGCTAATTTTAATGTTGGTTTTGGATGTTCTTGTTGAAAGCGTGGCTTTATTTTCCTTATAAATAATGTGATTGTAGTAATTATCAGCATTATTTAAACTTCCTGTGGTTGCGGCAAATATATCAGCTTGTGTTTCACATACAAGTTTTTTATCCTTAAGTACACTTGTATCTTTTGGTAATGAATCATTTTCTGATGGTTCTATTATAGAATCTTCATCTTTAATACAAATTAAGCGTGCATTGCGTTCCCCTGTTACAGTGATTGTTTGTCTGAAAAATTCAATATACGTGAGAAAATTCAGTTTCTATTAAAAAAAAAAAAACAGTGTGCAAAGTACATATAAACATATTGACACTGACGAGTAATTGTCAGATAAGAAACTTTTTTTTTCATTGATCCTTTATCTTTGCCATGGGTGAAATTATCAATGATGTCATCAGCAATTTAACTAATCTTTAAGACACCTGTTCTCATTCCCAGCATTTTAATTTATAAACAATGTGGAATGTAAATTAATGATTTTTCTTGTTTTTTTTTAATATTTCAGGAAATATGTTACCAAGTTTATAACAAATCATGATGCAGTCTCAAGACCTATTTAACTATCAAAATGATGTAAGTTATTTTCTAATAAATTGACGTCATTAATTTTAAAGTACTATTATAAATTAAACTAGTCAATTTTATATAAAATGTATATCGATTTTATATAAAATTCGATATGAATAAATTTTTGCAACATTAATGTGTAGGTACAATACACAATTGAAGGGGTGAGTGGATAAAGGTGTCCTGTAACATTTTTATGAAAATCGATTTTTTCATTTAAAACAATTTCTTTTACAGTATTCTTTCATTGATACATTTTTGGAAGCTCAGTTTCAGATAGGTATCGAATTATCAAATGCTAAAGTTGTTATGTTATAGGGAAAAGGTACCAAAAAATTATTGGGTGAGACAGATAATAACGCATCAGAAGCTACTAGAGAATATGCTAGAGTGCATCCGCATCGACGTCATCCAGATGCTAACGTAATTAGAAAAGTGGAGCAAAAATTAAGGGAAAATGGCCAAATAGTGCCGATTTCTGTAAACGGTAGACGACCTCGTGAAGTTCGTACACCACCGTTGGAGGAAGCAGTTGTAGAAGCGATTGAAACTGGATCAGGACGAAGCATACAACGATTAGCGCGACAGTCACTCTAAGTTACTTTTTCCTATTCTGAGATATTTGAGATTTTATGTTGCAATTTGATCTGGAAATTACATTATTTCGTTTTTGACTGATCTGTTTTTACTAAATAACATGGTTAGGGGCCTTTTAAACGCGAATCAGTAAGTGCGACCGAAAGTTCATCCATTCTTATCAGAAATAGCGCAAATAGTAGAAAATCTCTGTCACTTAGGGACTTTTTGCATACAGCCCTTCAAGTACTTGTTTGTTGCGTATTCTTTTTTAATTACATTAAATTCTTTTGAAATAAAAAAGTTATGTCAACGTGACAGTTGTTTGTCTTACGCAAGTGACAGCATCTGTCAGTGTTGGTTGCTTAGATACAAGAAAGTAATTCTTTAGAAAAAGAAAATGTGCAGTATTGCCACGTTGTGCTCTTAGATAAACTGTTTTAATTTTAAACAAAATCTATTTGGACCACTTTTGTTACGATTTCCACAATGCATCAACAGAAAGCATTGTCCCAATATCAATCATGGGCACCTTTTTTTCATCACCCTGTAGATATATTCAATTTCACAAAATTCATGCCTATCCATGACTACACAATAAAAACCGGATCCATTTGCAAATGTGTTCGTTCCGTCGTGAAAATGTCAAAGAATGGATTTGTGATAGTTTTTTAAGATACCACATGATCAACGAATATATTTTTGCAAATACTTCGAGTTGGCATATTGTCTCAAAACATCCCTCAATTTCCAATATCTTTTTTAGCTATACTCGATGGTTTTGTGATATAACTACTGAATGTGAAGAAATAACAGACATACGTTTTACAATTTACAGCCAGCCAGGGTGTCTACAATTTTTAAACATCCGATAAGTACAAAGTCATTACAAATTATTAAAGCGTCCATAATTTCAAAACATTATTTCTGCACGCTCTTTCTAAAATGATAAATTTCTTATCCTTCTATTTAAAATTGGCAAAACCCTCTGGATGCCATAATCATTTATAATGACTCTGTATAATGTTTTTGTTGCATAAATGTGTTTTTTGTTTTGTTTGTTTTACAAAATGATGAAACTGTATTAATCATGCTAAATAGCGCATTTGAGACTTGACATTTTAATTTATAAATTAGAAAATTCTCATTTTTGTTGCCATATTACAATTTACAATTTTTTTTACATACCTGCATTGTACAATGATACTAGTTTCACTATTTGTATTTATACATTTTATATTAGTACATATTTATTTATACAGTGAGGACGCGTGGATTGGAATAAATTCATTTAAAATTCATGGGTTTTGTTTTTGGAAAAACGCTCGGACATGTCGATTTTTGTTTTTAAAACTGCATCTTTTTTGATATTTATAATTTTAAGATCGTCTTTTGTTTTCGCACTATGACGTCGTCAATATTTTTTTTAAATTGCATCCTATATTTTTGTTCACGAATTTGGATGCAGCGCATTTTTCTGAGTACAGAAATGTCAAATTCGTATGACCTTGAAGAGGAAAATTTTCGAAATAATCAGTCCTAAAGTTTCAAAAATTTATGATAAAATTATTAGAGTAGACCACTAATAATATCATCAAGGAAGCGCTGGAAATCGAGCAAAACATTCAATTGCGTGTTTATTTTTCCGGTTTATTGAAGTAGACTTTAGGTTTCAGATAACCCCATAGATAAAAATCTAATGGGGTTAAATCTGAAGACCTAGCTGGCCATTCGATAAAACCTCTCCTTCCGATCCATCTATTTGGGAAAATATTATGAAGGTATTCTCGTACTGTTCTCGAATAGTGTGGCGGCGCTCCATCCTGTTGGAACCATATTGAATCTGCCGGTATATTTGGGTTTTCTTTATTCAGGTAGAGTGCACTTACACTGGGTATTATGTCATTTTGTAGTAAGTCTAAATATTTTTCAGAATTAAGTGTTCCCTCAATAAAAAGGGACCCACAATTGAGGTACCCACAATTCCGGCTCAAACATTTACTTTCTGAGGGAATTGTGTATGACTTTCCATTCTCCAATATGGGTTTTCTGGTGCCCAATATCGAAAATTTTGCCTGTTTACCGAACCATTCAAACAAAATGTTGCCTCGTCGGAAAAAACTATTTTACGTAAAAATTCCGGGTTGGCATTGCATCTATCCATCATTATTTCGCAAAATTCTAATCTGCAGTCGAGATCGTCTTCAATAAGTTCCTCAACAAAATGTACTTTGTATGGGTGCCATTTGTTCTTGTGTAAATATTTTAGAACAGAAGATTTACTTAGTGACTGTTCTGCAGCTACTTGTCGACTTGATTTGTGAGGATTTTCTTGTAAATCGAGCAAAACATTCAATTGTGTGCTTTCTGGAAATGTAACATGGTTGGTTTTGTAATTGTCTCTTACGTGGCCAAAGTCTCTAAACTTTTTCTCCATCTTACTAACTACTGATTGTGTAATAGGCTTCTCCGGGTACTTATCATTGAACAATTCGCAAACTTCAGCTTGTGTTCGAGTATTATCGTCATATCCTACTATCATCAACATTTCTATTCCTTGTTTCTCAGTTAAACGCGCCATTCTTCAAGCCTTGAAACTGTACTTGACAAGTGTCAACAATCAAAAAAACAAAATAAACACACAATTGAATGTTTTGCTCGATTTCCAGCGCTTCCTTGATGATATTATTAGTGGTCTACCCTAACAATTTTATCATAAATTTTTGAAACTTTAGGACTAATTATTTCGAAAACTTTCCTCTTCAAGGTCATACGAATTTGACACTTCTGTACTCAGAAAAATGCGCTGCATCCAAATTCGTGAACAAAAATATAGAACGCAATTTTAAAAAAATATTGATGACATCATAGTGCGAAAACAAAAGACGATCTTAAAATTATAAATATAAAAAAGATGTAGTTTTAAAAACAAAAATCGACGTATCCGAGCGTTTTTCCAAAAACCAAACGCATGAATTTTAAATGAATTTATTCCAACCCACGCGTCCTCACTGTATAATAGAGGCAATTTATTTTCTAAAATACAGTTATCATATACAGTGAAACCTTGTTTTTACGTCCCCGCATTTCACGTTTTCCCTTTATTTACGTCTAATTTTTGCAGTCCCATTTCATTTTAATGTAGATAATACCCGGTTTTACGTTTATTTTTCCAGCAATTTACGTTGAAAATATTCAAAATGCAGTTATTAACTTTATTAAAATTAAAAATTCCATTTATCTTAGTAGATTTGATTAAATCCATGGAAATCATTGAAATGAATATGTTAGCAGTTTTTAGACACGTCTGCACTTTGCAAAATTTTGTGATCGTGATTAGGTGGACAATTTTTTATTTCATTCGGTATAGGGAACTGAATTTAAGATCGCAGCGCCGAGCGGATGATATTGAACTACAGTTTAAGAACAACCTTCTTTTGTGTTAATCCACGTGCAACACGTTTCTTGTGATTGTAAAAATCTTTATTGGTGAAATGTAAGGAACACACTCATGTGCATGGAGGACGATTTGCTCATTTTAAGTTTAAGTATCCAGGTTGTTTGTCTATCTATAAAGTCCTGGGTTCCCAATTTATTTTCCACTAGAACTTTACCTTTCCCTTTAATTGGGAACTTATGGAAAGATAAATTAGGACTTTTCTTAATAACGATTTACGGAACGATACATTTTACACATTTTTTCACTGCAAACAAACTAAACCATTAAATGTTATTTAAAACATTTCACACACCGTTAGTAAATAAACAAACGAGAATCGCAAGCTTTAGTTATAGAACATGCCGCTAGGTGCCGTGTTGCTTCGCACTGGGTGCCCTATTGAGTCTCGAAAAACTGAAAGAATAAAAGGGCTCACGCGTTTCGCTCGCGGGTAATTTTGATATACCACTTTGGCTTCAATAATAAAAAATCGTGAATCAATTAAAAACAATGCCATACAATGTGGTCCATGACAAAAAAAAAACGCACATATAAAAGAATTTCAAGGTACGAAGAATTTACAGTATTGAAAGAAGCCTATATATACAAGAAATAAATTCACACCAAACTAATTTGTATGACTTTTTAAAGAAAATTTTTCATTGCCCTTAATTTACATTTTCCCTCCATTTACGTTTTTTTTTTGTCGGTTCCTTCAAAAACGTAAAAACGGGGTTTCACTGTAGTATTAGATTATGTTAAAAAAAATTAAAAGAAATTAAAAATTTCATCTAAGCACGCCATTTTGGGGACAGTACCCAAAACACAAGCAGCATTTCCTCGCTGTATAGCCAGACTTATCCTTTGTTTAAGATAGGTGGCAAAATTGAGTTAACATAACTACAGCCTACACCATAATTCAATAAATATTACATAATTTTAGCTCTAGCCAAAGATGCCCAAAATTTAATTTATGAGGTGAATTTACTTTTTTACTGCAATATTTTTCCTTTACTATTTAAAATGAAAGAAACTTTGACTTAATATTAAAAAAATGTCAATGAAACATAGACCTATTACGTACACATATTATGCCTAATACCTAATATTTGCATTTAGAATTTATCTATTACGCTTATGTAATTTTTAATTTTCAATATCACAAAAATACTAATTAACAGATAAAACTAATCTATCAATAAAAAGGAACAGTAATCTTCCGAAGAATTTTAAGTAAAGTAAACAAACCTATTTGCAATAAAATTGACATAAGCCTAAAAGATACAAAAATATTTTAAGTACTTATTGATAAAAAAGACCATGACATCACCAAATAAAATCATTAAAAATACACAAAAGCTAACACTTCAAAGTTACGCTCAGTGATAAGCACACCACACACATTAAAAATGGTGAGATAGATTTTATTTTATTTTACTACTTATATAACAATAAAACTTACTTCTTTTTTGATCTTTTACTCTTTGTGTCATCTTTTAATCCATCAATTGAAGATTCCAAAATCTGCACATTATCCTCATTCTTTGCAATGCTCAGCAACTTATTAGTCAAATCGCAGGGCGAATAAGTTTGTATTGGACCTAAAGTTCTCTCTAGCATGTCTTGTGTTAATTTTTCAACAGATTCATGTCTACCTAATACATTTGAAGTTGACCTAGTTCCATCATTGTTATCTCTATCCTGTACCAGCCCCAATAATCTCCGAATGTTGTTTTCCAACTCTTCCTTAGTCATCCCCTAAAATAGAACAAATCAATAAAATTTATAGTCAGCTGAGGTTGTTAATATATTGCAACAGCTTAATCTAGTTGACACAAGTCAGTGTTAAATCCTATGTCGCTCAATGTAGATACATTTTTCAAAATCAATTTTTTATTTATTAACGGTATGGTATGTATTCTCAATTTCAGTAATACCATTGATATTTTACTGATAAATTGCATCGAATCTATATAATTCGTTTTTTCAGAATACTAACGAATTAATTATTACTTCGCAGGTTAAATGTGTTGCTTGCAAAAAAGATATCGAGGGGAGGGTAAGTTCTGCTTTTATATTAAGTAAATTATAACAATGTAAATTAATTTAAAAAACTTCACTAGATTTTAAGTGCATTAGGCAAAACATATCACCCAGATCATTTTAAGTGTGCAAAATGTAAGCAACCAATAAAAGAGGATAAATTTCAACAACATGATGGAGAACCTTATTGCCAGGATGATTACGCAAAATTATTTCTTAAAAAATGTACTTCTTGTCATCAGCCAATACGCCAGGTATTTTTGTAAAATTGATAGTTGTCAAATATATCATCTTCTTTTTTAGAAAATAATTAAGGCATTGAGCGCAGAATGGCATGAAGACTGTTTTGTCTGTGCTTATTGCAAAAAAACTTTGGCAGGTACAAGCTTTCTTGAAAAAAATGGGAAACCTTACTGCGAAAAAGATTATCAAGAACTGTTTGCAGATAAATGTAAAGGTTGTGGCAAACCAATACTGGACAAAGCCATTATTGCCTTAAATGATAAGTGGCATCAAGATTGCTTTACTTGTCTTGTAAGTCACCAAATTATTTTTTGTTCAAACAGTCTTCTAATTGCTTTCAATTTTAGAAATGTAACAAGCCTGTGTTGGAAGATTCTTTTCAAGTGCAAGGTGGTATGCCAATTTGCGGTAAATGTTCGTAAAATTGAAGTAATGGTATTGTTATTACAAGTAGAATATACACGATTTTATTTTAATCAGAAACAACAAAACAAACAACAAAAAGGTGTCATTGTAGAATATATGTAATTCATCTTTGACTTTTTAAAATGTTTGTTTATTGCACATTTAAAACTATTATATAATGTACTTTACTGCATATTCTTGTTTCTTTTATATAAATAATAATTATATGAAAATCTTAGTTGGGAGAGTTGAAAAACTTATGTTCACTATCTCCATGTAAATTTCGTATATTAAAAAATTAGGCTTACTGCATGTCGGAAAGATTTAATATTATGATGAACATCTTTTCTATAATGATAAATAATATGATAGCGTATAAATAATGTAAACAAGATATTATCAAGAATTACAACCGACACTTTTATTCATCTATAATGACTAGCTCAATGATAAAAAATAACCATATGCGCGTTTGCTCATACTTTCTATCCACAAAAATTACTAATCACTTCGTCATATATTCCTTAAAAATAAGCTTTATTTCAAATGAAATCTAAATGTAAAGTTATAAACTTCAGTTAAAATTAAATCACTAGCTTAAATAAATTAAGTTGTGCAATTCTTCAACATTCAAAAAAACTTTTTTGCATACTTAACAATCACAAATAAAATTCAAAAATTACTTAATTATCTAACTCGGCGAAATTTTATATTAAGAATTTTGGTAATTTAATAAAAGTACCTAATAAATATCAATGTTTTAAAACTTAACTAATCATTGGCAAATCATTTCAAATATAATTTATAAATCATACTGTGAAGAGAAAAACTACCATCATTTTGCATACAATACATGCTGTTAAAACAACAGTAACATACTAATAATGTTTTGTTACTTTCTGTAAAGGTAATAGCAAAATAGCTTCCTTTGGTATTGATATAATGACTAATATAGTTTAGATATTTGTAATGGTAATTCATTTATTAAGGCTCTCGTAAGATGTGAAAGTGTTTTGCATGGTGTGCGAGCGAACTGATTTAAATTGATTCAGTTCATATCTTCAATATTATTATATTGCATTCACGCAGATTTTCTCCCACGCAAAACTCGTTCTCATTTTATTTATAAGCCTACATTAGTCAAAATTACTGAGAAATTCAGATGTGGTTATGTAGTTGCACTGGTTTCATTATTTAATTTTAATAACGCATACCTAATTAGCATGAAAAATTAATTTGAAAATTAATTAACTCAGTGGTTCTTAACCGGTACTCGGCGGAACACTGGTGCTCCGCGAGCTTATTGTAAGTGCTCGGCAAAATTATAAAAGCCGAAATTTAATGTTTAATGTTTAATCATTTTAATTTTTAATAAAAGTTATGTCTGTATGGTTTTTTAACTCGTTGATTTTAGTGCTAGGCAAATTTTTCTTATGATCAAAAGTGCTCCCTGACTTCAAAAAGGTTAAGAATCACTGCATTAACTGAACATACAACCAAAATCCAAGTTTCATATTTGTGACAAACAAAAAGAGAAATACTTTATTTTTATCTGTGAAAAAATTTTCCTTAGAATGTGTTTGTCGAAACAAAAGCCTAATTAATCTTCCAGATTTAAAAAGCACTTTGATTATTTTACAGATATCAGGATTGTTTTTGTAAACAAGTTCCCTTTTTTTGGCAAAATAAAACAATTATAAAAATGCCAAAAGTAAAACAATTAAATTAAAAACCTAAATACCTAAATATCGACGTTGTCATGTTGAAACAACTTCAGCGACAAAAATTCGAAATTGAGCTAAATACACCTCTGGAAAGAGGAGTTTGAGACAAATCTATTCGTATAGTTGAATGGAGTGACACCCATGTTTTAAGGGAGATTTTTGCTGGTTTCTGCAATTAAATTTGCCTACGCGCCCTCGTTTTATAATTGGTACTGATCGGTTGATCACTCCACGACTTTGTTTTGTAATTTTTTCAAACACCTACTAATGAAGTAACATAAAAAATCACATTTACGTTTAGATTGAAAAGCCTAATGCACTAATTTAATAGTTGAACCTCTAAAATTGACACGAATTTTTCTTTATGTTTTTTCCGTATTTCTTAAAACTTGACAATTATCGCTTAAGTCGTTTCAACATGACAACGTCGATATACTGCTTAACATCTTGTTAATATTAGTTATTAGTTAGTAGGTACTGTCAGAGTTTGTTCATAAGATTATAAAACATTACAGCAATGACAAAGTAGTTAAGTATGACAGAACAAAGGCAAACATACCTGTGACAAAGTGCTTAGTTTTACAATAATTCTACGAAACACATGAGTAATGCTATTACTAAACCCCATCTAACACTTAAAAAGCACCTGCAAATAATCTATCAATTTTATTTATACACAGAAGACTTATGAGGTTTTCAAAGTAAGTTGGTCCCTTGAATTTATAGAATTTATTGGTAATAAATCAATCATTACTATACCGTATTTTTTAATTTGAGAAGATTCAAACAGATCACGCCAGAAGGTAGATATCTATGAGTGATTGCCAGCAGTTTGCAGTTCGCTAGCAGCCAATCATAGATCTACCTTTTGGCGCAATCTGTTTGAATCTTCTTCTCAAATTAAAAAATACGGTATAATATAATTTTCCAAACACGTGATTTTCAACAATAATTTGACATATTCAATACTAAAACGTTGTGGTCTAGTAACTTCCAGTGAATGACGATATACAGAAAATTCTGAGTTTGCCAGAGAAAGATTTTTTCAAAATTTCCAATAGGGTTCTCAGATTTTGGAAAACCGAATATGGAACATGAGGGCACAAGGTGGAGGGACATAGATTTAAAACCCCCAAATATGGAGCAATCCTGAATATCTATACAGGAGGTTGGACGACCCTACCCACAGACAATATTATAAATAGTCAAATAAATAAATGATTATAATTGCATTAGATTCAAGAAAATTGTTGATGCAAAGAGACCAAATTAATTAATTAATTATAATCATTGCAAGTGGTCAAAGTTTTTAAAAATAATTATATTTATTGGTAGATATTTAATAATATGCAATAACCACACAATTTTTTTATGGTTAATTTATATAATTTTGTTATCATCGTCTGTGAAATAATTGAAGACGTGAGTGGACAAAAGTATTTTGTTACTCTCTTATCTTTTTCTTGTACCTACACATACTTGAATGAAATGAATAAAAATTCATTAGAACTACTTTGATATAAATTTGATGTAAAACTTAAAATTGTGTGACAACACCTTTATCCACCCAAGTCTTCAATCAATTATTTATTAATAATTGCTCATAAGAAAACTTTGGCAAAATATACACCTTGACAAACAAAAAAATATTATACAGGGGGATTTATAATCAGGGGTTAGAATGAAACCGTGCACTGAGGAACAAAATATTTTGAATAAAAAGCAATAAATCTTTTTGGTCTGGTTTCTTTTAGTTTTCAAATTATACCGCCTCGAAGTTGAAGCAATTTCTACTGGTGTATTACAGTATAAAGGTATCCAGTTAATCTGTACCAATGCATGTGTAATGATCACCCACATAATCAATTATTACCTAATCTTTAATTGTTGCAAATTTCTAACAACAGATTAACTGTAGTTAGTATACCTTATGATCAACTATAACAACTTCAAAATACAAACACAAAAGTTGTTAACTTACCATTTCAGATTTAGAAACTGTCTTTTTAACACCACTAGCCATAGGTTCCAAAGCCTCTCGACTTTGAGAATTACATTCATTTCTCAAATCATTAGTACTGGCACAACTTTCTTTTTCATTTTCAATTTGAACCATTGTGGTAATATCATCTTCATTAATTGGAGTGGACAATGGTGTATTTTTAAAGAAACCTGAAGATCTTTTCTCAGTTAATTTCAATTTACTCGAAATATGACCTAGGTGATTTTTGTCATCAGGTAAAGGTCGATGTTTAAATGTTGCCGTCTTATACTTAGATGTTATATCATTATACCTATAAATACAGGTACTATACAGGTACTATGAAATCAAAAATATACTGTATTCTTACTGCAGTTTCTTTTTGGCCAAAGCTGCTATAGTCCTTTTCCAAGGTTCATCATTACGAAAACTGGCAGACTTTGAATACATTGATAATTTAGACTGCACACCACTTTTCTTTTTGCGTACTTGCTCTATTGTAGAATTAATGACATTATATCCAACTAATGACAATTTTGTACCTTCTGATTTCATTAAACTAGCTGTAGACAGTACATCCTGATTTTCTTGGATTTTCTCTAATAACATTTTACATTTACTCTCAAATATCTACAAGAAAGCTATTATTAAAACTGAATATTCATTTCAAAAATATTTACATGAATTAAACTTTCTCGTTTACTGCTACCCGTTTCATCAAGGTTTAAATGTTCGTGATGTATTTCACATAAATTCAAGGATTGGCTCAAAAGTTCTTTAAATTTTAAAGAAACGGCATTAATCACGGAAGCAGGTATGTGACTGAGATATGCCTGCAGCGCTTGGTACACAACATGGTGAGAAGCTATCAACTTTTGTTGAATTAAACTGTTTTTACGACTTTTTTCGGGTGTTTTTGACATTCGTAAGAGTTCATTAATCTGAAATTAATTTCAAACAAAATCAATTTAAGCTATTCTTGTCGCATATTTTTACATACCTGCCCAGCAAGAGGATATAAATAATTACGTGAGAATCGTGAATTAAATTCTGCAGCACGTTTTTTTCTTCGTAATAAATCTTCAGTGCCATCTGGAGGATCAATTCCTATTTCCATTAGCTTCCTAAAAAGAACAATTTTATTAAAACAAATGGCAATTGCAAATTGGTTCAAAATTTACCGTATTTCTTCTAAAGTAAGTAGAATTTTTTGAAGGGACGTTTTTAATTTTTGATCTACATTCACCTTAGAAGCAGTGTTTACAGACGAATCAGCTGCCGACAATTTTATAGCAGAAGATATATTTTCTGTGGTGTTAAATTGAACTTTTTTATGTGAACCTTCTTTAATGCGGATTTTAACATTTTCATTTATAATTTCGTTTGCACAGTTATTCTTTTTTTTAATAAAAGAAGATTTTGCCAAGCTTGTGCAATTATCATCACTCGGTTCAGCAGTTTTTATTTTCGTTTCTTCATCTGAAATATTGGAACTGTTAGTTGAAGACATCCCACTGCTGAACCGTTTATATAATGGTATTATATCATCTTGATTTGTGTCATAATCCTCTTCACGTTCGTCGTTGATTGAAGAATCTGATCCCACCGTTAATTGTTGTGGATGCGACTGAAATTTGCACTTTTGAACCAATACCTCCTCCTGTTTGGAACAAAATGATTGCCAAATTTTATTCTGAAGTATTTTGTTCTGCTGAGTTGTGTTCGTTATTGAAATTACATTTTTCAACTGCCCCTGGGATAAGAAAATATATTGATAATAATTAAATTAGCACATGTTAAAAATAATTACGGTTAAAAATGCACTAGTATCGCCCATTTTAAGGTAATTTCCATAAAAAAAAAACGTTTAATAAATAATGAAAAAAAAGTTGATTTTCATCAGTGACATTTGTCGGAAAACTGTTTTTATTGTCAGCGATCAGCTGCGCGTTGCCAAGCAACGCGAAAGCTAAAAGTGAGAGGACGTGTAATTTTAAACCGAAATTAAAAAAGGCGAAAACACAAAACCTTCACATTGTAAACTCCATTTGTGGACCACTTGACAAATAGGTAATGAGGAAACATTTTATCAATATTGTTAACGTATCTGTTCAATTCTCATCGTTGGAAAACATGGTAGATAAAATGTTACAATATCATATTATTTATAGTTGAACTAATGTGTTATTTCAGATTCTTTTAATCCCGAAACCGTTCTTTCAAAATTGCAGTCGATGATATTTTTATTATAACAAAAATACTAAAAATGCGGCATTTGCGAAAAAGCAGAAGTAATTCAATGGTTGAAGCTCATCGAAGAGTTCCCTTAAATACTGTGATATTACCTCCTTTATCACCAAATTTTTCAGACTCAGGGGCACAAATTATACAGAAAATATTGGTAAGCTTTAATTCAATTTTTATTTATTTAAGCCAAATTATAATATAAATTCTATCTTATGAGTAGTCCTAAAAAATATTAGTTCACCTTTGAAGTTTTGGTGTTAATCATTTCATTTGTATATTCATTGATAACCTTGATAGGAATAATCCGGGGGGTTTTTACTTTTGACATTAGCTGCAAATGTATATGTATGTGTGTATGAACAAATCCGTTTACATTTTATAACCCCCGCCCCTTGTATTAATCAATACTTTTACTTAGGTGTGAACTAAGCAGCTAAAGTTGTAGTAAAAGCTCGTAAAGTATAAATACGTTGTTTCTAAATTAAAGTTGTTTGTAAATTTCGCTTTATGACCAATATAAATTCAATGTTAGAAAAATCGAAAATCGCTATTTTAAGTACAAGCGCATCATCGAGGAAGTAATATTTTTACACTGTATTATTCAAAACTGCAGTAACTACGTATTTTTAACCCAATGATTCATTCTGTGTGTACTATTGACTGAAGTTACTCAACATTTTCGCGATAGTTTTTGCCAGACGAGATGGCTTCGAAAGTGATGGTCAAAATACCGGTAGCATCTTTTGGCCAGGTAAGTTTCAACATTCGCTAAAATCAAATTAAATGTGAAACAAATCGTGATAGTAATTTTCCGCCCAATTGTTGATGTTATGAGCAGGTCCCAGGTTAAATGTAGATAACCAGGAAAACAATGAACTTGAGGTGTAACATAATCAACCAGTTTTTAATTTTTTTTTTTTTTTTTTTGAATTAAAGTAAGATTGCCTATTGTAATCAGATTAATGCTTTTCTTTAGGTGAACAAATCAAGATCAGGAAGTGTTGGCGGAGAGTTGGTTGCATTAGGAAGACCTGAGGTTAATGGCTACAGTTCGGAAGGTACTCGAAGCCCTGATGCCGCCAGGGTTGCTCAATTGGAGCAAAATATTAGATTTCTGCAGGAACAACATCAGATGATGTTATCTGGTCTGCATCAAGAAATTGACAACTTGAGGCATCGAAACAGAGGTAATTATTAAAAGCAACTTATTTATTTTAATTCATGATTTTGTTGTTTGTGGATTGTGACGTATGAAACTGCTAAATAAAAAAAAAGAAAATGCTTTGTCTAAATTCACGTTAAACCATTCATTGATATTATGTTTTTTTATAATCCAATTTAAAAAGGTCTCCTAAAAAAAATCATGTTTTGTGTAATTAAAGTAAAATCTTTACTTTCATAAAGGAGTTATAAGTTTTGTTGAAGCTGCATTTCACATTTCATAGTTAATAAAAGATCATATGAACAGTGTTATCCACATAAGAAAACTTTGAAAATAGGATTTATGAAACCCACTTACACTTGACTTTTATTACTGAAATATTCATAAACGGACAAAAAATGACACAAATAAGTAGTACTAGTGATGGAAATTTAGCAATCAAGAAATAATTGGACTCTTTTATTTTGAAAGAAAGACTTAAATTCAATGTTTGATCAATATCTGCTTCTTAAATTTTAAGCCTATTTATATGGATGTACATGGATGTATCTGCAGTCAAATTGTCTCTCGTGGGTGCCTTTCATATTTTTCTCCATTCCCTTCTTGTTTATACCGTATTTCCCATCTCTTCCCATTTCATTCCTCTTCTGTCCGAAGCTTGTTTGGCTCCTTAGCACCTGTGCCTCGGTCTGCCTCTTATTTTCTTTCTGGTCCTTTTTGCTTCAAACGCCATTTTTGTTAATCTTGTCTTATCCATATCTATCCAAACTGTCTCAGTATTCCTTCTTCTGTTTTAATCTTAATTGATTTCAGATTTAAGTTTTCCCTCTTTTATATTTTTTATTTTATCTATTTTTCTTTTGTTTTCTCTTTTTCTTAAGAATATCATCCCAAGTTTCTGAAGCATGTGTCAGCGTCAGGATCAGTACTTTCTTACTTCTTTCGGATTTCTTTTTTTCCTTAGAATATATTTGATGTTATTAAATATTCTTCCTCCCTTTCCTATTCTTTTTGTGATTTCTTCGTCCATTTCTCTTGTATTATTACAGATCTTAAATATTTAAATCTTTGTACATATTGCAGGTTTTCTCTTTTCAGTTTTATATGTTATATGTTGTTTTCTTATTACCATTGTTGTTTCAGTTTTCTTTTTATTTGTTATCATTTAAAATTTTTCTAGAGTTATTCTAAGACTTTCATTCAGAATTTTTTCATCCCTTGCAAATATAACCATGTCATCTGCATAGCATATTTTCAATACAGTTATTTTTTTATATATTCCTATGTTCAATTTCGTAGGTTTTAACACAATTTTTTATTTCCTTTATCATCCACGGGTAGCTTCAAACAGTTCTAATTGTTTGTCTTGCTCTAACATAGTTCGTCGTCTTGATATACAAAGATTTTATTTCCCCAGTTAAACCCTTCGGAAAAAGTCAGAAGTGAGGACTTTATAAAACGTTTTTTGTAAACCGACAAAACTAACATGCAATTTTTTCCTTCCCTTACTGTTTTCTCCAGTATCTGCCTAACGATAAATCACCCATCATTCAGTTTACAGTTTTATCTAAATCCTAATTGGCTCTCTTCTTGATTTTTTTGGTCGCGGCCTCAGCCTCCCCTCCAGAATTTAAAGTTCAAGTGATGCCCCTATAATTTTTACAAGTCGCCCCATTCTTATAGTATATTGGAGTAATTATTCCTACCCTCCATTCTTCTGGTGTTTCTCAGTTTTTGTAAACAAACTGCATTAATTATATTTTGAAGCTCCTCTACAGCATACTCTGATTGTGTCTTCATTTCCGCCGATATTTTATTATTGGTCATTATATCATATTTTATTATTGAGTTGGAGCAGATACACACAAATGCCTCAATCCAAAATCTCAAGTTTGAAAATTTTTATGATTACTTTTCGTTTGAGGGCCAAACCCGATTAATTTAATTGAATTAATTTAGCATTAGGATTTTGTATTCATAATGAAATGATCTTTCAAGTTATACAATCATTTTTGCAATCATAATGCGCCTCTTTCACCATATTGAACACATTTCATAACAAAAGATTGATTTGTGTAACTGATTATTTTGAAAAGTTTGGGATTAAAAGAATCGAAAGAGTTAATTGCTTGAATATTTAAAATCTTTAATACAATTTTCATTTCCACAATCAGATTAATACCACAACATAGCCAGCTCACTTTAAACGTAACAATTGTGTTAAGATTGTCAAAGTGTGCTGCGCTTTTATTAGACATGACTGCCTGTGTTCTAATTTAAAATTGCTTATAATTCCTTAATTGTTAATTGTATATGGATATTATTACTGGCAGAATAAATGAGTAATCATAATGATACAAATGTTACATAAAAAATTCCAGTATTTTATTGAAGGATAAAGAAAATAAAGGAATATCTTACACAGTACAGGCAATGCGTTCCAAGAAAATACCGTAGTATGCAAAACCGTCCTGATTTTTTTTATGGAAACATAATATTTGTTAGAAAAATGTTTTGCTGAAATCTTAGTATCATAGGAAATACATAATAATTCATCATAAACAGTGGCCAAAAAATTTTATCCTTGGGGACAGTTGGATAACACTTAGCTAAAAAGAACCAAGCGCCATTTTTCATAAAATGAGTAAATAGTACTAAATAAGGAAGCTTCACTTTAATTAAAAAAAAGATTCAAATGCCCAGTCAATTTGGGCCCTTTTTATTGCCTGATGAACCAAGCTCCGATTCGATTAAGGGCAAACAACATACGCAGTCAATACTAAAACAATCAAGGTCACTTGTTTTTATTTACTCCAATTCAACAACGGCGGTTTTTGTGTACCTAATACTGTTATTAGAACGAGTATATTCTGAGTAAGAAAGCAAAGCTAGTGATATCCAGAGTTATTGTAAGTTCTGCCAAGGAAATTTTAATGCTCATTATCTCAAAACTAGAAATTCACACTTGGTTCCTTTTAGCTAAGCGTAATCCAGTTCTTGTAGTTTTTGCTCCTATAATTTTTTTGTTTTTTGACTCTTTAATACCTAATATAATTTAATCTCACACTAAAAATTAATTTATCAGTATTTGTTTGCAGAGTTACAGTTTCAAATTATATTTTTGACTGGCACAACTCCTAGTTCACCCTCTTCACCAGAGGATGATACAAAACATAAGGTACTTGCAATAAATTGGTTAATTGTTGGCAGTAACTATAATTTGTATTAAAAGGTGTATATCAGTCCAAAACAAGTGAATGTAATACCGCTTCATGTTGAAATTTTGGAAAAAGAACTTGGTGAACTAAAACTTCAGTTGCAAGATATTGAAAGTCAAAACTCACATTTATCGATACTTGTAGAAGAACAAAAACAGTAAAACAAATCACAAATATTTACATTTTTTTTATACTGATTTCTTTAAATTTAGGAAACTGGATTGTTACGAGAGAGATCGCGAAAGAGAATTAGAGCAAGCATCCAAACCAAATCCAGAATTATTGCGCCAATTAGACGATGCCGAAGCTTTAATACGAAAATTGAAAAGAGAAAATTTAGATTTACGTCGTGAAAATTCTGCCGGTTCTTCTTATGGCTCGGGAGGCAGTTACAAAAGAGATGATGGAAATTACCAAGGTCCACGGAACAGTTCTGGACAAAATCGGGGAAATGGACGACATCGTGGCAATGGTGGAGGGCATTATCGAGGGAATTGGTTCCCACCACTCCATTCGCAGAGTTATTGGCAAAGTGGAAGGAGTATAGAAAGAAATGGAGAAAGTTCAGGGGAGAACACAGCTCTTCCTAGTTTACAAATGAATACAAGTGGTAATCATGGTCAGTATCAAGGGCGCAGAGGGACAAACAATAACCACTACCATAATGGTGATGGTAGGAAATACAGAGCTGGACAAAATAGAGGTTCAAAAGCATCTTAATACGTTATAATGTGCGATTAAAATTATATTGAATGGATGAAACGCTTAAAGGCTGTTTGGCAAGTTTTTCTTTTTAAATATTCCTTTTCAATGTCATACCTATTTAACTATGTGTTCGATTTTTGAGACATACGTAGTTTACTTCATCATATTTGTGTAACTTTAAACACTCTTAAATCTTTCTTTTTGACAACAGCCTACAATAATTTATTTGTTTTAATTTTCTTGAAAACAACATGCTACAGTAACCATAAACTATATTTAAATTCTTGAACCCTATGATGCTTCATATAAGGAAATAGAATGCAAAAATGTTTAAAAGTTCGTAAGCACTTGCTATGTGTGTTATTTCAGATATTTACAATTTTTTTAATGTTTGTTTAGTATACCTATTTTATATTAAACATGTACTCTTCTATATAAATATTATCTCACATTGTTTTTTTAATTCTATAATTCTACCATTGTGTTACAATAAACTCCTTCCAAACAGATTTTTTGTTCCTAAATTTAAATCTGAATTTTAAGTTCAAGTGAAGTTTAATATATTCTTATAAAACTTGATTGTAGTGCTAAACTTGTATTAACTACTATTAACCAATTGAAGACAAAAGTTGCAGACTACTTACAATTGAATTAGTTTAGGAAGCATTTAGCACAATGCGTCCCCTATTCTTAATAAAAAATTGTGAATAAATTAAATTAATTGATTTAGAAAATAATTATTCTATTTAATGGAAAGCGGTTTAACACAACGTCGTGGAGAATCCTCGAACATCACCTCCCAGAAGAAAATTCAATTTGGACGATATAATTATGAAAATTTGACCGTGCATTCAGTTATTAATAAGCTACGATCAAATGTTAATTCAATTTTCATTTTTTATCATATGACGTCGCGACTCTTATTTATGTCATTTTTCATGGATTTTTTGAGCTTTTCTTTTCATAATTTTTTTAATATAAATTTATCAAAACCTTATTCGCCGTTATTTCAATTAGAAATTCTGTGATGTCAGTATTAAATGTTATTTACAACTTTGAAGTTATAACCAATAAATTAGACAAAAATACCAGGTAGTTAATTTTGATGATTACTAAATTGGAGAAAGTAAAACGAATCGTGTGAACGATACAGCTGATTTTGCAAAATTAACGATTAAAACTTTCGGAGATAGGTAAATATCTATTTTTCAAGCAGTTTAGATTAGCGAGTTTGTACTGTATTTACAACTGTGCTAATAATGTTGTTTTGTTATGGTTTTATTTTCTCTTTTATTAATTTCTGATGCCACAAGTTGAAACAAATGTTTTTAAAAATTTGCAGTTAAGTAAAACGGATCGGAACATATCAATCAAGTTTATTATTAAGAAAATACTCCTATTCTGTAATCATAATAAGAGATAAATAATGAAACCTTTTTTATGATTGTCACAACGAATCTAAAGATATGGTAATGTTCCACAGATATTAAAAAATATGGTAATGTTCCATCAAAATGAGCTGCCGATAATACAGTTACCACAGTATTCTTATTTTCTCTTTGACAGTAGTTTGTTGTCACAGCTGTGAAGTGACAGATGTTCGTGTTCCAGCAGCTTTTAATCAGTATTTTTACCTACAAATTACAAAATAAATAAATGTAAAAAGTGTCTAAAATACCAGTGTTGAACTGCTTGCAATTTATGTGCAACATTTTATCGTATTAACCACGGCACACTTAAACAACGTAAATACCTGGTAAAAAATCAGGTGATATTAAAGTGCGCAAACTCTTTAAAAATGGAGCACTTGAATCATATTCAGTTGTACCACGCTTGCTGTGAGGAGTGGTTGCTTTCCGTGATTTTGAAATGCCGGGACAGAACTTAGAGAAACACAAGACTTTTGCTGTTAAATTATTAAACATGGAGCCGAACATACCGCAAAATCGGTCGAACCAACAGCTCATGAGTGAGGAAAACGAAGAAGTGATTGATGAATTTCAAAACAGTCGATCTTTACGTGATTTAAGTTTGCGGGAATGGACCACCGTATTTATCTTGTGCTTCGTTAATCTTATTAATTATATGGACAGATTTACATTAGCAGGTGAATTTTTAAAAAGTATTTTTATTTTTAAGAAATCACAAAAGTTATAGGTGCCAGCCACATATGTATAGTTTGGATGCATAACTGTAATTTTGGCATCTTTTGAATGAAAGTTATCTCAAATTTTTTAATTTTTTTCAGTAAACTTGTATTTTTTAAAAATAGAATATAATTTCTAGAGAAAGTGTCACCAAAAATTTTTATTGATAATTTATCAATTTTGCACCTTAATTTTGCCAAAGAAAATATAAACGCCTCAATTTTATCCATCTACTTGTAATTTTATTCACTTCCCCACGTTCTAATTATAAAAAAAATTAACCCCCTTTTTAAAAATTGGGGTTGATAATAGATCTTGCATGAATCAGTCGAGGGTGAGCGTATTTGAGAACCGGTGATTTATTATTGTTAGTTTTAAAGCCATTTATCATTTTTTTGTTAGTATAATTTTTTAATATTAGTAATTCATGTAAAAAGAAACCCTCAGGCAAATTATTTTTTAAAATTTATTGGAATAAGTTTAAAAAATTCAAGGCAGGGTGTGACTTTGTTTTTGTTGCCATTTCTACACAATATGAATTAAAAATTGTGCATGTTCTTTACTTTCCTCAAACTTTACAATACAACATGGACACACTAATTCAAATTGGATTGCTATGAAATCTAAGTAAAGTACATTAGTTTGTTGTGGAGTGCTATACTAATAGCTCGGCTATTTTGATGTTTTTTTCAATTGTCGAAGCAGCAATTCATACTTACAAATTTCTGAAAATTAATTAAGCTTTGCTCAGTTACCATATCAAATGGAAACAATCAAATATTCATACATTTATACCTAAGCGATAATTTAAATATATTTCATTAATAATCGACAAGGATGTCATAAACCCCACTTCACTAGTGAAGTACAACAACAACTTACATATTTCTCGAGGGTTTAAAAATTGCAATACGAAACTGTTAAATATTTGTAATTAATTTTATTGATAATATTTTTATTATTAGTAAAACCTCTGAGGGCATCGTGTTGAAATAACGTCTACTTTCTATTGGAACTTTCATCGCCATGACTTATTTATGCACCGAGTTGCTTAGTTATTGTCAGAACAATTTTAACATCGTCAATAATTAACGCCTTTATCCTTTAGTTTTGTTCGAAAAGTTAATTTATTGCATCATTACAAGCAACACACTTTTTCTGGTAATACGAGGTTGTTATACTTAATCATGCATTGCAGTAGTATTTCTGTACATGTAAAAACACTAAATTAACATCAAATTAACTTACATTAATTTATAATCACAAATTTTAGTGGCAAATGGCCACTGGTTTGTGTGTGTCTATCTAATTCAGACGATAAATAATACAGCTATTACAAGATTTGACTCAGATCTCTCAAGTTCGTTAATGGGCGAAGTCTGTCGGTAAATTGGGCTCGAGAACAGACCCAGAATGATAAGAAATTAATTTGATAACTTAAAAACTGTTTAAGATGTCAACAAGCAGTAAGAATAATGATTATAGATCATGTTAATACGGTAGAGCGTCGATTATCCGAACTAATTGGGACCTACTACCGTTCGTATAATCGAAAATTCGGAAGACCGAACAGTTATAGTTTATGAGCACTAAAACGCTCAAAATGATAGAATATAAACATATATTGAACAACAATAGTATATTATGCAACAAGCACAAAATGTTGCTCATTTTGCACGAGTATGAATTGCAGTACGAGTCAAAGACTCGTACTGCAGCAATTCATACGAGTGTAAAATTGCCATTTTGTGCGCGTTGCATACTGCACTTTTTCTACGATAACCTCTGCTAACGCGTTTAACATACTTTGCGTTTTGATCTCCTTTCCACTCCAAAAGGAGGTTATAAGCGCGTTGATACATTTTCTTAGACGTTTCCGGTAATAAATTTAATGTTGTGAACTTTGCAACTTCAGTTATGTTTGGAGGTGTTAATTCCAAGTCATTATCACTATCACTTTCCATATTAATTGTAAGAGTTATCGAAAATAACTACGAAATTATTATCTGCAACGTACAAAAATGTTGACAGAAGCAAACTGATGACATTCGATTTTCTAGGCCGCCTTAATATTTGTGACCAAAAACAGTGAACCGAACACGAAATATTTCATTTCGCATTTGTTGCCTAGCAACCGATGCGAAATGAAATTCTGTACAAAATGTAGTTGTTTATGATTGAATTTACGCTCGTGAAATAACATATTTCGATGTTGTCGTAGAAAAATAATATTTCAATCACATTATAATGTAATGTAATGGTAAAGTTAACGACGATTCGGATGATTGACGTTCGGATAAATCAAATCGTCATTCGGATGATTGACGTTTCGGATAATTGACGTTCGGATAATCGACGCTCTACTGTATCTACAAATTCTCTTAGATTGCTTTTTTGTAATTTTTTGTAATTTGCTTTAACCATCTGCAGTTCTTTACTACAAGCTTTACTGGCAATGTCTTCACCGATAACTAAAAAGTGATTTAACTTCCAAACTTATACTATAAATATAACTATCTATAAAAAGGATTAGGTATACATATTAATAAAATATATAAGTGAAACTGCAATTGTACAGGGTCCTCCAAGGTTAATGGTCGCACCTAAATTGATCTCAAATGTTAACTTATTATCTTCAAATTTTGTTTATTTCATGTACTACCACCAAGTGGTGGTATTCGTTTTTTTATGATAAATCAGACGTCGTAAAAAGCAAAGAAGTATAATTTTTGAAAAATAAAGCCTAAAAATTTTCGTGGAATTTACCTACAGCGTTTAATTTCATCTTACAAGTCACAAATATGTTTTTGTTTTAATTTTTTAAACGCGTTTTTGCCTAAAAATCGATTAATAATAAAATCAACAAAACGCCAAACAAATATTTACGATTTTAACCTTCGCCTTACTGAACCCGGGTCAACATTGACCCAAAATTTAGTTTTTTCCTTTTAACTTGTTAAATAATTTTTGTCGTTTTTTTCCTTTTGTGAATTCTCCTAAAATGCTGTATTGAAACATAAGCAATAATAACCAAAACGAATTTTTTTTGTGATGTTATTCATTTATAATATAATTATTCAATAGAAAATATGGAATTAAATATTACTACCTATCTTATAAAACTTTTTACTTCACAATTAAAATTTACTTTGAGAATAAATTAACTTACTCTACAGATTTGCGTATTATAAACGCAAAATAACTTCACTTGGCTAGTAAATCTCAAAAGTAAACTATTCGAGATTTTTTGACCAAGTAAAATTTACTCGTCGAGTAATTTGACGGTTAAAAGCGAAAAGTTAGGTTATAAAAGTTTTTCATATTAGTACACTCGGGTCTTCTTTTTATGCAGTAGATACGTTCCACAGCAAACTGCATAAAAAAAATCGCATAAAAAAAGGCATTGCTTATATGGTAAAAATAGGGATGATAGGTTCCATAATTTCCTAAAACCGCTTAAAACCAAATCAGCAAATTAAAAAATAAACGAAAATCGCATTTAAAAAAACCAGAAAATAACAATGACTAAAAAAAAATTGTTCGAAAATCAGAAAGTTTATACCTATAAAAGTTAAAATAAGTTTGTTTCAAAATTTTATTTTTAATTGTTTTCAAGAGTCACAATTTATTTTAATACTTCTAACAATTACTGTTATCACCATCTCTCAATACCCGACAACTTTTGTGAACTGGTTCAAAGTCACTTTCATCACTTAAATTAGGGTTAACTTCAGGTTCGTTTTGGGTGGATTTTGTTGATGCAACTTCGCCTCGTATATTGACGTTATTAAAAACATTTCTTTTTAAAAAGCCAGTTAACCATCCTTTGCTAGGCAAAAATGCTTTATCAGACTGGGCAGTGGAAGTTGACGGGTTGGATTGCTTCGATGTTCATAACATTAAATTTTTGACGCTCGCACTGCTTATATGAAAGTTAGTGCAACGTGCGATTTCCTTATCTATAACGGAGAACCACCTACTCCGATACTACGGGGAATCCCAAATTTGCTTGAAATTACAGACCGCACAATTTCAAATCCTCATAAAAAAAGACCCGAGTGTATTCTCGTTATAAAATTTATGTCATCATGTCTTCCGTATCATCTGTGTCAGATGTAAGTTCACCTGATTCACCTACAGTATCCAGGGCCTCCAGTGGCCAATCTGAACCACAACGGATGTCGAAGACCTAGAGTTTTCAGAGTCGAAAGCAATCCATCTTTTATATGATGAACATGATTTTAAAAGTAGATTTAGATCCTCTAAACATTCTGTTCGGTACATCTTAAATTTAATTAGTTTTATATATTTCCACCTTTTCATTTGCTGCCCATCATATCGATAACTCAGTTCTATAGTAGTATAGCAAGTCAAAAATAAATCATTTTTGTGTTAAACACACCATTCCAAAGCAAAAAGTGTATTTTATTCAATTCAAAAAAGTCGAATTTTCAAAATTCGTTTGTAGATTACACAAATTTTGCGCAAAGTTTTAAGTTCAATAGTGTAACAACTCAAATTTTGTTTGGAAATTTTCACAAGTGTGAGCCAATACTTAAGTCAATCATAAATGAATAATTAAGTATGCCAATTATTATCCGTTAATTCCTTAGTACGAAAATTTCATAATAAAGTCGAGAAAACCATTTTCTTTAAATTCGATTATCTCAAAACTTGAATTTTGGACTTGTTACTCTCTAAAGAACTGAGCTATCGATATAACAGTTTTAGTCGAGCAGCGGATCTAATGCGTATTTGAATCATGACATTATATTTGTCGGCAATTGCCTTGCACCTTTCATTTTTTTTGCCTTTACGTTGGTCCTGTGTGTTTGTTTGTTTTCAATGATATTTTGAAAGCTTTTTATAATTTCAAATAAACTTTCTTTATCTTATTCGGTATAATTTTTCCCTCTTTCGCGCTTTTTATTTGTAATTCCTAATGTAACTTATGATGACACAATTTGAAAATTTGAGGTTACAATTTATGTGGTGCCATCTACTGCTACCATGAAAATACATAATTCGGTCGGTAAACTGCTACTCAAATAATTTACTTCTGAAGTAACTGAAAACGATATTAACATTAGATCATAGCTTATTAATAACTGACAACGTAGCCAAATTTCCATTTGAGTTTTTTTTATGGAGTGATCATTAACGTCGAAGGACCCTGTATATCTTTTCAAAAACTGTTTGCATTTCGGATATGATTGCTTGAACTGACGGGAAACATAGTCTTGTTGTACTTCAAATAATTCAATGTTAACCTTTAATTTTCGTGAGAGACAAAAGTTATGTTGTTATCATTTACCTTCAATATAGGTTCATTTGGCATTCTTTCAAAATTGTTGCGATATTACATTAAATTCCATTGTGGTATTTGGTTTATCAATTTTATCTCTTAATTCATTTTTAAATAATGTTTTTTAGTCGTAAAAATATTCAAAATTAAATTATTATTCAACAAGATAAGTTCACCGATGGATACTGATACTATCGTCATTCTATATTTGTTTGAAATATCTGCACTCATAAGAAAATAAACGCAAGTTTTTTTTGCGTTCGTCATAACAATTTTTTGTGTTGTGTAATGGAAAGATTGGCGTAGGTCATCGCCGTACGTAATCACAACGTGCAAGTTTATATTTAACTCTTCAGCTACTTATATTACCATTCGCTAAGTACCGTATTACATCGGCACAATGTACACATCATACGACAATTTTATCTAAGGTGTTTGGATTAATATGTAAAAACCCGTGGTAAAAAAGGTTGTTGGCTGGCCAGGTAGTATAAACTGTGCTGATTGGCTGACAGCAAATCAGGCGACTACGTTGTTTGCGATACGTTAAGCAGGCGATTACGTATTCCTGGTAATTTTTTCCAATTTACAGATATAGATATCGCGGTATTTATTTGGTGAAATTCTATATGACAAGGGCGTGATACAAACCGACATTTTTTATGACCGCAACGGTTATAATCAATACTTTTTGTATTTCCTTATCTTACAGTAATTTAATTTCATTACAAAATATTCTTTACATTTTACTGTAGTTGTGTATTTCATATTTATTGACCTGCAAATTATCGTACTGCCACAAAATTAATTACTTAATTTATTATAAAATATTGCTAAAAGCTCAATTTACTACAATTTACTTTAATTATTATCTTATGATTGTTATAATTGGTGTTTTTTTTTTTTTATTGCTAATATTATTTGCAACTAAAATTAAATGGTGCGAGCGTGATATCGAAAACTGTTATCAGTTCCGATTTTGTCATAAATGCATTTTGATTAACGGTTTCTTTATCATTTGGCAATTAAATTAGTTTTGTTTTATTATACAGGGTGATCTGTAAACTCCATGACAAACTTTGGCAGATCAAAGCTTCAGCGATTTTAAGGCAATTTTCGCAGAAAGAAATGAAGCATTACTTGAACGATTCTTTGTTGTAAAAATATGGCTAAAATAACAAATAAATTTTGCAAAAAAAATATATTAGGATAAAACTAGTTTAGTTTGAGGGTGTGTGACATTCAGAATTTTCGGCATGCCCTTGGGTCTTTCTTAAAAAAATTCAGAAAATCACAAAGTTTATAAACCAAAAATATTTATTTAAGACGTGATTGTGCTTTACGTTTATAGGCGAAAATGAATTAGTCGAAATAAAGTGTAGTCCAGTCACTTTAGTATTCATCTTCTAAAAAAGTTTAAGCGAAGATTTTCCTTCGGGATTTTCTTTGTATCGCTATAAGAAATACTGTGTAAAAAGTCCGTTGAAAAATTGAGTCAGCCAAAGAAATTGTTGAAGGTCGAAGTCCCGAAAGTCAGTTTTTCTCAAATATCTCGTGAAGTATTGTTTATACGTGAATTTTGGTTATTACAAAATTTGTTTATTATCAAAATCTGCACAAAAAAAGGTTTCATACAAAATTTATGTGGAGCCAATGGTTTTCGGGATATGAGACTGAGAAAACTTTGGTACTGCGATGCATTCGTTTCCGCACCACCTTAGAGGTAGAATGCAAGGTGCGTTTGTTTTTTTTACGTGGTGTTTCCATTAGGCTTATTATGAGTCGTTTTCTTCTACTTCTTCGCATGTCTTCTACTTCTACTTCTTCTACTTCTTCTTCTTCTTCTTCATCATCATCATTTTCGTTACTGTATCATCTATTTCAGGAGATTACCTAGTAATAATACGTCGTCATTTACTTCAGATTCCACTGCTGCATCATCGGACGTAGTATTTAAATATAACTGGCCACGACAAAAGCCACATATTATTGAACATGGTAATCCAAACTTTGGAATCGTTTTCATTCAACGAAATTGTTCTATTGCTTTTATATTGCTACTATTGCTATCATAACCATCAAACACTAGAATTATATTACAATCATATACATAAATGCGTCATCTTGTCTGTGTAATATACCATCAAACTTTCTTAGCCTCGTATCTCAATAATTATTGGTCCCACGTAAATTTTGTATAACATCTTTTTTGTGCAGATTTTGATAATAACCAAAATTCAAATAAAATCAATACTTCACGAGATATTTGAGAAAAACTGATTTTCGCGACCTTCGAGCTTCAATAACTTTCTGATGAAAGTGTACCTGAGAGCGACTATGTTGTTTTAGAATATACTTACGAAGTGGTGTTTTTTGGTGTTTCACGTATGCAACCGACAGATTCGCGGGCGACTTCCAAAGACCCGCGGTCTACGCTTTGGTCACCCCTGGTCTATATCGGTGGTCCCCAACCCTATGCCCGCGGGCACCATGGCGCCCGCCGACCGTTTTACGTGTGCCCACCGCTGTGCGACCACGATAAAAAAATTGTATGTATTATTGACTATGTCCAATTATAAAAAAAAAATGGTGCCCGCCGCCCGACCGGCATTCTAAAATGTGCTCTTGGGTGCAAAAAGGTTGGGGACCCCTGGTCTATATGAATGCAATAAATCAGTAAAATTATTGTTGCGTATGTGGTCGATCGCGAAGCCAATTTTATTCGATCACTCGCGATGTCTTGACTTAATGTGTATGCATACAGTTATGTTAATGATTACTCGTGTTGGTTTAATTCCCCCTGGAGAAGTCGATCGCGACACATTTTTAAGATAAAAAGTAGATCTTATGTACACAAAAGTTGACCACCCCTGACCTATGCGATCTTGACTTGACATGCTAATTGCAACTAGAGAATATAATTAGTTCGTCATATTTACTTTTTGTTCAAGGTTAAATTCGTAGTTTTTCGTTTCGACATACAATCCGAAAAAAATTGGAGTCCAGCCAATGATGTCACTTGTTCCAAATTTGGACAAAACTACTAATAAATTGCTTATCTTATCACCTCATCTTAATAGTAAACTACTATTCTGTTATACCACTCTTGGGATGCACATATTCTTTGATAACCTTCTGTTTGATTCAATATGAATTTGTTTCATGTGCATTTTTATTATTTTGAAGATTTAATTTTAACCTTAACGAGATTATAACAACGGATTTACTGTCTGCGTGTATCAACTAATTTTGAAAACAAAATTATTCAAAACATATTTGTGAATGGAATTTTCGTACAATATTGTAATTACAAAACCCACGAATGCAAAACGTAATGACCTAATGACTGTCAACATATCAGGGTTAATGTATTTGGCAATTAAACGTTTTACCGTTGAAGTACATGGCATGTATACAATTGCAAATTTATTCAGAAAGTTTATTATAAGTAAAAAAATACAATTAGAAAATTACCAGGTTTTTAGTTGCCGAAAACTCTTATCAATTAAAATAGTAGCGCAACTTAATAGTAGCGCGCGTTGTAAAAATTAATTGTCTCGGCGCTTTCAGGTACCAGGTGCAGCATGGAACGTTATTTACTGAACTTCATAAATGGAGCTTGTACCATCTGTACACGTTCATACGCTCCACTCTCACCTGATTTATCGTATCACTAGTGAGTCGACTATCTCGTTCATTACCCGAATATGATTCAGAATAAAATGCTTTCCCATAGTACAAACACAATTGTCACTGCAGCAAAAATAGAATATCTTCTTGTTTAAAATAGATATCTATGTACTCTTCGAAAATTTTCTTTTAACAAGCGTCTGTGTTTCTTTTCAGAAGGGTACCATTATAAATAGAAATGACAGATATGTGTCTTTGAAATTTTAAGTTTTATAGTGCAAGTCGAAAATGTCGTTTATGTCGCTATCAAAGAATGATTGACGTTAAGCGTTGCTGGTCTGATGAAAAGTCGATTTTATGGTAGCATCTGGTGGACGTTTTTTTTTTTTTAATCAAAAATTCGTGTTCGGTGAAAACTAGAGTGAAATCCAATAATACACTTTTGTTGTTAGATTTTTCCAGTAATATTTTAAAGTTTATAGTAATTATTGTATTTTAAAAATCCTTGATAGGTTGCAGTGTCTGTTTGAATGTGTTCCTCATATATTTGTGCTTACTCATAATTGTGCATTAATTTCGTCACTCTGCTTGTTTATTATGTTTATGTTTTACCTTGAATTTTTTAATTGTTCGAGTACGTACTACAGTGCTTGATGATTAGCATTTTTTATAGCTCGTCAAATTATTAACTCGTACATTTTTAAAAACATTATCTAGAAAACCTTGATTAACTGTCGTTGCAATCAACGCCCTCTTTTCCATTGCCGGATTACCAGATCACCAACTGATAACCGATATTACCGAATTTTGCTTATCTACCCGTTTTGCCTGTTGTTAATAAAGTAGTCTTCTGTCATATTATAGCCATAGAGGCCCCATTGTCCTAAAGCGCCCAGGGCCTTCAATAGGTAAAAGACGGCGTTGGAAGCAATGTAGGTACGGTGTTGAACAATTTAAATGCGACACGACGTTCGAGCTGTTCGCATGTTGTGTTGCAAGAGTGGTTGCAACGTTCTTTACTAATGTCAGTTAGTTTTATTATAAGTAAACTTTTTCCAATATCAGTTGGGGCGATGTTAGAGATAAGAAATAAATGATTTTACGCTAGTCATCGTAACAAAAGATTGAAATATAGCTTACTCAGGTAAAACCGAGAACAGTACCGGACTTACAATCGGTAATTTTAAAATATTTGCTAACAGGTAAATTTACGAATTTAAACGAAACCAATTTTGCATAGTGACTAATTCTAATGTGTAAATATACAAATAAAAAATTTTAAATAATTTTGTACAAATTTTCCAGTATCCAAATTTTTATCTGAATATGTCCCGTAACAATTCACACTTAAATAACAGTTTTATTACTTTAAGCCGTGATAAGTACTTTAACGACATCGCCCCCAACTGATATTGGAAATGGTATACGAAACCGTTCGAGTCGTCACATCGTCACAATCTTCTTCAGAAAAATTGTCAAATAAGACCTTGGTCTTTTTTTGTACACCAATACTACTCAGCGTGAACGTCATTATCCGACTTCATCTTTTTATTACATAGTGTATCGATTTTTTGTAGGAAGTGAAAAATCCAAATAAACAATTCAACGCAGTCTGCAAAGATCTGAAACGTCACATCGCATTTAATTTGTCTATCGGGTACCTGTTAACATTAGTTTTTTGAAAAAGAGCCAAGCTAATGGGCAATTTATTTTAATCTGCATATTTCAGGTTAATTGACATTGACGTTTAAATTCTATAAATATATTGCTCCATATTTATAATTATTATACTTCATATTCGAATTAATGAAGTTAGTCGTTCAGTTAATTACTGTACTCCACTCTTAAAGCAGGAGAAGCTTTAGAAGGCTATGAAATTAATTATTGTTTTATTTCATTTATGTTGGCAGTAATGAGTGACATAACGAATACAATTTTGACTAAATAAATTGAATGTTACAGAATATTTTAAGATTGAAGACAAACCTCATTTTTCGGCGTTCCGGATAAAGCAGATGTCAGAAACAAACAGTTTCGAATGAAACTGTGAAATTACAAAAAGTTTCTGTTCCGAATAATCGAGAGTCTACTGTAATATATAAAATAATTTTAACTGTTTTAGCAACTAATATATAATGGCGATTGTTTACATTATCACATTGTATGATAGTAATTTCATGTAAATCATTAATAGATATTTATTCCTTTAATTATCATTGCATCTCAAATAATTGTTCGAAGTAGTAGAAACAGGGAAAGAAGTTTTGGAACCTGCAGACACATTTAATGTTATAAAGTCAATGCCGTTGTAATAACTTGAAACAGTGTCTTGTATCCAGTGTCCTATAGGAAGATTTACGACAAACATGAAAGATTGTTGGTACTTTCTGACACTGAATAGTGCCTTAAAAGCATACTGAATTATAGACTTATAAAGGCTATTTAAATAGCTTATAAAAATTTATTAACATAAACAATTACATATTTTTAAACTAGAAGAATGGAAATTTGTAACTGCTCTATGTTGTATATTGAATAACATTTATTATGTACCTTTCCAAATCTTTAAAATTTTTGGCCTTATTCACAAGACCTGAATTTAGAGCAGAAAATTCCAAAACGGACTAATGTTTTCTGTTTAAAAAACTTTTCATTAAATTGGTTATTATGTTATGTGTTAAGTTTGGAAGGTAATGAATCAAAGGATGTTAAGTAAAACAGTGCAATGCAAAAATATTTGTGCGACCCTAATTAACTTTTGCTGTATGCGAACCAGAAAATAAACATAAAACTTACGATGGTTTATTTTATTAAACAATGCTAAGTACGCATTAATGTTGCGGTATTTGTTCGATGCAAAAAATATCATGCAAATTATTTACGTTGCAAATTCCGGATTTGAAAATACATTGTTTGAAATTAATTGTTAGCTTAATAGTATCTACCAAATGCCTTACTTTGTAGGCTATAAAACACACTCTAAAATAAGACAAGTTAAAAAAAATATGTCTTTTGCACCCTAATTTTACAGAAAGGTTTTAAAAGTTGAGAATGTTTAATTTTCTGTTAATAAATTTAGTTATTGTGTTATAAAAATATGTTATTTAAAAAAAAAGTTGTTCTTGGCGACAGTCATAATTAGATAACCTTGCAAAAAAGGCGCTGCTACAATGGTATAATGATATAAACATCATCAATCAATTTTTGAAAATAAAGCTTTCATTAAAACTACTAATTTCTGTTTTTCTGAATTTTTTTGTTGCATACAATTTGACATGACATAAAAGATGTTAGATCCCCTTATTTTTATTTATATAATATTCAGGATTGGGTTAACGCGATTAAATAAAATAATTACTTTGGTAGGGCATCAAGAAGAGGGGCACCACATTCAGCACTTGTCTTGTCAGGTGGACAATGTAAGAATATCGGTTGACCTTACTCTATCTCTGGTAATCTTGTAATTGTTATTGTGACAAGAGTGTTACATGTCACGAATAGTTAAGTGCCGACTCTATATTATTTTTCTAAAAATGAATGATTCATATGTGAAAAGCACTTATGATGCTTGCTGACAAGACAGTTATGGATGTTTTTTTCATAACCCACGAATTGAATAGGGTAAAGCATATTTCATCCAATAACAAGTTTTCTCTACGACTGTTTTAGAATACATGCATTCTGCGATCATTTTTGAACATTGAATAGGGCTATTCTTTACACCTGTTACGGAATATTCATACTTGTTATGGAATGACTACCACCAGCGCCCTCGATTGCAACTATTTTATTTTTAATCGAAGGAGGCAGAAAAAAATTATTATTATGAGATTTGTTTTTTTTTCAATTTGTCAAAGCTTGAGTTAAAAAATCGCGTCACACGATTTAAGCAACTTGAACTGTTCTGTGCCTTTTTGGTGATTATCTCTATTTAAATATACCTTTTGTGCAAAGTGTAAGTGTAATTTAATTAAATAAATTAATGATTTAAGTTTAAAAACAACATCTTTTAGGTTTCAAGTAACACAGACTAATAAGCAATAACATGTCTAGCGACGAAAGTATCTCTGGCACACCACCTGAATTAAGAGAAATTGCCAATAAATGCACGGGTAATTTACTGCCGGAAAAATCAAAAACCATTTATAAACATACCTTCAATAAGTTTATGGAGTGGAGAAAAATGAAAAATGCCAATTCCTTTTCGGAGAACGTAATACTTGCCTATTTTACTGAGTTGTCCGAAAAAATGAAACCTTCTACGTTGTGGAAAATTTACTCAATGCTACGAACTACGATTAATATTGAACATAAAATTGATCTGTCACAATATTCAAGACTACGTGCATATTTAAAAAGGCAGTCAAATGGCTACCATGCTAAGAAATCTCAAACATTATCGGCTGAACAAGTAAAAAAATTTATCACTGAAGCGCCCAATTACCTATATTTAGGGACAAAGGTAACTAAATAAATACAGAAAATGAAGAGTTGCTATTAATTGTTCTTTTTTATTTAGATTGTTTTAATTGTCGGCGTCATGGGTGCATGCAGAAAAAATGAATTATATTTAATGAAGACTCAAGATATAAAATACTTAGAAAATGCAGTATTAATTAGTGTACCTGATACCAAAACAAAGGTTTCTAGAAAATTCACAATCACTGCAGAATTTTATAACATATTTAAGAAGTACGCAGATTTAAGGCCCCCAAACATTACAACAGACAATTTCTTTGTAAATTATCAAAAAGGTCGCTGCACCAAACAAGTTATGGGTATAAATAAGCTAGGTAATATGGCTAAACAAGTGGCTACCTTCTTGCAATTACAAAATCCAGAGTCTTACACCGGCCACTGCTTTAGACGGACATCTGCCACCATGTTGATAGATGCAGGTGACAATATAGAAACTTTAAAAAGACATGGTGGATGGAAATCTACTGAAGTGGCCGAAGGCTACATCGACAATTCCATTCAAAATCGCTTAAATGTTGCCAATAAAATATTAGAACATTTAGATATCGAACCTACACCAGGAAGTTCCACACAGAATTCTACAATGTTGTCATCACATTCTTATGTGGCAAGTACCACATCATCAAATATTTGTAATTTACCAAATATCTCATTTAACCATTGCCAAAATATTACTATTAATTTAGTAAGTAAAAACGAAAATATATAAATAGAGAATTATTGCATTGTATTGTATTATTGTATTGTTATTATTTTATTATTATTATTATTATTACTTTTTATTGTCACATACAGTCGTAGAGAAAGTATAGTCTGTAACACGTTTGGAATGGCTATTCCACACTCGTGGACCGCCACCCTCGCCTTCGGCTCGGGTGTCAAACTTCCATTCGTGTGGAATATGCATCATTCCAAACTTGTTACAGAATATACTATTCCTTGATAAGCTTGTAAAGAGTTTTTATGTTCACAACGTAGGAGTAGATTCTTCATCTTGGCAATTAGTTGCACCTGTAACGTGTTAAAGGCTTACTTTGGGTTGGTCTGGTAAATTTTAAAGGATGTCTGGATGAAAAAGGATGTTTTGCAAAGTAAAATTAGAATTTTTTTCCTTGAACTGTTACCGCAGTAATATGTGGTAGGTACTTGGCATACTAGCCACAAAGAATTATCCGTTCAAACTGCAATTTGTATTTGCTTTTTGATTTAACACAATTTGTAGGTATTGATGTAGTATGTAGTAAGAATATTTTGTCGCAATAAGAGATGATTTAATGATTCTGTGAATACATGAAAACAATACGTTTATTTAGTCAAACCTGAAAGATATTGCTATATTCAGTTATCAATAAGTTACGATCTGTGTTAATTCCATTTTCAGTGTTTATCATCTGGCGTCGCGATGCTTCGATGCTTTTTTTGAGCATTTCTTTTCATTAATCTTTTATTTATAATTTTTTTTCTATAAAAATATCAAAACCTTATCAGCTTTTTTATTGAAATTCGCCATTATTTTAATTAGAAATCCTGTGATATCAGGAAGAAAAATTGTTTACAACTACCTTTGTAAAAGCAATATGTCAAATAGTAATGGCACGCGTTCAGTGTCAGGGGCATATTTAGGCTTTAAAAAAAGTAGCTAAAGCACTGGCCGATGTTCGCTTCAAATAACTGAACACAATTAATATGAAAACAGCGCAGCACAAAAAGCACAGGTAGGATGTTTAATCGAATTGTTATTAAGAAATACTAAGAAATTATTGTGGGTCGAAAGCGTCTGTTTTTAGTTTGGACCTGATAACATCAGGTTACAGTGGGGCCTGATTTACAACCCCTTATATAATTGGGCATCCTTATTTACCATTCTTAAGACTGGTTTATCAATATACAGCTATATTTAACCGATAGTTAATAACAATCGTTGCTACAACTACAACAATATTGTTTCCAAGCATTTTAGCTGGCAGATGATATTAAACTGGTGGATAAGTTACTTACCTGCACATTGATAAACCGGGTCTAAATTATTTAAAATGGCAAATCTTTGTTGGAAGTTTTGGCGATTTTATCATTAATCGATTTTTAGACGAAAACGCGTTTAAGACATTTAAACAAAAACATTTTTAGTTTTGATCTTTCAAAAATTATACTTTGTTGATTTTTTACGTCTGGTTTATTGGGCGGTTCAGACGATCAATATATATATATATATTGACAATATTCCAGTTTCTTCAATATTATTGAACGTGTGATCTAAAATATAGAAGTATTACCGACATTGAAACTATTGATTTCGGCGGTATGGACAATATATATATCTACCCCAGAAGCAAATATGTTAAGTTCAAAATTGGCCAAATTGAGTTTTTTATGGTAAGTCACTAAACGAAATTCACACTTTCATTTGCTTTTGTCAGAAAAATTTATATAATGTCTAGGAATCAATTTTCTACCTTGTACCGTCATGGAACTATAGCAAAAACTGTTGTCAAAGAAACTTTAAAGTGCTCTCCTGAACATTTGAAATTTTGGACTTAACATACTTTGCTTCTGGGGTACACATATTGATCGTCTGAACCGGCCAATATAGTTAAAAAACGAATACCACCAGCTCGTGATCGTACATCACTCCATAAAATAAATAAAATTGAAACATTATAATTTAACACTTCACACATTAGTGTTGATTATTTATTGTCTGCACATTAAAGCGGGAGCGGGCTGTTTTTACAAATATACGCAAATTCCGTGTTTACGTAAAACTTGTTATAGTAGTCGGGAGTTTTACTGCCCTTTCACAATGATGTTAATGTTAATGGTAATGTTAGTGGCAATGATGTTAAAGGTGATACGCTCAGTTCCGTCAAATTATTATTTCAAATGGGTTTTTTTTGGTATAAAAGTTGAAGCAACGACAACCGTATGCTAAATTCGCCAATGTTAAAAGCAGATCGACGATTCTAGGCTTGTCAGGACGCAACCAGAATATGTAGATTTTGATTTTTAATTTCGTGATCTTATTTCTAGAAATTATTCAAAAAACAAATCGTTGTAATGTTGTTGAGTATTACGAAATTTTTAGTAAAACCGTGTTTTTTTAAAATTTTTAAAATTTATTTTTCTTGGGGGCCCTTCATAAAATTTCGAAAAAAGGCACTTTATCTATTGAAAGGTATCTTTTTTTAGGAATTTTTGTAAGATTCCGATAGAAAATGAGCTTAGGAAATTTAAAAGTACGATTTCGATTTATTTTTCGGTGATCGTTGATTTACGGCTTGATTTTGTGAATAGAAAATCGTGCATTTATGACCCCAATTAATGAATGATTTCTTATAAATGCACGATTTCGGAATCTACGCAACGAAATATACCATTAAATTAAAATATCACTTTATTTAAATGTAATCTGACAATGAATACAAAACATACCAATAAGAACTACAAATTTAATTAATTATTTACGTTATGTTTATAGTAATACTATTTATATAGAAGTTAGCAATAGCCAGTTAGCCAGTAAAATTGATAAAAAGTGCAGATGGATTGTCAAACTTAAGGTATTATTTGTAATTCATGACACCATTGGTTTGAATATCTATTGATTAAAATGCCTTCATTCGAATATCTATTGGAATTTTTGTCACGGAAAGAAATTGCATTTTCTTCAATTTCGTAAGATTCGATCAACGGAAAAATATTGTAACCAACTTTTGCGTTATTTGGCGATTCATAATCTCAACAATATTAACGCGTGATGAACGCGTGGATGAACTTTCGATCGCACTTACTGATTTCCTTTTAAAAGGCCCCTAACCATGTTATTTAGTAAAAAAGATCAATCAAAATCGAAATAATGTAATTTCCAAATCAAATTGAAACAAAATTTAAATATCTCAAAAAAGAAAAAGCGACTTAAGAGACTTCTTGCATAGAGCCCTTCGTTTGGATTACGTTTTATAATAACTGCTCGAAATGTCTCCCTTCAAGTTCAATGCACAATATTGCTCTTCGAATTAAGTTTTCCTTTACTGTTTGATGCAAAGGGGCATTTATTGTACCAACCGCTGGGTTTATCCTTAGCCTTAACTCGGCTTATCGGAGTGGCATATACAAAATTCTTGAGGTGACCCCAGAGAAAGAAATCGCAAGAATTAAGATCAGTTGATCGGGGAGGCCATGCAATTGCATCACCTCTACCAATTCATCTATTTGGATAAGTCTCATCACACCAGTCCCGTACTATCCTACCGAAATGAGGTGCGTCATCTATTTGTCTGAAAATAGCAAGGGGCAAATCCTCAAGCAAAATTTGAAAATCATTTTGCAAAAATTGTAGAAAATTTTGTGCATTCAATCTTGCAGGTAACGTAAATGGCCCTATGAGGTTACTATTACTGATGCCACTCCACAAATGTACTCCATAGCGTTGCTGATGTGCACGAGGATGCAATGGAAAGGGATTTTCCGTTGCCCATATGTGATTATTATGTTGATTGAATATGTCGTCTTGAGAGAAATAGCACTCATCTGTCCATAAAATGTTCTCTATAAACCTAGGGTTGTTACCGTCACACTCAAGTAACCATTGGTAAAATTGCACTCTAGAAAGATAGTCGCCTGGACGAAGAGCTTGCATCTTAATGTAGTGACAAGGATGATAATGTTCATCGACTAGTATACTTTGTATTTTTCGATAATCTACTTGAAACTGTTGCGCTAATCCTCGTATGCTTTGTCCTGGTACATTCTCTATCGCTTCCACAACTGCTTCCTCCAACGCTGGTGTACGAACTTCACGAGGTCGTCCACGATTTACAGAAATCGGCACTACTTGTCCATTTTCCCTTAATCTCTGCTCCACTCTTCTAATTACCTTAGCATCTGGATACAGCCTAGCATATTCTCTAGTAGCTTCTGATGCATTATCTGCTGCTCCCAAGCTGAGCAACGTCTAGTTATTCGCTGAAATTGTATTCCATTTCAAATTTGACAAGAGAACTGACATTGGAAAGTGAATTATTGTTGCCACCGTTTCCTACGAGATTTGCGATGTTGCAACATTGATAAATTTTCCTCGGAGCCACGAAACCGTACTTTAACATCGGTAATAAAGTTGGTTTCAATAGATTTTTTTACACTTTTTTTTAAAAAGCACCATCAACTGCATCAAATTTAGACCCTAACAATGAAATTATTACAAAAATTTTAATCGCATGGATTTTTATTGTCTGAATAGGAAAGTTTATATCTTGGTGAAGAGAGAACAAATTTTATTTTGGCTTTGAAATTCGTGTTTCGTTAGAAATCGTCTATAACATGTAGCTACTCACGGGCACCTTTTTTCATCACCCTGTATAACGAATTTTTTTAAGGCGCTTCGTTATATGGAAATTCGACTGTATTTACATTCATTTTGATAAAAATTCAGGTCTGCAGCAAAAACATTAGCTTGCAAGATACCCAAATTTTTCATTAAGTGGTTTATCGAGTACTTTCACAACATATTCCTGTTCTTGTAATCTCGTAATATTTTAAGTGCTGATAATTTGTTGTAGTTATTTTTAAAATTAGGTAAGTAAGTAAATGGATTAACTTTATTTTTTCGTCTAAATTTTATTTATATTTTTTATCTATGTATTATTTTTGTATTATATTAATGTTTAAAATAAATACCTTAAGAAAGGCAATATTGATACAGCTCACATTAAACAACTAATTTACATAAATTATTTGATTCATTGAGCTGTTTAAAGTCAAAAAGTACAGTGTTCAAAGAATAAAAACGACTATTTGGAAAAATTGAATTAGCTATAAAAAGAAGAAGCCTTCCCAATTACATACTACGATTTTTTAATATTCTTTTTAATTTACAATAATTGATCGCATAGAAAAGTTGATGCAAGTTATAAATAATCCGAAATCCAAAAATACTTGTCAAATCTTCTGAAAAGTTAAAAATTTTACTCTACTATTAGATATTATTAAAATGATTAACAATAAATGTAAATCAATAATAATAGATTATTAATATCTATCTATACCAGACAGTACAATATTATTGCTTTGTGGAGACACAGATAAAATAAAATCACGGTGATTGTGTTCCTTTAAGGCTGAAGGACCGGCCTCAAAATCGTTGTTTGAATTTCTTAAGCTTATTTTTTATAAAAATCTTATCAAATTTGTACGAAAATTCTTAAAAAACGATACCTTTCAATAGATAAATTACCTTTTTTCGAAATTGTCTGAAGAACCCTCAATAAAAAATATAATTTTAAAAAATTTAAAGAAATACGGATTTATTAGAAATTTCGTAACACATAACAACAATACAATGATTTATTTTTTGAATAATTTCTAGAAATGAGGTCATGAAATTGAAATCAAAATCTAGATATCCTGGTTACGTCCAGACAAGCCTAAAATCGTCGATCTCCATTTGGCGAATTAGCATACGTTTGTCGTAGCTTAAACTCTTGTATCGAAAATACCCACTTGAGAATTTGACGGAACTGAGCGTATCACCTTAACTAATGCGTAGTTTACATGAGCTTAGTAACTAATGCTTAGTACTTGTCACGTATCGCTAATACCTTTAGTGTATCCGATAATAACTACTATGCGACAACTACCCTCACGACAAGTGCTTATGACTAATTGAAACGGTCAACAAGGCGGCGGCGGTGGACCACTCCGAACGTTTTCTAACACCAACGTATAAACGATTACTTCTCACCTGTCACTAAGCAGCTTAGTACTAAACGATAACTACTAATGACAAACACTAAGCTCGTGTAAACTTAATTTATTAGAAACTACGGTTTAAATTGCCACGGTAGTTGCATCAATTTCATAACAAAAAATATGCGATACGAACTTGTTAAAACAATTATTTTAAAAAAAAATGGCAACTCATTTTTGTGTCTTTATTAGAGTCTAAGCTTCATAACTCGAAATAAATTTGCCGAACAAAGGGCTCACAAAGCTGAATAACTCGAATTTTAACGAGAAATTCACACTTTATTACCATCAATTTGCAACGTTTTCAAACAGATTCTCGCAACTCGCAACTTCGGATATGAGACTAAAATGTGAGTTTCGTACGGAAGTTGTGTTTGGTGTTTCAATTCCAGTTAATCGTATTATTTAATAACGTAAAAAGTTTAATATGAAGCCTAAACGGCAACTTAAAAGCCTTACAGTGCAATAAAAACTTGATATTTTAAAAAAAGTTGAAAATTTGGATACAAAAAATATTGCTGAGGAATACAAAATACCAGCAAGTACATTATCCACGATTGATATTAAAAACAAAGCATCTACAATAGAGTTTGCTCGAAATATAGTTAAGAGCACAAATTATTAGAAAATGGTCAGGGAAAATACTCGAAAAGGGTCAGGGAAAATCTGGAAAAGTCGGGGAATTTGAAAATACACAATTACCGTGAACCCTCCTGTATTCTTAAAACAAATAAATATCCACTTCTTTTAACTCAGATATTCTATAGATAAATTCGAGTTATAACTAAAATTTATTCTCGGTCCCCTTGAAAGTTCGAGTTAAGGAGCTTCGACTGTATTCCATTTATAGCTTGAAAACTGAAACAGCTTACACTTGTTTTTCAACATTATAAACACTTACTATTTGATGGCAAACAATTGTCGATGTTATGAAATGCACCTAATAGTTATTTATAATACAAATCTAGGTAATAGATCTATAATAAAATCTTGGACTGCCTGAGGTTTTATAAATAACGAAAGCAAAAAATCTTGTGTGTTAAGTTACATATTTTAATTTTATTGGAAACATCGTATCTTTATCTTGAATACAAAATATCAACTGTCAAACCATTATCGTCATAAATTAAATGATCGTTCTAAGTAATTCTGTTGGAAAGTACTGCATAAATACAGTACGTATCGGGTCTCAGTTATGACCATGGGAAGTTAGTCTGTGCTGTAGAAAGGTGTGTTTAAAACTAATAGTGAACGTGCGCTCTCACATGATTTCATGCATTCAAAGAAAAGGTGTTCTTTTACTTTTTCCAAATTCTATGTTTCGATACACACTAATAAATTTTTATTACAGTAAATGTTGATAGAAAGTGGTAAAATGTAGATACACATGTACTAACATCAAAGCGACCACCCAGTAGAAGGCAGTAAAAATTACCATTTATATAATTAACAGTATTGAAGTAAAAAAGCTTTCAATAAAGACTTTAGACTCAGGTTTGATACTAAAATAAAATTAGGCCAGTGTAGAGTATGCGGTCGGGCGAGGGCCTAGGGTCAGGCGTGCGCCTACCATCGGGTGACAGCAGATACCTTTTATATTCCCAAATCATCATGCAAATAGTTTTAAAACGGTTGTTTCAAATCCATTATTTTCATTGATAATGAGAGCCGCTTTCATTCGTCCCAAAATTTTCAATTTTATTAACGGTTTCATCAGATCTTGTTCGAATTTTGGATCATTCTGTATTGATTACCTACCTTACCGAAATTATTTAGCTCAAAATTTAACTGGATAATATATTGACCCTACATTTTCATATATTCGTTCACGGATAACTTTCGGGCCGAAGGTCATTGCAACTTGGCAGTAAAATATTATGATCTTCTGCTCTTCAGTGAGACATCTCAATAGACCACCGAAGTAGGCGATCCTTATTAGGGCGGTAAATTCGAAAGTGAATCGATCGGTACTGCAATTTCTATTGTGTTACGATGTTTTGCAATTATAAGTATCTTAATCGAAATATTTAAGGGAAAACGTCAATGGCACAACAAATTACTGTGTTAATGTTATCAATATAACAGACTACTGTTTTAAATTGCCTCAAAATAGAGCTTTTATTTGAATTTGAAATTTGCAATTAAACGTATGTCGTAGCATCAGGTAGGTAGGCGCAACTCCCGTCAGAGCCGATGTAAAAAAACCGGTAGAAAGTAAGCATGAAATCACTGAAATGCTGTACTCACTAAGGTGCATAGGAATAAAAAGAGATAGCATGATTGAGCTCCTCCCCCAAGTGACCTTCACTTCGGTAGTCTATTGTAACAAACAGAATGGGGGCTTCTAAAACAAAATTCGTTATACCGCGTGAAAACTTCAATGCGCAAATCCATTTCTTTTATCCACGTACTGTCTAAAAAACTGTTCACTGCTCCTGCATTGCAATGTTTCGTAGTCAAAGGTATGCTGACCAAATTAGTAGCCCCGCCCCCCGGGGTTTCCACCCGGTATATCATTACAAACTTGATTAAATTTGCTACCATCTAGCGTAAAGCAGAGATAATACATTTTTACTCATTTTAAAAAGTAAACAATGGTTCTTTTAAATATACAGGTCGCTAAATAGTATGGAAACGGTTAAATATTTTTAAAACGGTTTATCACAACCTTTCGAAATTTTGAATATAGTTAGGAGTATTTAGATAAATTCTACCATCTGAGATTTTTTTCAATTTTACACCGTCATTGGTTTTTGATATACAACGCTAACTTGATGTTTTTTAAATGGCATGGCGGGTCAAATTTATTATTTTTGAAAAGAACATTTTTTTCTGAATTTAGTGATGTATCACATGTCTACCTGTATTTGTGTTAAAAAGTTTTAAAAAAAAATTTGAAAAAAATTATTTTGAAAATTTTGCACCAGCCTGTTCAACCAATCAGAAGCCTTTCTTTTGAACCGCTACCAAGGCAACGCAAGTATTTTTTCGGAAATTTTTTCCGATTGGGTAGGACCCTGGAGTGAATTTTAGTGGAAATTTTTTGACGTCATAATTACTGTCACTAATACTTACATTAAGTACATGTAACCAGAATAAACGATGCCATTTGACATTAAATGTCATTCAACGCTTCCCATAAACTTGAAATCAAAATATCGTATTATTTATAGCGTTGAGTGACGTTTATAGATAATATGTCAATACATAAATTAAATTGCAAAAAGGTGCAAGATTTTCTTACCGAATACCACTCGACGTTAAATTAAAATCCGTAAATTTTTTCTCAGCTATGAATATTTTAAGAAAATTATACCTTCGAAAAAATTTCCGGAAATAATTTAACCTCTAGTGGTATTACAAGTGAAAATATTTAACCGTTTCTATACTTTTTAGCGGCCTGTATATGGGTCAAAATCAAAACATGCTAATATGTGTCCAAAGGCAATACATTAAAACCATGTATTGAAATGAAAACTGCTCTAAATGCATCTCTCGACCTTATAATTGCAATTGCATTGCTATAATATAGCCAAAATTGCGACAAAAAGGTCATTGCAATTAGTTAGAAATGCGATTTTGTCCTGTCGGTAACGTGTCCGAAGTCATATTTCTAATGCTTAATTAAGCATTTAGATGCTAAGATAAAATAATGAAGATACTTGCCCTATATCGTTTTATCAGAAATTTTGTCCGATTTCTAAATATCAAATTGTTTTGCCATTTGTCTCAAGAATGTAAACTCTCGACTGTAAGGAATGTATGTCCAGTGCATGTCCGTCTAGTCGGTAACACGTTATTAAAGGTGCGTTAAATTGTGTTGATATTGTGTTGAGGAGATAAGTTGTTGTTTCTATTGCATTTGCTTTGATTCATAATAATATAGGAAAACAATACCGTATATTTTTGCTCTGTCTTGTTGGTAACAAGCTTCATCCCCCCCCCCCCCATAAAACACAGTTAAATAATTTCAATTAATTAAACTGCATTTTTAGCTTCATATAGGCCCATGATACAATGTTAAAGCATGAAATTTTGATTAAGCGAGCTCTTCAGTTTGGTCCAAAGAATCACTGTGATAATCTAATGTCCAGCAAAGATCAACACCTAGTTGCACTAAATATTCATGAATATTCATGATTTTAACGATATTATTTTTCATAAATGACTACTTAATGCTGTCTGCTAATAAAATTAATAATATGGAAATATTCTAGTGGGTATTTTCTGAACATTGCATTTTGTGTTATCGACAAGATTTTTTTTAATGTTTTAGTTGACAAAAATTGGATTACACAATTCTAGGTACGTTCTTGATCGCGATGATTATTATATGTATAACACTTCCACATATCCTATAGAATGTATCGAAAGGATAACAAATTATAAATAAAAATTGTTTTTTAAATTTTTCTGATCTCAAATTGGCGTTTTTTTATTTTTACCCATATATGAATGTCCGGCAAAGAAATTCCTAGATTTAAAAATTTATTATAGATTTAAAATAAGTCGCAGCTACGGAGTTTGCAATGGACGTAAAATACAAAATTTTCTTAATAACTTTTAAAGGTTTTATGCTATATAGCAGGCCTGCTATATATGTTCTTTAAATTTGCACACGACTATCTTTGACGAATTCCTACAAAGTGTGCAATGTTTACAGTAATCGGTTCTATTGCATCGGATATTTCAATTATTATTCTGCCAAGGATAATTTTTTATCTGTTTATAAATCGTTCGGCAAGCAATAAATATAGTGTGTATTGATAATTGCTTCAAAGTGATATATTTGTATCTCTAGCTGACGGTGAAATCGACCCTCACTGAGTACAGTAAAACCCCTCCATAGTGGACACTGAAGGGACTTACAAAACTCTACTGTAGAGGGGTGTCCGTTTTCGAGGTGGTCATAATTTTTTTGTCCAAAATTTTCAATACATATTACCTACTACCTGTCTCTTCAAAATTGTCACCAAAATTAAATTAAATTTAAAAACCCAGAAATGGTGGTTGGTTGAAAGCAAATCACAAATTAAGTACATGTATATTTTATATAACGTAGTACCTAATGATCATTTATACATCGGCACGCGCGTATAGCCGCCTGTCGACAAAAAATCGGCAAACGGTCTAATTCACCACAAGTTACGACGGCATTTCTTTGAAAACATGATATAAATTCTCCAAAATACTTCGAAAGTGTCCAGAATAGAGAGGGAAATTCCAAGTTTCCGGAAGACAAATAGTGTCCAATGTCTGTAATAGAGGGGTGTTTGTATAATGTATTCTTATGGAGGAATGCTGGGACTGAAAAAAGTGTCCGTTAAAACGCGTGTCCACTATGAGGGGTTTTACTGTATTTGTTTTTAAGAAAAAGAAATTGTACAAGTATCTAGGATAAACGTACCTGTTATCGAGCAGCTAGGTGCTCTCAACCTTTTTAGAAAATAATGGCCGTTTGCATCGGTGCTAGTCAAGTTGTAGTTAAAAATTAAGCTTGGTTACGGAACATTTAGTAATATTTTCTATTTAAGCAGTGACAACACCCTGAGCATATTGTTTAATAAGAAATGTGCGAGCGGCCAACCAAAATACACACTCAACCGACAACCGGTAAACCATGTATTTATTGGCAAATAAATGTTGTTAAAATTTTATACTTAGGACTAAGACATTATTTGTGATGCATTTTTATATTAAAAGACTATTCAATTTACCTTATTTCATAATATCTCATTTAATATAACTGTTCGCCAGATGTGATTACTGTATCTCGAAATTCTTTTAAATGGCCGACAAGTACATTTCGGCGTCTGAACCCTTTCAGTCACGAATTTTTTAGTTTCAATATAAAATTTTATATTTTGGGAAAAAAATTAAATGAATTTTTTACAATTTTTTAACATTAACCAAATTGGCCTAAATGTTCAACCCAACAGATGTCACAAAATGTCGAAAAGATTAGTAAAATATCCCAAACACTAAAAAAATTCATGTACTACAGGTAGTACACGGTAACCGAAAGGGTTAATAATGTAGTGGATTTGGAATACACTTTCATGTAAATGTTATTTTCTATTCACTGCAATCACTCTATATTTTTCAAATAATTTTTACTTGGTCTTGTGACACAGTTTTATAACAACAGCGTTGTAGATATCACCCATAAAAGCATTGTAGCGGAGAAGTGCCGCATTGGTACGTTATAAACGGGGTGCACGTTGTAAAAAGTATATTATAATAGAACGGAAAAACATTCATTCGTATGCGAATATGACGGGACCACAAAAAGTCTACAGGATAACCGGGTACGTACGGGTTCAACTGTACTTTCGTAAATATTGACATACAAATGTTTAAGCGTGTATGACATTATCACAAAATGCGATGCAAATTGGGGCACAAGTTGTTTTGTATTGAAAATTGGACGTGTTCTATTTCTAGCACAATTTTGCCCTCGTTGCTTTTAGGTCTAACTGCAGAGGGGTCTGACAGTCGTTTATATTTCCGCGTTTTGTTTACGTTTCAAACACATTTTAACCCAAACTAATAGCGATGCTACTAACGCAGTCTGAATAACTTTCTTTAGTCTGGTCTAATTTCATTTTACTTATTTCACAAATACTAACTACGCGATCTGTGACATCAACACAAAATAAAGGTTATGTCTAGTTGTTTACCAATGTCATAATGTCTAAGTAGTGTCACTTCAGGCGTAGCCGTCGGTAAATACTAGCCGTGGCAAGAAAAAGGCAACATCGCAACTCTCGCTGCTAGCGGACCGGCTTGAACATATCGGCGGATACAAACGTATTAAGTTAGGCACAAATCACTTAAAACGAAGCGTTCAAAAGCTGCATATTGTTTATAACATATGCGAAAAAGAGCAAGACAACAAAAATAATATATGTTACAAGTATACCCTACTTGGTAAATAAAATTAATTTTTCGTCTTAAAGTAATATGAAATACGGTATTTGTGAGAACATCTTTTATGAAGTGCGTGCCAACGGAAGATTGTCCTTATGAATTAATTCAATACACACTTCGGAAAATTTGCAATAATATATCTAATTGTGGGAAAGAAAAATTAATTTTATTTTTCAGCAAGAACCACGTGAAAGTGTAGGGCTGTCTCTTGCCACAGAGGAAAGGAAAATTGAAAAATTGACGTTAGGAGAAAAAAGTCTTTTCACCTTTTTCGCCTTTTTCTTAAGAAAAGTGTTTTTAAGAAGGAAAAAGAACGTTGATAAAAAAAATTAAAAGCAAAATGAACAAATAAAAAATTAAAATCAATTTAAAATAAAACGCAAAATTCTGGTGATGGCGTGGTAATTGTTGATTACACCCATACTTTAATCGATTTATTAGACATTTACTACTTGTATTTTAATGATATTCATTAGGATACAAATTTATAACTAATGGAATGCAACGTCACTGCAATATCAAGTATTGCCATGTACATGACCAACGCCATCTTTATTTACAAGCCATGAAGCCATGCTTGGCAACACCGCATTAATGCACAGAAGTAGGCCGGGTATCATTGCACGTCGGCGTCGGTTGCAATCGAAACTTATTAAAAAATAACTAACATGACTGATTTTCAATTAATGATCCATACTACATCATTATTCTGATAGTATTAAGAAATAAAACAAAAGTTAGTAAGAGCAGGAAATTTCATTTTACAAATTTTGCACACAAATTTTACAAATAACACTTTTAACGTTTATTTTTCTCTTTTGTTAGCGTAGCTAATTTCCTCTTTTTCTCTAAATTGTTAGTGCCATTTGTTTCTTTTGACTATTTTGTGTAGTTATTCAACAGAATATTTGCAAAAACAGAATACAACGTTTTAAACAATCTGGAAACATCGTTGCCACACAGACAATGTAATTCAAATTGTTGATAAAAGTTATTGCTTCAAATGTGTCGGAGCTTAAGCCAGCTTTGTCCTTGAAAGACTGCCATGCTTCTATCCAAGACAAAAAACGTTTCAAAAACAATAATTTTTCATCCTCAATACTACAAACTGGTCCTGCCCATTCATTTATTTTTATTTTTCCTACGATAGGGTTTTTAGAATTTACAATATCCCACCAGGTGCGTATAATTTGTAAAAAATTTGCAGTATCTGTACATTTTTCTTCCGTTTGTAAAGTAGCAATAGTTAACATATGAACAACATTATCCACTAACAAAACGTTTTGTCTCTCTAAGTTCGAGGAATACAAAGTTTTATAACTCAACTTAATAATGTATTCATTACAAGTTTTAAGTTTAAAATATAATTGACAAAGCACACTTGAAGATGATGGAATAAAGTCTTCCCTAGGGATTGCTTTGAGCCAAGCTTTCTTATGTTCTTCGATTTTTGGAAACTTAAAGATACTGACCCCACGGTTGTTTTGGTTAGTTTTTAAAGAAGAATCATAATTGCTCTTGCAACCTGTCACCCAACACCGACTGGGCATTTTCAAATTGATTACCAATCTTAATAACGTTAACCTCAAATTTATGTTCACCGTTCAAACCACCAAAATTATGCACCTGAACACCTGAAACACGTCGGGAATGTATCTGCACTGCACCAACTTAATATTACTCGAAAAACGGAACAAATTTGCCAAAAAAATAGTAAACAAATAATGTTTACTGTACATTCACGCACGCTTGCCCGTTACTGAAGTATGAAGCTGCGCGCACATCGGTCTGCTCGCCGTGTTGCCACGTTTCTTTGTGCACGGCTAGTACTTTAACGATGGCTATGCTTCAGGGATCGAATACCCATGCGCTCGGCCTTTTTGTTATATTCTAGTGAAATACAGACATTTTATATTTTCATCACAAAACAATTTGTGCCACTATTTGTGACGCATTTTATGATAATGTCGTACACGCTTTAAATTAATTTATCAGCTACAAGTGTATACAAAATAAAAACAAAAGTAACTTAAAATAAATCACTACAACCATAACAAATATCGTATTTAATAAATTTTAAGTTGTAAAATTATCAGTTTTACAATTAAAAACTAACTAAAGATTCTTTGTTCGTTCGACTTGATATTTAAACGAAATTCTAAAAAATGTATGGTTTGAATTACTAATTCCGATCAATGTCAATAACGATTTAAGAAAGTTGAGGGTTTTAAAAAATCAAAAGATACACATAAAATTCTTTCAACTGTTTTAAAAATAATCGGACAAAAGATCCAAGTCTTTCAATACACAGCACTATTCTAAATCTGCTACGATGATGACCCGCAGTTTACCGTAAGAAAAACACTAAAGTATGTCCACTATTTGGAATTCGCCTCTGGAAGAATTTTCTCGCTCAGCTAGTTTTAAGTTGCGGCACAACATTTCTATTTTCACTAAAACCTCGACATGCCAAAATTAACCGGACAAAGCAACATCAATTAATTAAACGATATTCCATTTTATCTTTTCCAGTGTTTGTTATAAAATTAAAAATGCAAGAATGATTTCAAGTTCTTAACATTATAAATATGATTATTATTGTTGTTGTTTGAAACAAGCTTTATTGATTCATATAGTTCGAAACTCATTACAAAATTTCAGTTAAAAATGTAAAAAGTGCAATAAATCATTTCATCACTTTAACTAACATGTTACGTGACAGCTAATAATGTAATAGGCAAGTGTATAATTTAAGACAACTCGATAATAACAGCTTTTTAATTGAAGAAACTCTAAAATCGAAATTATAGTTATTAACATGATACAATGATCTTGTATCATGGTTATTAAGGTACCAAGGGCATTTCATTTCATAATGCCCACGGTGTCTTCAACGTTTTATGGCGTACCAGTTTTCTTATTTAATTCATATTTATTGTGTTTAATTATAACGATATAATATTTAATAACGATCTAATTAGCTGATCCAACTGGCATTCATTTATTTTGATTGTGTATTCATGGATGCATATATTATTGTGTTGTAGTAGGCCAAGCAATAAAGCATATTTTCATGACATAAACACTACCCGGAAACCGACTGTGCGATTACATAAAAAACAGTTAGTAGATGAATTCTGCATAATTTCCCACTCGAGGACCATAATTTTTAATTTGTTATGAACAATTTACAAGAAAAAATCGTTTTTTTTTTTTTTAATTCTTTGCTTGTAAAATGGAAACTAATGAAGCAATCTTAATGTTGCCAATAGACGAATTGTAGAAAATTAAATTACGAAGATAATGAGAGGTCGAATGTCCCGATCGAATAATTAGAACCGGCGAAAACCCGGAAAACCCGGAAATTTCAGTGTTTTCTTAAAAAATTCACAATTCCCACATTTTTTTAATTTTAAGAACTGAAACTTTGCACACAGATAGCTATTTATATATATTTTATGTGTGCAAAACCCTGATTCTGTCGGACTAACGGTTATTGCACAATCACCATTTCAATTTGTTTCTGCGATATTTTCAACCTCTCATTCTCTTCGTAATTTAATTCTCTACAATTCGTCTATTGACAACATTAAGATTGCTTCATTAGTTTCCATTTTGCAAGCAAAGAACTAAAAAAAAAAAACGATTTTTTCTCTTAAATTGTTCATAGCAAATTAAAAATTATGGTCCTCGAGTGGGAAATTATGCAAAATTCATCTACTAACTGTCCATTATGTAATCGCACAGTCGGTTTCCGGGTAGTATTTATGGCAAATCATGACATTTATTTTGCTCTGTTGCTTGGCCTATAGTGATAAGAATTAAAGCAGGAGTTATTATTAACACTAATTATGTATAACTTAAAACTAACAAAACAAATACACCATGGACCGTCACGGGATGGATTCCGACCCGAGAACATAATATATTGTTGGAATCATTCCGCTGCCACCAGAGCGTATTTTTTTATAATGAGAATACTTGTAACGTTTTTATTCACTAATTAACACTAAACTTAAGATTGCGGTAAGATTTAATTGAATAGATGAAGAAAAATGTAAAATTCGAGATGAGAACGATTTTTGGGGTTTTAATCACTCGATTTTGGTTCTTGAAATTTGTTTTAATTATTTTGACCGTTCGGCAAGAAAGCGTCTTTGCGACTCTTTTAGGGGTGCCTTTCTGGAGATGCCGAATGCGAGTTAACAGTCGACTTCTGTCCAATTTATGAGGGTCAGTGGAACTTAATACATTAGCGAATCGGTTTGCAACAATATCTTTAACATCCAAAACGAGACTGCCTGATCTTAGAACCGAAAACCACATGTGACAACACCCTTGCCTTCTTACAATGGGAATGGAATTTTCCATTCCGTTGCAGTGTTTATTTTTCATAATACCCTATAGTTTGCTTTTCAATTAATAAAACGGTTAGAAGGCTGTGAAAAAAACATTTTTTACTTTATGTTAACCTTCCGCAGCTAACAATACGGTCTCAGAGACCGACATTTACGATTTTTGAGGTAAATTTCTGCCGTCCTCAGTACCTTTCGATCTCAAATAGAGTCAGTTACCCTCAAGTTGTCAGAGTTGAGCTTTGAACAGTTATAAACGCTTTCGGTCTCACAGATCGATGTTAGTCTATTAGTTATATAATTGGCTAAGTTCGTTTGTAACTCTATATTTACCTTAATTAACGGTGCTTTGCTAGCATTAATATATTATTTTATTCGAGATTATTCTTGGAAATGTTTCTTGCAACTAAACAATATTTTATCAACTCATTGCGTTGCTGCTAGTTTAGTTATAATTATTCAGCTGTTGAAATAAGTTCTATACTGTTTCGTTACGTGTAATATTTTCACTTTTCCATCAGTATATAAAAAATGGCTGCCTGCACTGGTGAGGAAGTACAGAAAACACTTTTCGACGTAGATGAAAGTAATTCAGAAGCGGCTGAGGATAGTGATAGTAGTGTGGAAGATGAAGTTGAAATTCAGGATTATAATTCAAATACTGAACAAGACATGTCTGATTACAAAGATGCACAAGCTACTCAACCGAAACGTAAAAAATTTCGTAAACCTCATTTTGTTGGAAGTGATGGTACTACCTCCTGGCGAAAGCATGTGGAGGGAACACCAAATGTGCGGACACGTGCTGTCAACATTGTAACTATACTTCCAGGCGTAAAAGACGCAGCTAAAGGGAAAAAATCCCCACTTGAGATATGGACTTTATTTTTTAGCGACAACATTTTAGAAAAAATTGTTTGCTACACAAATATGTACATTGAATTACAACAATATCCTAAGGAGAATAAGACTGCAAGACTTACGGACGTTAATGAAATTAAAGCTCTGCTTGAACTTCTTTATATTGCAGGCATGAAAAGAAGTAATCGCCAAAATATCGCGGATTTGTTTAGGACTAATGGCTGCTTGGGAGTAGATGTTTTTCGGTTAACAATGTCATTAGAAAGATTCTTCTTCTTAGAAAGGTTCTTAACTCAAGCTATGCGCTTTGACGATAAAACCACAAGAGCAGAAAGATCTAAATATGACAAATTGTCACCAATAAGGGAAGTTTTTGATGATTTCAATAAAATTTTACCGAAATATTTTTCATTGTCGCAGTATACAACAGTTGACGAAATGCTCTGGGGTTTTAGAGGAGGCTGCTGTTTTAGAGTCTATATTCCATCCAAACCCAATAAATACGGGATAAAAGTATATGCTTTAGTAGACGCTAAAATGTTTTACGTAGCTAAATTAGAAACATCTTGGAAAGCAACCACCCGGCCCATACAACTTAGACAGGTCAAATCTCTCTCTGGTTCCGAGGTTATACGAAAACAATTTTTTTTACAAGCACTGACTTGGCTTATAAACTGCTCAATGAATATCAGTTGACAATAATCGGTACTATTAGAAAAAACAAACCCCGAATACCACCAGAAATGAAAATGAGAAGACCTGAAAAATCCACCTGTTCGCATTTTGTTACAAACCAGTTCACATAAAATAAGAACTCACGGCACAAACACAAATAAAAATACGGAGCTTGTTGTAAAAAACACGTCTGGTCATTCCTTTGTATAAAAGGTGACGTTTCTATTTATTGACAATTCTCCAAGGCAACCAAAACATCGCCTACTGCCATGTACCGTGCTCAGTTAGGCGGCTACTTGTATGTAGAGAAGGGCCGTTCCGGTAACAATTTCAAGAAAAATGCACTTTAGTTTCATACATTCCAAAAAAAAATAAAAATGTGTTTGTCCTATCTACAATGCACCACGATGATGATATCGACAAGGAAACGGGTAAACCTGAAATCATAATGGACTATAATCGCACCAAGGGTGGTATGGACACGGTGGACAAGTTATGTGCAACTTATAATTGTGCACGCAACACTCGACGATGGCTAATGGTGATTCTGTACGGTTTACTGAATGTGGCTGGTATCAATTCATACATTATATATAAACATAATAACCCGAAAGAAAAAATTCTAAGAAGAAAATTTTTAGAACTTCTTGGACACCAGCTAGTTGAGGAGCATATTAAAAATCGAGTTACTAGTACCGGCGTTTCGAAAACTATTAAACTACGTATTCAAGAAATTTATAACATTTCTGATCCTAATCCGAAAACCCCAATCTATGGAAGATGTTATTATTGCTGCAGCATGAAAAATAGAAAATCGAAATACAAATGCCAGAAATGCCCAAAATTTATGTGCTTGGAGCATTTAGTACCGATATGCCAGACATGTGTTCTCCAAGAAGAACAGTAATTTGGACTGCAAAGTTTCAGTTCCTCCGAAATATTGGGACAATTTGTTTCTTTTATTTTCATTTAACAAAATGTTAAGTTTCGTTTGCGTCCTATTTTATAATAAAGGAAAGTAATTATGTCGTTTTTTTAATTTTCTAATATTTTACGTTTCACTAAATTTTTAATTTTTTATAATTTTATATTTTTTATAATAAAAGCTCTATGAACACATAAACTTGGTTAAATTACCCAAACACTTTATATTTAAGAAATAAAATTTAAACCAAGTAATTTTCCAAAAGGCGACTGTTATTTTTCCAATTGGTCTATGAGACCTATGTTCGACTTCATGTCTTATAAAGCTATGTTAGTTCCCAAAGGTTAATACCATAACCTATACAATTTTGACAGAATCACTTAAATGTTACAGAATATTAAAGATAAAATTTTCCTCATTGAAAATTTCTTTAAAAGTAGTCATTACTTCCCTCGACAGAACCGTTTTGTGCTATATTTTCTAATTTTAAAGTTGCATTACTGGTATAACCTTATATTGACAGATCTAAAATGCCATTGTTATCAACAGAAAGTAAAAAAAAATATTTTTTCACTACCTTCTAACCGTTTCTGAAATTAAAAAAACGTTATAAAAAAATAATTGTCTCACGGCGTTATTTCATTATTGTCAATTAATATACCGGTAGGACATAAAGTTAATGTATTGTTTTGGCATTAATAAAAAAATCTGGTTTACACCGACCATTGCAATCATGAATAATTGTTGTTTTGTACATGTTACCATTGATTATTATACTTACGAACAACTTTAGACGTCAAAGTAATACTTGTTCATAAAATGAGCCTACCAACATCAGTGCTTATTAAATCGATTTTTTAATTACCCTGTAATGAGGGGTGGCACGTGGAGTATATAACATTTATTCAGAGGTCATGTAACGAGCATCCTGTGACAACGGGAACCGTACCCTAATATTTAATTATCGTATAATAAAGCCCTCACTCACTTACACTTCTTATAAATAAGTTTAAATTAACGTAGAAAACCGTGTAATTACCGCTGCCTCATAGTATTCCATTATAAAAAATTAGTCATTAAAACGTTTTTGTTTTCTATTTCGAACCCCATTAGGTTTTCAAAAATATTAATAAACTTTTCTTCATTAGGTATTTTAACGGACATACAAGACCATTTCCATATAGGCGATGATAAAGGGGGATTATTACAAACGGCGTTTGTAATAAGTTACATGTTTTGCGCTCCCATTTTTGGATACTTGGGAGATCGTTATAGCCGACGGTATATTATGGCTTTCGGAGTCTTCCTATGGAGTCTTACCACATTAATAGGTTCCTTTATGGACGTAAGTGCTACTTTTTCGTAGAGTTTTTTTTTGCCATTATGTAATATTACTTGTTTTTTAGAACTTTGCGACCTTCACTCTCTTCAGGGCATTAGTTGGTATTGGAGAAGCAAGTTATTCTACCATAGCGCCAACCATCATAAGTGATCTCTTCGCTAAAGATTTAAGATCGAAAATGCTGGCATTATTTTATTTTGCCATTCCAGTAGGAAGGTAAGAATTTGTAATGAAATTATACTTTTAAAAAATTCGACAATTTAATGTACACTATTTATTTCCTATGAACTAAAATAATTTATTAATTTTAATGAAAGAGGTTTAGTTGTTGTGCACTTAGAAAGTTTTTTCTATTGCATGGAAATAAAGAAATATTTTCTTGCCGCATCAACGGTGTTTTTTTTCATTAAAAAATTATAATATACTGTTTAACAAAATACCTATTACAGGGACGGCGAAGAAATTTGTTATGATTAATTAAAAAAGCCTTTCTTTTATCACTGTAACTATTCGCTGATATGTATAAATCATTTACCCTTGGTAAATAGAATTCTGATTAAAGGTTAAAGTTAAGGTTGTTAAATAAAATGTAAACAAGTTTCACTGAACTAAAGAAATTGTTTTAAATATTGAACAAACATCATCTTTTTAAATTTTATTCTTGGAAAGAAGACTCATGTTGCAAATTTTATAAATAAAAATACCACCTTTTAGTTAATTTTTTTATTGTCAAAATTAAAAAAAATGCTTCTAATAATACCATTAATTTTGAATTTTTTATAGCGGTTTAGGATATATAGTTGGTTCAGAAACAGCCCGAGCAGCAGGTGCTTGGCAATGGGGTTTAAGGGTTACACCTATTTTAGGAGCTATTGCTGTAATCCTTATGATATTTTTCATGCAAGATCCTCCAAGAGGGCATAGTGAAGGAAGTTCTCATTTAGCTGTTACTTCATGGACTGAAGACATTAAAAATATAGTGAAAAAGTATGTGTACATTTAACATAGTATTTATATCGAAAATTTTATGTTATTCGCCTCTTTCAGTCCTAGTTTTATGCTCTCCACGGGCGGATTCACATGTGTAGCATTCGTTGCTGGTGCACTGGCATGGTGGGGTCCATCATTCATACATTTAGGAATCATGTTACAGCCTGGAGGGCAAGACGTATCCATAAATGAGTAAGTATGAAACTATTATAGTAATTTTTCTGGTTTCATTGTAAAGCAGAGCGAACATGTAATATAGTATATTCCACCATAAATGACACTTGGGAGTATTTCAAACATTCGTACGATTCAATTTTAAACAAAATACCAGTTTCAAACAATTGCCGTATACGAATTCCAGCTAAATTGTATTAAAACAAAATTCCTGCCTCAAAACTACAATAATATAAATTCTAAATTTGATAAATCCGAATAAAAGTGTTACTCAATCAAGTGTGTTGAAAATAACATTTTTATTTCGCTTCAAAAATACCCATCTTATAATACTTTACAACTATGGCATAACTAATTGAAGTCTGAGCCGATGAAGTAAAATTTGAGCACTTTGTGCTTTTTTCTTATTCATAGTACAATTTATAAAGAAAACAACTAAATTTTGTGTTGAGTGAATGTTTATAAAATAAATATTAATTTAAATTAATTTTAAATATAATTACATAGTTTATAAACTAATATGTTTTGTGGGTATAAAGGAATATTTATGTAAGTAAAAGATAAACAAAAATTAGTGACATTTCTTATTAGCAATGTCACTAATTATGATCCCCATGTAATCTATGTAATGTTAGCATAATTCATATTTATATAGCAATTTACGAAATGTGTTGACCACTGGTTGAGACGTTGCTTAACGTATCTTAGTTTCGACGTGGCTGTCAATATTTTTTCTCTTTCTAAAGAATGCGAACTGCGGATGCATATAACCGTCCGTACCGTAGTTCTCTTAGTTCATACGAACAATACTGCGTTCTACCAAGTAGATATGTGACAGTAATGTAAGAGAAAAAGATAGAATAATAAACATGTTTTGATTGTAACATAACGCTCTAAACCTTTAGGTGTCCTCTCTCATGGAATATACTATATTACAATTAAACTTCAGATCAATAGAATTTAAAATATACTGTGTTTTTGTGGTCTCCTTTTTCGAATGGTCATGGAACCTACAAAATTATGATTATAAAAAATGACTTCTGTAAAGGAATTTTTATATGTTTATTTATACCGAAATGGAAGTACAGTACAACCTCGCTAACCCGATCACGCACTAATGCGAACAGTTTCGTCAAGTCGTAATCGTTAAACCACGTTTCTCCGTTTAAATTGCAGTGAAACTTCCATAGCTCGAGTTATTCTCTAAGACGAATTTTTATCGTGGATTTAATGTTAACTCGAATCCTTAGAAGATTTTGGTTGTAAAATACTTTGACTGACATATTAGTAATGCGTATGCTTATTAGTAATTCGTAATGCGATTTCCGATATGAAGCAAAAAAAAAAACAATTTACGGCCAAAACTGTGTGTGTGTTAAAAACAAACAAGCATTACTAGACCTCTCGTACATATTTTAAGCTTGCCTTGTATTATAAACTAACTGAAGTACCCGGCTTCACCCGCGTGGAATTCAGTTTGTGACTATAAGGGCCCACTTGCAGAAACTATGTTAACAGCGGTGTCAGCTAAGAGAGCGTTAACTAGAACTATGATTGGCTGTCAGCAAACTGCAGTGTGCTGGTAGCCAATCATAGATCGAATTAACGCTCTGTTAGCTGACACTGCGGTTAACTTTGTTTCTGCAACTGGCCTTTAGAGTATCAATAAAAAGGTTCTTTCGGACACCTGCGCTGCGTACCGCGCCGACCACGCGACTGCGCCCGACAGATTAAAATTAATTTTAAACATATCTTTGTCATATTTGAAAAAATCTTAATGCATTTTGCAATTCAAAAATGAAAAAAAAAGTGATGAAATAACCAAAAATACCAAAAAAAAACAATTTTAAAAAATGATGGAAATTTTTAATCGGATCGGCACCAAACTTCACAGGAACACTCTCCAAACTATCCTAGAGTTTTCCTGAAAATTTTGTCAAAATCGGTTCAGCGGTTTCCGAGTCTATAGGGAGCGCGCGCGCCCACACACACACACACACACACACACACACAGTGTTATACACTTGCGAGCATAAAATTGAGGTCACTTATATTTATGATATCTTTGTGGAATTTTGTGTCTTAACTTCATATTAGCCTGTTGTAAACCATTGTACTATAATTTTTAGGCTAAATTAAAAAGTCAAAGTTGAACTTAAAGCATATTTTACGGATTTTACGATTTATTTAAAAATTTACGCATTTTAAACAAAATTTGAAACTTTGTTATTAATTGCTAATAGCGTGTATTCCCTCCTCTTGCGTTAATGACTGCTTGAAGACGTCGAGGCATACCTTGAATTAGGTTAAGAATTACATTTTGGTCGATGTTATTCCATTCTTGCAGTAGTAACTCCCTCAGCTCCTGATCAGTTCTTGGAGCTGGTGTATGCCTTCGAATACGACGTCCCAACTCATCCCAGACATGTTCGATGTGATTCATGTCCAGACTGACGGCTGGCCAATCGAACCGCCTAATTCCCACCTCATTCAGATATTATCCGACAAATCTAGCTCGCCCATAGTAGTCATGAAAGACATAACATGATCTTCTACAACCTCGGTAATATACCTGTGAGCTGTCAGGGAACCATTCTCTATGAAAACCAACTCTGTGCGTACTTGTGAACTGATTCCTGCCCAAACCATTACAAACCCACTATCAAATGGAAGTCGTTGGTAAATACACACTTGAGTGTATCTTTCTCCGGGTCTCCTCCATACTCGTCGACGTCCGTCTGACCCATTGAGCGAAAAACACGACTCATCTGCAAACAGTACCTTGCTCCAGTCTTCATTATTCCATGCCACGTGATTTTGCGCAAAAATCAATCTTGCAACTCGATGCCCACGTTGTAATAGTGGACCTGTAGCCATCCTTCTACAAGACAATCCAGCAGCGCGAAGTCTTCTCCTAACGGTCCATTCACTAACATTTACATCTCTAATTTCTTGGAGTTGATTTCGTAGCAAAACCGCAGAAGCTGTTCTATTCCGCAAACTAGCAGACACCAAAAACCGGTCATCACTTTGGGTGGTGATTCTTTTTCTCCCGGATCCTGCTCTTCTGGTTATCAGCCCAGTCTCCACATAGCGTTGGTACACCTTTTGTACAGCACAAAGGCTCTTACCAACAATTCTTGCAGTTTCACGTTGTCCTCGGCCATCTTGTATCGACGCTACAATTATTGCCACAACAATTGGATCCATACCTAATTCAAGGTATGCCTCGATGTCTTCAAGCAGTCATTAACGCAGAAGGAGGGAATACACGTTATTAGCGATTAATAACAAAGTTTCAAATTTTGTTTAAAATGCGTAAATTTTTAAATAAATCGTAAAATCCGTAAAATATGCTTTAAGTTCAACTTTGACTTTTTAATTTAGCCTAAAAATTATAGTACAATGGTTTACAACAGGCTAATATGAAGTTAAGACACAAAATTCCGCAAAGATATCATGAATATAAGTGACCTAAATTTTATGCTCGCCAGTGTATATAGATAAATAATATATAAGTAATGTTTTTAGTGTCTGTATTTCGAAGTTTCGATTCAGAGAAGTGTCACTATGTATTATATTTCAGTAATCAGAATAAATCGCTAATCCGAACGCCTGGTCCAAATTAGTTAAGATTAGTAAGGTTGTACTGTATTAAAAGGTTTCAAGCATGTCAGATATTTCAATTTATAAATCCCTTAAAATTGTAGCTAGCCAATCTACGAATCAAATCATTGTTTGCATACTTTTAATTGGTTTAATTTTTGTAGATTAATTCTTTTTAGCCAAAATTTACTTTAAATTGACTTTTATGAATTTTTCAAAAAATAATTAGCAAACATTTTTAAATATTTTCGCTGTATCAAGTAGAAGCAATAGTTTTATTAGTGATAAATTTATTTTAGCGTGTCTTACAAGTTTGGAATCATAGCTATGGTCTCCGGCCTTCTAGGAGTTCCATTGGGCAGTTTCCTTGCCCAAACCTTACGTCACAAATATCCCCGCATTGATGCAAACATTTGTGGAGTTGCACTTTTGTGTTCAAGTCCATTTGTTTATTTAGCCTTCATAACAGCATCAGTAAGCACTACTGGCTGTTTCTTTATGGTATTTTTGGGAGAACTGTTTCTTAATCTCACGTGGTCCATTGTTGCTGATATGTTGTTGGTAAGAACCTTTATAGGAAAGACCCAAATAATGCCAGTAACTTACTTGTGTTTAACAACCATTACATGCCATGCCATTTGATCATATAATTTCATGTTGTTTCAGTTTTTCGTTCATATTTGGCGGGATTACGATTGCAGCGGGAATAGTCGGGCTCAGTTTAGGCTGTTTTCTAAGTCAATGGTTATTAAAAGTCCACCCTACATTCGATCCGATCATTTGTGGCGTTGGTTTATTTATTTCGGCCCCTTTACTAGTTGCTGCTGGGCTTGTTGTTAAGGATAATTCACTTAGTTGTTACGTATTGTTATTTTTCGGACAAGTTACATTAAATCTGAACTGGGCAATAGTCACTGACATAGTACTGGTAAGAGTTAATAATTCAGTAAAATAATTTATTAATTCATGTTTTTGTTAGTTTATATTTAATTAGTTGATTGATATTTCTTTGATTTTAATGTACTTTTGGTTGTGGTTGGGAACCTCCTTATATGTTTTCAGCATTTGATGTTACTACTTTTATTCTCTCAATCTACAAAGCAGATATTAAGTTAAATTAAAGTGTGTTTGGTAGAAATGATGCATTTTGCTCTTATGATTAACTATTAACACAGAAATTATTTTAATGAATAGTGCAAGTTCTTTCGACAGGATGTATGGGCTATCGTTGTTAAAAAATTTATGTCTGAATACAGTAGAGCCTCGATAATCTAGACATATATGTAACCAAGGTATGACAGGTTAGCGGAACACCAATGTTTTATAATACATACGTAAATATTTGCAGTATTTAACATGTATCCACGACTTCATGTTGAAAAAGTACAAGTTAAAACCGCACAGAACGATAATAAACCAACGCATGTCTGAATATAACAGTTTGTTGATTATATCTGAAGACACAAACGAATCAATCAAGAGAAGGGAGAGGGGAGTCAGCCATTCAGATTGCTAGGAGTCCACACTATTGAGACTCTACTGTATTTGTAATAACATAAATGCCATACCTACCCTTGTAGTGTACAGTTGACACTTATTACAAAAATTATCCTGATTTTGGTGGTTAGCAGTCTTGTGTGAAATTTTCGTACATTAAATTAATCTTACAACCTATTTTATCTTTTTCTTTAATATATCTATTTTGCACAATGTAAATATATGTACGTACAAGTGTTTCAATTGATATGATTATGAAGCTGCAATTATTATTCTGTTGATTATTAGGAACATTTTGCCAAATGCTTTTTTATTTAGTTTGAAATCTTTCTATAAATGCTTGAAATTTACTTTTTAAGTTGATGAATAAAATAAGCGATTCAATATAAATCTTGCTTTCAATGCTTTTTATTGTTAAGTGTACTATTGCCTTTATTCAGTTTCATTTTGATTATAGAGTATAAAAAAAGCAACGAAAACTGAAACAAATTTTAGTGTAAATATTCATTTATAGTTCATTTAATTCACTAATATTGCACAAGCTTCAATTAAAACCCAATAACAATTCAATGGTTTGTTGTGTATGGTCTGCCTTATTGCTAGTAACTTGAATTTGTTGCATGCATTTCAAATTAGATATTTTAGATTACCTCATAATTCCACGGAAATATTTGCGAATTTCATATTATTTTTTGAATGACGTACTATTTTACAAAGAACTCAGTTAAAAATGCTTTTGATAATAACATTGAATAAAATTATATTATATTATATTAATTTAAGATTTAATGAATAAATACATTTTTAAAGCATTTCTATTATACTCAATTGAACACTGAGTAAACCCATGTGAACAAATGCTTCATCTGCGCAGTCACCTAGAGTTCACTGAAATATTCTGCTGGTGTCATGTCAATTAGAATGATGACATATGTGTCTATATGGGACCACATAGTATCTAAATCAAAAGTTTTTATTTTGGTTGTTAAATAGGACATTCACAAACATAATTAGTATTATTGCAAACGTTTTTCTAATTCTGAAGCAGATCATACACTAATTTTGTTTTCATTTTCCATGTTCCAATTTTGTTGGATTAAATTTATCATTATTATGTACATTGATAATTAGTAATGCTATAGTGCATGTTTAGCTTATTCTGCATCATTGCATTAAAACGGCAAATTAACATATTGATGGTTTAAGAACAGAATGTTGTAACCCACAATAAACAATATTCAGGGGGTCCTAAAACTCAATGGTGTCAAAATAAATCTTTTTTAATTTCTGAGGGTTACGATGTTCGGCATTTAAAGCATCAATATTTGTAATGTCTAACAAAATTCACAGCATTCCTTTTTAAATTAAATCCTAACCATTACTAAAATTTAATAACATTAATGTGACCAATTACCCTTACAGTATGTTGTCCTACCGACACGAAGATCCACTGCAGAAGGTTTTCAACTCTTAATATCCCATGCCTTAGGAGATGCAGGAAGCCCATACTTAATCGGAGTGGTAAATTAATTGAGTTTGTTAATTTAGTTATTTATTTATTTTTTATGTTAATAGATCTCGGAGGCTTTGAAACGAGTTTTTGCACCCGCAAACAATGCAATTTTACCTACAAAAGATTTTAATTACACTGGCATAACAAGTGCAGCGTTGGTGGATTTCCAAGAGGAAAATGAAATAAAGTTTAAATCATTACAATATGCCTTATTTACAACTTGCTTTGTTGAAGTCTTGGGCGGCATATTCTTCCTTTTAACGGCTCTTTTTATTGTCCGTGACAGGCAAAAAGTTGATAAAGCAATAAAAGGTATGTGAATTTTTATTATAAGTTATTTGTGTGCTTAAAATTTATTTATGATTTAAAATAATAAATATGGTAGTTTGTTAGAATTGTACATTCTTTTTTTTTTACTAACAAGACAGTACTTGCTTGCTTGCTGAAAACTAAAAATTACTTGCTTGTAGTTAGGTTGTTTTATTTTCATTCAAAAATGTAGGTTTTGAAATGGTATTATTTTAATTTTCAATGTACTGTCTTGGTTTACCTCAGTTTTTGGAATTTATTGAAGTAATTAAGACCTCAAAATGAAAAGTGGATAAAGACCATAATTTTAACTTTACAGGAGAGACAGGATTTAGCTACTTATCACCTTCACTTGTTACTTGTATACAGTTTGAATTTAAGAAATAGCTCTCTGTTAGTTAATGGCATAAGCAAATTTTTACAACTCCTTTTGATATGTTTAAAACTGGTCAAGACATAAAATAAGAAAGAATGGTTTTTATCCACTTTTCTTTCTCATGCCGTCAATTTATGAAAGAATAAAATATTTGTTTTATGTTTATTCCTGCCAAACTGCTTACTAGAATGTAGTAAAGACAGCGGGGAATGAGATGGCGTTTTGCGTGGGTATGCGCACGGACTGATTTGAATTCGCGCAGATTTTTGCCCGCGCAAAACTCCATTACATATTCCGACTGCTTTAGCCCAAAATATTCTATATTCCAGTGCACCCTTATAAATGATAACAATATAAAAACAGTTTTAGTAGTCGTTTTAGTGGTTGTTTTAGTAAATAAAATTACAAACCAAATGATTATTAATAAACTATTTTCATTGTTTTTTTGCTTTTTTACTGAAAAAAATAGTTATCTGTTGTGAAGTATTACTACAGTAGAATCCGCTTTTAACGAATACCGGATATAACGAGCAATACACATAGAGAAATTTGATTTACTATGCAAACGCGGTTAAAAATGACCGCATATTACGAGATCAGTTATAACGAGACTCCGGTTATAACGTCGGTTGTATTGAAATTTTATATCAAAAAATCCTGATATAGCGCGATCTAAATATATACCTTTGACTAATATTGATAATGGTTTACTTAGAAATGTGCTGATTCCAACTAATCAGGCTTCAGGCGGTAAAGAATCAGTTTCACTTAGGTTACTGAAGAATTATCATGTCAACCTCCGGTAAATTAAACGTAAAAAAATATCAACTTGGCATTTCTACCTCCCAACACGACTTCAATACTGCAGCCTATGGACCAAGGAGTTGTAAACTTCCTTAAATTTCATTTTCGAAAAGTGCTTTTGTGTTGCATTTGATAGATGGCATTGAAATGGAAATAGAGGAACAGGTAACACTTCTAGACGCTATTCGATTTGTAGACGGAGCTTGGAAAAGTATTACGCAAACCACAATAAAAAATTGTTTCAAACATGCTGGATTTATAGGAGAAGTTGGCCCAGCTGAAAATTGGCAAAGTGAACTTTGTATCGCGTTAAAGACTGAAAAAGTTAACTTTCAGAAGTATGTGACGGTTGACAATTTTGTATGTACTAGTGAAATCCCAACCGAGGATGACATCGTTGAGAATGCGTACCAAAAATACAATCAAACTCCAACTGAAATTGCTAAATCTGATGATGATGAACCGGCCCTTTTACTAGAAAATATTTCGCCTGCGGAAGCTAGAAAGTGCCTGGCAAAATTGAAGTTTTTTTGAAGCTGAAACTACTCTAAATGGTGCGGAACATTTTTTTCATTTTTTAGCAAATTTGGAAAATGTAATTAACGAAACAGACTATTACAGACTATTTTGGTTAATAAGAACGTCTAAATTTATATATGAAACAACTGTAACGTACACGCATTTTACTAATTTATGTCATCAAATAATATTTTCAAGGGTAATATAATAAGTGGTACGCTTATTATCGAAAAATTTTTTGAAATGCCACGAATATCAGTCCCAACGACGAAAATACAACGAGTGCGTAGCACGAGTTGTATTTTCTAAAGATTGGGGCTGAATGAGTTGGCATTTCAAAAAAATTATCGATTCTTAAGCGTACCACGAATTATATTTAGGAAGAGAATATATTGAGACACACACATTAATTAACAAAGATACATTAAATGGATTCTCCCCAGCGTTTCTTTTGACAATTATTTTCCATAATTCAAAATTAAACCCGTCGCACACGAAAATTGAACCGTGATTTAAAACAGGCGCCCGCGTTTGTGATTGAACGTGACGTCACCGTTTATGGGCGGTGCAGGCTGCGCTGCATGTTTCAGCACGAATATTTTGGTTTGTATTGGAAGTAGTCATAACAACGGGGAGTAGTAGTGTACCACAGCGAAAATACAAAAGTGACAATACAACAGTATTGTATTGTCACTTATTAATAACCAACAACAACATTGAATTTCAATGGTGATTTTAGTCGAAATTATATTCTCAATAAAAAATGTCTTTACATAATAATCCTCTTATAACGAGCTAATTTCAAACTCCCGTACGTCCTCGCTATAAGCGGATTCTACTGTATATCAATTTGTGATGAGCAATTTTCAAAAAAAGACTTGGAAAACAGACAAGATTTTCTGTTATGGTGCAGCAAGATATTACTTCATAAATAATTGCATAAGTTAATGTGAATTCAGCCACCCTACAGAATTATATTATTCTTCAGACTTGTTTCTAAATATAAAAATATATCTGGGAGAAAGATTGTTTGAGTTGAAAAAGGAATTGCAGAAAGCTATATCAAGAGAAAATAGAAATTGTAGTTTTTCAATTAGTGGAAACCTTATAGGCCAAGTAATAAAGCATTTTTTCATGACATAAATACTACTCGGAAACCGACTGTGCGATTACATAAAGGACAGTTAGTAGATTAGTTCTGCATAATTTCTCACTCGAGGACCATCATTTTTAATTTGTTATCAACAATCGTTTTTTTTTTAGTTCTTTGCTTGTAAGATGGAAACTAATGAAGCAATCTTAATGATGTCAATAGACGAATTGTAGAGAATTAAATTATGAAGAGAATGAGCGGTCGAATGTCCCGATCGAATAATTAGAACCGGAGAAAACCCGGAAAATTCAGTGTTTTCTTAAAAAATTTACAATTCCGACATTTTCTAATTTTAAGAACTGAAACTTTGCACACAGATAGCTACTTATATGTATTTTATGTGTGCAAACCCCGATTCTGTCGGACTAACGGTTATTGCACAATCACCATTTCAATTTTGTTCTGCGATATTTTCGCGGAGGGTTTCTTGCTCTTGTAGTTGTCCGATTTAAATTTTAAAAACAGAATTGGAAACTAGACGTACACAGCAACAAAACGTTCATTTTCGATTTTCCATAAAATGCAGTGAAATAGCTGAAAAACGGTCGTGAATAGGAATAGAACCGGGTTGCGCTCCCCTCACCGGCTGGTCTCCCCCCCACTACTCCACCACTTTAGTGGGGTCGGCCGTTTTTACTCATATTCACGACCGTTTTTCACCTATTTCGCTGCATTTTATGGAAAATCGAAAATGAACGTTTTATTGCTGTGTACGTCTAGTTTCCAATTCTGTTTTTAAAATTTAAATCGGACAACTACAGAAGCAAGAAGCCCTCCGCGAAAATATCGCAGAACAAAATTGAAATGATGATTGTGCAATAACCGTTAGTCCGACAGAATCGGGGTTTTGCACACATAAAATACATATAAATAGCTATCTGTGTGCAAAGTTTCAGTTCTTAAAATTAAAAAATCTCGGAATTGTGAATTTTTTAAGAAAACACTGAATTTTCCGGGTTTTCTCTGGTTCTAATTATTCGATCGGGACATTCGACCGCTCATTCTCTTTGTAATTTAATTCTCTACAATTCGTCTATTGACAACATTAAGATTGCTTCATTAATTTACATTTTACAAGCCAAGAACTAAAAAAAAACAATTTTTTCTTCTAAATTGTTCATAACAAATTAAAAATTATGGTCCTCGAGTGGGAAATTATGCAGAATTCATCTACTAACTGTCCTTTATGTAATCGCAGTCGGTTTCCGGGTAGTATTTATGGCAAATTATGACATTTATTTTGCTCTGTTGCTTGGCCTATTATAACATTGTTATTATGAAAAATGCATTCTGGTGTATTGAAAACGAAAACTACTCCTCTATATACAGCGTGTTCCGTTTTGTATCCATGAAAATTAAATGTGCGGTAGAACTTTAAATTTTGAAACAAAAAGTTCATATAAACATATATCGAAAAATGCTTTCTAAGGGAATTACGTCCCTTTAAAGGAATCCTTATAAAATCTGTTTTTAGTTTGGTATGCAACACACATTAAATGGTAATGTTATTTTTTAGCTAATAGACTAAAAATGTGAATTATGCTTATTTTTGGAAAAAAAAACTTTATTAAAAGTAAAATTATAACTTTAATAACTACCTACTTTAACAAATTTAAATTAGAATTAATTTAATCTAAAAAAGGTGTTCAAAAGTGTGAACGATTTTGGCTAATGCATAGTTAACAAATGTTTTGGTGTAATATTCCATGGAGCATTTAGAATCTTCTGTATTAAGCTCCTCGCGAGTATTACAGGTGTAGCATACACGAAGTCTTAATGTAGGATTGAGGAGTGAGGCGGCCAGACCACAGGACCACTCCTCCCGATCGAGCATTCTTCAAAATTGGTATTTAACCAATTTAGGAGGACAGGACCAAAAAAAGTGTACTGGGCACCCATTAAGTGGAAATAGTGTTGATATTTGACATGTATGGATACATTTTCCATGAATTCAGCATGATTTTTTTGTAGAAACTCTAAAAAAGATTACCCATGCAACCTGTGTTGCGTACCAAACTAAAAACAGATTTGACAAGGATTCCTTGAAAGGGGTGTAACTTTCTTAGGAAGCATTTTTTGATATTTGTTTATATGAACTTTTTGTTTCAAAATTTAAAGTTATATCGCACATTTAATTTTCATTGATACAAAACGGAACACTATACAAGGTGTAAACGAAATAAGTACATTAATTTTAACTGGTAATATAACTCTTCAAGACCAACAACTTTTCCTAATAACTTTGTTTTGAAAACGTTTTTGTTTTTGAGTTAAAATTATTTTAAAATCTTACACAATTTTCTTACACGCCACTGGAAGCAAAGTTACCTAATCAACAAGATTACCTTATGAAACGGTTACCATTAGTTGCGACTATTATTGTCGATTTTAAACAATAAACCAATAAACACCAAAAAAAGTTTTATTTCAAATTTATTTTTAAACATTGACGCGAGAATTGCGCTAACGAAAATAAAGGAAAACGATCATAAAAATTGTTCAAAGTGTCCACCGTTGTTTTGTACACATGCTTGAAGACGCCGACGAAGTGATTCTTCTATCCTTTGTAACATGGCTCTGTTGTTACGAATCATTGCAGCACCAAGTTCCACCCGTTCTTGCAACATTTCGATGGTATCAATTGATACAGAGTATACTAAATCCTTCATGTACCCCCACAAAAAGAAGTCGCAAGGGTTCAAGTCCGGCATTCGGGCAGGCCAGGTTACAGGACTGCTTCGTCCTATTCAACGAGCACTTTTCGAACATGATAAGGATACAATTGCTGTTCTTTTAGTATTTTCCAAATTGTAGCATGCGATACTCCATGTGGCAGTGCTAGCCTTCTTGTGCTGAGTCCAGGTCGAACCTCGACACTATTCAGAACAGCCTCCTCAATGTTTGCAACTTGAGCTGGACGCTGCCGACCACGATCGTAAGCTGCAGGCTGAAAAGATCCGTGATCTCGAAGATGCTGCACCACATTTACAAATATGCGAACATTCCGAAGACGACGGTTCGGAAATCGATTCATGTAAATTCTTCGAGCTAAGGCTGCATTCCCTTGGCTCTCACCATAGGTTAACACAATATCAGTAAATTCGTTATTGGTAAATCTAGACATTTTTCAGATTTCACTTGACAGAAGTGACAAATTAATTTTCAATAATAAAAAGTCATTATTTTTCTTTGTTGGAGCATTTCATAGAAGGCTCGTCAATTTGTGGGGAGGAAAAATGATTTTTAAAAATGCGATTTCGAAAAAATGGTACATAAAAAAAGGGCTTATGTCGACGAGTTCTACTACTGGTAAAAATTAATGTACTTATTTCGTTTACACCTTGTATAATGATTTTTTCGCTATAGTGATGTTTTTGCCAGGATTGTTAAATTTTTCGTATAAAAACGTACCTCTCTCTATATTATGATGCGAAATCTCATAGTGATGCTTCTTTAAAAAAGTTTTATAAAAATTCTTAGGAAACAGAAACTCGGTTTTTGAATACCAACTGATTTTTAAAGCAGTTGCCAAAACTAAAATTATAATGAAGTTTCTATAGTGATTGTAGAGAAGTTCGACTGTATTTTTTCTGGTTAAAAATGTGCACTTGTTAGGTTTAAAACTAATCATCTTATCCTATTATTGGTATTGAAAAATTAATAAATGTGTAGCTGGAATAATTTGCTTCTAGGTCTTAGCTTAGTTTTTGGATTTAAACTGTCTATTTACAAATCTTAGATTGTACAGGTCGCTAAAAAGTATGGAACCGATTAAATATTTTCAAAACGGTTTATCACAACCCTTCGAAATTTGGAATATAGTTAGAAGTATTTAAATTCTATCATCTGATATTTTTCTTCAATTTTTGGGTCAAATTTATTATTTTTGAAAAGATCATTTTTTTCTGAATTTAGTGATGTATCACATGCCTACCTGTATTTGTGTTAAAAAGTAAAAAAAAATTGTCACTTTCATATTAGCGAAAAATTAATTCGACGACGTAACGCATTCTTATTCCACCCTAAAAACAACATTATTCTTTAACAAAAATTTAAATTTTTTAAAAATTATGTTTGATAATTATTATTATGAAAGTGACAAGCAGCTATTGACAGCATTTTCAAAGCTAACTTTGTTTTAATTGTTTAGAAAATAATTTTTTTTCAATTTTTTTTTTACTTTTTAATACAAATACAGGTAGACATGTGATACATTACTAAATTCAGAAAAAAATGCTCTTTTCAAAAATAATAAGTTTGACCTACCATGCCATTTAAAAAAAAAATCAAGTTAGCCTTGTATCTCAAAAACAAATGACTGTAAAATCGAAAAAAATCTCAGATGATAGAATTTAAATACTTCTAACTATACTCCAAATTTCGAAGGATTGTGATAAACCGTTTTGAAAATATTTAACCGTTTTCATACTTTTTAGTGATTTTATCATAAACTAATGAATTTTAGGTATAATTTTCAGAAAGTATTTTACCTTTTAAGTTTTTAATAAAGAATGTAAAATAATGTCAATTTTTCATTAACAATTTTATTATTTAGAGATTGCTCTGCCTTCCTCAAATTCTGCAAACAGTCCAGACGTACCAAATAATCCTGAATAGATCGAAGTACCTAGCCATCAGTAATACAGATATGTCTGTATAAGTTTGTTTGTCAGATATTTCTTTAACTGGTGGTGGTATATTCAAAAATTACACTTTCATCACTAATTTTATGCTAACACTTAATTGTTTTTTTTTTTTGTTTCAAACCTAACAAAACGGGCTTTTAATTATAATAATACAAAATTAAATTATAATCATCTGTTGTGTTATTCCTAATGCATTGCAATGCTGGATATCACTTTATTTGATATATTTGGGAATGTTTCATTACATAAATGTGTATGTTGCAGCATCTGAACAAGAAAGACCAAGAAATATGTTTGCAAATGAAGTAGAAAGAAGAACCTTAATGTCCTGATTATATGTTTACTAATGGTACAGATTAATTTATATCAAATAAATTGCAGCATCATCGAAATTGTTTGTAAAAAATAAATAAATGTACAGTTAAAAGATGTCTCGTGTATGTATGGTTTTTATATGAACGTATTATGGTTCTAAAGTGATAATCATAATTGTGTATAGTTTACATTAGCATGCAAAGTACAATTTATTCATGGTTGAATTGTGATCACCAAATTGAAAATAAAATGTTTTGTAAGATCATTCACTTGTGGGCTTTCAAGTTATTCATACAGTATTGTTCAAAAAATGGCTCGTCAGTAGAATTAGTTTATTGTCGTGATGTACAATATTTGAATTTGTCGATTATCATTGCTTCGTCCATTATAACAAACTATTCAAAAATAAATTTAAATTTTGACAATTTTACTAAAGAATAATTTATTTAGATACTTATTATCTTTACAAAGTTTTTGTTTATTTTTTCAGTTTAAAGAGGTCTTGTTTTATTTTATTGTGTACCAATTGGAAACTTCTATTTTATTTAAGAATGAATAAGAATATTACAAAATAGTAATACTATTAATGTTAAAAATTATATTACGTATAAACAATAATTATTGCTGCTCTTAGTAATTAAAAGATGTTTAGGATCGGTTACGATTATTATCTATGTAAAACAGACATTTTTATAGTGTACAGTGAAGTTTAATTTTTTAAGTAATATTCTGAATTCATTCCTAAATACTTTATTAGTATAATTTTTGTTAATTTGCTTCAAAGTACTGGTATTTCAACTGTCCTTTGTTCTAAAAGACTGATATAATGTGACTAAATAATACTTAATAGAGCAATTAAATAGATGATTTAGATATATTTTATGAAATCCCCTTTATAGATTCTTCAAAAGCATATCAAGCTCCATTTACAGCTCGTTTTTTAGTTTTCGCAATTGTACCTTAAACTTTTTAGCTTCCAAAATTTTAGTTAATGAATTACAAATTTATGTAACATGATTGAAGTATTTAAAAAAAAATCACTTATTTATGAATAAAGAACAAATAAAGATGGTGTTTTTATTATAAACTTGTATGAAAACGTACAAATAATGTAAATATTAAATTACCTTAACTATCTATCAATGTGATAAAGTACAGAAATAATAAATACTGCAATGGAATTCTAATTGTTTGAATTGAGTGTATATTTAACAGAAGAAACATTGCACACAATGTCTAATTTTTTCAGTCTAGTTTTAGGAACAAAACTATTATTTTTCAGGTAAAGGAACATGGCACAACAATCATTATAACTTTGGCAACACATAATTTAACAATGACAATATATAGTAACTCAAGCAAATAACATAAAAAACAAACATAAACATAGCACAAATATTTTACTTCAAAATTTGAAGTTAATCATCTAACCTACAGCGTTTGCTAGGAATATGATCAGATGAATCGTCTAAATCTTCCCTCAGCAACGTTTTCACTTTTTGTTTAACTTCAAAATCCTTAAACAAAATGTACATGAAGATGCTTCTTTTTAAACATTTCTATTAAAATGCTTACGTCATTAATCCAAGGATGTTTTAAAATATCGACAATACTAATGCGATCTTCAGAGTTACAGATGAGCATTTGATTTACTAAATCTTTGGCATAAGCAGATACATCAGTCCAATATGCATCAACCATGCAATATTTGCCAACTAGTATTTGTTCTTTTAGACACTGTTCATGATTTGCGCTAAAAAAACAAAATAAATTATGTAGTTCAGAAGTTCTGCTAAAGTTTCTGCACTAAACATGGAAATCCTCTAAATGCAAATGTTCAACGTATTTTATCAGATCTATTGTTCAATATAATTAGCCCATTATACAGTTAAACCTGAATAAGCCGGAAAAAGCTGCTGGTGTCAAAAACAAGTATAAAATTGAGAATTCGACGCAAGTGTCAAAGAACCAATGAACATAATAACTAGACTGAACAACCGTCAATTACTAGCGAGCTTTTTTGATTATTCTGTAGGTACAAAATAAATACGCGATTATTCTGTATCTAAACAGTCCATGGTGACCAAATCAGAAACTTGCCTTTGACAGTTTAAATTTGTCATTATAAAAGTTGCAATGAAAATGTAAGCAAATAGATGGCGGTCTACAGTGGTAGAAATTACAAAAAAAAAAAGAAATTACGTCAAAGTGTATGTTGTAAATATCTGGTTTGTTAAATTCTCATGTAAAATACAACACTTGACATGGACATGTGCCGGATTATATTTCTCCGCACTTGTTATATTTCCAAAATCATAGCAACGAGTTAAAATTCAGGAGAAATATAATCAGACACATGTCCATGTCACTCGTTATATTAATACTGATAATACCTGAAAGGCAAGGAATCAGACAACATGTAATAGAGAATTACTCCAAGACTCCATATGTCTACTTTGTTGCTGTACGGGTTTTTTCCTTCTAAAACTTCCGGCGCTGCATATTGTAGTGTCCCACAATGTGTCTTCATAAGACAATGTTCATTTATAATTTTGCTCAGGCCAAAGTCAGAGACTTTAAGTAAAGTTTCTTCCTTTTCGGTCTTTAACAAAATATTTCTGGGCTGAAAAACATGTAATTAATTCAAATTACAAAGTGGAATTTCAATTAGTCGTCACTTGATTTGGTCATTGGAACAATCAATTTTGCAGTTATAGCTTTGTTCCAACACAGGTTCTCTGAACGGTTAGCGTACCGATTCATGAACAGCTTTGAGCGCATGCGCGAACGATGTACTGGTTGCTGCCTGTGCGCAGACGAGTTCCCGAACACGCGCAGCGGATTTTTTTTTTTTAACAAAATATTTCAACGTTTTGAAAAAGTTCCATTATTTAATTATTCTAATATTGACAAATTATCATTACGTAAATAGTTTTCTTTTTCGTTCTTGGGATATCTAGAATAAATTCTAAATCTTCTTAGTCACTTTCACCACAATCACTCATATTTACGCAATTTAATTTTATTAATAGTAACCTCAATCACGAAACAGCTGTGCTTATATCACAGCTGTATAACTATGGCATTCGTCAATTTATTTATAATATTTAATGCATATGTCTGGACTATTCGTTCCTGGCTTTCACCACAAACCGATTTGACAGTTCAAAAACTGATTTATGTACTGAACAGAAATATGTTAGAACAGCCGGTCAACTGTTCGGGTTCAAATTCAAGACTGTTGGAACACTAATTTCTTGTTGCGCATGCTTCGGACAATAGATGAACTGGTTATTTACTGTGTTGGAACAAAACTTACATTAACAAGGAATAGGAAAGAATATCTAATTATGATAAATTTAAAATATACAATAATAAAAAAATAATGTGAACATAACTGAAAGTAAGAAGTTTATTGTTTATATTGTGAATAATGAAAAATTCAGTGTTGAAGATTATATATTAAGCTATATTCGTAGACAATTCCTGAGCGAAACGTTTGCTTGTATAGTTATACTTACATTGATGCGAAGGTCTCTGCAACACCAAACGTTTATCTAGGGAACTGTCAATGAGTCGTATTCATCAAACAGATAAGATCGCTTTGCTTTTTTGTGGGCAAACGTTTCGCTCATTACGTCTGCGTCTATTGATTAATCATAACACCGGTCTCAACCCCTGGCGGATATTTGAAGTTTCACTGTATATTTTCACCAAGAATTGCTGCCTACCTTTAAATCACGATGTGTAATACCCTGTTTATGAAGATAATCCACAGCAGTTATCAATTGGTAAAAAAAGAATTTTACCTCTCCTTCACTGAGTTTCTTAGATGCAATTCTGTTAGCAAGTTCTCCACCTCCCATGTACTCCATAATTATAAAGAAGGCTGTATCTGTTTCCTCGACTTCATAGGTGGAGATAACAAATGGCTAAAATACAATGTTTAAAATTTTACAATAACCCGGAATAAAAATGCAACTTGTTAAAAAACATTTTAGGTACTACTCTGCAAATGTTAAAACGTACCCCAAAACGTTTCTGTACCAAATAAAAGCTTGCACATTATAATAAAATCATAATACGTTTGCATTTTTACAACCGTTTGCAGCTATTGACTTGTAGGCTTAAAAAGGTAATAAATTCGACATCCAGAAATAGTAAAAAATAGTAAAAATTATGCTTACGTCGAAAATAATTTCTTACATGATTTCAATTCTTTTTCAACGACCTGTTTCATAAAAAAATACTGTAGTAGTTACTACGGTAAGAGCGGTAAAGTTTGGTAGTAATTTCTACAGCCTGTTTCCTAAAGCTACTACAGTAAATAATTTTCTACTATAGTAATCGCAAATTTACTATTGCTTTTTACTACGGTAAATAACAACCGATTTCATAGAAATAACTCAAGAAAAGTCACTGTAGTAAAAGTTGGCATTACTTTACTAGTGTCACTCCTCCAACACTAGTAGTAGTTTCGTAGTTTGAGCAGTTGTGAGTACATTAACTAGGGAGTAATTAAAATGATTGCCTTCAAGTGAATCAGAAGGCGAAGTGGTTCAATAGAATGCAACGAACATTTCGGATGATGACACTGCGATTATAATCCAAGATTAGGACGTTAATAAAGCAGCAAAAAAACGTTCAAGAAGCCCTAAATCAGTTAAACTTGTGGTTAATAAATGGAGGATCTCTATAAACGTAAATAAATGTGAAGCAAAGATCTTCACTCTTTGCAGACCTCCAGATCCCTCAAATTTATTTATTAATAACTCCTCAATTCAATGGAACTCAAAGGATAACCCTCTTCGCTATCTTGGCATCTATCTAGACAGAAAGCTCAACTGGAGTATACACATTAATAAAAAATTATCGGAATCGTACGCCAGATTGAGTATGTTATACCCGATTATTAATAAAAAAATCTCCACTTAGAATTGAATGCGGGACCTTAATGTACACATCACTAGTAAGGCCAATTTTCACTTATGGATGTAGTGTATGGTCCGCAACTTCCAAAACTAACCTCCATAAACTTCAGGTTCTACAGAATAAAATTCTGCGCACAATTACCAAATCAGAATGGTTTATTAGAAATTCTCAGTTACACACAAAGACTGGCAATAGACATTCTCAAAGAAAAAGTCACTTGCCTAATTTACTTACGAGTAAATCCAGTTTTTGCTTGCCAATTTATAAATTGTTGCGTAAAGGCGCGTCCAGACTTTGTAATAAGTTATTGAAACTTGTTTTTTTGTAACACTTGAAACTTTTTAGGGTGTATTTCGGCGAAAAGCACCAATTTATACTTTTTTCAACACATTTTTGTTAGCGGTCAGTTGTCGGTAAACATCAAACGATCCGGAATACAAGTGTCGCAGGTAGGTGGTAGGTCCGACTAGAGTGGACTGTTGCATTGTTACAATTATTTATGGTCGGTAATAAAGTACTTAAACCATGAAGCTTATTTAAACAATACAGGTGTTCCGTTTTGAATCCATAAAAATTAAATGTGAGATAGAACTTTAAATTTTGAAACAAAAAGTTCATATAAACATATATCGAAAAATGCTTCCCAAGGGAGTTACGTCCCGTAAAATCAAATGTGACCACGGAAAATTGTTTGTTTGTCATAAACACAATTCTTAGCAACCTGTCAAATTTTCTTACAGATAAGTTTAGTTTTGCATTAAACATGCCAATAACTTATTCCAATGTAGAATATGCAGAGATACATTTTGTTTATTATGGCCGTTACAACGGCAACGCCATTGAAGCTGTACGAATATTTCAGGCGCTATCGAAATCGCCGGCTACCGCATTACGGTACATTCAGTAATGTTCCGGGAACACAGATCAGGTGGTAGAAGAGGCCTGAGCGTGGAATACGAAGAAGAGTAAAGCTGCGTTTACAACGACTTTCGTGCAGTTGCTTTGGCGTTAGTAAGGGTAAACTGGCGTTAAAGGCATATTTTCCCGTTTACAATCAGATTAACGCAAGAGAGCGGTCATGCGCACAATTTGTTTCCCTGCAAATCTTTAAGTAACGCTACACAGCAAATTTTTTCATTGTGTAACCTACTTAAAGTGTGGTGTCGTAAACTCACCAAATGTCTAGTCGAATTTATTATATGTATTGACAACGTAAATAATGAACTTTATGATTTTTTTTTATCTTTGAAACCTTTCTTCTGTTATCTGCATGTACAAAGATCTTCTGGATGCAAGTATCTTTCGAATTTAAGTACCGAGAATCCTATTATTGTTAAAAGTATAATTGTAAATTTTTTTTACGTAAACATTCTCCATTTGCAAATTTCAACTAAAAACTAATTTTCAAATTTATATTACTTATCACATAAATCTTATTATTAACCGCAAAGGTTTTGTCAATTGCGAAAATTTTAAATATCGATTGGAATTTCTGTGTGTCTGTGTGTGTGTATTTAAAACAATAAATAAAATTATTTTTTACTTGGTAAAAAATGCCCACGATATTTAACGCGGCAATTTTTATTATTTTTTTACGCATCTCGACATCATTATGTCACCGATCAATTCAGTTAATTTGGTATCTTGATTAGGCTTGTATTAATAACATCAACAAAATTATTTTGAAAATTTAAATTACACGCGACTTTCGATTCGTATTTTTAAGCTAATCGTAAGTGCTGTGAATTCGGGTTTTTCATTGGCTGGTGTTCTGGTGCATTCAAACCGTTGTAAATGTTTGGAGTTTGCACGCACTAAAGTCACCATCTGCACACGCATTAAGTCATTGTAAATGGTCAGCTTGAAACGTCCGCCCCAAACTTTCACACTATTTCGGCGTATGCAGTACATCTGCACGAAAGTCGTTGTAAACGCAGCTTAAATAGTTTGCGACCACGTAGAATTTTAAATGCTTTTCCCAAAAGTAGTAGATTAAGTATTCGCAGAGCAGCTCGGCAGACAAACGTAGCAAGTACCACTATTTTTAGAACTTTAAAACTCAACCACTATTAGGGCATATCATATATCCTGAGTACCAGTTTTACACTCAGGCGATGAGGAGAGAATAATTCAATTTTATAGATTTTTAAACCAGCAGCTCGAGCAAGTTCATGATTTTTTAAATAAAATTATTTTGAGTGACGAGTCTTGCTTCACCAGAAGAAGAATGGTTAATATGGAATACTGAAAATTCGCATCAGTGCGCCCTAGAAATTTTCAGAGAGAATTTAGTGTTAAGCGGCCTACACACGTACGAGACTGGCTCGGCTCGGGCTCCAACCATGATACTATAACTAATAAGATATGCTCACGCGCAGGCAATGCTCTATCCTTGTCTTGCGTGTGACGTCAGCCTGTGACCTGAACGTTTCATGATATTATGGCGCTTTACGGCCAGATTCAACTTTATTCTCTTACTGGGGTTGTGATATAACGTCTAGGCAAAATAACTCCGTTATTTTAACAACCTATCAAACTGATTCACATATTAATAAAATTCTACAACAGAATCTACAAATTGGTTTCAACAAAACGTTAAAATCGGTGTTATTAAACAAATTCCAGGCAAACAAATAAACAGATTTTTGTACAAGATTTTCCAACCACTATAAAATCTCAAAGAAAAATAAAATTCACAAAGCTCCAAAGCAATTTTGTACACGCTACCGAAATTACAACGGTTTTAATTTAACTTCCCAAATTAGTTGATCATGTCTCTCAATATGCTGTATTTTCTCTGAATTTAGGGTACGTCTTATAATCGATGGATCGTCGAAAAATGATACAGAAAAAACCGATACATAGTTCGTATGTAAATAAATAATTTGCATATTTTTCAATTAATTTTGTTGTAATTCTTTGACTTTGTCTGTTAAAATAAAGTTTACATATTTCTTTAATTTCTTTTTTATTATTATTATTATTATTATTAGTGTATAGAAATAATGGTGCATCTTATAAACGAGGAAATACGGTAGGTACCTAAGCTTTTCATTGCATATCATTTTTTTGTATTATGTATATTAATTAAATCCAAATTCAAATTATAGAAATGTACATTTATATTTTTATTTCTTTTATTGTCGTAACCTTTAATTTTTAAATTTCTCTAACGGCCAGTTCCATAATCGAACGCCTAATGATCCTTTAACTAAAAATGGTTTTAAAGTATTGTTTCAACAATCAGTTGGCGTAGTAATTAGTAAAGTCACTTTAAATTATTTACGGAACTAGGCTTGAACTCGTTGATACAATAAAATAAAATTCTATCGCGAAACGCTGCAATTTTTAGTATAACAAAAATATAACAACTTTAATGATACATTTTTTATCATCTTTGTATAACATACTAAGTGAACAAAAAATAAATTGAAACAAAACGGAAGACTGGAATTCACGTTGAAAATTATCAAATAGACGAGCAATAAAAGCAATAACCACAGTATTTTGACTTAACAAAGAGCCGTTTTATGACGAGTCATCGAATTCGAATCGAATATACAGGGTGTCCCATCACTTGTGGCCACCCCCAAAATTGAGCTTCAATTGAAAGCTATGTATTTGAAATTTGGTGCACGTATGACTCTGGTATAAGGCTAGAAATTTCCCGTTTTAAATGTTAATTGTCGGCGTTAGTTTTCGACAAAAAAAAATAAAAACTGATTTTTTACAAAAATAATATCTCCCAATTTCGTCAAATTTCACTTTCACTCGCCGGTGTGTAAGGTGCCACGAGTAGGGCTTGACCGAGTCTAGCTTGACTCGCAAGAGGCTTCTGGCTCGTTATTGGAACGTACATGGGTGGCGAGACCCGAGCCAGACTCGTTCACAAACCTTGTGAAAACCATGTCAGCTTCCGTAACGAACAAAATATTTATGGCTCCAGACTGTTTAACAAAGTTTTTGGACGAGTATCGCGAATTATCAGTTTTGTGGAAAATTCGAAGTGCGGACTATTCCAATAGGGGAAAACGGGATGAGGCGTGGGACCATCTTCTGGAAATCACGCGTGAAAAGATACCAGATGCCTTGTATATAGCCTTGCAGGTTTCTGGAATGATTTTTCCCGAGGCTTGAGGTGATATAATTGTGGTAAACTTGAGATCTTCAAACGACCGTCCTGTGACCAGAAAGCGAAGAGTTGCTGCAATACGTGCTTCAGGAGTTATAGCATTTCGCATCACAGTATCTTTTTTTAAAATGAACGGCTTTACTTTTTCCATCAAATAATTGAGATTTTCAACCGACATTCTATAGTAATTTTTATAGTCAGTGGGATTATTATCTTTAATAAAATTTAATAAATTCAAATGCGAAAAATTTTGTCTTTCTAGCAACCACTTCTTCGCCCAGATTTTTCTTTTTTTAATTTTTACTTTCGTAAACACAACACATTCATCTAAAATGATGATTGCTGCAGCAACTTCTTGTAGCGAACTCATTCTGGATACTGAAATGCCCGAAAAGTTTGTACGTGTGTGGCGAAATATGTCCCGAGTCCGGCTCGCCAGTGAACTCGCCGAATCTGGCTCGCGAGTAAGACTCGTACGTGTATAGGTCGCTTTAATGTCTGGAAGGGCACAGTGAGCAATAATCTTTTTTCTACTTTGGTATCATAAGTGAGTTTTTGTGAAACTAAAAGTAGTGTCACAAAGGAACTTTTTGTGAAACCGCTTTTGTTTTTTTTTTTAATACTTATTACGTTGGTATTGCTGTAATAGCACGCTGGCCGGCGTCCGCCTCTTTACCGAGCTCCTGTCAAGGTCAAGCCAAGTGTACAGCTTAATTCTTCCATGACTTATTCACTAAAATATCAAACTCGAGATTTTAAATTTGAAGTTTTAGTTGACATATGACACATGACAAATACTAACACAACCAGTACCTAATCCTAAAAATCCCTAGAATATTTAGAAAGCACAATTTTCAAATTTTCATGAAACTAAGAGCACCAAAGTAGAAAAAATAGTATATTACACGCGTTTTATAAGACGTATTGTCGCACTCATGACATTGGAGCACTCCTCGCTTCGCTCGTCGTGCCCCAAACTTATTCGTGCGGCAATAGATCGTCTTATAAAACTTGTGTAATAATATACTATTGGGACCATATCTTTTGTCACACAAATTAAATGGACAATCTTTTTTAGAGTTTCTCCAAGAATATCATACTAAATTGATGGAAAATGTACCCCATTTATTTATTTGGGGCTACATTAAAGACTTGGTGTATGCTACACCTGTTAATACTGGCGAGGAGTTAATACAGAGGATTTTTAATGCTGCACGGAATATTACACCAGAATATTTGTTTAACGTAAGACGTTCACTGATGCGCATACCCAACTATGCATCAACGAAAATGGTTCCAACTTGAACAGCTTCTTTAGATTAAATTAATTCTAATTTAAATTTGATAAAATATTAAAGTTATAATTTTATTTTGAATAGTTATTTTCTCTATTAAAGTTAAACATACGTAATTCACATTTTTAGTCTGTCAGCTGAAAAATAACATTAGAAACTTACAAATAACAAATTTTCGTGTTGCGTGCCAAACTAATAACCTATTATACAAGGATTCCTTTTCGATATATCTTTATATGAACTTTTTGTTTCAAAATTTAAAGTTCTATCTCACATTTAATTTTCATGGATTCGAAACCGAACACCTGTATATCTGTGAGAACTGTAAATATAATACCAATGTTTGCAATAACTTGTTACCATAACTGAACGCGACTTAACGGTATGCAATGCAAGTAAAGAAGTAATCTATGTGGTTAGAGATTACAACGATCGGTTAACTTGCAGAAATTCTTTAAATTTAAGGATCAGTATTGTTATGTACATTTCGGCAGGTAGGTACGAATTACTATAGTAGAAATACTGTTTGAATCTACTGCAGTAAAAATTTCTTTATGAAACGCGATTATTTACTATAGTAAAAATTTGTTTTTATCTACAATCATGACGTAATACGTTCATTTCATATGCTAGCCATGGATACATAACAAGGCACCTTATCCACAGGTCACGCCCCTTCAGTTTCATTTTCATTAATAGACGGAGCGTATTGTTGGTTGCCTATTTATTTTCATTAATGAACGGAGAGTAATGTTGGTTGCCTATGCGCACGGTAGAATGATTAGTTTTTACGAGGCTACCTAAACAAATGTCTCGGGTTCAATTCTGGGCGACAGTAACACGGTATTAAAATCAGAATCATGTCTCCTCGCGAGGAAATGGTAAAACACCGAGGTATTCTGCCTAATCTCTTCTTCTTCTTCCTTATTCTATTACTGAGGGAATATTTGCACTTAACTGTTACGGGACGGAACAATTATCGGACGGTGCCAATGCACGACGCCCTTGCGGGAAAAAGAAAATTAGGAACGAGTAAAACACTATTATCCATTAGGGAGACCTCGGCTATCGCGAGAATCGGAGAAGTGTCACAACTTGAGGGTGGTTAAGTCGTCACTTTCAAAATATAATATCGATACCTTTTTATCAAAGTATCGTAAGCCACATCTGTCAAATTTTGCAGGAGACAACTTTCTTGTCCACAAGGTCATTGCATGTGACTATCTTGGTACTTACGATAGGTTTATTGTGTTCTTATCACCTTAAAGAATAAACTGATGGGTATATTACTCTGCCAGAACAAGCATTTAGTCCGATATTTACGATATAATGCAAAATCTCAATTTCGCTCAAAATGTCACTTACGATACTTTGGAAAAAAGGTATCGATATTCGAGTTAAAAAACGAGAATCTCTAAAGTAAAACTATTGAAATAATTCTTTAGCTAAATAACAATTTCTTTAGCTTTAAAAAAAATGTAACAATTTAATATAAATAAAACGAAACACTGCTATACATATTTAACGAGCAACGATTTATAACACTCGTTTTAGTCGTGTTCTCAACGTCAACGCGAGTCAAACACAATTCCACGAATTTTTCAATAAAACGTTTGAAAATTTCAAATCTGCCAATGTCTATTAACGAAGAGATCAGAACATCACATCGCTGTTATAATTCAATCAACTATCATACCAAAAATGAAATTGCATATTTGGGTAAGTAGGTGTTTACATTAACAGCTAGATATAAATATGTGTATTTTTAAAGTGGTGGATAAAATATTTATTTCTAAAGGCGGACTCCCACTACTCGTGTATTTGGCAAGTACACCAATATTTGCGTACTTGCCAAGTACACCAAATTTCGAACTCAATTTACAAGTACGGCGCTCCCACTACTCCTGTATTTAGCAAGTACGCCAATATTTGGCAAGTACAGCAGGTTTTTATGTTCTGGATGCCTAGGTTGCCATATAACTGGCTCATTTTCATACAGATCGAGAAATTCAAAAACGACTTCTTGAGACGACTCCATTTCGAAAAAACTCTAGAGGAACACGCACCACGCACACGCGAAGGAAGCCAAAAAGAGAGTAACTGCAGAAATTAATTGCGGCCAAGACGGCAAGTCGTGGGAGCGCATCGACAAGTATGAACTTGTCAAATACGCAAATAATTGAAATCCCTTCGACTCGCGGCAAATAATTGTACAAGTAATGGCCGAGTGAACCACTTCCACTACATGACAAATATAGGCAAGTTACAAATATTTGCCAAATACACGAGTAGTGGGAGTCCGGCTTAACCCGAGTTATTTTGCTAAAATAGGTATATACAGAGTGTCTTATCACTAGTGGTAGTTCTCAAAATTGAGCTTTAACTCAAAATTATTAATTTTAAATTTGGTACATTTATGACTCTGGTACAAACTTAATTGTTTATTACCAGCATTAGCTTTCGTGAGAAAAAATAAAAACTAATTTTTGGGAAAAATAATATCTCCGGATTTCGTCAAATTTCACTTTTCAGAATCAGTATGATTGAGAAAAAGTTATCAGCGGTATGAAAAAATGAATTAGCGGTTGTTTTAAGTCCTAACACTGTAACAGTGCTGTACAAAATGAAGTAGCAGTTCATTTTTAAATTAATAAAATTTGCATGATACTTACGTGTGTTACTGTTTTTAAGATATTGATTTCATTTCGAATTTTATTTGGATGGTTCATTAGGTATGAACCCTTTGCTGTCGATATCTTTGAAATTTTTTTCACTGCATACATTTTAGAGGTTGACTAAAATTTGTATAGACTTATTGCACTAATCATTTCAATTATCAACTCACCTTCTCTATAACCAGCCTAACTTCTCCACTCGCACCTGTACCAAGTAATCTTGAGATTTCATATTTCTTTCGCAACTTTTGAGGTAAGTAGTCGTTTTCTTGAAGTTTTTTATAACGGTATACTAATAAACAAAAAAAATACAAAATAATAAGTACGTTCACTTAAGAGACGCGTATGGGTATTACTTTTAGAGGTAGGTATTCCCGCCGATATAACATCATCGTTTTGCAATACACGTCTCCTACCGTTTCCGATTAAAGTTTGGTTCAAGAAAGTGCCATTTTTACTCAAATCATTGATGTAGGCTGACTCGCCGGGGGCCCTTGTAATAGTAAAATGTGTTTTGCTAATCAACATTAACGTATTGGCAATGTGCATTTTTGTTACGGTTACATCACAGTGTGCTGCTCTGCCCAAAGTGAATGTGCTTTTACTCAAATCTGTAATAAATTTTTTTGTCAGAATAACACACAACACATAACAACACATAATAGTATATTATTTGACGAGCACATAAAGTAGGCTATTATTAACGAAAATACGAGTCGAAAACAAGTATTTTGCAAACATCTGAGTTCATAATAGCTATTATGTGCGAGATAAAATACGACGATTTATCTACAATCAAATTTACATTTCGTAATCCTTAAGACTCCTCGGCGCCCCGTGACTGAATTCAATGGTTTTGTACGTTTTGTAAGTTCGCTATCTTATACGACGAGGACACGCTATCTGGGCAGCTTCCACCTACTTACAGTTTGATATTATGTCAATTAAGCTTGTTATTAATTAAAATGTCCAAAGTTCACCTAGTCGCAATAGTTGCTGTACGCCTCCAATTTTCAACATTTTGCTTTAAAATTTTACTGGTCTTGTAGCTTACTAATTTATCGGGGGCCCTCACTATATCGTTTTTCTTCATATACTACCGTTTTTTAATTATTTCAATGTTTGTAAATTAATACCAAAAAAAGCGCTGAATTTGTCAAGAAAGATATTGCTTGAAGCGAAACGTCAAAATAGTTTATCACTGCACTCCGCACTGCACTAATGACATGCTATGTTGACCGGGTCCTAAGGAGGAACTTAAACTTGAATGAAACATTGAAAACTGCATTTTGTGTAAATTATACCTGGTCCGCCCGACCCTCTTTTACGTAAAAAATAAATATTTTGCGGAACAAGAAAATTTTATTTTAAACGTCATATTCTCATGTTTTTTATTTCGATCAAATTTAAAGGATAATAATAAATACATGTGAGGGTATAACTTAAGTTTTATTCAATCTAATGACAATATTTAAATAACGCTAATTACATCACAACCAATTTTCAGTTTTTTCTTTTCTTTTAGGCGAAAAAGCTAAATAAAATAAACTACTACGGTTGTTTTAACAGTGAACGTCTTCAATTCAGGTGAAATTGTTGGTTTTAACCACCGAAGGTGTAGGTAACGCGATATCCAAATAGCAATTCGCACAAATAAGTCACTTTCCAATTTTGTTGACTTATGTTGTTTTTGAAACGAACGATTCAATTTATTTTGATGTTTTAAATATCATTACAATTTACAGTCGGTCACTTGCGATTTAAGCTGGCTAGATATAAAGCAATAATGATTATTGCAGAATTGTAAAACCCGTTTAAAATAATGAACTGAGTTATTTAAATAAATTTCGCAAGGATAGTTGAAACAAATTACAAAATTTGACCAGTAATAACCCCATAACCAAAGAATTAACATTAAATTGGTACAGCGTTTTTTACTTGATTTTTAACGAGGATTCGCATAATGTATTATATAGTATGCGCTATTTGCATTATACCCTGCACAAATATGCACACATAAGACTTAACATACTTTATTTCAATAATTTTTCACTTCCCTTCACACTTCTTTCCAGGCTTAGGACTGGCGCAATAATTATATGTAATCCACATATCAACCAACTTTGTTAATTACGATGGAAAAATATTGCGGAGTGTTTCAAAATGCGTATCTACATACCATGTTTTACATCATACCTATCAATTCTGTAACGTACTACTAAAAATAATTGTCACTGCTTTACTGCAATTGAATTATTGAGTTACGGAAATGTGTCCCCCCCCCACAATTGAAGAGATAGGAAAAAACGTTAGTAACAGAAATAGTAGAGAATTTTTCGTAAATAAAGAAAATCTTGTTGGATACCTATCGTTCTATTTCAATTTATGAAGAAAATGGAGTTTCAGAAATTTATTTTTTTATTACGCTCCCTTGCGGTGAAAATTAGCAAAAAAAAAAAAAAAAAAAACCAAAACAGTGTAATGAAAAAACAGAACTAACGTATTACCCCAGCAAATCGTTTAAAACTATACGGCGCGAAAATCATTGGACCATTGTTTACCTTATAAAAAACACGTTTTCATCCAATTTTAGCAATACCTGTGTTTAATAAACTAGTTTGAACAAAAAAAAAAACTGTTCTTTTTTGGCCTACATTTGGTAGTGGGTTAATACATAAACCCTTCATTCAGGGAAGCCTTCAATTAATGAAAGGTTCGCTGTGTCAGTTGGCAAATTTATATTGGTCATTTTTATCAATATCTGCTAAAATTTTACTTTTTTGAAAATACAGTAAAACCCCTCATAGTGGACACCCCTCTTAATGGACACTTTTTTACCAGTCCCGGCATTCCTCCATAAGATTACATTATACAAACACCCCTCTAATGTGGACACCCCTCTATTACAGACATTGGACACTACTTGTCTTCCCGAACTTAGAATTTCCCCCTCTATTGTGGACACTTGATAAGCATTTTGGAGAATTTATATCATGTTTTCAAAAACATACTGTTGTAACTTGTGGTGAATTAGACACACATTAAAAACGTTTATTTTAAATAAAGAACCTGCTCTGTATTAATTATCAAATTTGGAAATACATTTTGTGGAGAAAAATGTTCTAATATGTATAAACATAATACATGTTTATGTATAATGTTTAATGAACTGCTTAAAATTTGTAGTAGTTTTGTAAATTTTCGACAAAAATAATTAGGACCCCTCGAATACGGACACCCCTCTATAGTGGACAGTTTTGTCCAGTCCCTTGAGTGTCCACTATGAAGGGGTTTTACTGTATTCTTTTGTGACTAATGGTTCGAATCCCGCATCAAAACTTCAATCCCGCAAGCCTGCAGGACTGAGGTCATCAATCCCGCGGATCCGCAGAATTTGCGGGATTACAAACCATCACAATGTTTTTTTCAGTTGCTAAGAAAATTAAGTACCAGAAGTTAGTTATCCTATAAAAGACAACTAAATTCAAAATAAAAGTAGCATTTATTACTAAAAAAAAATTAAGAAAAATTATTGAGATATCTTTTGGAAATATTTTCGGAGAAATGATAAAGTATTCAAAGTTTGATCTTGTAAATTTGACCTGATTTTATTGCAGAATAGTACCCAGCGACAGAAAACGCGCACTCGACATACATATTTTTTCAAATTCGGATATTGTATTCAATCCCGCAAGTCCCGCGTTACTGATTCCACAAATATCCCGCATTTGCGGAATTGGATTCCTTATTTGTGACATCACGTTTTTAAACCTCCTAACCCTCTGCCACCGACTGTCATAATTACGATAAATTTCGAAGAGAAAAACAACTATAACACCGGATATTTCAGGAAAATGCAGGCAGATTGTTTATTACAAATACTCCCTCTGTCCCATAATAATAGTAGCAGTTGATGAATTTAATTTGACCCATAATAATAGTAGCAAAAGAAATAAATATAGGATGCAACATTTATTATCAAAAAACTAGATTAAATTGAATAATCAATTAAAAATATTACTCCTAATTTTTATTTTGAGCGTTCAGATAGTTTCTGGATTTTTCAATAATTTCGTTACTGCAATTGGAAACGTGTACTATCTACCTACTATCTTTTTTTTTCATCTTACTTTTACAATGGGTTGATATTCAACTGAAATTAGAAAAATATTTATAATTCATAATAATTAGGGTAAACTAAAAATGCAAAGATGTATCAAAACAAATAACATACATATGTCATGGAACATTGATTTTGATTGTAGGTTTCGCAATTTTGCGCTACAACATAACTTACAGCTGTATTCGTCAATAATTCCGTTGCTAGTATTATTATGAGACAGAGGGAGTATAAACTTTAAGTCATAAAAATAAAATAAAAATTGAAAAATAAATATCGTAAGTCTGCAATGAAGTACGATTACTGCAAAACGAAAGTAACTACCGCCAGAATTTTTATATTTCCGGACCTCAAAGGCATAGGGTATTAAGTCCACCTTTTATGTATTAGACACTGCAAGAACGATTGCACGTTCAGTAAATTTCCCGATTTACCATTATTTTTTAATTACGTAGTAATTTGTTCGACATAATTAATTAGTTAACAAAATTTCAAATAAACAAAAATCAGTTTTAGAGCTTCAATTATAATGTAAGTATTGTGCAAGTTCTCTGAAAAATACTAGACTGAATTTTTAAAGTCGCACGCATATTGGTTATAAAGAAATATCCGAACCAAAAGTCGCTTACCTGTTTTTTAAGAAACAACTATTAAAAGGGCCCTACAAGCCCCATCCCAATTTTAAGCCCTTTTTCAAGTAAACAGTGCATCTTGGAGCCAGCGAAATGCGGTAAATACTACATCGCCACATATACATTCAAAAAATACAAAATAGACAAATATTTATTTCTTCATTAAAAAATCGCAAGGTCTCAAATAAAAATATTCGTCTGCATAGACGTTATCAATAAATCTCATGTACAGTGAAACCCTGTTTTTACGTTTTTGAAGGGACCAACACAAAAAACGTAAATGGAGGAAAAATATAAATTAAGAGCAATGAAATTTTTTCTTTAAAAAATCATACAAATTAATTTGGTGTAAATTTAATTCTTGTATAATAGGTTTCTTTCAATACTGTAAATTAGTCGTATTTTCAAATTCTTTTCTACATGCGTTTTTTTTTTCTGCTATGGGGGCCCCACATTGTATGACACTTTTTTTAATTGATTCACAATTTTTTATTATTGCAGCCAAAGTGGTATATCAAAATTACGCATGATTACCATTGATTTAATCGAATGTGCTAAGATAAATGGAATTTTTAATTTTAATAAATTTAATAACTGCATTTTGAGTAACTCCGAAGTAAATTGCGGTAAAAATAACCGTGAAACCGGATATTATCTGTATTAAAATGAAACTGGGACTGCAAAAAATTAGATGCAAATAACGGGAAAACGTGAAATGCGAAAACGTAAAAACGGGGTTCCACTGTATAATTATTAAAGATTCATGAAGATATTCAATTATCACGCAAAGTTATCATTTACACAGGTAACGATTGTTTTATCCAAACTTGTTAAAAGATTTCAAATGAAATTTACTTTTTACAATCGGAAATGAGAGTAGCTAATAAAAGCGAATAAACACAAAACACATATTACACCGTGTTAACTTAAAAAATATCTCCTAAAATAGGATGACCAGACGTATAGAATTTGGCTGTATTGTCCAGCATTCAGTTAAACCAGCCAGCATCCATACAGCAATCATAAAATGTTGTCATTGATAGACCTCTTACACTTTACTACTTTCATACATATTTATATCTATCAAAGATATTTATATTAACCTAAGTGTATGATACAAATAAATTTTTACTGAGAAATAAAAACCTATCTTTTATAATTATATTTAATAGTCATATTCAAGTTCATATATTATTAATTATTCTTATACAGTGCGTTTTTTTTTTAACTGTTGCCATAGGAAATTGCATGGTAAAAATTGTACCCCATGTTAACTTTTGTTCTGATGAAAATATTTAAACTATTTTTGGACCAAAGTTGGAAGATTCTTTAAACTATCGAATAGATTACAATTCAAAATCTTAAACTGTTGAAAGAGTTTTGAAAAAAATATTTTTGTAAAAGCGTTTTCTTGCCACTATCCTTTCTAGTGGACTGAAATGTCAGTTGACTTTTGTCACTTTGTTTTAATAAATAAATAGCGAAAGCTGCTCGGGGCTATGATTAAATTAGCTTTTGGAAGACAGAGCATGTAAACATTTATTTATATAAAAAAAAAACGTAAAAACCATTAAAGCACAAATAATTCAACAAATTAACAAAAATGATCAGAAGTTATCAAAGGAATTGTTCAAAGTGTTTTCCTTCGACTGCTAGACAATGTCCCAGCGATCTTAAAAATTTCTTCGAGTGTTTTGTAAAGTTCGCACTGTAATGGAATTACAAGCTTCACTTATTCTTGCCCTTAGTTCTTCCACAGTTTCTGGTTGATCTCTTATGAGGTCGTAAACTTGTGTTCCTAAATGCACCCATAAGAAAAAATCGAGTGGTGTTAGGTAAGTGAGGAAGGTCAGGACTTCGAGCAGGTAAATGGAATGATCCATATTGGCCAATTCAACTATCAAGAAATGTTACGTTTAAAAACTCTCTGACGAAGGCAGCACTATGGGTTGGTGCTCCGCCATGTTGAAATATTATTGCTCCGTTGTATCTTAAAGCATCCAACAGCGGGCCTACCTCCATTTGAAGAAGATTTAAGTATTTATGCTGGTTCAAATTTCCGTCAATAAAAAATTGCCCAACTAAGTGATTATTCCCTAAACAAAGTGACAAGAGTCAAGTGACATTTCAGCCTGCTAGAAATGATAGTGGCAAGAAAACGCGTTTATAAAAATATTTTTTTCAAAACTTTTTCGACAGTTTAGGATATTGAATTGTCTCTATTAGATAGTTTAAAAAATCTTCCAACTTTGTTCCAAAAATAGTTTCAATATTTTCATTAGAACAAAAGTTAACACGGGGTACAATTTTTAACATGCAATTCCCTATGGCAACAGTTAAAAAAAACGCACGGTATACGTATTAGTTACGCCGATAGCAATAACTTTCAAAATTGAGAATGTGTACAGCATTAGAAGGTGAGAAATCTTGTCACCCTATCGAAAGCCCCATCAAAATGAAGTGTTTTGTAATCAGCTGCTATTGATTTATTTTTTTTACGCCTAATATTCGTCACAAATTCACACTGTTATTAAAAGATAAAAAAATAACTTCGGCAGATTCCAATTCAACCTAAAAGAGAAACCGGTTGCTTATCGTCAAATTGTTTAGAAATATTTTGTATCAAAACTTTGTTGTGGCGAGCGACAATTTCAACGATCGTCGAACAAAAATAAAGAAAATCATTTGTGGTTTAGATAAGGATAAAATTTAGCAGTTCTAATTAAAACGCAACGCTGGTATCTTAACTTTTCATACACGTTTTTTCAAGGCAATGACTCATTCCGTGACCAGATTTTAAATAAAGTTCCGACAGATCAAAATCAAATCATAGGTAAATTCAATTTAAAAAAAAACAATAATATAACACAAGTGAACAAGTCACTGTAACACACGCGACTTGCAGTTGTTTCGGTACCGTTATTTCTCCAAAGCTATCACAAAATAAAATACGATGAAGTTTTCTGCGCATGCAATAATTATTGTTTGCCAAATTCATCGGTGACTATTAAAAATAAGTATGAAGATGGCAACAAAAATGGAAATTTAAAAAGAAATCGTGAATTAACACAACAAAATATGGCTATAAATAAAAATTACCGTATGCCTCAAAATCTCGCTGCATCGGGTACAACCTCCCCCAGCTTGCTACATTATCGCCCTGACTCTGACTTGAGGGGCAGGGGCAGGTACTTGGTGTTAAGGTATCAGGTTGTGATGATTCCATCTTCTATTTTGATTACAAACACGATAATCACTTAATTTAAACAAAAATATGTAAATTTTAGTGTACTTTAAAGATTCCAGTTGATGATATCCGACATCACATCACCTGAGAACGACCGTTCTCGACCGACTTACTACAAAGCAATAACGATATCACAAAAGCGCTGCACGTGGAGAGAAGCCGTTAAAACAAATTTGTGAGCAACCTTGAAATACTCCGTTCTCATTGGTAGCTGGTTAGGTGCTTTCTCAACACTTTTAGGTACAGTTGAAGACGCGTAGTTTCTATAATGTCGACTCGTTTATCCGGACATCGATATAAGCGAGGAGAAATACACAAAAAATTCACATAGACAAAATGAGTGTGATATGTGGTAGGTATGATCACTGGCAAGTTTTGAAATATCGGTGCTTTGAATTGGCGCTTTGTCGACGAGGAGACTATACACAGATATTAAAAATGTTCAAAACTTTTTAAAATGGTTTGACAATTAATTTGCAATAACTTGTAGTCACAAAAAGAGTGCAATTTATTAAATTTGTATTAATTTTCTAACCAAACATTCAACTAATGCCCGGTTTCTGAAAGATTTCACTATCAGTTCATTAACTAACGGGCCGATAGAGATATGTATCGGTTGGAACGAAAAACGGTTTCTAGGAACAACATGTCCATAACATATGAATTCAAAAATTGTTGGATACTTTACCACTTGCGTTCTATAATGAGAGATGGCGGCAGTATTTGTGGCAAATTTTCGACCGTCAAAATTTTTGGTAAATTTGAAAATTTTAATATGGACTATGCACATGTGCATTTCTAATGGTTTTGATGTAGAATACATTGCCGTTTGCAACATAGTTTATTGTACTTTACATAAAATAAAATATTTTTTCCATTTAAATAAGTTAAATAGATAACGGGTTGCTGTTATCTGTTTTCAGGTATAACCTGCATTTTTCGAAATTTAGTTCTTAGAATTCCATTCAGTACCTTTACTATCATTAGAGAAAATACGCGACAGGGCGATTTTATTTTTGCATTGGCTTGCGAATTGAAAAGTGGTCAGTTTATGAAAGTGTGCTTTGCCAGCATGGATGCACAAAAAAAAAACAAAGATCGCGCAACTTTTCGGACTTCATTTCTTTTCGAATATAATTGATTAAGTGCCGCTTTGATTTCCAGAAATAATAATTTCTGGAAATCAAAGACGGCACGAAATAGATTCGCTAGAAAATCTCACAAATAAAATTAGTTGTCAAAAGTAAAATTTCAAAAAAACAAATTGCAATTAAACTTAAAAATTGAACTTTATTTTTATATGTCAATTGAATGAATGATCTTGCGATATGATTTTCACAAAACCCTTTTGAGTGATTTCCGGAAATCACTAATTTGTGTGGTATCTACGGTGATTTTCAGTGAAGCATTGTGTGATTGGTTGTTAAAGTAAAAATTACAAAATTTGATTGGTTATAATTTTATGAATGCGATTTTCGATATAATCAAACTAAAATACATATTTAGATATATTGGAAAACAAATTCAAGGACCTGGTGACCTTCAGGCTAAGAGGAACCCATTAAGCTAATTTTATAGTAACTACATCACGTAATAATGTACCCGATTATCTTGAAGGTCATTAAGAACCCATTAATCTAATTACATGGTAACTACATCATGAAAGAATGCACCTGGTAACCTTGAAACCAAAAGGTCATTAATTACTCATTAAGATAATTTCCTGGTGATGTCATGTGGCCTTGAGGGTCATTAATTACTCATTAAGCTAATTGCTCATTAGCCTAATGACCTCATTAACCTAATTATACATGAATCACTGATCGATTAAACTGATATCAATTTGATATCAAAAGTGTTCCAGCAACCCCACAGCTATACTACTCGCCACTCCTTGACCATACATGTGACCAGTAACATTTGGAAAAACGCTTAATACCGTTTAAAGAACTACCCTAATTTTTGCATTTTTGTACCACGATGCAAAGTTTACAAAATCACTCGAATTTACTCTGCCATCAAACAGGCGAAGTGAGGAAAGACGTCGGAGGAACTAGAAATTTTTCCCCTACCACGTTACACGTGCAGATCTAATATTTTGTTTTCGATACGCTCGCATTTTATTGTTTACGATAGATACGTTCAACAGGAAACCGCTTAAAAAATATCAGCAAAATGACACTGGCTAAACTGACTGAGATAAATTGGTTGTAAAATCGGAATGAAAGAACATTGCACGGTTTCCTTCTTGATAAGCGGCTCCAGATATTTTTTGAAATGTGTGCAGGCTGTCTTCTAGCAGATACCCTGTGCTACAAAAAAATCTCCCAAAATTTTTATTCTAGGGTGGCCGGTTACAGTGGCGTAACACGCTAAAAGAGGACCATTCAGTTACCCTTTACAGCTAAACTAAATGATATATTTCAATTTTCGTTACGGGGTTAAGAAGGCCTTATCATTGCCTATAACTTGTGGTAAAATGAAGTTAGTAATACCTGTAATATTTAATTAAGGAAGCCACGAAGAAGAAACGTAAAAAACGAAAAAATTTATTTCAACCACTTCCGGGTAGTAAGCAAGGATAATCTTTACATCGAAGTATGCACCGAGTATGGGACTAGTTACCCACAAAGTTTCAAAAATATTGGTATGGCGGAAATAACTTTTTTTCTAAAAAATATTAAAATTGAGTAAACAGTTCATGAATAAAATAATTTCGGTTTAATATCATTAAATATCACCTAGTTGGGAAAATGCATCAGAAATTTTGTTATTTTGAGGTTTAACATATTTCCCCATAATGAGTATAAATATTAAGTTAAACCATCTTCTCAATCTTGAGTATGTAGTTTCTAACCATGTTTATTAATTCTTGATAAGTATTTAGTTACATCAAATCTAACAAATACAAAAAAAAATCAATTAAGAATGGGATTATTTATAAACAGGTAGATAATTAGTACAACAATATTTATTGGTTGTGAATATCGAAAGTTACATCTAACTTAACTAATATAATAATATCAATAAAAACTTGTAACAAAATGTTTGCTTCGTAACAGCTTTTTTTTTTTTTTTATCTTCGGGAGAGAGGAAAATTTTTATGAAAACGTCTGTCGGCCCAACTTCAACAGACGAGCCAGGTTTTCCACAAAGGGTACAATATGCCAGCCCACCAACGGCCCACTGCCGGCAGCATGTGCTGCCAGCAATGGGATATCAATAAGCCAACAGACCATACCCAGCGGGAACATATTACTGACTAAAAACCCCTCTAGGCTTTGATGTTGTTTTGCCTGGAACAGGAAGCTTGGAATAGTATTTATTCTATACTTCTGACGCTGTGGGAGGCTGTTCAAAAAGAACAGGAAGTGGACGCACAGAAAGAGCTTCGTAACAGCAAAACCATTTCAGTATAGTTAAATAAGACAATTATTCATTTTAGAAAAAAAAAAACAAAGCTTTGCAAAACATTTAACCAAAACTATCAGCGAAATACATCTACAACAATCAAAAAGAAAAACAAATGCAAATATTATGTATTAGCATTGAAATTCAAATACCTACCTAGAACTAAAATAGTAACCTGAAAATTCATCATATGTAATAATGTCGTGTTTCGTTAGAAATCGTCTGTAACATGTAGTTAATCATGGGCACCTTTTTTCATCACCCTGTATTACATTTCGTCAAACAGATTCTTTTTTTTTTAATGTTAATTTTTGCAATAAATTTGTCTATATAGATGGAGTCCGAACAATAATAATCCTTCTACATCTAAACTTAATCAAGTTCCACCCGAAAATAACGAGTTTCGATAATTTACTCACGAATTTATTAATAACATAAAAATCTTATTTTACCGAAAATAATAATTGCTTTTATTCATAAACTATGTATAAGAACTAATTACATAAAGTCGTTTCCGTAAACATTTTAAAAAATTTCCAAACTTTCATTTCGGAGACGAACGATTTTCTCCAATATACGTCAACTTTCCTGAACGCGCCCACGGTTTAAATTGTTTCCTTAATTTTTTTATTTTTGATGGGGCCCTGACAATTTTACTGAGTACTGCCTTCAAATTTGTAGACAACCATCCAAACACCCTTGCAAAACCGCCTGCGAGCGCTCGAACGCCGTGTCTCATTTAATTTGTCCAATGGTTACCTTGCGGTACCAAATAGGTGTATAGCTTACTAAACTGGGATATACGTATAAATATCAATAAGAAATAATATTTATTTGTAAATAATATGAAATAAGTAATAACAAACTAATATTAAACAATAAAAACAATAAAAAATATAAACATTTATAAAATTAATATAGCTGCGTGGTATTTATATCAAAATGAAAACGTGAAAAGCAATCAAAATAATATGAAATAGGTAATGTTAAATTAATATTAAACAATAATAACAATATTAAATACTTACAAAAGTTACATTACGTTACATTTTATACAGTACGTAAAGTGGTTTTTTTGACTATCGATAAATAATCTATATTTTTCTGTTGTCCGTTAAGGGGTTAATCTTTTACTCGTGTTTTAATTTAGTAATTATTTAAGTAGTAGTAAATAAATTTCTTTTTAACCTTCCATCGGTCGCATGTGTATCAGATTGATACACTCCCGCGAATTCCCTTTATCATTTCTAAACGAATGGGAGGGGGGGGGGGTCATGCTGCCAGTACCTTCCTAGCTTTTCTCAGACTAACATCCCGTAGTCATCAAATTTCCTTGGAATTATTCTGTACTAAATGGTAAGTACCTTGTATCATTTTGATGCATTGCGACCTAAGATGTAATTGTATGTAACTATTTTTGCAATGTTTTTTAAATATTATTTTAGCGTAAATAATATGGCCCAACAGCAGTTTTTTAATTTGAACGACCCTAGAGATATAGACACAGTGACACGTTTAATTTTTGAGGACGACCTAGAGGAAAATCCTAAAGTTGAAGATTTTCAAGACGAAAGTGATACGGATGCGGAAAATGTACCGGTGGAAGAAAGAATTGGTGATTCTAATTCTGAAGAGAGTGGGAGTGATGACGAACCTGATCCAAACGAATACTTATGTTATGTTGGTAAAGACAAAACCACGAAATGGGCGAAGGTGCCTCTTCAGAGGAACCGTCGCACTCAAAGTCAAAATCTTATCACTCGTCTCCCAGGAGTGATAGGTAAAGCACGTAAAGCTATATCAATTGTAGAAAGCTGGAGTAATTTATTCTCCGATGGAATGTTGCTAATAATTGTTAAGTACACAAACCAGTACATTCGTCTCGAAGTAAGGGATAAATTTGAACGCGAACGGGATGCAAATTACACGGATTTGACTGAAATGAAAGCCTTTATAGGGCTTTTGTACATCTCAGGAACTTTGCATGCTAACAGAATGATGCTGGAGGATCTTTGGGGCACGGATGGACATGGAGTGGAAATATTTCGGCTAGTGATGAACCTTAGGAGATTCAAGTTTCTCATAAGATGCCTTCGCTTTGATGACCGTCCCTCAAGATCTGAGAGGAAAGCTGTAGATAAGATAGCCCCAGTTCGTGAGCTTTTCGATGCTTTTGTTAGCAACTATAAAAAAACTATTCCCTTAGATTATGCGTAACTATTGACGAAAAGCTTGAAAGTTTTCGTGGCCGTTGCCAATTCAAGCAGTATATACCTTCAAAACCTGCGAAATACGGTTTAAAAATGTATGCATTGTGCGATGCAGCCGTTTTCTATACGTATAATCTTGAGATATATGCCGGCAAACAACCTGAGGGACCCTATCAATTGAGTAACAAGCCAGTAGATGTTGTGAGAAGGTTGGCACAACCGATATACGGTACAGGTCGTAACATTACTGCTGATAACTGGTTTTCGGATGTAAAATTAGCTGTTGAGCTGAAACAGAATAGACTTTCTTACGTTGGAACAATGAAAAAAAATAAGAGGGAGCTACCACCGGATCTACTCAACGTAAAAAATAGGCCTCTAAAATCAAGCATGTTTGGTTTTGGATCGGACTGTACGATCGTTTCTTATGTACCTAAGAAGAATCGAAATGTAGTTGTCATATCCACACAGCATTTTGATGATGAGATAGACAAAGACTCAGGCGATGCTGTCAAGCCTGCGATGATCACCTACTACAATAAAACCAAATCAGGAGTCGACGTTGTAGATAAACTGTGCGCAGCATACAATGTTGCCAGAAATGTACGACGTTGGCCAATGGTGGTGTTTTTTGCGATGCTTAACATTGCAGGTATCAACGCGCAAGTAATTTGGATTGGCAATGGACAGAAAGAAATGCGACGACGCCTTTTTCTCTGGCAGCTCGGTCATGAACTGGTTCTACCACAACTACAAAGAAGAAGTCTTCAGACACAAGGCATTCCCAGTTCTCTTACTGAAGCTCTTAGAAAGTTCAAACCAACGACAGATGAGGACGCTGGACAAGTAGTTGGAGAGGAACATGATACGAACCCAGTTAATCGTCGTCGCTGTAAGTTGTGCTACAATTCTCGTAAGACCAGGCTAACTAAAACCATTTGCCAGAAATGCAAGCAAAGTATCTGTCGCGAACATACTACGGCAATATGTACAGAATGTCACCTCCGGCTTGCACAGCAAGAAGAAAATTTCAGTGATGACGATTCAGGCTAATATACATATACACATATACACATACCGCATTATTTTTTATATTGTTTTTATTTCTAATAAATTCTATAGTATTTATAGTTTCTTTTCGTTATAACATATTTTCAAAATAAACACATTATAGAAACAACTGAACCACGTACAAAACAAGCCAAAAACTAAAATTATTTTTCTGATCGTGTATCAAATTGATACATTGCGACTGTTCCCCGCTCTCATTTTTATCTTTGTTTGTCCCTTGTCAAAAAAGTTGATCATATTTTTCAAATCCCAAAAACAGTGAATAAAATCAATACGATATAAAAGACAACTTATGAGAAAGCAAATAAAGATGAATATTACGTAAAATTTTCAATGCTTCAGCAGTCATTTCAAAGTAAAGTGAATTGTATCGTTATGCGACCACATTTAAGGATTTCAACGTTGCGACCGACGGAAGGTTAAACATAATAGAGGCAAATTTTATCAAAACTTTATTTACAGGTAACTGAAACTAAACAATTGTTAAACAAAATTTGAAATAATTAGCAGTTATAAATTTGAATTCAAAGTTGTATCTCGCATTTTACATACGAATTGCTAAAAAATCGTTCAATAGTTTAATTAATAATTCATTAGAAACTCCTTATCTCGTAGATCTAATCAGGATATCAAAACAACGTATTCTTCATAAACTCAAAGTCATAAAGTCATAAACTACGTTTTACTAGTGTATAGGCCGAATTGCCTGGCTGTTTCTCTTTTTGCTTAGATTCTCCAAATGAGACACCTTTTCTGATTGTATGATTTATTAATACTATATACACAATAACGCTAAATTATGCACTAGTGTTTTTATGATGTTGAAACTTTGAGCTATTGTAAGTAACTGACTTAAATGTTTTCTATGGACCTTAAGGGTATTTTTGGGAGAGGGACACTTCAGGTACTTTTAGAACCCGAAGCCCATGTGCGCGTCCATGCCGCCCGCCTTGAAAGGGTTGACCTCTTTCAAAGAATGAAAGTCATTGCGTGATTTTTGTTCATTAATTGTTATTAATTGGTAACACACACACCTTTGACACTGCGCGTTTTGTTGTGGTCTTTCCAGTCGTCACCGTTACTACCCTCACTACCCCGTCACTGCCTTTGTGCACTGTTAACACTCTGGCTAACTGCCATTTTAGCGGTGGTAGATTGTCGTCGCGGAGGATCACTAGTGTGCCGGTTCTGATGTCATCCTGTGGGCGTTTATTCCATTTTGAACGCTGTTGTAGAGATGACAGGTATTCCCTTGACCATCGCTTCCAAAAGTGTTGTAGAAGTTGCTGTACTCGTTGGAACCGCGATAGTTTGTTCATTGGGATGTCCGTTATCGAGGCTTCTGGCGGTGAGTGGAGCGATTCACCGATCAGAAAGTGCGCGGGTGTTAATGGATTAAGGTCGTTAGGGTCATTGGAAAGCGGTGTGAGAGGTCGTGAGTTCATGCAAGCTTCGATTTGCGCAAGCAGGGTGACCATTTCCTCAAACGTTAACGCGCTTTCGCTTGCTACTCTTTTTATGTGGCCCTTGGCCGACTTAATTCCACTTTCCCACAATCCCCCAAAGTGGGGTGATCTTGCGGGTATGAAATGCCAATTTATTGCGTTTGAATTTAAAAATGCCTGAAATTTATTTGGCTGTTCGGTGTTGCCGAGTAGGTTTGCTACCTTGATTAATTCTCGATCAGCACCAACAAACGTTGTGGCGTTGTCCGAATAAACGTGGCTACATATGCCGCGTCGGGCTATAAAACGTTTGAGCGCGGCTAGAAATGCATCTGTTGTTAGGCTGCTTACCACTTCTAAATGCACAGCCTTAGTTGCAAAACAAACAAACAAACATAAATACGCCTTGACTATTCGGGATCGTCGTGTGTTGCCTTCCTTTAGGCTGAAGGGACCCGCATAATCTACGCCTGAAATTCAAAATGGGCGCGATGGCGTTACGCGATGTTCGGGCAATTCACCCATTTGAGGTTGTACGTTTACCGGTCGCACTCTAAAGCATTTTATGCATTTGCGTATGAGTTGTCGGATTGTGCTACGTCCGGACATGGGCCAATATTTCAAGCGTAATTTGTTTAATACGGCTTGAGCTCCCGAATGCAATGAATTTATGTGTTCATAAGTGATGATTAATTTGGTTAATGTATGATGTGGTGGAAGCAATACCGGATGTTTTTGATTGAATGTAGACTGCGAATGTTTCAATCGACCTCCTACTCTTATACATTTGTTACAATCTAAGAACGGGCTAAGAGTCAGTAGACGACTATTTTGTTTGATTGGTCGCCCTGCCGTGAGATCGGTGATTTCTTGTGCGAACGTCTGTAACTGCGCTAAACGTATAAGGTTCAGGGTAGCACCTTCTAGTTCGTCTACTGTCAGTGGTCCGACCGTCCGTGTGTCATGCTCGTTTCGTATATTTTTTATGAATCGGTTGCAGTATGCGACCACTCGTTGTAGTTTTTGTTGAAGTAAGTTTGAGGCGTAGGTCTAATGAAGCGTAGTTAAAATGTAGTAGTTCATATAAGTCACCAATGTAGTTTTGTGTATGCGACGTGTAGAAGAATAAATATCAGTTTAAGTTAATTACTGTGGTTAATTACCTGAATTATCACCCCAAAATACTTTGTTCTAAAAGGTTATGGGCCCAGTTACCCTAACTGAGCATTTGTAAGGTGATAAGGTGATTTAGTTTCACGGAAAAGTGTGAAAACGGGATCGTAACGCGGAAGCCATTTTGTGTGGTGCGTGTCTGTTTTCGGGTGTGTTGTCGCGTTGTAAACCATCCGAAATGTCTGACGAGATCTCGGCACGGAATGTTACTAAATTTAACGGAACGAATTTCCAAGGATGGAAGTTCCAAGTGAAAACGTTATTTATTGCGCACGGTATACTGGATGTCGTAAAAGGTGATCGTCAAATGCCGATTGAGGCGAACCAGGTCAAAGAAAAGAAGCTCTGGCAAAAGGACAATGCACGCGCGATGTTTTTAATTTCGTCGTCGATCGACTACGAGCAGCTGGAACCGCTGTTAGTGTGTGAAACAGCGAAAGAAATGTGGGACAAATTGTCTCGGGTCCACGAACAAAAGTCAGCGTCGAATAAGTTGCTGTTAACGCAAAAATTTCATGAGTATCGGATGTCTCCAGGGGACTCGATAACGAAGCACTTCGCGAAAGTGCAGAATATGGCTGCGCAATTACTCGACGTCGGTGAACCAGTTTCGGACGTAACAATCATGGCTAAAGTGCTCGCAAGTCTTTCATCGAAGTATGCGACGTTACAAACAGCTTGGGACAGTGTTGATCCGCAGCGTCAGACTCTTGACAATTTACAAGAGAGACTCCTTCGCGAGGAAGCCCGATTAACCTCGGACGATGAAGTTCCGGGGGCCTTTGCTGCATTTAAGAAAAATAGTGCGAAAAAAGGTGGTGAATCTGGTGACAAGAAGACGCGAAAACCGATAGATCACAAGAATGTCAAGTGCTTCAAATGCAGAGAAAAGGGGCATTTCGCGCGCGACTGTAAAAATAAAAGGCGCGAAAAAGAAGTTGACGAGGGCAATTCTCGAGAATTTCGTAACTGCGCATTCGTTGCTGAGAAATCGGCAAGAGCGGGTGGCAAAGTTGGTGAAACAAGAAGCTTGGGGCTTTCTATGAGTGTTGTCAACGAGCTACTGAACGCTGGTAAAGAGGATGTTTGGATCACAGACAGTGGGGCATCTGGACACATTACGCATAGGCGTGAGTGGTTGACAGACTATCGACGAGTGCCAGATGGCGGGACAATATCCCTGGGCGATAATAAAGAGTGCAAAGTTATCGGCACAGGAACTGTCAGGATAGAAAAATTCGTTGATGGAGCGTGGTACGAGTCACGAATAGAGAACGTTATGTACGTTCCTGAAATGAAGAAGAATCTCTTTTCGGTCGGTGTGTGCACATCACGGGGTTACGAGGTAATTTTCTGGGAAAATTACGTTCGAATAAGTGATGGAAACAAAGTGTTGGCATCCGGCGTAAAGCAAGAGAACGAAATCTACAGAATGCTATTCAGAGTGAAACGTGCGCGAGTCGACAATGAAGCGAATGTGGCGGTGACGGACATTCGAGTGTGGCATGAAAGACTCGGACACGTGAATGGTCGAAAGTTGCGCGAGTTGGTTAGCAAAGACCTCGTGGACGGAGTTAATCTATCAAAAAAGGGTGATTTATTCTGCGATTCATGTCAGATGGGCAAATCACATAGACTTGAGTTTCAAAAAGTTCGTGATAGAGCGGCAACGGTTCCGGGCGAAGTATTTCATACGGATGTGTGCGGACCAATGTCTGTGGAAACTCCGGGAGGTGCGCGATTTATGCTGACGTTTAAAGATGATGCAACAAGTTTCCGCAACATATATTTTCTACGACACAAGAGCGATGTGTACGACAAATTTAAAGTGTTCGACAAGCTAGTGGAAAACAAATTTGGAAGACCGATGAGAGTTATAAGATCCGATAATGGTCGAGAGTTTCAGAACAAGGCCATGGATAGTTATCTCGAGTCGAGAGGAATTCAGCGAGAGAGTACGGCACCGTACACGCCAGAACAAAATGGCAAGGCCGAGCGCGATAACAGAACGATTATTGAATCGGCGAGGACGATGATCCATGCGAAGAGTCTTCCACTAACTCTATGGGCAGAGGCATCGAACACTGCGGTGTATTTGGCGAATCGATCAGGATCGTCTGGAACACGGGGTGAGTCAACACCTTATGAGCTTTGGGTAGGCAAGAAACCAAATTTGAAGCATTTGCGTATATTTGGATCCGAAGCGTACGTGCATGTGCCGAAGCAGATGACAACGAAATTAGATGTTCGTGCAAGAAGAATGCTGCTTGTTGGGTACGATGGTGACACGTCAAACTACCGTGTATGGGATCCGGTATCAAAAAAGGTCACGATATCACGTGACGTTGTATTCAAAGAAAGAATAGGGATGACTGCAATCCCTGTCGATGACGAAGAGAACGATGAAATAGTTCTGCCAAGAGTCATGCATAAGGAGCCAGATCAAGACGCCGAGGAAGATGACGTGAACGACGATGACGTGCTTTTACCGGCGGTCGACGCAATACGGAATTTGAGAAATCGTTTGACCCTGAAGCGACCTATTCGTTATGAGTCAAACGTGGCGGAATACACAGTACCATTATCGTACCAGGAAGCGGTGCAGAGCAGCGATGCAGCGCAATGGATTGAAGCAATCGGAGACGAGCTAAGGGCGCATCGAGAAAACGAGACGTGGTCGTTGATTGAACGAAAACCTGGTATGAAATTGATTGATTCCAAATGGGTTTTCAGACTAATGAAAGATTCAGAAGGCAATGTGTATCGGTACAAGGCGCGACTTTGTGCACGTGGCTTCATGCAGCGGCAAGGAGTGGACTTTATGGAAACTTTCGCGCCAGTCGTAAGATACGATTCGCTGAGAGTGTTTCTCGCAATCGTAGCTAAAGAGGATCTCGAGTTGTCACAGTTCGACGTGCAAACGGCATTTTTACATGGGAAGCTGGAAGAAGAAATCTTCATGGAGATTCCAGAAGGCTTCAGTGTCGAAGATTCAAGAGAAAGTGTCGGAGAAGGTGTCGTGTGTCACTTAAAGAAATCCTTGTATGGACTTAAGCGAGCACCAAGGTGCTGGAACAAAAAGTTCAGTGTATTTTTGCAAGAATTCAAGTTTAAAGAAACTGAAGCCGATAAATGTATCTTCGTAGGGAATGTCGAGTGTTCGAAAGTTTACTTAGCATTGTTCGTAGACGACGGGCTGATCGCAGCGAAATCTCGCGAAACAATCGAGCGCGTGATTAAGCATTTAAGTAGTGCATTTGCGATCACCATCGGTGATGCGAGTATGTTCGTAGGTGTACAGATTGAGCGTAAAAGAGAGAGCAAGTCTATTTTCTTACATCAAAGTGCATATGTGAAACGAATGGTTGAGAAGTTTGGAATGCAAAATGCTAAACCAATAAAGGTACCAGCAGATCCACACGTGGTGCTTCTACCTGTTATCGAGGGCGAGATAAAGTCGGAAAATGTACCGTATCGTGAGGCGGTCGGTTCGCTAATGTTTCTTGCGGTTGTTTCACGCCCAGACATAGCGTATGCGGTGAATTCCGTGAGTAAATATTTGAATAATCACAACGATGATCACTGGCGAGCGGTGAAACGAATATTCGCTTATCTAACGGGTACGAGCGATTATGGTATCGAGTTTCGCGGCGGTGGAAGCGAGCTGGAGTTAATCGGATATTCGGATGCTGATTACGCGGGCGATATAGAGACCAGGAGGTCTACAACCGGATATCTTTTCGAACTCGCAAACGGGCCAGTCACTTGGTCTAGTCAGAGGCAAAAGCTTGTAACGTTGAGTACGACAGAGTCGGAATATGTTGCAGCTTCGGCAGCGTCACGAGAAGCAATTTGGCTACGAAAGCTGCTAAGCGATATGGGATATCCATGTGCTAAAGCTACCGTGATTTTCGTAGACAATCAAAGTGCAATTAAGTTAGTGAAAAATCCAGAGTTCCACAAACGAACGAAGCACATTGACATCCGCTATCACTATATTCGGGAAAAAGCCGATGCCAAAGAGATTGAAATAGAATATGTTCCTACTGAGCAACAAAAGGCCGATATTTTTACGAAGGCTTTGCCTGGGGAGCGTTTTAAGATGCTGTGTGCAAGTATGAGAGTGAATGAGTACGCAACACGCTCAAACGGTGGAAGTGTTGAAGTAAGTTTGAGGCGTAGGTCTAATGAAGCGTAGTTAAAATGTAGTAGTTCATATAAGTCACCAATGTAGTTTTGTGTATGCGACGTGTAGAAGAATAAATATCAGTTTAAGTTAATTACTGTGGTTAATTACCTGAATTATCACCCCAAAATACTTTGTTCTAAAAGTTTTGTATAGGATGAGTACCTTTCAAAGAGTGCCGTTGCAAATTCATTATTTATTGTCGACGCACAACAGATGGGTTTGCGTAGTTCAAGTATGTCTTGTGTTGGAATTGTCATTTGTGTAATGGGCCAGTCAGTCATGTCAAGTGTCAACCAACTTGGGCCATGCCACCACAAATCTGAGTTTGCTAATATTTCGGCACCAGCGCCGCGAGATAGCAGGTCTGCGGGATTGCATTTAGTGCTTACATGCTTCCACATTGCTGCGTCTGTTAGCTCTTGGATCTCTGTGATGCGGTTTGCCACGAATGTTTTATGGTGGCTTGATACCGATGTGATCCAAGACAAGACTATTGATGAGTCTGTCCAGTAATGACTGGAATGTAATTTAATATTTAAGATTTTTGCAACTTTGTTCGTTAATTTTGCTAATAACAACGCTGCACAGAGCTCTAGACGCGGCAAGGAAATGGTTTTCAAGGGTGCGACTCGCGATTTAGCGCACAGTAATTTTGCGGTGTGATTGTTGTGACTGTCGCTGGTTCGCAAATAAATGCTTGCACCGTATGCAGTTTGTGATGCGTCTGAAAAGCCGTGCAGTTGTATGCATGCATGATTTGTGCTGAGCACGTGTCTCGGAATTGTGATTTGATTCACTGAATTGAGTTGTATGAGCCACTGCGACCATGTAGTATGGATGCTGAGTGGGACTGATTCATCCCAACTTAATTTCAGTTGCCACAGGGATTGCATTATAATTTTCGCGGTTATTATAATTGGACCGAGCAGGCCTAAGGGGTCAAAAATTTGTGCAACGCTTGACAGTATCGTTCTTTTCGTAATGCGATGTTTTTCTTGAGCTGGCGCAATTGCGTAATGAAAGGAGTCTGAATTCGTGTTCCATTGTAGCCCAAGGGTCTTTACGCTTTGTGGATTATCATGATTTAATCCGATATTGACTGTGGCTATGCTTGGGAATGACTGTACATTCGAGGACCATTTGCTTAATTGAAAACCTCCTAACTTTAATAACGTTGTTACCTCGTTGCGAATTTGTTTTAGATCAGCAATGTTGTCTGCACCGGTTAACAAGTCATCAACATAAAAGTCGCGCTGAACGATCTTGGAACCGATGGGAAATTTATTCTGTTCTAAAACTGCTAATTGGTTCAATGTTTTGACCGCGAGGTATGGTGCCGATGCGGCTCCGTAGGTTACTGTTGTTAATTCGTACGTTTGAACAGGGTCACATGTATTTTCGCGCCATAAGATGCGTTGCAGTTGCGTTTGGTGCGAGTTAACTAGTACTTGTCGGTACATCTTAGTAATGTCAGCAGTGAATGCATACTGATGAGTGCGAAATCGTGTGACAATTGAAAAGAGGTCTTGTTGGATTGTCGGACCCACCATGAGAGTGTCGTTTAACGAAACGCCGTTTGACGATTTGCATGAACCGTCGAATACTACACGCACCTTTGTTGTGACGCTGCTTTCTTTGACGACCGCGTGATGCGGCATATAAAAACTTGAAGAGTTGCGAATGTGACATTCAGCGTCTGGAATTAATTTCATGTGGCCTAATTCCAGATACTCTTTCATAAAATTGATGTATTGATGACGTAACTGTACGTCTCGCGATAACCGCTTTTCTAGGGAATGCAAGCGTTTTAACGCTATTGACTTAGATTCGCCCAGTGAGGGCGCATCTATTTTTATTGGCAACGTCACGACAAATCTACCGTCTTCCTTACGTGTGTATGTTTGCGTGAACTGTTGCTCACACGTTTTCTCTTCTGGGCTAAATGTATTGTTTTTGTGGCATTGCTCAATCTCCCAAAATTTGGTGAGGTTACTGTCAATGTCTGTCATTGATAGATGACATGCCGATACTGATGAGGGTGGAAGTGATTTGTTAACAGAACCGCTTAAAACCCAACCGAGTTGTGTTTTTTGGAGAATTGGCAGATGTTTCCCTAGTTTGATTTGCCCTATGCACAGAATGTCCCAAAAGTGTTCGGCGCCAATTAAAGCGTCGATGTCTGAGGAGATGTTAAAATCGGGGTCAGCTAATCGTAAGTTCGTCGGTATGTGAATTGATGACTTGTCAAATGTGACAGTTGGTAATCTGTCTGTTATTCTGTCTATGACTAAACATTCGATAGATGCTTGGAATCGGTTAAAACGCGATTTCATGACTGCCTGAATTGAATTTGTCGTCTGGATTTGTGACTGATTGATACCAGTCACTTGTATTTGTGTGTTTTTGTGTCTTATTCCTAAACGACTAGAAAATGATTTAGTTATAAAACATGATTGTGAGCCTGAATCAAGGAGGACTCTGCATTGCTGCGGATAGCCATTCATGTCAAACATGTCGACTACCGCCGTTGATAATAATACCTGAGATGCGACTGTAATTAAACATTGTTTTGCCACTGCAACCACCGTTGTGTCTGCACTGGTGCCTTGTGTTTGTTCATCAGTAGCCATCGACTTGTTAATGTGTAACATGCTATTGTGTCGTCGATTGCATTTTTTACAAGCGCCTGAAAAGCAGCGCGGGGCAAAATGACCTGCTCGAAAACAATTGGTGCACAAATTCAATCTTTTGACCTCGTTCATTCGAGCATCTGGAGAGAGTTTAATAAATGTGTCACATTGATACAAAGGATGGATGCCCTTGCACAAAGGACACATTGGTTTGTCGTTGATCCCTACATGCACCGCTGTTTTCCGATCTTTTTGGATTTGCTTGCTCGGAGCAATCGACTCGAGCACTTGGCATTTAGCGTTCAAGAATTTTGACATTTCGTCCATAGTCGGGGTTTTGCCAAATGGTTTTGCAGTTTCCCAGTCTCGTCTCGTTTTGACGTCTAATTTAGAGGTAATTAAATGAATTAGCAAAGCGTCCCAATGTTCGGTTGGTTGTCCTAACGTCTTTAAAATGCGTAAGTTTTTTTGTAAGTTATCGGTCAACTGTCGTAAATCAGTGTGGGATTCCTTCGTCATTGTCTGCAATTCAAAGATGTTTTGCACGTGTTTTTGAACTATTAGGGGCTTGTTTTCGAAACGATCTTTTAGAAGCGTCCATGCCACTTGGTAATTTATTGCGGACACTTCTAGCGACTGAATGACCGCTGTTGCCTCGCCTTTCAAGGATGACCGTAAATAGTGGAACTTTTGTATGTCTGTTATTGCTGTGTTGTCATGTATAAGTGAGTTAAAAGTGTCGTAAAAATTTAACCACGTGTCGTATGACCCTGCGAATTCTGGCAACTTGATCGTTGGTAGCTTGATTTGGCTGCCGAGCGCGTCCGCGTTTGATTGAATTGATATTGGCGTCGATGATGTCGATCGTCCAATGACGTTTGCGGATTCGATTAATTTAGCGGCGCGTCCCGACGCCTCATAATATAAATTTTCAAACGCTACCGTCTCTTCTTCATGATCGTAATCTGCTTGCAGCGCCTCGAGACTGAGTTGGATTTCCTCAAAATCTTTTAAAAGTAACCTGACCCCCTCAAACCGTTGTTTGAGTACGGACACATCAACGTTTGTTTCATGTTCTGATAAATAATTGTTGAACCGCGTTAATTTTGCCTTAATGTGGCCGCGCTTGCGATTTAAAGTCGCGTATTGTTCATTAGAGTCTTGCATTATAAATGTAATTATTGTTTCCAAATGCGAAGCTTGCCGTTGGGAAAGGGTTTTGTGACGGGATAAATTGAATTGTACTTATCCGCTGCACTTCTGAACGGTGCGTAGTTTGAACCCAAGCGACGTCGACTTCCAGATGTTTTCTTGATTTGATTGCGTTTTATTGCTCAGTAGCAATTGATTTGTTGATTTGTTTGTTGATTTAGTTGTCTAATTGCAATGACTGTTGATTCGTCGCTGTAGTGTCTGATTGCAATTGACAAGGTTGATATTCGACTCCGAAGGACCATGAAATGTATAGGCCGAATTGCCTGGCTGTTTCTCTTTTTGCTTAGATTCTCCAAATGAGACACCTTTTCTGATTGTATGATTTATTAATACTATATACACAATAACGCTAAATTATGCACTAGTGTTTTTATGATGTTGAAACTTTGAGCTATTGTAAGTAACTGACTTAAATGTTTTCTATGGACCTTAAGGGTATTTTTGGGAGAGGGACACTTCAGGTACTTTTAGAACCCGAAGCACATGTGCGCGTAATATTGTTTAGTTGTGGATGAAATTGGTGAAAGTTTCCGTTAGCATTGTTAAGGCAATTCCAAATCTTTACAAATTTGGTGACACCAATCTGCCTTTGTGTGCAGAAATAAAATCAACCGACAAAAGTTTTTATCTTTAAAAAAATCCAGATGTCGTACATACTTCCCTCTGCAAGACTGCAACAGACCTTATTTTTTAATATCAGCAAAAATTTATCCCCAAATAACACTGGCGCCGACTATTATATGCCTTCAATTTGACATTGGCACTAACAATTGAATACAGACTCACATTTACAACACCTGATACATTAATAAATGACAAACTTTACCTAGTCTCGCAATTACAACCCATGACCTTCAAACTTTTAAATAATAAATTTATTCAAATCTCAAATCTCACATTATTCAACAATTAATACTAAGTTAATAAGAACTTCCTGGTTCACTGTACACTTATTCATACAAATCGTAAAAATTATCAATTAAAGACAGAGTGTAGTCGTGAAATATACGATATATCTGATGTAGTAATTTTTAAATTTAAATATCTTAAAAATATTTATAATCTATTAATACAATTACCGAATTCAGGTTTTATCAAATTTTATCAAAACTTTATTTACAGGTAACTGAAATGAAACAAAGTTTTATCTCGCATTTTACATACGAATTGCTAAAAAATCGTTCAATAGTTTAATTAATAATTCATTAGAAACTCCTTATCTCGTAGATCTAATCAGGATATCAAAACAACGTATTCTTCATAAACTCAAAGTCATAAAGTCATAAAGTAGTGAGTTTAATAATGCTTTTAGTTAAAGTTTCAAATTTTTTGATACATGTCGATTGAATCAAGTACACGAATGTACGTCCAATGGACGTCCATACTGACCCGTTTATGTACTGTCCGTTTATGTCCATGAATGTACGTCCAATGGACATCCATGTTGATCCGTTGATGGACGTCCAGATAAAGTCCATAAATGTACATCCAGTGGACGTCCCATTTATATCCATTGCTGTAATGTACATTTATGGATGAGCTTGGACGTCCATTGGACGTCCATTATAGATCCGCTTGTGAATCGTCCATAAATGGATAAGAAATGGACCAGCATGTACGTCCATTGGACGTCCTGTGTTACTTGGGCTGCCCTCGTACGACCCTTTCAATGAAAAATTAATTCTTTTCCCACCCACTAGTTTATTTACCACAGAATTTAAACTTTCGGCAGAATTTGTATCCACATCTAACAATAAACTGTATGATAAATTTGCGACCCGATTTAAACTTCTCGCGAACATTGAATATAACGGACTCTGTAGAAAATCATCGTATACTATTGTACATACTTGAACCGGATTGCCCATGATTTTTACAAAAATATTCACTGCAATTAGAATGATCACCGAAGGTATGTTTAGGACTATTCAAAATATCACGTTTCAAATTATCAATTTTTTGTTGTAAACAGAGGTTCTCGCTTTTTCGATACTTTACGGCACTATTGCTATTCTAAATTTCAAAATATTGTTGACCAAAAATGTTCGTAATTGTATATTGTTCGAAGTAAATTTAGAAAGATCTCTCAATTTTGTGCAGTAATTACGTAAAATGTGATTTCTGCATTCTATTTTCTCGATAAAAAAATAAATACCGTAATTATTTTTTTTAACTTATTTGAATTTGCATACCTGACATATCCCTATCACTATTTACCAGATTAGTTGTAGTGATTGTGATTTGGTATATATTGGGCAAACTAGACGTTCTATCATTACCAGATTCAAAGAGCATATGGCTCATATCAAATACAATAGACCAGAGAAATCTAGTGTTGCTCTGCATGTACTAGAATGCAACCATAGAATAGGTATAGACAATTTAAAATTGGTTAGGGCAGAATCAGATTATAGGAATTTAAATAGTAGGGAAAGTTTGATTATATATAAGAATAGGAAAAAATTATTAAATACCCAGATAGCAAACATTGCTTAAAACAAGCTGGAATTAAACTTGCCATGACAGCAATGGCAGCTTACTTCCAGCTTGACACGGCAAGCTGTCAAGCTTATATCCAACTTGAATTAAGCATGCTACTTTACACGTGACAAGCTTAAAGTATACTTGCTTTGCAAGCTTATAATAAGCTTGTCTTATTAGTCAGCAAACTTACAGAAAGGTTGAATTAAGCTTGTTTGTCCAGCTTGTTTTAACCTTTATTTATCAACTATGCTTTTCTTATTTAGCGACAAACTTGAATTATGCTTAATTTGATAGCTTATGTAAAGCTTACTTTACCAGCTTGTAAAATGTTTGTTGTTCAAGCTTATTATTATTATATTTAGATCTAGGTACCATATAAAAAAAAACAAATTTAGCAAATTTTTTGTTTTATTTTCTTAAAATTAAAATTCGCTTGTTGGGAGAAGAGTGATCTAAGTATTAAATGATCGTTTTAACAGAAGAAACATTTTAACATCTTAAAAAAATTGGAAAATTTTTCCCATTGTGCTCTAGTAAAAAAAATAAATGTTATTAGTAACCATTTAGCACAAAGAATCGACAATCAAAAATTTAACACTTAGGTCACTCTTCTTCCAACAAGGCGAATTATATTATTACATATCACATGACTGCTCAGGCATCCATTTTCTGGAGACGTTGATCTCTGTAAAGAAAAAAACAAAAAATTAATACCATATTATGTATGAGTATTTGGTTCAATTTAAGTTAAAATATCAAAGCGACCAAGTGCATGAAAACTTACACGAAGCTGGAAAAGAACTTTCCTTTACGTTTAGAAACGTTATTTTCTTCATGTACTTTTACAACCAAACTTTTTGAAAATAAAATCATAAAATTTAATGTCAAAACAACTGTCGACTGTGATCAATTACAAAATTGTATGGAATAAAATGGTAACCCTTTTAAAAAAGTTTTTGGTATTCTACATATTACTGCTTACCTTCGATTTCGTCGAGATTTTGCCTGCTGCAGCCAACAACAAAGAGCATTTCTAATGATATCATCCGTTGCCTCCGAACTGCACGTGGGAAAGAAGATTTGGCCGCTACGATTTTCAGTCTCGCAAGAAAGAGAGCTGCCTGCATTAATTTCTTTCACAAATGCACTCTGGTTTGATTCATTTTCTAGTTGAATAGCTTTTTTAATTCGATTAAACTTTCCTTGGCGTGTCAAATTGATGAACGACTTCCGTGACATTCTGTTATGTTGTGAAATTTGGCTAATGAATTGTAAAATTTTCTAATAATGGAGCGGTGGCTTTGTATGTGCATAAATCTGAATTCTCAAAAACAAGCGCTTTACCTGTTGAAAGCCATCTTTTTTAGGAATTTCGTACAAATTTTGGTAAAATCTTGATAAAAAAATATGCTTAGAAAATTAAGAAAACGATTTCGAGTCCGGGCGTCTAGCTTAAGGTGGGTTTCTTAGGTCTAGAAGTGCGGTTAGAATTATTGAATTTTCAATCCAAGTTAAATTAAATATTACAATTTTAAGAAACATTTACTCAGTATTACACTGTAGCCTACTTAATACCGAATGAGGAAACATACTTGAGAAAATTTGGTAATGAGCAAAATCGCTTGAAAATATTTTAATATAACATAATAAATTATGAAAAGTATATGTCATCATACCTTCATGCCAGTGGTTTGCGATTTCTACCTTTTGAAGCTTATCTGCACTGTACATTTTAAATTAACTTGGATTGAAAATTCAATAATTCTAACCTCACTTCTAGACCTAAGAAACCCACCTTAACTTAGTTTTGGAAATTTGTCGACTGGTTTAAAGTTACAATGTGCACTACTAAATTTTACTATTTATCAGTTTCCAAGGAAGAAAATAATCTTAAAACACTTACCTACCTTCTGCAGAAAAACCACAAAAATAAAAAATGGACACTAAACAAACACACGTGAACTAACGTCATGTACACTCAAATGAAGCGCTTGCGCGCTGTGTATGAGCGGGTTTGTTTAAACTTTAAGCTTGCTTTAAGCTTGACCTACCTTATCCGCGTAAAGCGATTGCGACATGCTGGAATTCCAAGCTTAGAGTAAGTTTGGTGTAAACTAGCCACATTAAGCTTGATAGACAAGCGAAAATCGAATCAAAATACAGCTTGCCGTAAGCTAACGTGCTATCTGGGTAGTGATATGGGCCCCATTCCCAATACCCCATTGTATAGATTACTAGATTTGACTAACCATCCGTGAAACTCACTCAAGTGTTAAATTCACGGATGCGTAAATAATAGTATATAAGGCTTAGTTTGTAAAATTAGATTTAGTAGATGTACTGAAGATGGTGGCATAGCCACCGAAACGCGTCTATGTGAGTAATTTTATATTATTTTATATAAAATTTTTTTGTGATTAAAGGTTCTTGTTTTTATTTTTTGAGGAATACTAAGATTAAAAAAAAGTAACATGAAGGACATTTCAACATTATAAAATCACAATTAATTTTTAACTTACATTTCGGGGAGATAAAGTGTCGATTTATCATGGGGAAGTAATCGACGCCTGTGAATATTTAAAAACATTGTTCCTTCAAAGTGTTTGGCACATACTTTTAATTTTTGAAAATAATCACAGTTTTTATTAAGGAGCTCTAATCGTCCACACTGACTTAACCATTCAATGCATCTGTAATAATAGCAAATTTAAAAATTAGAAAAAGTTTTTGTTGATAAACTTTATTTATTTATTTTATTTACCTGTTTAAATCCGCTCGAGGAAATTTATAAAAACTTAGTCTGCCATCGTCTCTCGTGCCACAGTTTGCAACTGCACAATAAGAAATTAGTTTTTGCATTTTTTTCATGTTAAAACACTGCACAGTTTCACTTAATTTTTTTGTTCTCCAAAAACCAAATGTGTAAAAAAAACGCGAACTAATTAAATTTAACGCACCACGTAGATCGCGAAAAATATTAACACTGCTACAAAAAAAATTTATCAATCTCGTCTTTGTAATGCATGCATAAATTTGTTTCCTAATTTATTTATTCTTTGGTTCTTTGGTTTTCTGAAATGTGTACTTATCTGTTATTTACGTAATTAACCACCTACACAGGACGAGTAATAATTTATAAACACTCCCAACAAACTTCTAACAGCTATTTAAAAACAATACAAAACAAACTGTAAAATCTAAAATTCCATAATTTTCAATAAATTTCTCCGATTTTATTTAAATTTCTCTGAAATTTTTCAAATTTTAAAGTCCCGCTGACAAGTTCGGTTTTTTACATTCGCGCTTAATATTTAAACTTCCATGTGCCTTTGAAAGGTTCGCCAGACCTGCGCATTCAAATAATAGCACCTTTAAAACGTCCCGTTTCGCTTCTTGTTCATTTATGTATCTATTCTTTGGTATTAGTGTAATTACTTTCGCTTGATTTTGAAAAGGTATATTATATGTATGTATTATATATATGTATTATAACGTATATTATAAAAGTTTGTGAAAAAAAAAAATGCCAAAATTAAAAGTTAAAAAAAATAAAGAATAAAAAAATACAATTTTGAAATTAAAATATACTATCCAACTTTTCTTCATAAATACGTTGTTATTTACTGCAAAATTTTATTATTGACTGGCCGGTTATCACTTAACATTTAACCTTTTTCTGTGTTTCTATGAACTATTTGAAGAAGGGGATTATTGTGTGTGTGATCATAAACTTGTTATTGTGGTTACAATTCAAAACAACTTAACAATTTACTTCACTAATTCTGATTGAACTGTACGAAGCTGTTGCATACAATTCTTGTTGAAGAATAAAAAGTGACATTTAAAGCAACTTGCAAATTTTACCAAAAATAAATTTAATATACTTTCCAGAATGTCTGCTAATGTATTAATAATAGGCAGTGGAGGACGAGAACATGCTATTGTGTGGAAACTATCACAAAGTGCTATTGTAAAAAATATATTTGCAGCCCCTGGAAGCCAAGCTATTCAACAAGTGACCAAAACAACTAATGTCACCATCGACATAAGAAATTTTGAGGTTTGAATGATAATTGAAAGGTTAGCTAAATGAATTATTCATTACAGGAAGTAACAAGTTGGTGTAAACAGAATTGCATTGATTTGGTGGTAGTTGGTCCAGAAGATCCGTTAGCTAACGGTATAGCTAACAGGTTAGTGAGTGTCGGGATCAATGTATTTGGTCCGCAGAAAGACGGTGCCCGCATCGAATCAGACAAAAACTGGGCCAAATACTTTATGGACAAGTATCATATACCTACAGCAAAGTGGGCGTCTTTTACCAATTCAAATGAAGCAAAGAAATTCATTAAAGAGTAAATATTTAATTAAAATTGTTTCAGTAAAAAATTAATTTATGTTATGTTAGAGCGAGTTTCAGAGCACTTGTGGTAAAAGCTAGTGGATTAGCTGCTGGTAAAGGTGTAATTGTTGCAGAAAATAAAGAAGAAGCCTGTAGAGCAGTTGATGAAATCCTCACAGATAAGAAATTTGGTTCAGCTGGTGAGACCGTTGTGATCGAGGAATTGTTAGAAGGTGAAGAAGTTTCAGTAAGTATTAAAGGAATTGCTGTTTAATCAATCATGTTAATTAATTTTTTGTGCTATATAATCATTGTTTCTGCTTCTTATTGTTAAAAATGTTGTTATAGTTAATTGATATCATGCAAGCCTAATAGTTTTAGTTGTTTTGTGTTATGGATACAGCTTTCTAAAATAGTTAGTTCCACTTAAACTTTAAAATATTAGATAAATATTTTTAGACTAACAACAGATAAAATTACCTTATTTCCTCCACTTTACACCCAGTTTGTGCATAGGCAGCTATTTTTCAAGAACTTGTAAATTTCCACAGCTGTAGGTATTCCTGATTTTTATGACCTTAAAATCTGCCAGACACAGCACTATTTTTTTCACCAGAGAATCGATATTATTATTTGGGACCTAAAATGTTTATTTTTGTTCAGTGGAATAGTGATTGGTGGTTTTGAAATGTGTAATAGGGAGGAGTATAAATTTCGAATTTTACTGTTACTGCTTAAGTATTTAATTATGGGAAGGAATCACATATAATAATCTCTTAACCCTTGAAGAAAAAAGAACATTAAGCGAATTAAACGTAAAACAGGTTTAATTTCGTTTTTTTAAATTGTTATCATAAAGTATTTTAAATATAAAAAGAATACAAATACAATAAGGTTGAAAGCAGTATTTTATTGGCAGTGCAGACGTTCAATATATCGACTGTCAAGAATAACATTGCTCTAACTCCACTTATGTGATTTGTTCAGAAGAGGAGGTTGAAAGTTTGATAACATACATTCTCTAATTTATAATACCGCTTTATAATACTAATTTTTTAGAGCATTTAGGATAGTGTTATTCTGATGTTAGTATACTAACACGTAGAATAAGGAGTTAGAACATGAATGTCATCGAAACCCCATTTTCATGAAAAAGTGGAGTTAGAGCAATATTATTCTTGACAGGCGATATATTGACAATATTCCAGTTTTTTCAAAATTATTGAACGTGTGACCTAAAATATTGCGGTATGCGTAAACCGGGCTATTAGTGTATTGTAAATTTTCTCATGTTTGATTTGACGAGAAAAAGTCATTCTTCATAAAAACATACCGCATTTAGGCGTGTATAGGCCGCTCGCAAGTATAAGCTGCACCTGAATTTTGAAACAACATTTGTGGGGACATTTTTTTTTCTGAATTTCATCATAGACTTAAAGTAGCTTCGTTCTGCTAAATGTGGCAATGTTTTACATTGTTCTAAACTAAAGGGTGTTTACTGTATTTAATATAAAAATTCCGAGTATAAGCCGCACCACATTTTTACGTACCTATTTTTAGTAATAAAAGTGCGACTTATACACGCCTAAATACGGTATGTTTGTGCTGTAAATTCAAAAACAGCAGCCAAACTTTTAATGCAGTAACAAGTACCTTAATTTTTTGTTTTTGTAAAAAATAATATTTAAGGAACAAAGTTGTTTCAATACCTAAAAAGTGCTTAAATTTTCATAATAAATGAAGTCGAAAGTGTTAGCTTTGGATTGGTATATATCAAAAAACCAAAAATAAGAGCAAGAATTTCCAAGACACTAGAGGATTTTTGAGAAAGTAGTGGAGTTTAGCCACAATTTTCGAGACACTTGTATAAAACTGAATTTCAAATTTCTAAGTAAAATTTGTTTCAGCTTATTTCGGAATCTTGGGATTTAAATTCGTAAACATAAAGTATGATTTTGTGTTGACAACTTTTCAATAATAATTTATCAAAAAAAAAACTTTAAAAAAATAATTTAATGTATAAGTGAAATCCACCTACAATTTGCATTACAAAGGTGTTTTTTTTTAGGTTTTGGCATTCTGCGATGGAACTACGATTTCTGCCATGCTTCCTTCCCAAGATCATAAACGAATATTTGATGATGATAAAGGACCAAATACAGGTGGAATGGGTGCATACTGTCCATGTCCACTTTTAGATTCTGATCAATTTAATTATGTTAAGGAAAATATATTGCAAGTAACAGTGAATGGCCTGATTAAAGAAAATATCAAATATGTTGGTAAATATTAAACATATTGTTATTTTTAAAGTATTGCAATGTTATTTGTGTAGTAATGCGTCATTAGGTCAAATGATGCAATTTTCTATAAACTTGTTTACAGAGTGATTATTTTTGAGGAATCTTTTATATTTGGAAATGGAAATGTGTTAACTAAATATCTAGACAAACATTTTCAAAATTACAGTTGTAATAAAATCTGAATAATGCAAAGAACTAATGAAGACATACGTCACTTTGGTGTTTCTTGTCACAAAAGAATTACGGAATTAGGGCTACCACGAAAACGCTAACCTAATGTTAGAAAAGTCGTCATTTTTACCAAATTACTACATAGTGGGGCAAAGTCGATCATTGAAAACAATCTCATATATTCTAATAAGAATACTGAATGGATTTGTTGGAAGTAAAAGTTTAAAAATAAAGCAAAAATTGTATTAACTGATTATTATGAACGCAGTTATAATAGTTTACCAACAAAAAGGGCAACAATAAAATTGATATAAACAGTTACTTCCAACAGTGATTTAGAAACTATCAAAACCTCACTGAAACTAAACTACAACTTTTAATTTCTTTGTAGGAGTTTTATATGCTGGACTCATGTTAACTACAGATGGTCCAAAGGTATTAGAATTTAATTGCCGATTTGGTGATCCTGAAACGGAAGTAATTTTACCACTATTAGTATCTGATTTATATTTAACGATGGTAGCTTGTTGTATGGGTACTTTAGCTACGACAGAATTAAAATGGATAAATAATATGTCAGCAGTGGGTGTTGTTATGGCTTCCAAAGGTTATCCAGAAACTTCCAGCAAGGGTCAAGTTATTACAGGTACTTTTTCTTTTTTGATTAAAACTGCTTTAATGATTATTTTCAGGTATTGACGAAGTGAATAAGCTTAAGAATTATGTTGTGTTCCACTGTGGGACTGCTTTAGAAAATGATAAAATTGTAACAAATGGTGGTCGAGTAGTAATTATAGTTTCACTAGCTCCGCTGTTACCATTGGCTGCATCATTAGCAAATAACGCTTGTAAAATGATTAAATTTGATGGACAGCAATTTAGAAAAGATATTGCTCACAAAGGCATTGCTAGGTAACATTTATTATTTGCTTAAAACCACAATAATAATATGATATTATTAGATCAATTCTTGAATCAGGAATATTAACTTACAAGACCAGTGGTGTGGATATAACTGCTGGTGATAATTTAATAAACCTTATTAAACCTTTAGTTAGTCAAACAAATCGAAATGGAGTTGTAAGCACTTTGGGTGGGTTCGGTGGCATTTTTGATGCAAAACAGGCGGGATTCATTGAGCCATTGCTTGTTTCTGGTACTGATGGAGTAGGAACAAAATTAAAAGTGGGAATATTTTTATTTTTTTTTATTCAATTGATTTGAATGTTTGAAATTGAGGATGCAAAGTCTAACAGTTAAACTTTATTGTAGATTGCCCAAGAAATGAATATGCATGATACGATCGGCATTGATCTTGTAGCAATGTGTGTTAACGATGTATTGGCACATGGTGCTGAACCTTTATTCTTTTTAGACTACTTTGCTTGTGGCAAATTAGATGTAAATGTCGCAAAAAATGTCATTGCAGGTGTAGTTGAAGGATGTTCAGAAGCAAATTGTACATTAATTGGTAAGCAATAATGTTTTTTTAAATTAATTGAAAATAAGTTATTTTTCTAATAAAGGTGGTGAAACTGCTGAAATGCCAGATATGTATCCAGTTGGAGAATACGATATTGCAGGCTTTGCTGTTGGTGCAGTTGAGCGGAATAACTTATTGCCACAAATCGATAAAATAAAGGTCGGAGATGTAATTATAGGTCTTCCATCTACTGGTGTTCACAGTAACGGTTTCAGTCTAGTTAGAAAAGTTATGCAGCTTTCCCGTAGTAATTTTAAAGATGTTGCCCCTTTTAGCAAAAATGGAAAAAGTTTTGGTAAGGTTTCAATAATTTCAATGTTTCTGATAAACTTATCGAAACTGTTAACAGGGGAAGAATTTTTAACTCCAACTAAAATATACGTTAGAGATGTAATACCTGTTATAAAAAGATCTTTAGTGAAAGCTTTTGCTCATATTACTGGTGGCGGCCTTATAGAAAACATTCCAAGAATTTTACCTCGTAAAGTTGAGGCACAGCTAGATTCGCTAAGTTGGAACATTCCTCCAGTTTTTGCTTGGATGGCAGCTGTTGGTTCGTCATTGATTTGATATCTTGTTTGGCCAAGTAATTTATATAAAATTCTGTGTAGGTGGCATTAATGAATTTGAGTTGTTAAGGACTTTTAACTGCGGTATTGGAGCAATTTTAGTAGTTGCAAAAGAACATGAAGTAGATGTTCTTCATTTACTCAAAGAATCGAATGCCAGGACGATTGGAAAAATAAACAACCAAAGTAAAGGTATTGAATGTTATAGAATTAAAATTAATGAGATTAAAATTGTTAAGTGTTAATATTACTGCAATTAATTTTAGATGATAGACAAGTATTGGTTAATAATTTTATGGCAAAGATGGAAAAAATAATGAAACAATTTATTCCGCAAATAATTTCTATTCATAGTAGACCTAAGAAAAAAGTAGGTGTTTTAATATCAGGTAGTGGTACAAATTTACAAGCACTGATTGATACCACAATAAATCCGCTACAGCAAATTGGTGCTGAAATAGTTCTTGTAATCTCAAACAAACCTGATGTTGAAGGATTAAAACGTGCTGAACGAGCAAATATACCAACAAAGGTTTGTGTCTGCAACCTATCAGTAAATGTACCAAAAACTAAATGTTTTAGGTAATAAAGCACAAAGATTATCCTAATAGAGTAGAATTTGATAATGCCATGAATGCAGAACTAGAAGCAGCGGGAGTTGAATTAGTTTGCCTTGCAGGTTTTATGCGAATTTTAAGTGAAGAATTTACCATTAAATGGAAAGGGCGACTGTTAAATATACATCCTGCTTTATTACCGCTATTTAAAGGAACTCATGCTCAAAAACAAGCTATTGAAGCTGGTGTTTGTGTAACTGGGTGCAGTGTTCATTTTGTTGAGGCAACTAATTACACAAATATTTTCAATTGTTATTAATAAACTATTTGCAGGCGGATGTTGATGCTGGAGCAATAATAGTTCAAGAAACAGTACCTGTGTATCCAAATGATACCGAAGAAATTTTAACAGAACGAATAAAAACTGTTGAACATAAAGCTTACCCATTGGCATTAAAGTTAGTTGCAACAGGTAAAGTGCGCTTAGGTAACAATAACAAACTAGTTTGGATTTAAGTTGTTTGGTGTATATTAGAATATATTACATTGAAATTGATGCTTGCACTAAATTACTAAATAAATACACCTAAGAGCACATACTTTAACTTTTTTCTCTAAACAATATACCTTCAAACAAACTAAATATGTTTCCATATGTCGTTGTGCCGGTTTGATTAGATTCAATATTAGCATTTCGAACATGCTTAGAATTCATTTTGTTTAACCCATTAATCAAAACATTGTTTGCTTCTTTTTCTAAATTTATGAGGAACATCTGCTTATTTAAAATTGGCACTACTAGATTATATTTGTTGATTTTGTCATTAATATATTTGACTATCGGTTCACATTTCTTTATTTCACTTTCCCATTTCCAAGGATTTTCTCTTGCCTCTGCTAAATTGGTGCGAAGAAAATCAATATCTTCTTTGATTTCTTTTTGCAATGTTATCCATTCTGGCGTAAATCCATTTTCAATTAATATTTCATTTAATTTATGGGTAACAAAGTCCACATAAGGATTAACATGTCGATTTTCCAATAAAGGTTTACCATGACCCGACAAATTGTCGAATTTCCCTTTGGACATTGCTTCTTGAATTAAATCTTCTACAACTCTATCAATTCCACACCTAACCAAATAAAAATTGGTTTTAAATTTATTAGCAGATATTGGTAAAATATTTACTTGGTTTTTGTTTTATGTTCATGGCTCGGTATATCTAATACATTTTTTTCGTCTGCATGGACTTTTGCAACCCTGTGCTGCAAAACATTTTCTGCTGCTTGAAGTGCTCGATATTTTGCATACTGTTTTTCTCGTTCAAAGGGAGTGCCACTTCCTACACCATTTAGACTTAAATATTGTCGGTGTTGTGGAACAGTATGCTGAAAATTATTAAAATCTTTTAACATTTAGACGTCATTAAGATTAAGATTTTAGGGGCATAGTGCAACATTCTTATAGGCTCTATCTGATCTGTCTGAACTTGTTTGTGCCCTATATCTGCCGCATTGTTGTGTGAACTGTGAGACAAGTAAGAACTTATATAAAAAATATTCTTGTTAATGAAAATCTTATAAAACAATTTTATTTATTATTTCGTGGTGTTGGAAGAAGAGTGACCTAAGTGCTAAACGATCGTTTCTAAAGAACAAGCATTTTAACATCTTAAAAAAATCGAAAAATGTACACAACTAAACGTAGTGTTTTCGGTAAAGCGCACTTGTGTACATCTTCCAATTTTTTTCAAAATGTTAAAATGCTGGTTCTGCAGAAACGATCATTTAGCACTTAAGTAGAAGTAGACAGTTATGGCTGTTGTTACCTCAAAAGCAATCGCTATGTAAAGATAACGTAAGAAGGTATGAGAAACCATAAGTGGCCACACTTCTACCTAAGTAAGCAACTTCTCTCTTATATGAATTCAAGTGATTCTTAATTATGTAGATCACCCACTTATGACTGAAATTAAATTATCAGTTTCCGGTGTAGGCCACTTTTTTTGTCTAAAATTCAGTAATCCTCTGATAATTTTCTATTTTAGAAAATATATTATAAATATTACTAATTCGTTTTTAAAAATAGTTTTATAATATGTACGTAATTTTATTATGTAAACACCTATTATTAATTTCACAAACATAAAAAATATTACATACTTTTCGATACCCCAGTTCTATAGTGTAACAATTCAAAAAACGTCATCTTTGAGTTAAATATCATTCAAAAGAAAAAAGTGTATTTTATTCAATTCAAAAGAGCAAGAAGTCGAATTTTCAAAATTCGTTTGTAGATGGCCCACAAAACGAAATTTTGTGCAAAGTTCAATAGTGTAACAACTCAATTTTTTTTTTGAAATTTTCAAAATAGTGAATGGACCCTTAGCCAATCAAGAACGATTTTCAATCAACTGACTTCTTGGTAGCTTGCTTTTGTAGTATTTATATTTCTTTCAATACAAAAACTGGAAATTGAAAGATTTGCGTATGAGTTTGTCGCTGGTGATGAAATTACAAATAACGTTACAAATAATTGCAGTATATGCAGTTCTGCATAATATTACAATTCTAAAAAATGGACCAGAAACTCTATTGGAATTAGATGAAGACGATAATGAATTTGATCATTAGACAAACTTTAATACCGGAACCATCGAAACACGTCAAAAGTGATTCACGGTTTAATTTTTTTAAAATAATTTCATTCTTTTACAAACAACCATTTTAGTTATTTTAGTATCGCTCGAGGCTGTTATAACGATTGTTTAGAATCAAGTTCTAGTGATATTATAGAAATTATAATAAAATTTACTAATCAGTCCAATAGGCAAACTACATCAGAAGCATGTGGATATGTTGACTAAGTCAAGAATTTCGAGAATATACAAAAACAATTTATGGAACAACAATAAAGCCAGATACAGGTCTATTTACTCGACAGTAATGTCTCAGAATATATTTACAAGTATATTAAAATTCATTTATTTTGAAGGCATTACTACTAGAGATAAACAATGATAAACAATCGGTTGTTTTCGCTGGACGATGTTCATTCAAAGTTTATATTCCCAGTAAACCGGGTAAATATAGAATAAAAGTATGGGCACTTTGTGACACAGAAAACTTTTATTCCTGCAATTGGAACGTTTATTTAGGAAATGCTGAGGATACTGTAGAAAAGAATCAAGAACACAGAGTTGCACGGCAGCTTACAGACCCACGTATCTTCATTGGTAAACCGACTATGGTTTTCCGTTGTTATTGTTTGTTGCAAACTTTGGATTACCGCAATTGGCGAAAATGGAACTTTTGTTGTCAAATTTTATGAACTACAATACAATAATCACGTGCGTTTTGCAGTCAGATGCTTTGCACTTGGGTATTTCAATGACGCACAATTCACAATTTTTTTTGCCAGATAGTATTCGCTTGGAAAAGTTATTAAACTTAGTGTGTGTCTATGAAATTAGAATCGAGGTTTCCTATTTGAGAGCCTAAACAAAGTATAAGTGTAGGGCATACTTGACTCTTACTTACGAAATGTCTATGATTTCCGGCCTAAGTCAATCATAAATTAATAATTAAGTATGACAATTATTATCCATAAATTCCTTAGCACAAAAAAGTTATAGTAAAATCAAGCAAATTATTAATTTTCTTTAAATGTGATTATCTCAAAACTTGAATTTTTGACTTGTTACACTATAGAACTGGGGTATTGTTTTGTTATTTGTTAGTAAATACATCAATATTTACAACGTCAATTTATCAGAATGTTTACTACACAAGAAATAATATGTACCTATATAATTGTTCAAAACAAAACTAATGCTTTATCGAAACCTGATTTAAGTTTATATTTGTTAGCAAATATGTGATCAATAAAATTACAAAATATATTAATAGTAATATCACTTTACTTTATCCTGCATGTGCCTGCACATTTTAAGAAAGAAAATATAAATGTATAACTTTTAAATATTATAATTGCCACTTAATTTCAAAAATAATATACCTTTACGTTGTCTTCACCAACAATTTTTGTAACTTCTTCTACATTCCAGCGTTCTTTTGATTTTTGTCTTATTATTACTTTGAATGCACAGTCTATCTAAAAATTATAGTCACAGAATAAATAGGTATCTATTAGATTTGATAAAACGTAATGAAATAACCTCTTGAAATTTTTCAGCATTAGCTTCATCCGTCCCACTATCTGGATGAAATCTTTTAACTAAGTTAAGATAAGCTGATCTAACTTGTTCATTATCACTATGTTCAGTTATTCCCAATATTCGAAAACATTTCTACAATAAGATCAATATTAGTGTATATATCTTACACGATTTTAAAAATCGTATACCTTAATTTTTTTTTCTTGAGATAGCACATCAAATTTAATTGAATACGAAGCAAATATTATTGGAAATTTGTTTATTTTTGATCTGCCAAAATTAAAGAGAGCCATAATTTTACAGAACTAATTGAGACGGATTATAAAAATTCAAAACAGAACATAACTGAAAATTTACAAAATTATTATAGGGAATTTGTTTCCAAAATTTTCAATTTGAACAACACAATTGGCAACATATGACGTCATAACAACGTGAACATGGCCGAGAAGAAGAGAGGAAAAAAGCGTAAGGAGGTAATTGTTTTATTATTACACGCTTGTTAAGATAAATTAGTTGCATTTCATATTAACCATAAAAGTGAGAAAGCTAAATTTGTTCAGTTATTGCAAAATTTATTGTGGACATATGTGAACGTCAAATATGTGTACATTTAAACAGATGACGTTGGCCTTTGATTTTCAAATTGTCACGTTATTACGTCTTTTAAAGTGAAAAGATTTCTGGAAAATAGTTATTAGTTGCATGACCGGCAATTAATTGTAAAGCATTTAATACGAAATCTCATTCAAAATAAGTTGTCGCAATTGATATCTTGCCCGTAAACATAACGGGACTCGAAATATGTCACGCTCTAATTTATTTAACGATAAACCGTCGAAGCATACCTGAATTGAAATTGCAATCACTTTGTACAATTGCTTCTTTAGTTACGTATTATTCGTTTTTAATTTTTTTTATTATTACACCTGACACCAATGACATTCGGATTTTGTTTTGAACGTCAGTGCACTCTATCTTAAAAGCATATTATTAAATGTAATGCCTGAAAATAATTCAAAAATATTTCTTATGTATTTTCACTTTTATTTAAGGAATACGTGGCTCCTGGTGAAGAAGTAATTAATAAACCATCTAAAGAAGAATACGCCGTAGCCAAGTGGTTAAGGAAAAATGTGCCCATTAAAAAAACCAAATTTCTTCATCACAATGTTGAATATTTTACAGGTAAATTTTCAATGTTTCTTATATTTTCTAAGTCGAGTGAATAGCTATTGGAACATTACATGTCTTTCAGTATCAGTTTGTTGATCGCGACAGAACGCATTCTGAATGCTAAGTGGTGAATCCTTTCACAGATACTTTAAATTTAAAATGTTTGCGTATTCTTTATAGTAGGTTGTCCAGAAATAAGTTTAGTTTTTTTAATCGCTAACTTTAAGCAAGGCACAGAATAAACATTGATTTAAGTAAAAACTATTGGACTCGATTCTGTTTTGCAAACAGGAAAGTAAATGTAAATAATTAATGTTATGGGACCAAACAATTCTGTTTGTTATTTAGTACTTATTTGTCACATTTGTGAAATAATTTAATAATTTAAAGCTAAATTTTATTTGTAAAATTTACATGCGATAACATCCTTAATTTCCAATCAATTTGAGGAAACCTGTTTGTAATCAGGCCCAGGAAGAGGGGGATCACGAGGGTCTTCTGACATGGGCCTCTTAATTCAGGGGGCCTACAAATTAAAAAGTTAATTTGGATTATGTAAAAAAACGGCTCTTATGAACCGGAGTAATTTTTGCATTTTTTCACGTATGTTGTATGGGCCTCCAAGTGGCACTAACAGGCCCTGTTTGTAATGATCAATATTCCCCTTTTTCAACATTCTACCTTAGTGTAATATCAACTTCAGCATTGAATATCTCAGATTGCCATTAAGTAAAGTGAAAGCGTTGAAGATTGAATCTGATGTTGAAAAAATTACGTTAAAATTGCTAGAGATTTAGATTTTATTGTAAATTAAATAGCACTTTTATATTAAAAAGATACTAGTTATTTTAATGATCATTGAATATTTTAAAAGGTGCATGTTTGATTAAACACATTCTAAAAGAAGGATTTAGAAAAGGCTTTGTAAAAATCATAAATTTGTTCAATAAATGAAGACTGAACATCACTGGAAATTATAGTTTGTTAGTTACAACTATATTAATCCAATTAGACTGGAGTATTTAAATAGTTTTTTTATATTATGTAATATATATTATTAGAAATCTGTTCATAATTTAAAATGGAGTGCCACACGGCAGTGTGTTAGGACCAGTGCTATAAACATCATACAACTGACTTACCTACATCTAATTTAACAACTTTAGCTACATTTGCCAATGATATAATCATAGCATCGGGTACAAATCTTAACATTCAGATCAATAACTTAAAATCTGCCCAGCACTATCATTAAATAATACTCTTCTACCACAAATTGATGTGAAATATTTGGGCATACACCTTGAGAAAAGGCTGACACAGCGTAAATATACAGGTGGGGAAAAAGTATGGAAACCCCTAGAAATCTCGGGGGATTCGTGAAAACAGAAATAACCAAATTCTAAACCCTAGGTAACTTTCAACGAGAAATACAAAAGTGACCTTGAATTTTACATTGAGCCTCCTTTCAAGGTCATTTAGAGGTCAACTTTGTTTTTTAAATGGGAACCCCTATTTTTGGTGCCAAAATCGAAAAAGCGGGAAATTTTACGTTCAAGTATGTGTTTAGATCTGGGGTTAATGTCATCTCTACGGGTCAAATGAAGGTCAAGGTACGTTATGAGACCTTGCAGGAATCTCGGGATATTTGAAAAAGGAAATAACGAAGATCCATACCGTAGATAACTTTCAACGAGGAATCCAAAGGTGGCCTTGGATTTGTCCTTGAACCTCATTTTCAATGTCATTTTGAGATCAGCTTTGTTTGGTTGATCAGGATGGTCGGATTAACTTTTAATTATTGATGTTGAAGTAAACTTTAAAGGTAAATTCAAATGAAACCTGCGAGGTCCCATGATAGCGTACTTTGACCATTATTTCATCCGTAGAGGTGACGTGAACCCCAGATCTAAACACATACTGGAACGTAAAATTTCCCGCTCTTTCCGATTCTGGTACCAAAATAGGGGTTCCCATTTAAAAAGCAAAGATGGCCTCTAAATGACCTTGAAAATGAGGTTCAGGGTCAAATCGAAGGTCACCTTTGGATTCTTCGTTGAAAATTACTTATGGCATGAACTTTGGTTATTTCTTTTTTCACTAATCCCCCGAGATTTCTAGGGGTTTCCATACTTTTACCCCACCTTGTATATTCACCAAGAGGAAGCAGCTGGGAATTAAATTTATTTTAATATATCGACTAATCAGCAGAAAGTCACAAATGAAAATGGGCAATAAGATACTACTGTATAAGTCAATTATTATCAAACCCATGTGAACATAAGAGCCGCTGAGAGCAAAAGTGGTATAACTCAAAAATAGTCGATTTTGAGTTATAGCACTTTTCCAGTTCTTTAAGTTTAAAACTATTAACTGACCAAGTGATTTAAGTGTAGTTCAACTATTTTTCAAAAGCGAACATTGTCGGTGCGGAGTTAAAACCTCGTCATATGGGAAACAAACGCAAAACTCAGTTTTTCTCACAAAAAAAAAATTACTTATAACACTTTCGCTCTTACTGGCTCATATAGCATACAACTGCGGGGTATTGCTAGCATCTTTGACATTGAAATTCTACAGAGATTTCAGAAAAAAGCACTTGGACGCATCGGTGCGAAAGAAATTAAAAATTATTGTGTTAAATGCAAACACCGACTTTCAGTGCATCATAATGGCCTAGCCACGCACCTTGTGGAAAATGAAAACAAAAACAGAAGACAATCGTTTCAAACCTTCGAACTTGTCTAGCAGGTTCGATTAGATGTATGCATAGAACGTTATAATTAACTAACTGTAATTAAATAATTAGTTTGATAATTTTACAAGTAAGGAAAGTTTCAGTTCATGACAAGTTCTTAGTAAAGTTTAGTAGTTAAGTATGTATCAAAATACTTATTGTTCATAAGTCTCAGATTGTACACATACAATAAATGAAAAAACAAAATTTTTATTTTATAACTGCAAACACTAAAAAAACTGTTACACCTAGTTTACAATTAATATTACGATAACAAGTGCTTTGCGCATTAGTTTAACTAAAACTGAAAGCTAAACTGTGCGTCATAACATAGAAATAACAAATTTTGGTTTTGTGTTTGAAATAAATAAACAGAAGGAGTTTAAGTACTTAATTTTTATCATGAATACCAAGTTACCTGACTTCATTATAAGTTTGACACAATTATTAACAATATTATTTTAAATAAATCAATGTTGCTAAATTTAATTCTATTCTTACATTTTAAATTTTCTAAAATACAGGTGGCCATAAATATCTGGTATTCCGGTGACCATGAGACGAGTTACTTATAAATTATTGACACCATTTCTAAAATATGACTCGACTATAAAAATTTCCTGTGCTTACTCCATTTTGGCAATCTGTAATAATTTCCATAAATGATGAGTGAGATTTGATTCTTAAGTAAGGTAGTTGCATTCACCATTTGCTTAAAGCATTACCGATTTCAAAGATAATGCGATAACAGATGTTTATGGTCACTTTTTGTAATTAAGCAAATGCTGCTTTTTTAACTAAGTTAGGAGACAACAAGGATTGAAATTATTAACTGTCTGCATGCAGTGATTAAAATATCATGATAACTAAATCTTATTTGTTTTTATACAATGTAATCAAGCTAATTTATGTAGTTTATGACAAAAACGTAACGATTAAAGTTTTCTCATTTGAATTTACATTTTAGCATGTAAAGCGGTAGATGGACTTATCGAATCTCAGTGGGCTAAAGGTGACGAACCTTTTTTTAAGACAAGGGAAGATGTAGTGGATTTTCTACATACCATGTTGGACCATAAATTTTTCCATCGTGCTAGGAAAGTACCAGTGTCGGAGCATGAGCTTAAATCTAAAAAAAAAGAAAAAAAGGGCATCGAATCGGCAGATGAAAAGAAGAAGGATGATAAAGATGCAAAAGAGAAAAATAAAGACAAGGATAAGAAAGATAAAGAAAAAGGTACTGATGCCGAAAGTAGTGTGATGGAAGGAAAGCAGGAGGGAGCAGTATGTATTTGGCCACATTATTGTGAAATTTAATTTCACATCTTAATTTCAGACTGAAAAGGACAAACGTAAACGTAAAATAAGATTGGATATGCACAACGATCAACGATTTATCGATGGATTTGATGCTTATGTTTGGATTTATGATCCAATACCTTTTTATTATTGGATTTGTGGAGCGCTGCTTGTGCTAGGAGCAATTGGCGTATGCTTATTTCCTTTATGGCCACCGACAGTTCGATTAGGCGTGTATTATTTGAGCGTGGCAGCGGCGGGATTTTTAGTCTTCATTATAGTTTTGGTTGTGCTTCGATTAATTATATTTTGTTTAGTATGGATGGTTACTCTAGGCAAACATCACATCTGGATACTTCCGAATCTTACAGAGGATGTTGGATTTTTCGCGTCTTTTTGGCCCTTGTATACCGTAAGTTTGTGATTTCATAAGTAGTACCTATTTACTTACGGAAGCTATTTTTATGAAGTATGAGTACAAGGCCAATGGTTCAAATAATTCAAATAAAAAACTGGATAAGAAGAAAAGAAAGAAAGAAAAAGACTCTGATGCAGAAGAAGATAAGGAAGAAAAAGAAGATAAGGAAGTTGTTGAATCGAAACCTGCTACTGTGACTGTTATAAAAAGAGAACAATTATCCAGACAAAGTTCCACAGCTGATGAACGGTGAGTTTATAGAAACTGGTTTTGTAATTACTTTTAACCTTGGTGCGTCGTTCGGGTCCTTTTCGACCCAGTTGCGGCTTTATTTATCGCTTAAACTTTTATTTCTTGTTCTACATATTTGAGGTCTTATGACTTCAGTTGTAATTAATATAGTTTTAAGAATTTGTAATTAGCTGAAAAATATTTGCTTGTTTTTTAGTAGTTTAAATTTACACATGTAGGTTTTTTGGGTCCCTTTTGTCCTCTCTTTAGAAGCCGAAACAAGTTGAAACTCGCATAATTAAAATAGGGATAGATTCCATAATTTTCTAAAACCGCATAATACCAATGCAACAAGTTACAAAATAGAGTAGATTCCGCCTAATCGGATCACATCAGACCCAGCACTTTTTAGTCCGATTAAGCAGCTGGTCCAATTATCTGAAGTTCAAATAAAATAGAACCTTTGAGGGTTAAGACAAAAATTTTTAAGTAACTAAAAATGAAAGGATGGTCCTTTTACAATACTGACCCCCTAGAGTCTTGTTAGTTGTGGGCAATAAAGCCAAAGAAGAATAAAATTAAAGGGTTTCTGGATCTTCTTGCAGACCAACCGTGCAACTAGGGCGATTTAACGATAACAATTTATGCTATGTTTATATTACCTCTGCATTAATTTGCCAACATATTATCAACCGCGATTCTAAGAGTTTATACTATTTGAGCATAATTTTTATATATTTATCTTACATTCACTGCTCCGATTAAGCGGCATGTTGGTCTAAATTAGCAAAGTAAATTCGTGTTATTTTCTCGATTGGTTTCTGTTCTTTAAGATTTGGTTTAATTAAGCGGCTGGTTCCATTAACCGGTGGTCTGATTAAGTGGATTTCACTGTAAACGAAAATCGCTTAAAAAAAACAGAAAAATAGTAATGACTAAAAAACATGAGGTAAATTGGTTTGAAAATCAGAAAGTTTATATAAAACTTAAAAAATAGGTTTGTTTTAAAATTCTATTTTTAATTGTTTTCAAAAGTAACAATTTTATTTACATACATTCAATAGAATTGTTGTCACTATCTGTCATTACCGGCAACTCTTGTGAACTGGTGCAAAATCACTTTCATCACGTTTTCTGTGGATTTTTTCCTGTGACAATATAATCAGCGATTAAACTTTGGGATGACTTTACTGTCGCTTTCTTGATCTTTGACTATATCTAAAGTTAAACCAATAATATCATCGTCACATAGCTTTATCCACAAGCAATATACAACGAGAAATCCCTGGTACATATACAACGTATCCCAAAATTTGCGGAACAGCTCCACACTACGGTTTTAAGGAACGATAAAGGAAAGCGGAATAAATATGTAAAAAATTCCAGGTTGTTTATTTCAGAAGATATCGGCCTTTTTCTAAAGGTAAATGTGGCAACACATTGAGTTCATCCTAATAATGATTAAGGTACTTGAGTTGTCTGTTCCCACGGAAATTAGAGAGAACAATGAAATATTTTTTTATTATAACGTCACCAACAAATACGATAAAAGTCAAATGTGTCACCGAGATGAAATTAAAATAATAATTTTATAATAAATGTTCAAAGTTTTGTCCGTGCTGATCTCTACACATTTCCACTCTCCTAATTATATTTCCCTGCACTCTTTCTAGCATTTCCTCATCTATCGAACGAGCTGCTTCAAATATTCGGTTAACTAAATCTGCTTCATTTAAAACTGGTGTTCTGTACACCAAATACTTAATGTGACCCCAGAAGAAAAAGTCCAAAGGGGCGAGGTCCGGAGATCTAGCTGGCCAACGGTACGGCCTACCTCGTCCTATCCAACTTTCACGAAATTGTTCATTTAACCAGTTTCTCACTGATGCTACATGATGAGCGAGAGCACCATCCATTTGCAGCCACATATTATTGATTACCGCTAGTGGAAGTTCATCGACTAAATTTTGGAAACCATTTGTCAAGAATTCTAAAAAATTGGCCCCAGCCAGTCTATTAGATATAATGACTGGCCCGATTAACCGATTTCCGATAATGCCTCCCCAAACATTTACACTGAATCTATGCTGGTAGTTAGCTGGTCTGAATACGTGAGGATTTTCCAAAGCATAAAAATGTGAATTTCCATCCCGTGAAAAATTAGCTTCGTCAGTCCACAAGATTTTTCTATGAAACAGAGGATCTCTTTGTATTTGTGCTAAAAACCAGTTACAAAAATTTTCACGACGTGGAAAGAATTCAGGTACTAAAGCTTGAACTTTTCTGTAATGATAGGGGTGAAACCGCTCATCCTTAATTATTCGGCCAACTGAACTGTGTGATATGTCCAGCATATTAGCGATTTCACGTGTTGATGTTGTTGGATTGTCTTCTAATAAATTTAAAACAACATCCTCTATTTGAGGGGTTCTTGTAGTTCTTGGACGACCTCTATCCCGATAAAAAGCACCCGTTGGTGCTACGCTTCCTGTTTCTCTTATCCTTCGGTCTAATCGTCTAAAGACATTACTACTAGGATGTCTTCTCACTTATTCATTCTGAATAATCTAAAAAATTGTACGGATTTATTTTTATTCATTTTCTTACACAATAATATCGAGGATTACAGCACATAAATTAATAACTGCTAATGAACAGGATACGCGAAAATAAACGTACCAAGCAAACATAGATTTAGGGGAAGTACAGCGCTACGATAAATTGCTGCCTTTCGCTGATTCTTCAGAAATAATCGTACTATGTAGTTATATACGAATCAACGAAATGCCGAAATAATTTGAATCAGCGTAATGTTTTTTTCGACTTCGAGCAGACAGCGTTATATCGAATCAGCGTTAAACGAGGTCTTAGTGTACTATAAGGAAAAACAGCGAAATACTGTTTTAATTTTGCATTGTATAAAAATATTTTAAAAAAATTACATTAAATTGCAATAAGAGCGCAAGAGCGACTGAAGAAAATTATCGCGCAGACGCACTGTATCGTGCGAGGTAATTGATTAAAAGAAGTGCTATAACGAATCAACATAAACCGGGCTAGTGTAATTAATTGACATTAGTTCTTACAATGCCTACGTTTTATTCTTGAAAGTAACTAATAGTTGGGGTTCAAAAGATCGTCGAAAATGACGACGTTTTTTTGAAAATTTGGACATATCGTTGATAAAACCACAAATTGAAAGAAGAAAGTACCTTCCTAGAACAAAAGCCGCAAGGGACGTTGTTGAAAAAGTAAAATCTGCTACAACAATTGTTCAAGATGAAGCAGCTTCAACATCAACTCAACCTAGAAAGAGGGGCAGATGCAATATGTGTAAAAAACAGACAATAAGTGTTCTAATTTGTGCTGCAAGTGTGGAAAATATTGTTGTAAGAAACATTTAGAGCAAATATTCAAATCGTGTTACAAATAGATAAAATGACTTTTTTGCTTTTATAAAGTTACTTTTTCTTTTGTCAATTATAAATTTAATTTTGAAGTGCTCTTTTCTTTACTAAATGTTCATTTTTTTTACTCTGCATTGTTTATTTTAAGTAAACGTTTATTCTTAGTTCTTGCATTTGTTTTGAAATATGTTGTTCAATTTCTTTTTATTAAATAAATGCTTGCTTTTACACTATAGAATGTTTACTTTAATACAAACAAGATGATAACAAGGTGATATTAATCAGTCATTTTCACGTAATGAGTCGTTTTGAACCCGAACATCTTATGTGTGTAGACAAAACGAACGAAGCACCAAGGTTAAATATGCATTTACAAAAATTGTACATAATAATATGTTGCATATTGCAATTTTTTCATTGCTTGTAAACTCACAACTATTGGATTAATATAATACTCAAAAGAATAGTGCAGTGCTCTTATTAACATAGTAACATGATTAATTCTTTTGTGTTACAGAAATGTGGTTAATTAATATGTCTATACAGGTATACAATTTAAAAATGAATGGCTTGCAGAGTCGATGTATTGTTTGTATTGTATGTATTAATAACATTAAATTATATATGGCCATTTGTACCACTCATAGTTAACTTTTTAATTAAGTAATCTTAAATTACTTCCATGATAACAATTGTTGAAGTTATAGCAACGATTGTTTTTAATTATTAGTTCAATCTAAATGACGTTGGTGCAACCAGGCAATAGTGATCTTACAATTGAAGGAATCGGAATAAGAAGGGTATAAGTCCATTTTAAAAAATTATGGAATACGTGCGTTTTGTTAAAGATGACATACTTATTTATTGGAATTAAAAATATGTAAGTGATTTTTAGTACATCTTGTGACATTTGTTGTATTAAAAAACACTTTTTTTAATTCCAATAAATACGCATCTCACCTTTAACAAAACGCACGTATTCCACAATTTTTAAAAATGTACTCATAACAAAGATTATTCATTAATGTAGAAGCTCTATTATCCTTTATTGGTATGCTTCTATGACCTCGAAAGCTAGTGCGCCGGCTCACTAATCAGTGGCGTAGTTATTTTACTCTAATAAAGGGGTTAAAAATCGATAAATATTTTATTTAGTAATGTAAAATATTTAATTTTTGATTATAAAATGCTTATGTTATTTTAACAATCTGCTTTCGGTCGACCCATTATAAAACCGCAAACGCAACGTGACACTGCACCTTAAGGCAATATTTGATGCGTCGACTATGGTGTCAGCTGATACAGACAAAAGAAAAATGATTCAAGCAGTGAGTTTGCACACTTTAACAAAACTGGGGGTCATCTCTATATTAATGAGTACTCTTTGTTATACCCATGTTATTCTATCCCCTTCAGTTATAAAATAGAGATTTTATCGTATACAGATTGGCCATAAATATCTTTTATCCTGGTGACCATCAAATAACAAACAATTCATACTTTGACACATGAGCATGTGGAATTATGAAGTGAAGTTGGCAATATTTAAAATTTTCGGCATTGTCAACACAATTACATTGGTTATATTTTTCCCCTAAGTTTATGATTATATTATTATTATATTCTAAGACTTTAACGGTATCTGAACCTGTTACCCTTATTCTAACTTTGCAAGGAATTTGTTTACGAAATTCCTATTATACACTATTAAAAATTAAATTTGTACAGAAATACAACAAGTACTGAAGGAGGAGGTGGTCATGTTGAAGAAGTATTGGGGGCTTCAGAAAGTGAAAGCGAATCCAGTCAACGGTCAAGTACAGGAAGAGATTTTGAAATGGTAGATCAGGAAGATTTTGAGTCCTAATAATTCTTCTAAATTAGTTTAAATAAGTCACATTCGCACATTTATATGCATATATATATATATATATTTATGACATGGTCAATGGAAGTGTCACTTGCATTGCGGAATTGTTGACTAAAGGAAAATAATATACAAGTCTGTTGTAAAAAATGTTTATTTTTGATTTGGTTTGTTTGTTTTTGGTAATTATTACATGTTTGATAATGCATAGGCTGAAAGTTGTAGAGTTGTAATATATAATGTGTTAAGTGCCATTTCCATAGTTTGGAGATAAAGTGCAATTCAGATTGTAAACCACTGCTGACAAAAGTAAGACGGCAACTTTTAAAAATTTAAAATTTCCATGTTCTAATACCAATAGCAGTAAGCGCGTTATATATGTTATTGGCAATACCATATAGCACATTTATAATGTAATAACTCAAATTTGGATTTTTTGGCACTTAGCACATAGTGATGATGCAAACCGATGTTCAAGTGACCTTCATCTTCTTCCAAATGTTTTTAGTTTTATTGGGAATAGTTAATATATTGAGTATGGGCAAAAGTTTATTTTATATTAAACTTCTCAAGTATTTTATAGATGAAAGTAATTTATTCACTGAGAAGCTCATGTTTTCAAGTTGAACATATTTTGAAGCATTTACGGGCATATTTTTATACCAACTATGAAGCTTTACTATTTTCTTAATGTAACGGCGAACATAAATAATATGCGTCCAAATATTTTAAAATTTCAACATAAAACCGGTAGCAGTGCTGTTTATTTTATAATGGTTTTGCTGAACAGTGTTGCTCCATTTTTAAATTTATAAAATATTTGGTTGATACAAAAGAAAATAAAAAATATAAGTGCGAAAATTAATTTCAGATAGTTAGAAATATGTAATTTTTTTTTAAATTAAATAATTTTCAGACAGTAATAGTTTTTTTGATACAAAATTATTATTCTGTTATTAAATTTTCGATTATTGTTTGAATCTTACTGGAAAATACATTTTTCCCATGATATTTCTTGTGATTATTTTGATTTACATTTTTATTAACATACCTATATGCTTTTACAAATAGTGTAGATAATTTATGTAAATGTAAAATAAAATATAAATTATGTGTAAAAAATTCTATACTTATAAATATGACTTGAACGCCACTCTGACAAAATGGTTTCATTTTATTATCTCAACTTGTGTACTCCTCAATTCCCTTATTTTTTAACAAAAGGGTTCATTTTATTGGTGCTAGATTTTAGTCATGGAACTAATTTTGTCAGAAGCTAGTACAATTAAGTAAAATGCATTTAGTTTGGCTAATAAATTAATTAAATACGCTGTTGTTGTTTAAATATCTACCCTTATCTATATACAGGTCGCTAAAAAGTATGGAAACAGTTAAATATTTTCAAAACGGTTTATCACAACCCTTCGCAATTTGGAATACAGTTGGAAGTATTTAAATTCTATTATCTGAGATTTTTTTCAATTTTACACCATTTGTTTTTGAGATACAAGGCTAACTTGATTTTTTTAAATGGCATGGTGGGTCAAATTTATTATTTTTGAAAAGAGCATTTTTTTCTGAATGTAGTGTTGTATCACATGCCAACCTGTATTTGTGTTACAAGATAAAAAACAATTTTTTTAAAAATTATTGTCGAAATAAGTAAAACCAAGTTAGTTTTGAAAATGCTGTCAATAGCAGCTGCTTGTCACTTTGATATTAGCGAAAAATTAATTCGGCGACGAAACGAATTCTTATTCCACCCTACAAACAACATTATTCTTTAACAAAAGTTTAAATTTTTTAAAAATTATGTATTATAATAATACTATTTAATTAATTGTTGAAATACGTAACACATTTAATTGAAACTAAAACTTCTACAAATTTAAAAAATAATAAAATAAATTACAAAAAAAAGTGACAAGCAGCTATTGACAGCATTTTCAAAGCTAACTTAGTTTTACTTATCTAGAAAATAATTTTTTTCAAAAATTTCTTTACTTTTTAACACAAATACAGGTAGGTATGTGATACATCATTAAATTCAAAAAAATGCTATTTAAAAAAAGAATGCTATTTTCAAAAAAAAAATCGAGTTAGCCTTGTATCTCAAAAATAACTGACGGTGTAAGATTGAAAAAAATCTCAGATGATACAATTTAAATACTTCTAACTATATTCCAAATTTCGAAAGGTTGTGATGAACCGTTTTGAAAATATTTAGCCGTTTCCATACTTTTTAGCGACCTGTATATAAAACTGGATGTATGTGTGTGCGTATGTTCCCTATAGACTCCGTAACCGCTAAACCGATTTTGATGAAATTTTCAGAAAAACTCTAGCATACTCTGGAGAGTGTTCCTGTGAAATTTGGGGCCGATCGGACTAAAAAATTCCATCATGAGACGTCGAAAAAACGGTCGAGCGAATACGTTTCTTATGAACGCTTTCTTAACGGTAAGAAATATATGAATGCTTTTTATAGAAAAGTTGTAGAGCTTAAAAAGACCAGTCCGCCATATATCTATATGCTAAGGTTAATTCACAAATTGATAAAATATGACTAAAAGATATATTTAAAATTAATTTTAATCTGTCGGGGGTAATTTTAATAGGTAATGTTAAATGCTTATCAAAATAAATTTATTTATCATCAGGGAAATTTTATGTAGATAAAAATTACTTTTATAAAACATTATTTGGACGAGTAGTTTAGATTTTACGATCGTGATTTTGCAAAAACAAAATAAAAACGGGTCTGACTCAACATTTGTCTATTTGTCGCTTAAAATAATGAAAATCTTTTGTCCCGTATGCGTTCCTAAAACATTAATATAAATTAAAAAATATCAAGGTCCACGTTATATTTTTGGTGTTAGCGGGTGGCGAGAGGCAAGACGCGTACGCCAATGAGCTAGGGGGGTATCGCCCAAAAAGATTTTCGCATAGAAAAAAGTGTCCTACAGCCACCAAATTCTGTACACAAGTGTATCTTGGGGGAGGGGGACGTATCGCCCAAACAGATTTTTGCATAGAAAGAAGTGTCCTACAGCCAGCAAATCATCGGGTTACTGCAAGAACAAGATAAATCCATTTTATGCGTGGATTAGTTTAGCAGGTCTCTAGGCTTCAAAATTGTCATTGAATGCACCGCCAAAGCAATGCAAGTGCTTGAAAGTGTTAAACTTGCTATGTTTCACACTTTCAAACACTTATCTTGTCTTGATTGTGCATTCGATGACAATTTTGAGACCTAGAGATGTACTAAACTAATCCATGCTTAAATGGAGTTATCTGGTTCTTGCAGTAACCCGACGAAATTTTGTACACCGAGTTAGTACAAAATGAAATAACAAGTATGGCTGGTTTTCATGGTCATTGTATATTTTACAGTTGGTACTGTAATTGTCACCGACAATAAAACAATTGTTAATTTTGATAACATGAAATACTTCGAGTTGTTCAGTGAGAAAGGTTCCTTATTTATTTAGAAAACGTTAAAGCGTTGATAACATTGAAAAAGTGAGGTGGTCATTACAAAGTCACGGTTTTGTTAGAATGAATTTTAAACGAATCAGATCTAAAGTAAATTCAAATTTAAAATTACAGTTACCTACAAATAGAATTAAAGTTATCAGTAATTTGTAATAAATAATTTTTCTCGGAATTAAAAATAAGTATGATTGGATTGAATTATACGTGATTGTGTGAATTACTTTGTCATTAACTAGAAAAGTTCATTTTTACAGTTTTTACTGTAAAGCGACACCTCTGTCATTTAAATATGGCTTCTAACATACAAGAAGTGGATGTACTAGAAAGTTGGGAAGATATTGATGAGACTGATGTAAATACCTAAAGTAACTTTTGATCTTTTAAGTGAAAAATGAAATAAGTAGTGTACTTCTCCGATTTAGAAGTATGCTGCATGTTGTGTAGTTTCGTTATGTTTCGTAGGTTATGTGCTAATCCACTGTCATTTTTTTAGGTACTGGAGCAAAAATTTAAAGCACTTTTACCTTCTAGTAGACCGGTAGAGAATTCTAGGTAAAAATATTGTCTCTTAATAATACCGAATTACTTCTTAACCAGCGTATTTTAAGTTATTCTATTTATAGCTGCAATGGTAATCTGAATGGAACACAGTTAAATATAATATTAACGGGAGAAGATGCCTTGAGAACACAATATGTGCCTCCAGAACCCACCGTCAAGATATTGAAGCGGCCCACGAAAGGTACTCAAGTTAATTATGATTCAAGAAGTTTTCAACCTAAGAAAACTTTACAACAAAGGGAACAGGAATATGCACAAGCCAGGCTTAGGATATTAGGTGAAGCACATAGTCCCGAGAAAACAGAAGAAAAGTGAGTAAATTATTTTGCTCATATTATATTTTTATTTATTTTTCTTAGAGTTTCCAGCATCCAGATCAAGTCTACCAGATCAGTCGAAGTTGATAATGTTATTAGGTTGCCAAAAGGTCCCGACGGTACTAAAGGGTTTAATGTACGTAGATAGTATTACATTATAGTCATACCTGTTAAACATAAGTACAGTAAAATCATCAACATATTATCATCATATTGCAGAGTAAGTAAACATCTCTTCCATTATTAGCTTTTAGATTGTATCAACTCAATTAAAAATATTTTTTCGTACTAAATAAAAGGATCCAATGAAAAATGTTGTTTTTACAACAATAACGTTTGAACACCATGACATAGATAATTAGTTGAACTATTATGCTGTTAGTGTAAATATGTGTTTTACTTTAAATTATAGTTCTTCCAGTTTGCTTTCTATGTAAATATGTTTTATACGATTACAATCATGCTGGCGATGTTAAAAGTATAATTGAAGGGGTTAGAATAAAAAGGGTATAAGTGCATTTTAAAAAATTATGGAATACATGCATTTTGTTAAAGGTGACATTCATATTTATTGGAATTAAAAATATGTAAGTGATTTTTAATACATCTTGTGGCATTGGTTGTATAAAAAAACACTTTTTTTTATTCCGATAAATACGCATCTCACCTTTAACAAAACGCACGTATTCCATAATTTTTTAAAATGCACTTTCACCCTTTTTATTGTAGCCCCTTCAATTATACTTTTAACATTGCCAACATGATTGTAATCGTATAAAACATATTTACATGTATGTGCTAATCATGATCTAGAAAGCAAACTGGAAGAACTATAACCCCTTCAATTGATGATTTTTGTATAAATTAATTTCTTTTTAGTTAGAATTAACTTTGAGTAGACTGTACATGTACTGATAAATTTGATGTTATTATAAGTTTGGAAATGATTAGCAACATTTCTATTTGTAACGGGCTTGCAGTTTATTTTATTGTAATGTTTATCTAAAACAAATTGCATCCCTTGTGGTTAAATGTTGATATTTATTAAGTTTGGTTATAAATTTCCTACAGCTTTGGACGAGTACAAATCAAATAATGTTCTTTTGTGCAATGTTAACTGTTATGATTTAAATGTTGCATAAAGATTGTAGTAATAGAAAAAGTACTGTGTATTAAAACAAAAATATGAGCAGTTGTACTGTTTTGAATTTTTAAATTTTGTTGATTACAAATTTAAATTTCAATTATTGTCTTTTTATGTTTATTTATGAAATAATTAACTTAATTCTGGATGAAGTTATTGTAATTCGTACCACCTAATCATTTTTTTCTATGGTAAGGTAACACTTTTCCTGATGTATATCTTAAATAATAATTTGCGGGAGATTTGGTTTTACAAATTTTAACTGGTCAATAGTACATTATTTATAATATTTTTCATTCAGAATGGAGCTAAATATGGTTTCTTTGTTTTTATAATTTCAGATTATCTGCACCGATCATATCCAAAAAGACCCTATAGTAATTAACTTCTTCCGATGATAACAGAATAATGTTTTCTTAATAAAACACTTAGTTGGTAATTTCTGATCCCCTTTTTATGCAATTACTATATTGCTGCAAGTTTTTAAAGATGCTTGCTAAATTAATTAAATTTGAACTTAAAATCAAACAAAAAATAAAATCAATTGATAGTTGTAAATAGTTAATGCTTAATTTAATTACAGGTGCTTTATTTATGAAAAATAATGAGGCTGGTCTATTTTTCACATAAATACCAGTGTGTTAGTGTTTGGTTAAGCAATTTGCCTGCTAAACAAAATTTGTTAATTGTTGTAATTAATGGAACACTCATTAATAATCTTATTAAGTCATCAAATTGGTTGGTGCATGTATCTCAGGAAAATTAAAGTTTTGACTGCCATACCATTTTGGTTGTGATGTTTGTAAATGATTATCGTGTATAGTGTTAATTGGTATAGCAACATTATTAAAATGTACAGAACAAAAATTTGTTATACTCTGTGGCAGTTAAACTTTGAAAATAGCGAAGGAATGTTTACCTCTCAATTCTTTATTTAAAGAAATATTGAAAGAACTAGCAACTATTGTTTTAATGTTATTTTTTATACATATAAAAAACATTTAATTTTTAAGCTTATTTCAAAATGATTGTGCAATGTGTTTTGTTTGTTATCAAAAATTCTTAATTCAATTTTACTTGATAAAAACGTTAATTTATTGGAATGATCTGCAACATTATAGGTGAAGAAACATGAAAAATGTGGAAATTTATAAATTGTCAAATTAAATTGTATAATAAATAAATTGTATATAAAATTTTTGAAATGAGTAATTTTTTGTAACATGCGGCACAGGTTGATTACTTTAAAAAGGTCCCGTCATGTGATCACACACTGAGTGATCGACACAATGGCGCTTTTTTGGCAAACACTGACACTGTTGTCTTAACACTGAACATTAAATTCAATTGGAAACATTTCTAAACTGTTATAACAGGAATTAGTGACAGGAACATTTAATTTTAACGGATGTCAATGATAGATCAGGATGCCCCTAATTCAGCAAGTTTAACAGCCTCAAACGCATATTAGTACAGTGCAATACGACATCAACTACTTGGCTTGTACTTAAAGTAAATGAAGCTTACTTTACTCAATCTTTATTTTTGATTACAAAAAAAAATTTTTTTTAAAAATTACTTCAGAAATATAATCTACATGTGACCAAATTATGTACATTAAGTATTTATTTTTGTAAACTATCAAAAAAGTATTGAAGGGCACTAATGATAATAATACTCAACCTTCAAGTATACAAATCTGAATGTTCGGGGTCGTTTACATGCAATTAACGAACGAAAATTAAGAAGCTTGGCAAAAGTGATTAGTGCAATTTTTCCAAACAAAAGTAATATGACCAATCGATTTTGCCGAACTTGTAAATTTCCATACGTTAATTTAATTTGGATGTAATGTAATGTAATTGGATGTAAACAAACTCTTTCATATTGTATGAAAATTTTCCTCGAATTATAAAAATAACATGTTTGGGATAACTATTGTCATGTTCATTTTTATTTGCTACATTTTATCTATTAAAATAGTAAAATGTTTTGTGCCCATAGTAAATTATGAAAGTGGTCTAATTGTAAGTAAAAAAAAAATCAGTTTATCAGTTATTTCACATCACAAATGTAATGAGGTGTAAAATTATTTTTGACTTAGTTGGATTATTGAATTCCGTTACAGTACAACTTTACTATTCCAGACCGATAAAGTTTTCACCTAGTCCAGTTTTGCGAATTATCCAGATTAGAGAAATATTTTAAAAACGTAAAAATAATGCAAATAAAACAATTGATTTTAATACATCGTAACACATCATATCTGTATAAGCAAAGGAAATATATCATAACAAGGCTACATTCAAATAGAATTAGGTTTTGTAAAATCGCTGATTTCTTGCTGCTTTGAGTTATCATATTAATGTGAAGTGGCCCTTTCCTCCAATATTCTAATAACAAGACGTCCTGCATTGGCATGTTATTTTGTTCTGTCCATAGAATGCACTGAGAAAATGACTGAACAGCATCTTTGTGCTTAATTTTATTAACACGTTGACGGACACTTAATATTTGGATGGTTCAAATTTTGACACTACGATATATTTTGTTATATGCATTGAAATGGTCATGGGATTGTCAATATAGGTGTTACAGTTAATAATTTTATTAATTAATGCTTATAATTAACTCGCGGGTACAACCGTCCTGTCACATCACATAGTATTGATCTTATAAAAGGTGATATTGACGGTTGAAGCCGTCATTCTCTGAACCGCTATAAAATCTAAAAAATGTGACATTACCGCCCTCAATTCCTCTTATTTTATTTTTATTTGTTTATTTGCATAATTATTGAGTTTATTACAAATTATAAGGTTTTGAAAAAAATATTATATTCCAGTATGTTAGAAGTATATAATATTATGTAAAGGAATTCATGAATAAGTAAAAATAAGTACATAAATAGTATATAGGCACAAGTATATAAAATACAAGTATTTGAATAACTTGAAAAGAACATAAAAGAGTGCAAATAATAACATAAAAATAATAGCATTATTGCAAATTATCATGCCATTTCTCGAAACATTGACCCGGGCATAAGGGGATAGATGTAGCACAAGTTTTGCAATACCATGACGTTTCCTTCCTCTTATTATTTTTTTAACATTGCTTGCATCGTAGGAAATATGTTTTACGTTTGTAGTTTTCAGTTGAAACCTTTGCTGTTTTGTTCAGGAAAACTTTTGGCACTGTCGAATCAACGTTTCTCTAAATTCTATGTATTTTCTACTACAATTTATATATGCTCTAAAAATATAGTATGCATTCCAGACAGCAACATCTAATAAATGAAAGATCAATTTTTTATACCAGCGGATAGTTTTACGAGGACAGGAATAATATGCAATCATCTGATCTGCGCGATCTATACCGGACATGTATTTATTGTACTTCACCACTTCCAATGGTTTCTGGGCTTCAACTCCTAGTCTGTTTCTGGAAGTGACCATTTGTGGATGTGTCCTGTAGTTATGCAAAGAACGTCCCTCTTATCCTTCCATTTGCTAATGTACACATTGCTGCAGCGTTTCCAAATATGCTCAGATTTTTTCAATTTTTTTTTTTGAAATTTCAGTAGGAACGCCATTTCTATTTGAACGAAGTGTACCAGTAGTACGAGTCTTTCGAGTTAACAATAAATTACTTAATGGAATGGCGTTGTAATAATTGTCCATATAGAGGTGGTGTCCTCTATCTAAGTAGGGATCCATAAGACACAATACGAGATTTTGTAGTATTGTTCTATTGGGATTGCTTTCATCATTATTAGTTTTGCCTTTGTACACCTCTACGTTGATAACATATCCTTCAGGTGTACATAATTCATATAACTTAATTCCGTATTTTGCTTTTTTCCCTTTCATATATGTTTTAAAACTTAAACGTTCCCTATGTAACAATAATGATTCATCCAGTGAAAGTTGTTCGCCAGGACAATAAGCAATCTGAAATTTCTTCAACAGTGTGTTCAAAAAATACTTGATTTTTTTTAGTCGATCATTCTTATATAATTCTCCATTACATTCCACAGTAAGACATCGTAAAAGTTGTTCAAATCTTCTACCGGACATTGTTTTCAGAAAATAATAGAGTTGGTCATAAGTAAACAATTTTCGTAAAGAAGGGCAACGAATTTGTCCCTGTAATAAACACAGACCCAAAAATTTTTTGATTTCTTCGTTGTTTGTTGGTTTAAATTGTGTTTTCCTAGAGTATCGTGTGTGCAGACGTGATTGAGTCGTTAGTGTTTTTCCATAATCGTTTGTTGACTTTATCAAAATGTCTAGAATTTCATTATCAAAGAATTTAGAAAATACATCAAGCGGTGTCCTTTCGTTGTCAACTGCAAACTGTACTCCACAATTTATATTGTCAAAATTAAAATTTGGTATATCTTTTACGTCATCATACCATGCTTTGTCATCATTTTCGTTATCACTATGGTCCCTGGATTGATCAGCATTACTTTCTTCATCTTCCATAGTAACATCCTCTTCAGCATTCTCTTCTGCATCCTCTTCAACATCCTCTTCAGTATCCTCTTCAGTATCCTTCTCATCGCTTGATGATAATTCTGAGCAATTTGATTCAAATTCACTTTCACTAGAAGACTCAGGAGTGGAAACCTCTTCAAACAGTTTCATTAAATGTGCTTCCTCCTTTTTATCCATATTTTATTCTAAATTGTTATGAACTACTGTACAAACAATAAATTTTCACATATTAACGCAAAATTTTATAAAATATCTTCATTTACGGAAATAAATAACTCTTTCTCGTGATACAGTTCGCACTAGACTGAGATATCGATACCTTTTTCCCAAAGTATCGTAAGTGACATCTTGAGCGAAATTGAGATTTTGCATTATATCGTAAATATCGGACTAAATGCTTGTTCTGGCAGAGTAATATACCCATCAGTTTATTCTTTATGGTGATAAGAACACAATAAACCTATCGTAAGTACCAAGATAGTCACATGCAATGACCTTGTGGACAAGAAAGTTGTCTCCTGCAAAATTTGACAGATGTGTCTTACGATACTTTGGTAAAAACGTATCGATATACTGAGATATACCGAGATATAGCAGTATTTTATATTGCAACATATGGCGAAACAAAGAAGCTGCAACCGACAAGTTAATTCCTGACAAAAATTATGTATTGTGAAACTATGATTTTGATAGAGATTCATAAAATAAAATATCTTCATTTACGGAAATAAATAACTTTTTCTCGTGATATAGTTCACACTAAACTAAGATATAGCAGTATTTTATATTGCGACATATGGCGAAACAAAGAAGCTGCAACCGAAAAGTTAATTCCTGACAAAAATCATGTATTGTGCAACTATGATTTTGATAGCGATTCATACGGTGACACAATGTATTGAAGTATATACTAGTAAATAGACGAACCGACTGCTGCAGCCGTCTTGCCACAGAACCGGTTATAATACATGGCGACTGTAGCTGTCGTGTCACGCATTTGAAATTTAGGATGAAGGCTATAGCCACTTTGTCCGTCAACGTGTTAAAAGAATCTTCTACACATTCACATTGGAAAGTCTGCATCTATGAAATCTACAGTTGCCTCATTTTACTTGGTATTCCCCCAAATTCATTTACGGTGGAAGCGTGAGATTTACATGATTTTCGTAAATGTCTAGAAGTTTATAGAGGCAAGTGACACCAAACTGTCTGAATGAATGAAGTGTCCGAAGTTGTACTTTATATGCACGTGTTGTTGCTTGCGGTAGGAAAAAAACAAAACAAAGCTATTTTCCATTAAAGTATACGGGGAATTTTTGCATTTTATTATATTGTATATTATACAAGAATCACGTTACAGAAAAGTTTAAATGAAAAAAAATGTATGTAAATATTTAGGTTGGGTTTGTTTATCTTTACTCAGATTTTTTTCAGAATTAAATTTTCTAATGTTCTCATAATTTTCAGTAAAATAGTTACACATCAAAATAACAACAATAAGGGCATGTTGTTCATATACCCTTTAACTTTCAGAATATAAATATAAACTTAGGGGAAAAAAATAACCCAATGCAATTGCTTTTGCAATGATGAAAATTTTAAATATTGCCAACTTTATTTCATAATTACCTAAGTTTATATTTTGAATCTCACCGGTATCTGAACAACAGACCCTAAGGTAGGTAGGAATGATAAAATAAATCTGTTTAATGTTCGCAATCTGTATAGCACCAGTAAAAACAATTTATGAAAAATGATAAAATTACAATTAAGATATTTACTGCTTCATATAGTATTAAAATCAGTCGTAGAATATCCATCTAAAAGTATACAGTATGCACAACAGACTAATCATTTATTTTTTATTTTTCATCATCAACTGCGTAATTGTATCCATTAGTTTTTTATTTTCTAATAATTCTTGAGACTTTCTATCTAATATAGTTGATTTATTTGTTAGGTCAGTTTCGGTGTCTTTCAGTTGCTTCTCCAACTGTGTTATTTTCTGTAAATAAAATGAACAATTATTACTTTAAACAATTTGTGAGGAAGAGGAAAATAAGAATAATCACTTTCAAATTGGGATTTATCAATTCATATTGATAACATTCTACGTCCTGTTTCTACTGTATAGGAGTTTTAAAAAAAAATGTAATTGAATGTACTTGGTTAATTTGTTTATTAATGTTAGATATCATCAGTGCCGAGTCAAAACCACATATCTCCAAATTACATAATTTTCAGGAGAACTTAAAAACTTCTTTTTATTCGAACATCAACCAATTATGAAAATACTGTGAAAATAACTGGTTTGTGAAAGTTTGTATATATGTATTGACGACATTACAAGGTCTTTTCACTTATAAGGAATTGAATTATCTACTGCAAGAACCTTTTACCTTAAAATCGTTGAAAAATCAGATACGAGGTTTTGACTCTGCACCAACAATATGTTAAATATGATAAATGCAACTTTGTGATTTATAAATGATTTATAATGATTTATAATAATTTGTCATTAATAACAATAATGTAACAATTACAAATATACATTGTATTATAAAATACTGTTCTATTTGTTCCATTAAATTATTTATTTATTTTAAATTAATAATTCCAGATTTGAAATTGATTAGTCTCAATTTGAACTTAAAGCGGTATAGATGAGTTAGTTAACTATTATACATCTATTTGCCAAAAAAAAAACTTTGGCAATAAACATGATCTGTAGAAGCAACATATCACAAGATTTTGAAGTAATTTTTGTATTAAAAACAGAACTTACTATTTTAAGCGTCTCATTAACTACATTTGTCTTGATTAACATTTCTTCCTTTTTATCTAATGATTTATCTTTCCTACTTATATTTTCTTCAAGTTTGGAAACTAATTGTTTCAAATTAAGCACTTGCTCTTCTGCAGAAGCTAAACTTTTTGTAGTCACTTCCAATTGCTGTTCTTTCTCTGTTAAACTTTTTTCTTTAATGAAGAGTTGACTTTTAATTGCATTGTGTTTTCCTCTTTCCGTTTCTAGCCTAAAAACAGCAATTGCTTCTGACATTTCTTAACATAATTAATTATTAATTAAATTATAATCAGTAATTCTGTATTCAAATTATTTTTCATAAATTCAAAATTTAATATTTCATGTTAACCTGTTATTAAGTTCCCGATTAGCTTCAGTAAGTTCTTCTCTACTTTTAGAAGCTTCTTCATGACATTGTTGAGTATGAAATAGTAATTGATGTAGCCGTGATAATTCTGCTGTTAACTGGGCTGTTCGATGCTGTAAATGCGTGCAGCGTTCCGAAGCAGCTTCAACACTGGCCATGGCAGCCCTTTCAGAATGTCCCATGGATGATAATTTATAGTCGTACAATTCCATAACTTCAGAAGTTGCAATATTGGCAACATTATTTTCTTTGATGCATTCCTAAAATAATAGAATGCAAGAGCTTGGAAACAAAATTGGTTTATCTACAAACTTTTAATCTGCTTATAATCTCATCCAGCCTTTCCAGTTGTGCGATTGAAGTGATTGGAAGACATAAACTTTCAGCAATATGATGGTCATCATTCAACTTGTTTTCAGCTTGTGCATATGGTTGAACTTCGATCATAGCCAAAGCAACTTGTTCAACCGGAAACAGATAGTTGGAAGCCATTCTTAAAATTGTGCCTTTTATTTCTTTCGAACTTCCATAAAATGCTTGAGCTAATATCATTTGTACCTGCCTTTGAAATTAATTAGTAAAAAGTATAAATCAAATGTCGCTATTACTTTTGTTGTAGTACTGTGCTGTTCACATTAACCCATTCATTATTATGTCGAGCGATTTCATCAATTAATGCAATTGCATTTACATATAAAATTATGGCCTCAGCTGAGAAAGTATCAGCCGAGTTTGTTCTTGGTGAACTAGTCCCCAATAATGGAGCGACTACTTTGTACATACTTTTTTCACTCAAACTATTCAATACTCTTTGTCGGGTATTGCCTGTTTCAACCAAAACTCTTAACAGTTGCATGAGAGCACCCAGTTGTTTGTACTGGTCAATATTAGACGGAACCTCCTCCATATTATCTAAAGCCGACATAAAAATTGGCAGTCCTCTTAAGAGTGGTTCCAAAGTTTCAGTATCACCAGCTTCTGTATTTACTGCTATTGTTCGCAATATAGCTATAGCTTGGGAACATACAAGCGGAGTCTGAATCCACTCTAATGCAATGTCTATTAATCTTGGGTATAACAGTCTCATTTTTGGTATCTTCAATTCAATTAAAGAGTGCAAAAATTCAAATACCAATGACATACATTCTGGATCTTGTTGTGCACGCTCCCCGCTTTCATTTGGAGGTAAATTTTCAACCACCTAAACAAAATAAATCTTTACATTTTAAATTACAATTCAAAAAATAAACCTTACATTTAACAACTGCTGTAGTTCCAAATCATGTTCATCAAAATTGTTAATCACATCAATTTGGTTGATTTTTCGAACGTCTAAGAAAAATTCCACAATATGCCTTAGTAAGATGGAATCCTTGGCTTTAAAAGCCTCTATGAGCGACTTAAAAGTTACATTGATGAGTTTAAAAAAGGCTTCCCGAGGAACATTACCGTCCATATAATCCAAAATAATTAAAAGTTTACATACATGAACCTCCGCTTTCAAACCCTGCCAAAATTTTATAATATATTTCAATACGGAATAGTAGTAATATTACCTGCAATTGCGAGCATGTTCTCACAAATAATTTTATATCGACACATCTAGTCAAGGTGTAAATTGCAGGTAAATTTCTGTAACAGAGGTTTACGAGTACCCCCAACGAAAGGGCAACAACTTCTTCATTTTCACTTTCAACCCACCGTGATAATGTAGCCATCAAATAAGGTAAATGTGGTATTTGCCATGAAATTCTTATACCGCAGGTCAATTCCTATAATTTAATTGTTGAATAAATGTATTTAAATGTATTTAAATGTATTTAAATGTATGTAAATGTATTTTGTAATACCTGCATCAAACTTAACAGTCTCAATTTCTTCTCAACCGTTAACTGATCACCTAAAAGTTTCGAAAGTGACGGTAAAAACTGATAAGTGTGTATAAGAGCTTTTCGAGCTGCTGGATTTCTACATGCAACACTTAATACGCTGACACAACACCAAGCCAAAGTACTTCTAGACTCTAAGCTGGATAATAATTCATAGAGGCTTACAAAAAATTCTGCAACTATGCTTGTATGCGGATCAAAAATACTGAGATCAATGGTAACGCTCAACAGCTTGAAACAAATCATGATTTTAAATTTATTTATGGTTAAATAACAATTTACCTGTAAGTGCCGGTTTATTAAATTCGATATGTCTTCAGCCTTGGTTTGTCTGTACTCTCTGGTGGCATTGATGAATTGCTTCATACTATAATGCTTATCTTCAATGCTCAATTTAGCAGGAATATCAGCAAAATCCATAAACGAGGCCATCATTAATGCAAAGTATTCTGTTGGTTAATAAATTTTCAAAAGTTGTTTAAAATGCGAAAAAAAGTGATTTAAATGAGCCACAAACAAAAAAACACAACACTGCTGACAGCAACTGGCGTTATAAACATAAAAGTTCAAAATTGTCGCCAACGTAGAAGATCAGTAAATTGTAATAACTCCAAAAGTTACTACTGTTGGTGGTGGGTTAGAGCCGCAAGTTACGAGTGGATGGGGTGTTTTGTAGAAAATGAATAGTTATCGATAAATATTATTCGATTTTACAATGAAGTCGTTGTAGTGATAGTTTGTAATCCAATTTTTAAAGTTATGAATACATCATTTAGAATTTTTAAATGGTAAGTGGTGACAGGTTACTTCTATCTTTCTGTTTGTATTTATTTCTGTTTTCAATTCAGATATTATTGTTAGATAAAAATAAGTGTCATTTTCAATTATTGATCTGTCTAAAATGGCAATACTCAAGTAAGTTCAAGTTTTGATTGACAATTTTAACAAATGGTGAGTTGATGTTTAATATTGCAAGAACAAAATTGAATTTCAATTAAAAATTGAGATAATGTTAAGAAGCTGCAACAAAATTATGCAAGTAATTTATCGGACTGTGACACTGAAATTAATTCCACGCTATAGGTAATATAATTTTATGTACTGATGCTACATTAGTTATCGCAGATGTGCTGCTTATTGCTACGGAAGATGTATTGTGGAAGGAGATTGTAAGAAAATTGCTCATTAATTTACTATTCTTTTACACTTATGCATTAATCAATACCTTTTTGTTAGGCAATTGATTTATTTATTTATTTAGACTGTTGATTTATTACTAATTACTTATCCCAATTTATAAACCAAAATTTGAAATAATTCTATTACTTTGATTACGATAAATTCTGTCTGTGTTTGCATTTCCTTTACTAATTTTTTGTTAAATGAAAGCAAAGATGCGAAAATTAATTTAATATTACTTAACTGTAGTACAATCTAAATTTTAATTATAAATAGTCGTGAAGTTTTTTTTAAACAAATGACTGGTTTAATGTTTACGTATGTGCATTATGAATTACAGCTCTGATAATTAAATTTTTAATTGCATCACAATTCAACAATTAATTAAAACAATAAATCACATTCTTAGAAATATTTTTTTTAGTTGCATATGTTAGCATATTTTTCTAGTTGCCAAATTATAATCTTTATTGTCTAATCAATTGCACAAAAATAATTTGTTTGCAGATGTTAAATAAAAAAATGCTTGAAATGCATTAGTATATTAGTATTATGCAAGTTTTATAAGACGATCTATTGTCGTACGAGTAAGTTTGGGGCACGACGAGTGTCTTATAAACGAGTGTAATATACTATTTTTTCTACTTTGGTGCTCTTAGTTTTATGAAAATTTGAAAATTTTACTTTCTAAATATTCTAGGGATTTTTAGGATTAGGTACTGGTTGTGTTGGTATTTGTCATGTGTCATATGTGAACTAAAATTTCAAAATTAAAATCTCGAGTTTGATCTTTTTGTGAAACAGTCATGCAAGAACTAAGTTCTACACTTGGCTTGACATTGACAGGAGTTCGCTAGAGATGCCGAACGCCGGCCAGCGTGCTATTACAGCAATACCAACGTAATACGTATTAAAAAAAAAACAAAAACAATTTCACAAATAGTTCCTTTGTGACAGTACTTTTAGTTTCACAAAGACTCACTTATGTACCAAAATATAAAAAGATATTTGAAATTTTCCCAGACTAGGTTATAAAATTCAGTGGAAAGTAGTTTTTTCTATAGTTTTTATTATAAAATGAAAATAAATTCATTAAATTTTTTTTTATGACTTCTCGGGATTAAATAAATTTAATAAATTATTAGTTATCTACTTCATACTTTGTTTGCAGTCTTCCTTTACTGATTTAATTTGCCCAAAAGCAGTTTTTATATTAAAAATATGATTTGGGAAGGCATTAAATACCACGGAACAGAAGTTGCAGTTAACCCCTCGTGTGTTCATCCCGGGGATTAAGTAACTAACTTCTGTTCGTCATTATATAATTAATTTCTCTAAATGTAAATAAATGTAAATAAATGTTTTATGGTTTTTCAAAACTAAAATTTCGTTTAAATAGTTTTTTAAAAAAAAATAAGTTACGTTAATTAAATGAATTATCTACTTCATGTTGAGCTGACAGTAAATTGACAGATCAGTGACTGACAAATTTGAAATTTAAAAAAATTGTAAGTAAAAGGGGCGTTTACATCCAATTAAATTAAATTAATGTATGGAAATTAACAAGTTTAGCAAAAGTGATTGGTCATATTACTTTTATTTGGAAAAATTGCAGCAATCACTTTTGACAAGCTTCTTAATTTCCGTACGTTAATTGGATGTAAACAACCCTTAAGGGGAGTTGGTACCTAAAGTGTTCTTGAAATTTCTAGTAGAGTAATGAAACTGTCAAAGTGTGAGGGTGCAATGATACCCAATAATGGCAATATTTGCATGCGAGCGGGTCTTGAAAGTATCTACCTGCTCAAAACTGTTTTGAAGAAATAAATCTAACGCAAATATATTGCAATTTCAGTAAAGCGATCATATAAACTGAGAAAAAAATTGGGAAACAAATTATTGAAAAGTTCGCGCAAAAATTAAAGCAACCATTCTATAAATCTTAAACTATTGAGTTTTAAAAAAATCCAAGAGCAAGTTATTTTTTAAATTCAATTTTCTATTTTCCTACATAACATTTTAATATACAGTATGTTTTTTATCAAGGTAATGACGTTATCATCGGTTTCTTTAAGAGAAGTTGCTAGCCAATTCTCTTATGGGGAATTCCATATAAATGCGCACCGCAATTTCTCGCATACCCCTAGGGTTATTGAGAATATGATTACAATCCGTGAATCTCTGTAGTATACTCTATAAGTACTATAGCTCAGAATTAAATTAATAAATAAATTAAAAATTAGTTTCTATTGTAATTTAATAACAGAAAATATACGAAAAGGCGTTTTTTAAGTTTACGCACATTAATAAATAAAACGACGTATTCAATCCGAAGTGGCTGTAGAACACTTATTCAAACTACAATTGGCGAAAACGAGATTTTTATTTGATTAAAAATAATATAAAATTAGATTTTATTAAGATTTTAACATTGTTTTTAAAGTAAATTTTGACTCACTACAAGGTAAATTGAAATCAAACATTTTTAATTAACAAAAACACAATATAATGTACTTCATTCTTTTCGTGTAAATACAACTTGAAAAAACGTGGTTTTCCTTATTAAACCAAAAGGGCTCAAGTAACAGAAAAAATATCCCACTCACAACATAGTACCACTGGCATTGGCAACATTGAAGAAAATACTAGAAAAATGATATTTCTTAAAAATATTCTAAATGATACTTAAAACATAGATTACATACTACATTTTCAGCATTATATCAAATCGATTATTACATTTACAATTTTTATTAGTGAGGTGACAATTAGCGTGGAATGACCCAGTTGGGAACATTTCTTCGTTGAAAACATTCTGGAATACAATGGTTAATATTATTACTGCTATAGGATAGAAAAAACAACACAAAAAATAACATTTTAGAAAAATATAGGTGATCTTGTGGAATTAAGCAAAGACATTTTTTTGAAAAACATGGAAAAAAATAATGAAGTCAAAAAGTAGAGGTTGAAACAAGATTGCAATATGAATCGGGGATTTGGAAAGAAGGAAGAAGAAAATGATTGACTTCTTCAAACTTTGGAAGAATTTGTAAAAGAAGGAAGAAACTCGGCCAAACTTGTGGAATATCTATTACATAAATCGCAGGGGATAAGAGCCGAAGCTTTAGAACAGGGGTGGCCAACCCAAATGATCTTGCGGGCCACTTTGGAAATGCATCATAACTCCGCGGGCCACATATAAAATTATATATCCCCATATTAGATTTAGACCTACTATTTTTTTAATACATTAGTTTTCACTACTTTGACTCAGAAAAAAAAATTGATCTGAGCACTTTATGAATATGTGCACTGCAATTTGCATGGTTTTACCTAGGATAACCGACTCTTAAGATTCAACCCCTGTTGTAATTATTTGAAAACGAAAAATTTTACCTGAGCATACTTTATTAAAATGTGGATTCTAATATAAGTCGGGAAAAAAGAAAAAAAAGAAACCAAACCAAGAAAAAAACTTTTTTTTCTTTCTTGCTTAGAGCGTCATATAAACATGAAAACGTATGTATTTTTTTTGCGAGGAACACGATGGTGCAATTAAAAATCGATTTGCTCTAAGATTGACAGAGATAGAAATCTTAAACCTAACCTAACCTAACCAAACCGGGTTTTTCTGTTCGTGTTTCTCTTTCGGGGATATTTTAGAATTTTTACACTATTGAGGTTATGTTGTGATTATTTACCTGTTCTAAATAAACAATTGCACTGTTAAAAAAGAAAAAAAAATGAGAAAAAAACCAAACCAAGCAAAAACTTTTTTTCGTTCTTGCTTAGAGGGTCATATAAACATGAAAACTTATGTATTTTTTTGTGAGGAACACGATGGTGCAATTAAAAATCGACTTGTTCTAACCTAACCTAACCTGACCAAACTGGGTTTATCTTTTCGTGTTTCTCTTTCGGGGATATTTTTAAAATTTTTACACTGTTGAGGTTATGTTGTGATTATTTACCTGTTCTAAATAAACAATTGGTCTATTAAAAAAGAAAAAAAAAGACCTGAGCACTTTATGAATATATGCACTGCAATTTGCATGGTTTTACCTAGAAAAACCGACTCTTGCCTTGTTGTAATCATTTGAAAACAAAAAATTTTACCTGATCACACTTTATGAAAATGTGGATTCTAACATAACTCGGTAAAAAAAAAAAAATTTGACCTGAACACACTTCATGTGTACTGCAATTTGCATGATGCTACCTAGGAAAACTGACTCTTAAGATTCAACCCTTGTTGTAATCATTTGAAAACAAGAAAATGGAAAATTTCATCACCCAAGAATAGAAGTGATTATTTTTCTTTGAAATACTTTTCATTTCAATCTTCTATAATTAACAGCTTTTAAATAAACACGTTAAAACAAATACACTGCAATTTGCATGCTTTCACCTAGGCCAGAGGGGGCCAACCCAAATGATCTCGCCTGCAAATGTCAAAATGTATATAAAGATTTGCTTAAGACGTCAATAGTCGCTGCGGAGTCTCACTCCGCAATATGCAAAAAAAGCAAAAAAAAATTATCTGCAGCTTTGATATTGCTCCACTAACGTTTAGACCAGGGGTGGTCAACCCAAGTGATCTTGCGAGCCACTTTGGAAATGCATCATAACTCAAAATAAATATATTTTGTAAAAGTGTGATGAATCTCGCGGGCCGGAAAAATGTTCGAAGCGGGCCCCATGCGGTCCGCGGGCCGCGGGTTGGCCACCCCTGCTTTAGAACATGGCAAAAAATCTGACGTTATTGAGAAAAATGAATTAGCAGAACAAGAAAATGTTATTATTAAACTTTGTGGTCTATTCATCGACAAAGAAATTTTTTTCTGGGCTGTTCATCCGACAGTATGGTTGTTCTGTATACAATTGTTGAAATCAAATGCCCCTATTACTGCGTTTAAAAATGGCACGACACCAGAACAAGGCATCGAAGCTATAAATATTATTTTTTAGAGAAAAAATGAAAATGGCCATTATCACATAAACAAACGGCATGATTGCTGGTATCAAATTCAAAGGCAGCTGCGTATTGTTGACAAAATCGAATGCATTTTATTTGTTTGGATCGGAAATGGAAAATCTAAAATCGAATATATCCAACGCAATACAGATTTTTGAGAATCATATGAAGCCAAAAGTAAAATCTTTTTATTGAAAATGTTTGATACCAGAACTGCTAGTCAGCAGACGATTTAAAAAAATGCCTATTCGAGATGTACAGGGTGTGTCCCATCACTTGTGGCCACCTTCAAAATTGAGCTTTAATTGAAAGTTATTTATTTGAAATTTGGTGCACGTATGACTCTGGTATAAGGCTAGAAATTTCGAGAAAAAATATAAAAACTGATTTTTACCTCTCCGTTTGACGGTATTGTTATTCCAAGCAAGCAGCAACACACAATCCAGTTTTTATAGTGCCACAAATTTAAACCGTACTTACCTTTGCAGCCAGGTAGTAACGATGTTTACAGTTATAAATTTTTAGTTTTACTCGTAGGATTCCAATATAAGGGAATTTTAGATTAATTACACTTTTTGAATTTTTTGTTGTACTTTGGATATCTTTGTCTCAATCATATTGATCCTAAAAAGTAAAATTTGACGAAATTGGGAGATATTATTTTTATAAAAAATCAGTTTTTTTCTTTCGAAAACTAACGTCGGCAACTAACATTTGAAACTGGAAATTTCTAGCTTTATACCAGAGTTATATGTGCACCAAATTTCAGATAAATAATTTTCAATTAAAGCTCAATTTTTGGGGTGGGCACAAGTGATGGGACACCCCGTATATTTGTAATATTTTAATAAAAACATTTACTTGTTTATATCGTTTTAATTTAATTTTTATTGGTTCCTAAACATTCTGGTTGTTTACCATATTTACTATTATATTCGACTGGCTGAAGTACCCGGCTTCGCTCGATGTACAAAATTTGGTGGTTGTAGGACACTTTCTATGCGAAAATATTTTTCAGTTATACCCCCCCCCCCCACTAAGATGCACTTGTGTACAAAATTTGGTGGCTGCAGGACACTGCTTTCTGTGCCAAATGTTTTTTGGGCGATCCCCTCCTCCCGATCGGCACCAAACTACACAGAGACACTCTCCAGATTATGTTAGAGTTTTCCTGAAAATTTCATCAAAATCAGTTCAGCGGTTTCGGAGTATATAGGGAACATGCATACATAAATACATCCAGTTTTATACAGGGTGATTCCTAAAAAAAACGTCCCACGCTCTAACTCAGTTATTTATTGCCCGATTTCAGAAAAAAAATATATAATTAATTAGTCGAGTAAGTACTACAAGAAGATATAAATTTGAATTTTTTCCTACATTAACTTCAATGCGAAGCGACAGTCAACTTTTTTTTTTTCAAAACGCAATGTATACATTTTTAAATTTATTGTGGTAGAAGATTTTTTTCTAACTCCAATGATATCTAATAACTTGACCTTACACTAATATTAAGAAGAAAAAATAAAATATTTTATAAAAATAAGTCGGGCTTCCAGTTAAAAACATTAGCATGCATTGGAAAACAATAAGATTCTCACGTGATAAATGTTATTTAGTGTCAATATAAGAGGTTCATTCCAATTTTCAACTATTTTATGATTCGAATTGCCTCTTGCGGAACTCAATGGACTTTATTTTCAGCACCTCCACACAACGCAAGAATTAATACTAATTGGCTAGAAGTTAAATTTGCTGAAAAATGGTTAGGAACATATGCGGACCAATTCGGTGGTCGGCACGTTCGCCAAACCTTACGCCTCTCGATTTTTGGTTTTGGGGCTATGTTCAAGACCGAGTTTATCTAACCAATGCAGAGAACGTAGAAATTTTGAGGCAGAAGATTATCAATGTTTGTCGCGAAATTCTTCCTAATTTTATATTGAATGCAACCTATGAAATGACTGGAAGGTGCCAGACATTTTTTTGTTTTACTTGAACTGGTTTTGTTATTTGATTAAAATATTTCAATTAATTCATTATGATTCATGATCACTGTTATTTCATATAAAAATTATAAATTCAAATCATAAAATAGCTGAAAATTTGAATGAAACTCGTATATTGACATTTAAATGACATTTATCATGTGATGATCTTATTGTTTTCCAAGGCATTCTAAATTTTTTTATTAGAACCCTGACTTATTTTGATAAATGTTTTTTTTTTCCTTACTTCAATGTCCAGTTATTAAATATCATAGGATTTAGAAAAAATCTTCTACCACAATAAATAAAAAAATGTATACATTACCATTTGAAAAACAAAGTTGCCTGTTGCTGCGCATTGAAGTAAATGTGGGAAAAATCCAAATTAATACCTTCTTGTAGTACTTACTTGACTAATTAATGTTTTTTTTCTGAAATCGGGCAATAAATAACTGAGTTAGAGCGTGGGACGTTTTTTAGGAATCACCCTGTATATATAGATTATTTTTTAATGATTTCATTCACCAATCGTTTAGCAGTATTTGGACACACGTGTTTAATTCTGTCCAATCACAATATTATAGTGAGAATAATCTACTTACATTATTCTCACTACTAGAGGTTAAATTATTTCCGGATTTTAATTTAACGTCGAGTGGTATTCGGTAAGAAAATTTTGCACCTTTTTGCAATTTAATTTATATATAGACATATTATCTATAAACGTCACTCAACGCTATAAATAATATAATATTTTGATTGTAAGTTTATGGGAAGCGTTGAATGACATTTAATGTCCAATGACATCGTTTATTCTGGTTACGTGTACTTAATGTAAGTATTAGTGACAGTAATTATTATGTCAAAAAATTTCCACTATAATTCACTACAGGGTCCTACCCAATCGGAAAAAAATTCCGAAAAATACTTGCGTTGCCTTGGTAACGGTTCAAAAGAAAGGCTTCTGATTGGTTGAACAGGCTGGTGCAAAATTTTAACGAGAATATTTTGAAGTATGTTTTTTTGTTACTTGACAACCCATTTTCTACTTTTGACATCTGTCACCAGTTTTATTTTAGTTTGTAATGAGTTAAACTGTATTTTTTATTTAAACATTAAAAAATAATCTTCCGAATACCACTCGAGAGTGCGAATTAATTAGAAAATAATTCTCCAGTTATTTTCCCAAACTTATTCCTATTTGGGAACAGCTACTCGAGCCGTACGGACTCTCGTGTCTATTCCCTGGCAACAAGTTTTCAAAAATCTGTCGAATTATTGTCAATTTATTCTCACTCTCATGTGATGTAGCACCAGAAGGTTATGATAATACTTTGCCACCCTGGTGTATATACAATTTTTTTTGCTACTAGTAATATTTGAATTTGAAATATTTTTGATTGCAAATAATTATCAAAAAAAAATAAATATAATTTTTGTTCCCATAGCACGGCAGTTATTTGCAAATATGTAATTTCTTGACATAAAAGTTAAATCTAGTTCTTTGTTTGGCCCTTTGCACAAGTTTTTTGGACGCTGTTTACCAAAAATGATGAGTAAAGGTATAAATTGTATTTACACCGTCAAAAATATGAAAAATTGTAGATCAGTTACTTAAAAGTAAAGAGACGTTAACTAAAATAAGATTTGCCGCGAAGGTGAAATACTTGCAGATGGTGTATCGTTTAATTATACATGTTAAATTCCACATTTTGTTCTTTTTGCATTTAAGGGAACGTTTACGGAAGAACTGCTAAAATACTTTTGACAGAATTGACGTTCAAATGTAGGTCAATTTTTAAGATACATTCATTTAGTTAAACAACGATTTTAATGCATAAAATGCCATTAAATTGTATTTTCTTATTATAGTAAATCGTTATAAAAGTATTTTTTTTCTAAAACTATAATAGACTCACCTAAAAATGTGAATTTGTTCATTATTGACCAGTGGTCATAAAAAATTTACCTCTCTCTGAACAAAAGGTAGTGAAACTAAACTTCACAGCATTCTAATATAAATCAAAATGATACGCTGTAGTGGAAAAATAATTTAAGTAGGTACCCACTTCGAGCACACGGTGAAAGCGCAGTTGTAAATTATGGTTTTTATACTCTCATTTTGACAATTGAAAGATTTATCAATATCATAATTGACGAAAAAATATTGGTTGCTATTTAAAAAAATCGACAATGACAATTGATAAGGAAAAATCTGTATATGAAAATGTCATATTGAAAATAATCAGTTCCTATGGAACTGTTGGAAAGGTGGTTGTTTGATTTTGAAATAAAAGATAGTAACGTATTCTAATACAAAACATCGTTTATATTGAAAAAGTTCTAAGTTTAAAATTTTACATTGCACGAATGAAAATGTTTAAAATTATTTACCGCCGTAATTGGGGTCCGAGCAGGTACGAACCAATGATGGAAGTATAGAACGGAGTCACAAACTAACTTTGTAGGTGTTCAAAATTCTTGATATTCAATCCTAATGGTGTAGTTGTAAACTATCGGTTCGAAATTTTCTCGCAATGCAAAATAATTTCGCTGCTACTGTTTAGTTATTAATTAGAATATTTACACCCGGTTTTCAAAAACATTTTTGAAATAAAGTAAAATTAAAATGGCCGGAGAAAAAAATCATTTTTCAAGCTCTGAGATATTTAACAGAAATTGCATTGACAATGCTTCATTATAATTCTTTTTAAAACTTTTATAATCAAAAAATTAAATTTCTAATCCGTCCGTTCGATTGCAAATTAGTTTCTCTTTCAAATGATGTAACTTAAATGTAACTTAGATACTTTGTTATAGCGTGGGCACTGCACATTGAAAATCCTATAAGAACATTTTGTAGCAATTCCTCTTAAATTGAGCCGTTGATTTTTAAAGTGAGGCAAGTCAATTTTGTTATTGCTAGGTATTTAATGGTTTGCATTTGACTGGGTTTAAAAATATTGGTACGCAGCATGATACTATAACCTTCTACAGATATGATCATCCGGCGGACGAAAATGAGTTCGTTTCGCGCATGACGTCACTAGGTGACAATCGCGTTTGCCTACCTTATTAAACATATAGGAAAACAAGCAAAATACAGACAACTTAAAAATTGTCGTGTGAATAAACGGCAACGGAAATTTAAAAAAATAAACTTATTTTTTTGTTTTGTTTTATTGAGAGTAATTTATACACTTACCTAAAAATAAAATGACCTTAGCTAAAATAATTCAGAATAGTAGTGGAATAGGTTACCTAAGTAATTGTTTTAATTAATTTTCGTTTTCGTCCAGTATGTGGTTGATGTAAATCTTTATTTAGAAATCTAATTCTAAAAAACAATTTACATCTGAAAAACATTGCTTTCGCTTTTTCATCCAAATCTATATCATCTGCAGATTGCATGTGCATTGCTAAATAATTTGGGCAAACTTTTAATGTTGTCCCATTAATTTTGGAAAATATTTTTTGTAGCTGTTCTATTTGTTCCATAAATTCTGGTGTTGCTTTGTATAATCCACCTTCTGACAGGTGATTACTCCATGTCCAGGAAGAATTTGTTTGTTGGGAGGTGGGGTAACCTAAACAAACAATAATAAAAACATACCATACCTATCAACAAAGCCATACGCAATAAGTAACATGCACTGTAAAAAATACATTTTTACCATTCTTCTGCTCATAACCACTCAAATATTAAAACTATGCTACAACTAAATATTACTATAAAAGTCTAAAAATATAAAAAATTAAAAAAAATTAAAAACAAAGTAATTACAAAAATATAAAAAAAAGCTCAAAAATAAACGTGGATTCTCCTCCTTGGTATCTGAAATATAATTATTTATTTTTACCAAGAGATGGACAATTTTTTCCAAGTTTGAAGGCAATATAACCACCTATATTTTCCAGCCCATCATACTCTATTTCTGTTATATCCGGAACGACAGATTCATCGGCAGTAGTTTCGCTCTCAACTGTACTACCTAAGTTAGTTAACATACAGGATGTTAGCACTTTCTCTTGTGGAATGTATGGCTTCCTAATGAAAGGAAGCCTTACATCTACTGCTTCAGTCTGTTCCACATTGGCTGCTTCGGATAGTACGGCTTCATGCTTTCCTAATATGTAGCTTCTTAACCGATATTTAAAATCCAATGGTTTCGGATGATCGTTTAATCCACCTTTGAACCGGATTATACCGAAAAAACCCTCCAAATTATCTTGATTTAACCGATTCGTCAATGTATATTTGATCTTATATTGTTCCTGTAAATCTAAAAATAGCAATTTCAGTGCACTAATGCTCGTCAGTATTCCTTTTTGGAATGGCAACAAATTTTTTTTATCTCCAACACGTAGATTCAGTACAAGTTGCTTCATTCTATCCAAAATGGCATTCTGGGCTTCCAATTCCAGTCCATATGCTTTCTTGCTAGCTCTTGTGTCAGCTTCCACGACAGCAGAATTAAAAATGTCAAACCAGTCATTCACAGTTTTTAATAAGTCTGCACATTCGGACCAGTTATCGCTTTTAATCAGACCCAGGGATGCCATTCTGGATAAAGCACAAGAATTCGTATGGGAGAATAAACGTGTTGCCCATTTAACTTTTTGTCTTTCTGTATGTTTCGGTGTTAAAATTTGTTCTGTTAATTTGTAGGCAATATTTAAATCAGATTTTGCAGTTTCATTATGCAGTTCTAAAAGAGGATCCTTATTAATCAATTTGCCATTTATTTTAAAGCCACTATCCAGAAAATGATTTCGTATTAATTTAATCAAATGGGGAGCATCGCCAAAAACATAGACATTTTTTCCAGACGCAGGATTTTTAAAAAAAAGGGTTTCCTTCATGTATATTTAAATCTTTCCACAATCCTCTGTTGCTTCCTCCCAAGTCACTAACTATGCCAACCACATGGTAATCATTTTTTTCTAATTCTACAATTATTTGGTGAAGAATAGTAGTTGTAAATTTGCAATCATATCTAAAATTAAAATTAATCTTTTTAGAATAGACATTATTGACAATTAAGAATTCTGTCGTTACCCATAAAAAATTGGTTGCTTCCAATTTTCAAATATTCCCCTTGCCATAACTACTTGAACATAACTTGATGGTTCCATTACTACGTCATTTTTTCTATCATATTCCCAACACCTTTGGATTTTCATTTCATCGGCTGCTATGATGCATGTTCTTCCAAACGTCGACAGATTTGCATTTTTCATTAAATCAAAAGATATGTTCAGAAGACCAGGTTCAACAATAACTTTTTGGGCCCATCTTCTGAGTGTTGAAACACCAGGCAACGGATGTCCCCTTTTCCTAAGTAAACGATATGCCCGTGCACCAGAAGCATATAAAGCTATAGAACTTGATATATCATCAACACTCCATATAACTCGTTTGGTTGGATTTTGGAGTTTATTAATTTGAATAGGAGTGAAAATTGTTTTCAGTTTATCCAGTTTATCAGTAAGTGCTTTATTATCTGACTTTAACTTGGCGAGGTCTGATTTATATTCTTCGACTTGCTGCTGTAAGGCCATCAATTGCTCATCCTTAGATTTATTTTCTATGTCCAATTGTAGCATTCTATCGTCAGTTTGAGTAGCTACACAATTATTTGTAGAAGACGAGTCCATTTCCAACAACCTATCAAAATAAAAGTTTAAATGTTTATGATAATTACACTGTCTACATAATTTTGTTTTACCCCTCATCTGCTTCATTATTTTTAAGATTTTGTTTCAGTTGCCTAATTTGTAATCTTCTGCTGCTACTGGAGATTGTACTTAAAAATTTAATAATTAGTTATTAGTTACACTAAATAAATGATGCAGTTATTAAATGTGCAAAAATAAAAAAATTTTTTTTTTTTGATTTTTTCATATCCGCCCCCTTAAGTACCTAGAATTATTATCTGTTTTTGGTAAATTTAGCTGCGGAATTGCTCCTGGATTAAGTTTTCGATACGTTGGAGTATATCCTAATATTTCACTACTGTAACACATAGGGAAATCTTCATTTTTGAAGTGTTCCGAACAAATTCTTGCATTACGAAAATTGAATTTATCCTTTCGACAGCACCGTGAAATCCATTGCTGATAAATTAGTTTATCCTCAGGAAAACGATAGTAATTTATTTTGACTGTGTTCGTGGGGTCATCCGTTCTGTTATTGCGTTTCAATTTTTTATGGTTGTTGTTGCTACAGCCAAAAACTGCACACTGAACCATTTTTAAAGTTAAAAACTAAAAATAAATAATTTATTAAATATCCTTAAAATTAAATTACCTGAATACTTACTTCACAGTATAAATTCCTTAACCAATAATTAATTGTTTTTTGACTAGTATTTCGGTAGCGACACTTATCAATGTCAATTCGACTGATGTCAAGTGTATTTTACGTAAAAGCTCACTCACAAAATCGTCAAATAACAAACGCTTAACATTCAACAAAACTTCACGACACACGGAATACACGTGTTCTTACGTTCCAAGCAGCTGCGGTTGTCACCTTGTGACGTCGTATGACGTTTGTAAACATGCGCATGATCATATCTTTTGGTTATAGTATCATGGGTACGCAGTAATAGACTTATTTTATATTTTTTGTGTAAATTTTAATATGCAATGATGGTTATCTGAGTTAGGTGAAAAAAATCATGGGGTTAGTATGCACCAATGAACTTGCCTTACTTTTACTTTCACTTTATTGAAAACGGTCGATTTGAATATAGTGAACGCTACTTCAAATACCGAAAAATTTCTCCATAAGACTAATATATTTTTTAACCGCTTATAGTGGAACCGGCTGGAACTTCCTGATAAAGTAAACCCAAATTTTGTTAAAATATAGTAAAATTTTCCGTTTATAGTGAACTTTTCGGGGGTTCCGTCGGTAATTTCTCGAATTTGAACTTAGGGTGAGAGCACATTAATTTTATTTTCAGTTCAGTAGCATTAGTTCAGAATTTATTGTGAACACAACGCAGCTTACGAGTTTAAAACGAAAATAGTTTATATTGTATCGGGTGGGACGTTCAAAATGGAAAACAAAAAACGTGAATCTTTAACACTAAATGTATATGTGACAAAAACTTTTTTAAAGTGTATATTACAAACATGACGTTACTAATAAATTTGTGGAAAATCAAGGAATAATAAAAAGTGTAACGCGACACCCTTATCGGACGACCCTGGGTTAGCAGACTACGACGTCACGACTTAAAACATCCCCCGTCTTAAGTGTTTTGACCGACAACCCAGAGCCATAAAGTGATTACGATGACAAAAGACAGTTGGTTTCGGTCCATCAATAGATGAAGGACTGTTTTGCTTATTTCTTTGTATTGTATGGTTTAAAATTGTTCTTGTTAACTTCTTTCTTTTTCGTGTGTTGATTATTTGTAATAAAACAACGGTGGAGGACGAACCCCTCGTGAAATTGCATTGTTTCAATTATACACCCCCTTCAAGAGTTACCCAAGCGCTACACTGGCAGCCCAACGTTTGGCCGAAAACAACAGCGAAAAAAGAAAAAAGAATTCGATTCCAGGACAAAGGAAAGGGTTAGCGTCACCAAGCCACGCCAACTCGAGAACCCAAGCGACGCTTGTAAATCCGCCATATTGCTGTTCGGGTCGAGATCGCTAAGGGCAGTACAAGCAACGGAAAAACCACCGACTCACCTAAGGCATCAAAAGTAAGTGAGACTTGCATGCCTTACTTGTAACAACCCACGTTACCTTCGTTACCCGACGTCGGATAATTCTCCCTCTTGACTTGAATGTCAGAGGCGCCACGTCGCAGTAAACGAATCGCGAGACGAAAGGGGACGTTACACCTAATACCTGAAAACGCGATCATGGATCAAGAAGCGACGCCGATGAACGAGCTTTTCCAACAAATGATGCTTGGAATGCAAAAGTTTTACGACGAACAGCGCGTCAACCTTGAACGCCAAACGGTCGCGCAACGGGGAAGTTTCGCAAGATGCACGTCGCGTTTCACGGGCGAAAAGAGCGACGACGTCGCAGCGTTCATCGATGCGGCAACAACCTACAAGGAGTGCGTAGAGATTACCGACGAGAACGCCATCCGCGGTCTGTCGATGTTATTGACGGGACACGCTGGTACCTGGTGGCAAGGCGTTAAAAGTAGCGTTACGACATGGGCAGATGTCACGGAAGCGCTAAAAAACTCGTTCGGACCCCAGAAGCCCGCGTATCAAATTTATAGAGAATTGTTCTCAAATGAACAGTCCGAGTCGGAGTCCACGGACATATTTGTGAGCAAGGCACGAGCGTTGCTTGCGCAAATAAACAACGCACCTGTAGAGAACGTGCAGATGGACATGGTCTACGGCCTTCTGCACCGTCGTGTCCGCAAACGGGTAAAACGCGAAGACGTTACCACTTTCAGCGAACTGTTAAAAAGTGCGCGAGTGGCCGAACAAGAAATGTCCCAGATTCAAACAAATAAGCGTCCCGCCACACAGCCCGGCACCGGCACGGTTGTGACATTTTTATTATGATTTGTGTGAGTATTCGGGGGGTAGTTTTCTTAAAGACCGTTCGAGAGGACAATCGATCAGTGAAATAGTCTCGATGGGACTATTAGCAAAATTTCGAGTTCGGAATTCTATGAATTATTTGCAATCATGTAAATTTCAACAGGTTGACTTAATTGTTTATATTATTTTATCTACGATCATGATATAATATAACCATTATTGATGTGAAACCTCTACTCTAAATTGTCATTTTATCCATCGATAAATTAAAGAGAGCTTCTTATTGGTTCCCAGCCATGGGTAAAATTGACAGAAATTTTATCCATCGGTACTTCGACCAATGAAAATTAAAAATATTGGGTTTTTTATTTTACTACATTGCCACGTTGGTAACAGTTTGCATTAATTGCAACAACATAACCAAACAAACCTAAAGTAATTGACAACAAATCGTACCAAAGGGTATTAGTAGTGAAATTCGTGATTTGTGAAGCAATTTTTCGTAACCGAAAATTTTTAAATGTTGGAAGAAGAAAATGAAATGTCCTGTACGCAATAGAAAATCTTCTACCACAAAAATCACGGCACAAATATGAATGTGTTTATGAAACATTATTTAAAATGGCGAGCAGAGAAAAATACTACGTAGGGGAAACCGTACAATTATTGGACATCGCTAAGTTATTGGACAAGCTACTTTTTTATTACAGAAATAAAATTTCTGTAAAGGTTAAACTTTTTTGCTACCCTTCAAAGCGACATCTATGCTATACCTGTTCAATGTTTTAATACTCGGTGAATATTTTACAGGTTTACTGGTGTGTCCAATAACTATCCTTTTGTGTAATAATTGTTTAAAAACATTATAATTTTGAACATAAATAAATCCTATAAAAATTAATCATACCATTCTTTGGCTAATACTTTAAGGATTACATCTTGTTAATTTAATTCTCTGGAATGACCTATTATGTCAAATAAAATAATATCAAAGATAGTTATTTTCTTAAGTGTCCAATAACTATCGGGTTTACCCTATTTCCTTTTCTGAAAATATTGTATTAAGTTAATTTGTGATGCTTGTAGAAAAGTATTCATGCTTTTCTTTCTGGACAATGTAAACTAACTGTCGTAGTGTCATGTTCAAAAATTAAAAATATTGAACTTAGAATTTGTTTTATTATTTTGTATGGATGATCGTAGATAAAGTATAGTATTATACTCGCAAGTAAAGGTTTTTATCCACTCAAATGATTACATGCACTCGCCTTCGGCTCGTGCAGCAAACTTCATTTTCATGGATAAAAACCTTCTTTACTTGCTCATGTAATAATATACTATAAACGATTATAATTGATTTTAATTTCCAATCATAAGATAAGTGTTTGCCGTTTGTTGACAATCTTTATTTTGACAACGAATTAGTAATCAGCGACCTCTAAAATCCCTAGAATTATTAAATTTGTGTATTTCGTTACAATTTTGGTTGAAATAAATTGTCATCCTTGTTATTTCATAATTTGATCAGAATTGATATGTTAGTGGCAAAGTGCACACTTCGCTGCTGAATAATTATTAGATTTTTCATAAAAATTTATATTCAGTTAAACCTTTTCCTACAAAACTCATAACTAGAAGGAAAACTTTTCACTCAATACAGTAGGTATTTTTTTAATAAAATATCTAACAATTCTTAAGTTTACATAAAATATCTAGGCATTCACAGAATACATTTATTATGCACTTTGTCGCTTACAGGTACAAAATTTAAGTAACTTTGAAATGTTGAAATTGAGATAGTCTGTGACGGACGATTGTGGCACTTAAAAAATAAAAATGTCAGTATCGGCTCGAAGTTGATTTATCAATTTTTGTAGTTATTTTCGGTAATTACGGCCGATGCATTTATTTTCGGTAAAATCCGATGTAGGACGAATATCTCCTTTATATATTAAATTTGTTTTTGGCTGCAAACAGTTCACAAAAATTTGTGACCGACGTGAAATATATTTAAAAATGGACGACATTGAATTAATTGCGATAAGTTTTCTACTGTCCCAAAAAAAAAAAACGACTCGTCGATACTGGGTACATCCTTTGAATAAAACGAGAATTAAGGAAAGCCAGTTTTATTTATTACGAAATAAATTACGAGCTTATCCCGATAAATTTTTCGACTATTATCGGATGTCGATAAATTCATTTGATGAGCTCCTTCATTTAGTTCAGAGTAGTATAAAAAAACAAGATACACAATGGAGGGCTGCAATAACTGCAGAAGAAAGACTGGCCGTCACTTTAAGGTAAGAAATTTTTTTATTTACAATTTTAAAGTAAATCTAAATATTATAATAATTATTATATTATTAATAATTGTTGAAATATTTTAAAATTAATTTTGTTGAGATGTTGAGGAACTGGGTAATTGGGGTAAGAATTGGGGATTTAGGGTAAGATCGTGAACATTTAGAGGATGAGGGTTTTCAAAATATCTGCGGTAGGGAAATAGACGAGTTGATGGTAGGTTTGGAGGACTATTGTTAATAGCGTAGGGAGATGGATGAATGGATGGTAAGGTACTACTGTGGCCAGCATGGGGAAATGTAGGAATGAAATGTGAAGTGGTGCTGTAAGTGTCATAGGAAGGTGGGTGATTCGAGCAGGATATTTTTTTCATGACCTCTAACATGGCAATTTTAAAGTCAATCTTTTGTGCGGGGGTCATACGCTTCATATCCGATCGAAAGCTCATCAAAAATTTACAATCATCATCATCGTCGTCGGCTGGTCGCGCTCTTTCCTTTAGCATATTTAAAATTTCCGTGGGCACATCTTTTTTGTTTCTTTTGGCCTTCGGTGTTCTAGAAAGCACGCAATTTTCTTCCTCTACTTCTTCTGGTTCTATTTCCTCACTATTTCCTTCTTCATTATAATTTCCTTCATGACTGGAAAAAAAACACTAATGATGCACTACATTCGTAGTCATTTGCTTTTACTCACCTTCTGCTTTTATATGTTGCCGCCAAAAAGGACAACTCGTTTGTAAATCTATAGTCTGGGCGAGTGTTGAAGCTGGATCCCGAGGGGGTATTTTTTATTTTATTTTTACTTTTTCGGTAGGAATCCCGCACATTGGCCCATCTTTTTTTTACAATCGCACCTGAAAAATCAAATAAATGTTTTTACAAATATTGTTTTTTTCAGATACCTAGCTACAGGTAAGAACTTTGAGACGCTAAAATTTGACTATTTAATGGGTAAATCAACGGTATCTGGTATAGTTCGAGAGACATGTGAAGTAATATGGGATGTTGTTCAGCCGTTGGAAATGAAGCCACCTTCTTCGCAAGAGAGGTGGATTGAAATTGCGGAAAATTTCTATAAGAAAACTAATTTCGCTCACTGTGTGGGCGCGGCGGATGGAAAGCACGTACGCTTGATTTCTCCTCAGCACAGTGGATCTAGTTTTATAAATTATAAAACGTACTTCTCCATTGTGCTGTTAGCCGTAGCTGATGCTGACTGTCGTTTCATAGCAGTAGACGTGGGTGCTTATGGGCGAGAAAGCGACAGCAACATTTTTAAAGATTGGGCATTTGGAAAAAAACTCTTCAAAAATCACTTAAATTTACCCGGCCCAAATGCAATGCCTAACACTGAAGATCTATTGCTTCCATATGTATTATTGGGAGATGCGGCCTTTCCTCTAACCAACAATTTTTTAAGGCCGTACCCGAGAAGTAATTTAAACGTTGAACGTCGAGTATTTAACTATAGGCATTGCAGGGCACGGCGTGTAGTCGAATGTGCATTTGGGGTGCTTTCCAATAAGTGGAGAGTTTTTCACACGAGTATGACACTTCCCCCCGATTTTGCTGTTATAGTTACAAAAGCAGCGTGTGTACTACACAATTTTGTTCGTGCAAGAGATGGCAGCAATTTCGAGGATAACTTAACGCATTATTTTCATGAAATGGAATTCCAATACCCACCGGAATTAACTGACGAAGGTCGAAACATCCGGGATAAATTTTCACGTTATTTTTCTTCACCGGAAGGGGAAATACCGTGGCAATATGAACGAACACACATCTAGTGTACATTAATACTTAATAATAATTAATAATAATAAACATTTATACATACAATTTTTTCGTTGCTGCTGTACGCTGATGGTGTCCCAATCACTATACATTTCCTTACAAACGTCCTCCCATGCAAGATCCTTTAAATCTCTGTTGTGATATGATTTATCACAGATATTCCATAAGCAAGGTAATTTATGCACTGCTGCAATTAAAATTTCCGTCTCGAAGTCACACATTTTTGTGAACTGTTTGTAGCCAAAAATAAATTTAATATACAAAGGAGATATTCGTCCTACATCGGATTTTACCGAAAATAAATGCATCGGCCTGTAATTACCGAAAATAACTACAAAAATTAATAAATCAACTTCGAGCCGATACTGACATTTTTATTTTTTAAGTGCCACAATCGTCCGTCACAGACTATCTCAATTTCAACATTTCAAAGTTACTTAAATTTTGTACCTGTAAGCGACAAAGTGCATAATAAATGTATTCTGTGAATGCCTAGATATTTTATGTAAGCTTAAGAATTGTTAGATATTTTATTAAAAAAATACCTACTATATTGAGTTAAAAGTTTTCCTTCTAGTTATGAGTTTTGTAGGAAAAGGTTTAACTGAATATAAATTTTTATAAAAAATCTAATAATTATTCAGCAGCGAAGTGTGCACTTTGCCACTAACATATCAATTCTGATCAAATTATGAAATAACAAGGTTGACAATTTATTTCAACCAAAATTGTAATGAAATACGCAAATTTAATAATTCTAGGGATTTTAGAGGTCGCTGATTACTAATTCGCTGTCAAAATAAAGATTGTCAACAAACGGCAAACACTTATCTTATGATTGGAAATTAAAATCAATTATAATCGTTTAAATAATATAAACAATTAAGTCAACCTGTTGAAATTTACATGATTGCAAATAATTCATAGAATTCCGAACTCGAAATTTTGCTAATAGTCCCATCGAGACTATTTCACTGATCGATTGTCCTCTCGAACGGTCTTTAAGAAAACTACCCCCCGAATACTCACACAAATCATAATAAAAATGTCACAACCGTGCCGGTGCCGGGCTGTGTGGCGGGACGCTAAGGGACGCGAGCAAGACGCTGTGCCAGCTGTAGGGGAACGCTGCACATATTGCAGAAGAAAGGGGCATACAGAAAGGTTCTGCAGAACAAAAGAACGTCGGCAAGAACAGCCCGCACAGGAAACGCCAGAGTCCGCATCGGCAAGGTCGCAACAAATGCGATGTTTTGGATGCCAGACTCCCGGGGTGATTCGGCGAAACTGCCCGAAATGTAACCCCGCGCAGACGAGTAACGCCCCCGTCCCAGTTCCAGCGGCACCGACATCAATGTCGTTTAATTATGTTGATTTGGTTTTAACGCAAGGTGACTCGAGCAATTACCAGCGCCCGTTATTCACCATCAACATTCACGGTCAGATAGGAATCGCTTTCGCCGATTCCGGAGCCCAAACGAGCATTGCAGGATACCGTCTGTTCGAACACCTGAAAGCGACAAACAGCGTGTTCGAACCAGCCACGATTGCAATCACGTACGCCGATGGGATTGTTCGGCAAGAGGAGGCGCTAATAACGAACGTCCAGGTCGGACTTGAGAAAAGGAATATTTTGACAAAATTTATGATTTTACCGCATCTAACGAACAACAGAACGTTATTAGGTGTGGACTTTCTAGAAGAGGCTGGTGTCGTCTTCGATTATAAGAACAAGTGTTGGACGTTCGCGGATGCTCCCGACGTCAAGTACGGGTATTCACCTGACGTACCTGTGGTTCCACGAGACGCAGTGAAAATAAACCAGGTAGCTACACCCGAGACGACATTACGCGACGAAGAGGACACGATGCTTCACCCTACAGAGGAACAGCGTTTAGGACAACTGCTGCAGGAGTACGACGAAGTGTTCAGGCTAGGGGGGGAAGCGACACCTTTCGCCGAACACATCATGGATACAGGTGATCACGCACCTCTAAAGACCAATGAACAAAAGGGTGGTCAGTCCGACCACATACGTGCTGGCCCATCCCGACAGTGCAGGGACCTGCGGGAAGTACCACCGCCCCTTAGGAAACGAGGTCGCCCGCGAAAGAGTAGCTAAATCGCACACGAGGACGTACGTGCGATCTAGAGGGGGGGAGTGTAACGCGACACCCTTATCGGACGACCCTGGGTTAGCAGACTACGACGTCACGACTTAAAACATCCCCCGTCTTAAGTGTTTTGACCGACAACCCAGAGCCATAAAGTGATTACGATGACAAAAGACAGTTGGTTTCGGTCCATCAATAGATGAAGGACTGTTTTGCTTATTTCTTTGTATTGTATGGTTTAAAATTGTTCTTGTTAACTTCTTTCTTTTTCGTGTGTTGATTATTTGTAATAAAACAACGGTGGAGGACGAACCCCTCATGAAATTGCATTGTTTCAATTATACACCCCCTTCAAGAGTTACCCAAGCGCTACAAAAGTAAGTTTACTTATACAGTGAGGACGCGTGGGTTGGAATAAATTCATTTAAAATTCATGGGTTTCGTTCTTGGAAAAACGCTCGGACACGTCGATTTTTGTTTTTAAAGCTGCAACTTTTTTAATATTTATAATTTTACGATCGTCTTGTGTTTTCGCGCTATGACGTCATCAATATTTTTTTTAAATTGCACTCCATATTTTTGTTCACGAATTTGGATGCAGCACATTTTTCCGAGTACAGAAATATCAAATTCGTATGACCTTGAAAAGGAAAATTTTCGAAATAATCAGTCCTAAAGTTTAAAAAACGTATGGTAAAATTATTAGAGTAGACCACTAATAATATCATCAAGGAAGCGCTGGAAATCGAGCCAAACATTCAACTGTGTGTTTATTTTGTTTTTTTTTTTATTGTTGACACTTGTCAAGTGCAGTTGCAAAGTTTGAAGAATGGCGTGTTTAACTGAGAAACAACGAGAAAGGCCTACAATATAGTTTTGTTGAATTGTAGGAATAGATAGGACCTCTGCAAATGGCTATTCTAAGCACATACAGTGAGGATGCGAGGGTTGGAACAAATTGATTTAAAATTTATAGGCTTGGTTTTTGGAAAAACGCTCGGAAACATCGATGGTAAATTCATGTAAAAAGGCTGGCCCAAAAATAAGTTACGACTATCAACTTTATTTTTTCAAATGGAAATACCTATTTTTTATTTCATTTTTGAATTCTGCATCGAATTCGAAGAATTTTTATGTAGCCAAACTCAAGAGTTATCGAAAAATTTACGATTGAACATATCAATAACTGAGATTGTATCTTACAAAATTTATTTCACTCTGTGGGCTGAAAACGACCGATTTATTAAAAAAATACAGAACAACAAATCAAATTAAATGTTCAAACTGTTGGCCATTAACTTCCTGACAATAGGCAAATCGAAATTCATTTTCCCGTAACACTTCATTTAACGTTTGTGGCTGGATTTGTTGTATTTCGGCTATAATTCTATTCTTCAATTCATCAATGTTTTCCGGTGTATTGAAGTAGACTTTAGATTTCAGATAACCCCATAGATAAAAATCTAATGGGGTTAAATCTGGAGACCTAGCTGGCCATTCGATAAAACCTCTCCTTCCAATTCATCTATTTGGGAAAATATTATGAAGGTATTCTCGTACTGTTTTCGAATAGTGTGCGGGCGCTCCATCCTGTTGGAACCATATCGAATCTGCCGGTATATTTGGGTTCTCATTATTCAGGTAAAGTGCACTTACACTGGGTATTATGTCATTTTGTAGTAAGTCTAAATATTTTTCAGAATTAAGTGTTCCCTCAATAAAAAAGGGACCCACAATTGAGTTACCCACAATTCCGGCCCAAACGTTTACTTTCTGAGGGAATTGTGTATGACTTTCCATTCTCCAATGTGGGTTTTCTGGTGCCCAATATCGAAAATTTTGCCTGTTTACCGAACCATTCAAACAAAATGTTGCCTCGTCGGAAAAAACTATGTTACGTAAAAATTCCGGGTTGGCATTGCATCTATCCATCATTATTTCGCAAAATTCTAATCTGCGGTCGAGATAGTCTTCAGTAAGTTCCTGAACAAAATGCACTTTGTATGGGTGCCATTTGTTCTTGTGTAAATATTTTAGAACAGAAGATTTACTTACTGACTGTTCTGCAGCTACTTGTCGACTTGATTTGTGAGGATTTTCTTGTAAATCGAGCAAAACATTCAATTGTGTGCTTTCCGGACATGTAACATGGTCGGTTTTGTAATTGTCTCTTACTTGGCCAAAGTCTCTAAACTTTTTTTCTATCTTACTAACTACTGATTGTGTAATAGGCCTCTCCGGGTACTTATCATTGAACAATTCGCAAACTTCAGCTTGTGTTCGAGTATTATCGCCATATCCTACCATCATCAACATTTCTATTCGTTGTTTTTCAGTTAAACGCGCCATTCTTCAAACTTTGCAACTGTACTTGACAAGTGTCAACAATCAGAAAAACAAAATAAACACACAGTTGAATGTTTTGCTCGATTTCCAGCGCTTCCTTGATGATATTATTAGTGGTCTACTCTAATAATTTTATCATAAATTATTGAAACTTTAGGACTGATTATTTCGAAAATTTTCCTCTTCAAGGTCATACGAATTTGACATTTCTGTAGTCGGAAAAATGTGCTGCATCCAAATTCGTGAACAAAAATATGGGGTGAAATTTAAAAAAAATATTGATGACGTCATAGTGCGAAAACAAAAGACCATCGTAAAATTATAAATATTAAAAAAGATGCAGCTTTAAAAACAAAAATCGACGTGTCCGAGCGTTTTTCCTAAAACCAAACCCATGAATTTTCAATGAATTTATTCCAACCCACGCGTCCTCACTGTATTTATAATCATATGTCCACATAAAGGGAAAAATGAAAAAGTTAAATAAACTAACAAGTATGATATTATTCAAAAGATAGAAATGGGTGTTAAACAGATAGTGATATTTGTCGTGAAATCAGTTTCCCGAAATCAAAAGTTTCCGCAACTTGAAAAAAAGAGATGAGATTTTATTATTGTATGATAAAGTTAATGTAAGGACAAAAGGTTGGGAAAATTAACTCGTGAAGGGGTTGATAAGGGATTTTTACAAAAAAGACAGAAGTTTGCTACTGTTTGGGGCTGACCTTCAGCAAGAACTAAGACAGTAAAAGCATTTTTAACGCCGATGAGACCGGACGTTTTTACAAACTGGTTCCTGATAAAACATTGCAATTCACAGGAGAAACCTGTGTTAGTGGGAAGATGTGTAAAATAAGAATTACTGTTTTGGTAGTCGCAAACATGTAGTTTTTTTTATAGTGAACCTAGGGTATAGTGAACCAATTTTGATGTATTTTCCAAGTTTACGATATTCGGACTTCACTGTAATTGTAATATTTTATTTTATCGGTATATTAATACCCGAATTCCCATTTCATTTTTGTGCTATTATATTTTAAAAAATTATTATCGTTCCGTATGTGTATGTATTTAATTTCGGCTCGCGAAAAATTTCAAATTTTGAAAAATGGCTCGGACTATCAAGGAGCTTGACCACCCCTGGTATATAGGGTAATAAATTCATCATATCTTTATATGTTTCTTTAGTAATAGGCCCAGTTTTCGCATTTAAAGATGATAATACTATTTTTCCGAAACTACTTGGCCTATCCCGTTTTGGTGATAAATCAAGAGAACCTCACCGTCGTTATTTAGAGCGGAACTTGTCTTACTTTCAAAATCAATTCACAATAAATTTCGTTGTCGCAATAAATTACTACAGTAGAACCTCTCACACTGGACACCCCTCTTTATGGACACTTTTTTAACAGTTGCGGCATTCCTCCATAAGAATATATTATACAAGCACCCCTCTATTACTGACATTGGACACTATTTGATTGTGCGCGGTTTCGATCCTGTGGTTACAGTGGACAGCAGCTCCGGATGCCTCGTGCGGATAACGTCGCATTACCTTTTTTCATACACAAAGCACTTTTACTTATCAAATAATACGAGTGGAATCGGATGAGTTGGGACACTAAGGCGATTGCACTCGGAGAAATGAAACCGAATTTTTAGTTTTTGTTATTATTGTTCTGCACGTACTCGGACGTATAGATGACGTGGATTCACAACGACCGGTAGAAGGTCGCGTTGTAGTACGCGCGCTTATCACTATGTTTACCTTAGTGTTCATAAATAATATCCGATGATAGTCGCTTAGATTATTTGTCGTCTTCGTTTAGCATGTTTTCCTATTTGTCTTCTTTCTCCAATTAAAAAATAATTTTCCGAATACCACTCGAGAGTGCAAATTAATTATAAAATAACTGGAGAATTATTTTATAATTAATTTGCACTCTCGAGTGGTATTCGGAAGATTATTTTTTAATGTTTGAATCAAAAATACAGCATAAAAAATACAGTTTAACAGTTTAAAATAAAACTGGTGACAGATGTCAGATAATTCTCGCGGGAATTTTCTACAGTAGAAAATTCTCACTATAATAATGTTGTAATTGGACAGAATTAAGCACGTGTGCCCAAATACTGCTAAACGATTGGTGAATAAAATCACTAAAAAATAATCATAAGTAATATCACAAGAGAGTGAGAATAAATTGAAAATAATTCGACAGATTTTCGAAAACTTGTTGCCAGGGAATAGACACGAGAGCCCGTAGGGCTCGAGTGGCTATTCCCAAATGGCAACAAGTTTGAAAAAATAACTGGAGAATTATTTTCTAATTAATTCGCACTCTCGAGTGGTATTCGGAAGATTATTTTTTAACGTTTAAATAAAAAATACAGCATAAAAATACAGTTTAATTCATTATAAACTAAAATCAAACTGGCGACAGATGTCAAAACTAGAAAATGTGCTGTCAAGTTACATATGTAAACAAAATACTAGAAATTATGCTCGCGGGAATTTTCTACAGTAGAAAATTCTCACTATAATAATGTTGTGATTGGACAGAATTAAACACGTGTGCCCAAATACTGCTAAACGATTGGTGAATGAAATCATTAAAAAATAATCAACTAGATTATTTTTTAATGATTTCATTCACCAATCGTTTAGCAGTATTTGGGCACACGTGTTTAATTCTGTCCAATCACAACATTATTATAGTGAGAATTTTCTACTGTAGAAAATTCCCGCGAGCATAATTTCTAGTATTTTGTTTACATATGTAACTTGACAGCACATTTTCTAGTTTTGACATCTGTCGCCAGTTTGATTTTAGTTTATAATGAATTAAACTGTATTTTTATGCTGTATTTTTTATTTAAACGTTAAAAAATAATCTTCCGAATACCACTCGAGAGTGCGAATTAATTAGAAAATAATTCTCCAGTTATTTTTTCAAACTTGTTGCCATTTGGGAATAGCCACTCGAGCCCTACGGGCTCTCGTGTCTATTCCCTGGCAACAAGTTTTCGAAAATCTGTCGAATTATTTTCAATTTATTCTCACTCTCTTGTGATATTACTTATGAAAATTTTGCACCAGCCTGTTCAACCAATCAGAAGCCTTTCTTTTGAACCGCTACCAAGGCAACGCAAGTATTTTTTCGGAAATTTTTTCCGATTGGGTAGGACCCTGGAGTGAATTTTAGTGGAAATTTTTTGACGTCATAATTACTGTCACTAATACTTACATTAAGTACATGTAACCAGAATAAACCATGCCATTTGACATTAAATGCCATTCAACGCTTCCCATAAACTTGCAATCAAAATATTGTATTATTTATAGCGTTGAGTGACGTTTATAGATAATATGTCAATACATAAATTAAATTGCAAAAAGGTGCAAAATTTTCTTACCGAATACCTCTCGACGTTAAATTAAAATCCGGAAATAATTTAAGCTCTAGTGGTATTACAAGTGATAATCCAAGAATGTTCATGTTTTATAGTAATCCTTTGCCTGCAGCTTTAGAAGCTCAGCGAGATAATGATTGTAATAAAAATTATGCAACGGTTTTTGCATCTTATCTTTAAAAAATCGTTCATCCCGAAAAATCTTTTCAAAGAGCAAGCCTTTTGGTGTCCATAATATAAAGTAACAATATTCCCGTCGAGTGATGTGTAATTGCCCTTGAACTTGATAAAAATAATTGTCATTGCGTTTTAGCGAAAATATGTTGTTGTTGTATGTGGCAAACTTTATTTTATTGTTAATGATAGCATTTTCTGGTGTATCCAAACGAGCATTATAAGGCCACTTGATTTCAATTAAACCATCCTCTATGAGTCCATCCGGACTAGCCCCAAGAAAACAATCATCATTTTTACCAATAAAAAAACCACATTCTTTAATTTCATAATCCATTATGTCTGCGAACTCTTTCCTAGCTATAGGTTCGTGGTCTTTTCCATAATCGGTGTACCTGTTGCCGGTAAATGTGGAATATAGCATTGCTTTCACGTTTTTTTTTGGATCTGTTGTGCTTCTCATCTTACAGATTTTTCCAAATGAAGATGCAGTTAAACGTTTCCTTCTTTCAGAAAACCACAAATTGGAAGAAGATTGTTCCACGGTTGCTGCTGATAACTGATTAATTTGCTCTTCTGTTTGCAATAATTTATTCAAAAACGTGGTCTTCGTTTTCTCCAGTTCTTCTGGATCCATATCTAATGCATGCACATTGACTCCATAATCGTCATTGTCATCCGAATCACAATATTTTTTTCTTTTAATCTTCAAATTATTCTCTGAATCATTAAGGTTGCGATACAGTCTTTTTCTGGTAAGATTTGTTCGACGACGATTCAGCAGTTTTTGCGTGAATTCTTTTGTATGAACCCCAGGACTCTTGTTTGTGATTGCTTTATGAACTACCGTATGAAATGAACCTTTGCTGTTCACAGAGAGTGCTGCCAAATGGCATCTCATTCCGTAACCTCCGTTCTTGGAGTAATCAACACGCTTTCCACCCACAAATTTTGCTAACACAGAGTTGTAGCGTTCAGCACTATTGTTCGTCATATTTCTTATTAAACTAGTGCTGTGTTGTGTCAACCTATTTACGTACGACATGATATCATTAAAAAGACCGCAACTTTTCATTAAAGGAATCAAGTTCTTTTCATTTGGTTTTCTTCCTGTGCAGAAGTACTCGTCACAAGTTTCGTGATCCCCAAATACATGTTTTATACTATTAATTATGTCTTTCTTTAAACTCTCAACCTTTTCGTAATGTGCACAATCTTGAGATCTTCTGTATTTTATTGCACAATTAATAGAAAGACGAAGCCTTTGAATATTACTTTTCAAAGAATGCCTTAAAATTAAGTTAACCTCGGTATCTTTAGAACTAAACCGTTTTTGGGCCAAGTCTTTCAATTTAGTGACATAGTTTCTAAGAAGGTGGTTTGAACATTCTATCTTCTCGACTAGAAGTGAACCGTAAGGTTTCGCAGTTAAAATTTTTCTGTGCACACTGGAGTCACCGTCGCCAACCAAAAACGCATATTTCACTCCATGCATTTCGATGCTTCGTTTGAAACCTTCTAGAATGATATCGCTCTCCATGGCTGAGCTTGATTCTTCCCAATTCTTAAAACAAAGATGAGGCTTATCCTTATCCTTCTTGCACATAATACAGTATTTGTTGCGAATTCCCAAAAAAAGGATTTTGCCCGTCTTTTCTCCAACTATGCAGGCGGCTCCGGATTTAGCATTGTAATTAGAGCGGTAACTACGTTTACACCACGTCCCATCTGCAATCACAGTTAGAAGTGGTACATTATTTTGGTCGACTTGTCCGCACTCTCTTGCAAGTTTGGCTTCTTCTTTCCCTGCCTCCATCATAGATTGCCAACATTCATTATCAAAAGTCTCCTTCAACTCATGTTCAATTTTTTTATATACGTTGTAAGACATTCCTGGCATATTTAGACAACTTGCGAGTTCATTTAATTGAGAAAATTCGCAGCCAACGTTTACAATTCCTGTCACCGCAGCACCATTAGTATTTAGTTTGCCATCATTTCTATCACTTTCCACTGTATGTTCCACTGTGCACATTTCACACTTCAAAATGAATTTGGATATAAATCCCTTTCTGACTTCTCGAATCAACTTGACATTACTGGAATTGCACGAAAAAAGATTGTGATGAGGAAAATTCATGGCTTGTTCCAAAAAATATGAAACATTTACTAAACGTCTGCCATCCATGTAGTGGTTTTCAGTTCTAAAATTTTTTGACAATTTTAGATTTTAATCTTTAGTTTGCACCTGTTATGGATGTACCTGATATTATCGTCATCTTTATTTGAGACATGAACAATTGTTTTGTCGGCATCTTCATTGCCGATAAAATTCTTGGTAAAATCTATCTGACGTCGCGAAGGTGTTTCGGCCGTGGAAGTACTTGGAAGCCGGGTGCATTCATTCAGTTCTATATTTGTGAATGTAGTCCCGATTTCGACTGGAGTCTTACTTGACCTTCGCAAATATTCATTTCTAAACATAATCAATAATTGATTACGCGCCATTTACAATACAATATCCTGTATATATATTTTTAAAATGGTATAAAATGATTGTTAGATACCTAGACGTCAAATTTTTAGAAGTTGAAGGAAGAGGCTGCAAGATCTCTGAATCAGATGTAATCGCTAACTCATTTTCAGGGTCGAAAATTGAAGTATCATTCTGCGCTTTTTGTTTCAAAAATCTGCAATTTTGCAAAATCTGTAATTTGACTACTATAAAACGCAGTTGTACATATTAGGTATGTTCAAGTACAGAGGAATTTTAAAATATTTGTTGTTTAACATGTATTTATTGTGTCTTACCTCCTCTTCGCCAATAATCTCTTACTTTTCCTATGATCAGATAAGCTCAATTTTCCTTTATTTCCCATTTTTCTAACACTCAATGCACAATAAGTAAATCACTACAATTCAGTCAGCTTCAGGACTTTCACTTTAAAATGTTCTCCAACCCCGTGGGTCGTAGGTCAACAAATACTAATATGTACTAAGAAATAAACTTAAAACGCAACCACTTCTTAAATAAATATTTTTGGTCTATACAACTTCAAAAGAAATTTATTGGTCTTAAAAATGTAAAACTTTAATTTTAAAAGCAGACTCTTTTGATTACGACTAACTGCAAAAGATTAAAACGATGCACAAATTTGGACCAGTGAAAGTGGGGTGTCATACTTTGCGGTTTGCGGTTGCGTTTATAAACAAAGATTATAATGTTTATAACCGCAAATCGATGTCACACACGCGGTTTCGTTTTGTTTGTAAACACGCTGCAACGCTTGACCGCGACAAGACGCGGTTCTTGTTTACATTACGGCAAGTGTGACACCTCACATTTGAATCAATGTGTTTCAGAAAAGCGGCATGAAGGTCACTTGCTACCGCAAACCGCAACCGCGCCAGTATGTCATCGGACTAAGACTTTTGCTAAACATTCAAATTCTCTGAAAGCGATAAGGAAAAAATAAATACTCGATAACCAACACGGTCGGTCGATTCGCCTGACAGAATAACATATACAAGGATAGAGTTACACATTTCTCGGTTAAAATTCGCTTTACAAGAAAGTTTTGCCTAGAAATTATGGCAGTTATAGCGAACCAAAAAATTTCAAATTTTAGCAACGTATTATGGGCATGTTGAAGAAAGGTTCGTTCGAAATCCTGTCTTTAAATAAAAAAAATTAAAGTCAGAATAGCGTAATAAAGTAGAGCAAATAATTTCGCGATTTTCTGATTTTTTTCTGAATGTCAAACTAAACTAGTTTTATCATAATATATTTTTTTTAGAAAAATTTATTTGTTATTTAAGCCATATTTCTTCAGCAAAGAACCGTTCAATTAATGCTTCATTTCTCTCGGCGAGAATCGCCTTAAGAGGGGCCTTTTTTTGCGTGGCGCGAAATGAACAATAAAACTGGTTCCGAAGTTTCCAGTCTATCGCATTTAATTGTTAAAATTAAAGCAAAATGTAGATAGAATATAGATAGAAGTAGGTTGTAAGTCGGTCATAAACTAGTTTTAGTTGAGCAATAATGTCGATTTATTATGAAACATGCATTTCAAATTTAAAAAAAAAATCACCTATTTTTCCTTGAAACTTCGTTTTGACCCAGGTTAGATGATTTCTAAAACTATGTTCGAACCTTTAAAGATCTTATATCTTATAACAATGAAGTTTAACCGGAAAAATTAAACGTTTGGCTTTTAAGGTTAGAAAAGGTAACGCCCAAGGTGGTCAAAAGTGTGGCCATTATCAACGAGATGGCGTTCCAGAATTTACTTTCCCGCTTGCGAAAATTTGCTCAAATCATTGGCATTGACCTTGTTATTTTGGTGTTTAATTTTTAGTGTTATCGCATATCCTGTCGCGTGAAAATAAATAATATCTTTACAAGTTCCACACGAGCTAATTTAGTGTATCACCTGATTTGGCATAAGTGATATCGCTGAATGCGGTAAAATTTTGTCCAATCAAAATATTCGCGTTCGGAATACACTTTTCAACAAGCAATAGTTCTATGGTCTTTCTTATCCCGATGAGTAGTGTTTTGAATAACTACTAGTTTATAAAACTTTGCATTTGAATTAGAAATCCGCCTTTACAAATTTATTATTGAATTAAAAATTTTGTTTATACATCTTTACTTAAAGGTGAATAACAAAGAAAGTGATGTTGAATTTTTATTGATTATTATATTTTATTATTACACTTATTCATTCTGAATAATCTAAAAAAATAAACAGATTTATTTTTAATGAACAAATAGAATTTTTATTGATTTTCTTACAAAATAGGAAAATAAACGTACCAAACAAACATAGATTTAACCCTAAACCGGTCGCATTGGTTGACTTCGTCAACCATCCGAATATTTAGGCGGTATTGTTTGATTAGATAAAGTCTTGGGGTACTGCCGCCTTCAGTACCTTATCTTTAGTTCCTTACTGTCCAGTCAGCATTGTATCCGAGACAGTAAACTCAATAAGTGTGCTAATAGTAATATAAAAGGAGTTAGAAACAGGCTGGTTGAAAAGTCAACCGCGCGCCCAGAATTTTTTTTCTCTATTTTATTATTGTTTAATACATTTTGATAGCTTCTTACTTAGTCCTCATCATTTGTTTCCAAAGCTAGTGTTATTTTTTTTACGCAAGACTAAATGGTGTTTTATTTTTGTTTTGTTTAATTTTTCTTATGTAAGCGTATAATTGTGATATATTGTTGTATTCGGAATAAAAATCTCTAGCAGAATTAGTAAAGAAATGCATATATTCCAATTTGAAAAAAAAATGTTATGACGGTATAGCCTCAACCCTAGAGTCATGTTCCGAAATAAAATTTCTCCGTCCATGTCTTCGGTCTCCGAGTCCGAATTTTTCTAATTTAATTATTATTGAAAAATATTACTTTAGGATAAATCTAAATCAATATATTGGAAACTTGGTCCTTCCTCTACAATAAAACACAAATGGATTTATTGTAACATTATTTTTATTGAACTTATCGATGTTTATTCACTGGTACCGCAATTGTAGCACTTTTTTGTAATATCTCTAGAAAAAAACAAATCATTAAACTTTCTTTTAAAAATAACTTTGGTTCTAAGGAAACAACATAATAACGTATCAAAGAAAATAAAAACAGAACTATAAAAAAATTTTTTTACGAAAATATAAAGGTTACAAATCAGTCTTCTTGCTCGGTTCAACAGTCGTTGCATATGACCGTAATATGTTCGAGACATAGATATCTGTTGCATTTTTTACAACAATATTTGGTTTTTCTATTTTTTTTCGAACCACATTCGAAGCAACGACCTTTTCTTGCAGGACCAGCCGACGTTTGTTCATCAGTCTTCAAGATTTCAGAAAGTTTAAGCTTCGTTGATCGAGGCAAGTTCAATTTCATTTGCCGTTCTTTTAGATGAGGCTCAATTAATTTCATTGCCAAATCTTCTATGAATTTACGACGTTGAATGTTTCTGGTTTGATTATTAGCAGTATATATCACCTGACTATTTATGGTGCTGATGTTCAACATAGCATAAAACAAAACCATAGGCCAGCGTCTTGTATATCTAGCGCAGTTATAATTGGCACACAATCGATCTACGACATCTACACCACCTTTCGTATCATTATAGTTCAATATTATGTCAGGTTTTTGCGAAATAGAGTCAACTTTATCGTCGTTATGTGAGGTACTCAACAAAAGGACATTTTTTCCTTTTTTTTGGGACGTGCGAAACCAAAACCATGGTTTTACAAAATCCAAACATATTTGACTTTACACTTCAACCGCGTAACAGATTGAAGGCAGGAGGAATTTCTTTTTTGTTTTTCCTAATCGTTCCAACCATTGTCAAGTTTTTCTCAATAAGGGCTTCAGCTAATGGTACACTGGTGTACCAGTTGTCTGTAGTAACATTACGACCAGTATTGAAAATCGGCTCGCACAACCTTTGTACCACAGCAAGGCCAGAATTGTCAACTGCGTATGGGCTATTATCAGGTTGTTTTCCTGCATATATTTCAAGATTGTACGTATAAAACATTTTTGCATCGCAGAGGGCTTGGATTTTGATACCATAGGGATTTGGTTTATTAGGTATGTATTGCCTAAATGAACATCTTCCTTTAAACGCTACAAACATTTCATCTACAGTCACAAAAGCGGATAACGTGTAATTTTCCCGGCAATTTTTGACAAATCTTTCAAACATTTCTCGCACCGAACATAATTTATCTAGATCTTTTCTTTGCTGTCTAGTAGCTCCATCATCAAATTTCAAATGACGTACTAGAAATTGAAATCTTTCATAACATATCGATAATCTAAATATTTCTACAGAACCACCGTCTGTTCGAAACAGTTCTTTTGCATTCAGGTGATTTGATTTTTTTACACCAGACAATAATAATAATCCGATTAGGCACTGAACTTCTGTTAGGTATGTTGGTTTGGCAATCGTTTGCCTTGCGTATTTATGTCTAACGGAATCAATATAGCTGTTGGTATATTTGACAATCATTTCAAGTATGGTATAATCAATAAATTGTCTCCATATGGCAAGAGAGTCATATTCACGCGAAATAGCTCTTGTAGGTCCTGGCAAACGAGTCACGATGTTGCAGCGGCGAGCACGAACAGACTGTCGAAAAGGAAGTTTGTTCCATGGGGTGATATTGTCCTTTCCCAAATAAAATGTCGAAGTTCCTGCCGTTTCCCCGGTAAGATCATGATCGCTCAAATCCTCTTCGCTATCTGTGTTTTCGAATTGCTCCTCGACAAAAGTTTGGCTGTCACTTTCACTTTCCGATGATCTATCCGAGGAATCATTTTCAATTTCTGAAGTCTCATTCAAAAGAGCTTGAAGACGGCGTTGTTCATTCTCAAAATCCATTTTATTAGAATCAAAATTATGATAATACGTCAAAAATATCAATACTCGTTAAATTATTTGTGCCAAAACAATTGTAAGAAGGATATATGCCATAAAATAATAATTTTAGTTGGTTTATTGTACTTACCTAATTTATGCCGTAGGGGCTCACAAACGGTGACGGTGATGACGCCAAAATCACAAAAACAATACACGTCGATAACATGCGACCGACTGAAGAATCGACCAAATTTGTTATACTAATAATAAAAAATTAGTCTACATATGCAAAACGGCCGGTCTGTGGAATGTATGCGTCATAACATTATTTTTATTCAACTATTTAACTTATTGCCCTTTTTGTAATACCAAAAAAACCACCGATCATTACGCTTTCTTTCCAAAATAACTTTGTAACTAAGTTTTAGCATAATAAGCTACCAAACAAAATGAAAAAGAATTATAAAAAATGGTTTTACGAAAATAATAACTATTATAAATCAGTCTTATTGCATTTTTTACAAACTTATTATATTCTTTTTTTTGTATTTTTCTCCAGCTATATTCCAAGTAACATTAGATTGAAAATTATGATAATACACAAAAAATATAAATACTCATTATTTGTGTTAAAACAATAGTAAGAACACAAAAAATAAATATAAACAAAAAAATGCATAAGTAAGTCTAAAAATATACCGTATAAAATAACTGTAGTTGGTTTATTTACTTTCTCCAGTCATGTTATATGGTCTCACAGACCGAGACGGTGCAAAAATCACAAAAACAACTCAATATGGGCACATGTGGCTATCATGCGACTGGCTGTAGATAGCGATGACCAAATTAAGCAGCTACGCAAAGAATTTGCCCAATTTGTTAAAATACTAAAAAGTTATTTAAAGTTTAGAAAAAAGTCGGTCTGTGGGACATATAGAACATGACTCCAGGGTTAATGCCCTTAGGGTCATATGTGATTTTGTTATGCTATTTTGTAGTCTCCTCTCAACCATTTAACTTGGTATATAGATAACTGAAATATTCCGATAAATAAGGGAGCTATGGACTCGTCTTGTTTTTTGGAGACACTCTATATAAATGCCTTGATAGCGTTTAATATTTCTGATGCAAAACTTGTCCAAAAATCTTTTAATACTCTAAATATAACAAAAAAAAATTGAATGAACAGTTTGTTGTTTGATTAAAAGCCAGAAATTTAAATAAAAAGTTGTGATTGACAAAGTCAACCACGCGACCGGATACGTTCCTCAATTTGATGCGACCGGTCTAGGGTTAAGAAAAGTACAGCGCTTCGATAAATTGACACCTTTCGCTGATTGTTCAGAAATAATCACGAATCAACGAAATGCCGAGATGATTTGAATCATCGTAATATTTTTTTTAGATTTCGGACAGACAAAATGCTTCTTATTAAATTGAATCAAAATACTATAACTAAATAAATGTAAGGTCGAAGTCAGTTTGCTCGTTATTTTATATTGACTCGCTTTTATCGCCAGACCATAATATACATTTTATTATTTATCAAGAAGTTCGAAGAATCGTGACGTAAATATGATAAATTTGCTCGTAGCAGTACGCCATCTAACTGGAAGTGGCTGATTTTCAAGTGTTATAAACCTGGATAAAATTTAATTGTAACACGCCAAAATGAGGATTATTGCGCCATCTTTATTTCTCTCTTTCTTTCATTCTCTTTTTCAAGGACAAATGCGTGCCCTTAACCCATGCGATTATTAATAGTCACGATTGCAAGAATTGTATACTTTAGATACTTTTTCGGGCAAAATTTAATTCCGAGAGTCGCAGAATTGCGGTAAATTGGGCCCAAATATACTTTTGAGACCTTACAGTATTAGATGGTTTATGGTTTTGTATGTTTTCTTCAATACTTATTAAGGAAGAATTACCGAAATACGTCATTTTTTCTAACTGTGACATTTCAGTTGACAGCATGGCACACCAGATTTGCGGAGTAGCATGCGTAATTATTACCTGTTAGTCAAATTCGAAACAGCATGACAAACTAGATGTGCGGAGTAGCACGTGTGATTATCACCTATTAGTCAAATTCAAGGCAGCATGGCAAATTAGATGTGCGGAGTAGCATGCGTGATTATCACTTATTAGTCAAATTCCACAATTCTGATTATCATTATCATTATCATTTATTAGGTGGTCGTTAGGTTAGGGAAAAAAGCACTCTGAGTAATATAATCCATATAAACTGTTTGCTCCCACAACAAAGAAAATCATAACAATTTCTGAGTTCAGTTTGCAACAAAGTGAAAAGCAGTTAGGTGTCTCAAGTGCAATAATTTGAAATTGATTTAATTACGTTGGAAATAATACTACACTATGAATTGAAAGGAAATTGAAATTATTTATGGTTCAATTTAAAACAATCAATAGTAATCGGACAAGAAGTTAATAAAAACTATTAATAAATGTTATAGGTTGTTTAAATTATTGCCATTGACTAGTCTTTCCTTGCTATCAATTGATAATGAGATTACTGCAATTCAATTAAAAACAAATCGGCAAAGTTTTTGTTAATTACAGTGTAACAAAAGTTATGTATTATTGGTATTGTAAGAATCAAGTGAATGTTAATTTCCATAAAATACACAAATTTATTCATGTTTCATAAATAAAACGTGGCGTTTGAAATATTCAAAACTTGTTTATCAGACTTCCGCGATAATTTTTGCATTACTCATATCTTAATAGTTTACGAAAGCTACGACAACTATGATTTACAGCAAAATTGTTTTTTAGACTGACCCAATTGTAATGTACAGAGGATTCATTTTAACATATCACCAAGTTTAATATTAAAATTTACAAAATATTAAGTGACAATACGCATTTTACAATACACAAGTCACTACTAGTAATTGACTAGAAGAATAAATGCGTCAAAATATGAACAAAACAAAATATTACTTTATCAGAAAATAATCGCTTAAAAGCAATTAGGTAAGTATTGTCGACTTACCTTTTCATTTTCCGACACCGAAATATAATAAAATAGTAACAAATTATATATCTTCAAAATTCCTGTCACTATCTTCACGTGCATGCGAGTGACGTTAATTGAGGAGTAACCATTCAAAACGAGACACGTCCATTTTAAAAAAAGAGATTTTATGCATTTTAGATTCTTTTTATAGTTTAGTGTGTTGGGGTTTAAGTAACACACCAATTTTTACTAGACTTTTATTGCATCTAGAGAAATATTTTCGAGATAATGTACATGGCACAAATTAACATGTGTGAGACTCGACTGGCTCAATTAAAAGATTCGGACGGACTCCTTGCGGGAACTAGAAAATTTGTTTTTATATTCCCGTTGGGGAAGTCGTCTTTTGTTTGCCAGGGTAGGTGCCAGGAAGGTCCAGCGCGGGCGGTCCACTTACATATGTTATCTAACACAATGCAAGTGTCCGCGTTGGGCCGGATGTAGTTGGCGTCGATATAGGAATGAATCTTTCGGTGGTTCGAGTACCTCGGTAACGCCACAATAGGTTTACATCGGTTTCCGCGTCTAGATTAAAAAAAAACGAAAAATAAACAATAACAAACACTACCTAAAACTGCCGTTTTCAGCAAAGCAGGACATATATCCACTGTGATAGATTTAAAATATTCTTATTGAGGAAGCACAAACAGATCAAGAAGAAACTGGAGAAGAAGAGGAAATCAATGAGTGTGACTGCCTTGAACAGGATTATAAATTACATATCTAACTACATGCATATTTTTATATTTCTTGATTAGTAATTTTTAATTTTTACATTTTTTACCTTTTCTTTATATTTTCAGTGTTTATTGACAATAAAAAAATTTACGAAAAACATCTATTGTTCTATTGTTATTATTGTTATTTTATTATTATTATCATTATTATTATTAGTATTATTATTATTATTATTATTATTATTATTTATTTATAGGTAATTAATAACAAGTTGGTAAAGTAATTATGATATAGTTTTCACGCAAAATAAGACATATCCAAAATGTTTTTTTTTTTAGCGAAAGTTTTCTTATTTTTGTTTTCACAATACACTCATTCTCATCGCTGAAAGACATTGGCGGTTTCTTGCAAAAACTAAAAAATTTTGTCAGAGGGTATTAGCTACTAGCAGTTTTTTGCACTTTACTCAAATTTAGTTTATGTGGACATGTTTCGTTTTGAATGGTCACTTCTCAATTGTGACGTAAACAGTTTATAATGCAATTAAACAAGATCAGCACTATTTTGAATTGCAGAATTAACCATGTATTATCATAGAAGAGGGAATACATTTATAAGATCACGGTGGTCATTTTTGCAAGGTACTTATCGCAGCTGGATTGAAATTAAAGTACCCTAAAAGCAGCCTAAAAACAGGGCTGAACTTACTACACTGTAAAATGTGAAGAGTTATTTTTAATTACCTGCCTATTCCTGCATTTTCTTTGAATTTTTGTTTGAAAACTTCTATTTATAATTTAACCCTGCAGTGGGCGCACATATCTGAGTTACATGTTAGGGCGCGCCGCGGTACTGAGTACCACACTTAGGATAGTACTGATTTCTACACATAAAACTCATTTTGTACAAGTATAAGTTAAAAAATGTATAGGGCAGTTAAAAAAAATATTATTTTTTTTATTACAGTAACTTTTACAAGAAAAAGCAAAAACAAAAAATTAAATTGCTAAAATCCATTTTTAATCTAACACCATTAATCATTGTACAATCATACAATTTTCTTGAAATTACAAACCGTATTACTTCAAATCCGCATAAAAAGAGACCATAGTGTAATTTCGTAACTCTTTTATTTAGGAATTTCATTTACATATTAGGACGCGCAACGGTACTCAATACCGCAATCTGGGATTCCTTCAGGGAATGACCGATTGCTACTAACAGATGAATTCAATAAAAAAAAAGGGTGGAGTGGATTTTAGTGGGATAGGTCAAAGACACATACACGAGCCAACATTTATGTATGACTAGAACCGCGTGTAGAACAAACAAAAAACTTAATTTGCGGTATGCGCGCCCACTGCAGGGTTAAGAACTATGAGTAGAACGGTGTAGTGGTCGGCATTTTCAATGTTCCCTCTTCTGTGATATTATTAAATACAACAGTGCGCATGATTAACCGCCGCGCACCATTTGCCCACTATTCCCTACATTGTAGGGATGAGAACACTGTCGTGTTAATTCCAATTGACGTATTTGAAATTTTTACGTTTTTTTTATTAAGAGTACCAATAACATCCTTGTATTCTATCAATTCTATGACGTGAATTGGTTAATTTATAGTGGATGAATGTAGTTTTTATATAAAAATATCTTTAAAATTATAGACTACAGATAACTAAACTTAAAATCCTTAATATTTCAAAACTTATTTTGTTGGATACGACACTTGGTTTTAACAGGGCAGAACACTATTTTGTGTTAATCTCTGCGGTACGCATTTTATTATTACAATTGCTCTTTTTATATGTATTTAAGAAATAGCTGAGGTCTATCAAAGATTGTAATCGTGGGTTCTTGAGATGGCGGGACTTAGTTCGAAACACTGTTTTTTCGATTTGAAAAATAATATCTTGTAAGCCGACTATGAAATGGTTCAATTAAAAAATGCAACACTGTAATAGTATAATTGTAATAATGAAAAATGAATAACAGGAAATTATATAAAACAAATCTGAAAATACGTTTAAACAAAGTAGATAGTCTAATGCGACTGACTAAATATTTTTAATCTTGGATACTCAAGGGCAGTAACCACTTGAGATATCATATTTCACCCTAATTTAATCTGTGCCTATTCTACGAAAAACTTAAATTTAATTTATTAAAATCCGTGAACGGATCGTTCCTGGTGACAGAAATGGGTCTAGCGTTGCCGTCTGCTTACAATCTGTAGCGAAAATCAGAGTCGCAAGACCTTCAATTTGATATTACAGTAGAACCCCTATAATCCGTCACCTTCGGGACCGGGGGTATGGTCGGAACGCAAAAAAGGTCGGATTATAAGAAAACAGTAAAAACATATACTGTAACGAATACAGAAAAACACTGTCGTAAAACCAGCGAACAGTAAACACTAAAACTGCATAGCTCAGTACAAAAAACACGCTACATCCGAAACGATAAGAGAGATGACGGGGTACTATAAACAATGGCGCGACGGGTGGTGAGTCACTGACGAGTTTTCACGACTCGGACCACGGTCGGATTAACCGGAGTGACGGACTAACCGAGGGCGGACTAGAGGGGTTCTACTGTATATGAAATTTGAAAATCGTAGGAGCTGTTTATTGACTATTACGCTATTATTATTTTTTTTAAATTCAACATAGGAAGTTTACAGTTTGTTAAATGTTAAAAAATACCCGGTATATAAGGATTTGTAAAAAATAGTCAAATTAATTTTCTATGTTAATGTATTGTTTGCGTAATACGTTTTTACTGGTGGCATAACGCGAGAAACGTAGGAATAGCCCGCTTCCGCTTTAATGTGCAGACAATGAATACCCGACACTAATGTGTTAACCGCCTGTTCTGTAATAGGTAATTGTTTTTCGGTAGGAAAATGTAAAGTTGTGCAACTTATTGCAATAGCGAAAAGTCCGTTTTTTGTAACTATGTCGTGATAAAATGCTTTTAATTACATATGTCTAGGTTTAATTTCTACAATTTATTTCTTTTTATCACACCGTGCTGTCCATCGAGTACTCTTTCACTATACCTCTTGTTATTATTACGCATTACGAAGTTTGATAGGCTTTGTTTTTAATGTCATCAACATTTATCGCAGAGTAGTTCGAGGCAGCAATTCATAATACTGATAACTTTTTTATAGATCTGTGAATATCCTTTCGCTAAAAAAAAATCAATACCGTTGACATATTAAAAAAATCCGAGGCTGAAGCGACACGAACAATGTTAATGTTCTGTTTTACATGTTCATTAAAAAATATTGTGGTTGTCAGTTAGTGATAATTTGATGTACCTATGTGCGACCTAGAAAAATAACAATAAATTATAATTTAATTTAATAGGTTTATAATGTAACTACAACTGCAAATGCTTTCAGTGTTTAACATGGTCACACCGCTGGTGTTTAGTATTGTAATAAAATTATCTTTGTGTTGGCGTGTAAAATAGTAGTTCATGTTTATCTTGCAGTCTTTTTATAAGCATTGCTTAGAGCGAATTGGTGGTAAATCACTTATCATGTTGATGTTTCACTGCGGTAACCACTTTATATTATTACATGTGGTTTTTGAACTGTTTATTTATTTGAAATGTGAATTTTTTTTAACTAAATGTTTTGCAAAAATTTAAAGGAAGTTTATGTTAGTACGTTCTAAGTGCATAATTCTAATTTGTGAAATAAATACGTAACAGCCTGTGATTAAATGTTCGTGTAGGCAAAAAGTTTGATTATAAAATATAATATAACCAATAAAAAATAAAAAATAGTAATTAAAAGGTATGTATTGTTTATTGCAGAAATCTATTTTTAGTAATTTACGATTGATTTTATATATTATACGTGATAACTACACTCACTCACATAAGTATCCGTACCCTAGCAAATTGCTGATTTTATGCTATAAAAACTGAAAAACTTAATTTTTTTTTCAATAAATTCATTTACTTACATGAGTAATGAAATAAAAGAACAAAAAAGAAACGATTTCATTGAAAATACCTGAAAAACAGCATAAAGTCCACTTATTTGTAAAAAGTCACTCTCACATAAGTATACGTACGGTTCTTTAAAAACATAAAGTACACAATGTTTAATAATTTGTATGACCTCCATTTGCTTGTATAACTGCTGATAGTCGAGAAGGCATGGAATGAGCCAATTTTCGAGTTGTTTCCAGAGTTATTTTATTCCATTCTTCCAGTAAAACGGTCTTCAGACTTGACACTGATGTGACGCGGCGTTTCCGGACTTGCTGTTTGAGATGGTCCCACAAATGTTCGATAACATTGAGGTCTGGGGACTGCGGTGGATGTTCTAGCTTAGATCGCACATTATACAACAACCATTCTCTTATCAAACAGGAGGTATGCTTGGGATCATTGTCTTGTAATAGTATCGCCTTGCCTGTGAGGTTCAGTTTTTCAATGCTTGGCAGGTAGCTGTCTTTTAATATGTCTAAATACATGTATTTATCCATAATACCTTCTATGAACCTTAAATTTCCAACACCATTTGCAGACATGGCGCCCCACACCATTACCGATCCACCTCCGTGTTTGACAGTGGGAACTACATTTTTGGGATCAAGTGCTTTATTGCGTTTTCGCCACACTTTTGTACGGCCATCGTGACTAAAAACGTTGAATTTGCATTCGTCGGTAAAAATTACACGTTCCCAGTAATTCGGATCCTGCAAATGGATGTTGTGGTACTTTTGTGCATATGCCAAACGTTTTGCCTTATTCACTTCCCTCAGAAACGGCTTCTTTCTTGCTGTTCTGCAATTGATACTGTTCTTTTTCAAGCATCGTCGGACAGTTTCTGGATTAACGGCCACTCCATGATCATTTCCAATGTCTTTAGTCAATTTCACAGCACTCTGCTTGGGATCTTCTGTTATTGATCGTATAATATGCCTCTGCATTCTCTCGGTGAGCTTCGAAGGGCGACCCGATCTTTCTTTATTTTCAATGCTACCGGTCTCATTAAAATTTTTTACAATCGTTTGAACAGTAGATTTTGGTAAACTCAATGTTTCAGCAATTTCTTTCAGCGATTTCCCGCGGTTTTTTAAGTCAACAGCAATTTCACGCACTTGTATTGCAATTTCTTTCGACTTTGGCATTTTATTTGCAGGTATTACTATTGCTTCTCAAAAATGTTCGACTTCACGCTCAGAAAACTGATTAGTAAATGTAAATACTGCTAATTTTTTGTCGTACTCAGCAAAAATTTAACAGAACATCTGTCCGTTAAGTAACGTACGTATACTTATGTGAGAGTGCCTTTTTACAAATAAGTGGACTTTATGCTGTTTTTCAGGTATTTTCAATGAAATTGTTTCTTTTTTGTTCTTTTATTTCATTGCTCATGTAAGTAAATGAATTTATTGAAAAAAAAATTAAGTTTTTCAGTTTTTATAGCATAAAATCAGCAATTTGCTAGGGTACGGATACTTATGTGAGTGAGTGTAAGTGTCGTCAAAGTTATTGAGTTATCTTTTGGTGTTTCACTATAAGTAAACTGCTCGTAAATTGAAGGAAGTGGACCACCAGTAAAAATATGATTTCAGTTAGTACAATAATATATTAGGCCAAGCAACAGAGCAAAAAAAAGTCATAATTTGCCATAAATACTACCCGGAAACCAACTGTCCGATTACATAAAGGACAGTTAGTAGATCAATTTGGCATAATTTTAGACTCGAGGACCATAATTTTTAATTAGTTATGAACAATTTAGAAGAAAAACTCGTTTTTTTTTAAGTTTTTTGCTTGTAAAATGGAAACTAATGAAGCAATCTTAATGACGTCAATAGGCGAATTGTAGAGAATTAAATTACGAAGAGAATGAGAGGTCGAATGTCTCGATCGAAGAATTAGAACCGGAGAAAATCCGGAAAACCCGGAAATTTCAGTGTTTTTTTTTTAAATTCACAATTCTGACATTTTTTAATTTTAAGAACTGAAACCTTGCACACAGATAGCTATTTATATGTATTTTATGTGTGCAAAACCCAGTTTCTGTCGGACTAACGGTTATTGCACAATCACCATTTCATTTTTTTTCTGCGAAATTTTCCAGGAGGGCTTCTTGCTCCTGTGGTTATCCGATGTAAATTTTGAAAACAGAATTGGAAATTAGACGTACAGGGCAACAAAACGTTCATCTTGGATTTTCCATAAAATACAGCGAAATAGGTGAAAAACGGTTTTTTATATGGGAATAGAACCGGCTGCGCTTCCCCTCACGGGCTGTCACCCCCACACTACTCGACCGCTTTTGCGGGGTCGGCCGCTTTTACTCATATTCACGACTGTTTTTCACCTACAGTGAAACCCCGTTTTTACGTTTTTCAAAGGACCGACAAAAAAAAACGTAAATGGAGGGAAAACGTAAATTAAGGGCAATGAAAAATTTTCTTTAAAAAATCATGCAAATTAGTTTGGTGTAAATTTATTTTTTGTGTTTATAGGTTTCTTGCAAACTATAATTTCTTCGTACTTTGAAATTCTTTTGTGCATGCGCTTTTTGCCATGGGACGACATTGTATGGCACTTGTTTTAATTGATTCACGATTTTTTATTATTGTAGCCAAAGTGATATATCAAATTTACGCGCGAGAACCAATACCGAATGAAATAAAAAATTGTCCACCTAATCACGATCACGAAACTTTGTAAAGTGCAGACTTGTCTAAAAACTGCTAACATATTCATTTCAATGATTTCCATAGATTTAATCGAATTTGCTAAAATAAATGAAATTTTTAATTTTAATAAATTTAATAGCCGCATTTTAAATATTTCCAACGTAAATTGCGGGAAAAATAAACGTAAAACCGGGTATTCTCTACATTAAAATGAAACGGGACTGCAAAAATTAGACGTAAATAACGGGAAAACGTGAAATGCGGGGACGTAAAAACGGTGTTCCACTGTATTTTGCTACATTTTGTGGAAAATTGAAGATGAACGTTTTGTTGCTGTGTACGTCTAGTTTCCAATTCTCTTTTTAAAATTTACATCGGATAACCACAGGAGCAAGAAGCCCTCCTGGCAAATTTCGCAGAAAAAAATTTAAATGGTGATTGTGCAATAACCGTTAGTCCGACAAAACTGGGCTTTGCACACATAAAATACATATAAATAGCTATCTGTGTGCAAGGTTTCAGTTCTTAAAATTAAAAAATGTCAGAATTGTGAATTTTTAAAAAAAACGCTGAAATTTCCGGGTTTTCCGGATTTTCTCCGGTTCTAATTCTTCGATCGAGACATTCGACCTCTCATTCTCTTCGTAATTTAATTCTCTACAATTCGTCTATTGACGTCATTAAGATTGCTTCATTAGTTTCCATTTTACAAGCAAAAAACTAAAAAAAAAACGAGTTTTTCTTCTAAATTGTTCATAACAAATTAAAAATTATGGTCCTCGAGTCTAAAATTATGCCAAATTGATCTACTAACTGTCCTTTATGTAATCGCACAGTTGGTTTCCGGGTAGTATTTATGGCATGAAAAAATGCTTTATTGCTTGGCCTATATTATTATACCTCAGATCTAAACACATACTTGTACGTAAAATTTTCCGCTCTTTCCGATTCTGGCACCAGAAATAAGGGTTCCCATTAAAAAAAACCAACTAAATGACCTTGAAAATGAGGTTCAAGGTCAAATCTAAGGTCACCTCTGGGTTCTTCGTCGAAAATTACGTATGATATGGACTTTGGTTATATCTTTTTTCACTAATCCCTTAAGATTTTTAGGGGTTTCCATACTTTTTCTACACGCTGTATATTATAAATTTAATTTTTAAAATGTATTTTATGATAAAATAAAGTGAAATGTTTTTATTAAATCATATTTAGAAAAACACATGAAATTTCAAAGTTTCAGATCTCTTACATTTTTTGGAAAAATGAATCCACAACCTTGCGGCTCAGTAAATACTTCAACACTGAAACGAAAATCAGTCTAACATAGGGAGAATCAGTGAATTACCCAATTATGTACATGGCGAAACGGTGAATTGCACAGCGGCGTTATTGTGAACCGGCGTAAATTAAGCCGGCGGACACCGAGGGCTACCTGTACACACTCTTTTGATTACTACAAAATTTCGAACAGTTAGCTCTTGTGCTGACCATGCAAATTCCTTAAACGATAAGGAAAAGATAAATCTCGATAAAGAAAACGGTCGATTCGCAAGACAAGTCACGTCTAGAAGGATAGAATTACATTTTAAATACATTTCTCGGCTGCAATTTGCTTTTACAAAAAATTTCAAATTTTAGCAACGTATTAAGGGTATCTTGAAGAAACTCTCATGGGAACTCTTGTCTTTAAGTAAAAAGATTAAAGTCAGAATAGCGTCATAAAGTAGAGCAAATAATTTCGTAATTTTCTGAATTTTTGAAGAAAATTCTGAATGTCACACACTCTCAAACTAAACTAGTTTTATCATAATATATTTTTTTATCAAAATTTATTTGTTATTTTAGTCATATTTTTATAACAAAGAACCGTTCAATTAATGCTTCATTTCTCTATGCGAGAATCGCCTTAAGCTACATCTCAACACGGACAATGGCGAAATATTTGTAGAAGCAGTATCTGTTTACTTTGTATCTGTGGAACGAAATTAAACGACGTTTGGAGTTAATTTTGAAACTTTTCAATTTTTTTAAAGGAATAATCAATAGTTTAGTATACTGTTTGTGCGTTCGTGAACTGAGGGCAATGTTCGTAGATAGAGTATAGGAAGAATGAGATAGAATTCTTTAAGACTATAGATGCCGCAGCTAGATGTCTGAAAGTATGTCTAGAAAGCTATCAATAGTGGATTTAATAGTTTAGCGTCAAGCAACATTCGGCTGTAGTCAATATTGCTGATATTACGGTTTACAGATAAGAGCTGCGAGTTTCTGCTCATTTTGCATTTATTTATATTATACATCTGAAACAGTGGTAGCAAAAATTCCAAACGCCACATTGAACCCACCAGAGCTGACACGAAATAAATTTTATTCGCGGCTAGCGCTCTGTTTGATAGGCACTGGTTTATGGCGAGTTATAAGCTACTTATCTGTAACTCAATACGATTCTAAATATATCAACTAAAGTCGCTTATTTGTATGCAAGCAAAGGCGTCAAGGTGAGGTACGATAGCTGTCTAGTGTTAAATTACAATACTAACTCAAGTTTAAGGTGGTAAATACCAAAAACTCGCTTAATACAAAATTGGAAGTAGAACTACTCTCTAATATTTATTTAATCAATACCAATAAAATAAAAGATAAATAATATGTTTTTTCTACTTTGATATCATAAGGAACTTTTTGTGAAATTGTGTGTGGTTTCTTTTTATACGTATTACGTTGGCATTGCTGTAATAGCCCGCTGGCCGGCGTCCGGCATCTCTAGCGAGCTCCTGTCAAGGTCAAGCCAAGTATACAACTTAATTCTTCCATGACTGTTTTACAAAAATATCAAACTCGAGATTAAATTTGCAATTTTAGTTGACATATGACACATGACAAATACCAACACAATCAGTACCTAATCCTAAAAATCCCAAAATAATTTAGAAAGTAGAATTTTTAAATTTTCATAAAACTAAGAGCACCAAAGTAGAAAAAATAGTACAGGTAGCCCTCGGTTTACGTCGGCTCAATTTACGCCGATTGACAATAACGCCGCTGTGCAATTCACCGTTTCGTCATGTACATAATTGGGTAATTCATCGATTCTGCCTATGTTAGACTGATTTTCGTTTCAGTGTTGAAGTATTTACTGAGCCACGACGTTTTGGATTCTTTTTTCTAAAAAACGTAAGAGATCCGAAATTTTGGAATTTAATTTGTTTTTCTTAATATTTTTTAATAAAAACATTTCACTTTATTTTATCATAAAATACATTTTAAAAATTAAATTTATAATATATGTATTTTGCATTATTAATAAACAAAATTATTTGCTTCTTTTTCACTTATGTAGAACCTAACTCTATACATCGCTGTAAATATGGGTTCACTTTACGCCAATTCTATTTGCACCGGCTTTTGTAAAAACGAAACTCCGGCGTAAATCGTGGATTACCTGTATAATAATAAATTACTGTAATAAATGACTTTTTGATAGTATTTTCTTTACTGGAAGGTCTAATTTCGCGAACATCCCAGATCTTTTTTTATGCGGTGTGTTCTTATGAGATTTTCATTTATTTTTTAATTCGTTGCTTTGGCTTTATGCGGTTTTAGGAAAGTATGAAAGCTATCCCTATTTTTACCAATGTCCTTTTTTATACTTTTTTCTGTGGAACTTATCTACCGCATAAAAAAAAACCTAAGTGTAATCGAATATAAAACATAAACAAAAGATAAGTTATGGATTTCCTCTATCCCACATAATAACACAACTCACACAACTACCAGGGTCTCCGACGTTTAGAAAACACCACATTCGGAGGCTCTAGATTTAAATAGGTGAAATCCCAGAGTTGGTTAGTTTTTCAAATATTTGTGCAATGGGTTGTCTATTTATTTTTGGTTTTTTTCTGATGATATGCCGATTCTTTAAGGGCGTATGGTACCCTCAGAACGTTGATATGTTTAAATCTAAAATTTGGCTTTTTAGCAATAAATGAAAGAAAGAGATGCATGGAATATGTTATAAGAATCTATTTCGCTTAATTGTAGATAAAAAAAATAAAATTATTACTAATAGTTTAGAAGTTAGATTTATTTATTTTCTCGCATAAGTTACCCCTTTTATTCTTAAAAAAAAAATAATTTAGTTTTCACCATTCTATTAGGAAACATGTTCTCTAGGAATTGCCCCAATATTAATGCGTATTTTTTTTATCAATTAAGAGATATGAATTATTTTGTAATCCCGTTCGTAGTCAGTTACGGCACGGAATACAAAATAATTCATATCTCTTAATTGATAAAAAAAATACGCATTAATATTGGGGGAATTCCTAGAGAACATGTTTCCTAATAGAATGGTGAAAACAAATATATTTTTTTTAAGAATAAAAGGGGTAACTTATGCGAGAAAATAAATAAATCTAACTTCTAAACTATTAGTATAAATTTTAATTTTTTTATCTACAATTAAGCGAAATAGATTCTTGTAACATATTCCATGCATCTCTTTCTTTCATTTATTGCTAAAAAGCCAAATTTTAGATTTAAACATATCAACGTTCTGAGGGTACCATACGCCCTTAAGCTGGAATTATAAACTAGTCCGCGGGTTACTTTACCTGAACGGCAAGAATAGATTTGTTATGAGAATACATAGCTGGTTAACTTCCTTCTAGGTGTATCTACGTAAGAAGGGTTGTACAGGTACACATTTAAGACCTATTTGAAGTCCACAAAGTCTATAATTCCAGTATGCTGTAATCGTTCCTCAGCAAATGGAAAAAGATTTGAGACTTATGCCTTATTTATTTATTTGTTTATTGATAATTTTTAATTATTCGGCTTTTTCACTGTTCGTGCAATATTACAATAGTCGATTAATTTGACGATACTTGAAATTTGTTGCAACTGATGATTACAATAACAGTGAAAGCGGGAGTTATAGTTAAAAATTATAAATATTGAAGTAATCATTATTGTGCCGTGTAAAATTTTGATCGTTCATTACTTAATTGTTTTAGAACCATTAATTACTTTCCAATTATTGAAATTGGACTAAAACTTAATCAATATGGCTTATTTATTTATTGGAACAATACATTCTTAGCTGCTTCCCTAAATTGAATTATTTCTAACAATTGCGTTATAGAACAAAATTGATTATTGTATTATTCGAAAAAATGGGGAAATCAATATTTAAGAGAACAGCATTTATCATTTGCAATCGAGATAATTGTTATTTTATTTCATATACAAACAAATAAATCAAATACTTCATTATTAAAAAAAATGCAAAATTTTGGTTAGAAACCATATCTTTAAAAAAATTATTTTAAAGCTTTATTACTTGAAATAGTAGATCCCAAATTCAAACGAGAAAGGTAACCTTTTCCGTGCACTGCACGGGAAAACTTTTTACCGTACGCAAATTTTTTCCTTGTTACTACACCAATAATTATTTATATTTACATATTTTAACAAAAGTAGTATAAATAAATAAACAGGTTTTTTATTTTGAAAAAAAATAGTGATTAGAATTGTCTGAATATTTTTCTCGTCAAAAATGTATTTCTAAAATTGATAAATAATACAGAGCAAGTTCGTCGCCTTTATTTAAAACAAACTTTTTTAATGTGTGTACCGTTTTTAAAGCTTCCGAGTAACTTTAATTCGTGAATCGTTGCCGTTTTTTAACCATGCTTTCTTTAATTCTACCTGTTTCTTCAAAATTGTCAACACAGAATTTTTAGAAATTTTAAATATTGTGATCGATTACTGTACTTGCTTTCCTTCGAAAATTCAATGAGGGCGATTTTTACTTTTAGTTTCAATGAACTCCAAGTGGAGTCATTGTTACTTATTGCACATTCAAAACTAAACAAAATTTAGAAACCCCGGAATGGTGGTTGGTGGAAAGTAAATCACAAATTAAGTACACGTGTATTATGAATAACATAGTACCTAATGCTAACTTATGCATCGGCACGCGCTTATAGTCGCCGCCTGCCAATAAAAAATCGACAAATGGTAGACCACAAGTTACGATGGTATTTCTTTGAAAACATTATATTAATTCTCCAAAGTACTTAGAGAGTGTCCACAATACAGGGGAAATTGCAAGTTTCGGGAAGACAAGTAGTGTCCAATGTCCGTAATAGAGGGGTGTCCATATTATAGGTGTGCTTGCATATGGAGGAATTCCGGGACTGTTAAAAAAGTGTCGATAAAGAGGGGTGTCTGCATTAGAGGGGTGTCCACTATGAGGGGTTTTACTGTATCTTAACTTTAAAATAATGCAAATGAAAAAAAAAAAATTTGTGTATCTTACAAACTTTTCAACAAATTTGTTCCGACACACCTGCTCGGGATTCGATCCGCTGGTACCGTTTCCGCGCGCGAAAGTATTCGTACCGGCTAGTGCAGTAACAGGTATTTATTCGCTGTCCTTTGTGGATAACAAACAAACAATAAAATGTAAGTTAAGTTAATTATTACATATTACAATTCAATCTGAATTCCAAAGGCAAAACGTTGTTTTTTACGGAAGAACAATTTTTGAAAACTGTCATTCTATCGTTTGCATAGGTAACTTTCATTGCTGTAACCGCATACTTCTTAATTCTTTGTCAGAACCACATATACTGGGTCTTTTCTTTAACATTGAACATACGATGTAAATATCACCATTTTTAATTTAAAAAAAATGTCACTCAGTGAATGTATGCAACCAAGCACGTCACTTATTTTAGGTTAAGCATTATTAAATCGTAATGTCAATACGTTAGAACAATAGAACAGACTGACTTGTCAGAAGTTATTGCTATTTTTGTACCAATTCACAATATTAATCTTTTCATGTTAGATCTCAAAAATTTCAAACTTAAATTTCAACAATTGTATTTCTAAATTGATGTGAATGTCTAATAATTTGTATTATCGTGGCACCGTTTCCATACTCGAACACGTGGGAGCAGTATTCGAGCACTTGGAGCTAGCGCTTTCGGAGAGCGTAGTGGCGGTTTTTGAGGGAATTGGGGCCGCCTTTATCGCTGAAGCGCGAGGGATTCGGTATTTTAGTAGGGTCCTGAGCCCGCCTCCTGACGAAGAATGGGCTCCGGTAACCTTTGGAGTCTCTGCGATGTCAGGGTCATTTTTCGACAAAGCAAGAGCTCACATGAGCTTTTCCTTCGCGTACTCGATGATCTCCCATAACAAGTCGCGGGGGATACCTCTATCTATAAAGGCCTGGAAGCGAAAATTTTCTGACGTTCGCATGACTTCCATGTCTACGTCACAACAGGAAAATCTCGGTGAACCCGTTGAATTCCAAAAGGAAAAAAAAAGAAATCTGACCTTAGTAGTAGATAAAACACACAAAACAAGAATCTCACAGACACGTCCGCTCGCGTTAAACGTTCCACAGGAGTGTTATACCTTCTATTTCGCTAAAATCTGATATTTTCAACTACCTATATTTTATACAGGGTGTGTATGAATTGGCGTAAGAACTGCTCGTAGCAATATTCTTCGAAAATTTACATTGGCTTAGACGGGATGCACTTTTCCGATTAGATCTCTGCTGCAAATATGCACTTTATTATAACAATCAGCTCCTTTTAGATGTATTTAAGATTGAAATCTGCGTCCGTGGGATGGTGCGAATTTATTCGAAACGCTGTTTTTTCAGTTTTTAATATATGTCGAGAAAATTAGTATTTATTCCGGCAATACCGACCTCACCTCACTACATTTCACTAATCGGCCGCTTTTTCGATGTTTGCGTTCAAAAAACGAATGACCTCGCGTATTTCACAATCGGCGGGATTTGCAATTTATTGTGTGAGGCATTCAGAAGCTGGTTGTACGATATGAGAAGTGCCTAAATGTTGACGGTTATTATGTTAAAAATTAGATTAAGGTACAGCCTTTCATGTGATAATAAAAATGTTACAAAAATTACACTTGTGTATTTTTTATATTAAAACGGTACTTACTTTAAAAACACGCCTCGTACTGTTACAAACGAGTAACAAGTAAATAAACTTAAGAGTGCGACACACATCAATTTTTATAAGCATTGTAGTCGTTTACCTCTTACCTGATATTTCAAAAAATATTAGGTATAATTAATTCTAGTTTTCCGCAATCTCTTAAACAAATATCAATCTAAGTTCCTCGTTAAGAGTATCGTGAGAAAAAAAATCAGAATTATCTGAAATAACGAGTTGAAAATGTGTATTTTTAACATAAAATCACTTTTTCTCCATAACTTATTAAGAACTTATTAAAAATTTTCGTAACTGGGAACCTAGGGTAGACTTTTGTCTTTTAAGAAATTTTTAAGTTTTTAAATTTGACTCATTAATGAAAAAGATACAAAACTAGATGTAAGTCATTGCAATTAAAAATTTTGGCATCGGGATATGCTGCCACCTACCAAATATTGGTACGATAAAAGAATCGCTCAGCAAAGTAGTGTCTATCGTGGTGTGCTACAAACTGATTGATTATCATAGGGCGAAGCAAGGAAATTTTAACGATTATTTGAAATAAAGTTTTTAATTCTTTATTTTGAAACCTAATAATTTAAAAAAACATAAATGTAATGTAATATTTTGGTGTAGAACAAAGATTTCAATTCTTTTTAGGCGTATCGTCTCCTTTAGTTTAAATTTTTTTTGGATTAAAATTTCATAGGTTCAATTAGTTCGAAGATTTTTAGAATTAATCAGATTTTTCAGCACGTTCTTGTCAGTATTGCAGTATTGCTGATTATGATTTTTTTGTTAACACAAGTCATATTTAAAATTTATTTCATGATTAACTGATTCAGCTTCCGTTATTGCGATTTATAAGAACAGGATGTTATCAACTTTTAAAGATTATTTTGCAGTTTCCACGCCGATTGCAGATTTTTGTTAATGAACACAAATGATTATACTTACAACTTATTTCACGAATATGATTCAGCTTCCGTTATTCCGATTCATAAGAAGAGGATGTTATTGACTTTTGCAAAAAAATTTGCGATTTCCTGGCCGATTACGGATTTTTTTGTTAAATTTACAATTTAACTTGTGATTGCTGATTCATGAGAACAGGATGTTATTGTCGCCAACATAGATATAAAAATGAGCAGCACGGCTTCCCATTTTCATAACTCTTTGCAGTTCGGTCTTAGATCGGTAGGTATAGACACACCATTAGAAGTTATTACTACTGGCTTGTGCCTTACCTAATCAAATTTCTGTGAATTTAAATGTGTATCTGTGTATAAGACCATATTATATAATACTTCCACCACGGTGTCTATCTTCCGCCGAGTGACATTTTTATCTACGTTATGGATTATCGCAAAGGTTCTAAGAAGACACTTTATTTAACTGCAAAGCGCAAAAAAAATGATGGCGTTAATTATTTAGAAATGTGGAGGTAAGTCTTTCTTTAAACAGACTATAGTTAACTAAAAGAAACAAAAAATTTTACCGCTTTCACGTAAATGTCTGTTACAGGAAAAAGTTAAGAAAGGAAACACCTGTTTCAACCGAAGAAAATACAGTTTTGAATAAAAATTTACCATCTACTTCGACTTCTTCATGTAATCCGGTAGATGATAATAATTATTGAGATATGGCGACTTCTTCTGGACCATCAGTTTCTGAACTAATTGCAAGTGAACCAAACAGCATACACGACTTGTACTGCAGTAGATCCCCCAAAGAAACAAATGTGGCGGTTCCGGACGGTTTAGAAGTTTAGAAGAGAAATTACCATTGAAGGAAGAAGGATTTTGAATTTCGGTTATTTTTTCACCCAATTGGTTCAGTTAGAAAATCAGTCATATATTAAACTGCAGATTAGAAAATATGGTTTTCGTAAACGAATTAAAAAAAGCTTAAATCTCAACGTTCAGCCTTAAATGCAATATGTGTAATTTTGAAGGCACAATCGGTAATGCTGATCCTGAATTAGAAATAGATGTAAATACAAGCATTGTACAAGGAATTACATCAATAGGTTGTGGATATCAAAATATGAAAGAACTCTTTAGTTCATTAAATTTACCAACAGTCTCAGCTGGAAAATTTAAGAATACTGTTAGCGCTGTTATCGAAATGAATAAAGCTGCAGAAGAAGAAAAGGATCTTGCAATTGCAGCTGGTGACGTTGATCCTGATGGGGTTCCAGAAATCACAGTTGTCTGTGATGGTACTTGGGGAAAGCGATCCTACAGATCAAAGTACTCATCACTTTCTGGAGCTGCTGCCATAATCGGATTAAGAACAAGGAAAGTGTTGTATATTGGGGTCAAAAACAAATATTGTGTAGCATGTGCAAGAGCGTATAACAGCAATAAGGAACCAGCTTCACACCGTTGTTTTAAAAATTGGACTGGCTCGTCCAGTTCTATGGAAGCTGCAATACTAGTGGATGGATTTAGAGAGAGCGAAAATATGTATGGTTTACGATATAGTAAATTCATAGGAGATGGTGACAGTAGTTGCTACAAAAAGTTGTTGGAAGCTCATCCTTATAGAAAGACAATACAAAAAATCGAGTGTCGTAACCATTTATTGAGAAATTTTTGCACCAAACTGAGATTTGTCAAATTCTACAAAAAGTGGACCCCTCCATTTAAGGCGAAAAGTGAGTACAAATATTATAAAAATGCGTATAGCAGTTGTGAAGGCTATAAAGTATCGCAAAACAGGAGGAATTAACAATTATCCCCATCTTAGTAGAGATATTATCAACATTCCCAGTCATATTTTTGGTGAACATAAGAAATGTGCAGAACTAGAATATTTTTGTTAAAAACAGCATCCAATAATGATATTTTAGTGCCCGAATTAACAAGGGAGGGTTTGTATCCTAAAATTATGGACATAATACGTTTTCTATCAAATCATTCAAGAAGTTTAATATATGATGTTGACAGCAACACTGTTGAACAGTTCAACAATGTGATTTGTAAACATATAGGTGGGAAACGCATCAACTACGCATTAGGAAGACAATATGAAAATCGATGTTCTGCGTCTGTTATTTCGTATAACACAAAAAAGACGGCGTATTATACTCTACACAAATCATTATGTGGAAAAAGTCCTGGTAATTCGTACAAAAAATTTGAGCTTCGTAGGAATCGTAAAAGGGGTTTAAAACAAAAACGACTTTTTAACGAATCTTGCCATCAGTCAACTGATTACGGAGAAAAGTGTCAAAAACCTGATCTGTCCTGCTATGAATTTGAAGAAACGAAAAATTTGTTTCTAGAATTTTTAAAAAGGGCGCCCTCGGAAATTCAAGAACTGGAGGAAAGAACGAGAAGTCAAGCCAACAGTATTGAATGGCGAGATGAAAGGAGGAAATTACTCACTGCATCTAATTTTGGCACTATATGTAAACGAAGACAAACGACAAAATGTGCAAATTTAGTTTCGTTATTGCTGTATAAGGACATTATAAGCATTGCCGCAACAGAATATGGTATACGGCATGAAAATACTGCAAAACTGGACTTAATGAAGGAACAAAATATTAAAGTCATACAGTGTGGTCTATTGATCGACTCTGAAAAACAATTCTTAGGAGCTTCCCCGGATGGCCTGATAGGAGACAAAGGATTAGCAGAAATAAAATGCCCCTTTTCAGCAAGAACCATGACACCGGAAGAAGGAACCCGACAGAAAATAATTACATTCTGGAAACTAAGTGGCGTTAGTCTAGAAGTGAACAAAAAACACAATTGATTTTATCAGATACAGGGCCAACTTCACATTACCAAAAGAGACTATTGCATCCTCACAGTTTGGACACCTTTAGGGATAAAAACTGAGACCATTCTACGTGACGACTCATTTTGGAATGAAATTTACCCAAAATTAGAAAATTTTTATTTTGATTGCTTATTACCGGAGTTGGTAGATCCTAGGCGGTCAAGAAGCCTTCCTATTCGCGAACCAAAATAATATGGTGTAGTTATGATATGTTCTCCACATGATTTATAGACGTTCTTTGAAAATGTATTTTTTTGACTTAGAATTACGTTTTTTTGTTTGGCTACTAGTGGTACAAAGTCGGATAATCTTGCAAGGCCGTGTTACAGATCATTGTTACCGTTGTTACCGGCGACGGTGATTGCATTCTATCTTGGTATGTAACTATTACATGTATTATTATAATTATGTATGTCTGTATTAAAAATAGAATATGAAATAAACATTAATTTATTTAGTATTTTGATTTTAATTTTTATTTGAAGGAAATTTTTTTTTTTTTAATATGCTAGGTACGTGGTACATAAAGTATGTACCACCTTTGCTAATAATTGACTAAAATTAGGACTACCGCGTATGCGGCAACCTTTATCTTATCATAAATACGTTAATTTTTGGTCGACTGGATCACTGTTAGTGGGCACCAAATCGCTTTCCGTCTTCAATCAACGAATCGTATCTGTTGCATTATATTTCGTATTTACTTCGCACTCGCCGATGCACTGGATTTTTACACATTTTGCATACAGCGTTTACCGCACCACAAAATTTGGAATCAAACATTTTTTATTGTAATCGTGGAAAACCTTGAAAAGTTGTGTTTTTAAAAGAAACCATACATGCATTTAGTTAAATAAACATTGATTAACAGCTAAATTATTTCATATGCCACGATAGTTAATGCATACATTTCAGAAAACTGTAAAGGTGTTATCAGTGTTTTACAATTAATTATTTTATTGTTTTGGGTGAAAAAGGTAAGTATAATTATTTAATTGCCGCAAACAAGGTTCACAGCAACCTGGAAAACCTGTAAATGCCAGGGAATTTAGAAGTAAGCCAAAATGTCAGGGAAAAATCAGGGAAATTATGTATTTTATCAAAAAATCGGGGAATTTATTTTATGGGCCTGAAAACACGTTTAAGGCGCCCTAGAAAGATATTTCTTTGCTATCTCTATCATTATTTGTAGGTATTTGCCACTGAAAAAAGTTGTTTTCCGCGTTCTCGGGCTGCTCTTGCCTCGCTATCGCGGTATTTATGTTGCTTTGAAGAACTTTTTTTTTTATTCAAACGTGAAACAATTATGAAAATATTGTAATAATCATGCGGTTTTTGGAAGTTGGCGCATACGCATTGAAATACAAAAGGTCTTTCAACTTATCAGGAATCGAATTTTTACTGCAAGAACGGTTTAACTCAAAATCGTTGAAAAGTAAAATACGAAGTTTTGACTCCACATCGATCATATCCGAAAACGATTCGTTTCCGAAATACAGAGTTTTACACATAATAAGAATATTTACAAAAACTGTTGGAAATGGTTACCTGCAGCATCTACACAAGCTTCTGGGGACCGTGGCAGGCAAGGTTGGGCTCTTCCTCGACCTATCCAGCGATTTGAATAAGTTACATCTACATATTGCCTAGCAACCAAACTGAAACGTGCTGCCACGGTTAACCGCCAAGCAAAACCCCACAAGTCACAAAATCCTAAGATTACTTTAGTCTCAAGCGACCAAATCCAATCAAAACCCCACAAATCTTTATAAAATAGCACTGAAAAAACTTGACGTTCAAGCAAAACCTCACACGTCCAGAGCCATGATTCGTATAAATTCCCACATGTCCACAGCAGCCAATGGGAAGCCCGAATGTAGATCATGTTATTATGTTCACCTTGTAATCAGCTGTTTGTCTTTCTTGTCTTATTCTCAGTGGCCATTTATTTGTTGGCATTGTTTTATTGCACAACTAACCAGTAATTAATTATACACCGTGTTTCACGTAACTTTCCGAGGCCTACACCTAATGTTCGTAACCCAAAAATCATAACATGCTGAATACAAAAAATATATATTTAAATTTCATATTTTTGGTAAACAAAAATAACTGTCAAACTGACAACGTAAATTTGCAAAATGTAATCGAACTGTTTTAATTAATTAAAAATAAATACAAAAGTTATGAAAATGAAAACTGTGTGAAGATAATTCAGCGAAGTATGTGTTATTATTTTCAAAAATATAGGGACCAATAATGTAATCGTCTACTATGGCGCATCACACAATGATTGAAAAGACGTTCTGAAAATAACTTTGTCGTATTCAGTGTGGATTTTCCAAGGCATAATATTGGCAGTTATGGCTGTTAACTGTTCCATTATTCGAAAATTTTGCCTCATCGCTAAAAAAATCCACCTGGTGATCTTGCATAAAATTCCAAAAATTATTAATACCTCGTGCATAGTCAATTTCCTTTAATTTTTGCACTACGGTCACATGGTTGGGATGAAATTTATTACCTTTTATAATTCTACATACTGACGAGAAACTGATTCCAGTTTCTCGAGATATCTATCGTTGGCTTATATGGGGATTATCGTCTACTAGTTCGATTGCACGAACTTCGTTGTCCATATTTGTCGCTGTTGGGCGCCTATGCCGTTTTTGTTTTGGCCAATTTTCCCTTAATTTATTTTCAAGCTGTTTAAATGTTTTGTGGGTTGGGTGTCTACCCTCAGGTTAAGGATACCTGTATAATCTGACTGCAACAACTGCATTTTTGTGACATTCGCGATGATTATAATCATATCCCCTCGTTCATCGTTTGAATACATTTTGAAATTTTAAATCGTCACTTTGACAGTTATTTTTATCAGGAGTTTCCAAAAACGTGAAACTTAAATATATATTTTTTGTATTTAGCATGTTCTGATTTTTGAATATTGGGTTGCGTAGGCCGTAAGCCTCGGAAAGTTACGTGAAACACCCAGTATATGAGTACATTATGGGTGGTTATTTTGAATTCCTGCTGCTCTAATAAACGCGAAAAAGTTTTCGATAACATCCTGGCCAGAGCATAAGTAACATCATATTTCAGTAACAAATACTCTTTTAATAGCTATGATGATATAGCCGAAATAATTATGCTCTTTTGGAACTGTAACAGCGATTTTTTTCCAACAGCCCTCATATTTTGCACAATAGGAACAAATTTATTTAATAGTTTATTTTGTTCAGCCAGTCGAACTCCATAGGCGTTCATTCCTTCATGCTTACTGTATTTATTTTTAACATTAAATGAATCGAACCAATCATTGACGATTTGTATAAAATTTGTTGTCCCTTTCCAATTACCTTGAATATAACCTTTCTCTCCACAGTATTCTAAAGCCTTTGCGACGGTATCTATATGTTACAGTTGATGTGTTAATTTAGTTACTGTATACACTAACTCGTGAATGTATACATTTACTGAAGGACATAGTTAAAGTGTTTACATATGACGTTATTGATACTTTAACTAGTATGTGTATACACTTACTGCTCAAATATAATGAAAGTATACACTTTGTAAATTAAAAGTTGTATACAAACAACATAACCTCAAAAAATTTAATAAGAGTAAGCACGTGGAGTGGTTAGTGGTTTCATTATCGCACTTACTAATATTTACAAGTCATTTTCGTCAAATATTTATACAGGTTTGTATACTTGAAGTAATTTTGTGATTGTAGGTATTATTTTAATAATATTCAACAGCATTACAATGGAATTAGTTCAAATGAAAAAAAAATTCGAGGAGTGTCTGTCTAAGAAAAAACAGAAAAGCAACAGTTTTCAAATGAATCATGAGAAATACAACAAATTAGTTGAAGAAGTGAAAGCAGCCAAAAGTGGAAATTCAAAAGAAAATCGTTGTTACTGGCTGTTAAAGCATTACGATGTTGTAACGGTGGGTGGAAAAGAATACCTAATTGTTCCCATCGTAAACGACCAAGTCTTATATTATATAACGAACGAAGACTTATTTGATATTTTATCAAAAACCCATGAATCAATTGGTCACGGTGGTCGAGACAGAATGAGAAATGAACTGAAACAACGATACAAAAACATTACTCTTTATGAGATACAAACTTTTTTAAATCTATGTGAACCTTGTTTACAAAAAAGAAAAAGTGAAAAAAAAGGTTTAGTAATCAAGCCAATGATTTTTTCGCAATTTAACAGCAGATGCCAGGTTGACTTGATAGATTATCAATCGCAAGCTGATGGGGAATTCAAGTTCATCATGGTCTATCAAGACCACTTGACAAAGTTTGTTGTTTTACGAGCTCTCCGTAGCAAAAAAGCCGAAGAGGTTGCTAAACATGTACTCGATATTTTTTTATTATTTGGTGCACCAACTATATTACAGTCTGACAATGGTCGCGAATTTTGTAATCATATAATTGAGGATTTAAAAGTAATGTGGCCTGAGTTGAAAATTGTTCATGGTAAACCTAGACATAGTCAATCCCAAGGAAGCGTAGAACGTGCAAATCAAGATGTGGAAAATATGTTAACTACTTGGATGCAGGATAATCATTGTAATAACTGGAGTAAAGGACTACCTTTCATACAATTTATGAAAAACCGTTCTTTGCATGCTGGTATAAAGAGATCTCCTTATGAAGCCATGTTTGGTCAACCTCCAAAGGTTGGTCTTACGTCGTCTACGTTGCGTAAAGATACTATTGATGATATAAATACTGAAGAAGAACTTGAACAATTATTAGCTGGAGTGCAAATATTTGAAGAAGAGAACGAAAGTGAAGATTGTTTCTTGCAAGAAGAGGAGGAAGGTGAGGATTTTTTCTTGCCAGCTGAGGAGTCGGCAGAAACTGTATATCAACCAGAAGAGGAAAAAGAAGAATACATTATCAATGATCAAGAAACATTAGAACTTATGAAACATTGTGATATATGTTGCAAAGAATTGGAATTTGCTGAAAAGAATATATGTGCTCTGTGTTCTAAAAGCATTAAAATTAAAACTACTAGAAATGAAGCCAAGGAAAATTTAGAAGCACAAGCAAAACGTATGAAACGTATTTCGGATGCCTCACATCCAGAAGGTGAAATAGGAATGACGGTAAGAGTAAGAGTTCCCGATGTAGACAGAGGTAGAGGAGAGGCACGTTCGATATTAACTACCATTCTCAAAAAAACAGAAGATGGTTATTTTCAACTAGGCACCAAAAATGGGGTTATAAAAGGTTTATACGCTAGATCTCAATTTAGTACTTGTCCAGAGAAAGTTCTTTCCATTGAAAATATTCCATTAAATCAAGAACTTCCACTTAGAACTGTTGCTACACACCAAGCAATTGGATCAGGACAAGGCTTTACTAAATGTCACTGCAAAACTAAATGTTCTAATAACAGATGTATGTGTTTAAAGAAAAAAGTACTGTGCAATTCAAAATGTCATGCTAGTTTACCGTGTTGCAATAAATAATGTTTTCAAACTTAATAATTTACTGACGTCACCCCAGCCTTGTCTATTTACAGATCAGGTGCTTTGAATTATCCAAATCGATCAATATTAAAAAATTTCAGAAGAGTTTAATTATGAAACCACACTAAATAATATTATTTAACTAAGGAAATGTAATCCCATCATTTCAGTATAACAACATTAATTTGTTAACTTCTTTAACTTAATCCCAAAGTCAATTAACACACTTACTATCTTATATTAGTGACTGTACACACTTGCTAGATGGTGTATACATTTACTAGTTATAGTGTTAATGTCGATTATTATTTCATACTTCTACTGAAATCTTTCGTAAGTGTATACATTTACTAGTTAGTGCATGCACTCACTGAAGTTAACACTTCAACTGTAACATATATATATAATAGCGTAACTTATTAAATCAACGGCTCCGAGGAATTTTAAGTTTCATACATCAAATTGTAGGTCTTGCGACCCTGATCTACGTAGTGAGGTCGGTATTGCCGGAATAAATACTCATTTTCGCTACAAATATTAAAAACTGAAAAAACAGCGTTTCAGGTAAAGTCACACGATCTCACGGACGCAGATTACATTTCGTCGCCGCCCCCTTTACCGTCGGAAAGGGGAAGCCGAGCGCTACATCGTCGCGCGAACAGGTTTCGGTTATACCCCCCCTATACCCTTAAATAGGGGTTCAAATTTTCGGTACTTTCTTATAGATCGAAATTTCGAAACCAAAACCATATCTTGCAACGAATCGATCCTTTCCGATCGAGAAAATCTGCGGGAGGTCTCTTCGAAATCAACCCCCTGGGCTGAGTACCCGCGGGGCGGTTGGCGCGTCGCGGTCGTTGCACTTCGAACGGTCGCCGCCTCTTTATTTTTAGATATTTTCGAAAACTTTATAAGAACTTTTTATTAACCGTCACCGGATCTACGACTTTTCTTAACGAAGTTTTTCAGTCCGATCGATCAATCGTTTTTTCAAATTTTCAACAGGAGAAATTAGCGAATTTCATAAATAAATTCGCGAAATCTTTATTAATTACCTCACAGAAAAATTGCAGAGAAATAATCTGTAGTCGCGGACATTCTCTATAACTTTTGTTAAAGGAAGGAGTTTCCAAACATAACGGCGGAGGATCTGCGAATTTTACAAACCAAAAATTTTACGGTTTTCGTCAAAATCGGCGCCCCCTTCCTAATCTTCGAATAACTTTTCTATTCACGAAATCAGGGAAAATCTCTATTTACCGAATTTGTGCGCCTTTAAATTCTAAACGATTCATGTGAAACGAAAATTTTCCTACGGCCGACGGTTTTCGAGTTATGATTTTTCAAAAATAGACGTATTTTTGCAAGAAATTCGAGGCAAAGAAAAAGTTCGGCAAAAAAATAATTTAAAAAAAAACGAAAAGGGCCAGGATCGGCAGGCAGGACGATTACAAACGACTTTCGTTCCGAAAATTACATTCTCAAAAATTTCATTTGCGATTTACGATTTTTTGAAAAATCACTATCAAATCCGATATGGCCAACATGATCTTAAACTTAAACTTAAAACATAAACTTACAATAATGTTTGTTTATATTTCCGGTTTTATTTACTTTCACTGCGTAGTTGAATAATTTTTAAAGTGAATTCAAATAAAAAAATTCTACGTCCAAAGTTAATCGAAGCTTAAGTCGAGGTAAATTACACATATCTTTCAAATCCGTCTGTCATTTCATTACTGTATGTTAGGTAAACTCAGAACGAATGTGGCGATTTGACTTTGCATTCACGCAAATGTCACACGAGTCCAGAAAATTATTTATCCAATGTAATTTCTTGGCGAGTTTAGTATTTGTTCTCAAATTGCATAACTAAATTTTAGCAAAGATGCAGTGATTATTAAATAGTTATTTTTGTATTAAGTGCGCAAAATGAGTGTTTTTTTAATGGCGCGTGAGAAGTCAAATTGGTCGAGACCGTTGGGTCGAGGCCGAAAACGACAGTCGAACGCGCCATAAAGCACGAAGTTTGCCACGAAATACAAACAAATTTTTTTCTACAACGTCAAAAATAGTTATTTTTGATTCTAGATTGCGAAATGCTACTTTTGCATTCGAGAATGAGTTTTTTTTGCGAGCATCGCGAGCAAAAAAAACATTCGAGAATGCAAAAGAATTTCGCAATTCGAGTATCAAACAACATTTTTTCGAAAACTGCAGCTCCATATCAATGGAAACTCAAAGAAAAACTACTGACATTTAATCCAGATCAATGTCTACAATTACTTTGGTGCTAAATCTAGTATGCTTTGACTAACTAATTTATGATAGCAACCGTCAAACAAGCATTATAATTTATAATTTTGTACCGTTTATGGTGATTTGGTGAGAATAACTCCTGTATTTGAAGCGGAAAGTAATAATAATCAAAAATGAGTTCCGAAAGCGATGACGATGATCTGCCTTTTGATGTATTAGAAGCGGCACAAAGCGCAATTTCTAGTCTTATCCCGGAAAAGTCCTCTAGACAATATGAATCAGCTTATAACGATTTCATGAAGTGGTGTGGTTCTAAGAAATTGAAAAACGTGTCTGAAAGTGTGATACTGGCTTATTTGGAATATAAAGCTAAGAAATTGCGGCCACCAACCCTATGGTCCATTTATTCGATGTTGAAGAAAACATTGAACGTCAAACAAAATGTAGATATAGCAAAATTTTCAAAATTAATACCATATTTGAAAAATAAAAATGTAGGCTATCGACCAAAAAAATCAAAAGTCTTGACCAAAACAGAAATTGAAAAATTTATAGAAGAGGCCCCAGACCAAAGCTTTTTATTACTGAAGGTACGTTCTACATTAATTTAAATTTTTGGCATTTATATAATAAAATGTTGTTTCAGACTATTTTAATAATGGGAATATATGGTGCATGTAGAAGAATCGAGCTGTTGAATTTAACAATTAATGATATTGAAGATAAGGGTTCAATTGTTATTGTAAAAATTGAAGATTCGAAAAGACACAGTCAAAGAACATTCGTCATTTCAAATCCATCTCATATTGAATTATATCGAAAATATAATGGCTTACGTCCAGCGTACAGTACTAATCCAAGATTTTTTATTAAATACGCCAATGGGAAATGTGCAAACCAAGTTATTGGTATAAATAAAATCAGAAACACTCCAAAGGAAATAGCCACATACTTAAAATTACCGGAGACGGAGCGCTACACAGGCCATTGTTTCCGACGATCTTCCGCAACTTTGCTTGCAGATTCTGGAGCTGATTTTGTCAGTGTGAAGAGACATGGAGGCTGGCGCTCGTCAACAGTTGCGGAGGGATATATTGAAGAATCAATTGAAAGGAAAATTAAAGTTTCAAAAAACATCTTAGCTGTTCCGGAATCTGAAACTTCTTCCACAACAGGGACTGACGGTTTTTATCAAGACAAGAGTCTTGCAGTAAATCAGCCAACGTCTTCTATGGAAATGGGTCTTCAAGACCAAAGTATTTCATTAAACCAGCTGGCGTCTTCAAGCGGTATCACTTTCAATAATTGTACTATTACAACTTTGCAGTTAAATATTGCTCAATAAATAATAAAGATTCCCCAAAATTGTGACTTCTTCTTTAATCAAAAATTGCTGAACGTAAAAGTCTTTTTTGTTCTAGATTGTAATAGTTATTTATGTACCAAGTCAGTAAAGTGATTCTTTATCGAACTAGTCTGAGATTATGAGCCGAGCGAGCGAAGCGAGCTAGGCGAGTAACAGACGAGTTCGATAAAGGCACTTTACTGCAGTGGTGCATACAAAATTTTATCGCCAACCGTAAAAATTTATAATTAAAAAAAATGGAGTTACACATTTTATTATGACAAAGTAAACAGCGAATACAAAACAAATCTACTTATTAGTTATATTAAACGTGAACGTACACCCTGACGCATTATAAAAATTAATTCCTGAAGTCGAAGGGGTTTGAATTGAAAATGTTTGAGGATTATTATCTATGTTAATAATTTGTAAATCTTTATTTGAATTGTCATTGGTAACAACTATGTTGTCAGTTTGATTTTCACCTAAAATCGTCTTTGCGATTTTTGTTTTATTGAGCACAGATTCCTCAACATAGGACTCTGCAATCGTGTCGCTTTTCCACCCTCCATGGCGTTTTAAATTTTCCTTACTACCGCCTGCGTTGGCAAAGAGAGTGGCAGACGTTCTGCGAAAACAATGTCCCGTATAAAGTGATGGTTCTGGCAAATGCAGATAGTTGGCAATTTTGCTTGGTACACTTCCAAAAGTATGGATTCCAACTGGCTGGACTGAGCATTTGCCATTTCTATAAGTTAGGAAAAATCGGTCGTGGGGCGTCTGCTTAGGACGCAGAGTTAAATATTTGTTAAATAATTCTATGGATTTTACTTTTCCTTCAAACTCTGAAGTGATTACAAATAGTCGAGGCCTGTTGGTCTTTGTTTGAGGTATATGAACAACCAGAATTGTTTCTTTATGCTCTATGTCACTTACTTTTAAATTTAAAAGTTCTTCATTACGTAAAGCCCCAGCAATGCCAAACACAACACAAATCTAAAATAATTACAACATTTATATCAAATTGGTTTTTCAAAAGTTGGCATTAATTACCTTCATCATTAAGTACATTTCATCCGGTGCATTTAGTAAAAATTCAAGTATTTCTTCTGTTCACCTCTTGGGGTACGGTGGAGTGGGGACAACGGCATCTGAGGGCTCGCCCCCTCTCCACCTCCAAAACTGCTAGATAAGTCTTGCAAATGTAGCGAACTCAATAAGTCAATAAAAATAACGCTAACATCTTCTTGTGAAAGGGTTTTGGACTTTTTTGGAATATGATTTCTTCCTTTTTGTTTTAAAAAAGCCGTAAGCTTTTTGTATTTACTAATATCAACGTCATTTTTTGCTGAAAGGGTTGCTTTTACCATGGAATAATATGACCACATCGAAGAAGGAGAATACTCTTTCGATAAATCGAAAAAATACGCCAGTAAAACGTTTTCACTATATTTTTTAATTTCGTGTTTCTTGCACCACTCCATGAATATGTCATACTGGCGATTGTATTTTTCGAGTGATTTTTGAGGCAGAATTTCCAAAGACGTCTCTAACGACTTCTTCTGAATTTCAGGCGGCGTGCACTGAAGGTGGCTCGGCGCCACGAGACTAAATTCAATGGTTTTGTACGTTGTCCGTACAGTCGCATTTTCAAATTTGAAAAGAAGGTCGCTATCTTATACGACGAGTACACGCTAGCCAGACGACTTCCATTTAATTACAGTTTGATATTATGTCAATTAAGCTTGTTATTAATTAAAATGTCAAAATTCACCTAATCTTACAACTTCCTGTACGGCTCCAATTTTCAACATTTTGCTTTAAAATTGTAATGGTCTTGTAGCTTACTCATTTATCGGCGGCCCTCACTATATCGTTTTTCTTCATATACTACCGTTTTTTAATTATTTCAATGTTTGTAAATTGATGTAAAAAAAAGTGCCGAGAAATGTTCAAGAAAAAGATCGCCTGAAGTCATCCGTCAGTTTAATTTACAACCGTACTTCAGAGTATTAATGGCATGCGGTGTGGCTTAACACAGCAAGAGAATTCTAATTTTGGTATATGAAACATTCAATGACAAAGCTACACACATTTTCGGTATTTCTAACTACCTGTTTTCGACCTTTTATGTGGAAAAGAAATATCTTGGCGAAAAATGAAAGTTTATTTTAAACGTCAATATTCTCTCGTTTTTTATTTCGATAAACTTTAAAGGATAATAATAAATACATGTGAGGGTATAACTTAAGTTTTATTCAATCTAATGACAATATTTAAATAACGCTAATTACATCACAACAAATTTTCGTTTTTTTCTTTTCTTTTACTAATAACATGCAATTGAATCCGTTCGTTTCAAAAACAATTTAAGTCAACAAAACGAAATAGGCGAAAAAAACTAAATAAAATGAACCACTACGGTTGCTTTAACAGTAAACGTCGTAAGACCCTCCCTCGGCGCCTTTGACTGCATTTTCAAATTTTAAAAGAAGGTCGCTATCCGGGCGGTTTTCGCTTACTTACAGTTTGATATTATGTCAATTAAATTTGTTATTAATTAAAATGTCCAAATCTTCAACATTTTGATTATTTCAATGTATCGTATTGAAAACAATAATCAAACCTTTGGCAACATTTTACTTTATCGTATTTTTTCTCTTTCATTTTTTTTTAATTACAAAGAAAAATTAAAAAGTAGTTAACGGTTGCGTTTAAGCTATATTTCCCAATATTTAAGCAATTTTTATTTGACACAAACAAAACACAATGCACTGTGGAATTTGCAATTCCAGGAAACTTATGTACTACCTTACCGCTTGTAATAAAAACTAACCGAAAGAAACGAACCTAGCTTCTTTTCTTGTTACATTTATGGCTAGATAATGTTTCAACGATTTATTTTCTTCATTTAAAATGACTTGATTGTATGAACACCCACTTTTGGAACAATACATTGTTTCCAAATTTGAAATTTTGTTTTAAAAAAGCGGATTTACCTGAAATCATAGAAAACGGTTTTTGTTTTTAAAATTATTACTTACCAATTGTTTGTCAAAATTAGCAATGTCACTAAATAAAACTGTTTTCATAGCTAAGGTTACAGTTGTTTTTTTTTCAAAATTATTAGCTACTTACCAATGTTTCAAAGAGTCATTTTCAAAAGTGTTGAAATTTCAAGTCTCACTCTGGCTGTTACTGGGTAACAATGTTTAAGCAAACGAACGGTTTTTGTTTCCAAAATTATTAGTTACCGAGGCGACTGTGTCACAAACTGTTTGTCAAAATTGTCACTGTCAATGTTACTAAATAACATTTTTTTTTTCAAAACTATTAGCTCCCTATTAATGTTTCAAAGTGTTTTTTTTTTTAATGTTGTGGAAATGTTAGAATTATAAACCTTACTCTGGCTGTTTTCGTAAGCAATAATTAGTAACCAGGGCAACAAATTTTTCGATTGTTTTTCAAAATAATCAAGTGACAATGTTTTTCAAAATGATTGGTTACCAATGTTTCAAATTCTTTTTGAAAATTGTCAGTTACCAAACAACGGCATTTTCGCATTTTGAAAACAATCAGTGTCACTCTGACAGTTGCCCGGTTATTAGCCAACGTGTAAAATCGATGATCGCATTAAACGCACCTCTAAATCTCAATTTCAAAAATCGAATAGAGTTTCCGATTATATTGACGCATCGAATGACAATAATTACCTCCACACTAACGCATTTACAAACTTAATAGTCGACTGTCACATTCGGTCCTGTGCGTCACATGCACCGCCATCGGGCCCTCGATGCGATTTTGACGTTGCCCCGTTTTGACGACGCCGCTCCAACCGCGCGCCAGATTAACAATAATCACATATTTTCGGTACATTAATTTTTATCGGAGCGGGAAAATTGTTACCGTTAGTCAATTATGTAATAAAAAAATATCCTGCTCACATAAAACTTCAAGTACGTACAGTGAATGGAAGTGAAAAATGGTTTGTTATTAATTTGTATCAATTAAACGATATAGGATACACAATCGGAAATTGACGGGAAATATAAATACGACGCCCACATAATTCGAACATTTGCCTATCAGTACAGTGATTATTATCGTTATTATCATTATTATATTATATTATTATTATATAAATTGATTTGTACTGAGTCTTCCAAATGATGCAATAATCTTGTGCTCTAACAAAATATCTGTCGATACAGCAAGTGATTAGCAACAAAAGTGATATTGGGGACGGAGAAAATAATTCTCTGAACGCAAATGTAACAGCCTAAATGCAAAGTGTTCATTCACTGGCAAGGTCACCCTACGATTTTAAAGACGAATTTTTGTAAGAATAAAAGAGGCGACCCAAACACGTCTCGGGCGTTGTAAATTCTGTAAATGTAAATATAAGTCGTTTCAAGAGAGTGATTTATAGCTACTTGACGGCGCTCTATTGTGCATAATTATTTATGACCAAGGTGGTACCGTGGTTGCCTATCATTTAGTAGAAGAACGATCTCGTAAAATTGTAGTATTGAAGTAAACAAGTTTCTGTGCCGAGAGCCGTGAAGGTCTTCTTCCATTATTTTCTACAAATAATTCGCCACAAAACTTTTACTGCTGGAGCTGTCACAGTGACAAACGATTTCTGTTTAATGTCAAACAGTTATGGCTATTTTGATAAATATTTGCGGCAGGTAAAATGCTTGATTTGTACAGTAGGATAAAGTGTTTGTTTACTTCCGAAAAACGCTATGGTAATGCATGGCTCTATTGACGGTTGGCGATAAAAGACTTTTACATCCAGTAAACAAAAAACAGTCACTTTGACAAGCGATTTATGTCATGTAAATGTCAACATTTGTTATCAGCTTTCGAAAAAAAATTTATTTTGAAATTTTGTCCGTACGAATCAATTTTTTCGTTAAAAAGATGGATTTTGATTGGACGAAATTTGCATGAATGAAATAGTCGCGTTAAAAAAAATATTTTTTCACCGTTAAAAAATAGTGCACTTTGCGCATCGATAGCGATGCGTAAATGTCGTCTTTTTTGACGTTTGTAGAAAAACACTATTTTCTGCAACTTTTTATACTTAAGTTTAATATTATTTGTTATTTTTTATTTATCCAAGCTGTTATATTTTTTATTGTGAACAAACCAACAAACCTTAATTTCTGAAATACAGTAGAGCGTCGATTATCCGAACTAATTGGGACCGACTACCGTTCGTATAATCGAAAATTCGGATGACCAAAGTCATAGTTTATGAGGGAGGGGGAAGCACTAAAACGCTCAAAATGATAGAATATAAACATATATTGAACAACAAATAATATTTCAATCACATTATAATTTATGTACTTTATAAATCAAATTTTTAAATCAATCTTAAAACTTGAAAGTTTAAGTCGCGTTGACGTTCGGATAAATGAAATCGTCATTCGGATGATTGACGTTTCGGATAATTGACGTTCGGATAATCGACGCTCTACTGTACTTATTTTCATCTGAAACTTTCCAGAGTGATTTCCCGATTAATAAAGCATTTGCAACAAGGTTAACATTGCAAATTTCAGATATTTACCGGATATCAACGAAATTTAAAATTGATGATCCTTTTGGAATACATGAGTAACATTTGCAAATCTCGGTTTTCTGTTAGTAAAGTGTCCAAAAAATAAGATACTGAAAAAAGTGTTGAGAAAATTCAATGAGGGCGGTATGCCCGCGGGTTTAGCCTAGTTAGAGAATAATTTTGTAGCAGTTTTAACGTTTTGTCGTTGATCTTCCCGTAGAAATGCGTGATATTGAATTTTGTTTGGTTTAGAAAACGGATGTCGATAGTGCTATTTGCACGTTGTAACAGCACAATTGGGCATTGTTTAATTTTTTTAACGCGATATTTGCGAATTTTATTCAGTTTTCAAAAACAGTGGTTGATCTAGACTGCGTCTCTAAAGTTCTGGAGTTCATTGAATTCTGGACAAGCACAGCCCTTAGAAAATTCGCCACATGTTTAATTATAGAACTGGTAGGCACGTGTAAAAAAACCATAATTTAAAATCTGCGAAACGCTCGACCCGATTAAACACCACAAAACGTTTTCTGAACACAAATTGTAAGACTTGTATGAGATAAACTTTCTCTGTGCATTAAACATTTTTTATATAAAATTTTATGTAGAATCTTTAGTTCTGTGCAATTTTTTAGTCCGAGTAACAAATTAGAAAATAAATGAGGAAAACTCCAAATCTTTTCGCCTTTGGAATCAGTTTTGCATCAAATAACCATCCATGATAAGGGTGGACATTTTTTTACCTCTTTAAGTATACTTAACCCTACTGAGAATAAATTTCCAAAAAAATAAAAACTAGTGAATTACTGCTTTCTATTTATTTTCTTTTTTTTTACTTTGCCTAGACTAGGGGTACACCATTGGACAAATTAAATGAGACACGGCGTTCGAGCGCTCGCAGGCGGTTTTGCAAGGGTGTTTGGATGGTTGTCTACAAATTTGAAGCCCGTACTCAGTAAAATTGTCAGGGCCCCATCAGAAATAAAAAAATTATGGAAACAATTCAAACGGTGGGCGCGTTCAGGAAAATTGACGTATATTGGAGAAAATCGTTCGTCTCCGAAATAAAAGTTTGAAAAATTTTAAAAATGTTTACGGAAACGACTTCATATAATTAGTTCTTATTGATCAATTTCGCCCCATTATAACTTCAAATTATCTTGAATCATGTGAAATCGAGGAATCAAGCAGCATATATGTTTGTGCCTATGGATCACGATCTGTTTGCAAAAAACTGGAATGTAGTGCCTGTGTTTTTTTATTTGAGGAAGGGCGCTCAAGTAATGTTTGCAACGAATATTTTGACTTTTTACAGCGAGGTGGCTTAAGTGTACCTAGTTACCATGTTAAGTGTGTTTTCTTTCATATGTATGCTTTGTTAGAATATACAACAATATGTATACAATATACAAAATTTTTGCAATCTTCCTGTCAAAAAGGCATTTTAATTCAACTGACACAGTTAAGCTTAAATTCCAATAACTTTTTTCAACAATTTGAATTGCATTGTTTGTGTGGCACGGATATTTCCAGATTGTTTAAAACATTGTATTCTGTTTTTGCAAATATTTTGTTGAATAACTACACAAAATATTCAAAAGAAACAAATGGCACTAAAAATTTAGAGAAAAAAAAGGAAATTAGCTACGCTAACAAAAGAGAAAAATAAACGTTAAAAATATATTATTTGTAAATAATGTTATTTAATGTTTAATAAATACCACATAAAATAAAATTTCCTGCCCTTACTAACTTTTGTTTTATTTCTTAATACTATCAGAATAATGGTGTAGTATGGATCATTAATTGAAAATCAGTCATGTTAGTTATTTTTTAATAAGTTTCGATTGCAATCGACGCCGTGCAATGATACTCGGCCTACGTCTGTGCATTAATGCGGTGTTGCCAAGCATGGCTTCATGGCTTGTAAATAAAGATGGCGTTGCCTGATCCCATATCGAAGAAAATATCCCAACCTTAAAAAGTACTACAAAGTGTAGCTTAAACATAATTTTTATCTGTTTCTCCATTCAAGGGCCAAAGGTCAACTTAATTTTTTTTTGACAACTACATTTTTTTGATAATGTGATAGATTTTTTTTTCTGAATTCAACGATGTATCGCATTCAGTATATCTCATTTATTTTAGGGTAATAAAGAAATTAAAATAATAACTGTGATTATTTCCTTCATGCACATAAAAAGTCCCAGTCGCCATGGTTTTCCTCAGTTTTATAGCGATTAAATTTTGACGTTTCAAACGTGTCAAAATTTACCCGATTAAATTTTGACGTTTAATAGCTTCTGAATTTTTTTTGCAATCATTATCAAAGATTCCTCGACAAGTAAATAAATAATTCGTTGTAAAATCTATTTATTCAAACTAATATTCAGGAAATAATCATGCCGAATACCCTGCGTGCATGAAAATAGCCTGATTAAATTTTTACGTTTTTGTCACAACGTTTTGCCATAAAGAAATATTTCTCGTAAATTTTTCACCCAAAATCCCTCGTGCTGCGCACTCGAGGTTTTGTTACGTGGCAAATTTGCTCGACATATTTCTAGGCAAAACATTTTGACAGAAAAGTCAAAATTTAATCGGCTATTTTGATGCACTTGTAATATTACTGTTGATTATTCGCAATAGACTAAAAAATAACTGAGACATAGCGGTAGCTATGGAAACGATGGTCAAAAATTTTATTAGACTGTTTTAGTTTATTTAACTATTTTTTTGCAATAAAAATGAATAATAGTAAACTTGCTGACATGCTGCAAGTTTATTTTTGAGAGTAATAAAAATTGTGGACAGCCATTGTGTCGTTATCAAGAACGTTTTCCTAATAGACAGGTCCCAAAATCGTCGCAAGTCTGTTCGTTTGAAATCTAATTTACGACAATATGGAAGTATCAAAAGACCAAAAATGCAAAGTCATACCTATAAAGACGAAAATTTCGAGAAAAATTAATAAATTAATAAAAATTGTGACACATCGTTTCCATAACTACCGCCATGTCTCAGTTATTTTACCGTCTATTGTGAATAATCCCAGTTATTATTTAAATTTTTTTATTAGCCTAAAATAAATCAGAAATACTGAATGTGATACATAGTTGAATTCAGAAAAAATAATTCTATCAAATTATCAAAAAATACGTATAGTTGTAAAAAAAGAAATGAAGTTGACCTTTGCCCCTTGAATGGAGAAACAGATAAAAATTATGTTTAAGCTACACTTTGTAGTACTTTTTAAGGCATTTAATTTGACGTTTGTTTGTTACAACCGGACTCCAAATAAAAGTGTTAGGAGCTGGGGCGTTTTTTCGTGAACAGCCTATATATAGGTTTCTTTCAATACTGCAAATTCTTCGTATTTTAAAATTCTATTGTACATGCATTTTTTTGCCATGGGACCACATTGTATGGCACTTTCTTTAGTTGATTCACGATTTTTTATTATTGTAACCAAAGTGGTAAATCAAAATTACGCGCGACCAAAGCGCGTGAGCCTACGTGTTCTTTCACTTTTTCGAGAAGCATTACCGAATAAAATAAAAAATTGCCCACATAATCACGATTACGAAACTTTGCAAATGGCAAACGTGTCTAAAAGCGTAATTATTCATTTCAATGATTTCCATGGATTTAAACGAATGTGCTAAAATGAATTGAATTTTTAATATTAATAAATTTAATAACTGTATTTTGAATATTTCCAACGTAAATTGCGGGAAAAATAAACATGAAATCGGGTATTACCTGCATTAAAATGAAACGGGACTGCAACAATTGGACACAAATAACGAGAGAACGTGAAGTCCGGGGACATAAAAACGGGGTTTCACTGTAATTTAAAAAAAAAAATTATTCGGGAGACGTAAAAAACTTTTTCCGGTGATCGTTGATTTACGGGTCGATTTAATGAATATGAAGTCATGCATTTATGATCCCTTTTAATGAATGATTTCTTATAAATGAATGATTTCGGTATCTAGGCAACAAAATATACGATTACATTGAAATGGCACTTTATTTAAATGTAAGATGACAAAATGAATGCAAAATATACCAATGAGAAATACAAATTTAATTAATTACTTACGTTATGTTTATAGTAATACTATTTATATAGAAGTTAGCAACCGTACAGCCTGTAAAATTGATAAAAAATGCAGATGAATTGTCAAACTTTTGACACTTTTTGTAAGGCATGGCACCATTGGTTTGAATATATATTGATTTAAAATGTTTGGCATTCGAATATCTATTGGAATTTTTGTCAAGGAAAAAAATTACAATTTCTTCAATTTCGTAAGATTCGATCAACGGAAAAATATTGTAACCAACTTTTGCGATAATCGGCGATTAATAATCTCAACAATATTAACGTGCTCGCACCGCTCACACGTTAAATTGTCTCGATTATTAATCGCTCTCATTAACGCACATGTTGGTTAAATAACTATTTCCGCTGATCGTTGATTTCCGGCCGATTTAATGAATAGGAAATCGTGCATTTATGACCCCTATAAATGAATGACTTCTTATAAATGCACGATTTCGGTATCTAGGCAACGAAATATACCATTGAATTGAAATGGCACTTTATTTAAATGTAAGATGACAAAATGAATGCAAAATATACCAATGAGAACTACAAATTTAATTAATTACTTACGTTATGTTTATAGTATTATTATTTATATAGAAGTTAGCAACAGTACAGCCAGTAAAAATGATAAAAAGTGCAGATGGATTGTCAAACTTTTGACATTATTTGTAATTCATGGCACCATTGGTTTGAATACCTATTGATTTAAAATGTATGGTATGCTTGATTCGAATATCTATTGGAATTTTTGTCACGGAAAAAAAATACGTTTTCTTCAATTTCGTAAGATTTAATCAACGAAAAAATAGTGTAACCAACTTTTGCGTTAATCGGCGATTAATAATCTCAACAATATTAACGCGCTCGCTCCGCTCACGCATTAAACTGTTTCGATTATTAATCGCTGTCATTAACGCACATGTTGGTTAAATAACTATAAACAAAGCGCCTGTCGGTCCACCCAACAGGTAGTTTCAGATTTGCTGACTAAAAAAGCGTCTCTAGCCCAGGTGTTGTTTGGACTGGAACAGAAAGTGTTGAGTAGTAATTACGCTTTACTTTTGTCCGAAAGGATATTTAATATCGAGCGGAAAAATAACGAATAGAAAAAGCCGCGGGGACAGTAATTATTGGAGGATGGACCTTGGACGGCGAGCGCGATCGCGTGGATTTGGCTCGTAGTTCAGTGACGCCCGAATCAAGGAATTCGGGTGGACAGTGGCTCGCTGGAAGAATTTTTCGGCGAGGGAGCCGGTGTGTTCGCGAAGAGATTCGATTTTTAGGTTGCGGAGGCATAACTATCCTCCGCGAGCGAACCAAGGTGCGCTCGCAACCAAATAAAGGGTTTTGTTTTGGACGGCGTCAGCTGACGCCATGTAATAACGCGGTGCGTATCCCCATACAGAAATCGCATATGTGAGAGTAGGGCGGATAATCGTTTTGTATAGCAACAATTTGTTATCAAAAGACAACACACTGTTGCGACCGAATAGAGGGAAAAGTTGAGCTATACGCCCGTAGGCTTTTTGTCGGACGTGGTTTATGTGGGGCCACTGTAATCAAATTTCAAGTAAATCGTTTTATTTACAACTTCTTGGTTCGACAATCATAAATTATGCGGACAATGGACTACGGACATCGAAAACCGAGGCTCTTATGACTGACCTCGCAATTGGAGCGTCTAGGTAAAAATGTCCAGGACTGCAACGTTATTTTTACAATTCGAATTTTGAAATATTCGCTGGTTAAGTAACTTCAAACAATTAACAATTAACCGTTTTAGTATCCGGTACATCAGTATTACAAATTTTATTACTATAAATAACTTGAATAGTTATGGTACGATGGTTAATAAAATGTGAAAAAAACGCTAACTCTGTGAAATTTGTCTACATATGGAACTGCCAGGAAAATGTTCTGACCACAGCGAGCCGCTCCATTGTTGACAAATTGTCATAAGTTTATCAAATTTGCAGTGTTGAAAGATTAACCCTTTAAGGACGGATTTATTTTCGGTTACACAACCCATAGGGCGGAATTTATTTTATGTTCCTTGTCGGCGAATGTCGTCAATACGCGTCGTCACTTTATTGTCCTCGTCTGACAATTTTCACAATTTTCAAACTACTTGTTTTCGCTTACGTTTCTGAAAATAATCTGATGGGTTATTCATAATTGCTTGTAGAAACTAATACACAATTGGTTGAAAACAATCAAATGGCAGACTGAGGAAGAAATAAAAACCAATATTGTAATGCAAGCATATATCCGCAGCATAAGATACCATGGTCCTTTATAAAGGACGGTAACATTGGCACCAATATTAGAGGGGCATTAGACACAATACTGACAAGTTTGACGTCACATGTGGATTTAAGTTTTAGGAAACGAATCTATACAGCAACATCTCTGTCCGGACAGTTTAACAAGTAAATTGAGAGATTTCTGTAGTGATACTTTTAAAAGGACTCTGGTATACTTAGTATGAAGTATGTAAAATTTGGGTACCCTCACATAATTAGCAGTTTCGATTTTTGGGATAGAGGCAAAACTTGGAGCACCCTGTACAAGAAATGTTACGTGATTGAAAACGCGTCGGGTCTGTGATACTTGACGCCACCTCTGGAAGGTTACTAAATCGTTTCAATTTATGTGCTGAAAATCCCGTATGTATATAGTCAAACTTGTTTGAAACGGAACCGCTCGGTACCAAAAAAAGTTCCGTCTTAGCCAGGTTTCCGGTTTATCCAATGACCTGTCTAAGACGAAAAGCGAAACTGCTTAAGCCGAAAAACTTACGTAAAGTGAAAAATACAAATAATAAGAATTTCAGTACATTTTCAAGATAGTCTTGTTCAAAACGTGAAACCGAGCGGACGTTCTGATAGTACAGTTATCAACGTGCGACCGGTTCTCGAGCAGATAAAGTTGAAGTGAAAAAACTGTTTTGTGTTAAATTGTGTAGTTGCGGTTACAAAGTCCAATTCATGAAAGGTATGCTTTAACCCCAAATGAACACTGGGAAAAAAAGAGATAAAAAGTAGCGATACTTAAAATGTATCAACAGCGCAAACCTGCATCGTTTAATAGCACAGTGGACCAAGTTCACAACATGCACGAACCAAATACAATGCAGCAGCAACCAACAATGCAACAGCAATTTCCGCAACGGCAATTTGCGCAGCAACAATTTCCACAACAAGAATTTCCACAACTGCAATTTCCCCAACAGAACTGTTAAATTATAATATGAGTATGTCCTCATCCAAAATTTACCTCACGGAGCACTTGCATCTTTGAATGCAACTGGCCAATACTATCAACGAACAAATCGGTCATCAGTGATAGCAAACTGACTCTGAACAAAACCCATTGCAGAAAATTCCTCCCGAGATGAATCTGAAATGGACACTGGAATAACTAATTGTAAGTATGATTGGCAAGTAATTAAAAAAAGACAGAGATTAAATGTACCTCCAGATGTAAGCGAAATAAGCAATCCATTTGTACTTACTACTGAGAATAGATATGAGCAACTTACAGGATAATGATGATGTGGAGCTACAAATAATTGAAACCAATGAAGTAAAACAGATAAACAACCGAAAGAGTCCTATCCTCCACCGATATACATTTACGGAGAAACTAATTACAAAGAAATAATATTGTATTTAGTAAATATACTTGAAGAAGAATAATATCACTGTAAAGGTTTATCCAATGATACAATTAAAATTAATGTAACCTTGCCAGAAAAGTATCACAAATTAATCAAACAACTTCAAGAGGATAAAGTGGTACATCATACATATCAAGTCAGGCATACAGAGTTGTCATAAGGAATCTACATTATTCGATCCCAAAAGCGGAAATTATAGAAGCATTAGGAAAAGAAGGACAAAGTACGAAATATCTTAAATGTTAGGTATCACAAAACAAAAGAACCTCTTTCATTATTCTTCATAGATATAGAGCGAAAAGAAAATAATAAGGAGATCTTTAATATAAAATTCTTGTGCAATATGAAGATTAGTGTTGAAGCTCCAAGGAAAACGTAAAAGTTGATTCAAACCCATGTGGCATAACAATTGCAGCCGTCTACTGTCCTAGGCATGCCATATCGAGTGAAGAATAAGTTTTTGATAAGCGGAGACTGGAATGCCAAAAATTCACAATGGGAAGCAAGATTAATAACACCAAAAGAAAGAAATCTCCTCCAAGCTGTTAATATACAAAATTGTAACTACTTTACTTCAGGTACGCCAACGTATACTGGCCATCTGACCATAACAAGCTGGCAGACTTGCTAAACTTCTTTATTTATAAGGTTGTATCAGTCAACTATATTTAGATAGAACCAATAAATGAAATCTTCTAATCATCGTAACGCTATTGTAAGTACATAGTGATAACTAAACCTAGTCTACCAACGCTAATCACAAATGCGGCGAACTGGGACACCTTTTGTACCTACTTGAACGAACATACAAATCTGAACATAAAAATAAAGCAGCTTGACGAACTAGACCAAGCAACTCAGTATTTTACCACACTAATTCAACAGGCAGCATGACATCCAACTCCACCACAAACCCCGAAATCCATGGATACTTATAACATACCACTGTATATTCGGCAATTGGTAACTGTAAAACGTCCTGCTCGAAGTAGGTGGCGAAGGTCGCACAAAAATGATGAAAGAATCATCTACAACAGGTTGAAATGCAAAATCCATAACGCTCTAGCGAAAGCAAGAAATGATTCCTTCGAACAATATATAGCCAACCTCAGTAAGGCAGATCACACTATTTGGAAGGCCACTAAAAAGTTCAAAAGACCGTAAGGATACCACCTATAAGGAAAACGAATATGACGTGGGCAAGAAGTGATTGAAAAAAGCTACCACCTTTGCTGAACACCTTGCCCAAGTATTTACACCGTATGAACCTACCATAAACAATAAGGATAAAGAAATTGAAAACTCCTTAGACGTACCCTGTCACATGTCCCTCCCTATCAAACCTTTCCTACCTAAGGAAATAGTACAAGGAATAAAAAAACTTAACCAACATAAAACACCTGGGTATGATCTTATCACTGCAAAATATTAAGGCACTTACTGACTGTCGTCTTTCCCCGTGGTATGGAAGTTCGCCCAAATAATAATGCTAGCAATGCCTGGGAAACCCCCGAATGAAGTCAGCTCCTATAGACCGATTAGCCTGTTACCAATTATACTATCCAAACTATTTGAGAAATTGTTTTCAAATAGGCTCAAAAGCGGGGTTGAACTTTCCACGGTGATCCCCGACTATCAGTACAGGTTCCGAGAGCATCACTCGACTGTCCAGCAAACACATAAGATAGTTAACGAAATTTTCAGTGGACTCGAAACAAAAGCTTTTTGTACCGCCGCATTCCTTGTTGTTGCCCAGGCCTTTGATAAGGTCTGGCATACTGGTTTATTGGACAAAATGAAAATCATTTTTTCAAGTCCTTACTACATGCTGTTAAAATCATACCTCGCTGAAAGGTACTTTCAAACCAAGTACAATTCTGTACTTTCACGCTACTACCCAATAAAGTCCAGGGTACCACAAGGGAGTGCACTGGGGCCCATATTGTTCCTAATATACACTGCCGCTGCACCCATCACAAACAACATCAATATTGCAATGTTTGCGGATGACACAGCCATTCTGTCAACTGATGTAGATCCAGCATTAGCATCACAGCAGCTCCATCAACACCTAGACGTATTAGAAGAGTGGTTTGAGCAATGAAAAATTAAATTAATGGTAATAAATCAGCGTAGGTGACTTTCACCAAGCTATCTATCTGTCCACCTGTTACACTCAAGCATGTTCAAAAGCTGGATCAAAAGCTTACCTGGAAAAAGCACATTAAAGCAAAGAGACAACTAAACTTAAAAGTTCTGGCTCCTAGGACGTAAATTCAAACTGTCCCTTGAGAACAAATTACTGCTCTATAAATTCATCCTAAAGCCCATTTAGACGTACGGTATACAACTGGGGATGTAATGCATCAATTTATTTAATTTTTCCCATTGACATATTTGTATTAATTTCTCAATAAAAATCGGTGTAATTATATGTATTTAATAAACTTTCGTTAGTTGTAATTGTTCTTTATCAACATTTCCCGCACATGCGACTCATTCACAGACAAGTTTCAACTCGCAAAATTTGGTTTTAACATGTTACATTTACATACAAATCATTTGGAACATTTAAAATTATGATTAAACAACTCTAATAGTCAAATATGCGCCACCAGATATTCAAAATTAAATGATAAAATAATTAGAAAATTAATTATTAATTGCAAAATTATATTTCGTCTCGGGAAAGAAATCTTTCGCGCAGACACATCTCAACTTGTAAAAATTTGGGTTAGACGCAGGAATGTAACATCAGTTTCAATATAAAAATTTATTTGTAAAATTTATCATATATATTATTCACTTTACATCGTGTTGTGCTTGTAAAAATTCAACCATAATATAAGGTCCACCGATATACCGCATTAAAAGCCGGCCGTTTGTACATTGTAGGATGGCTTCATCTGATTCGATAATTTCACTTATTCGTGCTGCGAGATATGTGGTGCAGTCTTGAAGACGGCCATGATTCGCGGTCCATATTTTGTCTTGACTTTTCGTAGTTTCATGATTGGGTATATTTTTCCAACTTCAAACTGATGGAGCTTTCGCAATTCGAGCATCGACGCCTTTAGAATAAGAAACAAATTGTAAAAATTCGTATGTTGAACGAATAAAAAATGAACTTACCAATAAGCTTACTTCATTTAATTTAGTTAAATTCATATTGGAACTCATCACTTTTTTTCTTGCTCTTGAGACTACGAACGAAATGAAATTAAAGCGAGCTACAACTTGCACTATAAGTATGTGGGAGGAGTCACGCGCGGAGTGATTGTTCCATTCAATGCGTACGCATCTCAGCCTCAAACGCGTTTCAACTTGCAGAATATGACATAAACATGCTGAAAAGTGCGGTTTTCAACATTTACATACAAATCATTTTGAGCAAATTCGCCACCTCATTCTAGCTGAATGGGTTTTTGTACTCAAGTATGTAGCTGAGTCGGTATTCCCTGATTCCAGCGCCCTCTCGTGAGCGTTAGCGTTTACTACAGAGCACCTGACTGCAGCACTCAGATATTTTTTGTTGCGAATTATAGATTTTTAACCTCTGAATTCGGGCCTGAAAGTCTGAAACTCGAAACTCTATTTTAAACGGAACTTAAATAGTGGAAAGTAGGCATTTTATATTTCTATTCAGTAAGTTGATTGGTGTAGGTTTAACCTCAATTGGTATAAATTAATCCCCAATTTAACAAATTGTAAATTGTTTTCCGAACAATTTAAATTCTTGTATTTTGTATAAATGTTATTCTGATCTCTTTAAAGCATTAATACACCGATAATGAGTATGTCACAAACCCCTCATTTCAGCCGGACACATCTGTAAGTGCATGTCAAAGCGGATAATAAAAGGTTTTTGGCAGGTAAATTTTGTATTGTATTCCCGGATGCTATTCGTGAATTTTTAAGTATGTGCGACAAGTAGGTATATAAACTCGCAATTCACGTCTAACGGAATGGCGAGTTTATATACCTACTTGTCGCACATACTTAAAAATTCAAACGTGTCGGCTAATGCACTCTTAAATTTTAATGAAATTTGTGAAGCGTGTGTGTGTGCTGTTGCTTTTTATCGTATGCAGACATCAAATTTGGGAATCGCAAAGTTTAACCGGGCAGCATGTAAATGTGTTTATTATGGTCCACCCCGCCCCCAGTGATTATTACATTTCGGTAAGTTATAATTGTGGGACTTGCGAGTCTGGTGCGACAATTTCGATTGGTAGAATTGCAACAATTTTGCATAATGAGAGATCCGGGGGTGTTGTAGGGGGTTGTATCACTTAACCCACAGCTTATTATGTGCCAAAGTCGCTTGCACTCCCCTTTCAGTTAGCCGATGGGCTTGCAAACCTATCGCTTTGTGTAAGAAAGAAAAAGCATGTGTCAATTCTGATTGTTCTGAACGGGTGCGAGAGGGACATGAGGCAGCGTCAACGGGTGCGAAAGAGAGAGACGTGGGTGGTCTGGGAAAAAGGATGGCGTACTCTAATACGGTAATTAGATTAGTTAGCGAAAAAATCCGCACAATTAGATCAATTACACGATAAATCGATGCAATTGCATCAATTACGCGATAAATCCGCGCAATTACCAGTAATTACACGATAAATCGTGATAAAATCCGTGCAATTAGATCAATTACACGATAAATCGCGAAAAAATCCGCGCAATTAGACCAATTGCGTAATAAATCCGCGCAATTAACAGTAATTGCGCAATCAATTACGCAATCAAACTATAAATCCGCGGTAAAATTGGTTAATAAATCGGGTGAATTAAATTAATCCGCCGAAAAATTCGCGATAAAAATCGCTAATTAAACGGGTCAATTAAATTAATCCGCCGAAAAATCCGCTAAATCGCGGAAAAAATCGCGAAATTGCGCAAAATCAACGAATTAATCCGATAAAACCGCGAATAAAACCGCGAATAAATTTGATATCGCCGTGGTTTGAAACCTGCTTAGCCTACCTACTGGTATCTCTAATCACGACACTGTATTTAAAATTCTTGTTTGAATAAGTTTGTTCTCGTCATTTTGTAGAAGTAAATTTTTGACTACGTTGCAGTGAGTTGGCCTGATTTTCACTTTTTACTTTCAGGATTACGATGAGCAGACAATCGATATTTGCCCTTGCGGCGGGACTGATCGCTGGTTTTTTATTTTGTTATATGATGCTAAATCCACAAGATATTTTTCATGTGTCCGATTATCACGCTAGTCATGAAATGGAACATTTGGCCGGTCCAGACATTGATCCCGGTGGCCACGACGAAGAATCGCACAGAAATGAGGATACAGCAGTTGCGGATCAGTTAACACAACAGATAAAAGTTCTTTGCTGGATTATGACGGGACCTAAAAATCACGAAACGAAGGCAAGACATGTTAAGGCCACTTGGGGTAAACGATGTAATATATTATTGTTCATGAGTTCAGAAGAAGGTGCTTTTTCAATTTAATTGTTAAACAATAAAGCTATTGATTTTGAATTGTAGACCAAACTTTGCCTGCGATTGCTCTTCCTGTTAATGAAGGGCGTAATAATCTTTGGAAGAAAACCAAAGAAGCTTTTAAATATATTTACAACAATTATCTTGAACAAGCCGATTGGTTTTTAAAGGCCGATGATGATACGTAAGTGATAATTGATAGTGGTGCTGTAAAATTTTTGTAGAAAATAATTTAATTTCAGATATGTCATCTTAGAAAATCTTCGATATATGCTGTTGCCGCATAAACCATCAGATCCTGTTTATTATGGTTGCAAATTTAAACCGTATGTCAAACAAGGGTATATGAGTGGTGGCGCAGGATACGTTTTAAGTAAAGAAGCTCTTAAAAGATTTGTCGAAGTAAGTAATTGGAAATACAAGATGATTCATAATGAGTGTGAAAATTTCAACAACTTGTTAGGAATGCCATTTTGAGCAAATATTTTGTGACTGTCATTATCACTAGTAGGAATTTTAAATATTTATTTGTGTGACTTCTCTAAATTACAGTTTTCATTTACCCCAGTGTTTTTCCCCACTTGACCCTATCACTAAATTAAATTCGGCAACAACCATGCAACTTATAAATAGTGCTCAAAATGTGCCCTTCAAGCCCGACAATCGCGAATCATATACAGTAAACCCTCGTTAACACAAACTCGGTTAAGACGAACACCTCGTTAACGCGAACGAACACTGCGGTCCCGGTCGGTTTCTTATTGTTTCTTATGGAATATCGCTCGGTTAACACGAATTCTCGTTAACACGAACTTCGAAATTTTGGAACCTAAAAGCTAACAATTTTGTTTAGCACGAACACAACACATGTTTTACTGGCTTACTTACATACTAACCCCTAGAAATTTGAAAACATTGGTTAAGCATTGCGATTAATATTTTCGCTCATTCTAACAAACGTTTGTAGCAGTTCGTACCGTAGAAACGGGGTGACGGTCTCGGAACAGTACAGTGGTAGAGGATATGTGTGTGTTGAAGTTAACAGTGTCTACTGGTACTCGTGCTACTTCTCGCCTAATAGGGACTGGCAGGAGTACCAACTCTTTCTACACGATTTGGCCGGTCATATTAGGAACAGAGCCAGTAACAGGATAGTTATCTCGGGGGACTTCAATTCAAAGGCGCCCATGTTCGGGTCCGAAGTCGCAAACAAAAAGGGAGAGATGCTGGAGGAGTGGGTCGATGCCCTGGACCTCACGGTCATCAACCGGGGCAGCACTCACACGTATGTGGGCCCTAACGTTGATAGATGTGACACTCGCATCTGCGGCTATAGCGAGGAATATAACCGGGTGGTGCTTAGTGATGTAGAAAACATGAGTGACCACCGGACCATAAGTTTCCAGCTAACAAGCAGCCAAATAACAATCCAAATGAGGAACACTGCACCAGCTAGAGGCTGGATAATACCTAGGGACGGTCTGGAGGCTCGGCACTGCTTGCGGGCCATTCCTGGAGAGGTGACGACTCCGACACAACTAATATGCAGTATTACAGCATGGTGTAACAGGTTCCTGGCCAAAAGGAGACCCGCCAGGAGTCACCAGAGACCTGTGCACTGGTGGTGCTAGAGCGTCGCAGCGAAAAGGCGGCTGTGCATTGCGGCCAGAAGAAGGCTGACGAGAGGCAGAAGGGCGGATCCAGACAATTGCCACCCGTTAGTAATGGAATACAGACATGCAAAGAATTCCCTCAAAAAGGAAATTAGGAAAGCTAAGAATGAGGCATGGGAGAAGCTGTGCGATGAACTAAATGACGACGTCTGGGGCCTAGGCTACAAATTGGTTACAGGTAAAATAAATACCCGACCGCGCATTGCTATGAAGGAGGAAGAAGTGGAGAAACAGGTGACCGAACTATTCCCCCAACACGCCATCGGCCAATGGCCGGAAATTGACATCCTCCCAGGTGAAGTCTCGGAGATAACAGAAAACGAATTAAAAATAGCAGCTAGCAAGATGAAAAATAAAAAAGCTCCTGGCCCGGACTCCGTACCGACAGAGGTAATCAAAGCAATGGTGGAGGCGCACCCGCAGGCTTTCATCTCTGTGCTGAACGGATGTATCAGAGAGGGGACCTTCCCATCGGAGTGGAAGGTGGCCTCTCTGATATTTATAGAGAAAAAACCAAAGAAGGACTCCAATGCTGCCGTATATAGGTCGATCTGCTTAATAGATGTCGCCGGCAAGCTCTTGGAGAGGATTATAAAGGAGAGACTGGAGGGGGAACTCGAAGACCGGAACTTCTTCCATCAGAATCAGTTCGGCTTCAGACCGGGCCGCTCCACAATCGACGCTGCCCGAAAGGTGTTGGAGGTACCTGAAAAACTACGCAAGGTGCCGTATACCAAAAGAGGCTTCTGCGCGCTCGTAGCACTCGACGTGCAAAATGCCTTCAACTCAACCCCGTGGCAGGGAATCATCAAGGCTCTGAAGAAAACCAACGTCAGCAGATACTTAATCAAGATTATACAGTCGTACCTAACGGGCAGATACATAATCACCTCTTACGGCAGGAGGATTTGGATTACGTGCGGCGTACCACAGGGCTCCGTCCTAGGTCCTACGTTGTGGAACATATTCTACAACGAGGTCCTGGAGATGGGCCTAGGACCAGGTATAACCACAATTGCCTACGCCGACGATCTGGCGGTGGTGATCGAGGGTAAGAGTAAGGAAGCACTCGTAAACAAAGCTCAGTACTCGGTGGCAAGTATCGAGTCTAAGCTGCACGACATGAGGATAAAGCTGGCGACGGAAAAAACCGAAGTTGTACTCCTCTCCGGAAGGAGGAGAGTGCGAGAGATACAAATTGAGGTGGCAGGAGTAATGATTGATAGCAGCCCGTATATGAAATATATGGACATAATCATAGACAAAGATACAAGAATGACTACGCACATCAGAGTAACATGCAACAAAGCCACACAACTGTCAAAGGCCTTGAACAGGCTCATGCCAGCGATGAGAGGACCTACAACAAAAAAGAGGAAGATTCTCGCCTCGGCCATAACCTCGATCGTGCTCTATGGAGCCCCCGTATGGATAGACGCCTTGCGATTCAACCACTACAACAAGATGCTGGAAAGAGTCAACAGGAAACTGGCCATGAAGATCATATCGGCATATAGGACCATCTCCACATGCGCGGTGCAAGTCCTGGCCAGCATGCCCCCACTGAAGCTCCTCGCGGAGGAGAGATCTTACATCTATAGGCACGAGAAAGATCAGAAAATGGAGGCCAGGGCCAGCCTGATAAGAGCCTGGCAGGAGCAATGGTCCGCCTACGAAGGATGGGCGAAGAACTTTGTGGCAAACGTAGCCGCGTGGACGGGGAGAAAGTGGGGTGAGCTTGACCACCATCTGACTCAAGCGATGTCGGGCCACGGCATCTTTAACGCGTACCTGAAGAAGATCGAAAAGGCCGAAAGCGACCAGGAAGACTCTCCGGAACATACCATTTTTATGTGCATAAGATGGCAGGTACTAAGGGCAGAAGCCAGCCGGGCACTTGGTGTCGCGGTAAGGCGTGACAATGTGGCGGAACTTTTATTGAAATCGAGCAAGTCCTGGGAAATCGTCACTCAAATGCTCCGGGAAATAATGGTAGAGAAACAAGCCGAGGAATTGAGACGTGAGACGCACCTGACTTAAGAAGAGGACAAACCTACACCTCGAGGTAATGCTAAAGGGCGGTTTCCAGGGTGTAGGTGGGTGGCGAGGTAAAAAAAAAAAAAAAAGTTCGTACCGTAGTGGTGTTTCTATATAATAAACATAATGCGTGCTACCCAGGATATAACAAAGAGTGAAGTGTATGAAGTGTATGTTGAATGTAACAGAAGAAGATAGAATAATGAGCAAGTTTCGGTTTTAAAATAGTGCAATAATTCTTTAGGTGTCAGCATTCATAGAACGAGTCATTGATAAGCCGAAAAAATGAAACGAATTAAAGTTTGTACCCTATTTCAGTAAACAGTTAAAGACGTTTTGTGGTTTACAATGGCTCCTCCGCAATCTAAAAGGTCTCAACAGCCAATAAGTTTAAAAACTAAGCAAGCAATTTTAGTTGAAGTTTACAAAGCCGAATTAAAAAAAAACTGATTTTGCAGTGAAATTTCACATTCCAAAATCAACATTATCAACCATCATAAAAAACAGAGGTAAAGTTGACGAGGCTTTAGTTTCTGGATCTACTTTCTCCCATTCCAAGCGGCTGAGGATGGGAAAATACGAAGATGTGGAATTTGAAATTGTGAAATGGTTTCAACATTTAAGAGCGTCCAATCTGCCGATTTCTGGTCGCATCATTCAATGTAAGGCCTAGGAAATTGCTCTATCTTTCGGAATTCAGAATTTTGATTGTTCCGCTGGTTGGCTTTGGCGTTTTCAAAAACAGCATGGTATAGTTTCTCATCAGATGTGTGGTGAAGCAGCAAAAGTGAATGAAACATCAGTCATTGAGTGGCTATTCATTTTTGCTGCAATTAAAAATACATACTTACCTAAAAACATATTTAACATGGATGAAACGGGTATTTACTTCAATTTATTGCCAAATGGTACACTAGATTTTAAAAGTAACCGTTGTCATGGAGGAGCCAAGAGCAAACCTTTGTTGTGGCCGTGGTACTTTGCTGTAATTCAGATGGATCGGAAAATTTTAAACCTTAAAAGGTGATTGGTAAATCACAAAATCCCAGATTTTTCAAAAAAATCAGCAGATGCCACTTGCCTTGTGACTACACTTGCCACCCTTCTTCATGAATTGCTTCAAAAGCCTTCAGGGAATGGTTACTTACGATTAATAGGCGTATGGTAACACAACGACGTAACACTTGACAATTGTGCCGCACATAAAATTGATAACTTGGAACTATCAAACATAAAAATTTACTTTTTTCCTGCGAATTCAACCTCTCGTTTACAACCGCTTGACCAGGGCATAATTGCTAATATGAAAAGTTACTACAAAACTTGATTACTAAAATTTGCGATTAGAACTCTCGAGTCAGAGGGACAAGTTACAAAATAGGATATCCTACAAGCTATTAGAGCGATTGGCTCTTCATGGGATGCTGTTACGGCAGACACTATTAGAAAATGTTTTGAAAAGGCATGGTCATCTTCAATAATGGATCCACCAGAAAACAAATATCTAAAACAACCTCCGGAAGAATGAGCCAAACTTGAAGCAGTTAGACCACTAGGTATCTCCTTTCAAGAGTTTGTATCTGTTGATGATGATCTGGCCATTTGTTCAGAAATAGCGATTGAACAAAATGAGCCATCAACATCGGGCGCCGGTTCGCAATTGTTGTCATCTGATAACAGCGACGAAGAAATTGAAGAATTTAAGAAGCCTTCCAGAAATGAAGTTTTGGCTTCACTTTCAACATTACAGCGATTTGCAACAACAACAGACGTTTGTCAACAGTTTGACTCTTGTTTAGACATTGTATCTAATGAATGCACCTTAAAATTACATCAAACCCTACGCCAAACCAACATTGAGAAGTTTATTAAGTAATGTGCACATAAATTGTACTTATTGTGTATTATGGTACCTATTTTGTATTTTATTGTTGTAACTTTTTTTATATTACATATTACGTGACTTGTTTTATTTGATTTATTTTCCCATTTAACATGAGACAAAGCAAAAAAATGTAAGTAACTTAAAAACCTATAACTCGGTTAACGCGAACAAATATAACACGAACTCGGAATTTTCCGGTCCCTTCAAGTTCGTGTTAACGAGGGTTTACTGTAGTCATAATCACAAACTTTCTATGTTATGGAATTGGCATGCATGATCGTTCACTAGTATTGTATTTATAAAATAAAAAGATTTGCGTGTCTCGTTTAATTTCCTCGCTATTTTTTAATAACATTTCAATTTTGAAAAAAAAGTAGTTTATAATTTTTTGCTAATTCTTTGCCAATTTTTGCCGTTTATTTCAAATTATTTGCCACATCCCTTAAAAAGTTGTAAGCATTTTAAAAATGATACCGCAACTTGACGCTCCAGTATCAACATCTCAATTTCGAAAAAAAAAAGTCTATAATTTTTTGCTAATTCTTTGCCAATTTTTGCCGTTTATTTCAAATTCTTTGCCGCATCCCTTAAAAAGTTATAAGCATTTAAAAAATGATACTGCAACTTGACGCCCCAGTATCAACATTTCAATTTCGAAAAAGAAATGAGTCTATAATTTTTTGCTAATTCTTTGCCAATTTTTGCCGTTTATTTCAAATTCTTTGCCGCAACCCTTAAAAAGTTATAAGCGTTTAAAAAATGATACTGCAACTTGGCACCCCAGTGTAAACATTTCAATTTTGAAAAAAAAAAGTCTATAATTTTTTGCTAATTCTTTGCCAATTTTTGCCGTTTATTTCAAATTATTTTTCGCAACCCTTAAAAAGTTATAAGCATTTATAGAATGATACTGCAACTTGACGCCCCAGTGTCAACATTTGAATTTTGAAAAAAACACATAGTCTATAATTTTTTGCTAATTCTTTGCCAATTTTTGCCGTTTGTTTCAAATTCTTTGCCGCAACCCTTAAAAAGTTATAAGCGTTTAAAAAATGATACTGCAACTTGACGTCCCAGTGTCAACATTTCAATTTTGAAAAAAACAAAGTCTATAATTTTTTGATGATTCTTTGCCAATTTTTGCCGCTTATTTCAATTTTTTTACTGCATCCCTTAAAAAGTTATAAGCGTTAAGAGATTATATTGGTATTTGATGCCCCCGTACCAACATATCATTAAAAAAAAAAAAGATCCACAATTTTTGTTAATTGTTTGCTAATTTTTACGGTTTGTTTTAAATTCTTTGCCACAACCCTAAAAAAGTTATAAGCGTTTAAAGAATGATACTGCAACTTGACGCCATAGTGTCAATATATTTTTAATTTTTGCTAATTTAATTTAATTTAAAAAACTGGAAATTGGCTAATTTTTTGGTAATTGTTTACGAATATTTGTCATGTAATTGCAGTTTTGACCGTTTATATTTGTATAGTGTCGATAAGTAATTAAATTTAAGAAAAACAGGGGCGGGTTGGTAGAAAACAAATTAAATCATTGTTAACTGAATTTAATGTTAATTGAAATTTATCTCACTTAATATATTTACTTACTAGGTATAGATAGGTCTTGGTAGTTAGGATAGTTTAAAACGTTAAACTTTCATATTTCTTAAGAATGAATAAAAAACTTGCAACAGTAAGCGGCAAAAATTGTCAAAGAATTGGTGACAAATTATAGACTTTTTTTTTGAAATTGCAAATGTTGATACATACTGCAACTTGACGGAAGTTGCCAAGTATTATTCTATAAACGCTTATAACTTTTTAAGGGATGCGGCAAAGAATTTGAAACAAACGGCAAAAATTGGCAAAGAATTAGCAAAAAATTATAGACTAATTTTTTTTTCGAAATTGAAATGCTGATACTGGGGCGTCAAGTTGCAGTATCATTTTTTAAATGCTTATAACTTTTTAAGGGATGCGGCAAAGAATTTGAAATAAACGGCAAAAATTGGCAAAGAATTAGCATAAAATTATAGACTACTTTTTTTTTCAAAATTGAAATGTTGAGACTGCAACTTGACGGACGTTAGAAGTCCCGGTTTTCTCTTTGGAGGCTGTCTTTAAAATATGAGAAAAACTTTCTTTTTGATTTATTAATGAAAAACAATTTTATTAAATAGTTATTTACGAACCAAGTGCGGGAAAACTCTGTTCCTGCATGAGCGCATTTTTTAAAGCAAGAGCGACGAATGAGCGAATACTTTATTTGCGCGAATGCGCGGAAGATGTTTTCACGCTTGAGGATTGTGCATTGTTTTTTGTACGAAAATTTTAATTAAAAAAATACATTAATTTTTAACCGACTTCGAAAAAGGAGGAGGTTCTCCATTTGACATGTATTTTTTTCCCTTAGGCCAGTTTAATTTAAAATTCACAGCACAAATAAAACTAAGTAGGCAATGATTGAAAATATTATTAAATATTAATATTAATAATAATATTAATATTTATTAAATATTGCTTCATTTGACACTTGTGCTTTTACATCAATTTTCAACGATTTTGTGAATTTGTTGAATTATCTTGCACTCCCCCCGAAGTTCGGGAGGCCGCCAATGTGGCAATTCAAAATTTACCTAGATGTGCTTATTTTAGTTTGAATGTTTACCTTTCAATTAGCATAAATTATTATTTAAATGTTCTCAAACATCTTTGTTTACATTAATTCAACCATTAATTAGTGAATTATCCTGTATTTATTTCACATTTTATTCATGCGAACTGACAGTATTTTGATATATGCATTTGCTTGAGTCCGTAATAGATGGCGAAAAAATTAAAAAAATTATGCCTTCAATTTAATTATTGTCAACTTGAATGATTTTTAGAATGCACGAAAAATCAGTGTTTTTTGTAATTTTTACATTCGAGGGCATGACTTCGACCGGGAAACTGACGTTCCGAATTGAGAATGGCGTTCGTCGGAAGGTGTTTCCTATGCGATGAGTACAAAAAAAAAGATTACCGACGTTTTTATTTATTTGGATGAAAATTGAGCAGAACTGTTTCTTGTTTGCTATACAGCGTGTCCACGGATGTGGTTGACAAGGAGAAAAACATTTTATTTTCAACTTTACGTCAATAATGTATTCTTTATAAAAAGTTTTGCTTGTCGTAGAAAGTCATAAACAATTGCTAAAGTTTTATTAAAATGTAAAGGCTGTTCTAAAAATTATAAAACATGAAATTGAAGAAGCGTTATTTTTATTTTCGTAAAAAATGTTATTTTAAAACTTACGAAAAGCTTAAATACAAAATTGGTAGAAGCTGTAAGAAAATTTTGTATACAGGTTATATTATATTAAGTGTCCACCATTGGTAACTTTGTTGTTACTGGAGCTACAAACTCGGTTAAATTGGCAAACAATTGGTGTTTTTTTCGGTGATTACTATAATGAAAACAAAAAAAACAATCGAGATATTCACGAAAAAACTTTTTTTTTATTGTATGAGATAAACTTTTTCTGTGCAGTAAACTTTTTTTATATAAAATGTTATGTAGAATATTTTAGTTCCATACAATTATTTAATCCAAGTAACAGTTTAGAAAATAAATGAGGAAAACTCCAAATCTCTTCGCCTTTGGAGACAGTTTTGGTTCAAGCGGACGTGTTTCATCTGTGATAAGATTGGGAATTTTTTTGCTTGTTATTCTTAACCCAACTGGGAATTAATTTCCAAAAAATAAAAACTTGAATTTTTTAATTTGCCTATACTCTAAGCATTTTCTCCACAGCTACGTCATAAAGGGGCGGATCTAAAGGGCCGGATGCGCATGGACAAACCTTGTTAAATCAGCCATGAAAACACTTATAAATTTTATATTTTAATTTGGTCATCATCATTATCTTCACTTTCCCTCTTAGGCATGTTACAGTTTCCACATTTTCCTCTGCCTTTCTGGAATTATTTTTCCTCTTGTCTTATATTCCTTTATTATTTTCTTCTGGTATTGTATCTTCAGTGATTCTATAAACATGCTCTGCCCATTTTCTTCTGCATTCCTCAATTCTTTCATTAATGTTAAATATTTTTAGTTTTTTTTCTAATGCCTGTATTTCATATTAAATCTTTTCTCGTGTTCACATTATACATTTTTTAATTTGGTTATAGCAAGCTTTACCAAATTCAACACATTGTAATTCAAAAGATAGTGGAAGTGAGGATGTAGAAATAGGCAAATGTTTGGAAGCTGTAAAAGTTTTGGCTGGAGATTCTAGAGATTCCTTAGGAAGAGGGCGATTTTTTCCCTTTGTTCCAGAGCACCATCTTATTCCAGGGCATGTTAAAAAAGATTTTTGGTACTGGAAGTATATTTTCTATCCAAGTACAGAAGTAAGTACAACCATTCAGAAATGAGTATATGTTAAAATTGCGTTAAGTTAATGAGATTTGTTTTGTAAGGGAATGGATTGTTGTTCTGACAACGCAGTGTCATTTCATTACGTGTCTCCCAATCAAATGTACGTACTCGAATATTTAATTTATCACCTTCGGCCATATGGAATCTCCTACCATGTAGATCATGATCCTCAGACTATGCAGGCACCTTTGAAAATAACCCGTAGAGAAAATTACGTTGGACAAACATAGTTGCAAAACCTAAAATGTTAATTTGGCTGTGTAAAAGAAATACTTTACATATTTGCCTCTCTCAAATTGAGTGAACTTAATTAAAGTGAATCTATTGGAATAAGATAATTAGATCTGTGATTTAATTTTTGTATGATTCATTAATTTTCATCTAGGAGATTAGTAATTTAGTTGGTATAGGTTTGATTACCTTAAAAACTACTACGACTGCTAGTCGTTCTGATGCCAAATATTAGTTGTATACTTTCCGTTTAATTTCTTTCATTGCATTTCCAAAATATGTTTTTTCTCATAGAATAAGATTTGTTTAACTGTTAAAAGGAATAATGGATATTAAAATTGTAATGAGGATCTGCAGTAAGTTTATATAAAGATGAAATATCACTATCTGTTTTAATATTAGTTTTTTTTATTATTGTGAGTATTTGAGATTTGAGACTAGCAAACTTTACAATGAAGTTTTATCTAAGAAATTTTATTAATCACCAAATTTTGCCGGTGACTTGATCTGTTTCATTTATGTTTATTTATTTTCCTAAAGATATTAGAAAAATGTACTTGTGAAAGACAATGATTTAAAATTAATTATTGTAGCCTATTGTATTTACTTGTATAAAATGTTAATTAACACTTTGACTTGGAGGTGTGAGGAGTAAACTAATCCATCAAATGATAAAAGTCAACCTTTATAAGCTGGATGGTTTTTTGTTCCTTTGTACCATAACATTTTCAGCTGTGCTTTAAAATTTAATAATTGAAATTTATTTTGCTTATTATGTGAATACAATGTGTCCCCAGATGTGGTTTAATACTCTTATAAATTGTCTTATGTTTTATTTGCCGAGGAAATATTACTTCTGATAAAAACTTGTCCAAGGAAGTCATAGAATAGTCTCAACTAGTCTTGACTTAAATTAGAATAAATGTTACTTTTGCTGAAAAATTATTCTTGTTATTTCTTAACCAAATTTTTTATTTAAGCCTTTCTTAAGTTTCTAAACAACTTTGTTAAATAACATTTTGCGGAAAAATAAAAAATTATGGTACCCACTTTGATTAAAATCGATTTCATATTTTCTAATTTTTAGAACACTTGTACACTTCTTCAGAAGTTTGACTACTGCTTAGGGCCTCCTAGGACAAATAAAAGTTTTTGTTAAGAGTAGCAAGAGTAGTAAACCCCATTTCGATTGTTTGTCATTTTATTACTAGAAAAAAGTGCCATTAAACGAATGAATGTGCAAGCCGAAGTGTTAAGATATGTTGTTCAACTATGTTTTAATTTAATATCAATTTTTATATGCTCAAATAATATAAATTATGTATAAACAAAAAGATCAGCTTGTCATATAGGTATATCTTTGTGCATGTGGCATCATAATTAATGCTAGTCATTGTATAAAAATGTAATTGTAAACAAAATAATAAATACTTTTGGTAAATAGATTGATGCGAATGATTAAATGGTTCTAACGAGTGGCAACCTGCTTCGAAAAATATTTATTACCTACCAGGTGACACACACTCAACTTGTATGTGATTGAAAATCGAGTGTATCCTAGAATAGAAATTAATTAAAATTTTTCTGAATATTTTCAAACCAATAAATAATTTCTTCACTCATTAAAGTTGGAGACAGAATTAATTGCTTTCCTCATTTAACTTATCTTTTTATGTAACAAAAATTTACTTTTTCTTTAAGCAACTTGTAGTAAGTTATACATATACAGGGTGATGAAAAAGGTGCCGATGATTAGCTACATGTTATAGACGATTTCTAACGAAACACGAATTTGAAAGCCAAAATAGAATTTGTTGTCTCTTCACCAAGATATAAGCTTTCCTATTCAAACAATAAAAATCTATATGATTAACAATTTTGTAATAATTTCATTGTTAGAGTCTAAATTTGATGTAGTTCATGGTGCTTTTTTAAAAAAAATCTATTGAAACCAACTTTATTACCGATGTTAAAGTACCGCAAATCTCCTAGGAAACGGTGGCAAAAATAATTTACTTTCCAATGTCAGTTCTCTTGTCAAATTTGAACGATACAAGTCAAATGTTCTAAAAACCCACTAAACACAAAAACGTATCACGGACGTCCCAGCCACGTCGCGTAGCGCTATGCGACGTTAGTCAAATACGTAGCTCTGGCATCGAATAACGTATATAGGACGGCTAACGCCTGTCGTAAAAACATCGCCAGGCGACGTACCAATGCGACATCGCGCGACGTTCGGGCTCTACATGCGGGTGACGTCGCCTTGATCCGTTTTTCGACATTTTTAATTAATCAATTAATTAAATTGATTTCTAAATTATTTTAATTAATTAATCTAATTAATTATTTTTTAATAGACGTAATTAATCCATTTTTTAATTAAATTATTTCATTTCATTTTTTACGTAATTGCTTCAATTCAGAAATACACCAGTTAAAATCATAAATTTATTTATCTCAATGATTACATAAATAAAACAAAGATAACAAACGTTTTTTTTTTAAATTGTATTAACAATTTATTAAAAAAATTAACGTATTGATAATAATGTTAACAATTTATAACTGCATATACAAGATATAAATGACATTTAGAAAATTAACTCCTAATATTAACAATTCACAACTATATCAACAACAAACATTATTTAAATAATTATACTAACAATTCATTATTGCAAAAACGAAATTTAAAGAATGTACGTCTAGATAATATTAATAATTTACAATTTCACAACATACACAAAATATAAACGTAATTTAGAAAATTAACTCGCAATATTAACAATATCAACCATATCAAAGATAAAAGCGTCATTTAAAAAATTAACGCATAGACAATATTAACAATTTATAACTGCATAACATAAATTACAAGATATAAACGAAGAATTGCAATTTATTCTTATGATAATTCAAGCAGAAATTTCGATAATTGGTTACAAATACCTAAAATAAACTTAAAATACTCGAGATTCTTGGCATGGAGGCAGGTCCAACTTCCCTTGTCTTAAATTGATGCTACGTTTTAGCGCCACATCTGTGAATAAAAAAATGTAAAATAAATAATCTTATTAAAAATTATCATTAAAATCGATTACCTTCGAAGATTTCTATAATTTTCAAATCTTTGATTTTAATATTTTTCTTCGCACCTGACTTTTTCAGCTCTTCGAATACTTTTTTCATTTCAATTTTCTAAATTGGTTTTACAAGCGCTGAAAAATAACAATAAATATAAAAACTGTGATTTTGTATCAAGGATTGATAATATACTTACTTGCTGTTTATTTTCTTCCATTTTTTTCAGCTAATATACAACTTACCAATGCAACTAGAAACGGTGGAATGTCTTCTTTCCAAAATTGAAAGTTAAAATATTTGCAATAGAATAACCTTTTCCGATACAGATGTGACCGGTTTTATGTCACCAATTTAATTAATTGCACCGCTTTTGTGTAAAAACCATTTGTACCGGCCTTTTATATTTCAAGGTTTCATTCAGGGATGGCTAGAAGTTTTGCAGGGGTTTGAAATTAAATAAACTATTTTTTCATCAACAGCCCACCGAAGCGGTTATCACATTATTTGAATTCCAACACTAAGTCGTTGTATTATAATTTTTTTTAGAAATTTGAAAGTGAGGCGTCTCTTTTAGTGCTGTACTTCTGTTTAGGGTTCCAAAAAGTCTGCTCCAGAGTCGGTCCTGTTCGAAACATGTTTTTCTTTTTAAATTTAAATTGTGTAAATAAATTTCACTGAACCTAAAGTATGCTATTTGATCAATAAAAACGCGTTATCATAAAATTGAGACGATTCCAACAAAACAACACATTTCCAAGGAATGCACAAGAAGTCAACTTAGAGGTCATCCATAATTACGTAAAGGCGCGTCCAGACTTAGTAATAAGTTATTGAAACCTTGTTTTCCTGTAACACTGAAAACTTTTTGACGTTGTAGGATTCCTTGTTGACCCAAGAAAGACAGAAAAAAGGTTATTCCGAATATTTTCCAGATTTCCCCGAAAAGCACCAATTTATATACTTTTTCAACCAATTTTTGTTACCGGCCAGTTGTCGGTAAATATCAAACAATATTTGAAACATCTGGAATACAACTGTCGCAGGTAGGTAGGTTCGAATGCATTTGTTTATGGTCGGTAATAAAGTACAGTCGAACTTCTCTATAGTGATGTTCGAAAAGCCCTGAAAAAACATCACTATAGAGAAACTTCACTATAGAGAATTCACATATAATTTTACAGTTTTGGCAGTCACTTTAAAAAACAATCGATATTCAAAATGAAACAAAAAATTAAAATTAAATTTTATTTATTGTTTGAAATGATATTTCCGTATTTAGAAATACATACAGATTTATATTACACAACATGTACTTATTGAAGAAAAAATCCATCTAAAGTTGATTGCACAGTACTCTTAAAAATTATTTTATTTTCGTAGAACGTTTCACACTTGTTTAATGCGTTGAATATTCTTTCTGGAACATTTTCTTGGCATTGCAAACCTCGGCGAATAGTCTCAAATGCCATGACCATCTCGGCTTTGGAAGGATTTTCGATAGAATCTTCTTCATTCTCTTCTTCCAAATTAGACAATTCGTTGTCTTTTCTGACACTTTCCAAAATCTCGATGTCATCAGGATATTCAGTAATTAACACATCTTTATCAATGTTTAAAAAATCCTGAAATTCCACTTCATCACAAATAATGTCCAACGCTTTTAGCTGTTCCCAAGATTTCTTCAATTCAGACAATTGAAGGTTATCTTCTTCCTCCCAATTAGTCAAATTTAAATTAATAAACCCTGCCTTGCCAAAACAATTTTTTATTGTAATCTCCGTCACTTCAAATTGCCATACTTTTGCTATTTCAGATATGGACGTCCGAAGATTTATGATATTATGTGTAGGTTGATTTTCTTCAATGGCGGTCATAATTTTCTTTAATATCCTTTTCCGATAATGGAATTTTAAATTTTTTATGATTCCTTGATCCATCGGTTGCAATTTTGACGTTAGATTTGGTGGTAAGAAAATCAATTCGACGTTTTTACATTTTGATTTTATAAGCGCAGGATGGGCTGGACAGTTATCTATAATTAACGCAACTTTTCGTTTGTCTCTACCCATTTGATTGTCAAACTTTAGCAACCACTTTTCAAAAATCTGACTGGTCATCCACGCCTTTTTATTGAAGTTATAATCCACTTCTAACGATTTGACGCCCTTAAAACAACGTGGATTTCTACTGCGACCTATTACAAGAAGCTTCATTTTTTCACTTTCAATCATATTGGCACCAATCATGACAGTTATTCGCTCCTTACTGTTTTTACCTCCAAAGCACTTATCGTTTTTAAACGTTAAAGTTCTATTTGGCGTACACTTAAAAAATAACCCAGTTTCGTCAGCATTAAAGACGTCTTTAGGATGATATGTGTCCAAAATTTTTTTTAAAACCGACTTTAACCATTGGTTACAGGTATGGTCACTAATTATAGCACTTTCGCCGCTAATTACTTTTTCGGAAATTTTATGTCTCTGTTTAAACTTGTCTAACCATCCGTTACTTGCTTGAAAATTTGAGTATCCCAAGGCTTCTGCGTAAACCAACGCTTTTTCTTTTACTAATGGCCCGGACACCGGAACATTTTGGGCGCGAATCACCTGTAGCCACTTTAACATCGCTTCATCTAAATCTTCATATGTACACAGCCTCATTTTTTTTCGTCCCGAATTAACTTCTTTTCTAAGTTTTTCACGATTTTTTACAATGACGGATACGCTATTTGCAGCAATACCAAATTTTGCGGTAACGTCTTTTTGCTTTACACCATTATCAACGTCTTCCAACACCTTTAATTTGTCTTGGATACTCAAACACTTTCGTTTCGCCATTTCACGTTCTAAAATGCGTGTGGTACAAAAATTGAAGCGAAACTAAAGTGCAAAAGTATAAATGCAAATGTAGCCAATGCATTTGGTGAGGGTAGAAATTTCCATAAATAAGGAATTTGCAATAAATTGTTCTAAGAATTTTTCATCCATTGTATTTTTTATTACCGAAAATTTCGTTCCCCGAGAATGTTGGTAAATATTTCTCAAAGAATAATCACTATATAGAGGCTTAACATCATAATACGGAGGTATTTTTATATGCAAAACGTGCAAAAATGCACGTTCCTGACAAAAACATCATTATAGAGAAAAAATCATTATAGAGTTCACTATAGAGAAGTTCGACTGTACTTAAATCGTGAAGCTTCTGGGAGAACTGTATTTTGCATAATCGGTTGATACAAAAAAAAAATTAGTCAAAGTAGCAATGGTAAATCAGGAAGACTTTCTTCTCGCGGCTGCAGCATATGTAATTTTAAGTGGTGCACAGAAAAAGGAAAAGAAAAGATTTTGGATTTGCCCATTGAAAAGGTATCGAAAGTGGTACAGTGGGCAGTGATATGATCAACGATTTAAAAGCCGACGACATTGTTCCGTTTGCAATTAACCCTTTGAGTGCCAAAATGATTTTTAGAGAATTAGCTAAAATTGCCAATTCCAAAAACAATAAACAATAAACAAGAATCGATAAGTATGAAAGAGAGATCGATCGTATTAGTTAATGCGGGAGCAAAAGCGCGATCGCGCTTCTGGCATTTTCGGCCAGTGTATTGACGAGCGCGATTGTGCTCCTTGGCACTCAAAGGGTTAATGATGAATTGCGGTGTGACGGAAATTTAAAAAATTTTGCCAGAATGCCAAGCGCCGGTTTTGAATTTTTAATCAACGAAGTGGGACAAAATATGTAAAACGATTTCCAAACTAAACTGTCAAATATGTAGTTCCTACAGACGCAGTTAAAAGCTTTTAAAATAAGAAATTTATAACCATCATAAAATTTGTCACAGCACAAAAGAATTAGAAAATTTGCGATATTCAATGATGGAGCCCTTCGCTCTAGAGACGATTTGCGCGTCAATTGTAGTTGCTGGGGGCCACTGACCTGCTTAAATAATGACAATTTTAAAATTTTCTGTTCTGTTGGTTTTCAATTATCTTAAATTTCAGCCTTTTATAATGTTGAGCTTGTGTTTGTTTTTTAACCCTTTAAGGACGTATGTCGTTCATACGCGTCACACTAGAAAAGAAGCAGTTTTCCCGAATGCCGCACATTCGCAACACAAACCTAACTACATCAGAATAAATTCCATCCCATGGGATCTGTAACCGAAAATAAATTCCGTCCTTAAAGGGTTAAAATGTTTAATTTGTGTGTCTAAATTGGTGTCTTCGGACGTATTTAATAAAATAATAATAAAGGAATTAACAATCACAATAAAATATTTTTGACCTTCTGCTAGTCTAATTAGGAACGGTTTATAAGGTTTATAAGGTCAGTAAAATTTGCCAGTCGAATAATATCATTTTTATATAAAAATAATATTAATATAATATTTAACAAACACTTCGATTCGCTGTCTATAAAAAAAAAGGTTATCCTAAGGAAACCTATCATTTTGATCTACAAATGTGAGTAGAAACGTTTACAAAAGTGAACTTATTGTTAAACTAGTAAAGCTGTTGTGAGATGCACTAAAAGGATGAAAAAAATAACTTGTTGCTCTTCGTCGAAATTTTGATAACATGTAAAATAACTTTGTTAATAACATTGTTTCCGATAAGTCTGGACGCGGCTTTAGTACAAGAAGTAGGCGTACCGGAATGTAATTTTTTAGAAAAAGAAATATGTACAGTATTGCCACGTTGTGCTCGTAGACAAATCCCTTAAATGTTAAACAGAATCAACTTAGACCGCTTTTGTTGTGATTTCCACAATGCTTCAACAAAAAGCATTGTTCCAATATCAATACTGGCGCCTTTTTTTCATCACCCTGTATTTTTAAGATTGGCAATGATTGGCTGATGATTGGCAACGGCTAAACTTTTTGTTGTCAAATTTGACAATTTGTGATTCCTTGGCGTAATATGGGAAACGTAGATACAAAATTAAATTTTCGTAAGGCCGTAGTTCAGTTAACATCAAAAACAGAGGTAATTCGTCGTATATTTTATAATATTGTTCATTTACAATACATTACTATAACTGCCATTTAAAATTTTCATTCACTTATTTCGTTCATTTTTAAAGCCAATTGATGCAAACGATGAAGTGTTTTGGGAACAATTTTGGTCAGAAAATGTAACAAATGTTCAAGATGTTTTTACATTGGTTCCTGCCCCAGAAATACGAGCCTTACGAGAAGAGGCTCCTACCAATTTAGCGACATTGTGTTATAAAGCTGTGGAAAAGATAGTGAAAGCTGTTGATAATAGTTGCAGAACACAACATGAGCAGCAAACAGGTATTTTAATTGCATTGCAGTAAACATATGGTTGACAGTAATTGGTTTATTATAGTACTGAACTGCGTGCGGTTATTAACCAGGCTACTACCGTACATTTTTGAAGATCCTGAATGGCGGGGTTTTTTTTGGTCAGCCCTTCCAAGCCCTGGTGAAGATGAAGATGAATCTTTACCTTTGGCACAATCTCTTCTTAATGCTATTAGTGTAAGTTTGTGTTAAAAAAGGAGTTGCAGAAATAATTTTTTTATCGTTCATGCAGGATTTGTTGTTTTGTCCAGACTTTACTGTCATCGGGAGTCGTAAAAGCGGACCTGTAAGTATCGTTTTCAGTATTGTAAATGAAAATTTACTTTTTCTTTGCAAATAGGATAAAGCTGAAGAATTATCGGCGATCGATAGTTGTGAATATATTTGGGAAGCAGGTGTAGGTTTTGCGCATTCACCTCCGAGACATCCTTTATTGGATTCAAATCGTACTGAACTCTTAAAATTATTGTTGACGTGCTTTAGTGAAACTGTGTATCAACCTCCTGCGGATATTGTACAAAACCCGAATAAATGGATTACGTGAGTATAAAAGCAATAGTCTTTATAATAGATATGAATTGATTTTTAATTTTAGACATTTAACGTCATCAGAAAATAGGCATGCACTGCCAATGTTTACATCATTGTTAAATACTGTATGCGCATATGATCCGGTAGGTTTGGGGGTACCATATAATCATCTTCTGTTTAATGATTCATTGGAACCTCTTGTGGAAGCAGCTCTACAGATACTGATTGTTACATTAGATCATGATACCAATAATGGTAGCACTCCAGAAGCAGAAGAGGTATAAATAATTTGACAAATTTATTTGATGATATGTTTTCTTTGACAGAATTCAACACCGGATAATTTGTTTATTAATTATTTATCAAGAATACACAGAGATGAGGATTTTCACTTCATATTACGTGGTGTTACAAGATTGTTGAACAATCCTTTAGTACAAACATATTTGCCAAACTCCACGAAGAAAGTTCATTTTCATCAGGAGTTGTTGATATTTTTTTGGAAAATGTGTGATTACAATAAGGTAAATGTTTATTTTAACCAATCTGTTTTAATAATTATTGACAATAGTTTTCTCCTGCACGTTTTATGTGCATATTTTCATTTTTCTTCATATCGGGTTTTAGGCATGGTTTCCTGTTAAGATACGCATCGTTTTCTAGGTCTGCCAATACTTTGTCTTCCTATACATTTATAATTTTTGACTTTGACGGGTATTCTATGTTATTGCATCCTCTCTAGGTGTTTTTTCCATTCATTCTTGTTTTCTTTTATTTTTTCACTAACGTTAAAAATATTTAGTTTGTGTCTTAACTCGTTATTCTTAATTCCATCCATCCTGGTTGCAACCTTTTATTCTGCTTAGCAATTTCATCTCTTGTGCATCTGCTTTCTTCTTTTTTTGTGACTGTCCTTGTCTCGCTGCCATATAATAGGGTGATGATCTTATAAAACTTAAGTTTTTATTCTTTTCTTGTCTTATTTTTGAGTGTCTGCTAATAGTCCCACATATGTGTGTAAATTTATTGGTTTTTCCTTCTATGGCTTTGTTACAATGGTAGGATATATAACAACCCAATTATTTAAAATGTTTCACCTGCTCTAAGACTTTATCGTTTATTATAATTTTTGTTCTCACCGGATATTTTCCTGAGAAGGCCGTAGTTCTGGTTTTGTTTGTTGATATGTTAATTATGACTGTATGATGAAAGTGTTTCCAAGTACAACACATATTTATTTATAATAATTTCAGTTACATTCATATATTTGTTTCTACATTATTTTATAATGCATTTACTCGTACTATAGGCTTTTAATGAATCAAAATTGGCATAATAGAGAAGCACATTAACCGGGATTGAATATTTTGTTTCCAGTTTTTCTGTTCATTGTGTATGAATAATGGATTCACCAGGATTATAATTATTTCGATTAGTTTTTTCCATTTATCCCAGATAATCGAGAGTAATGTGCTAGGTCATTATTAATTTATCATGTACTCATTTTTAATGTAATATTTTCTATTGTAACTAACTCATAGATGATAGATTGCTTTAAGTAGAGAATCATTACTATCCATATTTTGCAACATGTATAATGCAGTTAAATTAAAAAGTTAATAGCAACTTGTACAATATTATTATTTAATCAACAAAGCTATTTTCAGATGTCCTTATTTTTTTATATTTCATTTCCTTGTATTTTTTTGCTTATGTTTTGATATTAGTTTATTAGAAAAGTTTCCAAACCATACTGAACTTAAATTTCACTTGAATACCTTGTAATATAATGTACTAAGGCTACCTATAAAATTTAATTGTTACTGTACTATGAACATAGTAATATCAAGATAGAAACAGTATCCATTATGTAAATGTTCATTTATTTCTTGTTTTAGAAATTCCTTTACTTTGTTTTGAAGAGTAGTGATGTTCTTGAGGTGTTGGTCCCAATTTTGTACCATTTGAATGATTCTAGGGCTGATCAGTGTAAGTAAATCTTATTATGTTAATAGGCCTCAATTCAGAAACACATATTCTCATATTTTAATATCTTAATATTAATATTTTACAATCAATTGTAGTAATTGTTATTTACTAGATGTTGTCTCCTTAGATATCTGTATTTGTTAAATTAAACAAAAATTTAAACTTTTGTTGTGTAGGGCTATTTTATAACATTAATTTAAAGAAGAAAAATGTCAAAGTAATACTTATTTGTGCCTGGGAATGTCTTTTCAAGCCAGCTTACTTTCCATTGTTTCTGTAATTTTTGCACCTAAAATTCCACAATTAGTTAGTTAATATATTTTATGGGAACTTTGTGATTGTGGTGGCAGTGGGTGGGTACCTATTTAGAAATGATCCTTTATATTGAATTTTGGTTTGATTCAATTTCCTCATAATTTAATATTATGGATTTAATGTGTGTAATGTATTTATTAAAAGGAATTTGTGTTTTTAGCAAGAGTGGGTTTAATGCACATTGGTGTGTTTATTCTCCTCTTGTTATCGGGTGAACGAAATTTTGGAGTACGTCTGAATAAACCTTATACAGCCACTGTTCCTATGGATATACCAGTGTTTACTGGCACACATGCTGACCTTCTCATAATTGTATTTCATAAAATTATAACTACTGGACACCAAAGACTTCAACCGCTATTTGATTGTTTACTCACAATTTTAGTCAATGGTTAGTTACTATTTTCATACAATACTGTTAAGGCATTTGCATTTTTTTCTAGTTTCTCCATATTTGAAAACATTATCTATGGTGGCAAGCACTAAACTTTTGCATCTCCTGGAAGCATTTAGTACACCATGGTTTTTGTTTTCTTCTTCAACTAATCACCATTTGGTCTTTTTTCTTTTGGAAATTTTCAACAACATAATTCAGTACCAATTTGATGGTAAATTAAAATAAGTGTTTTAATAAGGTATTGACATAAACGTAATAATTTTAGGAAATTCAAATTTAGTTTACACTATCATTAGGAAAAGACAGGTTTTCCATAATTTAGCAAATTTACCATGTGATTACGGGAGTATTGCTAAGTCATTGAATAAACGTGTAAAACGTCACCAAATACCGAACGCCACTAGTCATGAAAGTATTGCTGAATTAGCAATGGAAGGTTCACATCCTGCCTTACCTGCTGAACCTGGTACTTTAAAAGCGACTCTGCCAGATACACCACAAATTGGCCAAATGACTGAGAAAGAGTCTGCACATCCTGCATTTCAGCAAATGGAACAATTGCCAATAACAAATGGATTGGCCACTGTTAGTTTAAATGCCGTTTCTTCTGATGATAGTAATTTAAAGGAAGATAACAAAGAAACTGATAGTGCAGAAGAATCAATTGTTACACCAACAACATGTACAGATGCTACTATTCCAGAATCACCAATTATTTCCAAACAAACCATTAATGCGGTATTAGTTTTGTAAAATGTTTTGTGTAAAGTTTTTTAATTTCATTAATATTTATAGCGAAATAGTTTAAGGGTTACCACGGGTTCTGATAAGAGTAGTGGTCAGTGGGTGCCTACGGCAGAATGGGTACATTCTTGGAAGAGCAAATTGCCATTACAGACTATAATGAGATTATTACAAGTTTTGGTACCACAAGTTGAGAAAATTTGCATTGATAAGTATGTTAATGTAGTAGGTTAGTAATATTTTAATTTTTATAAATATTAATTTCCAGGGGCCTAACAGATGAAAGCGAAATTTTAAAATTCTTACAACATGGAACTTTGGTTGGCTTGTTGCCTGTACCTCATCCTATTTTAATTAGAAAGTATCAAGCAAACGCTGGTACTACAACATGGTTTCGTACTTACATGTGGGGTGTTATATACTTGAGGTATGTAATAAATAAAATCTTTGTTGCTTTACACCATCTAATGAAATTTTTCGATTGATTTTTAATTACATTCAATTTTCATTTAATTTCTTTGTAGAAATGTTGATCCACCGGTGTGGTATGATACTGATGTGAAACTGTTTGAAATTCAAAGGGTGTAAATCTCATTCTGAAGTACATTCCTGAAAATGGAGTAAGTTTAATATATTCTGTGCATTTTCATTACATTAATTTTATTAAGTGTTAGAGTAATATGCTTTATTAACTTTTAAAAATGAGTTTAAAATTGTTGTGAATTGTGTTTTAGTCAAAATCAAAGCAAATGTTTCTTTAATATACAGGGTGTTTGTTCAAATTTTAATAGTAATTCATAATCATTTTATTTACACAGATATTAATAATTCATAATACCGTTCAATATAATATTTTATCAGAAAATAACAAATTTATTGCTTGAATTAGCAAGTTGCTATTTCAGAATCATATTTAAGAAACAACTAATGTTTATGATGATTTAATTTGCAACTCGGTCGTTTAGAAATTAAAAAATAATTACATAAAAGTAATTGTTTTTTTTAAAAAACATTTAAAGTGAAAATTTATAATTTTTCAATTAATTTTGTCATAAGTTCTACTATTTTGTAATGAATAAATTGATTTCATGCTTCACCGACTAATACTAACAATTGTGATAAGAATGATTAATATCTAATTAAAAAATTTACACTACACAGGTATTGTTATAAAGTTATACCAAATTAGTCAGAAACGAGTTAACTTTATGATTTGTTTTTTGATATACACATAAACAGAGAATTTTAGAAAATATGGATATGAGTATTTATTTGGTAATGGGCAAAATGTATTTAGTAAACTATCCGGGGTCGGATACGAAAAAAATGGAAAAAAAAGTGTATTTTTTTTGCATATTTAATAGCTGCATTATTTTCTGCGCAAAACTATTCTATTCCGAGAGTTCCCTAAATTTGAGAACAAAGACAGCAAATTCGTGCAAAGTAAACTTTTTCCACTTAGGTACGTTTTTCTACAAAACGGATAAATTTTTTTGTGTCGTAAAACATATATATCTGAAATGATTGAATAAAGGAATTTAAAAAATAATTTATGAAATTTGCTTAAAAAAATTTTAAAGTGTAGTGTTTCTTTTTTTTTCTCTGACTTTTGAGTATAAAAAATAAAAATTTTGAGAATTCCTTATTCAATAGGACAGAAAGACTTGAAATTAAGCGTGTGCAAAATCTTCTTGAAATCCGTAGAATGGTTCTCGAGAAAAATGTGCTTGTGTAATACATTGAACCTTATGGGAGCTGTCTAGCGTACCCGACCCCCTTAAGAAGTCAATGTAATTTGTAGGTTTTATTATTTTGGCATTCATTATTTATAATTTTAACTGATTCAGTATTATTTATAATTAAAACTTTTTATTCCTAAATTTTGCATATAAAAACAAGACTGTTTCTTACAATAAAGTCAGAAAGTTTTGAAACAAACTTGTAGTATTTTAGATTGTTATAGCTAATTTTATTATTTTGAGCAAGAACTATTGGTTAATGAGAGAAATCAGTGAGTTTTCTACTACTTCAACTGAATATTAGTGTAAAGGTAACGCCTCAACTGAATCTTTTCATGAAATAAAATAACTAAATGTGTCTAGTGGCAACAAGCACATTCTAAATTTAATGGTGATATTAACTGGGAATCAACTAAAAGAATAAAACAAATAGAGTCGTAAAATTATTTGGTGGAATTATTACAGATAGATAACATACCGAAATATAATGTAAAAATCAATACAAGCTTGGTCACAATTTGATTCTCAACTATTATTATTGGACTTTAATTCCTATGTTGTATTTAATCGTATTGGTGTTTTTGTTCAAGAAAAACACTGCTTTATTTCATTAGTCGGGAAATTTTATTCTTGCACAAAGTTGTGTTGAAAACTAACCACCTGAAAAAGGTGGATAAATATTAACCTTAAGAATACCATCGTCAGCTAAAAAATATTTTGGAAAATGAAATAGCTTAATCATTTTGATCATAAAATATATTTTAATTAACAACTATTTTTTAATATTTCATAAGTTTGTTGGGTATGTAGTTTTACCAAATCATAAATGACCTGTTTGAAACATTATAAGAAATTAAACTGTGGGATGGGTAGTAGATTATTTATTTAGATATTCTGGGTGGTCTACAGGATGTATGATCTAAAAATGTCCAAACAATCTGAATCAAAATATTTTTTCTTAATCACATCTGTGCATAATTTATAAAATTCGAAGGAAATTGTTATATTCGCATTACACAGGGTTTTTTGTTTGAACCATAAAACGCATTCTTTATTGATTATAAATTTTTTAGTCAATGATACAAAAATGTAAACAGTTTATTTTAAAATTTATATTATTAATCTTAAAAATATTAAATAATTGTTTTTTTTCAATTTATGATCTCTATAATTTTGCTGTACTGTACCTTTGTTAAATTATCTTTTATTTATAAAAATTGTGTACATGCATTTATGCAGAGTTATATTATTTCAAGACAATTGAAAGCTACAATTTATTATAGTTCGTACATACGTTTATGTCCAATAACATGATTTTTCTTGAAAATGAATAACATTTTAAGATTAACATGACTGCTTTTTGTATTTATAACTATTGTAGTTACCAATTGTATCAATGGTATCACAATTTTAATGTGATTTAAAAAGAAAAAATATAATTCTTAATTTATTGTGTATGCTGACATAAATTATAATAAATAGGTATTTATTTTAATATCACATACATGTAAATGGTAATGTAATTATATAACAATAAATTATTGAATGTACATTTTCAGAGAAAATTTATGCCAAATGGAGAATTTGTGATAACTTTTAAGTAAATGATGCACAAATAGTTTGTAATCATCCTAATTATCACATGGCTACATATACATACATAAAGTATATGATTAAACAAATTCTGTATTATTTTTAACATTCATTACTTAAAAATTACATTAAGACCACTACAAATCTTTGTCGCTGAAACTTTTAATAATATAATACAATAATATTGAGCAGATTTTAAAAATTAAAAAATTAATTTTAAAATACAGTAATACGGCTAATGCGTTTCAAGAAAATACTGTAGTAGGCAAAACTGTACTGACCAACAACTTCCTTGGCCGACAGTGCAGAGAAACAGTAGAAGACAAGCAGAAATACAAAGGAAACACATACTGTTATATGATAGCTAGCAGTGCATAAAGCAGTTAGAAAATTTCAAGTTTGGAAACTAAACCGTACTACAGCAAAATCAGTACTGTGCAAAGTATTCATGTAATTGTTAAGTACTCATGTGATTGACACAAATAATATCGCTTTCTTTAATGAACACAATACTATATCGACATAGCAATAACAACAATGATGGATATAGATGTTATAACTGAATTGTCTATTTAATGGCTAAACAAATCAGATTTTTAATTTTTTTTTTAAATTCATTGTTGGTTTGACATTTTACTTTAATCTCATAATATGCAATGCAACATTTTTAAAAGTTATAACAAAACAAAACTTTCACAGGAAAGTGGTGTATTATAAAATAATAAAGTTTGATAAAAGTACAGTCGAAGCTCCATAATTCCAACTCCTTTAACTCAAAGTTGTCCCTTGCAATTCACTAGGGTTTTGCATTGATTTATCACTCTTTAATTCGAATTTCTATAACACGAAATAACTTCAACGAAAGCTCTAACTCGAATTTTCACAAAAAATTCACACCTTGCTATCATCAGTTTGCAACGCTTTCAAACAGTGAACCGCCTGTTTCTCGAGTTGGTTGTATTGTTTAATAATGTAAAAAAAAATAATAGAAACTTAAACGGCAACTTAAAAGCCTTAGATTGTAACAAAAATTTGATATTTTAAAAAATGCTAGCCAGTACATTATCCACGATTGTTAAAAACAAACCATCCACAAAAGAATTTGCTCAGAATACATATTAGAAATTGTTGTGTTTTTAAAAGCAGTAAACCCCAGAAAAATTAAAATAATGTTTTCGCGTAGAACCCGAACCCATAAAAAACAAATTTTCGTTTGGTTTGGGGGTCAAAAATCGAACGAAAAAATTATTTTTTCGCGTAGAACCCGAATCCATAAAAAAATAGCATTCCATTTAAAAAGCTGATTTCTGGTCTAAGTAGGTCACTTCCGGTGGAAGCCAGAAGTTGAAAATATTTCCAATCGAACGGACACGGTCGATATACTACTAAGTGCCCCTGAATTTTAAATTTCCCTATATTCTAGATTTTACGGGTATATGCTTAAAAATTAACTTTTTATTCAATTTTAACTAAAGGTGGTGTTTTTCGATTCTAAAATCGGGACGAAAAATGAAATATTTCGTCCGTGCGGCTGAAAAATAAAAATAACTGGAGGGGGTATATGTGCCATGGAAACAAATAAACGAGCAATTAGTATTTATTTTTGAAATTTCTTTAATCGTTTTCAAGTGAATACATGATCGGAAAACTTCAAAAACCTTTGTTTTTTAATCAAAATGCAGTATTAACAATAAAGATAATTAATTTTTTGTAGTACCGATATAATATGTGCAGTTAGTAGTTGTTAAAAATGACCGGATAATTTAAAGTATTTTCGCCTGTTGCTGGAATATTAATGTCTTGCGTTTTTGTTATTAATTTATCATTCTCTACTCCCATTGTTGAACTGCATTGTGGCTGTGGCGGTGTTTGAGTATTTTTTAAAATTTTGTTGGCAACATCTAGTTTATTGTTTAAAGAGTCGTCTATGTAGCCTTCGTTGACACTAGATGAACGCCATCCTCCATGCAGTTTTAAGGATGTTAAATCACCCCCCGCACCCACCCACCAGTAACGTGGCTGACGATCTTCTAAAACAATGTTCCGTGAATTCCTTGGAATCGGGAAGATTTAAACACGTTGCTATTTGTTGTGGCATGGCACCAAATTTGTGTATGCCGACAACTTGCTTGGTACATTTTCGGTTACGGTAATTTGAAAAAAATATTTTATCACTTATTTCTTTTGGACGGAGATGTACATATTTTCTATAATATTCTAAATATTTTCCCGTCACCGTAAATGATCGTGGTTTATTTGTTTTGTCTGGTATTTTTATTAACAATGCAGATCCTAAATCTTCTATGTGATCTACGGTCATGCGTGCCAATTCTTCACATCGACATGCGCTCGCTATTCCAAATACAAAAGCAACCGATTACAAAAATAACTGATAACCAAAATATGTAAATAAATTATTCATTGTAAGTTTACCTTACACATTAAATACTTATCATTTGAGCATCGTTAAGGAATTTTTGAAAGTGTTGCTGGGATAGTATACTGGATTTTACCAAATATCCATTGTTTACTTTTTAAATAAACATACAATTTCATGTACATACCTTGAAATATTGACGTGTTTTAAGTTCAGCATGGTCTTTACCATTAAATAATGGGACCACAGAGTTGACGATTTCATGTTTTCAGATAAATTTTCAAAATTTGCTAATAAAAGATTCTCAGAATACAATTCTACATTATTTTCTTGACTATAAGTTTCAATTTTCCGATATGCCTTTTCATAAACTTCTTTTGATTTTTGCGGCACTAATTCTAAAGCCCTATCGTCATTCGACATTTTAATTTTTCTTAAATAAAAATGTTTAAGTACGTCATTTTTAATCAAACGTCACTTTGACAACTGCCAAAATATTTTGTGGCAACTCGATTAATTTAATAATTATAATTTATTCGTTTAATTTTTTATAATCTCTTGCAATTGAATAAAAAATTATGTATGCTACATGGCCGAAAAGAATATTTCGTTTTTCGGCCTTGTAACATAAATAACTATTATGCATTTACTAATGTTTACGTTTTATTTACTTACTATTAAAATAAATAAATATTCACTTTGTTTAACTCAAATATTCTATAACTTGCATTCAGTTTCGGTCCCCTTGGAAGTTCGCGTTAAGGAGCTTTGACTCGGAAAATTTTTAAAAATGATGGTAGTAAAGGTATCAAAATTATCGTATAAAAATAAATTTTCTGTAATGTATTAAAATGAATTAAGATTGCTGGTAACGAATATAGAAAAGTTATTTAAAATGGATGTGTTTGCTTGTGATGAAATATTTGATATGTTTAATTGATTGCCTGAATAATTATTAATTATCTGTTTAGGTATGTATTCATTCAGGGCACACAGAAAGCTTAATTAACTATCATTTGAAAAATTTCAGTAATATAAGTACACTGTGTTTCAAAAGTAAATGTAAACGTTTCAGGTGTGTGTTCCCTTGTTCAAAATATGAGAATAGGTTCGTATAAACATGGGCCCAGAAATATAACCCTTTAAATGATGAATGAAGAAAACGATTTTTAATTTATTGAAGCTACTAGGAAAATGCAATTTGTATGAACATTTGGAAATAAGTTAAATTTCATGTAGCATTTAACGATGTAAAAATTAAATTGATATCCGGCTGATGAAGAGTAGTTTTGTAAACGATGGGGGTGTTTCTTGATGAAAACTTTTTTTGTTGTATTGTTATGTTATTTTTGTATTTCAAGTTTTTAACCAGAAGTAATGGACAATTTTGAGTGAAAATGGTACATGTCAAATCGATAGGCTCAACCGTTTTCAATATTATTACAGATCATTATTATTATTATTATTATTATTATTATTATTTTTTATTCAAACGTCGATGATATTACATACCGTTCTAGTACTTCGTGGTGGTCCAACAATTTCTATTTTGTTAAATTTTCCTGCAGGGCCGTATCTCGGAAACGAAGTATTTCCGAACCCATGTTCATACGAACCTTTTCTCATATTTTTAACAGGGGAACACGCAACTGAAAAACACTGAAAACACTATATATGCATAAAAAAAAGCTTTTATTATACATTTAAATAATACCTTCATTGTGCACCACTTCTGTGATCATGTGAGTTCGTAACTACAATGGTTACATTAATTGAATCGGTTATTTGTTGAAAGGGGATCAGTAACTTTTTAATGTTTCGAGATAGTTCATAAAAACCAGTAATGCAATCAAAATTTCTTTATTAAAAGTGGTCATGTCAGTAACTTATTCTATTTTAACACTAAGAAAGTATGCAACAGTTCAGTAAAAATCATCACCAAGCTACACGTTTACCTAGAAATATTAACAATTCCTTATTACTCGAAAATGGCCATAAGTGACTCATATCCCCTTTCAACAATAACCAATTCAATTAATTGATTGTCATCAACAGTAGGTAGATAATAAAGGTAGGCTAGGTATATTCACGGCCACAGATGCATACATAATAGATGCGTACAATTTAAGATTTTATTTATTTGAAATCAAAATATATCAGGTGATATGGCACAATCGAAATTTCGGCGTTGCAATGGACAGAAATTAAATATAAAGTAAACATTAATTGGAATGTATAGTTGGAAAAGTTCACCTGTATAAATCCTAATAGATAAACAATTGGCCAGAAATTAAAAAATCTTAAATTTTGATTTAAAAAAGTAGTAGTATAATTTATTCGCGTTAGGGCTGCAGTGAATGACGGAGCGCACAGCCCCGATTCACACTGCTCTACTTTTAGCTTTTTAATAATTTATTGTGTGATTAATGTTCGTTACTTTAATACCTTCGAATATTATCAGGATAAAGTGCTTGATTCCAGAAAACATTGATCACATAAAGCAGTGGGCACTATGTCAACATTTTAAACATGACAACACAGAGAAGGTATTTATAAAAAGATCGTTATTCTGTAAGTGCTACCTGGAATTTGTTTTAAATACAATACAACATCGCTAATCTGAACCTTCAGTAATCCGAACAGTTCCGACAAGTCTTAATCGTTAATTAGTTAGGATTAGCGAAGTTGTACTGTATAAACGGAACACAACAAATTAAAAACTACAGTACACTGATTATATGTTAAAAAGATTATTGAGGTAGGTTACTTTGATGAAATATTTTTTGTTTTGATATTTGGACAATATAGTGTACAGTGGAACCCCAATCGATTGTTCGAATGATCATTTTCCCGCATTTATCGTTTCAACCAATCTGTCCTTTCAAAAACGATAGATCGAGGTTCCACTGTATTTATAAAAACAGTATTCCCAGTTTAATACAAGTATACTGTATTTATGTTGTCTTCAAATTTAATACTTCAAACAGAACATTTGTGTATTAATGAACTACCTTTTCATAAGATGGTGGCGGAGAGTCACTTATAATTTCACTTGTCGGATGTTCAGTTTGAGGTGGTAACATAACAGCTATGTGATACGGTGGTGGAGGTAATTCTCCAGGATCCCTGAGTGGAATAATTGTTGTGGTTGGAACTTGAATTTGTGAAGAATCATTTGGTTCTTGTTGCTAGAAAAAACATTTAAAAATATAAAACCCCAATAATGAGCGATGGTTACTTGAATTCTCTGATTAAGCTCTGTAGTCGTCCTGTTGGCCCTCACTGCAAGATCTGCAGTATAACATATGATTTGTAATATTGATAATGTCCCTCCAACTATTACGACTATCACTATCAGCGAAGAATACGCAAGAGCATCATTTAGATTTCCCTACAAAATTCAAAGTAATGCCACATTTATCTCAAGTTTATCAAATATTACATCATCTAAATAAAGTTTGGCACTAGCTAAAAATAATGTTACTACCATAAAAATTACACACATGCCCCATTTTAATTTATTTGTCAGTAATTTATGTCTGTGAATTCTAGGTATTCGATTTATATCTCCTACTACTAATTCTGTAGAATTAGCACCGCCAGTATGTCGGATATTGGGTGTGGAACTGCAAACAAAAAAAATCAAAATATAATCAAGTTTATTGTTATCATATTACTTATAGTGTAAGGTAGTTTGACAGGGAACTGGGTATCTTGCGTGATGAACAGGCGATCTTGAACTGCGAATGCCATTATTGGCCACGCTTTCTAGATTTTGAAATCTATGGACGGGAGTCACCATTTGTTTGGGTCGAGAACCACCACACGATAAAATGAGATTTCCTCTCGAACCTTTGGATGAAAACGAACAGTTTAATATATAATATCGTCTTAAAACGTAATAAAACCTAATAAGACTTGCGGAATTTGGTGACGACCGTTAAAGCCACATCCTTGACTTCTTTTATCAATCCAAAAATGCATGTGGAATCTTATATTAACGGCAACATCTTATGCACATAATTTGTAGCATCATCAGTTTTGCTTTAAACTTTTTTAAATGAAAACAAATTAAAAAAATGAAAACAAAATAAATTTAAAAATTGCAGAAAATGCAGTTTGATTATCAATAAAATTGAATTTTATAGTGCATTTTTAATATTGCATTAATTTATTTCAGTTTTAACCCACTCAACATATTATTCATTGAAATTGCTTTAAAACAGACGAAAACGCACTAAAATTGTGTTCTTATTAAAGCGACGCTCGATGGTTAACGACGCACAGCGTCTTTATTCATTTGTAAAGTTGGCACCACTGGTAGTCAATTTTAAGTTCGCGTCAAATGACTTATTTTAACCTCAACTTTTACAAAAAAATTTGTTGATTGATTGCATTTGTGTTCGTCGTAGATTTGAAAATGTCGGTGTATGTTTACGTCGGCCCATCAATGTCACGCAACTCTACGGAACATTTGCGACCGAAAAATTCAGATTCATTTTGTAGTCGCGAATGTTGTCTCAGCATCAAAGGTAATGTTTTACAATGTAATTGTGGAGAAAATTGGAGAAATTACGAATGGACTTGGGAAAATAACAGTGAAGCAAATAATGCAGTTCTGTCGAATGATAATCGGCAAGTTCTCTTTCATCCTGTGTACAGTTCAGGAACGGCCATAGTGAAGGGCAAAGAACCGTTCAAACAAAATTTCCACTACTATTGGGAAATTAAAATATTAAGTAATTTATATGGAACTGATGTTGTAAGACTTTCTAAAACTATCTGAAGCACTATTAGCAATGTGATTTTGTAGATGATTGGTGTGGGAACATCAAAAGTTGTACTTACAGATTGGAAGTTTCGATTTTGTAGTATGTTAGGGTATGATGCGGAATCGTGGGGCTATTCGTATCATGGCACAATTCAACACAAAAGGTGTAGTCGAAAATATGGCTCCCAGTTTGGGGTTGGAAGCATTATAGGATTGCACTTGGATATGTGCTCTGGAACATTAGAATATTATCTAAACCGGAAACCATTAGGTATTTTTTGTAAGACATTTATTTTAAGAAATTTGCCAATTGTGGGCATAATGGATAATTTACGGTTAACACTTTGAATGTCTTAATAACAAAAAGAAATCGAGGACTGAATCATTAAAAATAATTATAAAATAAAAGCAGTATATCAAACTATGGTTGAGCCACAGAATAGGAAACCTTACTACTCTTTGGTTCAACTCTTTCTCTTTTAAATCCAAATGCTGCAATAGATGTTATTTATATTTAAATCGTGACAATACAAAAGCAATTATTCTATGACTCACAGTTGCAGGGGAATAAAGTAGTGAGAGTTAGATTTGTTTCGTGATTGTTAATGTTTTAGTTGAAATTTTATTGTTTGATAAATTTTGGAGACATTTTTTAAAATTTTTTTATATTTTTTATATAGTTGAATTGGTAATATTATATTAGTTGTGCAATTGCGAAATGTTATTGGACCATTCTCCCAAATTAGAAATTTCTATTTCTATTCGGAAAGTGTGTTAGAACAAAGAACAAGTGTGCAACTCTTGGAAACCTTTTGTTCTGATTTTCTCCTCTTAATATGCATTTCTTATTGTCACACTTGTTTCCCATTAAAAATTTACAGAAACCAGATAATTGAAATTTTGTAATTGACACTTTGGGACACTACCACAATATTTCGGATGTGCAATATAAATAAAGAAATACAAAATGTGCAGGCAATCCCAGCTTTTATCTGTAAACCGTAATATCAGTAATATTGACTACAGTCGAATGTTACTTGACACTAAACTATTCAATCCACTAACGATAGCTTTCTAGGGTTAAATATAACAATTTTAATTATTTGGAATTTTGTTTATTACTCAACAGGATTTATGATTGCCAATTTCGGAATTAAATTATCTATATGTACATTTACGGCCACCCAAATGTGCACAATTTTTTTTAGTAACTTGATTTTTGCTTTATATCATAGGCGTCCTAAAGAACATCAGTCAAATGTCAATATTATTTTGTTTATGACAAATGTTATTTCTTGAAAGTCACTGGATAAAGTCAGATTTAATCTATAGAAAAATAGGGAAATTTGTGTCAGGTATCGTGCACGTTTGGGTGGTCGCAAATGTACATAGTCACATATAGGTAAATTCTATAAATTAAATTTCTCGTTGATTACTCAATACAGTCAATCCTGTATAACGGTGGTCCCCAACCCTATGCCCGCGGGCACCATGGCGCCCTCCGACCGTTTTACATGTGCCCGCCGCTGTACGATCACGATAAAAAATTATATGTATTATTGACTAAGTATGTCCAACTATAAAAATAATAAATGGTGCCCGCCGCCCGACCGGCATTCTGGAATGTGCTCTTGGGTGCAAAAAGGTTGGGGACCCCTGCTGTATAAATTGGAATCGAAAAAAGTTACGTCATATATGAGGAGTTCCACACACAACCAACTTTATCCATTAAAATAAATTGTATAGTATTAAAAAAAAAAAAACGTTTTAGAATAGTATATTATACATTAAGGTGGAGAAGTGTATTTTTATAACCTGAGGGCTGCATTTAGATCCTGAGGCGCGCAGCGCCGAAGGATGTAGTGACCGAAGGTTATGATAATACTTCGCCACCGTGATGTGATGTATATACAATTTTTTCTGCTACTAGTAATATTTGAATTTGAAATATTTTTTATTGCAAATAATTATCAAAAAAAAATATAATTTTTGTTCCCTTTAGCACGGCAGTTATTTGCGAATATGTAATTTCTTGACATAAAAGTTAAATTTAGTTATTTGTTTGACCCTTTGCACAAGTTTTTTGAAGCTGTTTGCCAAAAATGATGAGTGAAGGTATAAATTATATTTACACCGCCAAAAATTTGAAAGATTGTAGATCATTTACTTAAAAGTAAAGAGACGTTAATTAAAATAAGATTTGCCGCGAAGGTGAAATACTTGCAGATGGTGTATCGTTTGATTATACATGTTAAATTACACATTTTGTTCTTTTGGCATTTAAGGGAACGTTTACGGAAGAACTGCTAGAACACTTTTGACAGAATTCACATTCAAATGTAGGTCAATTTTTAAAATATATTAATTTAGTTAAACAACAATTTTCTTATTCTTATTATAGTAAATCGTTCTAGAGGTATTTTCTTTCTAAAACTGTAATACAGGGTTTTCCAATAAGAGGTGTTATTTTGAATAGCCCGTTATTTCGGTAGATGTCACTTTTGGAGCTGTAATTTTTTGACATTTGACAAGTAGAAACTACGCCATTAATAAAAATGGAACGATACACGCTTCAACAACGCATTGAAATTATTAAAAAATAGCGCAATCCATTAACCGTAACTGGTGCTCCAGCCTCATTTTCGAAAAAGTAAGGTCCAATGACCCCGCCGGACCATAAACCGCACCAAACAGTCACACGTTGAGGATAGAGAGGCTTTTCAACAATAACTCTTGGGTTTTCTGAGCCCCAGATGCGACAATTTTGCTTGTTGACGAAGCCATCCAGGTGGAAATGGGCCTCATCACTCAAGATGATTTTTCGATGGAATTCCGGATCATTTTCATGCATTTCAAGGACCCAATCGGCAAAGACACGACGTTGTTGATGATCGGCCGGCTTGAGTTCTTGTGTTAACTGAACTTTATAAGCCTTAAGACCCAAATCTTTATGCAAAATACGGTGTAATGACGTTTTTGGAATGTCTAATTCCAAAGAACGACGAGGAATGGACAAACCTGGGTTTTCTTCAACACTTTCGGCTACAGCAGCAATATTCTCGGCTGTTCTTGAGCGACGTGCACGGGTTTTATTCTTCACATCACTAACTTGTCCCAACAGCTCGAATTTTTCCACCAATTTCTGTATTGCGGTCCGACAAGGTGCTTCACGACGACCCAAAAATGTTCGAGTTTTACGAACCGTCTCTGTCAAATTTTCACCATTTTTATAGTGAATTTTAATAATTTCAATGCGTTGTTGAAGCGTGTATCGTTCCATTTTTATTAATGGCGTAGTTTCTACTTGTCAAATGTCAAAAAATTACAGCTATAAAAGTTACATCTACCGAAATAACGGGCTATTCAAAATAACACCTCTTATTGGAAAACCCTTTAGAATCACTTAAAAATGTAAATTTGTTTATTATTGATCAGTGGTCAAAAAAAAAGATATTTACCCGTCTCTGAACAAAAGGTAGTGAAACTAAACCACGGCATTCTGATATAAATCAAAATGATACGCTGTGTAGCCCTTTCATAATGATGTTAATGTTAGTGGTAATGTTAATGGTAATGTTAACGGAAGACATAATCCGTTTTCTTTCAAAATACATCTTTATAATTTTAAAACAATTTCAAAGTTTTCACTTGAAAGTGAATTCGCGACAGTGGTGTTACTTGTCATTTTACTAACTATGTGTGTGTAAAGTGACATACCGTATTTGTTCCTAAAAGCAGAGTTCGGAAGTACTACATATTCAATGTTTTAGTACATATTTTTAGAATAGGTATATATTTTTACATATTTTGAAATCAAGGGGCATATTCGACATAATTTCAATTTCATTGTACTATTCATGAAGGTCCATAAAGTCATGTATGTATATCTTCGCTTTTTAATTCAATGTGTCATGTGGAGTATTGGTCCGGTCTAAAACCAATATACAATAGCGGCAGAAGTAACGCAACAATTTGATAAAAATTAAATTATTCAGTTTGGAAAAAAAAATACCGAACAAGTTGTAACATTTTTATAAACAGGCTATTTCTTGTCATTTTAAACAGCAACCCATATTTTTTCGTCATGATTTTAATATGCCGTTTAACTGTGAAAACGACGCTATAGAAATATTAACCCCTTACATAAGAAAAAAGTGAACGACGAAAATAAAGCAACAATTCGATAAATTTTAAACTATTGAGTTTTGGAAAATATCCAGACAGCTTAGTTTTTAAATTCAATTTCACATTTTTTTAAATTGTGATATAAAGATATTTCTTGTCAAAGAAAGAACGTTACCATCAATTATTTAACTGTTAAAATAACGTTGTAATGATTTTAGACCCTTGCAAACAAATCTTCTTAATATTTTGAAAAAGAAATTGTTGCCAGTAAGGAATTAAAATTTTTATACTGTCATTTTGACAATTAAAAAACTCATTAAAATGATGTCAAAAAAATATTGGTTGCTATTTAAAAAAGTCGACGATGACATTATTACTTTAGAAAGGAACAACTTGTAAGTATATAAAAATGTTACTTTAAAAGATGTGAAATTAAATGCAGAAATTAATTTGTTTTTTAATTTTTTTTAAAACCTAATAATTTCAGATTTATCGAATTCTTGCGCCGCTCACTTTTCAACTCATTTTTGTTCAATTGTTTTCTTATATAAGGGTCTATTATTTTTATACTGGTATGCTGATAGTTAAATTTAGGTTACTATTTAAAAAAATCGCCTATGACGTCATTACTTCGGCAAAAACACCCTGTATATAAAAATGTTATGCTAGAAGATGTGAAATTAAATTTTAAAACTTTTTTTCTACTTTGCGTTCGTACTGAGATTATTACGACACGCGTTAGCGTATCGTACTAGACAAAAGGTGTGCGGTAAAAAGAACACTAAAAACAGTGTAATTTATTTTTTTAATTTTGGCAACTTGTGTCTGTGACAACCTAACATTACTCTCAACACTAAATTAACAGTGTCAATTTTCAAATTCGCCGTATTGTTTTTCCGTAAATATGGCGTGATTTTGTGGGTAGCAAATTACCAATTGTATTTTGTGCAAAAAAAATCGTATTTCTGGAGGCGTACATTCTAAAACATCTTCAGCGAAGTTGATTTTCATAACTTATTGAAATAATGACATTTTAAATTCATTTCCTTCCATAGCCGCCTTTAATGTATTTGCCGCATGCCGCGAAATTCCGTAGATTTTGAAATTTCATGTTTTTGCTTAAAAAATGTGGCAAATTAGAAAAAATAGTGTATGGTACCTCATTTATAAGGCATTTTGTCGCACTTTCTCTTTTAGGGACACTCCTCGCAAGCTCGTCGTGCCCTAAACCCGTGCGTGCGACAAAATGCTTCTTATTAAACTCATATCATAATATACTATTATAATTTTTAAACTTAAAACAAGGTTTGAATAAGAAAATAAAAATGCCCCAATATGTTATATAAACCTCCTGCGGTAGAGTTTATAAAACAAATAATTGCTGTATATTGATTAATTTTTACTGTTTCTCAACATTGTTGTGTGCAAAATTAACTTTGTTTTTGATTGTATAAATAATTTAAATTAATTTTATAGGAATAGCTTTTAAGGGTTTGAAAAGTGTGGAACTGTATCCCATGGTTAGTTCAACTGCAGCACAATCATCCATACGAATGAGCTGTGCAGTGTCGGAAGTACCAACATTGCAACTGTCATGTTTGCGTGTTATAAATAAACATCCTTCTGTTTTGAAACAGTACCGTAGCATAACTGCCTTGACCAGATGGGTAGAAAAAAAGTACTTTTGGTTGGTACCACACGTTGTTGAAAGTGAGTGTTTTTAAAAGACATAAGTGTCTATATTGTGTTATCTAATATTGATTATATTAATTTATGTAGAGGAAACTCAAAAAAATAAACTTGAATTGGAAGACGAAGCTGTACTGCCCACAAATCGATCATACAATTCAAGACAAAGTAAACGTTTAAGAACTATAAGATGGGTCCCGTCATCACTTAGAGCAGATCCTGATCATATGATATACCGTTCGAGTGACACTCATATGCCTTTCAACAGGGAGATTGATCAGCTTGGTGGCAATAGCAGTAATAGCAGAAGATTATCAATTGAAACTTTAGATGTTCTCGATGAGAATAGTAATAGCACTGTAATGAATTTAAGTGATACCGAAAGTAACCAGTCAGAAGATTTTATACATGATGCAGTTGTAGAAATTTAAGTAATCATTTATTTTTCCAAATGTGATAAATCTTTAATTTAGTATAAATAAGTTTTCATAATATGTTCAAATAATATGAGGTTATCAGTGGAGAAAAGTTAAAGGACAGCCGGGGTCAGTTGGAAAGTGCATGAAATGATAATCGTTTTTTCTAGGTAGTTTGAAAAACTACTGTCAAGTTCATGTAATTGACATTTGAAATTGAAAAACTGCTTATCTCAACTTTTTTTTTTTTACAAAATATTAAAGTTGTACATTTATTGCAGTTTCCAGAAGAAATTAAATTTAAAATCTGATAGAATTTAATTTTAAATTAAAATTCAAGACTTTTATTTTGTTAGATTAACATTAAAACTTGTACAAATGTACCTTTAACTGTATGTGATTGTGTTTGCAAAAAACAATATTACTGATAGCACCCACTTTACATACCATGCTTGATAACATATTCGTTACTCTTTGTCCATGTTTCATGTTCATGTTTTATTGATTTATATGAAAAGATCTGTTGGTTTAACATCTAGTTATGGTATTACTTTTTTAGAACACGTACTATGTAAAGCAGGGGTGGCCAACCCAAATGATCTTGCGGGCTACTTTGGAAATGCATTATAACTCCGCGGGCCACATATAAAATTATATATCCCCATATTAGATTTAGACCCACTATAGACATTTTTTCGGAGTGATAAATTGAAACAATGAGTTATTATTATTGTGTATTATTTGTGTTAGTAAAAGTGTGATGAATCTCACGGGCCAGAAAAATGGTCAAGGGGGGCCGCGGGTTGGCCACCCCTGATGTAAAGTATGCATTGCCTTAGATGCCATACAACATTGCTGGGTTGCAAGCTAAATTAGAAAAATAAAATGTCAACACAAAGTTTATTTAAAGTTAATGTATATTTATTGTATTTAAATATATTAAGTTAATTAAGTCAAATTAAATTTTTAACAAAAATCATTAGAGTAAACTTAAATATTGAAAATATTCGTACCTAATCAAGAATTTGGTGTACAATTGCAATCACACTATAGTTAACACCTACATTTATCCAGCTGCCACTTTTCAACTTTCTACATGTAAAAGTAAAGAAAAACGATTGTTAGATAAATCTAGGTGTTGACCATCCTATAGCCTCAATTGTAATACTAAAAAATTCTTTTGTGCATTTAATATTGGGTTTAAAAATAATTTAATGCAATAGTTTTGTTTTTTATATGAAGAATAAAATGTGTTTTCAACCACCTGTCTAGTAATATGTGGACAAATGTACGTTGTGCAGTTGTGCAGTGTTTGTAGTCTACTGATATGAAAAAATGCAAGAATTGACCGAGTGTTGTTCATAAATAGTCTTAGATCAAAAATAATATTTGACAAACGTGAAAAAAACAAAAACAAATGCAGGTAGTCTCACGATGAGAGAGACTCGCACACTAAGCAGACACGTATCATGAAAATGTTTGCAAGTGAACTAAAACATATTTATATGAACTAAATCATGTAGAGCTTATTGGTCCTTTAAACAATTATCAAATTTCCTGGTAACATAAGATTAAATCTCGTGTAGCAATAGACCTATCCAAATTGAAAGAGATGGACAGCATGCGCAGGGACAACGGACATAGTAGGTAAGCGACGTCACGCGTGGGAGAGAGACGTTCAATTTTGGATAGGTCTATTGATCCCGGATTAAGCATAGTACTAGTGACCTTAACACGTTCGCGGCGCACGACGCACACGCTGCGTTCGATGGTTCCCCTCTCGAAAATGGGTAGCCGCGAATGTGTTAAGGTGAGTTTCTTAGGTCAAGAAGTGAGGTTAGAATTATTTGAATTTTCAATCCAAGTTAATTTAAAATGTACAGTGCAGATAAGCCTCACATGGAAGAAATCGCAAACCACAGGCATGAAGTTATGAGGACATATACTTTTCATAATTTATTATGTTATATTATGTTATATTAAAATATTTTCAAGAGATTTTGCTCATTACCAAAATTTCTCAAGTATGTCTCCTCATTCGGTATTAAGTACGCTACAGTGTAACACTGAGTAAATGTTTCTTAAAGTTGTAATATTTAAATTAACTGGATTGAAAGTTTTGCTTCAGAAAACAGCGCGTAAACGTGACAAAAAGTTCACGGAGTTTATATAAGATGGCGCGCGTCTAATGAGAGGTTGGCGCCACATTTGAATTAAAGTCCCTTTATATAGTTTTTCTTACACTTAGGCCCGGTTCCATAATCAATTTAACAGTGACTTTAAAGTTAAAGCCCGCTAATTACTGTGCCAACTAATTGTTATAATAATACCTAAAAGCCACTTCGTTAGTTAAAGAACCATTAGGCGTTAGATTATGGAACCGGCGGTAATATCCCTTACTGTTTCTATGGTACATTTGAGCTCGCTTGTTATGTTTCCCTTAATAGTATATTGCGACACAAGTTCGATAAGTGCCTGTTTAACTAATCGAGAGAATGTTTGAAAACGAGATTCGAATTATTCCAATTTTCGAGGTTTCCCAAAGCACTTTTCACTTATCGCAAACAAAACGCGGGTTTTAAATGTAATGTTGTTAAATTTGCGAACGCAAAACGGTAATCCTGATGCATCAAGTATGTTTGGGGTAAATGAATATTCCGTACGCGAATGGAGGAAGAATGAATTTGTCATAGCTAACATGCTAAAAATAAAATGCGCTTTACGTACAGGAATCATCAAGTTGCCTATTTTAGAAGAAAGTGTTCTAAAGTGGATACTAGAAAATCGTCAAGATGAACTAATAGTGACATAAAATACCATTTGCTTGTTTACATAATGGGCGAATAAGAACAAACGGAAAAATGAAAAATTTGTAGCAAGATTGGTGCAGTAGATTTATGGGTCGCAATAATTTAGAGCTTCGCGAAAAAACAAAACGACAAGATTTTAAGATTCTAAAAATTTATTATCGACAAAAGAAAACAGCATAATTATTTATTATCTCATATTGGAAATATAGATGAAACACCGGTTACGTTTGACATGATTGGAAATAAAACGATGGATGTAAAAGGGATCAAAACTATTACTGTAAAAACAACTGGAAACGAAAAAAATGTCTTCTTAAATTTCTAATTTTTGCTGTTGTGGTATTTTTTAATTGTTTTTTATTTATTTCCTATAAGTACTTAAAAATAGTACAAAATAAACTACTAATGCATAAATGTATTTTAATTAATCAAACACGAACACACGCACCTACGAAGGCGTAGTTAGGACATGCAACAAATAAAAAACAAACTTGAAATTTCAACATTTTTCTTGAAATTTCACCTTCTTAAAAAAGTTGAAATTTCACCTTTTTTAAAAAAAGTTGAAATTTCACCTTTTTTTAAGAAGGTAAAATTTCACCTTTTTTTAAAAAAAATTGAAATTTCAACTTTTTTAATCCCACTGATAAATGAATGACTTTTGCCCATGGAACTGCACACAGCGTAGGCACCTTTGACAACACTGAGGGGATTCCCCGAGCATGTGTATAGTCTGATTTTTCATTATAGAATTAAAAGTTGTGGTTTTAAATATTTTTATTATTGTGATATTTAATGTCACAATAAGTAATCTTTCTAAAGAAGTTCATAACATGAATCTTCTACGCACTGCTAAAATGATTTCAAACAACTTCCTACTCGATTTCTACAATATAGACTTAGACTACAGCTGTATGTTATAAATCTGCAAATCTTGCAGAAACACCGACTGCTTTCCAGAGTGACTTCCCATCAAGGTTAAATGATGAAAAAAAAAACTTGAAATTTCAACTTTTTTAAAAAAGGTGAAATTTCAACTTTTTTAAAAAGGTGAAATTTCAACTTTTTTAAAAAGGTGAAATTTCAAGAAAAATGTTGAAATTTCAAGTTTTTATTTTATTTTTCGCATGTCCTAACTACGCTTTCGTACGCACCAATAGTATAAAAATGATAATTCTTTTTTGATTAGGGGAATAAAATTTTTTCCTAAAAACATTCAATACTAAATTTAATTCATATAATACTCCCCCACAACCGAACCGAACGACCGAAGGCGTACGATAATATGCGGTTCGACCCCACTACTTATTATTTTTCGTAAAGATTTCAGTGTTATTTTTCGCATTAAATTCACTACTGGTGTCGCCACCTGAACAAGCATTTTGTCAAATCTGACCTATAAAATCGTCCTTAAGCAGATTCTATACTCTTAGTAACGATGCACATGATGCTACTACAGGTGGTCCTAAAAATATATGCAATTACGTTACCTTTCAAAGGATTAAAGTCCAACTACATGATGAGCGACATTTGATGTTTAGGTTAAGTAGTTCCAGAGGTAACGTGATTACAGATATTTAGGGTCGCCCGGTATATTAACATGTTATCGGCCACGTGACAGATCCTTCTAAAAAAATACCATCTTATCCTACATTGCTATTGAAATATTCGCTTTACGTTTAATTTCTACAATTTTTATGAAGTTGTAAAAGGAAAATGCAGTTCGGAGTATCTAATAAAATTAAAATCATGTATTAACGATTAAGATGATACTTATATAATTTTACCTTAACAAAGAAGATAACATTCACTTCGTATAGACCAGCCGCTCTAATAATAGTAGGTTGTTGTGTCCGAGTAAACATTATTTGAATACTTTTATGAAACTCGGGAAATTGATGTGAATGCCAACCACATTCAAACAATCCATGGGATAGTTCAGAAATCTAAGAGTTATTATTATGTAAAGTTTCTTATCTATCTAATTAACAAAATTAAAATGGATAAAAACATCAAACCTGAGTGCTGAGAAACGTTGCAGGAATACAAAATATTGATTTTTGTAGTGTAATAGTTAACGCAATCAGTGCACTTAAAATTTTGTCGCCAATTTGTTTGCTGCAAATGCAATATCATACAGTTATATCTATATTTTGTATAAAAAAATTACCTTTCTAATATCATATACAGTTGGAAGCTGATCATCACAATTACGCTTGTAGTGTGTATGGTAATTAAGGATGAAAAAGCTTTTTCCACATGTACAATAGTTCTAAAATTAATATTTGTATTTTAAAAACATTACAAAAAAAAAAACAAACCGTAACAAATTATTATGATGTTCAGTACATAATTTTACATTATTCATTAATTCCTTTGAAGTGTTTAGAGTTTTCATGCTCTTTATGTTATTACTTAATATTTTAAACTGTATCCCTAAATGAACGCAAATTGCGACAAACATTACGTCGGTAGCAATAACGACAAGCAAACCATTGTAGATTATTGCTATTTCTAATATGGCAAACGGAAAATAAAAATCTTCTGGACACCAGCACATCATTGGTAATGTCTTCTTCCATGTGTACAATGGTTTTAAAATGATGCCATAACCGGTTAAAAAAATTAAGCAAAAACACACTTTGGAAGTTAACAACAGTTTAACCAACAGATTTATTACATATTTTCTGGTATTTGTGTCTAAAGATTCAAAACTTAAAAAGTTTTTGCGGTCTTTTAGCAACAAAATAAAATATTTACGGGTAAATACCATCGATCCAATTCTGGAAAGAATCTGAAATAAATTATTTTTATATTTTCATAAACTTTCATTCCTTCCTGGGCACTTATGGCTATGTAGATCTTTACGTATTTTTTTTGCATTCTAATGCCCCATAGACACAGGATAACAACTGAAATTGACCTGGCAAGAGTAGAGCATCACCTGCTTATTCATTTAAAGGGGCCCAATTACTTTGGAACTGTGATAAACGAGCACAACCACGATTTCAGTAAAGTAGCGAAAAAAAGCAAATGTTATAACCATTTTAAAAACTACACTAAATTGTTTAAAATAATTTGCGAGTTTAGTTTGGTATATTGTTTTTACAGTATGAAGCGTCGAAGTTAGCTAATAAAAAAATATTAACTCATATGAATCCGGCAAATGTTTTTTTTCTTCTCTTGATTTTAGTTTTGAACTGTAATCAATAGAAGAACTGTTCAGGGTTGTGTAGCAAAAATTAGAATTTTAGAATATGAAATTTTGTAGTACCAATTTCTCGAAAACTAACGACTTTTCACTAAGGTCATATTTTGATATACTGGTCAGTCATGACCTGCTCTATCATTCCTCCAAGGGAAGGCGTTGATTAAGTATATTATAAATTTAATTTTTAAAGTGTATTTTATGATGGAATAAAGTGAAATGTTTTTTTAAAAAAAATATTAAGAAAAACAAATGAAATTTCAAAGTTTCGAATCTCGTACATTTTTTGAAAAAAAGAATCCACAACATAAATACTTCAATACTGCAACGAAAATCAGCCTAATATAGAGAGAATCGGTGAATTTCCCAATTATGTACGTACACAGCGAAACGGTGAATTGCACAGCGGCGTTATTGTGAATCGGCGTAAATTGAGCCGGCGTAAACCGAAGGCTATCTGTACTTTTTTCATGTTTTGAGATAATTCACTTTTCAATGTTCAAAATCGAATTTAAATATGATCAATTATCATAAGTGTCTCATCTAGACATTTGACCTTCACGTTATGGCAATTGATCGTATTTAAATTCGATTTTGATATTGAAAAGTGAATTATCTTAAAACATGAAAATGGTACCTACTTAGTAGTTTCTTGCATTGGACGTTTCAACTAGTAAGAACTTGTACCACCTCTTATGTGGTTGTTTAGAACAATTATAATTATTGTACTTATCTAATTGATTACGATAGCTGCATGTATTTGTTATTCGCCGTTGCTATCAATTTTATTTTCCGTAAAAGTGTACCAGTTATTTATTGGTTTTATTGAATTGTAACTAACCAAGTAGCCCCACCCGTAACTTTTTGGACAAATAAGAGTATTCGGTAATTAAAAACATTGACAATTATTTAATCCAAGAGCTGCAGTTTGGGTTGGACCTACCCTGAGAGAATGCATTTTATTGTCATAGAATTCCGTGGTACCGGAAACATTAAAAAGTTATTAGGGACATTGCAATAAATTATGGAAAAACCGCATCCGACGCGTTTTGTTCCGCGGGACGTAGGTACTAAATCATAAATAGCAATGAACACTACGGAAATATTGATCTAGTTAGTGACATAATTAACATGGTAACCATCTCGATTTTAAAGGTTGCTTTAGGGCAGGGGTCTCCAACCTTTTTGTACCCAAGAGCACATTTTAGATTGCCGGTCAGGCGGCGGGCACAATTTTTTTTTTTACAGTTGGACATAGTCAATAATACATACAATTTTTTATCGTGGTCGCACAGTGGCTGACACACGTAAAACGGTCGGCGGGCGCCATGGTGCCCACGGGCATAAGGTTGGAGACCACCGGTTTAGGGTATGGTTATACGTGCGTTTTTCGTGCGTTAAAACGTTGCGTTTTCGATAAAGAAGCAATGAACCGCATTAAAAAAAAACAGTCCACAGTCTAAACATCCTGCAAAATCGTAACGTTTTCTCCGCATGTGTAACGGGTACCTTAGAGTAGTCCTGCTTTAGAGCCTCGTACAGTTTGAATAGACCACTGAAGTAGGCGGTCCTTATTAGGGCGGTAAATTCGAAAGCGAGTCTATCGGTACTGCAATTTCCATTGTGTTACGATGTTTTTCATTTATAAGTATCTTAATCGAAATATTTAAGGGAAAACGTCAATGGCACAACAAATTACTGTGTTAATGTTATTAATATAAGAGACTATTGTTTTAAATTGCCTCAAAATAGAACTTTTATTTGAATTTGAAATTTGCAAGTAAACGTATGTCGTAATATCAGGTAGGTACGCGCAACTCCCGTCAGAGCCGATGTAAAAAAGCCGGTATAAAGTAAGCATGAAATCACTGAAATGCTGTACGCACTACGTTGCATAGGAATAAAAAGAGATAGCATGATTAAGCTCCTCCTCCAAGTGACCTTCACTTCCGTAGTCTATTAAAAATACTACGGTCGTGTAGATGTACATTTACGGTCACCGAATTGTGCACGATACCTAACACAAATTTCCCTATTTTTCCATAGATTAAAGCTGGCTTTACCCATTAACTCTCGTGAAATAATATTTGTCATAAACAAAATAATAGTGACATTTGGCTAATGTTTTTTAGGACGCCTATGACATGAAGCAAAAATCACGTTGCTAAAAAAAATCATGCACATTTCGGTGGCTGTAAATGTACCTCATAGGAACAAACAACAAATTAAAATACTTACCTCAAATGCTCCAAAGAATGTTAACCCAGTTTCCATTAAAACAGATAAATTGTTGTAGTTTAAGACAAAATTTACAGTTGCTAAAACAAATACAATCATATAACATAGAGAAAGTATAGTAACTGCTAATTTGTCTTTGTATGTCCTATGCAACGGATGCAAACCAGACGCCTCTAAACATTTTAACGCAAATTCAATCATATCTTCTTTACGATTCAGCATTGTGACCACTTATATTCAAATAATTCGAAATAAATGAATGTTCCCTCATTTCCCTCATTAATATTCTCTGGAGATAATTTAACAGATTAAATATTTCTGTAGGAATTTTTACAAATGACGGTATATACCCAACATAATTATGTTGGGTTGTATCTCTAGCTCTACGCAATTATTTATTAATGCTCATGTTGGATTTATGAATTTATGTACCAAAAAGCTATAACAAATTGAATAATAAAATCATACTGTTACCTCAACGGCCCATCGACCGAGAAGTTGACCGCCCGACTGAACACGGTACATTATTAGTTGGCGGTGGGATTGGTTGCCTTGATAGAGACGAAAAATAATAAACAGTTCTGTCATCTCTTTACCCGACTACGGCAAAGCCAAAAGGAAGGGTTACATTTTTAGCAGTTATATGTTTGTATGTTCCATAGTAGTGCTTAAACAACTCATCCGATTTTGATAAATGAGGTATCAATCGATTCGTTATTATGATCCGGGTTTTTTTTTCTTCGGGAGAGAGAAAAATCTTCAGAAAGACACCTGTCGACCCATGTTTAACAGGCGAACCAGGTTTTCCTCAACGGAGACCATATGCCAGACCACCAACGGCCAACCACCGGAGGCGTGCACTGCCCGCAATACGATATCAATAAACTAGTAGACCATGCTGGGCGGGAACTTTAGACTGACTAAAAACTCCTCTAGCCCATTGATGTAGTTTGGCCTAGAACAGGAAACTTGGAATATCATTTATTCTATTGTTATAATTTTATCGAATTTTTTGAAAAACAATAAAGGAGAACGAATACAAAAAAGGTGTGGCACACAATAGTCACTAATTTCACACTTTACACCACTAAATTTATTAATCAAATAATTCAACTTCATAGAAAAATAAAATTACGTTAATTCTGTTTTTCCAAACCGTGGAATCACAGACCGAAACTTTTTTTGCCATTTTTTATCCGTGTAATTATATCAAATTTTTCTGTAATGAACAAAACTTTTCGTTTTTTTTTTTTTGACACACTATGTATCCAATTAAAAACTCAAATGAACAGCCAGCATCAGTGGAATACAAAGAATATAGGAATACGGGGAATCCCAATATTATTATGTCAGGTTATAACTATAGACCAATAGTTACATTCGACGCACATACGCCTATATTTTTTTTTGGCTTGCACGTCGTTTAGCTCAGCAGGTTGTTATAAACGACTTCGTCGTTATATCCGACGACGCGACGTTATGCACGACTATTAAAAGTATTGGTGTATATAGAAATTTAACCAATTATCCAAGTTTCGGTCGTGTCATGATCCCGATTAGATGAATAACTATCCGTAATAATCAGGCGTCATTAAATAAAATTCGGAGCTTTATTATATATTTACATAAGTACAAGATTTGAGTTCGAGGTTCGTCGAAAGACTCATAAAGACTTCTTAAGACTGATTTTAAAATTAGGCAGTCTTTGGTTTTTACAAATATCTCGTTTTGCCTTCTTGGCGTCAGTCGGGCGAAACATGTGTAATATTAATTTTAAGAAAAACGTCACAATTCTCGAAAGTATCGAATTTCGCTAGTGACTGCTGACAAATTTATCAATGGAACGACTTCAGGCTGACGGACACGCTAAATGACATTTGTGAAGCTTTGAAATTAAGCTGTGCATATATTTCAGAATACAACAGTCGTCATAAGCGACTGGTCGTTATAAGCGACGTCGTTATAAACGACTTTCACTGTATAGGTACATACATTAACAAACCATGACAGAAATACGATAAACCATATTGCATGTTTCAGCACATCATAATCCCGCTGTACACTTGCATTTACCTTGTCAATGAACCTGAAAGAAAAAGAACCATCAAATCAGAAAAGATAATGTAAATATATCTCGTATTTAAAGTTATAATGCAATTTTTAGATCAAAAAGTCAAATAGAACGTTATTTATCGATAAATAAACTTGACATTAATCAAAAACATGTTCAAGTATGAGTCTAAAAAGCGGTCCAATCGTTATATTTAAGCGAGTTTAAGTTGAGTAAGGTCGTGTTATCTATCAAGGTAAGTAATAAAAAAATTATACATTTTGTTATGATTTAAATCCTAATTGTAGGATATGGAACTTAATAATTCAGATATTTTTCTTGGAATATTCATTTTTTTAATAATCATTTTTGAATATTTGAAACATAAATTAAATTTTTGGGCCCGCAATGGACTCGTACAATTTCTACCAAAACTAACTCATTGTTTAAATAAAGTTAAATATTTTGAGTACATTCACTGGCAACTTAAAATTGATGGATACAAACATGGAGGGGTTTATTATTATTTGAAACCCGTATATGTACCAATAGGGGTTGAGTTTGTCAACAATATTTTTAAGTATTCTGAACATTTTGTGAAGAACAAACAACAGAAGAGTAAGAAATATTCTGATAAACAAATTCGTAATATATTTAAAAAATGTGTTTTTGAAATTTGGAACAATAAAGCCATTTATGATAAACTACAGGTAGAAACAAATTCTGATACAAACGAACTGTACTTGCAACATGTGATACAAGGTAATTTAAATGCTATTTAATTGAATGTTTTCTATTAATATTTTATAATGTCGTTAGAAACTATTAGAAAATACCCGATCACAAAAATTGTACCGAAGATATGTAAGGAAACATTTAGCATTGAAGGCACTGATGTAATGATTCCAAAAGAAACAGAAATCATAATTGCATTCTCGGCAATTTGTTATGACAGCGATTATTTTCGTGAACCCGAAACATTTGACCCTGATAGATATGAGAATAAAAATTATGATTTTTTGCTTAAAGTTATAACAGATGGTTAGTACCTTTGTTTATTGTTTATTTTTGTTTATCTTAAAAATGTTTATAGATGAATTTCAACATTTGAAGATAATATTGTTACGTTTTTTGCAAGAATTCGCCACAGCTGTTCGAAAAAATGGGCGCAATGACTATCCGAATTTAGATGAGTATTTGAGAAAGATCAAGATAAACGATAACATCGTTACACATATGTGATCTAATTTAATCCAATCTACTTTTTTATTGTTAGTGAGATTAAAACCAAACAAAGACTGTTGTGACAATAATATACAAAATAATTAAAATTTTCCTCGATTTCTGGCGGCATTATAAAAGGTCGACGGCCTATATCGATTCCGACTGGCGGTGTAAGTCTTCTTGCTTCTCTCAAACGTTGATCTACCTTGCAGATAACGTTGTACTCAGGACACCTCCTGCGTGAAGAGAATCACTACTACAACACTCCCCAAATACAAGATGAATATCTGCGTACTTGCCATGATTTGGTAAAAGAAAAAAAAATACTAAAGTATCTCTAAACTCCAAAACTTGTAACAAAACTTACAAAAATGGTGTAACAAATAATAGAACAAATTCAGTTAACGGCGTTCCACCCTAAGATTTTCAATACATGTAAAACACAATTCCTTTTTATACCTTTATTTTTAATTTTGAAAAGGAGGTTGATACTTCATCTTACAGAGAATACCAATCTACTTTGAGCTGACCCCAAGTCATAATTAAATAATCACAATTACCCATGTTATTAATTAAAACATCAAATTCCGAAATTCCTGTTTATGTCTTCTGTTATCAAAATTTTGTATTAACATTTTTTGGACTCGTAGATTAGATTTTCTTATTTTGAGCTGACGCCTAGCTGTTTTAAAAAACGCAATAGTTTTTGATATAAACAATGTTCTTTAGATCAAGAACCGAAATTGAAGTAGCTAATTTTTGCCGATTTCCGAGCTACGTCAAAAAGATTTACAAAGTCGCAGCAGGTGATTATGGTTTCCCAGCAGGGATACTTTAACAGCAATAATATCCAAAATACTTTTAAAGTCAGGTTTCGTTTCCAAACAGTATATTTGAAATAATTTACAGTAAATATACTTTTTTTCAAAAAACAAGCTTTTATTAAGACGTAGTAAAAATTTAAAACTAATTTTGATATTGACCTAAATGATTAAAAATAAAGGCGTACATTTTAATAAAAGCTTGTTTTATTGAAAAAGTTCTTTTACTAATTGTAAGTATAAATTATTTTTTAGTCTTGGACAATTTTATTGTTTATTATCTACATTAACTTAATAGGATATAAATTCCACTCTAAGGCAATATTAATTTTAAAAATTGCTGGTGAAGGGGTTATTAAGCTGCAGAAGCATCTTTTGTTCACATAAATGAATGACAATAAGCTTAAATTATAATTTGTTTCCAAAAAAATTGTTTTATTTTTTTTATCCGACAATAATTAAAACAAATAAGCTGTCTGTAGTGGTAATGACTTATAATAAGCTAAAACTACAATTTTCTGTAAGAAAACACTACGCGTTAAGGGGTTATGTCAAAAAAATGTGAAATTGAATTTAAAAACTAAGCTTAAATTGTAATGTTTTAATTAATTAAGCTGTAGGGTTAACGACTTATAATAAATTATAGTTAATGAGATCTAATTTTTGGTTTGTCCGTAAGAAATAGATTTTTACGCCAACTTGATTTTTTTGGACGTTAAATGATGGAAAGCTAATTTCCAAAATATCGATTTGACGTTTGATGCATAACGTGGTTCAATTTTCTGCAAACAGAAACTGTGTGTTAAAGGGTTAATCTTTTACTCATTGTGTTTTAATTTAGTAATAAATATAACTACAAAATTTGCCATCTGTTCCGAGCTCTGAACAGAACTTTCTCGAATAAGTAATAAAATTTATGGCGGTTCACAGTACAGGTTACCTGGCCAGTTGCATTCCACTCTCTTTTTGCTCACCAAACTGAGAATATCTAACTTTTTGAAACAGGTTTTTTCAAAGCTGTTTTATTACATCCATTCGGGTGATTAGTAATTGAAATCAATTTTCAATTCATTTTACTTTACATTATATCGCTCTAAATTATTGAAGATACAATTTTTTTGCATCTGTTAAACAGGTATATTTGAATGGAATCCCTCGAAAGTCGTTTTCATTGTTACGCATAGACCTATTATCGACTACAGTTTAGCGTAATTATGGTGATATCTGGATTATAAAAAAGTCTGAGGTGTTGCCGGTATTAAGGCGTACGCTAAAGCAATAAAAGCGAATTGCATTTGTCAACAATCTTTAGGGTGGAGCAACCTTAAGGTTCCTTATCCGTTTTTTTTTTGCCGGCGTTCGGTTCTCTCCAATAATTTAGCGTAAACCTTATTACAGGCAACACCTAAAACTTTTTTACGATCGACTTGTCACCCATTATTACCTTCACAATAGCTCGATGTATAACAATGAAAACGACTTTTGAATGGTGATATTCCAATGTACCTATTTACCTGATGGAAATATTTTGTATTTTAAAGCTGCAAGAGGTCGATGGATAGCGTTTCAAACATTTCATTTAACAATTTTATTTACTTAGTAAAGAAGTTTTTAAATGCTTTTGTATTCACGGTATCCCTGATTAATTTAAAATCGGAATTTTTGTCATGGAGAAAAATTATAACCATTAATCGGCGATTAATAATCTCAACAATATTATTATTCGCTCTCATTAGCACACATGTTGGTTATATGTTTTGGCCCATCGCTACGATATTCTCTGATTCCAGTGCTAACCAATATCCCCCTTTACATCCTGTAGCCATATCATCAAAGGCTAATTGTTTTATCGAACTCATTGTTCTAGTTTCATAATGTTTATAAGTTTTTGCCGATTTTTGGGGAATATTCGTGAACGAGCAAAAGTCTAAAAGTTGGACGGAGATCCCGATATTTTTCAAACTTTAGGTATATACAGGGTTTTTCACAACTCGCGCCCTAGGGAAAATGAGGAAACGCGAGACGGCATTAAGATGTGTGTAAAGAAAATAAAATCTAACTTGAAAGGTACCTATTAGAGAAAAGACAACTTAAAGTTAACCAATCAGAGACAGGCGCCCTCAAGGTGTGTATCGTAATTTTACGTTACTAGGTTATAAGAAAAAAGCAAATCGTTAAAATTATGTGGGTGCCTGGGTTTTTTGAAAAATGTCACTGTCAAATTAATTTTGATAAAGTGAAGTCAAAACGTTTTAATGTGTCCATAATCATGTATTCAGCCGCTGATTATTTCGAAATGATTATAATTTTTGGAGAATGCGGTCGTAACGCCACGGAAGCAGCGAGGGTCTTTTCCGAACGTTTTCCGGACAGAAATCAACTTGATCACAAGGTAATACTGCGAGCGATTGCAAGGATGCACGAGACAGGTCAACTTCTACCAAATCGAAAAGAGTCTGGTGGTCCTCCCATGACTGCGCGTACGGTTGAGAATGAAGAAGCCATTCTAAATGCTGTTGCAGAAGATGGTGCCAGAAGCTTTGCTGAAGTTGCTCGCCCATTGTGTATTTCTAGTACTTCGGTATACCGAGTTTTGAAAAATACCCGACAACATCCGTATCATTACATTCGTGTACAGCATTTACAGCCACATGATTACCTTGCTAGAAGGGAGTTCTGCACGTAGTTGCTAAACCAAGAAATGTTGGAACCAAATTTTGTTTCGCGAATTTTATTTTCGGATGAATCAACTTTTGGCAGGCAAGGATATTATAATGCCCATAATTGGCATATGTTATCTACAGAGAGCCCGTTAACACGGAGCAGGAGCTCCGAGATCGAATCCAAGACTCATTTGCTACAATTACCCCACAAATGATCATGGACTCGAAATTAAGCCTCTTAAGAAGGGCACGTTTATGCTTAGGGACATTTTGAGCATTTGCTCTAATTTGTTTCTTTCCATAGTTCCTTTTGACGAAGTTTTTTGACTGTTTTTATAATTTTGATTTGCAATAAAATCGTTCCTTTTCTGAACCGCCAATTGTTGTTTTAATTTTAAAGAATTCAAAGATGAAACCTTGCTAACCTAAAATTATTGACAGTGACAACTCTGATCTGTCAGACCAACAGGCGGACTAGTAATATTTTTGAAACCTAGCAACCAGTATTATTTTTAGTAACACTTGGTGCTGCCCTTCCGGGATTGGTGGATTTAGAATCCTATTGACTCTGTTATACAAGCAGGATTAATTTATTTTCTTGCAGTTTCTGACAACCTATTGTCGTCGGCACATGTCAGTTTTCTCTAGGGCGCGAGTTGTGAAAGATGCTGTATTTGCATATTTTGTTTAGGTACATCCGTCCTTTGTCAGTTAAAATTCTTTGCTTGGAATTTACTAAAGGGAACTTTATAAAATTTTACTACTTCTTCGAAAAAATACTGTTGACATCCGTGAACACTTGGTTTTAGAATCTTTTGTTATTAGAAAGGAATTTATTTACTACTACTTTAATAATTACTAAATTAAAACACAACGAGTAAAAGATTAACCCCTTAACGGCACTCCACCCGTAGATTTTCAATACATGTAAAACGACGTTCCCGTTTAAGCCTTCATTATTAATTTTCAAAAGGAGGTCGATACTTCATCTTACAGAGAATACCAATCTACTTTGAGCTGATCCCAAGCCATCATTAAATAATCATAATTAACCAAGTTATTAATTAAAACATCAAATTCCGATGTTCCTCTTTTTGCCTTCAGTTATCAAAATTTTGTATTAAAATTTTGTGGACTCGTAGATTAGACTTTTTTCTTTTGAGCTGACTCCTAGCTGTTTTAAACAACGCAATAGTTTTTGATTTATTCAATGTTCTTTAGATCAAGAACCAAAATTGAAGTAGCTAATTTTTGCCGATTTTCGAACCACGTCAAAAAGATATACAACTGCGCAACAGGTGATTATCTTTCGCAACAGGGAAGATACTTTAACGGAAATAATATCCGAAATGCCTTTAAAGGTTTTAAAGGTTTGGTTTTCAAATAGCAAAGCGTACATTTTAATAAAAGCTTGTTTTATTGAAAAAGTTATTTTACTATAAATTATTTTTTAGGCTTGGACAATTTTAATATTTATTATCTACATTAACTTAATAGGATATAAATTCAACTCTAAGGTCATATTAATTTTTAAAATCGCTCGCGAAGACCCCTTTAAACAAATGAATGCGAATAAGCTTAAATTATAATTTCTTTCCAAAAAAATTGTTTGGCTTTTTTATCCCACATTAATTAAAAAAAATAAGCTGTAATGGTAATAACTTATAATAAGCTAAAACTACAATTTTCTGTAAAAAAAAACACTGTGCATTAAGGGGTTAATCTTTTACTCGTGTTTTAAATTAGTAACAATTATTAGTGTTCCGGAATCTCAACGGTATTTTTTCAAAGAAATGTATAACTTTATTGTATATACCAGGTATATATAAAATTCTAAGGCAAACGCGATCCAATTTTCTGTAAACATAAACTGTGTCTTAAGCGGTTAATCTTTTGCGCATTGTGTTTCGAATAAGAAATTCAACATCTCTTCTGAGTTCTGAACAGAATTTTCTATAATAAGTAATAAAATTTTATGACGTTCGACAATACAACCTTTCTTCAGACAGGTAATTTGGTATAAAAATTTAACTACAGTCAGCTGCAGCTGTTTGTTCGAATATCTAACAAATTGTCAAAAAATACTGCAACCGCAAAATTATTAAACGTGTACATTTCAAAATAAAGATTCTGATTATGGTGATGTGGAGATAGATGATACTCCGGATATGTCTGTAGCGACCTGTAATGTCGGTAGATAAAAGTACCACCATTACGGGTACCTACAGTACCGGCAACGAGAAACAACCCCTGAACGGCAATTCAACACTGTCTCTTCCCGTTCAGTCGTGCTAGCATAAAGACGTGCGTTTAGCATCAATAAACTGTGATAACTATTTGAGTATTAATTCGTAACACATAACGCCACGCAACCGATATGTCATTAATAGAATGTGAAACGGCTAAAAATGAATTTTTAAAAACGATTTACGATATAAATATAAATGACGTTGAAAAAAATACCCGCGATCAACATACTAAATTAAGACATTGTGAGCGAAAGTTTCAATTAAATTCGTTTTTGTAATAAGATTTTTGGACCCGTAAACTGTTTTTTATAAAAATTTACATTTATAACGAGTGTTGAAACTATTTATTATACACACGTTACGGTTACATACACAAGTACAGATGAAAATGGTTGTAGTCCTTTAAAGGACTGACCCGCGCCTCTAGTCTTCGATCTCCCTGGTAATGTCCAACGCTGGAGCTGTTACCGGGAAGTTGTCGGGGATTTTGAGACGGGGATCGACACAATTGTAGACTAACGATGGATCTTCAACAGTCCTGGAAGGACTGACCGGCTTCTCTGTCCTTCTAAGTTCGAGGGTAATGTCCAACGCTGGAGCTGTTACCCTGAAGTAGTCGGTGCGAGAAGCGGATCACTTCTGGCGTTATCGGAGCTCGTAAGCTCCTTTTATAGGGCTGGAGGGTAGGCGTGTCTTCGTGCTGTCGAATTGTGGGAGAATCCCATTGGTCGGAGGTGTGCTGGTGGGGGAATCCGATAGTGGGAGTTGTGCAGGTGGCGCTCTCGTGTGCGGAGCGCTTCTAACTAATAGAAGTCTGTTACACATTTTAATATTTTATTTTGTTACTTTTCAAAAAATATTTGCCTAATTGTAAGTGGAAAGAGATGGAGCTATGGAGATAGTAGAGATGCGAGATACGACTGGAGAGTGGGGATGCCTACTCAGCAGTAACTCGATTATTGTCGAAAATGCATTTGTTTTACATTTAAACTCATATCTTGTTTAATATTTATGTAAAAAATATAGATAACACATGAACACCTTTTAAAAACACGTACAAAAATTTTTTAAAGAACAAAATTTTTCGATTTACGCAACCGTTTGGAAGAAAAATCGGTGTAAAGGTGAAAACTTTAAAATTTGCTCAAGATTTTTGTTAGGCCCTAACCGAGATATTGAATTATTTAGTTTTTTTCTCTCATAAGACTCCATACATTTTTGAAACTTTGAAAAATGAAATAAAATATAATTCGTACAAAACTTTCAATGTCCTTAACACAAAATGATCACCGTGTTCTCTTCTACACGATGGTGTGGTTATCTCAATTTTTAATCATAGTGCCGTTTTGCCCGTTCTGATTAGTGATTACTTTTGGATTTAGATTTATTATGATATGAGCTTCAATCAGTGAAAGTTTCAGCTTGTGACTAATTCCTCCACAGAAGTTACTTTTAATACGATATAGCACTCCACGATTACAAAATATAGCTCTAAATTTATTGAAGAAAGAAAAATTTCGCATCTGTTGAACAGGTACATACCTATATTGGAATGCAGTCGGTCAGAAGTCGTTTCTATTGTTATACATAGACCCATTATCCACTGAACTTGAGGTGATGTCTGGGTTATAAAAAAGTCTGGGTCTTGCCTATATTTAGGCGTACGCTAAAGCAATTAAATCAAATTGGATTTGGGAACATTTTTTTGGGTGGCGCGCCTTAACGGACAGCAGAAAATGTGGGTTATTTATCGATAGTCAAAAAAGTTTTTAGCAGCTTCTCCGGACGGCCTTATCGGAAATAACGCGATAATTGAAGTCAAATGTCCCTTTTCCGCGAAAGATTGTACGGTAGAAGAAGCAATCGAAAAAAAAATGAATCAAATCGTGTGTTCTGTTGAATGACTGTAAAATTAAATTGAAGCATAACCACGATTACATGTATCAAGTGCAAGGACAGTTGTACATTACGCGAAGAGGCATATGTTCTTTTGTAATTTATACCAAAAAAAATATTGCCTGTGAAGTTATACAACGAAATGCTAATTTTTGGGAAGCAAATATGGTGAATATTTGAGAAAAATTTTACATGAAAGTATTGCATCCTGAAATCATCGATTTCAGGGTTGCAAGGGACCAACCAATACGAAATATCCTTCAAAAGGATATTTACGAGTAAAAGTTATATTGAAGAATTTGCAGAAACAAGGAAGTGTGTTTTTTTCTAAAGTGTTTTTAAAATTTCCGAATTATTTATAAATTATCATATTGTATTTCAATTAATGTTATTAGTATTGTACATACTTATTAATTTACTCGTAGTATTTCAATAAAATAAAATTTGTATTTTAGCTTTATATCAATTTGTGATAACACAATAAGTAATTTATCGAAACTACAATTATTTACAAAAGATCTGGTTTCTAACAGATACAAAGAAATTAAAAACTGTAAGCTTATAATTAATGCATTATAATTTATTCCAAATATACGATATTATGATGGAAAAATAATCAAGCAATATATAATCTATGCTACATGCAACCTGTTTAATAAAAATCGACAAATTTTTAAGTTAGTGAATAATCGCGGGAACAAACTTCGACTTCAGTAAAATCAAACAGTACTTGCAGTTAAATTTACGGAATTTTTACAGCTTGGCTATTTCACACAAAGAAATAAAATTTGATCTTCATCCCTGCCTCTATGTCAGTAAGTACCTGGCGCTTTACCTTCGAAGTGAATCTTTATGAAGTAATTGTGGAAAAAAGAAATTACTTATTGCTTGTTACTTATTGCACACTTAGACAATTTAGTAAATTCTTCCTTTCTTGTTTATGTTCTTCAACGAATTATTTTTCAATTATAATTTAAATTTTGTGAATAGATACATAATTAAAAAAATTTACTATCAAACAAACCTTTGTTGTGAATCATTGAATGCATGAATTGAAGGGGTCAGAATAAAAATGGTATAAATGGATTTTTGAAAATTATGGGATAAGTGCGTTTTGTTAAATGTGAGGTGCCTATTTATTGCACCAAACACAATCTTATAATTAAAATTCTATTCTCTTTTAATTAACTAATATAAAATGAGATTTTGGGGGTGACAAGTGATACGTTGACGAGTGTCGATCGTTTTGATTTTCCGTCTACAATAAACCTGAATTCGGGAGTTGTAACGGAAGAATAAATAGCAAAAATTGTGTCGGAGAGTAAGTGAATCGATCTAGTTTGTAACAAGTGCAAAAGGAATTAGAAAAGTTTGTACAAGTAAGTAAGCGAGGTGTTCAAATAACTTCATACTGTAGTCTAAGAGATAAGATAACTGCCCAAAAGAAGTCACGCCAGATAAGGCCAGGCAAGAATAGCAAGCGACGTTGCCAAACCACACATAATTGGGCGTAAAAATTCCGGGATAGCCAGGGAAATTAATTAAACAGATAATAATAATCGAAAATAAGTGAAATAGGTTAAAAAAAAAGACAAAATAATATTTCGTTTCAAAAATAATGTTAGATAGATCTACGGCAGCGGGATAGGATATTTCGTTTCTGAAGAGGTGATCTGGACGAGTATCCTTGCGCTCGCTGGCGGTGATTAGAAACGACTTGGAAAGGATAGGACTCGGAAGGATTGTAAGTAGAAATAAAAGTAAAATGGAATCAGAGCGTGATTCGAATGACGATAAAAAAAGGCAACGTGAGAGTGATGAGGAGGTGCACTTCGGAGTGAGCAAAAAGGCATTTAGATCTCCATTTAAGAGCCCGCTCGAGCAGCTTAGGACCATCTACGGCGGGGCAGCAGTGAGAGACGAGGTAGCCAGTAGGCCGTACCAAACTTCGCAGTTCGGGATTTTTCGTAACTTTGCCGATTTAATACTAGCTGGTCAGTTCGATGCTCGGCGGGCGTTGTTGTGAGAACGAGATATTTTGGTGAACAAGAAAATTATGTTTTGAACACCTACCTAATTCTATTTTTTTTTTTTGCTTATTATTTAGATCAAATTTAAAGGATAATAATAATAATATGTAAAAGTATAAATTATCCTTTATTCAATCTCAAAATAATATTTATAACACTAATTACATTACAATAAATTGTTGATGACGTTATAGTGCGAAAACAAAAGACGATCGTAAAATTATAAATATTAAAAAAGATGCAGTTTTAAAAACTAAAGTTGACGGGTCCGAGGATTTTTTGTGAAAATTCTTCTAAAATGTTTTATCGAATTTATTCCTTACTTTACGAAAGCACTGTATGTAATTAATAAAATTTAGTGTGATGTTATATATTTTATCCATTATTAAAGGGATATAATAAAGTTAATCCTTTTAAATAAATATCTTCTTTATGGTTTTTTAAAAGTCAAATTTAGTTTGAACAATAATCCTCAAACAGGTCCGATTCGCATTTTTTTAATACTTCTTATTTGAAATCAGAAACATTCTGATCGGATTTAGGTGTCATTTCCCCTGGTATAGGTTATTCTACAATAAAAAAGAAGGTTACTCTACATGTAATGAATTTTTATTTATTTTAAACGTACCGTTTATGGCCGTAGTGCTTATAAAAAGAAAATCGTTGAAACTCGTCCATATGGTACCTGCGTTGTTAATAAAATAATTACTTCCTCCGTAATTTCTCCAAGCATCCTTTTGAAAAGTATAGGAAAGGGAAGTATGTAAAAATTTACTAGTTCCCACTCAATTTTGAAAAATTGTTTTGATCTCGTCGCCAGTGTAAGAGAAGGTGTTGAATATCGGAGAAAGCTGGATATTGCTTTTCCAGATAAAATTTGAGCACTTTTAGAACATACGAAATGTGAAGAAATGTGGAAATAAATTATGTTCTGTTAATGCCCGAATGTGAACCTTATGAAGACTTGACATTATATTTCACAAATAATGCAGCTGAAGAATGCAATCCCTTTGTTTGTAAATTTGTTGAGGGCAAAGAAATAAATTTATCTTCCAGTATACCATATTACACAAAGAATTAATGGAAACCATTGTAATGGTGAAAAGTTAGAAAAGGAAATAAATTATGTTTTGCTAATTTCCGAGTGTGAATTTTACAAGGAAATAAAAGGACACGCTGGTAGTTTATTATAGTTCATACAAAGATCCAATAGAATTATGCCATCAAATTTTAAAGATGTTTTCGAAATAAAGAAAACCGTGTTTGAAAATAAAGTGAAAAAATTATTTTACTCTATATTCAAAGGAAATGAAAAGAATCGTCACAGAAGAAGACATAAAATTCATGCCGTAAATGATTTCGAAAAACTGATTTTCATTGATGAATTTATTGCCGTGGTGGATTTCGTATCTCCATTCCTCTTATATAACGAGGATCTATAATTTCCGGAAGAAGGCATTTGTGGTAAAATGTAAGGAGCTGACCTTCCATTTCCTCCTTCCAGAATTTATCATCCCTTAGTATCTAAAAAAAGAGAAGATATATTTTATTTATAAACTATTCTAATACCTTACTTTTTCAACTGTTATTCCTAGCGGTGTCCAAATTACAAAATAACAAATATTTCTTCTCGTTACGTGGAGTTGACCCTGCACTTGGTAATAATACTGATGTTTAAGTTTCAAATGTAAACTACCATCGTCATTTAATGTTGAAAATTTAATAATATTTTGTTTTATAGCCTCTGTTGGATGTAGGTGTGCAGCATTAGCAGGACATTTTATTTCTACAATAGTGTCATGTTCTACTAGGCCATCTGGCGAAGCTCCAAACATACAATACTCTTCATCAACGAAAAAACCACATGTATCTACAGCCAAAGAGTACTGTTTTTCAAAATCATTTATGGCACGCATTTCATTTCGTCGTCCGTAGCGAGTCTTTTCGTTACCTTTAAAGGTGGTGTACAATAATTGTTTCACTCTATTTACGCATGAAGTGGATTTCTTCATTCTGCATATATCTTTAAAATTTGATGCGGTGATTCTATTGGATCTTTCTTTAAACCATAACGGATTACCAGCTTGTCCTCTTGTTTCTTGTTCAATTGTTACAATTTCCTCACGTGTTTTCATCAAACCCTTTAGAAAAGTCTCCATTTTTATTTTATACTCTTCGTCTGCTAGGTCCGGCACCAACTCTACCAATTCTGATCTTCCGTAATGCTCATCAGGAAATGTACTTGTTTTACCCCTAAACAATTGTTTCTTGCACTGTTTCCTTTTCTCATAGTAATTCCTTCTGCGCTTAACTTTGGTTATGTATTTTTTAGTGGCACCACGAGGACTTTTTTGTGTTAATTCCTTGTGTAGAATATAATGAAAATCACTGCCACTATTATAAGAGACGGCTGCGGCTTCACAGCGTGTTTCGTACGACCGTTTTAGAGAATAATTTATTCTTTTCCCCCCAACAAATTTACAAACAATAGCATTGAATTGTTCAGCTACATTATTCGTCATTTTTAAAATTAAGCTAAAAGCGTTACTGATTAACCTTTTGAAGCAGGCTTCCACGTCTTCATAAAGTCCACACTCAGACATTATTGGAACATAATTTATTTCTTCTTCCAATTTTTCGCAATTGTAATAGTTCCTTTCTTCGCATTTCTTATGTTCTCCGAAGACATGAGATGGCGCATTTTTCATATCTTCTATAAGTGCCAAAATTTTGTCTTGTAAAGGAATATCTTGATTTCTCCGATATTCAACACCTTTCTTTACAGCAGCGACAAGACGATAAGCTCTGGCAGAAACAACCTTACGAAGCTGTGGAGAAACTGGCAGGTTTTTACTGTTGCTTCTCTTGCGCATACTTATCTCACGAAGATGCTTGGAGAAATTGCGCAGTAAGTGATTACTACATTCTATTTTTTCTATAACAGAAGTACCATATGGACGACTTTCAACAAGTTTTTTGTAAACGCTGCTGTCTCCATCTCCCACCAGTCTAGTATATTTCATATTATGCATTATCATACTTTTCTTAAAGCCTTCAACAATTATTTCAGTTTCCATAGCTGTGGATGGCCCGTAAAAATTACGATAGCACACATGATCTGGTGGTGAAATATTTTTATTTCCTGCTCTAGCGCAAATGCAGCAATATTTGTTTTTCACAGCGAAAAATAAGACTTTTTGGGTCCTTTTTCCTATAATGCATGCCTGAAATAAACAATTATGTATAAATTGTGTTCACAAGTTTCCAACGCTTACAACTCCAGATAGAGCATTATAATTTATATTGTAGGACCGTTTGCTCCACGCTCCATCAGCAATGACAGCAATGGTGGGCACTCCATCCAAATCCACATCCTCATGTAATATTGCCAATCTTCGTTCTTCCTTCCCATTCTCTTCAATTTGCTTCCATAGAGTATTATGAATAACATCAGCAACATTATCTTGGCATTTGGTGAACGTCCCATGTGCCATAAATGGTACATTTAGCGTAGAAAAAAATTCATGACCTGTGGAATACCCTATGCCAGAAGAAATTACACCTAACGCAGCTTCGTTATTTATTTTTACTTCACTGCCTTCCTGGCGATCAGTACACAGATTTGTTACAATTCCACACATCTTACACTTGAGAGTAATTGTACTCAAAAGACCCATCACGGTTTCTTTTAAAATGAACATATCCGTTATATTACATCCGAAAGGACCGTGACTTTTCGAAGTAAATATTTGCTCGAAGAAATAATTAATATCTACTAAGCGTCTTCCTTCTGGGCAAAATTCTACTTCTTGGGAACAATCTTTTGACGTTTCCCTAAATATATATTTTTTAACATGGATAAGTAATTTTTATGATATTGAGAATATTACATAATTTCCTCATCTTCATTTGCTACAAAATTATTATCATGAACTGTTTCTGTTGGATCTGCAGGACTATTGCACTGTTCCTGATAATCATTTTGAATAACAACGGGATCTGTTTCGTTACATTTCGGTAACTGTAACCCTTCCTTCATCGATTTTGCTCTAAAAGTTTATACCAAATAACTAAAATCATTTAATTTTTATGCTCTGCCGGAATTAAATTGTGATTTTATTCTCGTTTTTCACAGACTAAATTTAATACCTAATTACAGACTTACCTCCACATTTCTAAATAATTAGCGCCATCATTTTTTTTGCGCTTTGCAGTTAAATAAAGTCTCTTCTTAGAACCTTTGCGATAATCCATAACGTAGATAAAATTGTCACTCGGCGGAAGATAGACACCGTGGTGAAAGTATTATATAGTATGGTTTTATACACAGATACACATTTAAATTCACAGAAACTTTGATTAGGTAAGGCACAAGCCAGTAGTAATAACTTCTAACTTTGCACTTCTAAGACCGAAGTGCAAAGAGTTATGAAAATGGGAAGCCGTGCTTCTCATTTTTATATGTATGTTGGCGACCATAACATCCTGTTCTCATGAATCAGTAATCACAAGTTAAATTGTAAATTTAACAAAAAAATCCGTAATCGGCCAGGAAATTGCAAAAAAAGTTGCAAAAGTCCATAACATCCTCTTCTTATGAACCGGAATAACGGAAGCTGAATCATATTCGTGAAATAAGTTGTAAGTATAATCATTTGTGTTCATTAAGAAAAAATCTGCAATCAGCGTGGAAACTGCAAAATAATCTTTAAATTTGTTAACATCCTGTTCTTATAAATCGTAATAACGGAAGCTGAATCAGTTAATCATGAAATAAATTTTAAATATGATTTGTGTTAACAGAAAAATCATAATCAGCAATACTGCAATACTGACAAGAAAGTGCTGAAAAATCTTATTAATTCTAAAAATCTTCGAACTAATTGAACCTAAACAATTTGAACCTATGAAATTTTAATCCAAAAAATTTTAAACTAAACGCCTAAAAAGAATGGAAATCTTATTACATAATATTACATTACATTTATGTTTCTTTAAATTATTACGTTTCAAAATAAAGAATTAAAAACTTTATTTCAAATAATCGTTCAAATTTCCTTGCTTCACCCTATGAATCAGTTTGTAGCACACCACGATCGACACTACTTTGCTGAGCGTTTCTTTCATCGTATCAGTACCTGCTAGGTGGCAGCATATCACGATGCCAAAATGTGTAATTGTAATGACTTGCGTCTAGTCTTGTATCTTTTTTGTTAATGAGTCAAATTTAAAAATTTAAAAATTTCTTAAGAGACAAAAGTCTACCCTAGGTTCCCAGTTACGAAAATTTTGAATAAGTTCTTAATAAGTTATAGAAAAAAAAAGTGGTTTCATGTTAAAAATACACATTTTCCACTCGTTATTTCAGATAGTTCTAATTTTTTTTCTCATGATACTCTTAACGAGGAACTTAGATTGATATTTGTTCAAGAGATTGCAGAAAACTAGAATTAATTATACCTAATATTTTTTGAAATATCAGGTAAGAGATAAACGACTGCAATGCTCATAAAAATTGATGTGTGTCGCGCTCTTAAGAAGACCGGAGAAGAGGCAGGACAAACAGATAATAAATTAGACAAAATTATGGCGCTTTTATCAAACCTATCAAAAGATGTAAAAGACATAAAGGACGAACAGGCAGAATACAGAAGGGAAATTAGAGAGTTAAAAGAGGAGAATGAAAAAAGTAAACAAGATAGTAAAATATTACAAGAAAAGATGGATACGATGGAGTTAAAAATGGACAGAATGGAAAGAGAGAAAAGAAGAAATAACGTAGTCATACAGGGCGTGGAAATAACTACGAATAACCAAAATACACTAAAAAAAGAAATCAAAGACTTCCTTCAAAAGACCTTACAAGTGGATATCGATATAAGACAGGCAACAAAAATTGGTAATAAAGTCTGTTTGGTGAGTTGCAATAATGTAACAGACAAAGAAACAATAATGAAAAACAAAAATAAGTTAAGAAAAATAAAAGAAAAAATATACATCAACGATGACATGTCTCCAGAGGAACGAATCATACAGGAAAAAATAAGAAAACAGGCCAAGGATGAAATTACAAGGGGAAAAAAGGTAAAGATAGGATTCCAAAAGTTAGTAATAAACGGTCAAGAATGGAGATGGAGCAGGACTACGAACAACTTCCAAGAAGTAGTAAATAGAAGACGGAATCCAAAAAACTAAGTGCGGAAAGGACATCGGAGATAAACCAGACAAAGGCAACGAATATGGACATGAGAGAAAAAAATAAATTAGCAGTTTGCAGAAATAGTAATGAAAGAAGTGTTGTAAAAATGGGCACGTGTAATAGCAGAAGTATAAATGGAAAGGAAGAAGAAATAATTATGGAACTGAGAGAAAAGACACAAAAAAGGGATATTATAAAAATTGGTATATGGAATGTGAAAAGTATTATAGGAAAAGAAGATGAAATAATTGATGAAATGAAAATGCAAAACATCGATTATTTAGGTATAACGGAAACTAAAAAGAAAGGGAAAGGAGAAGTGGAATTGAATGAAGGATACTGGATGTATTGGTCAGGGGTAGAGCAAAAAGAGTGGGGAGCTAAAGGAGTAGGTTTAATAGTAAAACCAGATAAGGTAAAAAACATCAGAGAAGTAAGTTGTATTGATGAAAGACTATTAGTACTAGACATTAAAATAGATAATGAGAAAACCTGGACGATAATAGTAGCGTACGCACCCAATGATAATGCGAGGAAGGAGGAGAAAGAGCAGTTCTTTGAATCACTACAAATGCAAATTGATAAAGGAAAAGAAAATGTAATTGTTATGGGGGATATGAATGGTAGAGTAGGCAATATCAAAGAAGGCATAGAAAGGTATATGGGAACGCATGGAGAAAACACTAAAAATGATAATGGCAGGAGGTTGATAGAACTATGTGTAGGGAATGATTTTGTGATTACTAACACGAAATTCATGCACAAGGACATACATAAATTCACCAGAGAAATCCGTTCCAGGAATGAGAAGTCAATTATTGACTATCTATATAAATAAAAATGAAATGATGTCTGTTGGTGACTCGATAACTTCAGAACGGCGCGACAGATTTGGCTAATTCTTTTATTAAAAGTTTAGTAATACTTCGAGCCAGGTTATGACGGAAAGATATTTTTTAAAAGTTGCCTTTAAAATTTTAAGAATTTGTAAACATGAAACTGGGAACGAGGCTAAATATTTAACATTTGACATTTGACAACTGCTCAATTGTAAATAAACAACGCGGTTTTACAGTTGTTTAGTTTCAGTTAGTTAGTTTCAGTTAGTTTCAGTTCAGTTGTAAGTTCATAGTTAAAAGAATGTGATACGCGGTAATTTCATGCCCACTTTCAAGGTAATTGCAACACAATCATACACAGAATTATTATTTATATAGGTTAACTTTTACAGATTCAAGGTCAAACAAATCAAACTTTTTTCACCAAAACAATGAATTGATTGCATTGTTCAAAACTGCACTGGACCGAATGCCATATGATAATCACAAAATTGTTATCAGAGCCGATAAGACGCCTGCGGGAGAACATGCAAGACGTTTCAATGCGCTAACAATTGGTGATGTCATTGTTGTCGTTGGTGAAAATTTGGAATCCCGTAATATTGTTCTACATCGGCGGAACAATCAGCTGCAGCTTGTGTTTGAAACGCATCGATCATATGATGCGTTGCAATATCCCATCATATTTTGGCAAGGTGATGACGGTTATCATTTCTCAATCAAGATGATAACTCCACTTACAGGCGCTGAAGTGGACAAAAAGGTCAGTTCAATGAACTATTATTCATATCGACTGATGGTCCGTGAAAATGAGGAGAATCATATCTTGAAATGTCAGGGTCTATTTCACCAATATGATGTCGATATGTACGTCAAAGTTGAAACTGAGCGATTGACATTCATCAGATTGAACCAGAGGAAACTCTGTTCCAAACAGTATATTCACCTTCGAGATGCCATCAATTCAGACGGAAACGCACAGAATATTGGCCGAATTACGATTCTCCCAGCAACGTACATCGGTAGTCCTCGACATATGCATGAATATGCTCAAGATGCCATGTCGTATGTTCGCCATTATGGCACATCAGATTTGTTTATCATGTTCACATGGCTGTGATTGGAGTTGGTGCGGAGAATTCCAGCAATGAAATCACTGAATATCAAATGGGCCGCTATGTTAGTAGTAATGAAGCAATTTGGCGCATTTTTTCATTCGCCATTCATGAAAGACATCCCACTGTTGTTCACTTGGCCGTACATCTGGAAAATGGTCAGAGAGTATACTTCACTGTGGAAAATGCATTACAACGAGCTGATTGACCACCACCTACAACATTGACCAATTTTTTTGAAATGTGCCAGAATGATGACTTCGCCTGAACGCTCCTATACTCCGAAATGCCAAGATATTATACTTGGAATCAATTGTCAAAGAAATTTCAACGACGGAAACAAGGACATCCAGTTCCAGGTTACCCACATGTATTTTCCAACGATGCATTAGGTCGCATTTACACAGTCCATTCAAACAATGACGAGTGTTTCTATTTGCGTTTGCTATTGGTCAACGTTCGTGGCCCAACATCATTCCAACATCTACGAACTGTTAATGGTGAATTATGTGACACACATAGAGAAGTCGGTCAACGTTTGCGATTGCTAGAGAATGACACTCATTGAGATTATACCCTTCAAGATGCTGTGATTTCGTCAAATGCTCATCAAATACGAACATTGTTTTCGATAATTATCTCAACATACTTCCCATCGAAACCGATTGATTTGTGGACCAAATACAAAGATGACATGTCTGATGATATTTGACATCAGACGCGTACTAGAACATCAAATCCAGATTTGCAACTAACCGAGGAAATTCGCAACGAGGCATTGATATTAATTGAGGACATGTGCTTAGTGATATCAATGAAAAACAATACGATTGTGATGCAATGAGAGAATCAGTTCAAACGAACGTTCCGTTGTTGAATCGGCAACAAAAATATGCATACGTCACTCTCATGAAAGTTGTGAACGATAGAACTGGAGGGATTTTCTTCTTGGACGCTACTGGTAGAACTGGGAAAACGTTTTTGATCGCATTGATTTTGGCAACCATTCGCTCGCAGAATGAAATTGCACTTGCACTTGCTTCATCAGGAATTGCAGCTACGTTGTTGGAAGATGGTCGAATAGCTCATTCAGCACTCAAGTTGCCGTTCAATTTGAATATCACTGAAACTCCAACATGCAACCTTTCAAAGAACTGTGCGATGGTCAAAGTTTTGCAGCAATGTAAATTGATCGTTTGGGATGAGTGTACGATGGCGCAGAAAAAGTATTTGGAGGCATTAGAACGAACGATGCAAGATCTATGAAGCAATCATAACCCGTTTGGTGGTGCGATGATTCTGTTGGCAGGTGATTTTCGCCAAACATTGCCACATCATTCCACGATAAACGCCAGCCGATGAACTTAATGCATGTTTGAAGTCGTCCGTTTTGTGGAAACACGTCAAGACACTCAAATTAAATATCAACATGCGTGTCGAGTTGCAGAACGACCAATCTGGAGAATTATTTTCAAAACAATTACTGGACATTGCCAATGGCAAAATCCCCGTTGACATTTCAACGGGCTGCATTACATTCCCCATCGATTTTTGCCAATTCACCAAATCAAAGACCGAACTCATTGGAAAGGTGTTCCCAAACATAGCCCAAAATCACAAAAATCATGATTGGTTGAGTGAACGTGCTATATTGGCTGCGAAAAACATTGATGTCAACGAATTGAATTTCAAGATTCAAGGTGAAATTGCTGGCGGATTGATGACTTACAACTAACCAAGATGATGTCGTCAACTATCCAACAGAATTTTTAAACTCCCTGGAATTGCCCGGATTGCCGCCTCACAATCTCCAATTGAAAGTCGGATCGGTAATCATAATGTTGCGAAGTAACAAAAACAAAATGGTGATAAGTAACAGTTGAACTTTGAAAAATAAAACCAATATGTGGAAGAAACGCATTTACACTGGCTACTGATTCACTGGCATGCTGTTGATGTTCCAGACCGTATTTGCACGAAAGAAGAAATCTACGTACAAAAGTAAATATTTAAAAAAAAAGAAAAATAAATGAAATTCGGTTCCACTATCGTCTTCAGTAAAAAAAGAGAAAACAATGCTTTCATTTCGATGGTGACTTTTGTTGCAATCGACATGGCGTTCTTAGAGTACAAATTCTTGGTGAGAATCACGAGTGGGGCATCGCCCTTCTTTTTAATCGCAGCATATCTGTCTGCATTGTTGTTGCTAATAGGGCACCTCATTGAGGCTTCAAAGTTGTGTACACCTCTTCCAGCTCTTCTAAATGATCTCCAGGCATTTCATCACGATTCTCATAACACAGAAGATGGTCGATGTAATTATTAAATCTATATATATATATATAAAGAAAAGTTGACTGACTGATGATCAACGCATAGCTCAAACGGTTAAAGTAGAAATGTTGAATGTACAATTACCTATTTAAATAAAAAAATTGGAAAAATATGGAAAAAATTAAAGTGCTTTTTATTGAAATTTGGACAGGACAACGTCTGTCGGGTCACAGCTAGTTTTATTATAAATAAAGAAAATTGGAAGAGTGTGAAGGATGTTAGGGTAATAAGGAATGCAGAAATAGGAAGTGACCACTACCTACTAAGAATGGAACTCTGGATAAATACAAAGGACAAAAAAGAGGTAAAAAGGAAGAAAATAGTGAAGCAAAAAATCAAAGGCTATAGACTAAAGGAGACCGAAACACAAAAAAACTTCCAAGAAATCTTAGAGAAGAAAATTGACCAAAGTAAAACAGAAAGTAAAGATATAGAAAGTAAATGGGGACATTTTAAAGAAAATATTCTTGAAGCGGCAAAAATTAGCTGTGGAGTAAAAAAAATTGTGAATACATTCAAGAAGGGAAGTAGATGGTGGTCAACTGAGATTCAACAAAAAGTCAAAGAAAAGAAGGAAAAATGGAAGAAGTATATATTAACTGGAATTGAGGAAGACTATAACACATACAAGAAAGCAAGATCAGAAACAACAAAACTTATAAAGGAAGCGAAGGCAAAATCATGGGAAGAGTTCGGAAACAGAATGAAAGAAAATTATCTAGAGAATCAAAAACTATTTTACAATACCTTGAAACAGTTAAAACAAAAGAAACCGGCCAAACTAAGAAATATAAAGGACAAGAACGGGAATGTGATATCCCAAGATAAGGAAATAATGCAAAGATGGAAGGAATACTTCGAAGAATTAACAGAAGTGGGAATTGTTGAAGAACAAGTGACGAAGGAAACAAGGATAGTTCATGGGGAAAGCCAAAAGATACTAAAAATCTCAAGAGAGGAAATTAACGAAGCAATCAAGAAACTCAAACTTGGAAAAGCATCAGGGGACGACGAAATCACAGGAGAAATGTTAAGATACATGGGAGAGAAAGCTACAGAGGAATTTCATGATTTGTTAAATGGAATAATAGCGAATAAAATAATACCCAGGGACTGGAATTTAGGAATAATATTACCTTTATACAAAAAAGGTGATTCAAAAGATTGCGCAAACTATAGAGGAATTACATTAATGAGTATACCCAGTAAAGTATTAACTAGAATAATAGAGAAAAGACTGCGTGAGAAAATCGAAAGTTCGTTAGAAGAGTCACAGCACGGATTCCGTAGAGGCAGAAGTACGCAGGATCTAATTTTCATAATGAGACAACTGGGTGAAAAAATGATAAGGAAAAAGAAGGAAATTTATGTCTGTTTCATCGACCTTAAAAAGGCTTTTGATAGGGTAAGGAGAAAAGATGTCTGGGCAAGCCTGGAAAAAAGAGGAGTAGAAATAGAAGTAATAGATGTTATCAAGGCACTATATAGAGACAATAGAAATAAAGTAAAAACACACAACATGGAGTCAGACCAGTTTGAAACAAAAACCGGACTGAAGCAAGGGTGCGTTCTGAGTCCACTTCTATTCTCAGTACTCATTGATGATATTGTGAAAATATGTAAACAGAAATGTAGTAATATGGAAGTGGGAATATGGAAATTGAATAGAATAACAATACAGGAACTACTATTCGCAGACGATATGGTGCTAGTAGCAGAATCAGCGGAAAAACTACAAAAAAATGTTAATATTTACCAGCGTGAACTCAGAAAAATAAATATGGAAATAAACATAGAAAAAATCAAGACTATGATTATTGCAAGGACGGACTCGCATCACAATATCAATATTGAAGGGCAGGTATTAGAACAGGTAACAAATTTCAAGTATTTGGGTACAACCTTGGATGACAAGGGGAAAATAGACAGTGAAATAAGGGAAAGAATAGGAAAGGCGGGACAAATATATAATATACTTAAAAATTCGTTCCTTGGGAAAAGAGAAATCCCGATACAAATAAAATCGGAAGTATACAAAAAAGTGGTGCGACCTTCTTTAATGTATGGCAGCGAATCTTGGACGATCAACAGTAGAAATGAGAGCAAAAGCACAGCAATGGAGATGAGATTCCTAAGAAAAATCAAAGGAATTACAAGGTTGGACAGAGTGAGGAACGAAACTATAACGGAACATCTGAAGGTAAAACCCATAAAAGCACTAATAGAAGAGAGGCAGCTTGATTGGTTGGGACACCTTCTGAGAATGGATAGAAATAGGACGCCGAAGAGAGTGTATGTGGCAAGAACAGAGGGGAAGAATAAAGTAGGAAGACCGGGAAGGAAATGGGAAGATCAAGTGCGGGTGGCAACGGAAAGAAGGAATTTACAGTGGTGTGATTTGAACAGCCTGGCAAGTGACAGAAAAGTGTGGAAAAACCTAATTAAGAACATATCCGACACCTAACGGTATTAAGGATTAATGATTAAATAAATAAATAAATAAAATGAGATTTTATTATAAAAAAACTCTGAACTGTTTTATAGTTACATAACTTCAAACTGCAATATATTCAAAAAATATAAATTTTACTTGTACCCTTTTTATTCTAACCCTTTCAATTATTATGGAATACCTAGTCATTTAATCATTGACATTATTATTAAATGGGTACAATTATTTATATAAAATCATATTTTATTTCAATTATTATTTTCGATAAAATAAGATTTTTATGTTATCAATAAATTCGTGACAACACAATAAGTAAATTATCGAAACTAAAATCATTTGTAAAAGATCTCAAAAATAAATATTTTCCACTCTACTTGTTTAAGGTAAAATTTAGGGCAGTCAATAAGGCTCCAATAAAGGCCACTTAGTGCCTTTGTTGGGGCAATATATCTTGTTGACACATTACCCTCAAGCTATGAAAAAATGCGTTCTCTGCACAACGAGCTCAAACGATTTTAATTATATTTTGAGCAAACTATAATATTTGAAGAAAATCAATGCATGTCTCGCCCTGCATTTAAGTGTCAGCAATAAGCTCATATAAAATAAGCTCTTATAAAATGCAATAGCGACCTTGTCTTCAAATATTAAAAATGTGGCTGGCTAAAACGAGTGATGACGTTTTCCATTTAAATCACATTGCGCCGATGGCTAGCCAGCGAAAAGATCCAACACTGTTAAGGGGAGTTCCTACGGAATGTTCTTATGGGATTTTCAATGTAAAGTGTTGCGGCTGTAACAAAGTATGTAAATGAGATATTTGCATTTAAGTTAGATCATTTGAAAGAGAAACTAATTTGCAATCGAACGGACGAATTAGAAATTTAATTTTTTGATTATAAAAGTTAAAAAAAGTATAATGAAGCATTGTCAATGCGATTTCTGTTAAATATTTCAGAGCTTGAAAAATATTTTTTTTTCTCCGACCATTTTAGACTTAGATGACTTAGATTTTCGCTTTATGCCAGTTTTTGTCTATAGTTTGTCTTTTCGTGTTCAGTTTTCCTTCATTTTAGCGTACTTTTAGTAAATTAGTTTATTTGGTATTATTGTAGTGTTATTTTTGTATTTACTGATGGTGTTTATTGGTGATTAGTGTTTATTTTCCTCCACGTATCAACATGCCTAAATCCAATGGTACCACAACAAGGAAAATGAGCAGTACAAAAAGAAATCGAGGAAACCATCAATCTATGAAAAATTATTGGGTTAGAATTTAATTTTACATCATGTACGGATTTTTCCTTGTCAAAGTAATGCGAGGTAGTGGCGGTTCTTGATTTGGAACAAATTCGTTTTTATTTTTCTGCATACAAGTAAACAAATGTTGCAATTGCATTGAAAGTTTAATCAAAGGAGGTTGTTTACCTATTAGTAATTGAATACAACTTATTTTCAACTCAAATGTTGATATTTTGCTATGCTTACAAGTACCAGGTACCAGTGCACTGTAACTCACTCATTTACTACAGTTCTTCTACAGCTACAGCTCATATTGCTAAGTGATGCACAAAATGTTAAGTTACACTCTTTTAATTTGTTGCAGCTTAATCAGCGTTAATGGCGTAAGTGTTGTTTCTTTCATTATTCAAATATAAATTTAATTTTTATATGCCATTTGTCTAATTTACGTATGCTGTCTTTTTAAAATAAACATATTATAAAAATTGGGCTATCCAAGTTTTGACTTTAAAATATGATCTGTAGGCTAACTTCTAACGGAGATTAACCAGAATATTAATTTAAACGTCCATTAATAAGAGATGATTCGATAGGAGCGTCAGATTTAATTTGGCTATAAAACTACATGATTTATTTAAAATTGCTAATATTTTTATATCAATCTAAAATGCATAATCTTCTGTACCCTTCACGACTCTCTAAAAATGTTACAAAAAAAAACACCGCCAATAGAGCCTTGCAATTCAAATAAGCGCAGCAAATTAAATAATCGATTGACTCATTTTGAATACAAAAAATAAAATGATGCAAGAAATCTAGCTTTTAATTCTTTTTTTCAAAAACGGCACGACAAATTTTCTTTTATTTAAGGATTACGTTTTAAATATCACTTACAAAATTTGGTATTATTTTTCGGATTTTTTTAACGAAGGCATTTTTTTAATTCAGTATAAGAATAAGAATCAATTAACACTTGAAGGTTATTTATTATCTGACGGTGGCATCACGGTAAAAAATATTTTTTTATTTTTTTTACCCTAAGTTAAATTGTCACGCATTTGTAAGTTGGTCACAATTTTTGTTAAGTGCATTTCTGAGTAGCAAAACATGCTGTGGTAATGAACTGTAATGTTACTTAATCACTGTAATAAGATGATGGTTCAATAAAGAATTATTTTCCAAAATTGTCAAACAAAACGAATTTTTAGTGGCACTATTTTTCCAACATTGTGATATTTCAAAAACTCAGTTAAAAATAAAATTATTAAACTGAAATAGTTTTTCATTTTCCATGATTTTTGCTGTAAAATGATTAAATAATAAATAATTTGCATTGTAAAAATGTAATTTATAACGCATTGTAACTGAAATATTATTACTAAGGCCGGGTATTTTAGTGGAGGAGGGTCAAACCCCAATCTGTTTTTTTTAGGGTTACCTACACTGAAATACCGGGTTTCTGCCCAGTTTCTGAAAGCAATATTAACTTACATCTCCAGTTAAATGTTCCAGTTATCATCGCTTTCAGAAACTGGGCATTAATATTAGGTTAAGATAATACTTAAACTTGGTAACTTATCGTGTTGGTTAAAATATTTCACAATGATTTCTCCGGATGCTGGAAGCGTCTCGTTCAGCAGTAACCAATCGCGAATGACGACGACACCGGGACCATCTTCTGTCTCAAGTTCTGGATATCCAGCCAGTCCTTCGATAATCATGTTAAACAGCCCTTCTCCGACGTGATTATATACAGGGTGTTATAAGTGTTATCGCCGGGGCCATAATACCTATTAAAAATTGAGGGGAAAGTATGCAATTAACATGTTGCATCAGTTAAAATGTACACTTTCGATGAATGCAAAAAAATTTCCTAAATATTTTTATTTGAAGCCACAAAGTAAAGCAAGAGTTTCGTTGTTTAGTTTTTTATTTCAGAACGTGGCAAATTATTTATAGCGTTAATATTAGCAACTTTATTCGGAAAAAAGTTATTACTTTTATCAATGTGTCTTCGAAACTGCCGTGAACCCTACTTTACAAATTTGTGAAGAAATATTGACGACTCTTATGCGAGCCTTACGCAATCAATCAGAATGTTAATATCTTCGACCTGATCGTCTAAAGGCGCGTCCAGACTTAGTAATAAGTTATTGAAACCATGTTTCCCTGTAACACTGAAAACTTTTTGACGTGTATAGGATTCCTTGTTGACCCAAGAAAGACAGAAAAAAGGTTACTCCGAATATTTTCGAGATTTCGTGGGTCGTATGTCCCATAAATTTAGCTAACTGATCTACTTCATTATTTTTAAGATCTAAGAGTTGGGTGACTGTTGCGATATGTTTTCGTAATCGACTGGAGGTAATTAAATGTGGTTGGTTGGCACCACACATTTTTGCATATTTACGCATGACAGCGGTTCCATCTATCCAACGTTGGGATTTCGGGTATGTAAAAAAATAAACATTTTTTTCAGGAAACCAATTCATACTTTTTCGAATGTTGAGAATCATATCGTAATATTTAAGCGTGTCTTTAGGAATAAGAACAGGAACAGTTCGGCTACCTTTACGACATGTGTTGATTTTCTTATAGTGCTGAGTTAAAACTTTTTCGGTTTCAGTAAGTGATTTTAAAAATTCGTCTTGATTAGTATTCATAACATCGTTTTTACGTTGTTCTTCGTAAGATTCCAATTCGAGATACTGAATATCGCCTACACGTTTTCTGTTATGGAGAATACTGGAAACGAGAGTGATTTCTACCAAAGCTCTATAATCATTCATTGTTTTTTAATTTTCAATTTTCCGTAAGCTTTCGCGGCTAACTTGTCAAGCAGTTGTTTTAATTTCATGATATCTTCTGATAAAGGTAATAGTTTGGGCTTGTTTGCTGCTCGGTTGTTAAGGTTTTTCATCGCAAGGCTTCCAAGTTCAATAGTCCACTGAGTCTCTATTAAACTTTTGAATCTTTTCAAATTTCGCAAGCAACTTTCAACGTCATCTACGGGAATTAAAATCTTTTTTCTTAATATAATTTTCATAGTTAAATCGGTAATTTGGTTTAAGTAAGTGCCAAATTGTAAAGCCGTTGATTCTGATTTGAAAGTCCTAGTTTCTGCATTGTAGCGTGCTATTTTTTTTGTGGCCCCGATTACATCATCGAAAGCTGCTGGTTTTAGACAGGATAGCATATTCTTGTACTTATTTAGAATCTATTATTCTCATATTCATCACAAAATTTGCACATCGCCTCATTTTTGCAGTCAGATGATATTTACTGCGGTTACTTGGTATTTTTTTAAATAGATCATCTCCCCAACTTATTATTAAAATATCATTCATTATCTCTTTAGCCACGTTATCTCCTCTCATTTTTGTTAAGACTTCTTTCTTTAAGTTTGTACTGTCTAAAATTTTTCCATATTTTTTTTGACAAGCTGAATAAATAAATGAATTAATTACAGCATGTGATCTTCCACATTCAGTTTTGGCGTTCACAAAACAACGTTTTTCATGGCGGCATAAATATTTTTTTTTAATGAATGATTTGCAATGTGAGCAAACGATATAATTGTCTTCATCGGCCTCTTGGCCTCGTACGCGACGTTTTGGAATTATATATTCTCGAATTCCTGCTGTTAAATTTCCGTTATTGCGAATTAAAGTTAAAAGTTTTTTTCTGTCTGGGTTGTTTTTGTTCAATTTTGATAGTGCAACAACTTCTTTTTCCTCTTTATGATTCCTCTCTAAATGTCTTGCAAAATGTTTTGAGTCAATTTCACTGTCGTAGAATGTGCAAAACGTTTTCTTGTACTTAGCTTCAAAAAGAAAATAATAAATTGCAAATAATAGAAAATTGATTACAAAATAGAAATTTACCTTCCATGATGAATGTTGTTCTATCACAAGATTAGGTGCCCTTGGAATAAGTTTTTCCTGTATTTGTTTTAATGTTGCCGAATCAAACGAATTTTTGACCTACAAAGCGCGACAAAAGGAAAATATAGAAGAGTAGAATATTTGAAATATCTAAGGCCCAGTTTCTAGATGAAACTTATTAGAGAGTGGTGAGTATCCCTGCATAAACTTGGCATGAGGTTATATCTGCACAACCCTATTCGATGTCGAGAATAGAGACTATATTTGTATAACCTCATGCCGAGTTTACGTAGGTATAGTCTCTATTCTCTATATATACAGTTCTTTCTAGAAAGCGGGCCATAATTAAGGAACTGAGTTTTATAAGTTAGCGTGTTTTTTCTTCGTACTGCTAGAAGCAATTTTATGAATGCATTTATTATTAATATTAACTTGCTACCTCCAAGTGGGAATGTCCAGTCAATCTGATTTAAAAAAATTAAATTATAGCTTGATTACATACAAGTTGCAAGGAAATTTTGAATGGGACCCTGTGTTTAGTTTTCAAAATAGGAATATTTTTACTAGTAACTCATACTTAATCTATAGTACCTATCACAAGTACCTATAATGTATTGCTTGTAGAAAGCAAATAGGAAAAAGAGGAAAATTGCCAATACAATTCAGATTATTAGTTATAAAATTTCTAATATTTCTTTACATCTATCTTTTATTTTCTTATCTCAGTATTTCGACTCTACCCATTCTGCTTTTATTACAATAATATCATTGCTCCATTCATTTGGGGCAAAAATCCAAGAATGATTTTATTAACCGTTTTTTTAATCAATGTTTACTTATACTAACCGTTAAATTATTATCAAATTCGCCTGCAGCTGTAAAATAATTTGGTTCGGCAGTGTTGCTGTGTATATAAGAAGGTTTAGGGATTAGTTTTTCCTTATGATTCAATTCCTATAATGAGAGAAAGATAGACAAAATATTATTACGTAACATAATGGTCAGAAATTTTATCTATCTATACTTCCACATTTAAAGATTTAGCATTTTTGATTTAACTTAAGGCTTGACAAAATAACAAAATTAAAGAGAAACAAAAAAATATCAAATGTTATACCTTATTTTTTAATTTGAGAAGATTCAAACAGGTCGCGCCAAAAGGTAAATCTGTTTCAATCTACTACTCAAATTAAAAATGCAGTATAGTATGAATTAATATAACCATTGGAAATGCATTATTTACCGTACTAAATATTAAAATGAAATTAAATATTAAGTAAATTTTAAATCTTAAATATGGAAGCATAAATCCACCTTAAGCTAATATTAACAACACATTCTATAGAATTAATTTTTACATCGTCAGAACTACTGGATGATGAAGAACTCATGTTGTCCGAGTAATTACTATAGTCGGGTGAAAAGTCCCCCTCTCTCGAGTTCTCTTCTCCACTATCATTATCAATAGCAGTATGAACAGCTAAAAATAATGATAACGAATTATTTCAAACTCCGTTATACATTGCAACGTACAAAAGCGTAATTAATAGGACGTACAAAAAATAAAAATAAAAGAAGAAATTTCAATCATTTTCTTGAAATTTCACCTGGCACGTGATTTTGAAGTCACAACGCAAAGTCGTAGATATTTGACAACACTAATGGGCTCCACACACTCTCGATGTTGTACGACGTGCTTGCACGTACGTACAAAATCGTGCGATTTTGTACATACGTTCCGCTTGCCCACACACCTTCGGTTTTGCTCGTACGTTCAATTTTCAACGATGTTTTAAAGGGATTCACTTTTTTGTGATTTTGTTAGTATTCGGGAAGATGTCGAAGCGTAATCTTCAATTATTAGCCGTTACAGTCGCGGTCATAAGAAAAAATAGCAAAAATAAACATTCGAAGTGGTGTAAAGAGTGGTTTTTAAGACGCAACGAGTTTTCGCACATAAATTTATTAGAGCATTTGAAACTTGAACCGCATGATTGGCGAAATTATTTGCGAATGGACGAAAGCAGTTATGTCGAATTGTTAAATTTAGTAACTCCTTTAATTGAAAAACAAAACACTAGACTGAGACAATCAATATCCGCACATGAGCGTTTGTCGGCAACTCTTCGGTTTTTGGCAAGTGGAGCAAGCTTTGAGGAATTGAAATATTCTACAATTGTTTCACCTCAGGCACTAGGAAAAATAATTCCGCAAACATGCCGTGCAATAATACATGCACTGAAAAATTATATCAAGGTAAGCTCTGTGTTTATTTTTCTCGAATTTATTAACAAATTAAATGCGTATTATTTTTTAAACCCTACAACCTCAATATTTATTTATTTATTATTAACTTCAGATTGTATACTTAAATAAAATATTTATTTATCCAATACAAAATTACAGCAATACACATCAATACGCAAATGTGTCATTTTTTGTCACTCATTTAGTTATTTAATTAAACTGGGAAACAAAAGATGACAAATTTGTGTATTGCTGCTGCTCAATATTATATAAATTCAATCGGGTGCCATTACCGATATTGCCGCATTGTGCATCGAATATCAGGTCAGTGATCAGCTTTTCTACCACAGGCAGTACTGCGACTGGTAACTTTATTAATTTATAAGTAATGTTTTCCCCGATCACATTGTACTCATCCCTTTCTGGCAGATCTAACTGACCACTGACCTTCTTCAAAATAGCATCGCAGGTGTTATCTCGTTGCCTCTTTCTGGTACGCGGTGTTCCTATAACAGGTGATTCGGCACCGTTTAATGAATTGGTAGCTGACGATGCAGCAACAGCATCATCGGGAATTTCAATAAAAATGTCGTTTTCTTGCGATGATTCATTCTAAAAGAAAATTAATACGCCTTATATTTGTGAAATAAATTAATACTCCAATAAGTTTAAATTAATAATTAATTAATAATGTGTTTTCAGTTTCCAGAATCAGAGGAGTCATGGCAAGACATCGCGAAGGATTTCGAACAAAAATGGCAGTTTCCGCACTGCTTAGGTGCTGTAGACGGAAAACACATTAGAATTGTAGCACCTGCTAACAGTGGCTCATTATTTTTTAATTACAAAGGCTATCATAGCATAGTATTGATGGCCGTCGTTAATTCAAATTATGAATTCATCTTGTGTGACGTAGGTTGCAACGGTAGAGTTTCAGATGGGGGCGTTATAGAGAACACTGACTTCTACTATAAATTAAAAAATAATTTGCTTCGAATACCGAAACCTGAGAAAGTGTCCAACAGCGAGAAGGAACTGCCCTATGTATTTATAGGCGATGAAGCCTTTGCTCTGCGATCTGATTTTTTAAAACCGTTTAGCCAGGCCGAACTGACCAGGGAACGCAGGATATTTAATTACAGGTTCTGTCGTGAGCGACGAGTTGTAGAAAATGCCTTCGGAATTCTAGTATCGCGTTTTCGAATATTTCTTGCTCCGATTAATTTACAAGTGCAAAATACAGAATTGGTAGTTTTAGCATCTTGCTATCTACACAACTTTTTGCGACGGAAGTGTTCAGGTACCTATTCTCCATCCGAAAGTTTAGATATTGAAAATATCGAAACCGGAAAAACGACGCTAAGAAAAAGGTTATCGACAGAACCAGTTAGGTTGCAAATGGGGCGAAGCAGAATAGCGACTACTGTTAATAAACAGACAAGGCAATTATTTGCCGATTATTGCAATAACGAAGGGGCTGTGCCATGGCAGAACAGATTTATTTAAATCTATATAAATAGTTTATATTAAAAAAATTAAAATTAGTGACTAGTGATTATACTATTATGTATTGTAAATAATTATATTTTATTCAATATCAATAAACTGATTACTTACTGTATATTTCATTGTTTATTATACTGAACTTAAAGTGGTGTCTGAGAATCAATTGTTTTTGCTAACGTTAAAAAAAAATATGGTTAATTTCGGTGGGAATTTAGAGTATTCAACCCAAAGACAACAAGCGACACACGCGCGATTAAGCAGGAAATCTTAAAATTTCGTAATTAGATACTTACCTCCAGTAATGATTCTTCGTCAAATAATGTACTGCCCATGGTAGAAGTACTGTTTCGAGGCATTTGTTGGTCTCGAAGAAATGACAACCGATCGAAATACCACAATTTTGGTTTATAAATATGATCTTCACCTGCCCCGGATCTCTTCGAATCTTCAATTTTTTTTGATTCTCTTCGGAATGACCCCCTTAATGAATCTATTTTCTTCACTACCATTTCCTTTGTAGCTGTAGCGTCCACTTCTGTTAATTTTTCGGTGAGGAGTTTATATGCCTCCTGCCTTTTATCGCGGTTCGAATATTCCTTACTTTTTATTTTCCATAAGCATGACTGTGTCCGGTAAAGTTCCAAGAATTCACAAACAAATTCTTTGGAAAAGAGACGAGAATCCATAGTTTGTTATAATATATTATGGTATATACCAACACGGCGATCAAGTTCACGGTAGCAAAATATGAACCGATATGCGTCAATTTTGAAACTTTATGAGGGATGTGCCGACGAAGTAAGCACCACTAATTTAAGCGTGCAAAAATTTTACAATGGTAAATAGGACCGACGAAGTTTTATTGCGTCTAAAAATTCTTAGAATTTTATAACCATACTTTGCCCTGTCTTTTAAAACTTTTTTCATAACACTGGGGTGGTCTTATGGGAAAAAAATTTTGAAAAAATACTGTGCTGACGAGACCAGCTTATTTTTTAAATTTTTATTACCCACAAAGCTCTTTCATTTGAAGAACAAATTACATTTTGACTTTTTGCAAATGGAAATGCCAAAAAGACACACCGAAAGTAGAACCTTATAAACCAAAAAGAAAAATAAGGAAAACGCTGTTTTTGTTAGCAATTATCGATAGGTCAATATACGTTATTCAACTTCTTGTTTATTTGAATGACAAAGAGTATGCATACAAACTTTATTTAAATCACAAGCTATTAGCGCTACATACCAAATAGATAGTATTATATTGATTTTTAGAATTTATTGCAGCAAATGTCCTTTTTCGGCGTATCAGAAGAATGGTCAAATGGGCAAGCAATAAAGTAATTTCACTATATTGTATTTTAACCAAATAATCGCCTCAACAAGGTTGTCCGCATTATCATTTTATGATCAGTTCTGGAATTCGGTCCCTGTAATTTGTTTCACCTGGCTTTAATGACACACTTTAGAAGTAAAAGAATATTTTGAATGACGAATTCTAAAGTGCATAAATTATTTCACAAAGGAACTGCATAAATATTGCATTTATTGATTTTTGAGTTCAGTAAGATATTGTAACCAACTTTTGCGTTAATCGGCGATTAACGCACTTCTTGATCAAATAACTATAAATTTAAATAAATAATTTTTTTTCCAAATACAACAGATTCATAAAGGTAAAATCATTCAAAATGTTTACTTTTATTTTAAATTTTAGCTTAAAAATCTCCCTCTAGCTGCAATATTTAATAAAAATAAAGTAAATAAAGTTTACGAATATGGATAGCTTCGAGTTCAAAATCGGCATGCAAAAGTCGTCGAAAATTGGTTTCGTACGATGTTGCTGGTACGATTTTGTTCGTCGTGGTTGTCACCATACACTCTCGTGTTTGAACGTACGATTTTGTACGTACGTACAAGCACGTCGTACAACATCGTGAGTGTGTGGAGCCCATAAGCGAATTCTCCGAGCACAGGTATAGTCTGATTTTGTATTATAGAATCAGAATAGATTGTGGTTTTAAATGTTTTTATTATTGTAGGTCACAATAAGTAATTTTTCTAAACAAGTTCATAACATAAAACTTCCGTGCACTGCTAAAATAATTTGAGATCATTGCCGACTCGATTTCTACAATATAGAATCTGTAAATCTTGCAGTAACATAAATACCGACGGCTTTCCATAGTGACTTCACAAACGATGGTAAACAATTAGTTGAACTTTGAACTTTTATTTTTATTTTTTGTATGTCGTAATTACGCTTGCATAGTAATGATTTAACAAGGTATAGAAAAATCTATCGATATTATTTACCAAAATTTTGAACGATTTTGCGACCGTTTCGAAATAGGCTGTGATTTGACAATACAGCGTGTTTCAATATGATTTTCATTTAGTTTCTTGTGGATTTTTCATGTAAAATAAAAACTCCTTCTTTACAAAAATAGCGATACTTATTGCATGACATCAAAATACACTTCAAAAATGATTAGATGAATGATGGCATTTAGGAAACGAGAACAACTCGGTCTTGTTTAAATAAAATTAGCTTTTAGTTACCTACTGTGCGATACTTATCTATCTGTCTTATAAAGAATAATCACTTGAATGATTACGTTGAAGACAGAACATTAGCAGTATTTTTAATTACCTACCGATAACCGATATGAGGAAAAAAGGTACTTACCGAGTTGTGCTAATTGTAAAATCCGCTTACTTCTCGATGCCATTCTTGGCGCACAAAAATTAACTACTACATTGCTATGAAACCTGAAGCACGTTCCACTCCAAAATAATGCTGTTCATTGCAAATATCGATTGAAAACGCGCGAAATCACAAAATATGATAACGCAACGTCTTTACAGAGTTGCCACGTTATTGTTTTAAATGGGCGCCACAACAAACGTAGATTATAAAATATATGACGGGTGCCTGAAGCCACCCTCATTATGTACAGTGTATTAAAGATGGCGCGCTCTAGTGAGAGATACGACGAACTAATTTGTATTTAACTATTAAAAACCAAGTCTTCAGGCGCCCGGTTGAAATTTTGTGTCCCCACTCTAAAATACATTACTAGTCTTTCTCGCTCACTTCCATTGAGAAACGTTGTGGCACCCAAAACCGGGTGTCATAACGTAATTTTGGGCGCCACAATGACACTTAATACTTAAAACGGGCGTCACAATGACACAAACTATATATATATATATATATATATATATATATATATATCTCTCAGCAAACCACAACTTATAACATTAACGTAGATTTTATATAACATCCGTACTTTGAATGTATACAGTTATGTAACAAGTAACATACATGTAAGTTCCATGTACCATACAATGTCCCGTCCAGTTATATAAATGTAAAAATATTGACGTAACATTTATATAACTGTGATATATGCATGTTATGTAGTACGCGCCATAAATGTCGTCCTGCTACGTTGTGAACAGATCTGGTACGTAGCAAAAATATAAGTTTTGTTCCATTTATGTTACATCCATGTAACGATGAAGGTATCTTGGCGACATAAATGTTAAAATATTGCATTTACATAACGTTGCAATGTATCTTTAACACACTTTTGTTACAATTATGTTATATAGTCAACTGTAGGTAAATAATACAAATATTTGTAACACAATTTATTTATTTAGACTTTCATAATATATTTTCTACATAATTTTACAATGATTATTGACAAATATATCCTACGTTACTTTAAACAAATTGTAAAGATTTTTAGAAATGAAGTAATACATAAGTAGACAAATAAATTTTTTGACTATTTAGATACCTGATTTCGCTGAAATAAGGAGTAGTGGCAGTCTGTTTCATTAAACGTTGTCGGTGTTGTTTCTGGAATCAATTTTGAAAATTAGAAATATACATTTTAAGATTACTATAATTTTGTTATACAGGACAGCCTTTAATTTTCTCTAATTTATTATAAATGCACATATTTCTTTCAAATTGTATACAAATGTCCATTAATATAACAGGGCTACGACCGCAAAACATTACGAAAACAAAATAAAATCATTTTCGCCAATTCCAACTTTTGAATTTGAATTTTAACAATTTTAAATCAGTATAGTGCAGCATGTATTATATATTACGAAATCTGTTGTAAGAAATGTATATAATTGAATGTTTTTAATTTTCTCTGTAATTGTGAGACCTACAATGGGAATTGTCATAATTTCAAAGTTCATTTTTATCTACACTAATTACAACCATTACTGATTTAATTTTATTATGGCAAATCAATTACCTGAATAAAAATGCAACCTCACACCAGGAACTGTAGTTCTATTTGTACGTAATTTGCCAAAACTATGTGTTCATATTTATAGGAAACTTTAATCTTGGCGTCGTTGTCTTACTCCCAAATTTGCAAATTATAACGATACTAAGGATTACTTTCCCACATCCATCGATTAATCTGCAGCTAAAACAATTTTATATTAGTTTTAAAATAATTTTAGGCATACACTAAAGATATTTTACTAAACTTACCTAAAGGAAATCATTCAACCATTTGAAGCAGGTACTTTCAGAAAAGGTCAGACCTTAACAATTGTATTTAGTTCCATGCCGATATGACATATGGTAGTTTTTATTTTCTAGCGGGAATTTTTGTACACAGCTCATTACAGGGTTTTCGAACTAATTTTCACCACGTATCAAATTTCACTTTATGTCAAATGCTTTTTCCTTTTGTAAAAAAAAAAGTATGGGCAATTCCTCTTTAATAATATTTCTACGTGGGCCTCTAACTATTTTAAAAAATAAATTTTCTATCAATGGCTAAAAGTTAAATCCATTTTATAATATTTACCTTAACAACTCTGTTATGAAAAAGTGAAATACACGAAATTATTACTTCCAATTGTAAAAATTGCGAACAGCTGTAAGAAAATCTAGTAAAACCAAATTCTTGACCTAGAATGTTATAGAAGATACAGGAAGGGGCGGACATACTTTTAACTATTCTATATAATGTGAAATTTTACGGTGACTTTACAAAAACTGGTTTAGGGGGCTGTTTTCGTTCATCCTGGTTTCAATTGTAACGAATGACTTTCTCTTTGAGTTCGAAAATCTTAAAATTTGTTTGAAAATTGTTTATTGCGTTTATTTAATGTTTAGTTTGACACAATGAAACAATTCGTCAATAACCAGAAAGAAACGATAGAAATAATTCTATTTTATTTATATTTAATATTCCCTTTGCTTCACATAGGGTATAAGGCAATTTATATTTAAAATTATTTAAATGTTGTAAATATAAGTGTAAATAGAATTTATGTTCTTTAATTTACCTAAATCACAAAGTAGCAACTAACTGTCCAGAATCATTGCATTTAACATTATTTTTTGCAGAAATTTTAAATTTCTTTGATGTAGCCTAGATTTTACATTTTTTACATTTCAGTTACACGATTCTTGAAGAAAACTAAAATATTTTTTATACTAAAAATAAATATTCATCGTCTGAACAATACACACCAATGAAATAAGAGTACATTGCTATTGTAATAGGTAATTGTACGGCTTAATGCTGCTCGTATGCAGAAGCGCTTTGTTTAAAAAACTGTTGTAAAGTACATATATTTGAAAGATGTTTAGCAATAATAAGTTAATCCACTATGTATAAGAAAATGAGTTAACAAACATTTATGAGTCGTTCTTAAGCTGCTATACGTAAAGCAAAAATGATTCAAACCATAAAATAAAGTGTATTGTCAACTCATAAATGTAAACTGCAAGGTTGAACGACTTAAACAATAATGAATTACCCTCTACTCGAAAATATAGTGATGTGACTTGAACCATTATAACCATAGTTTCTTTGAGTATAAGATATATTTTATTTCTGGATCCTTTGAATGCCTAGAAATGGCCGATATTATATTCCCTATAAATATAAAAAAATTATTTTTTTATAACAATTGTAACGTAATAAATATATTAAAATACAATGTAACAAAATAACTATTTCCAACATGAAAAATTATGTTCTTGTAATGTTACAATGTAACATAGCATTCACGTACAAATAGAATGTAACCGGTATATATCCATGAAGTATCAACAGTAATATAACAAGGACGTATAACTTGTAACATACATTTTACATAAATAAGTCATATCGTAATTATATCACTTCTTCAGCAATATTGTATGTTCTAGTGATATAGAAAGAGCAAACTGATATAAATCTTACATAACTATAGAAACATATATTTGCTGTAACCATTTTGGTATCATTAATGTAGCAGTGATGTTAGTAAAGTATTATAACAATGTTCTCTAGAAGATACGTAAATGTTATATGTAAATCTAAAATGGTTTGCTGGGTTACTTAGCTATAAATGTAATTAGACACGCAAGCCGCTCATATCTCATACAATTACAGTAAATCCTCGTTAACACGAACTTGAAGGGACCGTTATATCAAAAGTTCGTGTTAAGGAAGTACGTGTTAACCGAATTTTCAAATTTATTACATAAAATACATCTTTGGAACAAAATTTATTAAAGAAATATACATAAATGAAAAAACAGCAAACAAAAAATAAAAAATATTTTTCTGTTTAAAAAAATCTAGTAAATTTTTCTGAATGAATACAGGTCCTATTTTATTGGTACATTCACTTGAAATTAAATAAAGGCAGGAATCAAATTTCTCAATCACTTCATTAGTGGTAACATACCTATGTAAAATAGATAGGGCGGACATTACTTCTTCTTTAGAAGGTTTAATCGTTTCTTCTTCATCACTTTCATCTGATGATTCACAATGAGTACTAGAAATAGACGGATGAGCCCAAGATTTTCCTGGTGGTAACGGTTTTGAACAAACTGATAAATTGGAATCAATATCTAAGAAATCTTGAAAAGTAATGCTTAGAGGTTAGAGAGAAATAAAGATATTCCATTCCTCTGGGAGAGTTACTTCTGTTTCACTTTCAGACGATGCTTTTTCAAAGCATTTTTTTATTGTTTCCGCTCCATTCCATGCAGTAGCGATAGCACCAATAGTTTGCAACACATTCCATTTTATTGTTAGGTCTTCTCCATTTTAAAATCTTCCAATAACCTCTCTTAGTAATCTAGTTTTATAATGGGACTTCAAGGCAGCAGTCGTGTTTCCAGGGAAAGAATATAGCTTTATATTTGACAAAATCAGATCATCAACGCTGTGAGCTCCACAATTAACAAGAGTTAGTAAAATTTTCCTGTGTTGAGATGCCATTCGACGATTAAAGTTCACTAAATATTCTTTAACAGCTTTTGCATCGATCTAGGAACATTTCTGACAACTTGACAGGGCAAATACAACTTGTTAATATTTTTAAAACATCTTGTATTTTGGGATTTTGCTATAACCCATGCTTTCTGTTTTTCGGAACCATCAAAATTGTAGCACAATACTACAGTTTTTGTTTACTCTTGCTTCTTCCATAACACCGATTTCCTTTGAAATCCAAAGTTCTATTTGGCAATAAATTGTAAAAAAGACCCGTTTCGTCCATATTAAAAATATCCCTAAGTGTATGGGGTTCTTTGAGGGCTTCAAACGTTGATCACCAATCAGTGACCGTAGTTTCACTTACTTTAGCTGCTTCTCCACACATTTCCAGAGAAACAATATTGTGTGGTTTTTGAAATCTCCAGAGCCAGCCAGTGGAACATTCAAAATTCTCAAATCCATAACTTAAAGCAATCTATTTAGCTTTTTCCTGTAGAATTGGTCCAGAAACAGGTGTATTTGATGCCCTTATGTGGTTAAACCACTCCATTAATTTGTCTTCCACATCTTCGAATTTTGCATTGCGGATACATTTACGTTTTAACGAAAATGTTCCCGATGCGACATTACTTTCGATTGTTTCACGATTTTTTAATATTGTAGACAGCGTAAATTTCGAAATATTGTACTTCTTTGCTATTGAACCTTTGTTTAATTCACCCCTGTCGATTTCACTTAGAACTTCAATTTTTGTTTTAATGTCAATTGATCTTTGAATACGTTTTTTTTTCTGATTCGTCTCTGACATAATGTCTGAATTACTTATCGTTCGACTAAATACTGAATAAGCAAAAGGGCATTTTATTATCAGAAAATCTTAGTAAGCACTCATATTATTAAAAAGCGCGCAAACTAAGTTCATTGCAGGTGCAGCTGTTCGTTGTTAACCGAGGAAATCCGGAAATCCGTCATTCGGCTCTTAAATAGTGTTCGAGGTTTGTTTACCGAAAATTCGTGTTTACCGAAAATTCGTGTTAACCGAACTGTATTCTGTAAATATCAAATGGGACACGGCCGGAATCGCGGTTTTAGTTTGTCATATCGAGGTGTTCGCGGTAACCGAGTTTGTGTTAACGAGGGTTTACTGTACGTTTATGTAAAATACTCATTACGGATCTTGTTATCTTTTGGAGTAATGAAATAAATAAATAAAAAAAAAATTGAACAAATTTTGGCACGAGGTTCTGTTTAATATTTTATGCTTCAGTCTTATTATTAACGGATTATCAAGTCGTGAAATTCCCCGACATCTAAATTTTCATATAACATCAGAAATTCCAATTTATATGTTGATAGAATGAAAAATCCAGTTTTTTGTTGACAAATGTGATCATATTATATGACTGACTATGCAGTTGATTTATTTAAATTTACGTCAAAATTTAACAAAGTTATTCTCAATTTTCTTCTATTTCTTTTCTTTTTCTTGTTCCATCCATAACAAATATAAATTTGGGTGTTGCAGCAAGACATTGTGGATTTAATCATTTTTGATTACCTAGTTAAAGCGATGTTTCAAAAAGAGAAAGCTTTATTAATAATTTAATTAGTTTTAGTATTTATTTAGTATTTGTATTTTTTTCATATATTGGGTGTTCAAAAAGCCTTAACGTCCTGGACGACTATTGACTGAAAAACGAATGTCTGCTCCTTCCTCAAATTTCTGAGTTTTGTCGTTTTCACTTTAACAATCCATATCCGCGCAGGATGTCACGACTTTTTGAACCGCCAATAGATGCGCCACTAATGACAATTATTTTGTTTAGGAATCATGTTCCAATGAAACCAAAGTGGTTTTTGCTAAACTACTACAAGAAACTATAGATTCACGCACCTTTCCGGAAGATATAATGAGAATGAAAAACCTATTTATGTTCCCCACTTTCACCGTTAGCGTTGAAGATTGTCCACTCACAGTATTGCAAGCCGCAATAAAGTTTCTACTGAAGAAACCCCTCATTGACCGAAAATTAAGGGCCTTCTATACGACTGTCAATTCATACCTGACATTTCGTATTGAATTAATGAATAAGCTTGTTTTCAAACCTGAAAAGAACGATGATATTTTAACATTGATTAATTCATTTGCCACAACATGTTTGAGTGCCACATTGGCTGCAGATGTTTTCAAATACTTTGTGAATTTTGATCATTGGCATCCCGTATTGAGACAGAACCAATTTCGTTTCGCAAATTATAACGATCCAAGAAAACAGCTTCTTGCCATTATTTGTAGCTTAACAAAAAATTCTGTTAATGTCAAGAACGAAAAGAGTCCTCTTCTTTTTCTGTACGTAAATAATTATAAGTGCGAGTTTTGGAACGACTACAAAACACACGATTATTCGCATTGGCCCATTAGCGACAGCGTTAAAGCAATAGTTACCCGAGAAAATGAATATGGTAGAAATGAAATGAAATCTGTACAACGGCCTGTTGTTTTAATGTGGATATTAAACTACCAACGACCTCGAGATAATTCAAGAAACATTCCGTCTGTCAATCCTAGCGAAACAATTAATAGTAGTAATAGATCAATAGCAAACTCCACAACTAACAGAAGCGTGGATACCTTGCAAGATGTTGCAAAAAAACTAGGAGTCAAAAACGAATTTGGCACACGGCTAAAGGATTTGAAAGTAATTGATCAAGATAGGAACATACTAATTTTTCCTATACAATCCGGTGATAGCCAACATTTTTTTTCGACAACTAAGTTATCAACAATAGTAAAATTTGCACCTTGCAAAAAACGAGAAGAGAATGTGGTAAAATTAAACGTTACTGCTCTCTTTGTGGCCTTAGACGATCAAGTGAAAAATTCATCGCTGGAAATACTGAAGTTACTTTTACAGTAAGTTAAACATTACCTAAAAAAATTGCCACCAAGAAGAAGTTTAAATTGTTATAATCAAAATTTGGCAGAAAGGTTAGACTATCAATTAGATTAATTTAGTTATGTTCAGGCCCGCGTCTATTATTGATATTCTCAATATGGCATTGATTACAAAATGTAGTTTATGCCTTCTTGAGATACCAAGTCCTATGCAATTTCCAATTAGTGTCGAAGATATTCCAGCGTCGCTATATAGTTAGCTAAGAACACCAATCTTTTCATCATGTCCCCAACTTGTTGATAGACGTTTAAATAATCCCTTGAGACATTATGGCCATTATTGTTGTAAAATTATTTTTTTTCAACCGTTGCAAGAAGGGAATTTCACATGGCTATCATATTGTCTTGGATGAACGATAATGGAGACCTACTACAGTAATACTATACACAAGGAATTGATGATTGCACCTTTCCCTACGTTGTTTTCTTGTCCACGAGCGGTTGTCGCTTGTGTCTAAATAGAACACTACTTGCGTCAATCAAAGTGCCAATACACCCATTCAAAACGTAAAGAGTAATACAAATTGTGGTCGATACGACTTTACGCCGACAGATTTAATACTGTGTGTTGCCACAAAATCATGCATAAATAATTGACCTTTGACCTCAAAATCTTCTTCTGAGCCTTTGACGGCAATTGATGGTTGTACCCTAAGCATCAATGCACTCCAATGCAGACATGTGAAAGAGAAGTGACGTTAATTGCCAATCAGAACTCAGAACAAATCGAAAGAAAAACATTGATGAAGAAAATTAGAAAAATTTGTAAGAAATATTAAATGGTAGTCCAATATTTCTTCAAAGTTTGATCAAACAATTTTCACCTTTTATTGGTGTCACTGAATATAAATTTGCGTTATATTTTTCAGAAAATTATAGTTAGGACAAACTTATTAACAAAATTAACAGAACAATGAATTTATCTATTTATCTATTATCAGAAGCGTTGATCTCAAAAAAGAATGAATGAAGAGTTTTCAAAAGACATTTGTCACAAATCCCATTACTAAAAGCTTAATGAATAATTTGACTATGCCCTAGTAGCACAAAAGTCGGAACGACGTAGGAACCGCATAGAATCTAGGTAGAATGCCGACCTCGGACCTAGGTTGCCGAAACGACTCAGTTTTGACTTGGAAAAGCCGTTCCATGACAACCTAGGTCCGAAGTCGGCATTCTACGTGGAGTGTACTACTAGTGTGGTGCCTGTTATGAAGATAGAACCTTTACCTTCTCAACGCATCATATAGAGAAATTTGTGTTGCTCTCAACTTTAAGTTTGTACGTCAAATATATTTTTTCCGAATGGAGTGAAATTTAACAGAAATTTATATTACCCTAGTAATGTTCGTTCACTACAGAAGTTTCCGATAAACGTTTGGTAACTAATACTGTTCCTGCGTCTGTTGTTTTGGACTCTTCATTCATTCTTCTTTAGAACCATAAGGAAGGACATAAAGAGGATGATTTTAATTTATTTCTCCAAACGTACCGTCACGGATTTAATATTAACCTTCCGATGGTATGGTGAGATGGAGGGACGTTAAGAGTATGGTTGGGTCGGATCCGACCCACATCCAATAAACTAGGTTTCTCTTTCTTTTTAATCGAAAAATTCACAATATTTAAAAAAAATATATATTTAAATCCTTTTTAATGCATAAAAAGAAAAGTTGTTTTATTTTACAAAAACAAGGAAAAATTATACAAAAAATTCTTTGAATCTTCATAGAATCTGCATAGTTTTGGTATTTTGCGTAGTTAGAAAAAGCTGCGTTTTTACAATATCAGATAACTAAGTAAAAGAAAAAACGAAAAAAATTTCTAAAAATAATGAAAAAAAATCCTTTATAGGGTATGGTCGGGTCGCATCCGACGCGACCTCGAGACCATGGCCCAATAAAAGTAAAATTGGCTGAGCATGCAACGTACTTGGGGGTTTCTGATTCGTCGATATCAGTAAGAAGGCTGACTCGATGGATAGCTGAAACCGCTCACCGATCTGATAAAGGTAGTAGACGTAGGATACAAAAATATTTGACTTGGGTCGGATCCGACCCCGACCATACCATCGGAAGGTTAATATAAAAAAGTCAATAAATAAAAATATTGAACAGTTTTTTGAAAGGGAAATTTTAGTTGATGGCTTGAAAATGTGAACGAGAAAGATAACACAAACAACTCTTACTGCAGTACTCTATATTATTTATAACTTTTCCTGTTTAGGTACATGTTTTGGCAATTATAAAGATAATTCAAATTTTATTACTATAATTATTTTAATTTTTGAATTGTTTTATCATCTAAAATTTTCTGAAAAATTAAATAAATTTGTACAGACATCGAAAAATATTGACCATTTCGCTTCATATTGCTAATTTCCAGTTTCCGTAAAATTGTTTTTAAACTAGTGTCGTACGAAACTCTATATTTTAGATAAAACTCCGCTAAATCTGTATTGACTGCAAAAATGAAAACATTGATAATTTCTAAAGCGTAGATTACATGGAGTGAGTTTACAAGCTACCGCTGGCGTGTGCAGTAGCCAGCGAATGACCTAGTTGCTACTAGTGCTAGAACCAATTATCACACACAGCGTGTAAATTCGCTAGTCAGTCAGCTGTACACTAATACCACGGCTTACGTTGATTCGCTATAACGCTTTTTAAAAAATCAATCTATGAAAATTCAAAATTTCATATATCTTTGAACCTACCGCTGATCTACGCTGCTTACATTACGGTGCACCTGGGCAGTAATTTCCTTAGGCCGCTCTTGGAGATATACATAGTTAATTACTAAAATTATTACAATTTAATTTTATTTTTTTTTTCAATATTTTAACAGTACTGTTAAATATTGTTTTCAACCTTATTGTATTTGTATTCTTCTTTTTTTTTAAATACTTCATATATATGATACTTTAAAAAATATAATTGACCCCGTTTTACGTTTAACTCTCTCAACATAGAATTTGATGCTCCATACTTCTCTCTTCTTTCTATCCAGGATTTCACCTGCAGCTTTTTAGGTTTCCTCTTGGTACTTTTCTCTATTAATTCATTTTTAAGTGCCATGGCAACAATAACTTCTGCTGTAACTACTTCAGATGACATTTTCGTGCAGAAAACAATGACAACTAGCAGCTCACTGGGGCGAGTTTATGTTTACACACGCAAATTTACACGCCGGATAGTAAAAAATCCGACGAGTAGCGAGTTTTAGACCAGTTTCAACTTTACTCGCAAAGCAAAGCAAAGCAAAGCGAGTGGTTAGTTTACTAACCAACTTTATTATACGGAGCGAGTTCGCAAGCAGATTGTAAACTCGCCCCGTGTAATTTACGCTTAAGATAAGTTAGGGTGATAAACGACGTTACTACACCACTGAATTTGTAACATTCGATACTGACCTGAAGTGAGATTCCAATCCAGATCATATTTGAAAAGTGACAAAGTGCTAAAGTTCATGTTTTAATCAAACGGAACGGTCAATGTTTCTTGATGTCACTGTATAAAAAGGTAATAATAGAATAAACATTTTAAGGACTGTGCAAACATTTCCGATTGAAAATTATAATACAAGTGGACAATTATTAAACGATTTGTTACTGGATGTGCTAAAAAATCAACATGACGTTACGGTACAACAAATCGTGACAAATCTTTTGAACCATGTTATATTTGATCGTCCCGGAAGTCTACCTCCAAACATAAAAATGGATTGTAGAAAAGTCAGGTTCGTTGAAAAGCAACCAAAACCAATTTTAAAATTTAAACTATAATTATTGGTCATACAATTTTTATTAATGCTGTATGAATAACGTTATAAATATGCATTTATTGTTATTTATACCTATATAATGATCAATAAAGATAAAGAACACGATTATAATAAAAATGAACTTTCGTTTAATTGTGGTAAGTTTTTATTTATTTACTAGCAATACATGGTTATTTAAATATGACTATAATGTAAATTTTTTAGACAGGTCAAAAATGTCAAGTTAAATTTTGTGTAAATATCTTGGAATAAGGTATTTTTATATAAAATAAATGGGAACTTGTCAATTATTTCTTTACGTTAACACTGAAATTGGTTGAATGTCGAGTTTGTAAGATTTGCAGTCTTATGCAACTTATTTGGTATCTTCTTCTTCGTCTACTACTGTGCCAGTTGGTGACATTTACGTCCTACTTTGTTTTTAACTCTCAATAAACAAATCTGTGTCATTTGGCACTGTTCAGTATAGACCTTCGGCTGCCGTCAAACGCCTTTTTGTACATTACCGACAACCGACTCCTATTAGTTCCTTCCGACCCCCCAAACCCCTCTCTTCGAAAAATAGACACACCATCACGAAACTTCGACGTGAACACAAGTGAAGTGAAAATAAGTGAATTTAATTGTGACTACCCGTAAGTACCTTTATTCCCTTTCTCAAACAGGCACACATTGGCTTTTTTGTAAGCATACGTCAGGGGTTGTGTATCACGTGACCCATAAGTGCAGTACCTTTCAATGCAGTGTCGCTACTTAACTTATAAGTGATTGGTATTGCTCTAATTGCATCAGGTTTCGCCACAGTTTGGTTGTAATTCGGGCTGTGTCGTGCGTGACACAGCCTTACTGTATACAACGAGTCCCGGAAATAATGTCATTAATTATAACCTGTAGTAGAGCTCCTCAAAACAAACATTTTTTCTATGTATCATTTTTTCGAAATCGCAATTTTCTTTTGGCATTTTACCCTCCCTGAAATTGACGAGCCGCCTTGATTTGATAAATCACTGACGGTGATCGTGAATATTAGTTTTTGCTGACTGCATAAAAAATTATCTTTCATTGGATATTCAAGGTATGTGCGTTTTATAATAAATAATTTTTTTACTCACTTATTTAAACCACCCGCCGCACATCTAGTCTTTGTTATTGTAACTTGAAATGCTTGTAACAATTATTTTGAACATACCATTTTTGGTAGTAAAACTTTGACAAGGACTCGAAATTATTTCATTTATGTATTACCATAGTATTTTTCAATTTGCATTCCAGAACTTTACAATAACAGCAACGGTCAAATTAATGAGTTGCTGCGTCGACAGAACTAAAAAGCAGGAAATGTTTTCTTACATTGGTTTTTTGTTCTACGCTTATCGGTGTTTAACATTCAGCATTATTATCCATAGGCGGGTAAAGAAATAAGAGTCAAATCTGTCAACAATTTTAACTTGTCAATCAAAACGTTTACACCAAAAAGTTATTTAAAAAAGTTCTTGGATTTGACGAGTTCTATCACTGGTTAAAATTAATGACGTTATTTCTGGAACACGTTGAATGTACTCATTTTTTAAAAAATTTTTACTCCGTAGGAATTTTAAATGGTTATTTGACAGGTGGCTGCAGTGTATTGTTTACAATATCGTTTTATGTATATAATGCATGTACAGAATAGCTTAAAATTTGGTCAATGTTTGTAGCAAATTGTAACAAATATTACGCCCCATCGAAACTTGTCACTATTGATGAGACATTCCTGAACTTTTGGCGCAGATGTCCATTCAAGATGTATATGTCAATGAAACCTGATAGGTATGGGCTAAAAATTAGTTCAATGTGCGACGCTAAAACTTTTTATATCTGTGATGGAATACCAAAATATACTGGTAAGGTGCAGAGAATAAATAATAATTTTCTGCTGCTCACTGAATACGTTCTAAAACTTACTGAATCTATCACTGGCACTGCCAAAAGAAACGTAACCACCGGTAATTGGTACACTTCTTACGAACTAGCTCAGAAGTTACTGGAAAAGAAGTTGACTCTAGTGGGAACGATGAAAAAAATAAAAGAGAAATCCCTCCAGAGAACATCAACACAAAGCGTTTTTATAATATGTCATAATTGTTTGCTTATGATCCTAATATTATCCTGGTTTCACACATCCCAAAGAAAAACAAAAATGTTGTTTTATTATCAACGATTCCACAGGTGAAGTTGATTCAGAAACCTCAAAACCAGAAGTTATTTTATTTTATAATCAAACGAAAAGTGGAGTTCATGTTTTTGACAAGTTATGCCACGCAAAAGCAACCACCGAGACGAGACGAGACGGTGGCCAATGAGATACCTTTTTGGAGTATTATATGCAGCAGCCCTGAACGCGTAATTTTCAAGTTGAATGGGGCTCATGAAGCCCGGGGACAAGTTTTGCCGTTCAGAATTCTTGAAAAACCTTGGTTTCGTGTTGATAAATCTATACTTGAACCAAAGATTGTCAAACAAGTTTCTTTCCAAAAACCTCCCTACAGAAATGGCTATTTTTGGGAATAAATATAAATGAAATAGATAAATTTCAACCACATGTAAGATTAGGTAAATATGCATTTTGGTAGTATAAAAAAAGGGAAGAGGCATTAGACATTGTGGTGTCAAAAAATTACTTGTTCTGAACCTACGATAAAGAAGGAGGAGTTTAATTGCCCCGACTGTTTTTAAAGCTCAACACGAAACTGAATCTCATTTTCAAATAAATTTATCTTTTGTCATCTAAAATTTCAATAGCAAATAACAATTATTTACTAATTTATTAGGGTTCCGTTCCTTAAAAGGAAAAAACGGAACCCTGATAAAATGGAATACAATTTCAGTGAATATCTAGACATGTTGCTCCGCTTGGGTGCAGCAGATAACGCATCAAAAGCTGTTAGAGAATATGTTAGAGTGTATCCACATCGACGTCATCCAGATGGTAAGGTAATTAGAAGAGTGGAGCAAGGATTAAGAGAAAATGTCCAAATAATACCGATTTCTATAAATGGTGGACGACCTCGTGAAGTTCGTGCACCAGCGTTGGAGAAAGCAGTAGTGGAAGCGATTGAAACTGCACCAGGATGAAGCATACAAGGATTAGCGCGATTATACCACTCATAGTGCTATTTTTTCTTATCCTAGCGACCGCTTAATAAATGATAATCAGCACTGGAGAAAGATTAATAAGTGATAACCCCGCGTGCTGCTCCGTAAATCTAGTGTGCCATATTGACTAGAATGTGATTAATAAGTGATAATCCCGCGTGCTGCTCCGTAAATCTAGAGTGCCATATTAACTAGAATGTGCTTAATAAGTGATAATCCCGCGTGCTGCTCCGCAAATCTAGTGTACCGTGCTGTCAACTGAAATGTCACAGTTACCAAAAATGGCGCGTTTCGGTGATTGTTCGTTAAACAATATTGATGAAAAGATACAAAATCATAAACCGTATAACACTGTAAAGTCTCACAAATATATTTGGGCCCAATTTACCGAGTTCTGCGACTCTCGGAATTATATTTTCTCCGAAAAAGTATTAAATTGTTCATTCGTGATATAATCTGTCGAATACAATTCGTGGAATCGTGATTATTGATAATCGCATGAATTGCTGCACTCAACATGTTGTCAAATAATTTCACTTCTCTTCGAGTCGTGAAATTAATTTTTGGCAACATGTTTCGTGTCCCAACTCATCCGATTATCGATAATCTCGATTCCACTTGTTGTATTGTATATGACAATCATTCTAAATCACTTTTGCATATTCTGAGATATTTGAGATTTTATGTTTCAATTTGATCTGGAAATCACATTGTTTTGTTTTTGACTGATCTGTTTTTACTAAATAACATGTTTAGGGGCCTTTTAAACGGGAATCAGTAAGTGCACCCGAAAGTTCATCCATTCTTATCAGAAATAGCGCAAATAGTAGAAAATCTCTGCGTCACTTAGGGACTTTTTGTTGTGTATTCTTGTTTAATTACATTAAATTCTTTTGAAATAAAAAAAGTTATGTCAACGTGACAGTTGTTTATCTTATGCAAGTGACAGTATCTGTCAGTGTTGATTGCTTAGATACAAGAAGTAGGCCTACCTGAATGTAATTCTTTAGAAAAAGAAATATGTGCAGTATTTCCACGTAATGCTCTTAGACAAACTGATTAAATTTTAAACAGAATAACTTAGACCACTTTTGTTGCGATTTTCACAACGCAACGCAACGAAAGCATTGTTCCAGTATCAATCCTGGGCGCCATTTTTTCATCACCCTGTATGACATTTAATATACAGGGTTGGGATAAAGTATGGAACCAAGCAAATAACTTGAAAACGGATGAGACAGTATTGATTAAACTTTGTAGATTAATGTGGTGATTCGTAGCGAATTTGTTGAATGCTTCTTTGTTGTCACTGTGTTTCCGGTGTAACCGGAAATATCCTCAACTTTTTTTATTTAAATAGAACACCCTGTATATTCATGCAGGTTATAATAGACCTTGTTTTTCTGAATTTGTCTGTATATAGTTTAGTACCTTTATAAAAGATAAATACTTCATATTTACTAAACGATTAATTTTATTAATTGCAAATTAAAGACAAAAATTGAATTATCAAATTTAAAATGTTCAAACTGCTTGCCGTTTACCTCCTAAAAATATACAGCTTGTCAACAAATCCCCGAGTTACATTTTCCAAGACTTCTCTACGGATTAATTCGCATTCATCGACTATTCTTTGTCTCAACTCCTGCAAATTAGTTGGTCTTCTACTGTAAGCACGTGATTTGAGGCAACCCCAAAAGAAAAAATCTAAGGGATTAAGGTCTGGAGAACGATCAGGCCACTCGCTAAATCCTCTACGTACAATCCAACGATTTGGATAAGTATTATCCAAAAAATTCCTAACTCGTCTATCATAGTGGGGATGCGCTCCATCCTGTTGAAAACAATAATTTTGAGCTAACTGCTCATTGTGTTGAAGTGCAGGAATAAGTTGGTTATTTAATAGATCCAAATATTTTATGACGTTCAGGTTTTCATCTTTATGAAGTTTGATTTTCAACAAAAACAATAAATTATTGTAGGGTTTTTAAGGGTTACTGATTATTATTAACATGTCAAAATAAACTACAGTAAGATCACCCTTACTGCCTTTCGAAAAGCAGTAACCCCTGGTTAACGTAAATTCGACGGGACCAGCAAATTCTGACTACGCCTTATATTTGTTCGTGTAAACCGAATTAGAAGCTTTTAACTTGCTTAGATTTTTTATGTTTTGTCTCATGTTTTTATGGGGAAATAAATCAAATAAAACAAGTTGTGTAATGTGGAATATAAAACTATTTTTATACAACTTCACTTAAAATTTCGTGTTCAGTTTTTATACTTATTGGCTCTTGAGACCTCTTAGCCATTCTGACCTATAAAACTTCTTTAATTGCTTACCGAAATAAGCTACTAACTGTGACTTGTTTCATTTTTCGGCTTATCTAAGGCTTGTTCCACGAATGCCGACACCTATATAATTACCGCACTATCTAAGAACTGAAACTTACTCATTATTCTATCTTCTTTTCTTAAATTCAATATACGCTTCATACAATTCACTTAATCTTAACAGAGTTCGTATTAATGCTGCGTTAAAGTAGCAAAAAAAATGCGTGAATGTTTTTGTCTTTGTTAATTCAAATAACTTTTTTATGAAGCACCGCGCTGAGTTACATTTTCTGTATTACCTAAGTAAAGTAGTTGTCTATAGTGGCGATTTTTTAAATTTGCATTTTCACAATTTTTTTAAGGCCTATAGTTGCTTAAGACCCGGCTGATTGTTCTTCAAATCGCCCTGAAGGTTAATATGTTGTACACTTGTGTATGTAAATGGAGCTATCAAAAGAAAATTTGAATAAACAGCTAAGAAATTAATCACTAACCACTGACCACTAGCTAAACTATTATCCTGAAGAAGGCGCTGTATTTTGCGATACCTAACCGGGGCCTTCGCAGTATTAGTAAACAAATGTTTGATGTGGGTGGATTGGGGATTCTTAAGACCGCTCATTACCATGTGATTATTGCGACCCCGCTCCCCGCTTCTCAATAATTAATCGCTACAAGCTGAAACGCACGCTGCTCGGAACGGGATCACGTTTAGCGTTACATGCGAAAGAACGACTATGAAAGGCTGTCATTGATCGATCAAGGTATTTCTCGCACAAGTTGACGCTGACGTTGCATTCGTAGGACCGGAGGAATTCCGTTTACGTTGCTATTGTGAATGATTGTGCGACTGGTATCGCGAAATATTTTAATTTACATACGACAAATTAATTAACCCTGGAGTCATGTTCTATATGTCTCACAGACCGACTTTTTCGTAAATTTTGTGTAACTTTTTACTCTTTTAACAAATTTGGCCGATTCTTCGAGTAGCTGCTTGATTTGGTCATTGCTATTTTCAGTCAGTCGCTTCATAGCCACATATTATGCCCACATTGTATTGTTTTTGTGGTTTTTGCACCGTTACGGTGACTGAAGAAAGTAAATAAACCAATTGCAATTATCTTTTACGGCATATTTTTAGACTTACTTATGGATTTCTTTGTTAAATATTATTTTCTGTGTTCTTACTATTGTTTTATCACAAATTATTTTATGAATACAGTGTGACCTCGATAATCCGAACTAATTAATACCGCGGTGATCCGGATAAGTAAATAATTCGGTTTACTGAAGCAGGACAGTTTTTTTATTGAAACGAGTAACATTTAATACAAAACAACTAGAAAATAGTACATAAACAAAAATTATTTAAAACAGAAGTATACTTATTAAATTTTATATTATTTTGTGAAGCACATTTGCGGCCACCCAAATGTGAACGATTTTTTTTGTCAACGTGATTTTTGCTTTATATCATAAGCGTCTTAAAAAACATCAGCTAAATGTCAATATTATTTTGTTTATGACCAATATTATTTCACGAAAGTCACTGGAATAAAACCAGATTTAATCTATGGAAAAATAGGGATATTTGTGTCAGGTATCGTGCATATTTGGGTGGCCGCAAATGTACTTTGTAATTATTGTTTGCTTGATCCTGTTCTGGTTCATTATACAAGCCGTTTCTTTTAATCTTTGAAGTACAGGAACATCTTGTAGTGGTACGGATTACCGAGTACCATCAAATCCGAATTATATAGTACACAATGCAATTGAAATACTTGGACGGATTATTGAAAAATCCACTATAATGAAGGTTCGGATTATCGAGGTCGCACTGTATTTATATTTTTTGTGTATTATCATAATTTTTGATCTAATGTTGCTTCGAATGTGGTTCGAAAACAAATAGAAAAATCAAATATTGTTGCAAAAAATGCAACAGATATCTATACCTCGAACATATTACGGTCATATGCAACGACTGTTCAACCGAGAAAGAAGACTGATTTGTGACAGTTTTATTTTCGTAAAATAATTTTTTATGGTTCTGTTTTTATTTTGTTACAAAATTGCCATAATTGTGGTACCACTGTATACCCACTGATTAGCTCAATAAAAATAATGTTAAGTATATTAAATCTATTTCTGCTTGATTGTAGAGAAAGGGCGTAGTTGCCAATATATAAATTTAGAATTAACATAAAATAATATTTTTCAATAATTAAACTAAAAAAATTCGGTCCCCGATATCGACGACATGGACAGAGAAAATTTATTTCGGAACATGACTCCTAATTTAATTTAATTTAATTATTGATATTTTTCTTTGATAGAAAATGATTTTCTTTTTTTAGAGTGTGACATAATTAATACACGAAGTAATTTTTGCTTGAAAAGTTGTCAAAGACTGAAAAAAATATGTAGACGTTACGGTTAGCAGGAAAAATACAATTCCGATAAAATTCTAGTTATCAAGACCCACGCGTGTCTTTATAAAATTTCTTGGAACTCCATCCGATTTATGTTCGAAATTTTTTTTAAATTTCTCGCTAAATTCTGGAGCGCCCTCTTATTAATAATGACCAAACTTTTGAAAATCTTGGACAACTACCTCGTGTAGGTTAGGGTGGGTCATTATAACCTAAAACTCGCTTTCACAGGGAGACTGCCTTATTATAGACAATTAGATCTTTAAACGATCGGATGTAGTTTACAAATAATTTAACCTCGGCCACCAAGAAATTTCAGGGAAAAATTCGTGATGTTTTTTTAAATAAGCGTTTTCTGAAATGCATTTTTTATAATAAATCGACATTATTTTTCAACTAAAACTATCTAATGGCCGACTTCCAACCTACTTCTATCCATATGCACAAAATTTCGCTATAATTTTAACAATTAAGTGCATCCGGCATCGATCGCGGAATCACTTTGTTGTTCTTTTCGCGCCATGCCCAGAATGCGCCCTCTTAAAGAGCGTGCAGTTTATAGAAAATTTCACCAACTTACAGGTATGCTAAATGGGTCTTATAATTTAGAACAGTGATAATTTCACCACTACGCTTCATAGTTTTATTTCTTCAGTTTAACAAAAAAGTTCGAAAAAATATCTAATTCCGTAAACCGTTTTTAGTTTTACGGATTCCGAGAACGCAACATCCAAAGGCGGTGTCGGAATTGGAAGCAAATATTATTATTATTTGCCACATTTGTGAGTATATTTTAACTGTGCAAGACTTTGATAGCTCAAGAAATATGGCGAAGAGAAATTAAAATAAACTAAAGAAGCCAACTTTAAATTTTGACGTAAAAGTTACGTAAACAGTGACATAAGTTTCGGTGGACGAAAATGAGGTAGTTTCGCGCATGACGTCACTGTGCGTTCAAGTAAGCGATTCGCGCCCTTATTGCATAGCCGCTATACTTAAATGAGTTTCGCAGTAAGGGACCATCCATAAATTACGTAACGCAGAATTTGAACAATTTTTACCTCCTGCCCCCCTCTGTAACAGTTCGTAACATTATGTAAGCCCATCCCCCCTAACAGTTACGTAACGCGAAGATTCTACTACCCCCCTTTAGAGTAATAAAAAAATTAATTTAAAAATCTTTTTGGTACGTTGATATGTTACGTTATGAATCAGTTATCTTGACAAGATTTTTAAAATAAAAGTATTGCCATTTACTTATATAAATTCAAAATATGATTTTTGCTCTGTAACACGTCGTAACGTGTCAACCTCCCCCCCCCCCGGCGTTACGTAATTTATGGATGGCCTTTAACATTTATTTATTCGGTTTACCACAGAAAGCTGCGTAATAAAAATATGCGACAAATAATTTAAAACAAAATAATTAGAGTGTATATTTTGCTCAACCAGCAGCATTGAGTACAAAAATAACATAATTATGCCATTCATTATAAGAAGCATCCTAAATTCAAAAACATCAAAATACAAAAAAAAACATTTATCTTACATCGAAGAAATACAACATATTGAGAGACAGGATTAACTAAAGCTGCCACGAATGTGAAAAATGGAAAGTTAACTGCCAATATAAAAGGGCTTCTCGCGAAGAGTAAATCGTTGCATTTTTATTAAATGTAAATTTCTGACGATACGTTACTATGTCGAATACGAACGATCGACTGGTTTTGCTAGTACTAATCTGCGTACACGAACTAACTAGAGAAAAGCAGGAAAATATAAATTTTATCAGTAATCGAAAATAAAACATGTTGTGCCTTCAAGTAAGAATGTTATCAAAATGGCTTTTTGTTTATTTTTTATTCAACCATAATGTTTATTTATTTATTTAAAAAAAAACTAGACACTATATTAAAATTCTGGTTGCACCATCGTCTTCAGTACAAAAAAAACAGTCTGAATACTCGTAACAAAATTTCGAAAATTTAGTTTGAAGGTAGGTACATTATCGTGCGAAAGGATCACTTTCTACACGTACAAGATAGGACGCTGCGCTGAGCTCGACCCAATTCTATTCTATTCTAAATTTGTTATAACTCATTAAATAACCTGAGTAGAAACAAAACACATACCATTTTTCTTAGAATTAAGCGTACTTTTAAATTAAATGAACTTATTTTTTGTGTATTGTGCCCCTTTAAGGGAATTGTATCTGACAATGAGATAGCACATTTAAGAGTTCTTAATTTTTAATAAATGAATCACTTATATTAAAGTTAAATTTTCAATTGAACGCAGCTTATAATTAGTTTGTAATGCAATTCGCTAAACATAATTGAACTTTTTCTATTTAAAAATGTATGTAAATAACCATTAATCACATATTGTTAAAATAGCACTTACATATTTTATATTTGAAAACAAACACAACGTGATCAAAGGTAACCACAATCAGTATTAAACGTAGCGATAATAAATATTAAATTAACATTAACATTGTTAAAAATTTTAAGTTAGATTGTTAAATCAATTATGAAACTCGAGTTTATTATTTCCATTATTCAGGTAAATTTAAATAATTTGTTTTTTTAACCAAAATTTATTTATTTTTGGGTAGGTAAAATATACAAGAAGCAATAAAGTTTGTTTTCAAAACTTAAGTGTTTCAAACCCTTGGTTCATTTTAAAAATTTTTTATTTTGATTAATTATGTAATAATTTATAAAACATTGTAATTCTGAACAAATGATTTCAACGTGATTTATATACTTACGGTTGTTCGAAAAGTTTGAAAATAATGCTTTTTATTATGATTAACTGTCCAGAAAGTATCGGAAAAAGTAAAGCCGCAGTTATAAAGTTTGTAGCGACCTGTAATGTCGGTAGATAAAAGTACCACCATTACAGGTACCTGCAATACCGGCAACCAGAAACAACCCTTAAACGACAATTCAACACCGTCTCTTCCCGTTCAGCCGTGCTAGCGAAAAGACGTGCGTTCAACCTACAATAAACTGTGATAACTTATTGAGTATTCATTCGCTACACACAATACCACGCAACCCACAAGTTCAATAATTTTGTTAATTATAACGCACATACTTAATTAAATACACGCACAAGTTATTTTTATTTACATTACATTTATTACACTATAACACAAAGAAATGACGGGCGACGCGCAGGTTGTCGTCGGATGCCAGTCACAGGTCAAAGAGAGGGTTTGAATTCTGGGCGCCGTCCGATTTTATACCCACTCCCGGAGATGTTTATGGAAGGGTGGCCTACCCACGAAGGGAAAATAATCACCAGCTACATAATTAATTAAAATGATGGAATGAATGTCCGTATGTTTTTATAGGACTAAAGTTTGGAGACGCTGCTGGCCATGAAATTGTTTCAAATTGTTGTTCTTGTATCTGCAAATGTGTGGTATCTTGTGTGTCTGATTAAAATCGAATATAAAATACGATCTGTTAAGGCGATCAGCAATCAGTTTCTTCCAAATGCTGACTTTATTATTTTAAATTTTTAAACAATTTTTTTTAAATTCTTAAAAAAATAAAAGACAATATGTGGCCGTTCTTTTTTCGAAAAAATATATAGCAAAAGAATAAAAAATGAAATTAGAATAAGATCGAAAAATTAACGGCCCTATCATAATTTAAAAAATATTTTAACTACGTCCGTGAAAGAATTAAAAAAATATTTTCAAAATTAAACCTATGAAATGGAATGTAAAATCAACTTGGCGGAGTTTTCGTGTACGAAATTTATCAGTTCCGAGAACTCTAAACAGAAACATAATTCTTTTAACCAATAACGCACGAAGGTTACTCATAAATGAGACTACTTAAATGGGACAACGTAAGATGAATGTTGCACCTTTGTCTGACCGCTTGCAGCGTATATAGGCTTCCAAAATAAAAATCTTAAGAATCAATGAACCGCCCAGTCAAAAAACTTTCGTTTATGCGAACTGAGAATTCCCCCTTAAACAGGAAAGTAATTTGAAATGGTACACTATTAAACAATCCAAAACTTCGGATTCTTTCTGGACAGTTTGTGCATTCAGAAACTTAGTTAATTTTGCATAAATTGTCCATTTTTGATTAATTTAATAACATATCACCTTAAGATTTGTTTGGTTATCAACTGTTCGAAAAGATATGAATATGAAGACAAGGAATTGCTAAATGAAGCTTCAATTTTATCCAAAGCAATGAATCTTGTTCTCAAAATAGCTGACCCGAAACCAAATGTACCTGGTAAAATTGCTTATTTCTATCTATTACCTAATGTAAATCTTAGAAACTAGAAAAGGAGGCCGTTAACGAATTAAAGGAATTTTTAAGAACAAATTACAGCGTAACATTTTTGATATCACTAATGGCTTCCCCTATGAGACCTAAAACAATTTTACTCCCAACATTTCTTAAAGGAGTGATCTATGCTTGGAATCCTGCACATAAGGCATGGAAAGCGGCTAACATTGCCATGGCGTAAATATTAACACTTTAATGAAGTATAAATTTCTGATGATTTTAAACACAGATTAATTAGATCGAAAATCAATCAAAAGAAATACTTGTTAAAAGCGAATGAGCAGGAAGAGCAGGAGGAAACCCAGGTTAAGTGAGGTTAAATGCATGCAAAAAGCAAAATTGATTTCGCAGTGACAAAAACTATTTTATTCTATGTTGATTTTCTTTTACTGACATAAGACAATTTATACAATTGTTCCAACAGGTCGAATTATCAATTCTTGTATCTGGAAATGTAATAATTTTGTTTTCACCTAACAATTTTTAAAAAAATAAAAACAAACCTGAACATGAGGTGGGGTCGATAACACGTGTAGAACAGCATCGGCGATATCTTTTGGTTCTAATACTTTTATTCCTTCCAAAGACTTCTGTAATTGAGTAGACGGTGTTACATTGTTTGCTTCTAAAATTTCAGTATCTACAATTCCGGGACTAATACTCTGAAAAAGTTTAAATGATGTAGCTATAATTAGGGCCTGTTAGAGCCACTTGGAGGCCACTTATGTAATGAAAAAAATTCAAAAATTATTCTGTTTTTCCAAAAAATATTATTGAAGTAAAAAATGTAATTCAAAATTGTACTTTCAAAGAATTTTTTTTGCTAATTGAAGAAAGGAATCGAAGTCGATCAAGCGTATTTTGTAAATCGGGATAGGATGATTTCCCATTTCCCATTTCCCATTTCAATCATCCCATCGCGATTTACACAATACGCTTCATCGACTTCGATTCCTTTCTTCAATTAGCGAAAAAAATTCTTCATTTGCACGTTTTATCCATTTTCAATAGCAGTCATACAGTCCATAAAAAAAAAACAAACCTCTGGTACAACCTTATTTGTATCGCCGAGATTGCAGAAATTTAATTCTAAAAGTCACAGGATTAATTAGACTAACTTATTTTGTTTTATTTTTTTAATTTTAATAATTTTTATTAAGGTATTATTATTATATCGAATCCTACAACGCGTTCTGTGCGATCATTAAAAGAATTTCTTGTAATTTCGACTTGTGGTCGTTTTTCATTTGCCAGAACTAGTTCTGAGCAGTTTTAAAACAGCCACATGCCGAATTCCGGGTTGTGGCCGTTTCTATTTTGCCAGAACTAGTTCTGAGCAGTTTATTCGCTCAGTGGCCGAATTCTGGATTTGAGCCTAACATACAGGGTGGACCATCGTATGGCATTTTTAAAATTTAACCTATTTATAATGGTCAAAAAAAGATGAAAATTGGAGGAAATGATCTTCAATTTTGATACTACAACATGGCGTAATTATTTTTTAGAAAGCAAAATTGATGTGAAAGTTGACTTTGATAGTGATTTATTATCAAATTATTAAAGCTATCAGTTTTTTTTTTCTTCCACTATATCTACGTAATGCGTACATTATGATGATATGCAAAGTGGAATTTAGATAGGTATAGTGATTGAATAAATCGAAATATTAAATAATGTAAAGCAAAACACTCTTATTTATGGCCGAATTGTTAAATGACAACCCTCGTTAACTGGTGTGAGGCTGATTTACAACTGTCCTCAGTAAAAGTGGTTCTGAGGTACAATCGGCACGAGCTGTGAGTAATAAAATCCAGGCCCGTACTTAAATCTTCTATGGAATGTAAAACTCGCTATTTTTAATTTTTGAAAGTGACTCATTGTTAAAACAGTTTTGCTTACTCAGTCACTGCTAAGTCAAATTGCCAAATTGTAGAGAAAACACAAATCTAGGTACGCCTAGTGTTAAAATTTTGAATTTCGTTTTATTTAGTTCAAAATAAATTCGACAAAATGCCTAATATTGACCTACTTCTGCTGCTAATTTTGACACTTTTTAAATAATTATTTAAAATAATATTTCGGGTCTTACGTAGATATTGAAGTTCTCTTTAATTTGGCATAAAAAATTGAAAATTGGTTAATATTTACGTTTAATTTTAAGGGAAACTCGAACTGTGTACTATTCCGGCCACCGAAATGTAAACGATTTTTTTTAGCAACTTGATTTTTGCTTCATAGCATAGGCGTCCTAAAAGAATCAGGCAAATGTCAATATTATTTTGTTTATGACAAATATTATTTCACGAAAGACACTGGATAAAGCAGCTATAATCTATGGAAAAATAGGGAAATTTGTGTCAGGTATCGTGCACATTTCGGCGGCCGGAATTGTAAGCGGCGGGCGGGGGGTAGGTATCCCTCTTAAGGGGGTATTCTAGTGTAGAAATTTGAAAAAACCAAATTTTTTTTTTCTCATATTTTCAAAGCTGAACCTTTCAAGAATATGTCTTTAAAAGGATTTGTCAAAATTTTAATTATTTCCGGAGATATAGCTATTTTAGTGACACGACATCCAAACCGGCTGGGCCGGAACAACACTGGCCGTAATTTTACCCGAAACTTTAAACGCGTTTTTCTCGAAACTACTTTTTTCAAAATGTTTGCCATGATTTCTCAAGTTCTACTTAACCGATTTACTTGGAATTTGGTGTGAGTCTTCTCTATATATGTCTCTATCGTACTAACTATGATTTATAACAAATTAATTTTTTTTACTATTTTTAAAAAAATCAGAAAAGTCAAAAAACAGTAAAAAAATTAATTATTTTTTCGGACATCCACAATTTAGCGAAAAAAAGTTTCTTGCAGTTTTTTTTTAGTTAATACGATAGCAGCATTTATCTAGATAAATAATCTTTTTTATTTTTTTTGTTTCACATCATTTGGAGGGTTGCAATCGTGGCAGACTTGGCGCGCCATTTTTTGCCAATCCCCCACTTCAACAGCTTATAACATTTTGAGTTTTCAATTTTTTCACTTTTTTTAATTTTTTATGTATTGTTAAAACATGAATAAATATCTTGTTAAAAAATGGATAGTAAAAATATTTTTTGTTTTTTATTTAGAGCACGCGAAAAAACACCTCAAATTCATGCCTCTAGACTAGAATACCCCCTTAAGTGCTAGGAAACGGGATTTACTTGAAAATTTGCCTGCCTGCTGTTCTTTTAAGAATTTACCTAATTGTAACCAAATGTTTAGTTTAGTCTTGAACTTCCAACAGTCTGGTCGTGCTTTTGAGTTGTGTAGTTTTTGTTAAGTTTAATTGAAAGCTATTAAACAGTAATTATGCCTTTTCAATATTCATTTGAAGAAAAGACTGAAATGTTGCTAATTTTTGGCGAATGTGGTAGAGACGCTACTCTGGCCGCCGAAACTTACGCCGCGAGGTTTCCGCAAAATCGCGCTCCAAATCATCAAATTTTTAAATTGTTAGTGTCTTCTTTACGTGAAAGAGGAACTTTTCAACAAAATACCAGGTCGTTTATCAATCCAACTGTTACTCACGATGTCAACCAAGCCAGAGTGTTAAATTTAGTTGAAAATAATCCCTACATTGCTAGAAGAGAGATTAGCTCTCAAACTGGGATCAACAAAAGTAGTGTGCTTGGAATTTTGAAAAAACACGCATATCATCCGTACCACCTGGAACTTCACCAAGAGTTGCATGGTGAAGATTTTGCAAATCGAGTGGCTTTTTGCGAATGGGCAGAGGAAAAAATCCGGAATGATGAACATTTTTTTGAAAGAGTTGTATTTACCGACGAATGTTGTGTGAAAAGTAATGGTGCGGTAAATAAACACAATTTACACTATTGGGCAGTACAAAATCCGCACTGGATGAGAGAACAAGACATCCAAAATCGCTGGTCCCTTAATGTCTGGGGAGGTGTTGTGAACAATAGAATTGTGGGGCCGTTTTTTTTTTGAAGGTCCATTGAATGGTGAGAGATACACCACCTTTTTGCAAGACGAGCTAGATGATTTGTTAGACGCAATTGTCCCAGTAAATCAAAGGTTTCGGTTGTGGTTCCAACAAGATGGAGCACCTCCACATTTTACTCGAAGAGCCCGGGAAGAATTAACGCTCCAGTTTGGAGAAAATTGGATTGGTTGGGGCGGACCCATACCTTGGCCAGCGAGATCACCTGATCTTACACCACCAGATTTTTTCTTATCGGGTGCCATCAAAGAACGTGTTTTCCGGGAGAGACCGACAACAAGAGATAACATGAGGGAAAGACTAATTGCCGCCTTCCGCGAATTTAATGATGTGAATGTTGCCGCTACCGTTCACGCAAATTTTCAGAGACGCTTGCGACTTTGCATCGAACAGGAAGGTCATCATTTTGAACATCTAATGTAAAATAAAATAAATTAAAATTCAACTATTTGTTTCTTTTATCTAAATCTGATTAACGAAAAACATTTAAGTCCGGTCCTGAAATAAATACTAGCTTCGGCTCGTCAGAAATACCTTTTGTGATTTATGGTTGGTTTACAGCGGGCTTTGTGAACGCACATTTCTTGCGGACACAAGTTACAACAATAAATCACTTATAATTTCCCGACAAAAATCACAAAATCTCAATTAATTTAAAATCAAAGGTTCCTATCAAATTGCAAATTTCGGGAATACATTCTCCATAATATTTTCAATGTAATTATTAAAAAAAAAAAAATTGGATTTCTGATTTTTTTCACTTTATAGCGTCCCGACGCTGTTTAGAAACTTAATTCAAAAAAATAAAATTATCATGGTGTAGTGCTTTAATTGAAGATTGTTACCTGCAAGTTTAAATTTTTTTAACAAACAAGAAATAGGTTAAATCTCCAAAATGCCATACGATGGTCCAGCCTGTATATAATAGAACTCGGTCAAGTAGCCATAAATAACTTCCTTGAAACGACTTACATTTCAAGTCCCGCCAGTGTTTGGGTCAAGTCATTGAAAAGGCCAGGTATCTTAGAAAAATTCGTCTTTAAAATCGTAACCAGTTTTTGTTACTTGAAAAATATTATTTATATTTCCCGTCAATTTTCGAATGTGCATCCTATATCGTTTAATTGATACAAACTAATAACAAACAATTTTTCACTTCCATTCACTGTACATACTTGAAGTAGTAATTGACTAACGGTACAGGATATTTTTTTATTAACTAACGGCAACAAGTTTCCCGCCAGTTTATTCTTCCAGATATGCAGCAAACTATCTATACAAAACTCCGTCATTCTCAATTTGCTTGTCATCGCGAGAAAATATCCTAAATTGTCATAGAACTGTTTATTTTTCAAAACTGTTTTAAAACATTTGTATATCACTAAATTATCCATATTTATATTTGTAAAGTTTTATAGTGATTGGTGTTTGTACTTAAATATTAAGAATATTTAAATTGTAAGTTACATATATAAGTAGTATTTTATTTGTAACCATTAATATTACGTAAAAATAATGGCCCGTGTTACAAAATTACGATGTTCTTCGAAACGGGAAAGCAAAAAAAATTTAGGAAAGCGATCTCAACAAAAAAAACAATTACATATTGAATCGGGTAATAATGATAATAACGATAATAATCACTGTACTGATAGGCAAATGTTCGAATTATGTGGGCGTCGTATTGTAAATGTTAAATATTTTTTTAATTTCCTCAAAGCTATCAAGCACGGCGGTTTCAGCTGTAGTTTTTACGATATTAATATTGTAGGGGAGCAAAGGTTTGGCTTTTATAGCGTGTTTAAATATAAATGTGAAATGTGCGGATTGGTAGGGTCGTTTTCAACAGATGAAAATACAGCTGAAATAAATAAAGCTGTAATTAGCGGTACAATTGCCATAGGAACAGGTTACACACAACTGTCAGAATTTTGCGGAACTATAGATATACCTCAAATTTCGGAAAAAACTTTTCAAAAAGATGAATATATTGTATTCGATTATATAAAAGACTTGGCTCTAGATGATATGATTACAGCGGGAAAAGAGGAGTACCGGCTTGCTTTAGAAGCTGGGGATATCCTAGATGGTAGCCCAGTAATTACTGTAATCGTAGATGGGGCTTGGGCCCGCCGCTCGTACAGAACTAATTATAACGCTTTATCGGGAGTAGGCTGCATTATTGGGCACGAAAAATAAATATTGCAGATTATGCATTAAAAATCAAAATCAAGACATCAAAGTGCAACAACAGTGTTTTAAAAACTGGAATGGGACTTCAACTTCAATGGAAGTCAATATAATTTTGGAAGGTTTTCAACAATCAATGCAAATGCATAATTTAAAATATAATAAAATTATAGGAGACGGTGACAGTAGCGTTTATAAAAAAATATTAAAGGCGAACCCATACGGAATGAATTTTAGCGGTCTTCTATTACCAGAGAGGAAATAGAATATACCATACAAAATGCTAAGAACAACAAGGCAGCGGGTCCAGATGAAATCCCTTCGGAACTGCTTAAACTGCTGGATGGACGAGGTATCGACGCCCTGCATGGCTGAACAATGGCTGACTTCAATTTTCATTCCCCTGCCAAAGAAAAACAACGCAAGAGCATGTGAGGATCATAGGCTTATTAGTCTCATGGGCCATGCTCTCAAAATATTTCTGAAGATAATCCACAGGAGAATTTTTAGGAAATGTGAGAATGTCGTAAGCGACTCACAATTTGGTTTCAGGCAGGGTTTGCGAACGAGAGAGGCGTTAGTTGCAACACAAGTTCTGATTCAAAATTGCTATGACCAACGTAAGGATGTATGTCTGTGCTTCATAGACTATGAGAAAGCATTTGACAGGGTTCAACATCAAAGGTTGATAGAACTACTTAGAAGACTAGATCTAGATGAAAAAGATATCAAGTGCAATGAAAATCTTTACTGGCACCAAAATGCACAAGTAAGAGTGGGTAATGAATTGACAACAGCAATTCAAATACAAAGAGGAGTTAGATAAGGTTGCGTTTTGTAGCCGCTTTTATTCAACCTTTACTCAGAGGCTATATTTCAGAAAGCACTCGAAGGAGCAGAGACTGGAATAAAGGTCAACGGGGTGTGGATAAATAACATTAGGTATGCTGATGATACGGTCCTTATTACAGACAGTATGGATAAATTACAACAACTCCTTAGCATGGTGGGCCAGCATAGTAAAACCATGGGTCTAAATATTAACACCAGGAAAACCAAGTTCATGGTTATTGCCAGAGATGAGAATGCTTTTGTCAATTTTGGCCTAACTCTTGATGGAAAATCAATAGAACGAGTGGAAAGCTTTAAGTATCTTGGAACCTGGCTATTTAAGGACTGGACATCTGACAGCGAGATAAAATGCCGTGTAGAGCAGGCTCGTGCCGCATTTATGAAACTGAAAAGAGTATTCACGGGCACCGATTTTGATCTTGACCTTAGGTTGAGATTCGTAGAATGCTATGTCTGGTCGGTTTTGCTTTATGGAGCTGAGGGCTGGACTCTCAAGACAAGTGCGATAAATAAGCTTGAAGCATTTGAGATGTGGGTGTATCGCAGAATTCTTAAGATCCCGTGGACGGCCAGAGTGAGAAACGGAGAAGTTTTAAGAACGCTTAATAGAGACCGTCAACTCTTTAATACGGTCAAGAAGAGGAAAACAGCTTATCTAGGTCATATTATGCGCAACGAGAAGTACGGCTTCCTTCAGTTGATGATCGAAGGAAAGATCGAGGGCAAGAGAGGAATTGGAAGGAAAAGGATGTCATGGTTGCGGAACATCAGACAATGGACGGGATTGCATAGCGTGCAGGCACTTATACACACGGCGAGGGATAGAGAAGCAATGGAGAATATGGTCGCTAACATCCAGTAATGGATAGGCAGAGAAAGAAGAAGAAGAAAATATCGTAAATAAGAAAACTCTACTTTGCAATTAAAAATAAATAATTTGAAACGGGATATTTTAAACGGGCCTAACCATATTTTTGGCGATCATTATAATTGTTGCGATTATTTTTGTAATAAACGTTGTCAGGAAAGTTCATCAGCAATAGCATATAATCAATTTTTAAATAGCTCGTTATATTCAAATTTCGCGAAAAGTTTAAATAGGATTGTCGGTTTAGCTTCTAGTTTATTAATAAATGTCGACACTAATGCCGCGGAAAATTATAACAGTCTGGTCAACAAATTAGTGGGGGGGGGAAAGGATAAAATTTTGTTTAAAAGGGTCGTATGAAGGACGATGTAACGTGGCAGTAATGGCCTATAATAATGGGCCAGCATATATTCAAATTCTTATTAACAAAATAAATGTAGGTAGGGTAGGTACATTTACGAACGCATATTACACCAAATTCGATAAGAAAAAGAAAAAGAGTGTTCCTAATAAAAGAAAGCAAATATCATAGCAAAGATGCTGATTACGGTTTTAGTGAAGACGATATTCCGGATATGACACCGGATGAATATGAAATTAAAAAAACGAGTTTCTTCAAACTTTATCTAAAGTTAATCCGATTGAAATTGAAAAAAATACAAGGAATCAAAGTTCCGATCCGATGTGGCACATGCACAGACGAATCAGATTAACGGGAAGTAATTTTGGAAAATTTGTAAGTTGAGGGCCAATACCAACACAGATAATACCATAAAATCACTGCTGTACTGCAATTTTCAGGTAGGGGGAAAATCATCATCTATGCAATAAGGTATTGAAAATGAAAAATGGACAATATTGGCATTTGAAAAGCAATATGCCTTGAAAGTCGAAAAATGTGGTTTATTTATAGACAATGAAAAAAATTTTTTAGCAGCCTCTCCCGATGGCGTTATAGGCGTTATTGAAGTGAAATGTCCTTACTCCGCAAGGGATTATACCGTAAAAGAAGCCATCGAGAGAAAATTAATTACATCGTGTACTTTGCACGATGACGGTACGATTAGTTTGAAGGATAATCATAACTATATGTACCAAGTACAAGGACAATTGCATGTTACCAATAGAGACATCTGCTACTTCGTAATTTTTCAAAAAAAAAATAGCTAGTCAAATAATAAAACGCAATGACAATTTTTGGAAAACAAAAATGATTAATAATTTAGAAATTTTTTTTACAAATGCGCTATTACCGGAAATAGTTGATTCACGAATTGCGAGAAACCAACAAATTCGAAACATTCTTGCCAAGGATTTGTTGCAACGCTAACGTAATCATTTTATTTGCCACTTTACATTTTTTACATTTTGTTGCTGTTGGTATTTTGTAATTTTGTATAAAATGATATTTCCTCTTTTTTGAATTTAAATCGCATCAACTTATAAATCCGCTTATTGGCTGTCTATGGGTACATATAGTAAATGGTTATTTATTATTTAAACATGTGTTTGTTATTAATTGTAAGTAGTACACCTTAATTCAATTTAAATTTTAAAATTGTTAATTAATTTTTAGATTAAATATCGTAATACCCATCAATTCAAGTTTGAAACATAAATTCCTTTATAAACCGCATCAAAAATGATAGTTTTAAGTAATGTAATGTAAGTAAGTAATTCTTGTGGCTATTGTTGTATTAATCTAGATACAGTATGCACACTTCTGTGAACAATATTTTAGATGAACTAAAGTAATATAATTTATGATGCATACAATTTTACAATTAATATAATAGGTATTACATAGTATTAATTTATTACGTGAATAACGGGTTTTTAGTATTTTCAAATATCTGCATTTTTATCTATTTATCCGGCATCATGATTTTAGTATACTCTTAGGTAATAATAAATATAGATAGTGCAGATCTTGCAAATATGAAAAATCAATTGCAGTATGGCAGTGATAATTATTTTTAGTAGTACGTTACAGAATTGATAGGTATGTAAAACATGGTATGTAGATACCCATTTTTAAACACGCCGCAATATTTTTTTATCGTAACTAACAAAGTTGGTTGATGTGTCGATTACATATAATTATTGCGCCAGTCCTAAGCCTGGAGAGAAGTGTGAAGGGAAGTAAAAAATTATTGAAATAAAGTCTTATGTATGCATATTTGTGCAAGGTATAATGTAAATAACGCATACCTACTATATGCGAATCCTCGTTGAAAATCAAGTAAAAAACGCTGTACCAATTTAGTGTTAATTCTTTGGTTATGGAGTTATTACTGGTCAAATGTTGTAATTTGTTTCAATTTTCCTTTCAAAATTTATTTAAATAACTCATAGTTCATTATTTTAAACGGGTTTTACAATCTTGCAATAATCCTTATTGCTTGATATCTAACCAGCTTAAATCGCAAATGACTGCGACTGTAAGTTGTAATGATATTTAAAACATCAAAATAAATTGAATCGTTTGTTTCAAAAAGAATATGTCAACAAAATTGCAAAGTGACTTATTTGCGCGAATCGCTTATTTGGATGTCGTTACCTACAATTTTATCCGAATTTAAGACGTTCACTGTTAAAACAACTATAGTAGTTCATTTTATTTTTTTTTTCGCCTATTTGGTTTTGTTGACTAAAATGGTTTTTGAAACGAACGGATTCAATTGCATGTTATTAGTAAAAGAAAAGAAAAAACCAAAAATTTGTTGTGATGTAATTAGCGTTATTTAAATATTGTCATTAGATTGAATAAAACTTAAGTTATACCCTCACATGTATTTATTATTATCCTTTAAATTTGATCGAAATAAAAACCATGAGAATATTGACGTTCAAAATAAAATTTCCTTCTTGGACAAGATATTTATTTTTCACATAAAAGAGGGTTCGAAACAGGTAGTTAGAATATACCCAAAATGTGCAGCTTTGCCATTCAATGTTTCGTATACCAAAATTAGAATTCTCTTGCTGCAGACCACAAAACGTTAGTATCTCGAGCACCAGCAATAAATCAAATTGACGGATGCCTTCAGGCGATCTTTTTCTTGGCCAATTCTCGGCACTTTTTTTGATATGAATTTACAAACATTGAAATAATTAAAAAACGGTAGTACATGAAGAAAAACGATATAGTGAGGGCCGCCGATAAATGAGTAAGCTACAAGACCATTAAAATTTTAAAGCAAAATGTTGCAAATTGGAGCCGTACAGCAACACTTGCGACTGGGTGAAATTTGGACATTTTAATTAATAACAAGCTTAATTGACATAATATCAAACTGTAATTAAGTGGAAGTCGTCCGGCTAGCGTGTACTCGTCGTATACGATAGCGACCTTCTTTTTAAATTTGAAAATGCGACCGTACGGACAACGTACAAAACCATTGAATTTAGTCTCGGGGCGCCGACTTTCGACAAAAAATGATAAATTGGAAAGTCAACTATAAAATGTTTGGACGGCATGTTCGAAGACCATCCTTTCACGATACTGGCAGCGTATGCAAAGAAGAATCGCATGTTAGACCTTCTGTTTTAAAGGAAGAGGTTTTAGAAGATATGAGTTTATATGCGTAGAAAGTTTTTGTTGCTCAGGAATTATTAGCACCTGATTTCGATAAACGTTTACAATATTGCTGATGGTTCAATGAACCTTTACATATTTTTGAAAAATAAAAAAGAAACATTTTGAGAATATATGTTATAAAATGCACAAAAACCAAATAACTTACTTCAGTAAACTTGAGTTTATTTTATGTATTTAGCTAAATCATCTGTTATAAGATTTGTTGTCAATGAGTATGTTATGCTTTGTTGTAACGAATTGTACGATCCAGAAGCGAATCCGAACAAAGAAACAAGATAACTTACTTGGTTAACATTGGAAAATTTAGAGTGAACGCAAGTGTAGAATATGGTTGGTCTGTTTTAGTTAATCGCTTTTCCTTTTTTAAAATACAACACTTTATTCGATTAGTTCTGTTCGAACTTTCGAAGTGAGCAGACGTTCTTTCTTCTGTGCGCTTCGAATTTCTCAGCCAGTTACTATCGGTCCCTATAGGGGCCATTTACGCAGTGTGTAGTGTGCAGTGTCCGACTAGAATTAAAGGTCAGAACATTTATTCTTATTAATCGAATTCATTCCATCGGAATTCAACGGCCCATTGCCCTCGTCGTGACCCCGGCGTAAAACATGGCCGAAACGCCGTTGCGCGAAAACCCGCGATTTCAAGCCTTCGTGGACAAAGGCATCTCCGCGGATCTCCTTTGCGAAATCATCGCATTCGCAAAGGATGAACTCATGCGATCTTTAACCGCGGTCCAAGGTAAAGCGACGAACCCCACGCCGTCAAAAGGGCCTCGTACGCGCTCCTCGTCAGGCAGCAAAACGCCCAGAGCCCGGGCGGAATTCGCCGCCCCTCGCGTACCGGTAAAAACTGCGATTTCCAATTCCCCCAGCATCGCCCCCATGTGTACAAACGCGAGTCCCACGTGTTCCGAAACGGATACGTCGCCATCTTGTGCAAGCTCGTCCCATTCAGAACCGGGTTCAACGACAACCGCGGCGCCACCTGTAGTAGAACAGGTAAAAACATCAATCGCAGACGGTAGCTTCACTACGGTTGTAAACAAAAAAAAACAAAAAGAGAACCCGCGCTCAAGCACTTCCCTCAGATTCAGAACCTGAAAATGAGGTCGCAGCTGAAACTATCCCGGAGCCCATTTCCGTCGAGGAAATGGAGTCCGGCACAGAGTCCCCACGCGCGCGCGTTCCTCCAATCTATTATCGAGGGTTCGAAAACTGGAGGATTGTCTCCAAAACGATAACCGACAAGAAGCTTAACTACTTGAAGGCCCAAAACGTCGCTGACGGGGTGAGAATTCACCCGATGACGTCAACTGACTATCGTGGAATCGTCTCTCTCTTCGAAACGAGGGAGTGGCAGTTCCACACCTATGAGCTTCAGGAGGATAAACTCCTGAAGGTCGTCCTACGCGGCGTCTGTCCCAGTATCCCGGAGACTGACGTCACTGCCGCTCTCGAGGAACTCCACTTCCACCCGGTTACGGTACACCGACTCTTCAAACGTGGAGATAAAAAGAGCCCCATGCCACTCGTCATGATTACGCTTCCCCGCTCGGAGAGTAAAATCTTCGAGCTCACGCGACTTTTCAACCTGTCCATTAAGGTTGAAAAGAAAAATAAATCCCCGCTTCCGACACAATGCCATCGCTGTCAAAAACACGGTCACGGGCAAAAGTGCTGCCGCGCAGCCGCGAGATTCGTCAGGTGCGGAGGCAACCATGAAACCGCCACCTGCACCAAACCGCGAGATTCCCCCGCAAAGTGCGCAAACTGCGGCGGGCCGCACACAGCAAACTACCGCGGTTGTCCCTCGGCACCCAAGATCCGCGCTCCTCAAGTACAAAAGACGGTCTTACCTCGCCACGCCCCTCAGGCAACACCCCGCCCTGCTCAACCGGCAACCCAACTCGCACGGCAAGCCACCCCAACTCTTAGTTACGCCAAGGCTGCAACCCCAAAGACTACCGAAAGTCTCGACCCTAGCGGCATCATCGCGATTTTAACGATGCCGGGCCGGAGGCGGAACTGCGATTTACGTCAGGTCCAATATTGACCACCAATCGGACCAAACGCCTGTTCTCGCTTCCATAGAAGCCACCTGCGTAGTGGTAAACACCGCAGCTGCCGGTCCGAACCGAATCGCAGCGGTTTACAAACCCCCAGACAGAAGGCTCGAAGTGCCCGATCTTGACGCTTTATTTGATACACCCCACCCCGTAATAGTCGCGGGAGACTTGAACGCGAAACACACGGCATGGAAGTCGCGCCAAACCAACCCGAATGGAAACATTCTTTACGCGTATCAAAACCGGCGTAATGATATTATCATTGATGGCCCGACAGACCCGACACATCACACAGCACACTTCCTCTCTGATGTGCTCGATATCGCGATTTTTAAAGACATTCCGATTAACTGGGAAATGTTTAGCTTACCGGAACTAAGCTCTGACCACGATCCCGTAATCGTGCTGCTCGGACAGCAAAGTGAAGACCGAGACGCGATAGAAAAACAAATCATTTCCTGGTACCGTTTTACAGAACACCTCATACAGACACTCGGCCCCATCCCGCGCATTAACACAACACTCGCGATCGATAATGCCGTCCAGGAACTTAAAACAAAAATCAAAACCTCCCTACAAGCCGCGACACACACACGACACGCAATAATCGAACACACCGCTATACCGGTACACATTCGAAATTTAATCAGTGAGAAGAATCGCGCGCGACGCACCGCTCATCTCACCCTATATCCTCCCGACAAAGCACGTGCTAATCACCTCGCGGAAGAAGTTAAAAACGCACTTCGAACCTTTCGAAACGAACGTTGGAGCGCTCGAGTCGCGTCACTGGAATCCGCGGATTGCTCACTCTGGCGGATGACAAAAGCACGTGGCTGATAGCCTGGAGGAATGGTACTCCAGATGGCGTATAGATATAAATCCCGCGAAAACGCAAGCCGTACTATTCACAAGGCGGCGAAAAGGCCCGTCAGGCAACGTCACACTTTTCCAGCAACCGGTTGCGTGGCACCCTTCCGCGAAATACCTGGGTGTCATCCTCGATAACAGACTCTCGTGGCGTCCCCACATAAATCACGTGCGGCAAAAAGCTTACGGGCGAATAGCTCAACTTTTTCCCCTATTTGGACGTAACAGTGTGTTATCCATTGATAACAAGCTGTTACTATATAAAACAATTATAAGACCCACTCTCACATACGCGATCTCTGTCTGGGGATATGCGTCTCCCTCCTACATGGCGGCGGTATACGCCGTACAAAATAAAGCTCTTCGTCTGGTTACGAGCGCACTCTGGTTCGTTCGGAACACACACATCCTCCGTGATTTAAATATCCAGTCACTTCGCGAACACATCGTCTCTCTTGCGGAAAAATTTTTCGAACGCGCGACAGTCCACCCGAATCCCTTGATTCGGGCGTCAGCGGACTACGTACCCGATCTGCGTGATCGGTATCGTCGTCCGAGGTCCATCCTCCTCCAATAATTACTGTCTCCGCGGCTCTTTCTGTGCGTCCACTTCCCGTTCTTTTTGAACAGCCACCCACAGCGTCAGAAGTATAGAATAAATACTATTCCAAGCTTCCTGTTCCAGGCAAAACAACATCAAAGCCTAGAGGGGTTTTTAGTCAGTAATATGTTCCCGCTGGGTATGGTCTGTTGGCTTATTGATATCCCATTGCTGGCAGCACATGCTGCCGGCAGTGGGCCGTTGGTGGGCTGGCATATTGTACCCTTTGTGGAAAACCTGGCTCGTCTGTTGAAGTTGGGCCGACAGACGTTTTCTTAAAAATTTTCCTCTCTTCCGAAGATAAAAAAAAAAAAAAAACTTTATTCGATTCACTAGATTGGGCGCAACAAACTCAAAGGATTAACTTTGCGTGCTGCATCCGTTCGAATTTTCGGTCGGTCTGTTTATGTTGTAAAATGCAAGTGGATAAACATGATCAGATGGAATTTTGAGCGAATCAAGGCGTCGAGTTAAACGTACTACTGAATGAACCTTGTTATGATTTTGGGAATAGTCGTTTTTTGAGCCAGTGAAACGTCTGCTTCGTTATAAGATGGTATTGGATTTAGCTAAAGAATGTAATGATAAATACAATAAATTGCAGTGAAATGGTGGTGAAATGTTCGTTTTCATAATCGTAATTTATTGGAGGAATTACAAAATTTTTAGAAATCTACAGGAATGTAAAAAGGTTCGATTTAGGTACGCTACTGATGTTCACTTCGCCGAGCTTCCACACGACGCTGACAAATTTTTACAATGCCATAAATTTAAATCGTACTTACCTTAGCGGACAATTCCTGACGGTCTTTACAGTCCTAAATCATTACATTTACTGTTAAGATTCGAATATAAGGAAATTTTAGGCTAATTACAGATTTTGGATTTTTTTTACTTTGGATATCTTTGTTTTAATCATAGTGATCCTGAAAAGTGAAATTTGACGAAATTGGGAGATAGTATTTTTATAAAAAATCAGTTTTTTTTTTCTCGAAAACTAACGCCGACAATTAACATTTAAAACCGGAAATTTCTAGCCTTATATCAGAGTCATACGTGCACCAAATTTCAATTAAAGCTCAATTTTGGGGGTGGCCACAAGTGATGAGACACCTGTACAATAGTAGTATATACAATGCAATGCTTGTCAGATAAGAATTAAATAAAAAGGGCTGTCACAACAACTCTAGAAAAGTCCAGCGTTTTACTAAATTACTATAAAGCGGCAGAGTCATAAAATGACAAATTTCAATTAAACAAATGCTTTTCTAAAATTGAATTTGTGAGATTATTAAAAAAAGTTCATACCGTTATTTTAATCTTGCTACCGGCGGAACATAATTCTTGTCGCAAAATTTCGGTAAGTGCGGTAACAGCAAATTTTGAAGCAGGATACATGTTTATGTTTGCCAAATGTGGTAAATGATGGCCCAATGTGCTATTAATGTGTATGATTTGTCCATTAATGTTATTGGTTTTCATATCCTGTATTGCTTCTCTAGTTCCAATGCAAAGTCCAAGAACGTTGATGTCAAGGGTTGCTTTCCACATTTGTGTATCGCCATTAGATAAATCGGTTGGCTTGACAACACCAGCATTGTTTATTAGAATCGAGACGGGTCCTAAATTGTCCTTGACCCATTTGAACGCCGCGAGAATATCTTGTTCCTTTGAAATATCAGTTTTTACAGCAAAAAGTTTACCTGTGTTATTTTCAAGCTTCTTCGCTAATTCTTCTACACGCTCCTTTCGACGCGCTAATCCAACAACCTGATAACTAGCAGTTAAACGATTGCAAATCTTTGCTAAGAAAGTTACTTACAGTAACTCCTGTTTTCACTAACTCTTCGGCAATTGCTGCTCCTATGCCAGCACTGGCCCCAGTAACTATTGCTATCTTATTTTTCCAATTATTCATTGCAATAGCCACTATACCGTATACATTCCAATTGAAGAACTCCTGATAACATGTATTTTTATCGCGCTACGAATAGGTTGTCCTTGAGACAGTTCAGCCGCTAATATGTGAATTGAAGCCGAAGGTCCGCGAGCAGATACCGAGCCACTGAAACAAAAATTCGAACGTAGCGCGAAATTATACAAATAAAGTAATAAATAGGTAATCCACTTATCAGTACGACTATGAAAGCAAACTACCGTATTCCTTGGACGAGAAGATTTGGACGATAGGCGTAACGCACTTTAAATTTATAATATTTTTTTGGAAAAAATGTAGTAATTATCAGCCACCTTCGGATCATAAAACGAACCCCAATTTAAAGGGAATTTTTCTACGTGCGTCTTATGATCCGAAATATGCGGTAACTACAATGCCAATGACTTGAAAATATATGCCCGCTCGGAATTAGGTTGTAATTTTATTCTCGTTTTCCGAAGACCGACGTGCTATATTTAATTTCAACGGATTAAATAAATTTAATCGCCGATTAGAATAATATAATAAATTTAATTCCTTATTAGATTGATATCATGCATTTAATCTGGCTAAAGAAATATTTATTTTCTTCAGTCGTCTTACAACACCTCATTCTTAATACCATTTTTGGATGATAAACTGGCTGTTTTTGTAACTAAAAATTGTGTTTTATCAACATTTATTTTTAAACGTAGACTTAAAATGCTTTTTAATCATACACTTAAAAATTATTGTCTTCCATTTCTGGTTCTGAGAGATTAATAGTATCTTGTGTTTATTATGCTTGGTATCTTACAAGTACGCTCATCAAAAACTGTTAAAGTAAGTACAATTTTTAACGTTTACGTATTTTTGTATTAATGCAAAAGTATTGTAATGTATTTTAACTTTTGCACAGTATTTATTTTATTAGGAAACCAAGCGAGCGTGCTGTAATAAAAACTAGTACACTAAGACCTCGTTTAACGCTTACGATGCGTTCCTAGACGTCAAAGCGCTGAACGAAACAGCGTTAAACGAGGTCATTTTAACACGTAGTAAATAGGGAAAGGGGAATACTAGACCAAAAATAAACAAATTTTATTTCTAAAATGGTTCATATAGTAGAAACGGGCATATTTAACCCCCCAGAGCTGACGCGAAATAAATATTAATCGTGACCAGCACCCGTCTTAGAGACCGAGAGTTTTTATAGTTTAATTATTATTAAAAAATATTATTTTATGTTAAATCTAACTTTATATATTGGAAACTGCGTCCTTTTTCTACAATAAAACACAACTAGATTTAATATCACATTGTTTTTATTAAACTCAACAGTGAAAATTATGTCACTTTTTTGTAACACCTCGAAAAAAAATTATCACTCGACTTTCTTTCCAAAATAAGTTTAGTGATGAAAATAAATTAAAAAAAATTTTCAAGGAAAATTGGAAAATTGACGTCGGGTCCCACAGACGGTAACGATGCAAAAAACAAAAACAATATGTCTGCACACGTCCCTATCATACAAAAGACTGAGGATAACTCTGACCAAATGAGGCAGTTACCCGAAGAATCAGCCAAATTTTTAAAAGTTTAAAAAGTTATTGAGGGAATACAAAAAAAATGGACTCTGAGACGTATGGCGCCAGCGCTACCGGGTCAAAGCGGTTCCAAGGTGGACTTGACGTTCACCGTTTTCCAGTCGCGTCAGCAACTACAATTTTTTGTGTAATTTTTGTTTTATTATTACACTTATTCATTCCGAATAATCTAAATAATTATACGGATTTATCTTTAACGAATAAATAGAATTTTTATTGATTTTCTTAAACAATATTGTTGAGGATTACAGGACATAAATTAATAACGTTGGCATTTGTTTCGCTGCTAATGAACAGGATACGCGAAAATAAACGCACCAAACAAATATAGATTTAGGGGAAGTACAGCGCTACGATAAATTGCCATCTTTTGCTGAATGTTCAAGAAATTATCGTAGTATCAACGAAATGCCAAGATAATTTGAATCAGCGTAAATGTTTTTTTAGACTTCAAGCAGACCGCATTATATCGAATCAGCGTTAGACGAGGAAGCGCTAAACGAGGTCTTAGTGTATTGGCATGCTGTTGAGTAATTGTAAACTTATAACATTCTAGCTTTATTGCTAAAAATAATACTAAGAAATACATGAGAGGGATTTTGAAAATACATTATGTAGGCTAGACGGCATTACTCGATTGAGGAAAATATGTCGTCAATTATAGTGTGCTGGGGCTACCTGAAAAATTAAATATTTTGTTTGCGGTCTATGCAAATGGTTAATTAGAAATTGAATTAGTTTTGTTTCATTTCTAATAAATATTTGAATGGCACACTATTATTTTATTAATGAAAATTATATCATACTTAACTTTGCGACTAGGTAGTAACGACTGTTTATAGTCTTCTAAAGTTACAATAAAAGGAAAATTTTGACTAATTACAGCTGCTGGTTACCTTTGCCTCAATCATACTGATTCTGAAAAGTGAAATTTGACGAAATTGGGAGATACTATTTTTATAAAAGAATCAGTTTTTCTTTTTTTTTTCTTGAAAACTGACGTTGACAATTAACATTTAAAACCGGAAATTTCTAGTCTTATATACCAGAGTCCCCCGATAATTTTAATAGTTAATAACAAATCGCTATCAAAGTCAATTTTCACAGATTTAATTTCAAAAAAATAATTCGCCCATTTTGTAGTTTACTTTCAATTTTCAGAACTTTTCAACTACCGGAAATAGGTTTTATCTCAAAAATGCTATACGATGGATCAACCTGTAGAAATAAAAGTGTCGCCGGATAGCAATAGCTTAAAATTGGAGAGGCGAATGTACGCATTAATTATTAAAATGATATAAAATAAACCAATAATTGACTATAGTTCAAAGTTGATGTTCGAGATTCCCATCATCCATCGCACCGACTTCAATGCTTTTTCGAACTCCCCAGATAATACAACGTGTCACTCTCCTGAGATTTCTTGGGGTGATTTTATTAAGGGAGCACTATTTATAATGCAAACGATCAATTAAATAATTAATACATGCAATCAACAAGTCAATTGGCTTTTCTTAACAACTTATTGTGAGTGTTTTATGGGTAACATGCAAACGGTTGCATATTTTATTTATTGTACTTAAATCAACAATAAAAAGTAGAGATTTAAAATTTTTATCGAACTTACACTTACAGATAGATTTATATTTTTTTAATCAATATGGATATTATTGATATTTTGACATAATTAGTAATTTTTAATTTTGTACAAACAAAGAAAATGGTATTGTTAACGAATACTGCGTTAAACAACAATTTTCTGTTTAAATTTTCTCAACTTTAAACAATATTTCACCCTGTGGAGTTAGCATAAAAGATTTGGGATCCATCTCAATAGGTGTAACAGTTTTCGGGTCCAAAGTATATTTATAATTTTTTAATAGCGTAGTTAAGGCCACCTTCACTTGCATAATCCCGAATCGCAAACCTTAAAAACAAACTATTTAAAACCTCATCAAACGTAAAACAATTTGTTACCAATGCAAATTCTAGGGCCTTCTCCAAAAGGTAACCAAAGGTAGGGATGGCGCTTTGCTTTATTTTCTTCATTGAATCTCTCAGGGTCAAAATGTTGCGGACGAGGATAATTATGAACATCATTCTGAATTGCATAAAGCGGAATAAAAACTTGCGTGCCTTCATCCAAAATTAAATCAGAGCCAGGAACTTTGTACTGTTTGGTGCAAGAACGTGTCAGCACGGCCAATGGCGGGTATTTGCGCATAGTCTCTATAAACATTTAATGTTTTAGACATGACAATAATAAAAAATAAAAAATCTAACATACCCTGAACACATTTTTCCATATAAGACATTTCCATAATGGCTTCATATGTAATTTCTCCATTGTATTTCTTAAGCACCGTATGTATTTCTTCGCGCAGCTTTTCCTGAATTTCTGGATTAATAACTAATTCAAAAAGGCAGAAGCTCAATGTGGTTGCGGAGGTTTCAAATCCTGCTGCAAAAAACACAAAAGTTTGGGCTGCTATTTCGTCTACAGTCAACGAATTTCCATTTTGTACCGATCGGTCTGGTCCATTACCAATATGGTTTCTTCTTGAACTTTACCGTAATTTTTTAATTGAATCAAAAGGTGCATAAAATCCTTTCTCAAAACGTTATTTTTTTCTCTGTAATCTATAGTTTCTCTGGTAATATTTCTTACGAATGTCGATACATCTTTATTAATCATAACCATCTTAAAGAACTGCATAAGTTTCGGCCAAGTTTCTCCTAACACAAGCTTGAAGCCTTGAATTTTAGTCAACTTGAAAATTTTGTCTCCATTTTTTCTAAACTCTGAGTCGGGATTTTCTAAACAATTGCAATCGATTCCGAAAGCACAAGAACCAATTACATCAGTCGTATATCTGGCAACTACATCTTTGATATGTAGTTCACTACCCTCGTTGGCCACGCTATTGATGATTTTATTTAAACCAACGGAACAGTCGACTAATGTTTGAAACATCATTTTCATCTTCCCGGATGTAAAAGTAGGTGTCAGTTTAGCCCTTAGAGTTTTCCATTTCGAACCTCTTAAAGCAAATAGATGTGCTGACACCGGATCGTCTTTTTCATTAATGTAGATGGTACGATTCACAAAGTGTTGAAAATCTTTCGTCAGAATGTGTTTAATTAGTTCAGGATCAAAAACAACCAAAACCGGTTGAGAAAAAAAATATATGCCACCGTATTTCAAACCGCGCGATTTAAATTCGCGATAAAATTTCCCGATACCGCTGGCGAAATCGCGTTGTTGAAAAAAGAATTCGCCTGCATTGCCGAAAGGCAGTGACGGTGTAATTGTTTGGACACTTTTCCGACTCCAATAGGTAAACGACCACTTTATGTATAACAATAGAACTACTATCAAAGTTGCTGGGATGATTAAAATATTGACCAAAATATTATCAGAAAACAATATCATGGTTGATACTTAAAAAATACTGAAACCGCTTGGCTGCAAGTTGAGATTATATACCTACTGCGCTAATTACAGGAGCCGAAAAAAATTTAAAACGATAATACTGCTGAATCACTGTTTATTCTTAATAGTCATTTTGCTATGATTACGGAAATACTCCCATACAATCAACTGTTTTAAATGTAATTCATCATTAAGGAATAAGGCCATGAAATTAATTTTATCTACAATCATGACGTAATACGTTCATTTCATATGCTAGCCATGGATACATAACAAGGCACCTTATCCACAGGTCACGCCCCTTCAGTTTCATTTTCATTAATAGACGGAGCGTATTGTTGGTTGCCTATTTATTTTCATTAATGAACGGAGAGTAATGTTGGTTGCCTATGCGCACGGTAGAATGATTAGTTTTGGTACCTTAGTTTTTACGAGGCTACCTAAACAAATGTCTCGGGTTCAATTCTGGGCGACAGTAACACCGTATTAAAATCAGAACCATGTCTCCTCGCGAGGGAATGGTAAAACACCGAGGTATTCTGCCTAATCTCTTCTTCTTCTTCCTTCTTCTATTACTGAGGGAATATTTGCACTTAACTGTTACGGGACGGAACAATTATCGGACGGTGCCAATGCACGACGCCCTTGCGGGAAAAAGAAAATTAGGAACGAGTAAAACACTATTATCCATTAGGGAGACCTCGGCTATCGCGAGAATCGGAGAAGTGTCACAACTTGAGGCTGGTTAAGTCGTCACTTTCAAAATATAATATAAGGAAAAGAAAAACACGTTCGTATTTTTCTTGCTAACTGACAAATCCTTGTTATTTTTTTCACGCCCATGACAACTGGAAGCAAAGGCTTCTCGATGAAAATCACGTTTTGGGTTCGGTTTAATTTCGGTGTCAATTTTGCTTCAGGACTTATCAGCATTTCAAAGTTTTATCGAATAAAATCTTGATTGTAGATAAACAGCTGTATTTTTCTCGCACATAATGGCTATTATGAACTCAGATGTTTGTAAATACTCGTCTTCGACTCGTATTTACAAACTTTCATCTTCGTTAATAATAGCCTACATTATGTGCTCGTTAAATAATATACTATTTTATAGGATCCATAAAGTCGTTTCCTTGATAACTAAATTTAAATGCAGTTAAGTGTAACGATAATAAATTCATAATTTTGTATGAATCTTAAAATTTATGAAAGTGACTATCATCGTGAGAGAACGCTCCCAATTGTACCAAACCAGTTATGAGGTATCATGACTTGCTAATTAAATAAATTGAGCAATTGTATTTATCTTCGAAAAACATATATTCTATTCATAAGTAATATCACAAGAGAGTGGGAATAAATTGAAAATAATTCGACAGATTTTCGAAAACTTGTTGCCAGGGAATAGACACGAGAGCCCGTAGGGCTCGAGTGGCTATTCCCAAATGGCAACAAGTTTGAAAAAATAACTGGAGAATTATTTTCTAATTAATTCGCACTCTCGAGTGGTATTCGGAAGATTATTTTTTAACGTTTAAATAAAAAATACAGCATAAAAATACAGTTTAATTCATTATAAACTAAAATCAAACTGGCGACAGATGTCAAAACTAGAAAATGTGCTGTCAAGTAACATATGTAAACAAAATACTAGAAATTATGCTCGCGGGAATAATGTACAGTAGAAAATTCTCACTATAATAATGTTGTGATTGGACAGAATTAAACACGTGTGCCCAAATACTGCTAAACGATTGGTGAATGAAATCATTAAAAAATAATCTAAGTTATTTGATTGCTAAATTTAATTTCGTGGTAAAAGTTGTAAACCATTAAAACTAATAAGTCTAGTATTCTATTCAAAATTTAAAATTAGTTTTTGAATGGTCAATCGTATAGCGTTTTCGCGAAAAAGCATCTTTCTAATTCTCCTAAAAATTGAAAATTTGTAGTCAATAATCTACAATAATTATTATCGTACTATAAAATGGTACTGAAAAGGCAAACAAAAACAATTGAAATGTTTATAAAATGACATAAAAACTTACCAACATTTTTCGTTAGTTGACAGTGTTAGTTTAGTTTAAAGCGCCGATTGATATATTTTTTATTGTATTACATTACTAAGAACGAAACGTTATTAATTTTTCATTTTTTAGTGTGTTATAACTAATTTTTGTTAAACAGATTAATTTTTTTTTACTTTCCATTTTTGCAAGAAAGTTATAAATCATAACATTTTCGAATAGAGCATGAAGAGACCTTTCAAATAAGGTATCACAAGCCCCCTCTTCCCATTTAAAAATTTGGGGGTTGCAACTGTCACTCAATATACACAATAATTGAGATAATGAATTTATTTCATTTGGCTAGCGCCCACTGTATATAGGGTATTCCGTTTTGAATCGATGAAAATTAAATGTGAGATATAACTTAAAATTTTGAATCAAAAAATTCATATAAACATATATCGAAAAATGCTTCCTAAGGGTGTTACGTCCCTTAAATCAAATGTGACCACGAAAAATAATTTGTTTGTCATCAACACAATTCTTAGCAACCTGTCAAGTTTTCTTACAAATAATTTTTGTTTTGCATTGAACATGCGAAGAACTTATTCTAATGTAGAATATGCGGAGATGCATTTTGTTTATGGCCTGTGCAACTGCAACGCTATCCAGGCGCTATCCAAATCATCGGCTACCGCATTACAGTATATTTAGTAATGTTCACATAAACTTTCGGGAAAATGGATTAGGTGCTAGAAGAGGGCCTCAGCGTGCAATACAAAGAAGAGTAAATAGTTTGCAACCACGTAGAATTTTAAATGCTTTTCGCGAAAATAGTAAATTAAGTATTCGCAGAGTAGCTCGGCAAGCAGACATGGCAAGTACTCAAACTCAACCACTATTACTATTACTATGTATCCCGAATACCAGCTTTACACCCTGGCGATAAGGAGAGAAGAATTCAATTTTGCAAAGTTTTCAACCACCAACTCGAGCAAGATCATGATTTTTTAAACAAATTTACTTGAAGCGACGAGTCTTGCTTCACCACAATTTAAGTGTTTGGAATACTGAAAATCGGCATACAGTGCGCCCTACAAACTTCCAGAGAGAATTTAGTGTTAATGTCTGGATGGGCATAGTAGGCAACAATCCTTTGCGACCATATCTTTTGCCACACAGGTTAAATGGGAAATCTTTTTTAGAGTTTCTCCAAGAAAATTATGCTGAATTCGTGGAAAATGTACCCAGAAATCACCTCTACTTCCAACTTGATGGGTGCCCAGCACACTTTTTTGCTTCTGTCCGAAATTAGTTAAAAACCAATTATAGAGAATGCTGGGGCTACATTAAAGACTTGGTGTATGCTACACCTGTTAATACTCGCAAGGAGTTAACGGTCTTCATTTTTCAAGATTTCTAGGACCGGGTATAAAATTTAATTGCTTTAACGTAAACCGAAATACAGGCAACACCTTAAACTTTTTTATTATCATTATGTCATACGTCCGTACGCTAAGTGCGTTGACAGCAGGGGTCTTTTCTAACAATGAAAATGAGTTTGCCGCCTTCGAAAACCTTTCTGAGAATACTGTTGCATTCTTTCGTAAAGAGAAGTGACCCTCGTTGAAAATAGAAATATTGTAGAATTTGCATTAAAAACGGAACCAGGTATTACGTCTCAACATTCATGCCTTAAAAATTGGAACGACACTTCAACATCGATGGAATCTGACATTATTTTAGAAGGTTTCAAAAACTCTATAGCAACACACAATTTAAAATACAGCAAAATCATTCGAGACGGCGATAGCAGTGTATATATAAAAAAATCATTGAGGCTAAACCTTACGGTATTCATTTTTTTATCGCGAAAATAGAATGCAGAAATCACATTTTACGTAATTACTGCACAAAATTGAGAGATCTTTCTAAATTTACTTCGAGCAATATACAATTACGAACATTTTTGAACAACAATATTTTGAAGTTTAGAACAGCACTAATGCCGTAAAGTATCGAAAAAGCGAGAACCTCTGTTTACAACAAAAAATTGATAATTTGAAACGCGATATTTTGAATAGTGCTAAACATACTTTCGGTGATCATTCTAATTGCAGTGAATATTTTTGTAAAAATCATGGGCAATCCGGTTCAAGTGCAATACGATGAATTTCTACAGAGTCCGTTATATTCGCGAGAAGTTTAAATCGGGTCGCATATTTATCATACAGTTTATTGTTAGAGGATATTTTTTTTATTATTGAACTCAATTCATTGCATTGCATTAAATCACTATTTCTAAAATTATCATAAAATTTATTTGAAGAATTTAGTCTGTCTTTTGTTTGAGTTTTTTGGTTCTTGAATAATTAAAGGGGCAGATATATGAAGGGGTTAAGTGAGATTTTCTGAAAATATGTAAGTAAGTAAGGTGAATAGCTCTCAATTGTTGAAAACATTACATAAACCATTTTTTTTAATCAAACAAACCAAAGTTTGAAATTATGTTTACTTAATAAATTCAAAATAATATAAAACTTTTATTATCTGATTAAAATGATTTTGTAACATAACCCCTTCATCCATCTGCCTCTTCAATTGTCATGTGCATAATGCCATAATTTTCTATACGCATGTAATAACTCACGCATGAGAGCATGATCGCACGCACCCACCCAATTCGTGGTAACATAATAAGTAATTTATCGAAACTACAATTATTTACAAAAGATTTGATTTCTAACAGATACAAATGAATTAAAAATCGTAATCTTATAATTAATTATAATTTATTTGTTATTTATAATTTATAATTTATTCGAAATATAATATATTTCGATCGAAAAATAATCAAGCAATATATTATCTAGGCTACATGCAACCTGTGAATAATCGCGGGAACAAATGTCGACTACAGCAAAATCAAACAGTACCTGAAGTTAAAACGGAATTTTTACAACTTGGGTATTTCACACGAAGAAATAAAATTTGACCTTCATCTCTGCCTCTATTACCACGTGCACACGTAAGATTGAATTCGGACTCAGTTCGGTTTTGGAATTGAATTCCCTTGTTTGAACATGCAGGAACATGGATTCAGATCGTATTGACTTTCGAGGTCGATACGGCAAATTCGAGGATCGTATCGTATTGGAATTACGTGCAAAAGATGAGAACACAAAAATGGTAAATCGGCTCATGCGCAGATATTCAAAACTGACAGCATACAATATTAATTGCAAGGGAAAATTGTTGGTTGTTAATTTTTTGTTACACCATTACATCTACGATTGAAGGTTATATTTTTGTTGACATGTCAATTGTCAAATGTTTGATCACAGCGCATGAACGTATTGAAAGTGGTTTCAAATCGAACTGAGATCAAGTCGTATAAACACGCATCATTTTGGATATGGATCGTAGCTAGATTGTATTCAATCCGAATTCAATCTTACGTGTGCACGTGGTATATGTCAGTAAATTTTGTAAATAGATACATAATTAAAGAAATTTACTATTAAACAAACCTTTTTTGGGAATCATTAAATGCATGAATTGAAGAGGTCAGAATAAAAAGGGTATAAATGCATTTTTGAAAATTATGGGATAAGTATGTTTTGTTAAAGGTGAGCTGCCTCTTTGTTTTATCAAACACAAACTTACATTTAAAATTCTATTCCCTTTTAATTAACTAATATAAAATGAGATTTTATTAAAAAAAAGTCTGGACTGTTTTATAGTTAGATAACTTCAAACTCCAATATATTCAAAAAGTGTAAATTTTACTTGTACCATTTTTATTCTAACCCTTTCAATTATTATGGAATTTAATCATTCATTTAATCATTGACGTGCATTATTATAAATTGGGTACAATTATTTATATAAAATCATATTTTATTTCATTATTATTTTCGATAAAATAAGATTTTTATGTTGTCAATTAATTCGTGACAACACAATAAGTAAATTATCGAAACTAAAATCATTTGCGAAAGATCTCAAAAATAAATATTTTCCACTTTACTCGTTAAAGATAAACTTTATAGCAGTCAATAAGGCCTTGACAAAGGCCACTCAGTGTCTTTGTCTGAGAAATATATCTTGTTGACAGTTTACCCTCGAGCTATGAAAAAATGCGCTTTCTGCAAAACGAGCTCAAACGATTTTAATTAAATTATGGGCAAACTATAATATTTGAAGAAAACGATGCGAATAAAAATTATGCGTGTAAGTGTCATCAATAAGCTCATATAAATTTGAAACCAAAATTTTAAATATTTAGAGATTTTATGAGGGGTTCAAGTTTTGAAAATTATTTACATTTTAATTAATAACTAGCTTAATCGAGACACCATCAAAGAAATAACCTGATAGATCCGTGCGGACCGATCACTCTTATAAAATGCAATAGCGACCTATTCTTCAAATCTTGAAACTGTGGCTAATACGAGTGATGCCGTTTTCCATTTAAATCACATTGCGCCGATGGTTCGGTCTAACAACCTTAATACAGAGGATTTTTAATGCTGCACGGAGCAACACATCAGAACATTTGTTTAACGTAAGACGTTTACTGATGCGTAAAACGCAACTATGCATTAACTAAAATGGTTCTCACTTTGAACAGCTTCTTTAGATTAAATTAATTCTAATTTAAATTTGATTATTTTATTCATGGCTAATATAGCCAATCACAGTTCGTTATTTGAGGAAGGAACACGGTTTTACAGCGATAATATTCTGATAAAACTTCGAGTTCCTTTATATTGACGTTGCCTAGTTTCCACCAACAAAAAATTTTCAAACAATTTTATTTGTGTCAAATTTTATACATTCATAAAATAATCTAATTAAATACCATTCAAGCTTTGAATTTCTTCGATTAATTAACTCAAACTTCCTGCGTAGCAACTTTTAAATCGTGTAAATTTGATGATAAAAACGCTCTAGCTTCGCTGTCGCGTATTTAATACTCATCACATTTACACTCTTTCAAGTTGCTACGCAACAAGTTATCGTAAATTGATCGTTAAATTCAAAGCTTTTATGGTATTACTAGCGATAAAATATTGAAGTTATAATTTCAATTCTAATAGTTATTTTCTCTCTTAAAGTTAAGCATACGTAATTCACATTTTTAGTCTGTCAGCTGAAAAATAACATTAGAAACTTACAAATAACAAATTTTCATGTTGCGTACCAATCTAATAGCCGATTTTACAAGTATTCCTTTAAAGGGACGTAACTCCCTTAGGAAGCATTTTTCGATATATGCTTGTATGAACTTTGTGTTTCAAAATTGAAAGTTCTATCTCACATTTAATTTTTATGGATTCAAAACGGAACACCTGTATATAGATAATCCCAGCTATTATTTTAATTTTTTATTACCCTAAAATAAATTCGAAATACTGAATGTGATACATCGTTGAATTCAGAAAAAATATCTCTATCAAATTATCAAAAAAAATATGATTCTAATTTTAAAAAATGACGTTGACCTTTGGCCTTTAAATGGAGCAATAGGTAAAAATTATGTTTAAGCTACACTTTGTAATACTTTCTAAGCCGTTTAATGTGACGTATCGTTTGTTACAATCGGACTCCAAATAAAAGTGCTAGGAACTGGGCCGTTTTCCCGTCAACAGCCTGTATATAGATATATGTATGATTCCTATACGTTAATTATTATTATAAATGCTTGAATAAAGAAATATTTGGATGTTTCGAACGGATTAATCCTATTTACATTATCTGCTATGGGAACTAATTATGTCTAAACCGCGGAGTTTTACTGTGCTGCATTGCATATCATGTAGGTGGCCAGTAATGAAAATCATTTCTTCCATATCGTTGGCCTTGCATGCTACTGCCCAGTATCTGAAAAATTGCAGTTATTGTTGAGGAGATGCAAAAGATTAAATTGCAATGGTAATTTATCCATAATAGAATTCATTTTTGTATACTGTAACTAAAAGGACTTTTAATAGATGTTAGCGACCTCGATGTTTAAATTATCACATAAATTAGTCGACAAGTTAATAGACGCGAAGGAACCTTTCGATGTCAAAGACGTTATCTCTAGGTTTACAACCGACATAATTGGATCTTGTGCATTTGGAATAAATTGTAACTCTCAACCAAATCCTGAATCTGAATTTAGGATGTATGGAAAAAAAATATTTCAACCAACTACATTTCGGACACTTATGATATTTTTAACACAAGTGACACAAGAATTACTTCAGTGGCTTAATATAAGCGTCGCAAGAAAATACATTGCAATTTTTTTTATTAACTTGGCAAAAGAAACTGTTGAATATCGTGAAAAAAATAATGTAATGCGAAACGATTTTATGCAATTGTTAATTCAAATAAGAAATAATAATAAAATGGATCATAATGAAGACGATGGTAGTCATGTCAGCAACGATGAAGTAAACGAGTTCACCATCGAAGAAATGGCAGCTCAAGCCTTTGTCTTCTTTGTGGCCGGCTTTGAAACTTTTTCCACGACAACTACCTTTTACTTCTATGAATTAGTAACTAACCCAGAAATTCAAGAAAAACTAAGGAATGAAATTCACGACGTTCTAAAAAGGCACAACGACCAAATCACATATGATGCCATTATGGAAATGACCTACATGGACAGTTGCATGTATGGTATAATTATTTTCTTTTCAGAGTTAATATTGTCACATTAGAGTTGTTTCAGAAACTTTGCGAAAGTATCCACCTGGAACCTTATTATCTAGGGAATGTACCAAAACGTACACAATCCCAGACACCGATATTACAATCGAGAAAAACCAAACTGTATTTATACCAGTTTACGGACTTCATCACGACCCCGAGTATTATCCCGACCCGGAAACATTTGATCCGCAGCGCTTTAATGCTAAAAATAAGGCGAATCGTCTGCCGTACACGTGGTTACCTTTTGGAGAAGGTCCGAGAATTTGTATTGGTAAAAAGTGTAATTTATTATGATAATTTCGTTTATTTTAAAGGCCTTTGATTTGGCATGCTACAAACAAAAATCGCACTTGTGGTGTTGTTTTAACTACAAAAGACGGTATTTGGTTAAATTTACAAAAGATATAACGGTGAAAATAGCTACTTGATTAAAATTGTAATTTTTTTAGTTTTAAATTATTTATAATAATAAAAACCATCATTAACCCATTTGAGGCCAAATTTTTTTGATGGGCAATCTTCATGAAATTTTGAGATCTAATTAGTTATTATATATTTTGTATTAACTATCAAATGTCTCGGAAGATTTTTATTTCAAGGAAAATTACTGTGTTTATTTAAAAAAATTGTTTGTGGAAAACCAGTCAAATTTGGTTTAAAATTGTGGTGTTTGTGTTTCCACAATGTTTATCTGTTTAAATTTATTCCATATGTATAGTAGTAGTATAGTAACAAAAAATTGTTGACAACACACCTGACTTTGGGAACAAGAATTGTTTTAGATTTTAATCAGTAATAGAAAATCTAGAAAAACAAAATTTTTTCGACAATTTCTTTTCTTCCTACTCACTTTTCACCGTTTTGCAAGAAAAGAAATGTTTTGCCACAGGCGCTGTACGGGAAAACCGAGTAGCTGAATGTATGTGTATCTACACGTAATTGCACGTGCCAACTTTCAGGAATCTAGGAGAATTTTAACGTTTTCGTTATTTTTGAGTCCGCGCCCCGATTGGAATAAAGCTGCACTGATCCAAGGGTGTCGGTAGTAAAAAAAATAATTTTTGCACTTCTGTGCCCCCTAAGCTGTCACGTATTCATGGAATGTAAAATTTTTGAAATTGGTTATAATGGGCAGGTTTGAGAGTACACTGAAACCGTACTAAAAATAGGGAGTTTTTTCAATAATTTTCCAAGTTTGATTGCTCGCCGGGTGGTCATTTTTCATCCAAATGGATGAAACAAAAAACCATAGTAAAGAGCCTTTAATGCCCATTACAGTGCCATATTATTTGTTTCGATGTAACTAGTGAATCAGACAGAAGCGCATGAAACGTGAGATAACAGCAAAAACAGTTCATTTGCGGTTTAAGCAATCATAGTGGTGAACTTCAAAAAATCGTAGCTCATGAACTATTGGTCCTAGAGTAGCGGCCCCGGTACGATTCTGAATGCCCACATCGTCAGGTATTTAAAGGAATCAAAAATATTATTTTTCCAAATAGCCGTTTGCGCAGCGTACTAATAAACGTGTTTTTCTTAAGTTCAAACCCCATTTTCAACACCTTCCGGAAAGGTCACGAGGTCAAAAACTGGACATTAACATTAGGGGCATTTATGATAAAACATATCAAAAAACCAAACCTGACCGACCTTTTGCACGGTAAAAATACATTTTTACTGGGCTATTATGTTTAAAACGGCTTAAATGTGTGGTTTCTTACAGTACCTACGTACTTATTTTTCGGTTAGAGAAAAAATACGATTTAAAAAACGAATTGTAAACGAATTGTAAACAAATCACCCAACTTGAATCTTTCCTTCGTTGAGGGTCGACTCTTTAAAACATATTTCAACTGAACAGCAGTTAACCGAATGTTATGTTATGACTTTACAATTATTACTAAAAACCTTAGAAATTACCATATCGGACACACTTACATTCGTGTATTATTACTATCCCGTTATTTGCGTATAATTTTTGCCGCCCCGTTTCATTTTAATGTAGATAATATTCGGTTTTATGTTTATTTTTCCCGCAATTTACGTTGGAAATATTCAAAATGCAGTTATTAATCTATTAAAATTAAAAATCGGGTTCGTGATTAGGTGGACAATTTTTTATTTACCACTTTGGCTACAATAATAATAAATCGTGAATCAATTAAAAAAAGTGCCATACAATGTGATCCCCTAGCAAAAACATGCATGTACAAAAGAATTTTAAAGTTTTCATAAATTGTTCAGATTTGTGGAATCTTTATTACACAGCGGTTTGGTCCCTTCGAGGGGTGCCTAGTTCAAAAGAACCATTAATTATTACTTAGTGTCACTAATTCTTTTTCCAAGAAACTAAAGCCGGATTCTGCACACGTGTGTTGATATTCTAATAATCGTTTTAAAAGATCTTCCAAGACAGTCGTACTCAGCCTCTTGATATTAAAAGTGCATCTATAAGTGAATTTGTATTCGAGATACCGCAAGACTATTATTTTAGCGTTTCGCGATTCATCTAGTTTACCTTTAGTGTGGTTTTTTGTGGAAAAAGTTGTGGAATATTAGGTAAGTACTTAATTATTCTTCTATCTATGTTCTAAGGGGGGAGAATGCCCACAGAACAATTTTAAAAAAGTTACTAACTAATGAGATTGTTCAGTTATTTTCTGTTCAAGGAAGGAGAAATAAGAATTCTTTCTTTATAAGGTTGACCTTACTAGGGATATTGTTTGGAGGGAAAGGTAGGCCCAGCTACAAGGATACAATTGATACAATTGTCAATTGGTTTATGACCGACATTTTTTAAAGCTTTACTGACAATAGATAAATTACTTTAGAATTTCTTAAAAGTTACCTCCAAACCATCAGACCTAATTCGGCTTGCAGTAAGTAAATACATATTACGATGTACATTTTCTGTATTTTTAATGTAAAGTAAGTTTTAGTACCTTAAATAATTAGTGAATGTTTAATTATTAAGAAATGGGAAATATTACAAGTGGTTTGATGTGCTGAGATGAAGATGTTAATTTAATGCAATATTAAATATCGATCAACAAAATGATCAGTTTCAAAGACCATTTCTAAAAATGATACTGAAATGATGGGGATTTTTTTGATTCTGTGTGTGATAAATTCGCATGTAAGTAAATTTGCTGTAATTTTAATTTTTCCCACACTTTACCTTACCGAATTAATTTTTTAAAAGTTTTTTCAGTGTAATAGCTATTAAACAAATTGTTTTTTAGTTTATTTCTGTCGGGACAAAAAGTAAAAAAAGATACAACAAGAAAGCAACATGCAAACCAGTTGCTTCGATAACAGAAGTTATAGTAACGAAGAAGGTAAATTTTAATTTTCTTTTATACATTTAGTGTTATATCTATCTTATAACAAATTTTACTTTTTAGCGGATGTAAAGTTCTTTGTAAGAATTTAACAAAATACAAGTGCGCCTGAAGTACATGGATTTGCGGAAAGGAAATCTGCATAAAATGGAATGACACCACGACTTTTTGTTTATAGAGGAAAGGTAATTATTGAAACATTCAAACTGGTCTATATTGGTAAATTTTTATAATAATGTTGTTTCTTTGTTTTAAGATTGATATAGATTTTGGCAATTATTTTTTGAGAGAAAAATAATTTATTTGTGTGGCGGCCAAAATTCATTGAGAAGAAGACCATCTTCAAATCTTAAATAAGAAAACACATTATTAATAACATTCCTAAGTAATTAAATAAAAGTTCATAAAATTAGAGCGACCCTTTCTTGAATTTATCATGAAGAATTGACGTTCTTGAAATTGAGAATGACCCGTTCTTAAATTTGACAAATAGAATAAACATTCTTGAAATCAAGCATGACCCACTCTTAAATTTGACAACAAGAATGACCAATTATTGGGCCAAAATTAAGAACGCGCTATTTTAAATTTAAGCCCGAATTTTCTTGCCTATGAGAATTTTTTTCTGAGTGCGCTAGGTAGAAAGCAGTAGTTGAACGCTCGACTGTAGATACTGTCTTTTTACCTTGTAATAGGAGTCAAAATTGAAAAGGCAGTAACTGCTTTTGCCTGATAAATTACGTACGAATAACTTTTACTGCTTTTTTTCGCTGTAAAGATATAGATCACGTCTAGATGAATCCAATGATACTCATATCTCAAATTTCATATTTTTGTAGTTTCTGCCTTCTTCCTGAGCAGGGCAGTATAGTGACGTTCCTTGACTTGACAAAGGCGTTTGTTACAGTAGATCACAGTATACTACTGGACAAGCTATACTGTATTGAAATTAGGGGGTAGGCGTTGGATGTTCTTTCTAGTTAGGGGCCATCCATAAATTACGTAACGCTAAAGGGGGGCGGGGGGTAGGTTGGCACGTTACGGCGTGTTACAGAGAGGGCGGTGAGTTTAAGAGTGGCGTTTTAGTCGGCTGCGCCGGACGACAAATATGCTCACGATTTTTGAATAAGAAATGAAAACTATTGATTCAATTCTTTCAAAAAGTACAAATTTACGTTCACGATACTTGATTCGAGTTCCTAGTGGTATTTTAAATATTATTTATTCGCAGTGTATAGTGCGGAAACAGTCCAATTTAACATTTCAAATACCCCCAGGAACTCGAATGTAGTTTCGTGAACGTAAATTTGTACTTTTTAAAAGAATTGAATCAATAGTTTTCATTTCTTATCAAAAAATCGTGAGCATGTTTGTCGTCCGGCGCAGCCGACTAAAACGCCACTCTTAATGTGTTGTTAGAGTTTGGCTAAAGATATTCTGCATTTATGACTGTGCCTTTTACAAGACTATAAGTGATCCGGTCATAAAAGTAGGTAAGCCGTAATAATCAACATGGGCAGAAGTGGCCAGGGCTGTATTTGGTAAATTTTTATAAATTTCTTGATGCTTAGATATAAATATGAGTAAACATTAAACCTCTTCTAATAATTAGGTAGGTATATGGGGTTATTGATTAACTTAGATACTTGATTAATTATATGACTTGTATTTAATGATTTGTTCTGAACTTAACTAAAGTTGAAATATGTAAGTACGGTTCTGAAGTATCTACAAAAATATTTTTTAAAGCAACCAGATTTGTGGCACCCTGCAGAGAACCCTCATTATCATCAGTAAAAGTCATAAACGCAGAATATCTTTCGCCAAACTCTATATAACGATTGATAATTATAGTAAAAGTCATATTTTGAATTTATATAAGTAAACTAGCTGAAATACCCGGCTTCGCTCGGTGTACAAAATTAGGTGGCAGTAAGACACTTCTTTCTAGGCGAAAATCTGTTTGGGCGATAGCCCCCCCTACTACTAAGATGCCGTTGTGTACAAAATTTGGCGGCTGTAAAACACTTCTTTCTACGCAAAAATCTGTTTGGACGATCCCTCCCCCCATAAGATTCACTTGTGTTCAAAATTTGATAGCTGTAAGACATTTTTTTCTATGCGAAAATATGCTTGGGTGATGAGCCCCCTCCCCCCACTAAAATGCACTTGTGTACAAAAATGAAGTAGCTGCAGGACACGTCTTTCTATTCGAAAATATGTTTCGGTGATACCCCCCCCCCACACTAAGGTGCACTTGGGTACAAAATTTGGTGGCTTTAGGACACTTGTTTCTAGGCGAAAATAAGTTTTAGTGATCCACCCGTGCGATTTTTGTTTGGACCCCTCCCCCCTGATCGGCATTAAATTAAGCCCCCCTTACTAAGATGCACTTGTGTACAAAATATCTTTCGGTGATACCCCCCCCACTAAGGTGCACTTGGGTACAAAATTTGAAAGCTTTAGGACACTAGTTTCTATGCGAAAATAAGTTTTAGTGATCCCCCCGTGCGATTTTTGTTTGGACCCCTCCCCTCGATCGGCATCAAACTAAGTCCCCCTACGAAAATGCACTTGTGTACAAAATTTATTGGCTGTAGGACAGTTCTTTCTATGCGAAAATAAGTTTCAGTGATCCTCCGTGCGATTTTTGTTTGGACCCCTCTCCCCCGATTGACATTAAATTAAGTCCCCCTTACTAAGATGCACTTGTGTACAAAATTTCGTAGCTGCAGGACACGTCTTTCTATGCGTAAATATGTTTCGGTGATATCCCCCCCCCACTCAGGTGCACTTGGGTACAAAATTTGGTGGCTTTAGGACACTTGCTTCTATGCGAAATTAAGTTTCAGTGATCCCCTGTGCGATTTTTGTTTGGACCCTCCCCCGATCGGAATTAAATTAAGTCCCCCCTACTAAGATGAACTTATGTACTTTTGGCCTTTTAAGGTGAATACATTTCCAGGCAGAGGATCAACCTTTTCGTTCACATAATTTGCGTGGTTAGTAAAGTGTTCAAAATCTTTCGCCATGATATGTTTAATTAGGTTTGGGTCGACTAGGCGGAAGAAAGGTTTTGTTAATATGCACCGCCACACTTTAAATTTTTTCTTCGAAGTTCTCTATATAAATTTGTGAATACGGTTGCAATGTGTTCTTTTCGAAATAAAACGTCTTTACCATTACCGAATGGAATCGTAGGCGAAACCGTTTCCACACCTTTTCCTTCTCAAAACGAAAAGTTCCATTTAAAAAAGTCCTTACTGTTACAATTAAAGTTAAGGCTCACACAATTAAATCAAACATAACATTTGTAGTTAACAAGGCCATATCAACAACTCGTCTTTAGTTAAACTGATATCTAACGTCGGGGGACAAGTTTTTATGGTACAAGTACTCCAATTCTACAAATCATCTTTACTCACAACAACCTCTGTTATCTCTTTTGTTTGAGCAAGTTTGATAAATAAAATGTCACATATTTTAAATGTTTATGTAGTTTTTTATTAAATGTACTTATTAATAAGAATATTATAGCCACCTGTACATGGCAGGTAGCACAGTAAAACTCCACGGTTCAGACATAATTAGTTCCCATAGCAGATAATGTAAATAGGATTAATCCGTTCCAGGCATCCAAATAATTCTTTATTCAAACATTTATACTGTAATTTCTATGAACACAGGGGGATAAAAAATAGGTACATATGCTTAGTTATAGATGATTTCTAACGAAACACTAATTTGAAAACCAAATAGGCCAAGCAATAAAGCATTTTTTCATGACATAAATACTACCCGGAAACCGACTGTGCGATTACATAAAGAACAGTTAGTAGATGAATTCTGCATAATTGTCATTTTTGCAGAGCACCTTAAAAAAATTTGTACAAAGGGCCAAAAAACTAGATTTAACTTTTATGTCAAGAGATTGGTGAAGAGACAATAAATTCCATTTTGTCTTTCAAAACCGTGCTTCGTTGGGAATCGTGAACAACTAATCATGTACCTAAGCTTAAATTCACGACGAGTTTCGAACACCTTCGAACGAGTTGCGAACACTATTTTTCAGACGAGCCAACAAAATAATAATTAGGTTATCCAGATAGGAAAAGGTTCGCCACACCACTATGGGCCCGCAGAATGTGTGGATTTACTAAGAGCGTTGAACACTTTGTTATTTTAATTTTGGTGAGTATGCGTATAAGTGTGTGCGTGTACGTATAAATGCGTAGATGTGCATATTAGTGCGTGTGTGTAGATATGAATGCGTAAATGGGCATATGAGTGCCTATGAGTGCGTATGTGCGTGCATGGAAGTATTAATGCATATGTGTGAATATTAGTGAGTTCGATGGAAAGTGGGATATCGTGTTGCTCGTGTACTTGAATCACTCGGCTACGCTTCGTTCGCCTCGTTCGTCAAAGTTCACACTCGCCGATATCATCCACTTTCGACTCTCCTTATGAAATACACTATTTTTTACATTTCGTTTTCATCATAATGTTACACTTTGTGATAATTTCTAAATTGATCAACACAAATTAAATGCCGTTTTTTATTTACTTTCCGCGCAAAACTGTTCGTCAACCTTTTGTATGAAACAAGACAATAAAAAGTTTAAAAAACTGTAACCCGACTACGGAAAAAAAAACCTTATGAGAATGTACCTATTTCACCCGGACTATAATAACGAATCGATTGACACCTCATTTATCAAAACCGGATGAGTAGTTTAGGCGCTACGGTGGAACACACAAACATACATAACTACTAAAAATGTAACCCTTCCTTTTGGCTTTGCCGTAGTCGGGTAAAGAGATGACAGAACTGTTTATTATTTTTCGTCTCTATCAAGGCAACCAATTCCACCGCCAACTAATAATGTACCGTGTTCAGTCGGGCAGTCGACTTGTCGGTCGAAGCGCCGTTGAGGTAACAGTATGATTTTATTACTCAATCTGTTATAGCTTTTCGGTATGTAAATTCATAAATCCAACATGAGCATTAATAAATAATTGCGTAGAACTGGAGATACAACCCAACATGTGTTGGGTATATACCGTCATTTGTAAAAATTCCTACAGAAATATTTAATCTGTTAAATTATCTCCAGAGAATATTAATGAGGGAAGTTAGGGAACATTCATTTATTTCGAATTATTTGAATATAAGTGGTCACAATGCTGAATCGTAAAGAAGATATGATTGAATTTGCGTTAAAATGTTTAGAGGCGTCTGGTTTGCATCCGTTGCATAGGACATACAAAGACAAATTAGCAGTTACTATACTTTCTCTATGTTATATGATTGTATTTGTTTTAGCAACTGTAAATTTTGTCTTAAACTACAACAATTTATCTGTTTTAATGGAAACTGGGTTAACATTCTTTGGAGCATTTGAGGTAAGTATTTTAATTTGTTGTTTGTCCCTATTAGGTACATTTACAGCCACCGAAATGTGCACGATTTTTTTAGCAAAAAAAAACATTAAAAAACATTAGCCAAATGTCACTATTATTTTGTTTATGACAAATATTATTTCACGAGAGTTAATGGGTAAAGCCAGCTTTAATCTATGGAAAAATAGGGAAATTTGTGTTAGGTATCGTGCACAATTCGGTGACCGTAAATGTACATCTACACGACCGTAGTATTTTTAATTCAAACTGTACGAGGCTCTAAAGCAGGACTACTCTAAGGTACCCGTTACACATGCGGAGAAAACGTTACGATTTTGCAGGATGTTTAGACTGTGGACTGTTTTTTTTTAATGCGGTTCATTGCTTCTTTATCGAAAACGCAACGTTTTAACGCACGAAAAACGCACGTATAACCATACCCTAAACCGGTGGTCTCCAACCTTATGCCCGTGGGCACCATGGCGCCCGCCGACCGTTTTACGTGTGTCAGCCACTGTGCGACCACGATAAAAAATTGTATGTATTATTGACTATGTCCAACTGTAAAAAAAAAAATTGTGCCCGCCGCCTGACCGGCAATCTAAAATGTGCTCTTGGGTACAAAAAGGTTGGAGACCCCTGCCCTAAAGCAACCTTTAAAATCGAGATGGTTACCATGTTAATTATGTCACTAACTAGATCAATATTTCCGTAGTGTTCATTGCTATTTATGATTTAGTACCTACGTCCCGCGGAACAAAACGCGTCGGATGCGGTTTTTCCATAATTTATTGCAATGTCCCTAATAACTTTTTAATGTTTCCGGTACCACGGAATTCTATGACAATAAAATGCATTCTCTCAGGGTAGGTCCAACCCAAACTGCAGCTCTTGGATTAAATAATTGTCAATGTTTTTAATTACCGAATACTCTTATTTGTCCAAAAAGTTACGGGTGGGGCTACTTGGTTAGTTACAATTCAATAAAACCAATAAATAACTGGTACACTTTTACGGAAAATAAAATTGATAGCAACGGCGAATAACAAATACATGCAGCTATCGTAATCAATTAGATAAGTACAATAATTATAATTGTTCTAAACAACCACATAAGAGGTGGTACAAGTTCTTACTAGTTGAAACGTCCAATGCAAGAAACTACTAAGTAGGTACCATTTTCATGTTTTAAGATAATTCACTTTTCAATATCAAAATCGAATTTAAATACGATCAATTGCCATAACGTGAAGGTCAAATGTCTAGATGAGACACTTATGATAATTGATCATATTTAAATTCGATTTTGAACATTGAAAAGTGAATTATCTCAAAACATGAAAAAAGTACAGATAGCCTTCGGTTTACGCCGGCTCAATTTACGCCGATTCACAATAACGCCGCTGTGCAATTCACCGTTTCGCTGTGTACGTACATAATTGGGAAATTCACCGATTCTCTCTATATTAGGCTGATTTTCGTTGCAGTATTGAAGTATTTATGTTGTGGATTCTTTTTTTCAAAAAATGTACGAGATTCGAAACTTTGAAATTTCATTTGTTTTTCTTAATATTTTTTTTAAAAAAACATTTCACTTTATTCCATCATAAAATACACTTTAAAAATTAAATTTATAATATACTTAATCAACGCCTTCCCTTGGAGGAATGATAGAGCAGGTCATGACTGACCAGTATATCAAAATATGACCTTAGTGAAAAGTCGTTAGTTTTCGAGAAATTGGTACTACAAAATTTCATATTCTAAAATTCTAATTTTTGCTACACAACCCTGAACAGTTCTTCTATTGATTACAGTTCAAAACTAAAATCAAGAGAAGAAAAAAAACATTTGCCGGATTCATATGAGTTAATATTTTTTTATTAGCTAACTTCGACGCTTCATACTGTAAAAACAATATACCAAACTAAACTCGCAAATTATTTTAAACAATTTAGTGTAGTTTTTAAAATGGTTATAACATTTGCTTTTTTTCGCTACTTTACTGAAATCGTGGTTGTGCTCGTTTATCACAGTTCCAAAGTAATTGGGCCCCTTTAAATGAATAAGCAGGTGATGCTCTACTCTTGCCAGGTCAATTTCAGTTGTTATCCTGTGTCTATGGGGCATTAGAATGCAAAAAAAATACGTAAAGATCTACATAGCCATAAGTGCCCAGGAAGGAATGAAAGTTTATGAAAATATAAAAATAATTTATTTCAGATTCTTTCCAGAATTGGATCGATGGTATTTACCCGTAAATATTTTATTTTGTTGCTAAAAGACCGCAAAAACTTTTTAAGTTTTGAATCTTTAGACACAAATACCAGAAAATATGTAATAAATCTGTTGGTTAAACTGTTGTTAACTTCCAAAGTGTGTTTTTGCTTAATTTTTTTAACCGGTTATGGCATCATTTTAAAACCATTGTACACATGGAAGAAGACATTACCAATGATGTGCTGGTGTCCAGAAGATTTTTATTTTCCGTTTGCCATATTAGAAATAGCAATAATCTACAATGGTTTGCTTGTCGTTATTGCTACCGACGTAATGTTTGTCGCAATTTGCGTTCATTTAGGGATACAGTTTAAAATATTAAGTAATAACATAAAGAGCATGAAAACTCTAAACACTTCAAAGGAATTAATGAATAATGTAAAATTATGTACTGAACATCATAATAATTTGTTACGGTTTGTTTTTTTTTTTTGTAATGTTTTTAAAATACAAATATTAATTTTAGAACTATTGTACATGTGGAAAAAGCTTTTTCATCCTTAATTGCCATACACACTACAAGCGTAATTGTGATGATCAGCTTCCAACTGTATATGATATTAGAAAGGTAATTTTTTTATACAAAATATAGATATAACTGTATGATATTGCATTTGCAGCAAGCAAATTGGCGACAAAATTTTAAGTGCACTGATTGCGTTAACTATTACACTACAAAAATCAATATTTTGTATTCCTGCAACGTTTCTCAGCACTCAGGTTTGATGTTTTTATCCATTTTAATTTTGTTAATTAGATAGATAAGAAACTTTACATAATAATAACTCGTAGATTTCTGAACTATCCCATGGATTGTTTGAATGTGGTTGGCATTCACATCAATTTCCCGAGTTTCATAAAAGTATTCAAATAATGTTTACTCGGACACAACAACCTACTATTATTAGAGCGGCTGGTCTATACGAAGTGAATGTTACCTTTTTTGTTAAGGTAAAATTATATAAGTATCATCTTAATCGTTAATACATGATTTTAATTTTATTAGATACTCAGAACTGCATTTTCCTTTTACAACTTCATAAAAATTGTAGAAATTAAACGTAAAGCGAATATTTCAATAGCAATGTAGGATAAGATGGTATTTTTTTAGAAGGATCTGTCACGTGGCCGATAACATGTTAAGCAATCTTCTAAAACGCATTCGAGCGAGTTGCACTTGCCGAGGGAAAAGAATCCGCATCCGCATCATTGACGTTTGTTAAAAATAGATCTTTTTTCACTAATTGTTAAATTATAAAAATTATAATGTATTTGCACTTGGATTTTTCTTTACTTCTCTTATTCAATATTTGTTATTTATTATCAGATTTTTGGTAAGATTTTTGTGATTAAGACCCCAAAAACGAAAGAAATTACGAGTATGTTACACGCATGGTTTAGTCATGTGACAGTTTATGCTTAAAGCACCGTATATGTAGGTGTTTAGGTCTCCCCAGTGTATAAAATCCCGACAAATTTGAAAAATATTTGTTCTTAAAAAAAAGAACATTGAGGTAGTGTTAACATGCTTCGTGTATAAGCCTTGAAGAGTAAAATTTAAAATTGGGGGGACCCTATACACGAGTAATTGCATTTATTAATTATTATTAACTATTAGTAAATTCCACTTTACATATTTTCCACAACATTGGGATAAAGTATAGAATCACGCAAATTTCTTGAAAACGAATGAGACGATAATGATGAAACTTTACAGGTTAGAGTAGCGACTTATAGCTCATCTGATGAATGTTTTTGTTGTCACTGTATTCCGGTTTAACCGAAAATATCATCAACTTTTTTAAGTTAACCCCTTACCGCCCGATTTTTTTTATACCGTTCAATTAAATATATGTTATTAATTACCGTTATTGAACACTTGAAAAAATACTAAAAAAATTTTTTATCACAATTTTTTATAAAAAAGTTTAAAATATTACTCGCGTCAAATATGTCATATATTGCGGTCAGGACCACGTAATACCTTTTATGATGATATTATAAAACATTTGAGTGTGCCAAATACGGGACAGATAGTGTTAACAACAAAAATTTCACAATAACTTGAAAAAAAACCATGACCCATATTTGTCACAGTGGGCGGTAAGGGGTTAAATAGAACACACTGTATATTCGTGCAGATTATAATAGACCTTTTGAATTAGTCTGTGCAGGGTTTATTACCTTTATTTGTAACAAATAAAAAATAAAGCACTTCACATTTACTCAACGATTAGTTTTATTAATTGCAAATTGAAATTATCAGACTTATTAAACAAACTGCTCGCCATTTACCTCCTGACAATATGGAAGCCTGGTAACAAATCCCTGAGTAACATATTCCAACGGATTAACTCGCATTCATCGACTATTATTTGTCTCAACTCCTGCAAATTAGTTGGTCGTCTAATGTAAACACGTGATTTGAGGTAATCCCAAAGGAAAAATCTAAGGAACTAAGGTCTGTAGAACGAACAGGCCACTCGATGAATCCTCTACGTTCAATCCAACGATTTGGAAAAGTGGAATAGTGGTGAGGCTCTCCATCCTGTTGAAACCAATAATTTTGAGCTAACTGCCCATTGTGTTGAAGTGCAGGAATAAGTTTGTTATTTAATAAATCCAAATATTTTATTCCTTTCAGGTTTCCGTCTATGAAAAATAGGCCTATAAACCTGTTTTCTACGATTCCCATTCAAGCATTCAACTTTTGTGGATGTTAAATATGGACTTCATAAATCTTGAATTAGGGCGATTAACTATTACATTTAAACAAAAAGTTGCCTCGTCAGAAAACGCCACATTAGTTGTAAAATATTCCTCAGCATTAGAGATGCCCATCATTCTGTCGCAAAATTGCATCCGCCTCTCAAAAGCATCAACGGACACTTCTTGAATCAACTGTATTTTATACGGATGATATATTTCTCTTCTTAATATTTTCCTTACAGAATGACTATTTATACCATGGTTTGGTGCTAAAGTTGTGGTAGAAGTTTTAAGCAACTTTTTTAATTAAATGGCAATGTTTCCACTAATACAATATCTTCGTTAGTAGGCCAAGCAATAAAGCATTTTTTTATGCCATAAATACTACCCGGAAACGAACTGTGCGATTACATAAAGGACAGTTAGTAGATCAATTTGGCATAATTTTAGACTCGAGGACCATAATTTTTAATTTGTTATGAACAATTTAGAAGAAAAAATTGTTTTTGTTTTTAGTTCTTTGCTTGTAAAATGGAAACTAATTTTGTCTTACATTTAAATAAAATGCCGTTTCAATTTAATCGTATATTTTGTTGTCTAGATACCGAAATCATGCATTTATAAGAAATCATTCATCAAAAGATGTCATAAATGAATGATTTCCTATTCACTAAATTGACCCGTAAATCAACGATAACCGGAAATAGTTATTTAACCAACAAGTGCGTTAATGAGAGCGATTAATAATCGAGACAGTTAATATTGTTGAGATTATTAATCGCCGATTAACGCAAAAGTTGGTTACAATATTTTTCCGTTGATCGAATCTTACGAAATTGAAGAAAATGCAATTTCTTTCAGTGACAAAAATTCCAATAGATATTCTAATCAAGCATGTCAAACGTTTTAAATCAATATATATTCAAACCAACGGTGCCATGACTTAGTAAAAGTGTCAAAAGTTTGACAATCCATCTGCACTTTTTATCAATTTTACTAGCTGTACGGTTACTAACTTCTATACCGCGTGTGTACAAATTGCCGGAAAAGCTACACGCAGCGACATTCTTCGTTCGGTTCTAAATAAAAAATCTTAACGTTAAAATGTCGTATCATGCTTCGTATGTGTTCAGGAACCATTTTAAAGAAACATGCATTTGGCAACATTGTAGCCGCATTTTACTCAGAAGGGGTGAGTGGATAAAAGTGTCATGTACATAAACCTTAGTTACGAGATATAAGCATTTGAATATAATTTTTTGGTACCTTTTCCCTATAACATAACAACTTTAGCGTTTGATAATTCGATACCTAATCGAAACTGAGCTTTCAAAAATTTATCAATGAAAGAATACTGCAGAAGGAATTATTTTAAATGAAAAAATTGATTTTCATAAAAATGCTACATGACACCTTTATCCACTCACCCCTTCTATTAGTAGTATCAGTTGGTTCAATCTGACGTTTTAAATTCTACACATCACGCGAGGTATGATTTGTTTTTCAAATTATTTATTGTCAAAATAATACATATTGAAAAATGTTTAATTATAGTTATTTTATGAAACGATTAGTTCCTTGTTTGTATATTTATCTGACAGTAAATCAGTGACACTATTACCTACGTAATTGTTGGAATTGAAAACCATCTGTCTCTAAGCATAGTTGCAATCTACGAGGTATCGTCTTTACTACTTGTTCGAGCATTTGAGGTGTAATTTCAAATACTGCCGCGTTAATTCTATTTCTGACTTCGTCAGCGTCTTGAGGAGGCGTTACATAAACTTTCTCCTTGATGAAACCCCAAACAAAAAAGTCTAAAGGATTGAGATCGGGAGATCTCGCAGGCCACAAGATAGGACCGCCGCGACCAATCCATCTGTTTGGGAAATGTTCATCCAACCATTGTCTTACATTACGAGCATAGTGTTCAGGAGCTCCATCATGCATGTAAATCATGTTATGGCGTATATTCAGTGGCATTTCGTCATTAGCTTGTTCCAATACATTGAGATACTCATTGGCATTAAGACGATTTGTTAGATAAATTGGCCCAATGATCCGGTGATTTATTATGCCCAGCCAAACGTTAATGGAAAATCTCCTTTGGTGACCATATTCTCGAAATGCATGCTGATTTTCATCCGCCCAATGGTGAACATTGTGGGTATTAAATACACCATCTCTGGTAAACATACTCTCATCGCTCCAAAGAATACATATTAAAAAGTTGCCATCTTCTTGAATTCTATTTAACATTCTATTAAAAAAATTTAATCGAAAAATGTTGTCGTTTTCATACAGCGGCTGAACTTTACAAACATGATAGGGGTGAAGAAGGTTTTCTCGTAGAACCAACTGAACGGTCTTATTACTAGGGATATTTAAGGTTGAAGCTAACTGTCGGGTACTAACGGAAGGATCTTCTTTTACTGCGTCTAGAATTTGCTCTTCTAGTGGTAATGTACGCCTTTCTTTTGGTCGACCAGCATTAGCATTTGTTTTAGTAACCGAACCAGTTTCATGTAGACGTTGATCCAGCCTTCGAAATACATTTCCACTAGGATCTCTCCGATTTGGGAAACGTAGGCGATATTCTCGTTGTGCAAAATTAGCATTTCCATTACAGAAACCATACACCATGTACATATCGGCATATTCATTAAATGTAAAATCCATTATGAAGGAATAAAATAACAACAAACGAACGATAAAACACAGTAGCACAACAACTAATCAAAACAATACAAATAACCACGAAGAAGCAGGGTTTAAACGAAATGAAACATGGTAGTCGAATTAAATACATACGTCAAAATTTGACAGTAATAATTTTGATTGAAACCAACGTTGTCAAATGTATTTTTCGTGAAAGTACGTTAATTAAGGAATGTTAAAAACAAACTTTTAAATCAAAAAGAAAACGTTTACACAATAATACTAGTAAAAATTGTTCTTTAAAGTAAATTGCAGCTATCTCTATTAACAGATATCGAAGAGTAAGTCTTAGTTACGCACTAAAAGTCTGAACTTCAAGAACCCCGTGAAAACAAACGAAGCATAATACGATATTTTAACATTAAGATTTTTTATTCAGAACCGAACTAAGAATGTCACTGCGTGTAGCTTTTCCGGCAATTTGTACACACGTTATATAAATAGTGTTACTATAAACATAACGTAAGTAATTAATTAAATTTGTATTTCTCATTGGTATATTTTGCATTCATTTTGTCATCTTACATTTCAATAAAGTACCATTTTAATATAATGGTATATTTTGGTACCTAGATACCGAAATCATGCATTTATAAGAAATCATTCATTAAAATGAGTCATAAATGAATGATTTCCTATTCATTAAATTTAACCGTAAATTAACGATCACCGGAAATAGTTATTTATGTATTTAGAACGAAAAGTGAAACTTTAAAGTACGAGCAGTTGTTTACAGCCGAGGCGTTTAGCCGAGGCTGGAATTACTTGCGAGTACCTTCTAAGTTACTTTTCGTTTGAGATACATACAAAACTTTATTTCATACTGGATATTTTACGTGATAAATTATTGTGAATAGAAACTTTGACGTTTTATTTTTGACAACCAATTCGTAATAATTTATTATAAGTAAGCGATGAGCAATTTTCATAGCAACGGAAGTTTGTTTACTTAATGACAAATCAAAATTTAACTTTTTCGTGACGTTTTCTATATTTTAAATGAGCCTAATCAGGCAAGGAAAAATTTAATATCCAAAAAAGCGAAAAATCAGTACTAAAAGGAATACAAGATGTTATGTAATCGGAAGGAGGAAAAGAATATTTCGATTGTGAATGAACATATCCTCTTGGTTTATTTTTCAAATAAGGTAGGTACGTAGGGCATTGTTATCGACATAGCTCAGCTACTATGGTAGCAGACGCCGGAGCAACCTGGGTCAATATTAAAATACATAAGGGACGGAAGAGTTCCACTATGGCTGAAAGTTATTTAGAGGGTTCAATTGAAAATAAGAAGAGATGCTCAAAAATTATATTGCAGTCAGAGAAGAATGTTATCGGAACCTCATACTCTCCTGTTGTGGCAGAAGCAATTGTAAATTGGACCTTTAATGTGTCCGGCTCCGATAAATTGTCATTTGAAGTTGTTGCCATAGAAAAAAACTGACGTAAAATTTTAAAGTTCTAGAACTTTTAAGATTTTACTTTAAAGATCTACTTTTCGTAGCATAAATTGACCAAAAAGCGACACTTTAGAAACCAGTATGAAATAAAACATTTTAATTAATAATTTAATTTTAATTATTTTCCGGCTGTAAAAATGATCCAACCAATACTTTACATTCAAAAATTGGTACTTTTAAGAAAAAAGTTCGATCTCATAAATAATTAAATTTCAATTTAAAGTATCCAAAAAAATATTTTTTGATTTTCTCTTCGACGGAGAAAAATCTTATTGTGTATAGCAGTGTCGGGCAACCGGTGCGCCGTGAAATCTTCTAGAGCCGCCGTGAAAACTTTTGTAAAATATTTAAAATTGCCAGTGTTTTTGGAGGGAGGATGAGTGGGATTGCCAGCGTGCAAGCCTCGCACTCTCAATCTCCAATGCGCTGAAAAACAATCTCAACGTTCATATTAATTAAATTTAAGATTTATTCTTTGATTCTTTATTAATAAAATGTCTCTCAAACTTCTAAAATTAACTGTTTTTATTGCCGATTGTCCATAGATTGTGTCGTCACAACTTTATTTATGGACAGTCCCTGAGGTGCGCCAGGAAAGAACATTTTTGGACTATTGGGTAAGTGACAAAAACTGAATTTTATAAGGTATCAAATAAAATAGTAATTAAAATTATATAGTTTTTCCCCGATTGAGTTTAGCATAGGTACAGGTGAGCAATGTACAATTTAAAACAAAATCGACGCATGATTGCTTTCAAAATTTTTAGCGTTTAAATTGCAAGTTTCAATTTTTCATTTCGTATAACGTTGGCCTAAGAACTTTGTATAGGGACCTGGAAACCGTGCGTCGATTTCGTTTTAAATGGTCACGTGGTGTACATAGTTTACTGCCGATTTGTTACAGTGGAATCACGCCAACTGTAATAAATGGTCCTGTAAATGGTTATTAAAGCCACAAATAATGACACATATAAATTGCCAAACACACAAAAACTTAAATAGGGTGGCTCAGGATAAGGAAACCTGAAAAACATTGTTAAAACAAACCAATCGATAAAATTGCAAACTTTACGTCTTTGTGTAGAACTTGTTGTTTGACAAAATAATTTTTCCCGCGCCTATACAGAGTCCTCCAACGTTAATGGTTACTCCCAGAAAACCTCAATTTTGAAAATGTTTCTATGAAAATTGTATTCTGATGTTAATTCCGTGTTCAGCTTTCATAAATCTTTCATTTGTAATGTTTTTAATATAAAACTATCAAAACTTTATCAGCTTTTTATTAATATTCGCCGTTATTTCGTTTGGAAATCCTGTAATGTCAGTAAGAACTTTATTTATTACTTTCAAGTCATAACCAATAAAGCAGGCAGCAGCTATAAAATTATAAAGTTTTTTGCAGAAACAAAATGTCCCGGAGATGTCAGTTAGTAGCGGCACGCGTTCAGTGTCAGGGGCGTATTTAGGCTTTGAAATTTTAGATTTATAATAAAGCACTAAAACACTGGTTGCTGTTCCCTTCAAATAACTGACCATAATGAATATGAAAACAGGGTAAAGTGAAAGCACAGATAGAATGTTTAACTGATTGTGATTCCTTATTAAAACACTAGGTCATTATGGGTTTCCGGGTAGTATTTATGGCAAATTATTTTTTTTTTTTGCTCTGTTGCTTGGCCTATAGTTGCGATCAGCGGTCTTCAAATTTTTGGCGAAGTCTTGACACTCTTAGTTAATTCATAACGTTGTAGTGTTTTAGTAACAGCTGAACTTGTTACCTATAGGATCTCTTTCGGAGTACAAATCATTAAAAAGATGACATTTGTTATGAGTTCTAACACGATCACCAAAGCCAACCTGGCGATGATTTGGTCGGGGTCGGATCCGCCCCAAGCCAAATATTGTAGTATGCTACGCACACCACCTTTATCAGATCGGTAAGCGGTTTCAGCTATCCCTTGAGTTAACGGCGTTCCACCCGTAGATTTTCAATACATGTAAAACGCCCTTCCCTTTTAAGCGTTCATTTTTAATTTTGAAGAGGAGGTCGATACTTCATCTTACAGAGAATACCAATCTACTTTGAGTTGATCCCAAGCCATAATTAAATAATCATAATTAACCAAGTTATTAATTAAAACATCATATTCCGACTTTCCCTTTTTTGCCTTCAGTTATCAAAATTATGTATTAAAATTAGATTAGACTTTTTTCTTTTGACCCCTAGTTGTTTTAAACAACGCAATAGTTTTTGATTTATTCAATGTTCTTTAGATCAAGAACCGAAATTGAAATAGCTAATTTTTGTCTATTTCCGAGCTGTGTCAAAAAGATTTACGAATTCCCAGTGGGTAATTATCTTCGCAACAGGGGGATACTTTAACAGGAATAATATCCGAAATGCTTTTAAAACTAGGTTTCGTTTTCAAATATCATATTTGAAATAACTTATAACAAGAAGACTTTTTAAAAAACAAGCTTTTATTAAGACGTAGTAAAAATTTAAAACCAATTTTGATATTGACCTAAATGATTAAAAATAAAAGCGTACATTTTAATAAAAGTTTGTTTTAGAGAAAAAGTTATTTTACTATAAATTATTTTTTAGTCTTGGACAATTTTAATATTTACTATCTACATTAACTTAATAGGATATAAATTCAACTCTAAGGTCGTATTAATTTTTAAAATCGCTCGTGAAGACCCCTTTAAACAAATGAATGCGAATAAGCTTAAATTACAATTTTTTTCCAAAAAAATTGTTTGGCTTTTTTATCCCACATTAATTTAAAAAAATAAGCTGTAGTGGTAATAACTTATAATAAGCTAAAACTACAATTTTCTGTAAAAAAAAACATTGTGCATTAAGGGGTTAATCTTTTACTCGTTGTGTTTTATATTACTAACAATTGAGGACCTTGGTGCAAAAAAGGGGGTAATTCATTATTTTCCCAATATCGAGTTATGTATGGCATTTGAATGGATTGTAAATTAGGTGTCGTTTGATGTAAGAATGGGACAAGTTATAACGTCATAATGAAATTAAAACTACTTTTGACTCATTCCATAACGCGTCTTTGATGCAAGAAGGCGATATATCCAATTTTCATATTGTGACTTATCCCCTTTTTGCATCAAGGTCCTCAATTTTTAGTGTTCCGGAATCTCAACGGTATTTTTTCGAAGAAATGTATAACTTTATTGTATATACCAGGTATACATAAAATTCTAAGGCAAACGCGGTCCAATTTTCTGTATACATAAACTGTGCTTAAGGGGTTAATCTTTTACCCATTGTGTTTCGAATAAGAAATTCAACATCTCTTCTGAGTTCTGAACATAATTTTCTAGAATAAGTAATAAAATTTTATGACGTTTGACAAAACAACCTTTCTTCAGACAGGTAATTTGGTCTAAACTTTTAACTACAGTCAGCTGCATTCCATTATCTGTTTGTTCGAATATCTAACAAATTGTCAAAAAATACAGTAACTGCAAAATTATTAAACGCGTACATTTCAAAATAAAGATTCTGATTATGGTGATGTGGAGATAGATGATACTCCGGATATGTCATTAATAGAATGTGAAACGGCTAAAAATGAATTTTTAAAAACGATTTACGATATAAATATAAATGACGTTGAAAAAAATACCCGCGATCAACATACTAACCCGTTTTGGCGTAAATTAAGACATTGTAAACTAACAGGCAGTAATTTTGATAGGTTTTGTAAGATGAAGTTAAATACTACCACCTCTAATACAGTTAAATCTTTATTATATTCTAACTATCAAATAGGTGGAAAATCGTCAAAGGCTTTAGAACACGGTATTGAAAATGAAAAATGGGGAATTGCTGCATTTGAGCAAAAATACGATCTGATAGTAGAAAAATGCGGTTTATTTATTGATAACAAAAAGAAATTTTTAGCGGCATCTCCCGATGGGCTTATCGGAAATAATGCAATTATAGAAATCAAGCATAATTACATGTTCCAAATTCAGGGTCAATTACATGTCACTAATAGAGATATATGTTATTTTGTTATTTATACATCAAAAAATATAGCATGCAAAATAATAAAACTGGATGATGATTTTTGGAAAAACAGCATGATCGGTAGTTTAGAAAAATTTTATATGAATGCATTACTTCCGGAAATAGTCGATTCAAGAATTTAAAAAAATAAAGTCATTCGACATATTCTCCGCAAAGATTTGTAACCACATCGCATAATATGTTAGGAGTATTATTTTATTTTATATTTTTTATATTTTATTTGGTAAAATATTATTTCAGATAATTTAAAATTTAAAAACAGGTTTTCAGGGTGGCTGTTCTTTGCCGCTAAAATACTTTTAAACACGCCACAGTGTGTATGTAGATTTTTTATATAGCTATTGTGACACTCGCAAGCCTGTAATACCAAAGTGTGAGCGAAAGTTTCAATTAAATTCGTTTTTATAATAAGATTTTTGGACCCGTAAACTGTTTTTTATAAAAATTTACATTTTAATATTTTATTTTGTTACATTTCCAAAAATATTTGCCTAATTGTAAGTGAAAAGAGATGGAGCTATGGAGATAGTAGAGATGCGAGATACGACTGGAGAGTGGGGATGCCTACTCAGCAGTAACTCGATTATTGTCGAAAATGCATTTGTCTTACATTTAAACTCATATCTTGTTTAATATTTATGTAAAAAATATAGATAACACATAAACACCTTTTAAAAACACGTACAAACATTTTTTAAAGAACAAAATTTTTCGATTTACGCAACCGTTTGAAAGAAAAAGTGGTGTAAAGGTGAAAACTTTAAAATTTGCTCAAGATTTTTGTTAGGTCCGAACCGAGATATTGAATTACAGTAAAATCTCTCTTAACGGACACCCCTCAATAGCGGATACTCCTGTATAACGGACAGTTTTTAATGCACGAAAATGTATTATAGGGATTATGTAGTAAAGAAACCTCTGAACAACGGACACCCGCTACAACCGACGCGGACAGTAATTTTTATACCTTACCTATAATGTTACTCGAAATTTTAGCTCTCTACAACGGACAAATAAAACATTTTTACTGGAATTCACAGCTATGTTAACACATTTAGGGAAAGGACCATATCTGTCCAGATGTGACTAGGGTTTTATGGCACAGATGAACAAAACGTGCAATTCAGAGTACCGACGGTACAATCGGCGACCTTACTATGATTTTTCCTTGAAGAATGCGTGGGACCCGAGACATAATTGGTAGGGATGAAATACATTTTGTCGCACATAAAATTTGTTTGCAAAATGCCTCCACCTTGTCCAATAAAGAAAATTTTAAGTGTCAAAGAAAAAATTGAAATTATTGAGTGCCGAAAAGTTTAAATTTAGTGTACGACAATTAGCAGAAAAGTTTGCAGTAGGAAAAACGCAAATAGATGAAATTTTAAAGAAAAAAAAATCCATTAGAAAAAGTTTTGCTGAAAATGGTAATTTTCGCCGTAAACGAAAATTTCCCAAAACAGAGAATGCTGCTGTAGATCAAATTGTTTTCAACTGGTTGTCTAAAGTACGAAGTAAGAATATTCCTGTTTCGGGACCACTTCTTCAAGAAAAGGCTCTAGAAGTGGCAAAAGAATGAAAGTTAGAAGTATTTAAAGCTTCAAATGGATGTCTGCAAAGATTTCGTCAACGTTGGAATATCAATTTAAAAATTATTTCTGGTGAAGTGGCACAAGTTGATATGGAAAACGTGTCAGATTGGAAAGAAAAACTGATCTCCATTGTTAGCGACTATTCACCTGAAAATATTTTTAATGCAGACGAAACTGGTCTTTTCTTCAGAGCTTTGCTAAAAAAAACACTCACTTTGAAAAATAACAAATGTATTGGAGGAAAATCTTCTTATTTTGTAGCAGTATGGCAGGAGAGAAAGAAGAACCTCTTGTAATAGGCAAATCGAAAAATCCACGCTGTTTCAAAGGAGCTCATGTTAACAAATTACCAATAGATTGGCATTTTAATAAAAAAGCTTGGATGACCAGAGAGATAATGTGCGAATGGTTAGAAAAAATTGACCGCAAAATGCAAAGACAACAGCTAAGCGCAAAGTGCTTCTTTTCCTTGATAACGCCACGTCTCATCCGAATATGCAATTAAACAATGTGAAATTAGTATTTTTTCCTCCAAACATGACTGCCGTTTGCTAACCACTGGATCAGGGAGTTATTCGAAACTTTAAGGTAATTTACAGAAAATTTCTAGTAAAGAAACTTTTGACGTCAATAGAAAATTCAGGAGATACACGAAATTTGGAAAAATCTATTACTATTCTAAACGCATTGATATGGGTCGTTACAGCACGGGAAAAAATTAAACCAGAATTAATAAACAAATGTTTTCTAAAAGCTGATTTTGGACCAAAACACGAAGAAGTTATTGAATTTGATGAAGATAACCTACCGCTCTCAAAGCTTCTAGAAAATGCCTGTAACATAAAGCTCGAAGATTATACAAATATTGACAGTGAAGTGATTACAGAAAATCCTGATTTAAACATAAGTCAATGCGTACAGGAGTATAAGGAACAGAACAGTGAAGGTGATAGTGCTAAAAGTGAATGCGATTCTGACGACGAACTAGTTGTGCGTTTCAGTGTCAAAAATATAAATGACGCTTATGAAAAACTGAAAAACTTACAAACCTTTTTTATGTTAAGCAACGATGTAGGTGGGACACAAAAAATGTCCGAAGTAATTTCACATGTTGAAAGTGTCATTTTAAAAAATGATATTGTTAATAAAAAACAACCAACCATTTCTGAATACTATTTTAAATGTACGCGTAGTTAATAATTTAGATGTAGTAAAAATTACTTGCAAATTAAGTACGTAGTAAGTAACACATTTAAATAAAATTTTATTTTTTTTGTATCCGTATTATGCTGTATACTGTTACCGATATAATTATCATGTAATTATTCCGATCGACAAGCTAGGCGAGAAGCATCACTCACCCCGGACAACAGTTGCGTTGAGGATGAGAAATAAACAAGATTGAGTCCTGTCACCCCTTTTCCAGTAAAAGGTGGACATTTACTACAAATCAAAATACTAATTGTGTTTAATTAGTTTTAATACGTGTTTACAGTATTAATTGGCTCCCGCCAACGTGGGGCTACTTAAGGCGTTGAGCCTTATCGAATTGAAGCGAACAACCATCCATGAAGAACGAGCTGAGCTAGCCATGGACACAAGACTTACCCAGCGCTCCGAACATGGAACCGAAACAGTCCTTCTGGGAGAGGACTGCACGACGCCGATACACTCCCAGTGGCGCCCAAACCAGGAACAGTTTTACAAGGACCTCGTTGAGGTATTAAAAGAAGTAAAGCTTTCATTGACTACCCAAACCAGCGCTACACAAGCAGTGGTACTAGCAACGGCTGCATCAACGTCAGTCGAGTCCGCACTACCGCCGAAAGCCATTCCCCGACTGCCAAAATTCGCTGGACAGCCGGAAGATGTCCTGGAACAGTTTCTCGCCCGTTTAGAGGCCAACCTCATTGTTACTGGAACTGACCCAGAAGACTGGGCGGACGTGGCTGTCGAACGGTTGGAAGGGGACACCAGAAGGTGGTACCAGCGGTATAGTAGGTTGAACCTCGACTACGACCAGCTCAAGAAGGAGCTTGTCAAGAGATTTGGTTTCGAATCAATACGATCAGACCTGTTGGATCGGTTCTTCAACGAGAACCACAACAGCCAATCGGAACCGGCAGAAATCTTTATCCGGCGTAAACTTCAATACCAGGAACGGGTGGGTCTAGTTTTTCCCGAAGCGGTAGTGGTCAAAACATTGTTCAGGCAACTGGAGATCGAAATGCAAGATCACTTAGTAGCCTGCCTCCCGGAAAAGACAGATGACTTCATCGACGCAGTCAATCGTGTCGAGACGCACCTAACGCGTGCAAACTCCCGACGTCCGGGTAAGATCACGACCAGCAACCACCAACCAAATACTTCTTGGGAAATAGTGCGACAACAACCTCAACGACGCCAGGACCAGGGAAACGCTCGCTCCGCGGCAACGACCCGTACGTTACCGTTGACGACACCATACGGGAACCCACAATAAACGCTATGAGCAGCAGGAACAGCCTACCACGACTGAAAGTGTTAATCAACGGAGAGATACATTGGGCCCTCATCGACACCGGCGCATCAGACAATTTTGTGCGTAGTGACTTGCCGTACGGTATCGTGGAACAAACAGAGTGCGGTAAGACGCTGTTAGTAGCAATCGAAAGTGTGAAACCGTCAGTATTAGGGACACAACAAGTGCGGTACGATATAGCGGGAGTAGCCTTTCAACATACATTTTTAGTGATTAAGGACCTAAGGGAGGAACTCATTTTCGGGAGGCAGTGGCTTACGGAACAACTCGCGATTATCGACTTGGTGCGGGAGTGTATCCACTTCGGAACAATACAACGCTATACGGAATACTTTCGGAACCCACCCCGCGTGCCAAGGGAAGACGATAATCCTGTCGAGGTGCACAGTGAATTTCCGGCTACGATGAAAGAAGCTGTTGCACAAGTTCTTCAGAATCATCGCAGAGTTTTCACGGATAGTGCTAAAATCCAGACAACACGCTCGGTGGAGCATATCATTACCCTCACAAACAGTTCCCCTATTAACGTCGCCCCCTACCGTTATAGTGACAGGAAGAAACAATTAATCCTCGAACAAGTGCGCGAAATGCTCACTGCTGAGGTAATTGAACCTTCAACGTCCAGTTACTGCTTTCCGGTGGTAATCATTACCAAGAAAGATGGGACTCCACGTTTTTGTGTAGATTACCGGCGACTGAATAACGTGACTGAGAATGAAGCTGCTCCACTGCCGATCATCCAGGAAACCTTGAAGGACCTAGGTCAGGCCAGAATTTTCAGCGTTCTGGACTTGAAGAGTGGATATTGGCAAATTCCCGTCGCCCCACAATGTCGTCCCCTTACAGCTTTCGCCACGCCAGACGGGGCAAGTATCAATTCCGCGTCATGCCTTTCGGCCTGAAGAACGCGCCGGTTACGTTCCAGCGTTTCATGGCCCAGGAAGTGCTCGCTGGATACTTGCAGAAGTTTGTTATGGTTTATCTGGACGATATCATAATATATTCTAGGGATCACGAAGAACACTTACGGCACCTAGCAATGGTACTGGAGCGCTTAAGCATCCACGGACTGCGGTGCGCTCCGAAAAAGTGTCGACTCGGGGCTAACCACATAGAATACTTGGGGCACATGATTCAGTCAGATGGGAACACCCCCAAGACGCAACACCTGAAGCAGGTCCTGAAAGCCGACGTTCCCAAGAATCGCCGTCAGCTGAAGAAGTTCTTGGGCATTTGCGGATGGCTGCGGGAATACGTTCCAAACTTCGCCGAACTAGCGACCTCCTTAACAGACTTACTGTCTCCAAAGGTTCCTTGGAAGTGGACTGAGCGACAGCAGGAGTCATTTCGGGTCGTGAAAAATGCGGTTGCAGCTCCTTTACAACTGTCTCGCCCGGATCCAAACCGACCATTCGTGCTACAGACCGACGCCAGCGGACTGGGTATGGCAGCTGTCCTCTACCAACAAGGACCTGATGGACGCCGAGACGTCATTTCGTACTCGAGCGCAAGATTCGACGCCACCCAAAGACGGTACCATATCAACGAGCAAGAGTGTTTGGCCATCGTATGGGCTGTGAAACGATATCGCCCGTATTTGGAGGACCGACACTTCACGCTGGTGACCGACAATAGGGCATTACTGTGGCTGTCAACCACGAAGGATATAAATACAAAACTAACGCGCTGGGCTCTGTTGTTACAACATTTCAGTTATACGATTCAACACTGCCCAGGGAAACTGTATGAACTGGCTGAGCTGTTGTCTAGGGATCCACTTACTATTGACTTGGGTGCAATCCACGAAAGTTCGATTCCAATGCACGGTCTGGAAAGCTCCACGGAGGTAGAGCCTTTCCCATTTTCTGATCATGCAACTTCCACGATTTTACCAGTTTCGACGGATATTACGTTGGATGACAATATTCAACTCTGCGCCATAGATTTTCGGACTCTTCAAGAAGAAATACGAGAAGCGCAGCGGACTGATGAAGTCACTCTGCGTAATATTCGAAAGTGGCAGCAAATCCAAGAAGAGGGCCCACGGCTACGCGCAGATAGAAGATTCGCAATAAATCACCTAGTGGAAGGTGATTTGCTATATCGAGTCCAACCACATCATCGCCAGCTAGTAGTACCGATTGATAAACAATCTCGCGTCCTGTCTATTCATCATGATGCTGTACTAGCTGGACACCCAGGTGCAGAAGAAACAGAGCGCTCCATAAAGGAACAGTTCTACTGGCGCGGAATGGAGAACATGGTGCGAAACTATGTAAAAAGTTGTCTCTTGTGCGCTCAGTACAAGAGGAAGCCAACAAGAGGCAAAGCACCGTTACGCCCTCGCCAACCACAGGAGCCATGGGACACCGTTGCCTGCGACCTTATGGGACCGTATCCTATCACATCCCAAGGAAATCGATATATACTGGTCGTGACGGATTTATTTACCCGGTGGGTCGAGGCGTTTCCACTCAACGACGCTACAACCGGTCGAATATGTATGAAATTGGAAACCGAAATATTCAAGCGGTTCGGTTTCCCTCGAAATTTAATCACAGATAACGGCTCGCAATTTAGATCCCGTAAGTGGGAAACACATTGCGGTAAGTGGCAAACAGACCATTGGGCCACTGCAGTTTATCATCCTCGTGCTAATCCGACGGAAAGACGAAATCAAGAGGTCAAAAAGGGGCTGCGCTTACGTATGGCGAACCGCCGCCCGATTTCTTGGGATCTTCAACTTCCCGCCGTATTGTTTGGCATAAGACGACATCAAAATGCAGCCACTGGGAAGACGCCAGGAGAAGCCCTCTTCGGGTACAACCTCAAACAACCGGGAGCCTGGGATAACGCGTCAAATCCACAAAGGCCGGGCATAGAAGAGATTCGCGAGGATGCGCGACGGAACCAACAAAAATACATTCAACAGCGCGAAGTACCTCAGCCACCTGCAGTTAGCTACAACCCAGGAGATCTCGTCTTAGTACGGTACGTTCCCATACGGCGCAATCCAGTGTTCGGACCGAAATGGCAAGGACCATTTCCCATCATAGGCCAGGCAAGCGAATCAATTTACTATATCCAGATTCGTAATCGGATAGTAAAATACCACCTCGACAGGATGCGCCCGGCCCCTACACGACAATAGATATAAGTTATTTGTTATTAGTTAAGTTATTTAGAGTGATGTTTGTCGCCTTTGAAGGGAGGGAAGAATTGTTACCGATATAATTATCATATAATTATTCCGATCGACAAACTAGGCGACAAGCATCACTCACCCCGGACAACAGTTGCGTTGGGGATGAGAAATAAACAAGGTTGAGTCCTGTCACCCCTTTTCCAGTAAAAGGTGAACATTTACTACAAATCAAAATACTAATTGTGTTTAATTAGTTTTAATACGTGTTTACGGAATTAATACCAACATACCTAAAACATTTTTTTATACACTTTCTGAACAACGGACACCTCTCCACAACATACAGTTTTAGGTTCCCCAAGAGTGTCCGCTATGGAATTAATTATTTATTTATGTATGACTTACGTCTTCTTTTTACTTTTTCTATTTTGGAATGTTTTATTCATCGTCACATTTTTTATAAACTACATTATATTTACAACATTCAATTTTTACATTTAACACAAACATTTTAAAAAACTTTTGAAAACACTTCAAAACATTTTAAAAACCTATTTTAGTTATTGTCATTACATTATGTGCACTTTTTCTTTCCTACTGAAGATGGTAACGAAAACTTACTTAATATTTTAAAATAAAAAATCTAGAAGTTCTAGGAAATAAAAATAAAAGAAGTGCACATAATGTATACATACATAGGTTCCAATAAAATGTGTGAAGGACGGAAGGACGTAGTGGGCGCCAAAGCTAACCCCAGCAAGAGGCCCTTACGAATGAGGAATGTCCATGCAAAACACACGTGTCCGTATGAGGTAAATTAATGATAATTTCAAAAAAATTATTCAGAATTAATTATTAACTCACTTCGGACATCTGTGGTTTTGCATGAACGCTCCTGTTTTGCTTCACGATGTCGGGATCTGCAGCAAGAAAAGAAAAAAACAAAGATTTAAAATATGTCTGTGTTCATTTACATATTACGCACTGTCAATAAAGTATTTTTTTCTAACGAAATTAGTAACGATTCCGGCGTTTTTTATATTTATTGAATGCCAAAGATGTAAGGAAGTCTTGATTAACTCCCTTTGAATCGCCTTTCAAAATTTGGTTAATAGTTTTCAAATAATTATAAAATACGATATTGACTGTAACAGTAATGCATTTTTCTGCGTTATTATCTCTGTGATCGAGACAAAATAATGCAGAAATATCCGTACGATATAAGCTTCGAACGGCCTCATGCAACTGTTTTTTAACACCGAAAGTGACAATAATTTTGGGAAAATTTGATAAGACAACCGTAGTTGTTTTTCTGAAAACGCGTGACAAGTTGCTTGAAGGATGGGTTATCCTGCAGCCTGATAACTCACATTCGCGAATTAAAATGTTTTCAGGCAATATTGCCGTTGAGAGCATTTTACTCTTACATACATCACAAGTTGATTTGCGTATCAATTTTTTCGCGACAACACCCGATATATAATTAGAAGTGTACAGATCAACAAAACGTGGTTCAACATGGATGACATCCGGAACAACAGTTGTATTTTGTATTGTATTTTTTTGGCCTTCGATAAACGATCTCAAATTGGCAAGCTGGCCATCTGACTCATCGATTTCACATTTAGCCCCTACTGAATGTTGTGACACAAAGTTGACCACTAGTAGAGCCTTGTTAGTTGAAATAAAGGAAGAACATGTTGGATTGCTATTAGTAGGACAGTGACTTCTACATTGGGAAAACTGATTTTCTAAGGGATCCTGATTAAAACTACGTGGTGAGAAGTAATTGAAACCTAAGTAAGACATGCGTTTTGGCAAATAAATAAAACTATTTATCAAGGACCTCCAGTTAGTAAGCGAAGGGATCACAATATGTTCAGAGCAATCGGGAGCAGTAAAGTACATAAAAGACAGAATAGGAAGTGCAGATTCCCAAAAAGTAACATGCGAAGATTTTGATGTTACAACACTCCGTAATGGCTTTCCTGCAGGTTCCCGTCGTGAACTTCTATTTACGCTGTGAAATAATTTATCGAAGAACAAAAAGAGATCTGCTGCGTCGATTGCTTTTGGATCTAGGTAATATTCCGACTGAGGATCTGACAACCGAGGACTGTTTTCCGCAAGTAAACGCATGGAAGTACCTACGGTGTGACTAAATACCTGAGTGGCATTTTTCACTTTCATTTTCTTAATTTTGGACGCGTAGACATGTTGATCGGTTAATTTTACAAATTGACTAAAGGGACCCCGATTTTTATCAAATTCGTACATTTGTACAATATGTTGCCACGAAGCAACTTTTTCTCTTCCATTTTGCGTAAAATGTAAATTTTTATTCAACATGCCATTTCGGATACCTTTCATGAGATGGGGATAATCATACAAGTGCACGATGTCCACATCATCAATTAGGTATCCTTGCGAACGGTTATCGATATTTAAACGTCTGCAATGATTTACCGTATCCTGCATTAAACTGTTAATAGCTGCCCCATTTGTAGCACCCTGATATGAAATAGTAGCTAAAATATTTAATCCCGTTTGCCTGACCTGCCTAATTACTGTAACTAAAATAAATTTCAAATCGGTGGCCGAAGTTGTGCCTTCACAAAAAGTGAAACAAACGGACATTTTCCACTTTTTGTGAAGACCTTTTATTAGGAAACCCAATGCATGGTCAGCAAATAATGCGCGCCTCTCAGCTAAACCTAGATCCACAAAGCCATCAATACAATCATTTTTGGCATTGTATGTCAGCCCTGGTGCTATTTTAATTTATTTTAAAGAGATTAAATTTTGAATTTTTGTTTTGAAACCTGTCGTTGCAACAAAATAGCTTGACGATAGCATGTCTTAGCCTGTGGTGTTAATTCCCTCGAAGTCGTTGCTCCACATTTACTCAAAAGGTCTTTGAATGGCTTCTTCCCCTTTTGTTGTCTCTGCTGCCGACTTGGTCCGGTACTTACAGATGCAGCACTGATGTTCGTACTGGCGTTCGTTGCTTTTAAACAGAAATGCAAATTAGCATTTGAAATTAATTCCAATAAAAACACTTACCTTCGCAGTCATCACTACCAAACGAGGAAACATTTACTCCCTTGTGAGAGCCAATAAATGTCTTGGTAGGTGTAGTGACTTTGAAATTATCAAGTTCCATTCCTAACGTTAATACTCTTGTATCATTAAGAGCAGCACAAATTTTTTCAGGTGTGACCGATATTTTAGCACTTGCTTTAAGATTTCTAAAACATGTACTTGACCCATCAGAATCTAAAGCAGACAAGTTTAACGTCGGTACAGCATTTTTTATTAAGCCACCGTTAGCATTGAAACAAATTGGTTCAAAGTGATTTTGGCAAACTTTGTATCTGCACTGTTTCTTTTGTAGCATTTCCGGGTTTTTCATCGCTTTGATCCATTCTTCTCGGATAAATAGATCTTTAGGTAACGAATACCTAGCAATTTACGAAAACGTAGTAATTTTAAGCATATAAATTATTTAATAATATTTAACTTATCTCGGAGCTGTTCTGTCCTCACAATTTAAAACAGAGCAGACACACAATTTGCTCATGTTGAGGTTCAAAAATGCTTTGTTTTATTATCTGCGCAAAAATGCGTGTAACATAAAATGGCGCACTTGACATAAGAGAACATTCGTGAGGATTCGTGCACTGGAAATTTTTAGCCGAAGTTCAACTCGGTTGTTTCTTAGCCAGTTCTGTTCGAACTTTCGAAGTGAGCAGACGTTCTTTCTTCTGTGCGCTTCGAATTTCTCAGCCAGTTCTATCGGTCCCTTTTGGGGCCATTTACGCAGTGTGCCGTGTGCAGTGTCCCACGAGAATTAAAGGTCAGAACATTTATTCTTATTAATCGAATTCATTCCATCGGAATCCAACGGCCCATTGCCCTCGCCGTGACCACGGCGAAAAACATGGCCGAAACGGCGTTGCGCGAAAACCCGCGATTTCAAGCCTTCGTGGACAAAGGCATCTCTGTGGATCTCTTTTGCGAAATCATCGAATTCGCAAGGGATGAACTCATGCGATCTTTAACCGCGGCCCAAGGTAAAGCGACGAACCCCACGCCGTCAAAAGGGCCTCGTACGCGCTCCTCGTCAGGCAGCAAAACGCCCAGAGCCCGGGCGGAATTCGCCGCCCCTCGCGTACCGGTAAAAACTGCGATTTCCAATTCCCCCAGCATCGCCCCCATGTGTACAAACGCGAGTCCCACGTGTTCCGAAACGGATACGTCGCCATCTTGTGCAAGCTCGTCCCATTCAGAACCGGGTTCAACGACAACCGCGGCGCCACCTGTAGTAGAACAGGCAACAACATCAATCGCAGACGGTAGCTTCAATACGGTTGTAAACAAAAAAAACAAAAAGAGAACCCGCGTTCAAGCACTTCCCTCAGATTCAGAACCTGAAAATGAGGGAGCAGCTGAAACTGTCCCGGAGCCCATTTGCGACGAGCAAATGGAGTGCGGCACAGAGTCCCTACGCGCGCGCGTTCCTCCAATTTATTATCGAGGGTTCGAAAACTGGAGGATTGTCTCCAAAACAATAACCGACAAGAAGCTTAACTTCTTGAAGGCGCAAAACGTCGCTGACGGGGTGAGAATTCACCCGATGACGTCAACGGACTATCGCGGAATCGTCTCTCTCTTCGAAACGAGGGAGTGGCAGTTCCACACCTATGAGCTTCAGGAGGATAAACTCCTGAAGGTCGTCCTACGCGGCGTCTGTCCCAGTATCCCGGAGACTGACGTCACTGCCGCTCTCGAGGAACTCCACTTCCACCCGGTTACGGTACACCGACTCTTCAAACGTGGAGATAAAAAGAGCCCCATGCCACTCGTCATGATTACGCTTCCCCGTTCGGAGAGTAAAATCTTCGAGCTCACGCGACTTTTCAACCTGTCCATTAAGGTTGAAAAGAAAAATAAATCCCCGCTTCCGACACAATGCCACCGCTGTCAAAAACACGGTCATGGACAAAAGTGCTGCCGCGCAGCCGCGAAATGCGTCAGGTGCGGAGGCAACCACGAAATCGCGAGGATCCCCCGCAAAGTGCGCAAACTGCAGCGGACCGCACACAGCAAACTACCGCGGTTGTCCGTCGGCACCCAAGATCCGCGCTCCTCAAGTACATAAAACGGTCTTACCTCGCCACGCCCCTCAGGCAACACCGCGCCCTGCTCAACCGGCAACCCAACTCGCACGGCAAGTTACCCCGACTATTAGTTACGCCATAGCTGCAACCCCAAAGACTACCGAAAGTCTCGATTCAAGCGGCATCATCGCGATCTTAACGATGCTGAACAAAATTCCCCGAGAGCAACTCCAAGTCACTCTCAACATACTATCGCAGACCCTCGCGGCTCCCATCGAAGTGTCCAACTCCTCCCGCTAATGGCCCCGCGAAAACGGAACCCTGAATCGCTGTCAGGCTCCAGATAGATGTGATATTAGTGTGCGAGACTCGCCTCGCGCGCGGTATCAACGCGAATATCAGAAATTTTATCCTCCATCGCAACGATCGCGAAGACGGCCGGGCCGGAGGCGGGACTGCGATTTACGTTAGGTCTAATATTGACCACCAATCGGATCAAACGCCCGATCTCGCTTCTATACAGGCCACCTGCGTAGTGGTAAACACCGCAGCTGCCGGCCCGATCCGAACCGCAGCGGGTTACAAACCCCCAGACAGACAGACGCTTTATTCGATACACCCCACCCCGTAATAGTCGCGGGAGACTTGAACGCGAAACACACTGCATGGAAGTCGCGCCAAACCAACCCGAATGGAAACATTCTTTACACGTATCAAAACCGGCGTAATGATATTATCATTGATGGCCCGATAGACCCGACACACCACACAGCACACGGCCTCTCTGATGTGCTCGATATCGCGATTTTTAAAGACATTCCGATTAACTGGGAAATGTTTAGCTTACCGGAACTAAGCTCTGACCACGATCCCGTAATCGTGCTGCTCGGACAGCAAACCGAAGATCGAGACGCGATAGAAAAACAAATCATCTCCTGGTCCCGCTTTACAGAACACCTCATACAGACACTCGGCCCCATCCCGCGCATTAACACAACACTCGCGATCGAAAACACCGTCCAGGAACTTGAAACAAAAATCAAAACCTCCCTACAAGCCGCGACACACACACGACACACAATAATCGAACACACCGCTATACCGTTACACATTCGAAACTTAATCAGTGAGAAGAATCGCGCGCGACGCACCGCTCATCTCACCCTATATCCTCCCGACAAAGCACGTGCTAATCACCTCGCGGAAGAAGTTAAAAACGCACTTCGAACTTTTCGAAACGAACGTTGGAGCGCTCGAGTCGCGTCACTTGAATCCGCGGATTGCTCACTCTGGCGAATGACAAAAGCGCTCCGTGCCGACAGAAAAATTATCCCTCCTATACACGGAACAAACGGGATCGCGTACACACTCGCGGAAAAGGCAAACGCCTTTGCGCTAAATTCAGCCTGAACGACGAACAGGTGAACAACGCGCACATACAGTATATCCGCGACGACATCGACCGCACCCTTAAAACTCCTGACGAGGGCGCGGTTCGTTTCGTTTCTTTTCACGAACTGGTGGCATATATCCGCTCAGTTCACCCTTGTAAGGCGCCAGGTCACGACGGCATAACGAGCCGAGCCCTCAAACACTTTCCGAGAAAAGCGATCGCTTTTCTACTCGCGATCATAAACGCGATGCTCCGGCTGCGTCCTTTTCCCGCCCGGTGGAAACTCGCGGAAGTAATAGCAATTCATAAGCCCGGCCAGGACCCGAAATTCCCTCAGAATTATCGGCCAATCAGCCTCCTTTCGACTCTCGCCAATGCAGCAGAGGCCTGCATACACACAAGAATCAAGGAAGCTCTGGAGGAACTCAACATAATTCCTCCGGAGCAGCTTGGATTCCGCGACAGACACTCTGCTCCCGATCAGGTTTTCAGGATCGTGGAGTACATTACGCAAGGACTCAACGACGACATGTACACGGGCCCTCTTTTTCTCGACGTCGCGAAAGCGTTCGACAAGGTCTGGCACGACGGACTCGTTTTCAAATTAATTACATTCAACTTTCCTTTACCCCTTGTGCGCCTTATCCGCTCATATCTCACAGAACGCGAATTTAGAGTCAAGGTTGATGGCACGGTTTCCGCCATAAAACCAGTCTCCTCTGGAGTCCCTCAGGGATCGATCCTGGGGCCGACCCTGTTTAACATCTATATGGCGGATATTCCAATTCCGCCTCACCAAGCCATTTTAGCGCAGTACGCCGACGACACTGCCTTCCTAACTCGATCTTTCTATCCAAAGATTGTCACACGGCGCCTTCAGCACGTGGCTGATAGCCTGGAGGAATGGTACTTCAGATGGCGTATAGATATAAATCCCGCGAAAACGCAAGCCGTACTATTCACAAGGCGGCGAAAAGGCCCGTCAGGCAACGTCACACTTTTCCAACAACCGGTTGCGTGGCACCCTTCCCCGAAATACCTGGGTGTCATCCTCGATAACAGACTCTCGTGGCGTCCCCACATAAATCACGTGCGGCAAAAAGCTTACGGGCGAATAGCTCAACTTTTTCCCCTATTTGGACGTAACAGCGTGTTATCCATTGATAACAAGCTGTTACTATATAAAACAATTATAAGACCCACTCTCACATACGCGATCTCTGTCTGGGGATATGCGTCTCCCTCCTACATGGCGGCGGTATACGCCGTACAAAATAAAGCTCTTCGTCTGGTTACGAGCGCACCCTGGTTCGTTCGGAACACACACATCCTCCGTGATTTAAATATCCAGTCACTTCGCGAACACATCGTCTCTCTTGCGGAAAAATTTTTCGAACGCGCGACAGTCCACCCGAATCCCTTGATTCGGGCGTCAGCGGACTACGTACCCGATCTGCGTGATCGGTATCGTCGTCCGAGGTCCATCCTCCTCCAATAATTACTGTCTCCGCGGCTCTTTCTGTGCGTCCACTTCCCGTTCTTTTTGAACAGCCACCCACAGCGTCAGAAGTATAGAATAAATATTATTCCAAGCTTCCTGTTCCAGGCAAAACAACATCAAAGCCTAGAGGGGTTTTTAGTCAGTAATATGTTCCCGCTGGGTATGGTCTGATGGCTTATTGATATCCCATTGCTGGCAGCACATGCTGCCGGCAGTGGGCCGTTGGTGGGCTGGCATATTGTACCCTTTCTGGAAAACCTGGCTCGTCTGTTGAAGTTGGGCCGACAGACGTTTTCATAAAAATTTTCCTCTCTCCCGAAGATAAAAAAAAAGTTTCTTAGCCATCTATCCGCTGGAAGCTACAATACATTTAATAAAGGTCATTATATTACAGTTACCGCCCCATGGTATATCGCTGCTCAATGTAACCTACAAGATAATAGCTATGCACATAAAGAATAAATTAGTAGAGGAAGCAAAAAAGAGCGTTTTTATCATCAAATTTACACCATTTAAAAGTTGCTACGCAGGAAGTTTGAGTAATTAATCGAAGAAATTCAAAGCTTGAATGGTATTTGATTAGATTAATTTATGAATGTATAAGATTTTACACAAATAAAATTGTTTGAAAAGTTTTTGTTGATGGAAACTAGGCAACTTCGATATAAAGGAATTCGAAGTTTTATCACAATTATCACTTGTAATTCCACTAGAGGTTAAATTATTTCGGGAAATTTTTTCGAAGGTATGAATATTTTGAAAATTATCCCGAGCTGCAGGCGAGGGATAATTTTCTTTAAATATTCATAGCCGAGAAAAAATTTTCGGATTTTAATTTAACGTCGAGTGGTAATCGGTAAGAAAATTTTGCAATTTAATTTATGTATTGACATATTATCTATAAACGTCACTCAACGCTATAAATAATACGATATTTTGATTGCAAGTTTATGGGAAGCGTTGAATGGCATTTAATGTCAAATGGCATCGTTTATTATGGTTACGTGTACTTAACCCTGCAGTGGGCGCACCTATCAGAGTTACAAGTTAGGGCGCGCCGCGGTACTGAGTACCGCACTTAGGATAGTACTGATTTCTACACATAAAACCCATTTTGTACCAGTATAAGTTAAAAAATGTATAGTGCAGTTAAAAAAAAAAATTATTGTCTTTTATTACAGTAACTTTTACAAGAAAAAGCAAAAGCAAAAAATTAATTAAAAAATGTAATATCATATTTGCTTAACGATAACATAAAATAACATAACATAAGTAATAACTAGAAAAAATAAAATAACTGAATAAAAGAAGAAGAAAGCGGCGCTGTACCAATAACACTAGCAACGTTGCCTCTCTGTATAGCCAAACTTATTCGTTGCTTCAAATATGTTTTGGCTTGAGGAATTCCCGTTGTTTGAACAATACGCCTCCCCAAATCTTCAAGGAGAGAAAGGGCATCAGCACTCCAAGGACCCAAAGTTTCCACATCGAAGGCGACGAAAAAATAATCATCAGAAATTGACATATATTTTTTTTTCTTAAGATTTTCTGCCAAGTGTTCAGCAGATCTTGCAGAAAATGAAGAATCAGTCAAATTAGAAAGGGCAAGTGTATCCGTACAAGTAAAATCCCAAACTAAAGATTTACCTACTTTCCATGGAATAACTGTAATACCATCTGGACGTTTGCCATCATCCCTCAGAATACCATTAGGTTCAAGAATACAGGGGATGTTGGCAGAAGAGAAAGCACGTTTAATAATGTCATTAATACATCTGTGACGAGAGAGTCTACCAGCACTTTTAATGCACGATAAACCATGATGACCCAACGAGTCTATAGAAGAACCGCACGAGCAGATATGAGGATGACAGAAATTGATGCCCAATCTAAGTGAAATTGCAATTTGTAAAAGGTTTTTTTTTATAAAAGTGTACCTAATTCAAGCCAAGCTCCAGATTCAAGTTTAGATCGAGCTAATAAGATAGCTTTTTGTGTGATATTTGAGAAAGATAATAAATTTTGAAATATTTTCTCACAGATAGGTAAGTCCCAATTTCTTTGAATAGAAAGCTCTTTTGGAAGTAACGACGAATTAGAAATTTCCTTTCAATAATCAACAGCCTCGTTAAGGGATGTAATTTCTAAATTAGAAAAACTAGAAGGTAGAATGTACATAATAAGTTCAGAATTAGAAAATATAGAAGACAAAAAGGCAGGCGAGGAAATATCAATTATAGACCTTATACCTAATCCACCAAAACGGATTGGTAATTTGGCTTGAGACCAAGATCTTATTGTAAATTTAATATTCAAAATTTTTCCCAAAGAAGAAATAACAATATTATCAATTTATAGCCGAGAAAAAATTTCCGGATTTTAATTTAACGTCGAGTGGTATTCGGTAAGAAAATTTTGCACCTTTTTGCAATTTAATTTATGTATTGAAATAATATCTATAAACGTCACTCAACGCTATAAATAATACGATATTTTGATTGCAAGTTTATGGGAAGCGTTGAATGGCATTTAATGTCAAATGGCATCGTTTATTCTGGTTACATGTACTTAATGTAAGTATTAGTGACAGCAATTATGACGTCAAAAAATTTCCACTAAAATTCACTCCAGGGTTCTACCCAATCGGAAAAAATTTCCGAAAAAATACTTGCGTTGCCTTGGTAGCGGTTCAAAAGAAAGGCTTCTGATTGGTTGAACAGGCTGGTGCAAAATTTTCGCTGTAATTCCGTGTTCCTTCCTCAAATAACGAATGATGATTTGCTATATTAGCCATGAATAAAATAATCGATGAAATTTTTGCATTACGGAAGATACAAGTCGAAAGCTATGAATATGGAAAGCCAACGATGGTTCTATTTGTGGACTTCAAACAAGCCTACAATAAAGTAAAAAGGAAGGAGCTCTATAAGCCATTAGAACAAATGAAAATCAATAAAAAGTCAATAAGAATGGTTGAAATGACATTAAAAGGAAAGGAAAGTGCAGTTAGAGTAAAGAACACAGTGTCAAAGCAATTTGAAGTAAAGGAGGGAGTTAGGCAGGGTGATCCTTTGTCATCTGTTTTTTTTTAGCATAGTATTGGAACAGGCAATAAGGGAAGCGGAGATCAATAGAAGCGAACTTATATACCATAAAGGCATCAATGCTGGACATTTGCGGATGATTTAGCGATTATAACGAGAAGTAAAGAGGAACTAACAAATGTAGTTAAAAGGTTAGCGAAAAAGGCAAGAAAAATGGGACTGTATATTAATGAGGAAAAGATTAAATACATGGAGTGGACGGAAGAGAAGTTTAAGAAGAATAACTACTTGAAACTGGAAACTGTTGGAGGGAAGGAATATAAGTTTGAAGAAGTTGACAAGTTTACATATTTATCAGTAACTGGAAGGAAAGGACAAGAGACAAGAAAAGATAGAGGCAAACGGTCAACCAAGCCATGGGCCTACTAGGCCTGTAGTGCAAAATTATATACAGTGAGCGCCAGCCCAATGGAATAAATTTATTATCCCAATTACTGTGCATATTGAGAAAAAATCCCGAAACACGTCATTTTTAGTCTATCACATGACATCCTGTAAAGTAAAAATTTCATCCCTAATCTTCGAGTGACAGTTGCAACCCCCAAAATTTTAAATAGGAAGAGGGGGCTTCTGATACCTCGTTTGAAAGGTCTCTTCATGCTTTATTCAAAAATGCTATGGTGCAAAAATGCAAAAGTGAAGAATTAAAAAATAATAATTTGTTTAACGAAATTCGCTACAACACAATGTACACGAGCATTATGCATACTTAAACTAAAGAAACAAATAGATATTCAACATTTTGCACTTTTGCATCACTTTTGAGTGTGACTGTATAGGTCAGGGGTGGCCAACCTGCGGCTCGCGAGCCACATGCGGCTCTTTGAAGGATTATTTGTGGCTCTCGATAAATGTACCCGATTCCCTTTTTATTTTTGTGCTATTATGTTTTAAAAAATTATTATCGTTCCGTATGTGTATGTATTTAATTGCAGCTCGCAAAAAATTTCAAATTTTGAAAAATGGCTCGGACTATCAAGGAGCTTGGCCACCCCTGGTATAGGTGATACATCCTTAAAACAAACCCGAACTGCTCCTTTAATATTCATGAGAATGGTCTTGAAAATGCAATGTGCTGCCTGTTTTGATTTTAGTTTATTTTTAAAATAAAGAGTTTTATGTATAAAATAATTTTTTTTGTTAGATTACATATTTAAATTACAAACAAATCTGCAATGAAGTCATATAATAAAATGAGCATATAAATATTTAAAAAGAAACGAATTTTACAGGAAACTAATAAACTGATCATGTCCCTTTCTTTCACCCTCTTGCTCAATGATAATATCTTTTAGATCAGGTTGGCCTGTAAGTCTCAAGTTGAGTTCGTTAGCGAGATGCAATAGTGTGAAGAGCATCATTGGGCAAAACATGTCTTCTCTCATTTGTTGAGACAATCTTTTGTCCAACTGCTCATAGACTGTAGAAAACATAGTTTTTTCAATTTTACTTTTCTATAATCAAAATCGATTTAAAAAAATCAATTCATGAATACAATTTACATTTTTATCTTTGGATAAACTTGTCCACATGTTTGATTTCAGTTTCTTCATATCCACTCGTTCTGCATGTAATGCATATAAAATGTGACTTTTTGGAACCTAGAATGAAAAAACATAAAAAACTATAATAAAATAAGATGAGCATATACCAATTCAGGACAGTCCATCAATTTATCCTGAATAAAATTTTGTTGCACTTCTTTAATGTGTTCATCTACAAATTCATCGGGGCCATTGCTGCCATTGCTAACTTCCAGAAGTTCCAGACAATAATTAGTATCATTGGCACTGTCATATTGATATGAACTAATTTCCCCTCCATCGATAAATTCTTCAAGGTAATTTTTGAATGGCACACAAACCTGTTTGTGCAATAATTCGTATTGTGGACCTTTTCTTCCAGTAATGTTTGTGGCAGTGTGAATCTGTTTTTCAAGAATTACTATAACTCGAGTGACAGAACACGACTTACTTTTGGAAAGGCAAAATTTCTTTTAACCTTCTTAAATTTTGAAAAATCAGGTTGATCAGCTTCAGGTTGAAATCTTGGTTTGCGAGACAATTTTGCATCTGTAAACTGCTTCTCTTGCCATCCAGAAAATCGAGTAACTAAAAACAAAACCTGTTAACACATTCGTTTTAATGAAATTGAACTGAATTACGGGCTGGCCTGACACGTTTAAGTTTCCAATGGCTAGGTCCTGCCCACACCTGCGTTATAAATTTATTGTTGTTTGTTTTCGGCTCGATGACAAAGGAATATTCTGTTAGTCGAACGTTATGCTGTCCTGGTTGGAAATTTTGAAGCTGTGCAACTTTTTCATTTCGACCTGCATATTTATTTGGATGCTCCAACTCGACAGCAGCAGCGTCCTCAAAAATATTGTGAAGTGAACCATCTAATTCAGAGACAGGAATGTCTTCTTCGTCATAAACGACTTCGTTATTAAAATTAGCTGGTTTCTCCTCACTTCTAAAGTATTTAAATTACACTTTTAGTATGAGAATTTAAACGATCTTACGAATTTTCATTTGGATCCCATTCATCAATTTGGAAATTCGGAAGTGAACCAATTATTGGTAAGTTGTTTAGTGTTGGGATTGTAAATGGGAACAGCTGAGGATCTTCTTGCTTTTCATCTTCTTCATCATCAGAGTTGAGGGAAGGTTTCTCATCAGATCTAAAACAAATAAAACGTTTTAATTGATCACATTACTGCCCTTAAGAATAAGGTCTTCAATGAAAAAAATCAGATCATACGGCAGTACCAAACGATTTTTCAATTTTGAGAAGTTTCCATATTAAAGGTTATTTTAAATTTTTAAACATAAATTTTGTAAGGAATGAAAAGAATATTTTAATAGTTTTTCAAATTAAAGCAGAATCAAAAATTTAAAACTTGCATCTTTGGCATTTATTGTTTTCACTATACATCGAAGTGAATGTTGGCAAAATTTATCATTTATCTTGAATGTAATTAAAAATTAAAAGTAACTGAACTGATTAGATACTTACAATGGCATAAATTTGTAGCCTTCATGATTCAAGGGCATTCTATAAGTGAATAGGTTTAAAATCAAACTGGTATCACCGGCAGTGTGAGTTTGGAAAATGGCAGTATCAAGTTTTACTATATCTCCCACCAATGACATTGGATCTTTTACAATCTTACTTTTCGCACTTGTTGATAAACACCGTGCTCTTTTCTTTTTGGCACCCTGTTGTTCACCATCAAGTGCCTCGTCATCTACAAATGAATAAAATTACGCAAATAAAACAATCAAAACCGTAATATATACCATTCCCATCATCATTTGATTTGTGTGCTGATCTTCCAATATCGCTTGCAAGCTTTAACCCGTGAGCATGGACATCATCGACTCTTATCCTGTAAATTTTTGCACTCACATCCATAGCGCCATCGGCTTGAACAGGATTCTGCATTTCGTGTGAACTCACCGACAGTCGTAAGTAATCGATCATTCGCAACTTCAAAGCATTTTTAGAGTTAATTTTATACAAATCAAGAGTTAAGTGGAGATCGGACCTACAATCCACTTACATTTTCATAAAACATCTTTTGGCATATTTCTATGTGGCAGGTTATTCCAACTTTGCCTTCCAATCTGGGCGTTCCCGGTGCAGGAGAAGGAAGACTTCTTTCTGATTCATCATCGATGACGTCCTGAAAGTACACAAAAAGAATTTCTAAGAATTTAAAACAAAGCATTAACATTACTTCAAGTGCCTTGATGGAATTTGGATCGTTACTTCTTCTCGTAAGTGATACTACTGCTCTCCTGAACATTGCTGACCATCGTAATGACGTACTATGCCTTGCAACTGGAGATTCTTCTACTTCTATTATTAAATCGCAACAAAATTAATAAAACTTCATTCTAAACTCGTGCAAGTCAGATGTGAGATGACACCAAAAACTCTTAACCGTCGTTTTATTTCAATTTTTAAATGGCGCTATCTGATCTGATTGGTAGACCAAGTCGCTTAGCAGCTACTCAACCCAATATAACCCTTTTTTTTAAGTACCTACTTTTATTTAGATTTATGACCGGTTTCTGAAACCGATGGTAAACTTATATCTACAGTTAAATGTCCCCGAGATATAAGTTAACATTGTTTTCAGAAACTGTTTTTTAATGATTATTTTATTTATGCCTAATATAACCAATCACAATTCGTTATTCGAGGAAGGAACACGGTTTTACAGCGATAAAACTGATAAAACTTCGAGTTCCTTTATATCCACGTTGCCTAGTTACCACTAGCAAAAAATTTTCAAACAATTTTATTTGTGTCAAATTTTTTCGCAAAATTGTCACAATGAGTCGTTTTGGAGTAAATTCACTCGAAAATATTGAAAAAGCAGTAAGGAATTCAGTACCGTCTAACACTGTAAAGACTAAAGCGTCAATTTGGCGTCAATTTGAAACCTTTTGCCAGGAAAGAAAATATCAACTTCAACCAAACGCTTCAGTACAAAAACTTTCTAATATTATGACGGACTGGGCATTTAACATGAGACAGAAGAATGGCAAGGATTACAAGGAATATACGGAAAAAACAATTTGGAATGTTACTGCAAAAATTCTGCAAGAAAAGTATCACAACGAATTCAAGCGTGACATCGATCCATTTTTGAATATTTCTTTTAAAAAAGCACGGGATGCGCGGGATTCCAAAAGGAAACTGCTGCAAACTCAACCGGAGAAACGAAAACGCAGCGCTGCAGCTCTGGAAAAGAACGAGTTCAACAGTATGCTAAAGGCTTGGGACCATAATACACCGAAAGGATTGCAGATGAAATTTTTTTTAATAGCTTCTGTAGAATTAGCATGGAGAGGAGGTGAATGATGGAGCACTAACTGGCAGAATTGAATACAATCCCATCTTTACGAAAACGGCTCAGGGAGGAGCACATAAGTCTGCAAATAGTAAATGGCTGATTCCAAATTGTGATGAACCCAATGAGTGTCCTGTGCACCTTTTTAAAAAGTTGATCGAAAAAAGAGGGCCTCATATCAAATCGGATCGTCTGTTTTTAACGGTAAATCCATTCTGGAGGTCTATCAATTCAAAAGGATGCTACAAAAATACACCAGTAGGCAGAAATGAAATATTGAAATGGATGAAATCATCAGCTGATCTGGCAGGTTTGGATACTAGAAGTAAGAAAATCACCAACCATTCTAGCCGTGAGTTATATCACCGGAACTAATGACCAAGCATTAGATTACCTAGAATTAAGATTAGAATTATAAATAGGAATACTGTATAACAATAGGTGACTTAGAGTCGACGATAGCTGAATAAGCAACGAATAATGTTACTTAAGACGCTGCATTTAGAATTGTAAACAAGTTTAGCATAAACCTTTATTGTATTCACTTATGTTTTAAATCTGAATAAAATCGTTTTTTTTAAATCAATCTAAAACTTGAAAGTTTAAGTGGCGCAGCCGGTAGGATATTCAAAGATATCAATAATCGATAATCTTGAGTATCAACTCCTTATTGAAAAACGGACTAACGTTCAAAGAACTAAAGAAAAGTGAAACAAAAAGTGAAGTGAACCGAACGGATCATCAGCAAATCTATTTTGGATAATGCAGACGATACTGTAAGTCACTCATTGAAATTCCATCACACCTATGCTAGCTTCCTCAATTTCGCCTAATTCTTTAACGGAAAGTAGTGCAAAAATCGAGTTAGAATTAAGCAAAGCTCTAGAAGCATTAGATTTAAGAAAAGAAACAAAAGATTTAATTTCAAATACGAATTCAGTAATAATGGCAAAACCCGTTTTTGATATTAGACTTTTACAAGTTGTGCCAGAATTCGACGGTAACCCGTGCCGCCTGTTTAGGTACATTTCAACATCGACAGATTTATTAAATGATTATTGGGATGCAACTCCGGCGAATGTTGGTTGTGTTCAGAATAAACTAGTGATAAACGGTGTCCTTTCTAAATTAACCGGTGCAGCTGAGGAATTATTTTCTATCAGTGGCAGCACAGATTGGGACTCAATTAAAGATTTACTTATTACCCATTTCGGAGATCAGCGAAACGAAAGTAGTCTATTATCTGATTTAGGATCTTTGAGAGAAAACTTTAATGAATCGTCACTCCAATTTTTTAGTAGGATATTATCTACCCTAAATATGTTACACAATCATTTAAATTTGCATGAAAAGGACGACACAATAAAAAAGAGCAAGAAAACGCTCTACGAAGAACATGCATTGCATACACTACTAGTCGGTTTAAGGGAACCCCAAAGTTCGATGATTAGGGCAATGAAACCGGTCACTCTAAGCGATGCGCGAAAATATATAATCGAAGATAACAACATCCGTTATTTGCAAAAATCAAATGTTAATCATTTCCAGAAAGCGCAGGTTTCTTCAAAACCACATCATCAACAACCCTCGCAAAACCAACCCATGCATAATCATAATAAACAGGTAACTCAATCAAATTTTCAAAGACCCTTCCAACAAAATCAACAAGGTCAATCATATTTTCCAAGAGGGCCAATTCAAATCCCGCAAAGAAATAATTTTAGACCACAAAATTACCCCACAAACAGTCAAGTATTCGGAAAATCCCAGAATGTTTGGAAAAATTCCCCAAACAAACCTTTGACATCAAAGCCAACACCAATGAGTATTGTAACAAATACGCAAAGTTTTAATCGATTTCCCCAAAATTTCCAAACGCAACAAAACGTAAATAAGAAAACAAATTTTGTCCCCCAACAATTATTCAATGCGGAAATAGGTGAAATAGGTGAAAACAATAGCCAGTACGCCTATGGTGATGCTGAGTGCGGAGAATACTACGATACTGAATACGACGAAGGTCAAGTTCACGATAACGCGACGGAAAATTTTCACGATACGACGTTCGAGATAGACGAAACATAATAGAATTAAACACAATATACGATAATACCGAATTACCTTACTTACAAATCGAAAACCCACCTTTAAAATTATTAATTGACACAGGAGCAACAAAATCGTTCCTGAACCCTGAAATTGCAGAAACGTATTATCCCAATTCAATTTATAAAGAACCTTTTGTAATAAAATCAATTTTCCAAAAATCAAAACGTAACCATTGTGCAAACATTCCTGCATTTAATGAATTTAATTATAATCAAAACCTTAAATTTCATTTGTTTAAATTTCATAACTATTTCGACGGACTAATAGGTTTAGACATGCTTAAGCAGATGAACGCTAAAATCGATTTTGTAAATTCAATTTTGAACATGCCTACTTCTTGCAACAACATTGAATACCATAACACACAAAAACGATTATTATTCTTTGTTGAAATAAATGCAAACACAGGTGCAAAAATAAAAATTCCAGTCAATCAAGACGGTAACATAATCATTCCGCCATACAAGATCAATAATTGTTTCATAAAAGAAACTCTAACAAATGCCGAGAACGGATACGCTTTAGTAGAAATCGAAAATCCAAACGATTACAATTGTGACGTTTTACTTTTTGAACCCCTAAACGTGCACAAGTTTTCCCCCGAAAATTACGAATTATATCATGCTGACATAAACGACCTACATACGGACAGACATGACATTCGTAAATTACTTCGAACCACTCATATGAACGATGAAGAAAGAACTCACTTGGAAAAACTTTGTTCAAAATTCAACGACATCTTCCATTACGAAGGAGAAGAATTAACTTTTACGAACCAAGTCAAACATCAAATAAAAACAACAGACGAAATTCCTGTCTACACAAAATCTTATCGATACCCTTTCGTTCATAAAGAAGAAGTTCACAGACAAATTAATTCCATGTTAGATCAAAACATCATCCGACCCAGTAATTCACCTTGGTCATCCCCTATCTGGATAGTCGAGAAGAAGCCAGATGCAAGCGGAAAGAAGAAATGGAGAATCGTCGTAGATTACCGCAAGGTGAACGAAAAAACAATAGATGATAGGTATCCCATTCCTAACATCACGGACGTTCTGGATAAATTAGGGCGATGCCAATATTTTTCAACATTGGACCTAGCCAGTGGATTTCACCAAATCGAAATGACTCCAGAGGACATCCAAAAAACAGCCTTCAATGTCGAAAACGGTCATTATGAATATCTTCGAATGCCGTTTGGTTTGAAGAATGCCCCTGCGACATTCCAGAGAGTCATGGACAACGTTCTTAAAGGACTACAAAATACCATCTGCCTTGTGTATATGGATGATATTATTATATACTCAACATCTCTCCAGGAACACATGGTAAATTTGAAAATGGTTTTCCAAAGACTTCGTGAAACAAATCTAAAGATACAACTAGATAAATCGGAGTTTTTGAGGAAAGAAGTAGCTTTCTTAGGACACATCGTAACACCCGATGGAGTGAAACCTAATCCAGATAAAATCGAAGCGATAATGAAATATCCAATACCAAAAACCACGAAAGAAATCAAAGGATTCCTTGGACTCCTTGGATATTACCGAAGATTCATAAAGGACTTCGCGAAGATCACAAAACCTTTTACACTTTGTTTAAAGAAAGGTGCTGAAATTAAACATGACGCTAATTTTGTAAAAACTTTCGAATATTGTAAGACGTTATTGACAAATGACCCCATATTACAATACCCAAATTTCGAAAAACCCTTTAATCTTACAACAGACGCTAGTAATATCGCGATCGGAGTTATACTTTCGCAAGGTCCTATCGGAACCGATAAACCCATCGCATACGCGTCCCGAACACTAAATGATTCAGAGAAAAATTATAGTACAACGGAAAAAGAACTTTTGGCAATAGTTTGGGCTACGAAATATTTTCGACCTTATTTATTCGGTAGATCATTTAAAATTTTAACTGACCACAAACCATTGCAGTGGCTCATGTCATTAAAAGAACCAAATTCAAGATTGGTTCGGTGGAGACTAAAATTAGAAGAATTTGATTATCAAGTTCAATACAAAAAAGGCACACAAAATACAAACGCGGACGCCTTGTCACGAATTGAAATTCATGCAAACGAGACTCAGTCACAACCGAGTACTTCAGAAAACATCCCGATTTTTCAATTCATGCAACAATTTAATGACAATCGCTTTCTTGATTGTGAAACAATCGACGATACAGCGTCGATAGCCAACAAAATAACAGCAACACCCAAACGACCTTTTGAAATTTTACATGTAGATGTATTTCAAGCGGATAAACAAAAATTTGTAACCATTTTAGACAAATTTTCCAAATACGGTCAAGCCTTCCCGATAACCGCAGCAGATGCAATTTCGATTGTAGAGACATTCATTAAATTTATGTCATTCCACGGTCTTCCACTACAAATCGTTGCCGATAGTGGTACAGAATTTAAAAATACCACAGTAGGAGATTTTGCCAAACTTCACAAAATAGACCTACATTACACCACTTCGAAAAACTCAAATAGCAATGCCCCAGTGGAACGTTTCCATTCGACCATTCTCGAACATCTCAGAGTTCTAAAAGTCGAACATCCACGTACAGACCCCGTAAGTTTAATGCCTTATGCAATTTTTGGATACAATCATTCAGTGCACTCTGTGACGAAACAAAGACCAATCAATATTATAAATGGACACTTAAGCACCAAAGATCCTTTTGACATTGATATACACCGCGAACTTTTAAACAATTACATACAAGAACATAAAGACAAAACGCAACTTTTGTACGACAATATTCACGAGATTTCAAAATCCCATAAGGAAAAGGTAATCGATAAACAAAACAGTACCCGTGAAAAACCAATAACATATTCCAAAGACCAAGTTGTTTACAGACACAATGTTAAAGTGCGAGGTAAGAAACTAAATCCACCATTTTTAAAAGAAATCGTCAATAAAGACGAAGGTATTAAATTAAAGACCACCCGCAATACTTATCACAAAAACATTTTTAAGAAACCTAGAGCATTAGTAACAACCCAAAATTTGTTACAGGACACTTCTAATGACGACCGTCCTTGCGCTGACGAAGCATGTGCAAATAATTGACCTTAAAGATAACCCCGGAATCCTCCCGTTTAAACTTGGCGAAGCTAGAATAAAAATAGCAACTCACACGTTTTTACACTATGTAGAGTTATCACCAATCATAGAGGAAGTAAACATTCTCCAACACCAATACCAACAAATAATATCAACCCCTCTGAAACTGAAATTAGACAAAATAAATGACCGATCATTACAGACGTTTGAAAAACACATTGACTACCAAATAAAATCGGTTCAAAACAAAATCAATTCAATTTACCCATTTTTTAATAATCGTAACAAACGCGCACTAATCAATGGATTAGGTAGCATTATCAAAGCCATCTCTGGTAATCTAGATCAAGACGATGCTAAACGTTATGATCAAGCTATTGATAAATTGGAGAAAGATGAAAGTAAAATAATAAACACAGTAAATCAACAAATATCACTTTCGCATGAAATCTTAAAAGGTAACAATGAAACATTATCACTAATTATTCATAATCAGGATATAATCAAAGAAACCATTGACGGATTGCAGAACAATACGTTTTATTATTTTTCACTTTCAGACACATTTACTCAAATCAAATTTAATTTAGATACTTTACTTTCAATTTTAACAAATTTGGAAAATGCTATACAATTCGCTAAACTTGGAATTTTACACCCCAGTATAGTATCAATAAACGAAATGAAATCAATATTAACATTACTTTTAAAATACCATTCAATAAATCAATTAATTTATTATGATATTAACGACATTCATAAGCAGTATGAGATAATTTCTGTAGAAGCTTATTTTTCTAAAGATAGATTAATTTTTGCACTACACATTCCTCTGGTTCACCCCGAGACCTTTACTCATTACCACCTTTATTCAATTCCTACACGAAATCTAACCACCTTAATTCCGAAAAGTACCTACTTCACAATGAGTGACACATCTTTTCAATATGATGCTGTTCAATGTCGATTTTTAAATCCAAATTATTTGTGTGACAACAACCTTCTTGTTAATGGAATCCAGGAAGACGATTGCTTATTTTCGATCTTGCAAATCAAAAGCCAAAGATCCGAATGCAAAATGGTCGCAATAACGATAAACAAACCCCTAATTGAAGAAGTCAGTGACTCATACTATATAGCCATCATCCCACAACAAGAAAAAGTCCAAACGACATGTGAAGAGACAGATTTTGTAATGTTACATGGTACATATCTGATCGAAGTACCCTTTCAATGCAGTCTTCGAACTTCAGGGTACAACTACATAAACGAAAAAGGAAAAGCAAAAGAACAACCGCTTCTGCTTCCCGAAATCAAGGTATCAGAAAAAATCGATGCCACCAACAAACTACAACTTGAAGATGTCCGATTGGATCGACTACATGAGATTCAATCAGAAGGAGGAAGAATTCAACCCCTGAACTTGGAAAGCCACCCGAATCATCATCCGTGGACCATTCCATTATACATTGCAGCATTCCTAACCATTTTATGGTTTTCTGTAAAGAAAATCCAAGAGAGGAGGAAACAACCCCCAACTCAACCGCCAGTTCAACCATCAGTTTTGTTCAGCCCGATCAAAACCTCTTAGGGATGGAGGAGTTATATCACCGGAACTAATGACCAAGCATTAGATTACCTAGAATTAAGATTAGAATTATAAATAGGAATACTGTATAACAATAGGTGACTTAGAGTCGACGATAGCTGAATAAGCAACGAATAATGTTACTTAAGACGCTGCATTTAGAATTGTAAACAAGTCTAGCATAAACCTTTATTGTATTCACTTATGTTTTAAATCTGAATAAAATCATTTTTTTTAAATCAATCTAAAACTTGAAAGTTTAAGTCGTGCTACAGCAGACTCACAGTTGGCAAAATCAGGAGTTAATGAAGAACAATTAATTAAAATCACTGGTCATGGCAATGCACATTCAATCAAACCGTACTTACAACTAGACAGCCAACATCATGCCAGTATTGTGAATCAGTTAAGAGGAACTGTCAGCAAAACTTCTACAAGTACTACAACAAATGATAAAATTGTTAACTACCATAATTGTACCTTTCATTGTCATACATTAAATATTAATTAAAGTTTGAAAATTAAAGTTTCTGCTCTTAAAATTATACATTCATAAAATAATCTAATCAAATGCCATTCAAGCTTTGCATTTTTTCGATTAATTAACTCAAACTTCCTGCGTAGCAACTTATAAATCGTGTAAATTTGATGATAAAAACGCTCGAGCTTCGCTGTCGCGTTTTTAATACTCATCAAATTTACACTCTTTTAAGTTGCTACGCAACAAGTTATCGTAAATTAATCGATAAATTCAAAGCTCTTATGGTATTACTAGCGATAATATAATTGAGCCCCCTTATGCAAAAAGAAATCAACCTTATTTCGTTCGCTATGGATACTGAACTCAATGCTTATAATGCATTGAGTTCAATATCGTAGCAAACGAAATGTAGTTTGATTCCTTTCTACATAAGGGGGTCCAATTAATAATTATAATTATTTGAACTTTATTTGGAGAAAATATTTTTTACTTTTATTCCAGTCAATTCTCTATCTATCTTAATAAATCTTGATAAATAACAAACTTGTAGTCAGGTGGCAACATAACCCCCGGCTTTGAAAGGACTACCTTTCTAAATAATGTAATATTAACACAGGAAACACAAATGAAATCATTCAGAAATTATCAAATAAAATAAATCAACATTTTAACACAATAAACACAACACTAAGTCTTGATCAGCGCAGCCCTTCATTCGTGGTGGCAAGAGACCGTTTGTAAATGCAGCTAGATATCTAAACCGTGACGATGCGTACGGTACCAACCCCTCCCCTTATAACACTTCGTTGATGCGTCCCTCCCCACGTAACACATGTACATCCAATGGATGTACATTGGATGTACACAAACGGATCACTGTACGTCCAATGGGCGTCCAATTTGAGACTAAATTGGACGTACATCTGCACGTCAATTTGTGGACGTTTTTGGGACTACATTTGGGATCTTTTCGAACGTTCAATGTACGTCCATGACGTGCCGATTCGTGGACGTCCATCGACAAACGCTTATTGGACGTCTTTGGGATTGTAAACGAATTAGTTTTGGACGTTCGCTGAACGTCTTATGTATGTCCATTTGGACCCGAATTATGGACATTAATGGACGTACTTATAAACGTTGTGGGATTAAAAAATAAATAAATAAAAAATGGAAAAAAGCATATATTCGAAAATAAATAACCTTAAAAAAATTTATAAATTCAAAAATGGTTACAATAACGAATTTTAACAATTAAAACTAACCATTCATACATTAAATAACATGAAACTTATTCACTTATTCACCGACGAGTCTTGCCGCAACGAAAATTAACCCGTTGCAACTATTGCAATGAAATTCAACTACACACATTTGTAACAAACAAAACTAAACAATTCACATGAAAAATTGGTTAATGTCCGGCGGTCAAATTGAATTTCTGGTGTTTGCAAGAAACTGTTGTAAGTAAGAGAAGTGAAAATAAAAAAATTCCTTGGCGTTACCCAAACAAAGTCCGGTAAAACCAGACGTCCAGATGTTAAAAGCAAATGTCCAGCATATTCACCCGTATATAAGTTACTGCAAAGACGGTAATTCTTTGCCCCAACCCTAATAAAATTTCAAGGTTTACTAACTGTAAAAATTAAATCGCTTTTATAGGAGCCCAGTCAATTTGTACACCGACCTTCTGCAAGGTTGGGCCCTTTTTGTGTATAAATTGACTGGATTACTATAAAAGCAGAGTAAACCTGAATTATAATTACAATTAACCAAATATTTTGATCTGAAACCAAGTGCGATCATCAATCCACCTATTTATCTGTAAATTCGAAGTGCTAAATGCAAGGGTGGTAGGATAAGCACTAAATTAAAAAAGTTTGCAATTGATTTAGTTATCAATTTAATTCCCAGAAATCACTTTCGCCCCATTCTACGGTATTGTATTTATAAATTTGTATCCAAAGTTGTATTTCGCATTTTACATACAACTTGCTTAAAAATCGTTCAAAAGTTTAATTAATAATTCATTAGAAACTCTCGTAGATGTAATCAGGATATCAAAACACCGTATTCTTCAGAAAGTCATAAAGTTATAAAGTTATAAAGTTATAAAGTCACATACATTAAACACATTAAAAATTGTCAAAAAATTGTTAAAATTTGTTAAAAATTACATCACACAGAGGCCGTGTTTGTCATTTATTGCACAAATTAAAAATTAAAAATATAATAATAATTAATAATATAATTGAGGTATTTTAAACGCACCTATTTTATCTTAATGTTACGTGTGTTTCATTTTCATCATCAGTAAAATACCTGAGTTTAATAATGCTTTTAGTTAAAGTTTCAAATTTTTTGATACATGTCGATTCGTTTATGGACCGATCAAATTAAGTACACGAATGTACGTCCAATGGACATCCATTTGATCCGTTGATGGACGTCCAGATTAAGTCCATAAATGTACATCCAGTGGACGTCCATTTATATCCATTACTGTAATGTACATTTATGGATGAGCTTGGACGTCCATTGGACGTCCATTATAGATCCGCTTGTGGATCGTCCATAAATGGACAAGAAATGGACCAGCATGTACGTCCATTGGACGTCCTGTGTTACCTGGGACATGCCACGATACGAATGGAGTATCATCAATCTTTAGTAGAACCATATAGTTCCAATCTTCACTTTTTGTGCTACCGGAGTGTATGTAAATACTCATTTTCCACCATGACCAAAAATTTTGATAAAGCTGTTGGACCAATTGAAAGTTCGAAAGACGAATTTGGGATATATCCAGTAGATTTTCTTCTGGTATGCTAGTTAGCTTGCGACCAATAAGGAAATGGAATGGAGTTAATGGTTGTAGATCATTTGTATCTGTTGACATTGGAGTTAATGGTCTGCAGTTCAATACCGATTCAATTTGTGCTAACAATGTTAAAAGTTGCCAAAGGTTAATGATACATTACTTGCCACGGGCCTTAAATGAAACTTAAAACTCTTAAGGGGGATCTCCCATTTTTCAGCTAGCATAATTTTTAATTTTAATTTTAATTTGTCTACATTTTACTCCGCGTATGGTAATTTTTATGCGAAATAAAGTTGAATAGGTAACCGAAGTATTACTGAGATTGATTTAGCTTCGAAGGGTACTACATTTGGAGTGGCTAACTGTAACTGGAGTTTTATGGTTTATGTTTACTGATTGGCGACTAAAATAATATAAACGAACCTGATAAGTTGATACAATATAAAAAAAAATTAAAAGCCTTGCAAGTACGAGCGATTATTATTTGTTTACAATGTTTTTTCACATGTATAATATCCTACAGTACCTATGTAATAAATATTAAATATATTTTCCATTGGTATGATACCGCGTCCGTACATTGCCAAATTACATACAATACTGCGTCCTAGACCATACTGCGTCCGTATACGGACGCAGCAAGTCTAACCCATATAATTCGATTCTCGGGGGTAAGAGGGGTTTAAAATCAAATTTTTAAAGGGACGCTCGATCATGCTAATCATAAAAATTCAATGAATACTTTAGTTCACCGTATAGAGGTCTAGGAGGCGCTGCGGATTTTTTCAATATACATCTTTTGTATATGTTCCTTACATTCTGTCGATTATGCTGCGTCCTTGCCATATATTGACTTACATCGATAGCATCTTGCTGCGTCCTTCAATCTGGCAACATTGATTTACATTTGCGCAAGTGCAGTTTAGATAACTATCTTAAAGCGGTTAAGTCGCTTGATCGCACTGGATGCCACACAGGATCAAAAAAAAATATTAGATTTATGTAAAGGGCAAATGTTATTATTGTCCAAAAGGTTTGGAGCAGTAGGACAAAATGACAGCAGTAAAAAGTAAATACCTACGAATTATTGTTTTTATTAACAGTCAAGATCAAAATGCTCTAAAAGTCATATTTCTTTATTTTGTATTAAGAAATGTGATTGTATCTAGTCATTCTTCGCCTAATAGTTAACGGGAAGAACGATATAAGTCACATTTTCATTTTTTCGAGATATGTGAATTTTAATATTTGAAATACTCTATATTCCGGTTCAAAACTTTACTTGTTGTTTTAATGGACTTGCAGTATTCTCTCATAAAATCCACGAGCATATTAGCCGATGAGAGCAAAAGTGGGATAAGTCAAAAATTGTCGATTTTGAGTTATATTACCTTTCCAGTTCTTTAAATTGACAACTATTAACTGACCAAGTGATTTAACTATTTTTCAAAGAGCATCGACCGTAATTTATGGCAAAATGAAACGCAAAACTCACCTTTTTTCAAAAAAAAGACTTATACCACTTTGGATTTTAGCAGCTTATATTTCGAAAGCTTACAAATTTCTCTACCAAATAGTATACCGTATACCCTTCACATGTGTTTGACATTTTGCTTCTTAGTTGTTACCCATTTATTCCGGTGGGAAAATTTTGACCGGGGTCTGATATTCTCCGATTCGATGATTTGTATCAACAAAGCTAAAAAAGATAAGCAATGGAACACGTAACTATCTGAATTGCTTGACCAACCTTTACCAACTGAATATGTGGAACAAAGATGTAACAAACGTTCCTGTAAACATGTGTCCAAAAAGGCTCCGTGTTAATTTTAGAATTGCGAATAAATTCAATAAACAGTTTTTAGTAAAACAGCAAGAACAAATGTCATACCTATCATAATAATTATAGATTTTTTTTTTGAGGTTTTTTGAGAGACTGATGTGCGGGCTAACTTTAAAAAGGTTTGTGGAAAGTAAAGAAAATGTTTCCACTTTTTTAGAAAAAGAAACAGAAACAGAAAGATTGCTTCATCAAGAATGGGACAACCGAGTAGAACAAAATTTGCGTTATCACAAATACGTATTCCTGGGGTTAAGGAGTCAAATCTATCTAATAATATAGACCTATCAATTTGTGAAATATTATCAAAAAAGTAAAGTTCGCATTTATTAGAGTTGAGAACTAAACCAATTTTTTTAAACGCGGAAATTATGACTTCTAAGTCATGTAAAACATCCGAAGCTTTACCTCCTAAAGTACCATCATCCAAATACCAAATATTTAATTCTGAAGTTAGCTCTTTAATAAAACGATGAATAGCAAGACTGAAAATGGCTGGTCCTAATGGATCACCTTGTTGACATCCTACTAAAGATTCAATCACGTTACTATTATAAAATAAATTAGATTGAAAAGCGTAACATTGCCAGAGGTATGGGTAAAGATCTGGGATGATATCCTTGACGATAGAAAGGAGTGAGTCTCTTTCAACAGAATTAAAAGCATTTTTGACGTCAATTTTAAGAATAACTTCAGCATCAGATTGGTTTTTAATATACGACCTAATTGAATGAACTGCTGCCTCACAACCGCCTTTTATTCCAAATCCTAATTGGATAGGGTGGAAATGGGTAGATAACGTATCTTTTACATGAAGACTACATAATTTAGAAGTCAGGCGTCTAAGTGTTGAACCAATAGCGATTGGACGAATACCTCCATCTTTTTTTGAAAGTGCACAAAGAGAGGCGCCATAAAGAAAAGGTCGTATTTCTGAATTTACTTTACCTGAAAGCATTAGGTTGCAAAGATTGGAAATAGCGTGTAATAACCGTTGTCCAGAGTCACCAGTACATTTGTTTAACAAATCTTTAAGATGTTGAGGTCTGAGTCCATCCATACCCGCAGCCGAACCATTAGGGAAAGATAAAATAGCTTTAGAAACCTGGACATCAGAAACAACTAGATGTTTAGCACTTTCTTCAAGTTGATGAGGGAACTGGTTTAATCTAGAAGGAATTGGATGTTTTGATTTCAGTAACTCAAAAGTATCGGCGTTATCGCTTGCAAAGGTATCATCAGACGACAAAATACGGACAGCTCCCTTAATATCGCCATCAGCTACTTTGTTTTCAGCTGATTTGAAACGAGAGAGTTTAGAGAAATCTATTTTGGAGTAATGTAGTGAATCCTCATTTCCTTCGGCATTTTTCTTCACACTGGAAGTCAAAGAATCATTTTTATTCACATTTTTTGATGGAATATGAAGAACTCGAAAAGCGAAAAAGAAAAGGTCTTCCCAGGCCACAAGAGAATTGATAGAAACACAGTCATTTATAACTTTTGTAAGTTTGTTAGCCACAGATATTCTTGCACCACGAGGAACTCTTCTCAAGATGCAAACATTGGATTTGAGGTAACCAATTTTATCAGAAAAACTTTGTAACTGATCCGGATTTGAAGTAGAAATCAACGTATTTTTGTGGCATCTCGAGTTGTGTATCTTTAAACCATTAGTATTTTTAAAATATCTGGTTTCAGGGCAAATGTGACACTGAATTAGATAGCTGTCAAATTTCGGCAATTGCAATTCCAAATTAATATCTGAAGAATATAGTTTCTTTGGAATTGAGGATGGAACAGTTTCTTCACTTTCCGAATCGCCAATGGAGGTTGACTGTGAACGTGTGATCATTGAGTTTTAGTTCAAAATTGGTTCCGACAGAGAACTCTCCCGTCAATGGCAATGTCAGTGACAGTTTTCCAATAATCCATGATCCCAAAAGAGCGGCCCTCCAACTTCAATTGACAAAGAAGGAAGTATTATGAATCACAAAGAAACATCCAAGCACCCTTGCAAATGACAAAACAAAAATAATCAATTTGACCGAAATAACGTGTCAAATATTTCAAAAAAAAACACCTAAATCTAGCACAAGAACGAAAACAACCGGCCAAAAACACTCACAGAACTGAACACAAACACCAACGAACAATCACTGAACACTTCCACATTTTAAATCTTTAAAAATTTGGCAATTTCAAATTGACAAGCACGGAGCTGTCTCAAACACGTCCGACGTATTTGTTTTTATTATTATTTTTTTTTTTTTTATATTATAGATTTGTTATTAGTACGGTTTATTAAATGCGCTTTGGGGGGAGACGTTCTTTCTACAAACAGTCATAACGATTTCCTCCTAAAAAATTACAAAGTGATTATTGATTGAAGTGTTGTATTGAAAAACCATAAATTATCAGAAAAAGTTCATACATCAGCGAAAGTATAGAAGAACCCATCAGTCCGAATGTTTCTGAATATATGCCATCTACATTTCCAAATTTGTCAAGTGCACATTGAAGTAACGAAACTGATATGTTACAAGATGAGTGGACTGCTCATGAATGAAGTGATGACGAAAATAAGAAAACTAACAAATCAAGCCAATAATGCATCTAAATCAAGAATCTGATTCGATGATGGATACACATTCATAAAAGACAGGGGGTAGTAGACATGTGTGGTGTGTTTTTTAATTTCAGGAACGGCAAGGCTACAAAAAAAAAATGTAACTTTATGTTGGCAGTAATCAGTACTTAACACCATAACTTATACAATTTGGTAGAATCATTTAAATGTTATAGAATAGTGAAGATAAAATGTTCCTCATCAGAAGTTTTTTTGAAAATAGTCATATTGCTTCCTTCCGCCCGTCTTGCGCTATATTTTCTAATTTTAAAATTATATTAGGTACCTTAAACTAACAGATGTAAAATATTATCACTGACAACATAAAGTTAGAAAAATATTTTTTTACAACCTTTCAACCGTTTCTGGAATTAAAAACACATTAAAGCATGGAAGCGAATGAGATGACAGCTGTATTGTTTTATAAGATTTGCTGTGTAAACGTTCCCTCTTCTTTTATAAAACATCAAATGGTTACTTGGTAGAACAATGTTTTGACGGTTATTGTTGCTAAATAGAAAACTAATTTAAAGAATTCAAAGAACGCCATTGCATTTATACACTTCTAATGAATTAAAAACTCAGAATAACGAAAAATTTTGAGTAGCGGTTACTCCAACGGAGAAAGTATTGTTTCCAAAATTGAAAAGAGTGGTTATTAGAGGAAAACGTGGAAGAGATGTGCCAGGTCTCTTTAGTTTAAAACCTCAGAAATAATTTTGTAAAAATCTATAATTTGTTCTCATTTTCCCATAAAAATACCTCTAATCCTATACGACAAGTTAATGCAAAAAGATGTCAAAACATGTGGAGCAAAAAATCCTAACGCTTGAACATCTACTAGGTTAAAAAAACATATAGCTACATTTCCATAGCTATTTAGTATGAAAAATAAAGAAATTGAACAACTCGCAACATTTATGGGTTATATTCAAGATATCGCACATCTAGTTCAATACGGCCACAACTGCAGAAAAAATTAATTGTTAGTTATAGAAATATAAATACACCCATAGACTGCAATAAAGTCATAACTGTATCTAAATTAGTTTAACCAGTCACTTAGATACATCCTTATAACACTGAATAGATTTTTGGGTGCAATGTGGCAACAAATTCGATCTAGCATAAACTGTTTTAGTGAAGCGTCAACATTTTAGGCGTTTGCAGTTATGGCACTATTGAACTAAATGTGCGATATACGAAAACAAGTCTATAAAATTCCAGATGATGTTTGCCAAACAACAAAAATTTCAAAACTATTCCTTTTAGGGGAAAAGGGACAAGCGGCAGAATTTAAAGTTAAAAACCTTAATAAAGACTATTGAACTACCAACTGAACTAGAAACTAATTTGTCTTCACTGCCGAATATAAACGTTAAGAATGAACCAGGTTGTTCAAAGAACACATAAAACCCTAAGTTACTGCCGTGGGCCAAAAAGAAAAAATAAGTAGCAGGATCATTCTTCAGTAGCCATGTAAAAAATAAAAATCCACCTAAAATGTTAGAAGTAGAATAACCGTTCGAAAAACCCCGGACATTTTGATAATAAATCTTGGACACAGATTAAAGTATTTCTACAAAATATTTACACAGAAACTATTAATTTATGTATATCCCAATATTAATATCAATATTTTCTTTTTTACTACTTAATTACATGTTATACAATTGTAACACTTTATGGGAACTTTGGTTTTTATAAATGGTTCAAAATTTTTATAGTAAAGTGTTTACTTTTCTCTCATTTACTTTTACCTTATTCGTAACTTAGGTTGATTGTTACATCAAAAGTCCAAACCATCTTAATCGAGATAAACATTTTAGATTGGTTGAATACGCACATTTGATATAATGTGTTTGTGAGAATTGAACGATTATTAATTATAGCATGAATTATATTTGGAAAGTGAGTACAATGATAAACCGAGTTTGACAACTTGTTATTATTTTCGTCATCACAAATAATAATCAGTAATCAGTTTTTAAAATTTAATTTTAACAACGAATCACAGTAAATAAATTCTTTGAGCTAGTAGTATGCATTTATTTATTATAACTTAGGTCTATGTTGGAGAGCATCTCCATCGGCGTCCTTCCGCCTTCAATTCGTCAGATCCTTTGGTCATTTCCTCTGAAGTCGCCTATTGACTGCATCTACTATCAGCGGTTTCATAGTTTCATTTGGGTAGTTTTATAGTGTGTTTTTCTGCGCTTTGCGGTGTACTGTTTGATGATGTCTCTCACAAATGGAATATTTAGGTCGAGATGTAAGCGGCGGTTTGACACAAACCATGGTGCATTTGACATACTATTTTGTAGGGTCTTTGACTGAAAGCGTTTTATGATAATTATCGAGATTGGAATTTCTGGTGCATCCCCATAGCTGGCATCCATATGTCTGAATTGGGCGGGTTATACTTTTATATAGTAGTTTTATTCTCTAGCGTTATGGGAGATTTTTTCCCGATAAGACAATATAGTTTTGTAACTTAATATCCATTTCTTGACGCTTTTTGCTTATATGAGTTTTCCAAGTTAAACGCCTATCGAGTTGAATTTCCAAGTACTTAACTACCTTTGATTGTGGTATGGGTGTTTTGTTGAGAGTGACAGGTGGACATGTTGGACGTCTTGTTGTAAATGTGAACTGCACTGATTTGCCTTGGTTAACTTTTATTCTTCACTGATCCATCCATATTTCAAATGATTTAGATATGAGCTTGAAGCATTGCAGATGCTGTATTCCGAGTTTCATTACAATAGTGCTATGATTATTATCGATAATTTTTTCCGAGTTAAAACTGAAACTTAATTTGTCGTTCAATTTTAAGTAGTACCTAACAAATTATCGATTAGTAGGTACTCATAGCACGAATTATGTACATTAATTTCTTGTGGTAATCATAAACAAGTTATATTCTCAATTTTAAAAGTAGTTGTTCCCTCTGAAATAGTTAGCTACTGACATGGCAACGTTGCGGACGCAGTAGATGTCGTAAAATGAATGTGAATATACATGGTGGACGCAACATAATGCGGAAGATAAAAGAGAATATACGCGGACGCAACATTATGCTTATAATGAAAGGACGTCCTATCATACCAATGGTTGAAATTCCTTCATTTCTTAAGATATCTTAATATTAAGGTGATTTTCGCATTCTCTGCCGCAAAATAGAGCTGTCTCTGTTTTCAACGTTAAATATATATGACTCCTTCTGGTGGACGCAACATAGGGTGCTCGGTGAAAGGACGCAGGATTGATAGAATGATGTAAATATATATTTAGACACAATATTGAGGTAATTTTATAATATGGGACAACAAATGATTAAAATAAAAATCCCGAAGTTTAGGGCGTATGTTGTTTTCGAAAAATTGATCGTCTCGTTGAATTTTTTCAAAAATCAAACCCTTCGGTGTCCACACAACAAAAAAACAGAAGTCGAGTTTGGTGATGTGTAACTGTCCTTGCACCTGGTAAAAATAATCATGATTTTTCTTTAAATGCATTTGTTCATTTTCCAGTATGGCATACGTAATTTTTTTGGTTAATATGGCCTCTTTTGGTGTTAATGTTCTGCAGCTGTAGGGACATTTAACTTCAATAAGGCCTTGTGTACCAACAAGCCCATCTGGAGTAGCTCCAAGATAACTTTCCTCTTCATCAATATAGAATCCACACGGTTCTATAGCTGTCTGTAAGTATGCTGAAAACTCGTTTACTGCTATAGGCTCATATTCAATTGCATAAGCGGTGCTCCGGGATGAAAAATCTTTTAGGAGACTTTTGGCGGTTTTATTGGGATCTGTTGTCTGTCTCAGCTTGTAAATTTTACCAAACACGGAAGCGGTAATCCTTTTTTTCCTCTCTTCAAACCATAATGCTGATTCTCTTTGTGCTATAGTTTTCTCTGCAATTTCTAAAATTTCTTCCTTACTTTTCTTAAGCAATCTTAAGAAAATATGTTTTCGCCACTGTGTGTATTTGTCGCATGTCAGCAGCCTTTTTGGTAACAGAAGTGACTGTTCTATATTTGAAAATAAATCTTCTCTTTAACGACAATAATTAATTATTTTCGGTAAGTAACTAAGGTTAACTTGTTTCGAGCTGCGTTTTGGAATATTTTTTATTACTAACACATGAAATTTTGATAAAGTTTTGAGTGTTTTTGAGAATTTTGCAATAGGTAGGCCATATTTAAATTTAAACGTAAACGTCGGATTGGCTAGTTCGGTAAATTCATGTGAATCTATGAACAACTGAATGTATTCAACTGAAAACTGTTCCTACAACATCCGAAAATGCAATTCCGCTGTTCTATAGGAAAATATCTCAGTGGAATCACTATCATTGGAAAATATTTCGGCGAATTCGAGAAACGACTCGCTGGTAAACATTTTTGTAAAAACAAAAATAGGTGATATCGTCAGTTAAGAAGTGACACCTAGTAACTAACCACACTGCAAAAATGAATTATTGATATCAGTTAATTCAGAAAAATATGTCGGTCATTTCTTAAAAATTTGTCGAGTTCTTCATAGTGCGACTTATGAGGTAACAGTTCTTCACCGACGATATGCAAGATTATTTAAAATATATCGATATTCGTCAAACGAAACTTATCAATCAGTGTTATAAGCTGTTTTATCATAAGCCAGAATACTTGAATTACCTTTATGCAAATTCGCAAATGCTCAAATTGCATCTGTAAATAGTCACAAGAGGGGCCTGAATTATTTTTTAAAATAAAAGCACGTGTTAGAACATCTAACAGTACGTAATCTCTACGAGTACGCCATCCCACGAATATAAAAATGTAATATTGGGGTTTTATTCTATTGTAGAATTACCCATATTTATATGTGTGATTGATGACGAGAACGGATGCAAATCCAGTCACCTTTCCATGATCTCAGAATTTACAAATTAATAGTGCATGTTTGTACATTTTACGTCTGATGATGAATCAGTCATATGTTGATATTAATAACACCCACATTAACTCCGGCATAAACTGTCGATAACAGCGACCTGCAAAGCGCGAATCGACAAAGTGCGAAAATGAGAGACGGAATATTCACGTAGCGTATTTTAAGACAATGCAAATGCACTTTCTAGCTGGAATTGTCAACAGGATAATAAAGATGAGTTAATCAAATTAATTCAGAATTATTGTTAAAAGATAGATTAAAGCCGCAAACCAATTTCTTATGAAAAAATCACAATAGCAGCTGCAAAAAACGAGTCTGAAACAAAGCGGTTTTTTTCGGAGTTTTGACAATTTTTGTAGGGAAAACTATCATGTTATATACAATTTTTATCGGATAGCGGCCTTCAGTTGGTCTTGTTACGGGTCCCCAATTTTTTTCTTGGCGTTCGATTGTTTGGTTTTGCCGCAATTCCTTTCAAAAACAACCATAATTCTGCTATGTCTTATAACGCGTGAGTTCCCCCTTAACTGGACCTTATTTGTCGCACTTACCTTATTTATTTTTTACATCTTTTTGCATTATCGGCAAAAACTTTAGAAAAATTACATTTTACATACGGTTAATTAATTATGTGCCTAAATATAAAGATTTAGAATCTACAGTGGAAGTCGCTTATAACGACGGCCAAGGGACCGAAAAATTCCGTCGTTATATCCGAATGTTAAAAGCATTGGTGTATATGGAAATTCAATTAATTGTATCCAGGTTGCGGTCGTTATCAGTGACTTGTCGTTATAAGCGACTTTTACTGTATTACTTTTTGATGATTATTGAGCATTGTAACAGGTAACTCGTTCTGTGCTCTTTATTAAAGGTGAATCAGAATACCCTGTAAGTAGACTGAACATTATTGTTCAGAGGTTTTTTGGATCAGATGAATAAAATATTGTTTGAGCTATAATATACTTCTATTAAAATTCAAATCAAGGGTAACATTTTAGGATGAAAATAATTTTCTTTTTTACATGTATTGAAAAGACAGACGCACTCAAACTTGCAACAATAATTAAAGACATTTTGCAAAGCTGAAAACAATCGCATATGATAATAATTACTTTCCTGCATGTGCAAACCCTCGATTGTGTGCGACAAGTAAAACAAACCAAAATATGTATCTGGTGGGTAAATTCAACAAAATTTATTTTATTTGCTAATTTTTCTACCAACAGTTTGGTGATGGTGGTTCACTCATTACCTTCGTAAAAGGTCGACCTGTTCAAGTTGGACTTATTGATCACACTTCTAATCAGAACTATAAAACTAGCTACCCTTCCACGTTTATACGAATAGAATACTACATAGAGTGGATTTTAGAAAAAACTGGAATTACATTACCCGGCAGTATCACTAACACACCTAGACCCGGACGACCCGGACGGCCCGGACGACCCGAACGGCCCGGAAGATCTCATTCTTAATATTCTACATTATTAAACATATTTTTAGAATTACAACTGCTTTTACAATTTCTTGATGTTAAAGAAAAGCGTTATAAAAGATTTCTGCCTATGAACAATTTTTACCAATTACAATTAAATTTGTATACAGGTTACTTTAATTGCACAACGCTTCTTTAATTTAATTTTTAATTTTTTATTTGTATAGAGACACCCGTATTCATCAAATATTTTATTAACAGTATGATATCAGTTGCCCCCTCCTTTTCAATACCTTGCGTAAATTGTATTGCGTATTTTAGATTTTATCATATTGCCAGAAAACTGGTCCTTCCTGTGATGTGAAATACTTGACAAAGACTTAAGCATTAATTGCAACGTATCCAGGAGATTTATTGATTCTGGTTGGTACGGTTCACGGGCATGCTGTTGGGTAAATTTTATTATTTTTTCTTTGTTATCAATAGTTAATCGTGCCTTGCGTATCCCTTATCGATAAAAATGACATCGGTAATATGTACGGGTGTTACTGGAGTTGTATTTATGTACATTCAATTTGTAACCTTTCACTAAGATAAATGGTCTTTGTAGATTGGCTGTATTTTCAATTACTTTGTATTTGGTAAAAGAAAGTCCGCAAAATTAGAAAAGTGATCACTAAACCGAAAGCTACAAGAGCTCACAACCGTCTGGCAACTGCAGTTGAAGCAACCCAACAACTGGCGATATTGCCGAAGGAAAGAATCAAAATGGATCGACAATACCACCAACACAAGTTGCAGCTTTTGAAGCTAAATGTTGTGGCCCAATAAACTTCAGTGTATATTAAATTAAAAAATTAGTTATTGAAAGTAATTAATTACTATTCGACGCCTCACTGCTATCAACAAATCTTTACTTCTATTGACTCCTTGTATTATAATTATTACATCTATTGCACCAAAATCTAGATTTTCGTCGCCTGTTTCTGGTTCTGGTGGTGAAATATTACAGGCAATACAGATATCGTGCAAAACTATAGGTACAAACATTTATAATTAATGCCGAAAAAGGGATCGCGTACTGGATTGTATTTTATGTTTCTTGGTAACTTGGTAATGGAAAAAGTAGAACAGCTCATCAATAAGTCACAGTTCATTAATATCAGTTGTGTTTTTGCGTCGAGAACTGAATTGCATTAAAACTAACGAATTTCAATTATAGTCACGTTCTCCAAAATAATTAATTTTTTGGAAATTTGCTAGCGGAGATGCTAAAGTCCAGCAATAGCAGCTGAACAGCCCCGGACCAGATTGATCTCTCAATGTTTCGACCAGCAGGTCCGCAAAATCAAAAACGAGTTCAGCTGATCGGAGCTTCAACTGACGGTCAAAGTGGGTCGATTTTGAACCGGTGAGTCCAAAACTTGGTTTGACATATTCTCCCCTACTAAGATAAAACGTCGTATCTGTGAAATTGTATAAGTTGTGGAAAAATTCAAATTTGTGAATTGTATTCTGTCAAACCAACGTATTATTTTCAGTAACCTGATTTAGCACATTCAGGCGTGGCAGGCTGTTTAGAGCATTTATAATGAGTTTCCGCGTTGGCTGCAGCAACGTGTGGGTATTGACCAATGTTGCGGGGTGTCGTTTCCCGAAGTCGGTTATCTGTTATTCGCAGCGACTCGTTCGTGCAGAACTGGGCAGTCACGGTGGAGGTGCCTGCCTTCGAGTCGCTCGGGTGCTGGCTGGATGACGTGGGTGCGGTGGTATACACGATGCCGTTTGCTCACTAAGAAATTCTGTTGGAAAGTTCAATGTATCGCTAGGATCTTCTGAGATGACCGAATCTGCGCTATAGGAGATGTACGGATCTCCTAGAATCATAGCAACGATTATTCTGTTGATTTACAGCATATGAGTATTTGTTGGAGCCAAAATTACTCATTTCGCTAATTTCTCAACAAACATTTGCTGAATGTTGTCTTCGTAGATCGATGCAGTAAAATTATTCCCCAACATTAACCATTAATTAAGGGATTTCAATTATGTCACCACTAAAAATTGGTGGATGGTTTCCTTTTCCAACATCTAAGAGCCAATTATTGTGCTCATCCTGTCCTTCGCTACGCATGTTGGTTGTGAATGATAGTGTCGTGAAATGCTGCCACAATTTACTTGATTTGATGCTACTTTCGATAATGTCCATGCGCGTCCCTCTGGCAACAACTGGTAGAGTTTGTCGAAAATCGCCTCCAACAACTACCATTTTTTTCCAAATGGTAACTCACTTGCGAAAATTTCTTGCAGAAGCTTGAAAAAGCTTTGAAAGTATTGTTATCTCATCCATGATTATAAGGGCTGCCTGTCTCAAAATTCAAAGTTGCGGCTGTTCCGGTTGTTTCAAAGGGAAGCACGCTTTCACCTCTGCCTCGAATGAATGACATCAGGGTACTGTAAAGCTATTTCACTGCAATTTATGGAAACACCAAATTCACGTTTTATTGCTGTGCACGTCTAGTTTCCAATTCTGTTTTTAAAATTTAAATCGGACAATTATAGAAGCCAGCCCTCCGCGAAAATGTTGCAAAAATAAAATGAGATAAAGATTGTGCAAAAACTGTTAGTCCGTCAGAGTCAGGGTTTTGCACACATAAAGTACATATCAACAGCTATCTTTGTACAGAGTTTCAGTTTTTAATAAGAAAAAATGGCGAAATTGTGAATTTTTTAAGAAAACACTGAATTTTTCGGCTTCTCCGGCTTTTCTCCGGTTCTAATCATTCAACCCTCTCATTCTCTTCATGATTTAATTCTCTCCAATTCGTCTAGTGACATCATTAAGATTTCTTTATTAGTTTCCATTTTACAAGCAAGAAACTAAAAAAAACGCGATTTTTTGTTAAAAACTGTTTATAACAAATTAAAAATTATGATTCTCGAGTTGGAAATTATGCAGACTTCATCTACTAATTGTCTTTGACAAAATCGAACAGTCGGTTTCCAGGTAGTATTTATGTTAGTTACATTTTGACATTTATTTTGCTCTGTTGCTTGGCCTATTTGGTAACTACTGTTTACGGAAATTTCCCGAATAAACTTTAGGGAGCCCGTGGATTAACAAATGTTAGCCGAATTCGTTATGGAAACGTGAAACTATTGAATCTTATAAAACTGAATTATTTTTCAAGTGAACCGAGACATTTTTGTAAAATTGTGTGGTAAAAAGGTACGAGATGTTCTGAATATTTAATAAAATGCTTGTAAAACCGGTTAACTAAACGGTTCGAATAAAATAATACCTTCTTGAAGGGACTTTTTGAATTTAATAACGGTCCGTTGTCAAGTGTCAATTTTTTTTTTGTTAAACCGAATTGGAATTTGAGCGCGCTTTCACCGTTGCAAATGAGGAAGTACATGAATTTCTGAAAACAAAAATGGGAGTGACGGCGAAAATAATAGATACGAAAGTGATTAAGACAGCGAGAGGAATAACAATGAGCATCGCAAAAGTGCAAAAATGGGAGGAGAAGATGGAGATAATGAAAAATAAAGTTAAGTTGAGAGGTACAAAAGTGTTTATTAACGATGATATGAGCCTGGAGGAAAGGAAGATACAGGCAAACCTGCGGAAAATTGCAAAAGAGCAGAGGGAAAGCGGACAGGAGGTCAAGGTGGGATATAAGAAAATATTTATTAACAGGGTGCAATGGGATTGGGATGAGGAAACGGAAGGTGTAAGAAAGAAAACGGACCAACCTCAGTCAAAAAACTAAATGAGGAAGATGAACGGGAAGAAAATACGACGACATGGGCGAGATTAAGGATAAACGAGAGGGTAAATAAAACAAATATCATAAGGAAAAAAACAGAGAGGGAAGCAAGTAGGAAAAAGGAAAGTGTAAAAAGTAGCAGTGCAAAGCATAATGTTAATCTAAGAATAGGGTCATGGAATGTAAGAGGGACGTTCGGGGAAGCAAAGCTAAAACAGATCGTCAGTGAAGCCAAAAAGTATAAGTTTGATATAATTGCACTACAAGAAACAAAGCAAACCGGGAATACTACAATGGAAATCGAAGATTATGTGTTCTTTAACAGTGGGGGAAATAATAGAAGGCTAGGTACGGGATTCATAATAAATAAAAGGATAAAGTTGCTTGTAGTAGATTTCAAGCCGAAATCAGATAGACTTTGTGTTTTAAGAATAAGGGGGAAGTACCAAAAGATAACATTAATTAATTTTCATGCACACACTGAAGAAAAGGGAATAGAGGAAAAGGAGGATTTCTACAGTGAGTTGAATGAGGCATACGATGAAATACCGAAATATGACATGAAAATAGTGATGGGAGATGCAAAAAATAGGGAGAGAAGAGGTATATAGACCGACGATAGGAAAATACAGTAAGCATGAAATAACAAATGAGAATGGTATGTTACTAATTGATTTTGCTAAAGAAAAAAATATGATAATAGTAAGTACATACTTCCAACGGAAGGAAATTCACAAGGGTACCTGGAGGTCCCCGGATGGAAAAACTATAAATCATATTGATCACATTTTGATTGAAAAACCAGAGGAAGAAGCGATAAAAAATGTAAGATCATTCAGAGGACCAGACGCAGATACAGATCATTTTATAGTAGGAGCAAACATGACTGAAATAATACCGACCATTAGAAATCAAATGGGCAGGGAAAGGGGGTGGAAAAAAGTAATAAGACTAAAGAGTAGTGAAGAACAAAAAGAGTATGAAGAAGTAATAAGGAAGGAGCTGGAGGACGTGGCATGGGGTCAAAGCATAGAAGAGAATTGGAGGAAAATAAAAAATGGAATAGAGCAAGCTGCAGAATATTGTAATAAAGAGAGGAGACAAGGAACAAGGAAATGGTTTGATGAGGAGTGCAGAGAGGCCCTAGAAATCAGGGGGAAATTACGATTAAGTATGTTGGTGGAAGGCACCACGGAAGCAATAGATAATTATGTGCGACAAAGAAGACAAGTCAAAACCATGTTAAGAAATAAAAAGAGAATGTATAATGAAGAGGTACTACAGGAAATAGAAGAAAATTACAAGAATAATCAAGTTAGAAATTTATACCAAGGAACTAAAAATGAAAGAAGGGAGTTCCAACCCAAAGCAGTGTTCTATAAGGACAAAAGTGGGAACATTATTGCAAGTCAGGAGGAAATACTGGGAAGATGGAGAGAGTACTTTGATGAGTTACTAAATGGTGGGGAAGCAGAAAGTGGTGAAGAAGTAAAAATTAGCATTGACAAAAAGGAGGAGGAAGAAGAACTACCGCCGCCAACGGAAGAGCAAGTCTTAGAAATTATAAGAAAGTTAAAAAATAATAAGAGTCCAGGCGGTGACAGAATAACAGCTGAACTATTCAAGTATGGAGGGCATAAACTAATAGAAAAAATGCACAAATTATTGGAAGAAATATGGAAGAAGGAAGAGATGCCAACGGAATGGGTAAAAGCAATAATATGTCCATTGTATAAAAAAGGGGACAAAAGTGAATGTCAGAATTATAGAGGTATATCACTGCTGAATGTAGCCTACAAGATAATGGCTACACACATAAAGAATAAATTAGTGGAAGAAACAGAAAAAGAAATAGGAGAGTACCAAAGCGGTTTTAGGAAAGGAAGGAGTACAACCGATGGAATCTTCGCATTACGGGAAATACAAGCCGAAAGTTATGAATATGGAAAGCCAACGATGGTTCTATTCCTGGACTTCAAACAAGCATACGATAAAGTGAAAAGGAAGGAGCTTTATAAGACATTAGAACAAATGAAAATCAATAGGAAGTTAATAAGAATGGTTGAAACAACATTAAAAGAAACGGAAAGTGCAGTTAGAATAAACAACACAGTGTCAAATCAATTTGAAGTAAAGGAGGGAGTTAGGCAGGGTGACCCTTTGTCATCTGTTCTTTTTAGCATAGTATTGGAACAGGCAATAAGGGAAGCAGAGATCAATAGAAGTGGACTTGTATACCATAAAAGACATCAGTGCTTGGCATTTGCGGATGATGTAGCAATTGTAACGAGAAGTAAAGAGGAGCTACAAAATGTAGTTAAGAGGTTAGAGGAAAAGGCAAGAAAAATGGGACTATGTATTAATGAGGAAAAGACTAAATACATGGAGTGGACGGAAGAGGAGTTTAAGAAAAATAACTACTTGAGACTGGAAGCAGTTGGAGGCAAGCAATATAAGTTTGAAGAAGTGGAAAAGTTCACATACTTGGGTACTGTCTTTACCAGGAAACCAGGGGTAACAACGGAAATACAATCCAGGCTAATGGCGGGGAATCGCTGCTTAGCAGCTCTTAATAGAGTACTGCGAAGCAAGATCATTTCTCGAAGAGCTAAACTAAGAACATACTCAAGTGTAATAAGACCGATAGTCACATATGGGTGCGAAACGTGGGTACTTAGTAAAGCGGAACAAACAAGGCTGGCGGTATGGGAAAGAAAAGTACTCCGGAGGATATATGGAGGTAAAAGAGTGCATGAGAGATGGGAAAGAAGAAGCAACAAGGAGCTGCAAGAACTGTACAAGATGCCACAGCTGGTTGGAGTGATAAAAGGACAAAGGTTGAGATGGTTGGGGCACGTGATGAGGATGCAGAATTGTAGGGTTCCAAAGAAGATATTGGAAAGTGAAGTAGGTGGAAAAATGAAAAGAGGAAGACCCAAGTCGAGATGGAAGGACGAAGTAATTAAGGACATAGGGGACAGTAAAATCAGTAACTGGAAGGAAAGGACAAGGGACAAGAAAGGATGGAGACAAACGGTCAACCAAGCCATGGGCCTTCTAGGCCTGGAGAGCTAAACTATATATATATTACCATAGCATTTTTCAATTTGCATTCCAGAACTTTACAATAACAGCAACGGTCAAATTAATGAGTTGATGCGTCGACATAACTAAAAAGCAGGGAATGTTTTCTTGAATTGGTTTTTTGTTCTACGCTTATCAGTGTTTAACATTCAGCTTTATTATCCATAGACGGGTAACGAAATAAGAGTCAAATCTGTCAACAATTTTAACTTGTTAATCAAAACGTTTACACCAAAAAATTATTTAAAAAAGTTCTTGGATTTGACGAGTTTTATCACTGGTTAAAATTAATGACATTATTTCTGGGACACGTTGTATAGAGACTTAACATCATAATAGAGGGGAATTATTATACGCAAAACGTGCAAAAATGTACGTTCCTGACAAAAATATCACTGTAAAGAAGAAATCATTATAGAGGAGGTGACTATAGAGGAGATCGATTGTATTTCTTGTCTTATTTTATAATGAGACATCAACACTAGTTTAGAGGACAACAAGATTTTTTTAATTGTGTTAATAAATCGGGAATCAAAAAATTAAGATGGCCAACCCTCTTGGGCTTAATCGTTTCAATTTCAATTGCTTTAGTTTTGTTTGGTTATGTTGTTGTAATTAATGCAAACTGTTACCAACGTGTGGTAAAATAAAAATTTTCATTGATTGAAGTTGCGATGTATAAAGATTCTGTCAATTTCACCCATGACCCTCGGGGAGAGAAGCTCTCTTTAATTTATCGATAGATAAAATGACAATTGAGGAGTTGAAATTGGAATTTTAGTTCAATAAAAGAAAGTTTCTTTGGCATCAATATAATGTGCCTGCGAAATATTTGTGCGTACGCATTAGAGAAAAAATTGAATATTTTAAAATGTATGAAAAAGCATTGAACACGGTTTTCATTTCAACTCCTCAATTTATTTAGAGTAGAGCTTTCACCCAGTAATAGTTATATTATATAATGATTGTAGATAAAAGCTTTTATCTACAATCATGACGTAATACGTTCATTTCATATGCTAGCCATGGATACATAACAAGGCTCCTGATCCACAGGTCACGCCCTTTCAGTTTCATTTTCATTATTAGACGGAGCGTATTGTTGGTTGCCTATTTATTTTCGCACGCGCACGGTAGAATGATTAGTTTTTACGAGGCTACGTAAGCAAATGTCTCGGGTTCAATTCTGGGCGACAGTAACACCGTATTAAAATCAGAACCGTGTCTCCTCGCAAGGCAATGGTAAAACACCGAGGTATTCTGCTTAATCTCTTCTTCTTCTTCTTCCTTCTTCTATTATTGAGGGAATATTTGCACTTAATTGTTACGGGACGGAACAATTATCGGACGGTGCCAATGCACGACGCCCTTGCGGGAAAAATAAAATTAGGAACGAATAAAACACTATTATCCATTAGGGAGACCTCGGCTACCATGAGAATCGGAGAATCGTCACAACTTGAGGGTGGTTAAGACGTCACTTTCAAAATATTTTTTTATTTTCGCGCCCATGACAACTGGAAGCAAAGGTTTCTCGATGAAAATCACGTTTTGGTTTCGGTTTAATTTCGGTGTCAATTTTGCTTCGGAACTTCAGCATTTTAAAGTTTTATCGAATGAAATTTTGATTGTAGATAAACAGCTGTATTTTTCTCGCACATAATGGCTATTATGAACTCAGATGTTTGTAAATACTCGTCTTCGACTCGTATTTACAAACTTTCATCTTCGTTAATAATAGCCTACATTATGTGCTCGTTAAATAATATACTATTATTCTGCAACGTTCACTTTCTCATGCAGACACCAATTTTTGTTCAATCCACAACAAAAAAGTTGGAAAACAATGGACATATTCTCCCAAATTTGTAATTTCGGAGGGAATACAATTGGAAGCTGTTCGTACAAAAGGTTGTTACCATTGCTTTAGCCAATCAACGAACCGCCAGTTGTATACCAGAAAAAGTCAACTTTTGCTTCCGTTTCCATTACAACAATGAACCAATCAACGAACGAGAACACTGACAAGTCAATTATTTTGCTGTGCCCGTTTGGATGTGTTCACGTCCAGTTGATTGCAATTTAATTTGATTACCTATAAGTTAGATTGATTTAAATTCAAATTTGATCATCCGATTTGTGTAAGTATTTGAAAAAGTTTGTAAACCAATTGAAACTTAAACCAAATTTGGATTTGTTTCGAGATAACTACTCATAGTTGATACTCAATGAACAAACCGCAAGTTAAGTTTATTGCGCGAAATTTGAATTATCCGAAATTTCTGATATTGAAATTGAACTTGCCGGTCGTACATCTCCAAACATTCCAGTTATTTGATTCAAAATGTTAACGAAACCCATAGATGATCCTAACCAAATTGTTTTGTTTAGTTACTTAACCGAAACGAACCAGAAAATTGATACACGTTGCCACAACAAAAATAAACCTGGACTGTTTCGTTGTCATACCTCGCCAAACAAGTTAGATCTCAGAAGTGAACATGTGGGGGGGGCTTTCATCTTCAGCGTTTGTAAACCTTTTAAAACACGTGAGTTGCTATTTTTCTTACCTTGACTTTTGTTGACTCCCGTGAGGTTAGCCGAATGCGTGTCGAACATGTACGACGACGCCATTTTCGGCGCGACTTCCCTCGCGCCCAAGCTGATTACTTCTTTGGATTCGTTCACAAAAATCAGCATGACAAAACCTCCACCCAAGCCGCTCCGATGCGGCTCTACGACTCCCTGACAAAACAACATTGCGACGGCCGCATCGACGGCCGAACCATTATCACCCAAGATCTCACTGAAATGAATCGTAGCGGAGAAATGTCAAAAATTTATGGCGTTATTTACTTTCCGATGCTTTCACATATTTGATGGCCGCTAACCACGTTCGAACGTTCGCCTATTTCAGCTGCGACAATTTCCTTGACTGACTGATCGTTAAAGGCGTCCTCGCCCGTTTCTTGTTCATAATAGGTGACGCTTTTACTTAATCGGTAGAGTGCAGCCGTTAGCACCATAATGGCGATTAATGCCAGCAGTAAGAGAGTCAGTAGGATACGGAAGCACCACCGGCGTTTTTCTGCGCCTTCGCTGATTAGGTCCCTGGAAGAGATTCGATTAAGAACCGGTGATTTTAGGCGCTAGATGTTTTACGGTCTTCGATGCATGTTGTCAAAATTGTCGCTTAAGTGACGTTTACAGTGAGATCAAAGCGTACGCGGGTTTCGAGCATATTTGTTTTATTTGCTAAAATTTAAGGTTACTTATCCGTTCGAGTTTTTGCCGGCGTTCGGTTCTCCCCAATAATTTAGCGTAAACCTTAATACAGGCAACACCTAAAACTTTTTTACGATCGACTTGTCACCCATTATTACCTTCACAATAGCTCGATGTATAACAATGAAAGCGACTTTTGAGTGGTGATATTCCAATGTACTTACCTATTTACCTGATGGAAAGGTTGATGGATAGCGTTTCAAACATTTCGGTTGACAATTTTATTTACTTTTACTTTTATTGGGTACAATTATTCAAAATAAAATCATATTTTATTTCTATTATTATTTTCGATAAAATAAGATTTTTATGTTATCAATAAATTCGTGACAACACAATAAGTAAATTATCGAAACTAAAATTATTTGCAAAAGATCTCAAAAATAAATATTTTCCACTCCAAAGGTAAACTTTATGGCAGTCAATAAATATATCTTGTTGACACACATTACCCTCCAGCTATGAAAAAATGCGTTCTGTGCACAACGAGCTCAAATGATTTTAATTAAATTATGAGCAAAATATAATATTTGAAGAAAATCAACGTGTGTCTCGCCCTGCGTTTAAGTGTCGGCAATAAGCTCATATAAATTTGAAACCAAAATTTTAAATATTTGGGGGCTCTATGAGGGATGCCAGTTTCGAATTTTTTTTACATTTTAATTAATAACTAGCTTAATCGCGACACCATCAAAAAAAGAACCGGATAGAAGAATGCGGACCGATCACTCTCATAAAACGCAATAGCGACCTTTTCTTCAAATCTTAAAAATGTGGCTAAAACGAGTGATGCCGTTTTCCATTTAAATTACAGCTTGACAGAAATAGCTTGGCGGATGACCCAGCGCAGAAAAGGAAGCGAGAGAGTGTCTTAAGATAAAGATATAGCTAGTATTGGCGAGCGACCACCAATAAAGAACTGAGGTCCACTAAGGGGCGGTCTTTCGGTCTACGGCGCATCCATGACTCATCCGCCAAGCTAAGTTTGCCAAGCTGTACATTGCTAGGCCAAGCAATAAAGCATTTTTTCATACCATAAATACTACCCGGAAACCGACTGTGCGATTACATAAATGACACTTAGTAGATGAATTCTGCATAATTTCCAACTCAATAATCATAATTTTTAACTTGTTATAAACAATTTACAAGAAAAAATTGCGTTATTTTTAGTTCTTTGCTTGTAAAATGGAAACTAATGAAGCAATCTTAATGATGTCAATAGACGAATTGTAGAGAATTAAATTACAAACAGAATGAGAGGTTGAATTACCCAATCGGATAATTAGAATCGCAGAAAACCGGGAAAGCCCGGAAAATTCAGTATTTTCTTAAAAATTTCGCAATTTCGCCATTTTTTAATTTTAAGAACTGAAACTTTGCACAAAGGGAACTATTTATATGTACTTTATTTGTGAAAAACCGCGATTCTGTTGGAACAACGGTTATTGCACAACCGCCATTTTATTTTTTGTTTGCGATATTTTCGCAGAGGGCTGGATGCTCCTGTAGTTATGTGATTTAAATTTTTACAACAGAATTGGAAATTAGACGTACACAGCAACAAAACGTTTATTTTGGTTTTTCTATGAAATGCAGCGAAATAGGTGAAAAACGGTCGTGAATATGAGTAAAAACGCGATTTTTTCTTGTAAATTGTTTATAACAAATTAAAATAGTTATTTTTGATTCTAGATTGCATTCGAGAATGAGTTTTTTTGCGAGCATCGCGAGCAAAAAAAACATTCGAGAATGCAAAAGAATTTCGCAATTCGAGTATCAAACAACATTTTTTCGAAAACTGCAGCTCCAAATCAATGGAAACTTAAAAAAAAAACTAACATTTAATCCAGATCAATGTCTACAATTACTTTGGTGCTAAATCTGGTATGCTATGACTAACTAATTTATGATAGCAACCGTCAAACAAACATTATAATTTATAATTTTGTACCGTTTATGGTGATTTGGTGAGAATAACTCCTGTATTTGAAGCGGAAAGTAATAATAATCAAAAATGAGTTCCGAAAGCGATGACGATGATCTGCCTTTTGATGTATTAGAAGCGGCACGAAGCGCAATTTCTAGTCTTATCCCGGAAAAGTCCTCTAGACAATATGAATCTGCTTACAACGATTTCATGAAGTGGTGTGGTTCTAAGAAATTGAAAAACGTGTCTGAAAGTGTGATACTGGCTTATTTGGAATATAAAGCTAAGAAATTGCGGCCACCAACCCTATGGTCCATTTATTCGATGTTGAAGAAAACATTGAACGTCAAACAAAATGTAGATATAGCAAAATTTTCAAAATTAATACCATATTTGAAAAATAAAAATGTAGGCTATCGACCAAAAAAATCAAAAGTCTTGACCAAAACAGAAATTGAAAAATTTATAGAAGAGGCCCCAGACCAAAGCTTTTTATTACTGAAGGTACGTTCTACATTAATTTAAATTTTTGGCATTTATATAATAAAATATTGTTTCAGACTATTTTAATAATGGGAATATATCGTGCATGTAGAAGAATCGAGCTGTTGAATTTAACAATTAATAATATTGAAGATAAGGGTTCAATTGTTATTGTAAAATTGAAGATTCGAAAAGACACAGTCAAAGAACATTTGTCATTTCAAATCCATCTCATATTGAATTATATCGAAAATATTATGGCTTACGTCCAGCGTACAGTACTAATCCAAGATTTTTTATTAAATACGCCAATGGGAAATGTGCAAACCAAGTTATTGGTATAAATAAAATCAGAAACACTCCAAAGGAAATAGCCACATACTTAAAATTACCGGAGACGGAGTGCTACACAGGCCATTGTTTCCGACGATCTTCCGCAACTTTGCTTGCAGATTCTGGAACTGATTTTGTCAGTGTGAAGAGACATGGAGGCTGGCGCTCGTCAACAGTTGCGGAGGGATATATTGAAGAATCATTTGAAAGGAAAATTAAAGTTTCAAAAAACATCTTAGCTGTTCCGAAATCTGAAACTTCTTCCACAACAGACATTGGCGGTTTTTATCAAGACAAGAGTCTTGCAGTAAATCAGCCAACGTCTTCTATGGAAATGGGTCTTCAAGACCAAAGTATTTCATTAAAGCGGTATCACTTCCAATAATTGTACTATTACAACTTTGCAGTTAAATATTGCTCAATAAATAATAAAGATTCCCCCAAATTGTGACTTCTTCTTTAATCAAAAATTGCTGAACGTAAAAGTCTTTTTTGTTCTAGATTGTAAAAGACTTTTACATGTAGTAAACAAAAAACAGTCACTTTGACAAGCGATTTATGTCATGTAAATGTCAACATTTGTTATCAGCTTTCGAAAAACTTTAATTTTGATTCAGTCGGGTTAATTTTGATACAGTCGGGTATGTTCGTAATCTTTAATTGTATGTCGTCGACTGTAGTTATTGTTCCACCCACAGATAGTTCCACCCGTCCCGAAATTTATTCACTTATCAGACGATCTAAGTTGTCGCTTTTAACAACGTCAGTCAGTGTCAAATAAATGAAAGCTAGTTTGAGAAAATAATTCTGCCGTTTCGACCGTTCTTTTCTATTAAACTTGAAACAATGAAACGTTGTTGCGAATTAGAAGAGTTATACTACAGGCACGAGTTTACATTTGGGAACGTCAAAATGGATGGAAAGTATTGTTACAGAATGGTTTGTATTTCTTAAATCTTCATTTATGTAACTTGACGGTTAAAATTTTTGTTGGTTAGTAATCAGTGTTATTTATCGTTGAAATTCTCCGTGGTCGGTTTTTATCTGCATGTGATTTGTATTGGCTATCATTTTAATTTGGTGTAATGCGGTTATAAAATCCTTTTATTTTTGATTAAGAAAACAATTCTTGCGGGTGTTGGGGTGTCAGTTTAATTTGCAGCTACTGTTCGGGATTTTTGCTTTAGGACGGTGTGACGGGTGTCATTTTTGGAAAGCAGCTTCAAAAAACTAGCGCCAAGGGACAAAAAACGAAATTTAACTTTTATGTCAATAAATGGCAATTATTGGCAAATAACTCTCGTGCCAACGAAACAAAAAATTATCATTTTTTTGATAATTTGTTATAAATAATGATTTAAATTCAAATATTACTATTAGCACCTCAGCATCTAAACGCAGCCCTCAGATTATAAAAATACTTCTCCACCCAAGTGTATAATTTATTGCTTAATTTATTGCTTTATTAGGTAAGCGGTTCATTTATTAATTGTTACATCCGAGAAAAACATTTGGTCACCGACAATTTGACGAATATATCTGCACTCGATATTCAAGATTTCTGGGTCTGGGGACCTTATTAGTTTTCGATTGATACTGATGAAACATTTTACTAACGTGCCTAAAATTTTGTTAATGACTAAGATTTGCAAAAAAAATTGCGTGCTATTGCACTTACGAGGAGTCAGTTTTTTTTATCGGCAGGCATCAAAGTACAAAGTTAGTTATATTAATTACTGACTTGCAAACCAATCAACAAATAACACTTTTTCCCCAAATAATAGGTGAATGATCGGTTCATATCTGAATATGTTTTGTTTTAAGTAAATTTTCAAATTTAAGTTTCATTATTAGAATAGAATTTCACTTAAAATATGATCGTTTTGTCAAAATTTGGGTCTTCAACGTCGTGAATTGGATAACATTTTATCGATTCGTTAAAATGCATGTAAAACTGTGTTACTAGTTGCCCTCATCATTACTCATCCAGTTTGCAATAACTCCGTACTTGATAAATGATCGAAAGATTATAACTATCCCGAAATCTTAACCTTTGGCATTTGCCGATTTGGTACCTTTCGAAATCAATTTAAATTTAATTTTTCAAGTACACAGTAAACACTTCAGATAATTGAGTTAGTTTAAACGAGATTAATTTTTTTTATTTCTTTCTTTAAGTTAAAAGACCAAGGACAGGATATAGTAAAAACAATCGAACAACTAGCCGATAATCCGACTGTCCAATTGGAACGATTAGATGAGAAGCGGATAATGGCATACAGGTAAATAAAACTTATTGCGTTCAACTTTTTTTAATCTGACTGCGTTTAGGGGTAATCGTCCTTTCAAGAGTTATCGTGGACGCGGTAGGCGTCGAAGGGATGAGGACGATGTATGGTTCCCGAACTCCGAGGAGTGTCCGAGTTCCCCAAAACGGTACGTTTAGAATGATTTTCCGATACTTCCTTCATTCAATTCCTTCACCAGAGGTCGTAGAGATGATGATCCATCGTACAGGAATCAGCAAGTTGAGAGAAATCACGTAAATGATTATGATCCCACCCGCTACCATATGAGACCGGTGCGGCACCAGTACGAAAACAATTTTCAGAACTACAGACGACGATACTACCACAGCAATCGTGGGGCACGGTCTGGTAACTCTGGTTTTAACGGTGGAGCTTCAGGCGTTACTACCAGAAGCCATGCGACTTCAGCACATAAAAAAAAAACTGAGGAAGCCAAAGATCCTGTGTTAGCTGGTTCATCTCAAGAATTAAGCAAAAATTTGCTTGACAGCGATACAGATAAAATTCTCGAAAGGTTGGAGAATTTATATTACCGACACGAATTTGGGAACTTCCGAATGGGTGCCAAGTATTGTTACAGAATGGTGCGTATCTCTTACATCTTCATTTATGTAACTTGACGGTTAAATTTTTTGTTGGTTAGTAATCAGTGTTATTTATCGTTGAAATTGTCCGTGGTCGGTTTTTATCTGCATGTGATTTGTATTGGTTATCATTTTGGTGTAATGCAGTTATAAAATTCTTTTATTTTTGATTAAGAAAACAATTCTTGCGGATGTTGGTTGGGGTGTCAGTTTAATTTGCAGCTACTGTTGGGGATTTTTTGCTTTAGAAGTTTTCAAGTTTGCCATTTAATTTTTAACCATTTTGTTTGCATTACCAACGAATATAGACTTCATATAGAAGGACGAGGGACTGAAATTTTTAGTTCGATCATCTCCGCGAAATTGTATCAGCCTCGATTTTCATCGTGGTGTCTCTCTCGCACTATCGGCGCCATTCAAATTTTGAACTTAAATCAAACTTGCGGTCGCTGTAGGCACAAAGGGCACGTGTGGACGACATACTAACCACAAAGAGATTTTTTACTAATGGCAAATAGAAGCCGACAAACAATTTCACGAACCTAGAAAATTTATTGGCGGGCGTATTCACTACCCAAATTCCAGAAATCGCTTATCGTTCGAAATTCGTTTCATCGCTGATTATAAACAAAGGATTCACAGAATTCGTATAAATGTACAATATTTGTATACATCTGCGGTTCTCTAATTTCTATCGTTTGGCCACAAATAAGATCCATGCTCAGATAATTGAGTTAGTTTAAACGAGATTAATTTTTTCTATTTCTTTCTTTAAGTTAAAAGACCAAGGACAGGATATAGTAAAAACAATCGGACAACTAGCCGATAATCCGACTGTCCAATTGGAACGATTAGATGAGAAGCGGATAATGGCATACAGGTAAATAAAACTTATTGCGTTCAACTTTTTTTAATCTGACTGCGTTTAGGGGTAATCGTCCTTTCAAGAGTTATCGTGGACGCGGTAGGCGTCGAAGGGATGAGGACGATGTATGGTCCCCGAACTCCGAGGAGTGTCCGAGTTCCCCAAAACGGTACGTTTACAATGATTTTCCGATACTTCCTTCATTCAATTCCTTCACCAGAGGTCGTAGAGATGATGATCCATCGTACAGGAATCAGCAAGTTGAGAGAAATCACGTAAATGATTATGATCCCACCCGCTACCATATGAAACCGGTGCGGCACCAGTACGAAAACAATTTTCAGAACTACAGACGACGATACTTCCACAGCAATCGTGGGGCACGGTCTGGTAACTCTGGTTTTAACGGTGGAGCTTCAGGCGTTACTACCAGAAGCCATGCGACTTCAGCACATAAAAAAAAAACTGAGGAAGCCAAGGATCCTGTGTTAGCTGGTTCATCTCAAGAATTAAGCAAAAATTTGCTTGACAGCGATACAGAAACAATCGTTGACGATAAAAACAACTCCACAACATCCTTTTCGACTGAAACACAATTAAATAGGTCGGAAGAACAGAACAATCCGCCGGAAAATATTCGTGCTAAAGTAACAGAAATTTATGAGCTACATATGTGCTATACCGATTATAGGGCGACAAGATCCAAATACAATAGTGTTGGGATATTTAGAGGTCGTAGAAAAGGCGCAATAAGAGATGAACAAAAAGAAAACGTGCCGAAGGTCCAGGTCAGCAAGAAGGCTAAAGCCAAAGAAAGCAGCGACGTTGCAAATACGAAAGCAACTGCAAAACAAATTGTTTCTAAACGTCAGAAGACGATTGCCTGTTAAAAAAATACATACAGTGTGTGCTCAGTTTGACTGAGAGAGGGGGTAAATTTTTTAGTTTCAATTTTGCAGAAAACTTATTTTTTATAAAAATTTTTGCTTGTTGCGAAACTAATAATTTTCTCATCAAAATCAAGAAATTGTTTTTCTTAAAATAAAAAATTGAAATAACGGAAAAATAGTTTATTTTATTCAACGTGGAACCACTGTGCACCAAAATTCTGTATAAAAATTACATTACATTACATTACATTACATTACATTTACTGCCCATGTAATAAATAAAACATAAAACCTAAATATATCCAAATGTTTATTCAAAAATTAGTGTGATACAGTAGAGCGTCGATTATCCGAACGTCAATCATTCGAATCGTCGTTAACTTTGCCATTACATTGTTGCGCGACTTAAACTTTCAAGTTTTAAGATTGATTTAAAAAATAATTTTATTTTAAAATTAAACAGGACTGAAGCTTACAAAAGTTTATACTAGACTGGTTACAATTCTTATTTTTACACCAAAACTACAGTGAAATTATATTCTATTAATACACTTTATCATTATTCTAAGTAATCAAACGCTACATCGGCATTTTCACTGATATAACACTGGCGTCTTAACGAGCTGACTTGCACGGCGATACCGCTCCTCTACCCTCGCCGGTCTTGCATTTCTTCGGCAGTTTTTACGCGACTGCAGAGGCGCGAAAAATAATCTCTTTTCTAACTCTACTATTGTAGTTTCTAATCCACAATGAATTCAACACCCAGTTCTTCGATTGCCAAACGTAAACGGCACGTACTTACCTTGCAACAAAAATGTGAAATTATAGGGAAGCTCGATAACGGCGAGATGGGGGCATCTCTAGCTCTCTCTTATGATGTTGGAAAATCAACAATTACTGACATCAAGAACAATAGAGAGAAGATTTTATCGTTTATATCAACGTTGGACAGTGAAGATGGTGCCAAAAAACGAAAAACTTTAAAATTTGCGCAGAACCAGAATCTCGAAAGGGCTTTATCCGATTGGTTTGTGCAGATTCGCAGTTTGGGGCAGCCGATTTCCGGTTCGATCTTGTGTGAAAAAGCTCTCGATTTAAACACTAAACTCGGTGGGTCGTCTGAGTTTAAGGCCAGTTCAGGATTTCTGAAAAATTTCAAGAGCCGCCATGGAATTCGAGAACTTCAGGTCCAAGGAGAAAAGTTATCAGCCGATTCGGAGGCTGCTCAGAGCTTCAAAGAGGTATTCAAAAAAATCGTGGACGAGGAGGAATTTTCTAGAGACGACGTTTACAATGCAGATGAGACTGGACTGAATTGGAGGTCGCTACCCCAAAGATCCCTCGCGTCGCAACGTGAAAAAGCAGCACCAGGGTTCAAGGTGTCTAAGGAACGCATAACGGCTATGATGTGTGCTAATGCAGTCGGCACTCATAGATTGCAGTTACTGCTTATCGGAAAATCGAAGAAGCCACGGTGTTTCAAAAATGTAACCCGCTTGCCTGTGACCTACAGAGCCCAGAAAAGTGCTTGGATGGATTCGAGATTGTTTTGCGATTGGTACAGAAATGATTTCATAAAGAACGTGAAAGAATGGCGCAAGGCTCAGCGCAAGACTGGCAAAGTGTTACTGTTGTTAGACAACGCGCCGTCTCATCCTTCCGCCGAAGTATTAAACGCTCTCGATCCAGACTTCGAGGTAAGGTTTCTTCCGCCGAACGTAACATCGTTGATTCAGCCCATGGATCAAGGGGTTATCGAAAAAGTGAAGAGGCTGTACAGGAAACAAATCCTTCGAAGACTGTTTCTGGCCGAAGAAGGCACGGGGGACAGTGTTGTTGCATTTGCGAAATCGCTGAATTTGAAACATTGCTGCTATATGCTGGCTGATGTGTGGGCGTCGCTAACGGAAGAAAATTTGAAAAACGCTTGGAACAAACTGTGGCCAGCTTCAGAAGAAACGCCGAATGAAATAGAAAACGACAATTCCAGTACCGAGGAAGGTGGCGCGAATGAACTCGTCGAACTCTTCCACGTTATCCCAGGGTTTGCGGATTGTAACCATGAAGACGCCGAAAATTGGCTAAACGATGACGCCGATGATCCGGGCTATCAAATTCTAACCGACAACCAAATCGTATCTTCAGTTCTACACGAGGATAATGACAGCGACGAAAGTACGGACGCACCGAACAAGCCTTCTCACGGTGAGGCGTTTGAGGCTCTTGAGACAGCGATGGAGTGGTATGAAAAGCAGCCGGAATGTTGCCCAACGCAACTACTTCTTCTCAAACGATTGCGTGATTTGGCCTCGCAAAAACGAACTGCCTTCGTAAAACAGAAGAAAATCGTCGATTTTTTTCGAAAGATATATAGAATCCATTTATAAAGTACATAAATGTACATAATGTGATTGAAATATTATTTGTTGTTCAATATATGTTTATATTCTATCATTTTGAGCGTTTTAGTGCTTTCCCCTCCATCATAAACTATGACTGTTCGGTCATCCGAATTTTCGATTATATGAACGGTAGTCGGTCCCAATTAGTTCGGATAATCGACGCTCTACTGTATTTGATATTGAGACAAACTGTTTACTATTTTAGACAAATCGGGTTTATGATTGCTACATGCTACTCTTAATAGGTCATCAAGATGAGAATCAGTAAGCCGATTTTTATATACGTTTTTTGCATATTTCATTTTGGAATACGATGATTCACAAAGATACGTTGATGCGAACAGCGTGAGTAGCAGGTGGGCACATTTTTTTACAGTCATGTATTTTTCAGGTACTAATTTCCAAAATTCGGTGTACTCCTTTCCCTCTCTCTTTTCTTTAAAAATAACTTCCATATAGGGTGACCTTGCCAGTGAATGAACACTTTGCATTTCGGTTGTCACATTTGCGTTCACAGAATTATTTTCTCCGTCCCCAATATCACTTTTGTTGCTAATAACTTGTTGTATCGACAGATATTTTGTTAGAGCACAAGATTATTGCATCATTTGGAAGACTCGGTACAAATCAATTTATTAAAAGACATTTAAATAGAAGATGTACAAAATACCCAGTGAATGAACACCAAAACCAAGTGAATGAACAGCGACGTCCAGTAAATGAACACCCAATGTGGATGACAATAAATTAACTTTAAACGTATTTGTAGCAAAAAATATTTTTCTTTATTATAAAATAATATACATAATATAATATTGTGTATATTATATAAAACAAACTTTAGGTAACCGTCTACCTAGCAACAACTTGCGCAAATATATTCTTCTTTCCTGTTGATTAATGTACAGAATTCGTCACTGTTGTTTTTTTGCGGCTAGGCTTATTTCTTTTCTTTTCTTCCCTTATTTTCTTTTGTTCTTCTTTCTTTTCGTCTCTCTGTCTTATTTTTTCAATCTTTGCCATTTCTTTTTCTGCTTTCTCTTTCCCCTTTCTCTCCTGAACTTCTCTCCATTCGGGCAACGTTATGCAGTATGGAGTTTTGATTTTTGGTTTCTCCTTTTTATTCTTTACCACTCCTGCATTACTGAAGCTTTCAGCGACGGATAAATGATTTTTCCAACTTTGTTTGAGTCTGAAATTTTCCTCATCCCAGCTTATCGAAGGCTTTGTTTCATTTCCAATATCTGAATTCGATGGGGAGACAAGCATTACAGTAGTAACTTGCCTACCACAATTATTTTCTTGAATATTATTAGTGAGATCATCAATATTATTAACTACTGCTAAATCATTACAGGTACTGGTATTTGCCTTTTCACAGAAATCACTTGCCTTAGAATTATTATTCAGGGTACAAATCATCTCATTTTCTGAAAAACTAGCACCATCATTTTTGTCGGTATTATTAAATGTGCCATTTAACGCTATGTTATTTTCAACATTTACGACATTATCACCAACTGGTGTATTTATTAATAAGCCGTTGTAAGTTTCACTAAAACCATTCATAAAGTTTTCATTCACATTGAAGTTGTCGGACTGTTCATTGACATCAACGTGTTCGTTTATTTCAAAATCATCATAATTCATACCAAAACTCTCATCCGTTGGACCATCACTGTCGTCGGCAATTTCAATTGGAATGTTCATTATGTTGAATTCTTCTGCAGCTTGGGGCTTTTTGGAATTACAGTCTGATGTCATCAATGAGCAGATTTTCCATAACAGAAACAAGTTTTTGTCCTCGCCTTCAACGCATTTATCTTCCTTCCAAATAGTACGAAAGGTTTTTATTTTTTCCTCTTTAAAAATAAACTCAATGACATTTCTAGTGGTCAAATATTCGGAAAATGTAGGTTGACTTCCTTTTTGATATGTGGTTTCAGTACTTTCTTGGTCAATTTTAGCTCGCCTTTCAGAAATACACTTGCTGTAATCTACGGCATCTTTATTTAAAGGGTACAGTCCACATGCCCTGAAACCATTAATTATGGCTTTCTTCCCAACAGCGTCAAATGCTTCCTTAAACAGAAGAGCAAAATTCACTTTATTGATAACAGTCTGGCGTTGTTTTGATTTTCGAACAACCTTCTTCCAAGCCACCTTCAGAGTACGAAATATGCTTACGTCGCAAGGCTGTATAATGTGTGTTGCATTAGGAGGCAAGCAGTAAACAAAAATTTGATTTGCAACACAGAAGTTGGACAACTCTAAACTAAGGTGACTTTTGTGGCCATCCAAAAATAATATCACCGGAAAAGGAACTTTGTTTTCTTTTAACCATGGCTTCAAAACCTTTGTTACATATTCATAAAAAGTTGCAGACACCATCCAACCAGAATCAGATCTTCCCAAAGCCCATCCTTTTGGCATGGTTCTTATTATTCCCGTGGGAATCCTTTTATACGGATAAACTACCATCGGCGGTAGCGTCGAGCCATCTGCGCTGTAAGTGCATAAAACTGTAATTGATTCCTTTTCATTTCCTGAATTTATTTCGTACAGGTTTTTAAAATCTTTCGGTCCTAATACCTTGCCTGTACTAGGACAAGTCAGGCACCCTGTTTCATCGCAGTTTAATATTCTTCTAGGATCATTGAAGATTTCACAACACTCATTAACTTCTAAAAACTGATTCAATTCACTAAACCAATACTTAATACTTTCTTTTGTAACAATGGCTCGAGCTTTTGATATAGTTTCTGCATTTCTCTTTTTTACTTCAGAATGTCTCTTAAGAAATAAAGACAACCATTTATCTCCTGGTCTGTTATCTTTGAAAGGGTTTGGTCTGGGACATTCTTGTAGTACCTTTTGAATAGAATCTTTGACATCTTCAGCAACTAAGGGGAATCCTATCTTGGCCTTTCGAATTATCCAGTTGGTTAAATCCTGCTCCTCCTGTTTTGTTAGGATTGTTGCTGGCCCCATTTTCCTTTCCATTGAAACTTTGGCATTCACCTTATTTGACAAAGTGCTCTTAGGAATACCATGCTGACGAGAAGCTTCATTTAATTTTATGGTGCCGGTTTTAATTGCTTGAACTGCCTCAACAAGCACTTCCGGAGAGTATTTGAAGCGTCTATATGTTTTCTTAGTTTGACTCCCCTCTTTTGGGAGTTGTCGTTTTTTGCTTGCCATCTGCTTGCCAAAATACATAATTTTGACTGATTTACTTTTGATTAAATTTTATGTATAAAGTAAGGAGGTGATAAAATAAATTAAGAAAGTTGTTTAACAATGAAAGGGTTTAGCGAAGGAATAAAAGTAGTTCACGGGGTGTTATACTTACTGAGCATTTGATGAAAAAAACAGCTTTTCTTGAAATTTTTCACTTTCCACAACCGATGTGTCGCAATTATATCTTTGTCCACACTATGCGGGATCAAGAAGGACCTTCTTGGGTAAAGAACGTGTTAGAGGAACTAATTTTAACCCTACAGTCAACGATCACCAATTCGACTACTTGCTAGCAAACAATCAGCGATTTTAGTTAATATATTTTTAATCGTATTGAGATAAGAAGCTGTTAACTCACTAAAAATCAGTAACCATCAAACAATTTTTTACTTCCATCAATCGTCACCTATCTTTAGGAAATGGTCTGAATTTTTGTCGAAAAGGTTTGAAGCCAAACTCGAACATCTGTACGTTCAAATTTAAGTATTAGCATCGACAAATGTAACTCTAACAATTAAATGTAACGTTAGGAATTTTTACTACCACTATTTCGAATTTATAATATAAATAAATAAATTCAAAATTAGCAGAAAGGCTGTCTCTTATCTGTAAACCGTAACGTCAGCTTTTTAGGATTAAGACAAGTTCGACAATCGAATAATGTATATTGAACAAAAGTAGTTCATTCACTGGTTAAGAACTGCTAAGGTAAGAACCAGTAAATGAACATCTGTTCATTCACTGGAATTATCAATTTTGGCATCCAGTATATGAACACTTTGAAATAACAGAAATTCAAAATGTTTTCTTAACGTATTTTACTATTTTCTACTCCAGGAACACTTTACTACCATAAAAATATAAAAAAAGCAAAATTAAGTTAATAAAAGTACTCCAAAATTATGTTCAAAGATACCATGAAATAGGACCTGCCTCTACATTTGACTACAACTCGCAATCAACTGTTGATTTGAGCAATGTCTTTTTTTGGAATAGACTGATAAGAAAAAAACAATAATTGGATCATATCTGTAGAGACCTAATGGAACTATTTCGCGCTCAAGATAGTTCGAAAATGCTCAATTGTTCTTAATAATTCAGTTTATTTGAGCAGTGTTCATTCACTGGGTGGTGTTCATTCACTGGACGGTTCACGATACGTATCGTTCTTAAACTCGATAAATTCATCGAGTAACCTTGCATAATCAAATCCCAATGCAGCTAATTGTGTTATAGTTGCTGTTTCTAAGTGCCAGGGATTTTCTACAAGCAACAGACAATTCTTGATACAACGTAAATCCTGAAATCTCCTCTCAAATTCCTTGGATAAGGCAGCTAAATAATTTGAAAATATTGTATAGTTTTCTAGAGAAATAGATATACCATCTTGCTTGACTTTCGTTACTGTTGGAAAGTTATGCAATACTTGGTTCTGTATTTCTTCGTAATAGATTTTTAATTTTTCTTCAAAGGCAAATACTTTATTGGCCATCTGCGAAATAAGTTTATTTTCACCCTGTAAACCACGATTGAGCTCATTAAGTTTTTCTGTGATGTCGCACAGAAAAGCTAAAAGACACCACTGTTGAAGTAAGTTTGAAGCGTAGGTCCAATGAAGCGTAGCTAGAATGTTAGAGTAGTTCATAAGTAAGAGTAGTTCATTAGTAAGATAGTTGTTGTCATGTATACGACGTGAAGTGAATAAAGTATCTGTTTTAAGTTAATTACTGTAGTTCATAAACCGAATTGGAATTTGAGCGCGCTTTCACCGTTGCAAATTCATGGAATGCAATTTGGTTTACTAAAAAGGCACAATTTAAATCAAAATCGAGATCTCGGATCAGTCAGTAATGCGATGATACTTCGGTGCTAAAGAGGAATTCGATCAAATTAACAAAATTTTAAAATGTATCTTCTTGTATGTTACAGTTTGATATGAACCATGGTAAAAAGAAAAAGATCACTGCAGGCAGTTGTGGTGCGAGCATGGGTACAGTTTTCCCTTCCCCGCAGAAGAGAAATTAGACCATCTAGTTTGGACGAATCCGATGCAGCTAGTATTTCCAAGAGAGCCATTTGTGGAAGTTCTACGCAGTCCCTCGTACAACACTTCCTGTTTACCTAAAGTGCCTACTATACTGCAAATTACAGTTAACGTAATACATTTCTAATGCAGATAATCACTTATTCTTCGTAATGTAAAGTAACTCAACATTTTCAATGATATAACTCGGGCGACTCTGATTCTTCTCTCGCTTGGCATCCAGATGCGGCATACCTTTGAGGTTTTGGAGCATTCTATAAAAATACAGTTGAGCACCTTTTTGTCAAATTTTCCCTTACCTGGGGCTTTGTCGAGTAATTATGCCTTACAACCAAAGACCCGGAAGTATCCGATGTCCGGTTTTTCGTTTCGGCACAAAAGGTTGGCGAAAGGCCTGATTTGAGCATCATACAGCGATCAGATTCCAGAAGTGTTCGATTTTTATGCTCAGATACGCCATTTTGTTGAGACGTGTAGGCTATTGCTAACCTCCGGCAAATTCCTGCATCCTTGAGGATGGCGTCCATCGTTTGGTTGCAATAAGCATATTACATACCGAGGCGGAAAGCATTGCAGTCCTGTCGAAAGAACTATAGTTTACCGAAAGACCTTGAGGTGAACTAGTTAGTCTCGAGACATGGAATGGCACTTTGGCCGAGGTTTGTATATACTATTTTATTCACAATCAATCATTGGGCAAATTTGGATGCCGCTTCGTCTTTGCTGCGGGGAAAATAAACTTTTTACCAACGACTGTGGTCGTCAGTCAGGATCATAAAGTAACCAACCAGCTCTTCTTATTGACTGCGTGCGCATCGGGCTGCAAAAGTCTGTGTACGATTTGAAGTGGGTGTAGCGATCGGCGTATGCTCGTTGTGAACGGCATACTTACTAACTTTGCAGCTGTGCAGATATTGCAATTTCAAATTTTGTCTGCGGATCCCTCCAGTTCGAGTTCAGATGCGTTCTTTGGCATCAAGCGCTAAGTCCTCGTAGTTCAAGTGACCTACGCATTTGTGCCAAACTTCTGCGCTGGGTCTGTGTCCGTCGGCGGTTGCACCAAGGCAGTATAAATCGCCTTTTCGGTCCGCAATCATTTTTACGATTACACTTTAGTTTTTCACTATGGCACGTTTCTGTCAACGATCTTGGCGACACAGTAAATTTATTCTTACTAAATTTCACTACTGACTTGTCGTTGCTGCCATCCTACAAGGGAATTACGACGTTTCTTCGCGCTTTCACCTGTGCGTTAGCGCTGCTGGCCAACTTCAGTCCGCTATGCACTTCCTCTGCGTCTGCGAATAATTTCTCATCGTTGCACAAGTGTAATAACACTCTCGCCGAAGGTGCGATTCGTTTCGTCTCTTTTCAAGAGTTGATAACGTACATCCGCTCAGTTCGCCCCCGCAAGGCGCCAGGTTATGATGGCATAACGAATCGAGCCCTCAAACACCTTCCGAGAAAAGCAATCGCTTTTCTACTCGCTATCACAAACGGAATGCTACGACTGCGTCATTTCCCCGCCCGGTGGAAACTAGCAGAAGTAGTAGCGATCCACAGGACCCGAAATTCCCTCATAATTATCGACCAATCAGCCTCGTTTCGACTCTCGCCAAAGCAGCAGATTCCTGCATATACACAAGAATTAAGGAAGCTCTGGATTAACTCAACATAATTCCTCCGGAGCAGCTTGGATTCCGCGACAAACACTCTGCTCCCGATCAGGTTCTCAGGATCGTGGAGTACATCACTCAAGGATTTAATAGCAGCCAGTACACAGGTGCTAGCTATTTTTTTTGATGTCGCAAAAGCGTTCGAAAAGGTCTGGCACGACGGACTCGTTTACAAATTAATAAGTTTCAATTTCCCATTACCACTCGTGCGTCTCATCCGCTCCTATCTTTCAGGACGAGAATTCAGAGTCAAAGTTGACGGCACGGTATCACAAATTAAACCCGTTTCCCCCGAAGTTCCGATTCCGCATGAGGCTATTTTAGCGCAGCACGCTGACGACACCGCTTTTCTTTCTCGCGGCTCCGAACCAGAAATTGTCGCATGTCGCCTTCAGCGCGTGGCTGACAACCTGGAGGAATGGTACTCGACATGGCGTATTGCATTAAACCCCGCGAAAACTCAAGCTGTCCTCTTCACAAAGAGGCGGCAAGGCCCGTCAGGCAACGTCACCTTATTTCAACAACCAACAAACTGGAACGCCTCTGCGAAGTATCTGGGTGTCATCCTTGACAACAGACTCTAGGGGAGGCCCCACGTAAACCACGTCCGATAAAAAGCCTACGGGCGTATAGCTCAACTTTTCTCTCTCTTCGGTCGTAACAGTGTGTTGTCCATTGACAACAAACTGTTGCTATACAAAACGATTATCATCGGGCCTTCTCTCACATACGCGATTCCTGTCTGGGGATACGCGCCGCTTTCTTACATGGCGTCGGTTTACGCCGTCCAAAACAAAGCCCTTCGTTTGGTTGCGAGCGCACCCTGGTTCGTTCGTAACACAACCATCCTCCGCGACCTAAAAATCGAATCTCTTCGCGAACACATCGTCTCCCTCGCCGAAAAATTCTTCCAGCGAGCCACTGTCCACCCGAATCCCTTGATTCGGGCGTCAGTGGACTACGAGCCAAATCCACGCGATCGCGCTTGCCGTCCAAGGTCCATTCTCCAATAATTACTGTCCCCGCAGCTCTCTCTATCCGTTATTTTCGCTCTATATCAAATATTCTTTCAGTCAAAAGTAAAGGGTAATTACTACTCAATACTTTCTGTTCCAGTCCAAACAACATCCGGGCTAGAGACGATTTTTTAGTCAGCGAATCTGACTCTCTACCTGTTCGGTGGACCGACAGGTGCTTTGTTTAAAGTTTTTTACGTTTCCCGAATAAATTTAAAAAAAAAAAGCGATCGTCGACTTGTTTTATCGGGCTCGACCAGATTCCGGCCCTGACAAAATTGTGAGATGCACCGGTATCCACCAAAGCCCAATGTCCGTCCACGGTAATACGTAGACGTGGTATTTTCCCTTGTTGGACGATCGCGTTTATAACTTCTCGCTGTTGCTTTTACTCTGGTGACCTGCGGGCTGGTCCCACAGATGATGGTCCGTTTCCTTCGGTGATTTTGAAAATTTAACCTTTCCAGTCGGCTTTCAATGGGTCTGCGTGGACTTCGGAGCCCATGCGTTTGTCAAAGAAAATCTTAATTTTATGGTCATCAACAACTTCGAATACCTTTTGGCAGCCAGTTGCCGGGTACGAAATATTTAACTTCATAACTCAGTTGCACGTATCCGCTTTAAAACGATAACTACACCAGTTCGTGAATTTTTCTATAACAACATAAACTCCCTGCGATTTGCAGATTTGGAATTTTTGCTTTATGACGAACCTTTGAGGTTTAAACGAGTGCATGCATGCGTGCATGCGTTTGTTGTTTCAATTAGGCATTGAATGCAAAAACTCTTTGCCTAAAATTTCTAGCATCATAAAGCAGGATTACTGCGTGGATGACCTCCTGACTGGTTCGGATGATTTGGCGCAAGCTCGTCAAATATGTTCACAATTGTCAAATATTTTGGAGGCCGGTTGCTTCAAATTACGTAAGTGGATTTCAAATGATCTACAAGTTCTTTCGGGCATTCCAAAGAGTGATTGGGGTCCAGGTATTCTCGAATTTGGCACTCACGACCACACTAGCACTCTTGGCCTAATATAGGCTTTTTAATCTGACCACCTCATGTACGCTATTCATGAAGCGTTCGATCGGATAATTACAAAGTGCGTTATTCTTTCAGAAGTCGCGCAAATTTTTTATCTTCTTGGAATGTTGAGTCCTTGCACTCTAATTGCCAAATGCATATTGCAGGACCTCTGGCTGGAACAAATATCTTGGGACAATCTCGTTCCCAAAGGCATCCAGGCCAGATGGCTCTCATTTCGAAACGATCTTGCAAGTCTCAGTGATTTGCAGATCCCTCGTCTTATTTTATGTAGATAATTTCGGATGGTTTTACAACCCTGCAATAATGATTATCCATTTCTACCTACTCTACTTAAATGACACCGAACGGCACGCGTCTGTGACGAACTGCCGAAATTCAGGGCAGTCGGTGGACCGACAGGTGCTTTGTTTAAAGTTTTTTACGTCTCCCGAATAAATAAATTTAAAAAAAAAACAAGTGTAATGTGTCTAGAACACAACATCACGACCATTTATTTTACAGGCCCGTATTAATTCCATTTTATGAAAGTAATACGTGCCCCAACTTTCCTCGTCTAACTTTGTCTGTGCCAGTTTCTTTAACGTAATGCTTAGGAAACGCGGTTTTGAGTAATTGTTTCCATTCGTCCCAAGTGTGACGTCGACGTCAGATAATTGTACCAGCTTTTCGCTAAGCCAGCTATTCTGTTCTGCATAATGGTAAATAGTGGTGTACGTTCGTCCCACATATTTATCGTTGTCAGCTGATCAATTTTAACGATTCGCATCGTTAACATCAGACTCGGATTTCCCGGTCGGAATTCCGTAATACAATCCGATTTGATCGTATAATGTGCCACACTGCGTATGGGCACACTTACGTCTTTAACTATCTACAATAACTTTAGCCATTCGTTCATCTTCACTCTGCGCCCGTTTCATGCGTTGTCTTTCTTCCATTCCAAATTGTCGGCGTTTTGCTTGCGACTGTACGTTTATAGTTCGAAGAATCGAGTTTTGTTCACAATATGCATTTGGTACATAGGCTAGGAGGTCCCATCCTGGAAAATAATTGGTTTTTGATAACTTCTACAAAATAATAACTGTTTTGTTCTTCTAACTGCACTATTGCAAACCGATATGGTTATAGGAAGAAGAACTCGAAAGGCCAAATGTTTTGTTCTTCTAACTGCATTTAATCCGATTTAGTCTTTTTTGAGAACAAAGTATCCTCTTTGGCTTTCTTCTTTTTCGATTTATCCTGCGTATCTTGCTTGATCTGCACCCTCCTCTTCATCTTCGACTGGTTGGTGCTGCTAAAGTCTATATGTCAGGAACTTAAGGAATTCCATAGTAAACTTTAGTGTTATTGCCTTGTCGTGTGGCCTCGTCAACAGTGATCCCTGACGTGGCGTCAATCTAGCTTTTATTCCTAGCCACACCTTTCATACATCTTTGTGTAAGACATTTTCTTATAAAGAAAAAATAGAATTGTCATAGAAAATCTACGATTTATACTCTATAAAAAACTTATATTTATATTTTACAACTTTACAGAATTTTATCAAACTAGTAACAATAAGTAAATTCTACGTCAATATTATGAGCTAAATAAATAGCAAAAATATTGTAAACGTTCCATCCAGTGCTCCTGAATTATGTTGAGCAAAACGGAAGCTTTCTATCGTGCAAATGCCATTTAAACGACGAAAGGGTACCCCTCGATATTCTGATTATAAACTGGTTGGATTTAAACGTGTCGGGTTGGGTCAAAGTTTTTTGCGATTTTCTCTACTTTTTCAATCTATCGGTACGTACTTTTAAAGCCCCCTTCAGGGGGGTTCTTATTATCTCAGCCTCTCTTTGAATTTTGGCCTGTAACCAATTTCATATCCTTAATTTTTTCTTTCTTTCTTCATCCCACTCCTCCGTATCTCTTAGGTATGGTTGTATTCTGAAATTCCTAAAGCGTATTACCGGAGGTAATATTATCCGATAATTTATCACGTTGTGTTCAACTTGATTTCGATAGCTCGTAAATTTTCTTCAGTTTCAGCATCTAAAGAGTTGGCCCAAAAATAGCCAACATCAATGATATGACTAACGCGAATCAGTATGCATTGAGTGTCTCTCTCTTTTATTGTCTTGTCGTGTGGCCTCGCCAACAGTGACCCCTGACGTAGCGTTATTATTATTAAATTGAATTAGGTAATGACTTGTTTATGTTTGGAATTCAAGTTTTTTTGCGGTTTATGCCGCAAAGAAGGAAATGGCCAACTCCACCTATACATTTGGCGACGGCACCGGAAGAAAAATGAGCGAGAATTATCCTAATTTTGAAAAATAATGGTGCGTTAATGTAATTACTCACTTTATAGAAGACATCAGAATATATTGCTTATCATATGGTTCTCGTACATATCTTAATTCTGGAGCATCCTTGGTACCAAGCGTTGTTGAATGAATTCTTAATATCCAACGCTACGACATAGCAGAGCAGGGTTCACAGTAATTCTGCATATTCAAATTCCCTGACTTTTCCAGGTTTTCCCTGACTCTTTTCGAGTATTTTCCCTGACCTTTTCTGGTAATTTGTGCTGTTAACTAAACCGGTCAAAACTTTTTTTATCTCGTCTCAGACGTTTTTCCAGGTACATAAACTAGATTTCCTGATTTTTTTATAAAATTCATAAATTCCCTGACTTTTCCAGGTTGCTGCGAACCTTGCAGAGCTCTTTATTATTCCTTCTGGCGGTGAGTTCCCAGACAAGTGCGTTCAGTGCTCCCGCCTTGTCCTGTCCTTAAGCCATACTGTTTTTCAGACAATAGTTTTCTGTCCTCGATCCTGCAGCTAAGCCTGCCTTCACTTAGCTTGTCTAGCTACTTTTCTAATCCCGGAGCAGGCAGATCGGCCTAACTCCTTTGCTTGCCGGTTTGGGGGGACCCAGACCACCGTCGCCTGTTTCTAGATTTTTGGGAACTGGCCCTCCTGCAAGCATTTGTCGAAGATCTTTGTGACCCAGCTTAGGCAGGTGTTCGCCAGCCGGACAATGGCACTGCTTGGGATGCCGTCCGGGCCTGGCGCTTTGTTAGAATCCACCTCTGTCGCGATGTCCAGCACTTCGTTGCTTGTTATTATTCTACCCCGGTCCCAGTCCCATGGTTGCGCACTCTCTCTTTTGGTTCGCGCGCTCTCTCTTCTAGTTCGCGCGTGTTGCTCCGTCTCCCCTCCTGTCGAATTGATGGAAAAGTATCTCCTCAACAGCTCTTCATATACCTCCTTTTCGTTCTTAACCCAGATGTCATCCGGCCTCTTGGTGGCGTCGGGAATAAAAGATTTCTAGCAATTTTCATTTAATTGTACTTGAAGTCAATAACAAAAACCAAAATTCGAAACTACATTAAAACTATAAGTAATGGTTAAAATAATTTTTTTCTTATTTGACGAGTTGACCTCCTAACACATGTTTCAACTGAAAAAACAAATATTAATATTCAAAACAATTTTCAAATGTACAAATATCTTTTGCAGTACTAAACGTAATTAAATCATTCTCCTTTTCACTTTCATCATCAAATGTCACTGACTTTGACAGGGAAGATTTAGAGCTGTGATTCTTTAGAATACTTCTATAAGGTGTCTGTAAATAATAAAGTGTTTTTAAGTTTAAGGAATGCATAAAAACGTTAAATTATACCAACCTGAGGTGTGACTGTTTTCAAATTTTGTGTTTCCACCATAGTAGATAAGCTATAGCGGTATGATTTTAAGTAAATTATTCAGTTCTTTATACGAAAAATCAATTTAGATCAAAAATTGGCTAGTATTAAAATTGAACTAAAAGAAACTGCTAAAAGAAACATTCAGTTATATTTATTTATGTTTAATAAATGTTTATGGGATGCAGATAATTAATGTTATACATATAAAAAAGAAAAAATATCTAACAACGCCACCGCATGTCGTGCGCGTTGCGCCCAATCATCTGCGCAAAACTCTGAGCCGTTCCCTTGCTCCTAGTCGGTGTTATAACCGTCCAAGTTTTCACTTCAACGCTGTAAAACATCGGCTTGCTGCGCAAGTCACGCATCCAATTGGCATCGCGGCCAGATGGATAAGTCTGATAATTACCGCCGACGATGGTCTGCATAGAGAGAACACGTCCCTCAAATTACACCAAATCAGCGGCCAATTCCATGTTCCACTCTTTCAACTTTTTAATTACAGCAGGTTTCTCGGCCAAACACCTGTTGAATCTCAATGCTCTCTCAATTCTTTGAGAAGGGCCGACGCCCATGTTGCAAAAAGCTTGCAGTGAATAAGGAACTAACTTGGCGGTTGATTGTTATTAAGATTACGTTATCTGCACGATAAATTTATCATATTTATTTAATAAAATTGAACCGCAATATTCGGTCGATTTTCTATTCGCACGATTCGAATTAAATTTCAGAAATTCCTAGTTTTACAATAAACTTCAACACAAAATATCAAACATCGAATTTGCTTTTGTTTGATGTATGAATACCTTATTATTTAGCAGTCCTATCTTTCTCACGTGCAATGCCATAAACCAACTCAATGTAGATAAAATGCAGTTTCATTTTTGTTGATTTCATGTACTTTATTGCATTCATAATGTGGAACGGCTTTAAACTACTGTAGCGAAAAATTACTATCTGCTATTCGACTGTTCGAACGAACGAATTGTGCCCGAATAACGAGGTTCCACTGTATCACAACATAATGAAAATTTTTACTGAAAAACCAATTTAATTAATTTTTAAAGTAGTTCTTCAATTTAATGAACATGATTATAGTAGATAGTATTTATTAAAGATACAATATCAAGGAGCAAAATTGTCTTGAATTATTTTTTTATCTGAAGCTCCTTCATTTTTTCAGCTATTTGCATTTTGTTCAATTCAACTTTTTTAACATCAAGAAGAATGGTTTCGTTGTTTTGAAAATCTTCTTCAGCTATAGTCACTTTCAAAATTGCTGGCAGTGCACGCTACCGGTGGTTGGCCGTTGATGGGCTGTCATATCGTGCCGTTTTGAAGATTTTTGTCTCCAACAAAAAAAAGAAGTTAATTTCTCTTTTTTATTTTCAAATGTGTATTTTTGGTTTTTAGAGCAGGCCATTGAACAAGCGTTTGTTTTTTTTTTTAATTTCGCTCTGACATCGATGTTGCCGCAAGCCTCGCATTTTTCCTTGTCCCCTTTCTTGGCTCTTCGTTTTCTGTCCGGTTCATCCCCGGCATCTTTGTCGGTGGAAGTCGGTAGAGGTTTTAAGTCGCTTAATAAGCGACTTTTCATGACTGGAAACAAACAATTTTGACTGAATACAATTATCAAATTATCATTTTGTACCACACAATCCCTCCCGCTTTGCTTTAATATATCCGAGAATGGGTAAATCTAAAATTCCCGGAGGGTATACTTGAGTATTTTCTTTGGAATCACTTTTTCTTCGAGATGTTCGACGCTGGGCCTCTGCTTCTGCGACCGTATTTTACGATTGGCATCCAAGATCCATCCGGACCATATGGCTTGAGAGATACGTCCTCCGGTTCGCTCATGTTGCTCACTGAACTCAAATATTCAAACCGTTGACACCTCGTCGCTGCTTTACCTGGGCCATTTAAGAGATATTTAGCAGTCGACTGTTTTATGGTCACAGAAAACCATTTAAATTTTTTATAATTTGATTGGAAATAAATCACAGGTCAAATTTTGATAGACCAGATAGGTTCCGAGCTGGTTTTCTTCGCCCTCAGTATCATGCAGAAGACAAACAGAAAATACCCCTAGTCGAAGAAGAAGAGTTTCTTATATTTCTATTTATTTTTTACATCATTTACGTCAACTGTTTTTCGCCTTCGTTATTATCAAGTCGTTTACTGTCAACTTTTCTATCAAATTTGTCACGTTTTCCTCTTTTGACTAAATCATAAGAAAAGTTATTATTAAATTAAATTATGTATTTATGAACGGAGGTTTCCCGAGGTTTTATCACAGTATTGGCGAATCGACTTGATACCAACAAAGTTATTATTATTAAATTGAATTTGTTTTCATAATTTTATATTTTTTAATTGAATATGAATGAGGATAATTTAAATCTACAAGTGGTTGGTACTATCTAATGTAAAGCGATACGCCCCTGCTCGAGGAGCGGTCACCAATTGTGAAAATAATTGATCGAGGACCGAAAAAAGACGCTTAACTTGTCGCGTCACAGCAAACTAAGATGAATTAATACAGCGTTTTATTTATTTTTATTCATTATTCAATGTGGGCAACACAAATTCGTGTTTTTGAGGACGTTCTCGAAATCGACGCCGAGACGCCTCAATCTGGAGCACAGTAGACTCGGATTTTGGACGTAATAGTCGCCGAACGACGGACTCAACTTGTTGTTTTAAACAGTTTTTCCTTATTTTTTAAATATTTTCGCTATTGTAACTGTAATTAATTTTTTATTCTGTAATATTGCGTTCAATTTGACGCTGGTCTGTGGAATATATGCGCTGTTGGGCGACTTTTGTTGTTGTTGTCGTTCACCGGACCCTTCAGGCGGACGATGTCGACCAAACGCTGAGGAATCTACAACTGCTTGGCGTAGGTAGCTATGATAGAACTGAGCGGTCCGCTTGGGATATTTGAGCGTAATTGCGGCTCTCGTCTGATCCCTGCTCAACTCCAACTCGTCGAGGTTGTTTTCTTTTAAAACCTTGTTTATTATCGAATGGCAACGGTTTATGTATTTTAATGATTTTACATAATTACGGTATAGTTGTAAATCTGTGATGTCAACAGGCTTTTTGGGACTGTTGCTAGTTTTAAATTCCGAACCGAAACTTTTTGCTGAGTCGGTATCTGTTGCATTGTTTGCAAATAATTTTTGTTTGAAGCGAGTTCGTTTGGAGCGCTTAGCCCTCACTTGACACGATTTGTTGTTGAAATTCATTATTCTATTTTCAAATGCCAAAACTAATTCGAGTAAGAAAAGTTATTATTATTAAATTGAACAGTGTTCTACTGACTTACTGTCCATATTTGCCTTTTTTCAAAACATGGAATTGTAGACAAAATAAATGGAATAAATATTCACGTTATCATCAAGCAGTACGAACAATAAACGTGGCAAGGGGTAAATGAACTGTGGGTAATTTTCCCTCTACGATGATTTTGATGTTGTTATTTTTTCTTTTTTATCTTCAGATTTGTATTTTTGGTTTTTAGACCAGGCAATTGAACAAAAAAGATTGATGTTGCTGGTGAGTAGAGTAATGTTTGATTTATATGCAGTGCTTTCGAGTACGACCAGACCTCTTGCGATGGCCCGTTTCGCGGCCATCCTGAGTGCAATTTTCAAATCCAGCTCTGTATTTTCGACGATGGTGTGAGACTGTCGCGCATATTTTTCTATGGCTTTTAACGTCGAACCGTCGCGTTTTCCGAGTTCTCGCACCGCCTTCGCTTTTACTTTACTAATTTCAGCACCCTTTTCCACTTTGAATGTCCTGCGGGTCCCTTCAGCCTGAAAGAAGGCAACACACAGCGATCCCGAATAGTCAAGGCGTATTTATGTTTGTTAGCAGGCGAAAGCGCGTTAACGTTTAAGGAAATGGTCACCCTGCTTGCGCAAATCGAAGCTTGCATGAACTCACGACCTCTCATACTGCTTTCCAATCCTTTAACACCCGCGCACTTTCTGATCGGTGAATCATTCCACTCACCGCTAGAAGCCGCGATAACGGACATCCCAATGAACAAACTATCGCGGTTCCAACGAGTACAGCAACTTCTACAACACCTGTGGAAGCGATGGTCAAGGGAATACCTGTCATCTCCACAACAGCGTTCAAGGTGGAAAGACTACAGCAAGATGCGCAGTATCAAAGGTGTGTGTGTGTGTGCTACAATCTCATGACAATTAAGGAACAAAAAAAAACACGCAATAACATTCTTTGAAAGAGGTCAACCCTTTCAAGGCGGGCGGCCTACCGTTTCAAAAAAGGAATGACACTTGGAAATTCACTAATGTCAATTCCTTCACGTAGGTTTATAGTCAATCGTAGCATAGAATATTTGCTCCATAATGATGAACTTTTATATCGACAAATATCGGTGTTGAAATACGCTAGGATGCTGTCTTTACAGGTCGTTTTAATTTCCTTACTAGAGCACCACTTCCGAATGTTTCTTTGTATAAATGCCTAGATTTTGCTGGTAATAGTGAATCTTTATCAACAGCAGCAATATTTATGATTTCTTCCTTATTAGAATTCTTAGAACTACAGGCTTTTCATCTTGCTTCGGATAAAATTTTCACATGCAAAATAGTAAACAACTTCGTGACCAACGAGACAAAACACACTTGCCTTATTTCATTAAATTTAATTTAATGTTAAATTATTTTAGTCAGAACTATTAAAAAATATTTGGTAAAACACTTGCTCTATCTGTTGCAATAAATATTTCCATAAAATTGTGTTCTGTTTCAATAAACCGCCCCAAGGAAACTTTTTTTGTGGACGACCCTCGTACTTACAGGTTGAAATGAAATATGGACTATTCAAAAGCATACATTTTTATTTTTAAGACAATCTTGGAACACTCACAAAAACAAAATCAAAATATCAATTTGTAATAATAGAACAACAGTTCAAAAAGCAGTTCAGTTCAGTATCATTTGGGAAGAGTGGAATTAATTAGTATGGTCAAATACGGTTCGATATATCAGTGATTTGGTAGCTGCTGAAAGTAGAAACGCTTCCAGTTGTTTATCGGACATCGAGCCCCCATCGTACCCCCATTTCGATACTACTCCGCAATTTTTTTTTCTTCCCAGCAGCTTACAGAACTTTCGAGACACAAATCTGCAAATTTACGCATAAACAAAAAAATAAATTCGAAAACGAATTCTCACTTAACATGACGCAGACGAAATTCTTCAATTCCACGACATCTCCTTACTAATGTACACAATGGTTTGCTTGAAAGTAATTGATTGCTCGAACAGCCCCAGCAATTACAAATTTTTATAGTTTTAAGGCTCTTGCAATTTCTGGAAATCTAAGAACATGTTTAAATCACATCATATTTATTTTGACGGTGAGATTACCGCATTCAAGATCACGTCTGTGTCGTTTCGGTCGCTCATAGAAAAATTTTTCAATTCTCTGGCATTTCGAAGCCAGGCAACTAAAGTATTTGTCGGTATATGTTTCGCCAGAGCGTAGGTGCATTGCATATTTGCCGAAATCTACGACATACCGATCGTAAACTACAGTACAAGTACACCTGGTCGTAATATTTAAAAATCTCGAGCAACATTTTGTTTGGCAAATCTAAAATACCTGTAGTGTTTTGTTTTGTCGAATTTCTTAATGAAGACTCTTTTTATTGTTCAAATATGGATTTTATTGAAAATGTCACCAATACCATAAACAATATTAACCACTCGGAAAATAATAACAACTTCTTTTTTTAAAACAAATAGTCTAAACCCACTACACTCTTAAAAAATAATCTAAACATACTACAATCTCACTTAATCCAACATTCTCCCACCATCGAGATAATAAACCATCTCGATTCAAGTACATATTCGTCAAATAAAATCGTTACAAATATAAATTTAGATTAGATGGAGTGAAACTGTAAAATATAAAACTTATCTATAATTTAAACGATCAGGCTTCTCAACCTTTCTACCACTCCAAGTTACCACACACGATTTCTCATTATCACTGTACACTATACTTGGTCTCCCTCGTCGGCCGATATGTCGTCGGAGAGCCATTAGAAAAGCCGCGGTTGATAAAGAAGTTACCAATTCAAAATTTACGGCCCTGAATACCGCGCAGATAAATAAGCACACCCAAGCTTTCTGACCACCCTTTAGAAACAGAGGTCCGGCGAAATCTACGCCTACTACCTCAAAAACTGCCGCATCTCGAACTCTGTTTATCGGCAAGGGCGCTGGCTCAGACACAAGAGGTTTAGCATCATGTCGACGGCAATCAGTGCATTTACCTATTACCGCTCTAATTATTTTCCCGCCCCCTAGTATCCAAAATTTTTCTCTTAGGGCATTCAATAAAATTTCTACTCCGGCGTGCTTTAATTCAACATGTTTTCCTTTTATAATTAAAGCAACTAGATCATTGACACCGGGTAACACGATCGGGCATCGAAAATTATACGAATCTTCTCTCAAAATGATTTTGGTTTTCAAACGCAATAATCCGTCGTTATCTTTAAATGGTTGTAAATGTTTAATTTTTATACCATTTTCACCGTCTATAAAATCTTCTTGAACAATTTTTAATAATAAAACTTCTGCCTTTTCAATTTCAGTATATGATAATTTCCCTTTTAGACGAGATTCTTCCGGAAGCTTTATATTAGCACAAAATCTGTTGACCCATCCCAATACTCGTTTAACTTTTTCGTAGTCCGAGAATTTCAAAAACCATGTCCGATCTTTCTCGGGTGCCAACAGTGTACAAGTCTTTCGATTTTGTGCCGACTTTTTTAACTCTTTATTAGCTTCTTGCTCGTCATATTTTAGTATATCAGCTGGCCAATTTTCCGATTCTGATTTTAACCATTCGGGTCCCTCCCACCATCGGGAATTTAACAGCTGATCCACCGTACATCCACGTGAAGGTAAATCAGCGGGATTTAAATGACCCGGTACATGCCTCCATTGTCCATTGTATTGTTTCAAGTTCTGTATTCAATTTAACTGCGAATTAAAGTCAAACAGTTTCAATTATTTCGTTTGCAACATTATTTTAAAAAAGTAACTCCTATGTCTACACATCACGTGTACTTTTAGGAAAACGATTCCTCAAGATAAATTTGAGAAAGTTTCAAAAATCAGCGGGAAAACCTTGTCAAACATCATAATATTTTCGTCTCTGAACGAAGCAATGGTCTAGCTCTATCCCTTTGTTGTTGTCGCACTTTGACAATTCTACTATTTTTATTGCGAGCTGTACAAGCTCACTCGCTCCACACGGCTCGGTCAGTATTTATTTTAAACTTTGATTCTTGAAACTTCTTGTTCCGTGCCTTACGACCCTTTTTCCATGTCGCGGTTTTTTCTTATCGCCGGCCCGGGGGCGTGAATTTCAGTGGGCAATTGATACTGGACGCGCACATGTGGTTCGGGTTAGAAAAGTATTTGAAGTGTCCCTCTCCCAAAAGGACCCTTAAGTTTCCATACAAAACATTTAGTTTAGTTACTTACAATAGCTCAACATTAGTGCATAATTTAGCTTTATTGTGTATATAGTGTTAATAAATCATACAATCAGAAAAGGTGTCTCATTCGGAGAATCTAAGCAAAAAGAGAAACAGCCAGGCAATTCGGCCTATACAGATACTTATGAGAGCGTTTCTATATTACGTATGTACATACACGACACCGGGACCATCACAGGAACGGAGTTCAGGTAGACCTCCCCACTGGTCAACACGGTGACGGAATTCTCAGTGATAAAAATGTAATTGTTTATGGTTTGTCGCATTAATCGATATTAGTGTCGATAACAAGCACAAAATAATATACGCAGAGCAATTTGAACATCGAAACCTGTAAACGACGTGTTGCCGCATATTGTTTATTTTTATCACTACATTTTTTACCCTTCATTAGGCGCATGGTTGACACCTGTCACCAATCGTGTTGTTTTCACTCTTAATTTCTTATCAGCTGCACTTATGCTTGTAAAAATTTTAATAGCTTCCGTTTAAAGCATCTCAAACAGTATTGTGCAATTATTTGCTTGTATTGCAAAAATTGTTAAAAGTTTAAACCATTACTCTGCATCGGTGAGTACATTGGGTGACCCCGGTCAACCACGCGCCTAATGGCGCATCTATAATTTGTCGTATTTTGTGTGTGCTTGTTTGTTATTTACGAAAATTTTTATTCTATTGTAAGTCAATTCGTACCTGTAAAGTGGTTTTGGTTGAAATAAAAGCTTGTAATGGCATTTAATACTCTGAAGTAAACAAATCTAGTGCGTTCCCAGCCCATTCTGCGTTTCCAAAAACTAAAAACACATTAGCCCAGTAAAAATGTATTTTTACCTTGCAAAAGGTCGGTCAGTTTTGGTTTTTTGATATGTTTTATCATAAATGCCCCTAATGTAAATGTCCAGTTTTTGACCTCGTGACCTTTCCGGAAGGTGTTGAAAATGGGGTTTGAACTTAAGAAAAACGCGTTTTTGAGTACGCTGCGCAAACGGGTATTTGGAAAAACAATAATTTTGATTCATTTAAATACTTGACGATATGGGCATTCAGAATCGAACCGAGAGCGCTACTCTAGGATCAATAGTTTATGAGCTACGATTTTTTGAAGTTCACCACTTTGATTGCTTAAACCGCAAATGAACTGTTTTTGCTGTTATCTCACGTCTCGTGCGCTCCTGGTTGATTCACTGGTCACATCAAAACAAATAATATGGCAATGCAATGGGAATTAAAGACTCTTTACTATGGTTTTTGTTTGATCCAATTGGATGAAAAATGACCACACGGCGAGCAATAAAACTTGGAAAATGATTGCAAAAACTCCTTATTTTTAGTACGGTTTCAGTGTGCTCTCAAACCTGCCCATTACAACCAATCTCAAAAATTTTACATTCCATGAATACGTGACAGCTTATGGGGCACAGAAGTTAAAAATTTTTTTTTTTACTACTGACACCATTAGACCAGTGCAGCTTTATTGTAAATTGCAAATCATATCTAACACCCGTAGTTACCTAAGTCATGAGGTTACACACTTTCACACAAATTGCTTTGGGTGGGTTGATTTTGTTTAAATTAAGTGAGTTCATCAGTATCATTCCACCCTTATAAATATCGACAACATTTCGTTAGGTAGTATAATATACATTAGTTATACTAAAGTCAAGTGATCAAAAAGTGCATTATGCACCCGAGGACCTCGATAATTATAACAGTTTATTGGTGAGTAGTTTTCCTATCCGCATAATATCGAACCTGTACTGGAAATAAACGGCAAATGTCCGAGTCGGAGACCGACTCACAGGTGATATCGTCATAAAGCGAAGGGTGAGACAAGGATACATCTTGTCCCCTCTCCTGTTCAACCACTACTCAGAGAAATGCTTCAGAGAAGCCTTAGAGGATGCGAATGATGGCATCAAAGTGAACGGTATACCAGTTAACAACCTACGGTATGCGGATGACACCGTTCTCATAGCAAACCGTGAGGAAAACCTACAGCAAGCCTTGTCAAAAGTGATTAAGGCGTGTGAAAAATATGGACTGAACTTAAATACGAAGAAGACCACAATGAAGAGGCTCGAAGCATTCGAAATGTGGACGTATTGACGCATGTTTCTCATTAGCTGGAAGGGCAGAGTACGGAAAGAAGATGTCATGGCCAGGATGAATAAGGAGAAGGAGCTCTGTAAAGCTGTTAAAGTCATGAAGCTCTCCTACTTTGGTCACGTAATGAGGCACCCTGAAACCTACGGTGTCCTGCAACTCCATCATGCAAGGGAAGATTGAAGGGAAAAGAGGTCCTAGAAGACGCCGCATGTCAAAAAACGTCAACGTTTAAATATGTCCAAGTATAGACCATGCAATCGATATGTAACGTGTTTTTTATGGCTTGTGAGAATGTCAATTTGGCCGAGACCATTAGGTCCAGGCAGAAAAAAACAACGCTTTTACAATACCAAGATGCAAAGCTATGGCTTTGTAATGTAAACCATAAAGATTACAATAAACCAAATATCCGTTCTTTATATTTTTTTAATACTTTTCACAATAGAAGCTGGGGCTAGGTATCAAAAACGTAACTGTCTTTTCTGCCTGGACCTAATGGTCTCGGCCAAATTGACATTCTCACAAGCCATAAAAAACACGTTACATATCGATTGCATGATCTATACTTGGACATATTTAAACGTTGTTTTGAAAAGCTTTAAAAAAATACAAAGATCTGGACACTTGGTTTATTGCAATTTTTATGGTTTGGTTTGTTCAATGCCATTGTTTGATTTTACATTTCCTAATAATCCAAGTGGCAAATTGCACCAGGCGCGGTCTTACTATTAACAGAAACGTATCGTAAATTTTATTGATGCCGCTATTACATCTGTAAATTATTTTTTCGATGTGTTGTTCTCTGTACGCAAAAATTGGAATGTCATAAACTTAAATTCTATTTTGTTCTCCCCACTTTCTTTACGACTATTTAACCAAATATAGAAAAATTTTGGATTTGAAATTCATTTTCGGTGTTTAACTTGAATAAGGTGAAACGTTTGTGTTTTAATTGCAACCTAGTAAAAATGGGACGTTCTGCGGGACAATCCGATTCCACAGTTGAGACGCGTTCTAAAATTGTAACATTATGGGAACAAGGTATATCAATTCAAGAAATAATGGCTCAAGTAAATCTTTCTGTAAGTAAATAATTTTGTTATTATTTTTGTTAAGTTAAATTTTAAAACATCTAAGAACATAAATTATGTTACTTTCGGTCACTTTTTATGACACATACAATAATGGGCGATATAAATAATATTGAACAAATTCTTTTCCTTGAAATTTTTGAAATAAACTGGTAAATTTTACTTTTTAAAACAATTTTGAATTTAGAAGTTTAATAATACATTTTATTTGTATTATGAATTTTATTTTATTTTTAATCATTTAATTTTTGTGTTTAAACATAAAACGAGAAAAATTGCACTTTTCTTTACTGTTTTGTAAACAGTAAAATTGCTGTTTTCCTCCATTGAATATACACAAAAAAATTGCTTATGTTAACATCACTCACTAATTGACTTAAAAAATGTAAATAAATAATTAATTAAAACTTCACTTGTTTTTTAGAGATCACAAATCTATAACTGGATTTCACAATACAAAAATCATCCAAATGAAGGGCCACTTCAATCAAAAAGAAAAGGCAATTGTGGTCGAAAACCTGTGTTAGTAGAGAATCAAGTACAGCAAATAAGAAATTTAATTGCCAATTCACCATTCAACAGCTGCAACTCTATCAGGGAGGAACTGCGTTTAAATTGTTGTAAAACCACGGTTTTAAACACTTTAAACAAATTAGGGCTAAAACATAGAAGACCAGCCATTAAAATTGCCCTAACCGAGGCACATCGGAATGCACGCGTTAGATTTGCTCAAGAAAATATTAATAGGGATTGGGAAACCCGAACAATTTTTTTGGACGAGAAAACGTTCACCAGTTCCCAACAAATCCGAAAACCGTTATATAGAATGAAAAATACGAGGTATGAGCCACAAAATTTAATGCAAAATAATCAAAGTGGACGGATAACAGTAGGTGTGCTAGGCTGGATATCATCGGAGGGACCTGGAGATTTGGTAAGAATAGGAGGGAGATTAAACGGCGAACAGTATACTAGAATATGGAATGACGTTTTGCTTCCTGGCATTCGTCAGAGATTTAATAATCAAGGAGTCGTCGTTATTCAAGACAACTGTTCCATCCACAGAGCTCAAGTTGTGAGACAGTGGTTTCAAGACCACGACGATGACATCGAACTTTTAGCTTGGTCATCAAAGTCTCCTGACTTAAATCCCATTGAAAACATCTGGGCCCTTATGGTCCAGCAATGGGAAGCAGAATTAGAAGATAATCACTTCTTAAGAACACGAGATCAGTTATACGCCCATGTGACTCGGGTGTGGGAACGATTACGTGGAAGAGCTACATGCCGCGATGTAGTAGCTTCCATGCCAAATCGCCTCCAAAGTGTGATTGAAAGTGAAGGGTATCCCATTAAGTATTGAAAATATGTTTTGTAATAGATTGTATATTATTTTATTATTTTGTATTATAAATTAAACGCATACTCATTTTTAAATTTATATGTATTAACCACAATATTATCGTTAAATAAAAAAGATTATTTTAATCTAATTTTTATTTCGACAGAAAACTATTTTATAAATTAAATCAAGATATTTTCGCCCCAAGCTTTTATTTTTAATCATATGATGGAGTTTTGAGGTAATCGCATTTAAGAAAATTAATAGTTGTTTAAGGAATTTACGGATAATAATTGGCAAACTTAATTATTAATTTATGATTGACTTAACAGCACTTACGCTTTTGAAAATTTACACAAAAAATTGAGTTGTTACATTATTGAACTTTGTGCAAAATTTCGTTTTGAGGTCATCTACAAACGAATTTTGAAAATTCGACTTACTATACTCCTATACTCTTTCGAAGTGAATAAAACACAATTTTTGCCTTTAAATGGTGTGATTTACACAAAAATGATTATTTATTTTTTGACTTGTTACACTGTAAAACTGAGGTATCGGTATAATTCATTCATAATTCATTAAAAATAAATAAAAGCAAAACAATATTTTTTTAATTCATAATTATTTAGCAAATTCATTATTAAAACTATCAATGTTTTTTGGTCGTACTGACGCCGATTTAGTATTCGGAATACAAACTAACAGTTTATATTTTTACAAGCATTTATTTCAATTTCACTTGAATAATTGTGAGATGAAACTTTAAAAATTAATTTTGCCGCACTTCGACTAGTCAGATGAATTAAAAATTTTGTACACATAAGTAGTTTATTTGACAATACGATATTTTCATATTTTCAACAGCAATTTTTTATAAATAGTGATCACTTTTATTATCTATCTATCTATTCTATCTATTCTATCTATTATATTAATACAATAGCAGTTTGTAGGTCGAGGACCCCATACGGTGCGGGACCATTCTTCGGTTCGTCGGACAGGGAAGATTATTAGAATTCGCCGATTTAAAACACCATAAAACAAAGACATTAGCAAAACTTTTATATACTATTGTATTAAATGAATTTAATGTAGATAATAAAGATTAAAATTGTCCAAGACTAAAAAGCCGATCAAATAATTTATAGTAAAACATTTTTTTCTTCAAAACAAGCTTTTATTAAAATATATTAAAACCTTAGATATCGACTAAAGTAACTTAGAAGAACTCCCTCAAACGATAACATTGTGGTTAATAGATATAAATTTAAAAATATGTCAATATGCATTGAACGACGGACGAATTTTTAAACTACCTGAAACCTGAATGCATTTCTTACAAAAGAACACATTTCCAGTTCGACGTTTCTCGTAAAGGAATTCCGTTTAGAGTTACCTGCTTTAGACTACCTTCCAATGTAAATCTTGGGAAACCAATGCAACCCACCATACTTGTCGAGTCCAATTTATTGATAATCAAGCTGTACCTAGTTTAAAGCCAATGTCTCTGTAGGTACAAACAAAATTTCATTTTTGCAATTCCAGTGTATTGTAATAGTTGAGTTATTTATGATGGCTGACTGTAATAAAAGTAGGTGAGGTTTTGCATATCCCAATAGCCTTAATTTCTGAAGCAATAATTTTTATACCCGGCGTATAACACGCACCCGAAAATTTGAGCTCATTTTTTAATCCTAAAAGTGCGTGTTATACGCCGGGATATACGGTAACGCCTGAGATTCTTTACCAACCTTTGGTCTTTTCTCATGAATGTTAAGTTTTTAGGTTTTTATTTGGTACTAAAACAGTATGTCTGCAATAATATAATTTTTTATTTTTATTCCACAGAAAATACAAAATACATTTTAAAGATTAGTCCTGGTTTTCCCTACTCGGATTTAAAAATAAGAATTAGTTTACAATACACCTGTGTTTCAGAAATTTCATAAAATAATTAATTCTAATTATGCCAATTTAACATACATATTTCATAACACTTACAACAAATACAACAATCGTAGTAAACATCACTTTTTGATTATTTGTTACCTTTTACACCTACCAAGATACTTTTTTTTGTTTTTTCTTCATTAAAATTCTTACCAATAGTTTTAGGGTCAGACGAAAGTACTGTATTACTTTTCTCCTCAATTTCATTGGTTAATGCTTTAATTTCATTATTTGGATTAGTGATATACTTCTTTATTATATTCCTAAAAAACTTCATAACTTCTGGTTGTCGCAAACGATTTCGATACGACTCAAAATTTTCCAATATTGTTTTTAGACCATTTGCATTATACGTAATCAATGACAGGCAATAAGCGATATTCCTACATTTTCGGTTGTCTTCGTTGGATTGCAACATCAAACACAAGCAAGTAACCAGATGTTGGTTTTGTTTAGTTTCATTAGTAAAACTAAACAAAGTTCTGGAATAACCGCAGCATTAAAATTATCAATTAAACGGCAAAACTTTCTTCATAATTATGCGCAAATGATCCTCATGGAAATTTATTAAATCCATCAAGCTCATAAGAATACCTGGCAGCTCGACATATAAACTTTGGTCTGTTTGAAATAATGTGGCAAAAAACGATTCGGCCATAGTACGCAGTTCTTCTTCTGTATCCAACAAACACACTGCCATGTCCATTAAATAATCGTATGGCCAAAACATGTCCATTAATATTATTTGCGAGAGCAGCAAAAACGCTGAACGGCGCACTAAATAAACGGGATTTAACAACCAAATATATAAGCGAGCTGTCCAGGTTTCTATGACATTCGAAAAGCTAATAATAGGATGAGTAAAGTCGCAGAAAATGTGACATTTTTCTGCTATGAATAACACAAGATCAAGTTGAATACCGTCACCTTGGGCACTTACTTTGATATTATCAGTCTGCAATCAAATTGTATTATAACAATAATGTTGAATAAAATTGTGTAGCATAAAGGCGCGTCCAGACTTAGTAATAAGTTATTGAAACCTTGTTTTCCTGTAACACTGGAAACTTTTTGGCTTGTATAGGATTCCTCGTTGACCCAAGAAAGACAAAAAAAAGTTTATTCAGAATATTTTCGAGATTTCGCCGAAAAGCACCAATTTATATACTTTTTCAACAAATTTTTGTTACCGGCCAGTTGTTGGTAAACATCAAACGATATTTTAAACATCTGGAATACAACTGTCGCAGGTAGGTAGGTTCGAATGCCTTTATTTATGGTCGGTAATAAAGTACTTAAATCATGAAGCTTCTGGGAGAACTGTATTTTGCATCATCGGTTGATACAAAAAAAAAGTTAGTCAAAGTAGCAATGGTAAATCAGAAAGACTTTCTTCTCGCGGCTGCAGCATATGTAATTGTAAGTGGTGCACAGAAGAAGGAAAAGAAAAGATTTTTGATTCGCCCATTGTTAAGGTCTCGAAAGCGATACAATGGTAGTGGGCATTGACATGATCAACGATTTAAAAGCCGACGACATTGTTCGGTTTGCAATTAATCCTTTGAGTGCCAAAATGATTTTTAGAGAATTAACTAAAATTGCCAATTCCAAAGACAATAAACAATAAACAAGAATCGACAAGTATGAAATAGAAATCGATCGTATTAGCTCGTGTGGGAGGAAAAGCGCGATCGCGCTCCTGGCATTTTCGGCCAGTGTATTGAGGAACGCGATCACGCTCCTTGGCACTCAAAGGGTTAATGATGAATTGCGGTGCAACGAAAATTTAAAAAATTTTGCCAGCATGCCAAGCGCCGGTTTTGAATTTTTAATCAACGAAGTGGGACATAAAATATGTAAAACGATTTCCAAACTAAACTGCCAAATATGTAGTTCCTACAGAAGCAGTTAAAAGCTTTTAAAATAAGAAATTTATAACCATCATAAAATTTGTCACAGCACAAAAGAATTAGAAAATTTGCGATATTCAAGGCTGGAGCCCTTCGCTCTAGGGACGATTTGCACGTCAATTGTTTGTTGCGGGGACACTGACCTGAAATAATGACAATTTTAAAATTTGCTGTCCTGTTGATTTTCAATTATCTTAAATTTCAGCCTTTTATAATGTTGAGCTTGTGTTTGTTTTTTAACCCTTTAAGGATGTATGTCGTCCATACGCGTCACACTAGAAAAGAAGCAGTTTTCCCGAATGCCGCACATTCGCGACACAAGCCTAACTACATCAGAATAAATTCCGTCCCATGGGATCTGTAACCGAAAATAAATTCCGTCCTTAAAGGGTTAAAATGTTTAATTTGTGTGTCTAAATTGGTGTCTTAGGACGTATTTAATAAAATAATAGTAAAGGAATTAACAATCACAATAAAATATTTTTGACCTTCTGCTAGTCTAATTAGGGACGGTTTATCGATTCTAAGTTTATAAGACCAGTAAAATTTGCCAGTCGAATAATATCATTTTTATATAAAAATAATATTAATATAATATTTAACAAACAATTCGATTCGCTGTCTATAAAGGATGAACAAAAAGATTATCATAAGGAAACCTATCATTTTGATCTTACAAATGTGATTAGAAACGTTTACAAAAATGAACTTATTATTATTGTTGTGTAAATTCACTAAAAGGATGGAAAAATTAACTTGTTGCTGTTCGTCGAAATTTTGATAACATGTAAAATAACTTTGTTAATAACATTGTCTCCGATAAGTCTGGATGCGGCTTAAGAAAACAAATTACTGGTTTACGATCAATTTGTCCCTGGTAATTCGTCTCCAGCGATTGATCCCCGACAAATTGCTCCATGGCAATTTGCCCCTGCAATAATTCGTCCCCGGATAATTTATCCCCGGCAAGTCGTACTTCTGTGAATGTATTTGGAAATATTTATCAAGTATTTTGGTTTCATTCGCATTAAGAAAATTATTGATAACAAAACAGTTATCATTATGTAAAAAGTTATTAATCAGTTATTAACCATTCGGACGTGCGTATTTACATTATTTTAATGTTGCCCTAGTAGCACAAAAGTCGGAACGACGTCGGGACCGCATCGAAACTAGGTAGAATCCCGACGTCCGTCGGCCCGACGTCAGGCGGTTACGGCTTTTCTGAATCATTACCGAGTCATTTTCGCATCGGCTAGCCGACTCAATTCCGACGTCGTTTCTAGCTTGTCTCGACGTCGGCTGGCCTGACTGGCTGAGAGTGGCGCGCAAACGCCTTACCCTTTCGAATGACTCTAGCGACGCCTGTCGGCCGAAATGAGATATGTAGACAGCAACCTTTCTTGTTACTGTAGTGACATCTACGGAAATTTTTAGTAATCGCTGTGCCGCTTGATTAAGTAAATATTAATTAATCGTTAATTATATATTAATTAATCGTTAATTAAATCTTTTTTTTAAATTAATTAATTAATTAGCTGTATTTGGTTTCAAATAGAACATAAACCATTTCAGGTAATTAGGTATTTTATTTTCTGAATTAATTGCAATAACAACATAATTAAATATAATTGAGATTATGTGATCGATTAAGAATACGACCAATGAATCTGCGTTGTTGAACAGAATGTATCGACGGCCTCTTCCTTGATGTTAGTTGCCCCCGAACAAGAAACTTTGAATTAGAAAATTCCTTCTGAAAAAAAGAAAACTTAGTTTATTTTTAATCTAACCTTTGTGGTAGAAAAAAATCGAATGTTCGCTCGACTTCAAATTTTTCCGTCGGTAGCGTCAGAAAACTGGTTTCATCTGAAACAATGTAAAACAATACCAGTTATTACATGAAAAAATTAAAATACACAGTATATTTTGGTTCGTATTTGGTTGTAAATATTTATTTCGCCTAGTCTAAATTATAAATTAAGATATCAATTTGATCAGTCAAGATCACTCGTAGATTTCGGTTACGAATGACAACTTAGTCACTTCATATTTACCCAGTAATTACTTATATTAAACATTTTAATGGAGTATAGTCATTATCCTGTTTAATTACATTTAATGTAATTTTATTAAAAAAATTATTAGAAATATTGCTAATTTATTACTTTTGGTATCTTTATTATGCACGTACGTATGTGGGTAAATCAGTAACTCAATTTAATAAATTATCTTGATTACTCTTTAATGATTTCATTAACCAATCGTTTAGCAGTATTTGCAGATCAAAAAATTAAAATTGAAAACTCAAAAAATATATGTGGTGCACTTACCTTTAGTTTTGAAAACAATTCAAACAAAAAATTAAAGGTGGAATTATAAAATTCCGAATAACTCGTGGAAATTCTACTCACATCGACTGAACACGAAATAATAATAAATGTACGCACTTTTGAACCAGAGAGCGCATATACAGCTTTCAGGTAAACCGACCTTCCTATTCTTAAGCCAACAAGTTCCACAATTGAAACGACTTTTCGAGGGTCACTACAGTGCAGTACATACCTCGAATGTCTTTTTTTTTCCTTTTTAATTATTTACCTGCTACTCATAATTAAGACAAAAAATTATGTACTGCACTGCGACCCTCAAACAATACCTCGTATGTCTTTTTACATGATTTTTGTCTTAATTATGAGTAGCAGATAAATATCGAAAAAGGAAAAAAAATATATTTCAGGTACTGCACTGTAACATCGGTATGCCAAAACCAGCCATTCAAAGTTTATGGATCCCTTTAAGTGCAAAATGTGAAAGTTGGGATTCTTTTTCGTTCCAGTATTTCGAAACTTTATAAACAACATTTTTTTATAAGTTTTTTTTAATGCATTACTGTACAGACTATCGCCAGTAATATTATGTCGTTTCTTAAAATCAGTTAAGTTTAAAGTTAATTAACTTAATTAATTATCTATATAAATAAAAATGAAATATGGTGTGTTGGTAACGCGATAACTTCAGAACGGCGCGACAGATTTGGCTAATTCTTTTATTAAAATTTTAGTAATACTTCGAGCCAGGTTATGACGGAAAGATATTTTTTAAAAGTTGCCTTTAAAATTTTAAGAAAATGTAAACATCAAACTGGGAACGAGGCTAAATATAGTTCGACATTTGACAACTGTCATTCTCAATTGTAAATAAACCATGCGGTTTTAGTGGATTAATTCAGTTATTTAATTTCAGTTCAATATTGTGATTCTGTTGTGATATTCGAATTTAAATGCTTGCAATTTCCAGTGCGGCTTGCATTCACAATGACAATAAACAAATTACAAGGGCAGTCATTGAGCGTTTGCGGCATTAACCTACAAAATCCATAGCTTCGTGCATTGTCAATTGTATGTCGCCTGTCCCCGGGGCGGAAACCATCAGTTTTGTTTATTTACGCGCCAGACAACACAACTAAAGGTCATGTATCACAAAGCATTACAATAAACAAAATGGTGTTTGAAATTTGGACAGGACGTCTGTCGGGTCAGCTAGCTTTACGATATAGTCAGGTCAAACATGATACATGGGCCAGAGGAACCGTAAATCACAATTGGCCTTGCATGAAAGACGAGAGCAGTAGCAACTGGACAACCGCTGGGTGATACCACTAATGCAGTTTACAAGGAAGTACTGAATTAGTTTATTTTTAGAAAGCCAACATTACTGGATTTAATAGTTTAGTGTTAAACAAAACTAATATAGGATCACTTCAACAACATCCGATCGCACTGAACAGATTCGAACACCCACCATCGATAAAGGGAAGAAACAAGTACGACCTTGAGTCTCGGAAGTTCTTCCCTGTTCAACCGTTAACCGTTTCATCAGGAACGTTTCCGTATTGGATCAGCCGAGAACATCTGCAATACGGATTCCTATCGATTGCACTGACATCAGCTCGGGGGCCAGGATAACGATTCCGATTAACGTCATCGATGAACCCTCCAAAACCTAAGTTTCGATATAGCCATAAAAACAACGATAATCATTTTATTTCTTTAAAGCTTTTAACTGAGGCAAGCTGTCGGCGGTTCAGACTAATTTTTCTCAATTCGATAGATATGTGGCGCTTGGGAAACTCGACAATTTATGATGACATTCGTGCAGATTATTTAAAATAGTTTGAAGAGATGTACACAACTGTATAGGCCGAATTGCCTGGCTGTTTCTCTTTTTGCTTAGATTCTCCAAATGAGACACCTTTTCTGATTGTATGATTTATTAATACTATATACACAATAACGCTAAATTATGCACTAGTGTTTTTATGATGTTGAAACTTTGAGCTATTGTAAGTAACTGACTTAAATGTTTTCTATGGACCTTAAAGGTATTTTTGGGAGAGGGACACTTCAGGTACCTTTAGAACCCGAAGCACATGTGCGCGTCCATGCCGCCCGCCTTGAAAGGGTTGACCTCTTTCAAAGAATGAAAGTCATTGCGTGATTTTTGTTCATTAATTGTCATTAATTGGTAACACACACACCTTTGACACTGCGCGTTTTGTTGTGGTCTTTCCAGTCGTCACCGTTACTACCCTCACTACCCCGTCACTGCCTTTGTGCACTGTTAACACTCTGGCTAACTGCCATTTTAGCGGTGGTAGATTGTCGTCGCGGAGGATCACTAGTGTGCCGGTTCTGATGTCATCCTGTGGGCGTTTATTCCATTTTGAACGCTGTTGTAGAGATGACAGATATTCCCTTGACCATCGCTTCCAAAAGTGTTGTAGAAGTTGCTGTACTCGTTGGAACCGCGATAGTTTGTTCATTGGGATGTCCGTTATCGAGGCTTCTGGCGGTGAGTGGAGCGATTCACCGATCAGAAAGTGCGCGGGTGTTAATGGATTAAGGTCGTTAGGGTCATTGGAAAGCGGTGTGAGAGGTCGTGAGTTCATGCAAGCTTCGATTTGCGCAAGCAGGGTGACCATTTCCTCAAACGTTAACGCGCTTTCGCCTGCTACTCTTTTTATGTGGCCCTTGGCCGACTTAATTCCACTTTCCCACAATCCCCCAAAGTGGGGTGATCTTGCGGGTATGAAATGCCAATTTATTGCGTTTGAATTTAAAAATGCCTGAAATTTATTTGGCTGTTCGGTGTTTCCGAGTAGGTTTGCTACCTTGATTAATTCTCGATCAGCACCAACAAACGTTGTGGCGTTGTCCGAATAAACGTGGCTACATATGCCGCGTCGGGCTATAAAACGTTTGAGCGCGGCTAGAAATGCATCTGTTGTTAGGCTGCTTACCACTTCTAAATGCACAGCCTTAGTTGCAAAACAAACGAACAAACATAAATACGCCTTGATTATTCGGGATCATCGTGTGTGGCCTTCTTTCAGGCTGAAGAGACCCGCATAATCTACGCCTGAAATTGAAAATGGGCGCGATGGCGTTACGCGATGTTCGGGCAGTTCACCCATTTGAGGTTGTACGTTTACCGGTCGCACTCTAAAGCATTTTATGCATTTGCGTATGAGTTGTCGGATTGTGCTACGTCCGGACATGGGCCAATATCTTAGTCGTAATTTGTTTAATACGGCTTGAGCTCCCGAATGCAATGAATTTATGTGTTCATATGTGATGATTAATTTGGTTAATGTATGATGTGGTGGAAGCAATAACGGATGTTTTTGATTGAATGTAGACTGCGAATGTTTCAATCGACCTCCTACTCTTATACATTTGTTACAATCTAAGAACGGGCTAAGAGTCAGTAGACGACTATTTTGTTTGATTGGTCGCCCTGCCGTGAGATCGGTGATTTCTTGTGCGAACGTCTGTAACTGCGCTAAACGTATGAGGTTCAGGGTAGCACCTTCTAGTTCGTCTACTGTCAGTGGTCCGACCGTCCGTGTGTCATGCTCGTTTCGTATATTTTTTATGAATCGGTTGCAGTATGCGACCACTCGTTGTAGTTTTGTAAAGGATGAGTACCTTTCAAAGAGTGTCGTTGCAAATTCATTATTTATTGTCGACGCACAACAGATGGGTTTGCGTAGTTCAAGTATGTCTTGTGTTGGAATTGTCATTTGTGTAATGGGCCAGTCAGTCATGTCAAGTGTCAACCAACTTGGGCCATGCCACCACAAATCTGAGTTTGCTAATATTTCGGCACCAGCGCCGCGAGATAGCAGGTCTGCGGGATTGCATTTAGTGCTTACATGCTTCCACATTGCTGCGTCTGTTAGCTCTTGGATCTCTGTGATGCGGTTTGCCACGAATGTTTTATGGTGGCTTGATACCGATGTGATCCAAGACAAGACTATTGATGAGTCTGTCCAGTAATGACTGGAATGTAATTGAATATTTAAGATTTTTGCAACTTTGTTCGTTAATTTTGCTAATAACAACGCTGCACAGAGCTCTAGACGCGGCAAGGAAATGGTTTTCAAGGGTGCGACTCGCGATTTAGCGCACAGTAATTTTGCGGTGTGATTGTTGTGACTGTCGCTGGTTCGCAAATAAATGCTTGCACCGTATGCAGTTTGTGATGCGTCTGAAAAGCCGTGCAGTTGTATGCATGCATGATTTGTGCTGAGCACGTGTCTCGGAATTGTGATTTGATTCACTGAATTGAGTTGTATGAGCCACTGCGACCATGTAGTATGGATGCTGAGTGGGACTGATTCATCCCAACTTAATTTCAGTTGCCACAGGGATTGCATTATAATTTTCGCGGTTATTATAATTGGACCGAGCAGGCCTAAGGGGTCAAAAATTTGTGCAACGCTTGACAGTATCGTTCTTTTCGTAATGCGATGTTTTTCTTGAGCTGGCGCAATTGCGTAATGAAAGGAGTCTGAATTCGTGTTCCATTGTAGCCCAAGGGTCTTTACGCTTTGTGGATTATCATGATTTAATCCGATATTGACTGTGGCTATGCTTGGGAATGACTGTACATTCGAGGACCATTTGCTTAATTGAAAACCTCCTAACTTTAATAACGTTGTTACCTCGTTGCGAATTTGTTTTAGATCAGCAATGTTGTCTGCACCGGTTAACAAGTCATCAACATAAAAGTCGCGCTGAACGATCTTGGAACCGATGGGAAATTTATTCTGTTCTAAAACTGCTAATTGGTTCAATGTTTTGACCGCGAGGTATGGTGCCGATGCGGCTCCGTAGGTTACTGTTGTTAATTCGTACGTTTGAACAGGGTCACATGTATTTTCGCGCCATAAGATGCGTTGCAGTTGCGTTTGGTGCGAGTTAACTAGTACTTGTCGGTACATCTTAGTAATGTCAGCAGTGAATGCATACTGATGAGTGCGAAATCGTGTGACAATTGAAAAGAGGTCTTGTTGGATTGTCGGACCCACCATGAGAGTGTCGTTTAACGAAACGCCGTTTGACGATTTGCATGAACCGTCGAATACTACACGCACCTTTGTTGTGACGCTGCTTTCTTTGACGACCGCGTGATGCGGCATATAAAAACTTGAATAGTTGCGAATGTGACATTCAGCGTCTGGAATTAATTTCATGTGGCCTAATTCCAGATACTCTTTCATAAAATTGATGTATTGATGACGTAACTGTACGTCTCGCGATAACCGCTTTTCTAGGGAATGCAAGCGTTTTAACGCTATTGACTTAGATTCGCCCAGTGAGGGCGCATCTATTTTTATTGGCAACGTCACGACAAATCTACCGTCTTCCTTACGTGTGTATGTTGCGTGAACTGTTGCTCACACGTTTTCTCTTCTGGGCTAAATGTATTGTTTTTGTGGCATTGCTCAATCTCCCAAAATTTGGTGAGGTTACTGTCAATGTCTGTCATTGATAGATGACATGCCGATACTGATGAGGGTGGAAGTGATTTGTTAACAGAACCGCTTAAAACCCAACCGAGTTGTGTTTTTTGGAGAATTGGCAGATGTTTCCCTAGTTTGATTTGCCCTATGCACAGAATGTCCCAAAAGTGTTCGGCGCCAATTAAAGCGTCGATGTCTGAGGAGATGTTAAAATCGGGGTCAGCTAATCGTAAGTTCGTCGGTATGTGAATTGATGACTTGTCAAATGTGACAGTTGGTAATCTGTCTGTTATTCTGTCTATGACTAAACATTCGATAGATGCTTGGAATCGGTTAAAACGCGATTTCATGACTGCCTGAATTGAATTTGTCGTCTGGATTTGTGACTGATTGATACCAGTCACTTGTATTTGTGTGTTTTTGTGTCTTATTCCTAAACGACTAGAAAATGATTTAGTTATAAAACATGATTGTGAGCCTGAATCAAGGAGGACTCTGCATTGCTGCGGATAGCCATTCATGTCAAACATGTCGACTACCGCCGTTGATAATAATACCTGAGATGCGACTGTAATTAAACATTGTTTTGCCACTGCAACCACCGTTGTGTCTGCACTGGTGCCTTGTGTTTGTTCATCAGTAGCCATCGACTTGTTAATGTGTAACATGCTATTGTGTCGTCGATTGCATTTTTTACAAGCGCCTGAAAAGCAGCGCGGGGCAAAATGACCTGCTCGAAAACAATTGGTGCACAAATTCAATCTTTTGACCTCGTTCATTCGAGCATCTGGAGAGAGTTTAATAAATGTGTCACATTGATACAAAGGATGGATGCCCTTGCACAAAGGACACATTGGTTTGTCGTTGATCCCTACATGCACCGCTGTTTTCCGATCTTTTTGGATTTGCTTGCTCGGAGCAATCGACTCGAGCACTTGACATTTAGCGTTCAAGAATTTTGACATTTCGTCCATAGTCGGGGTTTTGCCAAATGGTTTTGCAGTTTCCCAGTCTCGTCTCGTTTTGACGTCTAATTTAGATGTAATTAAATGAATTAGCAAAGCGTCCCAATGTTCGGTTGGTTGTCCTAACGTCTTTAAAATGCGTAAGTTTTTTTGTAAGTTATCGGTCAACTGTCGTAAATCAGTGTGGGATTCCTTCGTCATTGTCTGCAATTCAAAGATGTTTTGCACGTGTTTTTGAACTATTAGGGGCTTGTTTTCGAAACGATCTTTTAGAAGCGTCCATGCCACTTGGTAATTTATTGCGGACACTTCTAGCGACTGAATGACCGCTGTTGCCTCGCCTTTCAAGGATGACCGTAAATAGTGGAACTTTTGAATGTCTGTTATTGCTGTGTTGTCATGTATAAGTGAGTTAAAAGTGTCGTAAAAATTTAACCACGTGTCGTATGACCCTGCGAATTCTGGCAACTTGATCGTTGGTAGCTTGATTTGGCTGCCGAGCGCGTGCGCGTTTGATTGAATTGATATTGGCGTCGATGATGTCGATCGTCCAATGACGTTTGCAGATTCGATTAATTTAGCGGCGCGTCCCGACGCCTCATAATATAAATTTTCAAACGCTACCGTCTCTTCTTCATGATCGTAATCTGCTTGCAGCGCCTCGAGACTGAGTTGGATTTCCTCAAAATCTTTTAAAAGTAACCTGACCCCCTCAAACCGTTGTTTGAGTACGGACACATCAACGTTTGTTTCATGTTCTGATAAATAATTGTTGAACCGCGTTAATTTTGCCTTAATGTGGCCGCGCTTGCGATTTAAAGTCGCGTATTGCTCATTAGAGTCTTGCATTATAAATGTGATTATTGTTTCCAAATGCGAAGCTTGCCGTTGGGAAAGGGTTTTGTGACGGGATAAATTGAATTGTACTTACCCGCTGCACTTCTGAACGGTGCGTAGTTTGAACCCAAGCGACGTCGACTTCCAGATGTTTTCTTGATTTGATTGCGTTTTATTGCTCAGTAGCAATTGATTTGTTGATTTGTTTGTTGATTTAGTTGTCTAATTGCAATGACTTTGTTGATTCGTCGCTGTAGTGTCTGATTGCAATTGACAAGGTTGATATTCGACTCCGAAGGACCATGAAATGTATAGGCCGAATTGCCTGGCTGTTTCTCTTTTTGCTTAGATTCTCCAAATGAGACACCTTTTCTGATTGTATGATTTATTAATACTATATACACAATAAAGCTAAATTATGCACTAGTGTTTTTATGATGTTGAAACTTTGAGCTATTGTAAGTAACTGACTTAAATGTTTTCTATGGACCTTAAAGGTATTTTTGGGAGAGGGACACTTCAGGTACCTTTAGAACCCGAAGCACATGTGCGCGTCCAACAACTATTAGCAACATGAAAGCGGATAGATAAACTACGATTAAAAAGAGGTGCTGTGTCCCACTGAAGTGATTTTCGCAAACAAACGGGAAGAACGCATGTCGATTGTAATAAAAATCGCCATTCAAAATAATTGTAAGTACCTAAGGTCGTAGTGTTTCTTTCTTTCTTTTGTTAAGCGTTAGTTATTTTTTGAGAGCCTCATAACATCAATAACCATCAATCAGTTATTTTAATTGTTTTTATGTTCAGTTCTGTTCAAACTTTTACTTGCGAAATTATAAGTTCGAGAACTTTTTGTTAATTTTCAATTTGGCAATATGTACGAGGTGTCTGGAAATGGACAATTTAAGTTTGTTTTCCGAATCCTATATTTTCAGTGACAGTACGTAAATTCAGAACGAGTTATAATCTTTTCGTATTTTGTTCATTTCCAAATTAACTTTATAAGATTATGAATATTAATTTCCAAGACATTTTCAACTTTTTAAACTTAACAATTGGTTAACGAAATGGCTGGCCCCTCTACGTAAAGTGATGTGTTGCGTCTCTGTAGCGGAAATCATTTTCTAGCATATTATATTGTCTGGCATTGCATCAAACGAGCACAAAACACGATGTTGCTCGGTTAACACAATTTATTATTTACATACCTAAATATTAACGATACTAAAAGTTATTTCAATGGTGGTCACGAGTAATCTATATCAGCGCCGACAACGTTAACTTAAACCAAAAACAAAATGGTGATAAGTAACAGTTGAACTTTGAAAAATAAAACTATTATGTGGAAGAAACGCATTTACACTAGCTACTGATTCACTGGCATGATGTTGATGTTCCAGACCGTATTTGCACGAAAGAAGAAAAATAAGTAATGAGAAAAAACATTTCTTCATGTTCACAAGAACAGAAAACTGGAATCTACATATGAAAGTAAAAAAAAATGAACCACTGCGCTGTACAGTTGGATTTAAAATATTAAAAAAAAAAGAAGTTTTGGTTCCACTATCGTCTTCAGTAAAAAAAGAGAAAACACTCGGGTTTTATTTAGATTCATTTGGATGGCGGCTTTTGTTGCAATCGACATGGCGTTCTTGGAGTACAAATTCTTGGCGAAAATCACTTGAGTGGGACACCGCACTTCTTTTTAATCGCAGCATATCTATCTGCTTTGTTGCTAACAGCGCACAATACTCATTGAGGCTTCAAAGTTGTCTACACCTGTTCAAGCTCTTCTAAATTATCTACGGGCACTTCATCAAGACTCTCATAACACCGAAGGTGGTCTATGTAATTATTAAATCTATATAAAAGAAAAGTTGACTGACTGATGATCAACGCACAGCTCATACTGTTTAAGCTAGAAACGTTGTATGTACAATTATCTATTTAAATTAAAAAATTGAAAATTTTCGAAAAACTTAAAGTGCTTTTTATTGAAATTTGGACAGGACAATGTCTGTCGGGTCAGCTATAGTTAATAAAGTGTACTTTTCGACAATTTAAATACTTAAACATAAATAAATCAGCTGCAAATACACGTTTTTTTACTATTAGACTGACTATTTCTTTCTGTGTGTATGTATTTATGGATGTAGCTTATAGATTCGGAAACCGCTGAACCGATTTTGATGAAATTTTCAGGAATACTCTGACATAACCTGGAGAGTGTTCCTGTAAAGTTCGGTGCCGTTGGGGAGGGGAGGGGCCCAAAGTCACCAAATTTTGTACACAAGTGCATTTTAGTAGGGGGGACTTAGTTTGATGCCGAACGTGGAGTGGGGGGGTCCATACAAAAATCGCACGAGGGGCGATCACTGAAACTTATTTTCGCATAGAAAACAGTGTCCTACAGCCACCAAATTTTGTACACAAGTACATCTTAGTAGGGGGCTTTCAGGAAAACTCTAAGTTTGGTGCCGATCGGAAGGGGGTGGGGGTTATCGCAAAACAAGATTTTTGCATAGAAAAAAGCGTCCTAAAGGCATCAAATTTTGTACACAAGTGCATCTTAGTAGGGGAGTCTTAGTTTGATGCCGGGCGGAGGGAGATTACCCCAAAAAGAATTTCGCACAGAAAGAAGTGTCCCACAGCTACCAAATTTTGTATACAAGTGCATGTTAGTGGGGGGGCATTAGTTTGATGCCCCGGAGGGGGGGGGAATTCTGCACAGAGAAATATCCAAGAGCCACCAAATTTTGTACACAAGTGCAACGTAGTGGGGATGGGGCTTATCACCCAATCATTTTTTCGCATAGAAAGAAGTGTCCTCCAGCCACCAAATTTTGTATACACGTACATTTTGGTAGGAGGGTATCACCGAAACAGATTCTCGCATAGAAAGAAATGTCCTACAGCTATCAAATATTGTACACAATTTCATCCTGGGTGGGGGGGGATCGCCCAACTAGATTTTCGCATGAAAAGAAGTATCCTACAGCCACCAAATTTTGTACACCGAGCGAAGCCGGGCACTTCAGCTAGTAAACAAATAAAAATACATAACGTTTAATCGCCAGTACTTCGTTAATGAAAACCTCTAAATTTACTCCTGAATCAAAATTCAGAAATACAATATTCCTTTATGGCTGTAGGTATGCGTGCAGATGTGAGGCCTTCGAAAGTTTCCATTAAAAGCAGGTAACAAATATTTCTCACGACGATCTATTAGATAGGGACGAAAATTTCAAAAATCAAAATTTAACGCTTAATTTATAAATGCATAAATAGTCCAGTAGAATTAGATCAAAACTCGTGCGAAATTAAAAAAATTATTATCTGATTTTTTGCGCTTCATGGCGGGGAATGGTATGTATAATGATAATATAGAAAAACTAACTCGAAAGGGTGCCGCTAAGTTGGCAAATTACAAAGAAGTGTCAAAATTACGTCTTTTTTCACTTTTTCTACTGTCTACAAAAATCTAGACGACGTATCGGAAAATTAGTTATTGTATGTTGTAGGTAGTTAAATTACCTACAATTTGGAGTACCTAAAGTCATATTTAACTGATTTGTTAACTGTAAAATAAATGTCAAACGCGGAGAAATTGATTTTCGAAAAGCTTCACCAAAGAAAGAGCTCAAAAATAATGAAAATCTAGACTCTAGTAAAGAGGAAAATTGCAGAAAAGCGCAAACTTCGCAGGAAATGGCAAACAACGCGACACCCAGGCGACAAACGAGCACTAAATCTAGCAACCAGTGAACTTAAAACTCTTCTCAGCACCATTAAAAACCAGGCAGTGCAAGATTATCTACTACATCTAACACCTACAGAGGCAACAAATTATTCACTTTGGAAAGTCAACAAGAGGCTCAAACGACCACAGCAGCATATTACACCACTTCGATTGGAAAATAATACCTGGGCTAGAAGTGACCAGGAAAAAGCTTTAGCCTTTTCTAAATATTTATCTGGGGTTTTTACGCCATTTGCCCCAAAAATTACTAAGGACGAAGAAAGTGAAATTCTGGAATATCTTCAGGCACTATTCCAAACGTCGCCACCTGTTAAACTTTTCAAAATCAATGAAATTAAGACCGCAATCCAAAAAGATCTAAACCCCCACAAGGCACCAGGTTATGATCTCATATCAGGAAAAGTACTCAAGGAACTACCAGAAAAGGGATACAAGTTTATTACATATTTATACAATGCAATATTGCGACTAAGATATTTTCCTGAACAATGGAAGGTAGCCACAATTATTCTCATACCCAAACCTGGAAAACCCATTGAAGATGTAACGTCCTATAGACCAATTAGTCTGCTGCCGGTCTTGTCAAAAGTCTTTGAAAAATTATTACTAGCGAAAATTATGCCAATACTCATAGACAACAACCTAATACCTGAACATCAGTTTGGTCTCCGAAGGCAACATTGCACAATTGAGCAAGTGCATAGAATAGCTGACGCAATTTTCAAAGACTTTGAAAACAAACGATACTGCTCGGCAGTCTTTATTGATGTTAAGCAGGCCTTTGACAAAGTCTGGCACGAAGGCCTGCTTTACAAACTTAAAAGTATTGTTCCACCAGACTATTACCAAGTACTCAAATCATACCTCTTAAATAGAAACTTTCTAGTCAGGCATGGAGAAGCTCAAACATGTTTATACCCCATCAAAGCAGGTGTCCCTCAAGGCAGTGTTTTGGGTCCGATACTGTATCTACTATTCACGTCAGATCTTCCTACCTCGAAAATAACAACAGTTGCTACTTTTCCGGATGATACTGTTTTACCATCATCACACCCTGACCCTACTATAGCCTCTGAGCATCTTCAAATTTATTTGATCAAAGTGGAAAGTTGGTGCAATAAGTGGCGCATACATGTTAACGAAACAAAATCAACACATGTAACCTTTACCACCAGACGGGGCAACTGTCCACCAGTTCAGTTCAATAACCAACAGATACCCCAAGCGGAGAGCGTCAAATATCTGGGTATCCACCTGGACAGACGACTAAATTGGAGGAAGCACATATGGACAAAAAGGAAGCAACTAGGTATCACAATACAAAAGATGTACTGGATCTAGGGCGAAAGTCCCAGTTGTCACTAGCCAATAAAATACTTTTGTACAAAACTATACTCAAGCCAATATGGACATATGGCATACAACTGTGGGGTACTGCTAGCAACTCGAACATTGACATTCTGAGACGTTTCCAATCCAAAGTTCTTAGAACAATGGTAGATGCACCATGGTATGTCCCAAATGAAGTCATACGACGAGACCTCGACATTCCATCAATCAATGATGAAATACATAAATATAGCGATCGCTATAAAAATAGACTTAGTGCTCACCCCAATCTACTTGTGGAGCACCTAATGGAAACGAACAATGACCAACCGCGGTTAAAAAGATTTAAATTCTCCGAATTACCAACACGTTTTGAGTGAGGTGACAAGTGACAGTGTAGCTTGAACATGTTTTAGTTTGTTTAGATTAAACTAATTGTCAAATCCTAAGTACATTAAGGGAATAGTCAATGGATTATTTTCCAGCATGCTATTTTGTATACGCCAAAGTACTTACTGAATGTTGCTAAGCAACAGATTGTAAAGCAAATAGTAATTTAAAAAAAAAAAAAAAAAATCGAAAATATTGCATAATGGCTCAAATTATGGCTTGAGGATTACCATAATTTTTCCGTCAAGCACTCTACTTTTGGGGGTAATAGTACCTCCTGTATTATATTATTGTTTCTGTAAAAATTCAAAAAATATGATTTGAATGTGCTAATTTTACAAATATAAGGAAATATTTATAAGTATTCTGTAACGTATAATAAATAATAATTCATTCTACATCAGAACCAGAACCGATACATATCTCTATCGGACTGTTACTTAATGAACAGATAGCGAAATCTTTCAGAAACCGGTCATCAGACAATTAAAAAGTCTGTATAAACAAGTGTCCGAAGAGAACAAGCGGTTTTTGTGTAATTAAATTAATTTAAATTAAACAAAATTAATTTATTTAATTTATTTAAATTTTTTTCCCTTGTTATGTAAAATTGTTTACTTACAAATTTCGTTCCTTGTTCATAACAATATTCTTAAATTTTTTTAACACTTATTACAAATCACAAACATTTTAAAACACATTCTTTAAAACATCGTCAAATACACATATTACATTTTAAAAAACATATTTTTAAAAAGAGTCAACACAATGATTAAACTGAAACCTTTATTTTTTTCCCAGTTTCGTGCATCCATCGTCAGTAATCATTGCATACTAATTTAAATCTCATTGTCCCAAACTTTTATGAAATCCGTTTTTTACATTTAGTTATTTTTAACTTTATATATCAACTTGAATATCGCATCATTATTCGTATAAATTTATTCATTTAATATTTCCTCATTCTTTTTGGTTTTATATATACAGGGTGTTCACGAAAAAACGCCCCAGCTCCTAGCGCTATTATTAGGAGTCCAATTGTAACAAACGATACGTCAAATTAAATGGTTCAAAAAGTACTACAATGTGTAGCTCAAACATAATTTTTACCTGTTTCTCCATTCAAAGGTCAAAGGTCAACTTCATTTTTTCAAATTACAACTTTATATTTTTCTTTGACAATTTGATAGAGATTTTTTTTCTGAATTCAACGATGTATCACAATCAATATTTCTGATTTATTTTAGGGTAATAAAGAAATTAAAATAATAATTAATATTATTAGCAGTAGGCTTTGAAAAATAACTGAGACGTAGCGGTGGCTATGGAAACGATGTGTCAGTACGGAAACAACGTATTTTAAAGAATTAATTTATGAACAACAACAGATAACATTTAATAACTAAACAATTAAATAAAGAAATGGCAAATTAACAAAAATGTTCAAATTGGGCATCGTTTCTTTCCAGACATTTTCGTCGACATCTAGATCCTACACTTTGTGTAGCATTAATTAAAATTTCTGCTGGTGTTTCCCGACAAGCGTTGACTATTCTCTCTCTCAAAATTTCCTCCGTTTCCGGGCGCGTAGCATAAACAATATCTTGGATGTATCCCCAAAAGAAAAACTCTAGAGGTCACAAGACCGGGCGGGCCATGGTATAGGTACATATGCTCCAATCCATTTGTCTTCATTATTCTATATTTAAATAGTCCCTAATCATAAGAGCGTTTTGTGTGGTGCAGCGCCATCTTGTTGAAATACTAGTTCATTCCATTCAATGGCAACGGCAAGTCATCTAAAATTTCTTCTAAGTCTTCAGGCAAAATTTGAAGATATTTTTCTTGGTTGAGATTTCCATCAATGAAAATTGGTCCTATTAGGTATCCTGGCGCCTAATATTCCGCACCAAACGTTCACCGAAAATTTTATCTGAGGATTTTGTTCGATGGTAATATGTGGGTTTTCTACACTCCAATAGCGGTGATTGAAACGATTAAAATGTCTGTTGTTTGTAAATTGACACTCATCAGACCACAAATTTTTTGTATAAAATGATTGATCTCGCCTTAACTCGCTTAAAAAGAAATTACACAAATTTATTCTACGCCAGTGGATCGTTTAGTTCACTATTTCACTAGTTCACTATTATTCATTTTTATTACAAAAAATAGGTAAACAAACTAATAGCCAGTTTCTGACGGCGATGTTAACGTATTTCTCCAGTTAAATGTCCCGGTTACCATGGTTATTACCATTGTTGCAACAATAGTAATAGTAATTTTTATTTGTGAGACGTCGTTTCCATAGCCACCGCTACGTCTCAGTTATTTTTCAAAGCCTACTGCTAATAATATTAGTTATTATTCTAATTTCTTTATTACCCTAAAATAAATCAGAAATATTGATTGTGATACATCGTTGAATTCAGAAAAAAAATCTCTATCAAATTGTCAAAGAAAAATATAAGGTTGTAATTTGAAAAAATGAAGTTGACCTTTGACCTTTGAATGGAGAAACAGGTAAAAATTATGTTTGAGCTACACATTGTAGTACTTTTTGAACCATTTAATTTGACGTATCGTTTGTTACAATTGGACTCCTAATAATAGCGCTAGGAGCTGGGGCGTTTTTTCGTGAACACCCTGTATATAGTGTTTCAGCGATATTCATTTTGGTTCCTTTTGGTATTACTTTCTCAACTTTCATAATCATTGTGTTGACTCTTAATAACATAATTAAAAGATATAATAGGAATAGTAATATCAAAAGTAATGGGTCGGGAAATAACTGTAAATCACAACAAAAGTGTATTAGAAATTTAAAAAATAAATTAATAACCAGTAATATAATGGTCACAAAAGCAGACAAGTCTAAAGCAGTGGTACTAATAAATAAAGATGTAGATATTCAAAAAACGGAAAATTTTATCAACAGTAATATCACAAGTGCATCAAAATAGCCGATTAAATTTTGACGTTTCTGTCAAAATGTTTTGCCTAGAAATTTGTCGAGCAAATTTGCCACGTAACAAAATCTCGAGTGCGCAGCACGAGGGATTTTGGGTGGAAAATTTACGAGAAATATTTCTTTATGGCAAAACGTTGCGACAAAAACGTAAAAATTTAATCAGGCTATTTTCATGCACGCGGGGTATTCGGCATGATTATTTCCTGATTATTAATTTGCATAAATAGATTTTACAACGAATTATTTATTTACTTGTCGAGAAATCTTTGATAATGATTGCAAAATAAAATTCAGAAACTATTAAACGTCAAAATTTAATCGGATAAATTTTGACACGTCTGAGACGTCAAAATTTAATCGGGTAAATTTTGACACGTTAATATAATCGATATAAAACTGAGGAAAACCATGGTGACTGTGACGTTTTACGTGCATGAAGGAAATAATCGAGGAAAATAATATTGATTATTTCCTTCATGCACGTAAAACGTCACAGTCACCATGGTTTTCCTCAGTTTTATAGCGATTAAATTAACGTGTCAAAATTTACCCGATTAAATTTTGACGTTTAATAGCTTCTACGTCAAAATTTCAAATTGAAATCAGGAAAGTTATCAAACGGTCTGATATGATCATATCGAAGCAACAGCAATGGTGTAACATAAATATGAATCCAGTAGCACCTAGACTTGTGGGATTGCCAAAAATACATAAAAGTAATATTCCAATTAGACCATTAGTCAATTTTACGACAGCACCAGCGTATAAAGTATCTAAGACAATTGGCCGTGAACTAAAAAATATAATAAATTTAGAAAATAAATATACAGTAAAAAACAATATAGAATTAATAACTAAGTTAAAAAATTTTGAAATTAACAAAAATTCTAAATTTATATCTTTTGATATATCTAATTTTAGTGAAACAGTTCAATTAATTAATGAAAAACTATATAGATGTAATGTCGATGATACTTACATCAACCAAATGGAACTGGTTATCAATACGATATTAAATCAGAACTATTTTCAGTTTAATAATAAATTCTACCGACAAAACGATGGATTAGCGATGGGATCACCACTGTCAGGGATTATGTCCGAGATTTTCTTACAACATATGGAAGAAAAAATCATGGATGTGCTTGAGGAAAAATACAAATTAAGAAATGGTTTCGATATGTAGATGACACATTCGTTGTCACAGAACATGCAGACCCAAATGAAATTTTACAATACCTAAACACTATTCATTGTAAAATTAAGTTTACCATGGAAACGGAAATAAACAACAGCATAAATTTTCTTGATTTAACTATTACTAAAAAATACAAAAGATTGGAGTATAATATATATCGCAAACCAACACATACTAATCAAATAATACAAGCCGATTCTAACCATCCATATATACATAAAATGGCAGCATTTCATCACTTAATACATAGGTTATATAACATACCGATGAGTAGTTCGAATTTTGGAAAAGAGCTTAGCATCATTAAACAGATTGCAGTTGAAAATGGTTATGATAGTAAAGTGACTTACAAAGTCATAAATAAATTCAAGTATAATAGAAGTAAAAAAATTAATGGAACAGATGGAATAAATAATAACGGTAACCAATGGGTTAAATTTAACTACATTGGACCTGAAACTTATAGACTTGTAAAGATTTTTCAGAAAGAAAATATTAAGGTTGCATATGAAACAAATAATAAAATAGAAATGGCCCTAAAAACTAGCTTAGAGCAAAAAGATGTATACAGTTTAAATGGTATTTACTCATTAAAATGCGATACATGCAAACGGAAATACGTGGGACAAACTGGCAGAAGCTTTCATACAAGGTATAAAGAACATATAAACAAGAGGAATGAAACATCTAATTACACCAAACATCTAATTACGGAAGGACATATGCATGGTCCTATACAAAACGTTATGAAAGTTGAGAAAGTAATACCAAAAGAAACCAAAATGAATATTGCTGAAACACTATATATATACAAGGTGTAAACGAAATAAGTACATTAATTTTAACTGGTAATAGAACTCTTCAAGACCAACAACTTTTCCTAATAACTTTGTTTTGAAAACGTTTTTGTTTTTGAGTTAAAATTATTTTAAAATCTGACACAATTTTCTTACACGCCACTGGAAGCAAAGTTACCTAATCAACAAGATTACCTTATGAAACGGTTACCATTAGTTGCGACTATTATTGTCGATTTTAAACAATAAACCAATAAACACAAAAAAAAAAGTTTTATTTCAAATTTATTTTTAAACATTGACGCGAGAATTGCGCTAACGAAAATAAAGCAATACGATCATAAAAATTGTTCAAAGTGTCCACCGTTGTTTTATACACATGCTTGAAGACGCCGACGAAGTGATTCTTCTACCTTTTTTAACATGACTCTGTTGTTACGAATCATTGCAGCACCAAGTTCCACCCGTTCTTGCAACATTTCGATGGTATCAATTGATATAGAGTATACTAAATCCTTCATGTACCCCCACAAAAAGAAGTCGCAAGGGTTCAAGTGCGGCGATCGGGCAGGCCAGGCTACAGGACCGCTTCGTTCAATTCAACGAGCACTTTTTGAACATGATAAGGATACAATTGCTGTTCTTTTAGTATTTTCCAAATTGTAGCCTGCGATACTCCATGTGGCAGTGCTAGCCTTCTTGTACTGAGCCCAGGTTGAACCTCGACACTGTTCAGAACAGCCTCCTCAATGTTTGCAACTTGAGCTGGACGCTGCCGAACACGATCGTAAGCTGCAGGCTGAAAAGATCCGTGATCTCGAAGATGCTGCACCACATTTACAAATATGCGAACATTCGGAAGACGACGGTTCGGAAATCGGTCCATGTAAATTCTTCGAGCTAAGGCTGCATTCCCTTGGCTCTTACCATAGGTTAACACAATATCAGTAAATTCGTTATTGGTAAACCTAGAAATTTTTTCAGATTTCACTTGACAGAAGTGACAAATTAATTTTCAATAATAAAAAGTCATTATTTTTCTTTGTTGGAGCATTTCATAGAAGGCTCGTCAATTTGTGGGGGGGAAATGATTTAAAAAAATGCGATTTCGAAAAAATGGTACATAAAAAAAGGGCTTATCTCGACGAGTTCTACTACAAAAATTAATGTACTTATTTCGTTTACACCTTGTATATAAAACCAAAAAGAATGAGGAAATATTAAATGAACAAATTTATACGAATAATGATGCGATATTCAAGTTGATATATAAAGTTAAAAATAACTAAATGTAAAAAACGGATTCCATAAAAGTTTGGGACAGTGAGATTTAAATTAGTATGCAATGATTATTGACGATGGATGCACGAAACTGGAAAAAATAAAGGTTTCAGTTTAATCATTGTGTTGACTCTTTTTTAAAAATATGTTTTTTAAAATGTAATATGTGTATTTGACGATGTTTTAAAGATTGTGTTTTAAAATGTTTGTAATTTGTAATAAGTGTTAAAAAAATTTAAAAATATTGTTATGAACAAGGTACGAAATTTGTAAATAAACAAAATTAATATTAATTTAATATTGATGTGATATTGATGTGTTAATTACGTCATATGTCATATGTCAATCTTCCATCTCTGCACATATTTCTAGTCGAAGCCCTTATGACTGTCGCACGACAGAAATGTTAATTGATCAGAATTTCCTCAATACATGAGGCAAAATTTCGTTAGGAACTTTGTGTTTATTTCCAGTAATTGTAAGATGTCGGTTGAACAGCTCTTGAGCCAAAGGAATAGAAGTAAAAAAATAGTCACAAGTATGTGTATATGGGGTAACTGAAATATCCTACACCGCCACGCAAGGGTTCAACACTAACAGTTTGTCAGGCATCGTTAATACGCCCCTGCAACTCTTCGGCAGTCTCAATGGGAGTGGTGTATACAAGACTTTTCAAATAACCCCTTAAGGGCGTAATGCTGCAGTAAGTTTGTAAGCGTTTCGTGTAGGAAATATTGTGCAGTAACCGTTGTATATAATCGAGTGAAATAAACAGTAATTTGTTAATTAAAGATGAATTGAAGTTCCGAGATCAAGAAAACATGTTTCTATAAAAAAATTCTATTTAATAATAATGTTTAAAAAATGCCTTATGTTTATCATGTATTTTAAGGCGCTACGTTTGTCTTTTATGGCAAATACGACTCCTCGGTACCTTCATGCATATTTAACCATTAAATATAAATTTTTTGCACATCACTCAGATGAGCCGTTTGGACGTAATATGGATAACATGAACTTATGTTTTTAAATACACATTGCCTAAATTTCAGGCGTTTAAAAACATAATAATAAGATTATCCCAGAGTAACATGCCAGATGTCCCGGATACAAATTGGTCGCGCCATTTTCGGAGAACGTAGGTACACTGTAAAACCCAGATTTGTGTAAGGAAATATTTAGTTGTGTTTTTTTTGTATTAGTCGCTCGTTGACTTTCAGTGGAGTAAGGTTATTAATAACTTGAAATACCGAGAAATTGTTTTTATACAAAGTGTATAAAAAAAACAAATTGTAATCTTGTGTTGCGTTTCTATTAAATTGCTAAAGGGTACTTTAGGTAAATAATTTTTATTTAATTGGTTCACTATTTACGAGTAGGTAAGTATTGTGCTTACCATTAAGTTCTCTCGACAATACCTCGATTAACTGTTGGAGATAAACGTAAATCTCAAATTAATTTAATTTATTCAAATTTCTTTTTCCCTTGTTATGTAAAATGTATGTTTACTTACAAATTTCGTTCCTTGTTCATAACAATTTTATAACAATTGTTATGAACAAGGAACGAAATTTGTAAGTAAATCCCAAAGATAAAAATTGAAAAAAATTCGCAACAAGATAACAACTTTGTCCAATCCAATTGTTGAACGAGCATCAACAAGCAGCACCTTGGCTTCGCCTGGGATGGACAATAATGTACAATTGCCCCGTAATAGTTTTACCGATGAAAGAAATGTGGAAAATATAGCAAAAACTAGTGGCAGTGCGCGTGATAATAACGATATTAGTGGTCGAAGAATAGTGAATATTGAAAGATTTTTTAAGCAAATCATCACTTTTAGACATAATCAACTTTTCTCTTGTTCTAATGAACATTTAAATATAAGGAAAGAACAAAGAATTGGACTACAAAGCAAATTTACTATTGTGTGTGATATGTGCAAATCTGAGAAATTTATATTTTCGGACGATGATCCAAATACTATGGATATCAATAAAGCAGCAGTATTGGGGATTATTTCCACTGGAGGCGGCTATTCCCAACTACGAGAAGTAGTTTCTACATGTGATATTCCATGTATGGGACCTCATTTGTTCACTGCAACCGAAAAAACAGTTTCACAGTTTGTTTATGATACGGCATGGGAAATAATCGAAAAGGCTGGGAAAGAAGAAGCAAAACTTGCAATTGAAGAAGGAAACGTGGATTCAGATGGCATACCCGTAATAAGTTTGATCGCAGATGGCGCTTGGAGCAAAAGGAGTTACCGAGTTAATTACAATGCTTCATCTGGGGTTGGTGTTATTATCGGACAAAAAACTGGTAAAGTGTTGTTTTTAGGTGTCCGAAATAAATATTGTTGTGTATGTTCTCGTGCCAAAACACGAAGCACTGAACCGCCCAACCATGTCTGTTTTAAGAACTGGAACAAGGCGTCTACAGGAATGGAATCTGATGCATAATTTAAAATACGGGTATTTGATTGGAGATGATGATAGTAGTTTTACAAAAAAATTGATAGAAGCTCGTCCCTATGGTACCCGAATAATTCAAAAAATTGAATACTGCAATCATTTGCTGCGTAACTTCTGTACAAAGCTTCGAGAGCTTTCTCAGCGAAGAATAAGTTCCAAAAAAGTGATAGTTCCAATAACGCAGAGAAATTGCCTTAATAATAAAATTAAGCGGTTAAGGAATGGTGTCCAAGGTGCCATTAAATATACTAATTCTTTGAAATTATCACATAGTCAAAAAATTAAGCAGCTTCGCAACGAAATGTTGAATGTACAATTATCTATTTAAATTTTAAAAATTGGAAAATTTTGGAAAATATTAAAGTGCTTTTTATTGAAATTTGGACAGGACAACGTCTGTCGGGTCAGCTGGTATTTAATATAATTTAGTAACGTATGTATACTTGAAAATACGTAATTTCTGATCAATTTTTATATAAAAACACTATTTATAAACAAAACTTTTAAGTTAATGTTGTTAAGAATCACTAAAATGTAACAATAAAGAAAAAATTATTACATTTTGTTTTATTGTGCCATTTTTGAGTTACATTTTATTATTGCCAAACAAACTACAATGGGTAGTTTACTGTTGAAATAATCAAAATAAATCCGCCGCAACAAACTATGAAGCGCCGTTTGGGCCACGATGTCAAATTTATTTCCACAAAATATAAATAAATACTGTTCAAAATAAAATATTTTCCACAAACAAATGAGTACAACACGGGAAGAGATCAGTTCGGTAAGTGACTCGATGATCGTTACTCGGCTCGATGTGTTCGATCAAGTACGTACAGCCGAGTAGCGATCATCAACGAGTCACTTGCCGAACTGATCTCTTTCCGTGTTGTTTGTGGAAATTTTTACTCCTATATTTCTGGAGAATACTCTTTCTTTTCGGACAGAAAGCAAATTTTTTTGTATGTTTTTATTTCTGCGGACGCTTTGATTTGCGCGGAATCTTTTATTTTGAACATTTTTTTTTTTAAATTTTTGCGGAAATAAATTACACATCGTGGCCCAAACGGCGCTTCATAACAAACACCGTCATTTTTGTTAATTTAAAAAATTCAAAAGGGACGAAACAGCTGGCCGAACCGTAAAAAAGCCTTTTCGAATGACAGTGTGGTATCAAGTTTCAGGTCGAGTAAAATAAACATTTGGCATACGGAACAATTAAACCTCCATCCCATTAGATACTTTCTGCTAACACGTCAACCATAGCTTGCATCACACGTCAGATACACTACCGTAAATGACAACGGCGATTTTATATCTCGCTCAGAACTTTATTGTTCTTGTCGTCGAAAACTTTTGAGCTGCTAGCATTACGCCCTTAAGAAAGAAGAATTTAGTGAATTCAGATCTGGTGATCGTGGCGCCCATGGAATAGGCAGACCTCGACCTATCCATGAACATTACATTAATATAGATTTATTTTATTTAACTAGATGTGATATCCTAAATACATCAACCGCTAGAATGTGTTTTTTAATTCCAGAAACGGCCTGAAGGCTGTGCTAAAAATTCTTTTTTTTACTTTATGTTGATAGTAATGGCATTTTACATCTGACAGTTTAAAGTTATATTAGTAACATAGCTTTAAAATTAGAAAATATAACAACATAAAAACAATATAACCATTTCGAAAGAAACTTTCGATGGAGAAAATTTTATCTTCAATATTCTATAACATTAAATGATCCTGTCAAAATTGTAAAAGTTATGGTATTAAGTACTGATTACTGCCAACCTAAAGTAAAAAAAGCATTTTTTCAATGTAACCGTTCCTGGATTTAAAAAACACACCATAGTAGCTCTAAAACGTAAGGTTTCGGACACATGTTTATATAAACGTTTCTAATTGCCTGAATAATATTCCCGAATTTGGTGAAACATTTTACAGGCACTTTGTATGTGCAACGCTTTAAGCAGAATTAAAATTTAGTTTGAAACGTACTCACTTGATAACTTGCAAATCCATTCGCAGAAGTACAGTTTACCGGAGACAAATTGGTCAGGGGCGAATCACCTAGGATAAATTGAACGTACCCCCAAATTACGATATACTTACACTAGCTCCTGTACGACGCTTCTTTACATTATATATGTAATTAGGGTGTGTTGCTTCCTCCAAACGGCGAAAATGGTAGATGATAAGCTCACCCAAAATATGATTGGTCTGTACAATGACGAACCATTCAACGTTACTTGTGTTTGGTAGAGTATCCCAAATTTTTTCAATTCAATTTCTGCATAGTGCATCTGGCTCTGTACATACTGTATATATCATTTTAACAGCTTCCGTTATTGCTATGTTATAAAATTGTGCATTGGCCAAAAAAGTGTTAACTAGAGAATTAATTACATTTCCTTTCCCCAAAGTTTGTCTTTAAGTTTAATCTTCTCCAATGCCATTGACATAAATTTACAAACGCTCGTCATTAATAACAAATTATTTTGTCCTCTTTCGCCAAAACCTATCGTTGCTGCAAACTTTATATTCATTGTTAAGATCGTTTGTTTACCAACAGCAGCCATTGTTAACAAATAAATAGCAGTAACAGAATCATTTTCAGAAACGTCACACTTTTTGTAAAACAATCCCATAACAGCTTAATGATGCCGTCATCTATAGTCCCGTCTGCGACTAATTCAGAAATGATTAACTCGAATTCCAAATATTGAGTATTGTGATTGATCAACGGTACCAGACCAATTAGATTTTTAACAACCATAGATCGGTGCTCGTTGATGGAACAAGATTGAGTTGTTAGGTACAAGTTTTTGAAAGCTTCCATTACGGCATCCGTGCGCAGTTGGTCATTGTACTTTATCAAGTTCAGCATAACTGTAAGTAATAAAAATACAGGGTGTAACTAAAATAAGAGGAGAAACTTTGGGGGAATATTCTACAATCAAGAATAAATCAAAAAGTTCTAATAAACCCGTTTCCGAAAATGCATCCCTTCCAAAATATTATATGGGCATCTGTATATCAAATATCTGATTTATGTTCAAAAACAATTAAGGTGAACTATACCTTTGAAACCATCAAATGGATTGCTAATGTTACATTCACATGCCGATACGAAGAATGTAATGGCTGCTAGAGTAGCATCAAAATCAGATGATTCAATCAAAGCCTGCATTGGTTCAATGGCATCATTCATAGTTTCCATGAGAACTATAGCCTTCTCTAAAGATACCATGGAATCCTGGAGTAATTCAACCTGCGCCGAATCTACTTTAACTAGTTCGTTGATGCTTTTAACTTTTGCCTTCTTAAACAACGAACGTAGTAATACAAACATTTTCAATTCACCACATTCAGACCTAAGAAAGATGAACATAAAATTAATTCAACTCACAGCCAAGCAGACGAGGCGTTCCTCGCCGAGTCGGCTGCCGAGTTGGTCGTTATCAGCAAGACGACACAAGGAGCGGTTTCGAAGCGGTTTTCGAAGCGTTTTTTTCTTTATTGTAATAATCGGAACTGTAAAACAGGGAAAAGCTGATTTTTGATAATTTTTGAAAACTGCGTTTGAAGCAAGAACAAGCTATGTGAAGTACATATTATGAGAGATACATTTTTCTATCTTTTAATTCTGTCTTCTATCATTAAGTGTAAGACTGAAGAGTTGAGTTTATTTTCTTTTTCCTTTTTTTTTGGTTTACTATTAACTGCCTATATCTCCTCATTGTACATCTCTTATGAGAGATACATTAAACAATTATGGCACCAAACGATGAGGGATGAATGTATAGGTTTTGTGTGTTTTGCCCTATTAGCAGTGGCGGATTATACGGTAAGCGGACTAAGCGGCCGCGGGGGGGGCCGAGCTTTTAGGGGCCCCAAAAAAGGTATGAATTTTTCTAGCGCCAAGGAATTTGTTTCTTAATTGATTTTGAGGGCCCAGTTATTTTTACCGCTTAGGGCCCCCACTTGACTTGATCCGCCACTGCCTATTAGGAATATTGAGACGTGCCGAATTGGTGAGAACCGCCTCGTTTCTCTTGGCTGTAATGCACTTTTTCCTTGCCGTTTTCTCCACTCATCTATTTGTTTACTTGCACTGCGATACAGTAGTGTGAAAAACGCCTTCTCATATGATTCATCATGGATGCAGTTATAAATAATAACAGAAAGCGTAGGTTTATCAGCATCACACCGAAGGGAGGTGGCTACAAATGATTGTAATTAAAAATAAGTACTAACACCTTTAAAATTCAAAAATTTAGTTACGTTCTTTCAATTTTCTTCGATTACAGTTTTAAGCGGTACTTCATGCTTTTTCCATCCTGCTTCCGATTCTTTAACGTTCGTTTCTCGTACCGACTCAAATTGAGATTTCGAACTATTTAACGTTTCCTTTTTTTGTTCGAGTTCAGTTTTCATCGCTTGTAGGCCTGCACCATAAATGTTGCGAGACAAGAACGCAGAGACACATTTTGCTGCGTTGATCTGAACGATGGTAAATTTATCACGCAATAAACCAATCGCCTTCTTTAAAATGATATGTTGTTGTTTTACGGAATGGCATTTGCAGTTTGCAGACGTGTCCAATGGACAAGTGCTTCGGCTCGAACGTCTTCGGAATCATCATATAGTTGCTCCTCCACGAAACGTAGAAAAGTGCCAAGAGAATCTCGTTCTTCTTGTGGGCGATCGGCTTTGATTAAAGCAGTCAAAAATATTCCGGTTAATAAGTTAAGGCAGGGATACACCCGAATGTATGACTAAATAATTCCACTAATTAAAACAATTTAGAAGCTCAAAATATACTTACTTCATGCTCCATTTTTGCTTGCGTTAAATGCATAATTTCTCCAACCATTAGAGTTGGCATAATTCCAGTCATTTCCATAAGAACTATCATACAACGTTTAGCTGCCGAAGAAGATGTATCTATTTGTTGTGTTTGCGATTCGACCAGTTCCGTGACCAATTGCCTCACAAAACTTGTGCAATTGTAGCTTTTTACCAAAGCTTGAATACATTCAATGATCGTCCATGTAAGATTTTCGTACATTTTAAGTAATCGAACAATTTCATGCGAGAAGATTGCACTGTGATTATAATCATTTATTAATGTGCTAATAAAATGAAAAACCTCCAACTGCAGTTCTTTTTGTGTTATGCTCAATGGTAATTGGAAGTACTGATAACATAATTTAATTGCCATACTACACTGAAAAAATGCTACCTAAGAATTTATCAAGAATCCGCTTCTAACTTTGAGAATGGTTGAGTTCTTGCTTTTTAGCACGATTGTGCTTAAATTTAACACGTGCAATATTAAACCAAGCCTAACGGATTCTTATATTGTATCGACGGCAGTGGGGGGTATTGTTCCGTATCCGTATAAATATTGTTAATACAACAACTGTATTAATAAATTGATTTTACGTTTGTAATTCTTGATAAAAAATTGAAATCGATAAATAAATATAAATATTTATCTGATTAACGCCCAAACTATAATATTAATTATTTATTCAGGCTGTGGACAGGAGTAACGTTTCGCTGCTATTTTATTGCAGCTTCTTCAAGGGCGGTTGAATCCTAAATTTTAACAAAAATATTAGCAAATTTTGAATTAAAGAAATTAAAGAAGTAACGTTTACTTTTTTAGTTTAAACTTTGTTAATATTTTTGTGAAAGTTTAGGAATGAACTGTCCTTGAAAAAGCTGCAATAAAATAGTAGCGAAACGTTGGAATAATCCATAGCTTTATTATAAGGTGACATTTACAATGATTTAATGCAGTTAGTTCTCGTATTGAACAATCAATCTGGTTGCCGATAAAAACAAAATAAAATATGTTCTACTTCCGTCAGTGGTTAGCTTTAATTTATTTCCATTAATTGTATATTTGTGACAATTAATTTTTAGATTTTCCATGCCTGTTTAAAACATCAGTCTACTTTAAAAGTTTTTAATCAATTCTGGCGGCTAAGGCTAACATTGCATTTTGTTTACTCATTTCAGAAGCATAAAATATAATTTTTTCTCCAAACGTCATAAAAGTGGCATTTAAATGACAGAATGTTGCTAGTAGAAGTTTCATTTATATGCTTAAGCATATAAAGTCCATGTTACTTGATTGAATAAACGAATACATTTTTTTCCAAACACCATGTAATGAATTTCTTGAACGCTGCTTCATAAACACCGCTTGACTTTGTAGGAAGAAGATTTTCAATCTCGGCTCTTGCTATTTCGGCTATTTCAGGTGGAGTTAATTGAATTTCGTCTGAATTAGACATTGCCACAAAATTGACTGACTTTTCTCAAACAATAATTTGTTGTTTGGCGGTTGCTACGGTAATATCTAGAAAGTGTCTATCAGGCAATGCTATTTTTGTACAAGTGTAATGTTTCCCGAAATAACCTTGTTAATTAGATGCTTATTTTTGTATTATAATTTTACGTTTGGAGAAAAAATAACATATATTATTCGGAGTATAAGCGCTTTATGTGCTTCGGCTGATTTGGCTGCCTCACTACGATCGGCAGTCAACCTATCAGCCACAGCACATAAAGCTTTGCTTATACTCCTAATAATATAAATAACTATTATCTGCTTCTTGTTTTTAGTCATAAAAAATTTGTTTGTAGCACGTGTTTTAGTTAATAAACAGCAACAAAATTTGCATCTATTGTGTACTTATTTTTTTTTCTAAATTTATAGTCACTTCGACTCTTCGAAACATTGTTTCTTTATAGAAGTTACTAGAAGGATACATTTTGAACATGGTCGCAATAAAATTTGAAAAAACGCTTTATTAATAAAGTAAATATTATTAATATCAAAAAATCTCATACATAACATAATAAGATTAGATACGCTGTTTTGTAACGGTTACTTTGGAAAGTTTACCGTTAAGTTCGATGCTGCAATAAAAGTGAAAACTGTTAACAGTTAGGGGATCGGTTCTTAACAAAAATTTGAAGGAAAAGTTCGGAGAATATTTTTTATTGCCGGCAATTCTTCGGCAACGGGCGCAGCCTTTTAGTTAGCTGAACTGTTAAAATTTTTAAAAAACCCATTCCTCGCTCTGCTTGCAATAGCAAAGTACATATTACGGTGTGTGCTTTCGGTATTGTTTTCGTAAAGTGAATTTCTGATAATTTTTCGGAATAAGCAAATTGTGAACTATATAACGTTACAAGTGGTTTAGTGTGACACGATGATGATACTAATGCAATGCAATTAGTCGATGAACAGAATGACCAGAAACGCTACAAATTGAGAGTTTATTTCCATCCGAACGAAAAGTAAGTTTGCGGGTATCTGGAACGCCGTAATTTATTTATCATAGGACATGCATTTTTCTCGCCAACGATTAATAAAAATTACTTATATTCTGTAAAAAGTATTGCGTTCTGCCGAATCTTCTCGGAAAATTAGAGAAGGAATAAAAAATAAATGTGAACAGTGGAGTTTCAAAATTATTTTTTATTTATCACCTAATTTTTTTACACAACACCGTTTTCGTTAATCATTTGCGAGAAAAACGCATGTCCACTGAATAATGAATCATGGTCACAAACAAAAATTATATTCATAAATGTTAATTCTAGCAAATTTATTACGTTCCCCGTAAATTTGATGGCAATCCGAAGGGAAAATTATACGACAAACTTCGAAATATTAAGCATCAAATGGTAAATAAAGGACTTATAAAAAGGAAGGAACGTGCGAAACCCGTTGCTTCTGAAACAAATCATAGTAACGAAGAAGGTAAAGAAATAATTTTGATTATCTATTATATTTTTAGTGTTGTATCTATCTTATTACAAATTATCCATTTTAGCGGATGTAGATATAAGTTATTTGGAAGAATGTAACAAAACAAAAGCGTGGCTCAAATACGCGGATGCGACCGTTTTCTGGGAAGAAATCTGCGTAAAATGGAGAGACACCACGAATTATCGTCTAAAGGAATATAAAAATAAAAGTATTGATCAACTTATAGACGAGTGGTCATTATTGAAACATTAAAAGTGTTCAATTTTGGTAAATTCTTGTGATATCTGTAGAACTATGTAACTATTTTGTTAATGTTTTTTAGATTGATGTAAATTTCGGCCAATTATTCCCATGGAAAGAAAATAAACCAAAGTGCAGGATTTGTAGGAAAAGCAACAAAAAAAAATTGGAAATCAAGCATTAACTCAACCTCTTAACACTTATCCTTATTTTCAACAATAAATACTTAGAAAAAAGGATAGATCAAGTGACTGTTATAATTAGCAACTAAATGTATTAAAACTGTATTGGACTGTGTAGGTTTTTGTGATAAGTTTATTTTTATAGTAAAATAATAGATACACATTTCAATTTACTTTTGGTCTGAAGAAAAAACCTATTATCGTTTTAAAGTGAACTTTAGTATGTAATTATACAATAATTTCTCAAATATTTTTTTATTGCGTTTTACAGTGAACTTTATTATTTCTAATATCATGTTTTATTGAACTTATTATTATTAAATATAGTGAGCTACTCAACAAAAGAATGTGATATGACGTTGTCAAATTTTTACTTTTAGTACTGTATTTGCCTACTTTTAATAAAAGCACGTATGTTAAATAACTTCATATTTTAAAACTCCTTTAATTCAAGCATTCCTTTCTAAAATTCGTAAAAATAATAAAAGTTCTTAAAATTAGAACGACGCATTCTTGAATTTGTCAAGAAGAATCAAAATTCTTGAAATTAAGAATGACGCGTTCTTAAATTAGATAAATAGAATCAACATTCTCGATATCGAGAATTGCCCATTCTTAAATTTGGCAAGTAGAATAAACATTCTTAAAATCAAGAATTACCCATTCTTAAATTCGGCAAGTAGAATAAACATTCTTAAAATCAAGAATGATCCATTCTTAAATTTGACAAGAAGAATGAACATTCTTAAAACCCAAGAATGACCAATTCTTGGGCCAAAATTAAGAACGCGCAAGTTTAAATTTAAACTCGAATTTTCTTGCCTACGAGAATGTTTTTTTCTGAGTGTAGAAATGATCATGCAATATGCATTTTATATCCTCACAAAAGCATCGTCAATAACTGGTGGATTCCAAAAAATATTGATTTTTTCTTGAAATATAGCATGAATGGATAATAGAGTTTGTCTAAACTTATTCTACGTTTATGACTGTGCCTTTTACAATACTATAAGTGATCCGGCCATAAAAGTAGGTAAGCCGTAATAATCAACATGGGCAGAAGTGGCCAGGGCTGTATTTGGTAATTTTTTATAAATTTCTTGATGCTTAGATATAAATATGAGTAAACATTAAACCTCTTCTAATAATTAGGTAGGTATGTGGGGTTATTGATTAACTTAAATACTTGATGAATTCTATGACTTGTATTTGATTATTTGTTCTGAACTTAACTAAAGTTGAAATATTTAAGTACGGTTCTGAAGTATCTACAAAAATATTTTTCAAAGCAACCAGATGTGTCGTACCCTGCAGTGAACCCTCATTATCATCACTAAAAGTTGATTGCGGTTTAAAGTCATAAACGCAGAATATTTTTAGTCAAACTCTACCAACAGGTTTCGATCAACCGAAAGATTTATAGTTTGCGATATCGTTTTCTCGAGTTTTTCTTCAATTGCTATATTTATATTTACATAAACGTACAGCATTTTTATAATATTTTGATGCTTCAATTTTGACCTGTCATCCAAACTTTCAATATTTTCCAGTGCAACGACAATTACACTTCTTAAATCTTGAACAGGCTTCAATAGCATCTGATGAGCTGTAGTGATTAAATCAATTTGCAAGACCTCGCTTTGGATAATAATTGAATAAAACGTATCAAAGTTTGTTATTATGAATTCAGTACCTTTGTCCTTAAATGACCTTTCGGCATCTGCAGTTATTGAGAAGGTTCTTTACATAGAAAAACATGGAAACAAGTTAATTACAAACCTTTTAACTTTGAGCGAACTTCCTTCTCTGTAATCTGGTTTCTTACATAATAATGTTTCTTGGTTTTATTCAATAATTTTTCATTGGTTGATGGTATAACAAAATTAAAATCTGCCATTTTTACTTAAACTCTACTAAACATAACAACGTAGTCCGAAAAACTGGTTCCGGGAGTATGTCTGCTATCGCCTAACAATTTGAATTAGTTTAGTTTTTACGGATGTCATCCAAATTTATAAAGATTTGATGTCAAATATTTAATTCGATTCTATTTGTTAAAATTTCTAAAATATTCCGTTATGAAAACAGTATATCTTATGTATGTCATTATACAGAGTTTATTGGGCGACTTTTCTGGCACATATTCTACAGGTGTCCCGCAAATGCTTGACAAAAATGAAATCGTCGATTTGATGGGCCTGTTTTATATTTATGAAGTTCTCCCTTAAAAGTTGTGGCACTTCAATGTTGAAATTAGAAGTCGAACAACCGAACACAAAAACACAATTTGATGCAAGTATACATACGTTCGCAGTAGCCATCATAGTGATCTATTTGAGTTTACTCTGCTTTACAATGAAGGGGTGAAATAAGCCACCATTTTCCTATTTCAAGCATAACTAAGTCTTCTTTGTTTTATTATAACGGCGAAATATATCTTGTGGTTAATTAGATACATGAAATTAAAAGAACAAATTGAACAGGAATATTTCCAACAAGTAGTTTTTAGCCGTAAATTAGAATTTTTCTCTTTCTAACGTTAGTACAGTTGGTAAAACACAAATTGATAGAAATTGGTTGTAATAGAACCAAAAACGGTACGCTGATGTACAATACAAAAGACAAAAATTATGATAAGAACTGTTTTTATTATTTAAATAAATGTAACACAACGGAATAAAGCTGCTCATTGTCAGATGCACAATTGGAATCATGGAATTCTGATACGAGTGTTTTTATCATTTAAATAAATGTAATTGACGAAAAATAGCTACTATGACACGCAAATCTAATTAGCTGTTTCCAAGATTGGTCATAATTTAATCAACAGTAATATCACAAGTGCATCAAAATAACCGATTAAATTTTGACGTTTCTGTCAAAATGTTTTGCCTAGAAGTATGTCGAGCAAATTTGCCACGTAACAAAATCTCGAGTGCGTAGCACGAGGGATTTTGGGTGGAAAATTTACGAGAAATATTTCTTTATGGCAAAACGTTGCGACAAAAACGTAAAAATTTAATCAGGCTATTTTCATGCACGCGGGGTATTCGGCATGATTATTTCCTGATTATTAATTTGAATAAATAGATTTTACAACGAATTATTTATTTACTTGTCGAGGAATCTTTGATAATGATTGCGAAAAAAAAATCAGAAGCTATTAAACGTCAAAATTTAATCGGGTAAATTTTGACACGTTAATTTAATCGCTATAAAACTGTGGAAAACCATGGTGACTGTGACGTTTTACGTACATGAAGGAAATAATCAACAGTAATATCACAAGTGCATCAAAATATCCGTTTAAATTTTGACGTTTCTGTCAAAATGTTTTGCCTAGAAATATGTCGAGCAAATTTACCACGTAACAAAATCTCGAGTGCGCAGCACGAGGGATTTTGGGTGGAAAATTTACAAGAAATACTTCTTTATGGCAAAACGTTGCGACAAAAACGTAAAAATTTAATCAGGCTATTTTCATGCATGCGGGGTATTTGGCATGATTATTTCCTGATTATTAATTTGAATAAATAGATTTTACAACGAATTATTTATTTACTTGTCGAGGAATCTTTGATGATGATTGCAAAAAAAATTCAGAAGCTATTAAACGTCAAAATTTAATCGGGTAAATTTTGACACGTTTGAGACGTCAAAATTTAATCGGGTAAATTTTAACACGTTTGAAACGTCAAAATTTAATCGCTATAAAACTGAGGAAAACCATGGTGACTGGGACTTTTTATGCGCATGAAGGAAATAATCAGTGTACAACCGGCCTGCTGGCAGTCAACTTAGATCTATTTTTGGCGCGATATTTTTGAATAAAAAAAAAACAAGGGATATTAATTTAAGAACCTTTTTTCCATATTCTACAACTTAAATTTCAAGCGTCTTGAAATTCTAATTACATTCTCGTTTCTGAAGATCACAATCACGCGAGTTGCTAAAAAAATATAATCTGCGGCGGTTATTATGACCTTGTTTATAACGATCCACTGGATATAACGAACCAAATCCGAGTTCCCACCGCGCTCCACGCGCATCAACTCCAACTATGACTTCAAAATTATTAAAATATTGTTTACGACCAATAAATTTTTCTCGCAGTCATAAATTATGAAAGATATAGTCCGGCAATTCCTACGTACCGAATTAGTAAAAACCGATGTAGATATTTTTAATAATGCAATAATTAAAATGTAATTTTAATTGGTTTCTAAAATGAAAATTATTAGGTCTTTTGTGTTCTTTACCTCGCGTACATATTTCTTACAATTATAAACACCTGAAGATAAAGTGCGGCAGTCCCGACATGTTTAATTAGGACCGAAAGTTTTCCTTTATTGCTCATGAAGAACGTTTTTTAAAGAACTTTTTTTTGTTTTCGTCCTATTATTACATCTCATGGGAACATTATACTGCTGGTAGTGCGGATACTTTCATTCTGAGGCCCCTGTAGATTTACAGTGAGAAAAAATTACTGAAACTGAAAATTTTTGGTACCAACATTTCGAAATTTTGTACAGGGTAATTAGTAATCAGATGGAAAAAATTAAACAGTATGCAAATTGTATTGTAATTTATTTAGAAAATAAACTTTTTAGTGTCTTTAATATCAAATTTATATTAAATTAATTTTAACTGTGCTAAAATTACAAACAAATAGATCTAAAATGAGCCGGCGTTGATGCCATTTTCAAACCTTCATAGGGTGCGAGTTTAAAAATAGAGACAAATGACCTAGCACTTAATTACACTTTTGCGAGTATACATTATGGATATTTATAATGAAAAATAAGTCATGAGAAGTTTTCCTATATGCTGAAATATCTAGTGACTCAAATTTTAGATGCGACGTATGAGTTCAGCAATTATCGATTACATTTTTAGTTTTTTTTAAACGTAATTATGATATAAATAATATACTGAAATTTATAATAAAGTAATAACACACCTGATTTAGCTGCTCTGCAAGAGTGCAATAAGAATATTTACGGCGCTTTTAGTTGTAGAAAGCATGTTCATAAACTTGTTCATACACGAGAAAAGTTTTAAAAAACAAGTTGTTCACAAAAAATAAAGAACAACAGTTTATGTAAGAAAATATTTAATCTGTGCAACTGTAGTTTCCAATTTTGTTTATAAAATTTAAATCGGACAAATACAAGAGCATCCAGCCCTCTGCGAAAATATCGAAAAAAATAATTGAAATGGTGATTGTGCAAAAACTGTTAGTCCGACAGAGTCCGGGTTTCGCAGACATAAAGTACATATAAATAGATACCTTTGTGCAATGTTTCAGTTCTTAAAATTAAAAAATTTGTGATTTTTTTCAAAAACACTGAATTTTCCGGGTATTCCGGCTTTTCTCCGGTTCTAATTATCCAATCGGGTCATTCGACTACTTGTTCTCGTTGTAATTTAATTCTCTACAATTCATCTATTGACATTGTTAAGATTGTTTCATTAGTTTCCATTTTACAAGCAAAAAATTTAAAAAAACGCGATTTTTTGTTGAAAATTGTTTATAACAAATTAAAAATTATGATTCTCGAGTTTGAAATTCTGCAGAATTCATCTACTAACTGTCTTTGACATAATTGCACAGTCGGTTTCCAGGTAGTATTTATGTTAAATTATGACATTTATTTTGCTCTGTTGCTTGGCCTAATTAGTTTTAATGAAAGCAATCAGAAACGATAATGCATATTTATTGCCATTAAAAATTATATCATTAAAAACATAGTCATCTTATAACTAAAATCCGGTGCCTCTAATCCAATCATAACTCCATTTTCGATATTCCATGAATAGTCCATTGAGTATAACCGCCTAAAAGAATTTAGGAGTGGCGAAGAAAAAGAAAAAAAAGAACTGAAATAGAAACAAATTATTACCAATAGTTCAATACTCTAAATACAGAAATAATAAATTTAATCAATAAAATATGTACTTACGAATTTTTGCATTGTGATATGTTTTGTGTGCTTGCATGCAGCGAACTATACTGAATCTGAAGTTTCCAAGACCTTTTATACAAAGCGACTTGTAGAAAACAACTTATTCTGGTCATACCTGTTACTTGACCGTCATCTACTTTGCATTTTTAATGATTTGTTTAATATTAATTGCTAAAATCTTTTCAGCGATATATTATGACGTTACAAATCTAATATTTATCATCGGTACTAACCATAATTCGATTTACTGATCTCTTGATTGATTGTTTCTTTTGTGTCACTGTTTTGCTCTACTTCTTGCGTTTCGGCACCCTTATATTTTATCAGAGACATAGCTAAATATGATCTAAATTGCAACTGTGTCATCTTTTGTTGGTTTGTCAAATTGTGGATTTTCCATAAGTCGGCGATAGCACTATCAATCAAATTATAACAAATCGTTCTAGAAGTATTTTCTTTATAAAATTATAATAGAATCACCAAACATTGTAAATTTGTTCATTATTGACCTTAGTAATGTTGCAGTCAGTAAAATTAATAAAAGGTGAAAATTATATTATTATGAAACTATTACAGTATTTGTTATTCATGGTATCATTGATTTGAATATCTATTGAGTTAAAATGCATGGTTTTCCTTAATTTAAAATTGAAATTTTTGTCACGGAAAAAATTTGATTTTCTTCAATTTCGTAAGATTCGATCAACGGAAAAATATTGTAACCAACTGTTGGGAAAAGAGGAAGGCTAATAAGAAGTTGGAGTATAGAGATCTCCGGCGCTATGGAAAAACGAGACGTTATATGGTCACAAATAAGAAAGCTTGGAGGTTGGGATTCGACAAACGGCCAAGGCTGTAATTGAAACCGCTTATACATCTTCTCCTTACGTCGGTGAGTGTCCTCAATTTTAATGTAAATTGTTTATATTTGCTTGTTTGCCTTGCAATTATTAATATTTCCGTGTATGTATAAGAATTTATGCACATGGTGTCAATAAAGCTTTTGAAAATTTTCCATTTTTAATACATTAATTTGCAAATTGCGTCAGGAATAAATTAAATTAAATTAAACAATAATTTCTGATTAATGTTTTTCTTGTTTCTTAGAATAGGTTGGCCAACATTTTAGCCTCTTCGCTCCTCAGGGTAAACAAAAGCTGCGATTTCTACTATTAGATGATCTTAGTGCCTAGGATGAAAATAGATGTAATCAATGTGTTTTCTTCTTGCGCCCTTATTTTCGTTACATTACTCATTACGTTCTCTATTAGGCATACAGTTTCGGTTTAGTTGTGGTTGCTAATTAAAAACTCCTTTGTTGTTTATTTACTTAATTGAAGACATGGGTGGATGAAGATGTTATGTCACAAAATTTAAACTTTGCTCAAAATTCATGTCAATATCAAGGAATTTTTATCTGTTTCATGCAAATATAATTGTGATATTACACCTACCTACATTGTAACAAAAACGATTGGAGGCCTACCTATTTTTAAACCCTTTCACACAATTTCATGAAACTGTTTATCAATTATTTGGATTGCATTAAAAATTTGTAAGTATTTCAGAAACTCTTTTATTATAATAATTTTAAATACTTCTTAATTTATTATGTAGTTTTGAAAAACCAAATAGCTATATGTTTGTATAAGTATGTCGTCTATCAATAAATTAGATTAATGACTGGTTTCTAGAAAGATGATTGTCTATTAGCCACAGATAATATTCCATTAGCTATCCCATCATAAACTTGTGAAGAAAATTAAATAAAATTTTCTTTCTAAATGAATAATAAAGGCTAGAGGATACTAATTGTGAGGATATAAATGGCGTGTCAGCATATAAATTATAGAAATTAATATTGGTGAAACGACGTTGCAGAAACGTTTATCATGGCTTATCCTAAGCTCTTTCTACAGACTGGGCATTAATGTTAGAATAAAAAAAGAACGTATTATAATTTGGTAATGAAAATTAAATTCCATTTTGGAGTTATAGTTTTATTTTTCACTTTTCCCATTAGATAAATTTCCTCTGATTGTACCAGATTCCAACTTTTCTTTTTACAAACAAGGCAAAGGTGCGTTAAAGACTCAAAAACAATTTCAAATATTTACTGCCATTAAATATTATATTATTATTAAAAGTATGTTATGTATAAATTATAAATAACATCCGGTGCGTCTAATCCAATCGCTCTTCCATTTTCGATATTCCATGAACAGTATAACCGTCTAAAAGAATTTAGGGGTGGCGAAGAAAAAGAAAAAGAAAAACTGAAACAAACAAAAATAATTAATCACAGTTTATCAATCAAATATATAGAATAAAGATTTTATAAAGTAGAAAATTAGAAAATGCAATACATAAAATTTATACTTACGAATTTTTGCATTTTGATGTTTCTTGTGCTTGACTGTTACAAACTGTGCTGAATCTGAAATTTCCAATACCTTATATACTTAGCTACAAAGCGACTTGCAGGAAAAAACTTATTCTGGTCAGACATGTTGTTGCTTGACCGTCATCTATTTTGCATCCTTTGATGATTTTTTTTTAACATTAATCGTTGAAATCTCTTCAGGGACATATGTTAGACGTCCACAAACTGACGTCCAGATGTACGTCCAATTTAGTCTCAAAATGTACGTCTATTGGACGTACAGTGATCCGTTTGTGTACGTTCAATGTACGTCCATTGGATGTACATGTGTTACGTGGGTTCACTCATGATTTTTGACAAGCAACTTCAAAAGCAAAGGGCTAAACAACTTTTTAACTTTTATGTCAAGAAATGACATATTTGCAAATAACTGCCGTGCTATGGGAACAAAAATTATATATTTTTTTTGAAAACTTTGCACCAGACTATTCAACCAATCAGAAGCCTTGCTTTTGAACCGTTACCAAGGCAACGCAAGTATTTTTCGGAATGTTTTTCCGAGTGGGTAGGACCCTGGAGTGAATTATAGTGGAAATTTTTTGACATAATAATTACTGTCACTAATACTTCCATTGAGTACACGTAACCAGAATAAACGATGCCATTTGACATTAAATGTCATTCAACGCTTCCCATAAACTTACAATCAAAATATCATATTATTTATAGCGTTGAGTGGCGTTTATAGATAATATGTCAATATATAAATTAAATTGCAAAAAGGTGCAAAATTTTCTCGATGTTAAATTAAAATCCGAATTTTTTTTCTCGGCTATGAATATTTTAAGAAAATTATCCCGAGCCGGAAATAATTTAACCTCTAGTGGTATTACTAGCGATAATTTGCAACAAAAAAATTTCAAAATTTAAATATTACTAGTAGCAGAAAAAATGGTGTATACAACACGGCCGCTACATCTTTCGATGGTGCGCGCCTTAGGATCTAAACACAGCCCTCAGGTTATGAAAATACACTTCACCACCTTAATGTATAATATATTATTTTTTAACTTTATGTTGATAGTAATCAGTACTGAATACCACAATCCGTACAATTTTGACACAATCACTTTATAATGTTACAGCATATTGAAGATAAAGTTTTCTCGGAAAATAGTCAAATTGCTTCCTTCGATAGAACTATTTTGTGATATATTTTTTAATTTTCAAGCTACATTATTAATATGTATAATCTTAAACTGACAGTTGTGAAATGCCATTACCCAAGTAACACCGTATATGCATAATACATTTCTCTAATATGCAGGAAATATTCCAATGTTTGCTAAATATATATCAGAAAACAAATATATATAACATATTTCACTAATATTTATTACTGCATGTTTAAAATTTTATGCACTTGTTTTTTAGATAGTTCCATACTCCTTACATAGTCTAACAAGACCTATGTTCCTTTAGTGATTAGCACTTTTTGCATTATAAACTTTAAATTTTGAGAAATATTTGCTTATATGATATAAATATTTAGAATCACATATACAAATTCTATACATGTAAGAAATATTTACTAAATATTTAAAACAAGTATTGTAGTGGTGTAATGGAAGGAAGCGGTAGAAGTGGGGTGGATGCACCTGTGTAAGAATTTTTTGCAAATAGCACTATTTACAAACACGTGCTGAGAAACAAGTGCGATTATATTGTAACTTATCAGTTTCTTAAGAACAATTGCAAAACCAGCTAGGTATGTACATACCTAAAATTAGTTGCTTTAAAATCCTTTTAATATGTTGTATTTTAATATTTATGAGTTGATGTACATTTCTTGTGAAAATCATTGTTGTGTCCTTGTAACATTCGTTAAATTATAGTGTAATTTCTTTTAGCAGACTTTGGTAAAATAGGACAATTGCTTTAGTGGTGTCCTACAAAGGGCGGCGTTCCTTGTAAAAATGCCGCCTAACGTTATTTATGACTAATTGTAAGTATATTTTGTTTTCCGTTTCTCCAACAAACTTTAGTATACATTTTTAAAAAATCATTCCATCTGTAATCTTCTTCGAGACAAAACCTTTTTTGCTCACGCGTAAACAATCATTCTTTATAGTTGTGGCGGTTCTCCAATGTGGATTAGATACTAGCAGAGGTAAGTGTTAACATCTCATTTTACGATCGGTTATCATTAATAATATAGTTTACGTTAGTTCCTGTGATGATCTAAAATATATTTTATCAGGTGCCATTGAAACAGGATCATTTAAAATGCCAAATAATACAAATGCCCATTCCTGCAGCAAATATCGATTTATACAAAATCAACTGAACCCGCATAAAAATGAAAATAATATTCAAAGTGAAGTCGATTCGGACATAGCGGGCTGTGGTTTTAAATACCAAACTCAAACCAATCTGATGCCGACAGCATGCTAAGTTTGTATCTTGCCGCGAGCAAAAATCGTTTGTTGCCATCAAAAAGGTATACTTCAGTTATTTTTTTGTAACTGCATTTTATACTAATATATTTTGCAGGAATCCTCAGATCACCGAGAAATTATATTTCCAAAGATGAAATAAATATTTAAAATGAAATCTAAATCAAATATTTAAAATACATTCCCAAATAATTTTAGGTTAACATTCCCAAGTAATATAACCTAAATATGCCCAAGTAATAGTATCTAAACATTCGAAAGCAATATTACCTAAACATTCCCAACTCATATAACCTAAATATTCCAAAGGAATATTATCTAAACATTTCCAAGAAACATGTACGAAATATTTAAAATTCTGTCGGTTCTCATATAAACTAAATATATAATTTCTCATATTTGCGAAATATTACTGTGCTGCTTGGGTACTATCAACATAAAGTAAAAAAAAATTGTTTCACAGCCTTCTTACCGTTTGGATTTACAGTGTCAATTTAGATGCATTAGTACCAACATTAAATTAAAAAAAAAATATTTCACAGTCTTGTAACGCTCCTCTTGGTTTAAAAACGTACTATATAGTTAGTACAATTTCTTTATAGTTTATCTAAAAAAAATAAAAGAATATTCAATTTGTAGTTTCATTATGGGCGGCAATAGTGATTCAGAACCCAAACATTGTGCGAAAAAAGCACGAAAAACATTATGCCTGGAGACAAAAATGGACGTAATTAAACGCATTGAAGACGGCCAAACCAGACCTTTTGTCTGCAGAGCTCTAAATTTACCCCCGTCCACTGTGACAACAATCGTGAAAAACGCTGAGAAAATAAAACATAACAAAGCAACTACCCTGCAGATCTCATCTTCAATTTTGATGAAACAGGCCTCTATTGGAAGAAGTTGTCATCGAGAACGTTTATTTCGCGAGAAGAACGTAGCACTCCTGGATTTAAAGCGGCCAAGAATAGACTGACTGTTCTCTTGGGATCAAATGTTTCTGGTTCCTTAAAATTAAAGCCAATGGTAGTGTACCAATCCCAAAATCCACGGGCTTTTAAAGGTCTTGACAAAAGCTCCCTGCCAGATTTTTGTAGGTGGAATAAAAAGGACTGGGTCGCTTAGGAGGTTTTCACAGACTGGCATAAAAATTATTTTTGCCCTACTGTGCTTAAATTTTGTGACCGAAATAACCTTCCAAAGAAAGCAATCCTCCTATTAGACAATGCCCAGAACATCCGCAAAATCTTGACACCTTAGACACGGGATTGGGCGTCAAGGTAATTTACATGCCCCCTAACACAACTTCCGTATTACAACCCATGGATCAGGGGGTAATTTCTACCTTTAAAGCGTATTATTTGCGCATAACATTAAAAGCAATGATTAAGGCGATATATACTAATTCCAATCAGACCGTTAAAGATTATTGGCGGTCATACGACATTTAAAAAGGAATCAAAAATCTGAAGTCTGCTTGGGACGAAGTGGCAACCAATTGTTTAAACGGCGTTTGGCGTAAACTTCTGCCTGGATTTTTATAAGGTGCAAGTGTAGAAGAGGTAGATAACATTAACAAAAATGAAGACATTATCAGGTTTACACGCGAATGTAGATTCGAAGATGTAACAACCGAAGATGTGACCGAACTGTTAGACGTGCATGACCAACCACTTTCAAATCAAGAATTAAAAGAGTTGATGGAGGTATTAGATCGCCCCCAATCAGAAAATACCGAAGAATAAGAAGAAGAAGAGGAGGATGAGAAAGAAAATGATGGGAAAACCCTAAAAACGGTCGATCTAACTCGTATCCTTTCTTCTATAGAAAGGTTAACAGATGAGCTCTGTGAGATAGATGGGGATTTCAATCGAAGCGCAGATGTTAAAAGAAGCGTCACAGCTGCCGTTCGACTTTATGCTATGATTCTGCAAGAAAGCAAGCAACAATCAAATCAAATAAAATTGGATGCTTTTTTCAAAAAAGTGTGAGAATTTAATTTAGTACCGACGAACTGGTGAGTTAATATTTATTTTAAAAAATTTATTATTTATATCAAAAGATTATTATTTATTTTGTAAACGAATTTAAACTGTACTTATTAAATACAATAATTTATTTTGAATATACAAGGTGTAAACGAAATAAGTACATTAATTTTTACCAGTAGTAGAACTCGTCGAGATAAGCCCTTTTTTTACGTACCATTTTTTCGAAATCGCATTTTTTTAAATCATTTTTCCCCCCCACAAATTGACGAGTCTTCTATCAAATGCTCCAACAAAGAAAAATAATGACTTTTTATTATTGAAAATTAATTTGTCACTTCTGTCAAGTGAAATCTGAAAAAATGTCTAGATTTACCAATAACGAATTTACTGATATTGTGTTAACCTATGGTGAGGGCCAAGGGAATGCAGCCTTAGCTCGAAGAATTTACATGAACCGATTTCCGAACCGTCGTCTTCGGAATGTTGGCATATTTGTAAATGTGGTGCAGCATCTTCGAGATCACGAATCCTTTCAGCCTGCAGCTTACGATCGTGGTCGGCAGCGTCCAGCTCAAGTTGCAAACATTGAGGAGGCTGTTCTGAACAGTGTCGAGGTTCGACCTGGGCTCAGCACAAGAAGGCTAGCACTGCCACATGGAGTATTGCATGCTACAATTTGGAAAATACTAAAAGAACAGCAACAACAAAAGGCGCCCAACAGCGCATATAATACTCAGACCAGCGTCAAATTGAACGTAATATATATTACAGAATTAATATTAATTACAGTTACTATAGCAAAAATATAATATTAAAAATTATGTAAAAACTGTCGAAGACAATAGGGGCAAAATTGCCTAGAACGAGGACGCATCAGGGAACCAGTAAAGTGCAGGAAAGGTAACAGCACCATGGCGTCAAAACATATAGGGAAGGCATAGGAGCAGGTGGCAAGTGGGTCATTCTATTGCCACCGTGAAAGGAATGATCCACGCAGGATCCCAAAAAAGCGCAGACTCTAGAGGCGGGGGCCAGACTAGCAAGTGGGCCTGCAAGGAAGTCCGAGCTTCATTAAAAAGTGGACAGGCAAGAAGGCGGTGAGCAGGGTCGTCAACATCATCAGGGCACACCGAGCAGTTCGGGTGGTCACGTTTTCCAAGCCGATGGAGATGAACGGCAAAGTTACCATTGTCTGACAAAAACTGGGTAGCATAAAAAGAATAGGACGAAGCAGTCCTGTACCCTGGTCTGCCCGAACGCCGGACTTGAACCCTTGCGACTTCTTTTTGTGTGGGTACATGAAGGATTTAGTATACTCTATATCAATTGATACCATCGAAATGTTGCAAGAACGGGTGGAACTTGCCGCTGCAATGATTCGCAACAACAGAGCCATGTTACAAAGGATAGAAGAATCACTTCGTCGGCGTCTTCAAGCATGTGTACAAAACAACGATGGACACTTTGAACAATTTTCATTATCGTTTTCCTTTATTTTCGTTAGCGCAATTCTCCCGTCAATGTTTAAAAATAAATTTGAAATAAAACTTTTTTTTGGTGTTTATTGGTTTATTGTTTAAAATCGACAATAATAGTCTCAACTAATGGTAACCGTTTCATAAGGTAATCTTGTTGATTAGGTAACTTTGCTTCCAGTGGCGTGTAAGAAAATTGTGTCAGATTTTAAAATAATTTTAACTCAAAAACAAAAACGTTTTCAAAACAAAGTTATTAGGAAAAGTTGTTGGTCTTTAAGAGTTCTATTACCAGTTAAAATTAATATACTTATTTCGTTTACACCTTGTACTATATAGGATATGTATTAAATAAACATGTTAGATTGTTCTTAGAATTTTGACACAGAACCTAACCTTATATCGTCCATTATATTTGTGTTCATTTTACGCCGATTTTTTTTACGCCGGTGTCTCCGGGAACGGAACCCCGGCGTAAAACGACGTTTACCTGTACATACAATATACCATTTGCTACATCTTCTGCCTGTAAATATGGCGCGGTATTGTATAATTCTGTCAAGTCCCCTGCCAAAAAAAGTTCAGTTGCAACCAAACCATGACTTAAGCTCTACGGATTAGAATTTAATTATTTGAAAGTGTTTGTGTATTGTTACAGAATCTTTACTTACTGTCACTTTGATTTTACTGTCGCATCGGTTTAATTCTTGCCGTAAAGTTTCTGTTAGAGCGGTTACGGCGAATTTCGATGTAGGGTACACATTTACACCCGAAACATCAGGAACATTGTGTCCTACGATACTATTTATATGTATTATATGTCCAGTAATATTGTTCGCTTTCATGTTTGTAACGACCTCTCGCGTTGCAATAGAAAGTCCGAGTACGTTTATATCGAACATTGCCTTCCACAATAGCGCATCGCCGTCTGATAAATTTGTCTGTTTCATGATACCGGCGTTATTAATCAAAATTGATATAGGTCCCACATTGTTATTAATCCATTGAAAAGCAGCTATAATATCTGCTTCCTTACTTAAATCGGCTTAAAAACCGTAAAATTTTCCAGGTAGATCTTTCAATTTTCCTGATAGCTCATCGACTTTATCTTTGCGTCTTGCAAGCCCAATAACCTTAGTAGTTAGTTAATGTTATGAATGCCGTTATAAACAAAACAATTATTACCTCAATACCTTCCTTTATCAGCAGTTGTGCAATAGCCGCTCCAATGCCGGAACTGGCGCCTGTTACAACTGCTACTTGTCCCCTCTATCTATCCATTGAAGCTATTGAATTTGCATAACCTTATTTCGAAATTTTTGTTTATTCGAGATCAAATATATTTTTAATTTATTGTTCGCGTACTATTTTTTTCGTTGTCTAAGAAATTGTGTAGTATTTGATGAACAGCTTTACTGAACCATTTGTTTATTTGCTACTTCGTTAAATTTAGTATAAGTAATCAAAATATTGTACTGTGGTGCCAAACGGTAATAGCGTTCACGATTTTCATTAGCCAACATTGCTTTTGTAATTAATTTTCTGTTTTATTTTCTGTGTTAAATTGTGTTCCGAATTTCACGGTTTTTATTTGAAAGTGGCAACAATCAATAATTTTTTATCTTACTAGTTTAAAGAAAAGCTTCAATAATTTTATATTAAACTGAAAATTTACTATTGGAAACTTCAGGTTTAACTGAAAACGCACAGGAATATATTTTTTTTTTCAAATAACACCTTGTTTTTTAAACATTTTTGCAATCTCTAATATTTTTCAAATAAGTACCTACATATAAAATGTTCGTATGGTTGCTTGCATAAAAGAAGCACGAGTAATTAACAGTAATCAATTATTATTATTTTATTTTCAATAGCTATTTACACCTTATCTGAAGATATTAATTATTGTTTGTTTCATTGATATATTATAGACCGATAACGCTTTTTTCGATTTTTTGCGTATACAACCTAATAACAATTTTCCATGCACTTTATACAGAAGAAACTGAAGATTGCAAAAATATTTTTAAAAAAAATTATACCATTTAAACAAACAAATTGTTGTACACATCCGATTAGGTCTAAAGTAAAAAAAATATAACTGAACAGTTTCCAATAGTAAATTTAGGATTAATACTATTGAAACTTTTTTGTACCAAGTAGGATAAAAAAATAATTTATTGTTGCCACTTTCGAAGAGCACTGCATAATATGAGCCTTATAGCTACACTTAGAATTACTCTTTTGAATTTTCTAAGAATTTTCTCTAAACTGTTGATAATGGAGCGTTACATTCGACTTACCTACACATAATTTTAACATGCACATAGTGCCACATATACTAAGAAAGTAAATAGCGCATACGACTCACCATTACACAATTAAGAACCACCCATAGATACTCACAGCCGAAGTAGAAGCAGCCCTAACAACACTGAATAACAATAAATTGGCAGAAACAGATGGAATAGTTGCGGAAATGCCGAATACTTTAGATAAACCAGACATATGAAAATATAATGTTCTGAATGGAATTAATCAAAATTCTCCCGTACAAGAAAGGCTTTTGAGAATAATCTAGATATGAAAAATGAACTAAGTAGGAGAGGGTGGGGCATGTTGTTACATTTTTGACAATTAATTTTTTTCCTTGCAATTTATTAGCTCGGTAAGAAATCTAAGTATATGGCCATAAACAGTATACATTTAACTCAAGGTATTAATTTATAATTACCTCCAGACGTCCGTCAAGTTGCAGTATCAACATTTCAATTTTGAAAAAAAAAGTAGTTTATAATTTTTTGCTAATTCTTTGCCAATTTTTGCCGTTTATTTCAAATTCTTTGCCGCATCCCTTAAAAAGTTATAAGCATTTTAAAAATGATACTGCAACTTGACGGAAGTTGCCATGTATTATTCTATAATCGCTTATAACTTTTCAAGGGATGCGGCAAAGAATTTGAAACAAACGGCAAAAATTGGCAAAGAATTAGCAAAAAATTATAGGCTAATTTTTTTTTCGAAATTGAAATGTTGATACTGGGCGTCAAGTTGCAGTATCATTATTTAAATGCTTATAACTTTTTAAGGGACGCGGCAAAGAATTTGAAATATACGGCAAAAATTGGCAAAGAATTAGCAAAAAATTATAGACTTTTTGTTTTTTCGAAATTGAAATGTTGATACTGGGGCGTCAAGTTGCAGTATCATTTTTAAAATGCTTATAACTTTTTAAGGGATGCGGCAAAGAATTTGAAATAAACGGCAAAAATTGGCAAAGAATTAGCAAAAAATTATAGACTTTTTTTTTTTCGAAATTGAGATGTTGATACTGGGGCGTCAAGTTGCAGTATCATTTTTTAAATGCTTATAACTTTTTAAGGGATGCGGCAAAGAATTTGAAATAAACGGCAAAAATTGGCAAAGAATTAGCAAAAAATTATAAACTACTTTTTTTTTCAAAATTGAAATGTTGATACTGCAACTTGACGGACGTTACCTCCAGTAATAAACAAAAAAATCTTACGATTTTATTAATTAAATGATACACACTGTATCAATATACCCCTTCAAGGGGCAAGTTGTAACAGTATGTGGGGTAAGTTGTTACATACATGAAAAATTATAAAGAAGGAGCAGAACAGACTTTCAATCCTCATCAGATGTACAGTTTATACATACGAAAAAGTCATCGTCGCTACCACATTTATTATCACGTGTGCCCATCGCTTGCACGCTGTACATTGGATCCAATTTTTGTCTTTACGTTGTGAGAACGGTATCAAACAGGTAAGGCAAATTTCGTTATCTTCGGACTCATCCGACTCTTCGGAATATGTTTCATTGTTTTTTTTAATCATTTTCTTTTTGCCCTTGCTGTTATTTCCACTTAGATTTCTTATAACAGGGCCGTTGCCCTTTAATTTTGGTCCTTCGATTTTCCCTTTCGTGAGCTTCTTTTTCCAATGCATCCTTTACAGGAGTGTCCGTTAAAATTTCAGATTTACGTTTTCGCCAGTTAACTGATTGTTTCCGAGGAGGGGTCTTCGGAAAAGGGTTTAACTGTTGTGGCGTAATACGAGTCAACACATCTGTGAAACATCCAGCAATAGAAGTTGATGGTTGAGGAGATGGTGTCGAATGCCGAATTGTTAATATGCGATCAGGTTGCTCAGAGACCTCATCTGGTTGATTAATCATATTCTATAATCTCTCTGTTAAACGACCAAATTTTGGTACATAAGAATCCATTCTGAAGGATGTAGTAGCAAGTGGCAGAGCTTCCCTTAATCTGTTTGAATGTCATAAATGCTCATAGGAACGCCAGGATGCGACTCTAGCCATCCATCAGCCTGACGATTAAAAAATTTCTTGAGTGGGCCGTACACTGTTCTGTCTAAGGGTTGCAGACGATGGGAGGTGTGAGGAGGAAAACTCAAAAGTACCACACCATTATCTTTACAACAATTAAGTGCTGGAATCGACAGATGCGATTCATGATTGTCTAGGATAAGTAAAACAGATTTGTCTTTAGTGCACCGTGTAAATTTGGTGAAATGTTGAATAAATAATAAAAAAATTTCTCCTGTCATCCATCCAGAAGGATAGCCTGGTCCAACACAACCAATAGTTGCATTGGCTGTCATGAAGGCCTTGCATTTCTTTGGAGGAAATATTAACATTGGTGGCACAATGTTGCCAACTGCGTTGACTGCCAAAGCTATGGTTACTAATATACCTCTTTCTCTTGAAGTAATAGCACCAACTTGTTTTGCTCCTTTTTTTGCAATAATTTTAGATGGTAGATGGACCGTTGTAAGTCAGGTCTCATCGACATTATATAAATCATTCGGCTGAAATTTATACTTATCATAAACGGCACTAAGATTGTCGAAAAACAAATTAACATTTTCGCGATTAAATGCTGTAGCTCTTGAAAGACTTGTAGACTCTGGGGTGCGAATAGATATATTTTGGTGTCGTTTCATGAAAGCCAGTAACCAATCTTTTGATGCCATTTCATCATTTTTCCAATTTTCATGTATTTTATTTTTGTTGGCAACAGCTAAATTATAAACCAACTTCCGCAAATCTCTTATAGTTAGTCCATAAAAATACATATTTGGTCAACTCCTCTTGTTCTAGAGTACAATTTTTAGATGGTTTGGCATATCCAACAGATTGAGGATTTACTGGTTCCAACCTTAATTTTTTTATGTAACGATAAAGGGTCATAAAGTTAATTCCGAATTTATCAGCAGCAGCTCTTAAAGAAATTTTCTCTTGGGAAATGGCATTAGCTGCTTGCTGAAATGCTGCAATTAGTGTCTCCCCTCGAGTAGTTTTTCTTTTATATGTTCTCACCATATTTTACATTCTATAAAAATAGTAACAACCAAACTTTATCACTAGACATTGCAGATTTTAAAGTATGGGGTAGGTTGTTACACGTAACAATGTGTCCCCACGTGCAATTGATAGGTTACATTTCATTTTTAGGAAAGCCGTTAGTGTTAAATCAAAAATATTCAACAACACTGTTGGTAATTAACATGCGTTTAAGAGAATATAATCAGTTTAATCAGATGACTTACCGTTTTGTTGGTAAAACAAAATTTGTAACGCATGAATGAAAAAACTTTCCATGCGATGAAACACATTTATGTCAATATCTTGGTTTGTACGTTAGATAGCAGTACAAGATTTCAACAATAGTTGGATCACGGCTTTCCGTTTCTTGTATTATAATGTTAAATGTTTGCATAAAACATTACAAATGGCATGTGCAATGTAACAACTTGCCCCATGTAAGAACCTGCCCCACCTTCCTGTACATATCAAAAAATTTGAAAGTAGAAAATTGTACGGGTATTGATATGAAAAAGACTAATTTTAAATTTAAGATATGTGAACGATAGCACTGTAACATCAAGTTCACAGACGTAATTTGCATTAATTCAGTGCATTAGTTCTGCACTTGGCTTCATCACGTGTGCTGTAGATAATCAACGGAGCAAGAACGGCTAGCAACAGCAAACCACAGTGATATCATCTTGATTAAAGATGAAATCGTATATCCTGAACCGAAGATGGAAATAGTTAGGGTCTTCCAATACATCAATCGAAAATCGATTTTCGATTCATTTCGTTTAAAACGATTCTGTTTCGTATTGAACGCACTTTTTAATTTTGTTATCTGTTATGGTAACAAAATGGATTCAACAGTAACATATTAATTGACGAGTTAGTCCAACATGATAATACAATGCAAAACACAATATTGTTAATTTAGTATATTTTTTCTTTAATTAGTACTTACCAGAAATATTTTATTCTTCTACGACTATTTTATGGAGCTTTTAATGCAGTGTTAGTGTTTAAACAATTTATTCACTAGATAATAAAAAGGTTTCTTTAATGACCAATTTAGGACTGGAAAATTAATAGAGATAATATCTTCTCTTGTCAACTAATTTTTTGTCAAGGAATTTCCAAGTTAAATTCATATGTACACTATTGGACAAATTAAATGAGACACGGCGTTCGAGCGCTCGCAGGCGGTTTTGCAAGGGTGTTTGGATGGTTGTCTACAAATTTGAAGGCAGTACTCAGTAAAATTGTCAGGGCCCCATCAAAAATAAAAAAATTAAGGAAACAATTCAAACGGTGGGCGCGTTCAGGAAAGTTGACGTATATTGGAGAAAATCGTTCGTATCCGAAATAAAAGTTTGGAAATTTGTTAAAATGTTTACGGAAACGACTTTATATAATTAGTTCTTATGCATAGTTTATGAATAAAAATGTTTTAAACAAATTTTCATCAACTTTAAAAAATAATTTTTAACTTCGTAAATTTTTGTTGGTGAGATAGCAAACACACTGTTTTAAACAGATATCGCTGGCGTTAATAATGTTTTCATTTGTTGTGAGAATATCTTGGAACTGGTCCGAATTTGAATACGAAATATGTTGAATTCAAATTTATTAAATTCGAAAATTAATTCGCCGTTCAACGAAATTATTTAATTTAATTATTTTATTTAATTTAATTATTTAATTAGTAAAATGCAATTAAAAAGTTCATTGAAATTTAATTGCCACACAAACCTAAATTTTACTTTCCCTAAAAATCAAACTTTACAAAATTTTGGGGACAACTCTAAAAATTAACAATTTTGTAAAATCCGGCGCTACAAATAAATAATCAAAATACACGTTATCAACCTGAAAATATTTGCCAAAAATGAATATCTACTTGAAAACCGGTTGTTTTGTAGGTAGGGCGATGCACCCTTAGCAGTTACGAGGAAATGGATTTGTGTGACCGGTTGAAAATACTATCGTTGAAATAAAAAATTGTTGAGTTTTGAAAAAAATCCAAAAACGGGTTAATTTTTAAATTTAATTTCACATCTTTATTTTGTAGACAATTTCTATGTATGAAGATAAATGAACAGCGCAAGATTTCTTACAATTTAGTAACAGGCACCTTTATTTTATCACTCTGTATTTGTTACCAAGTTCCGAAAATGACATCGTCCGAAAAGTGAATTTTGAGAAGGGACGCGTGCAACGCAAACGAGTAAGAAAAATTTAAACAAATATCGATATAACACTTTCAAATAAGTTGTGAACCCAATCCAATAAAATAATACAGTAATGTGGAACTGGTATTTGGTGGCATAAAGAATAACTTGATGCAATCCAAAATTTTAACTTCTGGATGAGCTGCGCGGTTGTCAACTAACTACTAACTAAACTACATTCCAAATAGAAACTGCATAGTTTTTCTTTCATTTTTGAAATCGAAAAGTCGTTTCTCTTCAAGATATATTCTACTTTCATATCAAAATGTAGTAGTATAATGAGGAATAACACATCAACGTCTGATCACAATCAAGAATCATAACTAACTTCCTTTAAAAAAAATGTAACCCCAGCCAGGTCCAAAACATTCCAATATTGCTCTTATTTGTTTTTTATAAAGGGTTTGCTGCGACACATCTTTTTGCGATTTTCCTCTACCCATCTTGTCCAAATAATATTTGAAGACTGGCAATTTAAAGGGGACAACAACACAAAATACAAATTTCGGTTAAATGATAGATTGGAGTAAAATATGACCACTTTACATATTCTCAGAAGTTCAGGTATCAAGTTGAAAGGCTTAAGAAAGGGAGCTCTGACGTCATCGGGGCAAACAAGTTGCACTGGGACAGTGAGTTCAGTGGGGTTTTAACGGAACTTGATGCACTTTACGATTTGTTTTATTCAGTTTTAATATCCGCAACGTTTTTGTTTAGCCAGAAAAATGCCTAGTTGTTGTGCCTATGGTTGTAGTAATTCAACTTACCGGAAAAATAACCGCGAAAATGGCATCTTTTTTCACCGATTTCCCAATCGTGATCGATCTCCGAAAAGGTTCTCTGCGTGGGTCACTTACTGTAAGAGGAAGAACTTTAAACCTAGTGCTGAATCGCGTTTGTGTACCAAACATTTTAAAAAGGTTGATATAGACGAATCACAATTACTGAAGTTAAAGTTAGTGGGCAATGGGCAATTACGAGGACCAACATTAAAACCGGGTGCAATACCTTGCGTAAAATTGGATGGCATTAATGGCAATGTTTTGCAAAAAAGAAATATCGCCGAATTACCGTCGACATCTTCAAGTGAAGAAATCAAAATTACTTCCCGCCAGTTTAGATATGAAAAGAAAAGACGTCAACAAATTGTAACCGATTTATTATCCGTTGACAATAATTTTTCAACAGAAGTTAACAGCATACTAAAAGCACCTGAATCATCATTTACTTTTCATACCGACTCTGAAGATTTAAACAAAAATATACAGTGTGAATTAGGCACTGAAGTACTCAGAAATTTTATACCATCACTTGACAGAAATGAAAATCCAAATGACACCAGTTTTGAATATAATGAATCAGAAGAAAGTGATGACGATAGCGACGTGGAGCAAATGTTAGAGAAAGAGTTTGAAAATCAGACGACAAATCATGGGTACTATTTTGTTGCTTGGACCTGTTTACTTCAACTTTTTAGCATATGTAGTGTATGTAGTGAGCAAATAAAAAATGTGATCCATTACACTAAGGGCACGATGTTGTGTGTTAAAACTGTATGTGAGTGTGGTAAACAATGTGTTTGGTATTCTCAGCCTATGGTCGGAAAAACATTTGATGTAAATAAATTGATGTAAGTAGTTTAAATATTTTTTACTTTTTGATGACTTACAAAAATAATACAAAGATAATATAAAGATAAATAAAAATACTAAATACTAAGCGGGTAGTATCGAGAAGGGCTTAAAACCTATATAAATTCCATTTTCATCGGGAAATGTTTTGCGGATTTTGGCAACGACACATGACGGAATGATCACTCTATTTCCATGACCTATTGCCGTCCAAGAGTTTACCCAATATATAAATTGCTTGTAAGCTAAATATCTCCATGTTTTATTAGGAACAACATCCACGGACAATAAACGTCTTTTATATCCACTTTTCGTTTTTAAACATGTTGTGACGACATATATTTAAAATTTCCGTATCGAGGATCAATTTTTCAAAAGAACGATTTAAAATAATGCACGACACTGTTTCAGTTTTAACACTTGCCACATTTTTTTGTTCAGTACAACACACACTTTCTTCATTTGTCACCATTTGTTGACACTTTGTGCACTTACACCATGTAATAGTTCCGACCCGATTCGTGGCGTCCAGATACTCGTTATCTGAATCTTCACTTATTATACCGTCTCCAAAAATTTCTTTTTCAGGTTCGTATTGATACGGCTGCATTGTTTTACACGCCAGCGTTACTTGTAAATATTTTAAAACAGCCGCATTGGCTAAATGTTTCAGAATAATAGAATTTTTCAATTCTATTTCATGCATATTGCTAACACGTGTCCGGCGCGCTTGCCCCGATGACGTCACACGAAATATTTCAAAGAGCTGTAGCAGCCAGATGGCTCAACATAGCGATTTCGGATTTTCTCCTTATTGTTTGCAATTAAGTATACTATACATTAATTACATTTTTGTTTTTACAATTTCTGTGATGTGATCTCCTTTAAGAGGCTTACGTAGGACCGTGTGAATATTGCGCAGAGAGAGCGCATTTTCTTCGAACTAGTGTAGCCTGCTATAACGTGTAAACAAAACACTTGCGAGGCGAACGTTGAAAAAAAAAAGATGTGATAGATGGAGTACTTCCCCGAATTGCCGAATTGCATTCGTTTCAAGGGTAGCCTTGAAACGAATGCACCTGTTTATCAGTTTGTGGAAGTGGAAGTGTTTTTGGCAAGTTTTTTTAAGAGGAAGCCGACCGTTGAAAATAGTGTCGTTTTTAAGGGTTTCTGGATTTGCTCTACAACCTTTATTTTTTAATATTTCTGATTTTTTTTTGTGCCATTGTAAACTACAGCATCTCTTCTACAATAACTCTTCACCTAATTGTAAAAAATTATTAACTTTTGAAATAACGCACACTTTCAAATGCTTAATATTCAACTTCACTGGTACAGACATAAATAATGATGAAGAGTTATTGTTGTGTAAGCCTTTAGCAAAATGTCTGCCAAAGTGCATCATTGTAAAACAATAGATACACCTGCTACAATTAATCCCGTAACAGGCTACAATAGTTATTTGTATCATTAGGCCAGAAACATATTTTCAATCGTGCAAAGAAACAGTGCGTATCCCCATTTTTCTTATGCTCATAAGTCATCAACTTCTTGATAAATATTATTTATATTATGGTCTGTGCCGATAACGGCGGTGAGCTCAGTCAATGGTTTTATTACCTACGATATTTTTTATAATTGTTTGTGAACAGACGCATCGAACAATTCTACCGACTGTCCTAATATTACTGTGTACTTCGAAGGAATATTAGGGCTACATGATCTTTTTTGAATTGAGATACATTTTTATAAAAAACGAATAAGAGCAATATTGGAATGTTTTGGACCTGGCTGGAGTTACATTTTTTTTAAAGGAAGTTAGTTATGATTCTTGATTGTGATCAGACGTTGGTGTATTATTCCTCATTATACTACTACACTCTCTCTATGCAATATTCACACGGCCCTACGTGGCCAAAACCCTAAACGCAGCTAACCGACTTAGTTAGCTCATATACATCTATTTGGATATGATAAATAATTTATTAAAAAGTACCAGCAATATGCAATTATCCGAAAATTCTTTATTTTTTTGAATTCTTATTACTTCCAAATCAACATCAGTATCTACATAAAACCAGATCATACAAATTTCTTTTTAAAATATTTACTCGCCATTAAATTTAAAAGTACCTAATAATTGTAATTTGTCATCTTTAATCAAACAGCAAATTGTTTTCAAATGGTATTTTGGTCGTTCTTTGAAAGGAAACATTTCACTTCCACGAACCAAACAATTGAAGCGCCCTCAAATACCGGTTTTCTAAAGAAACCGCAAGAATCTAATTTTCCATTTATTTAAAATTGACATTTTCTGAATTACAATTGTTTTTTAAAAATCATCAATTCTAATTCAAATTAGTTAATTGCAGTTTTGAAAACGTCAGTTAAAATTTAAAAGCATCAATTGTTTTCAAAAGTCATCAATACCTACAAGTTTTTCTGCAAAATCTAAAAAAAAATGTTACTAAATTGTAAGAAATCTTGCGTTGTTCATTTATCTTCATACATAGAAATTGTCTACAAAATAAAGATGTGAAATTAAATTTAAAAATTAACCCGTTTTTGGATTTTTTTCAAAACTCAATAATTTTTCATTTCAACGTAGTATTTTCAACCGGTCAGAACTAAGTATTTGTCACACAAATCCATTTCCTCGTAACTGCCAAGGGTGTATCGCCCGCCCTACCTGCAGAACAACCGGTTTTCAAGTACTTAGATATTCATTTTTGGCAAATGTTGCCGTCAAATATTTTCAGATTAATAACGTGTATTTTGATTATTTATTTGTAGCGCCGGATTTTACAAAATTGTTAATTTTTAGAGTTGTCCCCAAAATTTTGTAAAGTTTGATTTTTATTTTCACGGAAAGTAAAATTTAGGTTTGTGTGGCAATTAAATTTCAATGAACTTTTTAATTGCATTTTACTAATTAAATAATTAAATTAAATTAAATAATTAAATTAAATAATTTCGTTGAACGGCGAATTAATTTTCGAATTTAATAAATTTGAATTTAACATATTTCGTATTCAAATTCGGACCAGTTCCAAAATATTCTCCCAACAAATGAAAACATTATTAACGCCAGTGATATCTGTTTGAAACAGTGTGTTTGCTATACTAATAAAAACAGAGGCACATCTTTTTATTAAATTTTACAGAATTAGAAAAAAATGCTTAGAATATAAATATAATGTTTCTAGTTAAAAGTTAAAAATTATTTTTTAAAGTTGATGAAAATTTATTTAAAACATTTTTATTCATAAACTATGCATAAGAACTAATTATATAAAGTCGTTTCCGTAAACATTTTAACAAATTTCCAAACTTTTATTTCGGAGACGAACGATTTTCTCCAATATACGTCAACTTTCCTGAACGCGCCCACCGTTTGAATTGTTTCTTTAATTTTTTTATCTTTGTTGGGGCCCTGACAATTTTACTGAGTACTGCCTTCAAATTTGTAGACAACCATCCAAACACCCTTGCAAAACCGCCTGCGAGCGCTCGAACGCCGTGTCTCATTTAATTTGTCCAATAGTGTACTGATCAGCAAAACATTAAAATAAAATCCAACATCTTTCAATTTCAATTACACACTGAGAAAAATGCAATTTTGAATGAATGAATCTAACACTGCACCAAGAAATATTACATATAAAAATATAATCGATTTGAATGTGTCAAAATCGCTTCGTGTTAATCGAACGAGGTTTGACCAGTAATCCCAAAATCAATTACAATCGATTGATGCATTGAATGCCCCTAACTGACATGATAATCGAAAGACTAACTTTATCGACTTTAGAAGTACACATAAGCTCCATAAGTATGAATTGATGAATGTGTGGTAAAACCTTAAAATGGTAATCCCATCAAACAGTAGAGTGCAAAAATAATTTGTATACTAATGTTTTATTGAAGTTTCATTACAATAACTATAACAACTGCAAGATTACAATTTTATTTACACAAAGATTATTAAAATATTTGACCAACAGGCGAGATGGAAAGTTCCCGAACCTATAAATAAATGAAAATGCCGTTTTCAAATTTAAGAAACTTAGAACAGTTTCCATACAATAATAGCTAACTTTAGTATTACCTGCACGTGTGGTGGGGTGGCTAGTGCATACACTACAGCATCCGCTATGTCTTCAGATTTTAATAATGGACTGGATTTCAATATTTCCAGATATTCAGCTGTCATCGGCATATCCGTTCTTTGAACCATTTCCGTATCAACACCTCCGGGACTGATGCTCTATAATGATTTTAATTCTTTATATGGAGACATTATTGTAAGGTATAATGTACTTACAGTAACTTTAATCTTGCTGTTAGAACGGACTAACTCTTGCCTTAAAGTCTCTGTAAGGGCGGTCACCGCAAACTTACTTGCTGGGTACACATTCATGTCTGGAATATTAGGAACCAAATGACCACCAAGGCTATTAATGTGTATAATGTGTCCATCGATATTATTTGCTTTCATATCTTTAATAGCTTCTCTTGTGGCAATCGATAATCCCAGAACATTTGTATTAAGAACCGCTTTCCATGATTCTGTATTACCATCTGATAAACTTGTAGTTCTCATTACCCCTGCATTGTTAATTAAAATCGAAACAGGTCCGACATTATTTTTAATCCACTTAAAAGCAGCAAGAATGTCTTCTTCTTTACTCATATCGGCTTTAACAGCGTATAATTGCCCTGATTTTCCACTAAGGTTTTTGGATAAATCATCAATTTTTTCTTTACGTCTTGCAATTCCGACCACCTAAATATTTATGTAAATACTACTATTACTAACTCGATAAATAAAATGTTTACCTTAAGTCCTTCCGTTACTAATAATCTTACAATGGAAGCTCCTATTCCGGCACTTGCCCCTGTTACGACGGCCACTTTTCCCTTCCATCTATTTAATGACACAACCATATTACTGTCTTTTCAAGTGAACGGCTACAAAACGAATATCAGATAACACTGATTGTAACCGTTTTATATTGGTCTCATCTAATGTGGAAATTGCAAGTCACGGTAAGTAGTTGGAGGCTATTTTGTCGTTCCCGTGAATCTTTATTTTACTCAGGGTCACCGACGATGCGAATCTTGCTTTTCATCATGACCAAATTATTGGTTAATATGTTAGTAGGTAGATTCCGCTTTAAATGTGCAAATTGCAAGTCACTGTATAATCTACTAAAAATCATGACAAGTTAGTTTTTGGGAATATTTTAATCTTTAATGTTCAATTTGAAGTTGTCATAGTATAATCATAATAAAATTAATCGAATAAATTTCGATTCTGACTATTTAGATTACGTAGAATTATGATTACCTGCACTAGAAAAATGATCGTTGTAAAAGTGTCCTAATAGTCCAGTCGAATTAGAGTTTGACCATAAAAAAATTATTATCTGAAATTTTTTGCGCTTAATGACGAAGAAGGGTATGTAGAATGATAATATAAAAAAAGTAACTCCAAAGAAGTGCTGCTAAGTTCGCAAATTGCAAATAAGTGGTAAAATTACGTCTTTTTTCACATTTTCTACTGCCTATAAAAATCTAAACGAGCTATCGAAAAATTGCTTATTGTATGTTGTAGGCACTTAAATTACTTACAATTTAGAATGCCTAAAGTCATAGTTAACCAATTTGTTAACCGTAAAATAAATGTCGAACGTGAAAAAACGAATTTTAGAAAATTACGCATTATTATTGCAAAAATGGATGGATGTTGATGAAACTTATGAAAAAGACGGTCAATCCAATGACCAATATGTGTGCCAAAGGCTGATTCGATTGACCGTCAAATTGTTGACCAAGGAAATTGTTAAGTTTTTTTGCAATTTTTTTACCAGCTGCCTGTTTAATTACTAAATGTTAATTTTTTAAGTTAATATCGTAGATGTAGGTTCTAATTCATCCAAAGAAACGTATCGAAAAAAAAAATTTCAATAAGCTGAAATTAAGTTGCTTTTAACAACCGCTAAAATAGGATACGCAAAGAAGCGTTATAAACAAATTGTCTCAGGAGTCAGACAAAAACCGCTCGGGAATTCGCTCTTCTTACATTAAATAGAGCATATTTTTACGGTAATTTCAAAAACAGAAAAATTCATCTACGCCTCTTTGTTCCCAAGATAGCGTTTTATTTTATAACGTTAATTGTTAATTAACTATTGGACTCATCGGACTGAAATTTCAGGAACAATTAAAGAAGAGGTTAAACTTTCATTTTCAAAAAGCTTTACATTGATGTTGTATCTGATAAGCGCGCTACCAAGACTAAAAGTTACCGTTAATGAAATGTCTACGATCGTGATAGGCTAAAGTTGGCGCGCGCATGCGCGTGAGCGCCGCTCTCGACTGCGCGCCATATTTTGACTTTAACACTACAAATTCCGTTCGGTCTCTATATCTCGAAAACGGCTCGATCAATTTTGATGATTTTTTTTTGATTTGGGGTATCTCGTTGAGACGAGTGCAATGCCGTCATAAAATATATAACACTGCGCTTTTCAGAATAGACATCGAATAGAAATTTTTTTAAGTCAGACCAATTTGTGAAACTGCGGTTTTTAATATGCATTCTAGCGTTATCTACGATTTTTGATTCGATGATTATAAGTAGGACTGGTTTTTGTACATCAGAAATGAATGACATGGCTTTATCGCAATTGTCAATAAATGCGTAAAATTTAGATTTCATACCATCAAATCTGATTAGCATTTTTTCTGCTAGCTCTAATCCTATCGTAGATATTACTGATTGTCGTCACTTTTTGGAAGCGATGGATACAATTTGGTTTCGTTTGGCATTATGAACAAAATATGTAAAGAACAATTTACAACAACAAGTGGATGACCGTACAAAACTAAAATCATCTACTTCATGCTGCCTGATTCCGGTAGTTGTCCTGATGAATCTTCTTTGATCAGCCGCTTGGGATATCGACTTCCTTGTAGAACTCGGACTCTATGGATTCGTTGATCAGCCAAATTTCTTTTCTTATTCGACCTCTTCATCGAAAATCCCACACTCCTGACACCAATTTTGTGATGGACCCAAAATTTTTCTTAAGGCGTCGCACAAGTTTTATGGATTTTTGTAGACCTAGTAATAATTGTAGAAATAGATTTTTTAACTTATTTATTAAGCATAAAAATGATGATGAGGTGTGTAACAATTGGAAGTTTTACTGAAACGTAATGAGATGTTTTTAAATGTGCTCTTAGATTTTAAACTTTTGTACACATTTTGTCGAGAGCAATGAGTTCAAGAAAACCGTGATTTCTCAGATGTTCAACATGTGTCACACAAATTTCCAAAAAGGTCAATTGAAGGGTCCGTTTGCGATCTTGCTAGTATTTCAAATTTCTTCTGTGAAACAGTCTGCATTTTAGTTTTGTGGGAATAAAGAAGCCGTGGTGTTGGGACGCGAGCGGGGACCGAGCACGTGCAGCGGCTTAAGCGGGAAAACGAAGGACGAAGGACAGCAGGTCCGAAGGTGAAAGTTGTTGGTATCAAGTTGCGTTGTTTAAGTTTTGTTATTGGTATCAAGTTGCGTTATTTGAGTTGTGTTGTTTGTATCAAGTTGCGTTGTTTAAATTGTGTTGTTTATATCAAGTTGTGCTGTTTATATCAAGTTGCGTTGTGTTGTTTATGTAACATTTTATCTTTTAAATATATCTGTATATCAAAGAATATCGATTCCTACAGTTGCTTAAGTACGAGTCATTTATTATATCTACAAATTTTCTTACAAATTTTAATTTGTTGTGAAAAACATGCCTTCAATGTGTGCTATAGTATTGTGCAAAAATGTGTCTCAGAAAAATGGGACCATTCATTTTTTCAAAGCATTTGAAACAATTTTTCATATGAGGCGTATCAACAAATCAAGTTGGTTGTTGAATTTTAAAAATGGAATTCTTTTGAGCATCAAATCTTTGCAACAAATGTTCATTGAATTAAAAGCTGATTTCAATTTAAGTTATATATTAACGTATAAATTAAATCAGGATGTGTTGAAAAACTTATTTTCACAGATCAGGACTCGAGGAGGATTAAACGACCACCCTATACCTCTTGATGCACTGAATCGGTTGCGAATAATTATTTTAGGTAAACATTATATTGTTGGTAAGGTGTTAAGACGCAGTGGAATTGAACTGGAAATTCCCAGCTCTGAAGGTCCAGAAAATGACACAGATTCAAGTTCAAAATCTTCCTCGAGTTATTCAAATGCACAAATTAATCAAGTCGAAGCAGATGGACTGGAATACTTGGCTGGTTGGATTGCCAAGAAATTAAAATCCACCAATTCAGAATTAGGAATGCACACTTATGTAGAGGAACAAAATAAAAAATTGATCATGCTAACCGTTCCTTTAAAAATAATGCACCTAGCTGGAATCGCCACTTATCTTTCGGTAGATTAATTCAACCGTCAGAAAAATTCATGGCGCAGGTTCGATTACTGGAACACTTATTTTGTAAATATTTTGAAACTAATTTTAAGAATGTCGAAATTAATTTAAAATTAACAATTAAACTTTCTCAAAAATGCAATGTTGATAAGAGCTATTGTAAGGCAGCGCATATTCATCAAAATACATTTTTTAAATACCCAGCTGCGGCCACAAAAATTAAATATGGTAAAAGAAAGCGGACAGACCCTCAAGCAGCTAATAAATTTTAAAAAATTACAATGTATTGTAATTTAAAAAAAAATAATTCTAGATGTTTGATTATATTTTTTAAGGGTTGCATATTACCTTTAAACTATACGCTCGCAAGCAAGGCTTAATTCATCCGCCAGTGATGTCACGCTTAGGCATGCGCTGTGTCACTATACGGTTCTAGCATACCTAATACAGTTTAGATACCTTGGTGTAAATGGTACTAAACCACATGTTCTGGATTCATTTTTAATTTTATCCGGAAAGTTTTTCATTTTATCCATTGTTATTTTTAAAATAGGGACGAAATTATCCCTAGCTAATTTTTTTCCATTATTTTGCATTCTCCAATTGTGAATAAACTTTTTTCACTCCATTTTGAGTGGTCGGAAAACAGCCACATCAAGTGACTGTAAGATATGTGTGGCATTGGCTATAAAGAAGATTAATACTATACCATTCTTGCTGCATAATTCGCTAACGGCCATTGTTAAATGGGACGTATGTTCGTCAACAAAAAAGATGACAGGCAGTTATTATTATCGACCAACCAAGGATGGAAAACATTGGCAACATATTCGTAAAACGTTTCTCCAGTCATCCATACATTCTCAGACCGTCCAACACCCCAGTGTGGCGGAACCTTGTCAATGACAGCTTTTGGTATCCTTTTATAGCTATAAACAATTTTGCCTGATGCGCTGCATATGACCAGCGTTGTGAGGCACTCCTTCTCGTCATTGTTAATAAATGAGTAAACCGCTTTTTGCCCTTCTTAACTAAAACCTTATCATTTTTGGGGCTTAAAAAAAGCACTTTCGTCGCAGTTGTATATTCGAGTGGGGTCAGATGTTTTATATAAATCCCACGTGCCACATAAATAATCTTTAACTTCTTGAAACCAACGACGGATTTTGTCTTCAGTTACGGTGGCTCGAGTATTGGTTAGATTTTGGGAGACTCTTTGCGAAAGCTCTGGATGCCGTTTCATAAAAGCTTTGTACCAGTGACGACCTGGTCTTCCATTTGTAAAATTATTTGCCCTATTTAACTATAGTACACTGTCTATAAGTTGCAGTTTTTGTTGCAGGAAATCCACAACTGGCAATATGACACATTCATTTCGCCAGTAACTTTTCTTCATCATTACTTAGAATTGTATCAGAACCAATTTTTCTTTTAATTGGCACTCTTCCTTTCACCTTTCCTATTATGGTTGTTCGTGGGACTTTCAAAACTTTACTGGCTTGAGCAGTAGGCATCCCATTTTTAACAGCATTGACCGCTTGTTCCATAGCTTCCACCGAATACTGAAATATTTTGCCTTTGTTCATCTTATATTTCTACAGAAAAAATAAGTACCAGTTATTGACATGCTTGGTACCAAATATCGTCACAAAATACATCAACTCTAACATTGTTACCAAAGAGAAAAATTAGGTGTCGATAACTGGTACAGCGTTAGTTTAATATAATTTTCTTTAAATTCTTTAGACAGAATAAGACTAAGTTTAATAGACATTTAAACCTTCGCAGTAAAAGAGAAAGTTATGTTGTACCATTTATCGACATCCATGTCGATATATGGTACACGACCTAAAAATGGATGTACCCATCATCGACACCACAGAATTTTAAATTTGCATACATTTTATTCTAAATTTTAGTAAAGAACCATAAATTTTAGACTCAGCATGCGTATATACAACTATCTCAATAAAGTAAATTAAATATTTTAAATTATAATTTCCATAATCAACTTACATATTTCTTAGCACTTTTCACAATGAACCGCATCATTACAATCTGATTGGAGAATGAGCTAATTAGAATATTTTCAGAATTAACGTTTTCTGCATTACCGGCCGAAATTTTTTCTGTAGGATAGGGGAAACCTATTTCTTTCTTACTCTGATATGATAATAGATGCAGCAAGCAAGATATTTTTATTTTTTTTGTATTCTTAGTTCATATATGTCGATAATTGGGACAGCGGCTTCAAAAATAAAAATGCCCTTGATGATTGCCAACCTTCGGATCGGAGATGGCACCTAAAGAAGAAGATACTCTTAATCATTTTGTATTGAAGGAAATTCCACGAGAACTAACTTGTACGGAACTTCCCCAGCAATGGCACAAACCTCGGGGTGAAGCAATAGAAAATGAATCTTTTTGCCACAGCCTGCCTAATTTTTGACAGAATTAACATTTACTTCGTGAGCACAACTTCACTGCACTGGAGCGATTTGAGCAGCTAAATTTCATTTGCTCGGTAACAAACGAACGGAATTTGGTTGGCTCGTTTTCAGACGATAACTGGTATTTTCAGTGTGATATGGCCATTGCCTGTATTTAGAAGAGAATGCTCGAGTATAGAAAGGAGATCAATTTTATATAAAATACAAAAATATTAGTTGAATATAAAAAACCAACTAAATTTATGGTGAAGAAATTATACTTCAGAATTAAATTGTTTACCATCACATCTGTTTTTGTTTTTTTTTTTGACACAATACAATTTTCCCGAAATAATTGATTTTTTATTAAGTACAAGTACAGGCATACATGTTTACTAAAATTGAAGTTATTGGAAGGACGTCACCTCGTCTAACTCTGGAGTAGTAGTAATCGCGTGCTGGAACTTTCTCGATCTAGGCTTATTTTGCCGGTACGTGTATTTTCAGCAGTTACCCTTTCAGACGTCATTTCTGAATTTCAATAAATTTGTTTAGTTTCAGTTTATTAATCATAGCTTCGTTTAAAAAAAAAACAAACAAGTTTCATACCAAGATCTTTCTAAGAATAAATCAAAATTGAATTTAAACTTACCGTAATACAACGGAACGTAAAGTAGTTCATACTCCAAGACACTACAAATATAACACCAATTTTAATGCAAGATGTAATGCGAGTTTCCACTTAATCCCTGTTTAATTGATATATTTTTTGTGGAAGTAATAAAAAGAAATCTATTTAGGAAGAATATTAATATAATGATAGTAATAATAACAGATCGTTTTTTATGTGTCGTTTAGAGGCTCAGTTGGCTTAAGAACTTTAAATCTCTTCAGGTTTCGTGCAAGACATACCGTATAATTGGTCGTTCAGTTAGAACGCACAAGAAATTAATTGTGGTAGGTACCTATGTTTTTTCAAGTAAGTTTGAGGTCGAACTGTGCGTGTAAATGCACTTCGTGCCGCTCTACGAGCCAGTTATAGCTCTATCATTAACACGTGCACCTATCCAGTACCTAGGGAACTAATTTCAATTGCTACTTACCTTTCTCCCTGCGTTTACTTGAGTATTGATCTCACTGCCGGCCTGAGTGGCGTAAATGCAAGTGAGTACTTTGGAATTGCACCCGGACTTGCATGTTTACTCCGGTTTACATGCCAAACTGAGCGATAGGCAGTCAGTAGCTATAACAGCTGTGCTCCAACACATCAAATAACCTGGTAAACCTCCAAATAAATTATCGTCGGACAGGTCTATTTCGTCATTGCCAATTGTGTCTAAACTATTCGAGAAGCTACTGCTGAAGCGACTAAAACCTACAACTATAATTTCGTGAATTTAGGAATAAGCATTCAGCAATAAACCATATCCACCGTATAACGGACATTATTGAAAAGACATCTGAGGCAAAGGAAATATGTCCAGCAATATTCTTCGATGTAACCCACGCATTTGACAGGGTCATAAAAAAATTGAAAAAAATGTTACCAAAGCCACATGCTGAGATATTACAATCTTGTTTTACTGGTCGAGTATTCCAAGTCAAACAAGAAGAAACATTTTTGTCAATAGATGTTAACGTAGAAGCACCGCAAGGTATCGTGTTCGGGCCAGTGCTTTACCTGCCTAAACCTGTGATATACCACAAACTGAACATGTAACGATTGTTAAGCTGACGGTACAGCTAGTATGACATGATAACGAAGAAACTCCAACTGGTATGTAACAATGTAATTGAATGGATCAAGATTTAGAGAACAAGAATGCACGACAGCAAATCATCGCTCATTAACTTAGCCTATAAAGAAGGAAAAAATTACCACACATAACAAACAGATACCACACTACGATACAGTACAGTAGGTGAACGTTAAAAGCTGGGACGTCCAAAAAAATTTCATTTCTGATCAGACGTTTTTGAACTGTCGGTTTCAAAAGTCCTTTTTTAAATAATTTAGCTCTTTAGTCCAATCATTTCATACAACCAACTTTGCAAAAGATGCGAAGGGAACGATTTCCCTTAGGTGATAGCCTAAAAAAGACTGCCGTTGCGTATTATTAATATTTTCAAATGTGAATTTGGCATGTATTATCACCACAACAAAATTGGTATCGTGTGAAATTGTCGAACGAAAATATGGACTATAGATCTACCACATGAATTTTAACTTTTACATAAATGTTAATCGAAGCTTTTGTCTTCTTAAAACAAGCATTTCTAATACCATTTTTGAAAAATAAAATGGATGTTTTGCAACTCCGAAAAGGAAAGTTCCGTTACTAAGAGAATGAAACACCTGCACTGCGCACTGGTCGTTTGCGTAATGACGTCATGGTGCGAGATAGTTGTTTTATAAATTTCTATTAATGGTTACGTAATGAATTAGCAAGATACTGATATCTCATAAATGCGATAAATTTGAAGTAATAAATTTTAAAGATTTTATCAATATACCACTTTTAGTTAAGTAGATAAGAAAGTAAATATGAATCTTTACTTACAACAAATATAACTTAACTTATTCAGTCCGTCTCAAAAGCTACAGTGCCGGGAGATGTAAAGGAGTTTTGCGTGGGTGAAAATCTGTGTAGTGGAGGGCGCCAGACTTTTGGATCACGTTTATGATAATTTCTCGGTTATCTTCTTGGATATCCCCAGTCGGTGTTTGTAGTCCAACTATAATAAACTTCCTGGTCTGTACTTTAATAAATAAATGGGCTAGGTAGATAGTAACCACTGTTTAGATTGTAGGGGCCCCTTTCGTCAAACAGTTCTTTCAACGTTGTATAAAGTTAGCAATCACCACGAAGTACCGTCCTAGATCATCAATATAGGTACTTGACATACATGCTCGATAGGGTCAACAGGAGGTTAGCCATTAGAATAACATCCGCATATAGAACAATATCCACGAAGGCAGTGCAGGTGCTTGCCAGAATGCCTCCTTTGTGGATGAAAGCGAACGTAAGATCGGAAATTTATTTAAGGGGCAAAGATCATACCTCTTTGGCAAACGAATTCTTAATGATAGCTTGGCTAGGATTAAAATGGGTTGTAATATAGACCAGAATAATATTTCTGAGTTATTATTGGATTCCGAGGAATCTTGGAAAACAGTAACCAACATGATGCGGGACATTATGCGTGGAAAACAGCAAGAGGAATTTCGTAGGGAGGAACTCCTCGTCAGAGATGATGTGATATCAGATTCTGACGAAGATTGAAGGTTAAAGGTTGTGTGATTGAGAGAATGAATGTATATGAGGTATTTTGAATAATTTTTTCTTTTTTCTTTTTTCGATCTGTTTAAAATTTTTTAGAAACGTCAAAATTTACCAATTGAAGATTTTTGTAATTTTTTGCTCGTGAAGCGTTTATAGTAATTATTAGCATCAAATAAGTTTCATTTAATTTTTGTAAAGTCGCGAAACGGATTCCATCAGTTTATTTGTAAAGTTACGGCGAATATGTCAAAATTTTAGAAACGTCAAAAAATTATTCAATATACTACTTTGATTTTGATAGTAAAAATTCTAAGCCTCCTAGGTTTAAAATTTTTAATTATTTATTTATTTCTTTTAATTATTTTTGAATCATATTTAACCAATCTTATTGAGTCATTTAGGTTGTAACGAACATCACAATTAAAGATGCAAGTTCATGTGAAGCCTTGACAGCCAGAGGGTCCATTACCAAGGGGAGTCAAGGGATGCCTTCTTCACAATTCAACCTAAGATGATCAAAGAGGGAGAGAGTGATAGAGAGTGTGAATGATAGGTAAAGGAGGAAGAAGATGAAATGAGTAAAAGTGTGTGTGAAAGCAAACTAATAAGAGGCAATTTTTGATGATAGAGGGAGAGAGTGATAGAGAGTGTGAATGATAGGTAAAAGGGAAATAAAACGAAAGGTGAAAAAGTGTGAGTGAAAGCTTACCAAAAGATGTGATCTAATGATAAGATGTAAATGGAACTAAACAGTCACTCACCTCGAAGTAATACTTGACGTAATGTTAATGTGGTTCCCGGGGTGAGGAAGACGTATGGGGGAGGAAGTTAGTAGGTACTTGACATACACAGCTTCCAGGATCACATAATAAGCTCGTCCCTCGGTAGTAAGGGATAGTTCTTACTTTTCGTTTAGTTCAATTGCCGCCATTAATTATTCTCTCTCCGGAAAGGAGCTGGCTACTACTACATCAATTGTCATATATTCCACGGATTGTAACATGAACATTCCCAAGTGGCGTTTTCGTTGCTATAGTAATGATTACTTCTTCAGACAAATAACAGGTTCAATGATAACAATGAGATGGTACTAATATTCTATATTAAATATTAGATGGTTGATACAAAGTACTATGAGTAATAGTACTGGCAACGGACTATTCACTAGAACTCCCCCACTGTCCACGCACCTCCTATTTATACTATACATATTGCCTATTCTACATGAACCTAATTAATACTACTTAGTATACACCTCGTACCTATAACTAGATCCATTACACTATTTTGAATCCCAATCTGCTGAAATCTTCGTTGACGTCTTCACAAGGTTTAGTCCTGCAGTTACTCTGGCTTGTCTTTGTGGTCGTTACTAACAATTTTTTAACCGTTGAAGTTTCGTTGAGTACAGTGGTATTATCATTGTTCAGTCCTGAACAACGCAGTTGTCTCTGGCAACACCTTTTCGCTGCAAAGCTGGCTTGCCTTAATGTTGCAATATCAGTGGTCCACCAGTATGCTGGTTTCTTGATTTTTCGTTCAGTTTTTCGTGGCATTTCATTACATTGGCAAGCTATTTTTTCATATGGCATTGCCATATTAATAAAGTCCGTATACTTGGTGCTATCAAACTTATAATCCTAGTTGATGATCGCTGATCGCTGAGTGACTCTATGTTGAATTCGATATCGGAGGTAATTGTAATGCCCAACACCGATTCTGATTGCGCTCTTTGAAATGTAGCTGTGTTTTCTGTGTTACGATCTACTAAGTCTAGATTTAATTCCTCAAGTATGATTTCTCTGCTATCAATTTTATCCGACCCCCACCAAATTGATTTGGAATTAAAGTTGCCCGATATAAGAAGCTGACATCTACAACCACGTATGCTTACTTCCATTTCCATTAGTAAATGTATAGACTCATTCAGTTCCGCATTTGGCGAAAACTAGCACCTACATAATTATATATAAGCTTTTAATTCTAATCCAGGTGAATCTATTGTACTGTGCTCCGATCTTATTCGTGCGTAATTCATTTCTAACCGAGCTTCAAGATTCTTGTTTTGTTCACACAATATAGTTATGTTAATATTCCTCTCCGCAGTAGTTTACACCGCAAGGTCATTTGCTACGCGGGACCTCTTAACTCCACTCAATCTTCGTAGACAAAAAGCACTTCACCGAATATATTAAAAATCTACCATCAACCGGAACTTCCCATTCATCAATACCTAAGGTTGTTGAAAGTCACGACCCCCCATCTGCATATCATGCTTTCTGTGCCCAGACTTTCTCCTGGTGCAATTATTACGCAGAGTGTAGTCCACTCTTGACAGATTGAGAACGAACCATGGAATTTGTGCTACGTAAATGGAGCAAGTATCATCACTGAAATGTAACTATACGAACTTCCGTCAAACCATTTTTCATATTGACAACGATTACGTATTTGGGGCCTATCGGCTTGCGACTTCAGAAGCAACAGCGTGGAAAGGGCTGTATCTTCATATTTAGTAAATTAGTATGTGCGATCTAATAAATTACATTTCAAATTCTAGCGCGGCCTTGTTGCATCTCATTGGAAATACAATAACCGCTCGTTAACACATAGTGCATACTGCGTGCTGCCCAGGATGTAATCAAAGAGTGAAGTGCATATTGAATGTAACAGAAGAAGATAGAATAATGAGTAAATTTCGGTTTGAATATATCGCGATAATTCTTTAGGTGTCATGGAACGAATCATTGAGAAGCCAAAAAATTGAAACAAAGCAAAGTTAGTAGGATATTTCAGTAAACAATTGAAGACGTTTTGTGGTTAAGGATGGCTCCTCCGAGATCTAAGAGGTCTGAACAGCTAATAAGTTTGAAACTAAGCAAGCAATTTTGGTTGAAGTTGGCAAAGGTGAATTAAAAAAAAATTCTATTGCAGTGAAAGTTCACATTCGAAAATCAACATTTTCAACCATCATAAAAAACCGAGATAAGGTTCTCGACGCTGAGAACGGGAAAATACGAAGATGTGGAATTTGAAATTATGAAATAGTTTCAACACTTAAGAGCGTTCAATCTGTCGATTTCTGATCCTATCATTCAATGTAAGACGAAAGAAATTCCTCTATTCTTTCGGAAATCAGAATTTTGATTGTTCTGCTGATTGGCTTTGGCGTTTTCAAAAACGGCATGGAATTGTTTCTTATCACATGTGTGGTAAAGCAGCAAAAGTGAATGAAACATCAGTCATTGAGCGACTATCTATTTTTGCTACAATTAAAAATACATACCTGCCTAAAAACATATTTAACATGGATGAAACTGGTATTTACTACAATTTATTGCCAAATCGTGCACTAGATGTTAAAGATAACTGTTGTCATGGAGGAGCCAAGAGCAAGCAAAGAGTGACGGTGGTACTTAGCTGTAATTTAGATGGATCGGAAAAATTTAAAGGATGGGTGATTGGTAAAACTCAAAATTCTAGATGTTTCAAGAACATAAAGAGATTCCATTTGCCTTGTGACTACACTTGCCACCATTCTTCCTTCATGGATTGATTTAAAGGCCTTCAAGGAATGCTTACTTGATATTAAGAGGAAGCCGACCGTTGAAAATAGTGTCGATTTTAAGGGTTTCTGGATCTGTTCTACAGCCTTTATTTTTCAATATTTCTGAATTTTGTTTTTGCCAATGTAAACTACGGCATCTCTTCTACAATTTGAATTGACGTAATTCTAAAAAGTTATTAATTTTCTATTTTTAAAAAAATTATTAATTTTTGAAGTAACGCACATTTTCAAATGCTTAATACTCAACTTCAAGAGAACGTACAAAAATATTAATCAATTCAGATCTTCAACAGAATGTTTGCCACAATACATCATTGCAAGACAATAGATATACCTGCTAGAATTAATCCCGTCACCAAAAAAATTCTCAAGGCATACTTGTGAAATTTTGGTAATGAGCAAAATCGCTTGAATATATTATAATATATTACATAATAAATTATGAAAAGTATATGTCATCATACCTTCATGCCATTGGTTTGCGATTTCTATCTTTTGAAGCTTATCTTCACTGTACATTTTAAATTAACTTGGATTGAAAATTCAATAATTCTAACCTGACTTCTAGACCTACGAAACCCGCCTTAAACAAATGCTTAAAATATTAAAAATATAAATAAAAACTGATATTCCTCTTCATTGGAAACTCAGCTGGTTCTGCATCATTTACTTCCAGGTCCGAGGTGTTCCATTGCTTCTGTTGTTGCAGCTTGGACAAATATTCTTTGCTCCTTTGTCTCCACATGCCTTCGTATAATTGTTTAAATGATGATAAAGCAAGAAACATGAATGTAATTTGAGCTATAATCTGAAAAGGATGTTAAAAAATAATCGACGAAAAAATGACCAGGAATTATTATTATTGAAGATCGTTGAGATCTTCAGATAAAGACGAAATGGGATGAGAATTGAGGGTAGCCTCAAATTACATGAGCAAAGTGCACATGAGACGTCATAAGTGATGATATTATTACCCAAGACGTGATGACACGTCATATACGTATGAAAGTTTGAAAAATTAAGGAACAAAAATAAGTCGGTAGCTAAAACAGCTAGACTTTAAATTGTTACCATTAGCTTGGGAAGTTGGAGTAAAAAGGGCGGTCCATACCACCATAAAATTAAAGATTCTAGCACACGAAAAGCTATTTCCCTTTGAAACCATTTCGACGGGGTTCAATCTAGTAAGAACATGTCTATACGGGGCATATTTTATCATATACACACGACAGATGAATCTGTCTTAAGAAAACGAAAAGAAAATTTGATATTGAGAGCCTTGAGGGCTTGCTCGTATAATTTTGATGGAATCACTGCATCGGATAACTTCATCTTAGGTATTGTGTTAGGCCGTAAGGAAGTTACCCTTGGCTTTGTGCACAAAAGTCTGACATGAATCTTTTTATCCTTGTACAAGAATTAATACAAATAATAAATAGAAGCACCGGATCCACTGATGATGGATGCATAAAATAAGACGAAGGGTCAATTTAAAATGAGGCCTTCTGGTTTGGATGCCTTTGCGAACGAGATATTTTTTCCAGGTAGAGCTTCTACCATATGCATTTGGCAACTAGAGTGCAAGAACTCAAAATTGCGAGAGAATAAAAAAATTCGCGAAACCTCTGAAAAAATGAAGCGCTTTGTAATTGACAGATCGGACGCTTTATTAATAGCGTACATGAGATTATTAAATTGGACAACACATACTAGGCCAAGAGTGCTAGTGTGGTAGTGAGTGCCAAACTCGAAAACGCCTGGGTGCCAATCGCTCTTTGGAGTGTCCGACAGAACCTGTGGACGATTCGGAATCCAATTAAATAATTTCAAGCAACCAGCTTCCAAAATATTTGACAATTGTAAACATATTTAACAATTGTAAACATATTGGACAAGCTTGCGCCAAAGCATATGAATTAGTCAGGTCATTCATATTGAAATCCTGCTTCATAATGCTAGAAATTTTAGGCAGATAATTTTCGCATTCAATGCCTAATTGAAGTAACGAACGAATGGCCAAAAATGAGGCCGATGCAGTACCGTAGGTCACAGTATTTAAAATATAAACGCGCAAAGATTCAAATGGAACCGTGCGCAACAAGATTCGTTGCAGTGACCTTTGGCTAGGCTCGACTAGAACCTGCCTGCACGTCCTATCAATATCTTACGATATGGAATAGTGAACAGCAATTGTAAATAAATCCTGCTGTTTGGCAGGACCCATAATTTGAACCATATTGAGCAAATGATCACTGGAAGTGGACATTGAACCATTTTTAAAAAGACACCTCGAAGTTTAGTTAATACCTCATGATGAAGAACAAATTTGAAGAATCCGAGGAATCTGGCATATCAGACGATACGTGACCTAGATCTTCGTAATCCTTCATTAACTTAAAATAAACTTCGAAAGGTACTGGGTTGTCCGTCAAAGATCTTTCTAAAGAAAAGAATCTTTGAACGCAACCTCTCGAAAATAACCAAGGACCTCAGGAGGTCTGGTCTGCTTAAAATGCGCTTCGCAAGAACATTCTTCTTTTGAAAACGCTCGCTTTGTCGGACAGCTTTCAAGTTCCCAGAACCTTACAAGCTGGTTGGGAACTTCGCCTGGACGATTGAAACGGCAACGAACAATAATAGTAGAAGGGGCCTTTATACGACCCGCCATTACACAAACAAAAAAAGTCTTCTGCAATCGTAGATGACCGGGACCCAATATTATTTGTTCCGGTTGATTGACAAGAAGATCTGACAAGTGTATATTGCTCGGAGTTATGAACTCTTGATCAACTTGGCAACTGGGAATGTTGCCAGTGATCTTATCGAGATTCAATAAAGAGCAATTGGACTGTGAACCAGAATCCATAAGATTTTTGATTGATGCCGAACTTCCGGCAGGGTCTAAAATCTGCGCGGAGTCATTGGGTAGCAAAATCTGCACCTCAATGGTCTGCGAGGGCTCAACTTGTCCTTTCGATGACACGGATCGCTTAGAATGAGTCGACCGTGGTATGTCACTAATTAGATCCATCTGTCCGGCAGTGTCAGAATTCTGCACGGGAATGATAGGTGGTAAAATCTGGATATCATTATGACAAACTACTGATATCTTGTGTTGGGGTTCAACTTCTGGCTCTGGCGACACGGATCGCTTCGATTGAGTCGACCGTTATACACCACCAGTAGAATCTGTCCTTACGGCAGAGCAAAAATTCTGCGCGGGGACGATAGGCAGCAAAATCTGCTTTTCACTACAATAAATCTTTTGTTTGAATTCAGATAGCGATTTTGACGACACGGATCGCTCAGAATGAGTCGACCGTGGTACGTCAGCAATAGAAATTGTCCTTCCGGCAGGGTCAAAATTCTGCACGGGGGGGGGGACTAAAGGAAGCATCTGCTTCTTATTATAAGAAAATGCTGAATCCGTTTGTTCGGATTCAGCTTGTGGCTTTGACGACACGAATCGCTTCGAATAAGTCGACTGTGGTACGCCACCTATAGAAACTGTCCTTCCGGCAGGGTCAGATTTCTGCACGGAACTGGACAACATGGATCGCTCCGAGTGAGTCGATCGTGATAAGCTAGTCATAAAATGTGCATTTTTTGAAGATTCAAAAATCTGCACGGGGACGCTGCAATATGCCAAAATCAAAGATTCGGCTTTGGCCTTGATAGAAAAATAATCAATCTTGAAATGAGAATACTGAATGTAGTGATCATCGTCATTATCAATAGCAGTGATGTTCACGTGAATTTGGTAGTAATCGGCCAAAATCGACCATACGAATTTTAAACGATTCTGTAAATTTCTTACAATCTCTTCCGGTTCCATAGTTTGCACGGGATCGCCATGCGAATCTTGCAACTTATTCAAGAATGTGATAAAACGCGTCAACTTGGCCTTAAGAGCAGCACGTGCTCTTTTCAACTCATTCATAATAAAATTAAAATAACTAACCTCTGCTGAACAAATTCACGAATTACCCATGCAGGCGAATACGGCAGCAGCAGAAATTAGACCGACCAAAAAATCACCGTGTATAATATCCGGCTCGTTTTCTTCTTCGTTGCACCAATTGATTTGATGCCGTCGCCGGAAGAAAAAAATATAAATAAAGTGGACTGTATCACTCGAAAATAAAGAATTCAAATTGAATATCGACTACACTCAATCTCACAATAAAATGCAATGTTTATTTATAACAAAAAACACTAATATCCCTTTGGTTACAAGGAAATAAAAAATAGTGTAAAAAAGAGATAAAATAGTAACTTGATAAATAAAAAAGTCGTAAACACCTTTCTTAAATCACTATAAACATCAAAACGTGCAAAAATGCACCTTCCTAATATAAACATCACTATGGAGAATAAATCGCAAATGTGCACCATACCTGAAACAAATTTTCCTATTTTTCCATAGATTAAATTTGGCTTCATCCAGTGATTTTTGTGAAGTAATATTTGTCGTAAACAAAATAATATTGACATTTGGCTGTTTTTTAGGACGCCTATGATATAAAGCAAAAATCAAGTTGCTTAAAAAAATCGTGTACATTTGAGTGGCCGTAAATGTACATCAAAATTTCATTTTTGGAAAAAGAGGACATATACCCATTTGCTTCTCTGGTACCAATATATATGAAGTAAAGGAAATTTCTTAAAACTACATCAGTCATAAGACACTTTGTCGTGTTTGAATAGCAAAGAGTATGCATATAAACTAATATTTAAATCAAAAATAGTATTATATTGATTTTTAGAATTTATTGAAAAATCAGTCAATATCAAGTAGTAATGAAAGATGCAGTTTCGTCAAATCCATTGGAAACTGCGTCAAACGTTGATTTTTTTTGATACCGTGACAGGATCGATTAAGATTTTTGAGAATCGCATCACAAATTTAGGGTATCTATTGAAAGTATTGCCAACTATTGATCATTATAAAACTATATTATAATTCGGACAACTTTTGATACAATGTCAAATAATTCAGACTATTCCATTCACCTGCCATTTGTAAAAAATGAACCAATAAAAATCCAAATTTACACATTTATTACCATGGTTTCAAAGAATTTGACTGAATATTTACACTCGTAGAAATTGTATCGGATATACCATTAGTGTTCCCAGCGAGTATTTTTAACAAATGAATCTTTTTTAAAAAAATTTACAATATCGAGAAATAGAGTGTCTATAAAAGTTGCTGCGCTATTCGTTCGTTTTTCTGGACATACATGTAATTTTTTTCTCATTGCATCCCGCATTGCATTTTCCAAACTCACATTTTTTTGTTGACAATTGATTGACATAAAAATCAAATCATGTGTAACTTTATTTTGAGTTTGTTTTGAGTCAGTTTGATTAAAACAAAGAGATGGTTCATGGAATAGTCCTCCGAATACAACTCGTAATCCAAATTATGTAGACTATTTTTCAAACTGATTTCACTCATTCAATTGTGCTTGCGAATCTCACTCGTGATAAATCACTCGTGGATTCATTTGCAAGCACAATTGACATTCGTGACCAGCTTGAAAAATAATCGACATAATTTGGACTACTCGTGGTATTATATATGAATCTTTTTTAAACAAATTTTCGCTCCGATAATCCGGAATTTGGGTAATCGCGACTCGGACAACCGGAACCTTACTGTACTTTTTCTAAAGTTGATCTAATATCAAAACAGCAGTATTTGGATTTATTTATGATAAAAAAAGGTTACAATGTTTTCATTACATTATGCGTTTACGAAATAATGATAGTATTGCCTTTTCATTTATTAATATTTTTATATCATGATAACAAATTAACATATAAAAAATAATTAAATATTATTTCAACTGCAATATAACTGCATAATTCCAATTCAGGTTTCAAAAAATTCAATCCATTCTATGGCATTATCTATTGGTACCATAACGGTGTTGCGGAGTAAATATTTCCCTCATTTTTGATGTTATTTTATCAATTAAATAATCGGATCTTTTATTGAGATGTAAAGTTTTGCATATCACATCCGGTATATTCGAATAATGACCATTTATCAATTCATGAATTATAGTTTGTTGCAACAATAAAGGGTCAAATAGAAATGATTCGGTATTTGTGCCAAAGAGTGTTTGTAGGCCCCTTTCTAATTCATTTATAAGTTCCAGGGCATCAGCTTGTGCGGCCAACAATAAAATTGATGCATCATCAAATACTACTGTTTTTTCTTTGGTAAATTTGCGAACAATAAAATCCAATAAGAGTATAGTTGGATTAAAGACGTATTGGAAATCGCTCCAATTAACCTGGAAGTTATTGTTTGTGTGTTGTGAGTTCTCAGCTATCGTAGGTAAATAAGGAACGTCAAACTTATTACTTGTTGGAATAGGCTTAAAGAAGGAACCAATTTTGTTTTTAGTCCATTTAAATAAGTCGTTAATTGATGATAAAGTGCTGCTACTGGCTGCACTGGAAGCAAATTGGTAAATTTCATTATCGTTGCTATTTTTATTAACGTGTCGACTAAAACGTTTGATATTTTCTTCCTGCAGGTCATCCCGTTGTATATCAACATGACGAATTGTGGATAGTGTTTCGTCAAGCTCGTGGTAGATTTCTAATTTTTCTTCACATACCTTACTGCGGTTACTGACAAACTGGCCATGTCCCACTAATTCCAAATCAACAATATCCTTAAAACGAGCGAGATGTTCGTAACCAATTCTTTTTGAATCTTCAAGTTTTATATTCCACAAGGTATACGGACTTAGCATTAAATCTCCATTCTTTATTTTTTCGTATACGTTATTATAAGTAACCGGAATCCCCTGCGGATTTTTTTGAAATGTGTATTCCAGCAGTTGACTTTCACTTACTATAAGAAAGAATCTTTTTCCACATCTGTAGTAAGACGTGCCCATATGTCTCATGCTCACTTCAAAATTATTTAATACGAAATTCAATTCATTTTGGACGGTCTCGTTGGTACTTTTAAAATAAATCTCTAGAAGATTAAATTTAATTGCATTTTTATTATCTCCATTTAATATGTTAGCTTGTAAGATCACTTCCTCGCCGGATAAAAGTTGGGATAGTTCATGTTTATAATCTGCATTTTTCCAAGAGTAAAATGGATTTGTAATCGAATAGTTACTATAAAAGTCCGATGTTTTGATATACTCATCGCCCCCATTAATGATTACCTGCTTGTATTCATTCAATTTGGCTTTTATTATTTCCAATCTGCTTGCAGCATTTAGAACTAAATCATTAATGGAATTGGTGAGTCGTAAATATGGCGGCAATTGAACAACATCGAAATACGAATCTGAAAATGGAAACACCCATTGCAAGAATGCATTAACAGCTCTTTGGTATTGTCCGTATACAATGCCTGATTCTATCACCAAATTCAATTCGTTCAGAAATTGGTTTAAATCGGGATCGCTGACAGTAATATCATTAGCTTGAGGAGAACTAATATCTGCAATATACGTCGCTAACTGCTGTTGCTCTTGAAAATTTTGGATCCGGTCGTAAACATTAATTAGCAACTCCATTGCCTCTTCTAATTTTTCTATTGCTCGAAATAAGCTTTCTTGAATTTTATAATTTTTCATGAACTGTTGCAAAGTCGCTTTCATATCTCTTATTTTAGTTTGAATGTTCCACTTTGTGATGTCAAGAGACGCATGTGATTTGTTAGCTAAATCGCTTTCGATTTCTTTTATATTATTCTGCATATTTTGTATCATTGGTCTAATCGTGTTAGAAATTTCTTTTTGATATTTTATTAACGCATCAATTTGCTTCTGTTGAAGTTTAACTGCATTAGATGCAGTCTGTAACGCGTTACTATCATTTTTATATTGCATGTAGAGATCTCCAGATGCTTTCGCCAAGCTTGCTATGTTTAGGAATGAATTTATTACTTTTAAGCCCTGCCTTACGTTTTTTCCTTGTTTTTGTTCTTTTTCTTTTAACTCTTCCTCCTTATTTGTTAAAGCGGTTAAATAGGCGTCTTCCAAAATATCTATATTTTCATAAGTAGCACAAGATACTTGAGTGTCAATGCTTTGAAGAGTAGATTTCAAACTCTCGAGATAATCTTTATGTTCATTTACCTGCTTAGAAAGCTTATTGATTTGATCTTTTAAATTTTCAGTTTTTTTCTTCTTTTCAGTTTCATAACTATCTCCAGCTGCACCCAGAAGTCTAATTGCACCTTCTGGTAAAGATTTCGCTGTTTGGTTTGAATCTGTTGTTACCATAAACGATTGAGCTACTGAGCTGGTAGCTTCTATCATAGTACCGACAACTTTTCCCAATGGTCCCAAGAATCCAATCGCCTGACCGACAATTCCAATAACTCCAAACGCCATTTTCAATTTTATTGCTTCGGCTAAGGCTTGTTGACGTTTCATTAATTTCTCGTTTTCAACTTCAGCTTGTTTTTGCTGTTCTATGACTTCATTTATTAACTTGGTTATATTTTCATCTATTTGAGCGTTGATATTCTCAATTTCTGGCTCCACTCTATTTTTGATAAGTTCCAGCGCTTCTGAAATCTTTTGCTCCATTAGTTCTTTATAATTATTTTTTATTTTATTTATGGTATTGTGTTTGCCTATTTGTTTCAACTTGTTGATATTAATAGTGGCTGTTTCTAGATAACCGTTTAAATCCGTAATTAAATTTCCATCATTTAAATATTGCAAGCTGCATATCTTGCTCAATGTGGCTGTATAAATGTAATTTAGAACTTTCTTATAGTTAATGTTGTTTTCATGAGATTTGGGAGTTTTTGCATATCGATCAATTTTTTGTAACATGTGTTCATACAATGGAAGCATTGCAACTTTGTTGTTGTTTAAGGAGAAGAATTGATTCTCTAATCCTAATAATTCATACACAAAGCTTGATGTGGATTCCATTTGTTTAATATCAACATTATCATTCAGTTTGTTTAAAAATGCTTCTAAAAATCTACGTTGGATTGGATTATTCAAATTCTCACGCAAATAGTACTTAAAATCACTCACAATATTCAATGGTTTCTTTATGGTCTCTGAAGGGCCAGGGGTCACCCGTCCAATTGTTATTTTATCATTGGATCCATTTGTACCAGAAATTGATGGTGCACCGATTCTTGTTGATACTATATCCGCATAGTAATGGTCATTCAAATCTATTCCAAGAAACCATGTAAATTTCACTTCAATTGTGATTGTACTTTCTCCTGCCTTTCCTCCTTTACCGCCAATTCCTGCCTGCCCATGATTACCTTTATTCATTTTAAGTACTACATTGGAAGGTTTTTCAATTGTAATTAACTTTAGCTCGCCTTCATTTCCCCCAAAACCGCCTTTTCCGCCATCACCACCATTGCCACCGTTTGAAGGTTTCCCATATATATAATGATGTTCACCGAAAAACATGGTACAGCTGGTAACATAGCAAATTGCGGTAGGCTTGGAATCTTTAATAAATGAATGCTCAAATTCTATATCTTCTATTTTCTTCGACCAAGGTGGATATGGTTTACTTGTTTTACCTCCATCTCCACCATTTCCACCTTCTTGACCCGAACCTCCATTGCCACCACTTGTATCAATTGTTAGTCTGTTTCCATTTATAAATTGTTTTGCTATTCCAAAGAATGTTCCTCCATTTCCACCCGAGGTACCTGCCTGACCATCTAAACCCCTTTCCATTGGATGAACACTGCTTTGAGCTTTGTTTTTACTACTACCTATAGTTCCAATTAATATAACTTTTCTGTCGCCATCGATGTGCCACGTTGGCGCTGCTACTACCACTAGCATCATTTGGCCAATTTTAACGATATCTTCATTAATGAAAACTGCATTTCGTGCAAAAATCTCAAGTTTTGTTATGTTATAACAACTTATTTTTACTACATCGCTTAATTTAACAAAATTTCCTTTAATTGTTAATTTATCTGATTTCGAGCATTTCGATTCCGGTTGTTTTACCAAAGTTGTATCCAAAACAATGTTTAAATCTCGTAATTCGCTTTCATCAATTTTCTGGACATCTTTTATATTATCGTAACCTCTTACATTAAGGTTGCCAAGTTTTTGAATAAATAGTCTAAAATTTTTGTAAGTTATTTTGATTCCCTGGGTGGTGTCAGGTTTTCCCCAATTTTCTATATCATCAACATTATAGCGAGTTGCATCTTTCTGAATATCATATTGTGAAAGAGTATCGTATAAGAAAATTAGAAATTTATACCAATTCAGAGATTGGTTGACATATGTTGAAATCGGTTCTAATGCACGTATCCAATCCAAGGGGGTTGTCTGTAACTTACTGATACTAACTTGTTGTAAAAATTTGAAATACTTTGCTTGTGTTAAAATGGACTGTAATAAGTCGTTAGGAATATGCAAATTGATTTTAGCTGCGGTGTTGATAATAACTTCATCTATAAATTGTTTACACTCAATAAACGTAGAGGCGTTTTTCAATGTCGTTGACCATGATTGATGTGCAGAGTTTAGAATATCCCGTAATTTGTAAATATCATCAGATATTTGAATTTTATTTCGGTAATATTCATTGATTTCCTGTTGTATTTTTTGATAAGTGGTTTTAATATTTTTATTTATTACCATCACTACATCTGAGACAATAAGTTTTGTGGCATCAGATAAGGTATAACCAAAATCTCCATCAATTTTTGGTATAAATTTCATGTTTTCTTCCACCACTTGTTGCAATCTTATTTTATTTTTTTTCAACAGTACCATTTCATTTAAGGGTCCTTTTTTAGTGGGCTTGCGAAAGATTCCCAACTTAATATAATCATTTCCTTGATTAGTTAATAATATTTCTATTAAAGACAATGCTTTCTTGTATAATCCTTTATCTGGAAATAGTTTTGGTAAACTATTTTTAAATTCCAATAAAAACTGCGCAATGCCATCGATAAGCTCTTCATCTGAAATTATTCGCATTGTGCCGTCATCATCAATTATAAAAGTGTTGGAAACCTTTGTCGCTATAAGAGCAATTCCATCTTTAAATTTATCAATATCTGTGATTAGACTGATGAGATGTTTTACAGCATCTTTAAATTGACTTCTTTCGTTTCCTTGTTCTAACGATGAATAATTAACCACAAGGAGTATTTTAACCCATTCGAGATGATCGACGACCGTTTTCACAAAAAATGTTGCAGCTATGTCGTGATTTGCACTTCTACTGTCGCTAAATCCTGGGCAATCGTAATAAGTGCCGTTTCGGTCAACATCAATCATCAAGTCAGGAAATAGAGTTTGTGATATAGCGGTTTCGTTCCCAATTTTTCCGTTTGTGTCTTTTATTAAAAATTGGCCTGCACCAATTGAGACGGACTCTAAATTAGCAATATCTTGAGTGATAAATAGAGTTAGAGCGGTTTTACCAGTACCCGTGATTCCTACGAGTAACACTGCTTCCTTGTTTTCATTTAAGACAATTTCTTCCTCCCCTTTTTTTAATATACTGAATAAATCTTCCATTATTGATAATTTATGTGTTTAACTAAAATGTTGCAATTTCTAAGACTGAATGAAATTATGTAAAATTTTCTTACCATACTAATCACCATTAATCACCATTAATAACCAATTATATTTTAATGATAAATTTTCGTTCATGCAGTGTTGTCGTTTTACTTTTAAAATGCGGATGCGTTTTTGTTCGGTTGGAGCCGAGATAGCGTGAATGCGTGGCGATAACAAAAGTAAAAAGACTGATGAATTGTAAGGTCACTGCTAACGTACACTCTGCCGCACTTTAAATGCGACACGATGTTCGGCGCTTGCAGGCCTTTTTACAAGGATGTTTGGATGGTTGTATACAAATTATCAGGTCCGTATGCAAGATTTGATATTGAGGATCAGAGTTACGAAGTCAAAAATCAAAATAAGTAAGTGAAACGACAGATACAACGAATAAAATACGTTCGTGTAACAGTCGAACAGTTTCAAGAAAACAAGCTCAAATTTGTTACTAAACAGTATTTATTATTAATAAAAATAACAAATCATTAATTTGTTGTTATTAAATAGATAAGAAATATACACGCATTTAATAAAATGTTATTGTAACGCATCAAAAAACCTTAATTGACATTCTTAGTGCTTCGTTTACGAGAATATGGAAGATTTTGCCAATTTTTTTTTAACGGCGTTAATCGATACTAAAACGTTTAATCTGATACGAAACAAATGCAATTAATTAATTTACTGGAATAATTAGTAGATATCAAATGAGGAGTGATCATTCAAAACGAAACGTCTGTTTTCTTTTGAAATTTAGATTTTATGCGTTTTAGATTCTTTTCCAAAGTTTACATCAGTTTTCGTGTCTAGATTTAAACAAAACAAAATATAGACATATCCATTGTAATAGATTTAAAATTCATTTTAATTCAAAAATGAATATTTACGAAAAACATTTATTGTTCTATTATTATTATTATTATTATTATTATTACAAACAAGACATCCAAAATGGTTTATTTTTTTAGCGTGTTTTCTTTTTTTTCCTGTGTAAAAGGGTTGATTCTTGATTTTAAGTAAAAAAATGTTCATGGAATCGTAATTTAGAGTCGAATATTATTCATAAATACTTAAATTTGGGTGAAATTTACAAAATAATTTCATTAAATTTAATTAATGGTAATTCATATTTTAGTTTTCTAGTAAATAGTGTGGTTTCTGTTTTACTGGTATTGAATGTTAATTTATAGTGATCCCTTTTGTAAATAGATTTAATATTTTAAATTCTTCTTTCCGTGTCCGGTCAAACAATGTTCTTCCAATCACCAATGGCCTTGAAAAGGACCGATGCAATGGCATTCTTAAGGCCAGGTTAAAGAATTTTCGCGGACCGAATTCGAAGACTCGTCATAAATTGCCAGTGCGAACCAGCTGCTGAGACGGTCCCTTGCTAGGTCACAATACAGTAGTTCTGGCTTTATTACTTGCCTAATAGTCATTCTCAACCTGCATTTCTGTTTTTTTGTTATGCCAAAAATTGCAGTGTTTTGTGACAGAATTTTATTTTAGTGTCAACGAGTTCAAGTTTTGAAAAAGCACTCGTATCATTGCTCCATATGATTTGCTACTATGTTTTAGAAAAATTTAAAAATGGAAGGTAATGAAAATAAAACAAATTAAAAAATATAAATTTATGTTTGTATAATCTGAATTTTAACTTACAAGCAGAAGTATTTTTTAATTAATATAATAAAAACAAAAATTAGTCATGTTGAGGGGCAGAAACATTTCATCTACGTATTTTTGCGTAGTGGCATGTTTCTAGTGTGTCGCGGATCAACTAATTCGGGAAGTACACAATTAAAATAAAATCGTTGTAATTTCGGCAGCATTTTTTCGCTCCAAAATTTATTGTCTCTCAATATCCACTGTGTTTTCGGTGGACAATGATCCCCTAACCAAACACACAGTAAACATGATTGTTTGTCAGCTATTTGCAACTGTCCTTGAATTTGATAGTACCAATCATGATTATGGTTTATTGTCATAATACCTGTCCGTTTTTCATATTTCCAAAAAGTGGCTTTTTTGGAATCAACAGCTTCTTCAATTGATCCTAAAAGAACACAAAAAATCAAAACCACCTTTTTAAATTTAAAATATTGAAGTACTTATGTAGGTAGTACGGTACAGTGGTGATACATACCGATATCATTATGGGAAGTTGTCACGGTATCAGAAAAATCAACATTTATGTTACGTGCCGCCGCTGATTGTCAATTAAAACACTGTTTCTTTATTTAGTAAGTTTTATTTTAAAATAATGTTGCACGGACGTGACGAGATGTTGCGACTTACAGGTTACTTGAATGAATGTGTTTGGTCTGTTCCCAGGGATGGTTACTTCCGGTCGGTCCGAAATTACCTTAATTTTATGGCCAATAGATCTTCCTTTAGTGACAATAGAAATTTCTGTTAAAGTAACATTACAATTTAGGGTTTACTGAACTGGTACATAGCAGGTACATAACACCTCCCTCCTTAAGTGAAAAATCGGCCTGTCTGATTTTACAAAAGAATATAGAATGAAATGGTACATAATACAATTGAACTTAAGATTAACGTTTGTACAAAATAGTTATAACTGAGAATAAGATAAGTATTTACAAATGTTCATACACAAAATAATTATGATTAAGAATAAGATTATTTACAAATGTTCATTAAACACAAATTAGATTTTCGTGAAGTATGTACAAATTCAAGTTAGCTTGTGGACAGCTCAGTGTTACCAACGTTTTTCTACAAAATTGAAAATGATTTTTTTTAATTTATTTATTTAATTTAAGTTATTCCAAGGTAACAAAAGCCGGTTTCAATCTACTAATATGTACCTACTATCATCTCCTTCCTGTTTGGTTTTATTGTGACATTCACGTTTGAATTTACTTTAATAATTTTGAAAGGTCCTGAATAATTAGAATTGAGTTTTCTGCAGGTATTAGGTTTCGCGTGATTATTCAGTAAATAAACAAAGTCTCCTACTTGGTAATTGATGTTAGTGGATTTATTGTCGTACGTCTGTTTAGATTTCAATTTTGAATTTATCAAGTGTTCTCTTGCTATTTCTCTGGATTTGGTTAATTTTAATTTCAATTGGTCTAGGTAGTTGTCATACGTGTACCGAAATTGAACGTTATCTGTTATTGAACTAGGTAGTTTGGGTTTAACACCGAATAATAGTTCGTAAGGGGTTATTTTTGTTGATGCGTGTACTGATGTGTTATAGGAAAATATTGCCATAGGTATCCAACGATCCCAATCACTTTGTTTGTCATTTACATAATGTTTTATATAGTCGATGAGGGTAGCGTGACTACGTTCTAAGGCACCATTTGTTTGAGGGTGAAAAGCACTAGTTCTTAATTGTTTCAGTTTAAATAGTGAAGCTAATTCTTTAAGTAAATTTGATTGAAAATCTTGACCTTGGTCGGTTAGAATACTTTGAGGTATGCCAAATGAACAAATGAAGTTTTCGGTTAATTTTTCGGCAATGGTAGAGGCTTCATGATTTTGGATAGGATACGCCCAAGAAAATTTGGTAAGATCGTCTTGCATTGTCAAAATATATTTATTTCCGTTTTCCGTTAAGGGAAGCGGTCCTACTATATCCATAGCTACACGTTCTAACGCGGTTTCTGAAGTCGTTGTGATTTCCATGGGGGCCCTATAATTTTTCCTATCAATTTTATTTTTCTGACATTCGCTACAATTCCTAACGTATTGTCTAATCTCCTGTTTCATATTTTTCCATCTGTATTTAGATTTAATCCTTTTCAGTGTTCTATGAAAACCACTATGTCCGGCTGAAGGGTTATCGTGATTTTCGATTAGAATTTGGGGAATTTCCTCAGCATTTGGGTGGATGATCGTGTTGTGACAGATTGAAATTTTGATTTCAGAATTTCGGAAAATGTAGAGTAAAATATCCTTTAATTTTACGAAGTTAAATTGATTAAATTTATCAGCTAAATTGGGGAGAGATACTGATTGTACGCCATCTTGTTGTAATTGTTCCTTTAAATTTTGGATAACATAAAAGAAATCTACATATTGTGGTTTATCCCAGGGGTTTAATGAGATTACGCAATGATAAATGTTATGTGCTGATTTCAGATTGTCTGACTGGATTATTTGGTGTTTTTTGTACGATTCGTTGATAAGAATTTCTTTATTATTGCTTAGTTCTAATAATTCTTGAGATATTGGGTTTTGTAAGTTGAAATCTGCGGGAATTAGATGAGCAATGTGATCTTTTTGATCGGTAATTATGGAATCAATTTCTTTAAAATCAAAAATGTTCGGTGTAAGAGAGCAATTGTGGAATTTTAGATAGTCCTCGAAGGATTCTAGGTTTGATTGAATTAGATGTATGTTCGGATTTATGCGTGATAAAGCGTCTGCATAGGCATTTAAAATACCCTTTTTGTAGATGATTTCGTGATCAATTGAGCTAGTCGACGTTAATGTGTCGCCTTCTAAATGAGATATGTCGTTAAAATCAGAGCAAATGTTTTTTATTGATTGGAGTTCTTCGTCATTCAAATGTTCTGAACGAATGGTTTCCATTACGAGAGTTTTGCGATCTACTTCGTTATTATTAGTATTTTTTAATTTGAATATTTTGTTGGAATCAATCGGTTCTAATGCCATGGTAGGTTGAGGGATTGTAAAATTTTCGTCGGTAGTATTTAATATCGTTATGTATGCCTGATTATTACTGTCTACTTTTGTGATTGCCTTGCATAAATAAATTCCATCAGGAAGATTTTTACTATCAGGGACTAAACCTTCCTGTATTTCTGGGTTAGTGATAACTGCTTTTAGAATTGTTTCACAACGAGACTTAATTACGTGACTTATTTTACTTGGATTTGTTCTTACAGAATATTTAATCGGGATGATTTCGTCGTGAATTTGAATGGTTTCGTTTGGAAATTGAATGCTATCGCAATGATGTTGTAAAAAGTCTATTCCTAAGATACCGTCCAGATGTATGCCTGAAGCATTCTGGTCGACTATGTGAAATTTGTGTTTTATTTGGACGTTATTAAAATTTAGCGTTAAAAAGCAATACCCTAGTGTACTTAGTGGCAATGATTGTGAGCCTATTCCGTTTATTGTTATAATTTCATCCTCGTATACTAAAAGTTTACCATCTATTTGTTCTGAATTTACGATAGAAATATCAGCGCCTGAATCGATTAAAAGATTTATCTGAGAGTGCGGGATTTTTGCTTCGTTGCAAGGAATTGAAACGTATCCCGTTGTTTTTAAATTTGAAATTGTCGCATTTGATCTTCTAATGTGTTGATTGGAAGAATTTGAACTGTAATTATGATTAGGTTGTTGATTTTGGAAGTTTGAGTTGTCGTTACGATTTATTTGTTGATTTTGAAAATTTGGATTGTAATTACGATTAGTTTGTTGATTTTGATAATTTTGATTGTAGTTACGATTAGTTTGTTGATTTTGAAAATTTTGATTGTAGTTACGATTAGTTTGTTGATTTTGGAAATTTGGATTATAATTACGATTAGTTTGTTGATTTTGGAAATTTGAGTCTGGATTTGGATTAAAAGTGGTATTGTCGGCTTGACGACATGCGTTGTTAAACTGGCGTTTTCGGCACTCCTGAATAACATGTCCGTTTTTCTTACAATAATTACATGAGTTTGAGGTGGTGAGATTGATACGTTCGCTCCTACATGAGGTTTTGTTCGCGAATGAATCGATATTTGAATGATTATTTTTTCGACAATTAAAGTTAGAGTGTCCTAATTCGTTACAATTAGTGCAGAATTTCGACGAGCTTGAGTTATTTTGATTTATTAATTTTTGAAGTTTTTCCTCTTGTAAGGCGATACTGTACGCGTCGTTTAAGGTTCGGGGATCTCTACTTCTTAAAATTAGGCTATATTGAGGTAAGCAATTTATTATAAATGTCTGTAACGCGTTTTCCTCGATTGTAGCGTTTCGACCGAGAATTCCTCTTTTGTCCGTCGTTAGTAATTTTGTAGTTTGTAATAAATTTGACTGACAAGTGTCGATTCTGTTCATGAATGATGTAATGTCTTCGTTAAAATTTTGTCTGCAACTTTGCAATTCTAATTGTAGGTGTCCGTAGTTTTTCTTTTCTGTGTATGTGTCCGATAAGTATTTTTTAGTTCTTCCCAATTTTGAAAGTCGTGATTAGCCACGGCTGTTTCGGCTTTGTCGCAGAGTTGGGAGCAAATGTAGCTAAATAGGGGCTTTGTCTGTTCGCGTTTTGACATTGCGACTGCGTTATCACAATTTCGAATGAATGAATAAATTTTAGTTTTGTCACCATTAAATGGTTTTACTAGCGAACAAAGGAATTGTAAGGTGATGTTTGGATCAGAGACGGTTGAATTTTGCGATGTGTTAGGCATTTTGATAAGTTTATAATTTGAATTTGAGACTTGTCCAGAAGCAACTTTAAATTTGTACTTACTGTTTCGGAAGACGGTGTTAAAATTTCTTGATTTCCTGAGGGCTGAACCAACTCCAGAAACGGTAACTCGGCGACGATTTCGTCGAAGAATGAATGGATCGTTTCTTCTGTTTTGTTTAGATTCGGCTGATTGCTTAAAAGATTAGAATCTACCGCGCTTGATTTTAATTCAACGTCGCGTTATTTTCAGCTGGAAGTTCTTCTATTGAAGTTTTTCCGGAATCCCACTCCTGACACCAATTTTGTTACGTGCCGCCGCTGATTGTCAATTAAAACACTGTTTCTTAATTTAGTAAGTTTTATTTTAAAATAATGTTGCACGGACGTGACGAGATGTTGCGACTTACAGGTTACTTGAATGAATGTGTTTGGTCTGTTCCCAGGGATGGTTACTTCCGGTCGGTCCGAAATTACCTTAATTTTATGGCCAATAGATCTTCCTTTAGTGACAATAGAAATTTCTGTTAAAGTAACATTACAATTTAGGGTTTACTGAACTGGTACATAGCAGGTACATAACATTTAAATCGGTTTCTATTGGATTTATCGAAACTGCATCTTCAGGTAATTCACTACTAGTTGATATCGACTGTGATCCCGCTGATTCATTTTTCAATAAATTCTAAAAATTAGTATAATGTCAACCAAGTAGCACTATTTTTGGATTCAAATAAAGATTAAATGCATACCTTTTGCTATTTAAATAAACAAAAGGTTGAATAATGTGTACTAACCTGTCAATACTGGCGAAGAAAAACAGCTTTTCCCTTATTTTTCTTTTTCGTTGATAAAGTTCTACCTTCTGCGTTTCTTTTTGCCATTTCACTTTTAAAATTGTCAAAACGTAAATTGCACAGCACAATCCTCCCACGAACACGAGGAAGTGTCTTATAACTGATGTTTTTAAGAAATTTTTCCCAACGTATTTTGTTCGAAGAAGGTTAAAAAACGCCGGTTCGTACCCATGCCATAAATAGTTTGCGGTTTCACTTTTATGATCTGTTGTAAATCACCAGCGAACTAATGGGCCCGTGCGTTGGCCACCACGTTCGCCAGATTTAACTCCCATGGATTTTTTTTCTGTGGGGGTATGTGAAAAAATTAGTTTACAGGGAGAGATATGCAACAGTTAATGAATTGGAGAATAAAATTTTAACAATAATTAATGTATTGGATGGTAGAAAAATTTTGAAAGCAGCGCGGTGTGTTCAAAAAAGAGCCCAAAAATGTGTTGAACAAGACGGTGACATTTTCGAACATTTATTATAATGTCTTGGTCATGCAATATGTTTTTCTAAATTTCTATTCTCAGTTTGCCGTGGAAGAAATGTTTCAATAAATACCATTTTCAATTGTTTCAGTGCCTACGTGATTTTTGTAATTAATTGAAATAAAAAATTCAATTGCTTGTAACTTCTCGGTAGTTAATTTAATCGTAATAGTGCACTAAGACCTTTTCACTCAAAATTAAACATTCTTTCAAAATATGCAAAAAAGGATAGGGCATTCCATTTAAAAAAATGTTATTTTCGTGAATATCTCGAACAGTTGACGTTCGATTGTTTTTTTGGTTTCATAATGGTAATCAGCGGAAAAAACACTAATTCTTTGCTAATTTAACCGACTTTGCAACTCCAATAATAACAAAGTTACCAATGGTGAACACTTAATATAATACAACCTGTATTTTGTTTTGTTTAAATCTAGACACGAAAACCGATGTAAACTTTGGAAAAGAATCTAAAACGCATAAAATGTAAATTTCAAAAGAAAACAGACGTTTTGTTTTGAATGATCACTCCTCATTTGATATCTACTAATTATTCCAGTAAATTAATTAATTGCATTTGTTTCGTAGCAGATTAAACATTTAAGTATCGATTAACGCCGTTAAAAGAAAAATTGGCAAAATCTTCCATATTCTCGTAAACGAAGCACTAAGAATGTCAATTAAGGTTTTTGATGCGTTACAATAACATTTTATTAAATGCGTGTATATTTCTTATATTAATGATTTGTTACTTTTGTTAATAATAAATACTGTTTAGTAACAAATTTGAGCTTGTTTTCTTGAAACTGTTCGACTATTACACGAACGTATTTTAATCGTTGTATCTGTCGTTTCACTTACTTATTTTGATTTTTGACTTCATAACACTGATCCTGAATATCAAATCTTGCATACGGACCTGATAATTTGTATACAACCATCCAAACATCCTTGTAAAGTGGCCTGCAAGCGCCGAACATCGTGTCGCATTTAAAGTGCGGCAGAGTGTACAATAGTATATTATTTAACGAGCACATAATTTAGGCTATATTAGCGAAGATGAAAGTTTGTAAATACGAGTCGAGATCATTATGTGCGAAATAAAATACAACGTTTTATCTACAATCAAAATTTCAGTCCTTAATCCCTTAACACTTTAAAACGCTAATTGATTATGCAACCAACATTATGTGACAATTATTTGTCTCTAACCTTCAAAAAATTGACATAATAATTAAACCGATTGACAAATACACAGCTACAACTGGAAATTGATTTTTTTTGGCTAAAATCTTCTCCAATGTTTGTATTGTTCGGTGACAGGTATTTATTTACTGTTTGAAAGTGTTATGGATAACAAAGGAACAATAAATGTAAGTTAACGGACAATTGGAGTTTGATATAGGTACAACGTAAACGTACTTTTCAATTGTAGTCCAAATTATTGAATTTGAAGCAATTTGATTTGATTGATTAGCTACGCCAATACTTTTTCCGGATGGTCGATGTTGTTGCAGATTTTTGGTCGGTTCTACATTAATGAAGATCTAAAGTAGGTAATAAATTCATGTTTCAGAAAGTCAGTCGGATACTCGTGATTTACGACCTTACCAGCACCAGGTCCAACGCTCATTATAAAAGAACTAGCTGAAATACCCGGCTTCGCTCGGTGTACAAAATTTAGTGGCTGTAGGACACTTCTATCTATGCGAAAATCTGTTTGAACGATCCCCTCCTCCATAAGATTCACTTGTGTACAAAATTTAGTAGCTGCAGGACACGTCTTTCTATGCGAAAATATGTTTCGGTAATATCACCCCCCCACTAAGGTGCACTTGGGTACAAAATTTGGTGTCTTTAGGACACTTGTTTCTATGCGAATAAGTTTCAGTGATCACTCCGTGCGATTTTTGTTTGCCCCCCCCCCAATCGGCATTAAATTAAGTCCCCCTTACCAAGATGCACTTGTGTACAAAATTTCGTAGCTGTAGGATACGTCTTTCTATGCGAAAATATGTTTCCGTGATATCCTCCCCATACTAAGGTGCACTTGGGTACAAAATTTGGTGTCTTTAGGACACTTGTTTCTATGCGAATAGGTTTCAGTGATCACCACGTGCGATTTTTGTTTGCCCCCCCCCAATCGGCATTAAATTAAGTCCCCCTTACTAAGATGCACTTGTGTACAAAATTTCGTAGCTGTAGGACACGTCTTTCTATGCGAAAATATGTTTCCGTGATATCCCCCCCCCCACTAAGGTGCACTTGGGTACAAAATTTGGTGTCTTTAGGACACTTGTTTCTATGCGAATAAGTTTCAGTGATCACCCCGTGCGATTTTTGTTTGCCCCCCCCAATCGGCATTAAATTAAGTCCCCCTTACTAAGATGCACTTGTGTACAAAATTTCGTAGCTGTAGGACACGTCTTTCTATGCGAAAATATGTTTCCGTGATATCCCCCCCCCACTAAGGTGCACTTGGGTACAAAATTTGGTGACTTTAGGACACTTGTTTCTATGCGAATAAGTTTCAGTGATCACCCCGTGCGATTTTTGTTTGCCCCCCCCCCCAATCGGCATTAAATTAAGTCCCCCTTACTAAGATGCACTTGTGTACAAAATTTCGTAGCTGTAGGACACGTCTTTCTATGCGAAAATATGTTTCCGTGATATCCTCCCCATACTAAGATGCACTTGGGTACAAAATTTGGTGTCTTTAGGACGCTTGTTTCTATGCGAATAAGTTTCAGTGATCACCCCGTGCGATTTTTGTTTGCCCCCCCCCCAATCGGCATTAAATTAATTCCCCCTTACTAAGATGCACTTGTGTACAAAATTTCGTAGCTGTAGGACACGTCTTTCTATGCGAAAATATGTTTCCGTGATATCCTCCCCATACTAAGGTGCACTTGGGTACAAAATTTGGTGTCTTTAGGACACTTGTTTCTTAGCGAATAAGTTTCAGTGATCACCCCGTGCGATTTTTGTTTGCCCCCCCCAATCGGCATTAAATTAAGTCCCCCTTACTAAGATGCACTTGTGTACAAAATTTCGTAGCTGTAGGACACGTCTTTCTATGCGAAAATATGTTTCCGTGATATCCCCCCCCCACTAAGGTGCACTTGGGTACAAAATTTGGTGTCTTTAGGACACTTGTTTCTATGCGAATAAGTTTCAGTGATCACCCCGTGCGATTTTTGTTTGCCCCCCCCAATCGGCATTAAATTAAGTCCCCCTTACTAAGATGCACTTGTGTACAAAATTTGGTAGCTGTAGGACACGTCTTTCTATGCGAAAGTATGTTTCCGTGATATCCCCCCCCACTAAGGTGCACTTGGGTACAAAATTTGGTGTCTTTAGGACACTTGTTTCTATGCGAATAAGTTTCAGTGATCACCCCGTGCGATTTTTGTTTGCCCTCCCCCCCCAATCGGCATTAAATTAAGTCCCCCTTACTAAGATGCACTTGTGTACAAAATTTCGTAGCTGTAGGATACGTCTTTCTATGCGAAAATATGTTTCCGTGATATCCTCCCCATACTAAGGTGCACTTGGGTACAAAATTTGGTGTCTTTAGGACACTTGTTTCTATGCGAATAAGTTTCAGTGATCACCCCGTGCGATTTTTGTTTGCCCCCCCCAATCGGCATTAAATTAAGTCCCCTTTACTAAGATGCACTTGTGTACAAAATTTCGTAGCTGTAGGACACGTCTTTCTATGCGAAAATATGTTTCCGTGATATCCCCCCCCACTAAGGTGCACTTGGGTACAAAATTTGGTGTCTTTAGGACACTTGTTTCTATGCGAATAAGTTTCAGTGATCACCCCGTGCGATTTTTGTTTGCCCCCCCCAATCGGCATTAAATTAAGTCCCCCTTACTAAGATGCACTTGTGTACAAAATTTCGTAGCTGTAGGATACGTCTTTCTAAGCGAAAATATGTTTCCGTGATATCCTCCCCATACTAAGGTGCACTTGGGTACAAAATTTGGTGTCTTTAGGACACTTGTTTCTATGCGAATAAGTTTCAGTGATCACCCCGTGCGATTTTTGTTTGCCCCCCCCCCAATCGGCATTAAATTAAGTCCCCCTTACTAAGATGCACTTGTGTACAAAATTTCGTAGCTGTAGGACACGTCTTTCTATGCGAAAATATGTTTCCGTGATATCCTCCCCATACTAAGGTGCACTTGGGTACAAAATTTGGTGTCTTTAGGACACTTGTTTCTATGCGAATAAGTTTCAGTGATCCTCCGTGCGATTTTTGTTTGCCCCCCCCCCAATCGGCATTAAATTAAGTCCCCCTTACTAAGATGCACTTGTGTACAAAATTTCGTAGCTGTAGGACACGTCTTTCTATGCGAAAATATGTTTCCGTGATATCCTCCCCATACTAAGATGCACTTGGGTACAAAATTTGGTGTCTTTAGGACGCTTGTTTCTATGCGAATAAGTTTCAGTGATCACCCCGTGCGATTTTTGTTTGCCCCCCCCCCAATCGGCATTAAATTAATTCCCCCTTACTAAGATGCACTTGTGTACAAAATTTCGTAGCTGTAGGACACGTCTTTCTATGCGAAAATATGTTTCCGTGATATTCTCCCCCCACTAAGGTGCACTTGGGTACAAAATTTGGTGTCTTTAGGACACTTGTTTCTATGCGAATAAGTTTCAGTGATCACCCCGTGCGATTTTTGTTTGTCCCCCCCTAATCGGCATTAAATTAAGTCCCCCTTACCAAGATGCACTTGTGTACAAAATTTCGTAGCTGTAGGGTACGTCTTTCTATGCGAAAATATGTTTCCGTGATATCCTCCCCATACTAAGGTGCACTTGGGTACAAAATTTGGTGTCTTTAGGACACTTGTTTCTATGCGAATAAGTTTCAGTGATCACCCCGTGCGATTTTTGTTTGCCCCCCCCCAATCGGCATTAAATTAAGTCCCCCTTACTAAGATGCACTTGTGTACAAAATTTCGTAGCTGTAGGACACGTCTTTCTATGCGAAAGTATGTTTCCGTGATATCCCCCCCCCACTAAGGTGCACTTGGGTACAAAATTTGGTGTCTTTAGGACACTTGTTTCTATGCGAATAAGTTTCAGTGATCACCCCGTGCGATTTTTGTTTGCCCCCCCTCCCCAATCGGCATTAAATTAAGTCCCCCTTACTAAGATGCACTTGTGTACAAAATTTCGTAGCTGTAGGACACGTCTTTCTATGCGAAAATATGTTTCCGTGATATCCCCCCCCCACTAAGGTGCACTTGGGTACAAAATTTGGTGTCTTTAGGACACTTGTTTCTATGCGAATAAGTTTCAGTGATAACCCCGTGCGATTTTTGTTTGCCCCCCCCTCAATCGGCATTAAATTAAGTCCCCCTTACTAAGATGCACTTGTGTACAAAATTTCGTAGCTGTAGGATACGTCTTTCTAAGCGAAAATATGTTTCCGTGATATCCTCCCCATACTAAGGTGCACTTGGGTACAAAATTTGGTGTCTTTAGGACACTTGTTTCTATGCGAATAAGTTTCAGTGATCACCCCGTGCGATTTTTGTTTGCCCCCCCCCCAATCGGCATTAAATTAATTCTCCCTTACTAAGATGCACTTGTGTACAAAATTTCGTAGCTGTAGGACACGTCTTTCTATGCGAAAATATGTTTCCGTGGTATCCCCCCCCCACTAAGGTGCACTTGGGTACAAAATTTGGTGTCTTTAGGATACTTGTTTCTATGCGAATAAGTTTCAGTGATCCTCCGTGCGATTTTTGTTTGCCCCCCCCCAATCGGCATTAAATTAAGTCCCCCTTACTAAGATGCACTTGTGTACAAAATTTCGTAGCTGTAGGACACGTCTTTCTATGCGAAAATATGTTTCCGTGATATCCTCCCCATACTAAGATGCACTTGGGTACAAAATTTGGTGTCTTTAGGACGCTTGTTTCTATGCGAATAAGTTTCAGTGATCACCCCGTGCGATTTTTGTTTGCCCCCCCCCAATCGGCATTAAATTAATTCTCCCTTACTAAGATGCACTTGTGTACAAAATTTCGTAGCTGTAGGACACGTCTTTCTATGCGAAAATATGTTTCCGTGATATTCTCCCCCCACTAAGGTGCACTTGGGTACAAAATTTGGTGTCTTTAGGACACTTGTTTCTATGCGAATAAGTTTCAGTGATCACCCCGTGCGATTTTTGTTTGCCCCCCCCCCAATCGGCATTAAATTAAGTCCCCCTTACCAAGATGCACTTTGGTACAAAATTTCGTAGCTGTAGGATACGTCTTTCTATGCGAAAATATGTTTCCGTGATATCCTCCCCATACTAAGGTGCACTTGGGTACAAAATTTGGTGTCTTTAGGACACTTGTTTCTATGCGAATAAGTTTCAGTGATCACCCCGTGCGATTTATGTTTGCCCCCCCCCCAATCGGCATTAAATTAAGTCCCCCTTACTAAGATGCACTTGTGTACAAAATTTCGTAGCTGTAGGACACGTCTTTCTATGCGAAAATATGTTTCCGTGATATCCCCCCCCCCACTAAGGTGCACTTGGGTACAAAATTTGGTGTCTTTAGGACACTTGTTTCTATGCGAATAAGTTTCAGTGATCACCCCGTGCGATTTTTGTTTGCCCCCCCCAATCGGCATTAAATTAAGTCCCCCTTACTAAGATGCACTTGTGTACAAAATTTCGTAGCTGTAGGACACGTCTTTCTATGCGAAAATATGTTTCCGTGATATCCCCCCCCCACTAAGGTGCACTTGGGTACAAAATTTGGTGTCTTTAGGACACTTGTTTCTATGCGAATAAGTTTCAGTGATCACCCCGTGCGATTTTTGTTTGCCCCCCCCAATCGGCATTAAATTAAGTCCCCCTTACTAAGATGCACTTGTGTACAAAATTTCGTAGCTGTAGGATACGTCTTTCTAAGCGAAAATATGTTTCCGTGATATTCTCCCCCCACTAAGGTGCACTTGGGTACAAAATTTGGTGTCTTTAGGACACTTGTTTCTATGCGAATAAGTTTCAGTGATCACCCCGTGCGATTTTTGTTTGCCCCCCCCTAATCGGCATTAAATTAAGTCCCCCTTACCAAGATGCACTTGTGTACAAAATTTCGTAGCTGTAGGGTACGTCTTTCTATGCGAAAATATGTTTCCGTGATATCCTCCCCATACTAAGGTGCACTTGGGTACAAAATTTGGTGTCTTTAGGACACTTGTTTCTATGCGAATAAGTTTCAGTGATCACCCCGTGCGATTTTTGTTTGCCCCCCCAATCGGCATTAAATTAAGTCCCCCTTACTAAGATGCACTTGTGTACAAAATTTCGTAGCTGTAGGACACGTCTTTCTATGCGAAAGTATGTTTCCGTGATATCCCCCCCCCACTAAGGTGCACTTGGGTACAAAATTTGGTGTCTTTAGGACACTTGTTTCTATGCGAATAAGTTTCAGTGATCACCCCGTGCGATTTTTGTTTGCCCCCCTCCCCAATCGGCATTAAATTAAGTCCCCCTTACTAAGATGCACTTGTGTACAAAATTTCGTAGCTGTAGGACACGTCTTTCTATGCGAAAATATGTTTCCGTGATATCCCCCCCCCACTAAGGTGCACTTGGGTACAAAATTTGGTGTCTTTAGGACACTTGTTTCTATGCGAATAAGTTTCAGTGATAACCCCGTGCGATTTTTGTTTGCCCCCCCCTCAATCGGCATTAAATTAAGTCCCCCTTACTAAGATGCACTTGTGTACAAAATTTCGTAGCTGTAGGATACGTCTTTCCAAGCGAAAATATGTTTCCGTGATATCCTCCCCATACTAAGGTGCACTTGGGTACAAAATTTGGTGTCTTTAGGACACTTGTTTCTATGCGAATAAGTTTCAGTGATCACCCCGTGCGATTTTTGTTTGCCCCCCCCCCAATCGGCATTAAATTAATTCTCCCTTACTAAGATGCACTTGTGTACAAAATTTCGTAGCTGTAGGACACGTCTTTCTATGCGAAAATATGTTTCCGTGGTATCCCCCCCCCACTAAGGTGCACTTGGGTACAAAATTTGGTGTCTTTAGGACACTTGTTTCTATGCGAATAAGTTTCAGTGATCCTCCGTGCGATTTTTGTTTGCCCCCCCCCAATCGGCATTAAATTAAGTCCCCCTTACTAAGATGCACTTGTGTACAAAATTTCGTAGCTGTAGGACACGTCTTTCTATGCGAAAATATGTTTCCGTGATATCCTCCCCATACTAAGATGCACTTGGGTACAAAATTTGGTGTCTTTAGGACGCTTGTTTCTATGCGAATAAGTTTCAGTGATCACCCCGTGCGATTTTTGTTTGCCCCCCCCCAATCGGCATTAAATTAATTCTCCCTTACTAAGATGCACTTGTGTACAAAATTTCGTAGCTGTAGGACACGTCTTTCTATGCGAAAATATGTTTCCGTGATATTCTCCCCCCACTAAGGTGCACTTGGGTACAAAATTTGGTGTCTTTAGGACACTTGTTTCTATGCGAATAAGTTTCAGTGATCACCCCGTGCGATTTTTGTTTGCCCCCCCCCAATCGGCATTAAATTAAGTCCCCCTTACCAAGATGCACTTTGGTACAAAATTTCGTAGCTGTAGGATACGTCTTTCTATGCGAAAATATGTTTCCGTGATATCCTCCCCATACTAAGGTGCACTTGGGTACAAAATTTGGTGTCTTTAGGACACTTGTTTCTATGCGAATAAGTTTCAGTGATCACCCCGTGCGATTTTTGTTTGCCCCCCCCCCAATCGGCATTAAATTAAGTCCCCCTTACTAAGATGCACTTGTGTACAAAATTTCGTAGCTGTAGGACACGTCTTTCTATGCGAAAATATGTTTCCGTGATATCCCCCCCCCCACTAAGGTGCACTTGGGTACAAAATTTGGTGTCTTTAGGACACTTGTTTCTATGCGAATAAGTTTCAGTGATCACCCCGTGCGATTTTTGTTTGCCCCCCCCAATCGGCATTAAATTAAGTCCCCCTTACTAAGATGCACTTGTGTACAAAATTTCGTAGCTGTAGGACACGTCTTTCTATGCGAAAATATGTTTCCGTGATATCCCCCCCCCACTAAGGTGCACTTGGGTACAAAATTTGGTGTCTTTAGGACACTTGTTTCTATGCGAATAAGTTTCAGTGATCACCCCGTGCGATTTTTGTTTGCCCCCCCCCAATCGGCATTAAATTAAGTCCCCCTTACTAAGATGCACTTGTGTACAAAATTTCGTAGCTGTAGGATATGTCTTTCTATGCGAAAATATGTTTCCGTGATATCCTCCCCATACTAAGGTGCACTTGGGTACAAAATTTGGTGTCTTTAGGACACTTGTTTCTATGCGAATAAGTTTCAGTGATCACCCCGTGCGATTTTTGTTTGCCCCCCCCCCAATCGGCATTAAATTAAGTCCCCCTTATTAAGATGCACTTGTGTACAAAATTTCGTAGCTGTAGGACACGTCTTTCTATGCGAAAATATGTTTCCGTGATATCCCCCCCCACTAAGGTGCACTTGGGTACAAAATTTGGTGTCTTTAGGACACTTGTTTCTATGCGAATAAGTTTCAGTGATCACCCCGTGCGATTTTTGTTTGCCCCCCCCCAATCGGCATTCAATTAAGTCCCCCTTACTAAGATGCACTTGTGTACAAAATTTCGTAGCTGTAGGATACGTCTTTCTAAGCGAAAATATGTTTCCGTGATATCCTCCCCATACTTAGGTGCACTTGGGTACAAAATTTGGTGTCTTTAGGACACTTGTTTCTATGCGAATAAGTTTCAGTGATCACCCCGTGCGATTTTTGTTTGCCCCCCCCCAATCGGCATTCAATTAAGTCCCCCTTACTAAGATGCACTTGTGTACAAAATTTCGTAGCTGTAGGATACGTCTTTCTAAGCGAAAATATGTTTCCGTGATATCCTCCCCATACTAAGGTGCACTTGGGTACAAAATTTGGTGTCTTTAGGACACTTGTTTCTATGCGAATAAGTTTCAGTGATCACCCCGTGCGATTTTTGTTTGCCCCCCCCCCAATCGGCATTAAATTAAGTCCCCCTTACTAAGATGCACTTGTGTACAAAATTTCGTAGCTGTAGGATACGTCTTTCTAAGCGAAAATATGTTTCCGTGATATCCTCCCCATACTAAGGTGCACTTGGGTACAAAATTTGGTGTCTTTAGGACACTTGTTTCTATGCGAATAAGTTTCAGTGATCACCCCGTGCGATTTTTGTTTGCCCCCCCCAATCGGCATTAAATTAAGTCCCCCTTACTAAGATGCACTTGTGTACAAAATTTCGTAGCTGTAGGATACGTCTTTCTAAGCGAAAATATGTTTCCGTGATATCCTCCCCATACTAAGGTGCACTTGGGTACAAAATTTGGTGTCTTTAGGACACTTGTTTCTATGCGAATAAGTTTCAGTGATCACCCCGTGCGATTTTTGTTTGCCCCCCCCAATCGGCATTAAATTAAGTCCCCCTTACTAAGATGCACTTGTGTACAAAATTTCGTAGCTGTAGGACACGTCTTTCTATGCGAAAATATGTTTCCGTGGTATCCCCCCCCCACTAAGGTGCACTTGGGTACAAAATTTGGTGTCTTTAGGACACTTGTTTCTATGCGAATAAGTTTCAGTGATCCTCCGTGCGATTTTTGTTTGCCCCCCCCCAATCGGCATTAAATTAAGTCCCCCTTACTAAGATGCACTTGTGTACAAAATTTCGTAGCTGTAGGACACGTCTTTCTATGCGAAAATATGTTTCCGTGATATCCTCCCCATACTAAGATGCACTTGGGTACAAAATTTGGTGTCTTTAGGACGCTTGTTTCTATGCGAATAAGTTTCAGTGATCACCCCGTGCGATTTTTGTTTGCCCCCCCCCCAATCGGCATTAAATTAAGTCCCCCTTACCAAGATGCACTTTGGTACAAAATTTCGTAGCTGTAGGACACGTCTTTCTATGCGAAAATATGTTTCCGTGATATTCTCCCCCCACTAAGGTGCACTTGGGTACAAAATTTGGTGTCTTTAGGACACTTGTTTCTATGCGAATAAGTTTCAGTGATCACCCCGTGCGATTTTTGTTTGCCCCCCCCCCCAATCGGCATTAAATTAAGTCCCCCTTACCAAGATGCACTTTGGTACAAAATTTCGTAGCTGTAGGATACGTCTTTCTATGCGAAAATATGTTTCCGTGATATCCTCCCCATACTAAGGTGCACTTGGGTACAAAATTTGGTGTCTTTAGGACACTTGTTTCTATGCGAATAAGTTTCAGTGATCACCCCGTGCGATTTTTGTTTGCCCCCCCCCAATCGGCATTCAATTAAGTCCCCCTTACTAAGATGCACTTGTGTACAAAATTTCGTAGCTGTAGGACACGTCTTTCTATGCGAAAATATGTTTCCGTGATATCCCCCCCCCACTAAGGTGCACTTGGGTACAAAATTTGGTGTCTTTAGGACACTTGTTTCTATGCGAATAAGTTTCAGTGATCACCCCGTGCGATTTTTGTTTGCCCCCTCCCCCAATCGGCATTAAATTAAGTCCCCCTTACTAAGATGCACTTGTGTACAAAATTTCGTAGCTGTAGGATACGTCTTTCTATGCGAAAATATGTTTCCGTGATATCCTCCCCATACTAAGGTGCACTTGGGTACAAAATTTGGTGTCTTTAGGACACTTGTTTCTATGCGAATAAGTTTCAGTGATCACCCCGTGCGATTTTTGTTTGCCCCCCCCCCAATCGGCATTAAATTAAGTCCCCCTTATTAAGATGCACTTGTGTACAAAATTTCGTAGCTGTAGGACACGTCTTTCTATGCGAAAATATGTTTCCGTGATATCCCCCCCCACTAAGGTGCACTTGGGTACAAAATTTGGTGTCTTTAGGACACTTGTTTCTATGCGAATAAGTTTCAGTGATCACCCCGTGCGATTTTTGTTTGCCCCCCCCCCAATCGGCATTCAATTAAGTCCCCCTTACTAAGATGCACTTGTGTACAAAATTTCGTAGCTGTAGGATACGTCTTTCTAAGCGAAAATATGTTTCCGTGATATCCTCCCCATACTAAGGTGCACTTGGGTACAAAATTTGGTGTCTTTAGGACACTTGTTTCTATGCGAATAAGTTTCAGTGATCACCCCGTGCGATTTTTGTTTGCCCCCCCCCCAATCGGCATTAAATTAAGTCCCCCTTACTAAGATGCACTTGTGTACAAAATTTCGTAGCTGTAGGATACGTCTTTCTAAGCGAAAATATGTTTCCGTGATATCCTCCCCATACTAAGGTGCACTTGGGTACAAAATTTGGTGTCTTTAGGACACTTGTTTCTATGCGAATAAGTTTCAGTGATCACCCCGTGCGATTTTTGTTTGCCCTCCCCAATCGGCATTAAATTAAGTCCCCCTTACTAAGATGCACTTGTGTACAAAATTTCGTAGCTGTAGGACACGTCTTTCTATGCGAAAATATGTTTCCGTGGTATCCCCCCCCCACTAAGGTGCACTTGGGTACAAAATTTGGTGTCTTTAGGACACTTGTTTCTATGCGAATAAGTTTCAGTGATCCTCCGTGCGATTTTTGTTTGCCCCCCCCCAATCGGCATTAAATTAAGTCCCCCTTACTAAGATGCACTTGTGTACAAAATTTCGTAGCTGTAGGACACGTCTTTCTATGCGAAAATATGTTTCCGTGATATCCTCCCCATACTAAGATGCACTTGGGTACAAAATTTGGTGTCTTTAGGACGCTTGTTTCTATGCGAATAAGTTTCAGTGATCACCCCGTGCGATTTTTGTTTGCCCCCCCCCCAATCGGCATTAAATTAATTCCCCCTTACTAAGATGCACTTGTGTACAAAATTTCGTAGCTGTAGGACACGTCTTTCTATGCGAAAATATGTTTCCGTGATATTCTCCCCCCACTAAGGTGCACTTGGGTACAAAATTTGGTGTCTTTAGGACACTTGTTTCTATGCGAATAAGTTTCAGTGATCACCCCGTGCGATTTTTGTTTGCCCCCCCCCCAATCGGCATTAAATTAAGTCCCCCTTACCAAGATGCACTTTGGTACAAAATTTCGTAGCTGTAGGATACGTCTTTCTATGCGAAAATATGTTTCCGTGATATCCTCCCCATACTAAGGTGCACTTGGGTACAAAATTTGGTGTCTTTAGGACACTTGTTTCTATGCGAATAAGTTTCAGTGATCACCCCGTGCGATTTTTGTTTGCCCCCCCCCAATCGGCATTCAATTAAGTCCCCCTTACTAAGATGCACTTGTGTACAAAATTTCGTAGCTGTAGGACACGTCTTTCTATGCGAAAATATGTTTCCGTGATATCCCCCCCCCCACTAAGGTGCACTTGGGTACAAAATTTGGTGTCTTTAGGACACTTGTTTCTATGCGAATAAGTTTCAGTGATCACCCCGTGCGATTTTTATTTGCCCCCCCCAATCGGCATTAAATGAAGTCCCCCTTACTAAGATGCACTTGTGTACAAAATTTCGTAGCTGTAGGACACGTCTTTCTATGCGAAAATATGTTTCCGTGATATCCCCCCCCCACTAAGGTGCACTTGGGTACAAAATTTGGTGTCTTTAGGACACTTGTTTCTATGCGAATAAGTTTCAGTGATCACCCCGTGCGATTTTTGTTTGCCCCCTCCCCCAATCGGCATTAAATTAAGTCCCCCTTACTAAGATGCACTTGTGTACAAAATTTCGTAGCTGTAGGATACGTCTTTCTATGCGAAAATATGTTTCCGTGATATCCTCCCCATACTAAGGTGCACTTGGGTACAAAATTTGGTGTCTTTAGGACACTTGTTTCTATGCGAATAAGTTTCAGTGATCACCCCGTGCGATTTTTGTTTGCCCCCCCCCCAATCGGCATTAAATTAAGTCCCCCTTATTAAGATGCACTTGTGTACAAAATTTCGTAGCTGTAGGACACGTCTTTCTATGCGAAAATATGTTTCCGTGATATCCCCCCCCACTAAGGTGCACTTGGGTACAAAATTTGGTGTCTTTAGGACACTTGTTTCTATGCGAATAAGTTTCAGTGATCACCCCGTGCGATTTTTGTTTTTACCCCCCCCCGATCGGCATCAAACTAAGTCCCCCCTACGAAGATGCACTTGTGTACAAAATTTGTTGGCTGTAGGACACTTCTTTCTATGCGAATAAGTTTCAGTGATCACCCCGTGCGATTTTTGTTTGCCCCCCCCCCCAATCGGCATTAAATTAAGTCCCCCCTACTAAGATGCACTTGTGTACAAAATTTGGTAACTTTAAGACACTTGCCCCCCCCCCGATCGGCACCAAACTTCACAGGAACACTCTCCAGGTTATGTTGGAGTATTCCTGAAACTTTCATCAAAATCGGTTCAGCGGTTTCCGAGTCTATAAGCTACACACATACATACATACATCCAATTTTATATATATAGATAGACAGATAGATTGGGTAAACATTATTTGTAAGCACATTACCTGGGTACCCAAAAATATATTCAAATGTGAAACGAGAGATTTTCAAAATTTTCCCGGTGATCGTTTATTTACGGATCAGTTGAACGAATAAAAAATTATGCATTAATGACCCCTATTAATGAATGATTTCTTATTAATTATTATTTCTTATTTTTATTACAACTATTTGCAATCTGTAAAGACTTACAATAAACAAATTCTATAAGTGAAATGTGTGTTGATAAATACCCATGTGAGTTAGGTTCAGTGACTTTAACACAGTGTTTTCTAAAAATTTAGTTGTTACTTATAATTATAAAATTACTAAAACACATTAACTAATGTTTATAGTCTGTTTGGCAGGTCAATGGGGTTTAATCCATTTAGTCTTCTGGTGTTGTCACTATTGTCCAGAAGGTTGATTAATTACTTGGGTTGTATTTAATAATACTATTTATATTGATGTTAGTAATATTGCAGCCAGTAAAATTGATAAAAGGTGCAATTTGATGATATTCCGAATTTCAATGTAGGTTTAACATTATTTGTTATTCATTGAATCCTTCAACTCAATATCTATTGATTTAAAATTTGAATTTTTGTCATGTGAAATAAAATTAGGTTTCTTTCGAAAAATATTGTAACTAACTATTGTGTTACGAGGCCATTAATAATCTCAAAAATATTAATCATTCTGGTTAAATAACTACAATCGAACTCCTCTATAGTGATGTTTGAAAAGCAACGAAAAAATATCACTATACAGTGAAATCGCCCTTGGGCGGACACCAACGGGACTGACTGAGGGGTATCCGCCTAAAAGTAATACAAAACAAAAATCGGTTTTTTAATGAAAATTGTAATTAAAGAAATTGCGACATTTTATGTAAATGTTCTTAAAATAAACAAAAAACCTTTAAAAAAAATATTTATTTAATTTTAGTTCACACATTTTTTGTGTTCATCAGTTTCTATGCAGCCAAAGAAATTTAATTAAATTGAATTATCGATTGTTGAGCAACGCAACTAACTTATAAGATAAGGTAAGTCGGCTTTAACAATATTGTTTACATAAATATTGCTTTTATCCGAATTTTAAAAATATCTGCTTCTGTAGAAACGTGGAAAAGATGTTCAATTATTTTATTTTAGTTCTGGGCGTTTTACATGAATACTTTTATCACATTATGATTCAACGAGATCAAATTACTATAAAAAGACTCAATAGAAGAAATATATACCGAATAAGCAATTAGAAGTACAAATATTAGGGAGTTATTAGGGAGTTATCGCAGAGACCCCGTTAAAGTCTCCGCTCCGTGAAATACCACGTGACCCAGTCCGAAATTACCGTTACGGAGAGAGCCCTAACCAGAGTTATCGCAGTCTCTCCGTGAACGCTAACGCTTTTAAAAAGAAGCGAAACGGGACGATTTAACGGTGATATTATTTGAATGCGCATGTCTGGCGAAACTTTCAAAAGCATATGGAAGTTTAAATATTAGGCGCGAATGTAGAAAACCGAACTTGTCAGCGGGACTTTAAAATTTGAAAAATGTCAAAGAAATTTATTGAAAATTATGGAATTTTGGATTTTACATTGTTTTAAATGGCTGTTATAAGTTTGTTGGGAGTGTTTATAAATTATTACTCGTCCTGTGTAGGTGGTTAATTACGTAAATAACAGATAAGTACACATTTCAGAAAACCATTTACATTAAGCATTATACCAAAGAATAAACAAATTAGGAAACAAATTTATGTATGCATTACAAAGACGTGATTGATATTTTTTTTTGTAACAGTGTTAATATTTTTCCCGATCTACGTGGTGCCTTAAATTTAATTATTAATTAGTAATTGGTAATTTTGCAAATTGACGTTCCCACGAAACAAAATTGGTAGATTTGATAAAATCTATTAAAATTTTTTGATAGTGCTGGTAAATTAATTACAAACAAAATTAAATGTTTTGAGGGCTGGCTTATAACGATTAAGGCTTTAAAATTTCTGTGGGTCGAATTAAAAAATGAAGGCCGTTCGTTCCTGTGTACCAGAAGGCTAAATCAAGATGCTCTTGCAAATTGGTTTGGAACTGTTAGGGGTTCAAGGGGCAACAGTCCAAATCCTACCCCACAAATATTTCAGAACACTTTTAAAAAATTATTTTCATTAAATTACTTAGATAATAATGAAAGTGCAAACGCAGCCAACCGACTTAATTAGTTCATACACATTTTTAAATTCAAACTAACGTTATGTTATGGATTTCTTCCCGGTTATTTTAGCAAATATATCGGGTCCGTGTAAATGTTTCACGTTCTGAGCAAGCGCGTTAACAAAAAAAATTGAGAACAGCCGGGCTGTGTCCGCGTCACGTGATCCCTTCGAGAACTTTCCAAAAACGATCCGATCTTGCCCATGATATTTCAGCAAACGTAAGGGGGTCGGTTAAATACTTCACGTTTCGTTACTTTCTGAGCATGCGCTTTAACCACAAATTGAGAATAACCGCTGCGTTTCACGTACCGGGGTCTCTGCGATAACTCCCTATTGCAGAGACCCCGGTACGTGAAATGCAGCGGTTATTCTCAATTTGTGGTTAAAGCGCATGCTCAGAAAGTAACGAAACGTGAAGTATTTAACCGACCGCCTTACGTTTGCTGAAATAGAATGGGCAAGCTCGGATCGTTTTTGGAAAGTTCTCGAAGGGACCACCGTGACGCGGACGCAGCGCGGCTGTTCTCAATTTTTTTGTTTACGCGCTTGCTCAGAACGTGAATCATTTACACGGATCCGATATATTTGCTAAAATAACCGGGAAGGAATTCATAACATAACGTTAAGTAATTTGAATTTAAAAAATGTGTATGAACTAATTAAGTCGGTTGGCTGCGTTTAGGGTTTTGTTGCTATTTTGGAGAGTTCGCAATTTTATTTATGTTAAACGGTTATAAATTTACTTCAAGACAAAATTTTTTTCACATGTTATAAAATGTATTAAAGTATCATTATCTTAAAAAAAAAATAAAATATTTTATTAACAATAATAAATAATCAATATGGATTACAAATGTAATTCATGGGCCTACTGAAGGGTTAATCACTCCTATTGATAAACTTTTTTGCATCTGCCGTTTGTTCTTTTAATTTTAAGTGAAGGTTGTAAAATACTTAAATCATAAACGCATTAGATACGGCGGAAAATAAATTTTTGTCAAAAGTGGCATATCAAAAGATTAATTAATTATTAATAGTATTATAACCTGACTATACTGAGACAATTTATATTGATTTAACTAAACATGACTTCTTAAAATGACAAGTAAATAGTTGTAATTAATATATATATATATATATATATATATATATATATATATATTTACATCATTCTATCAATCCTGCGTCCTTTCACCGAGCACCCTATGTTGCGTCCACCAGAAGGAGTCATATATATTTAACGTTGAAAACAGAGACAGCTCTATTTTGTGGCAGAGAATGCGAAAATCACCTTAATATTCAGATATCTTAAGAAATGAAGGAATTTCAACCATTGGTATGATAGGACGTCCTTTCATTATAAGCATAATGTTGCGTCCGCGTATATTCTCTTTTATCTTCCGCATTATGCTGCGTCCACCATGTATATTCACATTCATTTTACGACATCTACTGCGTCCGCAACGTTGCCATGTCAGTAGCTAACTATTTCAGAGGAAACAACTACTTTTAAAATTGAGAATATAATTTGTTTATGATTACCACAAGAAATTAATGATAAGTTGTCATTCCTATTATTTTCTGTCCAAATGTACATAATTCGTGCTATGAGTACCTAGTAATCGATAATTTGTTAGGTACTCGTTAAAATTGAACGACAAATTAAGTTTCAGTTTTAACTCGGAAAAAATGATCGGTAATAATCATAGCACTATTGTAATGAAACTCGGAATACAGCATCTGCAGTATATGGATAGATCAGTGGAGAATAAAAGTTAACCAAGGCAAATCAGTACAGTTCACATTTACAATAAGACGTTCAACATGTCCACCTGTCACTCTCAACAATACACCCATACCACAATCAAAGGTAGTTAAGTACTTGGAACTCCACCTCGATAGGCGTTTAACTTGGAAAACTCATATAAGCATAAAGCGTAAAGAAATGGATATTAAGTTAAAAAACTATATTGGCTTATCGGGAAAAAATCTCCCTTAACGCTAGAGAATAAAACCCTACTATATAAAAGTAAAATCCGCCCAATTTAGACATATGGATGCCAGCTATAGGGATGCACCAGAAATTCCAATCTCGATAATTATCATACAACGCTTGCTACGGGTTTCCCGGCCGCGTAGAAATGTTTGCTTGGCTAAGCTCAAGTCGGCGAGGGGGTAGGTTGAAATTTAATCCTCGAGGTTATGTGGGAAGCGTTCTCTCATTCTTCTCCGGAGGTTGATAGGGCGCCACTGCTTTGGGGTGGTCGAAATATCTCGAGAGTAGACAAAGCAGAATTCTCTCTCGACAATGGGGTTACAGAAACAATCACGAACAAGATAACAAGTGTATTGACTAGTTAAGTGATTAAACAATTTACAATTACTGATAAAGTTAAATTAAAAAGTTAGGGTACCCAAAAGGCTGAAAGCCATCAATTTGCAACAATGCATTACAAATGCTCGAATAACATTAAATACAAGAAATGTTTCAATTACACGAAAGCATCAAATTCGACAAGTATCAATACGGTCAACTTAACTACAACATCGACACGGCTCCATGCGCTGGCGGCTTTTCCTCAATCATCCCGCCCTGGAGAAGTCATCCGTGTAGATCGCCTGGACTGCTGGTATCCCGGTGGACCGGCAGATATTTACGGCACCGTATTTTTCACTACTTGCACTGCGAATTCCCTTTAGGAATACCTCAACTTGTCGACGCTGAATCCACGCGTGACCATCATTCAACACACCCAGTCAGGTTCTGTCGCTCACTTTCCGATGTTCGCGCACTTTCAATTTTTGACGAACTCCGCGCACTGACCTCAACGACCTTAAGATTCCCTGCTTGTCGAGAGAGAGAAATTGACTTCCGCGCGAATTTGAAATTAATTAATGAATCAGTACCGTAACACGCTTTCAGTCAAAGACCCTACAAAATATTATTTCAAATCCGCCATGGTTTGTGTCAGACCGCGGCTTACATGTCGACCTAAATATTCCATTTGTGAGAGACATCATCAAACAGTACGCTGCAAAGCGCAACAAAACACTCTAAAACTACCCAAATGAAACTCTGAAACCGCTAATGGTAGATGCAGTCAATAGGCGACTCCAGTGGAAATGACCAAAGGATCTGACGAATTGAAGGCGGAAGGACGCCGATGGAGATGCTCTCCAACATAGACCTAAGTTATAATAAATAAATGCATACTACTAGCTCAAAGAATTTATTTACTGTAATTCGTTGATAAAATTAAATTTAAAAAGCTGATTACTGATTATTATTTATGATGACGAAAATAATAACAACTTGTCAAACTGGGTTTATCATTATACTCACTTTCCAAATATAATTCATGCTATAATTAATAATCGTTCAATTCTCACAAACACATTATATCAAATGTGAGTATTCAACCAATCTAAAATGTTAATCTCGATTAAGATGGTTTGGACTTTTGATGTAATTTTCAACCTAACCATTTATAAAAACCAAAGTTCCAATAAAGTGTTACAATTGTATAACATGTAATTAAGTAGTAAAAATGAAAATATTAATATTGTGATATATATAAATTAATAGTTTTTGTGTAAATATTTTGTAGAAATAATTTAATCTGTGTCCAAGCTTTATTATCAAAATGTCCGGGATTTTTCGAACGATTATTCTTACTTCTAACATTTTAGTTGGATTTTTATTTTTTACATGGCTACTGAAGAATGATCCTGCTACTTATTTTCTCTTTTCGGCCCACGGCAGTAATTTACGGTTTTTTTTTTTGTGTTCTTTGAACAACCTGGTTTATTTTTAACGTTTATTTATATTAGGCAGTGAAGACAAATTAGTTTCTAGTTCAGTTGGTAGTTCAATTTCATCTGTTTCAACTTCTTCATTCTGATCAATTTCTTTATTAACGTTTTTAACTTTAAATACTGCTGCTTGTCCCTTTTCCCCTAAAAGGAATAGTTTTGAAATTTTTGTTCTCTGACAAACATCATCTGGACTTGTTTTCGTATATCGCACATCTAGTTCAATAGTGCCATAACTGCAAACGCCTAAAATGTTGACGCTTCACTAAAACAGTTTATGCTAGATCGAATTTGTTGCCACATGGCACCCAAAAATCTATTCATAAGTAATATCACAAGAGAGTGAGAATAAATTGAGAATAATTCGACAAATTTTCGAAAACTTGATGCCAGGAAATAGACACGAGAGCCCGTAGGGCTCGAGTGGATATTCCCAAATGGCAACAAGTTTGAAAAAATAACTGGAGAATTATTTTCAAATTAATTTGCACTCTCGAGTGGTATTCGGAAGATTATTTTTTAATGTTTGAATCAAAAATGCAACATAATAAATACAGTTTAACAGTTTAAAATAAAACTGGTGACAGATGTCAGATAATTCTCGCGGGAATTTTCTACAGTAGAAAATTCTCACTATAATAATGTTGTGATTGGACAGAATTAAACACGTGTGCCCAAATACTGCTAAACGATTGGTGAATGAAATCACTAAAAAATATTCAGTTATAATACAACGAGTAGTCAAAGATTGTCGAATATTTTTATGAATGGTCATTCGCTTTATGAACACCATGAGTGCGCAGCACGAATGGTGTTCGGAAGCGTATAATGACCATGAATAAAAATATTGTACAATCTTTGACAACGAATTGTATTCAACAGACTATTCAATTCACCAAATCAATGATTAAAATGAAATATTTCAAAATCTAGTTCGAAAATTTGAGTTACACATGATGTCATTTCCATAGCAACCGGTAAAAAAAGTTGTTATTTGAATATTTTCTGACAGTAATGGAAAGTGTGTGCAAAAGATTTGGAGAGAGATCTGATGCAGAAATCAATGTAGATATTGGAAGAAACGTGCCGGAAAATAAACGGAAGTCACGAGAGTCGGTATGGCGTCAGTTCTCTCAGTTTTTGGAAGAAAAAGACTACTCTTTGACACCATCTGTCACATCTGCAGAGTTAAATATTATTCTGAAGAGTTGGGCCGTTAATATGAGGAAGAGAGATGGGTCGGAATATAAGGAAGGTGTGGTCAAGCATTTATGGAACAGTACTGCGAAAATGGTGCAAGAAATGTATTTCAATAAGTGGAATATTGAGATTAACCCATTTAGTGAAGCTGTATTCTATCAAGTCTTATTTACAAATGGACAACGAACATCACAGGACAATTGTTGAAAAAATGAGAACTACTACGTCGACAACGGTGGCGACTGAATTGCCCAACAGCAGGGAGGGTAAAATTTGTGATGTTGAACATTCGTTCAAAGAAGGAATTTTTCAGAATTGCAACAATGTTCATTTTTCAAATTGTTCAGTTAATTTTGTAACAAAGTAATAATTTTCTTAAATAAAAATAATAATCAAGTTACTTTAAAATATTCACTGCAACCACTAGTGGAATATCCAGTTATATTTTCACTAATGAAATATTCGCTGGAATTTTCTGTTGTTAGGATACGAAAGTAAATATCTGCTATTTTATTGGATAATATTTGAAAAATGATTTTGTGAATTGAATAGTCAATGTTATAAGGATGTATCTAAGTGACTGGTTAAACTAATTTAGATACAGTTATGGCTTTATTGCAGTCTATGGGTGCATTTATATCCCTATAACTAAAAATTAATTTTTTCTGCAGTTGTGGCCGTATTGAACTAGATGTGCGATATCTTAAGTATAATCCATGAATGTTGCGAGTTGTTCAATTTCTTTATTTTTCATACTAAATAGCTGTGACAATGTAGCTATATGTTTTTTTAACCTAGTAGATGTTAAAGCGTTAGGATTTTTCGCTCCACATGTTTTGACATCTTTTTGCATTACCTTGTCGTATTGGATTAGAGGTATTTTTATGGGAAAATAAGAACAAATTATAGATTTTGACAATATTATTTCTTAGCTTAATCAGTTCGTCAGTATATTTCTGAGGTTTTAAACTAAAGAAAACTGGCACATCTCTTCCACGTTTTCCTCTACCTCCACTTTTAAATTTTTGTAACAATATTTTCTGCCTTGGAGTAACCACTTCTTAAAATTTTCCGTTATTCTGAGTTTTTGATTCATTAGAAGTGTATAAATGCAATGGCGCTCTTTGAATTCTTCAATTAGTTTTCTGTTTAGCAACAGTAACCGTCAAAACATTGTTCTCCCAGGTAACCATTTGATGTTTTATAAAAGAAGAGAGAACGTTTAAACAGCAAATCTTATAAAACAATACTGCTATATTTTGTCATCTCATTCGCTTCCATGCTTTTAGGGTTTTTTAATTGCAGAAACGGTTAGAAGACCGTGAAAAAATATTTTTTTAACTTTATATTGTTAGTAATGACATTTTACATGTCAGTTTAAGGTTATATCAGTAATATAATTTCAAAATTAGAAAATATAGCGCAAAACGGTTCTGTTGAAGGAAGCAATATGACTATTTTAAAAAAAAACTTCTTATGAGGAAAATTTTATCTTCAATATTCTGTAACATTTAAATGATTCTATCAAAATTGTATAAGTTATGGTGTTAAGTACTGATTACTGCCAACATAAAGTTAAAAAAATATTTTTTATAGCCTTACCGTTCCTGAAATTAAAAACACACCACACACTACCTCCTGCCTTGTATGAATGTGTATCCATCATCGAATCAGATTCTTGATTTAGATGCAGTTATTGGCTTGATTTGTTAGCTTTCTTATTTTCGTCATCACTTGATTCATGAGCAGTTCACTCATCTTGTAACATATCAGTTTCGATACTACTATGTTTACTTGAAGAATTTTGTGATGTAGATGGTGTAGGTACCTATTAATTTGTGACAACCCCAATTTCGATACTTCAATGTGAACTTAACGAATTTCGAGATGTAGATGGCATATATTCAGAAATATTCGGACTGATGGCTTCTTCTATACTTTCACCGATGTATGAACTTTTTCTGATAATTTATGGTTTCTCAATACAACACTTCAATCAATAATCGCTTTGTAATTTTTTTTAGGAGGAAATCGTTATGAAAGAACGTCTCTCACCAAAGCACATTTAATAAACTGCACTAATAACAAATCTATATGATAGGTATGACATTTGTTCTTGCTGTTTTACTAAAAACTGTTTATTGATTTTATTCGCAATTCTGAAATTAACACGAAGCCTTTTTGGTCACATGTTTACAGGAACGTTTGTTACACCTTTGTTCCAACATATTCAGTTGGTAAAGGTTGGTCAAGCAATTCAGATAGTTACGTGTTGCATTGCTTATCTTTTTTAGCTTTGTTGATACAAATCATCGAATCGGAGAATATCAGACCCCGGTCAAAATTTTCCCGCCGGAATAAATGGGTAACAACTAAGAAGCAAAATGTCTAACACATGTGAAGGGTATACGGTATATTATTTGGTAGAGAAATTTGTAAGCTTTCGAAATATGAGCCGCTGAAAGTCAAAGTGGTATAAGTCTTTTTTTTAAAAAAAGGTGAGTTTTGCGTTTCATTTTGCCATAAATTACGGTCGATGCTCTCATTTGAAAAATAGTTAAATCACTTGGTCAGTTAATAGTTGTCAATTTAAAGAACTGGAAAGGTGATATAACTCAAAATCGACAATTTTTGACTTATCCCACTTTTGCTCTCATCGGCTGATATGCTCGTGGATTTTGTGAGAGAATACTGCAAGTCCATTAAAACAACAAGTAAAGTTTTGAACCGGAATAGGTATAGAGTATTTCAAATATTAAAATTCATATATCTCGAAAAAATGAAAATGTGACTTATATCGTTCTTCCCGTGTACCCTTCATTTGATATTTAACTATTAGGCGAAGAATGACTAGATACAATCACATTTCTTAATACAAAATAAAGAAATATGACTTTCAGAGCATTTTGATCTTGACTGTTAATAAAAACAATAATTCGTAGGTATTTACTTTTTACTGCTGTCATTTTGTCCTACTGCTCCGAACCTTTTGTGGATATCCATTTGGGCAATAATAACATTTGGCCTTTACATAAATCTAATATTTTTTTTGATCCTGTGTGGCATCCAGTGCGATTAAGCGACTTAACAGCTTTAAGATAGTTATCTAAACTGCACTTGCGCAAATGTAAATCAATGTTGCCAGATTGAAGGACGCAGCAAGATGAAATCGATGTAAGTCAATATATGGCAAGGACGCAGCATAATCGAAAGAATGTAAGCGACATATACAAAAGATGTATATTAAAAAAATCCGCAGCGCCTCCTAGACCTCTATACGGTGAACTAAAATATTCAGTGAATTTTTACGATTAGCATGATCAAGCGTCCCTCTAAGAATTTGATTTTAAACCCCTTTTACCCCCCAGAATCGAATTATATGGGTTAGACTTGCTGCGTCCGTATACGGACGCAGTATGGTCTAGGACGCAGTATTGTATGTAATTTGGCAATGTACGGACGCGGTATCATACCAATGGAAAATATATATATATATATATATATATACAGGTTGTATTATATTAAGTGTTCACCATTGGTAACTTTGTTATTATTGGAGTTGCAAAGTCGGTTAAATTAGCAAAGAATTAGTGTTTTTTCCGCTGATTACCATTATGAAACCAAAAAAGCAATCGAACGTCAACTGTTCGAGATATTCACGAAAATAAGATTTTTTTAAATGGAATGCCCTGTCCTTTTTTGCATATTTTGAAAGAATGTTTAATTTTGAGTGAAAAAGTCTTAATGCACTATTACGATTAAATTAACTACCGAGAAGTTACAAGCAAATGAATTTTTTATTTCAATTAATTACAAAAATCACGTAGGCACTGAAACAATTGAAAATTGTAATTATTAAAACGTCAAAAACAATTGAATGAATGTGTTAGTTAATATTTTCATCAAACATTAACGTGGTATATTCAACATTTATTACTTTTGGTGTGATTTAGTAACAGCTGTGTTCAATTTTGGTTCCCGACATGGCATTTTCACATTTAGAAAAATGTGACATGTTAGAAGCATATCTTATGTGCGGCAAGAACTCGGCGAGAGCTCGAGATTATTACCAGCAGCAGTATCCGCTTCGATTGCAACCAATTCAACGGTATTTTCTGAGACTGTTTAGAAAGTTTAGGAGTAACGAAACAGTGTTTCAAAAGGGAAGAGAGAAGAAAAAATTTGTAATTTCTGAACAAGTCGAAATTAATGTAATTGCGTATTTTGAGGCATATCCTAGAAATTCAATACGAGATATTTCAAGGGAGTTAAATTTAAGTTTGAACAGCATTGAAAGGATTTTAAAGAAACATAAGATGGTTCCTTATCATTATCACCCGGTGCAAACGTTACTTCCAGTCGATTTAAATCGAAGATTAACTTTTTGCAACTGGTATTTAAGTTACTGCCAACGACACTTCAATAGCGAGTTTCATTTTCTGTGGACCGATGAATCGAACTTCTCAAATTCTGGAATGTACAACAGAAAAACGAATCATTATTGGGCCCACGAAAATCCATTGCAAGTACACCCTATAAATCCACAAATGCGGTTCAGTCTAAATGTGTGGTGTGGAATTGTAGGTTCAAAAATTATTGGACCATTACCGTGGTAATTTGACTGGAGTGAGATACGTAGAATTTATGAACACTGTCCTGCATAACTGTTTGGATGAAATGGATTTAATTTCCATTTCCAACAGGATGGAGCACCGGCCCATAATTATCACGGAACAACCAATTTGTTAAACAGATTATTCATTGATAAATGGATAGGAACTAATGGGCCCGTGCGTTGGCCACCACGTTCGCCAGATTTAACCCCCATGGATTTTTTTCTGTGGGGGTATGTGAAAAATTTAGTTTACAGGGAGAGATATGCAACAGTTAATGTATTGGAGAATAAAATTTTAACAATAATTAATACATTGGATGGTAGAAAAATTTTGAAAGCAGAGCGGTGTGTTCAAAAAAGAGCCCAAAAATGTGTTGAACAAAACGGTGACATTTTCGAACATTTATTATAATGTCTTGGTCATGCAATATGTTTTTCTAAATTTCTATTCTCAGTTTGCCGTGGAAGAAATGTTTCAATAAATACAATTTTCAATTGTTTCAGTGCCTACGTGATTTTTGTAATTAATTGAAATAAAAATTTCAATTGTTTGTAACTTCTCGGTAGTTAATTTAATCGTAATAGTGCATTAAGACTTTTTCACTCAAAATTAAACATTCTTTCAAAATGTGCAAAAAAGGATAGGGCATTCCATTTAAAAAAATGTTATTTTCGTGAATATCTCGAACAGTTGACGTTCGATTGTTTTTTTGGTTTCATAATGGTAATCAGCGGAAAAAACACTAATTCTTTGCTAATTTAACCGACTTTGCAACTCTAATAATAACAAAGTTACCAATGGTGAACACTTAATATAATACAACCTGTATACAGGGTGTTCACGGAAAAACGCCCCAGCTCCTAGCGCTATTATTACGAGTCCAATTGTAACAAACGATACGTCAAATTAAATGGTTCAAAAAGTACTACAATGTGTAGCTCTAACATAATTTTTACCTGTTTCTCCATTCAAAGGTCAAAGGTCAACTTCATTTTTTCAAATTACAACCTTATATTTTTCTTTTACAATTTGATAGAGATTTTTTTTCTGAATTCAACGATGTATCACAATCAATATTTCTGATTTATTTTAGGGTAATAAAGAAATTAAAATAATAATTAATATTATTAGCAGTAGGCTTTGAAAAATAACTGAGACGTAGCGGTGGCTATGGAAACGATGTGTCAGTACGGAAACAACGTATTTTAAAGAATTAATTTATGAACAACAACAGATAACATTTAATAACTAAACAATTAAATAATGAAATGGCAAATTAACAAAAATGTTCAAATTGGGCATCGTTTCTTTCCAGACATTTTCGTCGACATCTAGATCCTACACTTTGTGTAGCATTAATTAAAATTTCTGCTGGTGTCTCCCGACAAGCGTTGACTATTCTCTCTCTCAAAATTTCCTCTGTTTCCGGGCACGTAGCATAAACAATATCTTGGATGTATCCCCAAAACAAAAACTCTAGAGGTCACAAGACCGGGCGGGCCACCATGGCCCGCCCGGTCTTCACATTCATTCACATTCATTCAATTGTTTTTGACGTTTTAATAATTACAATTTTCAATTGTTTCAGTGCCTACGTGATTTTTGTAATTAATTGAAATAAAAAATTCATTTGCTTGTAACTTCTCGGTAGTTAATTTAATCGTAATAGTGCATTAAGACTTTTTCACTCAAAATTAAACATTCTTTCAAAATATGCAAAAAAGGACAGGGCATTCCATTTAAAAAAATCTTATTTTCGTGAATATCTCGAACAGTTGACGTTCGATTGCTTTTTTGGTTTCATAATGGTAATCAGCGGAAAAAACACTAATTCTTTGCTAATTTAACCGACTTTGCAACTCCAATAATAACAAAGTTACCAATGGTGAACACTTAATATAATACAACCTGTATATATATATATATATATATATATATATATTTTCCATTGGTATGATACCGCGTCCGTACATTGCCAAATTACATACAATACTGCGTCCTAGACCATACTGCGTCCGTATACGGACGCAGCAAGTCTAACCCATATAATTCGATTCTGAGAGGTAAGAGGGGTTTAAAATCAAATTCTTAGAGGGACGCTTGATCATGCTAATCGTAAAAATTTACTGAATATTTTAGTTCACCGTATAGAGGTCTAGGAGGCGTTGCGGATTTTTTCAATGTACATCTTTTGTATATGTCGCTTACATTCTTTCGATTATGCTGCGTCCTTGCCATATATTGTCTTACATCGATTTCATCTTGCTGCGTCCTTCAATCTGGCAACATTGATTTACTTTTGCGCAAGTGCAGTTTAGATAACTATCTTAAAGCTGTTAAGTCGCTTAATTCGCACTGGCTGCCACACAGGATCAAAAAAAATATTAGATTTATGTAAAGGGCAAATGTTATTATTGCCCAAATGGACATCCACAAAAGGTTTGGAGCAGTAGGAGAAATTGACAGCAGTAAAAAGTAAATACCTACGAATTATTGTTTTTATTAACAGTCAAGATCAAAATGCTCTTTTCATATTCATATTTCTTTATTTTGCATTCAGAAATGTGATTGTATCTAGTAATTCTTCGCCTAATAGTTAAATATCACATGAAGGGTACATGGGAAGAACGATATAAGTCACATTTTCATTTTTTCGAGATATGTGAATTTTAATATTTGAAATACTCTATATTCCGGTTCAAAACTTTACTTGTTGTTTTAACGGATTTGCAGTATTCTCTCATAAAATCCACGAGCATATCAGCCGATGAGAGCAAAAGTGGGATAAGTCAAAAATTGTCGATTTTGAGTTATATCACCTTTCCAGTTCTTTAAATTGACAACTATTAACTGACCAAGTGATTTAACTATTTTTCAAATGAGAGCATCGACCGTAATTTATGGCAAAATGAAACGCAAAACTCACCTTTTTTTAAAAAAAAGACTTATACCACTTTGGCTTTCAGCGGCTCATATTTCGAAAGCTTACAAATTTCTCTACCAAATAGTATACCGTATACCCTTCACATGTGTTTGACATTTTGCTTCTTAGTTGTTGTCCATTTGTTCCGGCGGAAAAATTTTGACCGGGGTCTAATATTCTCCGATTCGATGATTTGTATCACAAAGCTAAAAAAGATAAGCAATGCAACATGTAACTATCTGAATTGCTTGACCAACCTTTACCAACTGAATAAGTGGAACAAAGGTGTAACAAACGTTCCTGTAAACATGTGTCCAAAAAGGCGCCATGTTAATTTCAGAATTGAGAATAAAATCAATAAACAGTTTTTAGTAAAACAGCAAGAACAAATGTCATACCTATCATATAGATTTGTTATTAGTACGGTTTATTAAATGTGCTTTGGGGGGAGACGTTCTTTCTACAAACAGTCATTACAATTTCCTCCTAAAAAAATTACAAAGTGATTATTGATTGAAGTGTTGTATTGAAAAAACATAAATTATCAGAAAAAGTTCATACATCAGCGAAAGTATAGAAGAACCCATCAGTCCGAATGTTTCTCTATATATGCCATCTACATTTCCAAATTTGTCAAGTGCACATAGAAGTATCAAAATTGGGGCTGTCACAAATTAATATCGAAACTGATATGTTACAAGACGAGTGGACTGCTCATGAATCAAGTGATGACGAAAATAAGAAAGCTAACAAATCAAGCCAATAACTGCATCTAAATCAAGAATCTGATTCGATGATGGATACACATTCATAAAAGACATGGACAGTAGACATGTGTGGTGTGTTTTTTAATTTCAGGAACGGTAAGGCTAGAAAAAAAAAAATTTTTAACTTTATGTTGGCAGTAATCAGTACTTAACACCATAACTTATACAATTTTGATAGAATCATTTAAATTGTTTACGACTTTTTTATTTATCAAGTTTACTATTTGACTTTCTTTTTTACACTATTTTTTATTTCTTTGTAACCAAAGGAATATTAGTGTTTTTTTGTTTGTAAATAAACATTGCATAATTTTCTGCCATTGAGTGCAGTCGAAAGTTCATTTCGTAGCTTTATTTTCGAATTATATATATACAGTCCACTAATATTTTAGTTCTTCTACTTTAACATCTCGATTTGCCATTGAGTGCAATAGAAGACAAAAACATTTGGTCCAAACGAGCCGGAAATTTCATCGGTGATATTTTGGTTGGTCTAGTTTCTGCTGCTGCCGTATTCGCCTGAATTGGTAATTCGTGAGTTTGTTCAGCAGAGGTTAGTTATTTCTTTTAATATGAATGAGTTTAAGAGAGCGCGTGCTGCTCTTAAAGCGACTTTGACGCATTTTGCAACATATGTTGGCAGTGCGCAAGATTTGTGTGGCAATCTCGAGGTAATTGTAGAACCTGCAAAGATTGTCTTATCTTTGCAAAGGCGTTTAGATTCCTCAGAGTCACTTTTAACCGAATACAAAGAGGTTCATGCAAACATCACTGCTATTGATGATGACGATGATCACGAGATTCAACTTGCTCAGTTCGAGAATGATTTTTTTGATATCATGACCGAGGCTGAATATTTATTGAACAAGATAAAGTCTACTTGCGAACAATCAGAATGCAAGGCGGGTTCAGATTTCATAATAGAGCAAGCATCCGATGGCACGATTTCTGCACATCTCATCGTCTCCATGAAGAGTTATGAATCTGCAAAAAATGCACATTTTATGACTAGCTTATCACGATCGACTCACTCGGAGCGATCCATGCTGTCCAGTTCTGCGCAGAATTTTGACTCTGCCGGAATGGCACTTTCTATAGGTGGCTTACCACAGTCGATTCATTCGGAGCGATTCGTGTCGTCAAAGCCACAAGCTTATAATAAGAAGCTGTTGCTTCCTTTAGTCCCCCCCGTGCAGAATTTTGACCCTGCCGGAAGGACAGTTTCTATAGGTGGCGCACCACGGTCGACTCATTCGGAACGATTCGTGTCGTCAAAGCCACAAACTGAATCCGAACAAACGGATTCAGAATTATCTTGTAACAAGAAGCAGATGTTGCTTCCTTTAGTCCCCCCCGTGCAGAATTTTGACCCTGCCGGAAGGACAGTTTCTATAGGTGACGTACCACGGTCGACTTATTCGGAGCGATTCGTGTCGTCGAAGTCACAAGCATTATCTTGTAACAAGAAGCAGATGTTGCTTCCTTTAGTCTCCCCCGTGCAGAATTTTGACCCTGCCGGAAGGACAATTTCTATTGGTGACGTATCACGGTCGACTCATTCTGAGCGATCCGTGTCGTCAAAATCACTATCTGAATCCAAACAAACGATTTGTTGTAGTGAAAAGCAGATTTTGCTGCCTATCGTCCCTGCGCAGAATTTTGACTCTGCCGTAAGGACAGTTTCTACTGGTGGCGTATCACGGTCGACTCAATCGAAGCGATCCGTGTCGCCTGAGCCAGAAGTTGAACCCCAACATGAGATATCGGTAATTTGTCATAATGATATCCAGATTTTACCACCTATCATTCCCGTGCAGAATTCCGACACTGCCGGAAAAATGGATCTAATGAGTGACATACCACGGTCGACTCATCCTGAACGGTCCGTGTCATCGAAAGGACAAGTTGAGCCCTCGCAGACCATTGAGGTACAGATTTTGCTAGCCAACGACTCCGCGCAGATTTTTGACCCTGCCGGAAGTTCAGCATCAATCAATAATCTTATGGATTTTGGTTCACCGTCCAATTTCTCTTTTTTGAATCTCGATAAGATCACTGGCAACATTCCCAGTTGCCAAGTTGATCAAGACATAACTCCAAGTAATATACACTTGTCTGATCTTCTTGTTAATCAACCGGAACAAATAATATTGGGTTCCGGTCATCTACGATTGCAGAAGATTTTTTTTGTTTGTGTAATTGCGGGTCGTATAAAGGCCCCTTCTACCATTATATTTCGTTGCCGTTTCAATCGTCCAGGCGAAGTTCCCGACCAGCTTGTGAGGTTCTGGGAACTTGAAAGCTGTCCGACGAAGCGAGCGTTTTCGAAAGAAGAATATTCTTGCGAAGCGCATTTTAAGCAGACCAGACCTCCTGAGGTCCTTGGTTATTTTCGAGAGGTTGCGTTCAAAGATTCTTTTCTTTAGAAAGATCTTTGACGGACAACCCAGTAACCTTTTGAAGTTTATTTTAAGTTAATGAAGGATTACGAAGATCTAGGTCACGTATCATTTGATATGCCAGATTCCTCGGATTCTTCAAATTGTTTCCTCATCATGAGGTGTTAACTAAACTTCGAGGTGTCTTTTTAAATGGTTCAATGTCCACTTCCAGTGGTCATATGTTCAATATTGTTCAAATTATGGGTCCTGCCAAACAGGAGGATTTATTTATAATTGCTGTTCGTTTTCGGCAGTATATCTATTCGATATTGTCCGATATTTATAGGACGTGCAGGCAGGTTCTAGTCGAGCCTAACCAAAAAAGATCACTGCAACGAATCTTGATGCGCACGGTTCCATCTGTGTCTCTGTGCGTTTATAATTTAAAAAATATTGTGACCTACGGTATTGCTTCAGCCTCATTTTTGGCCATTCGTTCGTTATTTCAATTAGGCATTGAATGCGAAAATTTTCTGCCTAAATTTCTGGCATTATAAAGCAGGATTTCGGATGACTTCCTGACTGGTTCGTATGGTTTGACACAAGCTCGTCAAATATATTTACAATTGTCAAATATTTTGGAAGCTGGTTGCTTCAAGTTATTTAATTGGATAGATTGCGAATCGTCGTCCACAAATTCTGTCGGACATTCCAAAGAGCGATTGGCACCCAGGCGTTTTCGAGCTTGGCACTTACTACCACACTAGCACTCTTGGTCTAGTATGTGTTATCCAATTTGACCATCTCATCATGTACGCTATTAATAAAGCGTTCGATCTGTCAATTACAAAGCGCTTCATTCTTTCAGAGGTTTTGCGAATTTTTTGATTCTCTCGCAATTTTGAGTTCTTGCACTCTAGTTGCCAAATGCATATTGCAGAAGCTCTACCTGGAAAAAATATCTCGTTCCCAAAGGCATCCAAACCAGAAGGTCTCATTTTAAATTGATCCTTCGTCTTATTTTATGCATCCATCAGTGGATGCGGTGCTTGTATTTATTACTTGTATTCATTCTTTTACAAGGTTAAAAAGATTCATGTCAGACTTTTGTGCACTAAGCCAAGGGTAACTTCCTTACGGCCTAACACAATACCTAAGATGAAGTTATCCGACGCAGTGTTTCCATAAAAATTATACGAGCAAGCCCTCGAGGCTCTCAATATTAAATTTTCTCGTCGTTTTCTTTGGACAGATTCATCTGTCGCGTGTATATTTTTGAATATGTCACGTATAAGACATGTTCCTACTAGATTCAACCCTGTCGAAATGGTTTCAAAAGGAAATAGCTTTTCGTGTGCTAGATAGAATCTTTAATTTTATGGTGGTATTATGGACCGCCCTTTTTACTCCAGCTTCCCAAGGTAACAATTTAAAGTCTAGCTATTTTAGCTACCGACTTATTTTGTTCCTTAATTTTTCAAACTTTTTACACGTATAAGACGTGTTATCGCATCTTGGGAAATCATATCCTCACTTATGAGGTCATGTGCACTTTGCTCATGCAATTTGAGGCTACCCTCAATTCTCATCCCATTTCGTCTTTATCTGAAGATCCCAACGATCTTCAATAATAATAAATTCCTGGTCATTTTTTCGTCGATCATTTTTTAACATCTTTTTCAGATCATAGCTCAAATTACATTCATGTTTCTTGCTTTATCATCATTCAAACAATCATAGGAAGACATGTGGAAACAAAGGAGCAAAGAATATTTTGTCTGAGCTGCAGCAACAGAAGAAATGGAACGCTCACACCTCGGACCTGGAAGTAAAGGATGCAGAACCAGCTGAGTTTCCAATGAAGCGGAATATCAGTTTTATATATATTTTTTATTTTTAGCATTTGTTTAATAATGTTTTTAATATTTTTCCCTATTTGTAAAGCCTTTGAAAGCACTAATCTTTCAAGGCTGGGGGTATGTTTACGACTTTTTTATTTATCAAGTTTACTATTTGACTTTCTTTTTTACACTATTTTTTATTTCTTTGTAACCAAAGGAATATTAGTGTTTTTTTGTTTGTAAATAAACATTGCATAATTTTCTGCCATTGAGTGCAGTCGAAAGTTCATTTCGTAGCTTTATTTTCGAATTATATATATACAGTCCACTATATTTTAGTTCTTCTACTTTAACATCTCGATTTGCCATTGAGTGCAATAGAAGACAAAAACATAAATGTTACAGAGTATTGAAGAAAAAATGTTCCTCATCAGAAGTTTTTGCTTCCTTCCACCCGTCTTGCGCTATATTTTCTAATTTTGAAATTATATTACTATACAGTGAGCGCCAGCCAACTGGAATAAATTCATTATCTCAATTATCACATGATATCCTGTAAAGTTAAAATTTCATTCCTAACCTCAACCCCCTTCGAGTGACAGTTGCAACCACCAAATTTTTAAATGGGAAAGGGGGGCTTGTGATACCTCATTTAAAAGGTCTTTTCATGATCTATGCAAAAATGCCATGGTTTAAAAATTTATTGCAAAAATGATGAGCAAAAAAAAATTAATCTGTTTAACGAAATTCGCTACAACGCATTAAAAAATCAAAAATTAATAGCGCGTCGTTCTTAGTAATGTAATACAATAAAAAATATATCAATCAGCACTTTAAACTAAACTAACACTGTCAACTAACGAAAAGTATTGATAAGTTTTTATGTCACTTTATAAACATTTCATTTGTTTTTACTTGCCTTTTCAGTATCAAGAACCAAACGCTATTAATTTTTTTTTACTCTTCATTTTTGCAATAAAATTTTAAACCATACTATTTTTTTATAGAGCATGAAGAGACCTTTCAAATGAGGTATCACAAGCCTCCTCTTCCTATTTAAAAATTTGGGGGTTGCAACTGTCACTCGAAGGAGGTTGAGGTTAGGAATGAAATTTTCACTTTACAGGATATTACGTGATAGACTAAAAATGATGTGTTTCGAGATTTTTTTTCAATATGTACAATAATTGAGATAATGAATTTATTCCAGTTGGCTGGCGCTCCCTGTATAACCTTAAACTGACAGATGTAAAACTTTATCACTGACAACATAAAGTTCAAAAAATATTTTTTTACAACCTTCAAACCGTTTCTGGAATTAAAAACACATTAAAGCATGGAAGCGAATGAGATGATAGCTGTATTGTTTTATAAGATTTGCTGTGTAAACGTTCCCTCTTCTATTATAAAACATCAAATGGTTACCTGGTAGAACAATGTTTTGACGGTTATTGTTGCTAACTAGAAAACTAATTTAAAGAATTCAAAGAACGCCATTGCATTTATACACTTCTAATGAATTAAAAACTCAGAATAACGAAAAATTTTGAGTAGCGGTTACTCCAACGGAGAAAGTATTGTTTCCAAAATTGAAAAGAGTGGTTATTAGAGGAAAACGTGGAAGAGATGTGCCAGGTCTCTTTAGTTTCAAACCTCAGAAACATACTGATTAAGCTAAGAAATAATTTTTTACCATAAAAATACCTCTAATCCTATACGACAAGTTAATGCAAAAAGATGTTAAAACATGTGGAGTGAAAAATCCTAACGCTTTAACATCTACTAAGTTAAAAAAACATATAGCTACATTGTCACAGCTATTTAGTATAAAAAGTAAAGAAATTGAACAACTCGCAACATTTATGGGTTATATTCAAGATATCGCACATTTAGTTCAATACGGCCACAACTGCAGAAAAAATGAATTGTTAGTTTTAGGAATATAAATACACCCATAGACTGCAATAAAGCCATTAGTTTAACTAGTCACTTAGATACATCCTTATAACACTGAATAGATTTTTGGGTGCCATGTGGCAACAAATTCGATCTAGCATAAACTGTTTTAGTGAAGCGTCAACATTTTAGGCGTTTGCAGTTATGGCACTATTGAACTAGATGTGCGATATACAAAAACAAGTCTATAAAATTCCAGATGATGTTTGCCAAACAACAAAAATTTCAAAACTATTCCTTTTAGGGGAAAAGGGACAAACAGCAGAATTTAAAGTTAAAAACCTTAATAAAGAAATTGATCAGAATGAAGAAGTTGAAACGGATGAAATTGAACTACCAACTGAACTAGAAACTAATTTATCTTCACTGCCTAATATAAACGTTAAGAATGAACCAGGTTGTTCAAAGAACACAAAAAACCCTAAGTTACTGCCGTGGGCCAAAAAGAAAAAATAAGTAGCAGGATCATTCTTCAGTAGCCATGTAAAAAATAAAAATCCACCTAAAGTGTTAGAAGTAGAATAACCGTTCGAAAAACCCCGATTAAATGATTATGATTAAAGTATTTCTACAAAATATTTACACAAAAACTATTAATTTATGTATATCACAATATTAATATCAAGATCACCGTGATGCTTTGTTATATGGAAGTTCGACTATAGTTTGTAGTAAATTGTAAATTTGGAAATTTCATAACGCGCTAATTAAACGCATAGTCGCACTAACATTAGCACCTGTAACATTCCGAACATAACGCCAATGTAATACGACAAAATTACATGTTATACAATTGTAACACTTTATTGGAACTTTGGTTTTTATAAATGGTTCAAAATTTTTGTAGTAAAGTTTTTACTTTTCTCTCATTTACTTTTACCTTATTCGTAACTTAGGTTGATTGTTACATCAAAAGTCCAAACCATAAACATTTTAGATTGGTTGAATACGCACATTTGATATAATGTGTTTATGAGAATTGAACGATTATTAATAATAGCATAAATTATATTTGGAAAGTGAGTATAATGATAAACCGAGTTTGACAACTTATTATTTTCGTCATCACAAATAATAATCAGTAATCAGTTTTTTAAATTTAATTTTAACAACGAATCACAGTAAATAAATTCTTTGAGCTAGTAGTATGCATTTATTTATTATAACTTAGGTCTATGTTGGAGAGCATTTCCATCGGCGTCCTTCCACCTTCAATTCGTCAGATCCTTTGGTCATTTCCTCTGAAGTCGCCTATTAACTGCATCTACTATCAGCGGTTTCATATTTTCATTTGGGTAGTTTTAGAGTGTGTTTTTCTGCGTACTGTTTGATGATGTCTCTCACAAATGGAATATTTAGGTCGAGATGTAAGGGGCGGTTTGACACAAACCATAGCGCATTTGACATACTATTTTGTAGGTTCTTTGACTGAAAGCGTTTTATGATAATTATCGAGATTGGAATTTCTGGTGCATCCCCACAGCTGGCATCCATATGTCTAAATTGGGCGGAGTATACTTTTATATAGTAGTTTTATTCTCTAGCGTTATGGGAGATTTTTTCCCGATAAGCCAATATAGTTTTTTAACTTAATATCCATTTCTTGACGCTTTTTGCTTATATGAGTTTTCCAAGTTAAACGCCTATCGAGTTGAAGTTCCAAGTACTTAACTACCTTTGATTGTGGTACGGGTGTTTTGTTGAGAGTGGCAGGTGGACATGTTGGACGTCGTGTTGTAAATGTGAACTGCACTGATTTGCCTTGGTTAACTTTTATTCTCCACTGATCCATCCATATTTCAAATGATTTAGATATGAGCTTGAAGCATTGCAGATGCTGTTTTCCGAGTTTCATTACAATAGTGCTATGATTATTATCGATAATTTTTTCCGAGTTAAAACTGAAACTTAATTTGTCGTTCAATTTTAACGAGTACCTAACAAATTATCGATTAGTAGGTACTCATAGCACGAATTATATACATTTGGAAAGAAAATAATAGGAATGACAACTTATCATTAATTTCTTGTGGTAATCATAAACAAGTTATATTCTCAATTTTAAAAGTAGTTGTTCCCTCTGAAATAGTTAGCTACTGACATGGCAACGTTGCGGACGCAGTAGATGTCGTAGAATGAATGTGAATATACATGGTGGACGCAACATAATGCGGAAGATAAAAGAGAATATACGCGGACGCAGCATTATGCTTATAATGAAAGGACGTCCTATCATACCAATGGTTGAAATTGCTTCATTTCTTAAGATATCTGAATATTAAGGTGATTTTCGCATTCTCTGCCGCAAAATAGAGCTGTCTCTGTTTTCAACGTTAAATATATATGACTCCTTCTGGTGGACGCAACATAGGGTGCTCGGTGAAAGGACGCAGGATTGATAGAATGATGTAAATATATATATGATTAATTACAGTATTTGCAATATCAGAGATATATTGGGATGAAAGTCCAAAAATGTGTTCGAGATCCGATAGTCGATTTGGATAAGACAAACGACGAAGGCATATGCATAAACCTTCCACAGCTGCAATGAACAAAAACAATGATTACAATGTTACATATTAAATGTGCATTTTTTGATACCAGTTGTTACATGTCTGTTCTCTGTTCTTATTTCTTGAGGTAGATGTAACGCTGTCGCTAACCTTTCCAAATGATTTTTTTCAAAACGAAAATTGAGTTTCACATCATTTGGAAACATAGTTTCCAAGTTCAACTTCCCGTACTGCTCTGACCTCTTTCTTGTGGGTTTTCTAACCAGCATATTCACTAATGCGCCGTCTAATATTTCTCCTTCTAATTCGCCAAACGCAATTAAATTTACTAAATCTTCCATAATTTCAAATAATTGCACAAGAAACAAATCTGTTCGTGAAAGCCGACCAAAGATGAACTGGTCGGGACTTCACTTTGAAGCCAGCAAATGCGACAATTTACAAATTCCCATTTAGCTAAAAGGCGGTAGTCTGACAATAGGAATTACTACTACTACTACTACTACTACTGCAATAAAGTTAAGTATTAAAAGACCACCCAATAAACGTAAATTGCACCATTCCATTATATGCCTGAGAAAGAAACAGGTTCGATAACCTACATATTTTGAAGTTGGGTCAGGTAATTTTAAAAGCGTTAGCGTTCACGGAGAAACTGCGATAACTCTTGTTAGGGCTCTCTCCGTAAATGAAATTTCGGACAAGGTCACGTGGTATTTCACGGAGCGGAGACTTTAACGTTGGTTTTGCGACTGTCTATTAAGTTATTAATTAATTATTAATTTCGCCCATATTTGTCGCTTTAACCTGTTATTATTTGGCTATTAAATTGATGTAATTTAATTTGGCCATTCGAACTGGAAAAATAAGACATACTACTCATATTGATTAAAAATAAAGTTCAGCGAGTTTTTATAAAATCAATTTTAAAGTATGCATAAGTAACAATTTCCATAAATAAATAGGAGTTAAGCACAACCAATAATATGAGTACACGTCGCGACCTGATTGCTTCGAAGAGACGCCATAGAAACAATTTCAGTCTTTTCAGGAACTCTTCGGCCCTTAGGCAGTAAATCTTTAGGTCTCACAACTGCAGCTATGACTGGAAAACTCATCAAAAGTGCAGGTATTTAGTTTCCAGATATAATTCGGCGGTTTAAACACATTAAACTGTTTGTAGAATTTTCGCGCAGAATAAAAAGTGATTTTGCCAAATGGAACTTAGCATTGGTCAACAAAATGTTGATGCAAGTAGCTGGATTATGGTGTCAAGAAGAAAACACATACGTTGTCATTTGGGGTTATTTGATTACTTTTAATTGAGGAATAACGATGATTTTTGGATTTCGAAACTTGATCAATTCGACTGATAATATTTCTAGAATGATTCAATCATTTGCTCAAATGATAGGGATTGTGATGGTACCTTAATTAAATTCTTTTTAAGATTTGTTAGTGCGAAAAATAACTTTTCTAGATTTTCGCCAATACTCTTAATCAAGCTTTTTTAATTTTGTAAAAGAGTTATTCGTTTCTTTTAAAATTATTTGTTATTGCACCTACATTTTCCTGCACCTACTTTATTTTTGCATTTTCACAGAAAAAAAAAAAAAAATAACGCTTTTAAAACTTAAACTGATTCTTGATAAAACTGTAGCAATATTAACAATAAAAGCTTGACATCTATAAATTACTAAACTATAACAAAAGAATTGTTTGATTAAAGATTTTGTCATTTTAAACTTCACTAGGTATACCTGTATACCTGTATATACGACTGTATACAGTGTGTCCACAGATAGGATTGACAAGAAGGAAAAAAATGTTATTTTCAACTTTATGAAAGTTTTGCTTGTTTGCTGTATATAACATAAAAAATGCTATCAAATAAAGTATCACAAGTAGTACACTACGTGACAATTTAAAACGAAACGGCCCCGTTACAGATTTGGGATAAGAGAACCCCAAATCTTCGTGGCATTTTAAGATGAACTTTGCGTGCCCCGTGTTAGCTTCCTAAACGGTGACCAAACCTTCTTTGCTACCTCCTGCAAGTATTCGTTCTTTCGGATGAACTTTGCGTGCCCCGCGACAGCTACTAAAGAACTCATTAGTCGCTTTTTATTGCCTGAATTTAATAAAGGCTCGTAGATATTGACACTTTCCCGACATTCATAGCGATACATTGAAGAACAACCTTAAAGCGGATTTATACCAGACAACAGAGGAAATCACAAAACATCTTAAAAAGAAGTATACTTCAATTAGAATCTATAGGCATTATGCATACAGGGTCTTTCACAACTCGCACCCTAGAGAAAACTGACATGTGCCGACGACAATAGGTTGCAAGAAAATGCAAACGAAAAACAATTAATGGCTTGCATAAGAGAGTTGTGAGACATCTAAGTTCCACCAATTCCAGAAAGGGAACTCTCAGGTGTTAATGTGAATAAAATCGGTTGCTAAGGTTATAAGTTGGCACAATTAAATAATGTCAGAATGACCCCGCTAAAGTGTCAACATCAACATGTTAGGTTAAGGCAGATGTCATTCAAGATGTCACACTCGCCATCATCTTAATCAAGTTTAGGTTTGTTAAATAAAACAACAAATGGCGGTTCTGAAAAGAACCTTTATTATAACGCGTGAACTTATGTTAAAAAGCAGGAGGAATGGTATAACATAATAATAACAAGAGAAACAACATAGCAAAGAGGAATCACAAAACGAAAAATAAATACAATCAGAGCAAGTGCTCAAAGTGGCCCCCATTCATTTCAAAGCATAACCGTGCCCGCCACAACAGACTCCGTTTAGAATTTGTAGCCATTTCAGGAGTAATTATAGCAAAAGCTTCCTGAATGTGATCCCTGAGTTGCTCTTCTGTATCAATAGGGTGCCTGTACACAACACTTTTAACGTGGCCCCAAAGAAAGAAATCCAGAGGATTTAAATCGGGGGACCGTGCAGGCCAGTTTTGTGGACCGCCACGACCTATCCATCGATCAGGATACTGTTGATCCAAAATTTCTCTAACTCGTCGACTGAAGTGTGGTGGTGCGCCATCGTGTTGAAACAAGTCGTTAATACGGAAAACATGTGGAATGTCTTCAAGCAAATTTGGAAGTTCTGTGTCCAAAAAATTTGCATAAATGGCTCCGGTTAACCGTGCAGGAAATTCAAAAGGTCCTACCTTTTTTTTTTTTTTAAGAGGAGGTAACCTGTGTGACTACTAACTTCCTCTCCCATACGTCTTCCTCACCACGGGAACCACATTAACATTACATCAAGTATTACTTCGAGGTGAGTGACTGTTTAGTTCCATTTACATCTTATCATTAGATCACATCTTTTGGTAAGCTTTCACTCACACTTTTTCACCTTTCGTTTTATTTCCCTTTTACCTATCATTCTCACTCTCTATCACTCTCTCCCTCTATCATCAAAAATTGCCTCTTATTAGTTTGCTTTCACACACACTTTTACTCATTTCATCTTCTTCCTCCTTTACCTATCATTCACACTCTCTATCACTCTCTCCCTCTTTGATCATCTTAGATTGAATTGTGAAGAAGGCATCCCTTGACTCCCCTTGGTAATGGACCCTCTGGCTGTCAAGGCTTCACATGAACTTGCATCTTTAATTGTGATGTTCGTTACAACCTAAATGACTCAATAAGATTGGTTAAATATGATTCAAAAATAATTAAAAGAAATAAATAAATAATTAAAAATTTTAAACCTAGGAGGCTTAGAATTTTTACTATCAAAATCAAAGTAGTATATTGAATAATTTTTTGACGTTTCTAAAATTTTGACATTTTCGCCGTAACTTTACAAATAAACTGATGGAATCCGTTTCGCGACTTTACAAAAATTAAATGAAACTTATTTGATGCTAATAATTACTATAAACGCTACACGAGCAAAAAATTACAAAAATCTTCAATTGGTAAATTTTGACGTTTCTAAAAAATTTTAAACAGATCGAAAAAAGAAAAAAGAAAAAATTATTCAAAATACCTCATATATAGGGTTTTCCAATAAGAGGTGTTATTTTGAATAGCCCGTTATTTCGGTAGATGTCACTTTTGGAGCTGTAATTTTTTGACATTTGACAAGTAGAAACTACGCCATTAATAAAAATGGAACGATACACGCTTCAACAACGCATTGAAATTATTAAAATTCACTATAAAAATGGTGAAAATTTGGCAGAGACGGTTCGTAAAACTCGAACATTTTTGGGTCCAATGACCCCGCCGGACCATAAACCGCACCAAACAGTCACACGTTGAGGATAGAGAGGCTTTTCAACAATAACTCTTGGGTTTTCTGAGCCCCAGATGCGACAATTTTGCTTGTTGACGAAGCCATCCAGGTGGAAATGGGCCTCATCACTCAAGATGATTTTTCGATGGAATTCCGGATCATTTTCATGCATTTCAAGGACCCAATCGGCAAAGATACGACGTTGTTGATGATCGGCCGGCTTGAGTTCTTGTGTTAACTGAACTTTATAAGCCTTAAGACCCAAATCTTTATGCAAAATACGGTGTAATGACGTTTTTGGAATGTCTAATTCCAAAGAACGACGAGGAATGGACAAACCTGGGTTTTCTTCAACACTTTCGGCTACAGCAGCAATATTCTCGGCTGTTCTTGAGCGACGTGCACGGGTTTTATTCTTCACATCACTAACTTGTCCCAACAGCTCGAATTTTTCCACCAATTTCTGTATTGCGGTCCGACAAGGTGCTTCACGACGACCCAAAAATGTTCGAGTTTTACGAACCGTCTCTGCCAAATTTTCACCATTTTTATAGTGAATTTTAATAATTTCAATGCGTTGTTGAAGCGTGTATCGTTCCATTTTTATTAATGGCGTAGTTTCTACTTGTCAAATGTCAAAAAATTACAGCTCCAAAAGTTACATCTACCGAAATAACGGGCTATTCAAAATAACACCTCTTATTGGAAAACCCTATACATTCATTCTCTCAATCACACAACCTTTAACCTTCAATCTTCGTCAGAATCTGATATCACATCATCTCTGACGAGGAGTTCCTCCCTATGAAATTCCTCTTGCTGTTTTCCACGCATAATGTCCCGCATCATGTTGGTTACTGTTTTCCAAGATTCCTCGGAATCCAATAATAACTCAGAAATATTATTCTGGTCTATATTACAACCCATTTTAATCCTAGCATCTCTTCGGATGCTTTCCCATTCGTCACAAATGAATATAGTATGTTCTGGCGTGTCTACCTGCTGGCAAAACCAGCAAGTATCGACATCCGCCTTTTTTATCCAATTGAGATATTTTCCGAAAATTCCGTGTCCGGACATGGATTGTGTTAAAAAATAATCCATTTCTACCCACTTACAATTGAACCATTTTCTAATATCTTTAACGAAAATTTTTGCCCAACCTAAATAATCGTCCCATTGTTCTTGCCAAGCTATCATTAAGGATTCGTTTGCCAAAGAGGTATGATCTTTGCCCCTTAAATAAATTTCCGATCTTACGTTCGCTTTCATCCACAAAGGAGGCATTCTGGCAAACACCTGCACTGCCTTCGTGGATGTTGTTCTATATGCGGATGTTATTCTAATGACTAACCTCCTGTTGACCCTATCGAGCATGTTTTTATAACGCTCGAATCTTAGGGCCTTAATCCAGGCAGGGGCGCCGTACAAAATCACGGAAATGACCACCGAGGACAGTACTCTGAGTTTGCCAGCTTTCGGACCTCTGATGTTCGGCATTAGCCTTGACCGATCGAATTAAGTAGATGAATGTACGTACAATGAACGTCCATACTGATCCGTTTATGTACCGTCCGTTTATGTCCATAAATGTACGTACAATGGACATCCATGTTGATCCGTTGATGGACGTCCAGATTAAGTCCATAAATGTACATCCAGTGCACGTTCCATTTATATCAATTGCTGTAATGTACATTTATGGATGAGCTTGGACGTCCATTGGACGTCCATTATAGATCCGCTTGTGGATCGTCCATAAATGGATAAGAAATGGACCAGCATGTACGTCCATTGGACGTCCTGTGTTACCTGGGAACCTCCGGTATCGAATAAAATCACTTATTTTACTTTCTTTGTACATTTCGTATATTTCCTTGTTTGTTCTCCTCTCCCATCCCCACTGTGATTGTTTGCCGCCGAAAATTCTTCGTAAAATCTTCCTTTCCCAAGCATCCACCTTTTCTTTATTTTTCTTCACAGCTGTACGTGAGTGTTGGCCTTAAAATTGTCCTGTATATTCTGACTTTTGCACTATACGATATTTCTTTGGATTTCAGGGCTTTTGTTAGTCCTCCCGCACATCTGTTGCCCTTGGCTATTCTTAGCTCTATTTCCTTATCTTCCTCACACCTATTATTAATTAAAACCCCCAGATACATTAATTCCTCTACCTCCTTGATTTCAATCTGTTTCCCATCACACTGTCCCTCTTTAACTTGCTTTTTATGTTTATTTTTCAGTTCCATATAATTCGTCTTTTCTTCATTGATAACTAAACCCATTGTTTTTGCTGCATCCATTAATATTTCAACAATATTTACCATTTCTTTTTTACTTCGTGTCAGCAGCACTACATCATCCGCATAAGCCAGACATTGGTGACTTTTATTAAACAGTGTGCCGCTCCTGTTTATGTTACAATCTCTTACTATTTTTTCAAGAGCCAAATTAAATAGTGTGGTAGTCAGAGGGTCTCCCTGTCTTACACCTCTTTTAACATGGAAATCGTTACTGTATTGTCCATTTGCTCTCACCTTACAGTTCGTGTTTACCAATATCATGCTTATTAACCTTATCAGTTTAGCTGGAATCCCTAGCTCTCGTAGTGCCTTTATTAGTGCTTTCCTATTAATATTATCATATGCCTTTTCAAAATCAATGGCTATAATAAATGTTGGGATGTCATATTCGTAAGTTCCGTTTAAAATTTGTTTAAGCATAAACACATGATCCGTTGTAGAGTTTCCCTTTCGGAAACCTGCCTGGTACTCCCCTAGTATCCTTTCCGCATATACTTCCATTCTTTTCTTTATTAAAGTAGCCAGCATTTTATAAGTTACGTCTAACAGTGCTATGCCTCGGTAATTTTCACAGCGAGTTATATCTCCTTTTTTGCAAATAGGAACTATGGTGGCACTACTCCATTGTTGCGGCATTTCTTCTTCCCTCCAAATCTGCTGTAGTAGGTTACACACAACTTCCTTCATACTTGGTCCGCCATATTTTAGGTTTTCTATTGCTATTCCGTTATATCCCGGACTTTCATTATTTTTCATGCAGTTAAAAATTCCTCAAACTCTTCTTGTGCGGGTTCTGGACACTCATTTTCTTCTACATCTTCCGTTTCAAAGTCACCTTCCTGTTCCTCCTCCCCTTCGTTCAATAATTCCTCGAAATATTGGCCCCATCTGTCTAACTGTTCTTCCACATTTCCTATTAGGTTCCCGTTTTTGTCTACAATATATTGCCCATTCTGATATCTTTTAAATCTTTGTAGAAATTTTTTATTTCGTTTCTTTGATAGTTTTCTTCTATTTTCTTTAATCCATTCTGTAAAAGCACTCTTTTCTTTACTCTATACAACTTTTTTACTTTTCGTCTTTGACTTTGGTACCTTTTTTTGTCTTCTTCCTCGTGAGTTTGTATCATTTTTAGTCTGTATTTTTTCTTTAATTTTATCTCTTCTTCACACTCTTCATCTAACCATTCTTTTTTTTTGGGATATTTCCATTCTGGTATATTGTTTCTCTACGACTGCTTTAGAATACATGCATTCTGCGATCATTTTTGACCATTGAATTCTTTACACCTGTTACGGAATATTCACACCATTACTTGTTATGGAATGACTACCACCAGCGCCCTCGATTGTACCTATTTTTTTTTTAATCGAAGGAGGTGGAAAAAATTATTATGAGATTTGTTTTTTTTTTCAATTTGTCAAAACTCGATTTATAAAATCGCGTCACACAATTTAAGCAATTTGAACTGTCCTGTGCCTTTTTGGTGATTATCTCTGTTTAAATATACTTTTTGTGCACTAACAATAAGTGTAATATAATTTAATAAATCAATGATTTAAATTTAAAAACAATATCTTTCAACAAAGTTAACGAAATAAATACAGAAAATGAAAATTAAAAGTTGCTATTAATTGTTTTTTATTATTTAGGTTGTTTTAATTGTCGGCATCATGCAGAAAAAATTAATTATATTAAATGAACATTCAAGATATAAAATACTTAGAATATTCAGTATTAATTAGTGTATCTGATGCCAAAATAAAAGTTTCTATAAAATTCAGCAGCAATGCAGAATTTTATAACATTTTAAAAATATGCAGATTTAAGGCTACCAAACATTACAACAAGCAATTTCTTTATAAATTTTCAAAAAGGTCGCTTCACCAAGCAAGTCATGGGTATAAATAAACTAGGTAATATGGCTAAACAAGTGGCAATCTTTTTGCAACTACTAAATCCAGAGTCTTACACCACTACTTTGGACGGACATCTGCCACCATATTGATATATGCCGGGGCCAATATAGAAACTTTAAAAAGACATGGTGGATGGAAATCTATTGAAGTGGCCGAAGGCTATAACAACAATTACATTCAAAATCGCTTAAATGTTGCCAATAAAATATTAGAACATTTAGATATCGAACCTACACCAGGAAGTTCCGTACAGAATTCCACAATGTTGCCATCACATTCTTATGTGGCAAATACCACATCATCAAATGTTTGTAACTTACCAAATATCCCATTTAACCGTTGCCAAAATATTACTATTAATTTAGTAAATAAAAAAGAAAATATATAAATAGAGAATTATTGTATTATTGTATTGTTATTATTTTATTATTATTATTATTATTACTTTTTATTTTCACATACAGTCGTAGAGAAAGTATAGTCTGTAACACGTTTGGAATGGCTATTCCACACTCGTGGACCGCCACCCTCGCCTTCGGCTCGGGTGTCAAACTTCCATTCGTGTGGAATATGCCTCATTCCAAACTTGTTACAGAATATACTATTCTTGTAGCTGATGCGATTTCTTTGGGAAACATCTTCTAAAGCACTCATGTATTTATTTCTAATTGACACCGTTTGTAATTTACTGATATTACATTGAATTCCTTGCCGTTTATTTCCCTTTCGTATCTCCTTCTTTGTTTTATCGTATTTTAACTTTGCCACTACCAAGAAATGATCTGAATCAGTGTCAGCGTCCCTATAGGATCTAACATTGGTTATTTGTTGTGAGAAAATATCTTGAATTAGCACATGGTCTATCTGGTTGATTTCTCCTGTTGCTGGGATAATCCAAGTTTCCTTGTAAATGTCTTTTCTCTTAAATTGTGTGCTCATTATTTTCATTTCCATTTCTACCACTAGTGCAATTAACCTCTGGCCGTTGTCATTACTTTCCCCATGTTCACTTTCTAATCCTGTTATCTTCTCTCTCTCCCGACCTTGGCATTGGCATCCCCTAATATGATTATCATATCCCGCGATGGTGCTTCATGTAGCATTTGATCTACTTCTTCGTAATAAAAATCTTTTACGTTATCCTCTTTCTCTTCTGTGGGGGCATGTATATTTACTATGAACATATTCCTTACTTCTCCTTTCACGCTCAATGCGCACAGGCGATCCGATTTAGGTAAGAACGATATTACTTTTTCCTTAAATACGTCATTTACAACAAAACCCATACCGTAGTACCTTTTGTTGCTACCGCTCTTAAATACAGTGTAGTTGTCCACTTGTTGAATTCCGCTGCCCGTCAAATGAGTTTCTTGCAACGCTGTTATATCTAGTTTGTATCTATGTATTTCTTTTACTAAACGCCTGATTGCTCCTTCCTCATATAAACCTCTCACATTCCATGTGCCACAGTTTATTTTACTTTCGATGCCTTTTATTTTTTTTTCGCCTCATCACTCCTGCTTTATTCACATTTACTTTTTTATCTTCTCTTTTATTGTCCTTTTCCCTTTCCATTGCTTTGGTTTTCTTTTCCCTCAGTTCCTTTTTATTATATTTTTTTGTCCCTTTCGATATTTTTACTGTTTTGTCGTCCTAACATTTGCGCACTTCCTATGGTTATGCTTTTTTTGCTTTCTTGTCTTACATTTTTCTTCTTATATATTATTATTTCTTCTCCAATGATTCTCTTTTCATCTCCTTTTACTTCATATCCTTGTCCATTGCCTCTGTCATTACTTTCCTTCTCCTCTTCTATTTTCCTCTTTAGTTTTTTTGTATGTTAGTTTTTGTTAATTTCTTTAGTTGTGCTACTTGCAAATCCTCCTTCGGAGATCTTTCACTAACTGTTCTTTTGTAGTTACTGCTTTTTCCAGTTCCTGACTTCTCCAAGAGCTTTTATATCGTTTATGTCTTTTACCCCAAAAGTTTCATTATTTATTATTAATTTATTGTATTTTATTTGTGCTGTGAGTCCTTTTTGTCTAGCCTCTTTCATTCCCTGAATTAATTGTCTCCGCGCACCACGTATTTCTTTGGGGTAGTCTTCATTGATCCATATCTCCGTGCCTTTCAGTTTCTTCGAATTTTTTAATATTTTCATTTTTCTAGTATATGTCCCAAGCTTAATTATTATAGGCCTTGGTCTCTCTGTTTTATATACCCCTATTCTTCTTACTTCCTCAAGATCCTTTTCTTTATCTATCTCCACCCCTGTATTCTTTAACACATTTAGAATTTTTTTCCGTAGTTTCTCCTTCTTCCTCTCCCTCTGCATCCACTACTCCCAGAATTACGACGTTGTTTTTTCTGATTTCTCTCTCTAAAAAAACTATTCTTTCTTCCTGCTTCACAGCTTGTTCTTTCAATTGTATGTTTTCTTGTTTTATTGTATTCAATTCTAAGGATATTTGCTCCAACTTTGTATCCATTCCCTGTAGCCTGTCTTGTATTATTTGGAACATCTCTTCTATTTTCTCCATACTGCTTTTAACTAACACTCGATAAAGGTTTTCACCCGGTTCACTACCTCGGAGGCTTCACATTCTTTACGTGTTTCGCGATTTATTATAGTTATGCTCCTCAAACTCTTCTACGTATGGTGTGTTGCGTGCTTAGAAAATTTAAGCTTATCTCCAAAACTAAATATTTTCTTCGCCTATATCTCTTATCACTGCATGCAATTCTCAACTTTATTTATAGCCTTAACCTTTCGGCGGTCGCACCGTTGTGAAAAGTACAACAGTGGTTGTTTTTTGTAAAAATATGACATTTATTCTTTTCGAAGAAACTCAGTTCACCTAGGTATTCCTTCCTTAACTATTCCGCTATCACCTTGACACACAATCACTCATATCCTCACTTCCGATCAGTACTCAAAGATAATTCTAATCAGTTGTGTCTCACAGTGTTGTACTTTATACAACGCGCGACCGATGGCGTAGCACTTTTTTTCTTAAAATTCGACCCTTTTTTATTTTGTTTTTGAAGGAATATGGGTTTAACATTAAATTAATAACTCAGATTTAGAAAACCAAGTGCTTTATTTAAAAGTTAATTTGAACGACAAACACTTCCAAAGGTTAACAATGGAAAAATCCAGTCATCTGTTTTTAAAAATCTTAATCATGTTTACGGTCTAGGAATCCACCCTGACTGAACGTATGTAATATGATATCTAGCTAGGGGGTATTAACATAAGTGTTAAAAATTATAAACAGAGACTTCTTCAAGTTTTTTGCACTTCAGCTGATTATAAATGTGAGATTTATTTTTGTGGAATTCCCACAGTTTTTATATGTATATATATGGTAAATATACAGGATGCCCCGTAAGTCAACGTCATTCCTTGGAAGACTGATAGGGCAGCTCATGACTGGCCAGAATAACAAAATATGATCTTACAATAAGAACATAATTTGATATTCTGGTCAGTCTTGAGCTGGCCTAACATCCCTCCAAGGGATGACGTTGACTTACGGGACACCTGTATATTGTTACCTTAAGTATGTATAAACACTAATGTATATCTTTTAGTTTGTCAAGTGTCGTTCCTACAATAAAAATGTTTATACTATAGTAATAAGTGTCGTACCATTTTAACCTTTTTGTGACTAATTTCATTATTAGGTAATTTACGATATTTACGCTTGTACAATATTTCTGTTGTTTATGTTAAGACGTTAAGCACGTAAGGAAGACATAAATACAAGTAACATTATAATCAGAGGCCAGTTGTAGGTATTTTAGACGACAGGGTTTTCCAAATTCATTAGTGTGTTCATCGTAAACTTAATTATAGTATATGTTAGTGTATTAGTGTTATGGCTTCTAGAATAAAGTTAAGTGATATTCCACGTGTGCTTCAAGAGCTTTCAGATGAAGAAAATGTCGAAAATGATGAAAATAATGACAATTTTCATTTTCATGAAAGTGACGGTGATCTGAGTGAAGAAAACATAGAACCAGATAATCATTCAGATGACAGTGATATTGAAGGGAAAAACGATGGTTACGAAATTGAAGCAGTTACTGGCGAATAGGAATTTATATTTGGGAAGGACCTAGAAACTTTTTGGTGTACAAAGGAGCTAAAAGGTACGTTCAAAACACCTAGTAAAAACATCGTAAAAAAGCTGCCTGGACTACGGCCCAAATCTCGAGATATAAGGAATGAAGTTGACGCATTTTTACAAATAATGGACTTGAACATGATAGACGATATTCTAAAATATACTAACATGTATATTACAGGAATTTCAGAAAATTATAAACGGCAAAGGGATTGTTCTCCTACTAATCGATCTGAAATGCTCGCTTTATTTGGTCTTTTATATTTGATAGGTCTAAGAAAGAGTAGCCACACTAATGTACAAGAGATATGGATCAATGACGGCACTGGAATACAAGCGATTAGGGCTGTAATGAGTTATAGACGTTTTTTATTTTTGCTCCGGTGCATAAGATTTGATGATTTGGTTACAAGGGACGATCGTTGCAAAACAGATAAACTTGCTACCATCAGAACCATTTTAGCCCCGTTTGTAAAACATTGTATTGACAGTTATAATACTAGCGAACTGGTTACAATAGATGAAATGTTACATAGTTTTAGAGGTAGATGTGCTTTCATACAATACATGCCATCCAAGCCGGCCAAATATGGTCTGAAGATATTTGCTTTGTGTGATGCAAGAACCTTTTACTGCTATAACCTAGAAGTGTACTGTGGGAAGCAACGACCTGGCCCCTATCTAGTTGACAACAGTCCAGCTGAAATTGTGAAAATTCTTGTCGTTCCAATTGAAAAATCAAATAAAAATTTGACCACGGACAATTGGTACACTAGCATACCGCTGGTTGAGAGTATGCTTTAGAAGGGAATAACGATGATTGGGACTGTAAAAAAGAACAAATCGCAAATACCTCCATCTTTTCAACCAAATAAAATGCGAAAAGTTGGCAGTTCCTAGTTTGGATTTCAAGACAATAAAATGATGGTGTCGTAGTACCAAGAAAAAACAAAGCAGTCATTTTAGTTTCTTCGATGCATGACACTAAGGCAATTGACAAAGACACGAATAAACCAGAGGTCATAATAGATTATAATCTAGCAAAAGAAGGGGTGGACACATGTGACAAAATGTGTGCAGCCTATTCTGTGTCCCGGGTGACAAGACGCTGGCCTTTATCGTTGTTCTATATTCTACTAAATTTGACGGGTATAAATGCTAGAATTCTTCTTTCCTTCAAGGATCCAGAAAATACACCGAGAAGAAGAATCTTCCAAAAAAATCTTGCTATGTGTCTAATGAAAGAACATCTGACAGTCCGAGCTCAAATTAGACCTCTCCCGAAGGATATATTCGTATTTTTGGAACAATATCGTCAAGAACGTGAGCAAGAAGCACAGACGTCTTCTAGCGAACCGGCAAGAAAAAAAGGAACCTGTTGTCTCTGCGGAAGAAAGAAGAACTCATTAGCCACCATGAAGTGTTATCAGTGTTCTCGTTTCATCTGCCGACAACATGATTAACATGCAGCGAAGAAAACGAATAAAGCAAAATTGGACAGTATCATTTTAGTTTTTTTTTTTGTGTATTTTGTTTATTTAAGATTTCATGTTTATTTATTAAAAATTATATTTTTAATGCTAAATAGTTATATGTTTTTATAAATATTTTATTTTCAACTATTTTAAAAATTTGTACACAATAAATCTGTAGTTTTCCAGAGTTTATTTTTTATTACCTAATTTGTAATTTATTTCCAGTTTTATGTAGAGCGTAGTAATGCTTTTTTATAAATAATTTAGGTAAAAATAATGTATCTATCAGAAAACATCTTAACATTGGTTAAAAATACAATTGCACGAGAAAAAATATGGTTTCTGAGAGTGTTGTAAAAAGTACAACACGCGACCGCTCTTGTGACTTTGTAAGGTGCGACCGCCGAAAGGTTAACCTCAAAAACACTTTCAATTATTACCAAACCTACTCAGTAATCGGGTTCAAAATGATTCCCCCTCGCGTACTGTAGTAGTACCACCTTACACCTATCGACCATTCACCACTCTTGCGCTTCAGATATCTCAATACGGTCCAAACCAGACTTTTATACTGGAGCATCAAAAACACAAACTGTCGTTACGGTATCGTGACACTACCCTTATAAAATAATGTAGGTTAATTGAACCGCGTTATGCATGCATGCATTGGTAAAAACGTGTTACTGTCTCATTAAAAATGGAGAATTGTTAATAGGACCTAATTTTTGGCTTATTAGTAAGAAATAGATTTCTGTGCCAACTCAATTTTTTTGGAGGTAGATTATAGCATTATACGTTAGATGGAAAGCTAATTTTCATAATATTAATTTGGCGGTTGGTCAAATCATGCATAACGGGGTCCAATTGTAATACTACAAAAATAAACTCATAAAGTTGTTTTTTTTTTAATTAGCACAAAAACAGATAATCAGATCGAATATTAACTTAATATTGGAATATAATAATTATTTTTTTACAATTAAAGATTTAATGGCGAAAAGAGAAAACTAAACGAACAGAAATGAACCAGAGTACAAAAGGGTAAATAAGGAGGTGTAGCAACTGACATTATGGACCACCAACGACCGGCCCATATCGTGTTATGCAAGGTCAAAATGCATCCGGCAAAGTTAGACACTTCTAATAATGTACGATGACATAATGCAAGTGTTTACCGACGTCTTAAACCTACGTTTAATTTAAAAAGACCAATACGTCAAAGAGGTGTCGTTATACGAGAGTTGTACAGAGATTGAACTCTTTGTAAAACAATATGACAGTTTCAATCTACAAAAAAGAAATAAAAAAGCAAGCAGGATTGTACAAGAAGACAACTTTTGGAAGCATATCTCGCATGAATAAATTCCTATCATGTTGTTGAATTGAATGTCCGCAAGTCTGCTATGAGGGCTGGGCAAGAAGAACGTAAAAAGTGCGCCGAAAGAGCAAGATGTTTGTATTTATCTTTATGTTTTCAGCACTTTGAATAAATGAACCGTTGATTTTGAAAGTGGGAAGTCCATTTTGTGACAACAAACAGTTAACGCTAATTTTTATTACAAATTAACCAAAATTTATGTTTTCAATTAATTCATAATAATAGTATATTATTGAACTGTTCAGTTATCCTCAATTTTATTACACAAAATTTCTTAAAAAATGAATGACCATCAAGAGTAGGTACCTATCGAATAATCTAAACAATCACAAATTTTGCATGGAAAACTGTGCACAATGATCTCTATCATCTCCAAATCATTATCGAAAATGTTATTACAGAAATGTTCCATTTTTTAATTAACAAATAGCACACGAAACACAAAACAGTCTGTTGACACGTACTAAGAAGCAGGTTAAGCCTAGGAATTGTGAAGCTTAACCTAAGTAATACTTTGGAATGCTAAAGTTTACGTTAGGGTGGTGGTGCAACGAATTGTGCTACTTAGGGATTTACGGATAACTCATAATTTAAGTTGAAGTGGTGCAATCGGGCGTAAAACTACTGAACTTAAAATTGTAAAAAAATTATTTTTATAATCCTTACAGTTAGCTCTTTCAAATGATACCCTACACGATATGTTAACTTAAACTGTTATTTTGTTGGTACGTACCAAACTGACCACCCACATTAATCTAAAAAAAAAATTATCCAGTAATTGATGAGATATATGTGCGCGTCATCAAGATCTATCATTATGCCAAATTTCAAGTTTCTACGTTACTTAGTTTTTGAGAAAAACTCATGTGACAGACGGACAGACACCGAAGTGATCTCATAAGGGTTTCGTTTTTTCCTTTTAAGGGTCTCGATCGGTCCCAAAAAACTCAACAGTTTCAGACATATCGAATTGTTGTGTTACTTTAAAATAAAATAAGGAATATACATAAAAACAAATCATCATTGGTAATTATTCTAATTTTTCAATAAAGTAAGAAAAATAGAAGTTCTTAATTTTTCTTTCATCCTCTTATTAAAAAAATTATTATCGCGCGAATTTTTTTCATAAATCAACCCTTTTGGCATTCATACAATAAAGTAACAAAAGTCGTTAACAGTCACATGTAATTGACCCTGCACTCGAAAATAATAGTTATGCGTCCTTTTCAATAGCAACTGTCCCGATTTAAATTCCATGTAAACCAATTTTCTTGATTGGATTGCTTCGACAGCTGTACGATCACTTCGACAAATTTATTTTTGCCAACAAAACCATCTGGTGTTGTACTAAGATAGCAGTTACTTTCATCCACAAATAATCCACAAGGCTTTATCACTTGCTGAATGGATTCGGAAAACTCTCTGATTGTCGTCGGCTCATGTTCAATGCCTAGGCAGTACTGCCTGATAAAAAAGTTTTCAGTACTACCCATGCCGTTTTGGCTAAATCAGTTGTAGACCTAAATTTGTATATTTTTCAAAAAACTAAAGCCGTGATTCTTTTGCGTCGTTCTTGAATCCGTAAAACTGTTTCTCTCTGATTTTTGGTAATTTTATTATGATATGAATATTATGTGACATTTGCAATACAGACTCTGTAGACTAGTAGTGCAAAGGGTGAAATCAATGCAAAATTTGGATCAGATAACACTTTTACTGGGCATGCAAATTCCTTGAAAACTATAAGGAAAAAATAAGTACTCCATAAAAAACTCTGTCGATTCACAAGAGAGAGTTACGAGTAGAAGGAGTTACATATTACATACATTTCTCGGTTGCAATTCACTTTTACAAGAAAGTTTTTACATGAAATTACGGCAGTTATAGCGAACCAAAAAATTTCAAATTTTAGCAACGTATTAAGGGTATGTTGAAGAAATTCTTTTGAGGACTCTTTTCTTTAAAAACAATTAAAGTCAGAACAGCGTCATAAAGTAAAGCAAATAATTTCGTGATTTTCTGAATTTTTTAAGAAAGACCCAAGGGTGTGCCGAAAATTCTAAATGTCACACACCCTTAACCTAAACTAGTTTTATCATAACATTTTTTTAGCAAAATTTATTTGTTATTTTAGCCGTATTTCTTCAATAAAAAACCATCCAATTATGCTTAATTTCTCTCGGCGAGAATCGCCTTAAATGTAAGTACATATTTCAAATCAGGATAATGCTTTCAGTAAAAATAATCGATGGCGTGTATTATGAAATTTATTATTTGTTCTATGTACTACACAAATTGGTAATTTCTAATCTACAAAGTATACATTACATACATACTACAGTGGAATAATTAGAACGACAATTTATTATATATTGGATCCAATTGGTGTTATGGTTAATTCTGGAATCTAAATAATATAAAACAAGGTTAGATATTTTTTATTGTTGAAATCATTTACTACTGACAATTGCTTTTTGTTATTAACTTCTATGGGTTTGAGTAACGGTTATCCTTGTAAGTTCAATTTAATTATGCTTTTGATGTAGTCCTTGAGTAAGTATAATATAAACTTGGCGAAAAAATTAACCAATGCAATTGTGTTGGTAATACCAAAAATTCGAAATATTGCCAAGTTCATTTCATACCCCCACTTGTTGATGCGTCAATTTAAAACAAAAAGAATGCACATAAATTATGAAGTGAAGTCTGCAATATTTCAAATTTTGGACATTTCTTTTTCCTAACAATAAGTATATACAACGTGATTCATTTGTGTTCTACTTTTGAAATTTTCTGAGATGCAACCAAAAATACTAATTAGCACAGGCACTAGATCTCTAATTTTTCAAAAATTAAAAAATAGATCTACTATTCCATTGTTCTGAGTATTGTCAAGTTTGGCTTGACAGTTTGGTTGAAGTTTCATGAATCGTGATGAACTATTATTACTCAAACGATGAGAAAGTAGACATGATTCTCTTCTATGGGGAGTGTGGTAAAAGTTTCCTGGCTGCGGCAGATTTGTACCTACAAAGATACGCAAATCGCAGTCATCCTATTCCCGAAACATTCAGGAGACTGGAACAGAAGTTGCGTGAAGATTAACCGAAAATGACAAAAAAACGGCGACGAACAGCTACTCCTCAAGAAAACGAAATGCGTGTACTGGAGGCAGTAGAGGAAAATCCTCATGTTGGTCAAAGAATCTTAGCACTTCAAATTGGAATCAGTCAGGGCGCATTCCATACCACGTCACCGATTTCCCACAAAGAATGCAGTTTTGTCAGTTTATTCAATTAAAATTAGATGAAAACGTTCATTTTGTTAAAAATATATTATTTAGCGATGAGGCCAGATTCAGCAATAACGGGGCTGTAAACAGGCATAACTGTCATTACTACAGTCAAGAAAATCCACGTTGGATACGAGAAAGTCACCATCAAAATGTGTTTTCGGTGAACGTATGGTGCGGGATAATAAATGAACAGATAATTGGGCCTCACTTCTAAATTTTTTACAAAATAAGTTACCCTCATTGTTGGAAGAATACACGACAACGTATGTGGTTCCAGCAAGATGGGGCCCCACCCCATTTTTATAGAAATGTCAGACAGTATTTAGATGACAATTTTACAAACGTTTGGATAGGGAGAGGTTCTAATATCCCTTGCCCACCCCGAAGTCCGGACTTAACGCCTTTAGATTTTTTCCTGTGGGGCGTACTAAAACAGAGTCTACCAAACTCCTTTCCATACGGTCGAAGAACTCAGACAAAGAATTCGTGAAGAGTGTATGGCCATAACACCAGAGACATTACATCGCGTTCAAAGGTCGTTTTTAAACCGGGTTGAAGTGTGTTTGCTCCACAATGGAATGCATTTTGCACAATTTTTACGTTAGTCGTTATTTTTTTCTTACATTGTCATTTTGACGTTTGTAGCCAATAAAGCAATTTTGATTCAATTTGTAATTTAAATCAAAGGCAGTATCAAGTGGTAAGTAGAATTAGTATTTTTGGTTGCATCTAAAAAAAAAACAGAAATGGACCACAATTGACTCACGTTGTATTATATTCGGAGACTTAAAGGGGTCTGAACAACAGACGGAAAGAATAATAATAATTAATTAGTCAATCATTTAAAGTTAAATACCCTAAAATGAACTGAAAATAAAAATTACGATAGCTAATGAAGGTCGTAACAGGACAATAGCATAAAGAACCCCAGACATTAAATATCAAATATTACCTGGACATGTGGAGGAGTACCCAATACATACAATACTGCATCTGCAATATCCCCAGCTTTCAAGAATGGCATAGATTTCATCATCGTTTTCATATCTGGTGTCGTCGGGATACCCCCGGCTTCAACAAATTCAGTTTCAACTGCACCAGGACTAACACTCTGAAAATTAATTTAATGCAAAATTATAATTCAACAGTGTTGAGCAACTAACGGTAATTTTGATTTTACTTCCACAAGTATTAAGTTCGTTTCTTAAAGTTTCCGCCAAAGCTGTGACGGCATATTTAGATGCCGGGTATACGTTGATATTCGGGAATTGCGGAATACGATGACCTGCAACGCTGTTCATGTGGATGATATGCCCATCAATGTTATTGGTTTTCATATCTTTAATAGCTTCTCTAGTGGCAATACTCAGTCCGATTACATTTGTATTAAATACTGCTTTCCATAATTCGGTATCGCCATCCATTAAACTGGTGGATTTCATAAATCCCGCATTATTAATTAAAATCGATACAGGGCCTACATTATCCCTGATCCATTTAAACGCTGCAATTATTTCATCCTCTTTGCTCAAATCGGCCTTAACTGCATACAATTTTCCAGGCTTATGTTGCAGTTTCTTCGCAAGTTCATCAATGCGGTCCTTACGGCGTGCTATTCCCACAACCTATTGAAATTAAGTGACTATTAAATTAAAATATATAAATATACAGGGTGTGTGTAAAATGTTTCGGAAAACTCGATAATATTATTCCATACACAGAGAATTAAAAGAGTCTAAATATATGTCCGAAAACCACGAGTTTTGGAGTTGCCTACTAACGATTTTTGTATGAAGGATAACAAATCTAGTTAATATTTATTTAACTAATATGTGCGTTAATGGGAGCGATTAATAATCGAGACAGTTACTATTGTTGAAATTATTAATCGCCGATTAACGCAAAAGTTGGTTACAATATTTTTCCGGTGATCGAATCTTACGAAATTGAAGAAATAGTATATTATTACATGAGCAAGTAAAGAAGGTTTTTATCCATGAAAATGAAGTTTGCTGCACGAACCGAAGGCGAGTGCATGTAATCATTTGATAGGATAAAAACCTTTACTTGCGAGTATAATACTATACTTTATCTACGATCATCCATACAAAATAATAAAACAAATTCTTAATTCAATATTTTTTAATTTTTGAACGTGATACTATGACAGTTAGTTTACATTGTCATTTTTATTGTAAATGTTAATCGTAAAGTTTGAACAATTATTGAAACTAAAAGGTGGATTCTTGACAAGATTAATGTCACAATTGTTCTTCGTTATAGTTGTGGTACTGTTAACATTTGCACTTGCATTTGTAGCATTACTTCCAGATGTGCTTGTACAGGGTCTGTTAATTTCTTTTAAAATTGTATTACTTATTTGAAGTTTATTGTTTAAATTGTTATCTATGTACCCTTCAGCCACACTTGTTGATTTCCATGCTCCATGGTGTTTGAGGGTGGTGATATCGCCACCACCATCAACCAAAAGTGTTGCAGATGATCTGCGTAGACAATGAATGCCCAGTGTATAATTGAGGGTTTTCAAGATTCAAAAAAGTAGCAACACTTTTCGGCACTGCAGCTAGCTTGTTGATACCTATTTTTTGCGATGTGCACTTGTTGTTTTGAAAATTCAAGAAAAAAGATGAACATTGTATGTTACTTGGGCGAAGACTGATATATTTCTTGCAAATATTGTAAAATTCTCCAATTACTGTGAAATTCCGAGGAAGTTTTGTTTTAGTTTCAGGAATGTTGACAAGCAAAGCTTGGCCTAAATCTTTAATATGCTCTAGTTTCATTGCATGCAATTCTTGCGATTTACAAGCACCCATTATACCCATTATTACAGCCACCTTAAAGAAATACAGATATTTAGTAGTTTTTTTTGCAGTTTGTTTCTTATCTTCGTTACAAGATATTTTTCATCTGGTGCTTTCTTGATAAAGTCCTGTATATTTTCAGAGGTTAAAGTTTTGGCTTTTTTAGGTATAAATCCCTCAGATTTGCGTTTCAAAAATGCTTGAAGTTTTTTATAATTTTCAATATGTATATCGTGATGAATGATTAAGGTACTCTTAAGCATTGAATAGTAACTCCAAAGAGAAGAAGATGAATATTTTTCTGCAAGCATCACAAAATAACTTAACACAACATTTTCAGAAAAGGAAGTAGTATTTTTCTCTGTTCGCCATTTTAAAAAGTTTCATAAACAGATTCATATGTGTGCCGTGATTTTTGTGGTAGAAGATATTCTATTGCAGTCGTTGCGATATTGCGAATGTCAGGGGGCGTACAGGACATTTTATTTCCTTCGTCCAACATTTCAAACTTTCGGTCACAAAAAACTGCTTCACAAACCACGAATTTTATTATTAACACACTTGGGTACGTTTTGCTGTCAATTGCTTTAGTTTTGCTCGGTTATGTTGTTGCAATTAATGGAAACTGTTACCAACGTGGCAATGTTGTAAAATAAAAATCCCAATATTTTAAATTTTCATTGGTCGAAGTCCCGATGGATAAAAATTCTGTCAATTTTACCCATGGCTGGGAACCAATAAGATGCTCTCTTTAATTTATCGATGGATAAAATTACAATTTAGAGTAGAGGTTTCACATCAATAATGTTTATATTATATAATGATCGTAGATAAATGTAATTTTTTTCCGTGACAAAAATTCCAATAGGTATTCGAATCAAGCATGCCATGTATTTTAAATCAATAAATATTCAAACCAATGGTGCCATGATTTACAAATAATGTTAAAAGTTTGATAATCCATCTGCACTTTTTATCAATTTTACTGGCTGTACTGTTGCTAACTTCTATACAAATAGTATTACTATTAACATAACGTAAGTAATTAATTAATTTGTAGATCTTATTAGTATATTTTGTATTCATTTTGTCAGATTACATTTAAATAAAGTGACATATTAATTTAATGGTATGTTTCTTGCCTAGATACCGAAATCGTGCATTTATAAGAAAACATTCATTATAGGGGTTCATTAATGCACGATCTCCTATTCATTAAATCAACGATCACCGAAAAATAAAATTAAACTTTACAAATGTAATGTTCATGACGTTACGTTACGTTATGTTTATGTTACATACATATCCACAGTAGCTGTTCAAAATCTACACTTATTATCTTTACATACATTCCTAATTGATGCCTTAATTACTACAATACCCTTTACTTCAATAACTAGGAAACTATTAAACTTGGCGTCATCATCAATTTTGGGTTGCCGTTGTCAAAGTGCATTTATTGGACGGACTAGTTCCGAGTAGTGTAAAAATTACTAAAATTGTAACCAAGCTAATTAGAGTTAATTCTGGATGCTTTTCTCAAAATAAATTAACAACCTCAATTTGCGTCAGACTGCTGTTACCATAACCAATCTTTATCAGAATTGAAACAATTAACCTTCTTTTTAATTTATTAGCTCAATCGTTCAAAACTGGGCTGATACTAATATAATACATTCTTGACAAAAAGAATGATAAAACTGGTCGAAAGAAAAGATTGGTTTTTATGCTGATGACATATTTTTTAAGGTTTTATCGCTTTATTACTTACAGAAAACAATATTATCGTTGAACGCATCAAGCAAGAAATTAGGCATAATTATTATATCAATAGAATGTTGCATAATGTAAGCGATGAATTTTATTTTCGATTAGGACGTTGTCAGGACGTGCACTGGGCACACATTGAACCGCTTTTAATTTAATAATTTTTTATACATCATATTTAGATTTTTATTATTTTGACAGCTACCCCTTTTTAAAAGTAACAATGGTGTGTCCAATTTCTCTTTTACAGTCCCATAGTACGACGGGCCACAATGGATATCTTTACAATTAAAAACAAGTTGAGGGTGAGTTCCAGCACCCCAATTACTCAAAATTACAAAACATGCTAGAACAACGTGGAAATTTGTAGAGAAAACTTTACGTTCTCTTTTACTGGATTTATTTAAGTTAAAGTTAGCGTAACTATAGATTGTAAAAAAGTTCAAAGCGTAAAACCACCATTAAAACGATATTTGCAATTTAGTTTGTGCCTTTGTAATTTTTGTGAACAATAAAGTTGCATTTGTAAGATTTTTAATTGAAGTACGCATAACACTTCTTAATATACTTCTAACCATTTAATTTAATTTTCAATCGAATCAAAACTCAAGGATAATTTTTTTTTTATTCCTTTTTTTAATAACGTTTGTGATTATTGTTCTTATAGTTACATACAATGTGTGAATAGAAATGTGCTGCATTATAATAGCTCTTCTATTATTTTAATGTACTTACTGTATTTAATAATTTTTGTTTTTAGTCACTTTTAGACCTTTAATGTAGTAATTTTGCTTCATTTTATCATACAGTTTCCCAGATGAATTGAAAAAAAGGAAGAAGTATTATAAAGAATAACGTTTTTCTGTAAATTTGAAAATAATTTTTTTCCCCTTTTTTCCAATGCATCTGGGAATCCACTAAATAATATTATGTAAATAAAATGAAAGACTAATTTTTTAATCTTAACATTTAAAGCTAATTAACGTACTTATTGGCAGTGTGCGATATTAATAAGTATATTTCAATACGAAATTCAAAAGTGAATGATATCGGAGTGATTCAAGTACACGAGCAACACGATATCCTACTTTCGACCGTGTTATGAACATTATTTTTTCTCGACACTAAAACAAACAACTTTTTTAATGATTTTTAATAATTTTTGATGATTGCAACTTGTAAAGATATGTTCATATCGCAAACGTTAGGATATTAATTTTTTTCGAGCCTACTAAATTGTGCAATATATATTAGTTCCAGATAGCGTTGTAGAAAAAATTATTTGAAAGTTACTTTTACTTACATTACAACCCGCTTCAACCAATTGTTCACAAATTGCTGCACCGATTCCGGCACTAGCACCAGTAACAACGGCGACTTTACCTTTCCACCTATTCAACGAAACGACCATGTTCAAACAGTTTTTCTTGATGAATGAGGCTGAGAAATTTTAGTGTGCTTTATCAACAAGATTACAACGTAATGTCCGGTATTTAGTTTCGTAAGAAGTTTTTAATTTGTATTTGTGTCAAGGCACCATCATTTAAGTTCCAGGTGCGTGACCATGCATTTATACAAAAAATTCCATAGAGATTTTGTTACCAAATTTATTTTTGACTAAAACTTTATTACATCATTACATTATAATTTAAAACATTTCGCCTACCGGACGAATGATCATCTCGTGAATCTGAAAATGAAAATCAATAAAGACGATAAAGATAAAATTATTATTAGTAAATGAATGTGTGGCTCGGAAGAAGATGCATCAATGTGTTTTTTTTTTGCTATAATGGGTTTTTCCTACGAAAGTATTAGAGTAAAACCTCTCCATAGCGGACACTTACGATGAGCCTAAATCTGTCGGTTGTGGAAAGGTGTCCGTCGTTGAGAATGTGCATGAAATAAAATGTTTTAAGCCGCGTCCAGACTTATCGGAAACAATGTTATTAACAAAGTTATTTTATATGTTATCAAAATTTTGACGAACAACAACAAGTTATTTTTTCCATCCTTTTAGTGCATCTCACAACAGCTTTACTAGTTTAACAATAAGTTCACTTTTGTAAACGTTTCTAATCACATTTGTAAGATCAAAATGATAGGTTTCCTTATGATAACCTTTTTTTTCATCCTTTATAGACAGCGAATCGAATTGTTTGTTAAATATTATATTAATATTATTTTTATATAAAAATGATATTATTCGACTGGCAAATTTTACTGGTCTTATAAACTTAGAATCCCTAATTAGACTAGCAGAAGGTCAAAAATATTTTATTGTGATTGTTAATTCCTTTATTATTATTTTATTAAATGCGTCCGAAGACACCAATTTAGACACACAAATTAAACATTTTAACCCTTTAAGGACGGAATTTATTTTCGGTTACAGATCCCATGGGACGGAATTTATTCTGATGTAGTTAGGCTTGCGTCGCGAATGTGCGGCATTCGGAAAAACTGCTTCTTTTCTAGTGTGACGCGTATGGACGACATACGTCATTAAAGGGTTAAAAAACAAACACAAGCTCAACATTATAAAAGGCTGAAATTTAAGATAATTGAAAATCAACAGCAACCACAATTGACGTGCAAAGCGTTCCTAGAGCGAAGGGCTGCAGCCTTGAATATCGCAAATTGTCTAATTCTTTTGTGCTGTGACAAATTTTATGATGGTTATAAATTTCTTATTTTAAAAGCTTTTAACTGCGTCTGTAGGAACTACATATTTGACAGTTTAGTTTGGAAGTCGTTTTACATATTTTGTCCCACTTCGTTGATCAAAAATTCAAAATCGGCGCTTGGCATTCTGGCAAAATTTTTAAAATTTCCGTCGCACCACAATTCATCAGTAACCCTTTGGGTGCCAAGGAGCGCGGTCGCGCTCTTCAATACACTGGCCGAAAATGCCAAGAGTGCGATCGCGCTTTTGTTTGTTTATTGTTTATTGTCTTTGGAATTGTCAATTTTAGCTAATTCTCTAAAAATCATTTTGGCACTCAAAGCGTTAATTGCAAACGGAACAATGTCGTCGGCTTTTAAATCGTTGATCATGTCACTGCCCACTACCACTGTATCGCTTTCGAGACCTTAACAATGTGCGAATCAAAAATCTTTTCTTTTCTTTCTTCTGTGCACCACTTAAAATTACATATGCTGCAGCCGCGAGAAGAAAGTCTTCCTGATTTACCATTGCTACTTTGACTAATTATTTTTTTTGTATCAACCGATTATGCAAAATACAGTTCTACCAGAAGCTTCATGATGTAAGTACTTTATTACCTACCATAAACAAATGCATTCGAACCTAGCTACCTGCGACAGTTGTATTCCAGATGTTTCAAATATCGTTTGATGTTTACCGACAACTGTCCGGTAACAAAAATTTACTGAAAAAGTATATAAATTGGTGCTTTTCGGCGAAATCTCGAAAATATTCTGAATAATCTTTTTTCTGTCTTTCTTGGGTCAACGAGGAATCCTATACACGCCAAAAAGTTTGCAGTGTTACAGGGAAACAAGGTTTCAATAACTTATTACTAAGTCTGAACGCGCCTTTAGGTATGTTGACATAGAGCCTAAACCATTAACCAATTCGAAGAAACTTCTAACTAAAGTAATATTTTTGCATGCGTTTTCAAGAGCGATTGGTAGTTTGATAAAATACAAATAAGTAAACCCTCGATTTAACGATTACTTAGGGAAGGCAGGTGTCCATTAAATCTGATTGCTTGTAAAATTACATAGGAGATATGTTAAAAACAACAAGCTTTTTAAACTTTTCCTGCTCCTTGCGAATATCCGATACTTAATTAATCGCATTTCTAACTAGGGTACGCGAAGTAATAAAATGCTGGCGGTACAACTATCGCTATTTTTTACCTAAAAATTTTAGTATTCACGGTCGCCCATTGTATCATCGGTACATTCAATTGCATATTTTGTTTGTCCGTGTCATTAAACCTTGGTTATATCTCATTTTGTCACCAAATTTGCCGCTTTTTGAAGATATGGTCTATTCCCTAAATGTGTTAAAATAACAGTGAATTACAGTAAAAATAGTTTTTTATTTGTCTGTTGTAGAGAACTAAAATTCCGAGTAACATTATAGATAAGGTATAAAAACTACTGTCGGCGTCGGTCGCGGCGGGTGTCCCAATTGGTGCATTACAAGCCGTCCGATGTGTAGGGGTGTTCGTTAAGAGAGGTTTTACTGTAGTAATTGTAATCTCTCTGACAAGAAAATTGACCTCAAAAGTAGACTTTCAAAACGCGCGTGCGTCAAAAAGAATTCCTAGCTCAAAATTACTAACAAAAATATTACTACACCAAATAATATTACCAATTCAAGTAGCTAGTCTGATGCAACCAATCTTATTTAATGATTTTCCCAAAACTTAAGTTATTGTTTCCAAATCACAGAATTATTACTAAAAAAACCATTGGGCATTTCGAAAAAAAATAAAAATTGTTATCATTTTTTCTACAGGTGTATTGTAAATGGCACATAATGTTCGCATCACGCGAAGCCTTGTTGAAAAAAAGCAGATATCTTTCATACGAAATCGTCATGTAAACACTAAAAAACCTATCTAAGCCTAGTCAAACCTTATAACACCTAATCAAAACTCTGAAAGTCCGTGTGGAAAGTATGTAACCCGTGTCAAACCTTATAAAACCTGACCTAACCAGCCTTGAGTTTACTTCATTTTTCGAATCTGGTTATTTTTACTGCCTCCAAATTCTGTCATATTTTACCTAACGCGCATGGTGAATTGTACGTTTACACGCTTAACTTTAATTAATCATTGTAGCCTTATTACGTGTCGACCCACATTAATTTTTGTACTATAATGCTTAGATCTGATTGTACTATCGATCTGTAAAGATAAAAGTCGCGAATTCGCGCGGGGTCTCAAGTAAAGTCTAACCAACACACATAATTCTTGATTTAATTTCATAATTGCATTGTATGTACCTACCAACGCAATATTCGATCAAGAGCACGGTCAAGTTGCACAACTTTGTCACACCTAAAAGATTTCAATTGCTAATCATTTAAAAATTACTATTCGTCCAGCATCAAACTTCAACTACAACAATTTTTTAATTTTGTTTGATGTACAATCTCGTGATGTAAATATTATACGCCATTTATAATACACCTGTATATCGTAATATAATTTACTTTGTTATCAAATCATTGCTCTTTTCAAATTGTAATTTATAATATTTGTTTTTATTGATACCTGAACGTGCGGTGGGGTCGATAATGTATATAATACTGTATCTGCAACATCTTCGGGATCTAGAATTTTCAAATCCAACTTTTCAATATCGAATGGTTGTCCACTAGCATCAAAAATTTCAGTGTCTACCATTCCAGGGCTGACGCTCTATAATTAAAGATGTATCTAACTGAAACGTTCGCAAGAATATATACTTACAGTCACTTTAATTTTGCTGCTCGAACATGCTAATTCTTGTCTCAAAGTTTCTGTAAGAGCAGTAACAGCATGTTTTGACGCGCAATAAACATTCATATTTTGAAAATTAGGGACTATGTGCCCGGCAATGCTATTAATGTGCACGATGTGCCCATCGATTTTGTTGACTTTCATGCTTTCAATCGCTTCTCGCGTGGCAATGCAGAGTCCAAGTACATTGGTATCAAAAATGGCCTTCCACATTTTTACATTGCCACCACTTAAATTTGTTGTCTTCATAAGTCCGGCATTGTTTATTAAAATGCTAACTGGACCAACGTTATTCTTGATCCACTGAAACGCAGCTAAAATTTCTTCTTCTTTACTGATATCGGTTTTGTAACCCCAAAATTTGCCAGGTTCGTTTTGCAGTGTTGCGACCAATTTGTTGAGTTTTTCTTGCCGTCTCGCCAATCCCACAACTTTAATTCCGATCTTGCAGAGTTTTATGGAAATGGCTTCGCCAATTCCAGCACTAGCTCCTGTAACAACAGCTACCGAATTCACCCAGCGATCCATTTTGCACTAAGACTTTTACTAAACGTTTAATGAAAGAAGTTTGATAAAATTTCGTTACCTCCCCCTCTACTAAAGCAATTTAATATGTGCATGCAGATAATTAATCTTAAATTACATTTATTTATTCGCAACTATTTTATCAACAAGCTATTTAAGTATCAGGTTTATTAAATAGGTTCACCAACTGGTCGTATGATCATTTCTTGGATTTGAACATGAGATGGTGTTGACAGTACGTAAACAACGGCTTCGGCGATATCTTCAGAATCTAAACATTTGATACCAAAACTGTTTTTATTAAAAGGTAATTCATTTGCAGCAAAAATGTCCGTATCGACTAATCCGGGGCTGATACTCTGAAAATTGTCAAAAAACAACGTTTTAAAAAAGAGTAGCAAAAATTTGTATTTGTTTAGAGCTATAACATTTCAATTTAGTTTTAAAATATGTAGGGTTCCAATCCATATGGCAAACTGTACATAAGCTCGCTAATCTTTGTTGATGTTGAAAAAGCAATGTTTAAGGTATATACCAGGTACTTATATGACATCTGCAAGAATTTTCCTGCGTTTATGTGAGGTGGTCGGACAGTAGTCCTAAATTACTCAAAATTTGGAATTCTTTTGAAATTTTACAAATAGAGTGTAGGTACTAAGAAATTTCTTTTGAAACTACTTGTGTGAAAACCACTCGAAAGAATTAATCTCGTATTGAGGACTTACTGTATTGGATGATTATAATAAAGTTTCTATAAACATGTAAAAATGCATTGCAAAATTTCGAGCACGGTCCATCAAACTCCAGAAATTGTGGGTGTATTTACTTCAAATAAGATTTATGATATAATTAGCATAATAAATTATCATAATTCTCATGCTGGTAAAAAGTGATAAGAACGTTACAGTCCGCGATATTTTTAACTCTCGGCTCGACAATTTTTGAAAAAAGTTGAAAAATTCACTTGCGAAATTGATAAACTTGATAAACATTACTTTTTTTTCGAAAAATTTCATTTTCAAATAAAAGAGAGGGCAATTTTTAAAAAATATATATGTACCTATGTATATACAAAGGTTTCGTGTTTTTTTTGCTTAATCCCCAAATCTGTTAAAAAATAGCACGTTTCGTTCATAAATAATTCTTTTCCAAGCGAAATAACAAGTTGAAAATATTGCTTTTAGTTAGAGTACACCCGATATACAGGGTGTTCACGAAAAAACGCCCCAGCTCCTAGCGCTATTATTAGGAGTCCAATTGTAACAAACGATACGTCAAATTAAATGGTTCAAAAAGTACTACAATGTGTAGCTCAAACATAATTTTTACCTGTTTCTCCATTCAAAGGTCAAAGGTCAACTTCATTTTTTCAAATTACAACCTTATATTTTTCTTTGACAATTTGATAGAGATTTTTTTTCTGAATTCAACGATGTATCACAATCAATATTTCTGATTTATTTTAGGGTAATAAAGAAATTAGAATAATAAATAATATTATTAGCAGTAGGCTTTGAAAAATAACTGAGACGTAGCGGTGGCTATGGAAACGACGTCTCACAAATAAAAATTACTATTACTATTGTTGCAACAATGGTAATAACCATGGTAACCGGGACATTTAACTGGAGAAATACGTTAACATCGCCGTCAGAAACTGGCTATTAGTTTGTTTACCTATTTTTTGTAATAAAAATGAATAATAGTGAACTAGTGAAATAGTGAACTAAACGATCCACTGGCGTAGAATAAATTTGTGTAATTTCTTTTTAAGCGAGTTAAGGCGAGATCAATCATTTTATACAAAAAATTTGTGGTCTGATGAGTGTCAATTTACAAACAACAGACATTTTAATCGTTTCAATCACCGCTATTGGAGTGTAGAAAACCCACATATTACCATCGAACAAAATCCTCAGATAAAATTTTCGGTGAACGTTTGGTGCGGAATATTAGGCGCCAGGATACCTAATAGGAGCAATTTTCATTGATGGAAATCTCAACCAAGAAAAATATCTTCAAATTTTGCCTGAAGACTTAGAAGAAATTTTAGATGACTTGCCGTTGCCATTGAATGGAATGAACTAGTATTTCAACAAGATGGCGCTGCACCACACAAAACGCTCTTATGATTAGGGACTATTTAAATATAGAATAATGAAGACAAATGGATTGGAGCATATGTACCTATACCATGGCCCGCCCGGTCTTGTGACCTCTAGAGTTTTTCTTTTGGGGATACATCCAAGATATTGTTTATGCTACGCGCCCGGAAACGGAGGAAATTTTGAGAGAGAGAATAGTCAACGCTTGTCGGGAAACACCAGCAGAAATTTTAATTAATGCTACACAAAGTGTAGGATCTAGATGTCGACGAAAATGTCTGGAAAGAAACGATGCCCAATTTGAACATTTTTGTTAATTTGCCATTTCTTTATTTAATTGTTTAGTTATTAAATGTTATCTGTTGTTGTTCATAAATTAATTCTTTAAAATACGTTGTTTCCGTACTGACACATCGTTTCCATAGCCACCGCTACGTCTCAGTTATTTTTCAAAGCCTACTGCTAATAATATTAATTATTATTTTAATTTCTTTATTACCCTAAAATAAATCAGAAATATTGATTGTGATACATCGTTGAATTCAGAAAAAAAATCTCTATCAAATTGTCAAAGAAAAATATAAGGTTGTAATTTGAAAAAATGAAGTTGACCTTTGACCTTTGAATGGAGAAACAGGTAAAAATTATGTTTGAGCTACACATTGTAGTACTTTTTGAACCATTTAATTTGACGTATCGTTTGTTACAATTGGACTCCTAATAATAGCGCTAGGAGCTGGGGCGTTTTTTCGTGAACACCCTGTATAATGTAGTCTATACTCAAAAACTAGTACACTAAAAATCTACAGAAAAAAATCTACATAGCTCACATTAAACACAAGGCTTTTAACACGCGTGATAAATGAATGGAAGTGAACTTTAAGACGTATTATGCAGCAATTTAAATTTCTACTTTGAGACAAACTACTACATGTGAATTAATGTATAAGCCTTTTTGAAAAGTCAGAATTTGTCATAATGAGAAGCGCCCACACTTTAACATTATTATGGCGAGTCACGCCACACTTCTTACACTGTTCTTGGAAACCAATTACACTATGTACATACAATTATCGCTAAGCTACAATATGTTAGAAATATGATAGAAGCACTGCCTCTTGAGAAGTTTTCATTTCGTATCGTTGTTATATTAGTTCCTATTAGGTACTGAAGGGACTATTTAAATGAGTGACTGTAAAACCAAATAGAAGATACACTACGTTATAATTTAATACAAACACATTTATCAAAACTGTCGGAATCGAGTTACCAAATTTACTACCTTTATTATTTAGTTTTTGTCAACGTTAATTCAAAATGACTAAAATATTTGTACTAAACTTAAACTCGATGTGTAATGTCGTCAATAATATAACTATTACAAAATCAAGAATTTGTTTTGTTTACCAATCGTCGATGTGTACAATGTGAAGTTATACTTACTGATATTTTTATTTTACTGTGCATCACCGATAGTTCTCGTCGTAACGTTTCTGTGAGAGCCGTGACAGCATGTTTACTTGCAGGGTAAACATTTAGATTATCCAATTGTGGTACGAAATGTCCTGCGATGCTATTGATGTGAATTATATGTCCATCGATTTTATTAAACCGCATATTTGCGACCGCTTCACGAGTTGCAATACATAATCCAAGAACGTTAGTATCAAAAGTAGCCTTCCAATGTTCAATGTTGCCGTCAACTAGACTCGTTGGTTTTAACACTCCAGCGTTATTGATTAAAATCGAAATTGGACCGATATTACTTTCAATCCATTTAAAAGCTTTCAGTACATCGTCACTCTTACTTACGTCAGTTTGAACGACGTAAAGTTTACCTTCGCAATGTTTTAACTCCTCCGAAAGTTGGTCGAGTTTTTCCTTTCGACGTGCCAACCCGACAACCTACAAAAATGGTTAAAAACCGAATTTAAATATTTTCAAAAAATACCTTTAAATTTAAACCGACAAGCTTGCGAACGATTGCGGCACCAATTCCCGAAGACGCGCCGGTCACAACGGCCACCTGATTCGCCCAACGTTTACAGGAGTTCATTTTTAATTGTGGCCTATTAACTATGTCGATTGTATTTATACTTTTACAGAGGAAATGGATTGCGTGTGTTAGATTTTCGATTTTTGGAGGAATTATTAAATTAATTAGTGCTTGCGTGATACCTTTATTGTGAATTAGTAATTATAAACAACAGATTTCTCGGAAAGAAAATTATTAATTTTAAATTGTTTCGCCTACAGGGCGAATTGTGAGTTCGTGAATTTGTACGTGGGGGGCATCGATAACACATACAAAACTGCGGCTGCGATGTGTTCAGCTTCCAAAAATTTCATGTCGAACGATTCTGAACTGAATCATAAACCATTAGCAGAAAATAGTTCGGTATTTACCAACCCTGGGCTAATACTCTGATAGTACATTATTTATCAATTTTAAATAAAAAAGAAAGATGCATTTACCGTAATGTAATGATTTATGGCTGTAACAATCGTCAGGAATGTCCGCAAAGGTAAGTACGATTTAAATTTATAGCATTGTAAAAATTTGTCACTGTCGCGTGGAAGCCAGTCGCAGTGAACATCAGGAGCGTACCTAAATCGAACCTTTTTACATTCTTGTAGATTTCCAAAATTTTTGTAAGTTCTCCAATAAATTACGATTATGGGAACGAACATGAATTAAAGTATGAATGTGGAGTTATTTTAGATCCTTGCGGAGCTTTCCATTAGCCCATTGACAAAAATTTACTCGGCTTTCGAAATCTCGATCATGCAGTTGCTGATGTAATTCTATGTGGTAAGGATGATATTTGTGCTTTTTTAATACCCTCCCTACTGAAGATCGGCGAATTCCAGTGTTTTAACTGATTTCTCTAATGCTCAATTGAGGATTATTATCGGCGAGATTTAAAACTGCAGCTTGATTGACTTCATGCGTGACCGTGGGATTCGCTAACGTTTTTTCTTTGCCCTTTAAATTTCCGTTTTGTTTCAAGGAATCAACAAGTCTTTGAAATATTTTTCTTTCTGGCGGAATTCTTCGCGGAAAACGTTGGGCGTAAATTTGAGCAGCTTGAACAGAATTTTGCCGTGCTTCTCCATAAATTAATATCATATCAGTCTTTTCTTTGAAGGTAAAGGTAACCGGCATTATAAACGAAAACTAATTAAATCACACAAAGATAAAAACTTTTTGGACAAAGTTACTCTTCAAAAGCTGAAGTTGAACTGATAACAAAGTAATACACCCACTTTACGTTTATAACTGACAGTCGATTTTTACGACTACCTACGTTTACTATTAAAAAATGTAATTCCGAAGCAACTTTAGCAATAAAGTCATTAAATATTTATGGATGAGACTTGCTTTTAAACAGGTTCTCACGAAAGACTCGAGCAGCACCTTACGACGACAATAATCCGTGAAACTAATTTCCAAATTTACGGGGATGACAAAATTAGTCTTGAACGAGTTCCGAAATTATTCAGTTCGATACCTATTATCAGCTCGTTATTCAAAATCTTTCGCATTCATCTTTGAACTCAAACATTAATTCAAAATGTAACAAGTCCTCTTCGACTTAAAAAAATAATTGAATATCCATACTTTAAATCATGTTTGTTTTCATAATCGAAATTTATTAGAGGACTTACAAAAAATTTTGAAATCTACAAGAATGTAAAAAGGTTAGATTTAGGTACGCTCCTGATGTTCACTTTATTTATAAAGATAAACAACAACAACCAATAATAAATGAACAAACAAATATTATTAAAGACGTAATGTTTAAACTACTAAATAAAATAAAATAACATAGATAGCTGATAAGATAAATAAGTAAATTCCATCATATCTGAGAATGGAACCAAATTATAGTCGCCTGAATCTTCCTACTGACGATGGTCGCGAAAACTTTCCCAACATTTTTAAATAAAATTTGGAAGTTCTAGGAAAAAGAAGTTCACAATATAATATAAATGACAATAACTCATTCAGTTTATTAAAATGTTTTTAAAATGTCTTTAAAATGTTTAAAAATGTTTGTGTTTAAACCTAAATTAAATGTTGTAAATGTAGTTTATAACTGAAAGTTAAGATGTGACGAGGGATGAAGAACATCCCGAAAAAACAGAGGAAAAGGAAGATATGGAATAAAAAAGGAACAATTAAAACGTAAGTCGTTAATAAATATTTATTTATGTTGTTATTGCAATTAGTTCAGAGAATAAAATACCTATTTACCTGAAATGGTTTATGTTTTATTTAAAACCAAATGCAGCTATTTATTTAATTAATTCAAAAAAAGATTTAATTAACGATTAATTAATATATAATTAATTATTAATTAATATTTACTTAATCAAGCGGCACAGCGATTTCTAAAAATTTCCGTAGAAGTCACTGTACAGTAACAAGAAAGGTTGCTGTCTACATATATCCTTACGGCCCACAGCTGTTGCTAGAGTCATCCGAAAGGGTAAAGCGTTTGCGCCCTACGCTCAGCCAGTCTGGCCAGCCGATATCGATCCTAGGTAGAACCGACATCGGAAATGAATCGGTAAGACCATGCGAAAACGACTCGGTTACATCGTAACATCCCGACCTAGGACCGACGTCGGGATCCTACGTCGAAACTGCAAAGTGTGCTACTAGGAAGGTTTCATTTTTAATTAATATTATTGCTTCACGAGAGGTAAATTAAGTTTCTTTTGTAATATATCATTAACAACTAATAACATCAAATTTTTAATATACATACAAGGTGGGGAAAAAGTATAAAAACCCCTAGAAATCTCGGGGGATTAGTGAAAAAGGAAATAACCAAAGTACATACCTCAAGTAATTTTCAACGATGCATCCAAGGATGACCTTGGATTTGACCTTGAATCTAATTTCAAGGTCATTTAGAGGTCGCCTCTTTTTTTAAAATGGGAACCCCTATTTTTGGTGCCACAATCGAAAAAAGCGGGAAATATTACGTTCAATTATGTGTTTAGATCTGGGGTTATTTCTGGTTTCACTAATTCCCTGATATTTCTAGGGGTTTCTATACTTTTTCCCCAGCCTGTATATGTGAATTAATGACATTAACATAGACGATAAAATCATTTATTGTAATATGTGTTACGCGGATTTGAAATTATGCTGTTTGTAGTTCCAAGAAAAAATTTTTTTCTTTTCATTATTCTAAGTGTTTTTTTTGTTTACAAAGTATAAATGTATGCCGTGATGTCCGTAAAATGTAAGTTTTCATGGAAGTATGGTGCTTTTCATTATTGTAAATCTAAATTTTGTAATTTCTTTGTAAAAATTTAATTCAGACCAATGAAGAAAAACAAGCAACACAGAAAGGCAATTTTTTGGAAACAAAAATTCTAATTTTAGACCGCTTAGTAAAGGAAGATGGATCTACAGCTATCAGAGCGATTAAAAAGAACGAAGACACCGTACGAAAATCGATAATTTCTGGAACAAAATTAAGTGTCAAATTTTCATCCTACGCAAAAGATGAATTAGAAAAAATGGAACGAGGGTTAGTAATTGGGATTAAAGATTGATCTCAAAGAATAATTCCTATAAATGGTCAAGTAGTTACACAAAAGCTGTTCGACTTTATGGACAGATGAAACAATCTAACCCGTCTACTTCCGCTGCCCAGTCTAATAAAGCATTTTTCTACGACAACATCGAAATATGTTATTTCACGAGCGTAAATTCAATCATAAACAACTACATTTTGTACAGAATTTCATTTCGCATCGGTTGCTAGGCAACAAATGCGAAATGAAATATTTCGTGTTCGGTTCACTGTTTTTGGTCACAAATATTAACAGTCCTCGGCGCCCCGAGACTAAATTCAATGGTTTTGTACGTTGTCTGTACGGTCTCATTTTCAAATTTGAAAAGAAGGTCGCTATCTTATACGACGAGTACACGCTAACCAGACGACTTCCATTTAATTACAGTTTGATATTAGTAGATAAGCAACAGGGATTCGAGACCACTTTGCATATCAAATTAATCCGCGGTTTGATTCGCGGTTTGATAGAGAACAATGGATTTCCGCGAATTCCGCGAGTTTTATCGCGCAATTATTAATTATTCAATTATTCAATTGCGCAATTAGACTAACGCAATTAGACTAGCGCAATTAGGTAATTAATCATTTTTGATTGACGCCTGTCACCCGCCATCTTTGATCTTTGACGTCCGCCATCTTTGGGGGTGTGGTCATCCGCCATCTTTGATCTGTCATTGGTCAGGGGGTGTGGCCATCTCACGTCTGACGTCATACAGCCCACTATCTCCATCTCATATTCCTTCTCTCTCTACACGCTGCTATCTCCATCTCATATTCCTTCTCTATTTTTTCCGGACTTGGAAGATTCGTTTTTTTTTCAACTCCGCCTGGCCTGAGATTCGAACCCAAGTCTCGTAGATCGATACACAAAAAACCAGTACTCCAGCGCCTTGCGTATGCTTTGAGATATGTTCCGGATAATTTAAACTAAGCCGTTGCGGAATTTTGATTGAGATTTTTTTTGAATAATTAGACACCTCCGATGAAATTTAAAATTCATTATGCGTAAAATTATGTTAGAATCCTCATATAATTTAAATCGTCAGCTGTTGAATTTTGACGGCTGAGATTTTTAAAGATTAAATGGGAGAAATTTGGATAATTACACGAGTGCGGTAAATATTTTTAAACCGATTAAATGGGTGAAATTTGAACATGAGTGTAGAATTGTAAAATGATTTTGTTAACCCAAAGTAATTTGCGCTCAGGTTGAAATCTCGCACGCGGGATATTAAAAAGGATGTATGGGGTTTAAAAAGAATAATACCAATTACACACTAATTGAGAAATATTTCACATATTGATAATTTACGCAGCCCCTAATCATAGGTGGTGGACTATCGATTTCAACGTTAGTGTTATAATGTTTTAAGCATCGAATTTGAATAATTACATGAGTGGAGCAAATATTGAATTCTTCCGATTGTACGTAAAATTCATCGCAGATTTATGGGATCTATTGTGCCCGCACCTGTTTTGCTGCATTCCTATCTCAAAGTACGCAGGTTGAATCGCGCGTGTGGGATATTAAAAGGTGGGGTTTAAAAAGAATAATACCAATTACACACTAATTGAGAAATATTTTAATACTAATTTTAAAAAATTACATATCATATTGACAATTTACACAGTCCCTAATCATTGGAGGCGGACCATCGTTTTCGGTGCGCCCGCCAGTATTATAATGTTTTAAGCAGCGTCTGCAATCAGCGATATCCTTATCGAGCTGAAACTTCAGCGGCAACTTGTTCCAAACGGCATCGATGCTTCTGGGGGCGAGTATGGTAAGGAAGTCCTTCGGCAAACATGCAATATCCTCCGGGGCCATGTGATACAAATTTTCGGTTTTAAAATATATTTGGATAGATCTCTCCACCGAAGGCGTGCTATCCGCGTTTGTGTACCACTCTTTAACCAATTTGACACTCGCAGCAGCACAATTAAATTTTAATCCGTGGGCGTGGTAGACGCATGATGATGACATATCACGCAACTTGTCCAGTGATGGACAGCCAAGATGTTCTATATTGACGATGTGTTCGAAACCCGTGATTTTTTTCAGCCACGACAGTTTCTCCTCACCCTTGACGAAAATTCTCTCGGCATCTTCAAGTTGCGTGATTACGGTCTCCCTCACCGAATCGTATGGGATATCGCCCGAACTCCACGAAATTCCAAGACAATTTCGTTCTAGCCAAAAATTGATACGTTGATACCAGGCGGGCAGTTGAATCCATGGAAACGGCGGTTTGAAGATAAAATTCACTGGTGTTGACGTTTTGTCATCAGCTGGGATCACAGCGAACTCTTTCAATATAAATTCGTCTAGCGGTGGGGCTTTAAAGCCCTGCATGTCAACTATAATCTCCATCTCACACAACGACTTCGACGCGACTGATGGGCTACATCAGCTTTTTCACCCCACCATTAACTGCATTGTACTCAATTATACGATCATGCAGGATTAGACAATAAACTGACGTCGCCGCGGGGAAATTGTTTGCCGATTCAAATTCAATGCGTACATCGACAGGTCCCGACTTGAGAGTCTCATTCTGCTTCGAACAATCGATGACAATTAAGGGAGCGTATTTGAGAAAATCACCTTTGTTCACAAGGGGTTCAGGATCCCTGCCGTAATATGCACTTTGAAAATTTGCATACATCTCATATAATATGGCATACTGATTGTGACTAATGTTGAGATTCAGCTGATTATAGGGATAACACTGCGAGTTCAAGAATAGTTTAACATCTTTGACGTCACAGTGATCGAAGCGGCTAACATTCGCATCGTTTTTATTTTTACGCGCAGTTTGGAAGCCGAGAATGACGTAACGCGGTTTCTCCAATTGCGATGACGTCTTTACGGGCCAAACTTGCTTGTCTGTGCGCGGAAGTAGCGGATACTCGTATAACTCCCATGTCCGAAAGCTCATTGATATGGGCTCGTCTTTGGTGATTAAATTCAATAATTGAATTTTTTGATGATCCGATGCTCTGATGTATGGCACCAGCCACTCCAATTTCGATATCGAGATTTTAAAATCCTCAGCTACAGATTGCACGACTGCATTTGCATCGCTGTTCGCCCGAGTCAAGATCAATTCATGTCTGGAATTAATGACAATGCGACGGTGATCTTCAGCGAAGCCCAATATCAATTTCAGGGGTATTGATACGTCAAAGTAGCCCGCATCATTAACTAATTTTTCCGCATTTTTATCAATATCAAACCAGCCGGCGTTCTCAAGCATAGGTTTCTGGCCGGGACTTAGAGACACACAACCCTTCATGAAACTCGTGAGGCCAACATTCTTGCATCGATCAATCTCGACCGCATTCAATTCATAGCGTATTTCATCAAAGAGGTGACAGATTGCGTTGTTGACTAAAGTTGTACTTTGAGCAGCCGTAGTCCCATCGGACTTTGTTAATTTTCCAGATATATGTAGCGAACTTCTGCTCGGCAGCAAAAACAAATCTTGATGTTGGATAACAATGCGAATCTCATCGCTGTTGTTGAAAGTTGACGATGCGTACGGCTGGTGCGCGTGACTTTCACAATGCGCAATGGATTCGTCGTAAACAACTGGCGCATGAAACATTAGGATCTCGCCCTCCATGGTATAAAGCAGATAATTAAGCAGGAGAATCGATCTTTAATTTGCCTCCAGAAGGATTCACTTTGAAGCCCAGACTCTTCAGAATCTCGATGTTTGGACGTGTTAACACTTTGAGTGGTACACGCTGACTGACTTGCTTTGGACATGATGATTCAATTTTATACCCCCGCCCAATTTTTGCATTATATACGATAACCATTTTTATGATAATGACTTGACGTGAAGTCGTACAGTTATAATTTCGCCACGCAAATTTACCAAGTTTCCGTCCTGATCCACCAATCGGACCTGTAAATGGTGTATTACTCGCACCGTGATCGGGAGATAAATGACGCTTGCGGGAACTTCGATGATCTTATAACCGGGCGGTACGATTGGGAAAAACTCATGGATGGTATGTGCTTTACGCTCGTTGATGTAAGCGCCGGCGGTGATGTTGCATTCGACCCTGAGGGCATTTACCTTTAGAATGGTTACGGGTATGTCTGATATATGAAGTACACCTGCTTCAAGAATTCGCGGGGTGAAACCTAAAAGATTAGCTATGGAATTGGGACGTTTAAAATTTATCTCACGATTGCACATAATTTCACTGTGAAGCGTATTGTTGTTGGGTCTGATCTCGATGATGATGTTTTGATCTTTCAGAGTCGCTCGTATACATTTCTCGATATCTTCAAGCTCATAACTGCCGGTGGGCAGAGTGATTTGTTCATCACCGATATAAAACATGTTGCATCCGTCGTCTATATTGGGAATCGAGTTGAATGTTAGCAGTTCCACCAGCCCTAGAGCGTATGTATTATGTGGCGAGAGTTCAATCGGCGGGAAATATTCAACCTCAAGTACCGAGGATGTTCCCGACAAAGTTAACGTGAACGAATCCATCATGATTATGATTTTCAATGCGGCTATGTAAACCTTTTATAGTTGACCGCACAAGAACTTGATGCACAAGTGGCCGCAATTATATGTGCCATAGTCTTGATATTGAATGTAATTGTATTTGACGCTACCAACGCCGAGATAGGTGATTCGATCCTGGGGCGGTTGTAGATTACCGAAACTGTCAAAGTAGGTGACTTCATCGCCGATCTTTTTATATGCAACCCAATGCGTTCCAAACCCATCCGCATCATCGAGGTTAACTATTGCAGACTCGAATTTTCGGGGGCCACTCTTGGGCAGGTCATTTCGCATGTAGACTCCACGAAAATGTGGAATTTCCAACTTTTTAGCATATTTAAGTATATCGGCATCGGTCAATGCTCGACGCGGTAGCTTCTCAATTAGTTTTTTGGCGTTAGATAAAGTCCCAGACCCTGTCTGTACGGTTTCAAGTAGAGACCCTTCCCCAGAACTATAGATTCCATCGTTTTGTTGTGACGATGAGTCTCCGCTAGTTCCCGCTTGGCTGCACTTGCATCGTTCACTGCTTTAACGACTCCAGCAACGCCACCTGTCAACGCGCCGGCGGCACTAAGGCCCGCAAAGATGGGTACAAGAAATGGTAGAAAACCTCCAATTTTTGACGGAATGGGCAGAATACGCGGTGATCGTACATTACATTTTCCACCTGCCTCTTTAACAGCTTTTCGGGCGCCCGCTAGTGCGGATTTGACCGCAATTTTGGCATCTCTGCTCGGCAACATGGCCAACTTAGCGGCATTAACAATTTTTCGCAGCGGCAGCCGCCGCCGCCCCTTCTTCAACCCCATGCCGAACCTCCTCTTAGCTTTCATGATGTTCGTTACCGCCCAAGCAGCTGCTTTCTTGCTGACCTTGGCGCCTTCGGCTAAAACACGTTCCCAGGCTTTCTCTAATAATATTTTGTCGGCAGCGCTTCTAGCATCCAAATTTCGATCTTTGGAATAAGCAATGTCGTGCTCTTTACACGCCGCGTCGAGAGGATTAATACCGGGATCTCCTCGTGCGAGTCTTTTCGACAACTTTGTGCCCGGCCCGCAGTATTGATAGCCCGGAATATGAACCTCCACCGGGAGTTTGTCTATAATACTGTTTATAAACCCTTTACCGCGCTTTATTTCACCAGCTGGCTTACGTCGAGATGCACACGCGACCATGATCGCAATACGACTGAATTGTAAACGCTTATAACCCCGATATTTATGGCTTTTCCATCAGTCATGGCTCAAATTAGCTTCGAGGAACAGTCCAACAGACTACCCACGATAAATTTTGATGACCTCATGCAGCAGACCAGTTCAAATAAAGAGAAACGACACGGCGAATTATTGCCGAATAGTGTGAGGGCGATATTTTGCGGTCCGTCCAATTGTGGCAAGACCAATGTCCTACTAGCACTGTTAACACAACCGAACGGGTTAAGATTTGAAAATGTGTACGTTTACTCGAAATCACTCAATCAGCCGAAATATCAAATTTTAACGCAATTACTCGCACCAGTGGATGGCATCGAGTATTTTCCATTCAGCGAACATGAACAAGTGGTGAGACCGGATGATGCGCGCCCCAATTCAATTATGATCTTTGATGATGTTGCGTGCGAGAAGCAGGAAAATATTCGGGCCTTCTTTTGCATGGGGCGTCATAAAACCGTAGATTGCTTCTACCTATGTCAGACATATGCGCGTATTCCTAAACATCTAGTTCGCGATAATGCTAACCTATTGGTATTGTTTAAACAGGATGATATGAATCTCAAGCATATTTACGAAGATCACGTCAATACCGATATGACTTATACGAATTTTCGAGAATTATGTTCCGCATGCTGGTGTGATAAGCATGGTTTTCTAGTCATCGATAAGGATAGTGAGCTCAACGCGGGGCGATATAGAAAGGGCTTCGACTGCTACATGAGTGTGGTTTAAATTAACAAAAATTTTGTAAATGTGTGCAGAAGCATTTTGAATGCGGCAGCGTCAACATGCAGAAATATCGCGAGCAGGCAGATGTTCTCCATCAAATCGTCAAAGCTAGCGATGCGATTCGCAAAAAGTATAAAATAATTAAATTGGGCAGAGAGGCGGCTGAACGGGCTATGAGTGAGGTGTTTAAACCGGTGGTGGCGCCTCTACAGCAGCTTGTAAATAACTCCCAACGTGAGACGAGTGAGATGGGTGCAATCGTGAAACAACACGACGCCAAAATGGACTCTGAACCCCCGTCGAATGATAATTCACAGTATCTTAGAATGTTAATGAAAAATAATAAAAAGGGGCTGGATACCACGTATGGCGTACGCAAACTCGCCAATGATCGCCTGATGATTGGCGATTCACAAATTCATTTTGAAAATGATTTCATTCGCGTGGGTGATAGGAAGTACCAGAAAACCCGAGGTTTGATTGAATTATTGTTTAAAAAGTCGCCAGATATGGACTGTGTGAATCGCGAGGACTCGAGAAATTATGGTCAAATCGTTGTCGCAACAAATGCACATCGAATACGCTACAGCATGAATCAAAACATTCGCAGAGATAAAAGTTTGAAATTCGAAAACTTTATTGCGGGGATTGCCAAGCATGAGGGAGGCGGTATGCTGCCAGAATTCATGATTGCTCGAAAGGGTGCACGGGCACATTACACGTATTGGGATGATCCAAATGAACTCATCAGTCGTCTGCGCCTGCTCCTTGCATCGCAGACTGCTGGAAATCCCAATCATTCAAATGAAATCATATCGATTATCGAGGAATTGCGTGAAGCCAACTACATTAGTTGAACATCATTTGCAAGATGAGCGTCGACGTGTTTGGACGTCAGTTGCATAAAAAGACTAGTGTGCGCGGCCCTCCTGGGATTGGATTCCAATTGACCGCCGATGGTGATTTTAACATGCAAAATAGGAGATTGTGCAACCTTGTTGAACCTCAGGAGTCCAACGATGCAGCCACCCTCAGCACGGTGTTGAGTTTTATGCATAATGCAATTAATAGTTCAACTCAGATCGTGGAGCCCCTCTATAACGATATTAATGCGAGCAGAGTGAAGATTGAAGCGCTTCAGTCTGACATGCAAAAAAAGCTTGGAGCAGCAAGTTGCAGCCGGCGAACTCATAACTAACGTTTCAAATGCCGTTCATGAATTAAGCGATAGTTTCAAAAAACTGACCGCAATCAGTGTCGACCTCCAGAAGCGTATGACGGAAGTTTCCGAGCGATATTAATGCGGCACAAAAGCGCTTAACGGGCAGTTTCCGAGCTTACTGCAAGTTTTGATTGAGGGCTGAAAGCATCGCAATGGAAAAATTAGCCGTTGTTAATGAGCTTCATAAACCTGCCCGACGAAATTATAAACGCCGCAAATTTGACATTCGCGGGCTAGATGAAACATGGCAAGCCGATCTTGTCGATATGTCGGCATACGCAAGTGTTAATAAAGGGCGTGCTTTTCTGCTTACAGTCATCGACACATTTTCAAAATTTGCGTGGGCAGCGCCCTCCAAAAGCAAGAATGGTGAAGATATTGCTGCTGCAATGAATTCGATACTCGCAAGGGGGCGCATACCCAAAAATTTACATGTCGCTGCCGGGCGGGAATTTTATAATTCAAAATTTAATGCGCTCATGGGGCGACACAATATTCATATGTACTCGACGTTTAGTAATATGAAGGCGTCAATCTGTGAGCGATTCAACAGGACCCTTAAAAATAAGATGTGGCGGCAATTCAGTCTACGCGGCAATTATAAGTGGCTGGATATCTTGCAAGAATTGGTAACAACTTACAACGATAGCAAACATCGGACGATCAGTATGAAGCCTAAAGATGTTTGCACTGAAAATGCTGAAGCGATTTTACTGCGTGCATACAAAAATTTCCACATACAGCCCGCAAAATTAAAATTAAAAGTTGGCGATAAAGTCCGAATCAGCAGGTTTAAGCACATCTTTGAAAAGGGTTATACACCAAATTGGACGACCGAAATATTCAACATTACAGCGGTTAAACATACCAACCCGCCAACGTTCAATCTAAATGACTACCAAGCTCGAAATATCGAGGGCGCCTTTTACGCTGAGGAACTTCAGAAGGTCCAACATCCCGACGTATATCTGGTCGAAAAGATTCTCCGAAAACGCGGTGACAAAGTTTTTGTCAAGTGGCTAGGGTTTAATCATAAGCACGACTCTTGGGTTAACAGGCTCGATGTATTATAAAAAATTACCTTATGGAAAAAGTATGTATTTCAGTGAGGCTGGATTGACCCACTTATTTTTACAAAATAATACAATTGTACAGTTATTGAGCTGCATAAATATACAAATATTGAAAAAATGTGTTTTTTCTTTTCTACACCCAAAAATTACATAAAAATATGTGTACAGCGATAGAATTTAAAAAAAAAAAAATATGAATATAAAAAATTACATGGCATACAAAAGTCACATTTAATAATTACATTTTAAAGCTATAATACAAAAATTATGAACAATATACATCCTAAAATTATATACAACACTTCAGTCAACTTCCATCGCGATATCACCCCGTAATGTAAAGTGTCCCCAGGGTAATGTGTCGGTGGAATTGGGCTGTAGATATCGCTTGTCATCATATGGACTTAATGCTAATTTGCACTGCCGCACCGTTTGAATTTGGTGTTGTACTGTTCTAAAAAGGTGCTGGTGGCGACTGATTGCAGTATTTTCACGTAGACACTTCACATAATCGTCGAATTCGATGGTGTTTTTCACAACTGCCGCCTTAACGCCCTTCGCCTTCTTCATACGATCGACGCCACCAACGCGCACACTGTACATCTTACTACGTAAACCGACAAATTCGGTCATAATTTCACCGGCGCACTCGTCTTTCATAAGACCCACAACTTTTTTATTTTTTAGTGGCATCCCATATGGATTATTGGGATCATAGTCTGAAGTGTCAAAATGACGAATATCCCGCTTAATTATCGCATAAATGTCTGGGCACTGCACTTCGTAAATTAGACTGTCGGTGTCGGTATATAACAGCTTGCAATTAGTTCCAAATACGCGGAGCATGTAGTCGATGTGGAAATTATAGACGCACGTTTTCGCCAAGTCCAACACACAAAATCCCGCGTAGATCGGTTTATTCATGAGGACCTCGGTTCTTGCCAGTTGTATCGCGACGAGATTTTCGTTAAACACTATGCGACTGTGAAAGTTCGGTTTTGCGATGAGTGCCTCAGCACCATATCGACCGGCCCATTTGGTGACCAATTTTACGTCGACCCGATTACGCACATTCTCCATTGTCTTCCCGAAAACTGCATTGTTCATTAATTTGAACAGATTTTTTTCAAAGTCGTTGGAGGCGTGTTTCCGTTTATCAGTGTTGAGGTCGATGTAGCCCTTTAACCAGGGTGACTGATTGAAGCTGATGACTCGATGAATGTTGGTAATTTGCATCCCATACTTCACTGCCTGCTGCAAATTACGGTAGTGGATTATGTAGCGGAATTTCGATGATAATGTGGCGAGAAGTTTGTTTTCGCGGGATCCGGGCGGTTTCGTCTGTTCGGGGCACAGGGGTAGATCTTTGTGGGCGTCGTGCAGCTCGTCAGGGTACTCCAAGTCCACCTCCAGGATGTATCCGCGGGGCGAATCGTCGGCAATGTCCCAATTGATGCCGGGGTCCTCCCATCGAAAGCCGCCAGTTGGGAGATGTTGCATCATGGCCCACCCATACAAGTTGTTGACGTCGAAGTACATCAGATAGCTTGAGGGTTCATTCGGATCGTAATCAGGCATGTATTTGTTATTTGCTCGGGCATAGCGATTGCTACACTGGCTCAGCCCGCCCCTAATTCCACGCTCGATGAACATCACCATATCGATGTCTGTAAGAAGCTCTAACTCAATCTTGGTATGCTTCAACATGGCGTCCCAAGCGAGACCGGGCAGCGTATGGTAATGAGCCGGATCAAGCTGATACGTTTGCATGCAGTTCTGACGAAAATTCTCGAAAACGTCGGCCAGCAGCAACACGTCTGTTTTCAAATATAGATCCGAATATTCCCCCAGGCATCGGATGTCGAATTGCGTCCAGATCATTTTTGCGTGCTCGTAATCGGCATCGGAGATGTCACTCCCAGTCAATGAGCTGAAAAATTGCTTCTTCTCGGGCAGCTCGCGCACTTCCAACTTCTCCACACAATCGAGAAACTCGTATGGGAAGACCCCCTTCCGTCTCAGCAGCGTCAGATGTTGGTCGCTCAAGTCGCTGAATTGGCGCCGAACAATTTTCACCTCAGGCAAATATGACGCCAACTTGTCTAAGGATGACGCCATAAATTTGAATGAGTCGATAAAGCGAAATGATATGTCGCTGCCGTCAATGTGTTTGACGAATGATATGTATCGCTCCTTGTTTTGGGCTAGAAGTTCAATTCGCCCCGCGAAACAGGTTGCGACGTCTGCGATTAGTAGGTGGGCGTCATAGCCGCTGAGGTTGTGGAATACGACGGGAATCACGCGTGAATGTTGTAAATTGCATGAGTTGTGGGCTGCACCTCGATAACGTCCCGTCAGATGGCAGTGATCGTGAACTCGATCTGATTGCAGCGGCTTCTCGCAGATGTGGCAGTGGCTCGCATTCTGGAAGGCGGTGATTTGGGCGGTGGTGAGGGGCTCCATCGGTACCGCTGACTTGTACACGTCCTCCAGATCTTTCGCCAAATTCTGAAGTTCGGTCACAAACCATTTGGCCGGCTCCACCCCTCGATAACTGCGGTAATACGAACGGTCATTATCATAACTGCATGCCAAGTAATACCCCACGCTGAATGCCTCATGTATTTGTACCACTTCAGTTTTTGTACCTTGTTCCTATAATAAAACAAATACTAAAAATCGGTTCAATTATTATTTATGTTAAACATACCTAATTTGCATGCTTCAGAATGCACTCAAAATCGCCGTAGATGGTGAATGGAACGATCTCCTTGTGGTTAAAATTTTTAAATACGACGCTGCTATTTTTAGCCGTTGGGAGATTAATCCGGCAGTGGTTTAAGCTGGTGCAATCAATCAGGTGCTTATTCAAGGCATCATTAGTATGGAAATAATGCAAGCAGCAATCACATATATATTTTTTCACCCGATATTTTGATAGTTGGCTGCTTACGAGTCGTGAAAGGCTCTTTATCCACACGTAATGATGTGTGATTGGTGCCGCGTTCTCCACATCATCATCTCCATAGCTGCTTTGGAGCAGCAGTAAATTGATGTGCATCTCTTTCTTGCACGCCGTTATGTGCGTCGGCGCGACAGTAAATGCCTTCTTATGCTTATTTAAAATGTACACATTTATGGAAATATTATTTTGTCGCTCGAATTTTGGAATCGCATTCAACGTAATTGGAAACTCCAATCCGGTAAAATTTAGTGTGTTTGCAAACAGGTGGTATTTTGAAACACGCTGTGGGTTGTTCGCTGTGGGGTGTAAAGCTGACAATACAGACCATTTGAAGCACTCATTGTCATAATTGCGTACATTAATGCAGGCCTCTTTTTTCGCAATTTGCCCAGGTAGCTCCAAATAAGAGCCTGCATGTAAGGGGTTATATTTGTTAATATTCACCATTAAGCTGTTTATAGCACGTAATGTCCACCCCGAATCCTTCATCGAGAATTCATCCATTTGAAGCAACAGCGGACGCGTAATTTCGTCTGCAAACCACTCGAGGATATTTGTGGTTACACATAAAACGCTATTCTTCGTATTGAATTGCTTGACTGATAGCACTTCATCGCCATCCTTAATGATTGCATACTCGGCACTTAATATGACGTTAACTTTAATATTCCCACTCTTTTTTATGGCGTTCGTTAGACGAGTTTTAATTAGCGCGGCCGCATCACTCAGAAATCCCTTGATATCGAGATGACGCAAATTAATAATCAGCCCTGTACGCAGACGTGAGTCAAATGCTGGATTAATATCATGCCAAACAAGACGTTCGCTGCGCACATTTCGCACGCCATGCCCGACACGATTCAAATTTTTAAACTTCGCAATTAGACATTTGATTTGCCCAATTGCCGATAACGCACTCTGCTTTTGTGCCACCGATGCTCCAACAGCACGTAATAATTTATTTATCACCCGCGTATGACGATGACCCTCGCGAATAAAGAATGCAATACGTTCATGATCATCGCGACGTATCGCTGCGAGAGCTTTTGTGAATATTTTCGTTATTGCAGCGACATATTGTGCAACATCCATCGCATATGAATATTAGATGCAGGATAACACACGTGAAAAGTATTTACGCGTACGAACTGACACACGTCACAGATCCGCCCGAACTTCATGAAACTGATTGAAAATTTCGTATTTATGTAAGTGAGTTTGGGTGGGTGGGGTTTAGCGGGTTCATTCCTGTATGTGTGGCATACATTTATCACCCAACATGCGGCAGCTGATATGCGTGAGTAATTTTTTGACAAGATTTGTTTAGGCCGAAAAATCATGGGCGGTTATAGATTATAGGACCACCTTCGGTGACTGCTATCGCACAAATGATTGAATTGAAATCACACAAACTGTTTTGAGGGCTATTGTCCACGCAATACATTGGACCTCATAAATCTGATGAATACAGAGTCATCGCATTTAAAACCTCACAGTGGGTAAATGCCCGCGCTTTCACTCGTACACGTGTATTATGTCGCATGGGGTTTTAGAAATTTTTTAAGGGTGCAGACGCATTGTTCGTCATAACTCTTTTTTCCCAATCGTGCACGCTAAAGATTGACAGTTAGAAATCTAGGCGATAATGAATTCTCGAACATAAATTTAGCAATAATGAATTCTTAAACATAAATTTGGAGTCCGCATTTCAAGCGTTAATTTCACGCTTTCACCCCCGCACACGTGTATTATGTTGTATGCGGTTTTAGAATTTTTTTTTTTTAAGGGCGCTGACGCATTGTTCATCATAACTCTTTTTTCCCCAATCGTACGCGCTAAAGATTGACAGTTAGAAATCTAGGCGATAATGAATTCTCGAACATAAATTTAGCAATAATGAATTCTTAAACATAAATTTGGAGTCCGCATTTCAAGCGTTAATTTCACGCTTTCACCCCCGCACACGTGTATTATGTTGTATGCGGTTTTAGAATTTTTTTTTTTTAAGGGCGCTGACGCATTGTTCATCATAACTCTTTTTTCCCCAATCGTACGCGCTAAAGATTGACAGTTAGAAATCTAGGCGATAATGAATTCTCGAACATAAATTTAGCAATAATGAATTCTCAAACATAAATTTGGAGTCTAAAAATTCAGTCAGCAGTCGAAATAATTTGAATCGCCTGCCAGAAGAAGAATTTTAAGTTCGATATTTATTATAACTTAGAAATATACTTATTGCGAGCTACAAATTTCATCAGACATTTGTTTAATCGGAGGTGTTTTAAAAAAAAAAATCTCAACTTTAAAATTTCCCAGTGTTCACTCTATTCTTTTAACGATGGATGTAGACAAGATTCAACGCGCACAAATTACTTTGGTGCGTTCTAAGAATGTAGCGCCTGTTTTCAACATTAAAAATTTATTCACATACAAAAATATTCATATTTATTTAACGCGTGTCTAAATAATTTGAATCACCTGCTGGAAGAAGAATTTCAGGTTCAATATTTATTATAACTTAGAAATATACTTATTGCGAGCCGCAAATTTCATCAGACATTTGTTTAATCGGAGGTGTTTTAAAAAAATCTCAACTTTAAAATTTCTCAGTGTTCACTCTATTCTTTTAACGATGGATGCAGACAAGATCCAGCGCGCGCAAATTACTTTGGGATGTTCTGGGTTAAGAATGTGCCGGTTGTTTCAACATTAAAATTTATTCACATACACAAAAATACAGAAAACATATTTATTTAACATGCGTTTCAGGTCGTAAAAATTCGACCATATTATAAGGCCCGCCAATATATTTTAGAAGGAGCTGTCCATTCGTACAATTTAAAATTGATTCATCCGCCTCAATGATTTCGGATACTCGACCTGGCAAATATGTTGTATAGTTTAATAAGTCCGCCATAATACGAGTCCCATATTTAGTCTTCACTTTCCTCAACTTCATGATTGGATATACTGCCCCAACTTCCAGCTTATTAAGCGCCCTTAATTCAAGCATGTTCGCCTAATAAGAAAACACAATGTAAAATTTGCTGATTGACTGGAAAAATAAACTCACCAACAGGCCGACATCATTTAATTTCGTTAAATTCATATTGGAGCTCATTATTATTATTATTATCGATGTTGCGATAACACACGCGAAAAGTATTTACGCAAACGGCTAACTTGAGTCGCAGATTCAAGTGGACTTCATGATTGGAAATTTTGTATTTATGTGAGCTTCGGAGGTGGTGGGGTAATGTTTGACGAGTTGATTCCTGCATGTGTGGCGCACTTGCATATATATCACACGACGCTTTTTACGTCAAGATTTGTTTAGGCTAAAAATCTCATGGGACTGAAAAAGAATATATCTCGGGGCGTGGGGTGCGCTATTGTTCGCCCAAACAGGTGCAGGCACAATAGATCCCATAAATCTGCGATGAATTTTACGTACAATCGGAAGAATTCAATATTTGCTCCACTCATGTAATTATTCAAATTCGATGCTTAAAACATTATAACACTAACGTTGAAATCGATGGTCCACCACCTATGATTAGGGGCTGCGTAAATTATCAATATGTGAAATATTTCTCAATTAGTGTGTAATTGGTATTATTCTTTTTAAACCCCATACATCCTTTTTAATATCCCGCGTGCGAGATTTCAACCTGAGCGCAAATTACTTTGGGTTAACAAAATCATTTTACAATTCTACACTCATGTTCAAATTTCACCCATTTAATCGGTTTAAAAATATTTACCGCACTCGTGTAATTATCCAAATTTCTCCCATTTAATCTTTAAAAATCTCAGCCGTCAAAATTCAACAGCTGACGATTTAAATTATATGAGGATTCTAACATAATTTTACGCATAATGAATTTTAAATTTCAACGGAGGTGTCTAATTATTCAAAAAAAATCTCAATCAAAATTCCGCAACGGCTTAGTTTAAATTATCCGGAACATATCTCAAAGCATACGCAAGGCGCTGGAGTACTGGTTTTTTGTGTATCGATCTACGAGACTTGGGTTCGAATCTCAGGCCAGGCGGAGTTGAAAAAAACGAATCTTCCAAGTCCGGAAAAAATAGAGAAGGAATATGAGATAGCAGCGTGTAGAGAGAGAAGGAATATGAGATGGAGATAGTGGGCTGTATGACGTCAGACGTGAGATGGCCACACCCCCTGACCAATGACAGATCAAAGATGGCGGATGACCACACCCCCAAAGATGGCGGACGTCAAAAGATCAAAGATGGCGGGTGACAGGCGTCAATCAAAAATGATTAATTACCTAATTGCGCTAGTCTAATTGCGCTAGTCTAATTGCGCAATTGAATAATTGAATAATTAATAATTGCGCGATAAAACTCGCGGAATTCGCGGAAATCCATTGTTCTCTATCAAACCGCGAATCAAACCGCGGATTAATTTGATATGCAAAGTGGTCTCGAATCCCTGTTGCTTATCTACTGATATTATGTCAATTAAGCTTGTTATTAATTAAAATGTCCAAATTTCACCTAGTCGTACAACTTGCTGTACGCCTCCAATTTTCAACATTTTGCTTTAAAATTGTAATGGTCTTGTAGCTTACTCATTTATCGGCGGCCCTCACTATATCGTTTTTCTTCATATACTACCGTTTTTTAATTATTTCAATGTTTGTAAATTCATGTAAAAAAAAACTGCCGAGAAATGACCAAGAAAAAGATCGCCTGAAGGCATCTGTCTTTTTAATTTATTGGGGGTACTTAAGATACTAATGTCTTGTTGTGGGGTCTGCTACAGCAAGAGAATTCTAATTTTGGTATATGAAACATTCAATGACAAAGCTTGCACATTTTCGGTATATTCTATCTACCTGGTTCGAATCCTCTTTTATGTGAAAAATAAGTCACTTTGCAATTTTGTTGACTTATGTTCTTTTTGAAACGAACGATTTTGATGTTTTAAATATCATTACAACTTACAGTCGCAGTCATTTGCGATTTAAGCTGGTTAGATATCATTTAAGTTGGCACGTGCAATCACGTGTATGTGTAGATATAAAAACTAAATATTTCAATCTTCTATTTTCATTTGTTTTTGTTTTTTCGTTAAACAGATTAATTTTGTTTACTCTTCATTTTTGCAATAAATTTTTAAACCATAACATTTTTGAATAGACCATGAAGAGACATTTCAAATGAGATATCACAAACCCCGCTTTCCATTTAAATATTTGGGGGTTGCAACTGTAACTCGAAAGGGGTTGAGGTTAGGAATGAAACTTTCACTTTACAGGATATCATGTGATAGACTAAAAATTACGTGCTTCGGGATTTGTTTTCAATGTGCAGAATAATTTAGATAATGAATTTATTCCAGTTGGCTGGCGCTTACTGAATATATATCGGAGATATAAAAAAATGTTTCAAATGAAAATTTTGCGTGAATTAGTGTACATAAATGTAGCAAAAGTCATTTTTCCATTTGTAAATTAGAAATATTTCTGTTTCCCAAAATAAACAAAAACAACCAGTTATTTTTGAGTCCGCGCCCCGTTTGAAATAAAGCTGGTCCAAGGATGTCAGTAGCAAAAAAAAAATTTGCACTTCTGTGCCCCATAAGCTGTCACGTATTCATGGAATGTAAAATTTTTGAGATTGGTTATAATGGGCAGGTTTTAGAGCACACTGAAGCAATACTAAATATAGGCAGTTTTTTCAATAATTTTCCAAGTTTGATTGCTCGCCGTGTGGTCATTTTTTATCCAATTGGATCCAACAAAAAACCACAATAAAGAGCATTTAAAGCCCATTAGACTGACATATCATTTGTTTCGATGTAACCTGTGCATCAGCCTGGAGCGCACGAGACGTGAGATAACAGCAAAAACAGTTCATTTGCGATTTAAGCAATCAAAGTGGTGAATTTCAAAAAATCGTAGCTCATAAACTATTGATCCTAGAGTAGCGGTCTCGATTCGATTCTGAGTGCCTATATCGTCAGGTATTTAAATGAATAAAAAAATTTTTTTTCCAAAAAGCCGTTTGCTTAGCGTACTCAAAAACGTGTTTTTTTAAAGTTCAACCCCCATTTTCAACACTTTCCGAAAAGGTCACGAGGTCAAAAACTTGACATTAACATTAGGGGCATTTATGATAAAACATATCAAAAAACCAAACCTGACCGACCTTTTGCAGGGCAAAAATACATTTTTACTGGACTAAATACATTGTTTTCAAATTTGAAATTTTGTTTTGAAAAAGCGGTTTTACCTCAAATCATAGACCCACGAAAACGTAGGAGTGCAGAGATCGAAAAGCCGGAAGCAAATATTCAAGTAATCAATTAATAAAAACAAAAGTTGTTTTCCTATTTGCAATTCTTACCGATAGGTACTATAAAGTTTACAAATATTTAAATAACGCTAATTACATCACAACAAATTTTCGGTTTTTTATTTTGTTTTACTAATAAGATGCAATTGGATCCGTTCGTTTCAAAAATCATTTAAGTAAACAAAAAAAAACCTCCTCCCTCTGTAAGTCCCATTCCGGTACAAATATTTTGCTACACATCTGGTATTTAAAAGAATAAAGGAGCCGAAAAGCCCGAATACATATTGTGTCGACAGTATGGTGAACTGCATTTCGAGTAAATATAAGTCGTTTCAAGGAAGTTATTTATGGCTACTTGACTCGGTCTATTATACACAATGATTTATGACCTAGATGGTAGCGTGGTTGCCTATCATTTAGTGCAACGCCTAACGTCGTAAAATTCAACTTTTACAAAGACAGGTCCTCTATGCCGAGAAGTCTTAAGGCGGCCTAGAAAATCGAATGTCATCAGTTTGCTTCTGTCAACATTTTTGTACGTTGCAGATAATAATTTCGTAGTTATTTTCGATAACTCTTACAATTAATATGGAAAGTGATACTGATAATGACTTGGAATTAACACCTCCAAACATAACTGAAGTTGCAAAGTTCACAACATTAAATTTATTACCGGAAACGTCTACGAAAATGTATCAACGCGCTTATAACCTCTTTTTGGAGTGGAAAGGAGATCAAAACGCAAAGTATGTTAAACGCGTTAGCAGAGGTTATCGTAGAAAAAGTGCAGTATGCAACGCGCACAAAATGGCAATTTTACACTCGTATGAATTGCTGCAGTACGAGTCTTCGACCCGTACTGCAATTCATACTCGTGCAAAATGAGCATCATTTTGTGCTTGTTGCATAATATACTATTTTGACTAGCAAAAAATGATTACTGGTTTTTCAAAAAAAAGAAGTGCTTTTCATAACGTCAAGATTCGAAGCGACATTGCGTCAATAGTTCCAGAAACGGTCAAAGTTAGCCAGAATTATTTAAGAAGGTGAATATTGTACAAATCAAGTCTGCAACAGAATTATTCTGGAAGAAAATCCCTAGTCGCACTTAGATAGCAACGTCTGAGAAAAGAGCAAGTGGCTTTAAAGCAAGCAAAGATCGAGTAGCATCGAATGCTGAAACCCTTCCTAATAAATCGATCGCTAAGACCAAAAGCGCTGAAAGACAAAGATCTAAAATAGCTGCCGGTGCGTTGGATTGCTAATACAAGGGCACGGGTGGCAACTGCGGTATTTACTGAATGGTTTAATAAATTCTTAGTACCAGAAGTAGAAACATACAGGGTGTTTTGAATCCATGAAAATTAAACGCGAGATAGAACTTTAAGTATTGAAACAAAAAGTTTGTATAAACATATATCAAGAAATGCTTCCTAAGGGGGTTACGTCCCTTTAAAGGAATCCTTGTAAAATCGGCTATTAGTTTGGTACGCAACACGAAAATTTGTTATTTGTAAATTTCTAATGTTATTTTTCTGCTGACAGACTAAAAATTTGAATTACCTATGCTTAAGTTTAAAAGAGAAAATAACTTTATTAAAAATGAAATTATAACTTTAATACTTTATCAAATTTAAATTAGAATTAATTTAGTCTAAAGAAGCTGTTCAAAGTGAAAACCATTTTGGTTAATGCATAGTTGGGTTCTACGCATCAGTGAACGTCTTACGTTAAACAAATGTTTTGGTGTAATATTCCGTGCAGCATTTAAAATCTTCTGTATTAACTCCTCGCGAGTATTAACAGGTGTAGCATACACCATGTCTTTAATATAGCCCCAAATAAAAAAATACATAGAAGTAATATCTGGGAAGCGAGGCGACCAGGCCACAGGACCACCCCTCCCGATTCAGCATTCTCCATAATTGGTGTTTAGCCAATTTCGGACAGGACCAAAAAAGTGTGCTGGGTACCCATCAAGTTGGAAGTTTTGTGTAAAGCTAGTACTCGGGATACATGATATGCTCTAGTGGTGGTTGAGTTTTATAGTTCTAAAAATAGTAGTACTTGCTATGTTTGTCTGCCGAGCTGCTCTGGGAATACTTAATCTACTATTTCCGCGAAAAGCATTTAAAATTTTACGTGGTTGCAAACCATTTACTCTTCTTTGTATTCCACGATCAGGCCCTGTTCTACCACCTAATCCATGTTCCCGAAAGTTTATGTGAACATTACGGAATGTACTGTAATGCGGTAGCCGGCGATTTCGATAGCGCCTGGAATATTCACGCACAACTTCCATGGCGTTGCCGTTGCAAAGGCCGTAAACAAAATGTATCTCTGCATATTCTACATTGGAATAAGTTCTTGGCATGTTTAATGCAAAACAAAACTTATTTGTGAGAAAACTTAACAGGTTGCTAAGAATTGTGTTGATGACAAACACAAAGAAAAAACTGAATGTGTATTGTTTTTAGCTACGTTATAATTTACGTTTTTTATGTTTAATTTAATTTAAAATTATGTGTTCATTTGTATAGATATCGATGAGTATATTTTTGAATCAATTTTCAAAATAAATCTTTCCTAATGATGGCAAAATGGTAAAAGATTGTCGCAAGAAATGTAGACAATATTTCCCACAAATGTAAAATAAATATAGTACATACTTTTTAATTCAAACTTTGCACAACAAAAATACAATTGTAGTTAATCGTAAAAAAACAATTAAACGTAATACAGAATAAGTTATTCATTATCATTATTCCATTGTCATAGTTTGTAATTTTTCGTTTTGATTATCAGTTTAAAATCTCGATCATTATTAGTAGGTAAGTATGTGCACAATGTGCCAAAAGAATCAAGACATCCCATTAATGAATGTTACTTTTTAAATTGCAGCGATAATAATACTGATTTATCGCACACTGTGTCATATTGTGTCATCGCTGCAATTAAAAATTAACATTAACATTTATGGTATGTCTCGATTCTTTTGGCACATTGTGTACATTTCCGGTCTCCAAAATATGCACGTTTTTTTTCTAGCAACTTGATTTTTGCTGTATATCACAGGCGTCCTAAGAAACAACAGCCAAATGTCAATATTATTTTGCAATATTATTTGCAAAAAACGTAAAAAATACCACGACACTTTTCACGAGAGTTTCTCATGGATAGTAACAACATTTTCCAATATTTCTTTATAGTGTTCCCCGGTTAAACGTCCATCTATTTTCCAACATACTCCAAATCCAGGAACACTTCCATCCCTAAAAATTAATCGAAAATCTACCAGAATTTGTTGTCGCATGTGTGTAATTTTCATGAAATCTAGAATTTCTTGGTCTATAAATGCGTAATTTTCCATTATTACAAGAATGGAAACATTTTTCATTTGAAAAAACTACAGAATTCCAAAGTTCTTCATCGGCATTTAAAAACTGATTAGCAAATTGTAGTGTCTGCTCTGTTTTCATCAGACAAAAATGGTTTCTTCGCAGCTCCGTAATTCTTTAAGGGGAAATTCGCACTTCGAATAAACAAATCTTTTCACTGGGCGGTTCATTGATTCTTAAGATTTGTATTCACAGACATACGTTTTGGAAGCCTATACACGGTGCAGACGGTCAGACAAAGTTGCAACATTCATCTTACGTTGTACTATTTAAGTAGTCTGATTTATGAGTGATCTTCGTACGTTATTGGTTAAAAGAATTGTCGACATATGTCACTCAAGTTGTTGCGGATGAATAATCTTATATTTATACAAACGGTGTTTATAATACCATTGTTTTTTTGCCGTGAAAACAGCTGATTTGTAATGAATGTGTGAAAAAACGACGGTAATGAACACAATATATAAAAATGAGAAGTTCCTTTGATAGAAACTTGTCGATTGTCAAAATAATGTCAATAAGGCCCCGTATAATCAGTAGAGGGTAAACTTTAAAAAAGTTAAGCGTCAGAAGGTTATGATAATACTTCCCCACTGTGGTGTATATGTTACGGGCATTGTAGAAAAGTATGACAATATATGCAATGCCCGGACATTGTTTAGAATACCCGATGTTGGTGGGCATAGTTGTTAATACTGCCGTAATTCATGTGTTTTCCTACTATGCCCGGGCTTTGTATACATTGTCCACAGTATGTGTGGCAAAGTGAGGAATAATCGCACAGTTTACGTTACGTATGCGTAGTTTAGTTAATTTACTAATTGTAACCTCATTTCAGTGTCTTGTTTATTGTGTTCGGTTAATAATGGCTTCTGAAAAGAATTTCCAGTCGAAGTTAAGTGATATTTTAAGCAACAAAAACGTAAATAGTGTTTACTTGTCGAAAGCCAAGTACGATGAAATAATTATTAATGTGAAACAGTCAAAAAGGAAAACAAGTGGTAAAAAACCCAATGAGTACAAGCTTCTGAAAAAATTCGACGTGGTTAAGGTATCATAACATGAAAAACTTATTGCGCTCGTTACGAAAGATAATACTTGTATTAAATATTACGTCTATAATGAAGGAATTTACAAAATCATTCACGATGCTGATATCAGTATCGGTCATGGTGGCAGAAACAGAATGATAAATGAGTAACACAGCAATCCATTATGTTGTATTTAAATTTGTGCGAAACATGTCAGAAGAAAAAGAGTTCAATTAAAAGGGTTTAGTAGTTAAACCCATGGTATTCTCGGAGATGAATTCACGATGTCAGGTTGACCTCATCCATATGCAGGCTCAGCCCGATATCGATTTTAAATTTTTCCTGGTCTATCAAGACCATTTAACAAAATTTGTTTCACTTCGGCCTTTAAAAAGCAAACGTGCTGAAGAAGTGGCATACATCTTGTTAGATATTTTTACCACTATAGGAGCACCATGCATTGCAAACAGAATTATTGAGGAATTATGCGACATGTGGAGTAAGTTAAAAATAGTGCATGGGAAACCACGGCATTCTCAGAGCCAAGGCTCTGTTGAACGAGCTAACCAGGACGTAGAGAACATGTTAAGTGCCTGGTTAAAAGATAATAAGACCACAAAGTGGAGCGATGGTTTAAAATTTATCCAAATGAAGAACACGGCTTTCCATTAAGGCATACAATGTAGCCCATATGAGGCAATGTTTGGATCACGACCTAAATTGGATTAAAAACGTCATCACTTCTTGCAGACGTCATACCTAATCTACAAACCGAAGAAGAACTTGAGGAAGCAATAAAATCTATGAGTATTACAGATGTGATAAGTAATGAAGAGGAGTTAGGAGAACAAGAACAAGATGTACAAGTGTTATCAACAACAACCAGTAATAATCAAAACGAACACATTAATGTAACGGCCATAAATGCAAGACAGCAGTTAATTACTGAAAAGAGAACAGAAGCTGTCCGTAACTTGAAGGTGCAAGCAAATAAAATGCGAGCGATGTCGGAGAAAAAAATTCCTGCCGGAGAAATAGGGCAAACTGTTAGAATACGAATTCCCGATGTTGATCGAGCACGAAGTGACTTGCGCAATATTCTGGGAGTTATTATGTCTAGTGAGTAATGAATATTTCTACAATTGTACAACATAACTAATTATTACAATTATTTTCAGTAGAAGATAATAACTACGTTATTGGAACAAAATATGGAAAATTATCACAGCTTTATACTCTCAACAAATTCACAATTTGCAAAGAATCATTAATAAGTGTGAACGATGTTCCCGAAAATTCTGATATTTCACTAAGAACATGTGCAAGAAGGTCTTCTTCTTTGGAAGGACAAAAAAATGCAATTGTAAAAAAGTGATAAAATTTGTAATTCTAAGTGCCATGGTAGCAATTCCCGTTTTAATAAATAAATATTTCCGTAAATCGAGATGGTATTGCATTTTCTAATAAAAAATAAATTTACTGGATAATGAAAATTATATCGGTAAATGATTATCCACTTTGCCCAAGGTACGCCTGACATTATTTAGAATGGCCGGCCATTGTGATAAATTTACACAAATTTCCTACTTTTACCTCCATATTGGGGCATTCTAAGCAATGCCCAGCCATTGTGAGCACTGCCCGTTTTTCCACTATGCCCGTAACCACGGCCCACTCTAGATGTACAGGCCGGAAGGTGCCATCCGGCAACATTGTATTGTACTCTGCATTCAGTCCTATCCATTCTATCCGTCCTATTACTGCCTACTTCCTACCACACTCGGATCGTTTTTTAATATTTTAAAAATATGACTTTGGAAAATGTATGTATGTATTGCAATAGCCTATAGTCTTCAGTTTGACTAGGAACTCAAACTATAACAATCTTAAACTACTTACTTATCTTATGAAAAGTACATTTTCCTCTTTAAATGAATAAATAAAAAGATAGAATTTACAAGAATTTTTTTTTTCGTTATGTAGGTACCTACAAATTAATACAATAATGTAAACTAAATGTAAATATAAAACTATTAAAAATTAATTAACAATATTATTTGAAAGTAGTTAATTTTCTTTTTTTACAGGAATTATCGTGATTTAAAGATATAGTTTTATCATTCTTTGTTTTTGCATAATTGTTTAACAATTTTCAGTCGAACTTCTCTATAGTGACCTTCTCTATAATGATTTTTTCTCTATAGTGATGTTTTTGACAGGAACCTGCATTTTTGCACGTTTTGCATATAAAAATAACTCTATATTATGAGGTTAAGCCTCTATATAGTGATTATTCTTTAAGAAAGGTTTACCAAAATTCTCGGGGAACGGAATTTTTGGTAATAGAAAATACAACGGATGTATTGAACATCTGGATTTTTCCTAAATTACGACTACCTGAAAAATCCTTAGAAGAATTTCTTGCAAATTCTTTACTTATGGGAATTTTCATTTTTAAAAGTACGTTGTGTAATCAACTGTCGACAGATTTTTTCATCAATATGTACATGTTATATAAGTATTCAATTACACATGATGAAAATCTGTGTTGTTTATTAATAACTCTGTGTATTTCTAAATAAACGAATATTTTTTCAAACATAATAAATCTTAATTTTTTGGTTCATTTTGAATATCGATTGGTTTTTAAAGTGACTGTCAAAACTGTAAAATTATTCTATATAGTGAAGTTTTTCTATAATGATGTTTCTGGATGGCTTGTCGAAGATCACTATAGAGGAGTTCGACTGTATTTGCGAAAACTGAAAGCAACATATCAAATATTTTCCCATTTTCAAAGCCACAGAAACAAACTTCATCTATTTGAGACTTTAAATTATCATCAAATATAATTTTGGTCAAAATGATTACAATTTGTTTGTGTGAAATCCTTTGCAAAAATTTGGTTTCACATTCAGGTGAAACAACAAGACTTGCAGGAACGGGCAATCCTCCTCCATTCAATTCTTTACAATACTTGTCCTCAACATTCTGTTCACTAACAATTAAAGAAGAACATATAGGCACCCAAGATTTGATGCAGTTTTAAAGGCCGCATATCCTGCGATATATAATAATGAAGACTCGTCAAGTTCTACAGCTAAAAAAATAGATTCAAATATAAATTTGAAATCTGTAACATCGACAATTTCAGAACTAATCTCAGATTCTTCAAGAAGAGTTTTAGAAAATGTCAAAATCCCATATTTCGCAGACTTCAACCACAATATGCTCTTGATTCTTATTTTTCTTTCCGACTTAAAAATTTGTGTAACAGATATATTATAATTCCCACCTGAAAGTTGTCTGTAACAGCTAAAGTTCTTTCTAGAGTATCAGTTTGAAGTTTGCCCGTTAAAACGTATTCAACATTTAATGGTCCTAAACTGAAATTAATATATTCAATTACAACGCTTGTGCACTGATAGAGAGCTGACCATGCTTCCTGTGTCAAACCACTCACGGCTAGTGTTTTCCACTTTTTCTGCCAAACCAAAAAGGTACTTAAAAATGTAAGTCAATTATCTTCACAATCAGTAAACGGTTTTTGTAATTCGGTATATTATTCACCCAAAGTTGTATTCGCTTTGATTCGGTGGGAAATCTGAAGGCAGGTGCATAACCCTCGTTTGGAAATTTGTAATTACTGTTGCAACCGGGAATGCAACAATGATCAGCCATTTTCACCTAAAAGTATGTACATTTCATTTCTGTTTCAACTTGTTAACAAAACAAGTGGATTAAGTGCAGTTATCATAAGGTTATTGCGATGAAAATAAATACGTATGTACATACTTTAGAGTACTCACCGTAATTTTTTTGATTAAGGGCGTATGGTACCCTCAGAACGTTGATATGTTTAAATCTAAAATTTGGCTTTTTAGCAATAAATGAAAGAAAGAGATGCATGGAATATGTTATAAGAATCTATTTCGCTTAATTGTAGATAAAAAAAATAATTATTACTAATAGTTTAGAAGTTAGATTTATTTATTTTCTCGCATAAGTTACCTTTTTATTCTTAGAAAAAAATAATGTAATTTTCACCATTCTATTAGGAAACATGTTCTCTAGGAATTGGCCCAATATTAATGCGTATTTTTTATCAATTAAGAGATATGAATTATTTTGTAATCCCGTTCGTAGTCAGTTACGCCCTTAAATTAGCGCAAAGTTCGGACTGAACTACATTGTTGCCGTTTTGTGCACCTTCCAGCCTGGTACAGCTTGATTATCAATAAATTGGACTCTACAAGTATGGTGGGTTGCATTGGTTTCCCAAGATTTACATTGGAAGGTAGTCTAAAGCAGGTAACTCTAAACGGAATTTCTTTACGAGAAACGTCGAACTGGAAATGTGTTCTTTTGTAAGAAATGCATTCAGGTTTCAGGTAGTTTAAAAATTCGTCCGTCGTTCAATGCATATTGACATATTTTTAAATTTATATCTATTAACAACAATGTTATCGTTTGAGGGAGTTCTTCTAAGACAGTTATTTTAGTCGATATTTAAGGTTTTAATACATTTTAATAAAAGCGTGTTTTGAAAAAAAAAATGTTTTACTATAATTTATTTTATTGGCTTTTTTTAGTCTTGGACAATTTTAATCTTTATTATTTACATTAAATTCATTTAATACAATAGTATATAAAAGTTTTGCTAATGTCTTTGTTTTATGGTGTCTCCCGACTTAAACCGGCGAATTCTAATAATCTTCCCTGACCGAGGAATGGTTCCGCACTGTATGGGGTTCTCGGCCAGATCTGGACACTTGGTTTATTGCAATTTTTATGGTTTGGTTTGTTCAATGACATTGTTTGATTTTACATTTCCTAATAATCCAAGTGAAGGGTATCCCATTAAGTATTGAAAATATGTTTTGTAATAGATTGTATATTATTTTATTATTTTGTATTATAAATTAAACGCATACTCATTTTTAAATTTATATGTATTAACCACAATATTATCGTTAAATAAAAAAGATTATTTTAATCAAATTTTTATTTCGTCAGAAAACTATTTTATAAATTAGCCCAGTAAAAATGTATTTTTACCCTGCAAGCAATCGGTCAGGTTTGGTTTTTTGATATGTTTTATCATAAATGCCCCTAATGTTAATGTCGAGTTTTTGACCTCGTGACTGTTCCGGAAGGTGTTGAAAATGGGCTTTGAACTTAAGAAAAACACGTTTTTGAGTACGCTGCCCAAACGGCTATTTGAAAAAAAAAAATTTTTGATTCATTTAAATACCTGACGATATGGGCATTCAGAATCGAAGCGAGACCGCTACTCTAGGACCAATAGTTTATGAGCTACGATTTTTTGAAGTTCACCACTTTGATTGCTTAAACCGCAAATAAACTGTTTTTGCTGTTATCTCACGTCTCGTGCGCTCCTGGCTGATTCGCTGGTTACATCGAAACAAGTAATATGGCACTGTAATTGGCATTAAAGGCTCTTTACTATGGTTTTTTGTTTGATCCAATTGGATGAAAAATGACCACACGGCGAGCAATCAAACTTGGAAAATTATTGAAAAAACTCCCTATTTTTAGTACGGTTTCAGTGTGCTCTCAAACCTGCCCATTATAACCAATCTCAAAAATTTTACATTCCATGAATACGTGACAGCTTATGGTGCACAGAAGTGCAAAAATTATTTTTTTTACTACTGACACGCTTGGACCAGTGCAGCTTTATTCCAAATGGGGCGCGGACTCAAAAATAACGAAAAGGTTAAAATTCTCCTAGATTCCTGAAAGTTGGCACGTGCAATCAAGCGTATCTACACATACACGTGATTTTAAGTGCCAACTTTCAAGAGTTTAGGAGAATTTTGACGTTTTCGTTATTTTTGAGTCCGCGCCCCGTTTGGAATAAAGTTGCACTGGCCCAAGAGTGTCAGTAGTAAAAAAAATAATTTTTGCACTTCTGTGCACCATAAGCTGTCACGTATTCATGGAATGTAAAATTTTTGAGATTGGTTATAATGGGCAGGTTTGAGAGCACACTGAAACCGTACTAAAAATATGGAGTTTTTTCAATAATTTTCCAAGTTTGATTGCTCGCCGTGTGGTCATTTTTCATCCAATTGGATCAAACAAAAAACCATAGTAAAGAGCCTTTAATGCCAATTACAGTGCCATATTACTTGTTTCGATGTAACCAGCGAATCAGCCAGGAGCGCACGAGACGTGAGATAACAGCAAAAACAGTTTATTTGCGGTTTAAGCAATCAAAGTGGTGAACTTCAAAAAATCGTAGCTCATAAACTATTGGTCCTAGAGTAGCGGTCTCGCTTCGATTCTGAATGCCCATATCGTCAGGTATTTAAATGAATCAAAAATTATTTTTTTTCAAATAGCCGTTTGGGCAGCGTACACAAAAACGTGTTTTTCTTAAGTTCAAAGCCCATTTTCAACACCTTCCGGAACAGTCACGAGGTCAAAAACTCGACATTAACATTAGGGGCATTTATGATAAAACATATCAAAAAACCAAACCTGACAGATTGTTTGCAGGGTAACCCCCCTTTTTGTGACATTTTGCTTGGACTAAATGAAATCAAGATATTTTCGCCCCAAGCTTTTATTTTTAATCATATGATGGAGTTTTGAGGTAATCGCATTTAAGAAAATTAATAGTTGTTTAAGGAATTTACGGATAATAATTGGCAAACTTAATTATTAATTTATGATTGACTTAACAGCACTTACGCTTTCGAAAATTTACACAAAAAATTGAGTTATTACATTATTGAACTTTGTGCAAAATTTCGTTTTGAGGTCATCTACAAACGAATTTTGAAAATTCGACTTACTATACTCCTATACTCTTTTGAATTGAATAAAATACAATTTTTGCCTTTAAATGGTGTGCTTTACACAAAAATGATTATTTATTTTTTGACTTGTTACACTGTAAAACTGAAGTATCGATATAATTCATTATTCATTAAAAATAAATAAAAACAAAACAATATTTTTTTAATTCATAATTATTTAGCAAATTCATTATTAAAACTCTCAATGTTTTTTGGTCGTACTGACGCCGATTTCGAATTCGGAATACAAACAAACAGTTTATATTTTTACAAGCATTTATTTCAATTGTAGGTCGAGAACCCCATACGGTGCGGAACCATTCCTCGGTCAGGGAAGATTATTAGAATTCGCCGGTTTAAGTCGGGAGACACCATAAAACTAAGACATTAGCAAAACTTTTATATACTATTGTATTAAATGAATTTAATGTAAATAATAAAGATTAAAATTGTCCAAGACTAAAAAAAGCCAATAAAATAAATTATAGTAAAACATTTTTTTTTTCAAAACACGCTTTTATTAAAATGTATTAAAACCTTAAATATCGACTAAAATAACTGTCTTAGAAGAACTCCCTCAAACGATAACATTGTGGTTAATAGATATAAATTTAAAAATATGTCAATATGCATTGAACGACGAACGAATTTTTAAACTACCTGAAACCTTCCAGTATAAATGCATTTCTTACAAAAGAACACATTTCCAGTTCGACGTTTCTCGTAAAGGAATTCCGTTTAGGGTTACCTGCTTTAGACTACCTTCCAATGTAAATCTTGGGAAACCAATGCAACCCACCATACTTGAAGCGTCCAATTTATTGATAATCAAGCTGTACACTAAAATAGCCATGCCGTAACATATACACAATTTTTCTGCTACTAGTAATATGTATTGAAGTTAAAATATTTTTCATTGCAAATTATCACAAAAAAATATTATTTTTGTTCCCATGGCACAGCAGTTATTTGCAAATACAGTGCGACCTCGATAATCCGGACTAATTAAAATCGCGGTAATCCGGATAAGTATATACAAGGTGTAAACGAAATAAGTACATTCATTTTTACCAGTAGTAGAACTCGTCGAGATAAGCCCATTTTCTATGTACCATTTTTTCGAAATCGCATTTTTTTAAATCATTTTTCCCCCCCACAAATTGACGAGCCTTCTATGAAATGCTCCAACAAAGAAAAATAATGACTTTTTATTATTGAAAATTAATTTGTCACTTCTGTCAAGTGAAACTGAAAAAATGTCTAGATTTACCAATAACGAATTTACTGATATTGTGTTAACCTATGGTGAGAGCCAAGGGAATGCAGCCTTAGCTCGAAGAATTTACATGAACCGATTTCCGAACCGTCGTCTTCGGAATGTTCGCATATTTGTAAATGTGGTGCAGCATCTTCGAGATCACGGATCTTTTCAACCTGCAGCTTACGATCGTGGTCGACAGCGTCCAGCTCAAGTTGCAAACATTGAGGAGGCTGTTCTGAACAGTGTCGAGGTTCGACCTGGGCTCAGCACACGAAGGCTAGCACTGCCACATGGAGTATCGCATGCTACAATTTGGAAAATACTAAAAGAACAGCAATTGTATCCTTATCATGTTCGAAAAGTGCTCGTTGAATAGGACGAAGCAGTCCTGTACCCTGACCTGCCCGAACGCCGGACTTGAATTCTTGCGATTTCATTTTGTGGGGGTACATGAAGGATTTAGTATACTCTGTACCAATTGATACCATCAAAATGTTGCAAGAACGGGTGAAACTTGCTGCTGCAATGATTCGTAACAACAGAGCCATGTTACAAAAGGGTAGAAGAATCATTTCGTCGGCGTCTTCAAGCATGTGTACAAAACAGCGGTGGACACTTTGAACAATTTTTATGATCGTTTTCTTTATTTTCGTTAGCGCAATTCTCGCGTCAATGTTTAAAAATAAATTTGAAATAAAACTTTTTTTTGGTGTTTATTGGTTTATTGTTTAAAATCGACAATAATAGTCGCAACTAATGGTAACCGTTTCATAAGGTAATCTTGTTGATTAGGTAACTTTGCTCCCAGTGGCGTGTAAGAAAATTGTGTAAGATTTTAAAATAATTTTAACTCAAAAACAAAAACGTTTTCAAAACAAAGTTATTAGGAAAAGTTGTTGGTCTTGAAGAGTTCTATTACCAGTTAAAATTAATGTACTTATTTCGTTTACACCTTGTATACTTCGTATTACTGAAGGGTCATTCCACGCTAATTGAACAATGAAATAATTAATAAACGGTAGCATATTATAAAGAAAACTGATATAGTGAGGGCCCCGGATAAACGAGTAAGCTACAAGCCTAGTTAAATTTTAAAACAAAATGTTGAAAATTGGAGGCGTATAGCAACTCGTACATACAACTAGGTGAAATTTGTACATTTTAATTAATAGAAGGCTTAATATAGTAACAAACTGTAAGTAAGTGAAGGCCGCCTGGACACCGTATTCTCGTCGTACAAGATAGCGCCCTTTTTTTCAAATTTAACTATGCAACCGTATGTCATAATGTAGGAAACCATTGAATTCAACACTGCTCACGAAACCTCTTAAACTCCCTAAATATACCTCACAAAATTTAACACCTATCGCCAAATACGCGTCCGTCAAGTTGCAGTATCAACATTTCAATTTTGAAAAACAAAACAGTCTATAATTTTTTGCTAATTCTTTGCCAATTTTTGCCGCTTATTTCAAATTCTTTGCCGCAACCCCTAAAAAGTTATAAGCATTTAAAAAATGATACTGCAACTTGACGCCCCAGTATCAACATTTCAATTTCGAAAAAAAAATTAGTCTATAATTTTTTGGTAATTCTTTGTCAATTTTTGCCGTATATTTCAAATTCTTTGCCGCATTCCTTAAAAAGTTATAAGCGTTTAAAAAATGATACTGCAACTTGACGCCATAGTGTCAACATTTCAATTTTGAAAAAAAAAATTAGTCTGTAATTTTATGCTAATTATTTGGCATATTTTGCCGTTTGTTTCAAATTCTTTGTCGCATTCCTTAAAAAGCTATAAGCGTTTAAAGCATTACTGTTTCACAATGAAGATGTAGTGTACGTTGTTTGCGGGAGTCTTGTAGACGTTATAAAATTGACAGGACCAAAATGTTTCACAATCAGGAATCTTGTCTTAACTAATTCAAAGGACCAAAATTTTCTGTGTTTCGTGAATTGTGTAAAATTTTTCTATGTTGTTTATTTATCCAAAGTTTATATGATAATTTGAATTTCGACAGTCGAACAAATAAATGAACCTACGCATTTTATCTATACTGAACAATTACACTGGTACTTGATGCTCCCGTATCAACATGATAATTTTGGAAAAAGCAAAATGTTCTATAAATTTTTGCTAATTCTTTGCGAAGTTTTGTCGTTTGTTTCGAATTATTTACTACGTCTTTTGAAAATCTATACGCATCCCTTAAGAGCGAGTCGTACCCTCAGAACGTTGATATGTTTAAATCTAAAATTTGACTTTTTAGAAATAAATGAAAGAAAGAGATGCATGGAATATGTTATAAGAATCTATTTCGCTTAATTGTAGATTAAAAAAAAAATTATTACTAGTACTTTAGAAGTTAGATTTATTTTTTCGCATAATTTAGCCTTTTATTCTTAAAATAAAAATAATTTAATTTTCACCATTCTATTAGGAAACATGTTCTCTACGAATTGGCCCAATATTAATGCGTATTTTTTTATCAATTAAGAGATATGAATTATTTCGTACTTAATTCCGTTCATAATCAGTTACAATTAATGCTTTTAACAACGGCAATTTTGAATTATTAGTATTTTTTATTAGGCGAAGTCCGAATGCTGTATGGTACAAACTTATCTAAAAATTGTAAAAATTAATTAACATTTAAAGCCTTAAATTATCCAAAAACTGTATTTACCTTTTTTTCTAAATTTACGCACAGAGAACACTCCTGAACGGAGATATAGCTAACACCTAAAATTTAAAGCATGGTGACATTTTCACAATAGATAAAGAATGTTTTCACTAGCCGAGATCGAAATATCAGTTGAACGAAAATTATTTTGAAAGCTAAATATTGCAAACATTTATTATTACCCCTTTAATGACGGAATTTATTTTCGGCTATACATCCCATCGGACGATATTTATTCTGATGTAGTTGGGCGGGTGTCGCATTTGTGCGACATTCGGGAAAACCGCTACTTTTTTATTGTGACGCGTATGGACGACATACGCCCGTAAAGGGTTAAACAGAAGGTGCCGCTTAATGGGATCATGTTGGTAAATACCATTTCTGAGTCAATCGGCGATTATAGCCAATACACAAACGAATTTGGTTACTACACGTTAAGTCAATTAATGGATCAACTAAATTAATCAGTGATTTGAATTATGAGCAGAATTTACTTAACATTTGTTCATCATTCCGCACTACTAGTCAAAAAAATAAAAAAACGCGATTTTATGTTAAAAATAGTTTATAAAAAATTATAATTCTCGTGTTGATGTAATGGCACAATCGGTTTCCAGGTAGAATTTATGTTAAATTATGGCTATTGCTTTGCTCTGTTGCAATTAGGGATACCAATCTAGCAAACGCTGGATCCCACATGATTTTTGCGGGATCAGTAATGCGGGGCTACACATGCGAGATCCGCGGGATTTGCGGGACTGAATAAAAATATCCGAATTTGAAAAAATATGTATGCCGAACGCGCGTTTTCTGTCACTGGGTACTTCTGCGATAAAATCAGGTCAAATTTACAAGATCAAGCTTTGAATACTTTATCATTTCTTCGAAAATATTTCCAAAAGAAATCTTTTTCTTAATTTTTTTACAAACAAATGCTACTTTTATTTTGAATTCAGTTGTCTTTTATTGCATAACTACCCAGGTAACACAGGACGTCCAATGGACGTACATGTTGGTCGATTTCTTATCCATTTATGGACGATCCACAAGCGGATCTATAATGGACGTCCAATGGACGTCCAAGCTCATCCATAAATGTACATTACAGTAATTAAGTAAATGGACGTCCACTGGATGTACATTTATGGACTTAATCTGGACGTCCATCAACGGATCAATATGGATGTCCATTGGACGTACATTCATGGACATAAACGGGCAGTACATAAACGGATCAGCATGAATGTCAATTGGACGTACATTCGTGTACTTAATTTGATCGGCCCATAAACGAATCGACATGTATCAAAAAATTTGAAACTTTAACTAAAAGCATTATTAAACCCAGGTATTTTACTGATGATGAAAACGAAACACACGTAACATTAAGATAACATAGGTGCGTTTAAAATACCTCAATTAACTTTAATAATTTATATTTTTAATTTTTAATTTGTGAAATAAATGACAAACACGGCCTCTGTGTGATGTAATTTTTAACAACTTTTAACAATTTTTTGATAATTTTTAATGTGTTTAATGTATGTGACAAAGTGTTAAATATGTTAAATGTGTTAAATCTTAAATGTTTAGTAAAAATTTGTGAAAGAGCAATTACTTATGTAAGTGAAACATGAGTGAAAATGATGGAAATAATAACAAAATGTAAGTAATAACTAAAGTCAGTACTTTATAACTTTATGACTTTGACTTTCTGAAGAATACGGTGTTTTGATATCCTGATTAGATCTACTAGATAAAGAGTTTCTAATAAATTATTAATTAAACTTTTGAACGATTTTTAAGCAAGTTGTGTGTATAATGCGAAATACAACTTTGGATACAAATTTATAAATACAATACCGTAGAATGGGGCGAAAGTGATTTCTGGGAATTAAATTGATAACTAAATCAATTGCAAACTTTTTTAAATTTAGTGCTTATCCTACCGCCCTTGCATTTAGCACTTCAAATTTACAGGTAAATAGGTGGATTGATGATCGCAATTTGTTCCAGATTAAAATATTTGGGTAATTGTAATTATAATTCAGTTTAACTCTGCTTTTATAGTACTCCAGTCAATTTATATACAAAAAAGGCCCAACCTTGCAGAAGGTCGGTGTACAAATTGACTGGGCTCCCAAAAGAGCGCTTTAACTTTTGTATAAACGCAGCACCTGGACAGTTACTCTTGTGAATACATATCCCGTAACCAATTTTATTAGGGTTTGTTTGGAATGTAATTCTTTGTTACGCCGGTTGGAGCAAAGAATTACCGTCTTTGCAGTAACTTATATACAGGTGAATATGCTGGATATTTGCTTTTAACGCAAATGAATTGTTGGGGCCCAGTGACGCCGGTTTCATCAAAACATCGAGACATTTTTATTTTGCATTTTATAGTTATTCAAGGACATCTGGTTTTACTTGGCTTTGGGTACGGGCATCGAACCTTTTTTATTTTACAACAGTTTCTTGCAAACACCAGAGATTCAATTTGATCGCCGGACGTTATCATTAACCAATTTTTCATGTGAATTGTTAAGTTTTGTTTGTTACAAATGTGTGTAGTTGAATTTCATTGCAATAGTTGCAACGGGTTAATTTTCGTTGCGGCAAGACTCGTCGGTGAAACCCTTCGACGAATCGACACGAATTTTAATGTACATCATGGAAATTTCATGACTGTCGTAAGTAAAAATGACAATGTATTTAAGTTATTTATTTAAATAATTTTTACGTGTTTTAGGTAACTCTCTGTACCCCGATTGGGAGAAATAGTTTATTATGAATTTACAAAACAAATCCCAAGTCCGCTTTATAATACTTGATATTAATGTACCTAAATCGTATCATGCAAGGACGGAGAGAAAAAGTGGGTTTTGTAATTGCAGCTTTGATTATATTGGTAAGTTAAAATAATTTTAAAAAAGGTGTGTAATATTTTCTTTTTTTAGAAAGTGTCAAGCTAAGTAAATTTATTTCCTTCGAAGAGGACATTAAAGCTGCAATGGGAAAATGGTGGATAAGAACCGGTGTTGCTTTAAAATGATTTTTTTTTCAATGTTTCTAGTTGTTTAATTAGTTAATAATTAATTAAATTCTGTATGGTAATTATTTTTGAATATTCATATTTTTTAAGGTTAAGTTTCTAGTTATTTAGTTTGTTAATAGTTAAAGTTAATTAGGTAAAGTTGTTCACTGCAAATTATTTTTGAATTTACATATTTCTTTGTAAGTATTTTTCAAGAATAAGTTTCATGTTATTTAATGTGTAAATGGTTAGTTCTATTTGTTAAACTTCGTTATTGTAACAATTTTTGAATTAAGAAATTTTTTTAAGGTTATTTATTTTCGAATATATGCTTTTTTCATTTTTTATTTATTTATTTTTTAATCCCACAACGTTTATAAGTACATCCATTAATGTCCATCAATGGACGTCCATAATTCGGGTCCAAATGGACATACATAAGACGTCCAGTAAACGTTTGTCGATGAACGTCTACGAACCGGCACGACATGGACGTACATTGAACGTTCGAAAAGATCCCAAATGTAGTCCCAAAAACGTCCACAAACTGACGTCCATATGTACGTCCAATTTAGTCTCAAATTGGACGTCCATTTGACGTCCAGTGATCCGTTTGTGTACGTCCAATGTACGTCCATTGGATGTACATGTGTTACGTGGGCTGGTACGGTAGATACACAACAATTAAATTTTTGATAGTCGTTGCAGTCGATGTGGTTGATCGAAGCTTGCATACTTTTCAAAAATTGCTAGAAGTTAATCGGTACATCCGTTCTTGAAGCCATTTTGGATTTAAAGATTGTCCGCGAGTATTCTGTTCAATTACTTTGCAATTTGCGTTTTCAATATTAATTAAAAACTCATTTTTATCTTTTTCATATTCATCTACACTTAAATCGTCAACTGTCGGTGTACTGTAATCAGTGTCAGCTTGATATTTTCTTTTTTGCGTAAATAGTTTTTAGTGTGTTTACGTTTTAAACAAAACGTTTCAGTAAAGCTTCCAATTTTACCTATTCTTTGTTGAACTTCGCAGAAAAATGGACGATTATTGTTATAATTTGCGACACTTGCAAAAGATCTATTTTGGTACGCTCCAGCTTTAGAAAAATTGACATTTTATTAGCCAAGTTCGACGCTTTATACTGTAAAAAGCAATATACCAATTTATTTTAAAAATTCCTCACGGTATAGTTTTTAAAATGGTATAACATTTGTTTTATTTTACCTCAGAAAAAAGATATTGCTATTTTTTCGCGAAAGAATATCATTGTGAAATTATTTTTAATTAGAAATTGAAAAAAAAAAACACTTGTTAAATGAAAGTGATAGATATTTAATCAAAACTAAACAAAACACAAATGAAAATCACATATAATATGTCTTCAAATTGTCTGCTAGTACTAAATAGTGCGCGAGCGTGGCATCTTGTTCGAAAAGTTCTTTTTAACCAATTGTGGATACTACATACTTGGTGCAGAGAACAAGTATTAACTATGTGAGGCCATGCAGTATAGACATAATTCGAGCCTTGTCGTCGATAAAAAGTACAGTGAACAGTTTCGAAGAATTATTCATGTTTATGATGAATATTTGCTTATGAAAGAATCATAATGATCTGTGACAAAGAACCAAATTAAATATCAAAAAAATTGCCTCTTGCCTTTTTCCCTTTTTAACCATCTTGCACTTCCTGCGACATTTATTTGTTGTGCGGCTTCATTGAATTAGCCAAGAGATGACGACACTGACGTTTGGAACATTCTGTATACAACAAATTAGAGTGATCTCGCGATTAATAAAAAAGTTTCAATAAGGTTAACATTGCACATTTTACACATTTACTGAAAATCAACAAAACTTAAAATTGATAAATCCTTTTGGAATACATGATCAACATTTGCAAAAGTTAATTTTCTGACAGTAAAGTGGTCAAAAAGTAAGATAGGTACTGAAAAGAGTGTTGAAAAAACTAATAAAAAAATGCAAAGAGGACGGTACGCCCGCGTGTTTAACCTAGTAATTGTAATTGTTAAATAATATTAATTGTAATGCTATAAAGTGCAGAATAATTGTTGCTTGTTTATTTTACACTTATGTTGTAAATTGTTTTCTTTTTATTAAAATTGTTTGTTTCCTGTTTTTTTGGCAATATTTCTTTATTACACATTTTATTAAATTTGTTTGTGAATTATAATAATTATTACTCTAGTTAGATTCCTTTATTTCTATTTAATTCTTTTTATTACGTATTTTATTCAAATTATTTGTGCCTTGAATAAACAAAATAGCTAAAACTTGATAATTGTTTTCTTTTTTCTCCCTCCTCGTATCTATGAAACAAATTTTATTAATTCATTTTTATTTTCCATGATACTCAAAAAACTGATTTTGTTTGTTAGCCCAGTAAAAATGTATTTTTACCCTGCAAAAGGTCGGTCAGGTTTGGTTTTTTGATATGTTTTATCATAAATGCCCCTAATGTTAATGTCCAGTTTTTGACCTCGTGACCTTTCCGGAAGGTGTTGAAAATGGGGTTTGAACTTAAGAATAACACGTTTTTGAGTACGCTGCGCAAACGGCTAGTTGGAAAAAAATAATTTTTGATTCATTTAAATACCTGACGATATAGGCATTCAGAATCGACCGAGACCGCTACTCTAGGATCAATAGTTTATGAGCTACGATTTTTTGAAGTTCACCACTTTGATTGCTTAAACCGCAAATGAACTGTTTTTGCTGTTATCTCACGTCTCGTGCGCTCCTGTCTGATTCACTGGTTACTTGGAAACAAATAATATAGCACTGTAATGGGCATTAAAGGCTCTTTACTATGGTTTTTTGTTTGATCCAATTGGATAAAAAATGACCACACGGCGAGCAATCAAACTTGGAAAATTATTGAAAAAACTCCCTATTTTTAGTACGGTTTCAGTGTGCTCTCAAAACTGCCCATTATAACCAATCTCAAAAATTTTACATTCCATGAATACGTGACAGCTTATGGGGCACAGAAGTGCAAAAATTATTTTTTTTACTACTGACACCCTTGGACCAGTGCAGCTTTATTCCAAACGGGGCGCGGACTCAAAAATAACCAAAACGTTAAAATTCTCCTAGATTCCTGAAAGTTGGCACGTGCAATCACGTGTATGTGAGATTGGTTATAATGGGCAGGTTTGAGAGCACACTGAAACTGTACTAAAAATAGGGAGTTTTTTCAATAATTTTCCAAGTTTGATTGCTCGCCGTGTGGTCATTTTTTCTCCAATTGGATCAAACAAAAAAACCATAGTAAAGAGCCTTTAATGCCCATTACAGTGCCATATTATTTGTTTCAAAGTAACCAGTGAATCAGACAGGAGCGCACGAGACGTGAGATAACAGCAAAAACAGTTCATTTGCGGTTTAAGCAATCAAAGTGGTGAACTTCAAAAAATCGTAGCTCATAAACTATTGTTCCTAGAGTAGCGGTCTCGATTCGATTCTGAATGCCCATATCGTCAGGTATTTAAATGAATCAAACAATGTTTTTTTCCAAATAGCCGTTTGGGCAGCGTACTCAAAAACGTGTTATTCTTAAGTTCAAACCCCATTTTCAACACCTTCCGGAAAGGCCACGAGGTCAAAAACTGGACATTAACATTAGGGGCATTTATGATAAAACATATGAAAATACCAAACCTGACCGACCTTTTGCAGGGTAACCCCCCTTTTGGTGACAATTTGCTTGGACTATGTGGATTTAGTGTAAATAATAGTACATTATACATCGCGGGAGAGAAATGCAAGATTTTTCCTGAGGTGTAATTTGTAGCCAGAGGGCGAAGCCCGAGGGCTACATAGCACCGCGGGAAAAATAGCATTCTCTCCTTAGGTGTATATACTATTTTTTCCACGACCAAAGTAAGATTAAAACCAAAAAATAAATTTGAAACCTAATTTATTGACACCTTAACTGACATTTATTAATTTGAAAACTAGTAGTCTTTGGTGAAATTTAAACAATCCTTGACAATGTGTTTTAATTTGTAGGTCATAATAAAAACTCCCCAGGGAGAATTTTGAAACATTATATATCTAGGGAATAATTTGTTACTTTTGTTACGATATTGGTGTCATAGAAATGGACGTCTACTCCCGGTCGTGGAAAAACATTTTTCTACGACAACATTTCATTTCGCATCGGTTGCTAGGCAACAAATGCAATATGAAATATTTCGTATTCGGTTCACTGTTTTTGGTCACAAATGTTAAGGCGGCCTAGAAAATCGAATGTCATCAGTTTGCCGTCAGTTTGCTTCTGTCAACATTACGTTGCAGATAATTTAGTAGTTATTTTCGATAAATCTTACAATTAATATGGAAAGTGATAGTGATAATGGCTTGGAATTAACACCTCCAAACATAACTGAAGTTGCAAAGTTCACAACATTAAATTTATTACCGGAAACGTCTAAGAAAATGTATCAACGCGCTTATAACCTCTTCTTTTCTTTTTTTTTGTTTAAATTATGTTAAACGCGTGAGCAGAGGTTATCGCAGAAAAAATTTAGTATGCAACGCGCACAAAATGGCAATTCATACTCGTGCAAAATGAGCATCATTTTGTGCTTGTTGCATAATATACTACTATGTTATTTATAAAAAATAAGAAATGCTGTAAAATCGCACTACTATTTATCAATAATTTTATTACTTCTATTTTCGGGTCGCGTACAAGATAGCAAATATTTTTCATTTTATAAAAAATTTCTTAGGCTGATTCCAGATATACAGGGTGATGAAATAATGGTGCCCGTGCGTAGCGACATGTTATAGACGATTTCTAACGAAACACGAATTTGAAAGCCAAAACAAAATTTGTTGTCTCTTCACCAAGATATAAGCTTTCCTATTCAGACAATAAAAATCTATGCGATTAACAATTTTGTAATAATTTCATTATTAGGGTCTAAATTTGATGCAGTTGATGGTGCTTTAAAAAAAAAAGTGTAAAAATTCTATTGAAACCAACTTTATTACCGATGTCAAAAGTACGGTTTCTTGGCTCTGAGGAGAATTTATCAATGTCGCAACATCGTAAATCTCCTAGGAAACGTTGGCAACAATAATTCACTTTTCAATGTCAGTTCTCTTGTCAAATTTGAACGATACAAGTTAAGTGCTCTAAAGTCTTAAAATGGAATACAATTTCAGCGAATATTTAGACATGTTGCTCAGCTTGGGTGCTGCCGATAATAACGCTTCAGAAGCTGCTAGGGAATATGCTAGATTGTATCCATATCGACGACATCCAGATGCTAAAGTAATTAGAAGAGTGGAACAAAGATTAAGGGAAAATGGACAAGTATTGCCGATTTCTGTAAATCGTGGACGACCTCGTGAAGTTCGTACACCAGCGTTGGAAGAAGCAGTTGTGGAAGCGGTAGAGAATGAACCAGGACAAAGTATACGAGGATTAGCGCGACAGTTTCAAGTAGATTATCGAACAATACAAAGTATACTCGTCGATGAACATTATCATCCTTATCACTACATTAAGGTGCAAGCTCTTCGTCCAGGCGACTATCTTTCTAGAGTGCAATTTTGCCAATGGTTACTTGAGCGTCACGGTAACAACCCTAGGTTTATAGAGAACATTTTATAGACAGATGAGTGCTATTTCTCTTAAGACGGTATATTCAATCAGCATAATAATCACATATGGGCAACCGAAAATCCCTTCGCATTGCATCCTCGTGCACATCAGCAACGCTATGGAGTAAATTTGTGGGGTGGCATCATTAATAGTAACCTCCTAGGACCATTTACGTTACCTGCAAGATTGAATGCAGAAAGTTTTCTACAATTTTTGCAAAATGATTTTCAAATTTTGCTTGAGGATTTGCCCCTTGCTATTTTCAGACAAATGTGGTTACAAATGGATGGCGCACCTCCTAATTTCGGTATGATAGTACGGAACTGGTGTGATGAGGCTTATCCAAATAGATGGATTGGTAGAGGTGGTGCAATTGCATGGCCTCCCCGATCACCTGATCTTAATCCTTGCGATTTCTTTCTCTGGGGTCACCTCAAAAATTTTGTATATGCCACTCCGATAAGCAACATAGAAGAGTTAAGACTAAGGATAAACGCAGCGGTTGGTACAATAAATGCCTCTATGCTTCAAAGAGTAAAGGAAAACTTAATTCGAAGAGCAATACTGTGCATTGAAGTTGAAGGGAGACATTTCGAGCAGTTGCTATAAAATTTAATCCAAACGAAGGGCTCTATGCAAGAAGTCTCTTAAGCCACTTTTTCGTATTTTGAGATATTTAAATTTTGTTTCAATTTGATTTGGAAATTATATTATTTCGATTTTGATTGATATTTTTGTATTAAATAACATGGTTAGGGGTCTTTTAAACGGAAATCAGTAAGTGCGATCGAAAGTTCATCCATTCTTGTCAGAAATAGCGCAAATAGTAGAAAATTTCTACGTCACTTAAGGACTTTTTGCATAGAGCCCTTCAATTACCTATTTGTTGTGTATTCTTGTTTAATTACATTAAATTCTTTTGAAATAAAAAAAGTTGTCAACGTGACAGTTGTTTGTCTTACGCAAGTGACAGTATCTGTCAGTGTTGGTTGCTTAGATACAATAAGTGGGCCTACCTGAAAGTAATTCTTTAGAAAAAAAATATGTGCAGTATTGCCACGTTGTGCTCTTACGATTAGACAAACTGTTTTAATTTTAAACAGAATCTACTTGGACCAGTTTTGTTGCGATTTCCACAATGCTTCAACAGAAAGCATTGTCTCGATATCAATCACGGGCACCTTTTTTTCATCACCCTGTATTTAATCAACGTTTCTTAAAATTTCAACCCGTTAGAAAAATCAATAAATAACTAAATAAATAAATAAATAAATAAAAAATATCTATAAAATTTTTCAGAATCGTTCAAAACATATTTATTTGAAATAAACTCGATACTGTTTCTGAGGATTCCGAGGATTCCGGCTATTACCATTACCGAGAATATGACAATGGTAAATGCAGGCTTGAGAGCCTCAACAAACTCAGCGGGAGGGGACAGGGCACAGCTCTACACTTCTAAGGGTGTATGGCCGGTTGTATAATTGCGAAATAGATTTTTTTTTGGTGATCTGGACTCTTAAGGGATTAGAAGTTGTCGATTTACATTTTTGAAAGTAAATGTAATTTTCGATACTAGAACATTATTATTTATTATGTATACTATACAGCCAGATGCATTATGAAAATTAATATCAGATTCTGATAAACCAGATAATGAAAAAGATTTGGAAGTATTTTTTAGAAGGTAGTAGAACTACTGTTTTCCTTTTCCATGATTTCGCTGATTAATCAAGTTTTTGGATTTTTCCTTTGCACAATTTTGTAAAATGTCTGTATTTTCATTGACTAAGAAAGTATTTAATTCCACCACCAAATAGTGTGGTGGATTTTGGACGCAATATTAACTTGACTAAAATGTATTCGTATTGCAAACGAACATAATTATTCATATAAATATAGGTCTATTTTTTAGATTTTTCCTTTAGCTAGGAAATCGGCACCATAACTCATAATTGATTTTTTTTTAGTTGTGTTAGTATTGTACTGATGGTGGAAAATGTTCGGGGCTTATTTGTTTTTGATTTTAGAATGTGCACAATAATAATAGATTCCTTATCCTCTATTTCATCAATACTTAATTTAATCAATTCGTCCGAATGACAGGCGTCAGCAATTTCAAGACTTAGTTATCATCAAATATATAATATCTGATGCATTTAATAGAAATTTACTAATTTCTTCTCGTGATAATGTTTTTAATCTTTTAGGCGTATAGACTTTCGATTGTTGTTTACACAAATGATACCAGTTTCTTGTAGTTGCCAATGTCAACATTATTTATGACATTGAATAAGACCAAATGTTGGAGCCGAATACTTTTCAGCCATATCGGCAACATATCCCATCTTGGCATTTTCCCGATATTTGGTGATGTGATGTTGCCTCTCATATTTTTTTTTTAAACTTTTGCGGTAGCATATCCAAACTAGCCATCGCACTGTTTTTCCTGATTTCTGGAGGGGTTCAATCAATATTCTCGATATCACTCATTGCTTTTGTGTTTGTGTTCATAAATAAATCTTAAAAGGAAACGTTACAAGGAACGTTTAAATTTCCAAATTAAATAGGGCACAACCAATCCAAGAAGTTATAGTATTATTTTGGTAGTTGTTTTACAATTGGCATTTTTACTTGAATCGACGGCGTTAATGTAGGCAACGCTTTCAGAGTCAGGTAAAATACTTTACCTGCCTAGACAGACAAAGTACCGCTTTCTCCCGTTGAATGGGTACGATAAAATTGTACTTTCGAATGTAGCAGCCGAAAAAAATATTTATTTGTTGTTTGGGAATGTTTATTCTACTGTTGCAATTTTTTGATTCATTCTTAATAAATATGAAAGTTTAACGTTTTAAACTATCCAAACTACCAAGACATACCTAGTAAGTAAATAATATTTACTTAATATATTATATTAAGTGAGATAAATTTCAATTAACATTAAATTCAGTTAACAATTATTTAATTTGTTTTTTAGCAACCCGCCCCTGTTTTTTTTTAATTTAATTACTTATCGGCACTATACAAATATAAACGGTCAAAACTGCAATTGCATGACAAATATTAGTAAACAATTACCAAAAAAGCCAATTTCCAGCTTTTTAAATTAAACTAAATTAGCAAAAATTAAAAATATATTGACACTGTTTGGTCCACTTGGGCAACTATGTCGGCACCAGAGGAGCGCCCCTCCGAGTCAAAATGTTAAGGGAGAAGGCGCGCCCCAATAATGAGCTAGTTAGTTTTTCAAACTCAATAGAGTAACACTGAAAACACTCGTTGTGTTTCAATTAAGAAACCCCGTCCGAATAAAATACACAAAATGTTAATATAATAACATTAATAATATAATAAAATTAATAAAATAATAATATTAATAAAATAATAAAAATTAATAAATTAAATTAAAACAATACCAATAAAATGGTTCAATAAAATAATAAAATAACGGGAGCCAAATAAATAGGCCCCAACAGACACTATGGCGTCAAGTTGCAGTATCATTTTTTAAACGCTTATAACTTTTTTAGGGTTGCGGCAAAGAATTTGAAACAAACGGCAAAAATTAGCAAAGAATGAACGAAAAATTATAAACCATTTTGTTTTAACAAATTTGATACTTTAATACTGAAAAGTGACGGAAGTCGCGTAGTACAATTCTTTAAACCCTCATAAATTTTTAAGGAAAGCAGCAAGAAATTTGAAACAAACAGTAAAAATTAGCAAGCAATTAACAAAAATTGTAGATCATTTTGTTTTTCTTTTTAAATGACATGTTGACAGGGGGGCATCAAATACCAATATAATCTTTTAACGCTTATAACTTTTTAAGGGATGCGGTAAAAAAATTTAAATAAGCGGCAAAACTTGACAAAGAATTAGTGACAAATTATTGACTATTTTTTTGCAAATGTTGATACTGAAACTTGACGGAAGTTGCCAATTATTATTCTATAAACGCTTATAACTTTTTAAGGGATGCAGCAAAGAATTTGAAATATTTGGCAAAAATTGGCAAAGAAGTAGCAAACAATTATAGACTTTTTTTTTTCGAAATTGAAATGTTGATACTGAGGCGTCAAGTTGCAGTATCATTTTTTAAATGCTTCTAACTTTTTAAGGGTTGCGGCAAAGAATTTGTAATAAACGGCAAAAATTGGCAAAGAAGTAGCAAAAAATTATAAACTATTTTTTTTTCGAAATTGAAATGTTGGTGCTGGGGCGTCAAGTTGCAGTATCATTTTTAAATGCTTATAACTTTTTAAGGGTTGGGGCAAAGAATTTGAAATAAACGGCAAAAATTAGCAAAGAATTAGCAAAAATTATAGACTTTATTTTTTCAAAATTGAAATGTTGATACTGCAACTTGACGGACGTGCCAAATACTGATTTGCTACAGTAAAAAAGTGCTTTTTGATATTACATACTTATATTCAATAATGATAAATTAAATATTAACAGCTAAATCAGTGAACCTATAAATATTTAATAGTTATAGTAATTTATCAAACGCTTACAAAAAAAGTCGATTTTAACAGTTATAAACGCAATATGAGACACTACTGAGTTTCAGTTTACTACAACACCACTAATTAGTTTTAGTTTATGAAAACTTTCATAAACATTTTTCTTTTACAATTCTACCTGAAACACCTTGTATTGAGTGAGATACAGAAGTGCCCTAGTTCCCAGTTCGAAGTAAACACAACTCCCAACATAAATGATTGTTCTTTTAAAATTTTTAAAAAATTACTATTACAATATAATAGAAACTAGCCAATCATCACCCAGTTCCCGATTCGGTTCACTGTTGTGTTTCGCTGGAGTGGGCAATTTATATACTCATGTGCAAGTGCAGAAGTCTATCTTAAATAACACTAAAGTCGGGTTCATGCAGCTGTTAATTTAATTTAATGTAATGTAATGTAATTTAAAAGAAGTTTAAACCTATGCTTTCAATAGAAGTGTTTATGCAGTTTAATTTAATTTAATTTAATGTAATTTAAGGTAAAAGATGACCAACTTTTATCTTAACAAAATGTACGCATGCGCTCTGTGTTGAAAGTGAACACAACCATGTCAGCTGTATGATCTATCATCTGTGCCAACTTGTTTATAAGTGATTACATGCATTTTACGTAAAAGGTGGTTAGGTTATGTTTACTTGCATCTAGTTTTCATTTAAATTGAAATAACAAAATAAAAGATTTTCTGTTAATTGGAAATGTTTGACAGAAGTGCACGTGACAGAAGCATTAAAACACTATCCTTTGCGCATGCGTAAATAATATTAAACAATCTGCATAAACGCGTACAGTAAAATTAAATTATATTACATTACATTACATTAAATTAAATTAAATTAACAGCTGCATAAACCCACCTTTAACCATCACTGTGAAACGAACGCTTATTTTCAATTGGGTTAAATTTAATTTACATATTTAATGGTAATGGCTTGAGAAAAGGTCATTTTGATAATATAAAGTAATGAAATTGATAAGCAAGTGTGTTTACAAAATACTATAATTTTATTTTCTGTATTGTAAGCATAATTGTATACCTTCTGACTTGGCCTGGGAAACTTTTTTTTACATGACAGGCCGTACTGCGCATTTTAAAACCAAGGAGGGCCGCAAATAAGTAAGTATACCATTCTTAATATCAGTTGGGGCGATGTTGTTAGAGATAAGAAATAAATGATTTTCCGTTAGTCATCGTAACAAAAGATTGAAATATAGCTTGCTCAAGTAAAACCGCGAACAGTACCGAACTTGCAATCAGTAACTTTAAAATATTTGTTAACAGGTAAATTTACGAATTTAAACGAAACGAACTAAACTTTCAGTTTTGCATAATGACTAATTCTAATGTGTAAATATACAAATATAAAATTTTAAATAGTTTTGTACAAATTTTCGAGTATCCAAATTTTTACCTGAACACGTCCGGTAACAATTCACACCTAAATAACAGCTTTATTACTTTAAGCCGTGATAAGTACTTTAACGACATCACCCCAACTGCTATTGTAAATGATATAGTATTGGGAATTCAAGCTAAGCGAGGCGCCTCAAGTGGTGAGTAGATAAAGCACTAGATGAAAAGTCATGGAAAGGATACAATTTGTTTGCACAAATGTTCTGTGCATGCATGTGGGATAGTTTTGTGGTTTATTTTGTATTATCTGTAATTTTGTGGTTAATTAACATTAAACTACAATGACGATAACATCTTCGGTTGTAACAAACAATGTAAATTGTTGTTTCTGGATGTAGGTCTGTGAGAAGAAAGTTTCCTCATTTAATGTAGTACGTTTAGCTTTAATTTTATTAGTAAAATTTTCAAACCAAAAAATGCAGGACAATATGTTTTAAGTCTATATTCTTCGTTGATACAATGCGATATTATTGATGTGAATTATATTATGTCCGTCGATTTTAAATCGCATGTTTTCGATCGCTTCACGCGTTACAATAAATAATCGAAGAACGTTAGTATCACAAGTAGCTTTCCAAAGTTCAATGGTGCCGTCAATTTAACTTGTTGGTTTCAACGCTCCAGCGTTATTGATTCCAATAGAAATTGTACCAATATTATTGCCAATCCATTTAAAAGTTTTCAGTACATCGTCATTCTTACTTACGTCAGTTTAACTTTAACCTTAAACTTTGCCTGCGCATTATTTTAACTCTTCCGTAAGTTGGTCGAGCTTTTCCTTTCGACGCCCCAAGTCTACAACCTATAAAATCAATTAAAAAACGAATTTATTTTTTTTTAAAGAAATACCTTATGACTTAAACCAACAAGCTTGCGAACGGTTACGGCACCAATTCCCGAAGACAAGCCGGTCACAAAGACCACCTAATTCGCCCAGCGTTTACAGGAGGTCATTTTTAATTGTGGCCTATTAACTATGCCGATTGTATTTACACTTTTGCAGAGTAAATGGATTGCGTGTGTTGGATTTTCGAGTTTTGAAGGAATTATTAAATTAATTAGTGTTTGCGTGATACCTTTATCGTGGATTAGTAATTATAAACAACAGATTTCTCGGAAACAAATTTATTAGCTTCAAATTGTTTCGCCTACAGGACGAATTGTGAGTTCATGAATTTGTACGTGAGGAGGCGTCGATAACACGTACAAAACTGCGGCTGCGATGTCTTCAGCTTCTAAAAATTTCATGTCGAACGATTCTGAACCGAAGCCTAAACCATTAGCAGAAAATATTTCGGTATTTACCAACCCCGGGCTGATACTCTGAAAGTACATTGTTTATCAATTTTTAATGAAGAAAAGGACGTGCACTTACCGTAATTTTAATATTACTTCCCAACACTATCAATTCTCGTCGTAAAGTCTCGGTGAGGGCTGTAATTGCATGTTTAGTTGCAGGATAAATGTTCAGTTCACTAAGTTTCGGTATAAAATGTCCAGCAATACTGTTGATGTGAATAATTTGTCCATCTATTTTATTCACTTGCATACTGTGAATTGCTTCTCTTGTGGCTGTACATAATCCAAGAATATTAGTATTTAAAGTGACTCTCCAGTGATCAATATCGCCATTGATCAGAGTGGTAGGTTTCAAAATGCCTGCATTATTAATTAAAATTGCAATCGGTCCCAATGTTTCAGTTATCCATTTGAATGCTTTTTGAACCTCATCAGTTTCACTTATATCGGTTTTTAAGCCGTAAAATTTATTGGGACTTGCTTGAAATTCAGCAGATAACGCGTCTAATCTATCTTGACGCCTAGCTAATCCAACCACCTGTAGAATTTAAATTGAATATATTTGCTAAAATTAAATTATACAGTACCGTTAAGCCCGAGTTGACAAGACTTCTAACGATTGCAGCCCCTATTCCTGCAGAAGCACCGGTAACGACGGCCAAACTGTTTTCCCAGCGTTGCGTCGATGCCAACATACTGTATTCTTCCATCAATAAAGGATTAAATGTAAATGATGCTATTGGTATTTATAGGTAGACGGGTTGTGGTCGTAAATATATCGTAGAGACGAAATTCAGGCGTAACTTGCTGGAGGTAGTTTATAGATGTTTGGTTCTTTCATTAAGTTCAAGGTGCTAACAGAAATGACGTTGATATTTTAATGTTGCTGGTAAGCTGTTGTTAGCAAAATCAAATTATTAACTTCAATAAACCAATATACGCAATAATAACGTGTATTGGAAAAACCATTTGCGAATAACAAAAACCTTTTTGAAGTGCAAATTAAGTCGCCGATACAACTTTTGTTTTATCTCGTAGTTAAAATAGGACAGAATTACTCATAAATATTTTTGTCTAGCTCATAAAAATGTCTACGTTTTGACATGAAAGGTTTAATTTCTAATTAATATTCCCTTGATTAGAGGTAAATTATTTTTCTTTGGTAAGATATCATCAACAACTAATAACAACAAATTTTCATAGTATGTAAAGTAATTAAATTAAAGTAATTTAGTGCCATTATTTTGAAAATATTTAACTTGTAATGTGCAGAACATGAACTTTCTAAGTAAAGTACATATTTTTAGAATTTTAACTGTCGATTAATTTGTTGGCAATTACAATAATAATAATGAAGGGTGCACACAAATAAATGTGGAAATTTCTCATCTCCCCTACACCATGAATCACAAGTCAGAGCAATGAAGAGCCATCTCGCAGTGATTTTTAACGAAGCGTAAGGTTTAACCGAACACGAAGATCGCTGTCGGAGCAAATTCGGTGGACGAATCGAACAATTTATTTTGCAAGCGGAGTACTATATAAGAGTGCTCCAGAGCAGTGAATTGAAAACACTATAAGTGAAGAAAATCTAAGTATCACAATTCGGTAAAATAGTTGTACGATAATTTTTTGTTAAAATAGGCAGTAAAGAATGTCGAAATTGCCATAAAATGTCATAAATGGCCCGTAAAATGTTTCATTATTGTATGACGATTTGTTTGCAGGTGGTGGAAGGTAAAAGAAGCTACCGAAAACTTTGTACGGTGCCTTTCGTATAATTTTTGTCACTTTTCTTAAAATTGGCAAGAATAAACATTCAAGTAATATGCACTGAAGCAGTTTAGTGATAGTTGATTGTGTCAAATACAAATATATAAATATTTATACGTCAACACAACCCACAAAACCTTTGCGCAATTGGTTCAAATTTCTTAATTTAAACAAACAATTATTTACTTCTCGATACTGCGGTTATAAAAAGGTTAAAAAAAATAATTTGTTAAGCATTCTTACAATGGTTGATTTGTTTATGAAATAAATACAAAAGTTTTCGTTGTGTGTTTTTTTTATGACAACCTTCATAATTCCAATAGCTTTGTAATAAATTTGCGAATATGTAATCCACTCATATTAATTACCTGTCAATAACCAGTACTATGAAAAAACTGAATATGTACCTTTTTTAGCTAGGTACGTTGTATTTTACATTTTTTTTGTTACATTCCAATTAAGAATTTAAAATCGTGTGTCCATTTCTATAGATATCGATGAGAATGCGTGTAAATAAATTTACAAAAAAAACTGCAATGATGACAAAATGGCAAAAGATCACTGCAAGAAATATAAACAATATTTGCCGCTAATACAAAAATAAAAATAATAAATAATTTTTAATTCAAACTTTGCAGTGAAAAGAAAAGTAAAATTGTGGGTGCCTACAAGTTAATCATAAATAGTTATTTTCGTTACAAGTTACGAAAGTGGCACTTATCGTGCGAGGAGTGAATTTGGTGATACGAGGCAGAGCGAAGCGAAGCCGAGTAAGCCAAATTCACAACGAGCTCCGATATAACACTTTCGAACGAGTTGCGAACACTATTTTTCAGACGACCCAACAATTTTGTCATTTAGATAAAAAAGGTTCGTCACTCCGCTATGGGCGCGAAAGAAAAGTGTCTGATCATATAAAAATCAAGTAGTCGAAAATTTCGTTAATGCAGTGTCAGTGTGCTGTTAGTACTGTCAACATGGACGTTTCGGATGTCGACCAAATTTTAGAATGCACGCCACCAGAGCTTCGGGCAAGTGCTCAAGAAACTACCCTTGAATTGTTACCGGCCAAATCGAAACAAAGATACGAAATGTAAACGGTTTCATATTATTTAAAATGCATTCGAAGCGCCATGACAATAACAAACAGCGGCTTAGCGGATTTCGAATGTCAAAGTGGGACTGGTCAAGAGCTACTCGAACGATAAGTACTACTTTCCGTGCTAGTAAGCTCGAACGATAGGAAGACTTATGGGGGGGGGGGGTTGTCTGAAAAAGAAATAGCGCACCAAATGGTAGAACATTTGTTATTTTCAGTATTAAAATATGAAAAAAGTGTTCATGTGATCTTCTTTATAACCATTTTATTTAGTTATTGATTATTATTAGTGCATTTGCAAATAAACCGATTAATTGGTGCTTTTTTTTCTTGGTTCTGTTTAAAATCTTGCTCATTATTAGTAAATAAGGCACTTTTACATAGGGTTATACTATACGTACGAAGATCGTGTTTACGAGCGCAACCTTTCATAATGTACACAAGGAAAAAAATAGAATTCTTCTGATCACACAATCAAAATATCGGTGCAGTCAAACTAATGGTTTTATATCATCATAATATAATTTATCGCATAAAAAACGATAATGTTTTAAATGTATAGTAGACCCCCGATTATCCGATATGTACGGGACCGGACCTGTTTCGGATAACCAAAATTTCCTTTAAAGTGGAGGTTACAAAAAACTAGTAAAAGTTACATAATTATACATTTTATATTCTACCAACTTAGGCGTATTTAACTATTCTATTTACGAAATTAATCTAATTTTAATTGTTTTGTTCTACATTGATACATTTTTCTAGTTGCAATGTCCTTCCATCTTTTAATTAAAAGAACGTCAATGTATAGTAAGACTTTCTGTAAACTCTCCACTCCTCGATGCGAAATAATTTTTGCGTGATTTTCGTCTGAACTCTGATTGTCGTTATTCTCACTTGTTACTACAAGAAGATCTAGATTTGATAATTCTTCGCCATCGCCCTTTTCTAGTTGTATCCAAACATAAATTTCTTCGCTAGTAACATCTTCAAGACTCTTTATTTTTGTCGGAAGTTCGTATAAATTCACAACATCTTTTTCATCGACGAGTTCCTCGCACTTTCCTTCATGTTCGATGATTTTATTCCACGATTTTTGTATCGTAGTCTTTTACTTTATTCCAGGCATCCGCAATTCAATACACCACACCTTTAAGATTTTTTTTTTAAACAATCGCTTAAATCGCTTCCTTCATCCACTTTTTTCAATACGGATTGCAATAAACACTTCCGGTAATTTCTTTTTACATTTTCCAAAACGCCTTGATCCATTGGTTGGATTAACGACGTAACATTCGGTTATAAAAATAGTACCCTAATGTCATTAAATCTCAGCTCTTCGCTGGAGAGATGAGAGGGTGCGTTATCAATCAGTAGCAATGCTTTAATCGGGTGTCCACATTTTTTCAAAAACGTTGTCACTGCTGGAATATACGCTTCAAAAAACCAGTTTTGCCGATTTTCCAATACACTTTAACCGCAATTTATGACGTCCACAATAGTTGCTGAAAGCAAGAATGGTCACACGATCTTTATTTTTCTTATGGCCGGGTGGTGGAGTTTCATTTTTTCCTGCTAAAGTTTTACACGGAACCATTTTATAATAAAAACCAGTTTTATCGCAGTTATAAAGTTGATCCGAACTATAACCATTTTATTCAATAATTTCCTTAAACTTTTTTTTTTAAATTTCAGCTGATAATTTTTCACCGCAAACTCGAAGTTGTCTAACTCCACAACGAGCTTTCCATCTAGCGAACCACCCTTCACTTGCTCTAAAATTATTAGCTGCTTTAGTTATAGGCAGGTCTTCGCTAATGTCAATTGCCTTTTCTTGGAGAATTGGACCAGACATTGGAATGCCCAAGGCGCGTTGTTAGGCAAGCTACAAATATAACGCTTTTTCGGTTTGGCGCAGGTGAAGATAGAACACTGTTCCACTTTTCAATTTGTTCACGATTTTTTCGCCATTCGAAACCGTATTCACACCTACGCCATACTCCCTGGCGATTATTTTTAATGACGACCCGTCGTCGAGACGTTTTAGCGCTTTTACTATTTCCTCCATGGTAATAACTGTTCTCTTACGTTTCGTATTCATCGTTGTATCTAGTATCGACGAAAATTCATGTACTGAACATAAAATGCGAATGATTTTTTAAGTTCAGTTCAAAATTAGATACACAAAAGCGGTACCGACCATTGATAATAATTAAGCATCCCATGTTATAAACTATTGTATTGGGTATTCTCAGAAAAGTTAATTTTACGATGTTACAAAAAAATTTCACCGATTGCCGACTTGCCAAAATAGACAAGTTTTACTGGTTTTGTGCAAATAATTTACAACAAGTAATAAAACGTCTTTAATATCTTTACTTAGAGTCAGATAAGGCTTTTAAACTGTATCCAAAAATTTCAAGTGAATAGGTAATTGCTTTTACGAGCGATTTCCTAGAACCGATACATAGACGTCGTTTCGGATAATCGCGAGGTTCTTGCGATTTCGTTTCGGATAACGCGGAGAAATTAATTTCGTCTTTTGTTTCAAATAACCCGGATTTTGGATGATACGATTTCGGATAACCAGGAGTTTACTGTACATCAAACAAGTTTTTAGTGCCTAAACCTGAATTAACTTCTTTAACCCTGGAGTCATGTTCTATATGTCCCACAGACCGACTTTTTCGTAAATTTTGTGTAACTTTTTACTATTTTAACAAATTTGGCCGATTCTTCGAGTAGCTGCTTGATTTGGTCATTGCTATTTTCAGTCAGTCGCTTCATAGCCACATATGACCACATTGCATTTTTTTTATGGTTTTTGCACCTTTACGGTCTGTGGGACCGTACAACATGACTGAAGAAAGTAAATAAATCAATTGCAATTATCTTTTACGGCATATTTTTAGACTTATGGATTTCTTTGTTAATTATTATTTTCTGTGTTCTTACTATTGTTTTAGCACAAATTATTTTATGAATACAGTGTGACCTCGATAATCCGAACTAATTAAAACCGCGGTGATCCGGATAAGTAAATAATTCGGTTTATTGAAGCAGGACAGTTTTTTTTATTAAAACGAGTAACATTTAATACAAAACAACTAGAAAATAGTACATAAACAAAAATTATTTAAAACAGAAGTATAGTTATTAAATTTTATATTAATTTGTGAAGCACATTTGCGGCCACCCAAATGGGAACGTTTTTTTTTTTGGCAACTTGATTTTTGCTTTACATCATAAGCGTCTTAAAAAAACATCAACCAAATATCAATATTATTTTGTTTATGACCAATATTATTTCACGAAAGTCACTGGAATAAAACCAGATTTAATCTATGGAAAAATAGGGAAATTTATGTCAGGTATCGTGCATATTTGGGTGGCCGCAAATTTACTTTGTAATTATTGTTTGCTTGATCCTGTTCTGGTTCATTAAACAAGCCGTTTCTTTTAATCTTTAAAGTACAGGAACATCTTGTAGTGGTACGGATTACCGAGTCCCATCAAATCCAAATTATATGGTACATAATGCAATTGAAATGCTTGGACGGATTATTGAAGAATCCACTATAATGAAGGATCGGATTATCGAGGTCGCACTGTATTTATATTTTTTGTGTATTATCATAATTTTTGATTTAATGTTGCTTCGAATGTGGTTCGAAAAAAAAATAGAAAAATCAAATATTGTCGCAAAAAATGCAACAGATATCTTATGCCTCGAACATATTACGGTCATATGCAATGACTGTTCAACCGAAAGAAAAGACAGTTTTATTTTCGTAAAATAATTTTTTTATAGTTTTCTTTTTATTTGGTTTGACAGGCTATTATGTTGTTTTCGTAGCACCAAAGTTATTTTTGAAAGAAAGTTTAATGATTTGTTGTTTTTTAGACATGTTTCAAAAAAGTGCCATAATTGTGGTACCTGTGAATACCCACTGATAAGTTCAATAACAATAATGTTATATTAAATCTCTTTGTGTTTGATTGTAGAGAAAGGACGTAGTTTCCAATATATAAATTTAGAACTAACCTAAAACAATAATTTTTCAATAATAATTACACTAGAAAGATTCGGTCTCCGAGACCGAAGACATGGACGGGGAAAATTTATTTCGGAACATGACTCTAGGGTTAATCATTTTCATAACTAATCCAGCACTTATAGAACGTTTAAATACAAAAGCATTTGTATTTTATTTTAAAAAATTTAAAATAATTTTTTACTGTTGACATATGAACACAGTATAACAGTCAAATACAGATAGGAATTATTTATTAACCTTGAATAATTCAGTGCGTGTCAAATTTTAGAAGCACCGGAATGTGTTCGATAACACTATGTACAGTCATCATCATTAATAATTATTTATAATTATTAAAGTCGAATATTTATTTTAAATTCCAATTATAATAACATGTTTGCTGCAGAAAAAAATATTCCATGTCTGAATAATACTCGTCAACGTCACGCAAAGCATTGCTCAACATTTGTTTTCCATCCTTTGATATCAAAAAGTATGTCGACAACCAGAAGAAAATTAAAATAATCGCCTGTCAGTAAAACGTTTAGAAATGTTGAAATTATTCATAGTATTTTAAATTATCTTGATCACTAATCAACTGTATGTAAAAAATAACTTTATTAACCTTTCATTAGGCGCGCATATGTCCAGTGGACATATGCAATTCATTTTTTCTTATACAGTAGAACCTCGATTATCCGAACTAATTGGGGATGAGGGTAGTGCGGATAATCGAAAAATTCGGATAATCGAAAAAAAAAATCAAAATGAGAAAGAAAAATGTATCTACATTGTGTGAATATTTTTATTAAAATAAGTAGGGGAGACCGGGGCTAGTTGTCACAAAATTTACGTTTGATTTTTTTTCTCGTCTAATTTTGACATTTTGGGATATTTTTTTTTTTAGATATATACTTACATGTGTCGTGATTTAGATTATGAACAGTTGATTTTGTTATATCTAGTGACGTATGTGCAACAAAATATTTTCTGTTTGCATGTGAAGTGTGACAACATGCCCCGAGGCGGGGCATGTTGTCACAATATATGGGGTAAGTTGTCACAAGGCAAAAAAGAAATGGTAGTGAGTAAAATTTATATTCTATTCAATTAAAAACAGAAATGTATTGAAAACTAAACTAAACAAAACAAAAAACTGACATAAACAAATGAATCACATATCATCATCTGAGCTGCAGTTGTGGCATGTATAAAATACATTCATGTCAGTGCATTGTTCATGAGACCAGTTGTGGCAACTTGTGCACTATATCCAGATTTCCTTGGACGTACTGTAGGTCTCACCACATACCAAGCAAGCTATCACCTCTTCATCAGAAATTTGTTCTACTTTTATTTTCTTTGTGGTTTTGCCTTTCTTCACTTTTTCTTCACCAAAAACATTTCTCTTTGCATTTTTTGCAGCTCTGTTTTTTTGAGCAGCAAGTTCTTCTTTGACCGGTGAGTCAGTAAGAATAGCTGATTTTCGTTTTTTTCTGTTGCTTTTTGTTGTTTTCCTTGGACCTGCTTTCGGTAGAGGACGAATATCTTCTGGAGAGAAATGTGTTTTATTTCTTGATATTCCGGATGGACCAGGACCAGCTTCAAGAAGATTTTCCGGGAAGTTCAGTCGTTTATTTCTTGATTTTCCGGATGAGCTAGAATTAACTTGTATCTCTAATTCTACAGATGCATTGTTCTTCGTTTCTTGCACTTGTGCTTCTCTCTGGTGATCAGTGTTATTTTGTACAGATGAGTCATGCACATGTGGTTCAGGTTGGAGTGTATCAGGTGCAGGTGGTTCCAGTGTATCATTAGCCTCAAATACACGACCAGTTACGTAGCTGGGTAAAAAGTCCTGTTCAGTAAAGATATCCCTGTTTAAAGGGAAAATACCGGCAACCCTAAATCCCTCGACAATACTCTTAGGCGTGATGGCATTGAAGAGAGTATTGCCTACAATGCCAGGGATATCGTAAATGCTTATCGTTTTTCCAGGATAAGTTTTCATCCATTCGGCACACGCCGTATTTACAAACTTCTTCAAAGGGCCAAAGACACTCCTATCTAGTGGTTAAAGTTTATGAGAGCAATGGGGTGGGAATGATAACATGACTACTCCATTGTCCTTCGCAAATTCTAAGCCAGGTATTGAAAGATGAGAGTTGTGATTATCAAGTAGAAGTAAAACGGGATGTTCTTTACTACATTTGGTGATGTTTACAAAATGTCTCAGGAATTCAACGAAATGAATCTCTTTCATCCAGCCAGATGAGTTTGCAGCTCCCACGCTTCCAGGTGGAGATCCTCGGAGAAAATGGTCTTTGGAAAAATAAAAAAAGGTGGGATACTGTTCCCTGAAGCTGAAACTGCAATTGCCATGGTTACTAAAGTACCCCTCTCAGCTGACGTTAAGGAGCCGATTTGCCGAAAACCCTTTCTTGCAACGATACGGTCTGGACGGTGCACCGTTGTAATACCAGTTTCGTCCATATTATAAATTTCATTTGGACCGAAGTGGTGTCTATCCAGAACTGTGTATAGGTTATCAAAAAAAGCTACGACATTAGTTTGGTTGAAACTTGTTGCTCTTGATAAGCTTGTTGCCTGCGGTGTGCGTATTGAAAGACGGGGATGCCTTTTCATAAATGCTGCGAACCAATCGGGTCCTGCCATATTACTCTTGCTCCAGGTAGGGGGTAATTGCAAATTCAGTGCCATGCCATAGTCATATGCAAGTTTGCGAATTTCTGTTGGGGTTAAGCCAAAATAAATGTCGGACGCTTTCGTTACATAGTTTTCTAAAATAATTTCCTGTTCTTCATTAAATATTAATCTAGGTTTTTTATAACCTGGTGCAGCTTGAACAGTAGTACCTGCGTTGAGTTCGTCATCGTTTACTTTTTGACAAAATCTGGTCAATGTCCTGTAGTGAACACCATACTCTTCTGCCGCCTTTCTGATTGAAAGAGGCGGATTTCTAAACCTAACTTCTCGTGCAGCCCTGATTAAAGTATCCGTAGGTGGAGTAGACCGATTTGTACTTCTTTTGTACGTTCTAACCATCTGAAATGGTACAGAAACATCTTTGATATTGTTTATTACACACCGGGGCAAGTTGTCACTGTGACAACTTGCCCCAAAAAAGATGTGACAACTAGCCCCAAACCAACTTTTGAGATGAAAATCAAATTATTTATTATAACCTTAAAAACTCACATTATAATTTTTACATTAATTTGTAGCTGAAACATGAGGCTTTCATAAAATAAAATTAATACTTACTTTGAATCACGTTTCTACGGTCCAGACGACTCTAAAAGACAGCGATAAAATTTTCTTTCACTTCCGTTAAACACAAAATCAAGAATAACTTAGGCGCTATCTAGATGACCATAGTCAAACTTTGTAGGGTAATTAAGATACCTATAATGGTCAATTAGACTGGCCCGACGCACAATCAAAGTGTTTATCTTGGCTGTTATAGCGACTGAGACAACTTGCCCCTGTGACAACTAGCCCCGGTCTCCCCTACATATGTATACAAACGTATAATTTAAATTACTGCGAATTAAAATAATCAATGATTGATTTTTGCTTAAAATTAGCGTTTCTTTTAGAAGCCGCCAAATCTCGTATAATTTTGAGGCATATAAGTTGTGTTGGGTTACATTCTTCCTGTCTTTCAAACCACTTCATGGCGATATCTAAGCACTGAAAAGCTTCAGAATCCTTAGGTCCATTATTTTCCTCTTCCTCCTCGGCAATCTCCTCATTGTCTTCTTCTGCTGAGGGTATGTCCTTTATTTCATTAATGATTTCATCTTCATTAAAAATTTGGAATCCAGGATCGTTTGCATCACAATTTAACCATTCCATGACATCTTCTTTGTCGCATTCGGTACATATTGGAATTTGTGATATTGCATTCGTAATGTCTTCAATACCAACGAGATCTGCATTACTATTACTGAAACTCACTACCGGTCTTTTCAGAAGTTTGTCCCATGATTTTTTTAATGTTGACCCATCTATAGAATTCCAACTCTCTGCTGCCATGTAGCAACAACAGTCCTTTAAATTGATCTTCTTGTGGAAACTGATAATGGAGTCTTCATTATTTTCATCCGCTAACAATAGTCTTCGAAGTAGCTGTTTTCGATATAAGCGCTTTAATGTTGCTATTACTCCCTGATCCGTAGGTTGTATTAGAGATGTGACATTAGGTGGAAGAAATTTTACCGTAAACATTTCGTCAATCTGATTTAAACATTCTATTGACGGATGCGACGGTGCATTGTCCAGTAATAACAATACTTTTCCCCTCTTATCTATAGAATTTTGAAAATTTTTGACTTCTGGAATAAACTGTTTTTCATACCATCGTTTAAAAATTTCACCACTCATCCATGCCTTTTTCTGATGATCATATAAAACTGGAAGAGATTTTATATTTTTAAAGCATCTAGGCTTCTTCGATTTCCCAATAAGAAACAGTGGGAGTCTGTGTCTGCCTGTTGAATTAGTACAAACCATTATGGTCACACGTTCTTTGCTGATTTTGTACGCTGGTGCAGTAATTTCACGCCTTGATGCTAAAGATTTGCTGGGAAGTTGTTTCCAATTTAAACCGGTCTCATCTGCATTATAAATAAACTCTTCATCGTACCCTGCTTCTTCCACAAACACCTTTAACGAGTCTACAAAGGTGTTTGCTGAAGGTGTGTCGACAGAAAGCTTTTCCCCATGTATTTCCAGCTCTCTGATACCATGTCGCTTTTTAAATTTTTCGAGACAACCCAAACTTGCTTTAAAATTTGGATCCCCGTTTAATTTTGTATTGAAAAATATCGCCTTTTCGCACAAAATTGGTCCAGATATTGGCTGACCAGAGCATCGTTTTTGCGTGAACCATATGAAGAGACACTCTTCGACGTTTTCATTTTGTGATTCTTTCATAGATTTACGGCTTGAGCTACCATCCTCTGACATTATACGATTGCTGAACCGCATAATATCTTCACTATGTTTTTTTATATCCGAGATCGTCGAGATCCCAACGCCGTATTTGTTAGACAAAAAGCGCCCCGAATCACCGTTTTTCAAGGCGTTGATTATATCTATCTTTTCTTTCAATGTCAGCACAACACGTTTTCTTTTTGATGACATAGCGGTAATAATAAAAAAAAACTATTTAAAGTAAATAGTCCCTTCAGAGAACGACACCCACACGCAACATTCAAGCGCGTACTACCCACTAAATTATAACGTTTGAGACTGGAGGGGGGAATACTTGGCCGTCGGGGAATATTGAGACAAACTAATTTTGCAACAGAATGGAAATTTTCATCCTCGTTGTCACCCCCGACAACCGAGGAAAAGGTTCCAACACATGTGGAGTTTGGTTTTAAGACGAGGGCAGTCTAGTTTTGGATGTTAAATTTATATGTTTATATGTTCTTGGGTCGTACTCCACCCCCTGATGTTCCATAGTGCATTTGTGTGTTAGTTTCAGTTGTAAATAAATTAGAAATAATAATAAAAATAGTGTACATAACTTGTGTTCTAATTTCCATCGCTATATTGAGCTTCAATTTTAATTTGATGGCGAAAAAAATTATTAACAAATTTTCAATTCGGATAATCGAAAATTCGGATAATCGAGGTTCGGATAATCGAGGTTCTACTGTATTTCAAAATCCAATTTAAATATAGGGATGCGCGTTTATGAGATCTCAGACGGGTCTATTTACAATCGTTTGCAAAAGTTGCAATTTAACAGTTGACGTAGTTTCCGGGAAATTAACGTGTAAACTGATTAGGTACATTGCTTAGATCCCACGGACTTAGCGCGCGCGCTCTCGTATGTTTTATATTGAATAAAAATTTACTTATTACATATTTTCTGGAAAAGTCTATTATTATTTTTGAACCATTTTGCAATTGTTATAAACAAATAACTAATAATCAATGTAGTTTTAATATTTTACTTGTAGTTTACATTTACGGTTTGTATTCAAAATTCATAGTTAGATGCATATAGATTAAATAGGCGTTAGAATGTCAAAGCCACCCGTAGTAATTATTAACTATCGGTCACATATTACCCCAATAATTACATGTTTACTGGTACGTCTAAAAATTGAACCTTTTCTGAATTCACATGATCATAATTCATAAATCAATTATCACCAACTTAAAAGTGCCAGAATTATCACGGATATTAGATAGTATAAACAAAAACACCCCTAAAGGAACGCCACTCGATAATTTTCAATAATGCGATTAAGTGCTAATACATACACACATGTTGACTGATACGCCTGAAAACTGAATCTTTTCTGTATTCACATGGCCATAATTCATAATTCACTTAACACCAACTTAGAAATTCCAGAATTATCGGGGAAACCAAATATAAATAAAAGTATCCCTAAAGAAGTGCCAGTCGATAATTTTCAATCATACGAATAAGTACTAATTTTTTGATGCGAATAAGTGGTAATGTTCAGTAGTGTTTTTCTTGATGAGAACTATTGTGTTTTTGTGTTGTTCTTACGAATAATAAAAACTTGTAACGAAAAGTGTAAATCTTCGAATCGTATAACACAAAGATGAATAAACAAGTTTACAACTTGAATAACCCCGAAGACGTTAATGAGCTCAATCGTCGTATTATTGAAGAAAATAACATTAACGTAAATGTTACACTCGAAGAAAACTTTGAAGAGTCGGATGATTCAGAAACGGGGGATAACTTGGAAACTAGGTCAGTTAATTCGGATACGGATCATGATGTTGGCGAGGTAGATGAAGAAGTCGAGGAGGAAGAAGATAGTCATAACTTTTACAGCGGTAAGTCAAATTCAAAAATTATTCACTCAATTATATTTATTGAGATCTATCTGAGGTGAAACTATTACATAGATTATATTGTAGTGTAATAAACATTACACCTACTCGTATTCAGAGATGGTATGTAAAGAGTTGGACTCAATTGACAGATTCCTATTTTTATAGGCCGGGATGGTACCAAATGGAGGAAAACCCCGTGGAAAATTTCTCAAACGGTTCCGCACAACATATTAGTAAAATTGCCAGGTGTTGTTGGCCAGTCTGCGAAACATGCCAAAAGTGAAGTAGATTGTTGGAGACTATTTTTCGATGATCGCATACTGAATTTATTAGTCGAAAAAACAAACATTTATATAAATGATCTAAAAGAAAGGTTCTCTCGTAAAAGAAATTGCAGAGAAACGGATCGAATAGAAATGGAGGCATTTTTAGCTCTTCTATATTTGGCAGGAGCTTTTCGGGGCGGCCATCAAATTCTAGCTGACTTTTGGTCAACCGATGGCCTCGGTATGGATCTATTTCGGATGGCAATGTCAGAAAAGAGATTTCGATTTCTCATCAGATGTGTTCGTTTTGATTCTAAAGCTACACGTCTTCAGAGAAAGGCCACAGATAAATTAGCTCCGGTGAGAGAAATTTTTGATTTATTCCTTACAAATTGCAAGTCAAACTACAACCTTGGACAGAATGTTACCATCGACGAAATGCTTCCAGCATTCCGGGGACGCTGTGGATTTAGACAATATATTCCATCAAAACCTAATAAATACGGTATAAAAATATTTTGTCTCAGTGATGCTAAACTCTTTTATACATACAACATGAAAATTTATTGCGGTCAACAGCCAGAAGGGCCCTATAGGCAAAATAACTCTGCAGATAGTATAGTCCTTAGATTGTCAGAATCAATTTTTGGGACTGGGCGAAATATCACCGCCGACAATTGGTTCACCAGTTTAAATCTCGTGATAGAGTTAGAAAGGAAAAAATTATCATACGTGGGAACTGTCAGAAAAAATAGACGAGAATTACCACCCTCTTTTGTTTTCGCCAAAAATAAAAATCAATACGACAGTTTCTTTGGCTACACAAAACAAGATACATTGGTGTCATATATACCAAGAAAAGGTAGATCTGTCGTATTGTTGTCAAGTTACCACACATCTAGTTCTGCGGTATCAAATGAAATTCAAAAAAAGCCAGAAATAATAGAATTTTACAATGAAAACAAATCAGGTGTGGATGTCGTTGATAAATTGTGTGCGACTTATAACACATCACGATCCACAAGAAGATGGCCAATGGTAATTTTTTACCACATTTTGAACGTAGGCGCTATAAATTCAAGAATAATTTGTTTGGGAAACGGAATGAAATATATCAATAGACGAGACTACCTGAAGAAATTAGCTCTAAATTTACTAACGCCTCAATTACAAAGAAGGTCGATTATGCAGAGTTTGCCAAGTGATTTGCAACTACAATTACAAAAATATAAACCACCACCGTCAACACAGGATAAGCAAGCAGCTGCAAGTACAACCCCTAGAAGCAAAAGAAAATATTGTAAACCTTGCTACAAAGAAACAAAAAAACAGTGTAGAACTCAATACTCATGTGAGAAGTGCAATCAATTTTTGTGTTTGAAGCTACATACCAAAAGGCTGTGCCAGGAATGCTTCGAAAAACCTTCAGTAGAAGTACATACAGACTCTGAATAATTTTATTATGCATGCATACTACCGTTGTCCTAGTTTTATAAAAATTTATTTTTGTATTTGTTTTGTATCTGTTTTTATTGTCTGTTTTCGAAAAACCCAAGTCTTTTAAAAATGCAATAAAAATAAATTAAACAACCAAAAGCAATAATTTTTCATAATTTTTTTTACAAAATTGTCAATTGTGTAAATTGGGTGCAATAAGCATTGCACAGAATCACCAGAAACATGTTGTATCTTAAGTCAATAGAAAACAACGACCAATTAATTAATTTATTAATTTTAAGCGGACATAGCGCGACTAACCGCGTTACGATTCGCGGCGCGCCTAATGAAAGGTTAAGAATAATTTCTTTACCTTGCCCGAATTTTTCATTACCTAACTTATTATTTAATCTAAACTTGTTCTAAAATTTTAAACATTTCACAATATGTTTTATTGTCACATTTACATATTAAACTGTTTAAATATGTGTAAAAACTTTAATATGTAAATTTGATGCACAGTAAATAAAATATTGTGAAATAAATAATAATTAAATAAATTATCAAAATTTGTGCAAGTGATTATAAAGCGTTCCTATCAACTTGCACATAAGAAGCGTGACTTTATATATTTTCCAACGTTAGCGGTTACCCGCAAAATTGTTTTCAAATATTAAATTATTATCCTCAAATTTTGTTTATTTCATGAATGTAAGACCACAAACCGGAACTTCATGTTTCTTCAAAAAACTTTATAATTTTACACTTTCCTAGGTTATGACTTGAAAGTTATAAATAACATTTGAAGGGTAGTATACCGGAAGAACGATACAAGTCCATTTTTCTTGAAATTCAGCTTCCAATACTATTTGGTAGAGAAATTTGTAAGCTTTCGAAATATGCTCATGGATTTTATCAGAGAATGCTGCAAGTCCATCAAAACAACAAGTAAAGTTTTGAACCTTGTCTTGAACCGTGTCTTTATTTTAAAATTGAACATACAATGTAAATATCCCTATGTTCAATTTAAAAGAAAAATTGTCACTCGGTCAATGTTTTGCAACCAAGCATACTCTCACACGTCAATGGTCAGACGTTAAAACAGTAAAACCATTATTTTATTTAAAAGAAAATAAATTGAAAATGGATAACGGAAATGGAAACGGTAAATGGAAATGGTAAATGGATATGGAAAATGGAAATGGAAAATGTAAAGTGGAAAATGGAAATGGAAATGGAAATGGAAAATATAAATGGTAAATGAATATGGAAAATGGAAATGGAAAATGGAAAATGGAAAATGGTAAATGGAAAATGGAAATAGTAAATGGATATGGATATGGACAATGGAAATAGAAAATTGAAAATGTAAAACGGAAATGACAAATGGAAATAGTAAATGGATATGGAGAATGGACATGGAAAATTGAAAATGGAACACGGAAATGGCAAATGGAAAATGGAAATGGTAAATGGACATGGAAAAAATAAATGGAAAATGAAACTTGGAAATTTTAAATTTTCCATTTTCCATTTTTCATTTTCCATTTTCATTTATTTATTTTAAATAAATCGTTTAACTGTTTTAACGTCTGACCATTACAATTTAGTAACAAATAACCTAAAGTAAATTGACGTGTAGAGTATGCTTGATTGCTAAACATTGACTGAGGGGTCGATTTCAAGTCATAGTTGCGATTGTGTTAAGCAGGGTTACCATGGCAAACGCAAACTAATATAAATATAAATATAATTTCAAGTTGAGTTTGCCGCATAATCTTGAAACAATTTCTTACGACACCTATACTAGTTATCGCAACTTGACAGTAGAAATCGCAGCCATTAAAATGGCTGTTGCATGTCAGCTGTTGGCCGGTTTTGTGCTCGATTTATTCGATGATTCGAATGATAGTGAGGATAGCGGCTACGAACAATTATTGCGAGTACCTTTCAGCATCCAGGAAATACCGGAGAGAGTGCTGTACCAACGAACAAGATTGGATCGGAGGGTGTTTAATTATGTTCTCGAGGCTATTTCTCCTGCTCTGGTGAAGAATTCAAGGAAAGGACGATATGCACACCTTACACCGATGTATAAATTGTATGTGGCACTCCAATTTTATGCCACTGGTGCATTTCAGTGGTTGGTGGGTAGCAGTGGTCGAATATCGCAATTTAATTTAATTCAAATGTAATCATCTTTAAATGCTCTCGCCTGATCTAACAATTTCCACTGCCATGGACCTCTTGTTGGTGCGATACTTGGTTTTAACAGGGCGGTACAGGGATAGAGGAGAAAATCGGCCACACCCAGAATAACTTAACCCATCGTACGAAGATGGAATATGTAGAAATTTATCAAAATATTTTCAATGGACACTGATTTTTGTAATCTATATAAATAAAAATGAATTGACGTTCGTTGGTAACGCGATAAATTCAGAACGGCGCGACAGATTTGTCTAATTCCTTTATTAAAATTTTAGTAATACTTCGAGACAGGTCGTGACGGAAATAAAATGTTTAAAATAGGCCTAGAAAATTTAAATATTTGTGAAATATGAAACTGCATTTTTGCAAGTGGGCGTGGCCAAATGTCATTTGACAACAGCTGTGAGTGGAGTTATTCTTTATTTACTTTTCGTTCAATTGTAATTCTGGTAAGTTCGTAATTAACACAATTTAATAATGTCTTCGATACGACGATGTTTCCCATCGAACCCGATTGATTTGTGGACTAAATACAAAGATGACATGTCTGAAAAACAATACGATTGTGATGCAATGAGAGAAACAGTTCAAACGAACGTTCCGTTGTTGAATCGTCAACAAAAATTTGCATACGACACTCTCATGAAAGTTGTGAACGATGGAACTGGAGGGATTTTCTTCTTGGACGCTCCCGGTGGAACTGGGAAAACTTTTTTGATCGCATTGATTTTGGCAACCATTCGCTCACAGAATGAAATTGCAGCTACGTTGTATGTATGTAACTTATAGACTCTGAAACCGCTGAACCGATTTTGATGAAATTTTCAGGAATACTCTAACATAACCTGGAGAGTGTTCCTGTGAAGTTTGGTGCTGATCTGGGGGGGGATGTCATAAAGTCACCAAATTTTGTACACAAGTGCATTTTAGTAGGGGGACTTCATTTAATGCCGGTGGGGGGGGCAAACAAAAAACGCACGGGAGATCACTAAAACTTATTTTCGCATAGAAAGAAGTGTCCTACAGCCAACAAATTTTGTACACAAGTGCATCTTCGTAGGGGGGACTTAGTTTGATGCCGATCGTGGGTGAGGGACAAAAAACGCACGGGGTGATCACTCAAACTTATTTTCGCATAGAAAGAAGTGTCCTAAAGCCACTAAATTTTGTACCCAAGTGCACCTGAGTGGGGGGGGGATATCACCGAAACATATTTTCGCATAGAAAGACATGTCCTGCAGCTACCAAATTTTGCACACAAGTGCATCTTAGTAGTAGGGGGGCTTATCACCCAAGCATATTATCGCATAGAAAAAATGTCCTACAGCTATCAAAATTTGAACACAAGTGGATCTTATGGGAGGGGGGGAAACAGATTTTTACGTAGAAAGAAGTGTCCTACTGCCACCAAATTTTGTACACCGAGCGAAGCCGGGTATTTCAGCTAGTATGGAAATAAAACAAACCTTATAATCACAATAGTATATTTTCAGAAAACAATTATAGATAAACAACTTTTTTTTTCAAAGAAAAAAGGTTCCGAACGGTAGGGACTTCAGGATCGCATGGTGATGGAGGAACATGCTGGTAGAGGACGTGGCCTGAAGAACTGGACCATGTGGAACAGAATAATAAATAATAATAAACAGAACAAATTATGTATTAATAAATGTAAACTTAAGGAAACATTTTTAAATAAAATAATACGTACCCATTTCATTTAAAAACTTGCCAGTTTTGCGAAAGTTGTCTATTCCACCAGCTATCCCCTCAACACTCCACGCCGATAAACCCGAGGAGTTTCTCTTCGGCAGTATGTAGGGGAGCAGCATCGTTGTTACCTTCGCCTGTCCCTTTTGCCTCCCTTATAACGGCGTTGACTTTCGCTTTGGTCCGATTCCTCAGGCCCTTAAATTTTGTTTTCAGCTCCCCAACAAATCGTCGTGTGGGAGCGACAGCATTCACTAAATCGAGGAGCTGTCCCCATGCCGACGGAATTGGGTTTGGAAAAGTCCACGCAGGGGAACAAACAATGCGCCACTTCTCTCATCTACCGCATTAACGAGAATTTCGATCTCCACACTTGTGAAATCCTGGTTTTTTTGTTGGTTATTATTGCCAGGATATATACCAATAATTTGTACTTACGTCTGTCCTTCCATTGGCAAAGATAAAAATGTTAAATTTGTTGCACTAAACATCAACAATTTTCAATTTTCGTTTGACAGATGTCATGTGACTTATGCAAACGTTCTTATTGGACCGTGATTCGTAGACTCATCGTAGAATTTCTTAACGTGTTTCGTAGTTGCGAACTAGTTGCGCAAATCAATGGGCAGGTTTTAGAGCACAATGAAACAGTACTTAACAGCCAATTTTTTCAATAATTTTCCCAGTTTGATTGCTCGCCGTGTGGTTATTTTTCATCCGATTGGATCAAACAAAAAACCATAGTAAAGAGCATTTAATACCCATACACTGCCATATCATTTATTTCGTTGTAACTAGTGCATCAGCCTGGAGCGCATGAAACGTGAGATAACAGCAAAAACAGCTCATTTGTGGTTTAAGCAATCAAAGTGGTGAACTTCAAAAAATCGTAGCTCATAAACTAGAGTAGCGGTCTCCATTCGATTATGAATGCCTACATTGTCAGGTACTCAAAAACGTGTTTGTTTTTGGTTCAACCCTTTCCGGAAAGATCACGAGGTCAAAAACTGGCCATTTACATTAGGGTCACTTATGATAAAACATATCAGAGAAACACACCTGACCGACCTTTTGCAGGGTAAAAATACATTTCTACTGGGCTACATTCAGAACGGATAAACGTACCTGCTATTATGTAAGAAGTTGAAGGGTTTGTAAATAAAACCAGCAAAATGAATTTGAAGACAGGTGTACCTTGTTAAAGAATTTTCGGTGCGTCCTTTTTGCCAAAGCCTGTTATAATACTTATTAGGGGCAATAACGAAGTTTTCGCATGCAGAAGTGATGCCAACAACCAATTGCATGTTGTTTTTTTAAATACAAAGAATTACATCCCATTTATTAAAAAGTAAGCGTTCTACCTTCTCTCTCGTAACATGGTCGATATTTTGGTGAAACTCTGGAAATTATCAGATGTATAGTCTCGAAAAAAACATTTATGAAGTTTTTTAAGGCGTTTGGATCAAAATTTAGAAATAATAAGTCCCTTAGAAAACAACTTTGTTATTCTGTAGAAATATCGATCTCTCTGTAGAAATGAAAATTGAAGATGTTATTTGCACGGAAAAAATAGCTATATTTAGTTTGGGACTGATTGGTAGCCTTAAGCCAAACTTTACGCGTAAGTAGATAAAATAGGAATGGAACGCTGTTCTTGTTTATTTATTTTAAAAATAATTAAACGCTGTATTGAAATTCTGATTTTTTTATCGTCTTAAGCGCAAACATTCGCAGTCTCATATAAATTAAGCATTAAAAATATAATTTGTAGGTAGATAAATCATTCTGCGAAGCGAGTAGCTTTTACACGTAAAAGATAGGACGGTTATTTGCGTGGGGATCAGTGACGTCACACGGCAATTCTAAATGTCATAATATCTTCTAAAACAATTTTTTTACATTGGATTTTTACCACATAGTTTTTAATAGTTCTGACTACAATAATTTAACATTAAATAATAATTTGAAAAGGTTTTTTTTTTCGTGCTCTTTTAAAGTACAAGTAGTAAATGTCTAATAAATCGATTAAAGTATGGGCGCAGAAAAAAAATATTATTACATTATTTAACAGATTCTGTTAAGAAGAAAGATGATAAATATTTCATGTTTATTATAAATTATCATGATAGAGCAAACAACTGTGAAGGTTCTTGTAGTGTCCCCTGATAGGTGCTGTTCCAATGTATTTCAATAAGGATCACCCTAATCCCCGCCCTAATCCCCGCTTTCTAGAAGGGATGTTAACTTATATCTCCAGTTAAATGTCCTTGTTATCATGGCTACTATTGTGTATGACGTGTTTCCACAATGCTAACCATGGTAATTATTGGAGATATAAGTTAACATCACTTTCAGAAACCGGGCATAGGAGACAGACATGTTTATCTTATAAAAACTGTTAACAAAACAATCATGACAATTATTGTAATTGATCAATTGACTGTGCTCTAAGAAATATGCTAACAAGTGACAAGATTTCAATAAAGTTTACATCAACATCTACCGATCATTTCGACGATTTCTATTTTTGGTGTATTATTACTATTCCACAGACTCTAATGAAAAAATTAAAATGTCAAAATTAGTAATTTATTGTTTGTTTCATTTTGAAAGTTTTAACATCTTTCGCCCAGTGGACGAATAACTATTTCGTGAACCTACAAAAATATTAATATTATAATGATTATAAGTAAAAAATACTCTAAGAATCACCTGAACGTGTGGAGGGGTAGACAAGGCATATACCACAGCATCGGCAATGTCTTTTGCATCCAGCGGTTTAACTCCTTCATATAATCTTCTCATTTCTGGCGTAATATCTGTATTATTAACTGAATTCATTTCTGTGGCAACCACTCCAGGACTGATGCTCTATTAAAAATATTTTTCAATAATACAATTCAATAATAGTTATTTATGTATCTAGAACGAAAAGTGAAACTTTAAAGTACGAGCAGTTGTTTACAGCCGAGGCGTTTAGCCGAGGCTGGAATTACTAGCGGGTACCTTCTAAGTTACTTTTCGTTTGAGATACATACAAAACTTTATTTCATACTTGATATTTTACGTGTTAAATTATTGTGAACAGAAATTTTGACGTTTTATTTTTGACAACCAATTCGTAATAATTTATTATAAGTAAGCGATGAGCAATTTTCATAGCAACGGAAGTTTGTTTACTTAATGACAAATTAAAATTTTATTTTTTCGTGACGTTTTCTATATTTTAAATGAGGCTAATCAGGCAAAGAAAAATGTAATACCCAAAAAAGCGAAAAATCAGTATTAAAAGGAATACAAGATGTTATGTAACTGGAAGGAGGAAAAGAATATTTCGATTGTGAATGAACATATCCTCTTGGTTTATTTTTCAAATAAGGTAGGTACGTAGGGCATTGTTATCGACATAGCTCAGCTACTATGGTAGCAGACGCCGGAGCAACCTGGGTCAATATTAAAACACATAAGGGACGGAAGAGTTCCACTATTGAAAATAAGAAGAGATGCTCAAAAATTATATTGCAGTCAGAGAAGAATGTTATCGGATCCTCATACTCTCTTGTTGTGGCAGAAGCAATTGTAAATTGGACCTTTAATGTGTCCGGCTCCGATAAATTGTCATTTGAAGTTGTTGCCATAGAAAAAAACTGACGTGAAATTTTAAAGTTCTAGGACTTTTAAAATTTTATTTTAAAGTCCTAGCACTTTAAAGATCTACTTTTCGTACCATAAATAGGCCAAAAAGCGACACTTTAGAAACCAGTATGAAATAAAAAATTTTACTTGATTATTTTCAACATGACCAATTTAGCAATCAAAATATTTGCTTATTGTTATTATGTGTCAGACTGTAAAGCTGCAATGTAAATAATGAGTAATACAGTACGTTTATAAGTAAATATTGCGTTCTCTTCATCACGAAAAGAGTTTAAGAAGCATCATTTTCATAATTCTCAGCTGTTAATTTTAAGTTGGTTTTAGAATTTAACAATTTATGACAGTCAGGCGCCAAATTATCAAGTTTCAAATTTCGCACCTCACTTGCCTAACATTTATTTATAAACACTGCATAAGGAACTCTATTGATACTTTTGCTTACCGTTATTTTAATATTGTTGTCAAAAGTCTGTAATTCTCTGCGTAAGGTTTCAGTAAGGGCAGTAACAGCAAATTTAGAAGCTGGATACACGTTTAAGTTTGGCACAGCTGTACTGCAGTAATGTCCAACAATGCTGTTAATATGAATAATATGCCCGCTAATTTGACTCGCTTTCATATCCTTAACAGCCTCCCTAGTTGCAATACAAAGTCCCATAACGTTAGTATCAAAAACAACCTTCCACAATTCCGTATCGCCTTCAGATAAAGTTGTAGGCTTATAAACACCTGCATTATTAATCAAGATTGAAACAGGTCCCAAGTTTTCCTTGATCCATTTGAATGCACTCAGAATATCTTGCTCTACAGTCATGTCGGCTTTAAAAGGATAGAATTTCCCTTTAGAACTTTCCAGTTTTTTAGCGAGATCTTTCAAACGATCTTCACGACGTGCCAAACCGACAACCTACATAATCAAACAAATAAACTTAAAAAATAGCAATTATATACATACAATAACTCCTTGGTGAACTAACTCTTCTGCAATTGCAATTCCTATACCTGCACTAGCACCTGTTACAATTGCAATTTTGTTTCTGCAATTGTCCAAAGTAAGACTCATCTTAACTGTTGTGAATCTTGTTTTTAACTAATGAAAACTTCTTCTGAAGCGCTTGGTAGTCGGGAGGTCAATTACCTTTCGAGTGCTTCGGACAAGTCCATTTTTAAACGCTTTCATTAAAGGCCAATTCCCACGTAAGGGGCCATCCATAAATTACGTAACGCCAAAGGGGGCGGGGGGTAGGTTGGCACGTTACGGCGTGTTACAGAGGGGGTGGGGGTGTAATGTGCTGTTGTATAACGATTGATAATTATAGTAAAAATCATATTTTGAATTTATACTTATATAAGTAAATAACAATACTTCTATTTTAAAAATCTTATTAACATAATGATTCATAACGTAATATATCAACGTACCAAAAAGATTTTTAAATTAATTTTTTTATTACTCTAAAGGGGGGTAGTAGAGTCTTCGCGTTACGTAACTTTTAGGGGGGTGGGCTTGTATAGTGCTACAAACTGTTACAGAGGGGGGCAGGGGGTAAAAATTGTTCAAACTCTGCGTTACGTAATTTATGGATAGCCCCTAAGCAGCATTGAGCAGCGCGGCTCGGCGCGCCAAAATGCTGCTTACAATTGTTTGCATGTAATTGAATCGCACCGTTCCCATCTAAGCAGCGCGTTGCAGCGCCACACTGCGCGGCAAAATTTTAATTCCTCGTGAGCGTTGGCTCGCGGCATTGCTGCCTATCAACGCGCCGGCGCTGCTTGTTGACGTAACCATTAGACAAATTAAATGAGACACGGCGTTCGAGCGCTCGCAGGCGGTTTTACAAGGGTGTTTGGATGGTTGTCCACAAATTTGAAACCCGCACTCAGTAACATTGTCAGGGCCCCATCAAAAATAAAAAAATGATGGAAACAATTCAAACGATGGGCGCGTTCAGGAAAATTGACGTATATTGGAGAAAATCGTTCGTCGCCGAAATAAAAGTTTGGAATTTTTTTTAAATGTTTACGGAAACGACTTTATATAAGTAATTAGTTTTTATACATAGTGTATGCATAAAAATGTTTTAAACAAATTATCATCAACTTTAAAAAATAATTTTTATTTTCGTAAATTTTTGTTGGTGAAATAAAAAAATTTGTAATCGCGTTTTTGTTAAGGCTGGGGAATCGAACCTCAAAAAATGGAGAGTTTTAAGAAACTCAGTTTCGCTTAGAAAGTACTTATCAATATATAATTTGCGAAGCAACAGTTGTAAACATAATGTTAGCGCATCTAATGATATATTTGCTTTGGTGAAGAAGTGCCTAGTTTTCAAAAATTAACCTCCGAAAGTGCAATTCTCGCAAAAATGTAGTAGTGAGGGTTTTTTACTGAAATCTTTAGAGTGACGAAATATATCGCCTTGTAAGAAAATATTTTTTTTATTGCGAGAAAGTTGATAACTTAAGAAGAAAAAAAATTGGCAACAATATTTTTTTGAAAATGTAGTGTGCCAGTAAACTCAGTTCAGCTCAAGAAGTAAGTTATATTGTAGAAATTCCTTCGGGGTACTTATATTAAACATATAGTAGTATAATATGACATGTTTTTTTTTAATGATAACATGGTGAATATCTTTAAAAAAAAAATCTAAAAGTTGTGGTACGAAATACAGTATTATTTGATCGCGTTTTTTATTGCTTTCCGAACACAACATCGTCAACAAATTACATAAAAATGTTCCTTTAGCACCTAAGAAATAGTTTCCGTAAACCAAATTGGATAAATGTCTAAATTTTACATTTTCGGGAAAAGTTGCTTTTCCATGATTATTTTAGTCAAATAGTTCGTCCTTTTACTCACAGATGTTCTGTCAAATCTGTACCTTTTTGATTGACGGCATGGATAGATAATTTGTATTAAAATGCACACTTGATATAGTGCAAATTGTTAGGATATAACCATATTCGCACACGTAAGGATATAAAACTATAAAAATTTATAAAAATACACACTTGATAATGCAAAATATCCATGTTCGCACGCGTAAGGATATGAAATATTTTCGAGCCTACTAAATTATACAATATATATTAGTTTCAAATAGCATCGTAGGAAAAATTGTTTGAAGCATCTATTCACAAAAAATTACAAAAAAAAAACAGTAAATAATGCAGCAATCGCAATGACTGATTTTACCTCCGTTATCGCCGCAGACAATAATATAAATAATATTTATCAAATTATGAGCGTATAAAAATGGGGATAAAGATTAATCTTTGCATAATTGAAAATGTGTTTGCAGCCCGTTACGGGATTAATTATAGCAGGTACATCTATGAAAACCCAAATTTGGTAAAGAATTAGCAAAAAATTATAGACTAATTTATTTCCGACTGAGTTTACCGTCGTTATCGCCGCAGACCATAATATAAATAATATTTATCAAGTTACGAGCGTATGAAAAACGCGCAACTCTTTTTGAAGTGAAAACTTCTTTAGGCGCGTTAGACGATTTTTGGATGGGGTAAATCTTAAGAGTTCGCGTCCCCTAGTTACGTCACGTAGTTACCGCGTCACGGAGCCACTAATTTGATTAATTTATCGACAGATCAATCCTCAAAAACAATTGTAAAGCATGTTTCTAAATGTCAAAATTTCCATAATTCGCAAATTGCAGGCCCATCAACTCGAAATGTGCCATATGTTCCACCAACTCATACTGGGGTCTTATCAACACGGAATGAACCATACATTCCAAAGTCACATTCAGATTATGATGACGAAATTCACAATGATATTCCTTCACAAGTTCAAATTAATTATGTTCCACAATTACATGAGCCAATAATAACAAATTATGAACTAAACACTCAAAATTTTCCTTATCAAAATATTATTCCACTGTTATTTCATAGTTTTAAGTCTTCACTTCTGTCGGCAGTCCCCAATACTGCCAATTTTCTTTTGTTCTTTTTCTGTTCAATACTTAAGTTTCAAACCTTGTTAGTTAGGATACCTCTTTGGTTGCCTAAACATTTTTTATTTTAAGGGGTGAAATTGGCGCCCTCTGAGCGGAAGAATTGTGCATTACTTAGCAATTCCCGGACCTTAACAAGAAACATTATATTTATATTCGAAGCATTTTTTTTCTACTTTTGTAAAGTTTAATGAAAAGGTATGCCACTGTTTTTGTTTTGTAGCAACTTTTAAATCGTGTGAATATTCATCAAATTTACACTCTTTTAAGTTGCCACGCAACAAGTTATCGTAAATTGATCGATAAATTCAAAGCTCTTATGGTATTAGGTACTAGCGATAATTTTTGATTACTCGAGTGGTATTCGTTAGGATTATACAAAAAATTAACAAAAATCAGATGCACAACTGTCCCTGACGTCAAAATATGTGTTATTATGACAACATTCATATTGTTAAATCAGCCGAAACACCTTTTCAATAATTCTACGTCGCCAAGGAAAATTATCACTTATCAATACATCATAAGCAAGCAAAATGCTTGATCATTATTGGTCGACTTTGTAATGCGTTGTAATACTATAACTAGTGGTATGATTATTATCGATGCTATTATTAGTGAAATTGAGCTGAAGATTCCACGAGCCCGAAGGACAAGTGGAATGTCCAGCTTCACTTTCACAAATTTAATATCCTCGATAATTAATAACATCACGTGTTATACTCGATGAGACAATATAATGAATGAATGAAATAAAATAGTTAATTGCGGTGTTGTTTGGAACGGTCTTTCCCACGTTTTCGCTAATTTCAGTGTTTGCTGCCTCTCTCCGCCGATTAGAAGCCATTTTAATTGGAAAAGCTGATTTTTTGTAAAAGAAAATATTTACACAGTTAAATTGTCAAACTGACAGATTTATTAAAATTGTAGTAACGAAAGTAAACAAGGTGATAATTATTTTTGTTTTTTATCATCGCTGTGATAGAACGCAACATTATGCGTGTTGATTGGCACATTTGCGATCACGTGAGACATGATATTATCCGTTAAAGTCAATGATCTTATACAGGAGTCTAAATAATTTTGTAATTTTTATCAGGCAACCTCGATTCTAGCAAAATTGTAATTATTCGTAATTGGTTCACTTTAAAACCCTTCTATTGTTACATGAAATAAATTATAGAAGAAAAAGTTACAATTCTGGTTCCATTCCATGATTCCAATGTACTATTAATTATGGTTACCTACTTACGTAACACTAACAGGTAATTATTATTAAAGAAATTATTGAAATCAACAATATTTTGAATATTGATTTTATTAATAGCTTTTATTATTACATATATTTGTAATAGTTTGTACCAGTTTTGACTTTGATAACACCAGAGTACTGCTCGCCACTTATCAATTAACATTTTGTAAATTTTTATGATGTCCCTTGAAATAAATGGTTTTGAACTAAATTAAACATTTATACAGTTGCTCCAATTGGCTTAATAATAATTTCATGAATCTGAAAATAAATAATATAAATAATATTAAAAAAAATTCCGATAAGAAATCTTTAAACGAGAATAGCAATAATATACAGTGAGTGGCAAAAGTAACGCAACAATTAGATGAATCTTAAACTATTGAGCTTGGAAGAAAGTCCAAAAACAGGTCAATTTTTAAATTTAATTAATATTCGATATCATTGACTTTGATGTTTAAATTAAACAGTTATTAAAAATGCCATTGTACATAAGTGTACGCTATGAATACAAAGAAATACTCAAACGACGAAAGGGTTTTTATTGTAGAAATTTAATACAGTAGTAATAGGGCACTTTAATGTCAGCACTATCCCATCAACCATAACCATTAACAAAATTGTACGAAAATTTGAACACACAATAAGTCTTATTTGAACTTTAAAATTACGAATTGATCAATTTAAATTAGTAACCGTTTGTTAATATTATACAATAAATACCATTAAATTAAGTTAAAAATGACAGTAAACCAAGGAATATTGGAGGCACGATCTGTAATCACTTCCTACAGCTACATGGAAATTTTAAACCAACAACGATAGGCAATTCAAGCTAAGCATGCGACTCCAGCGTAAATAAATTCAACTAAGCGAACTCCTGGTCGTGACGTCATGTCGTGTCACGTACGTGTGTTATTGTTCGAGTTTTGTAATAATTTGATTACTTTTCGATAATTTTAAAGAATAAATGAACTAATTTGTAATTTATTTGTTTGATATCAAGTTGAAGGACAGAATTTAAGTGCCAATGTTAATATATTAACCATGAATACGTCCGAAACTAACCTAAAAAATTTTCTCACCCTGAAGCTCAAATATTGAGAGGTCTAATCAGAGAATAAAAAGTTTAAAATATTGGAAAATCACTTGCCAGCCAATCTAATACCAATTGCAGATGATATTTTTGAAATGGGATGTGCACTTGTAAACCTTTCAAACCCAATGCGAGCAGATGGTAAGTTTATTGAACGAAAACGAATACTACTTCTCGTAAAACAAATTACTTTATTTTATTTACACAAAGATGATGCAACATTTTTCTTAAATAGTTTTATTACGAGAATCTTTAAAGGCGTTACATCGTCTCCTAAAGTGATTTCATTTTTCAGATTGTTTGCGCTGTTGTTAATCTTTCAAATCCAATTTTGGCACATGACAAATTTGTAACATAATTTTCCCAATTTTATAATGCCACATATTTACAAAAAGTCACTTTAACCGGCGACGTGCACTGGCGTTAAAAATTTATTTCCTGGCTATGATGTTACAGCGCGGCAATTACCTATATTATCGATACACGGTAAAACTAATTTGAATTCCTAAGAGTATAACAAAAATTAGTAGTGGGGTAAAGCCAAATATGGAAAAATAATAAAAACCCAGTGACAGTGAACAATGATATGAATTGACAATTTTTCTTACCTGTACATGAGGCGGTGTAGATAAAACATATTCTACAGCATCAGCTATGTCTTCAGTTTGTAACACATATCCTTTCATTAAATAACCCGGATAATTATCAGGAAATTTCATTTTATTAGTTTCTAAAACTTTTGTGGCTACACATGCTGGGCTTATACTCTACAATTGCAAAAATAAACAATTAAAACATTTATTGCACATAATATACCACTTGCTGTAACTTTAATTCGATGACCTGATGCTTTTAATTCTTTTCGCAAAGTTTCGGCAAGAGCAGTAACGGCATGTTTGGAAGCTGGGTACATATTAACATTTGGAATTTCCGGAACATAATGGCCACCAACACTATTCATATGTATGATATGTCCTTCGATATTATTTTGTTTCATAACCTTTACAGCTTCTCTAGTTGCTATTGACAATCCCACTACATTTGTGTGAAGAACAATTTTCCAAAGTTCTGCATCGCCGTCAGCTAACGTTGTAGGTTGAATGATACCAGCACAATTTATCAAAACTGATACAGGACCTAAGTTGTCACTTATCCATTTAAAAGCAGCTGTTATATCCTCTTCTTTGGTAACATCCACTTTATACGCGTATAATTTACCGGGTTGGTCATGGAGTTTGTTTGAGATTTCTTCGATTAGATAACTACGACGTGCAATACCTACCACATTAATTCCGATACCGACCAATTGTTCAGCGATGCTTGCACCGATACCAGAGCTTGCCCCGGTTATCACTGCTATTTTATTTATCCACCGATCTAAAGAGAGTACCATCTTTTACTCATTCGCTGCGAGTTCTAATGAAGCTAATGTAGCTTTCGCGGGTAAACTGTTCTATAAAAAGATTTTTGTTCACTGACATTAGCAATACACTTGACCTCTGATCAAGTGTATCGCAATTGTAATGCAATTCATAGGTGTTTGATATTAATGTAAACTGTTCTATGACGCAACTGTTCACTAATATTTACAATACACTTAACCTCTGGTCAAGTGTAACGCAATTCATAGCAAAGCAACCCAACATAGGTAAATAATTATGGAGAAACAAATCATCCAATATCGTATGTACAAATGCCAAAAAATTCGTCTTATTCACTACCAACGCCTATACAATAATCTTATAAATGCATAATGCAGATGTACAGAATACTCAGCCACAAAGTAACACCCACATACCAATATAATCGAGTAATATCACAAACTACCCTTGTCACACCAAATTCAAATATAACGAATCTATGGCAACAAGTTCCATACAATAAAAAACGAAAAAACGAAAACTAAATCCACTGAATCGAAATCACGACCCATCTTCATATCAGAAGTTAAAAACATGAAACCCCTGATTGACCTTCTAAGTAATATTGCCAAAGGCAATTATGTAGTATCTAAAAACGTTATTCAACGATCAAATTAAACTGAAACTTTTCGAGAGCCGGATATATATTATAATCATCCAAGCCATAATAGAAAAGAAAACGGAGTTTTACACTTCCAAGCCAAAATCAGAAAGATACTTTGGAAGTTCTCAAAAACATCCACTCAACAACTGAAGTAACCGAGGTAAAGGGAAGCCTCTTGGAAAACGAACATCAAGTATATGGAATATATGGAATTTGAAACGGGGCAAAAAAAATCCACTTACAATATTCTTTACAGACTTAAATTAAAAGCAAACGAAAATAACAAGGATATTTGAGAAGTAACCATTCAAAACGAGACATGTCCACATAAACTAAATTTGAGTAAAGTCCAAAAAACTGCTAGCTGCTATACCCTCTGACGAAAAAAAAAAATCTTTGCAGGAAACTGGCAATGTCTTTCCGCGATGTAGTCCAGTCGAATTAGATCAAAAACTCGTGCGAAATTAAAAAAATTATTATCTGAAATTTTTTTGCGCTTAATGACGAAGAAGGGCATGTAGAATGATAATATAAAAAAGTAACTCCAAAGAAGTACTGCTAAGTTCGCAAATTGCAAATAAGTGGTAAAATTACGTCTTTTTTCACATTTTTTACTGCCTATAAAAATTTAAACGAGCTATCGAAAAATTACTTATTGTATGTTGTAAGCAGTTAAATTACTTACAATTTAGAATGCCTAAAGTTATATTTAACCAATTTGTTAACCGTGAAATAAATGTCGAACGTGAAAAAACGAATTTTAGAAAATTACGCATTATTATTGCAAAAATGTATGGATGTTGATGAAACTTATGGAAAAGACGGTCAATCCAATGACAGATATGTGTGCCAAAGGCTGATTCGATTGACCGTCAAATTGTTGATCAAGGAATTTGTTAAGTAATTTTGCAATTTCTTTTGCAGCTGCCTGTTTAATTACTAAACGTTAATTTTTTAAGTTAATATCGTAGATGTAGGTTCAAATTCATCCAAAGAAACGTATCGAAAAAAAAATTTCAATAAGTTGAAATTAAGTTGTTCTTAACAACCGATAAAGTAGGATACGCAAAGAAGCGTTATATACAAATTGCCTCAGGGGTCAGACAAGAACCGCTCGAGAATTCGCTCTTCTTACATTAAATAGAGCATATTTTTACGGTAATTTCAAAAACAGAAAAATTCATCTACGCCTCTTTGTTCACAAGATAGCGTTTTATTTTATAACGTTAATTGTTAATTAACTATTGGACTCATCAGACTGCAATTTCAGGGACAATTAAAGAAGAGGTTAAACTTTCATTTTCAAAAAGTTTTACATTGATGTTGTATCTGATAAGCGCGCTACCAAGACTAAAAGTTACCGTTAATGAAATGCCTACGATCGTGATAGGCTAAGGTTGGCGTGCGCATGCGCGTGAGCGCCGCTCTCGACTGCGCGCCATATTTTGACTTTAACACTACAAAATTCGGTTCGGTCTCTATATCTCGAAAACGGCTCGATCAATTTTGATGATTTTTTTTTGATTTGGGGTATCTCGTTGAGACGAGTATAATGCCGTCATAAAATATATACATTGTAGGTATTAATCCCTCGTAAATTCAACATTAAATAATTTATAAATTACAAATTTTCTTAAGAATTCTTTATTGTTATTCTATTCTACTTTTTTTGGCAGGAATGAGTTCATCATCTTCTTCGTCTGGTATGATACCTGTTTCTTCAAAAATACTCTCTGCAAAATCTTCGGTCTCTTCTAACAGGTCCTCGATTATCGGTTTTTCTATGTTTTCGCACGATTGGCCATGGCAATTTTTGCAAATTTCTGTGCATTTCAAACCGTGTTTTCTGCAGCCACAGTTTTGGGATGTGCAATTGCTCTTACAACTGCAGGAAACAATTTTTAAAATTGATTCCGGGATCAGCATGTTATCTTTGGTATACATTGGTTTTATACCAGTCGCTGAAGAAATCTATCCCCAATCACATGCATATAGGGAATTATTTCACTGGCACAGTTGTAATTGTAAATAAACGCGGAAAACGTGCTGTGCGGCTGCAGCTGCTGTAGGTGGCAAAGACTCCAATTTGAATGAGGACTTGGATGTGTGCTTTTTGAAAATAATAAATCTTAAATCGTTTAAGCACCCATCAAAGTTGGAGTCGTACAAACGAACGATTATTTTCTCAGCGTTTTTTTCTAAAATTTCTTTAGAAGTATCTGCTGCGTAAAAGGCTCTTGCAAGATTAAGAAAATCACTGCTTTTTTTCAAAAGCCTTGATGGTGGAATTTTTGCCTCGTCCGTAAAAGCATTAGGTTTCAAATAATCGTCACACAACAAACACGGTTGTTCGTCCATTGCGTGATAAATTTTGAAAAAAACACTATCTGTCATCCCAAGGCTAGCGCTATGCGCATGCGCGCGCCAACCTTAGCCTATCACGATCGTAGGCATTTCATTAACGGTAACTTTTAGTCTTGGTAGCGCGCTTATAAGATACAATATCAATATAGAACTTTTGGAAAATGAAAGTTTAACCTCTTCTTTAATTGTCCCTGAAATTTCAGTCCGATGAGTTCAATAGTTAATTAACAATTAACGTTATAAAATAAAACGCTATCTTGGGAACGAAGAGGCGTAGATGAATTTTTCTGTTTTTGAAATTACCGTAAAAATATGCTCTATTTAATGTAAGAAGAACGAATTCGCGAGCGGTTTTTGTCTGACCCCTGAGACAATTTGTTTATAACGCTTCTTTGCGTATCCTACTTTATCGGTTGTTAAGAACAACTTAATTTCAACTTATTGAAATTTTTTTTTCGATACGTTTCTTTGGATGAATTTGAACCTACATCTACGATATTAACTTAAAAAATTAACGTTTAGTAATTAAACAGGCAGCTGCAAAAAAAAATTGCAGAATTACTTAAGAAATTCCTTGATCAACAATTTGACGGTCAATCGAATCAGCCTTTGGCACACATATTGGTCATTGCATTGACCGTCTTTTCCATAAGTTTCATCAACATCCATACATTTTTGCAATAATAATGCGTAATTTTCTAAAATTCGTTTTTTCACGTTCGACATTTATTTTCCGGTTAACAAATTGGTTAAATATGACTTTAGGCATTCTAAATTGTAAGTAATTTAACTGCCTACAACATACAATAAGTAATTTTTCGATAGCTCGTTTAAATTTTTATAGGCAGTAAAAAATGTGAAAAAAGACGTAATTTTACCACTTATTTGCAATTTGCGAACTTAGCGGCACTTCTTTGGAGTTACTTTTTTTATATTATAATTCTACATACCCTTCTTCGTCATTAAGCGCAAAAAATTTCAGATAATAATTTTTTTATGGTCAAACTCTAATTCGACTGGACTAATGAAAATAAGTGTATTGTGAAAACAAAAATAAGAAAACTTACTAAAAAAAATAAAACGTTTTGGATATGTCTTGTTTTTCATAAAACTTGTTATTAATTACCTATGAGTAAATAATAATAATAATAATAACAATAACATAACAATAATAATAATAATAGAATAGATGTTTTTCATACATTTTTTTATTGTCAATAAATACTGAAAATATAAAGTACAAAATGTAAAATTTAAAAATTAGTTTGATATGTAATTCGTAATCCTCTTCAAGGCAGTCGTACTTACCGACAGCAGTTTTAGGTAGTGTTTTTTATGGTTTCACTCGTTTTATTTGAATCTAGCCTCGGAAACCTATAAAAGGAATCTAAAACGCATAAAATCTAATGTTTTTAAAAAATGGATATGTCTCGTTTTGAATGGTTACTTCTCATTTATAAGATCGACTTACTCTTTAATACTAAAGTTGTTTCTGAGGCCCGACATGCAAAACGTAAGACACTGCAATGTGAACGCTGTCAGAGATTTGGACTACGAAAAATTTTTATAAAAAGATCTCTCTTCGATTTTCAATACAGGTAAAACGCGATTCGATTTTAAGCCTTTATTATTAATTTGGAAAAGGAGGTCGATACTTCATCTTACAGAGAATACCATTCTACTTTGAGCTGACCCCAAGCCATAATTAAATAATCATAATTAACCCAATTATCAAGTAAAACATCAAATTCCGAAATTCGTTTTTTTGCCTTCAGTTATCTAATTTTGTATTAAAATTTTTTGGACTTGTAGATAGACTTTTTATATTGGGATGACCCATATTTGTTTTGAAGAACGCAATACTTTTCGATTTATTCAATGTTCTTTTGAGCAAGAACCGAAATTGAAGTAGCTAATTTTTGACGATTTCCGAGCTACGTAAAAAAGATTTACAACGTCGCAGTAGGCACTTATCGTTTCCCAGCAGGGATACTTGTAATATCCGAAATACCTTTAAAGCCAGGCTTCGTTTTCAAACAGTAAATTTTTCAAATTATTCCATAAATTATAGTAAAAAGTTTTTTTTTTTAAAACAAGCTTTTATTAAAACGTAGTAACAATTTATAGCTAATTTTGATATCGACCTAAATGATTAAAAATAAAAGCATACATTTTAATAAAAGCTTGTTCTATTGAAAAAGTTCTTTTAGTATAAATTATTTTTTAGTCTTGGAAAATTTTAATCTTAATTATCTGCATTACCTTATGGAAATTCAACTCTAAGGTCATATTAAAAGTGGTGAGGCAGCACTGAATATTTATTTTGTGTAGTAGCGATTATTCTTAAGGGGGTATTCTAGTGTAGAAATTTTAAAAAATCAATTTTTTTCTTCTCATATTTTCAAAGCTTAACCCTTTCAAGAATATGTCTTTAAAAGGATTTGTCAAAATTTTAATTATTTCCGGAGATATAACTATTTTAGTGACACGACATCCAAACCGGCTGGGCCGGAACAACATTGGGCGTAATTTTACCCGAAACTTTAAACGCGTTTTTCTCGAAACTACTTTTTTCAAAAAGTTTGTCATGATTTCTCAAGTTCTACTTAACCGATTTACTTGTAATTTGGTGTGAGTCTTCTCTATGTATGTCTCTATCGTACTAACTATGATTTATAACAAATTAATTTTTTTTACTATTTTTAAAAAATTCAGAAAAGTCAAAAAAACAGTAAAAAAAATTATTATTTTTTCGGACGTTCGCAATTTAGCGAAAAAAAATTTTTTTTCAGTTTTCTTTAGTTAGTACGATAGCATCATTTATCTAGATAAATAATCTTTTTTATTTTTGTTTCACATCATTTGGAGGGTTGCAATCGTGACAGACTTGGCGCGCCATTTTTTTCCAATCCCCAACTTCAACAGCTTATAACATTTTGAGTTTTCAATTTTTTCACTTTTTTTTATTTTTTTATTTTTTTTTTTATTTTTATTTATTTTTTTTAAATGTATTGTTAAAACATGAATAAATATCTTGTTAAAAAATGGATAGTAAAAATATTTTTTATTTTTTATTTATAGCACGCAAAAAAACACCTCAAATTCATGCCTCTAGACTAGAATACCCCCTTAAAATAATAAGCCGAAATGTCGCCCTAGGCGGTTACCTCGCCGTCTCACCCCACCACACGGCTTTGAATTGGACCGCGCGTTATGGAAGCACTAAATTGTTAAAAATGGAGTTACTGTTAATGGGATCTAATTTTTGGTTTGTTAGTAAGAACTAGATTTCTATGCCAACTCGATTTTTTTGTAAGTAGATAACATCATTATACGTTAGATGGAAAGCTAATTTCCAAAATATCAATTTGGCGCTTGGTCAAGTCATGCATAACGCGGTCCAATTTTCTGTAAACAAAAACTGTGCTTTAAGGGGCTAATGTTTTACTCGTTGTTTAATTTAATAATAAATATTTAGTCAATTTTTATACGAAATTCGCCATCTGTTCCAAACTTGGAATAGAATTTTCTCGAAGAAGTAATAAAATTTTATGTCGTTTCACAGCACAGGTTATTTTGCTACCTGCATTCCACTCTCTGGATACGTCATCAATAGAATTTGAAACGGCTAAAAATGAATCTTTAAAAACAATTTATGGTATAAATAAAAATGACATTTAAAAAAATACCCTCGATCAACATACTAACCCGTTTTGGCGTAAATTAAGGTATTGCAGAGTAACAGGCAGTAATTTTGGTAGGGTTTGTAAGATGAAGTTAAGTATTAACACCGCTAATACAGTTATTATTTATTATATTCCAACTATCAAATAGGTAGAAAATCGTCAAAGGCTTTAAAACACAGTATTGAAAATGAAAAATTGGGAATTGCTGTATTTGATCAAAAATACGATCTGTTAGTAGAAAAATGCGGTTTATTTATTGATAACAAAAAGAAATTTTTAACGGCATCTCCCGATGAGCTTATCGAAAATAATGCAATTATAGAAATCAAATGTCCCTTTTTAGCAAAAAATTTAACTGTAGTAGAGGCTATTTCAAACAAAAAAATAAACTATTGTAATTTAGATGAGAACGGAAAAGTGAAATTAAAAGATAAACATAATTATATGTTCCAAATTCAGGGTCAATTACATGTCACTAATAGAGATATATGTTATTTTGCTATTTATACATAAAAAAATATAGCATGCTAAATAATAAAACGAGATAATGATTTTGGCAAAACAGCCTGATCGTTAGTTTAGAAAAAATTTATATAAATACATTAGTTCCGGAAATAGTCGATTCAAGAATTAAAAGAAATAAAGTCATTCGAAATATTCTTTGCACAGATTTGTTATGTTAGAAGTATTATTTTACTTCATATTTTTTATTTTTTATTTGGTAAAATGTTATTTCAGATAATTTAAAATTTAAAAATAGGTCCTCAGGGTGGCTGTTCTTTGCCGCTAATAGTTATTTAATCAACATGCGCGTTAATGAGAGCGATTAATAATCGAGACAGTTTAACGCGTGAGCAGAGCGAGCGCGTTAATATTGTTGAGATTATTAATCGCCGATTAACGCAAAAGTTGGTTACAATATTTTTTCGTTGATCGAATCTTACGAAATTGAAGAAAATGTAATTTTTTCCGTGACAAAAACTCCAATAGATATGCGAATCAAGCATGCCAAACATTTTAAATCAATATATATTCAAATCAACGGTGCCATGACTTACAAAAAGTGCCAAAAGTTTGACAATCCATCTGCACTTTTTTAACAATTTTACTGGCTGTACGGTTGCTAACTTCTATATAAGTAGAATTACTATAAACATAACGTAAGTAATTAATTAAATTAGTATTTTTCATTGGTATATTTTGCATTCAGTTTGTCATCTTACATTTCAATAAAGTACCATTTTAATATAATGGTATATTTTGGTACCTAGATACCGAAATCATGCATTTATAAGAAATCGTTCATTAAACGGGGTCATAAATGCATGATTTTCTATTCATTAAATCGAATCGTAAATCAACGATCACCAGAAAAATACTTTTAAACACGCCACAGTGTGTATGTAGATTATATACCTATGGTGACATTTGCAAGCCTGTAATACCAAACTGTTAGCGAAAGTTCCAATTAAATTCGTTTTTATAATAAAATTTTTCGACCCGTAAACTGTTCTTTATAAAAATTTAAAATATCGGAGTTTATGTTAAAATAAAAACTATTTTGTTTCTAAAAATAAATTCCTTGCTTGGTAATCATTAATAGTACAATAAACCAACAGCTATTTATTATAAAATTGTTGCATAACGTTTTTTCAAGGTCAGATGTGGAATAAACAAACAATATTGACATCAGTATAATATATAGTTCTCTGATGTTGCGTGATGTATTCAAAAAATAATTAATAAATCAAGACCGTGTCATTATTCTAATTTATGTACTCCGACTAGTCATGCCGAAAACATTTAAAACCCGGACCTTGGTGTTGGACTTTATTATACGTTATAATGTTTTGAACTTAACTTTTAAAAATAATAAATAATTATCCTTTTCTTCATCTTCCTACTTATGATAAGGTATTAATGCCTGCCTGTTATTTTCCCGTTTCTGTCCTGTTGATCGTCGCTCCATCTTTTCTTTGAGTGTCCTGTAGATCTTCTTCCGTTGGGCGACTTATCTCTTGTGAATTCGCACCACCCTGTTATCTGCCATTCTTCCTATGTGTTAGTTCCATTTGATTTTTTTCTTCCTTTTCCACTTGTTGATGCCTTCTGTGTTACATGTGCACCTTATGTCTTCACTTCTTTCTCTATCTCTTAGAGCCAGGTGCAGAAATGAAGTTAACAGCGGTGTCAACTAATAGAGCGTCAACTGGATCTATGATTGGCTGCCAGCACACTGCAGTTTGCTGCAGCCAATCATAGATCCAGTTGACGCTCTGTTAGTTCACACCGCTGTTAACTTCGTTTCTGCAATTGGCCCTTAATGTCTTGTTTGTTTCTCTCCTAATTATTCTCATTTCAGCTGATTTCAACATTCTCTACGTTACACTCGTATCAGGTCTTGTTTCAGATGTTAAGTCATTACTAGTCGTATTCCACTCTCGTATATCCATACTTTAGTTTTAACGGAGAGGAATTTATTTCTATTGTATTGTTGAGAAATCCCGATATTCTATTTGCTCTGTTGACTTGATGTTTGAATTCTTTTCGATTTTTTCTATCACTCGATACTTTAATTTCTAGGTAGTCTACCCCATTACCTGTTCTATTGACCTATCTTTGACTATTAGCATACACCAAACTGGCTCCTTCGTTATTACTATTCTTTTCGTTTTTTCGATGGAGTTTGGTATATTATATCTATTGTTTTGCTGTTTTATAGAATTTATCTTTGTAGATCGTTTTCGGTTTCAGCGTCGTCCGCTTAGCATTTGATTTTAAGCTCTTGGTTACCCATTCTATAACCTTTTTTCGTTTTAACACATTTTATAATTTCGTCCATGATAATGTTAAACAGAAGAGGGCTTAACGAATCTCCTTGTCTAATTCCTGATTCTTAGTTAATTGGTTCTCTCATTCCTTCTGTTAATCTTACGATTACTTTATTGTCTGTTTTCACGTTAAATATAAAAAGCAAAACAACTTCAGACCTGTGTAAAGCATTTTGAATATTCTTCAAATACCTACAAGGAGTATAATTGACTTTCATCAATTGTTTAATACAAATCTTTAGTACATCATTGAAGGAGTTTAATCTTAAAGCAGAAAATAATTTTGTAGTTTTTAATTTGGCCTCCATATTTTCATGCTAACCTACTTACCAGCACATATATCAAGGTAATTGAAATTAATAAGATTCAAATTAAGTACAGACACAAACAAATTTGTTGTTTACTGATCGAAAAAACATGATAGTGATCTGAGGTCAGGAGTTAATATTAACCTTAATCACCTGTCACGATTTTATGTTACAATCTATCTCTATGTGTCATAAAACTGTTTTTTGAAAAAATGTTTTAAATCTTTATTTAATAACGTCTATTCAGGCTGTTCACTAAACATTCGGCAAAAAATCATAGGGTTATATCTTGAGTTATATTAAGATTTTTTTTCCTTTATTGATTTTGATACAAGGCGATAAAAGTTTGAATAATTTTAAAATTATTTTTTCTTTGAAGACATTAGTTTACACTACTCTAGAAAATGAAGATAATTTGAAAAATCGGATAATTGATGGGTGTAATGCAACCCTGGTGTTTTTGAAAGAGTTTGACAGTCAATTAGGAGAAGATTGGATGCATGCATCCTAGCTGTTAGTAGTAATTATCAACAGTTTTTGTAGATGAAGAATCTCTACATGTAATATGAAGTCATAAATGTATTTTTTACCGAAAAGCTTTTATCGCCCTGTATCTTCGAAACAAAGCATCTTTCCCAAAATCATCAAAAGACAAAATAATCTTCAAATATCCTAAATAATAACCCTCCCAAATTTGTGCCGCATGTTTAGTAAACACCCTGTATAAAAAAATTGTAAATTGGCGTTGCAGTAATAAGCACACACAGCTTGAGATAGCCGGAATAGAACCATGCTTGAACATTTCGAGTTTTTTTGATATGCCTGTTAATTTATATTGGAAGCACGCCTCGATTAAAATCAACTATAACATACTAAATACGTTTGATAAACCAACATACCTAAATTTGTTTTGTTCTATTCCAAGCAAAAGAAGGTTTTTGTACAAGTTTTTTTCATTGAACATGAGGAGGTGAATCCTGGTCGAAAATTGATACTACTTTTTTGTATAAACTTATATCCTATTACGCCTCCTCTTAAAAAATGAACTAAACATTTGGTTTTTAGTTTCAATCTTAAATTTGAATGTGGACGTTTTCTGAAACCAGAAAGGCTTGTTAAAGATATTTTCATCTCACACCTGGATAAGGGGATGGAATTTACAATACAGTATAAAATAAATCGTAAATTGTGTTGCGATCTAACAAAACATACACTGAAAAAAATGCTACCTAAGAATTTATCAAGAATCCGCTTCTAACTTTGAGAATGGTCGAGTTCTTGCTTTTTAGCACGTTTGTGCTTAAATTTAACACGTTCAATATTAAACCAAGCCTAACGGATTCTTATTTTGTATCGACGGCAGTGGGGGGTATTGTTTGGGGCAAGGGGCAAGGGGCCTAAGGTAATAATAACTTCATCCGTATAAATATTGTTAATACAACAACTGTATTAATAAATTGATTTTACGTTTGTAATTCTTGATAAAAAATTGAAATCGATAAATAAATATAAGCATTTATCTGATTAACGCCCAAACTATAATATTAATTATTTATTAAGGATGTGGACAGGAGTAACGTTATGATAAGGTGACATTTACAATAATTTAATGCAGTTAGTTCTCGTATTGAACAATCAATCTGGCTGCCAATAAAAACAATATAAAATATGTTCTACTTCCGTCAGTGTATTAATTGTATATTTGTGAGAATTAATTTTTAGATTTTCTATGCCTGTTTAAAACATCAGTCTACTTTAAAAGTTTTTAATCAATTCTGGCGGCTAACATTGCATTTTGTTTACTCATTTCAGAAGCATAAAATATAATTTTATCTGCTTCTTGTTTTTAGTCATAAAAAAATTGTTTGTAGCACGTGTTTTAGTTAATAAACAGCAACAAAATTTGCATCTATTATGTACTTATTTTTTTTTCTAAATTTATAGTCACTTCGACTCTTCGAAATATTGATTCTTTATAGAAGTTACTAGAAGGATACATTTTGAACATGGTCGCAATAAAATTTGAAAAAACGCTTAATTAATAAAGTAAATTTTATTAATATCAAAAAATCTCACATGTAACATAATAAGATTAGATACGCTGTTTTGTAACGGTTACTTTGGAAAGTACCGTTAAGTTCGATACTGCAATAAAAGTGAAAACGTGCTGATTTTACAACTGTTAACAGTTAGGGGATCGGGTCTTAACAAAAATTTGAAGGAAAAGTTCGGAGAATATTTTTTATTGCCGGCAATTGTTCGGCAACGGGCGCAGCCTTTTAGTTAGCTGAACTGTTAAAATTTAAAAAAAACCCATTCCTCGCTCTGCTTGCAATAGCAAAGTACATATTACGGTGTGTGCTTTCGGTATTGTTTTCGTAAAGTGAATTTCTGATAATTTTTCGTAATAAGCAAATTATGAACTAGATAACGTTACAAGTGGTTTAGTGTGACACAATGATGATACTAATGCAATACAATTAGTCGATGAACAGAATGACCAGTCGTTAGAAACGTACAAATTGAGAGTTTATTTCCATCCGAACGAAAAGTAAGTTTACGGGTATCTGGAACGCCGTAATTTATTTATCATAGGACATGCATTTTTCTCGCCAACGATTAATAAAAATTAAAAAGTATTGCGTTCTGCCGAATCTTCTCGGAAAATTAGAGAAGGAATAAAAAATAAATGTGAACAGTGGAGTTTCAAAATTATTTTTTATTTATCACCTAATTTTTTTACACAACACCGTTTTCGTTAATCATTTGCGAGAAAAACGCACTGTAGTTGTCACAAACAAAAATTATATTCATAAATGTTAATTCTAGCAAATTTATTACGTTCCCCGTTAATTTGATGGCAATCCGAAGGGAAAATTATACGACAAACTTCGAAATATTAAGCATCAAATGGTAAATAAAGGACTTATAAAAAGGAAGGAACGTGCGAAACCCGTTGCTTCTGTAACAAATCATAGTAACGAAGAAGGTAAAGAAATAATTTTGATTATCTATTATACTTTTAATGTTGTATCTATCTTATTACAAATCATCCATTTTAGCGGATGTAGATATAAGTTATTTGGAAGAATGTAACAAAACAAAAGCGTGGCTCAAATACGCGGATGCGACCGTTTTCTGGGAAGAAATCTGCGTAAAATGGAGAGACACCACGAATTATCGTCTAAAGGAATATAAAAATAAAAGTATTGATCAACTTATAGACGAGTGGTCATTATTGAAACATTAAAAGTGTTCAATTTTGGTAAATTCTTGTGATATCTGTAGAACTATGTAACTATTTTGTTAATGTTTTTTAGATTGATGTAAATTTCGGCCAATTATTCCCATGGAAAGAAAATAAACCAAAGTGCAGGATTTGTAGGAAAAGCAACAAAAAAAAATTGGAAATCAAGCATTAACTCAACCTCTTAACACTTATCCTTATTTTCAACAATAAATACTTAGAAAAAAGGATAGATCAAGTGACTGTTATAATTAGCAACTAAATGTATTAAAACTTTATTGGACTGTGTAGGTTTTTGTGATAAGTTTATTTTTATAGTAAAATAATAGATACACATTTCAATTTACTTTTGGTCTGAAGAAAAAACCTATTATCGTTTTAAAGTGAACTTTAGTATGTAATTATACAATAATTTCTCAAATATTTTTTTATTGCGTTTTACAGTGAACTTTATTATTTTTAATATCATGTTTTATTGAACTTATTATTATTAAATATAGTGAGCTACTCAACAAAAGAATGTGATATGACGTTGTCAAATTTTTACTTTTAGTACTGTATTTGCCTACTTTTAATAAAAGCACGTATGTTAAATAACTTCATCTTTTAAAACTCCTTTAATTCAAGCATTCCTTTCTAAAATTCGTAAAAATAGTAAAAGTTCTTAAAATTAGAACGACGCATTCTTGAATTTGTCAAGAAGAATCAAAATTCTTAAAATTAAGAATGACCCGTTCTTAAATTAGATAAATAGAATCAACATTCTCGATATCGAGAATTGCCCATTCTTAAATTTGGCAAGTAGAATAAACATCCTTAAAATCAAGAATTACCCATTCTTAAATTCGGCAAGTAGAATAAACATTCTTAAAATCAAGAATGATCCATTCTTAAATTTGACAAGAAGAATGAACATTCTTAAAACCCAAGAATGACCAATTCTTGGGCCAAAATTAAGAACGCGCAAGTTTAAATTTAAGCCCGATTTTTCTTGCCTACGAGAATGTTTTTTTCTGAGTGTACATTGAAGTTTAAATTATGGTTAGTAAATTGTACACTACTTTTTCATTTTTGAGGTATACTAATTCCAAGAATAACAACACGTTGGAAATTAATTTTTCATCGACAGGTGCCTACAATGAAATATGTAAAATTACCTTAACGTTTATTTGTTTAGATTGCATTTCTTCGAAGCGTGCCTTCAATAACCGAAATTTTTTTAATTTTTGGGATAAAATAATAAATAAAATTAACTTCTCTATGAAAAAAATACTCAGACGTGAAATTGTGTACCTTAAAGTCCCATTTTAAAATTTATAACGTTAATTTAAATTAACATTATAATAAATGTGTCGTCTTACACTTTTGTACTTGAGTTTTTATTGTTAAAAAGATGTAATTTTACAAGTAACAAACTAATATTTTTCAAATTGACATACAATATTTACACATAAAAAATCTTTAGACATCATATCTAATGGAGCCTCTTCACATTACGGCATATCTCTTCGGCGTACCTTTAAGGTTTGTCGAATACGGTAAACCGGATGCAGAATTGCATTCACACGATTACGGTTTTTTTGTCAGTTCTGTGTGAAAGCCATAGCGTCAACACACGAGGCTTTAGTTGGATCATTATTGGCTACAAAAAAGCACCATGCACACAAAGTAAAACGTTCATTACTTACTACCATTGAACCAAAAACTTATTGACATACCTATTTGAATTTTTCTTATTGCTAGTTTTTCAATCGTAAAAGAATCTAATCAAAGATCATTCAAATTTTGATTTTTTTGTTTTTGATTAATTAATTGAAATTTCTTACATATCGACACTTCAGCTTCGTGTCGTATTTTTAATACTCGATTAGATGCATTTCTAATTATTTAAGAGGGACCCTCACCTAGCTCGAGGGATCTCTACCACCGGCCGCCGCTATCAATGTAGACAGTTCGAATTTCCCTTAAAATTAACCGTAAATATTAACCAATTTTCAATTTTTTTATACCAAACGAAAGAGAATTGCAATATCTACGTAAATCTGGAAATATGTTCGTAAATAATTATTTAAAAAGTGTCAAAATTAGCAGTAGAAGTAGGTCACTATCAATATCAAAAATCATGCAAAAATCACTGCAAGCGTTTCGATTGCTCCTTAAAATCAACGTCAAATTTCAACCAATGTTATAAAGAAGTATGCCAAATTATAGAGAAAACACTAATCTACGCACGCTTAGTGTTAAAATTTTGAATTTCTTTTTATTTACTTCAAAATAAATTCGACAAGATGCCTAATATTGACCTACTTCTGCTGCTAATTTTAACACTTTTTAAACAATTATTTAAAAAAATATTACTAGGCAAGCGTAGATATTGAAGTTCTCTTTTATTTGGTATAAAAAAATTGAAAATTGGTTAATATTTACGGTTAATTCTAAGGGGTAATCAAACTATCTACAGTGTTAGCGACAGCCGGGGGTGTGGATCCCTCTTAACTTCACGGATTTGCGTTGTCGAAGATGGACCTATCTAGAATTTTTTGTCTGTATTGTAAAAATGCCAACTAAAATGGTAACTAGAGAAAGTGACTTTCGTCTGTCATAAAACTCGAGAAAGCGACTTTCAATTTCTGTGAAGGGTTCATCTATTGTGGCTCTGAAAAAAAAAACGAAATCTCAATAATAATGATGTTGTTAAACTACACGAACAATTTTTGATTTTTTTAAAATGTTCTTAAATTATACTCCCTTTGTCCCATAATAATAGTAGCAAAAGAAAATAAAAATGGAACGCAACATTTATTATCAAGAAGCTCCCACGTAACACATGTACATCCAATGGACGTACATTGGACGTACACAAACGGATCACTGTACGTCCAATGTACGTCCAATTTGAGACTAAATTGGACGTACATCTGGACGTCAGTTTGTGGACGTTTTTGGGACTACATTTGGGATCTTTTCGAACGTTCAATGTACGTCCATATCGTGCCGGTTCCTGGACGTCCATCGACAAACGCTTATTGGACGTCTTTGGGATTGTAAACGGATTCGTTTTGGATGTTCACTGGACGTCTTATGTATGTCCATTTGGACCCGAATTATGGACATTAATGGACGTACTTATAAACGTTGTGGGATTAAAAAAGAAATAAATAAAAAATGGAAAAAAGCATATATTCGAAAATAATAACCTTAAAAAAAATTATAAATTCAAAAATTGTTACAATAACGAACTTTAACAATTAAAACTAACCATTAACACATTAAATAACATGAAACTTATTTTTTTAAAATACGTACAAAGAAATTTGTAAATTCAAAAATTGTTACAATAACGAACTTTAACAATTAAAACTAACCATTAACACATTAAATAACATGAAACTTATTTTTTAAAAATACGTACAAAGAAATTTGTAAATTCAAAAATTGTTACAATAACGAACTTTAACAATTGAAACTAACCATTAACACATTAAATAACATGAAACTTATTTTTTAAAAATACGTACAAAGAAATTTGTAAATTCAAAAATTGTTACAATAACGAACTTTAACAATTAAAACTAACCATTAACACATTAAATAGCATGAAACTTATTTTTTTTAAATACGTACAAAGAAATTTGTAAATTCAAAAATTGTTACAATAACGAACTTTAACAATTGAAACTAACCATTAACACATTAAATAACATGAAACTTATTTTTTAAAAATACGTACAAAGAAATTTGTAAATTCAAAAATTGTTACAATAACGAACTTTAACAATTAAAACTAACCATTAACACATTAAATAGCATGAAACTTATTTTTTTTAAATACGTACAAAGAAATTTGTAAATTCAAAAATTGTTACAATAACGAACTTTAACAATTAAAACTAACCATTAACACATTAAATAACATGAAACTTATTTTTTTAAAATACGTACAAAGAAATTTGTAAATTCAAAAATTGTTACAATAACGAACTTTAACAATTAAAACTAACCATTAACACATTAAATAGCATGAAACTTATTTTTTTTAAATACGTACAAAGAAATTTGTAAATTCAAAAATTGTTACAATAACGAACTTTAACAATTAAAACTAACCATTAACACATTAAATAGCATGAAACTTATTTTTTTTAAATACGTACAAAGAAATTTGTAAATTCAAAAATTGTTACAATAACGAACTTTAACAATTGAAACTAACCATTAACACATTAAATAACATGAAACTTATTTTTTAAAAATACGTACAAAGAAATTTGTAAATTCAAAAATTGTTACAATAACGAACTTTAACAATTGAAACTAACCATTAACACATTAAATAGCATGAAACTTATTTTTTTTAAATACGTACAAAGAAATTTGTAAATTCAAAAATTGTTACAATAACGAACTTTAACAATTAAAACTAACCATTAACACATTAAATAGCATGAAACTTATTTTTTTTAAATACGTACAAAGAAATTTGTAAATTCAAAAATTGTTACAATAACGAACTTTAACAATTAAAACTAACCATTAACACATTAAATAACATGAAACTTATTTTTTTAAAATACGTACAAAGAAATTTGTAAATTCAAAAATTGTTACAATAACGAACTTTAACAATTAAAACTAACCATTAACACATTAAATAGCATGAAACTTATTTTTTTTAAATACGTACAAAGAAATTTGTAAATTCAAAAATTGTTACAATAACGAACTTTAACAATTAAAACTAACCATTAACACATTAAATAGCATGAAACTTATTTTTTTTAAATACGTACAAAGAAATTTGTAAATTCAAAAATTGTTACAATAACGAACTTTAACAATTGAAACTAACCATTAACACATTAAATAACATGAAACTTATTTTTTAAAAATACGTACAAAGAAATTTGTAAATTCAAAAATTGTTACAATAACGAACTTTAACAATTGAAACTAACCATTAACACATTAAATAGCATGAAACTTATTTTTTTTAAATACGTACAAAGAAATTTGTAAATTCAAAAATTGTTACAATAACGAACTTTAACAATTAAAACTAACCATTAACACATTAAATAACATGAAACTTATTTTAAAAAAATACGTACAAAGAAATTTGTAAATTCAAAAATAATTTGCAGTGGACAACTTTACTTATTTAACTTTAACTATTAACTAAATAACTAGAAACTTAACCTTAAAAATATGAATATTCAAAAATAATTACTATACAGAATTTAATTAATTATTAACTAATTAAACAACTAGAAACATTGAAAAAAAAATCATTTCAAAGCAACACCGGTCCTTATCCATCATTTTCGAATAAATTTACTTAACTTGACACTTTCTAAAAAAATAAAATATTACACAACTTCTTTAAAATCATTTTAACTTACCAATATAATCAGCTGCAATTACACTTATTCTCTCGGTCCTTGAATAATACGATTTAGGTACATTATTATCAAGTATTATAAAGCGGACTTGGGATTTGTTTTGTAATGCATAATAAACTATCCTAATCGGTAAAGTGAGTTACCTAAAACAATTTACAAAATAGTAAAAAAATAACTTAAATACATTGTCATTTTTACTTACTTCGATTCGTTGAAGGGTTTCACGGACGAGTCGCAACGAAAATTAACCCGTTGCAACTATTGCAATGAAATTCAACTACACACATTTCTAACAAACAAAACAACATTATTCACATGAAAAATTGGTTAATGATAACGTCAAATTGCAACGAACTGTTAACTTTGGATAAAGCGCATCGAAACTGTTTTATTTTCACTTCTAATACAACTGTTGTATTAGAAGTGAAAATAAAACAAGTTCGATGCGCTTCACCCAAAGTTAAATAAAACTAGATGTCTTTGAAAAAAAATATCTCGGTATTGTGACGAAATCGGCGTCAGTTGAACCGAACAATTCATTTGCGTTAAAACCAAATGTCCAGAATATTGACCTGTATATAAGTTACTGCAAAGACGGTAATTCTTTGCCCCAACCGATGTGACAAAGAATACATTCCAAACAAACCGTAATAAAATTTAAGATATGTATTGAAAAGAGTAAAGTGCGATTTATAACTCGATCGTAATTTTAGTCGGAATTTTAGTCGTAACCGCAAGAAAGTTGAACATGCTGTTTTCAAGCGTAGCGTTTATAAGTCGGTCATAACTTTAGTCGTAATTTTAAGAATCGTAGCAAGTTGGCCAAGTTTCATCTTTTATGTTCCGATCCTTACGATCGACCAATGAAAATCGAAAATTTTACGATATTGAACGACGACTACCGATTATTTTTGTCGGGTGGTGCAAACGCAGTGCGCAATGAGTTATTTGACAAAAGCATGGTAAATAGAGTCCTACTTTACTTCCGATTTTTACGACCAGTTATAAAATAGCAACACAATTTTTCTTACGACCGATGCGGTTAAAATTGCGACTAAAATTGCGACTAAAATTACGATCGAGTTATAAATCGCACTTAACTGTCCAGATGGTGCGTTTCTACAAAAGTTAAAGTCCTTTTATATGAGCCCAGTCAATTTGTATACTGACCTTCTGCAAGGTTGGTCGTTTTTTGTGTATAAATTGACTGGACTACCATAAAAGTAGAGTTAAACTGAATTATAATTACAATTAACCAAATATTTTGATCTGAAACCAAGTGCGATCATCAATCCACCTATTTACCTGTAAATTCGAAGTGCTAAATACAAGGGCGGTAGGATAAGCACTAAATTTAAAAAAGTTTGCAATTGATTTAGTTATCAATTTAATTCCCAGAAATCACTTTCGCCGCATTCTACGGTATTGTATTTATAAATTTGTATCCAAAGTTGTATTTCGCATTTTACATACAATTTGCTTAAAAATCGTTCAATAGTTTAATTAATAATTCACTAGAAACTCCTTATCTCGTAGATTTAATCAGGATATCAAAACAACGCGTATTCTTCATAAACTCAAAATCATAAAGTAATAAAGTAGTGAGTTTAATAATGCTTTTAGTTAAAGTTTCAAATTTTTTTTCAAATTCGTTTACGGACCGATCGAATTAAGTACATGAATGTACGTACAATGAACGTCCATACTGATCCGTTTATGTACTGTCCGTTTATATCCATAAATGTACGTCCAATGGACATCCATACTGATCCGTTGATGGACGTCCAGATTAAGTCCATAAATGTACATCCAGTGGACGTCCCATTTATATCCATTGCTGTAATGTACATTTATGGATGAGCTTGGACGTACATTGGACGTCCATTATAGATCCGCTTGTGGATCGTCCATAAATGGATAAGAAATGGACCAGCATGTACGTCCATTGGACGTCCTGTGTTACTTGGGCTAGATTAAATTAAACAATAAATTAAAAATATTACTCTTAATTTTTATTTTGAGTGTTCAGATAGTTTCTAAATTTGTAAGTTATTTTCGAGTGTTTTTTTAAACTTGTAGGTAGGATCTTTTTTGCTTCAACACTTTGTTTTTTTCATTTTGCTTTTACAATGGGTTGATATTCAACTGAAATAAAGCACTTGATTTCGATCAGCAGATGCAATTAGAAAAATAGTTATAATTCATAATAATTAGGGTAAACTAAAAATTGAAAGATGTGTTAACACAAATGACAGACGTCATGGAACATTGATTTTGATTGTAGGCTTCGCAATTTTGCGCTACAACACAATTTACAGCTGTATTCGCTAAGAAAGTAGCTTTGTCCCTTTATAAAATGTTGAAGAAAAGAACATTTTTCAGTTTCAGAAACGTGCAACCAATTTATTAAAGAAACGAGACTTGCGGTGCGAGAGACCTTGTCTCTGCGGCAAATTTATCGAATGAAAATATGTGCAGGCGGCCGGAGCGTCTCCGTTTTATCATCCACACGTTCCAGTATACCTGCACAGGCGCACCAGAGAGGCAGACCGTAGAGATATACGGAAGGTGTGTCGCCCGCTTAACAATAACAATCTTTCAAGTTAAATAGAGTGTAACAAATTCAACCTCTTTTATCATACATCCTTAGATGTATTATTTTTGTAAAAATGTAAACACATAATGTAAAGAGTCATAAAAACATCATTATTTGAACTTGGATTTCGAGATTATCTCCATCATCATCCCTTTTCCCTGCCTGTCACGTAAATGTAAAGTTCACCGTTACCAATTGATTTACCAACTGTACTAGTGTTATTGTAAATGCAACTTCACTCTTATAATCTTCATAGAATTTCCAAATAGAGTGTTGAAATTCTTGCAGGAACTCCAGCAACCTCTGCATATAAATAAACGGATTTAATTTTCCCTGCGCAAAGGATTTAGCTTGCTCGGAGTTAAAAACAATAACATATCCTTTCAATCACAAAAAATACTCATCTGTTATTGCGTACTCCACAAACATATTCACTATGGCCAATTACTGAAAATTAACATGTAAATTGTAACAACATGGTGTCACCGAATAATTTTATATCGTTGCTACAATTACTTCTACATTTGTTTTTAACCTATCCATTTATTGAAGCATTAATTAATTACAAGAAGATTAATAATTCCGTGCCACTCATTATGAATACGATTTAAATTACTATAAGTAACATCGGTAAGTGAAAATATCAAAATATTAGGTAGATACCTACCTAGTAACTTAATGTGCTCATAATTATGTGAACTAAAACCGTATCGGTAAAAAACTTTTATGTAAGTGTATTATTCGTTTATTTAAAATATTTTTTTCTATTTTACGTAAACAAATATAAACCAGTAACAGTGATACAGCACAATACATAATTAGTAGGCGCTCCTTCTATAAAAGCGGAATTAACAACACATGAAAATTAGTTTGAAACAAACAAATTTCCGTCATGGTTCTGTTTTCAGCAAATATGTTAGCAGTCGTAGCTGCATTTTTAATAATAATTGTTGCATATTTCAAATGGTCATTTACGTACTGGAAGCGTAAAGGTGTTAAAACAATCAAACCTCAAATACCGTTTGGCACCTCTGGACAATTTTTATTGCAGAAAGCATCAATGGGCCAGGAATTTCAAAGATTCTACGAAGAATTTAAATCAATGGGCGTTCGATACGGCGGAGTTTATCTGTTTTCGAAACCAATATTTGTGCCCACAGATTTGAATTTAATTAAATCCATCATGACAAAAGATTTTCAATATTTCACCGATCACGGAAACTACATGAACGAAGAGACCGATCCACTTTCGGTACATTTATTCAATTTGACCGGTTTGAAGTGGAAAAATTTGAGGGCTAAATTAACTCCGACATTTACCTCCGGTAAAATGAAAATGATGTTCCAAACTCTGGTCGACTGCTCGAATGGACTAACAAATATTGTTCAGAAATTGACTGAAAATAACGAACCTGTCGATCTCAAAGAAGTCGTTGGACGTTTTACCACTGATATTATCGGATCGTGCGCGTTCGGTATTGATTGCAATTGTATTGAAAATCCTGATTCGGATTTTAGAATTTATGGTAAAAAATTCTTTGAACAAGATCTCATTCAAGGTGCGAAAGTATTTTCCGGTTTCGTAATGCCACAAGTATTGAAAGTTTTTAATGTGACAATCACCCAAAAAGAAGTTACCGCTTTCTTTGTGAACCTCGTCAACGAGACAGTCAAATACCGTGAAAGCAATAACGTGGTTCGCAAAGATTTTATGCACCTTCTCATTCAATTGAAAAATTACGGAATGTTGAAAGATGACGATACTTTAAAGGGCAAATCGGACGAAAAAAGTGCTTTGACGATGACCGAAGTTGCGGCGCAAGCTTTCGTTTTCTTTCTCGCAGGTTTTGAGACATCATCGACGTTGTTGACATTTTTATTTTATGAACTAGCGTCCAACATAGAGATTCAAGAAAAGTTGCGACAGGAAATTAGAGCAGTCCTAAAAAAACACGATGAAAAGCTTACATACGAAGCTATCATGGAAATGACTTACATGGACAGGTGTATTCAAGAAGCTTTAAGAAAATATCCTCCCGTTCCTGTGTTAAATAGGGCGTGCACGAAAACGTATAAAATTCCCGACAGTGATGTTGTCATTGAGAAAGACACGCCAATTTTCATACCGATCTTAGGAATTCAAAATGATCCTGAACATTATCCTAACCCGGAAAGGTATGATCCCGACAGATTTTTAGAAGAGAATAAAATCAAACGGCATCCGTATACTTGGCTACCTTTTGGAGAAGGTCCCCGTGTTTGTATCGGTAAGTCACTGAAATTTGAGAGATTAACATATCGTAACAACCAAATCTTTAGGTTTACGGTTTGGTTTGATGCAAACTAAAGTTGGATTAACCGTTCTGCTCAAAAACCACAAATATACTTTAGATGCAAAAACTAAAATGCCTATAAAAATTGATCCTAAGGGACTTGTAATGTCTATCGATGGCGGATTATGGTTGAAATCTGAAGGAATACATTAGTTAAAGCTTCAACGAAATTACTTAACTCCGTTACTTTGTTTTAATTAATTTATTAGTTTTTGCGTTTTTAAAAAATATAATTGCTTTTAGTAGTTGGTCTTAGTTGGACTTTCGATTATGATGAGTAAAAAATATAATAATAAACTATTACATTACAATCGCATAAATTATACGATTAGAAGCAGGAAATGAGAAGCTATCATAATTATAAAGTTCGAGGAAGATGTTAAAATTCATAAAAAGATAATAATATATTCGTGAGTAAGAAATACAAACGTAATCTTAACAAAATAATAAAATCATTCTTTCATAAAGACAAAGTTACCAAAGACGAACCGGCTACAAGTATAAATTTTAGTGAATAATGGCTTTGCAAATAATAAACCAGTTCGTTGTTATACAATGTATGAATGGCACAAATTATATTAATGAGACTAATTTATTTTTGGTAATATAATTAAACAACAATCTCGTTATTCTATACAATTAGTTTGATTGGAAATAAATTATATATTTTATTAGATGACATTTCAAAGTAAGGTACTAAATAAACCATTGTTTCTTATCCTGTCAATTTTAAACTAACAATTTTATAGTAAAATTATGTTCCTTATGACACAAAATTAAGGTAGGTAGACCGCAAGCCAGACGTAAACAAAGGCTATTCGCTTTAGTTATCAAATGTAGGTGGCGCTGCGAAAAAACAGTTAGGGCCACCCAAACAGAGATTCGTTGATGATGGTGATAAAATGATACCATGATTTTAAAGTGTTTTATTACCAATTTATTGCGATTTCAGTATGCATTTTAGTTGTATTTATTTTAGAATTTTACGCACTAATTGTACGTTAATTATTAAGATGTACCCCATGCAGTAATTTTCTCTATTGGTCATGCCGACGAATAATTTCGAGTTTCGTTCAGCTATTGCAAATAAAAAAGACAATCTTACGGTATAATGGAGTAAAACCGTTTCTTTAATTTTTGAGGATTACGAGTTGAATAATATCGGGTACAAGAGTGGCACAACTCAAAAATTTTAAAATATTTTTGTCCCCAAAAATATATTAAAATATAATCACTACCACACTCTTATAATTTCAAAAAGTAGCACATATGGTAACCTAAACAATTTTGTGCCAAATTATGAATTTTAACAGAAGAAAATTGTGGATTTTGACAGAAGAAAATCGATTACTTTTTCAATTTACACTAAACTTGTTATTTTGAATTGTGCCACATCGCGCATAAAACGCAAACGCATTTTAAAAAAATTTAATGTGTGAAGTTTTTTAAAAAAGAAACTACGGACACTTTAATTCTTAAAAATTGCTGTGGGAAAAAAGACAGGACACTATACAAGATTTACTTGTTTACTTTACTGAATTATTGGTTAATATAATAACCTTGTCCTAAATTTGAACGAATTATCATTATGCGTTTTCAATGTATATTATACAAATTAATCTCTCAGAGTTCAAACGCTAGGAATAATAGAAGCGTCCCACATATTTTAATGTCAATTAAAATAAATTAGCTTATCTTAGGACGCTGCAACGTCAAGGTGCATAAAACATTGTAAACAGTAATCAATGTTTGAACGTTTTAAGTGTTCCATTCATCGTTTTAGTATCTACTAGTAAATGCTATGTTATAAAAATTTTTTTTACATAATGCTTTTCGGTTCCAATATCTACACATAAAATGAGATTTTCTCTCGGCGCGGCCAAAAAGTAAAAATGACTGATGGGAGAGGGGGGGGGGACATGTTTTAAGATGGATACAATTAAAAAAACAATTAACCAGCATAGTTCATTCTTCTTGGTTGGTTCAAAACAAAAATCACAATCTCAATTTCAAAAAACATTTTATCCCTGATGTGATTTATTTATTTAACCCAATTCTTCATTAATAATTAAAACTTGAAACTTCAGTAAATAAGCACACAAATAATAAACAAATCTACCATTAAAATTTCTCACCTTTATTATAGGTAAGTCCACAACAATTTTTGAGAAACTTAATTATTATTTAGTTATTTAATTATTATAAGATATAATTTTTTTGTAACTTACGACGTACAGTTAACGAATTTAAATTTGGGACGATTTTTTTAACAGTAGGCCATATATTTTCAACTTTTAGTTGTTAGAATTATCTTTTCTCGATACATTCATAACCTTGAAAAGGTAGTGACGTTTTGCTAGGCATATCTAAGCAACGTTTACACCAATAAATTGTGTCGTCCCAAATTTAAATTCGTCAATAGTACCTCCAAATTTCTCAAAGTACAAATAACACAAATTATTAACATTTGTTTTGAGCGTTTATTTAATTACAATAAATTAAACTTAAGTATATGGTTTTTAAACGAAATAAGAAATCTTTTGTAAATTGTCAATAACAATAAGTTTTATTGCATAAACGTAACTACAAAAACATGCAATTAATGAAATTATCTGTTTGTTGATCAGACGTTATGGAATATGTTAAATACAAATAGTTCGGTAAATAACAACTCTAACCGCATTTTAAATAATGACAAGGTCCTTAAGGTCGTTTCAGATAGTTTACGCTTTTAATTTAATATTTGATTCATATAATAATTATCCAGCAACATATTGAAACACAAGCATAAATATTTTATTTTGCATTTTTTATTGAATTAACTTTTTCCTAAACGCTATTTCTATACTTTTAGCATAATTTGACAATGTACCGTTCATTTTTTAAAGTAAAAGGTTTCCTCGTTTCAAGGCCGGTATTTCCATCTCCGGATCTTAGATAGCTATCCGATAGCGATAGCGCAGTTATATCAACAATTGTTATTATTATTATTACAGTAAAATAAAACCTTTTTGATAAGTAGATAGCTTTACGCAAAATATTAGTTTTTAATATTATATTTTTGGGTGGTAAATAATTAATATTTGCTTTAAGAGTAACGGTTTTATTTATTTACATGCAAATAATTCATATGACTACAATGCAATTGCAATTCAAGTTAAATCTAATGAGTTATGTATTTTGCCGCATCATTAATTAATTTAGAATATTTAAATGTCATAATAACTAGCCGTTAAGATGTTTAATTGTAAGATAATATATTAAAATAATTTTTTTTGGTAAATTACAAAAAATATATTCTTTCTTACTCGAACTAAAAAATAACGTTGTTAATGTTATTGCGTTACTTATTTACAAATTTTCCAATGTTTCAGATGCATACATATGTAACGTTTTCATGATCAAAACAAGATGACCTTTAAGGACAGCATGTAACGTTTCCAATTTCCTCTATTTTAATAAGCAGCGGAGTATATAATTAAAATTTACAGTCAAACAGCTTCAGTACAAATTAAGCAACTGCTGCAATTCAATATCGCGTCATGATATCGCTTTTTGAAAATCTTTGGTTAAATATTTTAATTATTCCAGCAACTTTAATTACAGTTGTATTGTTATATATAAAGTGGTCATTTACCTATTGGAGTCGGAAAGGTGTGCAAACAATTACTCCCTCACTGCCTTTCGGCAATATCAGTGAAATCTTTTTCCAGAAAAGTGATTTCGCAAGCAGTACGGCTCAATTTTATCGCGAATTTAAATCACGCGGTTTAAAATATGGTGGCATATATTTCTTTTCTCAACCAGTTCTAGTTGTTCTTGATCCCGAACTTATTAAGCACATTCTGACAAAGGATTTTCAATACTTTATGGATCGTACCATCTATATTAATGAAAAAGGCGATCCGTTATCAGCAAATCTATTTGGTTTAAAAGGTTCCAAATGGAAAACTCTGCGGGCTAAACTCACACCTACTTTTACATCTGGAAAAATGAAAATGATGTTTCAAACATTAGTCGACTGTTCCGTTGGTTTAAATAAAATCATTGATTTCGCGGCCAGTAGCGATAGTGAAGTGCATATCAAAGATGTAGTTGCCAGATATACAACAGATGTAATTGGGTCTTGCGCTTTTGGAATCGATTGCAATTGTTTAGAAAACCCAGATTCTGAATTCAGAAAAATTGGAGACAAAATTTTCAAATTGACAATAATTGAATCGTTCAAGTCTATACTGGGACAAACTTGGCCAAAACTGATGCAGTTCTTCAACATGAAAGTTATTAACGAAGATGTTTCCAGGTTCATAAAAAATATTACTAAAGAAACTATAGATTACCGAGAAAAAAATAAAATTGTGAGAAAAGATTTTATGCAACTTTTGATTCAATTAAAAAATTATGGTAAAATTGAAGATGAAAATCACGTTGGTAATGGAACAAGCGAATCGGTGCCAAATGGAACTTCGTTAACTGTTGAACAAATAGCAGCCCAAACTTTTGTATTCTTCGCAGCAGGATTTGAAACCTCTGCTACCACATTGACGTTTTGTCTGTTTGAAACAGTTATTAATCCAGAAATTCAAGAAAAGTTGCGTGAAGAAATACAAACAGTGCTTAAAAAATACGACGGAAAAGTTACATATGAAGCAATTGCGGAAATGACTTACATGGAAAAATGTGTACAGGGTATGTTATATTTTAATTGCTTAATATTATATTCGAAACAAGAACGTTTTCAGAAACTCTGCGCAAGTACCCACCGTTGCCCTTGTTACAACGTTTATGCACCAAATCGTATAGAGTTCCTGACACTGATTTAATAATAGATGAAGGTACTCATGTTTTTGTTCCTATTTATGCGATTCAGAATGATGTGCATAACTATCCTCGCCCGCAACATTTTGACCCTGTACGATTCAATGAAGAAAATAAAGCAAAGCGACATCCGTATCTTTGGTTACCTTTTGGAGAAGGCCCTAGAATTTGCATTGGTAACAAATTATTTTATGTTTGATGAGGTTTTACAGAGTTATTTGTTTAAGGATTGCGATTCGGAATTATGCAAGTAAAAGTGGCGTTAACGGCACTCTTCAAAAATTATAAATATACATTGGATTCGAAAACGGTTACACCTCTTGAGATGGATCCGAGCTCGTTTATTATTAGTACGCTAGGTAAAATACTTTTAAAAGTTGAAAAAATATAAATAAATACTGAAGTGGTTCTTAACGGGTTTTGTTTAAAAGCATTACTAATGCTCAAGCAACATTAACTTTATATTGTTTGTTAAAAAAGGTTTAAGTGATATTTAAATTAAAGTGTTAATTGTTTGTAGGAGTACAATGTAAATTCGATTTATATGTGTTTTGTATCGTCCAAAAAAAAACGTAGGTACAGAAAACACACGGTATCATTGCGATATGAAAGAATTTGATTGAAAATCTAATAGTAAAACTTTGTACTGCCTTGTCTTCTCAATTTTGGGCATCAAATTTTTAAACACATATTCATATTATTCCAGTCCACCCGGACAAATCTATGGAAGTGGTTACTTTAAGATAAAAAATACATACACCCGGGTCTTTTTTTATGCGGTTTGTTTTTATACGATTTTCGCTTACTTTTAATTTGTTGCTTTGGTTTTATGCGTTTTTTTTATCCAAATTCTTTTTATGCGACTTTCTATTGAAGATATCTACCGCATAAAAAAAGACCTGGGTGTATAGAACGGCAAAAGATTTAGTGCGTTTATAACATCACGCCTTAAATATTTTACAACCGGACCTAAATGGATTAGGTAAATGTAATGGGCGGCACGTACCGATGCTAGACAACTCCGTTCAGGGGTGTATTACAATATATTAAATTTTTCGTACATAATGTAACAAGTGAGTCTAAACAGGACAATCTTTAAGGTAATTGCATGGTACCGTAAACCCTAAGAAAGTAGGCCAACCAGTTCTTATTTAAATTATATATGTAAGCGTAGTTTAAGTTATTTTCGTATTAGCCTTTAGTTTAACTATATAAGTACAGTGACAGCTCCCTTGGGCGGACACTCCCGGTCCCCCAATTTTTGTCCGCATAAAAGAGCTGTCCACTAAAAAGAGAGTTTAATAAAAATTAATCCTACCCCATTTATATATGTTCACGAAAAAACGCCCCAGCTCCTAGCGCTATTATTAGGAGTCCAATTGTAACAAACGATACGTCAAATTAAATGGTTCAAAAAGTACTACAATGTGTAGCTCAAACATAATTTTTACCTGTTTCTCCATTCAAAGGTCAAAGGTCAACTTCATTTTTTCAAATTACAACCTTATATTTTTCTTTGACAATTTGATAGAGATTTTTTTTCTGAATTCAACGATGTATCACAATCAATATTTCTGATTTATTTTAGGGTAATAAAGAAATTAAAATAATAATTAATATTATTAGCAGTAGGCTTTGAAAAATAACTGAGACGTAGCGGTGGCTATGGAAACGATGTGTCAGTACGGAAACAACGTATTTTAAAGAATTAATTTATGAACAACAACAGATAACATTTAATAACTAAACAATTAAATAAAGAAATGGCAAATTAACAAAAATGTTCAAATTGGGCATCGTTTCTTTCCAGACATTTTCGTCGACATCTAGATCCTACACTTTGTGTAGCATTAATTAAAATTTCTGCTGGTGTTTCCCGACAAGCGTTGACTATTCTCTCTCTCAAAATTTCCTCCGTTTCCGGGCGCGTAGCATAAACAATATCTTGGATGTATCCCCAAAAGAAAAACTCTAGAGGTCACAAGACCGGGCGGGCCATGGTATAGGTACATATGCTCCAATCCATTTGTCTTCATTATTCTATATTTAAATAGTCCCTAATCATAAGAGCGTTTTGTGTGGTGCAGCGCCATCTTGTTGAAATACTAGTTCATTCCATTCAATGGCAACGGCAAGTCATCTAAAATTTCTTCTAAGTCTTCAGGCAAAATTTGAAGATATTTTTCTTGGTTGAGATTTCCATCAATGAAAATTGGTCCTATTAGGTATCCTGGCGCCTAATATTCCGCACCAAACGTTCACCGAAAATTTTATCTGAGGATTTTGTTCGATGGTAATATGTGGGTTTTCTACACTCCAATAGCGGTGATTGAAACGATTAAAATGTCTGTTGTTTGTAAATTGACACTCATCAGACCACAAATTTTTTGTATAAAATGATTGATCTCGCCTTAACTCGCTTAAAAAGAAATTACACAAATTTATTCTACGCCAGTGGATCGTTTAGTTCACTATTTCACTAGTTCACTATTATTCATTTTTATTACAAAAAATAGGTAAACAAACTAATAGCCAGTTTCTGACGGCGATGTTAACGTATTTCTCCAGTTAAATGTCCCGGTTACCATGGTTATTACCATTGTTGCAACAATAGTAATAGTAATTTTTATTTGTGAGACGTCGTTTCCATAGCCACCGCTACGTCTCAGTTATTTTTCAAAGCCTACTGCTAATAATATTAGTTATTATTCTAATTTCTTTATTACCCTAAAATAAATCAGAAATATTGATTGTGATACATCGTTGAATTCAGAAAAAAAATCTCTATCAAATTGTCAAAGAAAAATATAAGGTTGTAATTTGAAAAAATGAAGTTGACCTTTGACCTTTGAATGGAGAAACAGGTAAAAATTATGTTTGAGCTACACATTGTAGTACTTTTTGAACCATTTAATTTGACGTATCGTTTGTTACAATTGGACTCCTAATAATAGCGCTAGGAGCTGGGGCGTTTTTTCGTGAACACCCTGTATATATATATTTCAAGTAAACTTAAAAACTTACATAGTAAGAACACTAATTTTCAACTTTTTTTAAAAATCCAGCATAAATGTTTGGCGGGTATTATTTGATTTATCATAAATTAGTTGATTTTCAAAATGGATTTCCAGGTTCTTTGTTAACTAAAATCCTTCATAGTCTTCGGTTTTTCTTACAAAGGATTTCAAAATATTGACGGTTTTTAAGGCATCTTGAACTGAATTTATACCAGCCTATTCATTACTGTTTTCAATCATCTCAAAATCATCATCCTAGTATTCTTCTCTAACTACCATTTCATCATTATTTCATTATTATTTATTTAAATTATCGTCAATATTAATAAAGTCGTCAGGATTATCATTATGTATTCCACATTTTTGAATACCTCTGTACAACTCTGCCACTCTGCGGAAAAGTCATTGTCGTATGATATGTTTAAAACCGGCCTTCGAAAAACAATTTTTAATTGTTGTTGGTGTAACTTGATGCCAAGCGTTTTTAATAAAATAGATGGCTTCTAACAGATCTATATGTTTTAAAATTAAAGTTCTATAAAAACTTTTAAAGTTCCGAATGCCCTGGTCTAACGGTTGGCACATTGAAGTTGTATTTGGAGGCAAAAATATAATTTTAATATTGTTCAGTTTAATGTTTTGAGAGTGAGAAGAGGCGTTGTCCAAGAACAACAAAACTTTTCGTTTTTGTAATCCGACACTTCGATCAAATTCTAATAGCCATTCTGTCATAATGTTCCGTGTCATCCATGCTTTTTGATTTGACTTCCACGTTACAGGAAAGGAATCCATATTAAGTTTTTTAAACGCTCGAGGATAAGCTGTTTTACCAATAACTAACAACTTCATTTTTTCACCTGACATGTTTGCACAATGTAGAATAGTTAATCTGTCTTTGGACAATTTACCTCCCGTACATTTTTCCGACTTGAGAGCTAACGTTTTGTTTGGCAATGCTCGATAGAAAAGACCTGTTTCATCTGCATTATAGACGTCTTTTGAATTATACCCTTGTACACTATTGGACAAATTAAATGAGACACGGCGTTCGAGCGCTCGCAGGCGGTTTTGCAAGGGTGTTTGGATGGTTGTCTACAAATTTGAAGGCAGTACTCAGTAAAATTGTCAGGGCCCCATCAAAAATAAAAAAATTAAGGATACAATTCAAACGGTGGGCGCGTTCAGGAAAGTTGACGTATATTGGAGAAAATCGTTCGTCTCCGAAATAAAAGTTTGGAAATTTGTTAAAATGTTTACGGAAACGACTTTATATAATTAGTTCTTATGCATAGTTTATGAATAAAAATGTTTTAAACAAATTTTCATCAACTTTAAAAAATAATTTTTAACTTTTAACTAGAAACATTATATTTATATTCTAAGCATTTTTTTTCTAATTCTGTAAAATTTAATGAAAAGATGTGCCTCTGTTTTTATTAGTATAGCAAACACACTGTTTCAAACAGATATCACTGGCGTTAATAATGTTTTCATTTGTTGGGAGAATATTTTGGAACTGGTCCGAATTTGAATACGAAATATGTTGAATTCAAATTTATTAAATTCGAAAATTAATTCGCCGTCAACGAAATTATTTAATTTAATTATTTAATTTAATTTAATTATTTAATTAGTAAAATGCAATTTAAAAGTTCATTGAAATTTAATTGCCACACAAACCTAAATTTTACTTTCCGTGAAAATAAAAATCAAACTTTACAAAATTTTGGGGACAACTCTAAAAATTAACAATTTTGTAAAATCCGGCGCTACAAATAAATAATCAAAATACACGTTATTAATCTGAAAATATTTGACGGCAACATTTGCCAAAAATGAATATCTAAGTACTTGAAAACCGGTTGTTCTGCAGGTAGGGCGGGCGATACACCCTTGGCAGTTACGAGGAAATGGATTTGTGTGACAAATACTTAGTTCTGACCGGTTGAAAATACTACGTTGAAATGAAAAATTATTGAGTTTTGAAAAAAATCCAAAAACGGGTTAATTTTTAAATTTAATTTCACATCTTTATTTTATAGACAATTTCTATGTATGAAGATAAATGAACAACGCAAGATTTCTTACAATTTAGTAACAGGTTTTTTTAGATTTTGCAGAAAAAATTGTAGGTATTGATGACTTTTGAAAACAATTGATGCTTTTAAATTTTAACTGACGTTTTCAAAACTGCAATTAACTAATTTGAATTACAATTGATGATTTTAAAAAACAATTGTAATTCAGAAAATGTCAATTTTAAATAAATGGAAAATTAGATTCTTGCGGTTTCTTTAGAAAACCGGTATTTGAGGGCGCTTCAATTGTTTGGTTCGTGGAAGTGAAATGTTTCCTTTCAAAGAACGACCAAAATACCATTTGAAAACAATCTGCTGTTTGATTAAAGATGACAAATTACAATTATTAGGTACTTTTAAATTTAATGGCGAGTAAATATTTTAAAAAGAAATTTGTATGATCTGGTTTTATGTAGATACTGATGTTGATTTGGAAGTAATAAGAATTCAAAAAAATAAAGAATTTTCGGATAATTGCATATTGCTGGTACTTTTTAATAAATTATTTATCATAGCCAAATAGATGTGTATGAACTAACTAAGTCGGTTAGCTGCGTTTAGGGTTTTGTTGCAATTTTGGAGAGTTCGCAATTTTTCACATGTTATAAAATAAAAACCGACCAAAGATGAACTGATCGGGACTTCACTTTGAAGCCAGCGAAACCGACAATTTACAAATACCCATTTAGCTAAAAGGTGGTAGTTTGACAATAGGAATTGCACTAGTAGTAAGAGGCCACCCAATAAATGTAAATTGCATCATTCCATTACCAGACGAGAATATTTTACAACCGTAGTTTTATTAGGCCCCTTCAAGGGTGGGTGTTGAGAATTTTGCAATGTTTAAATTGCCAGTCTTCAAATATTATTTGGACAAGATGGGTAGAGGAAAATCCCAAAAAGATGTGTCGCAGCAAACCCTTGGAAAGCTAATTGCTTTAAGTAATCGCAATGTCCCGGTAAATGAAATTGCGTTGGAGGTGAATTTATCTGTAAGTTTAAAATTTTTAGTAATTCTCAATATCTAACGAATGTAATAGTTATTTAGTATACAAGACAATTACCAAGTTGAATTTTATCTATTGGGAAGTCGTTTAATAGCGAATCGAAATTGCGTGGCCCAGCTTCTTTGACTTTGTTATTTAATGCTTTAAAAATGTTATTGGCATTTCTAACTTTGATTTTCATTTAGGAATTACAGTAGAATCCCGTTTTTACGTCCCCGTATTTCAAGTGATCCCGTTATTTGGGTTTAATTTTAAGTCCCTACACAAGGATATATTATTTTAAATTACGTAACTGACGATTATTTAAATAAAATGTAACTAAACCTAATGGTGTTTATTAAAGCGAAGCCAGGTATATAAATGGCTGAGAAGAATAGAAGCGGAAAATCAAGAGGAGCCGTTAACAGTACGCCGACTCGGGAGGTGCGGGCGCAAGAAACAATTATCTGCAGCAGAAGAAGGGCAGATAGTTGCAATGAAAGGGGAAGAGCCGCTTGGGTCTTCCCGCAGCGTCCGAGATGACCTAAATTTAAATTGCAGTAGCCGTACAGTTGCTCGTTGCTTAAACCGTAGCGGCTTGCATTGTCGGCGCCCTGCTAGAAAAGTAGATCTTACAAATGATCATGCTCGTCAGAGATTAACTTTTGCTCAACAAAATCATAACAGAGATTGGAGCGAAGTTATTTTCTCTGATGAGAAGGTTTTTAAGACCAACATGGGGGCACACAAACCTCTTTGGCGTTCAGTAGGAACACGTTATCAACCTGCAAATGTTGCGAGGTCACGAGATAGTGGACGGATAACCATGAGCATGTGGGGATGGATGTCGTCTGAGGGACCTGGCGAACTTGTTCGCACCTCGCATGAATGCCGGCCAGTATATTCGCATTTTGGAAGAGGTAATGCTTCCTAGTGTGAGAATACGTTATCCAGAACCTCATCGTATTGCATTCGTGCAAGATAACAGCTCGGTCCACAAATCTCGATTGGTGCGCGAGTGGTTTGCCAACCAAGAATTAATTGATTTAATTGATTGGCCTGCCAAATCACCCGATCTAAACCCAATCGAAAATTTGTGGGCCGCTGTTGTTCGTGGTACCTTACTTCTTTCTGATTCATCATCGATGACGTCCTGAAAGTACACAAAAAGAATTTCTAAGAATTTAAAACAAAGCATTAACATTACTTCAAGTGCCTTGATGGAATTTGGATCGTTACTTCTTCTCGTAAGTAATACTACTGCTCTCCTGAACATTGCTGACCATCGTAATGACGTACTATGCCTTGCAACTGGAGATTCTTCTACTTCTATTATTAAATCGCAACAAAATTAATAAAACTTCATTCTAAACTCGTGCAAGTCAGATGTGAGATGACACCAAAAACTCTTAACCGTCGTTTTATTTCAATTTTTAAATGGCGCTATCTGATCTGATTGGTAGACCAAGTCGCTTAGCAGCTACTCAACCCAATATAACCCTTTTTTTTAAGTACCTACTTTTATTTAGATTTATGACCGGTTTCTGAAACCGATGGTAAACTTATATCTACAGTTAAATGTCCCCGAGATATAAGTTAACATTGTTTTCAGAAACTGTTTTTTAATGATTATTTTATTTATGCCTAATATAACCAATCACAATTCGTTATTCGAGGAAGGAACACGGTTTTACAGCGATAAAACTGATAAAACTTCGAGTTCCTTTATATCCACGTTGCCTAGTTACCACTAGCAAAAAATTTTCAAACAATTTTATTTGTGTCAAATTTTTTCGCAAAATTGTCACAATGAGTCGTTTTGGAGTAAATTCACTCGAAAATATTGAAAAAGCAGTAAGGGATTCAGTACCGTCTAACACTGTAAAGACTAAAGCGTCAATTTGGCGTCAATTTGAAACCTTTTGCCAGGAAAGAAAATATCAACTTCAACCAAACGCTTCAGTACAAAAACTTTCTAATATTATGACGGACTGGGCATTTAACATGAGACAGAAGAATGGCAAGGATTACAAGGAATATACGGAAAAAACAATTTGGAATGTTACTGCAAAAATTCTGCAAGAAAAGTATCACAACGAATTCAAGCGTGACATCGATCCATTTTTGAATATTTCTTTTAAAAAAGCACGGGATGCGCGGGATTCCAAAAGGAAACTGCTGCAAACTCAACCGGAGAAACGAAAACGCAGCGCTGCAGCTCTGGAAAAGAACGAGTTCAACAGTATGCTAAAGGCTTGGGACCATAATACACCGAAAGGATTGCAGATGAAATTTTTTTTAATAGCTTCTGTAGAATTAGCATGGAGAGGAGGTGAATGATGGAGCACTAACTGGCAGAATTGAATACAATCCCATCTTTACGAAAACGGCTCAGGGAGGAGCACATAAGTCTGCAAATAGTAAATGGCTGATTCCAAATTGTGATGAACCCAATGAGTGTCCTGTGCACCTTTTTAAAAAGTTGATCGAAAAAAGAGGGCCTCATATCAAATCGGATCGTCTGTTTTTAACGGTAAATCCATTCTGGAGGTCTATCAATTCAAAAGGATGCTACAAAAATACACCAGTAGGCAGAAATGAAATATTGAAATGGATGAAATCATCAGCTGATCTGGCAGGTTTGGATACTAGAAGTAAGAAAATCACCAACCATTCTAGCCGTGAGTTATATCACCGGAACTAATGACCAAGCATTAGATTACCTAGAATTAAGATTAGAATTATAAATAGGAATACTGTATAACAATAGGTGACTTAGAGTCGACGATAGCTGAATAAGCAACGAATAATGTTACTTAAGACGCTGCATTTAGAATTGTAAACAAGTTTAGCATAAACCTTTATTGTATTCACTTATGTTTTAAATCTGAATAAAATCGTTTTTTTTAAATCAATCTAAAACTTGAAAGTTTAAGTGGCGCAGCCGGTAGGATATTCAAAGATATCAATAATCGATAATCTTGAGTATCAACTCCTTATTGAAAAACGGACTAACGTTCAAAGAACTAAAGAAAAGTGAAACAAAAAGTGAAGTGAACCGAACGGATCATCAGCAAATCTATTTTGGATAATGCAGACGATACTGTAAGTCACTCATTGAAATTCCATCACACCTATGCTAGCTTCCTCAATTTCGCCTAATTCTTTAACGGAAAGTAGTGCAAAAATCGAGTTAGAATTAAGCAAAGCTCTAGAAGCATTAGATTTAAGAAAAGAAACAAAAGATTTAATTTCAAATACGAATTCAGTAATAATGGCAAAACCCGTTTTTGATATTAGACTTTTACAAGTTGTGCCAGAATTCGACGGTAACCCGTGCCGCCTGTTTAGGTACATTTCAACATCGACAGATTTATTAAATGATTATTGGGATGCAACTCCGGCGAATGTTGGTTGTGTTCAGAATAAACTAGTGATAAACGGTGTCCTTTCTAAATTAACCGGTGCAGCTGAGGAATTATTTTCTATCAGTGGCAGCACAGATTGGGACTCAATTAAAGATTTACTTATTACCCATTTCGGAGATCAGCGAAACGAAAGTAGTCTATTATCTGATTTAGGATCTTTGAGAGAAAACTTTAATGAATCGTCACTCCAATTTTTTAGTAGGATATTATCTACCCTAAATATGTTACACAATCATTTAAATTTGCATGAAAAGGACGACACAATAAAAAAGAGCAAGAAAACGCTCTACGAAGAACATGCATTGCATACACTACTAGTCGGTTTAAGGGAACCCCAAAGTTCGATGATTAGGGCAATGAAACCGGTCACTCTAAGCGATGCGCGAAAATATATAATCGAAGATAACAACATCCGTTATTTGCAAAAATCAAATGTTAATCATTTCCAGAAAGCGCAGGTTTCTTCAAAACCACATCATCAACAACCCTCGCAAAACCAACCCATGCATAATCATAATAAACAGGTAACTCAATCAAATTTTCAAAGACCCTTCCAACAAAATCAACAAGGTCAATCATATTTTCCAAGAGGGCCAATTCAAATCCCGCAAAGAAATAATTTTAGACCACAAAATTACCCCACAAACAGTCAAGTATTCGGAAAATCCCAGAATGTTTGGAAAAATTCCCCAAACAAACCTTTGACATCAAAGCCAACACCAATGAGTATTGTAACAAATACGCAAAGTTTTAATCGATTTCCCCAAAATTTCCAAACGCAACAAAACGTAAATAAGAAAACAAATTTTGTCCCCCAACAATTATTCAATGCGGAAATAGGTGAAATAGGTGAAAACAATAGCCAGTACGCCTATGGTGATGCTGAGTGCGGAGAATACTACGATACTGAATACGACGAAGGTCAAGTTCACGATAACGCGACGGAAAATTTTCACGATACGACGTTCGAGATAGACGAAACATAATAGAATTAAACACAATATACGATAATACCGAATTACCTTACTTACAAATCGAAAACCCACCTTTAAAATTATTAATTGACACAGGAGCAACAAAATCGTTCCTGAACCCTGAAATTGCAGAAACGTATTATCCCAATTCAATTTATAAAGAACCTTTTGTAATAAAATCAATTTTCCAAAAATCAAAACGTAACCATTGTGCAAACATTCCTGCATTTAATGAATTTAATTATAATCAAAACCTTAAATTTCATTTGTTTAAATTTCATAACTATTTCGACGGACTAATAGGTTTAGACATGCTTAAGCAGATGAACGCTAAAATCGATTTTGTAAATTCAATTTTGAACATGCCTACTTCTTGCAACAACATTGAATACCATAACACACAAAAACGATTATTATTCTTTGTTGAAATAAATGCAAACACAGGTGCAAAAATAAAAATTCCAGTCAATCAAGACGGTAACATAATCATTCCGCCATACAAGATCAATAATTGTTTCATAAAAGAAACTCTAACAAATGCCGAGAACGGATACGCTTTAGTAGAAATCGAAAATCCAAACGATTACAATTGTGACGTTTTACTTTTTGAACCCCTAAACGTGCACAAGTTTTCCCCCGAAAATTACGAATTATATCATGCTGACATAAACGACCTACATACGGACAGACATGACATTCGTAAATTACTTCGAACCACTCATATGAACGATGAAGAAAGAACTCACTTGGAAAAACTTTGTTCAAAATTCAACGACATCTTCCATTACGAAGGAGAAGAATTAACTTTTACGAACCAAGTCAAACATCAAATAAAAACAACAGACGAAATTCCTGTCTACACAAAATCTTATCGATACCCTTTCGTTCATAAAGAAGAAGTTCACAGACAAATTAATTCCATGTTAGATCAAAACATCATCCGACCCAGTAATTCACCTTGGTCATCCCCTATCTGGATAGTCGAGAAGAAGCCAGATGCAAGCGGAAAGAAGAAATGGAGAATCGTCGTAGATTACCGCAAGGTGAACGAAAAAACAATAGATGATAGGTATCCCATTCCTAACATCACGGACGTTCTGGATAAATTAGGGCGATGCCAATATTTTTCAACATTGGACCTAGCCAGTGGATTTCACCAAATCGAAATGACTCCAGAGGACATCCAAAAAACAGCCTTCAATGTCGAAAACGGTCATTATGAATATCTTCGAATGCCGTTTGGTTTGAAGAATGCCCCTGCGACATTCCAGAGAGTCATGGACAACGTTCTTAAAGGACTACAAAATACCATCTGCCTTGTGTATATGGATGATATTATTATATACTCAACATCTCTCCAGGAACACATGGTAAATTTGAAAATGGTTTTCCAAAGACTTCGTGAAACAAATCTAAAGATACAACTAGATAAATCGGAGTTTTTGAGGAAAGAAGTAGCTTTCTTAGGACACATCGTAACACCCGATGGAGTGAAACCTAATCCAGATAAAATCGAAGCGATAATGAAATATCCAATACCAAAAACCACGAAAGAAATCAAAGGATTCCTTGGACTCCTTGGATATTACCGAAGATTCATAAAGGACTTCGCGAAGATCACAAAACCTTTTACACTTTGTTTAAAGAAAGGTGCTGAAATTAAACATGACGCTAATTTTGTAAAAACTTTCGAATATTGTAAGACGTTATTGACAAATGACCCCATATTACAATACCCAAATTTCGAAAAACCCTTTAATCTTACAACAGACGCTAGTAATATCGCGATCGGAGTTATACTTTCGCAAGGTCCTATCGGAACCGATAAACCCATCGCATACGCGTCCCGAACACTAAATGATTCAGAGAAAAATTATAGTACAACGGAAAAAGAACTTTTGGCAATAGTTTGGGCTACGAAATATTTTCGACCTTATTTATTCGGTAGATCATTTAAAATTTTAACTGACCACAAACCATTGCAGTGGCTCATGTCATTAAAAGAACCAAATTCAAGATTGGTTCGGTGGAGACTAAAATTAGAAGAATTTGATTATCAAGTTCAATACAAAAAAGGCACACAAAATACAAACGCGGACGCCTTGTCACGAATTGAAATTCATGCAAACGAGACTCAGTCACAACCGAGTACTTCAGAAAACATCCCGATTTTTCAATTCATGCAACAATTTAATGACAATCGCTTTCTTGATTGTGAAACAATCGACGATACAGCGTCGATAGCCAACAAAATAACAGCAACACCCAAACGACCTTTTGAAATTTTACATGTAGATGTATTTCAAGCGGATAAACAAAAATTTGTAACCATTTTAGACAAATTTTCCAAATACGGTCAAGCCTTCCCGATAACCGCAGCAGATGCAATTTCGATTGTAGAGACATTCATTAAATTTATGTCATTCCACGGTCTTCCACTACAAATCGTTGCCGATAGTGGTACAGAATTTAAAAATACCACAGTAGGAGATTTTGCCAAACTTCACAAAATAGACCTACATTACACCACTTCGAAAAACTCAAATAGCAATGCCCCAGTGGAACGTTTCCATTCGACCATTCTCGAACATCTCAGAGTTCTAAAAGTCGAACATCCACGTACAGACCCCGTAAGTTTAATGCCTTATGCAATTTTTGGATACAATCATTCAGTGCACTCTGTGACGAAACAAAGACCAATCAATATTATAAATGGACACTTAAGCACCAAAGATCCTTTTGACATTGATATACACCGCGAACTTTTAAACAATTACATACAAGAACATAAAGACAAAACGCAACTTTTGTACGACAATATTCACGAGATTTCAAAATCCCATAAGGAAAAGGTAATCGATAAACAAAACAGTACCCGTGAAAAACCAATAACATATTCCAAAGACCAAGTTGTTTACAGACACAATGTTAAAGTGCGAGGTAAGAAACTAAATCCACCATTTTTAAAAGAAATCGTCAATAAAGACGAAGGTATTAAATTAAAGACCACCCGCAATACTTATCACAAAAACATTTTTAAGAAACCTAGAGCATTAGTAACAACCCAAAATTTGTTACAGGACACTTCTAATGACGACCGTCCTTGCGCTGACGAAGCATGTGCAAATAATTGACCTTAAAGATAACCCCGGAATCCTCCCGTTTAAACTTGGCGAAGCTAGAATAAAAATAGCAACTCACACGTTTTTACACTATGTAGAGTTATCACCAATCATAGAGGAAGTAAACATTCTCCAACACCAATACCAACAAATAATATCAACCCCTCTGAAACTGAAATTAGACAAAATAAATGACCGATCATTACAGACGTTTGAAAAACACATTGACTACCAAATAAAATCGGTTCAAAACAAAATCAATTCAATTTACCCATTTTTTAATAATCGTAACAAACGCGCACTAATCAATGGATTAGGTAGCATTATCAAAGCCATCTCTGGTAATCTAGATCAAGACGATGCTAAACGTTATGATCAAGCTATTGATAAATTGGAGAAAGATGAAAGTAAAATAATAAACACAGTAAATCAACAAATATCACTTTCGCATGAAATCTTAAAAGGTAACAATGAAACATTATCACTAATTATTCATAATCAGGATATAATCAAAGAAACCATTGACGGATTGCAGAACAATACGTTTTATTATTTTTCACTTTCAGACACATTTACTCAAATCAAATTTAATTTAGATACTTTACTTTCAATTTTAACAAATTTGGAAAATGCTATACAATTCGCTAAACTTGGAATTTTACACCCCAGTATAGTATCAATAAACGAAATGAAATCAATATTAACATTACTTTTAAAATACCATTCAATAAATCAATTAATTTATTATGATATTAACGACATTCATAAGCAGTATGAGATAATTTCTGTAGAAGCTTATTTTTCTAAAGATAGATTAATTTTTGCACTACACATTCCTCTGGTTCACCCCGAGACCTTTACTCATTACCACCTTTATTCAATTCCTACACGAAATCTAACCACCTTAATTCCGAAAAGTACCTACTTCACAATGAGTGACACATCTTTTCAATATGATGCTGTTCAATGTCGATTTTTAAATCCAAATTATTTGTGTGACAACAACCTTCTTGTTAATGGAATCCAGGAAGACGATTGCTTATTTTCGATCTTGCAAATCAAAAGCCAAAGATCCGAATGCAAAATGGTCGCAATAACGATAAACAAACCCCTAATTGAAGAAGTCAGTGACTCATACTATATAGCCATCATCCCACAACAAGAAAAAGTCCAAACGACATGTGAAGAGACAGATTTTGTAATGTTACATGGTACATATCTGATCGAAGTACCCTTTCAATGCAGTCTTCGAACTTCAGGGTACAACTACATAAACGAAAAAGGAAAAGCAAAAGAACAACCGCTTCTGCTTCCCGAAATCAAGGTATCAGAAAAAATCGATGCCACCAACAAACTACAACTTGAAGATGTCCGATTGGATCGACTACATGAGATTCAATCAGAAGGAGGAAGAATTCAACCCCTGAACTTGGAAAGCCACCCGAATCATCATCCGTGGACCATTCCATTATACATTGCAGCATTCCTAACCATTTTATGGTTTTCTGTAAAGAAAATCCAAGAGAGGAGGAAACAACCCCCAACTCAACCGCCAGTTCAACCATCAGTTTTGTTCAGCCCGATCAAAACCTCTTAGGGATGGAGGAGTTATATCACCGGAACTAATGACCAAGCATTAGATTACCTAGAATTAAGATTAGAATTATAAATAGGAATACTGTATAACAATAGGTGACTTAGAGTCGACGATAGCTGAATAAGCAACGAATAATGTTACTTAAGACGCTGCATTTAGAATTGTAAACAAGTCTAGCATAAACCTTTATTGTATTCACTTATGTTTTAAATCTGAATAAAATCATTTTTTTTAAATCAATCTAAAACTTGAAAGTTTAAGTCGTGCTACAGCAGACTCACAGTTGGCAAAATCAGGAGTTAATGAAGAACAATTAATTAAAATCACTGGTCATGGCAATGCACATTCAATCAAACCGTACTTACAACTAGACAGCCAACATCATGCCAGTATTGTGAATCAGTTAAGAGGAACTGTCAGCAAAACTTCTACAAGTACTACAACAAATGATAAAATTGTTAACTACCATAATTGTACCTTTCATTGTCATACATTAAATATTAATTAAAGTTTGAAAATTAAAGTTTCTGCTCTTAAAATTATACATTCATAAAATAATCTAATCAAATGCCATTCAAGCTTTGCATTTTTTCGATTAATTAACTCAAACTTCCTGCGTAGCAACTTATAAATCGTGTAAATTTGATGATAAAAACGCTCGAGCTTCGCTGTCGCGTTTTTAATACTCATCAAATTTACACTCTTTTAAGTTGCTACGCAACAAGTTATCGTAAATTAATCGATAAATTCAAAGCTCTTATGGTATTACTAGCGATAATATAATTGAGCCCCCTTATGCAAAAAGAAATCAACCTTATTTCGTTCGCTATGGATACTGAACTCAATGCTTATAATGCATTGAGTTCAATATCGTAGCAAACGAAATGTAGTTTGATTCCTTTCTACATAAGGGGGTCCAATTAATAATTATAATTATTTGAACTTTATTTGGAGAAAATATTTTTTACTTTTATTCCAGTCAATTCTCTATCTATCTTAATAAATCTTGATAAATAACAAACTTGTAGTCAGGTGGCAACATAACCCCCGGCTTTGAAAGGACTACCTTTCTAAATAATGTAATATTAACACAGGAAACACAAATGAAATCATTCAGAAATTATCAAATAAAATAAATCAACATTTTAACACAATAAACACAACACTAAGTCTTGATCAGCGCAGCCCTTCATTCGTGGTGGCAAGAGACCGTTTGTAAATGCAGCTAGATATCTAAACCGTGACGATGCGTACGGTACCAACCCCTCCCCTTATAACACTTCGTTGATGCGTCCCTCCCCACGTAACACATGTACATCCAATGGATGTACATTGGATGTACACAAACGGATCACTGTACGTCCAATGGGCGTCCAATTTGAGACTAAATTGGACGTACATCTGCACGTCAATTTGTGGACGTTTTTGGGACTACATTTGGGATCTTTTCGAACGTTCAATGTACGTCCATGACGTGCCGATTCGTGGACGTCCATCGACAAACGCTTATTGGACGTCTTTGGGATTGTAAACGAATTAGTTTTGGACGTTCGCTGAACGTCTTATGTATGTCCATTTGGACCCGAATTATGGACATTAATGGACGTACTTATAAACGTTGTGGGATTAAAAAATAAATAAATAAAAAATGGAAAAAAGCATATATTCGAAAATAAATAACCTTAAAAAAATTTATAAATTCAAAAATGGTTACAATAACGAATTTTTACAATTAAAACTAACCATTCATACATTAAATAACATGAAACTTATTCACTTATTCACCGACGAGTCTTGCCGCAACGAAAATTAACCCGTTGCAACTATTGCAATGAAATTCAACTACACACATTTGTAACAAACAAAACTAAACAATTCACATGAAAAATTGGTTAATGTCCGGCGGTCAAATTGAATTTCTGGTGTTTGCAAGAAACTGTTGTAAGTAAGAGAAGTGAAAATAAAAAAATTCCTTGGCGTTACCCAAACAAAGTCCGGTAAAACCAGACGTCCAGATGTTAAAAGCAAATGTCCAGCATATTCACCCGTATATAAGTTACTGCAAAGACGGTAATTCTTTGCCCCAACCCTAATAAAATTTCAAGGTTTACTAACTGTAAAAATTAAATCGCTTTTATAGGAGCCCAGTCAATTTGTACACCGACCTTCTGCAAGGTTGGGCCCTTTTTGTGTATAAATTGACTGGATTACTATAAAAGCAGAGTAAACCTGAATTATAATTACAATTAACCAAATATTTTGATCTGAAACCAAGTGCGATCATCAATCCACCTATTTATCTGTAAATTCGAAGTGCTAAATGCAAGGGCGGTAGGATAAGCACTAAATTAAAAAAGTTTGCAATTGATTTAGTTATCAATTTAATTCCCAGAAATCACTTTCGCCCCATTCTACGGTATTGTATTTATAAATTTGTATCCAAAGTTGTATTTCGCATTTTACATACAACTTGCTTAAAAATCGTTCAAAAGTTTAATTAATAATTCATTAGAAACTCTCGTAGATGTAATCAGGATATCAAAACACCGTATTCTTCAGAAAGTCATAAAGTTATAAAGTTATAAAGTTATAAAGTCACATACATTAAACACATTAAAAATTGTCAAAAAATTGTTAAAATTTGTTAAAAATTACATCACACAGAGGCCGTGTTTGTCATTTATTGCACAAATTAAAAATTAAAAATATAATAATAATTAATAATATAATTGAGGTATTTTAAACGCACCTATTTTATCTTAATGTTACGTGTGTTTCATTTTCATCATCAGTAAAATACCTGAGTTTAATAATGCTTTTAGTTAAAGTTTCAAATTTTTTGATACATGTCGATTCGTTTATGGACCGATCAAATTAAGTACACGAATGTACGTCCAATGGACATCCATTTGATCCGTTGATGGACGTCCAGATTAAGTCCATAAATGTACATCCAGTGGACGTCCATTTATATCCATTACTGTAATGTACATTTATGGATGAGCTTGGACGTCCATTGGACGTCCATTATAGATCCGCTTGTGGATCGTCCATAAATGGACAAGAAATGGACCAGCATGTACGTCCATTGGACGTCCTGTGTTACCTGGGACATGCCACGATACGAATGGAGTATCATCAATCTTTAGTAGAACCATATAGTTCCAATCTTCACTTTTTGTGCTACCGGAGTGTATGTAAATACTCATTTTCCACCATGACCAAAAATTTTGATAAAGCTGTTGGACCAATTGAAAGTTCGAAAGACGAATTTGGGATATATCCAGTAGATTTTCTTCTGGTATGCTAGTTAGCTTGCGACCAATAAGGAAATGGAATGGAGTTAATGGTTGTAGATCATTTGTATCTGTTGACATTGGAGTTAATGGTCTGCAGTTCAATACCGATTCAATTTGTGCTAACAATGTTAAAAGTTGCCAAAGGTTAATGATACATTACTTGCCACGGGCCTTAAATGAAACTTAAAACTCTTAAGGGGGATCTCCCATTTTTCAGCTAGCATAATTTTTAATTTTAATTTTAATTTGTCTACATTTTACTCCGCGTATGGTAATTTTTATGCGAAATAAAGTTGAATAGGTAACCGAAGTATTACTGAGATTGATTTAGCTTCGAAGGGTACTACATTTGGAGTGGCTAACTGTAACTGGAGTTTTATGGTTTATGTTTACTGATTGGCGACTAAAATAATATAAACGAACCTGATAAGTTGATACAATATAAAAAAAAATTAAAAGCCTTGCAAGTACGAGCGATTATTATTTGTTTACAATGTTTTTTCACATGTATAATATCCTACAGTACCTATGTAATAAATATTAAATATTTAGACACAATATTGAGGTAATTTTATAATATGGGACAACAAATGATTAAAATAAAAATCCCGAAGTTTAGGGCGTATGTTGTTTTCGAAAAATTGATCGTCTCGTTGAATTTTTTCAAAAATCAAACCCTTCGGTGTCCACACAACAAAAAAACAGAAGTCGCGTTTGGTGATGTGTAACTGTCCTTGCACCTGGTAAAAATAATCATGATTTTTCTTTAAATGCATTTGTTCATTTTCCAGTATGGCATACGTAATTTTTTTGGTTAATATGGCCTCTTTTGGTGTTAATGTTCTGCAGCTGTAGGGACATTTAACTTCAATAAGGCCTTGTGTACCAACAAGCCCATCTGGAGTAGCTCCAAGATAACTTTCCTCTTCATCAATATAGAATCCACACGGTTCTATAGCTGTCTGTAAGTATGCTGAAAACTCGTTTACTGCTATAGGCTCATATTCAATTCCATAAGCGGTGCTCCGGGATGAAAAATCTTTTAGGAGACTTTTGGCGGTTTTATTGGGATCTGTTGTCTGTCTCAGCTTGCAAATTTTACCAAACACGGAAGCGGTAATCCTTTTTTTCCTCTCTTCAAACCATAATGCTGATTCTCTTTGTGCTATAGTTTTCTCTGCAATTTCTAAAATTTCTTCCTTACTTTTCTTAACCAATCTTAAGAAAATATGTTTTCGCCACTGTGTGTATTTGTCGCATGTCAGCAGCCTTTTTGGTAACAGAAGTGACTGTTCTATATTTGAAAATAAATCTTCTCTTTAACGACAATAATTAATTATTTTCGGTAAGTAACTAAGGTTAACTTGTTTCGAGCTGCGTTTTGGAATATTTTTTATTACTAACACATGAAATTTTGATAAAGTTTTGAGTGTTTTTGAGAATTTTGCAATAGGTAGGCCATATTTAAATTTAAACGTAAACGTCGGATTGGCTAGTTCGGTAAATTCATGTGAATCTATGAACAACTGAATGTATTCAACTGAAAACTGTTCCTACAACATCCGAAAATGCAATTCCGCTGTTCTATAGGAAAATATCTCAGTGGAATCACTATCATTGGAAAATATTTCGGCGAATTCGAGAAACGACTCGCTGGTAAACATTTTTGTAAAAACAAAAATAGGTGATATCGTCAGTTAAGAAGTGACACCTAGTAACTAACCACACTGCAAAAATGAATTATTGATACCAGTTAATTCAGAAAAATATGTCGGTCATTTCTTAAAAATTTGTCGAGTTCTTCATAGTGCGACTTATGAGGTAACAGTTCTTCACCGACGATATGCAAGATTATTTAAAATATATCGATATTCGTCAAACGAAACTTATCAATCAGTGTTATAAGCTGTTTTATCATAAGCCAGAATACTTGAATTACCTTTATGCAAATTCGCAAATGCTCAAATTGCATCTGTAAATAGTCACAAGAGGGGCCTGAATTATTTTTTAAAATAAAAGCACGTGTTAGAACATCTAACAGTACGTAATCTCTACGAGTACGCCATCCCACGAATATAAAAATGTAATATTGGGGTTTTATTCTATTGTAGAATTACCCATATTTATATGTGTGATTGATGACGAGAACGGATGCAAATCCAGTCACCTTTCCATGATCTCAGAATTTACAAATTAATAGTGCATGTTTGTACATTTTACGTCTGATGATGAATCAGTCATATGTTGATATTAATAACACCCACATTAACTCCGGCATAAACTGTCGATAACAGCGACCTGCAAAGCGCGAATCGACAAAGTGCGAAAATGAGAGACGGAATATTCACGTAGCGTATTTTAAGACAATGCAAATGCACTTTCTAGCTGGAATTGTCAACAGGATAATAAAGATGAGTTAATCAAATTAATTCAGAATTATTGTTAAAAGATAGATTAAAGCCGCAAACCAATTTCTTATGAAAAAATCACAATAGCAGCTGCAAAAAACGAGTCTGAAACAAAGCGGTTTTTTTCGGAGTTTTGACAATTTTTGTAGGGAAAACTATCATGTTATATACAATTTTTATCGGATAGCGGCCTTCAGTTGGTCTTGTTACGGGTCCCCAATTTTTTTCTTGGCGTTCGATTGTTTGGTTTTGCCGCAATTCCTTTCAAAAACAACCATAATTCTGCTATGTTTTATAACGCGTGAGTTCCCCCTTAACTCCGACTTCCCACAGGCCACCGAAATGAGGAAAACTTGAAGAAATGAAGCTCCAAGAAATACCATCATGTACGAGTTCGTCAAGAATTAAACCTTCAGCCCCTATGAAACTAAAGTTAAAGAAATTCCTTTTATTATTAGCGTTGAAGTTCATATGCCACCGTGCTGTAATTTCATTCTTTTTCTTGATGATATCTCCAGCTTGACTTTTACTGATTTGAAATTGTTTTGCTAATTTATGCACTGTTGTTCGTTCTCTATTAAAAGCGTCTATTATTTGAATTTTCTCCTTTATGGTCAAGAGTCGCATATTTTTGCCGAACTCATAATAACGGAATTGGTGACCGCGGCCGACCTTTTCAGTAAAAACGTGCAGACAAACTAAATAACGAAATTACATTTCTGATACAGTGCATATTTTGCATAAAACGGGGAATTACCGGTATTGTATCGTTTATAGCGCACAATCGCCGTCACAGAGTTCGTTAACGGTATCCGCACAAGGGAGACCTGAGAGAGACTATACTTGTCCGCGTTCTGTTACGAGATCGTGCGCCCAACGGAGGTGATTTTTTTAATAAACTCCATACACGCTGTTCCGTTCCCGAAGAAGTGTCCCGTTATTAGAGCTGTCCTTTTATGGAAGCTGTCCATTAAGGGAGTTTTCACTGTATTTGTTTCATGATCTGTAATTTGTGTGCCCAATTTGGCACTCCATTGTATTTACACTATCAATAGACGCGACCCCTGGCGCTTTAATAATAGTTATCTCATCTGTAGACAATTCTAAATAATATAATTACATTTAAACAACAAACAATTAAATAATTGTTTAGATGGGAAAATTGCCCTAATACCACCCTGTGTAAGTTTATATAAAGATCTGCAGGTAAGCAAATTTATAATTTACAGGCCCACGCTACTCCTTGAATTTTCATTGTGTGCTAAAGATCCATTGTAAGCTACCTAAAGCGTAAAGTCATAACCACACTAAATCTTTTGCCAAACAATACCTACTTTCCAAACAGATGGATTAATCGCGGCGGTCCCATCTTATGGTCCGCGAAATCCCCCGATCTTAACCCATTAAATTTTTTCGTTAGGGTTTTATCAGAAAACAAGTTAATGATACGTCTCCAGCAAACGCTGATGAAGTGGGAAACAGAATTAACGAGGCAGTATTGGATATTACATTACAAAGGCTGAAGCGAGTAATGCAAACGATACCATAATTTGGTTTCTTTAAATTACTTGAAGTTTAGTTTGTTTTTTTTTCTTCGATGCGAAATATATTTTTTATTTCTGCTTTTGGTGTCAATAATTATTTTACTGTCAGGTATTTCGCAGGAAAGTATTCTCGGACCAACGTTGTATTCTATAATATGTATACTGCAGATTTACCAGAAACCAAGCAAGAAATCATCGCTACATATGCTGACGATAAAACAATACTAGCGTCACATAAGGATCCCCTCGTTGCTTTTAGAAATCTGCAAATACATATAAACCAGCTAGAAGAATGACTACAACGTGGGAAAAGTAAAGAGAATGAAGCTAAATTTTTACATATAACATTTTTATTGAAGCGCAGAAACTGTCTTGGTATGGTTACATGTTCCAACGGCAGATAATCTTGCACATTTGGCATCAAGAGGTGTCTAACCAAACCAATTGATTGACTCATGCTTGTGGTGGAAAGGTCCAGGTTGGTTGTCATTGGATAACTCTCATTGTCTTCATCGAACGTTGAAAGATTCAGTTAATCCACTACCAGAAGTGAAAAGAGTTGAAATTTCACTGTGTTCCTCTTTACTTCAATTTCCAATTGAAATTAACAAATTCTCTAGTTTCAATAAATTAATTAGGACAACGGCCTTTTGTTTTCATTTCATAAATAATATTTACGTACATGAATCCAAAGATGAGTCTGAAAACGAACCTAAAGAAGAAGCAAAAAAGGAATTAAGACGTTTGACGGGTTCATTGTCCGCGGAAAAATTAAAAAATGCATTAGTTGCCATTATTAAAACGGTGCAATATAATTTCTCCAATGAAATTCATTGTCTTCAATCAGAAACGCTATTACCTTCCAAAAACAAAATCATTGGCTTAAACCCATTTCTTGGAGATGATGGAATTTTGAGGGTCGGCGGACGACTTCAATTAGCAAACGTTTATTTTGATAAGAAACATCAAATATTGTTGCTTAAACATCATTTTACAAGACTTATTTTTAGTGATGAATATAAACTTCTTCTACATGCAAATCCTCAACTACTTTCATCTGCTATTAGAGATAAATATTAGCCCTTAAATGGGAGGAACCTTGTGTCATATATTTCCGCAACAATGTTTGCCTCCAAATAGGAAATTTACCAAAGGAAAGAGTAAAGCAAGCATTTCCATTTCAAGTTTCAGGAGTTGATTATGCTGGATCGCTAACAATTAAAAATCGAATGGGTCGCGGCTGCAAAACTTCAAAATTTTTCCTCCATAAATCTAACAGTTTTCAGACAATGACTTTAGTTTCATAGGGGCTGAAGGTTTAATTCTTGACGAACTCGTACATGATGGTATTTCTTGGAGCTTCATTTCTTCAAGTTTTCCTCATTTCGGTGGCCTGTGGGAAGTCGGAGTTAAGGGGGAACTCACGCGTTATAAAACATAGCAGAATTATGGTTGTTTTTGAAAGGAATTGCGGCAAAACCAAACAATCGAACGCCAAGAAAAAAATTGGGGACCCGTAACAAGACCAACTGAAGGCCGCTATCCGATAAAAATTGTATATAACATGATAGTTTTCCCTACAAAAATTGTCAAAACTCCGAAAAAAACCGCTTTGTTTCAGACTCGTTTTTTGCAGCTGCTATTGTGATTTTTTCATAAGAAATTGGTTTGCGGCTTTAATCTATCTTTTAACAATAATTCTGAATTAATTTGATTAACTCATCTTTATTATCCTGTTGACAATTCCAGCTAGAAAGTGCATTTGCATTGTCTTAAAATACGCTACGTGAATATTCCGTCTCTCATTTTCGCACTTTGTCGATTCGCGCTTTGCAGGTCGCTGTTATCGACAGTTTATGCCGGAGTTAATGTGGGTGTTATTAATATCAACATATGACTGATTCATCATCAGACGTAAAATGTACAAACATGCACTATTAATTTGTAAATTCTGAGATCATGGAAAGGTGACTGGATTTGCATCCGTTCTCGTCATCAATCACACATATAAATATGGGTAATTCTACAATAGAATAAAACCCCAATATTACATTTTTATATTCGTGGGATGGCGTACTCGTAGAGATTACGTACTGTTAGATGTTCTAACACGTGCTTTTATTTTAAAAAATAATTCAGGCCCCTCTTGTGACTATTTACAGATGCAATTTGAGCATTTGCGAATTTGCATAAAGGTAATTCAAGTATTCTGGCTTATGATAAAACAGCTTATAACACTGATTGATAAGTTTCGTTTGACGAATATCGATATATTTTAAATAATCTTGCATATCGTCGGTGAAGAACTGTTACCTCATAAGTCGCACTATGAAGAACTCGACAAATTTTTAAGAAATGACCGACATATTTTTCTGAATTAACTGGTATCAATAATTCATTTTTGCAGTGTGGTTAGTTACTAGGTGTCACTTCTTAACTGACGATATCACCTATTTTTGTTTTTACAAAAATGTTTACCAGCGAGTCGTTTCTCGAATTCGCCGAAATATTTTCCAATGATAGTGATTCCACTGAGATATTTTCCTATAGAACAGCGGAATTGCATTTTCGGATGTTGTAGGAACAGTTTTCAGTTGAATACATTCAGTTGTTCATAGATTCACATGAATTTACCGAACTAGCCAATCCGACGTTTACGTTTAAATTTAAATATGGCCTACCTATTGCAAAATTCTCAAAAACACTCAAAACTTTATCAAAATTTCATGTGTTAGTAATAAAAAATATTCCAAAACGCAGCTCGAAACAAGTTAACCTTAGTTACTTACCGAAAATAATTAATTATTGTCGTTAAAGAGAAGATTTATTTTCAAATATAGAACAGTCACTTCTGTTACCAAAAAGGCTGCTGACATGCGACAAATACACACAGTGGCGAAAACATATTTTCTTAAGATTGGTTAAGAAAAGTAAGGAAGAAATTTTAGAAATTGCAGAGAAAACTATAGCACAAAGAGAATCAGCATTATGGTTTGAAGAGAGGAAAAAAAGGATTACCGCTTCCGTGTTTGGTAAAATTTGCAAGCTGAGACAGACAACAGATCCCAATAAAACCGCCAAAAGTCTCCTAAAAGATTTTTCATCCCGGAGCACCGCTTATGGAATTGAATATGAGCCTATAGCAGTAAACGAGTTTTCAGCATACTTACAGACAGCTATAGAACCGTGTGGATTCTATATTGATGAAGAGGAAAGTTATCTTGGAGCTACTCCAGATGGGCTTGTTGGTACACAAGGCCTTATTGAAGTTAAATGTCCCTACAGCTGCAGAACATTAACACCAAAAGAGGCCATATTAACCAAAAAAATTACGTATGCCATACTGGAAAATGAACAAATGCATTTAAAGAAAAATCATGATTATTTTTACCAGGTGCAAGGACAGTTACACATCACCAAACGCGACTTCTGTTTTTTTGTTGTGTGGACACCGAAGGGTTTGATTTTTGAAAAAATTCAACGAGACGATCAATTTTTCGAAAACAACATACGCCCTAAACTTCGGGATTTTTATTTTAATCATTTGTTGTCCCATATTATAAAATTACCTCAATATTGTGTCTAAATATTTAATATTTATTACATAGGTACTGTAGGATATTATACATGTGAAAAAACATTGTAAACAAATAATAATCGCTCGTACTTGCAAGGCTTTTAATTTTTTTTTATATTGTATCAACTTATCAGGTTCGTTTATATTATTTTAGTCGCCAATCAGTAAACATAAACCATAAAACTCCAGTTACAGTTAGCCACTCCAAATGTAGTACCCTTCGAAGCTAAATCAATCTCAGTAATACTTCGGTTACCTATTCAACTTTATTTCGCATAAAAATTACCATACGCGGAGTAAAATGTAGACAAATTAAAATTAAAATTAAAAATTATGCTAGCTGAAAAATGGGAGATCCCCCTTAAGGAGAAATAATAATAATACACTATATTTTTAATAAAAAAAAAGTTTGCCACAAAAGCAACCACATTTAATACAAAAAAAATAATATTTTTTTTAAGAATGCAAATGGGCCATGTTACTTCTTCTTCATACGTCCCAAGAAATAAAGACCCACAAACTAACAGGTGTGGGTCTTATTTCTGACATGCAGTTTTTGATTATATTTCTTGTTACAGATAACCAGTCTTCAATCTTAATTTGATTTTGTAGCCAATAGTACCTGAATGATCTACTTACCCCATGCAGAAAATACCCTTTTTGTCAGCAGTTTTATTTAGTAAAAACAAATCAGTCAAAAACGAAATAATGTAATTTCCAGATCCAATTGAAACAAAAAATCTCAAATATCTCAGAATAGGAAAGAATGACTTAGAGTGACTGTCGCGTTAATCCTTGCATGCTTCGTCTTGATCCAGTTTCAATCGCTTCCACAACTGCTTCCTCCAACGCTGGTGTACGAACTTCACGAGGTCGCCTACCGTTTACAGAAATCGACACTATTTGGCCATATTCTCTTAATTTTTGCTCAACTTATCTAATTACGTTAGCATCTGGATGACGTCGATGTGGATACAGTCTAGCATATTATCTAGCAGCTTCCGATGCGCTAGTATCTGTCTCACCCAAGCGGAGCAACATGTCTAGATATTCACTGAAATTGTATTTCATTTTAAGACTTTTTAGGACATTTGAGTTGTATCGTTCAAATTTGACAAGAGAACTGACATTGAAAAGTGAGTTATTGTTGCCAACGTTTCCTATGAAATTTACGATGTTGCGACATTAATAAATTTACCTCGGAGCCAAGAAACTGTACTTTTGACAACGGTAATAAAGTTGGTTTCAATAGATTTTTTACAATTCTTTTTTTAAAATCACCATCAACTGCATCAAATTTAGACCCTAATAATGAAATTATTACAAAATTGTTAATCGTATAGATTTTTATTGTTTGAATAGGAAAGCTTATATCTTGGTGAAGAGACAACAAATTTTGTTTTGGCTTTCAAATTCGTGTTTCGTTAGAAATCGTCTATAACATGTCGCTACGCACGGACACCTTTATTTCATCACCCTGTATATCAGTTCCAACTCCCAGACCTTATTTGTTGCACCTACCTTATTACTATTAATAAATAAATATTTTAAAATACAATGTTTGATGTTTTTTTACATTCGTCTACTTTCAAACATTCAATATTCCCACACATTTTCAAGAACCAATTATTAGCAAAAGTCAAGGGCTTCCTGTATCTAACAAGCAAAAACTGGTGTATGTTAAATGTCTAGTGCTGCATAAATTAATCTTGGATTACAAATGTGAACCTTATTCTAGAAGCATCCTTCACAAGATTTTGATGCTTTAACTTTTCTCTATTTCAGTCATGTTGTCCACCATAAGGCATTTTGCTAAAATACCCTAAGGTTAAAAATGACCTGAAAATCTTACTCTTAAGGCTGCGTTATAGTAACAAAAACTGCGTGAATATTTTGCCTTTTGATTTTGCAAATAATTTTTTTATGATGTACTGCACTGAGTTACATTTTATGTATTACCTAGGTAAAGTATTTGTCTAGAGGGGGGATTTTTCAAATTTGCAAAATCGCAATTTTTGTAAGGCCTGTAGTTGACAGGGTGCGGTTTATAGAAAATTCCACTAACTTACAGGTACGCTAAAATGGGCGAACGCCTTATAATTTAGAACAGTGATAGTTTCACTACTATGCTTCTTAGTTTTATTTCTTCAGTTGAACAAAGCAATACGAAAAAATATCTAATTGCAGCAAGATAGTTGTATACTACGGAGAAGCTGTAAACCGTTTAATTTTTTACAGATTCCGAGAACACAACATCGCATAGACGGTGTCGGCCGTCATAATATTCTCTCTGAATGAGGAATTAGACTTTTGTGAATACTCGGAATTGCAAACAAATATTGTTATTATTTGCTAAATTTGTGAGCATAAGTGCAAGACATTGGTAGTTCAAGAAATATGGCAAAGGGAAATGGAAATAAACTAAAAAAACCAACTATAAATTTTCGACAGTGACACTGACAGAAGTTTCGGCCACCATGCAATTAATATTTCTGAACGGATTAATTCAGAAGTCGGTTTTCTCTATAATGCAGCCTTAAGGGAGGTTGTTTTCTGACAAAACTTACAATTAGCTACATAAACCGATACTTTACTATCATGACTACAAAATGTATTCCTCAAATAGGAGATCATCTCAAAATGCAGTTTTCAAATAGTTATACAGAATGTGTTACCGACACATTTTCTTAAATGAAATAACATAATACAATGGTATATTAATTACTGCTCATATTAATCTACAAAGAATACTCCAATATGCGTTCTCAAATTTACATCAAATTAAAAGCTACATGGTTATTTAACTTTTAAACATACCATGTGTATTAAAAAACAAATTTAAGATTAGGTACTTTCCAAATTTCTCAGTCAGAGTGTCTTCTGCAACAGTCTCATTTTCTTGGGCATTCCACAATTGGAAACTGTTGGATATAAAACTCAAGAGGACCTGCAGTGCAAACATTAAGTTTAGAAATACAATTTACTGAAAACCCACCAAATGTGTTTCTGCTTTGCCTAGGTCCAATGTTGGGTACTTGGACCGACTTTGTGGAATTTGGTCTACGACGGTTTACTGCGTCAGAGGATGCCTCCAGGAGTGAGCATGGTGGCCTTCGCTGACGACCTTGTTGTGGTAGGGGTGGAAAAATGCATGGTGCGGCTGGGGGAAAACCTCAATGAAGCGCTTGAGACTATAGCGGAATGGTTGCAGCGGCATAGGCTGGAAGTAGCGCCGGAGAAGTCTGAATGTATGGTGCTTTCTGGCAGGAGGGTTCATGCCCCTCTTAACATCAGGATCGGGGATGTCCAGATTGCCAGTGTGGCTCGAACGAAATACTTGGGCGTAATGTTAGACCCGTCCCTCCGCATGATGCCGCACATATTAGATGCGTCGGCACGTGCGGCTAAGATGTCCAGCTCGCTGGTCAAGCTGATGGCCCGCATAGGCGGTCCTAAAGGAAGGAAACGGAAGTTGCTGGCCAGCGTCGTCAACTCTATAGCGCTATATGCAGCACCGTGTTGGACAGAGGCGCTCAAGTGGACAAAAGCCAGGGAGGCGCTGATAAAAGCTCAAAGGCCAACTAACTTGGGAATCATCCGCGGGTACAGAACGGTATCAAACATGGCGGCCGGATTGCTAGCGGGAGTCATTCCTCTGGATCTGTTGGCAGAGGAAAGGGCTAGAGTGTACGACAAAGGGAGAGGGAAGGACCCGGTCATGAGGAGACGTATCAGGGCGGAGGAGCGAGAGGTGACGATTCAGGGCTGGCAGACAAGATGGGAGCAAGCAGAAACAGGCAGATGGACGAAGAAGCTGATACCAGAATTAAAACCGTGGTTGGCGAGGGAGCATGGAGATCAGAGCTACCGACTCACCCAGATTCTCACGGGGCACGGATGTTTCGGGAAATATCTGCATGGGATAAAGAGGAGAAATTTACCTGAATGTCAACACTGTGGTGAGGCAGAGGATGATGTGGAACACACGTTGATGCGGTGTGAGAATTGGAGGGAGGAGAGAGAAGCTGTGGAGACCAAATTTCAATGCGCTGTAGATGAAGGATTGGTAATTGAAATGATGAAGAGTCAGGAAAGTTGGGATGCCGGCCTGCAATATGTAGAGGCGATCATGAAAGGGAAGGAAAAGTTAGAGCTGGAGAAAGAGAAGGAGGATTGAATTATAATAAATTGAGGAGGATGCACTTGGCATCGAGAGCAGCACAGCCCGAAGTAATGCGGTGCAGTTCCGGGCTGTGTGGAGCTATGAAGGGGTGCGTTTAGTGGGTAGCGACCCATTCAGGGGAACCCCACAGTACCGGGCAAATTTCAACTTAAGCCTGGTCTTCCACTAAGGAATTTCAACACCTCTATAAAAAAAAAAGGTCCAATGTTGGGTAAAAAATTTGTTCTTCGGTATTTCTATTTTTCTTAATAAAATCTATAATCCAGGACAGAATACCAAGAATTTGTGGCCATGAATGAGGAACATTGGCTGAAATAATTTAATAGGCATAAATACAGTGTTAATATACTAATAAACATATTGTGGCCTGATAACCACAAAAACAATTTGTTGTGAATTGATATTTGCTCAACAATTTACAGAAATACAAATTACTTTCAGATTCTTACCTGTTTTCATTAATGAGCCTTTGATTGAGGTGTGATAGCAAAATAGTCTTAAAAATCTTGGAATTTCGTCAATGTAATTTTCTCGAGTAAAGGTAATCCTACTGTCCAGTTCTTTTGCAGCCGCTGACATTGTTTGTATAAAACAATCCAATGACAGACCAGACTTGATATTCATAGGGTCAACTACAAAGACACCTCTGTTTTCATCAACAAATTTCCTTACCTAAGCAATTAAGTTATCAATTATTCATATCAATGTAATAATTTATTTACCATAATCAGTTGGTCTTGTTGCCATTTTTATCTGTAATAAATCTATTTTCCTTTTTAGTAGATGTTGTTCTGAATGGTGATCGGCTAGTACGACTATTAGAATTTAAAGGGGTAGAGGTCTAAAAGAAGTATCTTTATTAATAACAACACATTAATTTATTAATAACTTACACATCTGACACCAACACTAAGTGTTGAACGCGATCCCGGTGATAATGCACTATTAGATCGTTGCAAATAACTTATTTCTTTAAATCTAGATTGTGGATTTCGATCTTTTGATGCTGATGTTCTGCTTTAAGACAACAATTCATTAATAATAACCAAAAAATGCCTTTCTTACGTACTTAGAAGAAATATTTCGAAATTTTTTGTGCCGTACAGGAATACAAGAAGAACTTCTCGATCTACTAAAACTTGGTCGTGGTTGCAATCCTGCCATGCTGTAGATTTCCAAATGCAATGTAAGTAGATAAGTTGTATTTAATTTTAATTAGTTATTACTACAAAACTAAAATATAAACTTCAATCAAGATAGCTAAGGACTAAAACCGGTATTTCTGCACTGTCAAAATTTTAAATCAACCAATCAAACAACACAAGAGGTTCCCTCTCTACGTTGCCTGACCGGATAATGTGGATATCTGTAGATACCAACTTAACAAGTCGGTAGATGTCAGCATACCTATTATTATTTCAATGCAAAATTTTGGTGCTAATGCTGCTAATGTTTATAACTTTGTTGCAACTCTTACCAAATTCAGACTGATTATTCTTCTTGATTCTGCAAAATCATTTTTTACGTTTACTATTTTTTTTTCAGAATATATTTGTTTTTAATTATTCAACCTACATTTCCGGTCTTTGGATTTATTTTATTTTCAAAATTGCTAGCCAAGCCGGTTAATTTATTCACTTATACGAAAAGGAAAAAGAACAATTGCAATATAGGAAATAGTAAAGTACTGAAAAATAAATTAAAATAAAACTTTAATTTTGTGAGTTATTCATTAAAATTGTTCCTTTAGATTTCTGCAATTTGTAGCGTTTCCTGGCTTAGAAATTCAACAATTCGTATGTTTTTTGAAAGTTAAATTTAGGTCAAATATCTCACCTGTCGTAAAATCTTGAATATACTACAAATTACCCATTTTACTCACTATACGAGGTACACTCGGGTCTCTTTCTATACAGTATACAGTTCGTAATTTTAAGAAATTTTTTAAATTTTTTAATTTTTCTTAAGCTTAATAGTGAATACTTCATTTCAATCGCAACGCAACTAAAATAATCACGCGGTTAGGTGCGTAGATTACATGCTGTAATCCAGTTGAATAAAATATTTTTTTCGCCACCTACGTGATAAGAAAAACATTGCTTGATGAAATAATCCTGTAGAATATTCTTTTTTAGGTATGTACTGAAAAGCTTCTTGATGTGTCGTAAGCAAAACAAAAATAGCATTGAAAATAAGAACACTTTACATATGTAATCCACGCGCCGACTCTAGAGTTACCCAAGTAACACAGGACGTCCAATGGACGTACATGCTGGTCCATTTCTTATCCATTTATGGACGATCCACAAGCGGATCTATAATGGACGTCCAATTGACGTCCAAGCTCATCCATAAATGTACATTACAGCAATGGATATAAATGGGACGTCCACTGGATGTACATTTATGGACTTAATCTGGACGTCCATCAACGGATCAGTATGGATGTCCATTGGACGTACATTTATGGACATAAACGTAAACACGGTATTAATACTAATTAAACACAATTAGTAACACAATTGTAGTAAATGTCCGCCTTTCTACGGAAAAAGGGTGACAGGACTCAACCTTGTTTATTTCTCATCCCCAACGCAACTGTTGTCCGGGGTGAGTATGCTTGTCGCCTAGCTTGTCGATCGGGATAATTATATGATAATTATATCGGTAACAATTCTTCCCTCCCTTCAAAGGCGACAAACATCACTCTAAATAACTTAACTAATAACAAATAACTTATATCTATTGTCGTGTAGGGGCCGGGCGCATCCTGTCTAGGTGGTATTTTACTATCCGATTACGAATCTGGATATAGTAAATTGATTCGCTTGCCTGGCCTATGATGGGAAATGGTCCTTGCCATTTCGGTCCGAACACTGGATTGCGCCGTGTAGATGTACTGAAGATGGTGGCATAGCCACCGAAACGCGTCTATGTGAGTAATTTTATATTATTTTATATAAAATTTTTTTGTGATTAAAGGTTCTTGTTTTTATTTTCATTACCGTAAGGTAATTGAAAATATCAAATAGATAACTCCACGAAAAACGAATCAAACCGCCTTGTTTCCTTCGAAGTACTATTACGGCCACCGAAATGTGCACGATACCTGACACAAATTTCCCTATTTTTCCATAGATTAAAGCTTGCTTTATCTAGTGACTTTCATGAAATAATATTTGTCATAAACAAAATAATATTGACATTTGGCTGATTTTTTTAGAACGCCTATGATATGAATCAAAAATCAAGTTGCTAAAAAATATCGTGCACATTTCGGTGGCCGTAATATACACCTATCTTTGGATCACTCGCTAAAATTGTTTGAAGCATCTATTCACAAACAATTACAACAAAAAAACGGTAAATAATACAACAATCGCATTGACTGACTTTACCGCCGTTATCGCCGTAATCATAATATAAATAATATTTTTCTACTTTGGTATCATAAGTCAGTTTTTGTGAAACTAAAAGTACTGTCACAAAGGGACTTTTTGTGAAACTGCTTTTGTTTTTTTTTTAATACTTATTTCGTTGGTATTGCTGTAATAGCACGCTGGCCGGCGTCGGGCATCTCTACCGAGCTCCTGTCAAGGTCAAGCCAAGTGTACAGCTTAATTCTTCCATGACTTATTCACAAAAATATCAAACTCGAGATTTTAAATTTGAAGTTTTAGTTGACAGATCACACATGACAAATACCAACACAACCAGTACCTAATCCTAAAAATCTCTAGAATATTTAGAAAGCACAATTTTCAAATTTTCATGAAACTAAGAGCACCAAAGTAGAAAAAATAGTATATTACACTCGTTTTATAAGACGTACTGTCGCACTCATGACATTGGAGCACTCCTCGCTTCGCTCGTCGTGCCCCAAACTTATTCGTGCGACAATAGATCGTCTTATAAAACTTGTATAATAATATACTATTATCAAGTTACGAGCGTATGAAAAATGGGGATAAAGATTACTTTTTTGCATAATTGAAATTGTGTTTGCAGCCTGTTACGGGATTAATTATAGCAGGTATATCTATGAAAATATTAAACACACCAAAATAAATAAAACAAGACGTGGTGATGTGTTATCACAAAAGTTCGGATTTATCTGCAAAGAATTTGCGAGAAATATTGTCACGGTAAAATTTATGGGGTGCGCTGCGAGAGGTATTCGTGATATAAGGATCGATTTTTTTAACCCATTTACGATTAAAGAGCATTATAAACAAATCTAATTTATTGAATAAAATTATAGCATGATAAAGTAAAATGTTACAAAAACTACATAGTAAAATATAATTATAATTGACTTACAAATTATTCATCTTTGGCTGGTATGTAGTAGTCGATTTTGAAGGACTCTGGACTCTGATTTTCAACTGTCCCCAGAGCCCTTTGTTTGGGTATTTATACCCGATTGAAATGATCGCATGATCCGAATTCATGACCACATTTGGTAGTGTCCTTGATTCGTATATTTATAATAAACAATTAGAAGAATTAACGAAATTCAGCTCCTGTGTTCCCGGTACAGTACTTTGTATTCGGCCGCCTATGAAAACAATCCAGAGTTGAGCACGTATCGGATATTTGCAAAGTCAATACTATAAATGATTACCCTATTAATCAATCATTTTCGAGGTGATTTAAATATTCTGAGAAATCTGCGCATTACTCTATTTGCGCATTTAGAAAAATCTGCTTCGTTACAATATGCACTTATTATAGAATATTCTTCCAGAAAATATATACTGTACATTTGCTACAATAGTGCCCAATAAATAACTACGACACCGGGCAACTCTTTTGTTTCATTCGGCTACAGTTTTATTATTATTCTTTCTCTGTTCAATACTTAAGTTACAAACCTTGTTAGTAGCACACCTCTTTGGTTGCCTAAACATTTTTTATTTTAAGGGGCAAAATTGGTGCCCCCTGAGCGGAAGAATTGTGCGTTACTTGGCCAGTCCGTGGCCTTAATGATTCAAGGTAACATATAACACTGTTGTTGTTACTATTTTCTTTGTAATTGAAATATGTGTGTTTAAAATGCCCGTGATCTTTTATGACAACTCTGTATATCTAATTTAATAATATGATACAAAATTGTGTTTCTAACAATTATTGTGTACATAGTTTCCTATGTTTATTCTACCGACATTTTTATTGGATTATTACATTACATTTTACATTACACTTTAGGACTCGTTAACTGTAACTTTGGATGTCGGCAATCAGATAATCATAAAGCAACGGAACAACATCCATCGCATACAAAAAATCGAAATGACTGAATTTGCTGTAAGGAACCAAATAACTGATCACTGGATTGCCCAATTCGGATTGCGTTCGTAATACATCCTAAATGAAAAACAAATTTTGAATTAATATTTTTATGCGAAGTTATAGCATATTCCACGAATTCTGACACTTCAAGGACACAAAGTATAAACATTTAAATATTTAACACTAGAATAATTTCAAAACTAACCGAATATAGGAAATCTGGTTATGATTATTATTATGACCACAGAGTTACCTGGGTTCCGACCTTTTTCATTGTCCCGTTGTTCAAGCGTAACTATTAATATTCTATCTCTTTCTAACATATGTATACCTCTTCCTATCGTTTAGGTGTTAGTTCATACGTGCTACCCAGTATCTTGTCATATTTATGTAACAGAAGAAGATAGAATAATGCGCAAATTTCAGTTCAAACGTAGTGCGATAATCCTTCAAGTGCCAAGATTCTTTGAATTTACTTTACTTACAATAACCTGGACTATCCAATCATTAGAAGAGTAATAAAGTCCAACAGGTGCGGTAACAGCGCCAAGATTGTAATCCGGTGGAGTTGGGCTACCATAAATCAACGTATTTTTAATTGGATTGTAATCAAATTGGCAGAAGCAACCCATATTAATTACTTGAAAATAATGTAACAACTGTTTGGTAGCAATTCCAGCCGGAAGATTACTAAATATCGCAGGAATTCTAGTCTAAAGAATGGGCACAGTTTACAAATGTTGAATTATTTATTTACTTACGTAATTTAGTTGTGGTGGATCGAAACCGGCTGCTATAAACATTAAATCCCCACAAAGTCCTTGAGTTGGAGCTCTATCGTTGCACAAAGCTTGCCCTAATTGTTGAATTATTCGACAACTTGGTAGAAATTCGTACAAACCTATTAACTTAACCAGAATCTGTAACATTGAGTTAATTGAAGATAATCTTAAAATCAAGCTTATTTACTTCGAAAGATCTTTCAAAAGGGGATGGAATTCGGAGAACGGGGCTTATCATATTTGGAAGATAAGCGGCTGGTGCCAGAGCGCCCATATAACGGATCTTCCTATTATAATCGGTCCTGATGGAAGCCATTACAAAAAACACCGTAGTTCCTTGAGAATGTCCAACATAAATCAGGGAATCCACGTTTCCCTAGTAACCACAAATATTTTAAAAATATTTATAAAAACATATTTTATACATATTTTTCGTGAGAGGTTTTTGAATATTGTATTAATATTTTTTCTAAATATTGAGAAAATATTCAAATGAAATATTTTATTTATATTTTTTCCAAATATTGAGAAAATATTTAAATGAAATATTTTATTAATATTTTTTCCAAATGTTGAGAAAATATTCAAATGAAATGTTTTATTTATATTTTTCCAAATATTGAGGAAATATTCAAATAAAATATTTACTCAGCATTTTAGAATATAAAAAATAAAATAAAAACTTACCTCTAGTTGTGTAAAACAGAAAAACTTGTTTCTTATGTACACAGCACATAATTTTAATAACGAATTAATACTTTTGACAACTTTTGAGACATACTCAAAGTTTATCAAATGAATAAAAAATATTTATAATTAATGTGCTCCAGCTAAACAAACTTTTATTTATATTGTCAATTTATTTGAACAAAAATTTGTATCTATAATATATTCAACTCATACCTAGATATAAAATACGTCCGATAATAATACATTTAAATAATGAGGATTCTTCTACAGATTACGATTAATCGGATAAAGAAAGCAACTCCAAATTTTGAGTTGAGTGAATGTTTGTAAAATAAAGATTAATTTAAAATATAACTACATATATAGTTTATAAACTAATATATGTAGGTACTACAGAAACAGAACGATGTATGCCAATTTTTTCCAACAACGAAATTTTGATGTCTATTGATTAAAGTATGTCACATTACAGAGTGAATTATGTCCAAATTTGGAGTTTGTGTTGCATTATAATGTATCTCCAATTACTTTAGGGCAATACTAAAGATATCAAGTTATTAATTTCCTAAACATTGTAACTTTTGAACACACATCGTTCTGCTTCGGTGGAATGTACTGTAATTTTAATTTTTCAGTCTTGATTTGGCTGATGCCAGGTAGAACCCGATGATTATTTTCATTTCGTCAGTGGTGGCACCGCTATGGCGTTTTCTTGTTGCCTCTAAATCAATTCTAATTATGCTATGCCATACCATGAATTAAAAATATTTTTTCTTACCCATGACCACTTCATACAGCTTCATCCGAGAAAAGTTCAATTTTTGTTTACGGCCTTGCCCAGAATACAAAACGGCTAATTCCTTATGGAATAATTTCCCCATAATTAAATAAATCGTTTTCTGAAAGTTCTCGCCTTCCAGCAAGTATAGAAAATTAGCTAAAAGTAATAGAAAAAGTAATAATACAAAAAAATAACTGACTACTCAGGTATCTTACCAATTCATTGAAACGTTCGGGTTCATTAAAAATCCTGGTATTAATATCTTCCAATGCATCCACTGTATACGCAGTAACAAATTTCATTAACTATTACTAAGCAGAAACAGGTTCGCTGAATAGATTAACACATGGCTTGCAAAGATGACGTCTAGCGTATACAAATACATGAGTAAAAACCGTTACTTACGTCGTAATTAACAGCAACTTTTCCACACAACAAACTAATAATGAAATTAGAGATGTTTTTGATACAAAAGAAAATATGATCAGAAAAGTTTAACGTTTCTAACTCACAGAGCGTTAGTGCTAAGCAATGGCCTGGTTGTATAATAGCTGCTCAATGCAGCCGAAGGTACAACTGGAATACGAACACAATGGATCCGCTTTTAAAGTGTACAATCTACCTGCTCCAGCAAATAGCTAATTTTCGTAAAATCATAATATTAACTTTTCTGCAAATAACCGATACAACAGAGAACAGTTGTTACCATGGAGAAAAAATTAAAGCGCAATAATTAAGATACAGCTAATAGCGCTCAACATTATTACTTAAAAAAATGAAAATTTTGGATATCAAGCAATGTTGCTCACCGCTACCTCCTATAAAACTTAAATAATAACTTTATCATTTTATGCAAAAGTCCCATCCGATATATTTTTTCGTACTTACCGGTTATACGTATCATCAAATTTACAAAAAACTGTATTGTTTTTGTTATATCAAATCGATATTTACAAATACACATTGCTATCACAGAAAAAAAATTAAGTAAAACTGTTCCCAATAAAATATAAGTAATCCTATATAACATACATATTACTAAATATATTCCTTAATATATTTTCTATAGTATATTTCATTTATATTATCAAAATATTTTCCTTAAAATATTTTCTTCAATATATTTTCTTCATATTAAAAAAATATTTTCCTTAAAATATTTTTTTCAATATATTTTATTCATATTAATAAAATATTTTACTTAAAATATTTTTTAGAATATATTTTATTCATATTACTAAAATATTCAAATATTCAAAAAAGATTCAATATATATATATTTTAGCTCTACAGGCCTAGAAGGCCCATGGCTTGATTGACCGTTTGTCTCCATCCTTTCTTGTCCCTTGTCCTTTCCTTCCAGTTACTGATTTTACTGTCTCCTATGTCCTTAATTACTTCGTCCTTCCATCTCGATTTGGGTCTTCCTCTTCTCATTTTTCCACCTACTTCACTTTCCAATATCTTCTTTGGAACTCTACTATTCTGCATCCTCATCACATGTCCCAACCATCTCAACCTTTGTCCTTTTACCACTCCAACCAGTTGTGGCATCTTGTAAAGTTCTTGCAGCTCTTTGTTGCTTCTTCTTTCCCATCTTTCCTGAACTCTTTTACCTCCATATATCTTCCGGAGTACTTTCCTTTCCCATACCGCCAGTCTTGTTTGTTCCGCTTTACTTAGTACCCATGTTTCGCACCCATATGTAACTATCGGTCTTATTACAGTTATGTACACCCTTAGCTTAGCTCTCCGAGAAATGATCTTGCTTCGTAGTACCCTATTAAGAGCTGCTAGGCATCGATTCCCCGCCATTAGCCTGGATTGTATTTCCGTTGTTACCCCTGGTTTCCTGGTAAAGACAGTACCCAAATATGTGAACTTTTCCACTTCTTCAAACTTATATTCCTTGCCTCCAACTGCTTCCAATCTCAAGTTGTTATTCTTCTTAAACTCCTCTTCCGTCCACTCCATGTATTTAGTCTTTTCCTCATTAATACACAGACCCATTTTTCTTGCCTTTTCCTCTAACCTTTTAACTACATTTTTTAGCTCCTCTTTACTTCTCGTTACAATTGCTACATCATCCGCAAATGCCAAGCATTGATGCCTTTTATGGTACACAAGTCCGCTTCTATTGATCTCTGCTTCCCTTATTGCCTGTTCCAATACTATGCTAAAAAGAACAGATGACAGAGGATCACCCTGCCTAACTCCCTCCTTTACTTCAAATTGATTTGACACTGTGTTGTTTATTCTAACTGCACTTTCCGTTCCTTTTAATGTCGTCTCAACCATTCTTATTAACTTTTTATTGATTTTCATTTGTTCTAATGCCTTATAAAGCTCTTTCCTTTTCACTTTATCGTATGCTTGTTTGAAGTCTACGAATAGAACCATCGTTGGCTTTCCATACTCATAACTTTCAGCTTGTATTTCCCGTAATGTGAAGATTCCATCAATTGTACTCCTTCCCTTCCTAAAACCACTTTGGTACTCTCCTATTTCTTTTTTCGTTTCTTCCACTAATTTATTCTTTATGTGTATAGCCATTATCTTGTAGGCTACGTTCAGCAGTGATATACCTCTATAATTCTGACATTCACTTTTGTCTCCTTTTTTATATAATGGACATATTATTGCTTGTACCCATTCCCTTGGCATCTCCTCCTTCTTCCATATTTCTTCCAATAATTTGTGCATTCTTTCTATTAGTTTATGCCCTCCATACTTGAATAGCTCAGCTGTTATTCTGTCACTGCCTGGACTCTTATTATTTTTTAACTTTCTTATAATTTCTAAGATCTGTTCCTCCGTTGGCGGTGGCAGTCCTTCTTCATCCCCTTTTTTGTCAATGCTAATTTTTACTTCTTCACCACTTTCTGCTTTTCCACCATTTAGTAACTCATCAAAGTACTCACTCCATCTTCCCAGTATTTCTTCCTGACTTGCAATAATGCTCCCACTTTTGTCTTTGTAGAACACTGCTTTGGGCTGGAACTCCTTTCTTTCATTTTTAATTCCTTGGTATAAATTTCTAACTTGATTGTTCCTGTAATTTTCCTCTATTTCCTGTAGCACTTCTTCATTATACTTTCTCTTTTTATATCTTAACATGGTTTTGACTTGTCTTCTTTGTCGCTCATAGTTATCTATTGCTTGCGTTGTACCTTCCACCAACATACTTAATCGCAATTTCCCCCTGCTTTCTAGGGCCTCTTTGCACTCCTCATCAAACCATTTCCTTCTTCCTTGTCCCCTCTCTTTATTACAATATTCTGCAGCTTGCTCTATTCCATTTTTTATTTTCATCCAATTCTCTTCTATGCTTTGTCCCCATGCTACGCCCTCCAACTCCTTCCTTACTACTTCCTCATATTCTTTTTGCTCTTCACTACTCTTTAATCTTATTACTTTTTTCTTCCTTCTTTCCCTGCCCAATTGATTTCTGATGGTCGGTATTATTTCATTTATGTTTGCTCCTACTATAAAATGATCTGTATCTGCGTCCGGCCCTCTGAATGATCTCACCTTTTTTATCGCTTTTTCCTCTGGCTTTTCAATCAAAATGTGATCAATCTGATTTATAGTTTTTCCATACGGGGACCTCCAAGTACCTTTATGAATTTCCTTCCGTTGGAAGTATGTACTTACTATTATCATATTTTTTTCCTTAGCAAAATCAATTAGCAACATACCATTCTCATTTGTTATTTCATGTTTACTGTATTTTCCTATGGTCGGTCTATATACCTCTTCTCTCCCTACTTTAGCATTTGCATCTCCCAACACTATTTTCATGTCATATTTCGGTATTTCATCGTATGCCTCATTCAGTTCACTGTAGAAATCCTCCTTTTCCTCTATTCCCTTTTCTTCAGTGTGTGCATGAAAATTAATGAATGTTATCTTTTGGTACTTCCCCCTTATTCTTAAAATACAAAGCCTATCCGATTTCGGCTTGAAACCTATCACAAGCGACTTTATCCTTTTATTTATTATGAATCCCGTGCCTAACCTTCTATTATTTCCCCCACTGTTAAAGAACACACAATCCTCAATTTTCATTGTAGTATTCCCGGTTTGCTTTGTTTCCTGTAGTGCAACTATATCAAACTTATACTTCTTCACTTCACTGACGATCTGCTTTAGCTTTGCTTCCACAAACGTCCCTCTTACATTCCATGACCCTATTCTTAGATTAACATTATGCTTTGCACCACTATTTTTCTCCCTTTCCTTTTTCCTACTTGCTTCTCTCTCTATTTTTTTCCTTATGACATTCGTTTTATTTACCGTCTCGTTTAACCTTAATCTCGCCCATGTCGTCGTATTTTCTTCCCGTTCATCTTTTTCACTTAGTTTTTTGACTGCAGTTGGTCCGTTTTCTTTCTTACACCTTCCGTTTCCTCATCCCAGTCCCATTGCACCCTGTTAATAAATATTTTCTTATATCCCACCTTGACCTCCTTTCCGCTTTCCCTCTGCTCTTTTGCAATTTTCCGCAGGTTTGCCTGTATCTTCCTTTCCTCCTGGCTCATATCATCGTTAATAAACACTTTTGTACCTCTCAATTTAACTTTATTTTTCATTATCTCCATCTTCTCCTCCCATTTTTGCACTTTTGCAATGCTCATTGTTATTCCTCTCGCTGTCTTAATCACTTTCGTATCTATTATTTTCGCCGTCACTCCCATTTTTGTTTTCAGAAATTCATGTACTTCCTCATTTTCTAACAATTGCACTCCTTTAATTACTATATTATTCTTTCTTTCCTTTTTTTCCATCATACTGCATTTACTTTCAAGTCTTTCCATTCGATCTTTAAACTTTTCAATTTCTTCATTTAATTTGTCTCTCTCTTGCTTCCACTCCTTAGATTCCTCCCTCAGTTTTTGAATCTCTCTTATCATTTCCTCCTTACTGGCCTGGATTTCTTCTTTCATTTCCGTAACCAAATTTTTTATCATGCCCCTTAGCTCTTCCATTTCTGCTAACTCTATTTGTTTTTGAGATTCCGGTGACCTGACTACTATTTTGCTCCTTTCACAGAATCTTAATTCCTCTTCTCTTTCTCTCTTTCTAATTACTTCGTTGCTATGGTGTTTTTTAGGTGAACGTCGAAACATTAAAATGACTTTTCAGCGGAATGCACCCGTCGTGCTCTACTTTCACGCCCTCCCTATCTCACTCGCGCTTATAAATCCCACTCCGTTTAACCCGTTTACTTGCCGCGATCGAATTACGCACTCGCGCTCTCCCTCGCACTGCTGACTCTGCTCACTTTACAGTTCAACGTTCGAGATTACAATAACCCCAAGATCTCCAGTATTTCGAGTTTCTAACTTACATCACTACTGGTCCTCAGTCACACACTGCCAAATTCCTTTGTTTACAACACCTCTCTCCAATATTCGGTCACTAAAAATATACTTTTCTTCACTTTCTTTGCCTGCGTGACGGAGACGTGTTTACGTTACTCGCGCCGCCGCAACACTCAAAAAGATTCAATATTTTCTTAATATTTTTAAAATATGAAGAAAATATTTGTGGCTACTAGGGTTGTTTCCAGAAGAATGTAATCGATCATAGCTGGTAAGTCATAAACGCCAATTTCGTGCCAACTAAAATTATTTCAAGACTACTTTTTATGTGATTTAATTATAGTAAGTATAGTGAAGCTTCACTAATCGGAACTAATTGCCATCGGGTTATGAACTAGCTTAAATGGAATACCATGAAGCAGCAAGCACAGCTGAGATGGTGTGGTATACGGCAAGAAAACAAATTTGTGTGAAAAAGACAATTTGGAAAAATTAACGATTTTGTACAAACCGAAAGAAAACTTATACTAACAGTTAGGTTTTGGAACTTAGAATTATTTCATTCGAATTGAATTTTTCAAATCGCTGTTGAATTATTGTAGTTCAGGATTAGCGTATGGTCGGATTAGCGAGGTTGTACTGTATATTGGATACCTAAAATCCCAGAAATCGGCGTCTTTATCAGGGTTTAGAACGACGTGTCTGCGTGAATAAACGTTCCCTCTGGCATTTCCCATCCACACATCGTATCCTAAATCGGCCAATAAAAAGGCCAAACTTCGTTCTGGCCCCATCAATACCCAATCTGATGAACTAGCTATAAGACCGTGCATCAGTAAAACTGGCTTGTTGGTTCCGTTCACAGCTTTTGATGGAATACGGTGCATTTCCAGTAAATAACCGTCGGAAGTTTGAACGTCTCGATGCCTTTCAACTGGATAGCCATAATATTGTATCAACTCAAACTGAAACAAATTCTTTGATTTTGAATTGATAAGTCATTGGTTTACCGTATTAAGGCCGACTTCCGGCACTTCATCGCTACGAGGTGGTGGTATAAAATCATTTCCGGGACAGGTGTTTAACGGAATCTTCAACGATATAACGTTTTGAAAAATTGAAAACAGAAAAAACATATTTTCTAAGACTTCCATTGTTGTCGAAATATTAATGAATGTTATTAGAATTCTGATTTTAATAACCAATGACTCGGAGTGCTTACCCCTTATTATCCTATTGTAAGTGATAATATTACTATAATTAAGCCGTTCCTATTGTTAGCTAAATTCACTTTAAATAGATAAACTATTCAAATTTGTTAACAAAAATTACAAAATGTTTGTAAATAATTTAGTTGGGGTCAAAAAACGATTATCGCATACGTTATGATTGTTAATTGACGCTGTTCCGTCTTATAATTATTGTTAGCATTACTTATGATTACAAAAATACAAATCACATGGACTGACAAGGCAAAAAAGGTCTTTGATTTTATTATTGTAGTGGTACATAGTAAAACTTTGATTCAATTAGATTTTCTTAGCACAAAACAGATTATTTACATTTATTTTATTAGTACTATTTAAAAACATAATATAGAATTTCGCGTTATTTGGTATTTAGCACCTTAAAATTAAGTACATATTGATTTTGTGAGCTTTGATATTCTTACATTTTTGCTACCGTTAATCCATTCGATACCACTACCAAATGTAGGCAAAAAAAAGTTTTCTTTTGTTAAAACTAGTTTATTAACACAAAAGTATTGCTAAAATTGGATGAAAGCATTTTTTTTATAGATGAAATACAAAAAAAATTACATTGTGTTTTCGCAATATTGACAAAATGCATTAGAATTTCTTGTGATATGTGGACAAACATTTGAAATGCAAAAATTGATCCTCCAGATGCACGACCTGTTTGATAGTTATTTGACCTGTCGTGCAATAAAAAAGTAGCCGTTTTCTACACCAGAATAAATACCATCCGATGGGATGTGTAACCGAAAATAAATTCCGTCCTTAAAGGGGTAATAATAAATATACAATATAATGATTGCAATATTTAGCTTTCAAACTAATTTTCGTCCAACTGATATTTCGATCTCGGCCAGTGAAAACATTCTTTATCTATTGTGAAAATGTCACCCTGTCATAAATTTTAGGTGTTAACTGTATCTTCGTTCGGAGATGTTCTGTTTGTGCGTAAATTTAAACAAATTAATTAATTAATTTTCACAATTTTTAGATAATTTTGTACCATACAACATTTTTTAGGACTTCGCCCCATAAAAAATACTAATAATTGAAAATTGCCGTTGTTAAAAGCATTAATTGTAACTGATTATGAACGAGATTACGAAATAATTCATATCTGTTAATTGATAAAAAATACGCATTGACATTGGGCCAATTCCTAGAGAGCACGTTTCCTAATAGAATGATGAAAAATAACATTCTTTTTTAAGAATAAAAGCGTAAATTATACAAGACAGCATATAAATCTAACTTCTAAACTATTAGTAGTAATTTTTTTTTTTTTGTCTACAGTTAAGCGAAATAGATTCTTATAACATATTCCATGCATCTCTTTCTTTCATTTATTGCTAAAAAACCAAATTTTAGATTTAAACATATCAAAGTTCTGAGGTAACATTTTTATGAGGAAAATTTTACTTATTCCTATATAGATTATAATCTTTTAAATCAGCAATAAGCGTATCATATACGAATTTGCGAGCATCATTTCCCATTACAAAGTCTAAATGAGTAAACTGAGCAAATGGCACCAAGTAATTCGTGTCATTATTGTTCAATTCAGTTCCTAATCGTTGGGCTTCCTAGTAACAAAAATTGACAATATTGATAATTTCATTGGTCGTAAAATCACTTACAACAACAGAAACGAATTGATCATTAGAGATGTAATACAGACGAACTGGTGTTTTGACCGCTCTGAGATTATAATCAGGCGGTGATGGTTGCCCATAAAGATCTTGATTTTTAATCAATCTATAATCGTAATGCCGAAAAAGTTCTAACAACGAAAATAAAATAAAATGTTTTATATTCGTGATATTACCTGACGTTATTCCTTGGAGATAGTCCAGCACCCTGTTTGGACGACCAACTAGTTGGGAAGTTTGTGTAAATAACTGGTAGCCTTGTCTAAAAAGTAAAAATTATTTATTGGCAGATAAACTTGTTAACTCACGTAGTTCAATTGCATTGGACCGTTACCACCTAAAAAAATTAATAGAGAAGCACACATTATCTGAGTTGGGACTTTATTGTTGCACAAAGCTTGCCCCAACTGTGCGAGCCTGCAGTTACGGAAAAATTCATGTAAACCCATTACTTCTACAAGGCTCTGAAACCATTATTTCCCAGTTAATAATTTCACGTTCCATTAACTTACCGATATAAGAGGTTCAAACGGTGCCAATGCTTGTGCATGTGGAAGTAGGATATGGGACATGAATACAACTGGTGCTAATCCGGCCATAAAACGTATTTTATTGTTATATGCTGGTTTTTCTGAAATCATCACGAAAAATACTGTCGTCCCTTGAGAATGCCCGATGTAATACAAAGAAGATTGTTTGGTTTTGAATAAAATATAATCTATCATTGTCGGCAAGTCGTAAATTCCAATTTCGTGCCAACTGAAATATTTCTTATATAATAAAAAATCCATCGTTTAGTTTATTTTTAAGAGCAGCTGCTATGTACAAGGGCGTTAATTCTATTGTTAGCCCAAGATAGACTTTACTCACTTGAATTTGAAACTAAAAGTTATTTGAAAGAAGCCAACATGAGGTAATCGGAATTATAACCCAACACTATGCTTCTTGCAAGTTATGTAAATTTTGGAAAATTTACCTAAAGTTCCAAAATTTCGGGTCCCTATCGGGGTTCAAATGAATCTGTTTTCGCGACTATTTACTTCCTCGGACATTTCCCAACCACACATCATAACCAGCATCTGCTAATAAATAAGCTAAGCTTTTGTTTGGCCCCATGGTCACCCACGTAGCTGAAGAATCTGCTATACCATGCATCATAAAGACAACAGATTTGTTCGTTGCATTCGAATTATTTCTTCCTCTTGGAATTCGTTGAATGCTCAATAAGTACCCATCTGGAGTTACAACGTTGTGCCTTACTACTGAATATCCGTGATTTTGTATCAATTCCACCTAAATATAAAGCATGCAACTAATAAAATTAGTTGGCTATGATAGTCTCCCAACATCGCAGCGAAGATGCGTCGTATTCTCGACGTCACGTTGTAACATCGCTGCGATGTTTTTGTGTCTAAACTACTTACAGTGCTGAGACCTACATCTGGAACTTCATCGCTGTGCGGGGGTGGAAGAAAATCTTCACCTGGACAAGTGTTGAACAGGATTTGACTAAAAGCTGTTTGTAAACAAAGCGATAAAATAAATATGGTTTCTAAAAAAATTCTCATTGTGCTGAAATTAAAGTTCGTTGACTTTTGTTTGTGGTTCCAAATATTATATAGTTGTATTAGTTTGTAAAAGTTTGACCTGAAGATAACGAATAAAAGTTTTGTTGTAATTATCAACTCACAATAATCACCACATCTGGGATGTCCAAGCTTTATGGTGATGGATACAAATTTGGAATCGGAAAGAACTGTAAATGTGAAAATAATTAAAACTTAAAGTAACTTTTAATATTTTTTACTAATCGCAATTTTAAAATAAAAATAACCTTGTTTTTTATAAATATTTATTTTATGCTTGTTGAATTACCTTTTTAGTTTCGATAAGGTAAAATATTTGAAACGGGAAAATTATGTTAATAGCACGTCTCATTTTGTTGGAAATTGGTGAAGAATTAAAATGTACACTTCTGTCTTTATTATTAAATATTCGCACCTTGTGGCAACTGTGTAAGAATTTTTCATTTTCAAAATGATTTATGAATATTAACGACTTTCTTTGCTCGATAATTCCATCAATTTTTGACCTCGGTAACGTTTGCATAAAATTAAAAGATTATTTTTTACTGAACAATAGTTAAACTTTTAGCGTGTTGGGGTTTAAGTAACACACCAATTTTGACTAGACTTATTGAAATTGATTGAAAAAGTATTTACAAATTAACATGGCGCAAATTAACATGTGTGAGACTCGACTTGCTCAGTTAAAGGATTCGGATGGACTCCCTGAAGCTCACTGAAAATTTTGTATTTATGCAACTTCAGGGAGGTCGGTTGTACCGTCTAAAGGGTTCGATTTCCGGGAAGGTCCAGCGCGAGTGGTACGCTTACATATATCATTCAACATATGTCATCTGACATGTGTAAGTGTCTGTGCTGGGCCGGATGTAGTTTGGCGTCAAGATTTGTTCCGGATCAGTTACAAATGTTTGTGGTCGAAAAATATCTCCGGACCACCAGGAGTCGATCGGTGCCGCCACAAACTATTCAATCCACATTATAGTGACTTGTTTATGATTGATTCCCAACGTTCTAGCCGTTTTCAAATTTTAGGCCTGAACAGATCTGGTGGTTTTAAGAACTACATAATATTATAATACTCAAAAAGATATAAACATTACAGAAAATATTTAAAGTAGGCAACAAGAACTATGCAATCAATTATTATTAGCTCAGCCATTCTATACCACGTTCCAGAACAAGTTAGAAAGCTGTGCCAATTTTTTTTTTTACTTTATGTTGATAATGCCATTACTTAATGGGATTTTGCATGTGTCAGTTTAAGATTATATTTAGTACTGTCGCCTTAAAATTAAAAAATATAGTACAAAACGCTTCTATTAAAGGTAGCAATATGATTATTTAAAAAAAAAACTTCCGATTAGGAAAACTTTATCTTCAATATTCTGTACCATGTAAGAGATTCTGTCAACATTGTGTACGTTATGGTATTAAGCACTGATTATTATCAACATAAAGTAAAAAAACATTTTTTTCACACCGTTTTAAATTGTTTTGGAATTAAAAAACACACTATACCCAGTTTAGTCAAATAATTCCCACTCCTCATTGTTGTTGCAATTTCTAGATCACTAAATATAAACAATCAGCGGAACTTGCGGGTTCACTTTTTATCGTACCGCAGATCGTTGCTTAATATTATAAAATTACCAGTTGATAATTTATTATAAATCACATGTATAACGCACAAAATGGAAAAAAATGTAAGTAACATACTACTTCTGATCCTAAACGTTTGATTTTTTACGGATGTGTTTTTAGAATCTACAGGCGTACTTTGAAAAGCTTCATTTGGGCAAATTAATTAAGTCCAAATCGAAAGTTGATAACATCACTGAAGAAGGCGACGTTGAGTTTGATGAGGTAAGAAGATCTCCTCCCCCTCCATTGCCAAAGAAACCACAAAGAAAACCGAAATATTTAATGATGGAACAACCTCCTTTACCTACTTGTGATATTGTTCCATTATGGGCTAGAGGTATGTGATAATAATGTAGGTTGGTATTAAATATTACAAGTCATTTGTTACTTGAAATAATAACTCCACTTACGTTGTTAAAATTTTTTAAACTAAAAAAAGAAACATTTTATTTCTGACAGCTTTAAATTCTGCTTAAAATGATGTATAACAAGTTCATTTTCAAAATACTTTCAAAATACTTTCAAAATACCGCGTGAGGTTGAAATTTCCATTTAATTTAACTTGTACATACATTGTGCATACGTATATTCGTTGAACGCTTTACAACGATGGAAAAATAAATATTAACATCATTAATGAATATTATCAAAAATATGCAAAAACATCTATGTAACAAATTTGCTTACATTGAGATTATAAACATTATTATTTACATTATTTTTGTTCCACTCAGAATCAATCTAAAAATAAAAAATAACGGGTTAACTCAAAATAATATGCATATAGTAACACGCGATGGTTTCACGGCATCAATATATGTGCATTTTATCACTAACATCGTAATTGTACTGTTTACTTACACACGTGCGATTATTTCCACTTATCTATATTTTTTTAAAAGGTGCATATATGTAAAGGTTTTCAATACAAGAAATCGAAATGCTTGTTAAATATTTGCGAATGCATTCTTAAAAATACAGCTTGCTGGGGACAAATTGCCCGGGGACGAATCGCCGGGGACGAATCACCGGGTACGAATTGACCGTAAACCTATCCATTTTATCCATACCATTTTCTTTTATTGCAATACCTAAAATTAAAACATTTTACAGGACATTTCAGTATTAAAATATTTTGCATAGTTTGTTAGTTTTTGCATAGTTGAAATATAAAATCAAAAGTTATAGAAATAATCATATTTCGTTAGGTTATCAAATGAAGTTTTGAAAATATTTTATTTACAATATTTACCTGCATATACAGAAGAGATGAGCTTATGCTTTTCAGCTTTCACCCAATCGTGATCTGGCAAAACGACTCGATAGTCTAAGTATGGCACATTGTTTGTTAGCTGCTGTGATTCCTAGAGGTACTCTAGCTTTGTCGTCTTGAGAAACAAAAAATACTTCTTTTGGTCCCAAGAAAGAAGCAAGAGTTTCCAAAGCTCGAATAGAGGCAACTGCAAATTCAGTGTCAATATGCTGCTTATGTTCGCTTGTCTGTGCTCTCGTTAATTTAAATGGGACAGTTTTAACGTGATTTTTACCCTCTTGAGAATTAAATCGCCGAGGTATGAGCCGCAAATACGTTGCAGATCTACTCAGATTATATCCATGTGCTATTAATTTAGCGTGTACATCATCCAATGTTTTACAGCACCGAATCATCTCACTTCTTCTTCTGTCATCCGCACCACTTCCATACGTAGCAAGATCTATTATCACTTGTAATAAATCTGGCTGATCACTTTCAAGCCGTGGTCGGCCGACAGTAGGTCTTAATGTTTTTAACATTTCAGCAGCTTCTGGAATCTTGTCACATACATCTGCTAACTTTGTTCGTTGAGTATCGTAAAATTTTTTTTGTCGCTTTGCATTTGATTCCTTTATTTTCAATTTTTTTCTTTGCTCATCTAACTTTTTCTGTAATTTAGTCAGAAAACCATCGGTTTCTCCAGTTCCCAAGCCTGCATTTTTAGTAGCTAATAAACTATTAACTTTGTTTTCTAATTGGCTGATATCTTTTTGAGTAGCTTCTTGAGCTGGTTTCTTCGTAGCACACTTATTACTTTCAATGTTAGATTGCTCAATAGTTTCCGTCGACATATCAACATTGTCAATAGTCTCATTAACTGATTGAGAAGTACTGCAGTTTGAAACGAGTTGCTCACTTTCATGCACGACTTTTTGTTTCTTTGCTGCCTAAAATACATATAACAGAAATACATAAAAACATAACTGCCCAATCGTGTTTTATTTTAATAAGGACTTAAGTGTAATTTTGTATTATTCTATAAATAAGGAAAGTTACTTATGCAACATGAACAAATTCGATTCGTATGTACACATGTTATATTTAATAATACTGGAACAACATTAAACTAAAAAATTAAGTAATTGAAACTTGACAATTTGGTGTTACTATTACTAATTTTTTCAGATTTCACTTCACAGAAGTGACAAATTTATTTTCAATAATAAAAAGTCATTATTTTTCTTTGTTGGAGCATTTCATAGAAAGCTCGTCAATTTGTGGGTGGGGGGGGGAATGATTTAAAAAAATGCGATTTCGAAAAAATGGTACATAAAAAAGGGGCTTATCTCGACGAGTTCTACTACTGGTAAAAATTAATGTACTTATTTATTTACACCTTGTATAATGGTTTGATCGTTAATTAAGCTGAAACGTAAAATCAAATTAAATATTTGAAAAATTATTATATGCCAACAACAATGACTAGGTACGCCTAATAACGATATAAATCTATTAATTCATATGGTATAGTATTTCGATCGGGCGAGTAACATCTGTTTAGTCAGACATCATTCAAAAGTTCTTGTAGATAAATATTAGTTTAGCAAAAATGACAACAAAGCGATGCACCTGTAGTCTTTAGGACCGATACAGGTTCTACAATGGCACTGGTTTATGGCAGGACTATTGAAGTAATAATCACCGATCGAGGGGTCCTTTTACAACAGGGACATTTTCATCTTGGCCGAGTGTAATTTTGAAACTTGCTTGAAGTAGCCAATTCAAAGAAAATGTTATCTTCAGAATTTTTGAAATTCTTTTAAAATAGTGATCCCTTTTGTAAATAGATTTAATATTTTAAATGAAATTTATACATTTTAATTTTTAGAGCGCATTTAAATACATTGCAATAAATTTAAAAAAATAAATCAATTAATAAAATTACTTTTATTTATTATTATTTCGTAAAGTGGCAGTTATTTAGAATCTCAATAATACTCTAATTAGTAAGTGGCCAGTGCATTATTATTAATTATGAGTGCAGTCAATAAACTGATGTTAATGCAGATTTTTAAATTTTGTTTGTTAAATTAAAATTCGTCTCAATTTGTTGCAAAGAGAAATTCCGATTACCTGGAAGATTGAATAATCTAACAACAAACAGCCCAATTGAAAATTTCGAGATATTCAATTGCATTTTCTTTACGTAAGATTAGGTGTATATTTGATATACTTATTATTCCACTGAATTAATTCATTATTCGTATCAGCTTAAACATTTAACTATTCCGATTTTACAAACTTCACAAAAAGCTGATTCTGACCCTCACTTTGGCCAGCTGCAAAATTTTTAAACTGAGAATTTTTACCTGCCGAACGTTACTTATAGAAAGTGAAACCATTATTTCAGTTCAAACAATTGCAGGAAAAAAGAATAAGAAAACTTACGCTAAAAAAAATAAACCATTTTGGATGTCTTGTTTGTAATAATAATAATAGAACAATAAATGTTTTTCGTAAACATTCATTTTTGAATTAAAATGAATTTTAAATCTATCACGATGGATATGTCTATATTTTGTTTTGTTTAAATCTAAGCACAAAAACCGATGTAAACTTTGAAAAAGAATCTAAAACGCATAAAATCTCAATTTCGAAAGAAAACGGACGTTTCGTTTTGAATGGTCACTCCTCATTTGATATCTAGTAATTATTCCAGTAAATTAATTAATTGCATTTGTTTCGTATCAGATTTAACATTTAAGTATCGATTAAAGCCGTTAAAAAAAAATTGGCAAAATCTTTCATCTTCTCGTAAACGAAGCACCAAGAATGTCAATGAAGGATTTTGATGCGTGTATATTTCTTATCTATTTAATAACAACAAATTAATGATTTGTTACTTTTATTAATAACTAGCTGTGACCCGACAGACGTTGTCCTGTCCAAATTTCAATAAAAAGCACTTTAATTTTTTCCATATTTTTCCAATTTTTTTATTTAAATAGGTAATTGTACATTCAACATTTCTAATTTAACCGTTTGAGCTATGCGTTGATCATCAGTCAGTCAACTTTTCTTTATATATAGATTTAATAATTACATCGACCATCTTCTGTGTTATGAGAATCGTGATGAAATGCCTGGAGATCATTTAGAAGAGCTGGAAGAGGTGTACACAACTTTGAAGCCTCAATGAGGTGCCCTATTAGCAACAACAATGCAGACAGATATGCTGCGATTAAAAAGAAGGGCGATGCCCCACTCGTGATTCTCACCAAGAATTTGTACTCTAAGAACGCCATGTCGATTGCAACAAAAGTCACCATCGAAATGAAAGCATTGTTTTCTCTTTTTTTACTGAAGACGATAGTGGAACCGAATTTCATTTATTTTTCTTTTTTTTTTAAATATTTACTTTTGTACGTAGATTTCTTCTTTCGTGCAAATACGGTCTGGAACATCAACAGCATGCCAGTGAATCAGTAGCCAGTGTAAATGCGTTTCTTCCACATATTGGTTTTATTTTTCAAAGTTCAACTGTTACTTATCACCATTTTGTTTTTGTTACTTCGCAACATTATGATTACCGATCCGACTTTCAATTGGAGATTGTGAGGCGGCAATCCGGGCAATTCCAGGGAGTTTAAAAATTCTGTTGGATAGTTGACGACATCATCTTGGTTAGTTGTAAGTCATCAATCCGCCAGCAATTTCACCTTGAATCTTGAAATTCAATTCGTTGACATCAATGTTTTTCGCAGCCAATATAGCACGTTCACTCAACCAATCATGATTTTTGTGATTTTGGGCTATGTTTGGGAACACCTTTCCAATGAGTTCGGTCTTTGATTTGGTGAATTGGCAAAAATCGATGGGGAATGTAATGCAGCCCGTTGAAATGTCAACGGGGATTTTGCCATTGGCAATGTCCAGTAATTGTTTTGAAAATAATTCTCCAGATTGGTCGTTCTGCAACTCGACACGCATGTTGATATTTAATTTGAGTGTCTTGACGTGTTTCCACAAAACGGACGACTTCAAACATGCATTAAGTTCATCGGCTGGCGTTTATCGTGGAATGATGTGGCAATGTTTGGCGAAAATCACCTGCCAACAGAATCATCGCACCACCAAACTGGTTATGATTGCTTCGTAGATCTTGCATCGTTCGATCTAATGCCTCCAAATACTTTTTCTGCGCCATCGTACACTCATCCCAAACGATCAATTTACATTGCTGCAAAACTTTGACCATCGCACAGTTCTTTGAAAGGTTGCATGTTGGAGTTTCAGTGATATTCAAATTGAACGGCAACTTGAGTGCTGAATGAGCTATTCGACCATCTTCCAACAACGTAGCTGCAATTCCTGATGAAGCAAGTGCAAGTGCAATTTCATTCTGCGAGCGAATGGTTGCCAAAATCAATGCGATCAAAAACGTTTTCCCAGTTCTACCAGTAGCGTCCAAGAAGAAAATCCCTCCAGTTCTATCGTTCACAACTTTCATGAGAGTGACGTATGCATATTTTTGTTGCCGATTCAACAACGGAACGTTCGTTTGAACTGATTCTCTCATTGCATCACAATCGTATTGTTTTTCATTGATATCACTAAGCACATGTCCTCAATTAATATCAATGCCTCGTTGCGAATTTCCTCGGTTAGTTGCAAATCTGGATTTTATGTTCTAGTACGCGTCTGATGCCAAATATCATCAGACATGTCATCTTTGTATTTGGTCCACAAATCAATCGGTTTCGATGGGAAGCATGTTGAGATAATTATCGAAAACAATGTTCGTATTTGATGAGCATTTGACGAAATCACAGCATCTTGAAGGGTATAATCTCAATGAGTGTCATTCTCTAGCAATCGCAAACGTTGACCGGCTTCTCTATATGTGTCACATAATTCACCATTAACAGTTCGTAGATGTTGGAATGATGTTGGGCCACGAACGTTGACCAATAGCAAACGCAAATAGAAACACTCGTCATTGTTTGAATGGACTGTGTAAATGCGACCTAATGCATCGTTGGAAAATACATGTGGGTAACCTGGAACTGGATGTCCTTGTTTCCGTCGTTGAAATTTCTTTGACAATTGATTCCAAGTATAATATCTTGACATTTCGGAGTATAGGAGCGTTCAGGCGAAGTCATCATTCTGGCACATTTCCAAAAAATTGGTCAATGTTGTAGGTGGTGGTCAATCAGCTCGTTGTAATGCATTTTCCACAGTGAAGTATACTCTCTGACCATTTTCCAGATGTACGGCCAAGTGAACAACAGTGGGATGTCTTTCATGAATGGCGAATGAAAAAATGCGCCAAATTGCTTCATTACTACTAACATAGCGGCCCATTTGATATTCAGTGATTTCATTGCTGGAATTCTCCGCACCAACTCCAATCACAGCCATGTGAACATGATAAACAAATCTGATGTGCCATAATGGCGAACATACGACATGGCATCTTGAGCATATTCATGCATATGTCGAGGACTACCGATGTACGTTGCTGGGAGAATCGTAATTCGGCCAATATTCTGTGCGTTTCCGTCTGAATTGATGGCATCTCGAAGGTGAATATACTGTTTGGAACAGAGTTTCCTCTGGTTCAATCTGATGAATGTCAATCGCTCAGTTTCAACTTTGACGTACATATCGACATCATATTGGTGAAATAGACCCTGACATTTCAAGATATGATTCTCCTCATTTTCACGGACCATCAGTCGATATGAATAATAGTTCATTGAACTGACCTTTTTGTCCACTTCAGCGCCTGTAAGTGGAGTTATCATCTTGATTGAGAAATGATAACCGTCATCACCTTGCCAAAATATGATGGGATATTGCAACGCATCATATGATCGATGCGTTTCAAACACACGCTGCAGCTGATTGTTCCGCCGATGTAGAACAATATTACGGGATTCCAAATTTTCACCAACGACAACAATGACATCACCAATTGTTAGCGCATTGAAACGTCTTGCATGTTCTCCCGCAGGCGTCTTATCGGCTCTGATAACAATTTTGTGATTATCAGATGGCATTCGGTCCAGTGCAGTTTTGAACAATGCAATCAATTCATTGTTTTGGTGAAAAAAGTTTGATTTGTTTGACCTTGAATCTGTAAAAGTTAACCTATATAAATAATAATTCTGTGTATGATTGTGTTGCAATTACCTTGAAAGTGGGCATGAAATTACCGCGTATCACATTCTTTTAACTATGAACTTACAACTGAACTGAAACTAACTGAAACTAAACAACTGTAAAACCGCGTTGTTTATTTACAATTGAGCAGTTGTCAAATGTCAAATGTTAAATATTTAGCCTCGTTCCCAGTTTCATGTTTACAAATTCTTAAAATTTTAAAGGCAACTTTTAAAAAATATCTTTCCGTCATAACCTGGCTCGAAGTATTACTAAAATTTTAATAAAAGAATTAGCCAAATCTGTCGCGCCGTTCTGAAGTTATCGAATCACCAACGAACGGTATTTCATTTTTATTTATATAGATAAATAGTGTTTAGTAACAAATTTGAGCTTGTTTTCTTGAAACTGTTTGACTGTTACACGAACGTATTTTATTCGTTGTTTCTCTCGTTTCACTTACTTATTTTGATTTTTGATTTCATAACACTGATCCTCAATATCAAATCTTGCATACGGACCTGATAATTTGTATACAACCATGCAAACATCCTTGTAGCATGGCCTGCAAGCGCCGAACGTCGTGTCGCATTTAATATGCGGCATGTACGTCCATTGGATGTACATGTGTTACGTGGGACAAAAGCAAATTTATTCGATAGCTGTATTTAATCGTTGGTTGATTTATATACAGTTTAGTTGTAATTATGTATTAGCTAACCAGTATTTCAGTATATTTTTGATTGTCGGAAATATGAAGTTTCCTTACTTTTTTCCATTGTCACCAAAAAGTCCCGTTTATGAATTGCTTTATTCGTGGCAATGGATATCTGGTGTGTTGGCTGCCTGTAGCACGCTAGGTTTAGATTGCATTTTCTTTACATGAATACTAATCTCCATGATACAATTTCAAATAATTAATTCAAATCTCAAACTTGTGGGCGCTGGAAATACTACCGAAAAAATCAAGTTTATTTTGAAATTTACCAATAAACACAGGATATGTCGCAGAAAAATATTTGGATCATCAATTGCTGAAGTATTATGTTAAAGAACACACAATATTGACAAGGTAATATTAGTCTATTGATAAATAATAAAACAAAGAAATGATGTTACAAAAATGTTGTTTTAGAATATGTTTTAGTATAGCACAATCCTTTCGATATGTTATTTTATTACAACTGATATTCACTGGCGTGACAATTTGCTTGTTTGGTTTTTTAATAGTAAATTACTGCTACGATTGCATACGCATAAATATAATAATTAATATGATACAGGTTCTAAATACAAGTCAGGGATATCGCAATCAAATATTATACTCGCTGGGATTACCGGCAATATTGTTTATTCAATTATCTTGTTACTGTCTTTTTGGACACGAACTGACACTATATGAACATATCTTAAAAACTGGGTTTAAAGAGATTACAAACCAATTATTGTTTGAGGCTGAAAGCTGTTCTAGTGCGGCTTATAATTCTAAGTGGTATGATCTTAAAGATTTACAGTTATGGAAAGCGCTGTCCTTCATCATTCAAAGATCGAATGAAGAAATTACAATAACTGCAGGAGGTTTCCCTAAAATAAATCGCAACATATTAGTACAGGTATTGCAGAGATCGTGAATGAGAATTTAAACTTAAACTTACTTTTAGGTGTTCAAATTTTCTATGTCTGTATATACTTTCCAAGTAAAGGTTATTGACCCAGAAAAACAAACAAACCATTAGAAATTTGTTTTTCTGCATTATTTAAAAAAGTTAGTTCAGGAATTGCAATATTTTGCGCTTATACTACAAGTTACTTTGGTATCATTTTATTATTGTATTGTTAGAGTTGAATTTTTTTAAAGGAAAACGAATATAAACGGCGTTGGCACACAAGAGTCACTAATTTTACGCTTGACGCTACTAAATTTATTAATCAAAAATAAAACTTGATTAACTAAATATTAAAGAATGTTCTTTTTTATAACTGATTGATCAAAATTTAAAAACAATAAGATTCAAATTCAGCGGTTGGGTTTTCAGGTCGTCTATAGTGAATTGAGTTGCCCCTCTTTTATAGTCGAACAGGAACCGCCATGTGCAGTACCTTAAGGGCGACCAGGGCCGGATTTAGACTTGATAAAGTCCAAAGCTATTTGAGATATGGACCCCTTATGGGGCGTTTTATAAGTCCAGATATTATATGTCAGTGCCAAATATGAAGTGGGGGCCCTAAGCTATAGCTTGTGTAGCTTATACGTAAATCCTGCATTCAGGGCGACGCTACTTAAACGGTTGTTGCCTAAACCAAATCAAACTTGTTATCGATGCATATAAACAAATTGTACTGTCTCAATACAAATACTTTGTCTAGAATATATTCTTGTGCACCTTGCTTTTGTTTAATTTCCCGGAATTTTCATGGTTAATATAATTTTTAAATCTAAGAACTAGAACCTAACTGTTCTTTTATTTTGAGTTCAGCCAGTTCCATATAAGGAAACAATTTTGATAACACAATTTTTGTCAAAAAATACATTACTCACTGTCAAATATAATTCATTAAGACGCCGGTTTACTGAAGTCGTTAACCATATTTGGGACTTATGCAACCCAACATTCTAAAGGGGGGAAACAATCTCTAAAGGGAGTGGAATCTTTTAGTTATTCCGTCGAGGAGAGAGTATACATGTTCGGTTGAGTTCGTGTTAATACGTTGATGACAAATTTTTCATTTATTTATTTATTTACCTTTCAGAAAAGGTTTCTTCATTTGTTATGCTTTCGACAGAAGATAATTTACTTGTTTATGTATCGAATGCATTATCGAGAAACTGTAACTCGCTGTTATTTTCGGGTGGAACTTGATTAAGTTTAGATGTAGAAGGATTATTATCATCCCGACTCCTCATCTACATATGTAGCCAAATTTATTGCAAAAATTAACATTAAAAGAATTAATCTGTTAGACGAAATGTAATACAGGGTGATGAAAAAAGGTGTTCATCATTAGCTACATATCAATTTATACTATTATATTGGGTAATTCGCTATAGTAACACCCCAATTAAGCTAAAGCGACTTGGGCCTGTTTATACATTTCGTTCTAATGCGATTTAAGTAAATCCAGTTTTTAGGTGTGCCAACCCAACAATTTATTTAGTTTTTAGAGTAAATAACCGGTAATTATCCGGACGGTGTAAAAATCGCAAAGCGCCGGTCTTACACAATTTGTATTCAATTAATTAAATTTCATAAAATGTATAAAAACGTTTATAAAATAATTATGATTTTTTTTTATTGAAAGAATTTCGTGACATACAAATTACACAAAATGGTCAAGTTTACATTTGAGTTAATGGTACCCCCCCGGCTAACCCTTTTATCTTTAAATTATCCGTCCTCCGGTAAAACGTAGTGCGGAATTTACTACTGAGTAAACACAGGTATAGTTGGACCATACATATAAGATTTTTACAACTACACGCTTTAAATAGTTTACAACCGGACCTAAATGGATTAGGTTAGTGTAATGGACTGCACGTGCCGAGGCTAGACAACTTCGTTAAGGGGCGTATTACAATATTTTTCGTACATAATATAACAAGTGGTCTAAAGTTTCCGATACAATTTGTAATTTAAAATATGAATAGCCAAAGTTGAAGAACGTAGAAAGCTCTTAACTGCTTCAAATTTTGGTAAAATTTTTAAAATAATTGTTTAAATGTGAAAATTTCCCTAATACCAACCCTGTGTAGGTTTACAAAAAAGATCTAAGGGTAAGCAAATTTACGATTTACAGGCAAACGCCGCTCCTTGAATTTTCATTGTGTACTAAGAGCCCGTTGTAAACTATTTAAAGCGTGTAGTTGTAAAAATCTTATATGTATGGCCACACTATACCCAAGTTCATTATAGAACTGGCACTTTCTTTTTTTTCCTTTCTTATTGTTCCGCTAACCAAATTGTTTCGGTGGTACTTATAATGCGCAAATTTTAATAATTTCCACTTTGTCCCCATCTGTAGCATTGTTTTAGAAATTCCCTTTTAAAAATATCTAAGTTGCGATATCGCTTTCCGTCTAGCATCACTAAAAAAAATTTTCACCAATTATTCCTATCATGCAAGCAACCTCATTGTCATTCCACGCACAACGTTATTTTTCTTCCATTTTTTTTTGATATTTTTAAACGGGGCACTAATTGCAACTATGTACCTCGTCAAAGGTGAAATTTAAACTTAACTGATTCCATCCTACTAAAAGTTGACATATTGCACCCACATGTTTTGAACAATACGATGCAACAAGAGTTTTAGACCCATTAACTAAAACAAAAATGTCACGTTTTTGTAAAATTTTAAATTTATGTTGTTGACGAACCCGTTCTAAAACGCATTTAATGCGAATTAAGGTGTTTATTCGCAATCAATTCTTTTCTTCTTTTCTAACCCCTTAAAAGTTGGAAAGTGAGCGATTTCATGAATACACTTCAGCCGGTCAGAAATAATAAAAGAGGAGTCAGTAATGAGGCGTAATCGGTCAGAAATAAAACCATTTCCAACCTGTGAGGGCGTTACTATCCAGAGTTTGCAAAAAATTGATACCTACGATTCATACCTTATGTGGAAGGAAATCAAATGATGCGTTTTTTAAAAAGTTTTCAATATTTCAAACTATAAACATTGTCGTTAAAGTTGACAGTACTCTTTAACATAGAACAATGAGGCCACATGGAGGATCGTTTTTTAATCTTAGCCACGTTGCCAAAATAAGCGAGTATAACGCTCTCAGAAATATACTTTTGGACCTTCTTTTTAGAGCACCAGTCTCGCAAATCGTATCGTATCGTAGTTTGCTTTTCTCAGGTAAGAGATTGAGTTTTAAGTTTTGTGCGGATTCCCGCAATTCGGGGGGGTACACTCTATTTCACTATCAGACATTTTGTTTGTTAAAGAAACAGCAAATACAAATTTGGTGTGAGTTTTGTTAAGCAATTTAATAAAATGTCAAACGTGCAGCGCCTACGAAGTGTTAATATTTTGCCGAAATAAACGATAATATTATGGAGGTAGATTTTTATTTATTTTTTGTTTTTATTGATTGCGAATAAAATAGTATACAGACCTCGGCAAAAGTACCATTCCTGTGTCTCGAGAACTAGTTTCACATTGTTTTGATTTTGATTGATCTGTTTTTACTAAATAATATGGTTAGGGGCTTTTTAAACGGAAATCAGTAAATGCGATCGAAAGTTCATCCATTATTCTTATCAGAAATAGCGCAAATAGTACAAAATCTCTATAACGTCACTTAGGGACTTTTTGCAAAGAGCCCTTCAAATACCTGTTTGTTATATATTATTGTTTAATTACATTAAACTCTTTTGAAATGAAAAAAGTTATGTCAACGTTACAGTTGTTTATCTTACGAAACAGTATCTGTCAGTGTTGGTTGCTTAGGTACAAGAAGTAGGCCTACCTGAATGTAATTTTTTAGAAAAAGAAAAATGTGCAGTATTGCCACGTTGTGTTCTTAGACAAACTGTTTAAATTTTAACCCTAGAGCAGGCGCATTATAATTTATCACGCGTTTAGGCGCATGGGTGACAGTGGTCACCCAATCCAATACTACGTTTTACAAAAACTACTTACTTCACAACATGTTTCTAATAGTTACATAATTACATAGTTATTTCATGAATTCATTGATGTAACGAATTTATACATTTTTAAAATTGTTCCTTTGGTTTGATTTAAACTTTTAACCATTTTTTCAACACAAGCAAATAATTGTACAATACTGTTTAAAATGCTTTAAACGGAAGTTATTAAAATTTTCACAAACATAAGTGTAGCTGAAAAGAAATTAAGAGTGAAAACAAAACGATGGGTGACAGGTATCAACCATGCGCCTAATGAAGGGTTAAACAGAATCGACTTGGACCACTTTTGTTGCGGTTTCCACAATGCTTCAACAGAAGGCACTGTTCTAATATCAATCCTGGGCGCCTTCTTTTCATCACTCTGTATAACCCGGCTATTTATTTACCTACTACGGGCGGCATTTCTGGCTCGTTTCCTTGTACTGAGTCTTCTTTCACACAATTGTCCCTTTTTCGGGAAACAATTCATCTTTATTTTAAACACTAACCATAAACTCACGAATGTAATTGGGGTTTTTAATTCTACGAGCCGATTTAAGTTTTATATAAATTTAATTCCGATTTTAGAACCAATTTATCTCAGCGGTTTCCTGTTGAACGTATGTATCGTAAACAATAAACTGCAACCGTACCGAAAATAAAATATTCGGTCTGCATGTGTAACGAATACACAGAAAATGGCAGGGGAAAAATTGCCAGTTCCCCACACGTCGTTCCTCACTTCATCTGTTTGAAGGTAGAATAAATTCGAGCGATTTTATAAACTTTGCGTCGTGATACAAAATTGCAAAAATTAGCGTAATTTTTTAAACGGTATTAAGTGTTTTTTCAAATGTTACTGGTAACATCTATGGTCAACGGGGGGCGGAATTCAATTTTTAATTATGTATGCCGTTCTTTGGATATAAATTATTTAAAATAGGTCGTTTTCGGTCATTTTCAAGAATTTTTTATGCCTAGTTAAGCAAATAAAGTTACAAAAATGAATCCATACCCCTATTCTCTAGTCTTTTTTCTTTGTGCAGAAAATATTTTATAACGTTGCTCTTATAATTAACTGAATCAATTGACAGTTGCTGACGGCCTGAAATGACTTATTTTTCAATGGTAAACCGGCGCCTTAAGGAAAAATCTAGAAATATTTACCAAGCGAATATTATGTAGATATAAGATTCGCCACGTGTTTGCATACTCTTAGTCAATTCAACAAAATGTTTACTATCATTTTAAACATTGACGACGTTTGTAGTAATAAAAAAAAATAGTTTTTGTCAACAAATTATTAATATAAGCTTTATTCAAATACTTAGTAGTCGATATATTAATTGTATAGTGAAAAAACAGTTCTGTGATAAGGTGTTGCTAACATTTCTAATGATGAGTGGAGAATTTCTAAATTTGTTTCTGATGCACATCCGTATTTAGATAAGAGGTCATTATTAAGCTGAAGTGTATAAATTACACAATCAAAATGTATATAAAGGGCTAGTATAACCACAGATTACTAATAATTTGTGAGCATCAAACACTTTACAAGGTAAGCACTGTTAAGTAATTAAAATAATAGTAACTAATAATTTTTCATTTGTTTAAAAGGTACAAATGTTATTTATATTTAAACAATGGAAATAGAAGAAACATTCAAATTGTTAGAAGAAGGGGAAAGAGAAATTGTGTTAGATAATGATCATCGCGATAACATAATTGTGTTAGGAAACACTGGATCTGGAAAATCGACATTAACCTTATTTCTCGCAGCGGACAACAGCAGATTGATAGCACAAGAGACAATTCCAGGTTCCGGAAGTTACGTAATCATAGACAATGACAAAATTGGAAACAGTACTACTGAATCAAAAACACTCGTCCCTGATTTAATGGTGGATCCCAACACCAACATTGGCTATTATGACTGTCCCGGATTTCTTGACACCAGAACTGCATCACACGATATAGCCTCAACTTATTTTATCAAAAAGGTAATCGATTTTTCGCAAACTGTCAAACTGGTGTTTGTGGTAAATCACTCATCGGTTAAGAAAGGCTACGATCGACAGGATTTTCAAACTCTAGTTCGACACATTGTAACTTTAGTAAAAGATGTGTCCAAATATTCCGGCGCGATTAGTTTGATAGCCACTAAAGCTGAAAATAAAATTATTTTAAATCCGGAAACTGGAAAGTATGAATTGGTGCCGGATGTTACGGTAATTAAGGCAATCAGTGATTTTCTGTTGGAATTTAGAGGCTCCTTAATAGATGGCATATTATATCCACAGGATCCAGATTTGCGAGAAAAAGCTGTTGTGTTGGTAGACGTATTGTTGTATGAAAAAAATGGCACTTACCCTAGAATCGGAATCTTTAGACAACCTGATCGGCCGGGCCCATTAAGTGAAAGTTCACTACTTCAAGAAAATAAAAAACAATTAAACCAAGTGATACTTAACGAAACTCACTTTATTTCCAAGGATGATGACGACTTTGGGTACACAATTTCAGATAGAACCCAAAACTCCGTTTACGAATTAGTCCAAGAAATAAATAGAAGAATAACAAATGTTTCGTTTAAAATTGCGGTCGAAATTAAAAAACACTATGATAACCAGATCGAATTAGTAGAAAACATTTATAAATTGCAAGCTACTTTAGATTTGGGATACGAAGTTTGGTTTCCATTAGTCGATGAAGCTGCATCGATAACGAGTCCGCAAGAATATGTCAATAAAATTGTTGAAAACGCACAGAAAACAACGATACCAATTTCAGATGATTCCTTACAATATCTTGTTGATCAAAGCGATTATTTCAATTTTTTGAGGAGGTAAGCGGAAAGAAGCAGGAAATATATCCGTTAAGTTGGGCAAATGGAATGAAATCAGCAGTGACTTTTCTGCAACGGTCAAAGAATTGGTACTCATTTTTGATTAACTTATTCAGAACGTTATCGACGTTTAATTATCAAGAAGATCCGACTTTATACAACGTTGTTGACATAAATAATTGGGGACTGCCCGACAACAACCAAGGAATCAGAATAACAGACCGTAATATTAAAACATTCTTAGAAAAATTAGAGAAAGATAATATTAATGGATACAATGATGTTAAAGATCTAACTGATTTCAGTGATTTTGAGTTGCGCGATTTGAACAACGTTCTTGAGGTGACCTTGGTTCAACGTCCATCCTTAGATTGCAAACCCAGCGATAAATTAGTGGTTAAGGGAAATTTTGTAAAACTAAGCGACACTTCCAGTATTAATTGTACCAATATAAAAAAATTGGAAGTATACGCGCTTAATACATTTTTCGTCGATGTTCATCTTGATAAAAGCGGGGATAAGTTTCAAATTGGTATAGTAGCCCCGACATGGGAAGTTACTAAAGATGCTCTTATATCTATGGAAGGGAAACCGGGAGATAATCAGAACAAGCCTGAAAACGTTGTCAGTCCAAGTGGGAAAGGAATCGATGGAAAGCCCGGTTTACCCGGAAGCAGCGGGGGAGCATTCTTCGGGATAGGAGATTTATTTTTTTCCGGAAAAAAACTAGTTATCAATAGCACAGGAGGACCAGGTGGAGGTGGCCAAGAAGGCGGTGACGGGGGAGATGGCCACCGAGGTGCCGATCCGTATTTACCACAACCGAGGTATTGGCCTGGAACAAATTTTAAATTTTATGTTGTCGGCGATTTAAAATTTCGCTACAAGCACACTGGGCATCATTCGTACACAAATAAATTTGGTACTTTCATCGAGAACTATTATGATGTATATGGTGACACGGCTAACGGTGGTGATGGTGGTGATGGTGGCGTTGGAGGGTTAAGCGGCAACGGTGGAAATATTACGATAATTGCATTGGAACGTTCATCTGAAATTGCGATGATTTCAAACAAAGGACTTCAAGGAAGTGGAAGAGTTGGTGGAAAAGGTGGTAACCCAGGAAGGGATGGTGACACACTGAAAACAACACTATTTTCTTCAAATCTCTTTCCAAACAGCGATTGGCAGATAAAGGATCGATTGGCCGGAGCAACTTCAAATCCTGGAAAAGCAGGAACTGGTGACAAAAATGACAAGGGATTTGTGCATCCAGAAATAAGTATGACATTCGCCAATCCTTATGAAACCATTGTTGATTATAAGACTTACCTAAGAAATAATTTAAAGAATCCCATACAACGCCAGTCCCTAACTGAATTTTTGGAGAAGTTGGACGGAAATTACGAAATTAAGCAGCTTTACAGCACGTTAGGTTTAACTTCTGAATTGTTAAGTTTGGAAAACCAATTCTATCAATTAACGAGGGAAATTAACGTTATGCCTTTGTACGAATCTATTCGGCAACGAATTTACGATTATGCTGAAAATCCACTTCCGGGAGAAAAAAATATACAATATAAAAAAGTACTCAATTACATATATTCAGCAACTTTAAGTAAAATCTGCAGTTTGAATAATTCCAAGGATGGAAATTTAATAATTGATATCAGTGGATATTTAAAATTGGCAAAAGACAATATTAGCAAAACAACGAAATCGGAAAACAGGCGGCGATTAATCAGTACAAAGCTGAATATCAAGCTGAAATTGATAAAAAAATTATCGAAGCTCTCGATTTTATCGAGAACAAAATAAAACCAGAAATCGATTTTATCGGTCAACAAATTGATGCAAACATCGACGCTTTAATAATAGAAGTGATTAATTTAATAAATGATGCTCATGCGAATTTAGACGAGCTTCGAAGGAAACAAAAGGAATTGGAACGTGCAATGAATTTAAAAGTGGCATTTGGCCTTCTGGGAGCAATCGGTCAATGCATTGGTTTTCTAGGTCCTTGGGGAAATGCAGTCGGTGGTGTTATCGGCGTAACCACTTCCGTTGCCGGTTCGTTTGTATTAGACAGCAGTGGCAATATACCGGGGATCACAATTCCAAGTGGCGTCATTTCGCTCCTCAATACAAGTAAGGAAACTTTGGAATACCGAAACAAACAAAAACTTGCAGCGATTAACGAAGAGATTGATAAACTGAATAAGGAGATTAAAAAATACCCAGAACTGTTGAATGATTTAGAACCAAAATTAAACGAATTAAAAGATAAGGCCGAAACAACTCGACCGGGAGATGATACAACAGAATTGGAGAATGAGTTAATAGAAGCTTTAGAAGGTAAAAGAAAGGAATTAGAAGATGATAAAACGAGCTCGAAAGAACAACTGGAGGGTTCACTAAAAATTATCAACGGCGTTTCGAACGCAATGACAGTTGTTCAAACAACCGTGGACGTTTTTAACACTTACAAGAAAGATCAGCAAGCCCTCAATGAAATCGCAAAGGCCATTAAACAACAAGAAGAGCAGATAAAAGCTCTAATGCAGTACCAGAAGGACATTGAAAACATAATAATTCCTTTAGTGAACCAAATTAAAATCGACATCGAAGAAATCGAGAAGCAATTAGAAGGTCAATCGCACGTTGCGTTAGACGTAACTAAATGGGAAATCCAGAGCAACATTCGAGATATGAAGAGTTTACTGGAACAATTTACCGAAGGCTTTCAGGTGCAAGAGAACTTATCCCGTTCGATAGAGAAATTAGATGACGCTATGGATACTCTCATTAACGTTTATGATCGAATTCAAAATTATCAAGATCAACAACGATTGGCTGTTTATATCGCTGATATCAGTTCACCACCTGCTCACAACATAATAATTAGTGATCCGAAATTACGCAAGGCAGTTGACGATTTGGATTTTGTCATCCAATCGGGAATCGTGTATGCGCAATACAAGAGAGCCGTCAATGCTTTCCAGCAGTGGGTATTTCCGTTCGCAGATTATTATTTCGAAGATTTTGAATTTCCCGCTAATTTACAAGTGAATAATTCCATTCAGGATTTGGCGTTCACCGCCGGGAGACACATTGATGTGTTGCAAGCGAAATTAGAAGAATACAAAGTATCGATTATCAAAGGTCACGACGAGTTTATCATTAGAACGCAATTTTACAGCAATTACACTTCTACTAACCCGTTTTTTGTTTGGAACAACAAGAATTATAATCATGAAATTTCCCAGTTACTGAGCGGGAAACAAGTAATTTTTAATGCCAACGTACTGAAAGCTAGCGATAAAAATTCCGTTAAATTTAATTTGGCTGAAATTCGATTTAAAGTGCAGAACGAAGCGATTCAAAAAGAGTTGGATTCAGTTTTGAACAATTTTCAAGTTTTTATGACTCACATGGGATCTTCACTGTATAGATGTGATGGGCGATATTTTATTATAATAAGCGAAAATCAGCTAATCAATTACAGCTTTGAAAGAGATTCGCATGGAGAACCGTTGATCACTAATAAAGTCTACGAAAAGATTAAAAACGGTGATTTGACGCTGAGTCCCTATGTTTTGTGGGGTTTACAACTCAATAAAACTACGAACATGGGTTTTGATCGGTTAAACCCTTATAAACACTTGATCGATGTAGAATTGGTGGGACTTGGCCAATACGTTAGCCAAGATAGTAACATTTGTAATCATAAATTGACTAATTATTATCAACTTCTAGACTCAGTGTCAGAAATCGACAATGTGCGTTTAACGCATAATGTTTTACAAGAAACTAAAATTCAACGTTACAGGCGTGAAATTGAAAGTACTTCCACACAACATAAATTCGCTTATAGTTCTGGTACTAAAAGTTCGTCTCCAATTAATTATGTTTTCAAATGGTTCACAGCTGCAACTGAAAATATGGTAAAAAATATTGGTAGTTGGTTTAGAAACTTTCCATCGTTAAGTGGACCTGAAAAACATTCAATCATTCAATCATTGGACTGTATCTTCTTATTCTTATGATTTAAATTCTTCATTAATGCTAACCGATTTATTAATTAGAAAATTCACGAAAGAAAAATTCTTTATCCCCAAAGAAAATTCGTTGTCAACGAACGAAGCTCAAGGATTGGTTCTAGAAATAGTGGCTCAATTTGAAGAAGAATTGGAGAAATTAGGAACAGTTAGTGAATTTGATCCTTTAAGTGTACAGAAGGAATTAATGTACTTAGTAATCAATGAAAATTACTCAAAAATTACTGAAGTACTTTGCAAATCTGTTAAACTTGATTTTGAAACTGAACGTAAAATAACGAAGCAGATTGTTAAAACGTTAAAGGGAGAATTTAAAAACGTGAAGCAAAATGCATTTTCTTACTTTAATTCGTTGCCAAATGAATTAATAAATGCAGTTGTTATTAATGAACATCAATTCACTGATAAGATAGGCGAAAGTGCAAGTTTATTCTTACAATAAAATTAAATCTATAATTAATTTTACTATTTTCTTATGGTGTTAATTATGTTTTCATAAACAAAATTATTTATTTAAAATTAGTTATCATTTTGAATGTTATCATGTTACTTTTACTATTAATTTTTATATTTATCGTTACAAAAATTAAAAGACATAAACAATAATTTTCTTATTAACCATTTTATTATAGATTATGTAATTCTCAACTAATAAAGGAATGGCTTTACCTAAAAATGTGGTATCATTTTCTCTTAATGTAAATTTAATTACAGTAAAACCTCCTGTAACGTGGTTTCAATCTAAAGGCCGGCCAGATTTACAATTAGTAATAAGTTATTGAAAACTTGTTTCCCTGTAACACTGGAAACTTTTTGGCGTGTATAGGATTTCTCGTTAACCCAAGAAAGACAGAAAAAAAGTTATTCAAAATATTTTAGAGATTTTGGCGAAAAGCACCAATTTATATACTTTTTCAACAAATTTTTGTTACCGGACAGTTGTCGGTAAACATCAAACGATATTTGAAACATCTGGAATACAACTGTCGCAGGTAGGTAGGTTCGAATGCATTTATTTATGGTCGGTAATAAAGTACTTAAATCATGAAGCTTCTGGGAGAACTGTATTTTGCATCATCGGTTGATACCAAAAAAAAGTTAGCCAAAGTAGCAATGGTAAATCAGGAAGACTTTCTTCTCGCGGCTGCAGCATGTGTAATTTTAAGTGGTGTACAGAAGAAGGAAAAAAAAAGATTTTGGATTCGCCCATTGTTAAGGGGCCATCCATAAATTACGTAACGCCAAATGGGGGCCGGGGGGGTACGTTGGCACGTTACGGCGTGTTACAGAGGGCGGCGTAGAGGTTTAACGTGTTGTTATATAACGATTGATAATTATACAAAAAATCATATTTTGAATTTATGTAAGTAAATGACATAATTGTTTTATTTAAAAAATCTTATTATTCATAACAATATCAACGGCTAACATTGGTTTTATGATTCATACATTATCTTAATGTACATTATACATTAAATCAGTGTAGGATATATATTGTGGTAATGTACAACGTTAACTGAAACAATGTAAAAAATTCGTACTATCAATGTATCGTGTACATTCATGATATGAATATCATACATTGTCTTAATGAATAGATCGCCAATAGTAGGATAGGTACATATACAGTGCATTTTTTAGGTAAATTTTGGAATCTCAAACATACCTTAATTTGTCAGTTATGCAAAAAAAAATAAAACGACTTAAAAATTTTTTTTCACAAAGGTAAAAAGTGATAATTACGAGGGATGTAAAAATTACTTGTTTTCAAAGAAAAAATAGCTTCTTGGCATAACTGACAAATTGAAGTAAATTTGAGACTCCAAAGTTTACCTACGTCAAGTTTTAGCTATATACTTGTATTGGAACAGGGCCTAAAACGGGGTTGAAAATTAAAGATGGAAATCCTTATGGCGCGTCTTAAAAAATGCACTGTAAGTAGGTACTATTATTTATTATGGTTCGTACTTTCGTACCTGGATTGGATATTAAATTATTGTTTAGACTGGTTGATATTTCGACTTTTTTCATATTGATGAATAAACTAAAAATATGTTTTTCTACGACAACATCGAAATATGTTATTTCACGAGCGTAAATTCAATCATAAACAACTACATTTTGTACAGAATTTCATTTCGCATCGGTTGCTAGGCAACAAATGCGAAATGAAATATTTCGTGTTCGGTTCACTGTTTTTGGTCACAAATATTAAGGCGGCCTAGAAAATCGAATGTCATCAGTTTGCTTCTGTCAACATTTTTGTACGTTGCAGATAATAATTTCGTAGTTATTTTCGATAACTCTTACAATTAATATGGAAAGTGATAGTGATAATGACTTGGAATTAACACCTCCAAACATAACTGAAGTTGCAAAGTTCACAACATTAAATTTATTACCGGAAACGTCTAAGAAAATGTATCAACGCGCTTATAACCTCTTTTTGGAGTGGAAAGGAGATCAAAACGCAAAGTATGTTAAACGCGTTAGCAGAGGTTATCGTAGAAAAAGTGCAGTATGCAACGCGCACAAAATGGCAATTTTACACTCGTATGAATTGCTGCAGTACGAGTCTTCGACTCGTACTGCAATTCATACTCGTGCAAAATGAGCATCATTTTGTGCTTGTTGCATAATATACTATTTCAACTTTTGTAGATTAATAAGGGGAAATATTATGTATGTATTCATTTCATATAAACATATCATTTTTAGCATTTTTGGGTATAAAAGTTAGAGATGTCTTCTGTTTACTGTATGGACATCTTCAATAGGTTCGGTTTAAATATGATATTTAATTTAAAAATTAGCAAAGTTTTTTTTTCTAATTTTTATTATAATGTAACATAATCAACGAATATTTTGCTTGAAAATGCAAGCTTGAATATAAAAATTGTAAAGAAGAGAATTGGAAAATAGGTACCTACGTATGCAATGAAACAATATATTGATACTAAATTATTGCTTTATTAGTTGTATCTACGTAACATATTTAAAATATTATTATAAATTTTATTTGTGTAATACAAATTACTAAAGAAAGTTTATCCTAAATCACTTTCTTTCTGAAGTTAATTTGATTTTAACAAATATTCAGAGAAAATGTAAACTTTAGAATATGAATTTTGTGATTTTAATTTATAAAAAAATGTTTCAATAAAATTCCAAAACATTTGGGACTTTTTCGGGAAATCTAAATTAAAAATATAAAATATTTTAATGCAAATATCTACAGCTCGCAGGAGACGATTAAAACTAAAGCGGATTCCATCGAAATAGACGAATATTTCTTTTAGGGATAGAACATCTTCACCTACAGCTAATATAAAAGGTTGAATCGCCTGTTTTTGTTTACCCAAAAACTTTAGATTATCCTCTACTTCTTGTGCACATTTACCTATGTACACGAATGATTCCTGTGAATCTTTAATCGTGAACCTCGTGGTAACTTTCTTGCCCAGTGCTTCATCTTTTTTGACAATTTTGTTCGTTGGTACAAAATATCTATGGAGAGACCATAGTATTGCCGCATCACGATTAATTAATTAATTTATTTGAATCTCCATGAAATACTGAATATTTTTATTATTATTAACCAATTTTTTGTTACACTACAGTAAAATTGTGACACTTACTTTCGCCGAGGTCATTATCGCGTTTCATCCTTTCTAAAATACTTCGTATATTTTTGTCTTGAACGTGGCCTTCTACACACAAAAACGAAACAATCATTTGATGATATGATTGTCAATTCTTCAATAGACTGTCAGCTTTGTCATAATAAGCATTGAAGTCCATCTCAATCTAAAAAAAAATCATTAGCATACGTAGGTAAATTGGCACTCGCGGTTAAATAAAATATTTATTATACTTATAACTTATAAGAAACATACCAGACGAAAACCCGATGGGTACTTGTAAAACGGCCACTTTTCTAGGATAGCTGTAGTAGAGCCTAACGTTTGAAGGTCCCTGAAACGATATTGCTTACATCCTTTCCATATGCTGTCAAACACTTCTGAAGAAAGATTGTCAAATTGCAAGGATCTATACATGTCTTCTGCATCGTTTTCTGGCACTAAAAGTAAACCATTTAAACATTTTGAATTTACTTAGATCTCAAAATGTATTTCTGTTGTATATTTCACATTCAAAGATTCAAGAAGCGTAACCGAGGATCAAATCGTGTTCAAAGTACCGTTACTCAAAGAAATACCCTAAATAAAAAAACGTTTACCTGGAATTTTGTCTTGCCTGGATTTTTTTTGTTGGTCAGATTTTTGATCGGTCTTTGATAACAAATGTTTTGACACTGCTGTTTTGAATGAAGATTTCAAATTACACCATTTGTTGTAAATTTTTCCCCTTTTGCATGTTCTATAAAATTCCTGTAAATACAAATAATCTGTATATTTTTACCTGATAATTAGGTATACCTACTATGAAAGATTAATTTTATATCCAGTTTTCCGAAAAAGTAGGAACATTCTCCTATTTAGACAACTAATCAGTTAAAAATTATATGCTCTTTTGGCCTTTTTTTTTTCTTCTTTTTTTTTTTTTGTTAAGAGGAGGTAACCTGTGTGACTACTAACTTCCTCCCCCATACGTCTTCCTCACCACGGGAACCACATTAACATTACGTCAAGTATTACTTCGAGATGAGTGACTGTTTAGTTCCATTTACATCTTATCATTAGATCACATCTTTTGGTAAGCTTTCACTCACACTTTTTTACCTTTCCTTTTCTTTCCCTTTTACCCATCATCAAAAAATTGCCTCTTATTAGTTTGCTTTCACACACAATTTTACTCATTTCATCTTCTTCCTCCTTTACCTATCATTCACACTCTCTATCACTCTCTCTCTCTTTGATCATCTTAGATTGAATTGTGAAGAAGGCATCCCTTGACTCCCCTTGGTAATGGACCCTCTGGCTGTCAAGGCTTCACATGAACTTGCATCTTTAATTGTGATGTTCGTTACAACCTAAATGACTCAATAAGATTGGTTAAATATGATTCAAAAAATAATTAAAAGAAATAAATAAATAATTAAAAATTTTAAACCTAGGAGGCTTAGAATTTTTACTATCAAAATCAAAGTAGTATATTGAATAATTTTTTGACGTTTCTAAAATTTTTACATTTTTCGCCGTAACTTTACAAATAAAGTGATGGAATCCGTCTCGCGACTTTACGAAAATTAAATGAAACTTATTTGCTCCTAATAATTACTATAAACGCTTCACGAGCAAAAAATTACAAAAATCTTCAATTGGTAAATTTTGACGTTTCAAAAAAATTTCAAACAGATCGAAAAAAGAAAAAATTATTCAAAATACCTCATATACATTCATTCTCTCAATCACACAACCTTTAACCTTCAATCTTCGTCAGAATCTGATATCACATCATCTCTGACGAGGAGTTGCTCCCTACAAAATTTCTCTTGCTGTTTTCCACGCATAATGTCCCCCATCATATTGGTTACAGTTTTCCAAGATTCCTCGGAATCCAATAATAACTCAGAAATATTATTCTGGTCTATATTACAACCCATTTTAATCCTAGCATCTCTTCGGATGCTTTCCCATTCGTCATAAATGAACATAGTATGTTCTGGCGTGTCTACCTGCTGGCAAAACCAGCAAGTATCGACATCCGCCTTTTTTATCCAATTGAGATATTTTCCGAAAATTCCGTGTCCGGACATGGATTGTGTTAAAAAATAATCCATTTCTACCCACTTACAATTGAACCATTTTCTAATATCTTTAACGAAAATTTTTGCCCAACCTAGATAATCGTCCCATTGTTCTTGCCAAGCTATCATTAAGGATTCGTTTGCCAAAGAGGTATGATCTTTGCCCCTTAAATAAATTTCCGATCTTACGTTCGCTTTCATCCACAAAGGAGGCATTCTGGCAAGCACCTGCACTGCCTTCGTGGATATTGTTCTATATGCGGATGTTATTCTAATGGCTAACCTCCTGTTGACCCTATCGAGCATGTTTTTATAACGCTCGAATCTTAGGGCCTTTATCCAGGCAGGGGCGCCGTACAACATCACGGAAATTACCACCGAGGACAGTACTCTGCGTTTGCCAGCTTTCGGACCTCTGATGTTCGGCATTAACCTTGAAAGCGTCGCGGCTAATTTCATTCCCTTTAAACATACCTCTTTAACGTGCTTAGTTAATTTTACATCTTTGTCTAACCAGACACCCATATATTTAATAGCATCCGAGCTATCTAACCTAAAGCCGTCGATATCGATCGATAAGCTTTTAATTTTCCTTCTCCCTGCCAAAAGTACCATTTCTGTTTTTTGCAGGGCGATCTTGATCCCCATGTCATCCAGCTTGCGTTTAACTCTACCGAAGGCGTATTGTGCTTCCTCTCGTAGCGCATCTTCAGATTTAGCCTCTACAACTATCGCTAAATCGTCTGCGTACGCCACGAGTGTCACATCTTTTCCCAAATCGAGCTCCAATATTTCGTTATAAAATATGTTCCAAAGGGTTGGACCAAGAACCGAACCCTGTGGAACACCGCTGGTTACACTAATCCGTTCTCCGTGAGAAGTAACGATGCAACGATCTGATAAGTACGATTGTATCATCCTTATTATGTAAACCAAGATATTAGCTCTCTCTAATGCCGAAATAATTCCTGTCCACGGTCCCGAGTTAAACGCATTCTGTATGTCAATAGTTATCATCGCACAGAAACCGCGATTACTATACGCCAATCGATTAATTCGATTTGGCACTTCGAGAATTTTACTGACTGCATCTATCGTAGATCGCCCTGCCCTAAATCCAAATTGATTATCATTCAAAACACTTTTATCCTCTAATTCCCTCTCTAACAGACCCTTAATGACACCTTCGAACAATTTACCCGCGACATCGAGCAGACATATCGGTCTGTATGTGATTAAATCTCCTTTCCGCGGTTTCTCTATCAATACTAGGAAAGCAGTTTTCCAGATGTTTGGAAAATCACCTGCTTTCCAACATTTATCCAGTACCCTGGCTATGACCTCAGGGTACTTTAGAGACAAAGATTTAATCACCTCGGCAGGAATTCGATCGGGACCTGGAGCCTTACCCGCTCTGATCCGAGACGCAGCATCCAATACGTTCTCTGCCGTTAAAGTTTGAGCCTCTTCCGGAGGCATGTCAAGTATCGGCCACACATTAATAGGATGAGATGGGAACAACTTCGCCACCTGTACCCGGGTATCCTCTCTACCTATTTCAATGCGTGGACGAAGCTTGAGCTTGCTTGTTACAATTTTGCACCCGAGGCCCCATGGATCCTGATCTATTTCCTTGCAGAGTTGTTGCCAAGCTGCTCGTTTTGCCGATTTTATCGCCCACTTTAGGGATTTCTTCGCCCTTTTAAAATTTTCAAAATGAATTTGAGGATCTATATTATGATTACGATTAGCACGTGTCATTATGCGTCTCAATGCGAGGCATTAACGTCGCTTATCTGCGATATCGTCATTCCACCAATACACTGGCGGACGCATATGACGCGATTGCTTACGTTTAACAAGATTACTATTACATAATCCTGTGATGTAATTAATTAAATCTTTAGGTGTATTAATATCTTCAGGTATCTGACCCTCAGATATTAAATTATTTAAACCTAGCGAAGTTACCTTATTAAATTAAATTATTTCTAATTTTCTGAAAACGTATTGTTTAAATATTTCTTGCAAATTTGGTTTAAAACTTATTTTAAACAATAAAGTTTTTCAAAAAAAAGAATGTGCTTACTTTTTTAGCCCACCCTGTTGTATATATAAAAATATGAATATTAAAAGTAAAACAAAGGCTACGTTTAGCGAACACTACGGCTATTTTGAGATATATATATATATATAATTAGATTTTCGTCAAATTTGACGGGTACTGAGACCGCATCTACTATAGTGTCCGGTAAACGTGGATAATAAGCTTACCAGTTTTTCAGTTGGGAATCTTTCCACAATTTATTTTTCTATGCGATAGCTAGTGGCTAAAGTCATTTGAACATTCTTTTCTTCAAATGCCTGAGCAACAGCATTAATTAGTAAATATCTTTGTTCATCAGTGAATTTTGAAAATTTATTATAATTCTCTGTCAGCATTAGTCCCCTTGAACTTTCATTTAAAATATTTGCCAGTTCAATCGTATTGCTCTTATCAGGAGTAGAAGCCCGTGATTGGTACGGAGTATATCTTCGAAGTGACGATGTGGAGCTTGTACTTATTGGTGAATGTGGAGATGGAGGATTGTCATGATTGAGTATGTCATCGGGATTTTTTACATTTTGATAAGGAGCAGGATATGGGCACTCTAGAGGTATACCATTTGAATATCTCCAATTCTCTAAAGTATGCTCAAATAGTATTTGAGTACCCATGTCAAATTTTCGTAACAGCTTCTCAATGTGATGACGTTTTATTATTTTTAGTATATTAAGATAAACATTTTCAACTAGAAAAATAAATACATTTTGAGTTGCCGACTGCACTTTTATTTTAATCATAGTTTAGATATTTTGCATTGTTTATGTTTAGTTTTTGATTTCAAACTTATAGCGTTCTTTGCAGTAGCAAAAGTGCTCTAGTGTAAAGTATTTTTTATAGCCAAGTAAAACCTTTTTTTTTCAATGTTTTGACATGTATTGAAATATGATAGACAGCTAGATAATTGTCACTTAAGCAAAAAGCAATATAAAATAAATGTATGTATTTAAACTTACCAACTAAGTGTTCAAATATTGACTCCAGATTCCAACTTTTAAGTAAAGTCAGTAATTCCTGCGTATCACACTCAATGGTTTTATTGGGCAAAGAGTTCAAACTAGTCACATTATCTTGAAATGAATAATCTATGGCATAAATCATTTGAGGAATAGATCCTGCATTGGTATTAATGGATAAAGGTCCAATATTAGAAAACCCGGTGCTGATGTTTTGGGAATCTGAATAAAGTACCTGATTATTCTGGTTATTATTGTTGGGTACAACGACGTTGTACATATCCACATTGTCTGAGCTTTGTTGAGGTTGAAAATCCATGTAATTACTGTTTGATGCGCTTATGACGTTGTTTGTTGAATCATCTTGACTTTGGCCATTTACAATTTTATATGCTTCGCGTATTGATGAGCTTAAATAATCCTCAGTATGGTCTTAAATTCGAAATAAGGCTGCAAAAGTCATTATATACCTCTGTACAGGTATCGTGAAGTTTACTTACAACAAAATTCTTAAATATATCAAATATTGGTTCGATAATCAAATGGTAGACAGAATTTTGAATTTCAGAAACATCTTTCCTTGAAAAATTATCATTATCATGAAGGCTTAGCACAAACTCTAAAAAATACATGTTTAAGGCTTTTTTTGGCTCTTATTATTTTCAAATTGAGATTTATTTCGAGGTTGGGAATTGTTCGAGCAATAATCTAAAGTAGAAGTCGAGGTTGAGGCTTCAGGAGGCTCAATTTTGTTATTGCTTACGAAGTCATTGTTTATTTCTCGTTCAACATGTTGTGGTTCAACTTCATTTATATGAAAATTGCTGTTAAAATGTTTTCGATTTGCATGTTTTTTAAAACTATTTAAATTTTAAAATACTTGACCGCACTCAATTTCGCAACATCTATACAAAGAATTCGAATGTAAATCGTGATTGCGTTTAAAATGAAAAATAACCAGTTTGGGTAAATTAAAAGATTTTTTACACAAAAAACATATCATATTAAAATACAAATCAAATACCAGAAAGAAACAAATAGAATTATTACCACTCAAACTTTTTAACGCGTTTTAAAATCCGTTCTTAAAAATCCTGTAAATGGAAAAAAATAATGCCAAAGTCTAATCTTGACGTCCAAAGAGAAACTTCAAAACTTAAGGCATGTAATATCTTGTTAAGCATAAATTAGTATAAAAAGTGTAAAGGTTACTTACCAAATTGGAGAGGATTAGTGTATCCAAAAAAAGCCAAAGAAAAGCGAAGTATTTATTTTAATCCCAAAACGGAATGGTCTGCTGTGGATCTCACAGATGTTGAAACTTTTTCGAAACCAATCAAATTAGCCCTTTTAGCAAATGGTGGTAACCCAGGTAACACCTCAAGTAACACAGGACGTCCAATGGACGTACATGCTGGTTAATTTCTTATCCATTTATGGACGATCCACAAGCGGATCTATAATGGACGTCCAATGGACGTCCAAGCTCATCCATAAATGTACATTACAGTAATGGATATAAATGGACGTCCACTGGATGTACATTTATAGACTTAATCTGGACGTCCATCCACGGATCAACATGGATGTCCATTGGACGTACATTCGTGTACTAGATTTGATCGGTCCATAAACGAATCGATATGTATCAAAAAATTTGAAACTTTAACTAAAAGCATTATTAAACTCGGGTATTTTACTGATGATGAAAACGAAACACACGTAACATTAAGATAAAATAGGTGCGTTTAAAATACCTCAATTATATTATTAATTATTGTTATATTTTTAATTTTTAATTTGTGAAATAAATGACAAACACGGCGTCTGTGTGATGTAATTTTTAACAACTTTTAACAATTTTTTGACAATTTTTAATGTGTTTAATGTATGTGACTTTATAACTTTATAACTTTATAACTTTATGACTTTCTGAAGAATACGTTGTTTTGATATCCTGATTAGATCTACGAGATAAAGAGTTTCTAATGAATTATTAATTAAACTTTTGAACGATTTTTAAGCAAGTTGTATGTAACATGCGAAATACAACTTTGGATACAAATTTATAAATACAATACCGTAGAATGGGGCGAAAGTGATTTCTGGGAATTAAATTGATAACTAAATCAATTGCAAACTTTTTTAAATTTAGTGCTTATCCTACCGCCCTTGCATTTAGCACTTCGAATTTACAGGTAAATAGGTGGATGGATGATCGCTCTTGGTTTCAGATCAAAATATTTGGTTAATTGTAATTATAATTCAGTTTAACTCTGCTTTTATAGTAATCCAGTCAATTTATACACAAAAAGGGCCCAACCTTGCAGAAGGTCGGTGTACAAATTGACTGGGTTCCTATAAAAGCGATTTCATTTTTACAGTTACTTTTGTGAACACATATCCCGTAACCTTGAAATTTTATTAGGGTTGGGGCAAAGAATTACCGTCTTTGCAGTAACTTATATACGGGTGAATATACCGGACATTTGCTTTTAACATCTGGACGTCTGGTTTTACTTGACTGAGTAACGCCAAGGATTTTTTTTTATTTTCACCTCTCATACTTGCAACAGTTTCTTGCAAACACCAGAAATTCAATTTGACCGCCAGACATTAACCAATTTTTCATGTGAATTGTTAAGTTTTGTTTGTTACAAATGTGTGTAGTTGAATTTCATTGCAATAGTTGCAACGGGTTAATTTTCGTTGCGGCAAGACTCGTCGGTGAAACCCTTCGACGAATCGACACGAATTTTAATGTACAACATGGAAATTTCTGCCGTAAGTAAAAATGACAATGTATTTAAGTTATTTTTTTACTATGTTTTACGGGTTGTAGGTAACTCAGAAATAGTTTATTATGAATTTACAAAACAAATCCCAAGTCCGCTTTATAACACTTGATAATAATGTATCTAAATCGTATTATTCAAGGACCGAGAGAAAAGGTGTAATTGCAGCTTTGATTATATTGGTAAGTTAAAATGATTTTAAAGAAGTTGTGTAATATTTTTTTTTTTTAGAAAGTGTCAAGCTAAGTAAATTTATTCAAAGAGGACATTGAAGCTGCAATGGGAAAATGGTGGATAAGCACCGGTGTTGCTTTGAAATGATTTTGGTTTTAATGTTTCTAGTTGTTTAATTAGTTAATAATTAATTACATTCTGTGTGGTAATAATTTTTGAATATTCATATTTTTTAAGGTTAAGTTTCTAGTTATTTAGTTTGTTAATAGTTAAAGTTAAATAGGTAAAGTTGTTCACTGCAAATTATTTTTGAATTTACATATTTCTTTGTACGTATTTTTTAAGAATAAGTTTCATGTTATTTAATGTGTTAATGGTTAGTTTTAATTGTTAAAGTTCGTTATTGTAACAATTTTTGAATTTAGAAATTTTTTTAAGGTTATTTATTTTCGAATATATGCTTTTTTACATTTTTTATTTATTTATTTTTTAATCCCACAACGTTTATAAGTACGTCCATTAATGTCCATAATTCGGGTCGAAATGGACATACATAAGACGTCCAGTGAACGTCCAAAACGAATCCGTTTACAATCCCAAAGACGTCCAATAAGCGTTTGTCGATGGACGTCCAGGAACCGGCACGATATGGACGTACATTGAACGTTCGAAAAGATCCCAAATGTAGTCCCAAAAACGTCCACAAACTGACGTCCAGATGTACGTCCAATTTAGTCTCAAATTGGGCGTCCATTGGACGTACAGTGATCCGTTTGTGTACATCCAATGTACGTCCATTAGATGTACATGTGTTACGTGGGTAAGATTATATTTTTCAATTAAATTATTCCAAACCGATGACGACAGCATATAAAAATCTTTTATTTTCCACTTGTGTATAATTGATTGTTTTCGTCTGTGATACGCGCTATATAAACGTGTTCATTACGCCTTAGGGCCATAATAAGCGGGCATAATGATAACGCCCGCAAATTTGTACTACCAATAACAAGTTTGTTTGAAATTTTGTGAATTGTCATAGTTACAAAACAAAGTACATATGCACAGCAGCCTTGTTTGGTTCATATGAACTTTTTTCAGGCTTTTTATCAATTAATATTCATATTTCAAGTGGAAAATAAAACGTTATATGAACCACGGGCATAAAGGATGTTTATAAATCTCGGGCAAATTACAAAACCTCGGGCCGGAGGCCCTCGGTTTTGTAAACTATTGCCCTCGAATATAAACACCTTCATTATGCCCTTGATACATAAAATACTATTTCGTTTTTTAAAACGTCTTCTACAATTTTACTTTGTTTCGATCGTTTACGCCCTGCCATTTAAATCAAACTTTAATTGAAACACCAAAGAATTAAATTACACCACCCTTATGGGCTACCTAAACTAATAAATTAATTTTAAAGAATTTTTTATTTAAATTTGTCTTAGCACAATACAGATAATATTAAAATTGTGTGGTTATAAACTGATTCACTTTTAAAATACTGTAACGATATGTTATACCACTTCTTAGTAAATCCAAATATATACAAAGCTAATCAAGGGTTGATTGGTGGGGTAAGTTTTCCCTATACTAACAAATAACTTGCAATAAATTTAATGGCCGACAAATACTTTATAAATAATATTTCAAGAGGTGCACCCTCATACATTTATTTTATTTTTAGTTGAACTTACACAACTACGAAAACAATTTTGTAAATATTTCACAAAACCCAAAACCCCTCTAAACATAAAGATTTATTTAAATATGAATAACACTTCACTTATTGAGGTATATATCGGTCAACATGAGGCAAATGTGGTCTTTAAAATTAAGGGTTTCTTTATCACTTCCCACTTTCAGAAATAATTACTCAAGCAAAAATGACAACTCGTAATAATTTCAACAAAACAGTTTTAATTGCGAAAGAATACAACTAAAAATAATATTAAGAATAATTACTATACTCCTATATGGTCATTTGATTCTTGTAATAGATAACACCTAGGTACTTCTACAAAATTATATTAATTCTGTTATAGAAACAACTGGTTTGCATCTCCCTTTCTTTTTATCTCTTCTTACTTTTCGTTCCGACGGAAATAAACTAAAAAAACAATTTCTTTAATAGCTGTTACATTGAAACAACTTGTAAAACTTTTACAAAATTCATTCGGTTAGCTAAAAAAGTGTGAGAAAAATTATAATCACAACAAATTTATTTACATGTGAATTTATTACACACAGAATCAGAAAATCCCCATAATTTCAGTACCATTTTTCGAAATGGTCTTTCAAGCTGATCATTTTGTTGATCGGCATTTATTAATATTGCATTGAATTAGCATCTTCATCTCGATACATTAAATCACTTGTAATATTTCCCATTTCTTCACAATTAAACATTCACTAATTATGTAAGTTACTAAAAATTCACTTTACAATAAAAATACAGAAAATGTACACCGTAATATGTATTTTCTCACTGCAAGCCGACTTTGGTGTAACGTTTTTTAACTAAATTTGTAAGAAAGTCGAAAATAATTTATCTATTGTCAATAAACAGTCCTTTGTAGGAAAAATGTCGATCATAAAGCAATTTGCAACATTCTGTACAATTGTATCCGCCCAGCTGAATCCAGCGCAATGCTTCTAAACAATTGCATTATAGAACCCTTGAACTAAAGTTCATCTCGAAGAAAACCTTCAGTAAGATCACCACAAATCAAGAATTCCCGTGCTTACTCCAAAACGGTGGTTTGCTAGATTTAATATTATTCGTGCTAAAAGCAAGCAGAATTGTGCTAAATATCAGTTCTTAGTGTAAGAAGTGGGTTTTTAACAAATTCTTAGCTAACATTTTTTCAGTGCAGGATTTTAGGGCAACTTTTCTTGAAAAATTAGGACAAAAATTATTAAATTAAATTATTAATTATTTTCTTCTTTTTGTAAAAAACTTTCGGCTCTTTTTCCTCTAATTCCTTAATTTCTTCGGTAATGGAACTTTTTCTTTTATGGCCATTTTTTTTTTAAACTGTAATATTCGATAGAAACCAAAGATTTCATTATTTCGTTGACCGGTTCTCATTATCCCAAGGAGAGGGAAATGGGAGCCAAATGCACTATTGCATTTGTAATTTCTTTTAAATCAAAATGTGTAAAGTTATTAACTTTTCCTATCAAAAATCTAAAAATACAATAATCATCGAATATTAAAAACTGATTAAAAAAAGTCTAGATTTTTTTAATGCATTTTGCCTTAGGTGGAGCTCAATACTCCCGTTCCCCTACCAGGGTGCATTGAAAATCAATTTTAGTATTTCTTAGTATTAGATGGTTTTGCGCACTCCCAGAGTTGAATTTCATAGTTCCAAATAGGTTTTATTATACATTTGTACACATACTGATTTACGGGATAGTAAAACCGTTAATTAAGATTAATGTAATTGTTTGTAGTTAACCAAAGGATATTTCACTACTCGAATTGTAAAAATAACGTTGCGGTTCTGGAAACTTTTACAGACTCCAGCGCTAGAGGTTCCAATCGCGAGAAGGTCAGTCATAAAAGCCTCGGTTTTCGCTGTCCGCAGTCTGTTGTCCGCATAATTTATGATTGTCGAAGCAAGAAGCTATGAATAAAGCGATATTTGATACTCGTTGTGTAAAATTGAGGTTTACTTGAAATCTAATTAATATTTTTTAATTGTGATTTGAGTCTTCAGTTCTAGAAGTTGAAACGGACATCATAACGTGGAGAATAAAATTTGTAAATCTACTGTCAATGAGGTTTTGTTCTAATTGTAGGGCCTTCGATGAACAACCTTAGAGAACTAATAAGCACTCTCTAAAGACTAATATCTGACATGTATGCTGTATAAGTTTCGTTTTGTTCTTATAGTATTTAAGGCCAAAAAGTGAGATGGAAGTAAAACGTGGCGCAGCGTGTATATGACAGTTAATATCTCCATCTGACGTTAATGAACAAAAACGTTGAAATCGTCATTAAAATACGTAAATAATTCATCATCTAAGAGCTTATAAAGAAGGAGATAAATAACCATCACGTGACTCAGAATTTTTCGTTTCATCCCTGATGTGACCACTAAATTGCCCATTCATGATAATAAGTTCAACTTCAGTGCCTAGACACACAAATCCCCTGGCTCATGTCTTTTCGTGTTGTTGGCCTAACACTTAATGTTTAAAATATCATAGATTGCCTGCCATACGGCTCTGGATATTGTTGCTTATCGGTGAGACCCACTTTGTGCCAGATGTCTTTCTCCAGATGTTTTTGTTGCAGACGGTTTTAAATCACTCTGACGAGTTTTAGCACAAGCTTTACGACCGTGTCATTTAAGGTTTCTGACATATTAGAATGCTCTTATACAGTGTGTCCACGAATGAGGCCGACAAGAGAAAATTTTGTTACTACCACCACCGAACTTTGCATAAAACAACTTTCAAAAATAACATTTTTTATAATAATAAAAAATTAGACTACTTTGCTTAAGATCAATTTTATGTTTTGTAAACTTTAGAGAACCCTGTACATTTTAGAACAAGCGGCAAAATTGATTAGGGCCCGAAAATTAATTAAATGCGGTCCTGTTTTCGCCGGCCAATTCTTGTGAATTGTAATCTTGACCTTTTTCTGGGAAATTGGAAAAAAAATCGGACGTTAATTGAAAGCAGTTTCGCTTTTTTCGCCCAAGAGAAATAGTTACAATATTCAAGTTCGATTCTGGATTCGCCAATTGATGAACTATTTGCGCGCCAGAGATTCTTGTGCAAAATTGAATTTGAGACATTAAAAAAAGTTAAACGGGAAAATTAGTCGATTGATGATTTTCTTAAATTGGTCGAGAAAAAAAGTCTGTTAGCTTCAAATGGGGATGCATTACTTCCTACAAAAGTTTGCTGTTTTATGCTGTTTTAGATGTAAAATTGGTTGATTGTGTAATTTAATATTTGTAAATCGTAACTCAATTATCTTGAATAACACATATCTGTTTTAGATTACCAATTTTTTAAATCTATTTTGACCTTGTCGTAGATATGGATTCGGTGACCATTAAAATTCCAAATTGAATTTCTTTCCTCTTTATTACCGGAAGGTAATATAATCCCGATTATATTATGATATTCGCAACTCAAGTCCCAAAAATGCTTCATGATTTTTGCGTACGTCAGACTTGTTTTATTTCGTCGTCTTGAGCACCGTATCCCAATGTCACGGCCACGCGTGACTGTCGTCTTTTAATCAGTTGGTAACAATCAACGATATTGAAGGCCAGATAGCTTTTTGCCAAATTCCAGATAATATAATTTATTCTTCCGATGGCTCTATAACAGTCATTTACTCCAGTGTTTTGTTTGTGGTAATCCACAGTTTTCAATAACTGATTGTACTTCCAGTTGATGCAATGGATTCCTACTTTCTTGGTGAGTTTTAATGAATTCTTCAAATTCAATATTTTATTGAAGTTATTTTAGAGTGAACAAATTTTGTTTACGTTCAAAAAAAGATGGACAAGGAAGATTCAAGTTTGATTGAAATAAAACTAAAACCAGAAGAACTGATCATCAAAGATGAGCCTGATGATGCGATGGAAGAATTGATGACACAAGAAAGGAATGAATCTGTCGAAGAACATGCAACACTTAATGTTAGCTCCGATTCTCATTGTTTCGTGAATAGTCAGGTAAATAATAATTTACAGTCTTGGTTCACAATTATTAAGTAAATCAATTGGTTTCAAAAAAAGATGAACAAGGAAGATTCAAGTTCGATTCAAATAAAACTAAAACCAGAAGAACTTACCATCAAAGATGAACCTGATGATGCGATGGAAGAATTGATGACACAAAAAAGGAATGAATCTGTCGAAGAACATGCAACACTTAATGTTAGCATTTTCCATGAAAGGAAACCTCAAACGACACATTTTAATTCATCAGAAGAACAAATCAATCAAATATCCAGAATGTGGAAAATATTTTTTGAGAGAAAGTAATCTCAAAAATCATGTGTTAACTCATGAAGAGGAGAAAGCATTCAAATGCCTAAAATGTGGAAAAGGTTTTGTGAGGAAAGTCCATCTCAATTAACACATGAAAACTTATAGTGGAAATAAACCATTCAAGTGCACAAAATGTGGAAAAAATTTTTTGAGAAGTAATCGCAAAACCCATATGTTAGCTCATGAAGGGGAGAAAGCATTCACATGCCTAAAATGTGGAAAAGGTTTTGTGAGGAAAGACCATCTCAATAAGCACATGAAAACTCATAGTGGAAATAAACCATCCAAGTGCACAAAATGTGAAAAAGATTTTTTGAGAAGTAATCGCAAAACCCATATGTTAGCTCATAAAAGGGAGAAAGCATTCAAATGCCTAAAATGTGGAAAAGGTTTTGTGAGGAAAGACCATCTCAATGAACACATGAAAACCCATAGTGGAAATATACCATCCAAGTGCACAAAATGTGGAAAAGATTTTTTGAGAAGTAATCGCAAAACCCATATGTTAGTTTATGAAGGGGAGAAAGCATTCAAAAGCCTAAAATGTGGAAAAGGTTTTGTGAGGAGAAACCATCTCAATGAACACATGAAAACTCATAGTGGAAATAAACCATCCAAGTGCACAAAATGTGGAAAAGGTTTTTTGAGAAGTAATCGCAAAACCCGTATGTTGGCTCATGAAGGGGAGAAAGCATTCACATGCCTAAAATGTGGAAAAGGTTTTGTGAGGAAAGACCATCTCAATAAACACATGAAAACTCATAGTGAAAATAAACCATCCAAGTGCACAAAATGTGGAAAAGATTTTTTGAGAAGTAATCGCAAAACCCATATGTTAGCTCATGAAGGAGAGAAAGCATTCACATGCCTAAAATGTGGAAAAGATTTTGTGAGGAAAGACCATCTCAATGAACACATGAAAACTCATAGTGGAAATAAACCATTCAAGTGCACAAAATGTGGAAAAGATTTTTCGACAAAGGGTAATGGCAAAACCCATATGTTAACTCATGAAGAGGAGAAGGCATTTAAGTGTAGTAAATGTGCAAAAGAGTTTTTGGAAAAGTCACATTTGAAACGACACACTTAATTAATCCACGGAGAGAGAAAAAATGCACAGAATATGGGCAAGCTTTCTGCAGAAATAGTAATCTCAAAAACCACATGCTCATTGATAAAGGGAAAACTCCATTTGAATGTGGACAATGTGGTGTACCATTTGCTACGCAATCTACTCTAACACAACACATGAAAACTCATAGTGGAAAGAGACCATTGAAGTGTACAGAAAGTGGAATTTTTTTTTTGTGGGAGTCGGTTCTCAAAAAACACATGTCGATCCACAATAGAAGCAAGAAATCATAAACATGAAAAATACTAATTTCTGAGATGTTTGAAATGGAGAGATGTTTTTAAAATGTTGGTACTGTACCTTTTGATGTAACTGTGTGTTTGTTAATATTATATGACAATTCCGGTGGACTTATTTAGTTTTACTTCATCTTCGCTCCTTTATTAATTCATACCTTAATTTTGTCGGTTTTCATTTCTGGTTTTCTACTTCCAATAATAAATAGTAACTCCCAATTTTGCCAATTGTTCAATAAAGCATTTATCATGAATAGAGGATCAATTTTTAGTGTGATTTTCTGCAAGACCTATGTCCTGACCATTGTCTTTTAGAGTTTGGCATAAAAGAACCAGAAAACTAAAGCAACAAATCATGCATTGGTCACATCAATAGTCCTTGCTGGATTAATATCCGTTTACTTTTTGTTATTTCAGATTTGTAAACTTCTAACATCGATCGGGTGACAGCTGTCAAGTTTCTTTTTCGGCTAATTTAAAAACAAAGAATTTATTTATATGGAGAGTCGCTCCGATGTTATTGGAAGGTAACAAATGGAAGTCGGTAAGTGAAATTGCGACTCCAAAATTAGCATTGTTGAACCAATCCAATGCAAAAGAGCGGTGCAGGATTACCTTTTTCTTGGGTACTTTCTGAACGAATCTTCTAAATTTCTTTGGTCATTACAGTTACTTTAAAATAAACAAATCTTCTTTATATTCAAAATAAAATGAATGATTGGGACGAAATTAAACTGGAACCGGAGGAAATTATCATCAAAGATGAGCCTGTTGATACGGTGGACGAATTGGTAGAAGAAGAAATAAATCAAACACTTAATATTACATCCGATTCTCATTGTTTCGTGAATCCTCAGGTAAAAAACGATTGTTTTAGTTTTGGTTAACAATTATTAAGGTCATAAGTAATTTTGTTGTTATTAAATAATTATTTTAATTAACAGATCAAAATGGAGGTATTAGAGGATGAGATTATTGATACAATCAAGATCAAATTTGAAGAAATTGAGGGAAATGAACTTCAAGCAGCGTGCAGTGAAATTCAATTGAAATGTGAACAATATCCGCAAACTTTGTCTGAGAAAAGATATATTAAACGGCAGATGCGAATTCATGAAGGGAAAAAATCATTCAAGTGCCCAGAATGTGGAAGAGGATTTTCGAGGAAAGACAGTATAAAATATCACATGTTAAATCATGGAGGGGGAAAAAAAATTGAAGTGCACACAATGTGGAAATGATTTTTTGATGAAGGGAAATCTCAAAACACACATCCATAAAATCCATAAAAGCCAGAAATCATAAGCATGGATAATGAAAAAGCTTGGGAAGGACTAATTTTTGAAAACTTTGAAATAAAATGTTTATAAATGTTGGTGTTGTACCTTTTGATGTAACTGTGTATTCGTTATTATTAAGATATGATAATTCCGGTGGTATTATTATATTATTTATCTTTTAATACTAAATTCAATTGGCCAAACCACTTGAACGCGGTTTTGCAAATAAATAAATTTATGAAAAATTTTATGTTAATTTTTTGATTCTTAATGCGATTTCACAGGTAAACGTACCGTTGCCGTCCTCCTCGACACTCGGCTAAAAGGAATCTCTTGAAATTTATATACATGTAAATTTTAATTACGGCCTCATAACCCGCCACAGTATTTAAACGATATTATCATAATTGCAGTATCGCTGTATCGATTAACATAACGTCGAGTTTTGTTCTAATGAATCATGTTACTGAATTCCTTAAAGCAGTTCAAATTCCAGTAATTATGTAAACTCTAAACGATCGCATGGTAATAAATTATAAAATTGAAAGCGTTTTTGAAATCAATTTAACACCGCAGTAGTCGCGCCGCGGTCATTTTCCCGCCACTTCTACAAATTACATTAATAAAACTGCAGTGTCAGCAGTGTAACCTTGAGATTACATGGCATCCTATTTCACATTGCGGTCAGTCAATCTCAATCGATCATTAATTTTGTTTCGGCCGTTTAGTCGTTTTTGTTCTAGTTTTTGCAACAGTGTTCCTAGGTTGGTTGAAAAGACCGACAGCGCGCCTTGTAAAGTAAGTAAATTTCTTATTAATATTTTTTACTATAAATTTATAATAACATTTTTTCTTTTTTTTCTTTCTTTTTTTCAAAAATAATTTAATTTATTAGCATAAGATCGATTGGATAATTGTGAAATTTACTTTTTTTCTAGATGAATCGATTAGACCCAGACGATGAATTTGACGTTATGCGAATCCAACAAGTTCTTCAGGAATCTGACGTAAATGATGAAGAAGTAAGTGGAGATGTAACGGGTGAAGACGATAATTTAGAAATACAAAATTCAGAATCAGAAAGTGATTTTGAGGAAGAAGAAGAAGTAGAACAGAATGAATTTGACGAAGGTGACAGGTCGTTTACTTTTGGAAAGGACATGGAAACCTTGTGGTCTACTACACCATTATCTCAAGAATCAAGAACAAGACGTCATAACATTGTAAGTCATTTTCGTACTGTACACACGGAAGCAAAACAAGCGAAAACTCCACTTGACGTTTGGAAACTTTATTTTTCCGACAGTATGTTGGACAAAATAGTTGAGTGCACCAACATTTATATCGACATACAAAAACCCAAATATAGTAGAGAACGGGACGTAAAGCCTATCAATCGTACTGAACTGAATGCAGTTCTGGGGCTTCTTTATTTGGCTGTGGTTAATCGATCTGCACACATAAATTTAGAAGACCTGTGGGAAACGGATGGAACCGGAATCGAGTACTTTCGTGCCGCAATGTCTCTAAAAAGGTTTCGCTTTATTCTCAGATGTTTGAGGTTTGACGATGTAAGAACCAGAGTTGACAGAAGAAAATTTGATAAGTTAGCTCCTATACGAGATGTATTTACAGATTTCGTTTCTTCTTGTCAAAAATTTATGGACGTCAACGAATATTGCACAATTGACGAGATGCTGGAAGCATTCAAGAGACACTGCCCTTTTAGAATTTATATGAAATCCAAAACCAGCTAGATACGGAATTAAAATTTTTGCATTAGTAGATGCACGTACCTATTATAAAAAAAAATTAGAAATCTACACAGGGGTTCAACCGCCTGGTCCATTTGTTCTAAATAATTCAAGCTTTGATGTTGTAAAACGGCTAATTGAACCAATTCGCAACACAGGGAGGAACATTACAGTGGATAATTGGTTCACCTCATTTCCTCTAATACAAAGTTTGAAAGATGACGATAACTTGACATTAGTTGGTACAGTACGGAAAAATAAACGAGAACTACCTCCTGAGTTTATCAAACCTAACAACAGAGAAGTGCAATCCAGTAAATTTATATTCAACGATTACACTACTGTATTGTCCTACATTCCTAAAAAAAACAAAAGTGTTCTTTTAACATCCTCTATGCACGAAGACGGACACATCGACGGAAGCAGTGAAAAAAATAAACCGGAAATTATTACATTCTATAATTTGACAGAAGGAGGTGTAGATAAGGTCGACGAGATGAAAGGGCTATATTCCGTTTCGCGCAAATCCAGGCGGTGGCCCTTGACAGTTTTTTTTTCAATGATGAATATGGCAGGATTAAATTCCTACATTATTTATCAAGTGAATGAAAACTATAAGGGCCCTAAGCGACGTATTTTCCTTAAAGAATTGGCAAAAGCATTGCTAAAAGATCAGTTGGAATTTCGGAAAAACATTGAAATATTGCCTACTAAACTAAAGAGTAGCATTAAAAATGTTATGGGCGAATCAGCGCCAAAAAAAATACGATCAAATGTTGAAGGAAGATGTTGTTATTGCACTTCCAAACAAAATAGGAAAACTAAACAACAGTGCAAAAAATGCGACTCTTTTATATGCAAAGAGCACACCACTAATTATTGCAGTGACTGTAACTACATAATAGAACAAACTTTATCCGTAAATAATATAACCGAGTGGAAGTAAATATTGTCTTTTACATGTTTTTTTAATTGTAAATAATTTTCAGTCTTTTTTACACAATAAATTTTAAAAATATTATATTATTCAATATATTTCTTGTAAAAATAAATCCATAATGTTTGTTTAAGGTTTTTTTTCAATGAAATTTACGTACTAATAAATTTTAATAATACCTAAGTCAATTCTTCAAAAATTTTGCAAAAATAACAAAAGCGGGGAAAAGACCGAAGCGCGATCATGCACGTAACAATGACAGGCGCGCCCACTGCGGTGTTAAACAAATGAATGCAAATGTATTCGTTCGTGCGGTTGTTTGTATTATCGATGCAAATATTATTTATGGAGTTGGTTCTGCAAGTTGTTGTAATTATTATCGGGGAATCTTTAACACAATTAAAAATTTAATTTTCTAAAATTATCAGCGGGAACTATTTGAAAACGTATGCAGAAATTGTGAATTCTTATTAATCCCCTAAATTATTTAAGTGAAAAAGAAAGTAATTTTTAATGCATGCTATAAATTAAGATAAATAATTAATTTGGGACATCCTCTCGGATTGCATTATCAATTAGTTAATTGACATAATGACCGGTTTTACAGTTGCCAGTTAATTAATTAATCCATCAGTTTAAATGGCTCTACTTATGTCTTTTCAGGATTTTATCGAAGGGATCCGAAGCATTTTTTCACCTGCCAGTATATTATGCAGCAACTACAATTCTTTAAACCATTATAACTTTTTAAGGGAAGCAGCAAGGAATTTGAAACAAACAGCAAAAATTAGCAAACAATTAACAAAAAATTGTAGATCTATTTGTTTTTTTTGTAAATGACATGTTGATACGGGGGCATCAAATACCAATATAATCTCTTAACGCTTATAACATGTTAAGGGATGCAGCAAAAAATTAAAATAATCGGCAAAAATTGGCAAAGAATTAGTGACAAATTATAGACTTTTTTTTTCTTCAAATTGCAAATGTTGATACTGCAACTTAACCCATTTAGACCTACCGTCCCATATACGGTACAGCTCGTTAAAAAAATTATGCTTTTTCTTATCTATTCAGTGTGACGTCATGTAGAAGGTATAAACAAAAGTTTAAAAATAGTTCTTCGTGTTAGAATTCGTGGAATAGTGAATACAAACACAGTGAAATCAGTTGTTAATCATTCTTTGTTTTACGATGTCACTAAAGAGGTAAAACGACTGTTTTTTTTGCAATGTATTTATTTTACTTTGGAATAATCTTGTGAATCTAACTATTAATCATAATGTTAGTTCAACATTATTGATGTTTCTCATATTTGTATAGTAGTTTTGTTTCTTTGAAATACGGGGTACCCTATATGGTACAGTAGGATTACGTACGATACAAAATTCACGATTTTATAAACATCAGTATTTTTTGTTTTTTCAATTCTTTAACGTTGAACGACATAATAACTGATTTGGAAGAGGGCGATGGAAGTAATGAAAACGCAGAGGGCAATATTTTTTTGTTACCTCCTAATAATGCCAATGATGATTTGACAGATTCAGGAGATGAAGATAATGTTGATATCAATAATTTACCACCGAGTATGCTAAGGGCTGAAGCTGAGCTGTAGTTGTTTACAGTTGAACCGACGGGCGAAATAGACGAATCCAGTGAACCACTTCGAAAAGAAAAAAAGCAGGTTCACTGGAAAAACCAAGATTATATATCAAAAGACGCAACATGTGAACCAAAAACTCATGTAACTCTTGAAAGGTCACCAATTGAATGGTTTTCTTTATTTTTTACAGAGGAGGTCTACGAATTACTAACAACAGAGACAAACAAGTATTTGGGGAGAAAACACCTGCCTGCTGATTTGACAATATCAGAAATCAAGTGTGCAGTCGGAATTTTGCTAGTAAGCGGATATTGTCAAGTGAGTAGAAGGCGAATGTACTGGGAAAATTCAACTGATTCCAGAAATGATTTGATTGCTGGTGCTTTATCAAGAGACAGATTTTCCACAATATTTTCAAATTTACATTGTGCCGATAATCAAAATTTAAATAAATCAGATAAATTTGCGAAAGTCCGACCACTTATCAACCTTATCTCTGCAAAATTTTTAGAGTACAGTCCGCATAAAGAAAATCATAGTGTTGATAAAGCTATGGTGCCGTACTACGGAAGACATGGCTGCAAACAATTTATCCGAGGCAAACCTATCAGATATGGGTACAAACTGTGGGTGGGAACAACTTCGGGTGGGTATGTCATGTGGTTTGAACCATACCAGGGTGCAAGTACAATTCTGAATCCCAGATACGCCGAGTTAGGTCTTGGTGCCAATGTTGTTCTGACCTACACGGATAAACTTGTTGAACTTGGGATGGGAGCAAATTATCATTTGTTTATTGATAATTTTTTTACGGGTTTGCCTCTGGTAAATGAATTATCTAAAAGAAACATACGAGTCACTGGAACAATTAGAGAAAACCGATCTGGGAAATGTCATTTACTTGATAATAAAGCAGCAAAAAAAAAGAAAGAGGATTTTACGACTACCGTGTCAGCGACGACATAATAATTTGTAAGTGTCATGACAGCAGTATTGTGTCAATGTGTTCCAATGCCATTGGAATTTTCCCACTTCACAAAACTGAACGGTACTCACAAAAATTAAAAAAGAAAATAACCGTCCCGCAACCACACATGATCCACCAACATAATCAAAATATGGGAGGAGTAGACCGTTCAGACCAAAACATATCGTCATATAGAATAAGCATTCGTGGAAAGAAGTGGTACATGCCTTTTCTTTTGCACTGCATTTATGTGACAGTTCAAAATGCTTGGTTGCTGTCCAGAGATAATGGTGGGACGATGGATCTTTTGGCTTTTAGAAGACGAATTGCATTGACCATTATAGAAACAAATAAGCTGCGTAATAAACCAGCGCCAAGTAAGCACTCCTCACTAAGCACTGAAGCAAGATATGATGGTAAAGATCATTTAGTTATAGATCAAAGTAACCGAACAAGATGTGGATTTTGCCACAAACAGTGCCCAACTAGATGTGTAAAGTGTAACATTGGACTACATGTTAAATGTTTCCTCTCCTACCACACCAAAAAATAATGGTGACTAAAATATCTTTGCTAGGATAGTCTTTGTTTTGTATTCATTTGCAAACGTTTTCCCACGGGGTTTGTTTTCATTTACGTAAATGTTTTTTTGTTGTAAATTGTAAATAATTTGGTAAACAGTTTGTAATTAGTGTAAGTAGTAAATAAAACTGTGCGAATATAAATGTAAATATTTGAGTGTTACACTTTGACTTTTGCATACGCCTGATCCTACCGTACCGTATATGGTACAGGCGATTCCCAGAAAACCGCACATGAATTAATTTTTTTCGTATTTTTCTGATGATTTTTGAAGCTGCTCAATCCCAATAAATATACAAATACCAAGAAAATGTGACTAAATTAGTTTCAGGTCTAAATGGGTTAACGGAAGTTGCCAAGTATTATTCTATAAACGCTTATAACTTTTTAAGGTATGTGGCAAAGAATTTGAAACAAACGCCAAAAATTGGCAAAGAATTAGCAAAAAATTATAGACAAACTTTTTTTTTTCGAAATTGAAATGTTGATACTGGGACGTCAAGTTGCAGTATCATTTTTTAAATGCTTATAACTTTTTAAGGGATACGGCAAAGAATTTGAAATATACGGCAAAAATTGACAAAGAATTAGCAAAAAATTATAGACTACTTTTTCTTCAAAATCGAAATGTTGATACTGCAACTTGACGGACGTGTAATATTATAGATAGATAAGGGCTGCCCTTTGTTCAGATATTTCTTTACTACATTGCTCTATAGGGGCTACCATTAAGAATGGTTTTTTGTAATTTCATTATTTCTTTTTAAAATTTCTGTATGTTGTTCAAACACGCTTCTCCGAAAACGATGAATCAAGACTTAAATATTGTAACATTATAGATAAGCAGCTAAAAGTCATAAAACTTTACACGTGTAGGCATACATATGCAGAAGGCACAAAGAAGTTCTCACTAACACTTTAAAACGTGCTGATGAAAAATATGATAGCCAATTGTAATGAATCGTGAAAATTAAACATAGTAATACAAAAAATAGAAAAATTAATTATTAGTTCATCATTTTGTTAGTTTAAAATCCAGTAATGGGAGCTGTTAACATTTTAAGAAAATGCTTTTCAACACAAACAAATTAAAAACCGATAACATTTTAATCAATTAAGGTTGAGAGGGTATATAAAAGTTTTAGCATAACGTGAAAATTGTTAGTAGTTGGCGAACAACAAATTGTATTGCTATTACCTGATGGTAAAGTAGGAATTTAAATTTAGTGAAATCACACAACTATTATTTTTACAGTACAGTTATTGTTAAAATGGACATAGAAGAAACATTTCAGCTATTGGAACAAGGCGACAAAGAGATTGTACTGGATAATAATCATCGAGATTGTGTTGGGAAACACTGGAGCTGAAAAATCCACTCTGGTTTTACTTGTCGCAGCGAACAACAGCAGATTGATAGCGGAAGAGACAACTCCAGGTTCGGGAGATTACATTATTATAGACAATGACAAAATTGGTAACAACACCCAACAATCCAAAACTCTCTTCCCTGACTTGGTAGTGGATCCTGTATCCAACGTCGGTTATTACGACTGTCCCGGATTTCTTGACACCAGAGATTCATCACACGACATAGCCACAACTTATTTCATCAAAAAAGTAATCGGTTTTTCTCAAATGGTCAAGCTGTTATTTGTGGTCAATTATTTGTCGGTTAAAATTGGCAACGACCGGCAGGACTTTCCGACGCTAGTTCGACACATAGTAACTCTGGTAAAAGATGTGACCAAATATTCAGAGGGAATTAGTTTAGTAGCGACGAAAGTTGAAAATAAAATTATTTTTAATCCGGAAACTGGGCAATACGAAATGGTATCAGACGCCGTAGTTATTCAGACAATCGCGGCATTTTTAAAAGAATTTAAAGGCTCACTAGAAAGTGCGGCTGTGTATCCAAACGATCCAGTTTTGTGACAAAAGGCTCTGAAATTTGTAAATATACTTTTGTATAAACAGAGTGATACTTATCCGAAGTTGGGAATTTTTAGACAGCCGGATAGACCAGGACCACTAAGCGAAATTCCTTTATTGCAAGAGAACAAAAAAAAAAATTACAACACCTGTTTCTGGTTAGTAGTATCTTCAATGCTAAAAATGATGACGACTTTGGGTACACAATTTCTGACCGAACTCAAAGTTCAGTTTACGAATTGGTTCAAGAAATAAACAGAAGGATTATACAGGTATCGGTCGAAATTGAGTGAGGACACATACAAATTGCAAACGATATTAGAAATGGGAAAGGATGCTTGGTTTGAGTTTTTTGATAATGCGTCGAAAATTACTAGTCTACAAGAATACATTAATGAAATTAGAGAAAACTCATTCAAAACGGGAATACCAATTTCTGATGATACTTTTGAATACCTTGAAGATCAAAACAATTATTTTATATTTTTTTAAGATGTCAGTGGGAAAAAACACGAAATACTTGCCTTAAATTGGGCGAATGGAATCAAGGATTCTGTGATGTTTCTTCAAAGTTCAACGTATTGGTATTCGTTTCTGATTAATTTATTTGATAAATTATCGACGTTCAGTTTTCAAGAAGATCCGAACTTATACAATGTCGCTGATGTGAATAATTGGGGGAAACCCGGAAATACCCAAGGAATCAGGATAACAAATGATAACGTTCACACATTTTTGGGAAAATTAGAGAAGGAAAATATTAATGGGTATAATGATGTTAAGGACCCCAAGAGTTTTAGTCAATTTGAATTGAGAGATTTAAATAACGTACTTGACGTTACCATAGTTCAGCGTCCAAGGTTCGATTGAAGATACGGCGATAAATTAGTAGTAAAGGTAAATTTTGTAAAACTCACCGACACTTCCAAGACTTCTTGCGTCAATGTAAACAAATTGGAAGTATTTGCGCTTAATACATTTTTCGTCGATGGTGATTTAGATAAAAGAGGTCACAAATTTCAAATTGGCATAATAGCACCGACCTGGCAAATTACTAAAGATGCTAAGATAGCTATGAAAGGTAAACCAGGTGACCGTCAAAGCGACCTTGGAAAAAGCACCAGTCCAGGTGGAAAAGGACAAGATGGAGGACCAGGACACCCAGGAATAGCTGGAGGGGCGTTTTTTGGAGTAGGAAAAACATTTATTGCTGGACGAAAATTAACAATTGATACTTCAGGAGGAACAGGTGGTGACGGTCAAACCGGTGGTGCTGGAGGAAATGGCAACAGAGGTGCCGATCCGTATTTACCACCACCGAGGTATTGGCCTGGAACAAATTTTAAATTTTATATTGTCGGCGATTTAAAATTTCGCTACAAGTACACTGGGTATCATTCGTACACAAATAAATTTGGTACTTTTATCGAGAACTATTATGATGTATATGGTGACAAGGCTAACGGTGGTGATGGTGGCGATGCTGGCGTTCGAGGGTTAGGCGGTAACAATGGAAATATCAAGATAATTGAAATAGAACGTTTATCTGAAATTTGGATGGTTTCAAACAAAGGCGTTCAAGGAAATTGAGGAAATTGTGGAAAAGGTGGTAATCCAGGAAGGGATGGCGACACACTTAAAGGGGCACAATACACAAAAAATAAGTTCGTTTAATTTAAAAGTACGTTTAATTCTAAGAAAAATGGCATATGTATTTTGTTTCTACTCAGATTATTTAATGAGTTATAATTAATTCAAAATCGGCCCGTGACGTCACTGAGCCGAGCTGTGCGTAGCGGCTTATCTTATACAGGCAAAAATTGCTCGCTTCACACGATCATTTACCTACCTTTAAACAATGTTTTCGAAATTTTGTTACGAGTATTTAGACTGTTTTTTTGTACTGAAGACGATAGTGCAACCAAAATTTTAATATAGTGTCTAGTTTTTTTAAAAATATATTAAATGCGATGACACGGCGCGGTCATTCGTACCATTTTTACGCGCTTCTAAAGGTTATTGCTACCGCCCAGACAGAGCTCATAAAACAATTATTTTCAAGACGCCTGACCGTCGTGGAGTTTTGAATGTTTAGGTCACAATAGTATTCTAGTATTTACTGCTAAATTGGTTGGTTGCACTTATAAATTTAATTTTTAATTATGACAACTCCTTATTTATTTGAACCTGAATACACAGATGACGACGAAGTTAATACTTTTTTTGAACCTAGTAGTGTAAACATAAATTACGAAAATCGAAGTGGAATTTGTAATTAGTGTAAATGTGAAAAAAGTGTGTCTATGCCAACAGATGAAGAGTCTATATGTTGTCAAGAATATGATAATATAAAACATTTAATTGGTAATAATACATGCATTACACAATAGTTATTTGTATCATTAGGCCAGAAACTGTATTTTTGCGAGTGCGAGTAAGGTTTGAGGGGAGAGGCCGAAGGCCGAGACCCTCAACTGCGAGTACTCGCAAAACAGTTTCTGGACGTATGATACACAACATTTTTTAGGCCGATAATAATATTTAAATAAGATTATTTTTTAATGATTTCATTCACCAATCGTTTAGCAGTATTTGGGCACACGTGTTTAATTCTGTCCAATCACAACATTATTATAGTGAGAAATTTCTACTGTACATTATTCCCGCGAGCATAATTTCTAGTATTTTGTTTACATATGTTACTTGACAGCACATTTTCTAGTTTTGACATCTGTCGCCAGTTTGATTTTAGTTTGTAATGAATTAAACTGTATTTTTATGCTGTATTTTTTATTTAAACGTTAAAAAATAATCTTCCGAATACCACTCGAGAGTGCGAATTAATTAGAAAATAATTCTCCAGTTATTTTTTCAAACTTGTTGCCATTTGGGAATAGCCACTCGAGCCCTACGGGCTCTCGTGTCTATTCCCTGGCAACAAGTTTTCGAAAATCTGTCGAATTATTTTCAATTTATTCCCACTCTCTTGTTATATTACTTATGAAAGTATAAATTTGTTGTTCAAATATCTCGGCTAGAGAATTTATTTTTTCTTCTGTTGGCAATATTTACTCGTAAAGATTAATTTGAACTTAAAAATCAAGTACCCAGTATGTATTGGCTTTTGACGTTTATGACAGAACAACCTGCAATTATGACATGGATTGACATACTTGCAATATTTTTAAATTAAAAGCATCCTTTATTTTTATAACTAATATTAATAAAGTTCTTGTCGATGTTAACAAACGGTGTAATTGACATTTAATTTTCGATTTGGTTAGCAGATTCGGTGCTACCAACCTACAAAATTAAAATTACACTAGTTTACATTTTCAGGCCTAGTCCTGAAAATCGGATTTTCGGGCCTATTTAGAGGACTTCAAAATCAGTCATTTAGGACGGAGACCAAAAATAGTTATTTGTATCACTAGGCCAGAAACTGATTTTTTGCGAGTGCGAGTAAGGTTTGAGGGGTGAGGCCGAAGGCCGAAGCCCTCAACTGCGAGTACTCGCAAAACAGTTTCTGGACGTATGATACACAATATTTTTTAGGTCGACAAAAATATTTAAATAAAGAAATATAAATTTGTAGTTCAAATATCTCGGCTAGAGAATTTCTTTTTTCTTCTGTTGGCAATATTTACCCGGAAAGATTAATTTGTACTTAAAAATCAAGTACCCAGTATGTAATGCCTTTTGACGTTTATGACAAAACAACCTGCAATTATGACATGGATTGAGATTCTTGCAAAATTGTTAAATTAAAAACATCCTTTATTTTTATAACTAATATTAATAAAGTTCTTATCGATGTTAACAAACGGTGTAATTGACATTTAATTTTCGATTTGGTTAGCAGATTCGGTGCTACCAACCTACAAAATTAAAATTACACTAGTTTACATTTTCAGGCCTAGTCCTGAAAATCGGATTTTCGGGCCTATTTAGAGGACTTCAAAATCAGTCATTTAGGACGGAGGCCAAAAAAATAATTTGTTTGAAAAATTGGTTATTGACAAAGATGTTTTAAATATATCACGTCATAAACCCAACTTCCTGTAGCTTTCGAAAAATGTGACCCAATTCATATGTTTTTTTATTGAGCCAATATGTACCTTCTTTTTTTTTAAACAAGGTTCTTTTGAAAATTTTTTCTTGGAACACACGATTAGTCTAAATCACTTTCTAAAAAATGTTTATTGCAAATTCCTGCATTTTGTCCTGGTTGAAATGATTGCCTTTTACAAAATTCTGACCAAAATGCAAATCGTTTCGGCGATTTTTCTCTATTAGGAAAACGATGTCCCGTTGGTTCGCTGCATCCAAAAACTGGTCGGCGATGTTCTGGTGGCTACTGTTGCAAATAACTCGGAGTTATTCTGCATTTACGACTTTAAATCACAATCAACTCTTACTGATGATAATGAGAGTTCACTGCAGGGTGCAACAAACCTTGTTGCTTTTATGGACGGATCACTTATAGTATTGTAAAAGGCACAGTCATAAACTTAGCCGAACTTTACGCACAATTAGATAAAATAGGAACGGAACGCACAGTCGGGGCGCTGTTCTTATTTAATATTTAAAAAAATAACTAAACACCGTATTGAAATTCTATTTCTTTTATCGTCTTTGGCAAAACCATTCACACAGTCTCATATAAATTAAGCATTAAATATATAATTTTTAGGTAGATGAATCGTTGTGGGAAGCGAGTAACTTTTCCACGTGAGAGATACGGAGTTTCAGTGAGGTCGGCTCAGTGACGTCACAAGCAATTCTAAAATGTCTAAATATCTTCTAAAACAATTTTTTTTTACATTTGAGTTTTACCAAATAGTTTTTAATAGTTCTGAATACAATAATTTAACATTAAATAATAATTTTAAAAAAAAAGTTTTTTGTGTAATGTGCTCCTTTAAAACAACACTATTTTCCTCAAATCTCTTTCCAAACAGCGATTGGAAGGTAAATAATCGGTATGCTGGATCAACATCAGATAGCGGAAAAGTTGGAATTGGTGGCAAAAATGACAAAGGACTGAAGTAACCAGATCCACCTGTAACTTACAATAATCTTTCCGCTTTAACCGCTGATTACAAATCTTATCTAAAAAGCAATTTACATAATCCCATACAAAAGCAATCGTTAAATGAATTTTTAAAAGACCTGGAGGGAAATAACGAAATAAAGCAACTTTATGGCTCCTCTGGACTAACTAATGACATGATAAATTCAGAAGACACTTTAACAGAAGTTAACAACACCAATTTCGTTAACATTTCCGAAGATTTCCAAATTCAACGTAACCGTGGAATTCGAAGCACTCCGACAGAAAATAAATTTGTTTATAGTTCAAGCACCAAAAGTTCATCTCCAATGAATGACTTTTTCAAATGGTTCAAAACCACAACTGACAATGTTGTAAAGAATATTGGTGGTTGGTTCAGCAACGTGCCATCGCTAAGTGGGCCTGAAAATAATTTCAGCAACTTTGGTGTCTCATATTCTTATGATTTTAATTCCTCGCTATTATTAGCTGATTTATTGGTGCCAAAACTCAACAATCAAAAATCGTTTATTCCGAAAGAAAGTTCATTATCAATTAATGAAGTTCAAGGATTAGTGTTGGAAATAATGAGACTATTTGAGGAAGAATTTGAGAGATTAGGATTCAGCAACGACTTGGACCCTGTAAGTGTACAGCATAAATTGATGTTTTTGATAAGTAACAAAAATTATTCAAAAATATCTTAAACACTTTGCAAATTCGTTGAACTGGATTACGAAAATGAATGTAAGATAACCACAAAAATCGCTGAAATGTTGGAAAAGGAAGTAGGTAATTTAAAACAGAATTCATTCACAAATCAAATTAATTTGTTTTCAAACGGAATAGTATGTGCTGATACTGCTAATGGCCGACGTTTTGGTAACAATATTGGTGCAACTTTTAATTTAATTAAGTAGTTTTGAATCGAATTTAATATCTTTAGTAGTTTGAATAGCTTATTCTTAATTATTCTCTGCTGAGTCATCATTTATTGCTCTAAGTTTATTTAAATAAAGGTTTATATTTTATTTTCCTTTAACTGCTCCCATAATATATTTTTAATTGGTTCAAATAAATAGAAATCTCTAGAAATAATGTTCTTAGTACAGTATGAACGTTTTTAAATGAGACTCGAGAAACCAAGACTGAGTATAAGTGGATTGCATTGGTTTTGCAAGTTATTCATTTCAAGGTGGTCTATAGCAGCGATTTTAAACAGAATTGGCGTTCGGCATTAAAAAACAAAGGGGTGAATTCATTGATTTTATCCAGCGCCATAATATTGATATTGGATGTATTAGTGAGACTCACTTTATTGTCAATGAAAAATTTAGTATTCCTGGATACCAAATTTACCGGCATGATCGCGCTGCACAAGTTGCTTCCGGCGGGGCAGCAATTGTAATCAAACGAAAAATAATTCATCATGAAATATTACTTCCCCATCAAACAAATTTACAGTTAGTTGCAATAAAAGTTGAAATTCCTAACAATCCAAATATAACAATAATAGCTGCTTACTTACCACCTAATAAAAGAATTTTAACAGAAGATAGTATGCAAAATTTTCAATGACAACAACCCAACTCTCCTCTTAGGAGATTTAAATTGTAAAAGCAAGATTTGAGGCTGTAGCGCAAATAACCCTAATGACATTAGGTTGCATGAAATCAGCACGGACCATCGTATTTTAGTTATTGCCTCTGATGATCATACATCCTCTGAGGAATGACCATCTACCTGATATTCTTGATATTGGGCTTATCAAAAACTTCTGTATTCCAGTAACTCAAAATGTATTGACTGAACTATACTCAGATGATCTGCCAGTGGTTTTAAGTTTCGACAAACAACCACAAATTCTTCCATATGCGCAAGAATCGGCTGATTATACTGTGCCTTTTTTTAAAATTGAACATACAATGTAAATATACACATGTTCAATTTTAAAAAGATTATTGTCAATCAGTAATGGAGATCCCAGCAATCTTTAACAATACAAATGGTTTGACATTTATGTCCATTTAGAATAGTATATTATTATACAAGTGTTATAAGACGATCTATTGTCGCACGAATAAGTTTGGGGCACGACGAGCGAAGCGAGGAGTGCTCCAATGTCATGAGTGCGACAATACGTCTTATAAACGCGTGTAATATACTATTTTTTCTACTTTGGCGCTCTCAGTTTCATGAAAATTTGAAAATTGTGATTTCTAAATATTCTAGAGATTTTTAGGATTAGGTACTGCTTGGGTTGGTAATTTGTCATGTGTCATATGTCAACTAAAACTTCAAATTTAAAATCTCGAGTTTGATATTTTTGTGAAGAAGTCATGGAAGAATTAAGCTGCACACTTGGCTTGACCTTGACAGAGATGCCCGACGCCGGCTAGCGTGCTATTACAGCAATACCAACGTAATTATTATCAAAAAAAAACACCAAAAAGCCGTTTCACAAAAAGTTCCTTTGTGACACTACTTTTAGTTTCACAAAAACTCATTTATGATACCAAAGTAGAAAAATAAAATTGTTGAACTGCAATTTTAAAATTTGTGGAATTTAACACTTACTTGTGTTACTAACCGATTGAGAGAGGCGATAGTGAGATTTTGTTACCGGTAGTGAGAGTAAAAATAATAAACAGATCTGTCAGAGACGGAAAAAGTGTCAGATGTATTAGCTATTTATGTATTAAGTACATAATCTATTGAACAAGTCGAGTTTATAAAGAAGACGAGTTCAATTAAGCCTGATTATGTACGCGTTGCATACAAATCTTTATGTCCGACTGCGAAAATTAGTTAATTTTTATATTATAAAGAAAATAATTATAAATTTAATGAAATAAGGCAAGTGTGTTTTGTCTCGTTGGTCACGAAGTTGTTTACTATTTTGTTTGTGAAAATTTTATCCGAAGCAAGATGCAAGCGTGTAGTTCTAAGAGTTCTAATAAGGAAGAAATCATAAATATTGCTGCTGTTGCTAAAGATTCACTATTACTAGCAAAATCTAGGCATTTATACAAAGAAACATTCGGAAGTGGTGCTCTAGTAAGGAAATTAAAACGACCTGTGAAGACAGCATCCTAGCGTATTTCAACACCGATCTTTGTCGGTATAAAAGTTCATCATTATGGAGCAAATATTCTATGCTACGATTGACTATAAACCTACGTGAAGGAATTGACATTAGTGAATTTCCAAGTGACATTCCCTTTTTGAAACGGAAGGGTGAAGGGTATAAGCCTAAAAAGTCGCTGATACTGGCTAAAAACCACATAGATGAATTTTTGATTAAAGCTGGCAATAACAAACATTTATTTAATAAGGTAAAAATGCTTTAGCATTTTGACATCTGATAAAAGCATAATTTGTTCTGCGTTATCCCGATATTTGAAGTCACCGGCGCTTGCAGACGGCAGGAACTAGTGACATTATTGGTAACCTGTGTGCAAGATTGTAAAACGCATTTTCTTATCAATCTTGAAGACACCAAAACCAAAACTGAACGATCATTTATAATTGTACCAGGGAAACTCGGAAATGATAATCTACTTAAACTTGTCGAAAGATACATGACACTTCGACCGAACAAGACACCGCACAAAAGGTTTTTTATCAATTACACTAAAGAAAAATGCACCGTTCAGCCCATCGGGATTCACAAAATTGGTGGTGTGCCGGCTGTGGTTGTCAAATATCTCGGACTGGAGGATTCTTCGTTATATACAGGGTACTGCTTCAGGCAAACGCAGGAGCCAGCACGGAAGGAATAAAAAGGCATGGGGGTTGGCGCTCAAGCTCCGTGGCAGAGGGATACATCGAAGATAGTGGAAATACAAAATATTCTGTAAATTTAAATAAATGAATACTTATTTTGACAGTATTGAAAATAAAGTTACTTTATTTTACTAGTACTATAAAAAGAAAGGACTAATATTTTGTGTTGGAACAAAAAATAACGTCTTGTCATTTCAATTTAATAATTCATAACCTAAAATAAATCGACGTGAGACTATACTTGGTTCTAACTCTGGGTTGCATACATTAATTGAGTGACAATGTTCAATGTTAAATAAAGTACCAGGTATAGTCCATCTCAAAGTCAAAATATTTCTTAAAATTGTAAAATTGGTCTTGGGTTTCAACAAGATTCAGTAGGTAACTTAGTTAATGTGCCGGTAAATTTATACACTATGGTGGCTGCATTACCGAGGCAGACATCTGATGACGATGTCATCACAGTAGAATTAAAACAAAAAATGTGTTATAAACATCGAAGCAAGGAGCGTATTCGCCCAGAAGCCGCAAGAGAGGCGGCAAGGTATTTAGTGTAAACGCCAGTATTTCAAAGTCTTGGTATTACGTTTAACAAGCAGTGGATATACGACGGTCAGTCTGATGAAGAATGTGATGGGAATGTCGAGTGTACATGTAAAACACGGCGAGAGAGGGATGAGATCGTTAATCCGGGAAACAGAGAAACTCTGTTAGATAATGAGCAGGATGCCACTAATATAATGGTCCTGGTGAAGGTCAACAATCACTGTCATTACCGGAATTATGTCAATCTTTAATGCAAATGGCTGGTCAAATAGCACGGCATTCCCTTCTTTCCAATGTATAAAACAAGACTTCTCCTCGAACTTGAAACGGATAACCCCAATTTCAAAAAGTAAAGGAAATATCGAAATCTAGAAAGAAAATGGAAATCGACAAACTTGATTGTACTACGATCTCAATTTCCTGTAGTACCAGCTGTAGGAATGACTATACACTGAAAAAAATCGTATGTTACAAATTACTACAATAATGTAGCACATATTTTGTAACAATTTTTGCTACAAAGAGAGCATTTGTTACTTAAAATTGTAATACAACTTTTAAAACATTTGTAGTGAAAACTTTGTAGCAATCTTATCTACAAAGTGTATTACTTTTTCAAAACAATTATGGTATTACTTTTGTTTTAATATTTGCTATAAGATTGTTGCAACTTACATTATATTTTGAGTGAGTTCTACTATAAAATAAATGGATTAACGTCACTACAATTGTTGCATATTTTTCGAAAATTTCTGGCCAATACAAATTCATAATTGTTGGCACGTGCTTGCCGAATGTATTTTATTGAAAGTGATCGAGAGGCAAGGAACAGATTTGCGGACGCGGCCCGTTGCCGAAAAATTGCCGACAATAAAATAATTTACACTGATCGCACCCCGCTAGGAAATAGGATACAAGGGAAAAATATCGTAACAAAATTATTTTTTGAGATTTTGCTCTCATTGTCTGTTTTACAAGCCGTGTATAACGTATATTTGGACTTCTGACCCAAACAGTATTAAGTCACACAAAATACGCCTTTAACACTAGAACGCTACCGTCATTGGAGTTAATAGGTTAATGCCACGGAAAATTGGGCTTTAATCAATATTGATTATATTGCGGTTTACAGATAAGAGTTGTGAATTTCTGCTGATTTTGCATTTATTTATTTATATTATACATCCGAAACAGTGTGTAGTCGATATGCGTGAAGGAGGATGTTGTGGCTGGTCGGTGGAGCCGGTGAAGAGCGCCTTCCAGCAATTGGAGTGATAAACAACCTCGCAATATAAACAAACTGATTAAAAACGGTCATTCATTCTTTCGAGAGCTTACGAACAACTTCTTTTTAATACGCATAATTTTGTATCAATCTTTTTAATTATAATTAGTTAGTAAAGTGAAATTAATAAAGTCTTAACTTACTGACTATAAGTGCGATAAGTTTAATAATAATTATTAGTTTTGCGTTGTGATTTTGTGTGAGTTAGGTATGGATGACTTCGTTAAGACAACCTTAGAAAGCTGGGGCTTGTTAGACCGGTTGAGGATGAGCTTTGACGGTAAGTACTATCGAAACAGTTTTTACTATTCATTAATAAAGTATTCATAAAGTCCATCGTTGCAACATACCTCTATTGTTTTACCGCGTTTTATTTGACAGTAACTATTAATTATGAAATTTGTTTTACAGTAAACGAAGTCGACAAACAGACCTTACTCAATCTTGATCGAGAAGATCTCAAGGAATTAATTCCAATTTTGAGCACGCGGAAACTGTTTGGCCAAAAATTAGAGAAAAAATAGTAAAAATAGTTTTGTTCAGAATTAATTTATAAAATCTGTACCAGAGAAGCAGAATGATGTATGTCCACTTTTTCCAATCATGAAAATTTGATGTATATTGATTAAAATATGTCCCATCTACACATTACAGCGGGAAATATGTTCGAACTTAGAATTTGTGTTGCATTATGATGTCTCTCCAAGCATTACTTTAAGGCAACACAAAAGATATCAAGCCATTAATTTAAATTTCCTGAACATCGTCACTTTTGGACATACATCGTTCTGCTTCTCTGGTACAATTAGTTAGATATTTATAAAAATTGTTATCTTTTAGATTCCTTCTCCACTGGATTGTACCAGATCCGTAAGTGAGGCCAGCACCAGTTCTTCCTTGGATTTATCAATATGGGGAGAGGCACCGTCCTTTGGTAAACACTTTTTGAAATATTTCCTCCATAATAATTTATTTAATTTATTTAAATTTTTGCCCTTGTTATGTAAAATGTATGTTTACTTACAAATTTGGTTCCTTTGTATTGTTATAAACAAAGGAACCAAATTTGTAAGTATCCTCCATAATAATTTCAATACATTTTATTTTTCAGATAATTCACTACCGTTAACAGAAGATTCCCAAAAAAACGCACTTGGTGTTGTACCATATACACCACATACATCTTATATAAACGTAAGAGTTCATTATTATTTTTGTTTATTTAATTTATTAAATTTTTCCCTTATGTTTTTAAAAAATATGTTTTTAAAATGTAATTTGTGTATTTGACAATGTTTTAAAGAATGTGTTTTTTAAAATGTTTGTGATTTGTAATAAGTGTTAAAAAATTTTAAAAATTGTTATGAACAAGGAACATAATTTGTAAGTAAAAGCTCTTTTTGTATTTACTTGTATTATTACTGTAGATGTTGTTTAAAATATATAAGAAACAATCCTGTTATAATTAATTCTTGCGTTTCATTTTACCTGGTTCATTTTACCACTAATTCCATTCCAAAAAAAAGTAGTAAATTGTGATTCATAAAAAATGTAGTATTTTGCAACGAATATACATATTACTTTTTACTACATTAATTAGGCGCAGAAGTCTGTTAATTGTTGCAAAATATGCTGCAAAACCTGTAGTAAAAATAACGGCAATAATAATAGAAAAAGATATGTGTATATGGTAACTGTTTCTCTTTTTTGTCGCAAAATTTAATCTCTAAAATAGTAATTTTTAGTATAAAATCTTATACTTTTTACTGTAAAGATTTGGAACACATTAGTCTTTATTTTAGTAAATTTTGCAATGACTGTGTAGTACACTTTACTATTATATTTGTCGAAAATCTCGCTATACACGTTAGTACTATATGCCACAAATTATTGTAAATGTAGCTACAACCAAGTTACTACAATTGTTTAGAAAAAAATGATACAATTTGTAACTAGTCGTATTTTTAATACAATTTGTGGTAAAAATTTGTACAATTGTAGTTTTATTTACTACTTTTTTTTTTCAGTGTAGATCGATGCTATATGTTGCCTGTTCCAGAGTAACATCTCCATTTCAGATGCTGATCAAGTCACATTTAAATGCGAGATAAATAAAGAAATTAAATTGGAACAAGAACTGATTATAAAAGACAAACCTGGAGATGTGGAAGAATTGGCTTCACTTGAAAATATTAAGTATCACATATCTCCTCCAACTCCAACACAGAGATCAAAGTTGAATCCTCGCTTTGTGAGCATGTGTTCACTTCAAAAATGGATAGATATCTTAATGTAAGACAATAATATGAAGAGAGAGATTGTACAGTCCAAGAATTGTTCACTTCTGGTAAATTTACTCCTAAAGGCCCAGTCTCAGAATCAAGTCCAGTTAAGGTTGGGGAAACAAACCTCAAAAAATGCAGAGTTTTAAGAAAATCAGTTAAGCTTAGAAAGTACTTATCAATATATAATTTGCGAAGCAACAGTTGTAAGCATAATGTTACCGCATCTAATGATATATTTGATTTGGTGAAGAAGTGCCTAGTTTTCAAAAATTAACCTCCGAAAGTGCAATTCTCGCAAAAATGTAGTAGTGAGGGTTTTTTACTGAAATCTTTAGAGTTACGAAATATTTTGCAATGCACTTTACATCACTTATAGAGAATATATTGCCTTGTAAGAAAATATTTTTTTTATTGCGAGAAAGTTGATAACTTAAGAAGAAAAAAATTGGCAACAATATTTTTTTTTAATGTAGTGTGCCAGCGAAGTCAGTTCTGCTCAAGAAGTAAGTTATAATACAGAAATTCCTTCGGGGTACTTATACTAAACATATAGTAGTTTAATATGACATGTTTTTTTTTATGATAACACGGTGAATCTTTTTGAAAAAAAATCTAAAAGTTGTGGTCGAAATACAGTATTATTTGATCGCGTTTTTTATTGCGTTCCGAACACAACATCGTCAACAAATTACATAAACATTTTCCTTTAGCACCTAAGAAACAGTTTCCATGAACCAAATTGGATAAATATGTCTAAATTTTACATTTTCGGGAAAATTTGTTTCCCCATAAGACTCCATGTAAATATATTCGCAGCCATGATTATTTTAGTCAAATTTTACTCACAGATGTGCTGTCAAATCTGTAACTTTTTGATTGACGGCATGGTAGAAAAATTGCGGGAAATTTTTAAAATTAGAGATTTGCAATGATTTATATTTCCGAATTTATAGAATTTATCTCTATCATTTAAAATCTATATATCGTGGATTTCGCTAATTATCCAAAATTCAAATGAAATAGACAGATGAGGGCTAAGACAACATTTTTAAGAAAGTAAGAATGCAACATTAATTTCTATTTATTTATTTATTAAAATATAAAAAACTGCTAGTTATCAAAAAAAATCTAGCTAATTAATGTGCATACTTCTCACAAATCCTTTGCAGATATGTGCAAATCGCTTTTACCAATAATTCACTGAAATGTCTTACAGTGAATCGTAATACGGCGGGGCGGAACGTTTGATGTCTTGATATCGTTAGCTAAAAAAAATTGTTGTGTCTGACATTCTATTTTGGTGTTCGTACGAACAGATAAGTGAATAAACATCATTTAAAAATATTACAATCGTTTTGGACGTTGAAATATGCTTCGTAAGGATCATAGTCGGTTCCCCACGCATTACTCATATCTGTTGAATTCATTTCAGCAACATAATCACTAGATGCACTAAAATTTATTTGAATCAATACACTAATTTGAAGATATTACATATTTCGTAAATTCACACCTAATATTTTGTTCATTTGTATCATTAATTTCTGTTGACACTACCGATGGTTGTGGCTGTAAATTGTCTGATCTGGAAGAACGATTAAAAAATTTCAAAATATTTGCACGCAATCCTAATATTCTCACTTGCTGCTAATCCTTTTCATGTGAAGTGATTTTATCATTGCAGCTTTTATAGCCTTTGCTCTTTTTCTACGACTTCTATTCGATTTTTTTCCATTATTCTTAACTACTTTTCCCATTGTGCAGTATTTAAACTTACTTACCGTAAGATAAAGATAATTGAAAATATCAAATAGATAACTCCACAAAAACAAAAACAAATTTGCACGAAAAATGAATCAAACGGCCTTGTTTCTTTCGAAGTACACCTATCTTTGGATCAGTCGCTAAAAGTGTTTGAAGCATCTAGTCACAAAAAATTACAAAAAAAAGCAATAAATAATGCAGCAATCGCATTGACTGATTTTACCGCCGTTATCGCCGCAGACAATAATATAAATAATATTTATCAAATTATATTAAATTTACAAGTTCTAGGAAATAAAAAGTAAATAACGAAATACACATAATGACAATAAATCAAATAGATTTTAAAATGTTTTGAAGTTTTTCAAGAGTTTTTAAAATGTTTGTGTTAAATGTGTATATATGTAATGTAGTTTATAAAAATTGTGACGAGGAATTAACATTCCAAACAAAGAAAAAAGAAGATATGGAACAAATGACAAAAATCGACATGTAAGTCAGACTTAAAAAAATTATGAGCGTATAAAAAATTGGGATAAAGATTACTCTTTGCATAATTGAAAATGTGCTGGCAGCTTGTTACGGGATTAATTATTATAGCAGGTACGTCTATGAAAATATTAAACGCATCGAAATAAATAAAACAAGACGTGATGATGTGTTATCACGAAAGTTGGGATTTATCTGCGAAGAATTTGCGAGAAATAACCACTCATTATAAAAGATCCTTGCATAAAATATGCAGTAAGATATACAACATAAATAAATAAATAAATAGCTATGGCACCGGGTAACTCGGCTACAGTTTTATTATTGTTCTTTCTCTGTTCAATACTTAAGTTACAAATCTTATTAATAGCATACCTTTTTGGTTGCATAACCATTTTTTATTTTAAGGGGCAAAATTGGTGCCTCCTGAGCGGAAGAATTGTGCATTACTTAGCGGTTCGCAAACCTTAAGTACTGTTTTCAACCTTATGGTATTTGTATTCTTTTTTTATTTAAAATACTTCATATGACAATTTAAAAAACGTAGTTGACCTCGTTTTACATTTGATTGGCTTAACGTTTTTCTTTTGCCACGCATTAATCGCGTAAACCGGGGTATTACTGTAGTCATAATAGTGTCCTTAGGAAATTGAGTGCTTACTTAACCCTCGAGTGGTCGCACCTTATTGAGTAACGCCAGTGGTCACGCGGATGACCATAGTCATCCAATATAAATATTTTTAAAATAATTACGGTGTTTGTTTTTTATACTTTTTTCTGTATTGGATAATGTCAAACTGAGTATATAATACTTACTTGTTGGTTTTGTCTTAACATTCGGTCAAATTTTTCTTCATGTGATGAAAATTCTTGAATAAACTTTAGTTAGCAAAATACAAGAGGAATATAGTATTTATTGTAAACTAATCATAGAACGAGGCAGAAAACTCATAAAACAATAAAAAAATTATAGGTACTTGAATGTGAAAAAATCAGGTCCGATCTGATATGCAATTTACACATATGTCTTGCGAATGATCTGGACAAACCCAGCAGAAACATATTTTGCAGTAACGTCTGGTTCATTTATTTCTTGCCCTTCCACATATATGACACCGTCCTCGTCCATCCTTCACTTCTGGAACCAATGGAGGGTCTTCGATACCCAATAGATGACACGCACGTCGTCTCATTTCACATGGCAAAGTAGTCTTGGTAGCTCTCCTTTCAATTTGAGGTTGTATGAGTTCCCACGCAACATCTTCTAAAAACTTGCGTCTTGTCACTTTCTGATTGCCATTATTTGCCGAATAGATGCACATAGCATTTATTGCGGCTATATTCAATATATCGTAAAGTACAACTATTGGCCAACGTCTACAATTCTAAGCTACATTATAGGTCCCACAAAGTTGATCTACGAGATCTACTCCAATTTTTGTGGGGTTGTAAAAGGTAACTATTGCTGGTTTCTGTTTTTCTCCTGACTCTTGATCAATGGCATCATCGATATGAAGAGTAGATAGCAAAATTACAACTTTTTTTTTTTAGGGCAATATGATACCAAGGTGCAACCGTTGCTAAAACCAAATATTGAGTTGTTTGGCTCTCTTGTCTTCATTGGTAAAAATTCCTTTGGGATGTCTGATTTATTCTTACGCAAGGTGCCTACGTAAGTGAGTTTTTTCTCCTGTAGCAACTTGTGAGCCAGAGAAACACTGGAGAACCAGTTATCTCCTGTGATGTTTCTGTTGGTTCCTGACACTGGCTCAATCAGTCTGAGCACAACATCCTCAGCTGCGTTGCTTTGGGAGTAAGGTCCTTCGGGCTGCTTCCCACAGTAGATTTCTAAATTGACGGTATATGCCGATTTACTGTCAACTAAGGCAAATACTTTCAGTCCGTATTTAGCTGGTTTGCTAGGGATATATTGCCGAAATGAGAAATTACCCCTAAATGCCAATAGCTGTTCATCTACCGTCAAATATTCTCCAGGAGAATAGTGTCTTTGGCAATTGTTGACAAAAAGTTCGAACACTTCTCTGACAGCAGCCAATTTATCCACTTCCTTTCGTTGCACCCTATCGTGAATATTGTCAAGCCTAATAGAACGCATTAGGAATCTAAATCTTTGGGAACTCATGCACAGGTAGCAAGCTTCAATTCCAGCACCTTTAGAATTGTCCCACAATTGTAGGATATTCTGCCGGCTGCATCTCAAAACTCCCACATAGTATAAAATCCCTAGCAACGCTCTTATTTCTACTTCATCAGTAAGGGTTGCATCTCGTTCTCTTGAATAATTTTGTTTGACTTTTGAGATATAGATGTTAGTACAGGCTGTAATAGTCCTTATAATACTATCATCCAAAAATAAAGACAAGCAACCCAACTCTGACTTGATGTCTCTGACTGCAGGTTTGGGACCAGGAGATTCACGTATAATGTTATGTGCGCGGGTGCGAACGTTAGCAGCAGGTCTTTTTTTACTCCACTTTATTTTTTTGTTCTTACTCAGATAATAATTTGATTCCTCGTCAAAACTTTCATTTTCACTGTCCGAAGTGTCAACTTCTTGCTCTGTGTCAGACTCTTCTCTTTGTTCAACATTGTCAATTTCTTCTTCCTCTTCTGAACCGAAATCTTCATTATCACTAACTTCGTTTATCCACGTCAGAAGTTGTGATTCATTTTCAGAGTCAAGGTCACATAATCTGGGTTTCTTTGAACACATCAGAAAAATTTCTAAATTGTCGATTGATTATAGTCTAAAAACTTTGAATTATTTAGTGAAATAAATGTAACGCCAGTAGTCGCGTGGATGACGATAGTCCCGTAACACTAAATCACCACTAATTACTAATCAAGCAAGCACTTATTTTGCCTAAAACATGGAGCTAATTCGAGGTTAGGATATTTTAGGAAGGTACTGAGGCGTACAAGTCCGTGTTTCAAGCGGGAAAGAAATGGCGGTATTTCTAAAATTGATGGACGACTATTGTCATCCACGCGACCACTCGAGAGTTAAACCATCTTTCCATTAACCATGTCAATATGGAAACTTCACGCGTTTTACACACCACAAAATTGAAGAAAGGTTCATCTTGCCGCATAAGCTACAATAAAATAAAAAATAAGTTGTACATCGAAAATTATTATCTTTAAAAAACCCACCTTTTTATATTTTCTGTGTGATCTAATAGATCGCGCTGCAAAAGCCACTAGATCTGGTAACTTTAGTTCGCTATGTTACTTTCTTTTGTGGCAAGGTCACAGTTCTCTAGTACACGTTTATTTTTGGGGTTAGTGTTTTTGTAGGAAAATGAGCCCAGTAAGTATTAAAAAGAAGAAAATAGTATTAATTGAACACAAGTCATAGATTACATAATGTCGTACAGTTAATTTTCATTCGTAACTATATAAGATGTTTCTGGTGTTTTGCGATTATTATTCTGACCATATAGATTTTGAATTTGCACATTGTGAACTATTGCTTATATCGAACACAATATTAATTGACGTCTGGTAGAAACACAACTAATAATGTTGTGGATTCCAGACGAAAGCTGTACCTACTGGTGGAAAACCGCAAGGTAGAAAACAACATATTAGAGGCAAGGGCTTGAAGAAAAAGAAGGTTGCATTGAAGTTCATCGTGGACTGTACTCATCCAGTGGAAGACAACATTCTGGACGTTGGAAACTTTGTAAGTATATTATAAGTTGTAAAAGAAGTGAATTGTGATATTAAATTTGATACAGGAAAAGTATTTATTGGAACGCATCAAAGTTAATGGAAAAACTAACAATCTTGGGAATGCCGTAACGTTAGGTCGGGATAAGAACACGAAAGTTGTGCTTAATTCTGACATTCCGTTTTCAAAAAGGTATTTGAAGTATCTTACAAAAAAATATTTGAAGAAAAATAATCTTCGTGATTGGTTGCGTGTCGTTGCATCTGGAAAAGACAGTTACGAGCTTCGTTACTTCCAGATTAACAGTCAAGAAGATGAAGATGATGAAGATAACGAATAAGTTGAAACGTGTTAGCAGGTTTCTATGTTTTTCTTAAATAAATTAACTTGACATATCTTTTGTTTTATTAACCAAAATCCGTAACCACTTCCTTCTAACAGTAAAATGCAGTTTTTTTTGCACATTGCATCATGAAAAATGACTAATCGAATGATTGGGAAGAACTGATCGTTTGGTGGATGCCATCGCAAAACCAATGACGTGTTCCATTTGTGTACCTTATTACGTAATGTCTCCGACAGAAACATTACTTCGCAGTCAAAACCATACCAAGTGGGAGCCCATACAAGACATGTTATAAGATGAACAAATTTGAGGACAAAAGAAAAACAATTTAATGACACACCAGTTGCATTCTCTTTACCCATAAGTTTTTTAAAAATTCTTAAAACTGATATCCAATTGCATTTTCTTTACGTAAGATTAGGTGTATATTTGATATACTAATTATTCCACTGAATTAATTAATTATTCGCATCAGTTTAAACATTTACCTATTCCGATTTTACAAACTTCACAAAAAGCGGATTCTGACCATCAATTCGGCCAACTGTAAAATTTTTCAACTGAGAATTGTTTACCTGCCTAACGTTACTGATAGAAAGTGAAACCATTATTTCACTTCAAAGAATTGCAGGGAAAAAAATAAGAAAACTTACGGTAAAAAAAATAAAACATTTTGGATGTATTGTTTGTAATAATTATAATAATAATAATGATAATAATAATAATAATAATAATAGAACAAAAAATGTTTTTCGTGAATATTCATTTTTGAATTAAAATGAATTTTAAATCTATCACAATGGATATGTCTATATTTTGTTTTGTTTAAATCTAGACACGAAAACCGATGTAAACTTTGGAAAAGAATCTAAAACGCATAAAATCTCAATTTCAAAAGAAAACGGACGTTTCGTTTTGAATGATCACTCCTCATTTGATATCTACTAATTATTCCAGTAAATTAATTAATTGCATTTGTTTCGTATGTATCGATTAACGCCGTAAAAAACAAATTGGCAAAATCTTCCATCTTCTCGTAAACGAAACACTAAGGATGTCAATTAAGGTTTTTGATGCGTTACAATAACATTTTAATAAATGCGTGTATATTTCTTATCTATTTAATAACAAATTAATGATTTGTTACTTTTATTAATAATAAATACTGTTTAGTAACAAATTTAAGCTTGTTTTCTTGAAACTGTTTGACTGTTACACGAACGTATTTTATTCTTTGTATCTGTCGTTTCACTTACTTATTTTGATTTTTGACTTCATAACACTGATCCTCAATATCAAATCTTGCATACGGACCTGATAATTTGTATACAACCCTGCAAACATCATTGTAACATGGCCTGCAAGCGCCGAACATCGTGTCGCATTTAAAGTGCGGCAGAGTGTACCTTTTGATGTAACTGTGTATTCGTTATTATTAAGATATGACAATTCCGGTGGTATTACTATATTATTTATCTTCTAATACTAAATTCAATTGGCCAAACCACTTGAACGCGGTTTTGCAAATAAATAAATTTATGAAAAATTTTATGTTAATTTTTTGATTCTTAATGCGATTTCACAGGTGAACGTAACATTGCCGTCTTCCTCAACACTCAGCTAAAAAGAATCTCTTGAAATTTATAAACATGTAAATTTCAATTACGGCCTCATAACACGCCACAGTATTTAAACGATATTATCATAATTGCAGTATCGCTGTATCGATTAACATAACGCCGAGTTTTGTTCTAATGAATCCTGTTACTGAATTCTTTAAAGCAGTTCAAATTTCAGTAATTATGTTAACTCTAAACGATCGCATGGTAATTATAAAATTGAAAGCGTTCTTGAAATCAATTTTAAAAAATGAATGCAAATGTATTCGTTCGTGCGGTTGTTTGTGTTATCTGTGCAAATATTATTTATGGAGTTGGTTCTGCAAAGTTGTTGTAATTATTTTCGGAGAATCTTTAACACAATTAAAAATTTAATTTTCTAAAATTATCAGGTGGAACTAGTTGAAAACGTATGCAGAATTATTAATTCTTATTAATCCCCTAAATTATTTAAGTGAAAAAGAAATTAATTTTTAATGCATGCTATAAATTAAGATAAATAATTAATTTGGGACATCCTCTCGGATTGCATTATCAATTAGTTAATTGACATAATGACCGGTTTTAAAGTTGCCAGTTAATTAATTAATCCATCAGTTTAAATGGCTCTACTTATGTCTTTTCAGGATTTTATCGAAGGAATCCGAAGCATTTTTTCACCTGCCAGTATATTATGCAGCAACTACAATTCTTTAAACCCTTATAACTTTTTAAGGGAAGCAGCAAAGAATTTGAAACAAACAGTAAAAATTAGCAAACAATTAACAAAAAATTGTAGATCATTTTGTTTTTTTTTGTAAACGACATGTTGATACGGGGGCATCAAATACCAATATAATCCCTTAACGCTTATAACTTTTTAAAGGTTGCGGCAAAGAATTAGCAAAAAATTATAGACTATACTTATTTTTTCAAAATTGAAAATGTTGAAATGTTGATACTGCAACTTGACGGACGTGTAATATTATAGATAGATAAGGAGTGCCCCTTGTTCAGATGTTTCTTTACTACATGCTCTATAAGGGTTACCATTAAGAATGATTTTACTGTAATTTCATTATTTCTTTTTAAAATTTCTGTATGTTGTTCAAACACGCTTCTCCGAAAACGATGAATCAAGACTTAAATATTGTAACATTATAGATAAGCAGCTAAAAGTCATAAAACTTTACACGTGTAGGCATACATTAGCAGAAGGCACAAAGAAGTTCTCACTAGCACTTTAAAACGTGCTGATGAAAAATACGATAGCCGATTGTAATGAATCGTTAAAATTAAACATAATAATACAAAAAATAGAAAAATTAATTATTAGTTCATCATTTCTGTTAGTTTAAAATCCAGTAATGAGAGCTGTTAACATTTTAAGAAAATGCTTTTCAACACAAATAAAATTAAAAACCGATAACATTTTAATCAATTAAGGTCGATAGGGTCACTATGGGTATATAAAAGTTTCAGTATAACGTGAAAATTGTTAGTAGTTGGCGAACAACAAATTGTATTGCTATTACCTGATGGTAAAGTAGGTATTTAAATTTATTGAAATACGCACAACTATTATTTTTACAGTACAGTTATTGTTAAAATGGACATAGAAGAAACATTTGAGCTATTGGAGCAAGGCGACAAAGAGATTGTACTGGATAATAATCATCGAGATAACATAATTGTGTTGGGAAACACTGGAGCTGGAAAATCCACTCTGGTTTTACTTGTCGCAGCGAACAACAGCAGACTGATAGCGGAAGAGACAACTCCAGGTTCGGGAGATTACATTATTGTAGACAATGACAAAATTGGTAACAACACCTAGCAATCCAAAACTCTCTTCCCTGACTTGGTAGTGGATCCGGTATCCAACGTCGGTTATTACGACTGTCCCGGATTTCTTGACACCAGAGATTCATCACACGACATAGCCGCAACTTATTTTATCAAAAAAGTAATCGATTTTTCTCAAATGGTCAAACTGTTATTTGTGGTCAATTATTCGTCGGTTAAAATTGGCAACGACCGGCAGGACTTTCCGACGCTAGTTCGACACATAGTAACTCTGGTAAAAGATGTAACCAAATATTCAGAGGGAATTAGTTTAGTAGCGACAAAAGTTGAAAATAAAATTATTTTTAATCCGGAAACTGGGCAATACGAAATGGTATCAGACGCCGTAGTTATTCAGACAATCGCGGCATTTTTAAAAGAATTTAAAGGCTCACTAGAAAGTGCGGCTGTGTATCCAGACGATCCAGTTTTGCAACAAAGACAGCATCCTAGCGTATTTCAACACCGATCTTTGACGGTATAAAAGTTCATCATTATGGAGCAAATATTCTATGCTACAATTGACTATAAACCTACGTGAAGGAATTGACATTAGTGAATTTCCAAGTGTCATTCCTTTTTTGAAACGGTAGGGCGAATGGTATAAGCCTAAAAAGTCGCTGATACTGGCTAAGAACCACATAGATGAATTTTTGATTAAAGCTGACAATAACGAACATTTATTTAATAAGATAAAAATGCTTTAGCATTTTGACATCTGATAAAAACATAATTTGTTCCGTGGCAGAGGGTTACATCGAACATACTGAAACTACAAAAATTACCATTGCGAATAAAATCTTAGGCGCTATATCTCATGAGGAACCTCGTGAGGAACCCCTGGCTTGTAAAAACATTGCTGTCGACAATCGACAACACGCTCGAAGTTCTGCTGTAGTAAAAAGTAAGTAAGTACTATAAGAAGAAAGGACTAATATTTTGTGTGGGAACAAAAAATAACGTCTTGTCATTTCAATTTAATAATAATAAATAACCTAAAATAAATCGACGTGAGAGTATACTTGGTTCTAACTCTGGGTTGCATACATTAATTGAGTGACAATGTTCAATGTTAAATAAAGTACCAGGTATGGTCCAGCGGCTTACTACATCCACAGTACAGGCGACCCAGTCTGGAACCATCAAATCAAAGCGCGAAACATCACATCACTTAAGACCTCCTCTGTATATTCAAGAGTTAATTAAGGGAAAAAGCTGCATGAGAAAAAAATCAAGCCATCAAATAAAATGTGCTAGAGTATTATACCTGGGTATAATTAGTCCCACAATGTTGTATACCTGCACAGTATGGAGAAGCGCGGCGCGAGTGGCACCCATATTAAAAAAGTACAAACCCTGCAAAACCAAGTTCTGAGGATAATAACAAATGCAGAATGGTATATCCGGTCGAGTCGAGAACTTGAAATAGCAGCTATTGATGATTTTATAAAAGAAACAGCAAACCACATCTTCCAATCAATGAATCGTTGTCCAGCCACTGAGACATACCAGCTCGGTGCCAAAACAGAAAATCGTAGACTCAAACCAAGGCTAGCTCAAGACGCCCTTCTTTCATCTGACGAGTCCAACTGATAAATAAATTTCAACTTTATATAATGCACATGTGTATATAATCAAACTATACAGCCCTGTGTGCTTAACCAGTATATAAATTAAAAAGAAAAAGAAAGAAAAAAAGATGTACAGCGTTCACCAGTTACTATTTACATTTCGTAGTGCTGTTACAAAGCAGAGAATATGACTATCAATGACGACGGTATACAAGATGGAGTTCGAAAAATATACCGTCACCGAGCTTAGCACTATCCGATTTATGCGAGACCAAAAACGTAACTTCCAATCGCTTCTTCTTCGCTTCAGTTGCCATGGTCAAAAATAAATAAACTAATAACAGTTAGGGAAAGACGATACGGACACGAACATTACTTTCACTGTGGCCGAGATCGTCCTAATTAATTAATTAAGCACATAGAATGTGTGTTTATATTAATAACAGGAAGAAATGGAAAGTAATTCAACAACAACGCTTTATTTGTTGACTATACTGACTAAATTAATTAAAAAGTGTGACGAAGAAGAGAGATTTAATGTGAATCGAATGATCTTTGCATTAAATCAGCTGCAAGTTGCATTACGGGATGGGTAAACATTATTGCATCTTGCATGTAATGCTGAAACACCTGGTGATGATTTTCACACAAATGATGTATGCAAGTAAGATTTTATAATAGCTAGTTTTAAAAAAATACTTATTAATTTGTTTATCAGGTTTCCATGTGCTGAAACTACAAACTTATTAATCAAATGTAATTCTAAATACTCTGACGATAACAATATCTACGAAGACACTTTGGGAATTGATTGTATCTACCATGAAAGTGGTGACTTTCCCCATCGTTTCATGGTCAAATGTCAAAAACAATTTAAGTATGAGCGGGCAATATATTTATTCTTTTATGATCCTCGCCATATAATTAGTGCAACTATCCTTTGAACTGCAGTAGTACTGTGTAGTAATAATAATATGCGTAGTATATTAGATGTCACGGTCACAGACACTTTAAAAATTGAATCCTCATCAAAATCAAACAGTGAGTAGTCGAAAGCGAAAACAACTATCTAGAGAGAACAATAATATGAGAAATAAAGAGAAAGAACGAGATAAATGTGTTTATAAAAAACTGAGATCTTCAACTCGGCTTTGAAATATTGAACAAAAAAGAAATTCTTTAATCCGTAGCATTTCTCGCCTTAATCCGGACTACACGCAAAAGGAACAAAGACAAAATACCCATCGACGTAAAATTCACAGACAACATGAGACAGAAATTCGTAAACAAGAGAACAACATATAGAATTGAATTGGTTACTTCAAAAAAATTTTGGACGGTCACGCAAAGGTTTGTTCATGTTGTGGACATCTTTGGCATAAAACATCTCTCAAAGTCTTGAAAAAGAGTCAACTGATATCATTTTCAGATGAAGAATTAGGATGTATTTTTGCTATTAATTTTTCTGATGATATTGGGTATTTTTGTTACAATTATCACAAATCACTTTAAGACCGAAATATACCACATCTTGCTGTCGCAAATCGTTTATTATTTTCTGATGTTCCGGAAGTTGTGCAACAGTTGACCCCTCTTGAAGAACGCTTGGTGTCGCTACGACACATATTCCTTAAAATTGTAAGAAGAGGTCAATGTCTTGGATTTCAACATGATTCAGTAAGTAACGTAGTTAATGTGCCGGTAAATTCAGACACCATGGTGGCTGCATTACCGAGGCAGACATCTGATGACGATGCCATCACAGTAGAATTAAAACGGAAATTGTGTTATAAACATGGAAGCAAGGAGAGTATTCGCACAGAAGCCGCAAGAGAAGGGGCAAAGTATTTAGTGTAAACGGCACCATTTCAAGTCTTGGTATTACGTATGACAAGCAGTGGATATACGACGATCAGTCTGATGAAGAATGTGATGGGAATGTCGAGTGTACATGTGAAACACGGCGAGAGAGAGATGAGATCGTTAAATCCAGGAAACAGAGAAACTCTGTTAGATAGCAGGATGCCACTAATATAATGGTCCTGGTGAAGGTCAACAACCACTGTCATTACCGGAATGATGTCAATCTTTAATGCAAATGGCTGGTCAAATAGCACGGCATTCCCTTCTTTCCAATGGATAAAACAAGACTTCTCCTCGAACTTGAAACGGATAACCCCAATTTCAAAAATTAAAGGAAATATCGAAATCTATAAGAAAAATGGAAATCGGCAAATTTAATTGTACTACGATCTCAATTTCCTGTAGTACCAGCTGTAGGAATGACTATACATAAGTCGCAGGGATCCACTTTAGAAAAAGTTGTGATTCATTTAAGTCGCATGTTAAAAGATCGATGTTATATGTTGCCTGTTCCAGAGTAACATCTCCGTTTCAGATGCTGATCAAGTCACATGTAAATGCGGGATAAATAAAGAAATTAAATTGGAACAAGAACTGATTATAAAAGACAAACTTGGAGATGTGGAAGAATTGGCATCACTTGAAAATATTAAGTATCACAAATCTCCTCCAACACTTGGTATTAGAGATCATGCACCAAATACAGAGATTAAAGTTGACTTCTCGCTTTGTGAGCATGTGTTCACTTCAAAAATGGATAGATATCTTAATGTGAGACAACAAAATGAAGAGAGAGATTGTACAGTCCAAGAATTGTTCACTTCAGGTAAATTTACTTCTAAAGGCCCAGCCTCAGAATCAAGTCCAGTTAATGTAGAAATGAGACGGTTAACAGAAAACCCATTAGTTCCTCAATTTCAGTTCATGCAACATCCATCTGAAGATAATATTCAAATAATATTTCACATCTTTCAATGTAGGTATTTAATAGAAATTTTGTCGCCTTACATGAGGCCAGAAATCAGGAATAGGGATGTAGATATCACCACACGGGTAAAAATGATTTTCAAATATGAAATCTTAAAAATAAATCTTGTAAGATTTGAAATCAATTTACAGGTGTTAGTGGCACTTAGGGGTGTAACTGTAACTGTAACTCGCCTCTTCGTATTACTCCCTGGGCAGCGGCTAAAGAGTTAGAAAACCCAGGCAATCCAGACTTATTTTATCTACTTCAACAACCGCAATGTAGCTAAAGTTACTTAATTTATTCCTTAGTAAGTTATTCACGAAAAATAACAAGTAAAAACTAAATCTAAATAAGACTTTATTTTATCTTATGATCTCTTGGATAACCTAACACACATGCATATGAAAGAAACTAATGGCCTTCTTCAAGGCTCCAAGACAAGGAGCGTGGGATAATAACGAATGCAGAATGGTCCAGTCGAGTCAGCTGCACTGAGAACTTGAAATAGCAGCTATTATTGATTTTATAAAAGATACAACAAAACGCTTCTTTTAATCATTGAAATAGAGAAACTCTGTTAGATAATGAGCAGGATGCCACTAATATAATGGTCCTGGTGAAGGTCAACAACTACTGTCATTACCGGAATTATGTCAATAATGGCTGGTCAAATAGCACAAGCTGCGCCACTAACGCCTGCAACCGAAAATGCTCATGAAGCTTCACCACAACCATCTGCACCGCCTGCTGAAAGTTGAGCTTCAGTCTCGCAGCCAGCAGCTTCGTCTTCAGGACAGAATTCACAAGCAAGAGGAAATACTCAAACAAATCCGACAACCTCTACACATACCAGGTCGACTTCTCGGCCACATGTGCACCTTGCACAGCACCCAATGCAAGGTTTTGATCCGTTTTTACCTTGTAATTGATGACAACATCGAGATATTGGCATTTATCAAGATGCATGCGGTATCAACACGTCAACTGAAAATTAATTATTCTTTTACAGACATAGTAAAATCAAAAATTTCACTACACAACCGCCGTGCTATGCGACCAGATTATCAGTTTACATTACTGAAAAAACAACAAATGTTACAAATTCGAAATAGCATTACAACTTGCATACACGTAAAAAGGTGTTGAACGGTGCACCAATATTAGTTTCTAACCTCCTGCTCGAATATCTGACTAATTTAATTCAACACGATGATGGGTATAGAATTTTAACCGGCGTGAGAAATTCCTCCGCTTATTGTGAAGATGAAAAAAAAGGGTTTTGGTTATGGTCCGGCAGTTTGGGGTGCCGGACATTATTTGTCATAATTTCGGCGGTCGAAACAAAATAACCCCAACTCCAGAAACAGTTAAAAAAAACTGTTGGTAATGAAGATATAACTTTGGATGAAGCAATTTTACTTCAATTTGAGCCATTCAATCCGACCCTTTTATCTGTGCGACTTTTTTTGAAACAAAATTGAAAGAATTGAAAAAGGTGTGGTCAAGATCTGCTGGTCCTTTTGAAAATTACGCAGTAATTCATCGTTATCACCGCATAGAATTCCAACACCGTGGCTCGCCACACCCACACGTGATGTTGTGGTTGGAAAATGCACCAATATTTGTTCCTGGTGATAATGATTCAGTTATGAGAGTGACTGATTTTGTAGATAAAATCAGTACTTGTAATAGTAGTGAAGTTACTGGCGATTTTGTAGCTTTGCAAACTCATTAACATACCCACACGTGCCACTCGAAGTCTGACAAACCATGCCGATTCGACATTCCCTTCTTTCCGGTTAATAAAACAAAACTTCTGCTCGAACTTGAATTGGATAACCCTAATTTCAACAAATTAACGGAAATATCAAAATCTATAAGGGATACTTTGACAAATGTTTCGGCAGATTTAACCTTTGACAATTTCTTGTTATCTACTGGCTTGTCCAAACTGTACGAGCTACGCTTAAGCGACCGAAAATACTTTTGAAACGTGATCCAAAGGATGTACTCGTTAACTCGTTTTGTAAAAAACTATTAGAAATACATCATGCTCCCATAGACTGTACATTTTCGCGTGCTCAGTCTATATTATTGATTTATTTCAAAAGTGTTTCTCAACTCATCAGAAATTTCAGCTCAAGAAGCTACCTCGCGGGGCTACCAATGTGCCATGCTAGCGAAGTTGACGTTTATATAAATACAGCTTATTCTGCAGAGAGCGTCGGTATTCTAAAGCCCCTCGAATTATTAAAAACATTAGATGAATCCTCGATAAAATATTTAACGAGAAGAGTTTAGCATATTTTGCAGCGTACTATACATATGCCACTAAAGCGACAAAAGGTAAACAAGACACTGACTTACAAAATGTAGGCAAATAACGATGGCGTTATACGAAAAGGAATAAAACCTAGGTTGATACGTTTTCGACGATACAATAAAGAACAAGATCCTTCTAATTTTTATCGGGAGCAAATAATGTTGTTGTTGTTGTAATGTTGGCGAAATGAATCCATCTAATTAATAGATGAATCATTACACTTAAAGACATATTTATTCGAAACAGTGATCCGATAAAGACAGAAAGTTTACAATTCAATCGTTTAGGGGATCCTGTTGAATTTGAGGCTTTGTTGGAAGCGGTTCGTAATGCAGAAAAGGAGGATGATGAGGATGTTGGTGTCAAAGCCAAGCAGAGAGCTTCTTGTCTTGTAGCAGAGTATGAATTTGAAACTCGAGAAGGCGATCTGGACCATTGCTTACAGTTGCAGGGCAATCATGGTCCTGACGTAGGTGGAACGATTGCACAACCTTCAGTAATTTCTGAAGGTGATGTTTTTTCTTTGCTTAGAGTATTAAACACTGACCAAAGGCAATTCGATTTACACGTTGGAAATATTTTTGAACTATCTTCATCAAGTACATTTATTAAGGAACGCTTAAAGTGCACTATTTGTTATCGTAAGTGACATTGGTGGTTGAATTCACGGTGGTGGAAAACCTTCGCGAAAACGTTATTTTCGGGTACAACTGGCTAAAGGAACAGAATGCTGTTGTCGATATCAATCGTCACCGTATCCATCTCGGCATACAGCACCGATACACAGTGTTCTTTGGAGATCCTACTCCCATACCCGTAGACGCACCTTTTCCTCCGGACTTAAAAATTTTCGCATTCAATGCCTAATTGAAACAACGAATGAATGGCAAAAAATGAGGTCGAAGCAGTATTTAAATTGTAAGCGCGCAGAGACTCAGACGGAGCCATGCGCCACAAGATTTGTTGCAGTGACCTTTGATTAGGCTCAACTAGAACCTGCCTGTACGAACAAGAATTGAAAATAAATCCTGTTGTATGGTAGGACCTACCATTTGAATGTCCACTGAAGGTGGGCATAGAACCATCGACAACTACTCGAAGCTTTGTAGTAGGGCTTTCCTCTTTTAACACCCCATGATGAGGGAGAAAATACGAAGAATCCGAAGAATCTGGCACAACACATGTGTTGTGCCAGATTCGGAATACGAAGATCGAGGTCATATGTCATGACATATGACCTCGATCTTCGTATTCCTTCATGAACGCAGAATAAGTTTCAAATAAATTTGGGTTGGTCGTTAAACGTCTTTCGAAAGAAAAGAATCTTTTGAGCGCAACGTCTCGAGAATAGCCCAGGACCTCAGAGGTTTCTTGAACGGTATTAAAACAATTAAACGGCCATCGTCGTCGCGGCGGCTGGTCTCTTTAAAATGAGGAATGCCCCTCCTTTGAGAGCGCTCGCTCTGTCGGATAGCTCTTAAGTTCCCAGAACCTCATGAGCTGGTTGGAAACTTTGCTTGAACGATTAAAATGGCAATGAACCATGTTGCTAGAAGGGGCTTCTATAGTTGCCAGTCTCTCATTCGTAGACAATTTTTTTTATGGAGTGATTACAAAATGTCAAAAGATAATTGTAAGTAAATTCGCCTCATTTACGACTACAAATCGAAGTAAAAACCCGCAATAAATTAAATAGGTTCACTTTTCTCCTTCGATTTTATGGAATAAATTAAATCAAGAAGTAGCGTAAAAGTTTTAAATTTCTTTCCTTGCTCCCTTACAATCGCCAATTTCTTAAACCACCCCCTACAAATATCACTGAAATTAAATTTAATTTCAGCTGTTGCGCGTGCAAACTCCCGAAGAACTAAAATAGTCGAAATTAAATTATCCGATACCACCTGTCAACTTATCGAACATGTTTATACAGCGTTCAATCTGAACAATTTTGCCTTCGCATTGTATAAAGAAAAAAATAACAAGGATGAAATTCCAACCAACAAATCGAGAACCATGCGAAGCCTCGGTGTTCATCACGGTGATATGTTGTATTTAGCACCGATCAACGGTGCTTTATTATTTCCACAAACTTATAATTATGTAAGAAAGGGTACCTTGTCGCAAATTGGCCTAATTGGATTTTAAATTTGTAGAATAATACACCTTCAGGTGAACCGATTATATCTGAACCGATCTCTTCAAGTAGCGGACTGTCCAGACCAGGAAGCAGTTCCGCAGTCGGACCAAGAATTTGTAGCAAGGTACATACAAGAGGATGAAGTGACTTACAGCTTGCCAAATTCGATGAAAAAATATAGAGGATGCACCACGACAAATTGTAAATTTTAATTACAGGTTTTTTTAGTTATTAACCTATGTTTTTCGATGTCGCCATAATAATAATTCAACATGTGTGCACTGTTCACCGTTGGAGCTTTATGATGAAGCTTCTTTACGTGATCAAAAAATTAAGCATTTATCATTACATTCATTTTTGAGAAAGACGACTTCAGGCGTTGAGAGGAAAATTTTTTGCCCTTGAGGACATATCCTGTCGTATTAGAAACGGCTGCAAGGACCATCTACCTTGGCCAAAGGGAATCTGTTCCAAATGCCAGCTGAATGTAATTACTCTGAATAGACAAGTAATCCTCATATATTATAAATTTATTCTTTTTAATAATTTTATTTGCAGGTTTATAGGCATGTTGATAACATAATTCGTGCACTTTGGCGACCTCGCTACACTCAGGCGACTAACATGCACTCGTCGGCCAACACCTATTTTGCTTCCTAATTGCACAATGTACTATTTCTTATACAGTGTCCGTAAAAAAACCTACTCCATGTGGGAAACATGGCACTCTTGTTCCAAGGTTTATAAAGATACACAGGTTGCCTCAGTTTCGGAGTTTGCCGGTGAGGGTGTTACGGGACCGAGAGGGTAAAATACGTCACTTGCAGCTGTCCTGTCGAGTGTATTGCGGCGTGTATAGGTGTGTTGATATAATATTGATGTCGATTTATTAACTCTTTCCACATTTAAATATACTTTAGTTGATGTTAACGGTTTTGCATAATGATCCATTACTGGAAAATAAAATAAATAAAAGGTAAATATCCGCGTCGGTTAATCGTACTTTGGAAATTATACCATGAAGATCACAATTCACAAAACGATTCCTCTGAAGTATTTCAAGATGATCAACTGTATATCATATTAAGATTATGAGAATGCGGAAAGGATTTAGAAGACTATTTTCTTAACAATGCTAAGCAGTCGTTGTCATTATTTAAACAAGTAAGAATTTATAAAATTTGTGGGAACATTAACTTCAACTGATTTGTAATTTCAGCTGGTTTTTACTTTGGCGGTTGCCGAAAAAGAACTGAAATTTGAACGTAGGGATCTTCATTGGGGCAATTTTCTTATTTCAAGTGTGGAGAAGAACAAAAAGGTAAAATTCTCGGAACTGATGTAGAAATCGATACTGATAGAGTCCAGCTAACCGTCATCGATTAGACGGTATCAAGAATCACACATGATGGGGTGTGCATTTTTAACGACCTAGATAAAATTCCTGAATTGTTTAACCTAAAAGGAGATTATCAATTTGAAATTTATTGATTGATGATAATAATAATAATAATAATAACTCAATAATAAATAAATCGCTACTACAAAATTTTCGGTTTAAAATTTTTAAAATTGGTTAGAATGTACAGTGATGAAAATGAGGGGATAATTGAGATAATCAAAGTGGTTATTTTCTGGAAAACATGAAAAAACCTGAAAAAGTCTGGGAATTTTGCAAAAAAACCGAAAAAGTCGGGAAATTTTTTGAGCCATTGACTGATTACGAATGTAGCATATTCCTTGAGAAAGCTACTTAAAATTTTTAATTTACCGCTCTTTGATATGTGCAAGGAGTTAGTAGGTACAAGCCATACCTTTTCATTCGTCGATTTGATTGTCCCATACGAAAATATTCTCTATGTGCAAGTTACTTTTCTTAATTTGGACCTTCTTGGAATTTGTCAATTTATGATCTGTAGTCGGTAACCACCCTGGAAAAGGGTAGAGAAGCTCTATCTTCTTATGGCATTGTTAGTTAAAAAATAAAATTGTCCTGTTGATAGACTACTCTCAAATTTTATTTTTATTTTTGCAATTTCGTTTTCAGCTGTCCAGTAATTTAAGTGGTATCAGAAAGAAAATCTATAATTTCAATCGTACAGTAATCTAATTTTTACCTATAAAAAATGCTCATTCGAATTTTAAACTAAAAAACGCATAATTTAGCAACCCTTATGATTTTTTGGGTCATATATAAATGAAAATTTATGTACTTTTTTGCGAGAAACACGATGGTGCAATTAAAAATCGATTTGCTCTAAGATTGACAGAGATAGAAAACTAAAAATCGACAAAATGGCCAATTTTCTCTCATAAAAAGTCACTTTTGGCCCCTTTTTCTGATAAGAAATCACTTTTAGTCCCTTTAACACATTTACCGATCTGCTATTGGTTCAACTAGATATTGGCTCTTTTAGCATATGAAAGATATTGAGAAAAATAATCTAATGTACTGCTTAACTCCAAACAGTAAAAAAATTTGACATTGGCCCTTTTAGCACCAAGCCACAGATATATAACCAGTTAATAAAGTATTGACACATGCGTCGCTTATACGAAGGGAAAATACAAAAAAAAGTATGGGAATGGAGACCACCAGAGAGGAAAAAAAGAAAATGGTCAAGAAAAAATTGGAATATGGAGATCTTCAACCCCTATGGAAAAAAGGAAACCTACAAGGAAATATGGTCACCAATAAGAAAACTTCGAGATTGGGATGCTTCTAAATAAATATAAATTAGCATTCAAAAAAGAATAATAATAATAATAATAATAATCGGGGCAAAAAAATATGCCCGCACAGACACTGCAACTCGTGAATAAGTCAAATAGGACGTTCAACAGATCATGCAAAAAGTGACATAGACGTAAGACGTAACAAAATGTTTCCATTTTCCTGGGAATTATCTAGAGATAAGCAAGCAGAAAAGCAGCGAGAAAAGCCCTTTTTTATGTACCATTTTTTTGCAATCGCATTTTTTAAAATCATTTTCCCCTGATTTCCAAACATAAACAAGTCATTACCTAATTCAATTTAATAATAATCACTCTACATTTCACCCTTTTGTCGCTTGTGCCTAGGAATAAAAGCTAGATTGACGCCACGTGAGAGATCACTGTTGACGAGGCCACACGACAAGACAATAAAAGAGAGAGACACTCAATGCATACTGATTCGCGTTAGTCATATCATTGATGTTGGCTATTTTTGGGCCAACTCTTTAGATGCTGAAACTGAAGAAAATTTACGAGCTATCGAAATCAAGTTGAACACAACGTGATAAATTATCGGATAATATTACCTCCGGTAATACGCTTTAGGAATTTCAGAATACAACCATACCTAAGAGACACGGAGGAGTGGGATGAAGACAGAAAGAAAAAATTAAGGGTATGGAATTGCTTACAGGCCAAAATTCAAAGAGAGGCTGAGATAATAAGAACCCCCATGAAGGGGGCTTTAAAAGTACGTACCGATAGATAGAAAAAGTAGAGAAAATCGCGAAAAACTTTGATCGAACCGACACGTTTAAATCCAACCAGTTTATAATCAGAATATCGAGGGGTATCAATTTTCATTGATTATGAAAACACCGAATGTAAGAAAGTTGATGACTTACGTGTGTTACCGGTGGTAGGCGAAAATTCAATTCAATTTAATAATAATAATCACATATCACGCTTTAGAATTCGAAAATTAAGAGAAAGGATTGACGCCCGAAGAGAATACATCAGGCAGACGGAGGAACGGGTGAAAAAAGAAAGAAAATATTAAGGATATGGAATTGCGAGTGCAGGAGCTTTTAGGAGCTCTATAAAATGTAGATGAATTGCTCTAAGAAGACGTGGTAGCCAACCCTCAAAGATAGTGGTCTCTCTTTTTAATTTAATATTTTCATTTAATTGTTTAGTTGTTGAATTAAACCGTTGAACTAAACCGTTTTCAAACATCACATCACATCAGAATGTTCTGATGTGATTTGCTGGGCGAGCACAATAAAAATGTTAATAAGTTTGTTCTCGTTTTATTTAGTTAATGTGTTTGCGGCTGGAAAGTTTACAATTTTACATCATATTCCGAACTCTCTGCTTCTTAACAGAGCAGGGCTCAAGTTCGTTGTTGTTACTGTTTATGCTGTTACCTCTCACGTTTTTAGAATTAAGAAGATTATAGGCCAAAATTCTAAGGGAGTGTCACCGGAACGCCCACACAAGCTGGCCGCCTGACTGAGCCCGGTACGTGGTAGTTGGTGATGTTACCTTGGTCCTTGTAAAAGGCAGACACGTTCATTTACTATAAAATAATATAAAGCAGTGTTTAATTATACAGTGCTTTCGTAAAGTAAGGAATAAATTCGATAAAACTCGCGTCGGTCCTTCTCAAAGAATTGAGAGACTATTGAGATTCAACAGGTGTTTGGCTGAGAAGCCTGCTGTAATCAAGGAGTTGAAAGAGTGGAACATGGAATTGGCCGCTGATTTGGTGTAATTTGAGGGACGTGTTCTCTCCATGCAGACCATCGTCGGCGGTAATTCTCAGACTTATCCATCTGGTCGCGATGTCAATTAGATGCGTGACTTGCGCAGCAAGCCGATGCTTTAAAGCGTTGAAGTGAAAACTTGGACGGTTATAACACCGACTAGGAGCAAGGGAACGGCTCAGAGTTTTGCGCAGATGATTGTGCGCAACGCGTACGACATGCGATGGCGTTGTTAGATATTTTTTCTTTTTTATATGTATAACATTAATTATCTGCATCCCATAAACATTGATTAAACATAAATAAATATAACTGAATGTTTCTTTTAGCAGTTTCTTTTAGCAGTTTCTTTTAGCAGTTTCTTTTAGTTCAATTTTAATACTAGCCAATTTTTGATCTAAATTGATTTTTCGTATAAAAAACTAAATAATTTACTTAAAATCATACCGCTATAGCTTATCTACTATGGTAGAAACACAAAATTTGAAAACAGTCACACCTCAGGTTTGTATAATTTAAAGTTTTTATGCATTCCTTAAACTTAAAAACACTTTATTATTTACAGACACCTTATAGAAGAAGTATTCTAAAGAATCACAGCTCTAAATCTTTCCTGTCAAAGTCAGTGACATTTGATGATGAAAGTGAAAAGCAGAATGATTTAATTACGTTTAGTAATTCAAAAGATATTTGTACATTTGAAAATTGTTTTGAATATTAATATTTGTTTTTTCAGTTGAAACATGTGTTAGGAGGTCAACTCGTCAAATAAGAACGAAATTATTCTAATCATTACTTATAGTTTTAATGTAGTTTCGAATTTTGGGTTTTGTTATTGACTTCAAGTACAATTAAATAAAAATTGCTAGAAATCTTTTATTCCCGACGCCACCAAGAGGCCGGATGACACCTGGGTTAAGAACGAAGAGGAGGTAGATGAACAGCAGCTGTTGAGGAGATACTTTTCCATCAATTCAACAGGAGGGGAGACAGAGCAACACGCGCGAACCAAAAGAGAGAGCGCGCAACCATGGGAAAAAAAAGAGAAAAATAAACGTTAAAAATATGTTATTTGTAAATAATGTTTTTTAATGTTTAATAAATACCACATAAAATGAAATTTCCTGCCCTTACTAACTTTAGTTTTATTTCTTAATACTATCAGAAAAATGGTGTAGTATGGATCATTAATTGAAAATCAGTCAGTTATTTTTTAATAAGTTTCGATTGCAACCGACGTGCAATGATGTAAAGCATTAATGCAGCCGGTAAAAGAGCGTTACTTCTAGACCGACTCCACTATTGTTCTTTGCTGGTTAGCGGCTTCTCCCAGCGTATGGCAAACCTTTGTGGCCAATCGCGTCACCGATATTCAAAATGTCACAAGTACGCGTGAATGGCGTCACATTAATTCTGAATATAACCCTGCCGATATCATTTCGCGCGGTCTATTCCCAGATCAAATAACCGAGTTGAAATTTTGGTGGCAGCCACAATGGTTAGAAAACGACAGCAACGAATGGCCCAAATCGGACATAAACACAAATCTGGTCGATGCCCCAGAAACTCGAAAAACATTTGCGTCTCTCAATATAACGGTCGTCGAGGAACTATCGGTGTTTTCAAGGTACTCCTCATACAGTAAATTACAGCGCGTAATCGGCTATGTGTTGAGATTTATTCATAATTGCAAGAACAAATCAAGCCGCGTATTAGATGCTGGATTGACCGTCAACGAATTAAAACAAGCGGAAATCACTGTAGTTAAAGTTATTCTGAAAACAGAATTCGAAAATGAATTAAAATCGCTAGCAAAAGATAAGGGCGTTAATAACGATAGTCGCTTGCAAAACCTAAGTCCATTTCTCGACGGTGAAGGCTTGATTCGCGTCGACGGACGATTAAAAAACGCAAGCGTTAAGTACGACACCAAATTTCCGATGGTGTTGCCGAAAAAACATAATATAACTAGGTTACTGATACAGCAAGCACACGAAAGACAATTACACGCGGGACCGCAAGCCACGCTGTATACAATAAGGCAAAAATTTTGGTTGCTAGTTGGTCGCACTCTCGTACGTCAGGTTTTGCACAAATGTAAAATATGTTTCCGGTCAAATCCACGATCATGTGAGCAAGTCATGGGCGATCTCCCAGCTGAACGGGTTACGCGATCCAGACCGTTCAGCATTTGCGGTGTTGATTATGCTGGGCCCATTCTGATAAAGGAAGGTCGCGGCCGCGGCAAGCGTTCCGTTAAGGCCTACATTGCTTTATTCGTATGTTTCGCGACAAAGGCAGTTCATTTAGAACTAGTATCGGATGCCTCCACGGAAAGCTACATGGCCGCGCTAAAACGCTTTATGGCCAGGCGTGGAAAGGTTCATCAGATCCATTCAGATAACGCGACCAACTTCATTGGCGCAAATCGCGAACTGAAGGATTTAGCAGTACTATTTCGATCCGCGGGATTCGACGCTAAAGTGGTCGATGAGTTAAAGAATTCCGGTGTAAAGTGAAATTTTATACCCGCTAAGTCACCTCACCGCGGAGGCTTGTGGGAAGCGGAAATAAAGGCAGCAAAGCGCCACCTAAAGCGGGTTCTCGGAAAGGCCCTCCTCACGTTCAAAGAACTATACACGGTGCTGACTCAGTTTGAATCGTGTTTAAATTCGCGCCCGCTCACACCAATGTCTCCCGATCCCAACGACCTTGCACCTCTAACTCCTGGTCATTTCCTAATTGGGGACGCCTTAATAGCTAACGCCGAACCCGATTTGACCACCACAAGCTAAAGCCCGGTAGTCCCGACCAGGGGCGAAAAAGGTCAGTTCCCAAAAAGCCGTTCGAGAACGCATTTCACAAGAAACCGCTCGAACTTAAATAAATAAGTTGACAAAATTCAGGTTGTTTTATTATCCAGCAATTCAAACGAGCTTCGACACTTCCTAACGTTAAAACGGCGGTCGTGCTCAAACAATACCTAAGTATTGGTATTTATAATTATTTAGGTTTGAATTTGGGCTTCAGCAGTTCTACACTAATAAGAAAATTATACTAATTTGTCTTTCTTTCCGATGCAATATTTGTTAAAAAAGATAGACTTCTAGATGTATTATTAATAATTAATAAAATCTTGAAATCTATAAAATTAATATTTATGTTGGTAACAATTACATTTTTAACATTGAGGCAATCAAATATACAGAGCGGCTTGAATGTATTTAACTGTCAGAATTAAGAAATTGTAGTTCAGGTTCCCTAGTTAAAGCCAGGTTTAAAACGCCTACTAAAATCAAAGGTTATTGTTTTTAATAAACTGGCATCAACGTTCTAAAAGTAGTTAATAACTGAATTTATGAAAAAGAAATTACAACTGGTTCAAACATTTGCATTTAACCGTAAGTCGAAACAATCAAATAAGTAGTGTAACGCGACACCCCTTATGGGACGACCCTGGGCTAGCGGACCACGGCTTAAGCACCCTTCGCCTTAAGTGCTTTTGATCGAAAACCCAGGATCATAAAAGTGAACCGTGATTAAGATGACAAAAGACGGTCGGTTTCCTTCGATCAGCAGATAAAGTACTGTTTGGTTATATTTTTCCTTTGTATTGTGTTTTGTATTGTTTGTTTTGTGTGTTTGTTTAAAATTGTTCTTTTCTTGTTTACTTCTTTTTTTCGTGTGTGTGTACAATCAAAAGTTGATTGTTTTAATAAAACAACGGTGGAGGTGAACCCTGACCCCCTTGAAGAGTTTCCTAAGCGCTACAGTAGCAAATTTATCCAGAAAATTCATCACTTTCACTAATCTACTTGATCTTCTCAGAATAAATCTTCATTGGCACAACGATGGATAATTATAATGACTTCAAATCATTTGAAATTAAAATGGAGGCAAAGGAACTAATCATCAAAACAGAAGGTTATGTTGCCGAGGAATCTGTAACAACTGAATTAATTAGCAATCTTAGCAAAAAATTCATTATAATTCAATGCGGTTTTGATCCTCCTACGTTTTATATTAAAGATCGCATCAGCAATATAGCGGTAAACTTTTCCATTCAGTAATCATCAGATTTACAACAAGTTGTTGAATTTTTAGGTAAAAGTTGATCCATCAATAAGTTGCATTGGCGATGTGAATAAGATGTTAGCATGTCATGTTATACTAGACCACTTCTCGGATGTTTTGAATACTTTCAAAGTAGAAACCGGCACAGAAAAATTTAATAAAATTTGTAATAAGGAAAATGTCGCCAATTCAAAAGAACTAAGCAATATTGCAATCAGTGGCGGCTCGTACATAAGTGCTGCAGAGCTGCAGAACTGCCAAAAAATTAACGCCAAAAAAATTAACTTTGTTTGTATTTAATTTATAAGACGTATCCGAAAGTGAAAAGGGGAATGATTTAATTACGTTTAGTACTGCAAAAGATATTTGTACATTTGAAAATTGTTTTGAATATTAATATTTGTTTTTACAGTTGAAACATGTGTTAGGAGGTCAACTCGTCAAATAAGAACAAAATTATTTTAACCATTACTTATAGTTTCAATGTAGTTTCTAATTTTGATTTTTGTTATTGACTTCAAGTACAATTAAATGAAAATTGCTAGAAATCTTTTATTCCCGACGCCACCAAGAGGCCGGATGGCACCTAGGTTAAAAACGAAGAGGAGGTAGATGAAGAGCAGCTGTTGAGGAGATACTTTCCCATTAATTCAACAGAAGGGGAGACAGCGCAACACGCGCGAACCAAAAGAGAGAGCGCGCAACCATGGGACTGGGACGGGGGTAGAATAATAACAAGCAACGAAGTGCGGGACATCGCGACAGAGGTGGATTCTAACAAAGCGCCAGGCCCGGACGGCATCCCAAGCAGTGCCATTGTCCGGCTGGCGAACACCTGCCTAAGCTGGGTCACAATGATCTTCGACAAATGCTTGCAGGAGGGCCAGTTCCCAAAGATCTGGAAACAGGCGACGGTGGTATGGGTCCCCAAACCGGCAAGCAAAGGATTTAGGCCGATCTGCCTGCTCCGGGATTAGAAAAGTAGCTAGACAAGCTAAGTGCAGGCAGGCTTAGCTGCAGGATCGAGGACAGAAACCTATTGTCTGAAAAACAGTACGGCTTAAGGACAGGACAAGGCACGGCGGGAGCACTGAACGCATTTGTCGGGGAACTCACCGCCAGAAGGAATAATAAAGAGCTCTCCAAGGTTCACAGCAACCTGGAAAATCTGTAAAACCTGGAAATGTCAGGGAATTTACAAATAAATCAAAATATCAGGGAAAAGTCAGGGAATTTATGAATTTTATAAAAAAAATCAGGAAATCTAGTTTATGTACCTGGAATAACGTCTGAGACGAGATAGAAAAAGTTTTGACCGGTTTAGTTAAGAGCACAAATTACTAGAAAAAGGTCAGGGAAAATACTCGAAAAGAGTCAGGGAAAACCTGGAAAAGTCGGGGAATTTGAAAATGCAGAATTACTGTAAACCCTGCTCTGCTGTGTCGTAGCGTTGGATATTGAAAATTCATTCAACAATGCTTGGTACCAAGGATGCTCCAGAATTAAGATATGTACGAGAACCATCTGATAAGCAGTATATTCTGATGTCTACTATAAAGTGAGTAATTACATTAACGCACCATTATTTTTCAAAATTAGGATAATTTTCGCTCATTTTTCTTCCGGTGCCGTGGTCAAATGTATAGGTGGCGTTGGCCATTTCCTTCTTTGCGGCATACACCGCAAAAAAACTTGATTTCCAAACATAAACAAGTCATTACCTAATTCAATTTAATAATAATCACTCTACATCTGAGATTTAGGAATTTCAGAATACAACAATACCTAAGAGAGACGGAGAAATGGATGAAGAAAAAAAAAATTAAGGATATGAAATTGCTTACAGGCCAAAATTCAAAGAGAGGCTGAGATAATAAGAAGAGAGAAGTAGAGAAAATCGCGAAAAACTTTGACCGAGCCGACACGTTTAAATCCAATCAGTTTATAATCAGAATATCGAGGGATACCCTCGCTTGTGCGTAGAAATAAAAGCTAGATTGACGCCACGTCAGGGGTCACTGTTGACGAGGAGGCCACACGACAAGACAATAAAACTAAAGTTTACTATGGAATTCCTTAGGTTTCTGACATATAGACTTTATAGCAGCACCAACCAGTCGAAGATGAAGAGGAGGGTGCAGATCAAGATACGCCGGATAAATCAAAAAAGAAGAAAGCCAAAGAGGATCCTTTGTTCTCAAAAAAGACTAAATCGGATATTTCAATGACACTTGTTACAAATAGCTAAAATTCTGCTTATGTAATACTTGAACGGCCCCTTATCGTTTTAAAGCGGATACGTACAACTGAGTTATGAAGTTAAATATTTCGTACCCGGCAAACTGACTGCTAAAAGCTGTTCGAAGTTGTTGATCACCATAAAATCAGGTTTTTGTTTGACAAACGCATGGGCTCCGAGGTCCACGCAGACCCATTGGGAGCCGACTGGAAAGGTTACATTTTCAAAATCACCGGGGGAAACGGACCATCTCTGGGACCAGCCTGCCGTTCAGCAGAGTAAAGCAACAGCGGGAAGTTATAAATGCGATCGTCCAACATGGGGAAGTACCACGTCTACGTATTACCGTGGACGGACACGACTATTTGGCTTTGGTGGATACCGGTGCATCTCACAATTTTGTCAGGGACGGCATCTGGTCGAGCCCGATAAAACAAGTCGATGATCGCGAATTAACCCTTGCGATAAATACAGTGAAACTGCGAGTATTAGGAACGCTTACAGTGCCCTATTTGTTATCGGAAGTGACATTGGTGGCTGAATTCGCGCTGGTGGAAAACCTTTGCGAAAACGTTATTTTCGGGTGCAACTGGCTAAAGGAACAGAATGCTGTTGTCGATATCAATCGTCACCGTATCCATCTCGGCATACAGCACCGATACACAGTGTTCTTTGGACATCCTACTCCCATACCCAAAGACGCACCTTTTCCTCCGGACCTAAAATTTTTCGCATTCAATGCCTAATTGAAACAACGAACGAATGGCCAAAAATGAGGCCGAAGCAGTACCATAGGTCGCAGTATTTAAATTATAAGCGCGTAGAAAGAAATACAGATGAAGCCGTGCGCCACAAGATTCGTTGCAGTGACCTCTGATTAGGCTCAACTAGAACCTGCCTGTCCATTTATTCAATATCGGAAGATATCATATAGACAAAACGCCGAAAACAAACAAGAATTGAAAATAAATCCTGTTGTATGTAGGACCTACCATTTGAATGTCCACTCGAGGTGGGCATAGAACCATCGAAAACTACTCGAAGCGTTGTAGTGAGGCTTTCCTCTTTTAACACCCCATTATGAGGGAGAAAATATGAAGAATCTGAAGAATCTGGCACAACATATGGCACGTGACCTAGATCTTCGTATTCCTTCATGAACATAGAATAAGTTTTAAACAAAATTGGGTTGGCCGTTAAACATCTTTCTAAAGAAAGAAATGTTTTGAGCGCAAACTCTCGAGAATAACCAAGGACCTCAGAAGGTCTGGTCTCTTTAAAATTTGCTTTGCAGGAATGTTCTTCCTTTGAGAGTGCAGACGCTCCGTCGGATAGCTCTCAAGTTCCCAGAACCTCATAAGCTGGTCAGAAACTTCGCTTGGGCGATTAAAATGGCAATAAACCATATTGGTAGAAGGGGCTTTTTTATACGACCCGCTAATACCTAACCAAACCGAGTCTTTTGCAATTTTGGACGATTGGGACCTAGTCCTATTTGTCCGTTTTAACGCATGTAAGTCATAGTCGACCTCATCTCCAGCGGTTGCAACAAATCTGGTTCCACAGCCCACAGAACCGACTACCAGCACAAATCAACAGTCCACATCGAATGTGTTCGCAGGTAAGTAATTGTTTTTTTTAAATCGATCGAAGCAGGGAAGTGACTGCATATTAATTGACAAAACTTTTGAAAAAATCCTTTTTTTTTTTTTTTTGAGAAAAATTGTTTTGTATTTTTTTTTGGTGAAATAAGCAATTTAAAATTATGAGATGCAGCCCCTTGCACTTGATAAGTTTCATTTTAATTGGCGCTGGAGTCAGTATTACAAGTAAAATTAAGTTAAGTTAAAAACAAACGATATGCTTGTATGTGATGAATATATTTTATTTTTTATATGGCAGGTTAAAAAGTTTACGGTTTTGTCCTTTTATATTGATTAAACTGCAACTAAACCTAAACCTAAACCTAACCTAAACCTAACCACAGGGTCTGCTTATCGAATCATCGATCGATTCGCCAATGTTGTGATCAAAGTGGAGGAATCAGGATTGAGCATCGAAAACTTAAACAGAAAAACCCAGAACTAGCAATATAACAAAAAGTTTGATTTCCTAAGACCTTTCCAACTGAATAATTCCCAACAAAACGACCTACCCCTACCGACTACCGCCGAAGACGTCAAATAACGATGTCAAAATCCACAGCCGTTTGTGAAAAGTTTATTTTCCCTGCAGCAAGGACGAGGCGGCATCCAAGTTTGCCGAAAACAAATACAAATTTGTGGATTTAAAATTTAAATTACAGTGTTACGTTTCGATAATTTGTAATAAATCAAAACTATAATATAATATAAGGTAATGTAAATGTGTAATAGTCGATCGATAAGTTCAAGCGCAGATAGCAACCACGCCAAGCAACCAAGGAGAATCCCCCGGAAAATTTTATGATTTTATGATTTTCGGGACCTCGACTTAAATCTAGACCACCGTCTAATGCAGTTTTTGGGTTTATTTCTGCAGGAACTTTTGTGATTCTTAGAGCGCTCTCTGTTTTATCGCCTTTGTACTTGTGATTGATTTCCAATCAAATTATAAAAAATTTAAATGGTTTTCTGTGACCATAAAACAGTCTACTGCTAATATCTCTTAAATGGCCCAGGTAGAGCAGCGACGAGGTGTCAACGGTATGAATATTTGATTTCAGTGAGCAACATGAGCGAACCGGAGGACGTACCTCTCAAGCCATATGGTCCCGATGGATCTTGGACGCCATTCACCAGATTCGGTCGCAGAAGCAGAGGCCCAGCGTCGAACATCTCGAAGAAGAAGTGATTCCAAGGAAAATACCCAAGTATACCCTCCGGGAATTTTAGATTTACCCATTCTCGGATATTTTAAAGCAAAGTGGGAGGGATTATGTGGCACAAAATGATAATTTGATAATTGTATTCAGTCAAAATTGTTTGTTTCCAGTGAAAAGTTGCTTATTAAGCGACTTAAAACCTCTACCGACTTCCACCGACAAAGATGCCGGGGATGAACCGGGCAGAAAACGAAGAGCCAAGAAAGGGGACATGGAAAAATGTGAGGCTTGCGGCAACATCGATCTCAGAGCGAAATTTAAAAAAAACAAACCCTTGTTCAATTGCTTGCTCTAAAAAAAAAAAATACAAATTTGAAGATAAAAAAGAGAAATTAACATCTTTTTTTTTGTTGGGGGCAAAAATCTTCAAAAAGGCGAGTCAGGTTTTCCACAACGGCACGATATGCCAGCCTATCAACGGCCAACCACCGGTAGCGTGCACTGCCAGCAATGGGACATCAATAAACCAGCAGACCATGTACGCCGCGCATGACTGACTAAAAACCCCTCTGTGAGTGGCTGTCCAGAAGAACGCGAAGTAGACGCACAGAAAATGCCGCGGAGACAGTAATTATTGGAGGATGGACCTCGGACGACGACACCAATCGCGCGGGTCGGGTACGTAGTCCGCTGGCGCCCGAGAATCAAGGGATTCGGGTGGACAGTGGGCAAATTAACTAATAATAATAATAAACGCAAGAGTTGGAGATAACCGTATTTTTGGTTTGTGGTGTTTGAAAGGTCACTTTTTTATACGACCCTTCGTCAATTTAAAAAAAAAATTAATTAATTAATTAAATCAAAGCAAAGCAATTTGCAATCAGTAGTTATACCAACAACCAAGTAAATTAAAGAGATTCCTGCAATGTAGGGGTGGTGCAAGTGGAACTAAATTAAAGGACCGGATGAAGCGTGCATTTTCTCTAAAACCGGGAAGCCCAGGACGACTATCACTGTTGCACGCTCCAGAAACACAATGCTTGACTTCACCACTCTTTTTATGTTATTTTTGCTCCACTAATTCCATGTTTTCAGCGCATAAAAATTAAGGAAACACTGCACTTGTCATATGCACAGTACACGGTTGGTGAACTGACGTATGCGCCTCTTGAACATAAAGAAAATGAAGTGGTCTATTGTGGCAATATTTTACAACAGAGTAACGTAGCCTTGAATCACATTTAACAAATGCTACCTCTGCCAGCGATCAAGGAGGCCACAAAGTTATTACAAACATCCCGGCAGGACATTCAAAGTAACATTACATGTACTCAACTTGATGTAAAGAAAAATGTTTAGAAAGAAGAACAGAGTAGCTGTTAAAAATCAGGATTTTGAAGCTGCTGATCGTTATAAAAAAGAAATCCAAGATATTCAAGATCAAATTAAGAAGGCAGAAGCAGAAAAAGATGTTGCCATAGTGGTCAAACAAACAGATAATATTTGGGATATCAAAAAATATTTGAATATAGCAATCGTTTTGCTTTCACTGCCGGAAATTATTGAACTGACTCCAACATTGCTGTCTTTAAAAGTAAATGTAATTGATGAATTAATCTTACATCCAAATGTCACAATAAAACTCAAAGCTCTTAAATGTTATGGTCTCTGTTGTATCATTAACCAAGATTGTGCTGAAATTGGTATTGTTATTTTTATTGGTCTGATAACAATGTATACAAAGCATGGCGAAGGTGATTTGGAAATTTTGAAACTAGCAATAGGATCTGTATCAGATATAATTGTCATATATGGGCTCAGTATTGTGAAAAATTTAAGTGATGATGTGAAAGATAATTTAACATATTTAGCCAATACCGTACCAACAGATATTATATTTAAAGACCTTCCTGATCTCATGGATAATGAACTAATTGAAATGAGTACATTAGTAAAGTAAAAGCGAAGGCGGTGCGAGAACTCGGAGAACGCGACGGGGTTCGACTTTAAAAGCCATAGAAAAATATGTGCGACAGTCGCACACCGTCGTCGAAAATACAGAGCTGGATTTGAAAATTGCACTCAGGATGGCCGCGAAACGGGCCATCGCAAGAGGTCTCGTCGGGCTTGGAAGAACAGCACACAAATCAAACACTACTCTACTCACCAGGGTAAAGGGGAAATGGAAAAATGCGAGGTTTGCGGCAACATCGATATCTTAGATCGAAATTCAAAAAAAACAAACGCGTTTTTTTTGTCAATTGCCCGGTCTAAAAACCAAAAATACAAATCTGAAGATACGAAATGAAAATGAAGTGGTCTACTGTGGCAATGTTTTACAACAGAGGAACGTAGCCTTGAATCACATTTAACAAATGCTACCTCTGCCAGCGGTCAAGGAGGCCACAAAGTTATTACAAACATCCCGGCAGGACATTCAAAGTGGAAAAGGGTGCTGACATTAGTAAAGTAAAAGCGAAGGCGGTGCGAGAACTCGGAGAACGCGACGGTTCGACGTTAAAAAAGCCATAGAAAAATACGTGCGACAGTCGCACATGGTCGTCGAAAATGGAGAGCTGGATTTGAAAACTGCACTCCGGAAGGCCGCGAAAGGGGCCGTCGCAAGAGGTCTCGTCGGGCTTGGAAGAACAGCACACAAATCAAACACTACTCTACTCACCAGGGTAAAGGGGAAATGGAAAAATGCGAGGTTTGCGGCAACACCGATCTTAGATCGAAATTCAAAAAAAACAAACGCTTTTTTTTTGGTCAATTGCCCGGTCTAAAAACAAAAAATACAAATCTGAAGATACGACTACCAAAAATTCCAGAATCCGGAGTCGCTCCAGATATATAAAATGAAAAAGGAAAAAAAAAGAAATTAAAGAAAGGGCTTTACATAATCCTACCTGGACCACGATACCCCTTGCCACGTTTATTGTTCGTACTACTTGATGATAACCAGGTTGATGATGACGTGAATATTTATTCCATTTATTTTGTCTGCAATTCAATGTAGACAGTAAGTCATAAATACATACTTCAATTTAATAATAATGTCTTTCTTACGCTTTATGCGAAAAAGACGATTTTTTATCGAGCAGGCCCTACATACAACATGATTATTGATGATCGATTCGCCAACAGAAAAACCCAGAAGTTGCAGTATAACAAAAAGTTTGAGTTCCTAAGACCCAACTGAATAAGTCGCAATAAAACGACCTGCCCCTACCGACTACCGCCAAAGACGTCAAGGAACGATGTCAAAATCCACAGCGGTTTGTGAAAAGTTTATTTTCCCCGCAGCAAGGACGAGGCGGCATCCAAGTTTGCCGAAAACAAAAACAGATTTGCGGATTTAAAACTTAAATTACAGTGTTACCTTTCGATAATTTGTAATAAATCAAAATTAATTTTATCATTTTATCATTTTCGGAACCTCTACTTAGATCTAAACCGTGTCTAATGCAGGTTTTGGGTTTATTTCTGCAGGAACTTTTGTGATTCTTGGAGCGCTTTCTGGTCTATTAAAATTGGACCTGTGATTTATTTTTTAATGCCGTTAGGTGTCGGATAAAAAATTGGACCTGTGATTTATTTCCAATTAAATTATAAAAAATTTAAATGGTCGATAAAAGGACTTTAGAGAAATACAAACGAGAAGTCAGAAGTTGCAGTATAACAAAAAGTTTGAGTTTCTAAGACCCAACTAAATAATTCGCAATAAAACGACCTGCCCCTACCGACTACCGCCGAAGACGTCAAGGAACGTGAAAATTTTGCGAAAACTCCTGATATAATATTATAAATAACCCAAGGCAACAGCTACTTCCAACACCGTGCTCAGCCTTTAGGGGGGGGGGGGGTTACCTAAACGGTCCTTCTACATACAAGCAGCCTCCTAACTGAGCACGGTACATTGCAGTTGGTGATGTTTTGAGTTGCCTTGGGGGAAGAAAATAAACAAGTCTGTCACTTTTTTTACAAAGGCCAGAGCAAGAAGTTCTTTTTTACAAGATCCCGTGTTTTATTTCTATGTGTTTTATTTTAATTGTACTAACCCGGTAACAAGTATAGCACCGTTCAAAGCAACATCATGATTTAAAATTTTGTACCGTTTATGGAGATTTGGTGAGAATAACTCCTGTATTTGAAGCGGAAAGTAATAATAATCAGAAATGAGTTCCGAAAGCGATGACGGTGATCTGCCTTTTGATGCATTAGAAACGGCTCGAAGCGCAATTTCTAGTCTTATCTCGGAAGAGTCCTCTAGACTATTGACTTCTTCACTTTCAGCTGCGAATTTGTGCAGACGCATTTCGGTGTCATCACACCTTCGCTCAACTCACTAGAAAAACTGAAAAATGCTATGTTTTCAACTACACCAAAAGCTGCTGCTCGATACTTTACCAAAGTTCTGGATAGTACAATTGCCGACATACAAAATCAATCACAGCTGGTAATCAATAAGAAGTTTAAGCAATTTGGAAACTTAAATCAATCAATGTGAATTTCAAATGGAAAAAATCACGTGTGAAAATCTGCACGGATTTTGGGACATGTTGTTCATTTCGTCGAAATCGTTGTAACTTGAAAAGTCCGTTACAAGAACAGAAACCAATTGCACAACAACTATCAGGGATTTGAAAGAGGAATCTTTAACGGCCTCAACATCAAAAGTCAATGATGTTATTCAAAAAAATGCAGGAACACCCGAACTTGTTAACAAATATTCACACAGCAAATCAAGTTCTCAAACTAAAAAAGTTGTGCAAATAAAATCAGGTGGTTTGTCGTTTTCTTCGATATCTACTCCATCATTTAGAACGGATCCTCCAGAACAGGAAAAGAAAGAAGATGTCGTTGCTGAAAAAAAATCGAATAGGAATTCAGCAAATATTCTTGTTGAAAAGGATGTGCCCGAAAAGAGTGATTCTCTAATTGAAACCAATTTAAACAAGCCTGAAATGTTCGAAAAAAGTGCTCAAACGGATTTTCCTGAATGCTTTTTGACAGATTCTGTTGCTGAACAGGTTCTAATAATTCTTCGGCGGAAAATTTCGACGATTCTGTATTTGAACACGATTCTATCAATCCTTTAGAAAAAGATGTGAGGGAATCTATCTTTGAAAAAGATTCTGATAATTCTCTGAAATAGAGTTCAGGGAATTCAGTCTTTGAAAAAGATTCCAATAATTCTCTGGAGAAAAGTTCAGGAAATCGTGTTACTCAAAAAGGTTTGAATTCTCCTGACACAAATTCAGTCGATTCAACTGTTGATGAAGAAGAAGTAATGATGGATACTGGAGAAATATTAGATATTGGTGGTTATTCTCATGATTCTGCGTATGAGCATGATTTTAATGATGGGTTTGTTGATGATGAAATTGATAGCTCTGAAGAGGCTGGTGAACCAGCAATAGAAATTATTGAAGCAATGAAGAATCATCATCTTCTGGATTAAATCAAGCATTAGTTGCAAATCTTATTGAAAAAGGAACCAACTCGCAAACCCGAGCGTCCTAAGGATAACAGCGGAAGCCTTGTGTTTTTCGACAGCGGAATACGCTTGTCCAGTGTGGAGCAGATCTAAATATGCCAAACAGGTCACGATCGCACTGAATGAGACATGCCGAATTGTAACTGGCTGTATAAAACCTGCCCCTGTACCCTTACTATGCCAGGCTGCAGGCTTTGCCTACCCAGAAATCGACACGAAGCAGCTCAATATGTCGAAAGATTCAAACAAGTGTTTGATGAAAGACACCTGCTCCACAACCTTGAAGAACCCCATGTAACCAGCCGCTTAAAATCTAGAAAAAGATTTATGCGCAACACAACATGTATGCACCGTCCATCGAGATGCACCCTGCTGAAGCCGTGGACGTAGCCCGATACTGGGCAGAAAGATTGTAAAGGATTTTGGATCTGGATTCGAAAAAGATAGAAAGAAGACCAGAAAAATCTTATTCTTTATCATAGCTTTTCCTTCTTCAAAGGGTAATAATTTTCCAAATCAAATCCAGTTTTCTCTTTCTCAACCCTTTTCAAAACACATTCGGTCGAGTGTGGTCTGTGTCGACCAACATAAAATAGCCTCTGAAACGCACCAACATTCCTTACAATGCTGATTTCACTTAAATATGTTTTCTGCCAACCATTTTCTGTATAATGCCTAATACAGGATTAATTCTAAACACACCTTTCTTGCGCCAGTTACACTTGAAAAAAAGCTTGCAATTTTACAACATATTTTTCAAAATTTGACAACGCCTAAATAAACGAAAATAATAATTGCCCCAATAGAATATTAATTTAAAAATGCATGTTCTCCAAATAATCTTTATAGCATGGTCCATACACACCCAAGATTTGTAATTTCCTCTTTCACCTGGCACGTTTTTTAATTTTTTTTTATTTAAGAATTATGTATTATTTGTCAGTGGTATTTGGTATTTGGTGGTATGTGGTATTTTTTCGAATTTTTTGCATTTAGGAATTATTTTTATCTGGTGTACTTTCACCTTAATTTCTCGATTTCAATAAATAAACGTAATAGTTCCTTTTTATCACTGACATGCCCATTAAATTGACCATTCGTGAAAATGAGTTTAACTTCGGTGCTTAGGCACACAAATAACTATCGTTCATCTTTCAGTGTTTCATTAGCTACTTAAAGCGATTTCACCCATTTAAATCTAGAACCTCTGAATGTGATGTTTTCGGTTCATGCTCAATGAAGGCAGTGCTGGTTGATAAAAACATTTTGAGCATTTCCCGTGCCATTTTAGTTCAATTTGTAAACCTAAGCTTCCAAATTTTTCCAAGAACTGAGGCCGTAGTTTTCTTGCATCGTTTTGGAATCCATAAAACTGATTCTCTCTGGTCTTTAGTAATTTTACCATGATGCGAATATTATGTGCCATTTACAAGACGGACTCTTTTGAGTACAACAAAATTTGGACCACTTTTGCTGACCATGCAAATTTCTTAAACGATAAGGAAAAAATAAATACTCGATTAAGAACACGGTCGATTAAGAACACGGTCGATTCCACCGTCGTCTCCCCATGCCTTGGTGTAATTGTTGAATTTGTTGGAACGATGATAAGCGAGAAGCATGCATGTGATTTAAGCTAAGATCTGGCAAGGAAGTTAAAAGTCTACCGACGAGAAAATGACCAGAAGTTAATGATAGAAGATAAAGGCGAAATGGGATGAAAATTGAGGGTAACCTTAATTTGCATTAGCAGAGTGCACATGTCTTCCTCGTAAGTGAGGATATTGATTCCCAAGACAAAACTTGGGAAATTAAGGAACAAAAATGAGTCTGTAACTAAAACGGTCAGGCTCTGCTGAAGTGTCCCCTTTAGCTCGGAAACCTTTACGTTGGAAAAGTCAACTGCGGGTCAGAGTGATTCTTCTTGGAGTAAAAAGGGCGGTCCGTACCACCAAGAAATTGAAGATTTTAGCAAACTAGGGGCTATTCGCGCGACTTCTAAAAAAATGACGCGCTTTGTAATTGACCGATCAGACGCTTTGCGTACATGAGGTGGTCAGACCGTAGGTCACACTATTTAAGTTATAAACGCACAGAGACTCAGATGGAGCCGTACGCAACAAAATTGGTTGCAGTGACCTCTGATTAGGCTCAACTAGAACCTGCCTGTACATTTTCTCAATATCGGACGATATCGAATAAGCATACCACCGAAAACGAACAGCAATTGAAACTAAATCCTGCTGTATGGTATAGAACCTACCATTAGAATACTGTTGATTGAATGTTCACTGGAAGTGGGCATAGAACCATCGAAAACTACGAGAAGCTTTGTAGTGAGGCTTTCCTCTTTTAACACCCGTTGTAATGTAATGTAAAATTTCCTTTAAAGTAAGGATCTGCTTATGACAACTATATATTGGTTCTGTTGTAAAGCAATACAGCCCGCTTCAAGAATTTTGCAAGAAATGTTCGTTTAGCTACTGGAAAAGAAATCTCATAGACCGACATAGAAATGCAACAAACCAAAATAGACCCGTATCTGTAGATCCTTGGTTTAGAAGGTATGAATAAAGCATTTATATGGTCAAATAATGCGTTGCTTTCAGACGTAGGTCCCCTGAAGGGTTACCTAATACATCTCAGTCGATAGCAGCATTAGAAACTACAAGTGATCAACTTAATGATAAGATCATAAGTCATTCTGCCAGTTCACCAGCATTCAACATGTAAGTTTTGATCAAAAATTTTAATCTTTATAGCTGTTTAGTGTTTAGTACGAGGCAAGAACTCGGCGAGAGCTCGAGATTACTAGCAGCAGCAGTACCCCCTACGTTTGCAATGAATTCAACGGTATTTTCTAAGACTGTATAGAAAATTTAGGAGTAACGAAACAGTTTTCCAAAAGAGAAGGGCAGGAAAAAAATGTAATTAGTGAAGAAGTCGAAATTAATGTAATTGCGGTATTTTGAGGCACATGCCCTGAATTTCGGCAGTTCGCCACAGACGCGTGCCGTTTGGTGACATTTAAGTAGGGTAGGTAGAAACGGATAATCACTATTGCAGGGTTGTAAAAGCCATCCGAAAATATCTACATAAAATAAGACGAGGGATCTGCAAATCACTGAGATTTGCAAGATCGTTTCGAAATGAGAGCCATCTGGCCTGGATGCCTTTGGGAACGAGATTGTCCCAAGATATTTGTTCCAGCCAGAGGTCCTGCAATATGCATTTGGCAATTAGAGTGCAAGGACTCAACATTCTAAGAGGATCAAAAATTCGCGCAACTTCTGAAAGAATGACGCGCTTTGTAATTGACCGATTGGACGCTTTATGAATGCGTACATGAGGTGGTTAGATTGAAAAGCCCATATTAGGTCAAGAATACTAGTGTGGTCGTGAGTGCCAAATTCGAGAATACCTGGATGCCAATCACTCTTTGGAATGCCCGAAAGAACTTGTAGATCATTTGAAATCCACTTACGTAATTTGAAGCAACCGGCCTCCAAAATATTTGACAATTGTGAACATATTTGACAAGCTTGCGCCAAATCATCCGAACCAGTCAGAAGATTGATTATCCAAATAGAAATCCTTCTTTATGATGTTAGAAATTTTAGGTAAAGAATTTTTGCATTCAATGCCTAATTGAAACAACGAACGAATGGCCAAAAATGACGCCGAAGCAGTGCCGTAGGTCACACTATTTAAGTTATAAACGCACAGAGACTCAGATGGAGCCGTGCGCAACAAGATGCAAGAAGATGCCTGCACATTTTCTCAATATCGGACGATATCGCATAGGCCACCGAAAACGAATAGCAATTGAAAATAAATCCTGCTGTATGGTAGGACTTACCATTAGAACCATCGATAACTACTAGAAGCTTTGTAGCGAGACTTTCCTCTTTTAACACCCGTTGTAATGTAATGTAAGATTTTCTTTAAAGTAAGGATCTGCTTATGACAACTATAAATTGTTCTGTTTTAAAGGAATACAGCTCGATTCAAGAATTTTGCAAGAAATGTTCGTTTCGCTACAGGAAAAAGAAATCTCATACACCGACATAGAAATGCAACAAACCAAAATAGACCCGTATCTGCAGATCCTCGATTTAGAAGGTCCTGCAATATGCATTTGGCAATTAGAGTGCAAGGACTCAACATTCCAAGAGGATTAAAAATTCGCGCGACTTCTGAAAGAATGACGCGCTTTGTAATTAACCGAATGGACGCTTCATGATTAGCGTACATATGAGGTGGTCAGATTGAAAAGACCATATTCCAAGAGTGCTAGTGTGGTCGTGAGTGCCAAATTCGAGAATACCTGGATTGCCAATCACTCTTTGGAATGTCCGAAAGAACTTGTAGATCATGTGAAATCCACTACGTAATTTGAAGCAACGGCCTCCAAAATATTTGACAATTGTGAACATATTTGACGAGCTTGCGCCAAATCATCCGAACCAGAAATCCTGCTTTATGATGCTAAAAATTTTAGGCAAAGAATTTTCACATTCAATGCCTAATTGAAACAACGAACGAATGGCCAAAAATGAGGCCGAAGCAGTATCATAGGTCACAGTATTTAAATTATAAGCGCGTAGAAACTCAGATGAAGCCGTGCGCCACAAGATTCGTTGCAGTGACCTCTGATTAGGCTCAACTAGAACCTGCCTGTCCATTTTTTCAATATCGGAAGATATCAATCATATAGACAAAACGACGAAAACAAACAAGAATTGAAAATAAATCCTGTTGTGTGGACCTACCATTTGAATGTCCACTCGAGGTGGGCATAGAACCATCGAAAACTACTAGAAGCGTTGTAGTGAGGCTTTCCTCTTTTAACATTTTTTAACATCATGGGGATGAGGGAGAAAATATGAACAATCTGAAGAATCTGGCACAACAGATGGCACGTGACCTAGATCTTCGTATTCCTTCATGAACGCAGAATAAGTTTTAAACAAAATTCAGTTGGCCGTTAAACATCTTTCTAAAGAAAGGAATCTTTTGAGCGCAAACTCTCGAGAATAAGCAAGGACCTCAGAAGGTCTGGTCTCTTTAAAATTCGCTTCGCAGGAATGTTCTTCCTTTGAGAGTGCGGACGCTCCGTCGGATAGCTCTCAAGTTCCCAGAACCTCATAAGCTGGTCAGAAACTTCGCTTGGGCGATTAAAATGGCAATAAACCATATTGGTAGAGTGGGCTTTTTTATTCGACCTAGTCCTATTTGTCCTACGCAGAAAAGATCCAAAAAGGCTTGAAAGCCAATCAGAAGGTCTATCTGACCCGGTTGATAAAAAAGAGGGTCAAACAACCGAATGTTGTCCTGAATTTTAAATTCTGGATTAACCCGATAACTGGGCATGTTGTAGGTGATCTCATCAAGAATTAAACACGAAAGGTTCAATTGAATGATGAAAATGCAAGGTCACGTCACATCTTGAAGGAATATAAGAATTGACCTTGACCTTGATCTGACACGGAAATGTCTGTCAATCTCATCGACAGTGACAATTTCCTAAACAGATTTAACCGTTTCAAATTGGACTGTGAACCAGAGTCCAAAAGAATTTTAATCGATGCTGATCTTCTGGCAGGGTCAAAACCTGCGCGGAGTCGTTGGGCAACAAAATCTGCGCCTCATTCATTTGCACGGGTTTAGCTTGTTCTTCCGGCAGGGTCAAAACCTGCCGCGGAGTCATTGGGCAACAAAATCTGCGCTTCATTCGTTTGCGCGGGTTTAGCTTGTTCTTCCGGCAGGGTCAAAACCTGCCGCGGAGTCATTGGACAACAAAATTTGCACCTTATTCGTTTGCGTGGGTTTAGCTTGTGCTTCCAGCAGGGTCAACACCTGCGCGAAGTCGTTGGGCAACAAAATCTGCGCCTCATTCGTTTGCACGGGTTTAGCTTGTTCTTCCGGCAGGGTCAAAACTTGCGCGGGGACGTTAGACAGTAAAATCTGCGTACCATTATAACAAAATGCTGAAATTTTGTGTTTGGGTTCAGCTCCTGGTTCTAATGACACGGATCACTCCGATTGGGTCGACCGTGGTACGCCACCAGTAGCACACGCTCTTTTCAACTTCTCCATTGCGTTTTAAAGAAAAAGAAACAAGGGACGATACCGTGGGTTGCGTTGAAAGCCTGGACAAGAAAATTCTTGGCACTAACTCCGGTTCGTTTGGACCAAAATGTTATCTTCTTCTTCTGCAGTTAGACAATTGATGTTGTTTTAGAAGAACAATTATAATAGTGGACTGTATTTATAAAAAGATAAATCTTTTAAATGAAAATTTTGACTGTATTCATTTTTGATGCTGATTATTTTTTAATGATTTCATTCACCAATCGTTTAGCAGTATTTGGGCACACGTGTTTAATTCTGTCCAATCACAACATTATTATAGTGAGAATTTTCTACTGTAGAAAATTCCCGCGAGCATAATTTCTAGTATTTTGTTTACATATGTAACTTGACAGCACATTTTCTAGTTTTGACATCTGTCGCCAGTTTGATTTTAGTTTATAATGAATTAAACTGTATTTTTATGCTGTATTTTTTATTTAAACGTTAAAAAATAATCTTCCGAATACCACTCGAGAGTGCGAATTAATTAGAAAATAATTCTCCAGTTATTTTTTCAAACTTGTTGCCATTTGGGAATAGCCACTCGAGCCCTACGGGCTCTCGTGTCTATTCCCTGGCAACAAGTTTTCGAAAATCTGTCGAATTATTTTCAATTTATTCTCACTCTCTTGTGATATTACTTATGAAAATACAATGTTTATTTACAAACAAAAGTGAGACATAATAACTTGATTAAAAAAATACAAAAAACAATGACTTGATATAAAAGGCATAAACACGCCCCCTTCAACTAAACTAGTTTTATCATAATATATTTCTTTTAGCAAAATTTATTTGTAATTTTAGCCACATTTTTACAAAGAACCGTTCAATTAATGCTTCATTTCTCTCTGTGAGAATCGCCTTAATTTCTTTAGTTAACAGCAATAAAAACTTAAATTTAAATTTAAATATTTAAAAATGGTTATTTTCGTGAATATCTCAAAAAATCGTTCGATTGGTTTTTTTTTTTGATTTCACTACGGTAATCAGCAGAAACACAAACAATTGTTTGCTAACCCTACAACGCGTCACAGAGATGATAGAAAGAGGTTACGAATCCAACCCTGCAACCCTGTTTATCGACATAGCTCAAGCCTTTGATCGCGTGTGGATTTACGGCCTAAAATACAAAATCTCATTACTGCAAATACCCAGCTACATCAAATCCATACTATTCTCCTTCCTTGAAAATCGCACTTTCGCAGTCAAAATACACACATCCATATCCTCCACCAAAAACATACATGCAAGGTAGCAGCATTCTAGGCCCAATCCTCTTCAGCATCTACATGCGAGACCTCCCCACCACCTGGCGATGTATGCAGATGATACTGTCATACTAACTAAAGACGTATACTTAGAAGTGGCCATTTCTGACTTACAAGCTGCCAGCGCTATTCTCAGTAGATGGTTCAAGAAATGGAACCTATCCATCAATTATGCCAAGTGTGCTACAAAAATCTTTACCCTTCGACGAGTTAATAACCCGCCAGAAATTTCAATCAACGACCACCCCATTCGGTGAAACAACATTGAGGAGCCCGTTAAATACTTAGGTATTTACTAAGCTCACCTGGAAATATCACGTACTCAAAAAACTAAATGAAGGACACACGAAACTCATTCAACTCTACCCACTCCTAAATCGCAAGTCCTCCTTGCTCACCCAATGTGCTACCATCCTCCATAAATCTTTGATACGCCCGTTAATTCTCTACGGGTGTGTTATTTGGGGTAACACATCTAAAACAAATCTCCATAAAATCCAAGTACTTCAGAACAAATTCCTCAGAATCGCAGCCAACGCTCCCTGGTTCATCACAAATCATCAACTGCACTACGAATTGGGTATTCTTACAATAGAGCAGCACATAGCCAAACTTACCAAAAAATTACACGCCAACCTCACCAACTGCAGTGGTGCAGCCTACTACACACTGGGTCAACGAGGCATCCAAACACGACTTAGACACAATTTTCTCAGTGACAGTGATGATATCAATTAAGTGAACAATTTAACATGACCAGTGCTCTCACGGTGCAAAACTTTCTTGCGGTCATATTCACCGCTCACGCTATTGAATATATTAGATATATTTTAATCAATGCCTTGTATAACAGCGTAGATTGTTGAGCAGGAAAATATGAATTTAAAAAAAAAAAACCCTTGGTTCGTTTCTTTTAGAACATTTTATGGCTTGCTTTTGCAATAAAATGTCCATTTACAAAAACAAACTATTTTATTTTAACCGAATTGCCATAATATTTGTGATATGTTTATTAAAATTTCACTGGCAATAAAAACTAATCTTTCGGAAAGAAAATAAATTATAAATAAAACACTCTGTACATTTATTGCACTGACTTGATTTACAGATTGCTTAATACAGTAATGACGAAATCAATAATCCATAAAGATTTATTACTTTATTTTGAACTGCTCCTTTTCAAAACAGATCCATTTATTGCTCTTTTAATTGCGGCTCGTAAATTTTCTGAATAACTCAAAAAATTAATTGGGTAGTGATTATAATTCCGCATGACTAAACCTTGCAGCACAAAAGCGGGATCTGACCCTGCGAATCGTTTCTATCGATTTTGCCGGACTTTCCTTCAGCAAATAGGTGATACAACAGGTAAAAATGCCGACCAGTGATTCTTTATTACTCACGCGCACTAATCCAAGCATTTTCGTGTCAACAGAAAAAAATGAATCAGGTACTGACCTCAAATCGCGTTTTTGTAATTTTCCCCGACATGCAAATTTATCTGTTTATAGGGTAAACAGAGTGCCAGTTATTGGCACCTCGGCAGTTTTTCCCCGTCAATTAGTCGCGTCAAGTTCAAAATGCTCTAGGAAAGTGAATATCTACTTTTGGTTGTGTTGGTTACATTGTGTGTCTAACTTCAGAGTAGTTATCATTGCTGTTCATCGACAAATTGAGCGCCAATTCTAGACTGATTCGTTAGAAGGGAATTTTTCATTAAATCGTAAGTAACAAACATTTTCTAAATCTTCGCAATTTCATTCTGGACTAATGTAAGTCATTGAAATCATGTTAGGATGGAAGATTATTTGTTTAAATTGATTAATTGAGGAGGATTAACCTCAAATTTCTGTTGATATCGGTTATTTTAATGGTGCCAACAACTAAATGATTTTTGAGAACTTTTTCAATCATTGGCATAGTGCCAATCACTAAATATTTTGCACATTTTAAAAATTTTAGTCATTGGCATCGACAGATAACGTTTTTGGTTTATGTTTTGTTTTAGTGAATTTTTTTACTTACCTAGGTAATAAACATGTTAAATACACTCCATTATACTGAATTTAAGAATCTGTGAAATTGCACAAAATTTTAAAACGCTTGAAATGTGAAATTTGTAATACTACAATGCCGAAAATGGTATACCTAGGTAGGTAGGTAGGTTTGTCAGTTTTGAAAAAGTATCTAGGTACCTAGAATGTATTTTCTTCCAGGAAGTTAAAGTGAAAACTCAAAATGCCGAAATCAAGAAAGGAAACACCGTATAGAAAAAGTTACACCGAACATGACGTGGAGTCCGCATTGGACGCTATCACCAAAGGCATGTCAAAAAAGCAAGCCTCAAAATTGCACAAAATTCCGAGGTCTACACTCCAATTTAGACTTAGTGATAAGTTCACGAAAACCTCTGCCGGTCCAAACACGTATCTATCTGCTGGTACAAGAGCTTCTTGCGTCGTCATCCTGCCTTGACCCATAGAACCACTGAGGCGGTTACTGTAGCCAGTGCGAATATATCTGCGGAAGATATCAAAAAATGGTTCGACCAAGTTGAAGGATATTTAAAAGAGAAAGATTGGTTCAATATATTGCAAGATCCAGAAAGAGTATTCAATGGAGATGAAACAAATCTGCAATTATGTCCAAAACTAGGAAAGGTTGTTGCACCAAAAGTTGCCAAGAACATATATGAAATCGACAGAGGATTGGCAAAATCAAATGTCACAGTCATGTTTACATTTTAAGCTGCTGGTGAAACTACTCCTCCAATGATGGTTTTTCCTTATAAGCGGCTACCACAAGCCATTGTCGATTCAGTTCCTAAACATTGGGGAATAGGTATAAGCGAAAATTGATGGATGAAACGTGAAACTTTCTATGAGTACGTTGGGAACATTTTACATCCTTATTTAAAAAATAAGAGGGTCCATTTTCCCATAGTTCTATTTGTCGATGGGCATAAGTCACATTTAACTTACAAATTAAGTCTATTGTGTAACGAACTTCAAATAATTGTTGTGGCTTTGTACCCTAATAGTACTCGAATTTTGCAACCCGCGGATGTGGCAGCGTTCAAGCCGTTGAAGGATGGCTGGAGAAAAGCTTTGATTAGGTGGCGTCGTGAACATCCCTTGGATCAAGTGACAAAGGAAAACATTGCTCCCATTTTGCAACCTGTTGTTGAAAGTATTCAATCGTCTACCATTGCGAACGGTTTTAAGGCATGCGGTCTTTACCCTTGGAACCCAAATGCGATCGACTTTTCGAAATGTCTAGGCAAAAGGCTAAAGAAATCTGAATCTTCTGAAGTTGAAGCACACGTTTTGCTCACATATCAACAATTTTGTGAGGTAGTTGGCGAAGAAAAACTATGCAAACTTGAACACTTTGACGGTGATAACACTGATAACTCTGAAGACTTCTTGACGTTGCACAATTTATGGAGAATTTTTCAAGAGAATTCTGCTCCTACAAGCTCAAAATTAGACTTCGAAACTTCAACTGTGGATATGGCTGATGCAAATACTCATTCTGCCGAAAATCATACTTGCAATGATGTCCAAATGGACGTGACTGAAATGTCTCCAAATGAACAAATGCAGAAGTCAAATAAAGGTCCGGAAATTGAGTCTATTGCAAGTATGGCAATTCAATTTGAGGATGGCGTTGTAATCCAGCCGCCTGGCCCATCATTACAAAATTTCTTGCAATGGCCAAAAACACCTGAAAGGAAAGGAAAACGCAATGCGGAAAAAACCCCATATGTTATAACTGGAAGTGGATGGAAAAAGATATATGTCGAAAAGGAAAACTTAAAAGTGCAGAAAAAGAGTGAAGTAGAAGAAAAGAAACAACAACGTTTAAAGAAGAAAATTGAAACGAATAAATCATAAACTAAAAATATGATTTCTAAAAGTGTGAAAAACAAGGCAAAGGTAGTCTCAACTATTACTTCGAAACAGGGTCAAACAGAAATAATTGCTTCCAATGTGCCACCCTACAATTTAGGCTCAACGCTAAAGGCGAGGACTTCCTCAACTCTTAAGTCTGAACAGACTCAAAAACGAATGACTTCCTTGGTTTCACATTACAATCTAGAGTCGGTGATTAGTTCAGAAGAACTTTTGCCCGTGAGAGAACCATGTGAGAATACTATTCGACGAAAGCCAGTCCAGTAAGTTTGACCACAAGGTAGAAGAGGTCGAGAAACCAGAAGCAAAAAAACTCGTCGTTAAGGGATTGTGTTACACGTGTGGCAATAACATCACTTTCAGAATGTCGGGCTTGCAATGCGGAAATTGTGTTAGAACCTTCCACACACACTGCTTGCACAAAAGAAATGAAGGAATAAATTTGGAATTATTTTTGTGTAATACCTGTACTAACAAATTAATTTAAGATTAAGTATATTTCAGTTATCCAAAACTTGCTTTTGAATTTATATTCCCCATATTTTTCAGTTTATTTCTAGCAATAATGCTTGTAAAATTTTTTGTTCACAGCGATCTAACGGTGGTAAAAGGTCGGCAATTGCTGGTGCCAATCACTAAAGTTTTAAGGTGCCGATGACTGCACTTATGGTGCCAATAACTGAAAAGGGACTTATTGTGGAAAAAACCTCAAATAAACTCAAGATATCAATTGGTTATATACATTTTGCAATTTTTTATGGTAACTTTGGAGAGTTGTGAATGTAAATACGTATAAAATTTTTCATTCAAAAACGTTTGTATTTCAAATTAAGTCACTCGAGGTTCTTATGGGTGCCAATCACTACCTGCGTTACCCTATGCATTGATTTCATACATTTCCGCGTTCGGTCGTGATTTTTCAACGTTAAAAATAAACAAGTTGAAGGTCTCCGATAAAAAATTCTTTTTATCTCCCGATGAAGTACACTATAATTAATATTACGCATTTAATAACTTTCTAGAGAGATAATGCAGGCGCTGTTTGAAAAAATTCAGAAAACATGAATTTTCAATGATAAACGGCGGTAACCTTTAAACCGTCCACGTGCTTTTAAAGTTAAAAAAACTTTGAAGTGTTCACAGTAATATTCGTCGGGCGTTTGATTTTTAAGAACCCTCTTCAGTGCGTTTTTTTGCTTTTTGGGTCAAAGCTTTCTTGTTCTCGACGTAACGTGAAACTTAAGAGACACGTTGCAGTAAAGTTTCCGGGAATTTGTACCGGGACGCAGTTTGACTGGGAATAAAGTACAAAGAAAGCTCGACGAAAAATTCTCACGTTGGCGCTAAAGAAAATATAAATCGGAGCTTGAAAACCGGACGGTGGAAATTGTTCAGTTGAAAAATGCTTCAAACGCTCCTACACTCCGTTTTTAAATCAGAAAAAGAGTTAGAAGGCTGCGAAAATTTTTTTTAGTTAAGTTTATGTTGGTAGTAATACCCTGATTATGGCATGTTACATCTGACAGTTTAAGGTTGCATTAGTAATGTCACTTTAAAATAAAAATATTAAGTATTCTGTCAAAATTACATAGGTTACGTTATTAAGCACTCATTACTCCCAACATAAATTTCTGTTAAATTTGATGTTGCAGTTTTCATGTCACCCAGTATAATATTGCCATTGTAAGCGCGCTGTCTGCCATTAAATTTCTTTTTTACTGTGCAACACTTTATTAAATTTATTGTAGCGTATTTGTTCCACTTACGGTTTCCTAAGTTTGAAATTTTGTTGCAACATATTATAAAATAAGGAAGGAATTGAAATTAGTCGATCAAAAATATTGATGTAAATACATTCAAACAAGGTTTTATTAATTACTTTTGCATAAATCTTTATTTATTTGCATTCTTCTAAAACAATGTCGCATTTAATTTATTCAAGAAATGCGATTTTATTAATCACAATCTTTGAAAGCAAAAAATTGTATCTACAAGGAATTCCGACCTAGTTTTAATCGTTTTGTAGTAAATTATTTTAATGTGTTTTAAAGGAATTAGCTTATCTACTATGGTGGAAACACAAAATTTGAAAACAGTCACACCTCAGGTTGGTATAATTTAACGTTTTTATGCATTCCTTAAACTTAAAAACACTTTATTATTTACAGACACCTTATAGAAGTATTCTAAAGAATCACAGCTCTAAATCTTCCCTGTCAAAGTCAGTGACATTTGATGATGAAAGTGAAAAGGAGAATGATTTAATTACGTTTAGTACTGCAAAAGATATTTGTACATTTGAAAATTGTTTTGAATATTAATATTTGTTTTTTCAGTTGAAACATGTGTTAGGAGGTCAACTCGTCAAATAAGAAAAAAATTATTTTAACCATTACTTATAGTTTTAATGTAGTTTCGAATTTTGGTTTTTGTTATTGACTTCAAGTACAATTAAATGAAAATTGCTAGAAATCTTTTATTCCCGACGCCACCAAGAGGCCGGATGACATCTGGGTTAAGAACGAAAAGGAGGTATATGAAGAGCTGTTGAGGAGATACTTTTCCATCAATTCAACAGGAGGGGAGACAGAGCAACACGCGCGAACTAGAAGAGAGAGCGCGCGAACGAAAAGAGAGAGTGCGCAACCATGGGACTGGGACCGGGGTAGAATAATAATAAGCAACGAAGTGCTGGACATCGCGACAGAGGTGGATTCTAACAAAGCGCCAGGCCCGGACGGCATTCCAAGCAGTGCCATTGTCCGGCTGGCGAACACCTGCCTAAGCTGGGTCACAAAGATCTTCGACAAATGCTTGCAGGAGGGCCAGTTCCCAAAAATCTAGAAACAGGCGACGGTGGTCTGGGTCCCCAAACCGGCAAGCAAAGGAGTTAGGCCGATCTGCCTGCTCCGGGATTAGAAAAGTAGCTAGACAAGCTAAGTGCACGCAGGCTTAGCTGCAGGATCGAGGACAGAAAACTATTGTCTGAAAAACAGTATGGCTTAAGGACAGGACAAGGCGGGAGCACTGAAAGCACTTGTCTGGGAACTCACCGCCAGAATAAATAATAAAGAGCTCTGCAAGGTTCGCAGCAACCTGGAAAATCTAGAAAACCTGGAAAAGTCAGGGAATTTATGAATTTTATAAAAAAAAATCAGGAAATCTAGTTTATGTACCTGGAAAAACGTCTGAGACGAGATAAAAAAAGTTTTGACCGGTTTAGTTAAGAGCACAAATTACCAGAAAAAGGTCAGGGAAAATACTCGAAAAGAGTCAGGGAAAACCTGGAAAAGTCAGGGAATTTGAATATGCAGAATTACTGTGAACCCTGCTCTGCTATGTCGTAGCGTTGGATATTAAAAATTCATTCAACAACGCTTGGTACCAAGGATGCTCCAGAATTAAGATATGTACGAGAACCATCTGATAAGCAATATATTCTGATGTCTACTATAAAGTGAGTAATTACATTAACGCACCATTATTTTTCAAAATTATTATAATTTTCGCTCATTTTTCTTCCGGTGCCGTCGCCAAATGTATAGGTGGCGTTGACCATTTCCTTCTTTGCGGCATAAACCGCAAAAAAAATTGAATTCCAAACATAAACAAGTCATTACTTAATTCAATTTAATAATAAACGTCAGGGGTCACTGTTGGCGAGGCCACACGACAAGACAATAAAAGAGAGAGACACTCAATGCGTACTGATTCGCGTTAGTCATTCATATCATTGATGTTGGCTATTTTTGGGCCGACTCTTTAGATGCTGAAACTGAAGAAAATTTACGAACCATCGAAATCAAGCTGAACACAACGTGATAAATTATCGGATAATATTACCTCCAGTAATACGCTTTAGGAATTTCAGAATACAACCATACCTAAGAGAGACGGAGGAGTGGGATGAAGAAAGAAAGAAAAAATTAAGGATATGGAATTGCTTACAGGCCAAAATTCAAAGAGAGGCTGAGATAATAAGAACCCCCCTGAGGGGGGCTTTAAAAGTACGTACCGATAGATTGAAAAAGTAGAGAAAATCACACTTTGACCGATCCGACACGTTTAAATCCACCAGTTTATAATCAGAATATCGAGGGGTACCCTTTCGTCGTTTAAATGGCATTTGCACGATAGAAAGCTTCTGTTTTGCTCAACATAATTCAGGAGCACTGGATGGAACGTTTACAATATTTTTGCTATTTATTTAGCTCATAATATTGACGTAGAATTTACTTATTGTTACTAGTTTGATAAAATTCTGTAAAGTTGTAAAATATAAATATAAGTTTTTTATAGAGTATAAATCGTAGATTTTCTATGGCAATTCTATTTTTTCATTATAAGAAAATGTCTTACACAAAGATGTATGAAAGGTGTGGCTAGGAATAAAAGCTAGATTGGCGCCACGTCATGGGTCACTGTTGACGAGGCCACACGACAAGACAATAAAGCTAAAGTTTTGACATATAGACTTTAGCAGCACCAGTCGAAGATGAAGAGGAGGGTGCAGATCAAGATACGCCGGATAAATCGAAAAAGAAGATAGCCAAAGAGGATCCTTTGTTCTCAAAAAAGACTAAATCGGATCCTAGTGCTACACCTCCCAACCGGATTTCATTTCCTGATATGTGATATGTGACAGGGAGGAGCTCAATATTTTCTGACATTTACGGACCATCACAGTCGCTGGAGCGTCGTTTACTTTCTTAGAAGCAAATCAGAAAGAAGTAACAAACTCTTCTTGTATTACGAGAACTATGCGGAGACACAGAGAGGTAAGAGGATCAAGGATCATCAAGATCATTGATAAGATTAACTTGGATAAGTTTGCCTTGCGCACCACCACTGAGAGAGAGTAGGGATAAATTTCCAATTCCAAAATTTGAGGTACCAACAACATCAGAAAGTTGGGATGTTAGGGAAACGCTCGGTCCGCGGCAACGACCCGTACGTTACCGCTGACGACACCATACGGGAACCCACAACAAACGCTATGAGCACCAGGAACAGCTTACCACGACTGAAAGTGTTAATCAACGGAGAGATATATTGGGCCCTCATCGACACCGGCGCTTCAGACAATTTTGTGCGTAGTGACTTGCCGTTCGGTATCGTGGAACAAACAGAGTGCGGTAAGACGCTGTTAGTAGCAATCGAAAGTGTGAAACCGTTAGTATTAGGGACACAACAAGTGCGATACGATATAGCGGAAGTAGCCTTTCAACATACATTTTTAGTGATTAAGGACCTAAGGGATGAACTCATTTTCGTGAGGCAGTGGCTCACGGAACAACTCGCGATTATCGACTTGGTGCGGGAGTGTGTCCACTTCGGAACAATACAACGCCATACGGAATACTTTCGGAATCCACCCCGCGTGCCAAGGGAAGACGATAACCCTGTCGAGGTGCACAGTGAATTTCCGGCTACGATGAAAGAAGCTGTTGCACAAGTTCTTCAGAATCATCGCAGAGTTTTCACGGATAGTGCTAAAATCCAGACAACACGCTCGGCGGAGCATATCATTACCCTCACAAACAGGTCCCTTATTAACGTCGCCCCCTACCGTTACAGTGACAGGAAGAAACAATTAATTCTCGAACAAGTGCGCGAAATGCTCACTGCTGAGGTAATTGAACCTTCAACGTCCAGCTACTGCTTTCCGGTGGTAATCATTACCAAAAAAGATGGAACTCCACGTTTTTGTGTAGATTACCGGCGACTGAATAACGTGACTGAGAATGAAGCTGCTCCACTGCCAATTATCCAGGAAACCTTGAAGGACCTAGGGCAGGTCCGAGTTTTCAGCGTTCTGGACTTGAAGAGTGGATATTGGCAAATTCCTGTCGCCCCACAATGTCGTCCCCTTACAGCTTTCGCCACGCCAGACGGGGGCAAGTATCAATTCCGCGTCATGCCTTTCGGCCTGAAGAACGCGCCGGTTACGTTCCAGCGTTTCATGGCCCAGGAAGTGCTCGCTGGATACTTGCAGAAGTTTGTTATGGTTTATCTGGACGATATCATAATATATTCGAGGGACTACGAAGAACACTTACGGCACCTAGCAATGGTACTGGAGCCCTTAAGCATCCACGGACTGCGGTGCGCTCCGAAAAAGTGTCGACTCGGGGCTAACCACATAGAATACTTGGGGCACATGATTCAGTCAGATGGAAACACCCCTAAGATGCAACACCTGGAGCAGGTCCTGAAAGCCGACGTTCCCAAAAATCGCCGTCAGCTGAAGAAGTTCTTGGGCATTTGCGGATGGCTGCGGGAATACGTTCCAAAGTTCGCCGAACTAGCGACCTCCTTAACACACTTACTGTCTCCAAAGGTTCCCTGGAAGTGGACTGAGCGACAGGAGGAGTCATTTCGGGTCGTGAAAAATGCGGTTGCAGCTCCTTTACAACTGTCTCGCCCGGATCCAAACCGACCGTTCGTTCTACAGACCGACTCCAGTGGACTGGGTATGGCAGCTGTCCTCTACCAACAAGGACCTGATGGACGCCGAGACGTCATTTCGTACTCGAGCGCAAGATTCGACGCCACCCAAAGACGGTACCATATCAACGAGCAAGAGTGTCTGGCCATCGTATGGGCTGTGAAACGATATCGCCCGTATTTGGAGGACCGACACTTCACGCTGGTGACCGACAACAGGGCATTACTGTGGCTGTCAACCACGAAGGATATAAATGCAAAACTAACGCGCTGGGCTCTGTTGTTACAACATTTCAGTTATACGATTCAACACTGCCCAGGGAAACTGAACGAACTGGCTGATCTGTTGTCTAGGGATCCACTTACTATTGACTTGGGTGCAATCCACGAAAGTTCGATTCCGATGCACGGTCTGGGAAACTCCACGGAGGTAGAGCCTTTCCCATTTCCTGATCATGCAACTTCCACGATTTCACCAGTTTCAACGGATATTACGTTAGATGACAATATTCACCTCTGCGCCATAGATTTTCGGACTCTTCAAGAAGAAATACGAGAAGCGCAGCGGACTGATGAAGTCACTCTGCGTAGTATTCGAAAGTGGCAGCAAATCCAAGAAGGGGGCCCACGGCTACGCGTAGACAGAAGATTCGCAATAAATCACCTAGTGGAAGGTGATTTGCTATATCGAGTCCAACCACATCATCGCCAGCTAGTAGTACCGATTGAAAAACAATCTCGCGTCCTGTCTATTCATCATGACGCTGTACTAGCTGGACACCCAGGTGCAGAGGAAACAGAGCGCTCCATAAAGGAACAGTTCTACTGGCCCGGGATGGAGAACATGGTGCGAAACTATGTAAAAAGTTGTCTCTTGTGCGCGCAGTACAAGAGGAAGCCAACAAGAGACAAGGCCCCGTTACGCCCTCGCCAACCACAGGAGCCATGTGACACCGTTGCCTGCGACCTTATGGGACCGTATCCCATCACATCCTAAGGAAATCGATATATACTGGTCGTGACGGATTTATTTACCCGGTGGGCGAAGGCGTTTCCACTCAACGACGCTACAACCGGTCATATATGTATGAAATTGGAAACCGAAATATTCCAGCGGTTCGGTTTCCCTCGAAATTTAATCACAGATAACGGCTCGCAATTTAGATCCCGTAAGTGGGAAACACATTGCGGTAAGTGGCAAACAGACCATTGGGCCACTGCAGTTTATCATCCTCGTGCTAATCCGACGGAAAGACGAAATCAAGAGGTCAAAAAGGGGCTGCGCTTACGTATGGCGAACCGCCGCCCGATTTCTTGGGATCTTCAACTTCCCACTGTATTGTTTGGCATAAGACGTCATCAAGATTCAGCCATTGGGAAGACGCCAGGAGAAGCCCTCTTCGGGTACAACCTCAAACAACCGGGAGCCTGGAATAAAGCGCCAAATCCACAAAGGCCGGACATAGAAGAGATTCGCGAGGATGCGTGACGGAACCAACAAAGATACATTCAACAGCGCGAAGTACCTCAGCCACCTGCAGTTAGCTACAACCCAGGAGATCTCGTCTTAGTACGGTACGTTCCCACACGGCGCAATCCAGCGTTTGGACCGAAATGCCATGGACCATTTCCCATCATAGGCCAGGCACGCGAATCAATTTACTATATCCAGATTTGTAATCGGATAGTAAAATACCACCTCGACAGGATGCGCCCGGCCCCTACACGACAATAGATATAAGTTATTTGTTATTAGTTAAGTTATTTAGAGTGATGTTTGTTGTCTTTGAAGGGAGGGAAGAATTGTTACCGTTATAATTATCCCGATCGACAAGCTAGGCGACAAGCACGACTCACCCCGGACAACAGTTACGTAGGGGATGAAAAATAAATAAAGTTTAGTTCTGTCATCATTTTTCAAATGAAAAAGCAGAACAAACATTACAATCTCTAACTAATTGAGTTTTATTAGTGTTAACGTTCCTTTTCGGTATTAAGTTACGATAAAGTTTGCAAATTAGATTTAATTGACACGTCCACTGATTTGGATGTCTTCATTAATAAACTTTTAGTTTCGAAAGGTATAGCCTTGTTAGTAATACTTGACGTAATGTTAATGTGGTTCCCGTGGTGAGGAAGACGTATGGGGGAGGAAGTTAGTAGTCACACAGGTTACCTCCTCTTAACAAAAAAAAAAAAAAGGGGAGGCTTGAGTATAAAATTTGTGAAATCATTCCCAGAGATTCTTGTGTTGATGGCAACAATGATTTAGGTTTATGACAGACTGACTTTAATTTTTGTATTATTATTGTGTTGTACCTTTTTTAAGTAAAGAGTTATTGTTCATTTACAAATTTGTTTATTTTGCAACCTGTTGTTACCTTGAAATCATCCCAAAATGTAAATTAAACCTCAAATCTTTTACAATTGCTGTAATTTTCTAAAATTAAATTGTTTAAATACCCAATTGTCTTATCTGGGAAGTTGGTCCACTAAAAATTAAATTAATCCAAAGAATGAATTAAATATTGTAATTAGATTTAATTGACACGTCCACTGATTTGGATGTCTTCATTAATAAACTTTTAGTTTCGAAAGGTATAGCCTTGTTAGTAATACTTGACGTAATGTTAATGTGGTTCCCGTGGTGAGGAAGACGTATGGGGGAGGAAGTTAGTAGTCACACAGGTTACCTCCTCTTAACAAAAAAAAAAAAAAAAAAAAAAAAAGGGGAGGCTTGAGTATAAAATTTGTGAAATCATTCCCAGAGATTCTTGTGTTGATGGCAACAATGATTTAGGTTTATGACAGACTGACTTTAATTCTTGTATTATTATTGTGTTGTACCTTTTTTAAGTAAAGAGTTATTGTTCATTTACAAAATTTGTTTATTTTGCAACCTGTTGTTACCTTGAAATCATCCCAAAATGTAAATTAAACCTCAAATCTTTTACAATTGCTGTAATTTTCTGAAATTAAATTGTTTAAATACCCAATTGTCTTATCTGGAAAGTTGGTCCACTAAAAATTAAATTAATCCAAAGAATGAATTAAATATTGTAATTAACTGAAGATCACCTCTTTGTCTGAACAGGGAAACCTTGACTTCCGCTTGAACAGCTTTTTGTAAAATTATAGGGTCCAGTGGGGTACGTGTAATCAACGTCTACGGAACAACGCAAGTTTACATTGGCGATAAAAAAAAAAGTGGAACACTTAAGACGTCAAATTTTGGAAGACGAACTGGAGCACTAATACTATTAAATTTACTACGGAGAAGTTACAATCAATTGAAGTTTTTATTTCAATTAACTACTACTTGACTCTAAAAACATCAAATTCCGTTGACAGATATTTTTAAGTTTATCACTGGTAAACCAGTTTATCATATCATTACTTTAAAAAAGAAACATAGCTTAATTTAAATTTTGCCAATTCTATTTGATGTATTTTTGATTTAACTAATTCTACCAATATAATAAATTGCAAATAATTTATTAAGTAATCACAAATTTAATAAAGAAAATAATTTTATTAATCTTTTTTTTCTAAATGTAGTTTATTACAAGAATTTCTTTTTTCCTGATATCTAACAAGCATTTCCATAGTATAGGTAGACCTCAATTGAAGTAGGTAATTAAATTTAAGAATATCCGTATAAAATAAATAATGCTCAACGAGCGATTATCATATCCCTACAAATTTGTTTTTAGTCACTTCCCTAAACACTTGATGTGAATGTCAAGAATTATTAGAAATGTAAGAAACTCTTCTTCTTCGACTAGGGGTAATTTCTGTTTGTCTTCTGCATCATACTGAGGGTGGAGGAAACCAGCTCAGAACCTATCTCATTGGAACGGTATGCTTCTTGGTCTAATTACCTACACCTTGTAGACAGACAGTGATTTATAAAGTCTCTCAAATTTGCCGACCTGTAGCGGGGAATGCGAAAGGTTTACAGGTGCCGTTCGCAGAAAACTTTTCTAAAAAAGTTCTTCCAGCTACTCACCAAGCAAAATCGTTCCACAACAACAGACAAACCCAGAAGTAGCAGTATAACAAAAAGTTTGAGTTCCTAACACCGTCCCAACTGAATAATTCGTAAGAAAAAGACCTGCATCAACCGACTACCGCCGAAGGCGTCAAATAACGATGTCAAATCTGAAGTTTTAACGCATTTAATTAAATCTAATTAAATTTTATGATTTTATGATTTTCGGGACTTCAACTTAGATCTAGACCGCCTCATGCAGCTTTTGGGTTTATTTCTGCCAGACTTTTGTGATTCTTGGAGCGCTTTCTGGTGGATCACCATTGGACTTGTGATTTATTTCCAATCAAATTATAAAAAATTTAAGTTTAATTTCCCCACAGCAAGGACGAGGCGGCATCCAAGTTTGCCGAATAGAAAAACAGATTTGTGGATTTAAAATCTAAATTACAGTGTTACCTTCCGATAATTTGTAATAAATCAAAGCTATAATATTTGATACCACAGGTATTTGCATAATTAGGTGTTGATAATGATTATTTACCTATTTTGACAGTTACTACATTGTATTTTACCAAATTCATCCCATAGTAAATCAACGACTTCATCATTTACTACAAAGCCACATATGTATTCGAGTAGTCAGCTTTACATTAGATAGTACCAACCACTTGTAGATTTAAATTATCCTCATCCATATTCAATTAAAAAATATAAAATTATGAATACATAATTCAATTTAATAATAATAACTTTTCTTACGCTTTAGGCGAACAACAGATCCAGCAAGCAATTGCTGAACAAAAACAATATGTGGAAGAATTAGAAGGAAGGACTGGCACGGGAAAAGAAAGTTTTAGCGGAGATGGAGGCCGCTTTAAGAAAATACCAAGCCGCAAAGAGAAAACGTCAAGTGAGGGCTCAGCGCTCCAAACAAACTCACCTCAGACAAAAATTACTTGCAAACAATGCAACAGATACCGACTCAGCAGAAAGTTTCGGTTCGGAATTTAAAACTAGCAACAGTCCCAAAAAGCCAGTTGACATAGATTTACAACTATACCGTAATTATGTAAAATCATTAAATTACATAAACCGTTGCCATTCGATAATAAACAAAGTTTTAAAAGAAAACAACCTCGACGTTCTTCCAAATTGGCCAAATTTAATCGACTTTATCTCGACGATGAGTAATATCAGCGAAAATTTTGCATCAGCCTGTCCAACCAATCAGAAGCCTTTCTTTTGAACCGCTACCAAGGCAACGCAAGTATTTTTTCGGAAATTTTTTCCGATAGGGTAGGACCCTGGAGTAAATTTTAGTGGAAATTTTTTGACGTCATAAGTACTGTCACTAATACTTACATTAAGTACATGTAACCAGAATAAACGATGCCATTTGACATTAAATGCCATTCAACGCTTCCCATAATCTTGCAATCAAAATATGGTATTATTTATAGCGTTGAGTGACGTTTATAGATAATATGTTAATACATAAATTAAATTGCAAAACGGTGCAAAATTTTCTTACCGAATACCAATCGACGTTAAATTAAAATCCGGAAATAATTTAACCTCACGGTATCAAATAGGGGTATAACTTGGTAAACTGGTAATCAAGAATTAATTTAGTTACAAAAATTTCTTTAGATTTTCTTCTCCGTGGTCCAGTTCTTCACCGTATACGTCAATTCTCCATTCATGAAGCGAAACGTTACCACATTGTTGGAGTTGAGCAGGGATCAGACGAGAGCCGCAATTACGCTCAAATATCTCAAGCGGACCGCTCAGTTCTATCACAGCTACGCCAAGCAGTTGCCGATTCCTCAGCGTTTGGTCGACATCGTCCGCCTGAAGGTTCCGGTGAACGACAAGTTGAGTTCGTCGTTCGGCGACTATTACGTCCAAAATCCGAGTCAACTGTGCTCCAGATTGAGGCGTCTCGGCGTCGATTTCGAGAACGTCCTCAAAAACACGAATTTGTGTTGCCCACATTGAATAATGAATAAAAATAAATAAAACGCTGTATTCATTCATCTTTGTTTGCTTTGACGCGACAAGTTAAGCGTCTTTTTTCGGTCCTCAATCAATCATTTTCACAATTGGTGACCGCTCCTCGAGCAGGGGCGTATCGCTTTACATTAGATAGTACCAACCACTTGTAGATTTAAATTATCCTCATTCATATTCAATTAAAAAATATAAAATTATGAAAACAAATTCAATTTAATAATAATAACTTTGTTGGTATCAAGTCGATTCGCCAATACTGTGATAAAACCTCAGGAAACCTCCGTTCATAAATACATAATTCAATTTAATAATAACTTTTCTTATGATTTAGGCAAAAGAGGAAAATGTGACAAATTTGATAGAAAAGTTGACAGTAAACGACTTGATAATAACGAAGGCGAAAAACAGTTGACGTGAATGATGTAAAAAATGAATAGAAATGTAAGAAACTCTTCTTCTTCGACTAGGGGTATTTTCTGTTTGTCTTCTGCATGATACTGAGGGCGAAGAAAACCAGCTCGGAACTTATCTGGTCTATCAAAATTTGACCTGTGATTGATTTCCAATCAAATTATAAAAAATTTAAATGGTTTTCTGTGACCATAAAACAGTCGACTGCTAAATATCTCTTAAATGGAATTTGCAGATTGGTGTAAATTTTCCATATCGATTATTTCTTTTTCTTGTATCAACTGATTGATAACTAAATCCTATTGGTGATTGTCTATAGACAATACGTATACGACTGTTTTTTCTTGATTTAATTACCTACACCTTGTAGAGAGACACTGATTTATAAAATCTCTCAAATTTGCCGACCTGTAACGGGGAATGCGAAAGGTTTCCAGGTGCCGTTCGCAGAAAGGTTTTCTAAAAAATTTCTTCCAGCGACTCACAAAACAAAATCGTTCCACAACAACAGAAAACCCCAGAAGTAGCAGTATAACAAAAAGTTTGAGTTCCTAACACCGTCTCAACTGAATAATTCGTAAGAAAAAGACCTGTCTCAACCGACTACCGCCGAAGCGTCAAAGAACGATGTCAAAATTCACAATCGTTTGTGAAAAGTTTATTTTCTCCGCAGCAAGGACGAGGCGGCATCCAAGTTTGCCGAATACAAAAACAGATTTGTGGATTTAAAATTTAAATTACAGTGTTACCTTTCGATAATTTGTAATAAATCAAAACCATAATATAATATAAGATAATGTCAATCGATAAGTTCATGCGCAGAAAGCAACCACGCCAAGCAACCAAGGATAAAATCCGGAAAATTTAATGATTTTATGATTTTCGGGACCTGAACTTAGATCTAGACCACCGTCTCATGCAGCTTTTGAGTTTATTTCTGCCAGACTTTTGTGATTTATGAAGCGCTTTCTGGTTTATCGTCTTTGTACCTGTGATTGATTTCCAATCAAATTATAAAAAATTTAAATGGCTTTTTGTAGCCATAAAACAGTCGACTGCTAATATCTCTTAAATGGCTCAAGTAGAGCAGCGACGAGGTGTCAACGGTATGAATATTAGATTTCAGTGAGCAACGTGTGCGAACCGGAGGACGTATCTCTCATGTCGTATGGCCCCGATGGATCTTGGACGCCAATCGTAAGATACGGTCGCAGAAGCAGAGGCCCAGAGGCGTCGGACATCTCGAAGAAGAAGTGATTCCAAAGAAAATACCCAAGTATACCCTCCGAGAATTTTACATTTACCCATTCTCGGATATATTAAAGCAAAGCGAGAGGGATTATGTGGCACAAAATGACAATTTGATAATTTTATTCAGTCAAAATTGTTTGCTTCCAGTGATGAAAAGTTTCTTATTAAGCGACTTAAAACCTCTACCGACTTCCACCGACAAAAATGCCGGCGATGAACCGGACAGAAAACGAAGTGCGAAATTCAAAAAAAAACAAACGCTTCTGTTCAATTGCCTGCTCTAAAAACCAAAAATACAAATTTGAAGATAAAAAAGACATATTCACTTTTTTTTTGGGGGAAAAAATCTTCAAGAAGACACCTGTCGGTCCATGTTTAACAGGCGAGTCAAGTTTTCCACAACGGCACAATATGCCAGCCCATCAACGGCCAACCACCGGTACCGTGCACTGCCAGCAATGGGACATCAATAAACGCAATAAACGAATCAAAGGATTCGGGTGGACACAATACACGGTTAGTACGCAACTGGCTTGGCGAACTGACGCATGCGCCTCTTGAACATAGAGAAAAAGAAATGGTCTATTGTGGCAATGTTTTACAACATGCCGGCGGTCAAGGAGGGCACGGTGCTGAAAGTGTCCAATTAGAGACAAAGTTATTACAAACATCCCGGCAGGACATTCAAAGTGGAAAAGGGTGCTGACATTAGTAAAGTAAAAGCGAAGGCGGTGCGAGAACTCGCAGAACGCGACGGTTCGACGTTAAAAAATCCATAGAAAAATACGTGCGACAGTCGCACACGGTCGTCGAAAATGCAGAGCCGGATTTGAAAACTGCACTCTGAATGGCCACGAAACGGGCCGTCGCAAGAGATCTCGTCGTGTTCGAAAGCACCGCCTACAAATCAGACACTACTCTACTCATCAGGGTAAAGGAGAAATGGAAAAATGCGAGGTTTGCGGCAACATGTATCTTAGATCGAAATTTAAAAAAAAACAAACGCTTTTGTTCAATTGCCTGGTCTAAAAACCAAAAATACTAATCTGAAGATACGACTACCAAAAATTCCAGAATCCGGAGTCGCTCCAGATATATAAGAAGCCACAGTGAAAAAGAATAGAAAAGAAATTAAATAAAGGGCTTTACATAATCCTACCTGGACGACGATACCCCTTGCCACGTTTATTGTTCGTACTACTTGATGATAACCAGGTTGATGATAACGTGAATATTTATTCCATTTATTTTGTCTGCAATTCAATGTTTTGAAGAAAAGGCAAATATGGACAGTTACCTACTACCTTGCATTTTACGAAATTCATCCCCTCGTAAATCAACGACTTCATCATTTACTACAGTAAGTCATAAATACATACTTCAATTTAATAATAATGACTGTCTTACGCTTTATGCGAAGAACAGATCCAGCAAGAACTACCGTAACTATGTAAAATCGTTAAATTACATAAATCGTTGCACTTCGGTAATAAACGAAGTCTTGGGTAAAAGAAAAAAAAAGGAGGGAAGATAAAAAATCGGCAAAAGCTGATAAGCTGAAGAAATAACTAGTCGAAAAATTTCAGCAATAAAATCATTTCCCCCCCCCCACAAATTGACGAGCCTTCGATGAAATGCTCCAACAAAGAAAAATAATGACTTTTTATTATTGAAAATTAATTTGTCACTTCTGTCAAGTGAAATCTGAAAAAATGTCTAGATTTACCAATAACGAATTTACTGATATGGTGTTAACCTATGGTGAGAGCCAAGGGAATGCAGCCTTAGCTCGAAGAATTTATATGAACCGATTTCCGAACCATCGTCTTCGGAATGTTCGCATGTTTGTAAATGTGGTGCAGCATCTTCGAGATCACGGATCTTTTCAGCCTGCAGCTTACCATCGTGGTCGGCAGCGTCCAGATCAAGTTGCAAACATTGAGGAGGCTGTTCTGAACAGTGTCGAGGTTCGACCTGGGCTCAGCACAAGAAGGCTAGTACTGCCACATGGAGTATCGCATGCTACAATACAAGAACGATGTCAAAATTCACAGCCGTTTGTGAAAAGTTTATTTTCCCCGGAGCAAGGACGAGACGGCACCCAAGTTTGCCGAAAACAAGAACAGATTTGTGGATTTAAAATTTAAATTACAGTGTTACGTTTCGATAATTTGTAATAAATCAAAACTATAATATAATATAAGGTAATGTAAATGTGTAATAGTCGATCGGTAAGTTCAAGCGCAGAAAGCAACCACGCCAAGCAACCAGGGAGAAAATCCGGAAAATTTTATGATTTTATGATTTTCGGGACCTCGACTTAGATCTAGACCACCGTCTAATGCAGTTTTTGGGTTTATTTCTGCAGGAACTTTTGTGATTCTTAGAGCGCTTCTGGTTTATCGCCTTTGTACCTGTGATTGATTTCCAATCAAATTATAAAAAATTTAAATGGTTTTCTGTGACCATAAAACAGTCGACTGCTAATATCTCTTAAATGGCCCAGGTAGAGCAGCAACGAGGTTTCAACGGCATGAATATTTGATTTCAGTGAGCAACATGTGCGAACTGGAGGACGTATTTCTCAAACCGTATGGTCCGGATGGATCTTGGACGCCATTCACAAGATTCGGTCGCAGAAGCAGAGGCCCAGCGTCGAACATCTCGAAGAAGAAGTGATTCCAAGGAAAATACCCAAGTATACCCTCCGGGAATTTTAGATTTACCCATTCTCGGATATTTTAAAGCAAAGTGGGAGGGATTATGTGGCACAAAATGATAATTTGATAATTGTATTCAGTCAAAATTGTTTGTTTCCAGTGATGAAAAGTTGCTTATTAAGCGACTTAAAACCTCTACCGACTTCCACCGACAAAGATGCCGGGGATGAACCGGGCAGAAAACGAAGAGCCAAGAAAGGGGACATGGAAAAATGCGAGGCTTGCGGCAACATCGATCTCAGAGCGAAATTAAAAAAAAAAAAAAACAAAAGCTTGTTCAATTGCTTGCTCTAAAAACCAAAAATACAAATTTGAAGATAAAAAGAGAAACTAACTTCTTTTTTTTTTGTTGGGGACAAAAATCTTCAAAAAGACACCTGTCGATCCATGTTTAACAGGCGAGTCAGGTTTTCCACAACGGCACGATATGCCAGCCCATCAACGGCCAACCACCAGTAGCGTGCACTGCCAGCAATGGGACATCAATAAACCAGCAGACCATGTACGCCGGGCATGACTGACTAAAAACCCCTCCGTGAGTGGCTGTCCAGAAGAACGGGAAATAGACGCACAGAAAAAGCCGCGGAGACAGTAATTATTGAAGGATGGACCTCGGACGACGACATCGATCGCGCGGGTCGGGTACGTAGTCCGCTGTCGCCCGAATCAAGGGATTCGGGTGGACAGTGGGCAAATTAACTAATAATAATAATAAACGCAAGAGTTGGAGATAACCGTATTTTTGGTTTGTGGTGTTTGAAACATCACTTTTTTATAGGGCTATTAGGAGCCTTCGTCAATTTAAAAAAAAAAATTAATTAATTAAATCAAAGCAAAGCAATTTGCAATCAGTAGTTATACCAACAACCAAGTAAATTAAAGAGATTCCTGCAATGTAGGGGTGGTGCAAGTGGAACTAAATTAAAGGACCGGATGAAGCGTGCATTTTCTCTAAAACCGGGAAGCCCAGGACGACTATCACTGTTGCACGCTCCAGAAACACAATGCTTGACTGCACCACTCTTTTTATGTTATTTTTGCTCCACTAATTCCATGTTTTCAGCGCATAAAAATTAAAAAAACACTGCACTTGTCATATGCACAGTACACGGTTGGTACGCAACTAGCTTGGTGAACTGACGCATGCCTCTTGAACATAAAGAAAATGAAATGGTCTATTGTGGTAATGTTTTACAACAGAGGAACGTAGCCTTGAATCACATTTAACAAATGCTACCTCTGCCAGCGGTCAAGGAGGCCACAAAGTTATTACAAACATCCCGGACATTCAAAGTGGAAAAGGGTGCTGACATTAGTAAAGTAGAAGCGAAGGCGGTGCGAGAACTCGGAGAACGCGACGGTTCGACGTTAAAAGCCATAGAAAAATATGTGCGACAGTCACACACCATCGTCGAAAATACAGAGCTAGATTTGAAAATTGCACTCAGGATGGCCGCGAAACGGGCCATCGCAAGAGGTCTGGTCGTGCTCGAAAGCACTGCATATAAATCAAACATTACTCTACTCACCAGCAACATCAATCTTTTTTGTTCAATTGCCTGGTCTAAAAACCAAAAATACAAATCTGAAGATAAAAAAGAAAAAATAACAACATCAAAATCATCGTCGAGGGGAAATTACCCACAGTTCGTTTACCCCTTGCCACGTTTATTGTTCGTACTGCTTGATGATAACGTGAATATTTATTCCATTTATTTTGTCTACAATTCCATGTTTTGAAAAAAGGCAAATATGGACAGTAAGTCAATAGAACACTGTTCAATTTAATAATAATAACTTTTCTTACTCGAATTAGTTTTGGCATTTGAAAATAGAATAATGAATTTCAACAACAAATCGTGTCAAGTGAGGGCTAAACGCTCCAAACGAACTCGCCTCAGACAAAAATTATTTGCAAACAATGCTACAGATACCGACTCAGCAAAAAGTTTCGGTTCTGAATTTAAAACTAGCAACAGTCCCAAAAAGCCAGTTGACATCACAGATTTACAACTATACCGTAATTATGTAAAATCATTAAAATACATAAACCGTTGCCATTCGATAATAAACAAAGTTTTAAAAGAAAACAACCTCGACGAGTTGGAGTTGAGCAGGGATCAGACGAGAGCCGCAATTGCGCTCAAATATCCCAAGCGGACCGCTCAGTTCTATCACAGCTACGCCAAGCAGTTGCAGATTCCTCAGCGTTTGGTCGACATCGTCCGCCTGAAGGTTCCGGTGAACGACAAGTTGAGTTCGTCGTTCGGCGACTATTACGTCCAAAATCCGAGTCAACTGTGCTCCAGATTGAGGCGTCTCGGCGTCGATTTCGAGAACGTCCTCAAAAACACGAATTTGTGTTGCCCACATTGAATAATGAATAAAAATAAATAAAACGCTGTATTCATTCATCTTTGTTTGCTTTGACGCGACAAGTTAAGCGTCTTTTTTCGGTCCTCGATCAATTATTTTCACAATTGGTGACCGCTCCTCGAGCAGGGGCGTATCGCTTTACATTAGATAGTACCAACCACTTGTAGATTTAAATTATCCTCATTCATATTCAATTAAAAAATATAAAATTATGAAAACAAATTCAATTTAATAATAATAACTTTGTTGGTATCAAGTCGATTCGCCAATACTGTGATAAAACCTCGGGAAACCTCCGTTCATAAATACATAATTCAATTTAATAATAACTTTTCTTATGATTTAGGCAAAAGAGGAAAACGTGACAAATTTGATAGAAAAGTTGACAGTAAACGACTTGATAATAACGAAGGCGAAAAACAGTTGACGTGAATGATGTAAAAAATAAATAGTAATGTAAGAAACTCTTCTTCTTCCACTAGGGGTATTTTCTGTTTGTCTTCTGTATGATACGGAGGGCGAAGAAAACCAGCTCGGAACCTATCTGGTCTATCAAAATTGGACCTGTGATTTATTTCCAATCAAATTATAAAAAATTTAAATGGTCGATAAAAGGACTTTAGAGAAATACAAACGAGAAGTCAGAAGTTGCAGTATAACAAAAAGTTTGAGTTCCTAACTGAATAATTCGCAAGAAAAAGACCTGTCTCAACCGACTACCGCCGAAGTGGTCAAAGAACGATGTCAAAATCCACAGCCGTTTGTGAAAAGTTTATTTTCCCCGAAGCAAGGACGAGGCGGCATCCAAGTTTGCCGAATACAAAAACATATTTGTGGATTTAAAATCTAAATTACAGTGTTACCTTTCGATAATTTGTAATAAATAAAAACTAATTTAATGATTTTCGGGACCTCGACTTAGATCTTCTAGACCGTCTCATGCAGCTTTTGGGTTTATTTCTTTCTGCCACACTTTTGTGATTTATGGAGCGCTTTTTGGTCGATCACCATTGTACCTGTGATTTATTTCCAACCAAATTATAAAAAATTTAAATGGTTTTCTGTAACCTTAAAACAGTCCACTGCCATCTGGCCTGGGTGCCTTTGGGAACGAGATCGTCCCAAGATATCTTTTCAAGGACTCCTCAACATTCCATGCGACTTCTGAAAGAATGACGCGCTTTGTAATTTTCCGATCGGATACTTCATGAATAGCCTACATGAGGTGGTCAGATTGAAAAGCCCAATTAGGCCAAGACTGCTTGCTAGTGTGGTCGTGAGTACCAAATTCGAGAATACCTGGGTGTCAATCACTCTTTGGAATGTCCGAAAGAATTTGTGGATTAGTTGAAATCCACTTACGTAAATTTGAAGCAACCGGCCTCTAAAATATTTGACAATTGATTACCCAATCTTCAACAGGGTTGCTCGGATTTATGTAGTCAGAATAGCTACAATAATTACACATCAATAACTTTATGGTAGAATTGAACGAAGCAATTACATAAAACATGTAATTTCAACAGGACAATTTTCCTTGTCGCATTTTAGAAAAGTGTAGACATCGATTGAAGCCCACAATCCGCTGATATATGGCTGTAGGGGGTAATTGAAGAAAATGATGATGGTCGATAATATCAATTGAAATGCTAAGTTAGATTTATTAAAAAAATTGGTTGAAATAGCACTCCAAATGTGCCAAATTGTCACAATAACGTAGTAAGTAATTTATCTGTTTCGCAATTTGGTCCATTTCAAAATCGTATCGAAACATTTATATCTCCGGTATAGAGTTAAACTCATTAAGCTGCCCCGCCCCGCCCACATAACTCATGATTAGTTTCGACCCTGCAACGTAGTCACTCGTCTTTCGTTTCAACAGTGATGCTTTGATTTCCGGAAAATCGGAATAAGTACGATAGATAGTAGACAACTTAATTCATACTGAGCATACCAGCATTTTTGACGTCCCTGTAGTTTCAACAAGCCATTCCCAATAATAATTGCCACATAATTTGCTGGTGCATTATATTTACAAAACGTCCCCCCCATTAGCCTTTATAAAATTTGGCTAAACATCAACAAAAGCCTGTAAAAAATATTAGGAGCTTATTCCTTTTTATATATTTTTTTTTCAATCGTTTGAAGAATTCTTATAATTCTTTAGTTATAAATTGCAACGTACTCGACTTTGATCTCTCGTAAATTTGCGAAAGGACATTTAATTGACCCCTTCATTTAGACATCATTCTCTGGTCAATTTCGACCTGGGGTTGTTAACCAAATCAGAAACAGGGTCGCTCGGAATTATGAAAAATCGGAAAAAGTGGCTAATCAGCCTTTTATCTCACGTAGATTCTCGAAAACGAAAATATTTAAACGACGTACTCGTCTTTCGTTTCAACAGAGTTGCTTTGATTTCCGAAAAATCGGAATAAGTACGAGAGATAGTAGACAACTTAATTCATGCTGAACATATCACCATTTTTGACCTCTCTGTAGTTTCAACAAGCCATTCCCAATAATAATTGCCACATAATTTGCTGGTGCAGTATATTTACAAAACGTCCCCCCCCATTAGCCTTTATAAAATTTGGCTAAACATCAACAAAAGCCTGTAAAAAATATCAGGAGCTTATTCCTTTTTATATATTTTTTTTTAATCGTTTGAAGAATTCTTATAATTCTTTAGTTATAAATTGCAACGTACTCGACTTTGATCTCTCGTAAATTTGCGAAAGGACATTTAATTGACCCCTTCATTTAGACATCATTCTCTGGTCAATTTCGACCTGGGGTTGTTAACCAAATCAGAAACAGGGTCGCTCGGAATTATGAAAAATCGGAAAAAGTGGCTAATCAGCCTTTTATCTCACGTAGATTCTCGAAAACGAAAATATTTAAACGACGTACTCGTCTTTCGTTTCAACAGAGTTGCTTTGATTTCCGAAAAATCGGAATAAGTACGCGAGATAGTAGACAACTTAATTCATGCTGAACATATCACCATTTTTGACTTCCCTGTAGTTTCAACAAGCCATTCCCAATAATAATTGCCACATAATTTGCTGGTGCAGTATATTCACAAAACGCCTCCCCCCCATTAGTCATTATAAAACTTGACTAAACATCAACAAAAACCTGTAAAAAATATTAGGAGCTTATTCCTTTTTATATATATTTTTTTCCAATCGTTTGAATAATTCTTATAATTTTTGTTATAAATTGCAACGTACTCGACTTCGATATCTCGTATATTTGCGAAAACGACAATATTTAAACGACTGCCCCATCCACATAATCCTCGATGATAACATACTCGTCTTTCGTTTCAACAGTGTTGCTTTGATTTCCGAAAAATCGGAATAAGTACGAGAGATAGTAGACAACTTAATTCATCCTGAGCATACCAGCAAACTTTGACCTCCATGTAGTTTCACTAGCAATCCCCAATAATAATTCTCATAATTTTGCTGGTGCAGTATTCACAAGACCCCCCCCCCCACTAGCCTTTATAAAATTTGGCTAAACATTAACAAAAACCCGTTAAAAAAAAATTAGGAGCTTATTCCTTTCTTTTCATTTTTTCCAATCAATTTTTTCTTATAATTTTTTTTTATAATTCTTTACTTATAAATTGCTTTGCTTATAATTTTTTTCTTGTAACTTCATAACTAGGTGCTATAAATGTTTCGATACGATGTTCCTGGGCCGTCATTTTGGTATGGCAAATATTTCGCAGCTCTCATTTACCAAGGGTAGTGACCATGTCAATTTATTGGACAGCGAAGATGATGCAGTTCAATATTGACATGATCGAATCTTGAAGAAAAAACTGATCAAGCTCTCATTTCCATTTGGCCGCTTTTGTTAGTAAACAAGTTGGCCATTATTGCGACACTGAGCTGGTTGAATTCAAAACGGAAGGAAATCGAAGAAGAATTGAGCTAAAAATCCAAATCGTTGCATCCATCACCCTCGTAACTGCAGATTCATGAAAAGTGGCAATAACCACAATAAGTGCACTGCCGTTCACAATAAGTCCACATCAATCTTTGTTAGTTGTGACTCTGCCTTCAACTGGGGGTTGATTACCCCCAATCTTCAATAAATTTATGGTAGAATTGAACGAGGCAATTACATAAAACATGTAATTTCAACAGGACAATTTTCTTTGTCGCATTTTAGAAAGGTGTAGACATCGACTGAAGCCCACAATCCGCTGATATATTTGCTGTAGCGGGTACTTGAAGAAAATGATCTTGGTCGATAATAGCAATTGAAATGCTAAGTTAGATTTATTAAAACAATTGGTTGAAATAGCACTACAAATGTGCCAAATTGTCACAATACCGTAGTAGTTCATCTGCTTCTTGCCCACTTGAAAATCGTATCAAAACATTTATAACCCCGGCATAGAGTTAAACTCATTAAGCAATCTTCAGATGTTGATTTAAATCAACTAAACTACTTATAACCAAGTAGATACTTGCACAAAAGAAAAACTTCTTTTTTTTAAAGAAATTAAAATTGTACTCACTTTTTTGTAGAACGGCTTTCACATTTTCCTTACCCATCAGGCTATCATGGTAAACCAAAACGTTCGGGGGTTTCGCATCGCTCCTGCTAATTGTAGCTCGCTCAACTGGTTCTACTCCATCCGCACTCGCCCCCTCAACCGGTTTAGACTGTGCTTTCATCGACCCCTTTTTCTTTTCCTCGACTTGTGACTCTTGTTATTCGTTTCGGTGAAAAGATTTAATTTTTGGTTTCGATTTGGATCCCTCCGCCTGAATCGACTCTGATCGTATTTTATGGTCGCTTCTATGCTTGGTCTTGTGGTCGGAATGCGAATGACCGGCAGTGGTAACTTCCAGCTGGTTCTTTGACCCCCTCCTGCTCTGCAGCGACAATTTTTCCTGCCCTTTATTCAGAGATTTCGTCTCGATTTTCACCTCTTCAAATTTTGTGCCGTTTTCAATCAAAATCTTGGGGACTCACATCGACAACTCGGCATTTTTCGTTAATTTTCGAATACAACTCTCTAATCTCCACCACAAATTTGTTCCAATGGATCGGAGCGTACGAACATACTTGTGCGTCATCTCCAGGGGTTACTTCTTGTCGTACTTAATTTTCATTGGATGAGTAATGGCATCTACAGCTGAAACAAGGAAAATTACTTACTTTCGATTTTAAGTAAGTTGAGATCGTGATTGATGTCAATTTGATGGTTGATGAAGCAATTTACTAGTTTCGTTAAGTAGTCAATGTCTACAATTGTTGCATTGAAAGAAAGTGGGAATGGTTTTTTTAAAACATGCATTTGAAAATCCTTAACAGTTAATAAGTTTGTAGCTAGCATAAAGAAAATGGCACTTGCATTCAGTAAGTGTTTTCAGTTTGATTCACAATAATCAAGGCAATTTATTAATTTACAGTTTATCGATAAAGAAGGATTTCAATAAATTCCAAATTTACTTCTAAAGCCAAATCAAATTCAGAAACTCCATAATCAAATTTTTATAACATTCTCTTCAAAAACATTTTCCCAAAAAAAAAATTTCCGATGACATTTTTGAAAGAATCATTTTTTTCTTCTGCAGCAATTTTTGAATTATTTCAATTAACAAAACCATTTAGAATTTTTAAAGCAATTCTGTAATTCAGTTTTCAAACTTTCTAAATAAAACAGGCTGCTAAATTTAAGTGTTGTCGTATCATTATCAAAATGATTAACCATAAACGAAGCACCAAACGACTATTGGAAACTCTTGTTACTTTCAAAGGTAACAATGAATTAGCAGAAAACCAAAAAATGACTCTAAGCCAAGCCCAACAAAAATAACTGAAATAAACAGCTTAGATGGGCTAAAACAAAGCATAAAAGAGTGGAAACAAGTAAGAATGTGTATGTATTTGTTTACTTACAGAAATATTTTTCCTCGTTAAAAAAATATGAATTAAATTCAAGGAGGGATTGGACGAGTAAATCAAAGACCTCTGCCGGACTTAGATGAATGCATATTAAATATGACATGCACTATTGTCATTGAGGGAGCCCCAGGTGTTTCAGAATCATATGGAATTGTAGATAGAAATGAGATTGACGGTAGAATAGTTGAAAACAACTTTACTTAAATGTAATCAATTTGTTGTAGTTGTGACAGAAGTACAAGATCGAATCATCACCGCAATATGAGACAACCATGCCCAAGCAAAAACTGACGCCATTACCGATGCCATTACGAAATCAAGATCGAATTAGTAAATTAAACGTGCTAGGAACAGATTTTGTTCTAAATATTTTATTGTTTATTGTTGTGAAATCATCTTCTTTTTTGCTCTTGAAGATCATTTAGATCCGGACTGATCCCCAGATCTTGTTCACAAATTCGAAAATACTGGCAAACATTGCGAAGAACGCCACAGCTGTACATAATTTTGCCTGTCTTTAACGGATACGGGGGTCACACACACAACTAATTTATCAATTTTTTTAGGAATTTAGAACAAATTCTTGCAAAATAGGACATTTTCGCTTAAAAAATTAGGGCATTTGATCAGACCACATCGCCCCTAAACAAAAAGAAACCATGAAGAAACGCATTATGATTTAATTACAAAATAAAATAATAAATTCTCTAAAATAGCATTTTTACACTAAATAATTGAATCGGTTATTATTAAAGGGGGTAAATTACTCAGCGTCTTGGTGTTAATCAATGGACCGTATTATCCCTTATCTTGAAGAGTTATTGGCAAACTAATGCATACTCAGAAAGGCCAGGACTGCGCACGATCGCTTTTTGATGAGCAGACGTTACGGGAACAGTTTATTACAGCCACTAGGCTACAAAATATATTCCCAGAGGTTCACAATGTTTATGTATGCTCCGTTACCATAACAGGAAAGTTTCAGGTTAACATTTGCTCAGGAACATGTAAACTGGTTTCAGGCTGATTGGGCTAATGTTATGTTCAGCGACGAATCTAGATATAGACGACCAGATGAACATTATGCGCAATGTAACATTGTTCCGACTGTTATCTTTGTTGGAGGCGGTCATGATGTGGGTAGGTGTCACTCACTTTAGAGGCTCGTACGGAGTTGGTGGCCACACCACAGCAGTGTCTTAAATTGCAAACATTTTAAAACAACACCTTTGCCCCTTTTCGAGAAAATTATTTCCTTTTTATGCATGATAACGCAACACCACATACTGCCTGAATTGTACAACAGTATTTTGACAAAGTGGATATCACAACACAATGGAATGACCAGCCAAAAGTCCTGATCTTAATCCGAATGAACACCTCTGGGACACGATGGACAAACGCCTTAATGCGCTTCCTCAGTATCCAAGCAATCTACAAGAACTTGGACAAAGAATGCAGGAAATTTGGGAAGATATTGACCAGGGTGAAATTAGAGCATTAAGTAACACTGTCAGACAGTTATTCTTTGTCATTTAATTTTTTTCTCTCTTTATTAATATACCCCCCTCCCCACATCCTAAGGGTGGTCGCAGCATACATGAAAACGAAGCAAGAGACAAACCCGAGACAGACTTGGCTGTCGGTCGTTTGATGGCGACACCCGATGTGAGTGCGGGGCTGTCTAGGACCCTGACCACCTGCTGGTCTGCGCTCAACTCAACCAGCCTTGTTGATCGGATAAACCACACAATTTTTCGATTACCTCATTAAGTTTTACAACTTAAATTAACAATGGTGACAGACAAAGAAATCGAAAAATGTAAAATGACCGCAAAATTATGTAACATCAAAACAATAATAAATTAGAACGTCTAAATACTTGAATGACTTAGTACAATGACGATCCAATCTACTAGGACATTGATCTTGAACGATTCTAAGCAATGAGGCAGATCCATGCTAATCGTAGGTTTTGCTCTGTGTAAGAAGCCGTTCAACCAGCTGGCTACGGCCAGCAAGACGATTTCAAGGTACATCACGGAGGCCATGTTTAAGTGGTATTGTTACTCAACACTTGTACACTTGTTTGATGGATGTGCGATTGCACACAGGCGAGAACTCGGTCCCAGCACCCATTGACAGCTATTTACACAGTGTCAGTGCTTTTCGTTACGGGTCAGGTACTCTATATCATACACGTTTCAAAACCTGAAACGAAATAGAATGAGAAGACCTATACATACAACAAATTTCATTTTCATAGATAAATTGGACATTTTGGTACATTTTTAAAACATTTGCAAGTTTTTGATTTACTGCACTATAAATTAACGCGAAGAAATATGAATTTGTAACGATGGAGTCTCCTTGAAGCATGGCGACATTTTATAAAATAATTTGTAAGTTTTCGTAAGTACAACGGAACTTTTATAGCAATCAGTTCAATACTACCTGGCTTCTAAATGCTATCTCTCCATATTAAACATTAAAACTTACCATTAAAATGTTACAAAGCGTTATTCAAATTCAAAACGCCGATGCAACTTCATAGGTGTGCTGCTTGCAGCGCTACCATATTAATCAAATATTTGATATAAATACACATTTCATTCTATCGCTTGTAGGCTAATTATTCATTCGTTCTTCCCGAATTTTAACTTAACCTGGGGCTGACATCAAATTGCAAGATGTGTTAAATTTTATACATTTATAAAATAATCAACTAATTTTAACGTTTCTGTCAAAATGTTTTGCGTAGAAATATCGATACCTTTTTTCCAAAGTATCGTAAGCCACATCTGTCAAATTTTGCAAGAGACAACTTTCTTGTCCACAAGGTCATTGCATGTGACTATCTTGGTACTTACGATAGGTTTATTGTGTTCTTATCACCATAAAGAATAAACTGATGCGTACATTACTCTGCCAGAACAAGCATTGAGTCCGATATTTACGATATAATGCAAAATCGCAATTTCGCTCAAAATGTCACTTACGATACTTTGGAAAAAAGGTATCGATATTATGTTGAGCAAGTAACAAAATCTTGAGTGCGGAATCTTGGGTGGAAAATTTACGAGAAAATTTTTTTTATAGCAAAACGTTGTATTCGGCATGATTATTTCCAGACTATTAATCTGACTAGGTATATTTTAGAACGAATTAGTTATTTGCTTGTCGAAGAATCTTCGATAATGAATGCAAAAAAAATTTAGAAGCGATTAAACGTCAAAATTTAATCGGATAAATTTTGACATTTGAAACGTCAAAATTTACCCGAGTGAAACGTGAAAATTAAATCGCTAAAAAACTGAAGAAAACCATGCTGCTGCGAATTATTATGCGCACAGAAATTTTTGAAATGACTCGAAGAAATCACGCTTAAACGACCGCTAATCACAATATTGTCAGATCAAGTTTTGGACTCGCCGGTTAAAAATCGACCTTCTCTTACCGTCATTTGCAGCTCGGACCAGCTGAACTCTTCATTCCGCAAACCTGCTTAATCCAGGCCTTCGCATCGGCCAAATCTGGTCGAAATATTGAGAAATCAATATGGTCCGAGTCCATTCTGCTGCTGTTGATGGTCTTTAGCATCTCCGCTAGCAAATTACCAACACTAACCTCCGTAATTAACAAAAAATTTATTATTTGGGAGAACGTGAGTAGAATTTCACCACTCTGTTAGATTCAATAATTTTCAAACACAACTTTCTTTAGATTTAATGCAATAACTCAACTTTTTGAAAAAATGTTGATTTTCACATCACTAAGCAACCAACAACAAAACATAAGCAAACAAAACTCAATTCGACTGGCATTCTCTTTTCGGCCGGAATCGAAAAATTGAAAATCGCCGCCAACGTCGCTAACACTACAAAATAATGACGTTTACAAATGATCACCAAGTTAATTATCTAAAGTAAGCGTCAATCAATTGACAAGAAATTATTTAAAGTTGTCGATGCTAAAGTGTGCAAAAAATATCGATTTGATAATATGCTAATTTTCTGTACTCTTAATACTAATCATGTTAATTTTGTTTTATTATTTAGCTGAATTAAAAATACACTAAGACTTCGTTTAGCGCTTCCTAGTTTAACGCTGATTTCATATAACGCGGTCTGCTCGAAGTCTAAAAAAACTTAACACTGATTCGAATTATTTCGGCATTGCCTTGATTCGTATAATACAGGTTGTATTATGTTGTGTTCATCATTGGTAACTTTATTATTATTGGAGCTACAAAGTCGGTTTACCCATTAATGGCCAAGCACCAAAATAATTACAATTTTGTTAAAAAAATTATATCTAAGCTTTATTTATGATAAAATTAAAAGAAAAATACAAAATAATAATAATAATAATAATAGCAACATATAAATGAAAAATAATGGTTCGTTAATGATACTTTGGCAGAATGTATGAACTAAAACTAAAAATTAGGTGTAAGTACAACTTGACTCCACAAAAATTATTTAACAAAAGTAATCATGCACTTTTTTTGTGAAATTCACTAAAGCAAACAGGATGTAAGTGAATCTTAGAGTTTGACTAAAAATATTCTGCGTTTATGACTTTAAACCGCAATCAACTTTTAGTGATGATAATGAGGGTTCACTGCAGGGTGCGACACATCTGGTTGCTTTGAAAAATATTTTTGTAGATACTTCAGAACCGTACTTAAATATTTCAACTTTAATTAAGTTCAGAACAAATAATCAAATACAAGTCATAGAATTCATCAAGTATTTAAGTTAATCAATAACCCCACATACCTACCTAATTATTAGAAAAGGCTTAATGTTTACTCATATTTATATGTAAGCATCAAGAAATTTATAAAAATTTACCAAATACAGCCCTGGCCACTTCTGCCCATGCTGATTATTACGGCTTACCTACTTTTATGGCCGGATCACTTATAATATTGTAAAAGGCACAGTCATAAACGCAGAATAAGTTTAGACAAACTCTACATTTATCACACAAATATATAGTGTGCGTTTTGCAAACCCTGCAACGGCGCCTTTTGCCTCTTTCCTCTCTTATTACAATATGACCAACTTCATCAAATCTTATTGCACTTGGTAAGCTTCCTCGTGAAGGACGACCCCAAGATGTGCACGGTGCTGTAGGTTGCAGTTCTTTCGATTCCTGCTCTGTCTGCTCTGAGGGGGTAGATTTGGTCTGGCTCTTTATCAGGGACAAAACCAAAGATGACCGAAATTCTAATTGGGACATATGAGAATCGTTGCTAATGTTATATATTTTCCATGCGTTTGATACTGTGCAATCTACAAAATTGATGAAGAGTGGCCACCATCACTTTTTACCTCTGACTCTAATTCTGTAGCTCGATACAGCATTGTCCAGAAGATCAACCCCACCCATATGCATATTGTAATCATTTATAACGTTTGGTTGAGGCACTTGTTCTTCTTTTCTCAACTTCCTGTTATATCGTTTTGCTTTGAGTATTGGTTGAATCGTTCCATTATTTGTAGTAACAGTTACTACCGAGCTATCATTCCATCTTGCAACTGTTACCTCGGCCGATTCGTCAAAACAGAAGTCAAATTCTCCTCTTTTTTGTTTTCTAAGTATTTTGCTACTTTGCATCGGGCAATTTAGTAAACGGTTTTCTCTCACAGTTCCCGTGAAAAAAAATCCTTTCTCCTTCAAAATATTGAACAAATTGTAATTTGAAAAAAAATTGTCGAAAAAAACTTTGTATTGAGACGCATCAGACACAACAGATAGCAAGTCTAAAACCACTCGTGTTCCTAGTGAATGTTCCCGTTCTTGTTGAGTATCTTTAGAAGCTGCACCACCGTAAGGGGTAAATTGATATAAATAACCTCCTGAGCTACATAAACACCAGATTTTGAAGCCGAAGCGAACTGGTTTACCTTTCATAAACATTTTTGCCGAATGTCTGCCAAAATAAGGGACCACACCCTTATCCGCATCTTTTGACCAATACAAATCGCAAGCTGGTAATGTGTGATAACCAGTCAGTATTAGGATTCCCAAAAATTGTTTGAGTAAAGATACAGAAAATTTGAATTTGTGGCGGTTATTATCTTGCGCATATTTCAAACTGTAATCTACTATTGCGTTGAGTAGCGTATCATCAAAAAATAATAGAAGGACTTCCAAAGGCGATTTCCCACCAACGTTTTGTTTTATTTCTTGCATTTTTTGAAATTCACTTGTGGTTGGCACAGATGTTTTTTCCAAGACGGTACGTTTTGACTTGATTTTTTTCTTTTTTTCTTTTGAGATCAACGATTTGTAATAGACAAAAAGCAAGTACTCAATAATTTCAACCTACCTGTTAGGTGCAATTATTTTTATAATAAAGTATAATAAAATACGATAAAATATTTGTTCACTTAACACTTTACTATCACACAGAGCGTTGTCTCGTCACAAACCTTTGGACGTGATGCACGTGCACTTCTGTTTGTACCACTGAATCTGGCCAAAGTATCATAAACAAACCATTAATTTTAATTGGTCATAATTTTTTCTTTTATAAACAATTGTCACCTTTTTTTACATTTAGCGTTTATTTGGTTTCTATGGAAGACAGTATTTATAAAGTCAAGCTTTCATAATTCATTTTATTGCATATTACTATTTTTTTTATAAAGTACTGCACACGCTGTTGTAATGAACGTTATTTAAAAATTCATAAAATTGTTATTATTTATACAAATCGAGTTCAAACACATGCATGATCAACTTTGGAGTAGTCTATGTAGCAATTGATAGGACGATATCTATTTCGATTTATAAAAAAAAATTTTAAAAATTATTTTGTTAATGGTTCGTTTGTGATACTTTGGCAATTAATGAGTAAAATCAAAGAATTTGTGTTTTTGTCGTTGATTACCGTAATGAAAGCAAAAAACAATCGAACGTCAGCTGTTCGAGATATTTACGAAATAGTTATTTTCGTTACAAGTTGCGAAAGTGGCACTTATCGTGCGAGGAGTGAATTTGGTGATACGAGGAGGAGCGAAGCGAAGCCGAGTAAGCCAAATTCACAACGAGCTCAGATATAACACTTTCGAACGAGCTGCGAACACTATTTTTCAGACGACCCAACAATTTATGTCAATTAGATAAAAAATGTTCGTCACTCCGCTATGGGTGCGAAAGAAAAGTGATAAAAATTCGGAAAATTCTCAGAGAGACCGGAATTTTGGGTAATATGGCAACAGTATCCTTTGTATTTAAAATACATACTTTTATTGGAACAAGTTGAACATAAAATACAATTTTAAACGCACTTTTGTTCTATAAGTCTCCGTGCTGCTACACAAGTAATATTTAGTAATCCTTGTGTTTTGCATGACAGTTTATCCAACACTCCTTTATAATATGTGTCTTTTCGCTTGAGCCCACCTTATATACTGATTCCATGGTACAATGAAAGAATCAACAACAAAAAAACGCTGCTTATCGTTTACTACAAATATTTATTGCACTAGTGGAAAGCACGTGTATTTTTTATAATGCATCACTAGCGGTTTTACAGGTGTGTCCGACTAGTGACTGGTTCAATCGTGATGCTACATTGTAAAAAAATATGTATTCTTAAATTACCTCATATAATGACATTAACTACTTCAATCACCATTTTGTTTTACTCACGAGTGTTTGCGTCAATGTGTAGATCGAAAAATACAGTTTCATAATCTAAAATTTGAATATAATAAATAGCCTTGTCTCAACACAGAAAGAGAATATTAACTTTCAGAAAATTTTCGAGATTTGAATTTATTAAATTTGCCCCTGATAATACCATTTCTTCTTGCGTCATTTCCATCATTAGTAAAATAACCCTTTTCAATTCGTTATTCGTAAACTGTTCCCAGTTCGATTTGTACGCAGCGTCGGCAAGTAGCAATCCCTAAAATAAAAGACAAAAAATCTTTTCTACTTAACCGCCTTTTTAGTTACCGATATATAATATGTAATAAGAAATTATAAATGACAATAAAATAGCTAATGTATAATACATATTGTTGCATTATTTTAAATTGAACATTGATTTACGTCAATTTAAACATAAAAATTGATTGTTGAATTTGAAGTTTGGAATTTAGTTATTAAAATTTACTCAAAAGAAGAAAAATTTAATATTGTGAATTAGTATAAAAATGACAATAGCTTCAAATAAGTCAGATATTTATTTTACATCAATTATTCCGACAGATAGATATTATCTGCATGAATTAAATACCATTTATTTAAGAACTGCTGTGCAGCGATTTTATAATTGTTTAGCATATTGTTTAGAATATGAAGGAGGACAATTCTAATCTTTATTGTAATTTTGCTTCTAAATGAATCATGATCTTATTCTAACGTATTTTAGTAATACTTAACCTAAAATAAATTGACGCGAGAGTATTATTGGTTGCATAAATTGACTGATTGACTTTATGTTTTTTTAATCGAATTAGTGATATCTACATCGTAAGCTCAATGTTAAATAAAGACCCGGTTATTAATGAAAACGATTTTGACTCGGCAGTGTGTATTGCCTTTTAAAATTCTGAAGGCGTCTGTTATAAAATAAAGACCCTGTTACGGTGATTAAATTAACGAACGCTTTAGCATTAACTTAACAACACTTTATTGAATTATTACAAAGATAGAAAAAACACACGGGACACTGTTTACGATCGAGGGTCGTCTTGCTGTCTTAATTATCGTCACATCTCTTGCGGACAGCCCCCTCCCTTAGTTAGTAGAGGTCACTGTTACACTCCCCCTTTGGATCATACGTCCTGCCCTCAGGTGTGATCCAATTGTAAATCTGAAACAGAACATTATGTGCAACACACGGCCGTACACTGACGACGTGGACGGCGACGCCGGTTCCTGGGTGGCACCTCCACCACATCTGGCGTCTGGTTTTCCTCGGGCATTACTTCCAAAGCTTTCTTAGGGCGGCCTCGTCTTCGAATGGGGGCCAATGGTTGTGGGTCTTCTTGAATTCCGGGATCCACGTATCTCTTCAGTGCGGATACATGGTACTTTCCCAGGGATACTTCAGGGTCACCGGGCAACGCCAACCTATAAGTGACGGGGGCCACCTTTTCTTTGATGACGTAGGGCCCGTCTCGTCTCGGTGCGAATTTTGCTGTGTGCAGTCCTGCTGCATTGCTTAACGTATGTACATCAGCGAGCACCTTGTCACCGATGTGAAATTCTTCACTAGACCTACGTCGTTGGTCGGCGTACTTCTTGCCACGATCCTGGTTCTTCTCCTGGTTTTCGCGGGCGGTCTTCAGTGTCTCAGCAATAGCACGGAGGCGGGGCGTGATTTCCGCGACAAAATTTTCATTTTCTAACACTGCACGGAAGTCCTTGTGGATGTCTGCGGGTGTCCGCAACTCCCTTCCAAAACACAAATAGGTGGGCGAATGTCCGGTGGTAGTGTTTACAGCACTATTCAGCGCAAACCGCACCGACTGTAGATGATCGCTCCATCGTTCGTGATGTGTCCCTACCAAGATGCCTAGTTGTACCTTTAACTCGCGGTTTCTTCGTTCTTCGGGGTTTGCAGCGGGATAGTACACCGATGTCAGAGTTTGTTCGAAACCCAAGCAATGGGACACCAACTGCATTACCTCACCGACGAACTGGGGTCCATTATCACTTATGATTCGACGCGGAGTACCGTAGCGTAAGATCACCTCATCGATCAGGCATTTTGCACAGGCTTCCGCTGTAGCTCTCTTGAGTGCAAAAAGTTCGATCCATCTAGTTGCGGTATCCTCGACTGCGAACACAAATCGCTCCTCGGTGTCCGTTGGCGGCAGTGGTCCCACTAGATCCATTGCCAGACTTTCAAACCTTTGCGCCATGACAGGCGTTCGAAGAAGACCTGCAGGTTTGAGATTGGTTACCTTGTAACGCTGACAAGCAATGCAGGCGTTGACATAGCGATGAACATCACGTCTCATGTTCCGCCAATAGTACCGTTGGCTCACTTTTCCTAAAGTCTTCTCAACACCAGGGTGGCCAGAAAGAGGAGAATCATGGCACTCTTGAAGCACATCCGTCACCTTGGTCGCCGGGACTACCACTTGGGGTTCCTCTGCATTACTGTCTGGGGAGTAACGGTATAATACTCCGTTCGCCACCACGTATCCTCGATCCGTCCATCTTGCAAGCTCTTGATCCTCGGGAGCTTCAAAAGTCTCAAGAATCTGTTGCAGCTCTGGATCTTCAAGTTGCTTGCGTCGGGTTGCTTCCAAGGACACTGTTGGCAACGCGACTGACACCAAGCAGATTTCCAAGTCCATTGGTGTCTCTTCGATGGGAGGACGAGAAAGTGTATCGGCCACCCGATTGCTTCGTCCTGGTATGTACTCGATTGTCAGGTCAAAGGACTGCAGTAAAAGCGACCATCGGGCCAGTCTACGCGACGGTGAACGTAAAGTCATTAGCCACTTCAAAGGCTGGTGGTCGGACGCAACGATTACTTTCGCTCCTTCTAGGTATCCTCTAAACTTCTGTACTGCGTATACGATCGCCAGCGCTTCACGTTCTGTGGTGGAATAATTCCGTTCTGCTTGCGTCAATAGGCGACTAGCATACTCAACGGGCCGTTCGTCGGGGCCCTCCCCCTGCAACAGACATGCACCCAAAGCGTATGAGCTGGCGTCCGTTTTGAGGATATACGGCATGTTTGGATCAGCTTGACGAAGAATTGGAGCAGTACTCAGCAATTCTCTCAACTCCTGGAACGCTGCTTCCTGAGGTGGTCCCCAACACCACTGAGTTGTCTTCTTCGTGAGCTCCGTCAGAGGTCTCGCTATCATTGAAAAGTCCGGGATAAACCTCCGGAACCAGCTGCAAGTTTGTAGAAACGACATGACCTGTTTCACATTTCCCGGAGCTGTCCGTTTCAATATTGCTGAAATCTTGTCAGGGTCTGCCGAGAACCCTCCATCCTTTATGACATGCCCTAAGAACTTCACTTCTGGGCATGCGAACACACACTTTTTCCGATTTGCCGTCAACTTATACAGTCTCAGTCGCATAAAAACTCTTTCCAAGTCTTCCAAGTGCTTTTCTAAAGTGTTCGATAAGATGATGATGTCATCCATGTACGCTAGTATGCATATATCTGGCAAGCCCGCTTTGAACCTATCTATAAGGCGCTGAAATGTCGCTGGGGAATTTCGAAGGCCAAAAGGCATCCTTATGAAACGATATAAGCCAAACGGCGTGGTAAAAGCGGTTTTGTCACGATCTTGCAGCCGTACGGAGACCTGCCAGAACCCACTTCTGAGGTCAATGGTACTCATAAACCCTTTGCGTTGAGCAGAGTGCAGAACGTCATCGATTCTTGGCAGTGGATAACGGTCTGGAATAGTGAGGTTATTTAATTTCCTATAATCAACACATACCCGTAGTTTATCGTCTTTCTTCGGCACCATTACAACTGGAGAGGCATACGGGGAATCGCATTCTTCGATAATGTTATCCTCTAGCATTGACTGTATTTCAATCTCCAGTGCCTCCTTGCGTTGCGGGGACAATCAATAGGGTGGAGTCGCAACAGGGCGGTCGTCCACTAGGTTAATGCGATGCTCCGCGTAAGGGGTCGGTTCGGGGCTCTTTCCAAAAAGATCCTTATTCAAGGCCAGGAGTTTTGCCATCTGGGCCTTCTCTTCCATCGATAGGTTTATACCCTCATTCTGTCGGAGTGGTTCCAGCTCCACTGCACCGACAGTTAAGCTGCCTGGGCTAGGTTCTCGTACAAGAGCGTGCCATGTCCCTGGATCATCGTTGAAACACCATCTACGTCCTGGAAGGTCCAACACCATTCCAGTCTGCACGATGAAGTCTGCACCTAGCAATGAGCTACTCCTTGCATGTTCGGGTATTGCCACGAATCTGACTTGGAAGCTGCGTCGCTGAAGTGTAACTTTAACTTCAAATATTTCTGTCAATACTTGCCTGGGTTCGCCATCGGCCAACGTCATCATTTGAGGCTTCTTTATGGAGGCTAAGCCATTGTCACTGAAATATTTATACAGCACGTGTCCAGCAATGGTCTGTTTTGCCCCACAATCCACGAACACCAATCCTTCCTTGCCTTCTATTGTCACATGAGCCAAGGCTCTGTTCTGTCCAGCCTCCAATTCTGCAGACAAGACTTCCAACGAGTTCGTTGGTTCGTTGCGCCGTGAATCGGGACATTGCGAGCGGATGTGGCCTGGCTTGTGGCATCCATAACATAAAAGCGTGCTTTTATTTACAGATGTTGCAACCACCAACTTCTGAGGCACGAAGTTCTTTTGACTAGCAATGAACTTACGACAGTCCTTCTGCAAGTGACCGAAATTTCTACAAAATGCACATTTCGGTCTACTCCTTTGGAACTTCTCTTTCTCAAGGTCCTCTTCTACACCTTTGGTATCTCCACATGTTTCTTCGATGCTTCGGCTCTTTTTAATGAGTTCATCAAAGTTGGTGATGTGGTCACGAGGCACCATTGATCTGATCTTTCCGTTCAGTAGTCCGTACACCATGTCAATTTTATGCACGTCATCAAGGACAGGTGTTGCCGACAATTTTGACAATAACGCTCTCGCGTTGCTCACAAATAGGTCGGTCGGTTCCCGGTCGCCTTGTTCTCTTGCAAAAAGCTCCTTAAAAATTTTGTAATTTGGTTTATTCTCACCGAATGCATATCGCAGCGATTCCAGAGCTCTAGTCCAAGTTTGGGCTGAGGATTTCGTTCCCTGCCACCAGGTTGCGGCTAAACCGTCCAACACCATCGGTAATCCTTTGAGTGCATTCTCCTCGGTGATTCTGACGCAGTCCTTGTAGATGCAGATTGTATCTATGAACGCGTCTACACTTTCCAATTTTCCCCCTGCAAATCTCGATTTACAGTCTGCGAAGCTCCCGTACGATGCCATCGCCGGGGCAGTTGGCTGCACCGAGTCCGCATTCCCGGTGGTTTCCAACACGCTGGTCACGCTGGCCAGTAAAGTCTGGAACTGCTCTTGTGACATTACTACATTCTGTGTCATTTTGCTTCGTAAATCGTAATCTTTCTTCATCCAAAATTACGTTCGTGCGAAACTGGTGGCACTTGCGATGCGCGCACCAAACTTCGACAATAAAGCGGCAAAAATGTTTACGACGCGTGCACTAAAAGGTTATCAAATATAACAACACTTCCGCGACGCGCACCAAAGTTCATTTACTTTACTAAATACTTGCACGTTTTTTCTCGCTGGACCGAATTCCTCAGTGCACAGACAAAACGGTTGAGACAACTTTCCGGGACACACCCTTAATGGCGTCCTTTTGTTTTTCGCTTTTGTTCTAAATTTTCCTTTGTTCGGGCCCCACGTTGGGCGCCACTGTTACGGTGATTAAATTAACGAACGCTTTAGCATTAACTTAACAACACTTTATTGAATTATTACAAAGATAGAAAAAACACACGGGACACTGTTTACGATCGAGGGTCGTCTTGCTGTCTTAATTATCGTCACATCTCTTGCGGACAGCGCCCTCCCTTAGTTAGTAGAGGTCACTGTTACAACCCCGGGTATAAAATCAAACTCTGTTAACTTTTATATGAACAGTAGAATTTGACAACATACTTCCGATTGTAACTGACTTCCTATCCAGCAGTATAGGAACAAAGGTACTAACGTGATAATCACAAATGTGATCATTTTTATTGTATATTCGGGAGCTATTGTCTAAAACAAAAGAAATATTAATTATTTTCTTTGGTATTTAATTTTTTAGTTAACTGTAACTTACCAAGGTGGCACAACTAAGCGCTATTGGTATTAAGCAACTTATAAATTGAACAATTATCAATAACGAGTATACAGACTTTATTGATTCAAACATTCTAAAAAACAAACCAAAATTTAGGTAAACTGTAGAACAAGATTTAGGACTTACTGTATTAATAAGTTGTGATATTCAATGCATTTTGTAACAATCTGGTATATTATCAAATCATCGTCCAAAATACTGTGTATCAAATGAAAATATTTCCTAATTTTTTCTGAGGGCCGTTTAATATCTCTCAAAACTTAAGCCACTATTCGCATTTGTACAATGTACATTTTGATGAAAGCAAAAAATAAAAGGTCGAAACCGTTTATCAAGAAACAAACGGACAATATGCAGAACGACTGCCACAAATAAACTAATTCAAATACAGGACTTTGGCTCGTTTCCAAAAATCAAATTGGAGAGGCAAGGCGCGCTGACCAGTCACCAAATTCAAGGTAAAGTATACTATTACCAAAAACGTAGAACCGATCAATCCTGCAATAATTATTTTTACCAATTTATTATCTTTTTCCATGCGAATTTGCATATTTTCGTTGGCCAAACGAGACGGCCAAAAATCGTTACGAACTCCCAATAACATTTTTTTCAGTTGCGAATTGTATGAAATCAAAGTCGCATACTTTGCAAACACCTGAAAGTGACATGCAGGAAACTGAAAATGTTAGCAAACGGTACTTTCATACCTGCGACGACGCTGTAACCGAAAGAATTGTCCATATTACCGCAGACCAGTCGTGAGGATTGTTTCGACAATGTTTTATAATACACATGTCGAGTGCTGTATAAGAAACCATAATACTAAACGCCAACACTTTTTCTGCCATCGTCTGGTTTTCGGGCCAAGTACAAGTTCCTCTCATTATTATTTTCACCGGAATCAGCATCCACTTGGCCGCATCATTTTTTAAATTTTTTATTGAATCCACTGCAAAAATTACAACTAATAAAGTCATTGGTAAAAAGATGTATTTACCTTTGTCTTTTTTGAAATTCATTGTGCTGACTTTAATTTCGACTGTTCATCAACAGCGTTCTCTTGCAAATGAAACTGGTGGAAGCAATTTAATCGAAATCAAAGTTTTTCCGACATCATGAATTAATAATGTTTTAAAATTTCCGTCGGTGTAGGCCTCTAATTATCATTCAATTAATTAATGGATATTTTCGTTAAAAAATAATTTAGAAAGCTTTGATATAACGAAAATTGATAAATATATCAGTATTGTAAGAGTCGTTCTGCTCTCAAGAACTAATTTCTTTATTGCTTTGCTGAATTGTAAATTGATTAAGAATGAATGGTAAGTGCATTAAGAAATAAATTGATGTTTGTTGCAGGTTACAATCTATAGCAGAAATTAAAATAACTGTAGATGGTATCGAATTGTGGGAGATTACTTTAAAATCAAATTATCACTCACCAAATGGCAAACCAAACATTTTTGTTCTGGGAATTAATTTGGTCATTAATAAAGGTTGAAAGGATCAAAATTAATTAACCTGGTAAATAATGTAAAATGAATCTATTTGCACCAAGAAAAGGTATATAAATCATTGAAACTAAATTTATACGTTTCAGACATAAATTCGACCAACAATTGGTGCAATCAATACAAAAAATTATTTTTGGATAGTATGGACAATTTAAAATTGTGGACCAAACAAAGTATCGACAAATTGTTTAATAAGTGTAAGTTGTTTAATCCCACCGTTGTCAAGTAATTTCAGATACATTTTGACAACCCTTTCACCTGCCTGCTTTGGGATTGACTGACATTCAATAAGCTCTGCTATTATTCAGCATTTCTCCAACTGTACAAATAAATTTAATTAATTTCTGATTACTATAAATTGATGTTTAATTTGATAACGATGTTTAATGATTAAAAAAAATGTCTGTAAAAGTGTATGCTTGAGACGATTTACTTGTCTTTAAGTTAATAATTCAAACATTTTCAAATTAAGCAAATTATTTAGAACAGGTTGTAATTTGGGTGGTCGGGTTTCAGGGGCTTCTATAAAAAGATTGTTATGCTGGTGCAGTTGTGCACAGACTATTTTCATTTCGCACCCCCTATTTTATAAAAAATAGACAGTTATTTTACTGGTAGAGTTTGCCTAAAGATATTCTGCGTTTACGACTTTAAACCGCAATCAACCTTTACTGATGATAATGAGGGTTCACTGCAGGGTGCCATTTCGGACCCCCTTGGATAGACAGTTATTTTACTGGTTCCTGATACTTTTTAAAGCATATTGTATATTTTTTATTGACAAGTAATTTTTTTCAATTGGGTAGCTTGGTTTTGTGAGACCAATTTTGTTATTACTTTTTAAGAAAAATTATTTACAATCTGGACAAATTTATTTAAAGAAATTGGTTTTCTTACAAATCACTAAACAAAAGAAAAACCACCAAAGGGACAATAAATTAATTTCTTTTATTGAATATTTTAGCACCAACTAAAAATTACAATAATAAACGGAACCTTTGATGTTTCACACTTTAAGCCGGTGACCTCGGACATTTAAGCGAGTAGTACAGGTAAGAGATGGAAGTGTGAGTACATAAGAAAGAAAACAAACCAGCACTAGTAGACCAACTGAGACGTACGTACTCGTAACATAAATCCAGGTGATTCACATTTACGTACAAATATTGTCATCCTGTACTAACCTAATAAAACGTCATTTTTTTTCTTTCATGCCAATGCGTAATGCACGAAAACATGCGATTTTTACGCGTTCATACGATTGGTCGTTTAATTCAGTAGTGTAGTTCCATCTCTCTCTCATTTTAAATATTTTTGTCGAGTGCTGCTTCTGTATCTGTTAATATTCGGTGACCTTACTATTATTCTTGTCTTATTATGCACACTTTTTCTTTTCTAGATTAGAGGGCCCTTTTTGGGCGTGGCGCGAAATGAACAATATAAGTGGTTCCGATGTTTAACGATTATCACACTTAATTGTTAAAATTACAGCGAAATTTAGATAGAATGTAGCTAGAAGTAGGTTGTAAGTCGGTCATAAACTAGTTTTAGTTGAGAAATAATGTCGATTTATTATAAAACATGTATTTCAGAAAACACTAATTTAAAAAAGACAATCACGCATTTTTTTTCTGAAACTTCTTTGTGACCCAGGTTAGATTATTTGTAAACTACATTCGAGCCTTTAAAGATCTTATATCTTATAACAGCGCAGTCTGACTGCAAAAACTAAACGTTTGGCTTTTAAGGTTAGAAGGTAGGTGCCCAAGGTTATCAAAAGTGTGGCTATTATCAACGAGATGGCGTTCGAAAATGAGATGCCCGTCGAAACTTTGCGGCAAAATGAAAATGTAATCATTGACCTTGACCTTCCTATTTTGCTTGTGATTATTAAAAATTTGATATGTTTAATTTTTAGCGTCATCGCATTTCATTTTCATAATATGACGCTCTAAGCAAGGAAGAAAAAAAAGTGTTTTTCTTGGTTTGTCATTTTTCTCTTTTTTTTTCTTTCTTTTTTAACAGTGCAATTGTTTATTTAGAACAAGTAAATAATGACAACATAACCTCAACAGTGTAAAAATTCTAAAATATCCCCGAAAGAGAAACACAAACAAAATTTGGTTAGGTTAGGTTAGGTTAGGTTTAAGATCTCTATCTCTGTCAATCTTAGAGCAAATCGATTTTTAATTGCACCATCGTGTTCCTCGCAAAAAATACATAAGTTTTCATGTTTATATGACGCTTTAAGCAAGAAAGAAAAAAAAGTGTTTTCCTTGGTTTGGCTTTTTTCTCTCCTTTTCTTTTTGTTTTTTTTTGTTTTTCTTTTTTTTCCTTACTAGAATAACTTTTCCTGCCGGAAACGATGGAACAAGAATCAATTGCTTTGCTCCAGTATTAACGGAGCTACGGCCATTTTCTCGATTTATAGTTTTCTGTCTCTGTCAATCTTAGAGCAAATCGATTTTTAATTGCCTACCATCGTGTTTCTCGCAAAAAAAATACATAAGTTTTCATGTTTATATGACGCTCTAAGCAAGAAAGAATAAAAGTTTCAAGAAGTTCGAAGAATCGTGACGTAACTATGATAAATTGACTCGTGCCAGTACGCCATCTAACTGGAAGTGGCCGATTTTCAAGTGTTATAAACCTGGATAAAATTTAATTGTAACATGCCAAAATGAGGATTATTGCGCCATCTCTATTTTTAGACCTTTTTCAAAGACAAATGGGCCCTCTTAACCATATTGACAATTGACGAAGAGGTGCAAACTGGCAGTCAGACCCAACAGAACACTGCCGCTGCTGCGACCGGGCGTTTGTGGAACAGGAGAGCAAGATTTATAAGAGCTCTGTCAAATAACCGAGTAGACCAATTAATTTTGCTGAGAAACAATATTATTGAGCTGTTTCTTATAAACAAATCTTTCATATTGTTTTTTAATCAGAATTTTTGATGTGAATTTAATGTAAAATATTTAAATCGTATTTTTGTTAAATATTAGGTTGTTTCGTAGGTCCTTTTGATGCAAATAGTAATTTACTAAACAAGTAATATTTTGTAATCCTTGTATTTTATATTACGGTTTATCCACCTCTAATTTTAAAAGATAAATAATTTGTGTTTCAAATCACAGCCAACTTTTACGGTTGAACCCACCTTATACACTGATTCCATGGCACAATGGAACTAAATTGGACGCACATCTGGACGTCAGTTTGTGGACGTTTTTGGGACTACATTTGGGATCTTTTCGGACGTTCAATGTACGTCCATGTCGTGCCGGTTCGTGGACGTTCATCGACAAACGCTTATTGGGCGTCTTTGGGATTGTAAACGGATTCGTTTTGGACGTTCACTGGACGTCTTATGTATGTCCATTTTGACTCAAATTATGGACATTAATGGACGTAATTATAAACGTTGTGGGATTAAAAAATAAATAAATAAAAAAATGGAAAAAAGCATATATTCAAAAATAAATAACTTTAAAAAAATTCTAAATTCAAAAATTGTTACAATAACGATCTTTAACAAATAGAACTAACCATTAACAAATTAAATAACATGAAACTTATTCTTCAAAAATACGCATAAAGAAATATGTAAATTTAAAAATAATTTGCAGTGAACAAATTTACCTATTTAACTTTAACTATTAACAAACTAAATAACTAGAAACTTAACCTTCAAAAATATGCATATTCAAAAATACAGAATTTAACTAATTATTAACAAAATAAACAACTAAAAACTTTGAAAAAAGTCATTTCAAAACAACATCGGTCCTTCGCCAACATTTTCCCATTGCAGCTTTAATGTTCTTTTCGGATGAACTAAATTTACACTATCTAAAAAAAGAATATATTACACACCCCTTTCTTAAAATCATTTCAACTTACCAATATAATCAAAACTGCAATTACAAAACCCACTTTTTCTCCCCGACCTTGCATAATTCAAATTGCATAATTCAAATTCATATAGGTATTATCAAACGGACTTGGGGATTTGTTTCGTAAATTCATAATAAACTATTTCTCCCAATCGGGGCAAATTGAGTTGCCTAAAACATATTAAAAAATATTAAAAAAAAACTTAAATACATTGTTATTTTTACTTACGGCAGTCTCCAAAAACTATTCAAACTACAACTGATGAAATAAGTGTACAGACACCAAAAGCATCGAACAAAAGATTAAAGGTAAATAAGTTACTTCAAACAAGGTTCTTTGACCCGACAACCGTTAGAATAAAGGAATTCCGACCCCCTCCATAAAATTTCAAGGTTACGGCATATTCACAAAGTCTAACCTCGGCATTTCCAGGTTGTGAATAATAGCTGAATTTATTGCTTTAAATTTTTAAGTTTAAATATCTTATAACTTATTAATACAATTACCGAATTAATTTTTTTTTTCAATTTAAGTTGTTCAAAAATCTAATTAATTTACTCCATTTCTTTAAAAAACGAGGCAGATCCTTTGTGCAAAATTTCAATTACTTTTTGAAAATGCACTATCTCCCCAAATTGAAATCAAAATACCGGACCACTTGGAGTTGTAAGATTGTGTTTTTGTGTACCGTAGAATGGGGTTAAATTAATCACTGTGGATTTTAAATTTCCTACAGCGTTTTACTTTACCTTCAAAGTTTATTGACGTGATAATTAGTTGTAGACAAGTATCACTTAATGATTTGTAGTGAAAAAAATTTGATCGTTCGTTTCTAAATTAAATTATAATTAAAATAATTAGTAATCAACTTCATACTTAAAATGGGGTCAATTTGATTAGTGATAAAATCAAACAACTTTTTGATTCTTAAACACAATAGAGGCAAATTTTATCAAAACTTTATTTACAGGTAACTGAAACTAAACAAATGTTAGACAAAATTTGAAAAAATTAGCAGTGATAAATTTGTATTCAAAGTTGTATCTCGCATTTTACATACGAATTGCTAAAAAAATCGTTCAATAATTTAATTAATAATTCGTAGATCTAATCAGGATATCAAAGCAACGTATTCTTCATAAACTCAAGGTCCTAAAGTCATAAAGCAGTGAGTTTAATAATGCTTTTAGTTAAAGTTTCAAATTTTTTGATACATGTCGATTCGTTGACGGACCGATCAAATCAAGTACACGAATGTACGTCCAATGGGCATTCATGTTGATCCGTTTATGGATCATCCAAATGAAGTTCATAGCCGTGCATTTAATGGACGTCCATACTGATCCGTTTATGTACTGTCCGTTTATGTCCATGAATGTACGTCCAATGGACATCCATGTTGATCCGTTGATGGACGTCCAGATTAAGTCCATAAATGTACATCCAGTGGACGTCCCATTTATATCCATTGCTGTAATGTACATTTATGAATGAGCTTGGACGTCCATTGGACATCCAAAAAAATTCATGCATAAAACAAAAGGTCTGCAAGGATTTCTTTTAACTAAACAAGAAATTCATTTAAGAGTCGGTTTGCCTAGGTGAAAGCCCTATTACTAAGATAACTTTTCCTGTTGAACTCGATGGAACAAGAATCATTTGATTCGCTCGAGTATTAACGTAGTTACGGCCATTTTGTCGATTTCTAGTTTTCTATCTCTGTCAATCTTAGAGCAAATCGATTTTAAATTGCACCATCGTGTTCCTCGTAATAAAATTGTTACCCACGGGCTTAACGAAGGCACGTAGCAACGGAAGCGTGTCGAATTCTTTCGGCGCCTGCCGAATTCTTATGCCCCGAAGGGATGCTAGTGTTCTAAAAGGAACGATAGCTGAACGTTTGCGCACGCCGAATTCTTATACCTCGAAGAGGTGCTAGGGTTCTAACAAGAACGGTAGCTGAACGTTGCGTATGCCGAATTCTTTATGCCACGAAACGGGGCTAGCGTTCTAAAAAGAACGATAACTGAACGTTGGGGTTATCGACAAGAAACTACGGTTAAGATAGTTACTGTTTATTGAAGTGACTCTGTCAGAGTCGGAGCTCAACTGGCGAATGTACAAAAATCCCCACCTTTTATAGGCGTTTTTGTTGGGATCGGGGGTCGTCGGGCGAGACCGTTGTCATTCGTGGAGGTGGGCGGTAACAGTCGCCCCCCCTTTGAGGCAACGGTCGCGCGACGGGTCTTAAACTAGTATGATTACAATTTTCTACAATTATATATACAGGTAATCATTTTACTGCGCAGCCGCGGGAGGTGGTTCGTCCTGGGGTTGCGGTGGCGTTGGCGGTGCTGGACGGATCCGATTGACGCTGTATCGGACCTGATGTCCTGCTACGTCTACCATGAAGATGGTATCGGTGATGACAGCGGCGATCGCGTACGGGCCTAGCCAGGCTGGTCCAAAGCGCTGCCTTCCTGGTGCTGCCTTGGTTAGGACGAGGTCGCCTACGTGGTACGGCCTGGCCGGAGGCTGCTCGGGGTGGCGTCGATTCAGGTAGGCCCGCTGGTTGTTGCGGGCCTCATCGCGGATGTCCCCCAGGTCCGGGGTGGGAGGGCGTTCGACGTCGGAGTCCCAGGCACCTGGGAGCCGGGGGTTGTATCCCAGGAGTGCTTCCCCAGGAGTTTTTCCCGTTGCCGCGTTACGCCTTCGTCTGAGGCTGTAGAGGACTGGCGGAAGGTGGAGGTCCCAGGTGGTCGGACGGCGGTTGGCCATGCGGATTCGCAGCCCCTTCTTGACGTCCTGGTTCCTCCTCTCCGTAGGGTTAGCCTGGGGGTGGTAAACTGCGGTGGCGAAGTGGTCCGCTTGCCATGACTGACAACATTTTTCCCAGCAGTGGGACGTGAACTGGGACCCGTTGTCAGTAATGATGGTGTTTGGGAAACCAAATCGCCCGAAGACTTCCTTCTCCAGGAGGTTGCAAACGGTCCTGGACGTCCCGGTCGCCAGCGGAAAAGCTTCGACCCAACGTGAAAATAAATCTGTAACGACAAAGATGAAGCGGTGTCCTCGTGGCGTTTCCGGGTAAGGGCCCATGAGGTCGCAAGCGACGGTCTCCCACGGGGTGCGAGGTTGTCTTGGCCTCTGAGGAGCTCGCTCCCGATTTGGCTTACGTTTGTACTGGGCACAAAGTAAGCAGGTTTGCACGTACCGCCGTACGTAGCTTGTCATCTCGGGCCAGTGGAACGTTTCCTGGATCGCTCGTTCCGTTTCCTCAGCTCCGGGGTGACCGGCTAGAATGGAGTCGTGATGGTACTGCGTGATCTGCTCCTGCAGTGCTTGGGGCACGAGTAGTCGCAACCCTCCGGGTTGGACCCGGTAAATGAGGTCCCCCTGGACCTGGTAAATGGTGCCGTACATACGATCCCCTGGTTGTTGTGGACCGTCCCTCTGGACGCGATGCCATCTCTCCACGAGACGGCGACAACTGGGGTCATTCCGTTGGGCGACACGGACTTCTTCCTGAAGGGTGGTAAACACGAGGGCGTTTAGAGCTTCAGGTGGCGGGTCCGTGTGTTCCCGTGTCCTTGGGGCCACGAGCTGTTCCTCGTCCCGGGCGTCGACGTTGCCATGTTGCGGCAGTGGGTCCCTGGATAGGATGTCCGCCAGTTGGTTTTCCTTCCCTGGAGTGTGTACTATCGTGAAGGCGAATGGCTGGAGCAACAGTGACCAACGCGTTAGTTTCGCGTTGTCGCGGGCGTTCGCAAGCCATAGCAATGCCCGGTTGTCCGTCACCAGGGTGAAGTGGCGGTCCTCTAGGTACGGCCGATACCTCTTCACTGCCCACACAATGGCCAGGCACTCTTGTTCGTTAATATGATAGCGTCGCTCCGTCTCGGTGAATCGAGCGCTACCATATGACACGATGTCCTTTTTACCTTCAGGGCCCAACTGGTAAAGGACGGCGGCCATGCCGACACCGCTGGCGTCGGTCTGCAGGACGTACTCCCTGCTCGGGTCGGGACGGGCCAGGCGAAGTGGAGCGGCTACGGCGGATTTTACGTCTGCAAACGCGCCTTCTTCTGCCGGTCCCCATCTCCATTTCTGCTTGGGAGACAGCAGGTCTGTAAGGGGAGCCGCCATCTGTGCGAAATTGGCGACGTAATCGCGGAGCCATCCGCAGATCCCCAGGAACTGCTTAAGGTCCTTTCTGGAGGTTGGTGGACGCGCCTTGGCCACTTGCTCCAGGTGGCAGGGTTGGGGTTCGTTTCCGGCGTCGCTTATGATGTGCCCGAGGTAGTCGATGCGGCTCGTCCCCAGGTGGCACTTTTTCGGCGCGCATCGGAGGCCGTGGATGCCTAGTCGTTCAAACACCAGCCCTAGGTGTTGGAGGTGTTCCTCGTAGTTCGCCGAGTATATCACGATATCGTCAAGGTATACCAGGACGAATTTTTGTAGGTAGCCTGCCAAGACTTCCTGGGACATGAACCTCTGAAATGTGGTTGGTGCGTTTTTCAGCCCGAATGGCATTACCCGGAACTGATACTTGGATCCCTGTGGCGTCGCGAAGGCGGTCAAGTGGCGACATCGAGGTGCGACCGGAATCTGCCAATACCCGCTCTTGAGATCGAGAACGCTAAATACCTTAGCTGGTCCTAAATCTCGGAGCGTCTCTTGGATGATGGGCAGCGGTGCAGCCTCGTTGACTGTGACGGCGTTCAGGCGACGGTAGTCGACACAGAAACGGGGCGTTCCATCCTTTTTGCCGATCAGGACAACTGGCGAGCAGTACGCGGAAGTGGATGGCTCAATCACTCCAGCTGCTAACATCTCCTGGACCTGTTCGAGGATGGTTTGCTTCTTCGCGTCACTATAGCGGTAAGGGGCCTGGTGCACGGGTTTTTCGTCTATGAGCGAAATCACATGTTCCGCCGAACGCGTCACTTTTATAACGGCACTGTCCGCGAACACGCGTGCATGCACTCCCAGAGTGTTTTGTAGTGCGTCCTTGAGCGCTGGGGGAAAATTGTTCGGTATATTCACTAGGGGTATTGCGTCTTTTCGCACAGGGGTCGCGGTTTGGAAAAAACACGTTTGTCTTTGTTTCGTCCCGAAATGTACACAACCACGGGCCACGTCGATGACGGCGTCGCGGTTTTTAAGCCAGGAGTGGCCGAGGATGATGTCCTCCGCGAGATCTTCCACGACATGGAAGACGTCTGCCATGGTGGTGCTGCCTAGCTCGTAAACGAGACGTATTGTTCCCACGGGTTTGGTGGTGAACGTGGAGACGCCCACGGTGAGTGGTGAGCGTGCCCCAGGATCTCTTCCAACGAGGAATGGGAAAAGACCGTCCCGTACGAAGTTGGCGGATGCTCCTGTGTCGACCAAGGCGCCGTATGAGTTGTTGCCCACCTGGAGTAGGACTCGGGGAAGTCCTTGCTGGCCAAACAGGGCGTTGATGGTTACCGCGTGTGGCCCTATTGCGGCGTCTCGCGGCGGGACGTCGTGGCTTGTTCGTTTCCCGAAGCGGTGGTGGACCGGTTTGGACATTCCCTGTGAAGGTGGTTCCCTCCACAATGTCTGCACGCCGGCATGGTTTGGCGTGTTGGGACAGCCGGAGCGGTCCCATGGCGGGGTTGTTCTTGCAAGGCCTCGTAACGGCTCGCGATGGCTAGCAGCTCCTCAAAGCTCTCCGGGACTCCGAACACCAGCACCTTTTGGAAGTCCTTCACGAGTTGCTGCGAAAGAAGGCTCACCAGGGTATCGTCTGCTAACTTCAGGCCCAGTCGATCGTGGTAACGCCGCTTCCTTTTGAGGAAAGTTTCCACGGACTCCGAGGAGAGCTGTTTTTCTCCGTAAAAACGGCCCGAGAGTCTTGCGTCTGCGGCTTTGGAGCAGTACTGCTGCTGGAACATCCTTCGGAAGTCCTCGAAGGAGTAACCCATCAGCACGTTTACGTCGTACCACTTCCTCGCGTCCGCTTGGAGCTGTTCGGCTGCGATCTCCCCTTGGTCTGCCGGATCCACCTGGCAAATCTCGAAGTAGCGCTCGAGACGCTGTAGGAATACGTGCGGATCCTCCTCCGCACGTCCCGCGAACTTCGGGAGCCTAGGAGCGACCGGGAAGAAGACGGGAGTTGCCACGGGAACCGCCGGTAATGGTGGAGGGTTTACCCTCGGCGGAATCGCAGGTGAAGGCCTTGGAGTGGACATCCTTCCCATGGACTTCTGTAATTCCTCCATCTGGACCTGGAGGATTCGGATGGTTCTCTCTTGTTGTTGTATCAGCTGTTGTGCAGACTGTTGTGGGCGCCACTGGGAGGTTTGGACCTCTCCCAGCAGGTCTTCCTGGATTATGGAGGGTTCTCCGGTGATAACGTCGTCCATCGGGTGCGCCCTCGTACAACGCCTAGGAGTCGTCATGTTGCGGGGTGGGGTGGGTCCTCGTGAATTTTTTCAAAAACTCTTGCCCCACGTGCTTGGGCGCCAAATGTTACCCACGGGCTTAACGAAGGCACGTAGCAACGGAAGCGTGTCGAATTCTTTCGGCGCCTGCCGAATTCTTATGCCCCGAAGGGATGCTAGTGTTCTAAAAGGAACGATAGCTGAACGTTTGCGCACGCCGAATTCTTATACCTCGAAGAGGTGCTAGGGTTCTAACAAGAACGGTAGCTGAACGTTGCGTATGCCGAATTCTTTATGCCACGAAACGGGGCTAGCGTTCTAAAAAGAACGATAACTGAACGTTGGGGTTATCGACAAGAAACTACGGTTAAGATAGTTACTGTTTATTGAAGTGACTCTGTCAGAGTCGGAGCTCAACTGGCGAATGTACAAAAATCCCCACTGTTACAAACTAAATTTTAAATAATCTACTTTGTCCTTATTATAAAGTGGTTCCTTTTCACACAATTAACACACAGCACTGTACACGACGAACACTCGAGGCAAACTTCTTTCTAAGGGTTCGATGCACCGTCGCGTTCACCCCCTCAGCGGCCGAACCGGTTTCTTGAAGCCGCTACAGACTCCCCCTCTGGCGTAGAACCACGTCCCGGGGGCTGCGCCAGCTTCCTAGGTCTCCCTCTGCGGCGAAGGCCCCGAACCGGACTTGGATATACTGTCGTCTCCCCCACGAACGGAGTGAGCCGAGAAACATGATACTTCCCCAAGGACGAAGAAGGATCGTCGGGCGAAGCCACTTCGTACGTCGTCTCCGAGACGACCCTTTTAATGAGGTATGGACCGTCGCGACGTGGGGCAAACTTCGACGTGATGCCGTCCTTTGCGCGGCTCAGGGTGTGCAGATCGACCATTACTCGGTCGCCTTCACGTAATTCTGGTCCTGGACGTCGGCTGCCATCAGCAACTTCCTTGCGGCGGTCCTGGGCTCGCTCCACCGTATCTCGGGCTTCTCGTAGGACGGTTCCCAGTTTTGTCAAGAACGGGGTGATAGTCGGAACAAAGTTCTCCCCCGTCACGATGGCCCTTAGATCGCGAGTAGCATCGTCTGCAGTCCTTAATTCTCTCCCAAAGGTAAGATAAGCGGGTGAAACGCCCGTACTTTCGCAACGCGCCGAATTCATGGCGAAGCGTACCGCGGGGATCCTCTCGACCCAACCTCGATGATTTCCTTGCACCAGAATAGCAAGTTGGGTCTTTAGGTCCCGATTCCGTCTCTCCACCGGATTGGCCTGCGGGTGATAGACGGGCGTGAAGGCGTGATCGATCCCCATGCAGAACATCGCTTTTTGCATCACATCCGCAATGAATTGCGGACCATTGTCGCTTATGAGTCGACGGGGGACGCCATACCTTAAAAAAATCTCGTTTATTAATATTTTCGCACAGGCCATACCTGTGGCGTCGACTAATGGGAACATCTCGAACCACCGAGTCGACGTGTCTTCCACCACCAGTATCCAACGCTCGCCGTTTCCTCCTTCCACGAGTGGGCCAAAGAGGTCGACTGCGTACACTTCACCCCGTTGAGCCATCACCGGAGTTTGTAGGAGACCTGCTGGTTTCAGGTTCTGCACCTTGAATCGTTGGCACTCTACACAGTTCTTCACATGTTCGGCGATGTGTCGCCGCATTCCTGGCCAATAATACCGTTGCGCGATCCGGCTGAATGTGCGATCCACTCCGTAGTGACCTGCAGTAGGTTCGTCGTGATACTCCCGCAGAATTCGCGCTCGTCCTGCTTCCGGCACAACAAGTTGTGGTTCTTCGGCGTCCTCCTCTGGGACGTACCTGTAAAGGACCCCATTATTTACCAAATAACCCCGGCTGGTCCATCGAGCAAAATCTTCGTTTGCACCAGCGGATTCGAACGAACTCAAGATCTTAGCGACCTCCGGGTCCCCCTCTTGTTCTCTTCGGACCTCCGCCGCACTCCGAGCCGGTACATCAACTGTCACTACGTTTACCTCGACTGCTTCGCTTTCGTTAGCGGACCTGGGGGGCCGCGAAAGCGTATCCGCAACCACGTTGACCTTTCCAGGCGTGTATTGAATCTTCAGGTTAAATGGCTGTAGCCGCAGCACCCACCTGGCCAGACGACCACTTGGTGCTTTTAGCGCAAAAAGCCACTTCAACGGTTGATGATCGGTCCCTAACGTTACTTCGTTGCCTTCCAGGTAACCGCGGAATTTCTCCACAGCCCAAATCACTGCTAGCGCCTCTCTCTCGGTCGTCGAGTAGTTTTTCTCTGCGCTGGTTAAGAGTCGACTGGCAAACTCGACTGGTTTCTCGTCCTTCTCCACCCCTTGCAGTAGCGCTGCACCTAGTGCATAGCCGCTACTATCCGTACGGACGACGTATGGTTTCGTGTGATCCGCTTGTTGCAGAATGGGCGGCGACGTCAGCAGTTTCTTCAACGAGTCGAACGCCGCTTGCTCCTGCGAACCCCAATTCCATTTAACATCCTTCTTGGTTAGATTGGATAACGGACGGGCGACATCCGCGAAGTTTGGCACGAATTTTCTGTACCACGAACAAGTTTGGTAAAATGTCAATAGTTCTCTTACATTATTTGGCGGGATCATCTGGGCGATTGCGGAAGTCTTCTCCGAATTGACCTGGATACCTTCCGGTGAAATGATGTGCCCCAAATATTTTACGGATGCGGCCGCGAACACGCACTTTTCCCGGCGCGCCTGTAACTTAAATAAACGTAATCGTTCGAACACAGAACGTAAGTCAGTTAAATGTTTTTCGAAACTGTCTGAAATCACTATAAGATCGTCTAAATACGCGGCGATTGTTACCTCACTTAACCCGTTCTTAAAGCGGTCCATTAACCTCTGAAACGTACTTGGAGCGTTTTTGAGTCCGAACGGCATTCGTAGAAAACGGAACGTTCCAAATGGGCACGCGAAGCACGTTTTGTCTCGGTCCTGCGGTCGGACAGGCACTTGCCAGTACCCTGATTGCAAATCCAAGGTAGTCATGTACGCCGTACTCTTTGCTGTGTGAAGTAAATCGTCGATACGTGGCATCACATACGTCACGCTGGTGGTTATCGCATTAAGGGCTCGATAATCTACGCACAATCTAAATTTTCCGTTTGGTTTCGGAACCATCACCACCGGAAAACACCACGGGCTTTCGCATTCCTCGATGATTCCCTCTTGCAACATATTGTCGATTTCGTTTCTCAAAAATTCCTTCTTTTGGGGCGACAACGGATACGGCGCTACCGCAATAGGCGCGTGGTCCCCCGTCTCGATGGTATGTTCGGCATAACCCGTCGGGCCTCCCCCTGGTCCGAAGATATCCTCGGATTCCACCAGGAGGTCGTTTAATCGTCGATTTTCTTCGGAGGTTAAGGCCGCTCCCTCATCCTCTCGTAACGCGGTTACACTTGCTACCACGATCGGTCCAGGAAAACTGACGTCGGCGGAATATTCGAAGGACCTTTCGGGTTCGTCCGCGAAAAACCAAACGCGGTGCCCATGGTCGACAACAATATTGGCGGCCTGCAAGAAGTCCACCCCAAGTAGAGTCCTGTTATCCGCCAGATCCGGTAGAATAATAAACGTCGTCGGGATCCTCCTCGTTTTAATTTCGACGTCTACCGCTGCGATTAGGACCGCTTGGGTGCTGACGACGCCGTCGGCGAAGGCCAGTTGTATCTCCGACCTCGTCATTGGATAATCTAAGGATCTTAATAAATCGTATACTCTCCTACCTGCGACGGTTCTTTGGGCCCCGGAATCCGCGTAAGCGATTCCATTCCGTCCCAGAAGCGTGAAAGGAAGCAGCGGTCTAGTCGAATCAGGCTCCGAGTAAGCCGTCTGGATGCTAGTGTAATTAAGTGTGATTTGGCCACTCACCTGCGGCGCTTTCTGCGCTCCTCTACAATTTGAACAATTCGCGCGAGTAGTTCCTAAGGCTCCGCATCCGTAACATTTTAAGGTTGGCGGTTGCGTCTGTGGTTGTGTTGGCGCTTGCGTTGGCGCCTGCGCCCCCGTTTCCTTTCGCTTTCGACATTCTTCGTACGCATGCCCGAAATTACGGCAGAAGGTACACTTCGGCCTGTCCCGCGACTTTGTTTCGCTTACCCTTTTTGTTTCATTTGTTTCATGGAGAGTCTCCTTCAAGGAGCGTTCAACTGCCCTCGCGCGCGTTAGGAGATCGTCGAACGATTCCAGGTCCTCACGGGCGATGCGTTTTCTAATTTTCCGATTTAACAGCCCATATACCATGTCTAGCTGAATCGTCGCGCTGGGCTTTTCCTTAAGACCAGCGAATAACGCACGCGCCTTCGATACGTATATGTCCGTCGGCGTGTGTGGTTCTTGTTCTTGCGCGAACAGTTCGCGGTAAATTTGCGGGGCTGGTTTCACCGGACCATATGCACCCCGTAGCGCTTCCAAAGCTTCCTCCCAGGACGCCGTGCTGCTTTTGATACCTTGCCACCAGATCCCGGCACCCTCCGCAAGCACCATTGCAAATCCTCGTAGCGCATTCTCGTCCGATACCCCCGCGCATTCTTTGTACGTTTGCAGGGTATCGGCGAATGCGTGCACGTCTTCACCGGCCTTCCCGGAAAAGCGGCTGGTACACGAAACGAAACTGCCGCGTTGTGGATGATTTTGCGTCAGTTCCGACCGCATTTGCTGCAATTGCTGTGCGAATTGCGCTTGCATTCCTAATAACAAATCTTGTAGATTTTGTTGGGTCATCTGCAGGACGCTTCCTGCCGCTGCGCTATTCTCCGCGTCCATTGTTTCCTCGTTTTGAGGCATCTTTTTTGGCGCCATTTTTTTTTCTTCGCGTCCAAAATGGCCGAATTCTTTGTTCGGTCGGAGCACGTTAAAATGGGTAAAAGATGTGTGTTCTTTCGTACTGTTTTTGCGTGTATTACCGTTGAGCCACGCTGTTGGGCGCCAGTTGTTACAAACTAAATTTTAAATAATCTACTTTGTCCTTATTATAAAGTGGTTCCTTTTCACACAATTAACACACAGCACTGTACACGACGAACACTCGAGGCAAACTTCTTTCTAAGGGTTCGATGCACCGTCGCGTTCACCCCCTCAGCGGCCGAACCGGTTTCTTGAAGCCGCTACACCACCTTTTATAGGCGTTTTTGTTGGGATCGGGGGTCGTCGGGCGAGACCGTTGTCATTCGTGGAGGTGGGCGGTAACAAAATACATAAGTTTTCATTTTTATATGGCTCTCTTCGTCAAAAAAAATTGTGGAAATATCTCAAAAATGTACTACGTCGCGGTTGCATAGCGCATAAATGGATAAGAAATGGACCAACATGTACGTCCAATGGAAGTCGTGTGTTACCTAGGGTGCGTTTGTTGTAGTTGCAGCAGTTGGTAAAAAGTCAAACCAAATTGTTCTTATTATTTCTTAAAATTGTTTTTTATAAACAACTAAAATAATTAATTTTACAATAACCTGCAATAAAAAATGAGTCTTGTGAAAAATTAATAACCACTAATAAGACCTGTATCATCGGCATTATAATTGGTATTGTTATGAGGGACGACAATAAATCTTCAGCATTTTAAATTAAATACCACAATACAAATATTGTTACCCATATAAAATTTAAAGCAACCGTATATCCAAAAAATGCAACAAGTTTATGTTCGTGTTTGGGTCACAATCCTGTCCATTGTAAAATAAATTTCATCATTACCAAATTCCATTTAGCAAGATCGTTTTTAATTGATGATAGAAGCTCTGAAAAAAATCCTACTTAAACCCTAAGTAGCTGACTATTGCTACAACCTGCGCTATTTACAGATATTTCACTCATTTTTGCTTGTTAACAGCTTCGGCATCTAACATGTACCTACTGGCAAAGAAGGTATATTTAATCTGGTAATCTATTAATCTTTATCTAAATTCACAATCTGAATATTTAATTTAGTTGATTAATAAAACCTGTAATTATTACCTACATTTAAATTATTACTAAAAATTGGTTTTTGATCTTATATTCTGTCAGTAATAACGTTTACGAAAAATTTAAATGAACAATAAAAATGTGTATTACATTAAGTTTCAGAATCGTTTTCTTTCAGTCTAATGGTAGATTTGCTAGGGGACGTTTGTAAAAAAAATGCTAGCATTACAGTTGGTGATAGTAAGTACAAATAAATTTAAAGACTTAACGTATAGGTAGCAGAATACCGTACCGAAATGATCTTCAGATTTATAAAAGTTAATCGATGAAGGTACCTGAATGTGATTATTAAATGGCATAAGCAATACTATAGTGAAAAGAAATAAATATACGAACATTAGAAAAAAATGTCGCTGTACAAATGAAATATGATCGGATACAAAAAAAAAAAAAATGCAGGTGGGAATAGAAAAATACAGAAATTAGACCAAAGTATCGATAATAAAAATGAGAACTAGTCGTTTCAGTTGTGATGTATCAAGTCCGAAAGTGTACCATGTCAACATTCTACAACTATTTTTGTATAAAATCGATGCTGCACATCCGTTTCGTAGTACAAAGCTGGATATTTACTCATTTTGGTGGACTTTGTACGGTGTAACTTGTACAATGTCAGCATTGTATAGTCGTACGTGTGCAATGTTGATTGTAAAAATGTAAAATATAGATTGAACGGAGAATTTTTACAATTTGACTGATAATTGCACACAAACGTCATAATGACGTTTGTCATCCAATAATATTTATTGAATTTCGGAAAATAAACCAATCGTTATCTGATTAGGCGGTAAGTGTCATCTCAATTCTGACAGTAGCTACTGGTGAATTATCGATTTTGTGTTATCGATTTACAGGTTGTCACTTTGACAGCTTTTTCTAAAACACTTCAAACTGTCGCCAAATATATTTTCCCGAGCTCTTGGTCTTCTGAAAAATGGCATCTTCGTTTATCAACCAGTTCAGACATTACAAGTTGTATTTTGCTTGCTAAAACAACCGCGCACTCATTTTATGGATGTGCTTCGTTAAAACGTCAAATTTTTTTCTTGTCACCAGCTAACTTTGTTATTTTCTTGTGCAATTATCTTCAAAATGCATCTCGGGCATTCCATGTCCTCAGATAACATGGAATGCACTCGTTGTATTACTAATGATTATTTTTTAGTGATTTCATTCACCAATCGTTTAGCAGTATTTGGGCACACGTGTTTAATTCTGTCCAATCGCAACATTATTATAGTGAGAATTTTCTACTGTACATTATTCCCGCGAGAATTATCTGACATCTGTCACCAGTTTTATTTTAGTTGAGTTAAGGTGGGTTTCGTAGGTCTAGAAGTGAGGTTAGAATTATTGAATTTTCAATCCAAGTTAATTTAAAATGTACAGTGCAGATAAGCTTCAAAAGGTAGAAATCGCAAACCACTGGCATGAAGGTATGATGACACATACTTTTCATAATTTATTATGTTATATTAAAATATTTTCAAGCGATTTTGATCATTACCAAAATTTCTCAAGTGATTGCGATTTCTACCTTTTGAAGCTTATCTGCACTGTACATTTTAAATTAACTTGGATTGAAAATTCAATGATTCTAACCTCACTTCTAGACCTACCAAACCCACCTTAAACTGTATTTTTTACGCTGTACTTTTTATTTCAACATTAAAAAATAATCTTCCGAATACCACTCGAGAGTGCGAATTAATTAGAAAATAATTCTCCAGTTATTTTTTAAAACTTGTTGCCATTTGGGAATAGCCACTCGAGCCCTACGGGCTCTCGTGTCTATTCCCTGGCAACAAGTTTTCGAAAATCTGTCGAATTATTTTCAATTTATTCCCACTCTCTTGTGATATTACTTATGAAAATTTTTTGACGTCATAATTACTGTCACTAATACTTACATTAAGTACACGTAACCAGAATAAACGATACCATTTAACATTAAATGTCATTCAACGCTTCCCATAAACTTACAATCAAAATATCATATTATTCATAGCGTTGAGTGACGTTTATAGATAATATGTCAATACATAAATTAAATTGCAAAAAGGTGCAAAATTTTCTTACCGAATACCACTCGACGTTAAATTAAAATCCGGAAATAATTTAACCTCTAACGGTATTACTAGTGATAATTTAATTAATTAAGTTATTCATTTTACACTTACCTGCAATAAATGTATACTATTGGAAAGAAATAATATTCAATTAGACACCTACCTGTATCATCGGTATCATAAGTGATATTGTTGAGAGTGGCAACAATAAATCTTTGGAGTTTTGAATTAAGTCCCACAATGTAAATATTGTTAGCCAGAACAATTGTAAAATTTCAATATATAAACTGTAATATTCATTCACCATTGTAACAATCAGTACTTTCTATTAGTGTTTTTTTCATTTTAGCTACTTAACAGCGTCAAGTTCTAATGAGACCTGGCGGGAAGGTACTAATCGACTAACGTGTCTCTAAATTCATAAACTGAATATTTAATTATTCCGTTTTAATTATTTTTAAATTTTAGATTGTTTTTTGATCTTATATTCATTCTGTAATAAGTGTACAAAAAATAACTCTGCAATATTTAAATTATAAATCGGGACTTATTAGGTAAATTTTGTTTCAGTTTAATTCCAGCGTTAGCAGGTGCTTGTAAAGTGTAAAAGAAAATGTTAGCATTACTACATTCAAGTTACTGATTATAAACCTATATTGTATGACAAACTTAAAGTAGCTGGTGCATAATGACGAATTCTTAAAATTTGGACTTATTAAAATTGTGCAATATAAACTTAATTTTAAGTTGTGGGGGTAAATGTAAAATTAGAGGCGCTATTAACCACTTGATTTTGCAAGTTAACAATATCAATACGGTAGAAAACGAAAATTTAACAAACACAAAAGCTTATCACAGAATGGATGATCATTAACTTAATATTGTAGAAACCAGTTACAAATTGGCATTCGTAGTCGAAGATCAGGTTCACTACGACCCTGCACTTGCTATATTATCTAATGTGGATACAGCAGCTGTTAATGTAAAACTTTCCATACTGTACAGGGTGAGTTAAGTTTTACCGCCCCGGCGATAATACCTATTAAAGATTGAGGGAAAAGTATGCAATTTACATGTTACATCAGTTGAAGTTTACGCTTTCGATTAGTGCTACAAATTTTCCAAAATATTTTTATTTGAAGCCAAAAAAGTAAAACAAAGAGTTTTGGGTAAAATTTATATGTTTGGTTTTTTATTTTAAAATTTGTCAAATTATTCGTAGCATTAATATCTGCAATTTGATTCGTAAAAAAATGATTACTTTTTGAGTTAAATCAAATTTAAGATGTAGCACAAAAAATGCTTCTATTTATGACTTTTTAACAATAGATAATGCGGTTTACCATCCTAACAATTGTTTATGATCGACCCATCAAACTGGACGAGACAGCTTTTCAGTTGCCGATAGAACTGCATTCTTAAGTTCAGTTTAGTGACCGCCATAAATAATCTTTCAAGCACCCCTACATCAATACCATTGTCTGGTAAATTAGTCTACTTATGTCGTAAATCATTTAAAAAAATACCTTCTAATACGGAAATAGCTTTATTTAATAAACGCAAATTACTAAAATTATTTCAATTACACTAAATTGTGTGAAAATATTTTACTGTTCGTACATCAAAGAAACTAATAAATTAAACAATTAGTAATTGAAAAAAAGCCAAAATTTTACTTGATTAAAAAAAAAAGATTTTTCTTGGTTTCTATGTACCTTAATAATATAAAATTACTCATGCAATTTATGAGAATTGACAGATTATTTTAAAGGCCTATTTTGCCACGGGCGGTAAAACTTAACTCACCCTGTACTATGCAAAGCACCTACTTCTAAGAATAATTTCCTCGCGCTGTTTTTAAGATTCTCCGCAATTTTATCGAGTATATCTTCTTCAAAGTCCGGTGTTCTGGAGTTTTTTGAACGCCATCATTATCAGTATTTCGTTTAAAAGTTCCTCTCTCACAAAGGCGTTGGTGAATTGTCGTAAAAGTTTCTTTAGCTAGGTATCTTCGATTCAGAAATTTTTCAGCATAAAGCAGTCTGCCATTTGATCATTGGTAAAATTCGTAACTGTCTGTTACTTAATTGCTAAGAATCAAAAAAGTAATACTTAATTCGAATTCAATATACTTGAAAAACTCTGATGAACTATTAAAATCAGAACTTTGTTTTTGCTTGTATTAATTTTGAAATTCGCGGAACACTTTTAAAGGAAGCAACTTTAGATACATGTTTGTAGGAACTTTTAGTGCACGTTTGTTCCATACATCACGTTGGTAAGATACACCCTGTATTAATATACAAGGTGTAAACGAAATAAGTACATTAATTTTTACCAGTAGTAGAACTCGTCGAGATAAGCCCTTTTTTTATGTACCATTTTTTCGAAATCGCATTTTTTTAAATCATTTTTCCCCCCCACAAATTGACGAGCCTTCTATGAAATACTCCAACAAAGAAAAATAATTACTTTTTATTATTGAAAATTAATTTGTCACTTCTGTCAAGTGAAATCTGAAAAAATGTCTAGATTTACCAATAACGAATTTACTGATATTGTGTTAACCTATGGTGAGGGCCAAGGGAATGCAGCCTTAGCTCGAAGAATTTACATGAACCGATTTCCGAACTGTCGTCTTCGGAATGTTGGCATATTTGTAAATGTGGTGCAGCATCTTCGAGATCACGAATCTTTTCAGCCTGCAGCTTACGATCGTGGTCGGCAGCGTCCAGCTCAAGTTGCAAACATTGAGGAGGCTGTTCTGAACAGTGTCGAGGTTCGACCTAGGCTCAGCACAAGAAGGCTAGCACTGTCCATGGAGTATCGCATGGTACAATTTGGAAAATACTAAAAGAACAGCAATTGTATCCTTATCATGTTCGAAAAGTGCTCGTTGAATAGGACCAAGCAGTCCTGTACCCCGGCCTCCCCGAACGCCGGACTTGAACCCTTGCGACTTCTTTTTGTGGGGGTACATGAAGGATTTAGTATACTCTGTATCAATTGATACCATCGAAATGTTGCAAGAACGGGTGGAACTTGCTGCTGCAATGATTCGTAACAACAGAGCCATGTTACAAAGGGTAGAAGAATCACTTCGTCGGCGTCTTCAAGCATGTGTACAAAACAACGGTGGACACTTTGAACAATTTTTATGATCGTTTTCCTTTATTTTCGTTAGCGCAATTCTCGCGTCAATGTTTAAAAATAAATTTGAAATAAAACTTTTTTTGGTGTTTATTGGTTTATTATTTAAAATCGACAATAATAGTCGCAACTAATGGTAACCGTTTCATAAGGTAATCTTGTTGATTAGGTAACTTTGCTTCCAGTGGCGTGTAAGAAAATTGTGTAAGATTTTAAAATAATTTTAACTCAAAAACAAAAACGTTTTCAAAACAAAGTTATTAGGAAAAGTTGTTGGTCTTGAAGAGTTCTATTACCAATTAAAATTAATGTACTTATTTCGTTTACACCTTGTATATATGTATACTATATTAAAAACAACACTTCTTAAAAAATTCAGTTACATGGATAATTATAAAGAGTAAAATTCCTTTACAACAGTTTATTTTTCCTTTGCTTTAATCCCAACCAAAATCCCTCATCTGGCATTATGTTCAATTTCTTCACTGACAACTTTAACGGAATAGGAGTTTTTCAACTGTTACTATCTCAAACTTGGATAATAAGTGGAAAAACAAAATTTTGTTTTTCAACAAGGCAAATCTTGAACCTAGAATAACATTCGCCATTTGACCGATTAGGTATAATAGTAAATAAAAGATACTGACCTATGCAATTTCTTGGGCCCGCACCGAATGGCATGTAAGATTGTGGTACAATATTTCCTTTATTTTCGTCACTAAACCTTTCTGGATCAAATTTTTTAGGGTTTGTAAAATACTTTGGGTCATGATGGAAACCAATTACTGGAACAAACACAACGGAACCTTTTTTAACTATAAAATCTTTTTCTTCGGGGCTCGTTGCTGCTATCATGTAATCTTTCACACATAATCGATCTAATACAGGTGCAGGAGGCCACATTCGAAGCGTTTCCGAAAGAACCATGTCCAAATACTTTATTCCAACTATTGCTTCATATGTCACTTGGTCATTATGCTTCCCCAGTGTTTCATCTATTTCTGTCTGAAGTTTAGCTTGTACGTCTGGATTAACTGCTAATTCGTAAGCGACAAAACAAAGCAATGTTGAAGACGTTTCAAAACCACCAAATAAAAATATTAAAGCTTGTGCAGTTAAGTCATCATCCGTCCATTCAACTTTTGGTTGTTGATTACTTTCTCCTACATCTGATTCTTCAACAGTAGCGAAGCCAGTGTCAGTATGTTCACTTTCTTCATATTTAAGTTTACCCTTTCGAGCTTGCATTAAAAAATTGATCATGTCAGGGCGAATCAAGCCATGTTTTTCCCGATACTCAATGTTGCCTTTCACTAAACGCCTCAAGAACGTGGCGACTTCTTCCTTGAAAAACGAAATTTTCAAAAGTTTCATCAAACTCGGAAACATTCCATAATCGAAAAATTTCAATTCTTGAACCCCGCTAAAATCAGCTACAATTTTCCCCATTGAATAAAATTCATTGTCGCGTTCTTCTAATGAATCACACTTCAAACCGAAAGCTGTGGTAGCAATAACATCGTTTGTGTATCGGGTGAAAGCATCTTTCATTTCTAAAGTTATGGTTTCGATACCTTTCTTCTCGAAATGTTGGGTAAATTGTTCGGCCGCTTCCGACATCAAAGAAAACATCAAACACATTTTACTGCTTGTAAAAGTTGGACTTAAAGTAGCGCGCATGTCTCTCCATTTTTGTCCTTTCAATCCTAGTAAATTTTTACTTAGTAATAGATCTAAATCTTCTGGTATCATAATATTGTGATCTGTGAAATGATCGAAGTCCTTTACGGTTATATGTTTTATTAGATCCAAATCTCTTATTAATAGCATTGGTTCGGTGAATCGATAAACTCCGTTGTACCTGTAAAAATACAATTGTTTTACTTTTGAGCTATCGATTAGAGTCTTATATCAAAACTAATAATAATCTGTTGAAATAAATATTGAATTGTTGTGTAGGTTACACACAACATTTTTTAACTAAATGGGATTTAATTCATTATTCTTCGGACAGATGGTATTGATCTGTCGGGATAATTGATGAAAAATAAATCTTTGACTTGTCCGAAGCTATTGTTACTTTTATGTTAATTGGCAATCAAATGTTTTATCAATTTCTAAATTGTCATAAATATCCAATCATTTGGATTATCAAGAATTGCTGGGATATACACTACTACTGACTGACTTTTTCAAATTGAACATAATAATTATAGATATTTACATTGAATGTTCAATTTAAAAAAAAAAATAAAGCACGCGGTACTGTCAATATCAAAAGAATAATACATAAAGAGTGCGGCAGAAATGGCTATGAAGGTACAATAATTAAAAGATCACTTGTAATTAGCGAAAAGAAAAAGACATCAATTCCAAGCTTTAGGTTTGCCATTTTATGTTTAGTAAACAGCAGCCAGATGAATGTTGAAGGCACATGTTACATTACACGACGCCTCTACGACGACACATTTGCAATGAAGACCTGTTCATTTCTTTTCTAATTCATTTTTGTAAGTTTTAAAATAGTTTACTTAAAAAACTAGACTTTTTAAGTATCCTTACGAGATAAAATTGCATAAGGGTAGATCTGGCGACCTCGGAGGTCACGAAATGTCTTCATTTCTAATTATGATTTCGCCAGGAAACAAACGAAAATGTATTGTTTTAGATCGTGAAATTTAAGGAAAACAATAAAATGGTAAACTTAATAGTTTAAATTGATATATTTCCTTTTAAATAATTTATTAGTCTCATTTTATTTTTTTTAAATTTTCACACTACCCATTTTTGTTCCACATCCTTTATATACAGGATGAGTTAAGTTTTACCGCCCGTGGCAAAATAGGCCTTTAAAATAATCTGTCAATTCTCATAAATTGCTTGAGTAATTTTATATTATTAAGGTACATAGAAACCAAGAAAAAATCTTTTTTTTTAATCAAGTAAAATTTTGGCTTTCTTTCAATTACTAATTGTTCAATTTATTAGTTTTTTTGATGTACGAACAGTAAAATATTTTTTTTGAAATAATAATAATTGAAATAATTTTAGTAATTTGCGTTCATTAAATAAAACCATTTCCGTATTAGAGGGTACTTTTTTAAATGATTTACGACATAAGTTGACCAATTCACCTAACAATGGTATTGGTTTTGGGTACTTGACTGATTATTTATGACAGTCATAAACTTAAGTTAAAAAGTATAACGTTACATTTTACAGGACCGGAATAAGGGTCTTCGCTATTTCTTTAAAAGTAGTGGCCAGGTAAATACGCATAATATACATTATTGGGCAACAGAATATCCACACTGGTTGCGTGAAAAAGTAACGCAAAATCGTTGGTCAATACACGTTTGGGGTGCAGTTAACGGTAGTAGGGTCGTAGTCCCCTATTTCTTTGAAAGGCACTTAAATGGAGCTACCTACGTAGATTTCCTACAAAATCGCCTTGAAAAATTAAATAATTTAAATTTGGCAGCTAGGGTCCACATCAGTTTTCAAAGACGCATTAGTAAATGCATTGAACAAGAGGGGCATCACTTTGAGAATCTTTTATAAAATAAACTTAATATTTACCGATTAAAAACTTATTTTATTTTTGTCACAAATTCCAGAATACGGGTCTGGCAACAAGTAAGACGCCGTGTCCTTCAGTTTTATGGGTCGATCATCGGGTATTGTTACGTGGTAGACCGTATTATCCATTGTTGGAAAGTCATAAATAAAAGTATTTTTCGTGCTTTATGTTAAATTTGATTTAACTCAAAAGGTAATAATTTTTTAACGAATTAAATTGCAATTAACAATGCTACGAATAATTTGACAAATTTTGAAATAAAAAACAAAAGGACTATAAAAATGTTGACGTTTTGCATTTATTATCTGTGGTTTTGAATAAGAAACATTTGGAGGAATCTATTTATTAAATATTAGCAGCAAAAATTCGGTAAATCTGAAACTGTTAAGATCTGCAAGAAATTCAAAAACAAGTTAATTTATAGATTTAATTTTACACCTTTTGGCATATCATCAGGGTGTTTTTTGTCAAAGTCATGACGGCATCATCAATTATTTTTTCTTGCCATGCCTTTGATATATCTTTTAGATGTCGACAGTGACAATATAAAAATGTTATGTCCTTACCTGTAATAATTTCTTTCGCAACATTAAGAAAATAATTGTTGAATGTAAGAGGCTAAAATTATCACACCATCATTTTAACAATTAAAAAATATATCGTGACGAAAAAATATATGTTGCTCTTTAAAGAACTGATGATACTCTCATTTCTTGACAAGAAGCACCCTGCATATTATCAAAATGTTATGGCAAAAAATGTGAAATTGAATGTGAAAATTAACCTGTTTTTGAATTTTGTTCCAAACCCAATAGCTTAGAAATTATTAAATTATTGCTTTATTTTTGTCGATCACTTTTCAATAATTTTGTTTTCAATTTTTTCCTTATATAATGGGCCTACATTTGTATAGCGTCGTTTTGAGAGTTAAAAGACCTTGATAAAATGATACTTGGTACGTTATTTATTAATAATGCAGATTAAAATAAAAACTTCAACAAGCAATTAATTATTGCAATTAATTATACTTCCCTCACTTGTTCTATGCCAATTTAAAATATTAAAAAAACAATACATACTTTGACACATGAACACGTGGAATTATGAAGTGAAATATGCTTATAATGAATCAAATTTTCAGCATTGCCAATACAATTTTATAGTTTTTCATTTTTCCCCGAGGTTTCGTTATATTTACTTCGAATTACATCGTGACTGAACAACGGGCTCTGAACTAATTGAAATTAAAACTTCAACTTTTTATAAACATGTTTAAACTTATTGTATCAAAATGAACAATTAATATGCGAAATCCGTATTTAGCAATCAACCAAAAAAAAAATAATTAAAATTCAATGATTATATTTAATTAATTTATCAATTTTATTGCAATAAATAATAATTACGCTACTTTTGTTGCGTTAAATACAAAAACAAATTTTCATACCTCGTCGAGTACTGCGTATACCAGTCCTTAGAGATATCCAGAAACCTTTTTTGTCGCAAAATAATTGGAAGCAGGTCCCCAACAATGTGCCATGGCTTACTGCAAGGTATTCCCAAGTCTTTCCAATAACTTAACGGTTTAATGAATTTCCAATAGAGAAATCCCAATGTAATTGAACTAAAGGCGATCCACCACATTTTAGTAAATATCACTTGTGATGAAGCAACAGCAAAAACAATCAAAATGAACTTGGGAATGTCGAGATTTACCGACTTCTCTGTTTAAACAATAATTCATATCCTGATTGTGTAACTTTGTGTCACATAAAAATCGTACAGTAAAAATATTATGATGAATCACATGTCACTTATCAATTTACTGTCCGATATTTAATACGGTTGTGAAGATTCTAAAGATTCGATGAGAAGCACATTAATTACATAAATTTGTGCAGTTGAATTATTTTACACCATAATTGGAAAAGAACTGATGCAACCTTGAAGGTAGGTTCGAATCACTCATTTGAAATAATATTTGTCGACTTTTGCAATGTAACACTGCCCGAATTTGAACAAAACAAAATGTTGGTATCAGGGAAGGGAACAGCGGGAAAACCTGTCACCACGGCCCTCGGGGTCAGTTCATCAAAACTATTAAGTAAATGCGCGGGAAATCTTGATACAAGGACATCGGAATGTCTAACACAACGGTTATATTTGAAAATGCTTAATTCGTAAAATCGAAGCCCTATCTATTGCGTTCAATTAATTTTGTTTATGCTCCGGTAATTTCATATTGGAGACGTTGTGAAATTTTGTAAGCGTAACTACTTGTTTCAATGCTGTACAATATAAGTTTTTTAAGTTTTAAGTGAAAACCAGGTAATATCTAATTTTTTTTCCTGAATTATTGCAATGGAACAAACAGATCGGGTTGATTCCTTTTCGCTGCTCTGTTCCAAATTGTCCCAATGCGTATTTAAAAACCGTTGTTGGAAGTACTTATAAAAACAAGCATTTTTTAAAACTTCCATCTGCACCACAACGTAGGAAATTATGATTGAACATTTTTAATTCATATTTTAATTATTCCATAATGACAACAAAAAACATAAACTTTCGATTATGTGAAGATCATTTTACCGATGATATGTTTAAAACGCGTTTACTTTGTACCGCGGTACCTTCTGTTTTTCACTTAGAATTTCTAGAAATTGTGTATTTTGTAGGTGATATAGAAAAAACCGTTTCCGAAGTTTTGAAATCGCGTTAAACAAACAATTCTGACTATTTTAAATAAAATAAATTTTAGTTGGTTTTCATGTAAACTTCATCACAATATAATGCATTCAAAATTGTTAGAAGTTACTTTAAATTTTGTTGTGACAAAGTATATTTTGTATTTTAATAATAATAGTAACGTTTCAAAATTTCGTTGTAAACAAGATGAATTTGTTCCATACAGATTAAAATCCAGTATTCAAATAACTTTTTCCTAGAATGCAAGCTTTTGATGTCTGTATTTCTAATTACAGTAGAGCGTCGGTTATCCGAACGTCAATTATCCGAAACGTCAATCATCCGAATGACGATTTGATTTATCCGAACGTCAATCATCCGAATCGTCGTTAACTTTGCCATTACATTACATTATAATGTGATTGAAATATTATTTATTGTTCAATATATGTTTATATTCTATCATTTTGAGCGTTTTAGTGCTCATAAACTATGACTGTTCTGTCATCCGAATTTTCGATTATACGAACGGTAGTCGGTCCCAATTAGTTCGGATAATCGACGCTCTACTGTATTTGAATATACATTTTTCTTCTACTCACAATATTTATTGTTGTAATAATCCATTGTTTTGTTTTGCACCATGTGTGGTTTAAATTGTGTTTTACATAATATGTTAAATGTGTCGGTTTACGTTGTTTTTGTATAATATGTTATATTTATGTTGATTTACCTACATTGTGTTTTACAAAATATGTTATAATGTTGGTTATATACAGTGCTTTCGTAAAGTAAGGAATAAATTCGATAAAACATTTTAGAAGAATTTTCACAAAAAATCCTCGAACCCGTCAACTTTAGTTTTTAAAACTGCATCTTTTTTAATATTCATAATTTTACGATCGTCTTTGTTTTCGCACTAAGACGTCATCAACAATTTTTTTAAATGGCACCCCATATTTTTTTTCACGAATTTGGATTCAGCTCAGTTTTCTGAGTACGGCAATGTCACGGCAATTGTATGTACCCTGTTGATCTCCGGACAGCAGCCTCTTCGACTTAAAAAAAAAATAATTCAACATCCATACATTAAATCATGTTCGTTCTCATAATCGTAATTTATTGGAGAACTTACAAAAATTTTAGAAATCTACAAGAATGTAAAAAGGTTCGATTTAGGTACGCTACTGATGTCCAGTTCGCCCGGCTTCTACGAGACAGTGACAAATTTTTACAATGCCATAAATTTAAATCGTACTCGAGTTTGCGGATAGACTATTGAGGATCGGTATGGCCATAAATCATTACATTTACTGTTAAGATTCGAATATAAGCGAATTTTAGGTTAATTACAGCTTTTGGATTATTTTTTTTACCTTGGACATTTTTGTCTCAATAATACTGATCCTGAAAAGTGAAATTTGACGAAATTGGGAGATAGTATTTTTATAAAAAATCAGCTTTTATTTTTTTTCTCGAAAACTAACGCCGACAATTAACATTTAAAACCGGAAATTTCTAGCCTTATACCAGAGTTATACTTGCACCAAATTTCAAATACATAGCTTTCAATTAAAGCTCAATTTTGGGGGTGGCCACAAGTGATGGGACACCCTGTACGTCCATATCGTGCCGGTTCGTGGACGTCCATCGACAAACGCTTATTGGACGTCTTTGGGATTGTAAACGGATTCGTTTTGGACGTTCACTGGACGTCTTATGTATGTCAATTTTGACTCAAATTATGGACATTAATGGACGTACTTATAAACGTTGTGGGATTAAAAAATAAATAAATAAAAAATAGAAGAAAGCATATATTCAAAAATAAATAACCTTCAAAAAATTCTAAATTCAAAAATTGTTACAATAACGATCCTTAACAAATAGAACTAACCATTAACAAATTAAATAACATGAAACTTAGCCTTCAAAAATACGCATAAAGAAATATGTAAATTTAAAAATAATTTGCAGTGAACAATTTTACCTATTTAACTTTAACTATTAACAAACTAAATAACTAGAAACTTAACCTTAAAAAATATGCACATTCAAAAATAATTACCATACAGAATTTAACTAATTATTAACAAATTAAACAACTAGAAACTTTGAAAAAAGTCATTTCAAAACAACACCGGTTCTTCACCACAATTTTTCTATTGCAGTTTTAATGCCCCTTTCTTAAAATCATTTAAACTTACCAATATAATCAAAGCTGCAATTCCAAACCGCCTGTTTTTATTCGACCTTGCATAATTCAAATTGCATAATACAAATTCATATAGGTATTATCAAACGGACTTGGGATTTGTTTCGTAAATTCATAATAAACTATTTCTCCCAACAGTGAGTTGCCTAAAACATGTAACAAATATTTAAAAAAAACTTAAATACATTGTCATTTTTACTTACGCCAGTCTCCAAAAACTGTTCAAAGTGCACTAACTCACTACAACTGAAAGATGGTTCATTGCCCCGAGAGCCGATAGAACAAAAAAATTCCGAACCCTCCCATTCAAGGTTACGGCACGCATATTCGCCTCTCCAGGGTGAAAATAATAAATAGCTGAATGTATTGCTTTAAATTTTTAAGTTTAAATATCTTATAATCTATTGATACAATTACAATTTAAGTTGTTCAAAAATCTAATTAATTCACTCCATTTCTTTTAAAAGCGAGACAGATCCTTTATGCAAAACTTCAATTACTTCTTGAAAATACCTCCCCAAATTGAAATCAAAATACCGGGCCACTTTGAGTTAAAAGAATTTGTTATTGTGTATTGTAATTATAAATATCTATTCATGAAAATTGCTCACATAAAATTGTCAGTTATAATACAATGAGTAGTCAAAGATTGTCGAATATTTTTATGAATGGTCATTCGCTTTATGAACACCATGAGTGCGCAGCACGAATGGTGTTCGCAAGCGTAATGACCATGAATAAAAATATTGTACAATCTTTGACTACGAATTGTATTCAACAGACTATTCAATTCACCAAATCAATGATTAAAATAAATTATTTCAAAAGCTAGTTCGCAAATTTGAGTTACACATTATTTTATTTTCATAGCAACCGGTAAAAAAATGTTGTTATTTTATTTTTTTCTGACAGCAGTGTTTCACGAGTTAATTAATTTATAGGTACTAATTATTGCCATTTTGCTATTTACGTGTTATTTGCAATGGAAAGTGTGTACAAAAGATTTGAAGAGACATCTGATGCAGAAATCAAGGTAGATATGGGACGAATCGTGCGGGAAAATACACGGAAGTCACGAGAGTCGGTACGGCCTCAGTTTTCTCAGTTTTTGGAAGAAAAAGGCTACTCTTTGACATCATCTACCACATCTGCAGAGTTAAATATTATTCTGAAGAGTTGGGCTGTCAATATGCGGAAGAGAGATGGGTCGGAATAGAAGGAAGGTGTGGTTAAGCATATATGGAACAGTACTGCGAAAATGATGCAAGAAATGTATTTCAATAAGTGGAACATTGAAATTAACCCATTTAGTAAAGCTGCATTCAAAACATCGAGAAAGGCCAGAGATGCTACTAGACGAAAATTGCAGGCGCTTCAAATTGCTCAGTTAATTTTGTGATAAAGTCATAATTTCCTTAAATAAAAATAATAATCAAGTTACTTTAAAATACTCACTGCAACCACTAGTGGAATATCCAGTTATATTTTCACTAATGAAATACTCGCTGGAATTTTCTGTTGTTAGGATACGAAAGTAAATATCTGCTATTTTATTGGCTAATATTTGAAAAATGATTTGGTAAATTGAATAGTCACGAAAACTACGTTTTACTAGTAATTTGAGTAATATTGTTTAGTTGTGGATGAAATTGGTGAAAGTTTCCGTTAGCATTGTTAAGGCAATTCCAAATCTTTACAATTTCGGTGAGACCAATCTGCCTTTGTGTGCAGAAATAAAATCAACGGACAAGTTTTTATCTTTAAAGAAATCCAGATGTCGTACATACTTCCCTCGGCAAGACTGCAACAGACCTTATTCTTTAATATCAGCAAAAATGTATGCCTTCAATTTGACATTGGCACATTTACAACACCTGATACATTAATCAATGACAAACTTTACCTAGTCTCGCAATTACAACCCATGACCTTCAAACTTTTAAGTAATAAATTTATTAAAATCTCAAATCTCACATTATTCATACAAAAAATTTTAAATTTAAATATCTTAAAGATATTTATAATCTATTAATACAATTACCGAATTCAGATTTTATCAAATTTGATCAAAATTTTATTTACAGATAATTGAAACGAAACAAAGTTTTATCTCGCATTTTACGTACGAATTGCTAAAAAATCGTTCAATAATTTAATTAATAATTCACTAGAAACTCCTTATCTCGTAGATCTAATCAGGATATCAAAACAACGTATTCTTCATAAACTCAAAGTCATAAAGTAATAAAGTAGTGAGTTTAATAATGCTTTTAGTTAAAGTTTCAAATTTTTTTTCAAATTCGTTTACGGACCGATCGAATTAAGTACATGAATGTACGTACAATGAACGTCCATACTGATCCGTTTATGTACTGTCCGTTAATGTCCATGAATGTACGTACAATGGACATCCATGTTGATCCGTTGATGGACGTCCAGATTAAGTCCATAAATGTACATCCAGTGGACGTCCATTTATATCCATTGCTGTAATGTACATTTATGGATGAGCTTGGACGTCCATTATAGATCCGCTTGTGGATCGTCCATACATGGATAAGAAATGGACCAGCATGTACGTCCATTGGACGTCCTGTGTTACTTGGGAAGGTATAAATTGTATCTACACCGCCAAAATTTGAAAAAATGTAGATCAGTTTTATTTAAAAATAAAGAAACGTTAATTAAAATAAGATTTGCCGCGAAGGTGAAATACTTGCAGCTGGTGTATCGTATGATTATACATGTTAAATTCCAAATTTTCTACTTTTGGCATTTAAGGGAACGTTTACGGAAAAACTGCTAAAACACTTTCGACAGAATTGACATTCAAATGTAGGTCAGTTTTTAAAATACATTAATTTAGTTATAACAACGATTTTAATGCATAAAAGCGTGTATTCTGTAACCTTTTAATGAACCAATAAAAATTAATGGCTCCATTAAGAAGAAAATCAATTCTGTAAATCAAAAGTCCATTAAATTTTAATGGGATGTCAAATAGTAGCCAGTAAAATTATTGGCAAGCAAAAAATATGTACTTACACCATTACAATGGCGTTTGATGGTTTATTGCACCTTGTAATTGCTAATCATGACGAACGTGCAAGACAACAGTAAGTGAACATCATTACAAATTACCTAATGTTTATTTTTTGGTTTTGTTTCTTGTAGGCAAGCAAATATGATTCTTCAGAGGCATAGAAGAGATGTTAGTAATTCTTTTACTCTACCTGACAAACGCTTTTTAACATTATTTCGTCTTAGCTGTAATGAATTAATTCATATGCTAACACCTTTCATGACGGAATCACGACGCACAACTAAAATACCTGCACATCTTCGAATTTTGTGTTCATTGTTTTTCTTTGGGCAAGGAAGTTATCAAGTAGGGTTATGGTATGGATACTTGGTTGCTCAAAGTCAGCCGACTGCAGGTGCAGGTGCATTAGTGAGGTCAATGAAGTAGTAACAAAATATTCTTAACATCAGTGGATAAAAGTACAACCTTTGCAATATACCGGGAACTTATCTTAAAAGTAAACATATCCTTATGTATACTTTTAAAAAAAACGAGTCAACGCATTGCTTTATTGCGATCTGTAGGCAGCCAAGTATACACCACAATTCTCAACATTTGAAAAGTTGGCTCTTTCAACAAAAGTCAATTAATTTTTCAGTGTCAGTTTAAAATTTCTGTAATAATCATGTACAGCAAAGACGAAAAAATTGAATTGTCAATGTGGTATGTACCAGCAAGGTAATAGTTTGCGGACCGTGAGAGATTTATTTTCCGTAAAATATCCTGAAAGACCAATTCCTTGCATCAGAACTCTGCACAATATCGTTAAAAAATTTAATTCATAAGGCTGAATAGTAAATGGTCATACGAAGAAGATTAAAACCAACCATGTGTTGACTGAAGAATTAAAATTAAATATTTTATGCTACGTTGAGCAATATCCGATGGTATCCTTGCGAGAAGTAGCTGAATATTTCGTTGTATCAAAAACGTCAATATTTAAAACACTAAAAGAATTTAAGTACAAATCTTATAAATTTTCCAATCATCAAGAGTTATTTGAGGAGGATAAAACAAAAAGAACAAATTTTTGTGAAACTTTATTTAATTTGTTAAACGAACATGATGAAATTTTAGCGAAGATAGTTTTCACCGATGAAGCAACGTTCACATTAAATGGAGAGGTCAATTCCCAAAATTTCCGGTGTGCATCATAATTTCTTATTTATCCAATTTATTCTGTTAACCTTGTTCCTTCGTTTTCCTTAGATATTGGTCCCGCACTAATCACCATATTCAAAATTTGACCCAGACTCAGTACCAGCAGAAGGTGAATGTGTGGTTAGGAATAGTTAATGCTACATTTATCGGGCCTTTTTTTATTGATGGAAACCTTAATTCGGCCAAATTTTTAGATCTGTTGGTAAACAACATCATTCCGGCAATAAACAATTTAAACATTAACGAACCATGGTTTCAAATGGATGGAGCTCCTCCGCATTCCACAAATGTTATAAGAAATTGTTTAAACGAAAGGTTTCCCGGACACTGGATAGGACGGTACGGCCCCATACCATGGACACAACGATCTCCATATTTATCGCCCAATGACTATTTCCTTTGGGGTTACCTAAAATCAAAAATTTACCGCAATATCCAAATTTTAAATCTAGATGAATTAAAAGATCGTATACGAACTGAATGTAACGAACTGAATCCTGACATTCTCAGAAATGCTGTGCGTGCGTTCCAAGATCGGCTAGGATATTGCTTAGAAGTAGAAGGTGGACATTTTGAACACTTGCTATAACACTATTTTTTTAATGTTTTTTGTTATGTACTTTATGTTAATAACTTCTCAAATTTTGGGAAGTTATCCCACTTAATAGTTTTAATAAAATTGTTATTATTTTGATATTCATAATACTATTCATGATACTTGAACATAACCTTTCACAATGAAAAATAATAACCTTGTGATTTGTGTTGTAATGTTGGTTGCCTATAGTTATCAATATTTTGACGCGTTTTTTTTTAAAGTAAACATGGGAGATATGTATACCTGTAAGATAATCTCCCGGTATACTCATCCATTCTATTACATTTTTTTTTGAACCACCTAAACTGTCCAGGTTTTTTTGCTAGAGTTGCCCACGTATAGTTGTGTGATTTGACTTTTCCTTCAGATAATAGCAAAAACTTCTTGAATCAGCTGTAGCTATTATTCAATCCTACGTATTTGCTGTCCTAAGAACACTCTACTCTAGAGAGGTAAACTAATGTTACACAAAAATCACCCTTACCACCTAGTTGAAGTCAGGCCATGGCCAATTTTAGGAGCATTTAGAGCCATAATCATAATAATAGGACTAATCAAATGATTTCATCTATATAACAATAACTTATTTCTCCTAGGAACCTTAATCACTTTAATAATTATATATCAATGATGACGTGATATCTCCCGAGAAGGGACCTATCAAGGCCTACATACATACAAAGTTGTAATGGGCTTACGATGAGGGATAATCTTATTTATTACCTCAGAAGTATTGTTTTTCGTTTCGTTCTTTTGAGCTTTTTTCCATAGAAGCCTTTCACCTTCAATCGAACTAGGAATATTATGACCCCCAAAAGAAGTCATTCCTTTCAACCCACTAAAAATTCCTCTACTTAACACTCTAATTCTATTGACTTCAGGAGTCACAGTTACTTGAGCTCATCACAGATTAATAGAAAATAATTTCACCCAAGCTATTCAATCCCTAGGACTAACTATCGTTTTAGGGTTTTACTTCACTGCTCTTCAAGCCTATGAATACTTAGAAGCACCATTTTCAATCTCAGACTCAGTTTATGGATCAACAATTTTTATAGCAACTGGGTTCCATGGATTGCACGTAATTATTGGTTCAACCTTCCTTCTAGTATGTTTATTACGACTTTACATAAATCACTTCTCACCTATTCATCATTTCGGGTTTGAGGCTGCTGCGTGATATTGACACTTCGTAGATGTAGTATGATTATTCTTATATATTTCAGTTTACTGATGAGGTAAATATTTATATAGTATAAAAATTATAATTGACTTCCAATCAAAAGATCTAATATAATTAGTATAAATAATCATTATTTTATTCAGAATTGGCTCTATTGTCCTCATAATCACCATTTTAATAATAATCATAAACAATTTAATTACAAAGAAAACATTCACTGATCGTGAAAAAAATTCGCCTTTCGAATGTGGGTTTGACCCAAGAAATTCTTCCCGTCTACCCTTCTCTTTACAATTTTTTCTAATTGCAGTAATCTTCCTAATCTTTGACGTAGAAATTACCCTTCTTATCCCCCTAATTATAACAATAAAAATCGCTAACACCCTAAATTTCTCAATAATTATCAGATTTTTCATCTCTATTCTTTTAATTGGACTATACCATGAATGAAAGCAAGGAGCATTAAATTGATCATATTAGGATGATAGTTTAAAAAAAACACTTAACTTGCACTTAAAAATTATTGAATCAATTCATCTTAAATAAGAAATAAATAATTATAATTAGTTTCGACCTAATATTTGATGTAAGACATCCTTATTTAATATTAATTTAATTGAAACCAAAGCAGAGGTATATCACTGTTAATGATAAAAATGAATATTCTTCCAATTAAAGAAATATAAAATCAAAAAAAAGCTTCTAACTTTATTTTTAGCGGTGAAATTCCGTTAATATTTCTGTTTATGTAGTTTAAAATAAAACATTACATTTTCAATGTAAAATTAAATACATTTTTCATAAATTAAGCCACTTAAAAATAAAAATTATTTCCTTGGTATCTTCAATACCACGCTCTCAAATAAGCTATTTAAGTTAAAACATAAAAACAAATAGAAATAAAATTCAAATAATCAACATAAGTAAGTAAAGTTTCAAATTATTACTAAATAAAATCTGAAAAAAAGAAGAATTAACCTTCAAAGCCCTAAATAAATGTTGACCCCCCATAAATTCCATCCAACCATGATCAAAATTCTTATAAATTAAATTACCGACAAAAACAAAATAATAATTAACACCAAAGGTGGAAATAAAAGGCATATTTCATATAGAAGAAAAAAATAAACTTGACTTCAAGTAATTTAAAGAAACTAAATCATAATTTAAATTCATTTTTGAAAGCTCTACCCCCAACCAAGTACCTAATATTCTAACGACTAAAGCCATTAACTTCATTAGAGGGGGCAAACAAATAAAATAAGGACTAGGAAAAATCAATCGTGAAAGTATACACCCCCAAAAATAACCAAAAAAATTAAACCTAATATCCCCTTTAATATAATAAATCCCTCATCTCTCAAACTATTTAGTCTAATAAAATTGAAATCGCCTAAAATTGAATAATAGATTAAACGAAATGTGTACCTAACTGTTAGGCCAGTAGAGAAAAAAAAAATAATATATATATAAATATTAAAATAATCTATTGAAACAACCTCTAAAATTAAATCCTTCGAATAAAACCCAGCTATAAAAGGAAACCCGCATAAAGAAAGATTAGAAATATTAAATAAACAACAAGTTAAAGGTATTTGAATTACCAAGCCCCCCATAAATCGAATATCCTGACATCCTATTAAATTATGAATAATTCCCCCAGCGCATATAAATAGTAAAGCCTTAAATAATGCATGAGTCAAGAGATGAAAGAAAGCTAAATTTCTTCCCTCCAAAAATAACACCGACATCATCAAACCCAACTGCCTAAGAGTTGAGAGAGCAATAATTTTTTTTAAATCAAACTCAAAATTAGCCCCTAATCCAGCCATAAATATAGTCATTCTAGAAAAAAACAATAACCCCATTATTAAACCAGAATTAAAGGCAGGACTAAAACGAATTAATAAATAAACACCCGCAGTTACTAAAGTTGATGAATGAACCAATGAAGAAACAGGAGTGGGTGCTGCTATAGCAGCAGGAAGCCAAGAAGAAAAAGGAATCTGTGCTCTCTTTGTAAAAGCTGCAAATACCACAAGTAACCTAATTAATTCCATCTTTCAATCCTCCTTCATAAATTCCAAGTAAAAAATATAATTCCAACTCCCGTAATTTACTATCCAAGCAATAGACAAAAGTAAGGCAGCATCACCCAATCGATTTGTCAGAGCAGTAAGTATCCCAGCATTATAAGACTTAATATTCTGATAATAAATAACTAAACAATAAGAAACCAACCCTAACCCATCCCAGCCTAATAAAATTCTAATCAAGTTAGGACTAATAATTAAGAACATCATAGATAAAACAAATATAAAAACTAACATAATAAATCGATTAATAGTCAAATCACCCCTCATATATTCTTCTCTATAATAAATAACAACTGAAGAAATAAACAAAACAAAACTCATAAAAAGAAGTGACATTCAATCCAACAAAATTACCATTATAATTATATTAGAATTAATTTGAACAATTTCTAATTCTAAAATAACCCTTAAATCTATCATCATAAAATAAACTCTCAACGAAAAAAATATCAAACTTAAAAAAATACATAAAGAAAAATAAATAAAACAAATTGATAAAATTATTTAAAATAAAAAATTATATCTCTGATTCCACAAATCAATGTTTTAATTAAACTATCTAAATAAACCCACATCATAAAATACTCGCTTTTAAAAATCAATACATTCAAAGGAAACCAATGCAAAAATAACAATAAATATTCACGAATATACCCTAAAAAAAAAGAATACATTCCCAGGTAAATCTTACCATGCTGAGTATAAGAATACAAATAAAGAGAATAGGCTCCTCTAAAGAAAGACAAAAAAAATAAAATAATTATCAAAAAGAAACTTCAACTAATTGTGCTATTGAATAAAACAATTTCTCCAACTAAATTTAAAGAGGGGGGAGCAGATATATTTGAACACCTCAATAAAAATCACCAAAATCTCATCCTGGGTATTAAATTAATTAAACCTTTATTTAAATACAAACTCCGGCTCATTAATCGTTCATAAGAAATATTTGCTAAACAGAAAAGTCCAGAAGAACACAGGCCATGAGCTACCATTATTATCAAAGCACCGCACATTCCTCAATAATTTAAAGTTATAATTCCTCTCAAAGCTAACCCCATATGTGCCACAGAAGAATAAGCAATCAAGGACTTCATATCTCCTTGACGCAAACAAATCAACGAAATTAAAATACCCCCAACTATCCTTATTCTAATAATAAAAAAATTAACCCGTAATCCAACTCCTATCATAATAATTATGAAGCGCATCAACCCATACCCTCCAAGCTTTAACATAATTCCAGCCAAAATTATTGAACCAGAAACTGGTGCCTCAACATGAGCCTTAGGAAGTCATAAATGAACAAGAAATATAGGAATTTTGATAAAAAAAACTAAATTAACACAAAAGTAAAAAACTAAATAATTCAAGTCACCCTCTAAAAAAAAAAAATCATTGAATCAAAGTAATTATAAACATAAAACACAGAAATCATTATTGGTAAAGAAGCAAATAAAGTATAAAATAACAAATAAACACCAGCTTGGATTCGCTCAGGCTGATACCCCCACCCTAAAATTAAAATTAATGTAGGAATTAAACTAATCTCAAAAAACAAGTAAAAAATAAAAACATTTAGAGAAGCAAATGTACAATACAAAGAAATTAATAAAATTAACAAAACTAATAAAAATAAATTTCTAAAGACCTTATTACTATAAATATTCCCTCTTGACATAATCATTAAAGAACAAATTCAAATTCTCAACAAAATTAATCTATAAGATAACAAATCAGCCCCTAACCCATAACCAACATTGACAAATAAATAATTAAACCCAAAGCAAAAAAAAGGGTTAAAAACAAATAAATAAACTGATTAAATCAAAATTTTAATGAACAAAATCTTAAAGGTATCATAAAAATTATTATAAAAATAAACTTTATCATAAAACATTAAATGTCTGAAAATAATCATTACCATGAGTACGAATTATTAAAACCAAAATTGATAAACCTAAGGCTCCTTCACACACTCTGACTACTATAAAAACTATACTAAAATAATATTCATAGCCAAACATCCTTAAGTAAATAAAAAGATTAATAAAAATTGATAAAACAATAAGTTCTAATCTCAATAATATTAAAAGTAAATGTTTACATTTAGAAGAAAAAACATACAAGCCTACAAAATACATAAAAAAAAACACAAAATTTAATATTAACATAAGTTTTAATAATTTAAATAAAATATTGATCTTGTAAATCAAAATTAAGAATTATTCTTTTAAAACTTCAGAGAAAGAAAACCTTCTATCTTTAATCTCCAAAATTAAAATTTTAATAAACTATTCTCTGTATTTTAATATTAATCACCAACCTCTCATTAATTACATCATTAATCTTCATCCTAATAAATCACCCTATATCCATAGGATTAGCCCTTCTCACTCAGACAATTTTAATCACACTACTTTCAGGAATTCTGCACTACGACTTCTGATTCTCCTATATCATCTTTCTGACCATAATCAGAGGAATATTAATTCTATTTATTTATATAACAAGAGTGGCCTCAAACGAAATATTTAAATTCTCTAATAGAACAACCTTACTAATTGGAGCTTTTCTAATTATATTAAATTTGTACACATTAGCTACAGACCAATTTTTCTCAAATTACCTATCAATAAATAATGACCTTTCACTTATAGAAAGAATAGCACTTATAATTTTATCTCTAAATAAATACCTAAACTTACCAAACAGAAGAATTTTCTATTTAATAATTATTTACTTACTAGTAACTTTAATTGCCATCGTAAAAATTACTAACGTAAACTATGGACCTTTACGAAGAAAATTCTAATGAAAAAATCAATTATATTCAAATCACCCCTATTGAAAATTATTAATAATTCCCTCAACGAACTCCCAACCCCATCAAATATTTCTACATGATGAAACTTCGGGTCCCTTCTAGGTCTTTGCTTAATTATGCAAATCCTGACTGGCCTATTCCTAACCATACACTATGTCCCTAATGTAGAATATGCATTCTCCAGAGTAGCCCATATTAGCCGAGACGTAAATAATGGATGAATAATTCGGACCTTACACGCTAACGGGGCATCATTCTTTTTCATCTGTTTATACCTTCATATTGGGCGTAATTTATACTACGGATCATATATCTATGAATTAACCTGAACTGTGGGGGTATTAATTCTATTCACTACCATAGCTTCAGCATTCTTAGGATATGTTTTACCTTGAGGACAAATATCCTTCTGAGGGGCTACTGTAATTACAAATTTACTATCCGCTATCCCATACCTAGGATCCGAAATTGTTCAATGACTCTGAGGAGGGTTTGCAGTTGATAACGCCACGCTAAACCGATTTTTTGCCCTACACTATCTACTGCCCTTCATAGTTACAGCTCTAACAATAATTCATCTACTCTTTCTCCATCAAACAGGCTCTAATAACCCTTTAGGGGTCAATAGAAATACTGACAAAACTCCATTCCACCCATTTTTCTCATTAAAAGATATTGTGGGATTCATCATCATATTAATAACTTTAATTTCACTAAGGCTTATAGCACCTTACCTATTAGGAGACCCCGATAACTTTACCCCCGCAAATCCTCTAGTCACCCCAGTCCATATCCAACCAGAATGATATTTCCTATTCGCTTACGCCATTTTACGTTCTATCCCTAATAAATTAGGGGGTGTAATTGCCCTCATAATATCAATCGCTGTCTTACTTCTAATACCATTCACAAATAAAAAATATATACAAAGTAATGCAACCTACCCAATTAATAAAATTTTATTTTGAAGATTTGTGTCTATACTAATCCTCCTAACCTGAATCGGAGCCAAGCCTGTTGAAGACCCATACATTATCACAGGACAAATCCTGACTGTACTTTATTTTCTATATTACCCCTTGAACTCCTTAACTTACAAAATATGAGATCAAGTAATTTTCAAAAATTAGTTAATGAACTTGTTATAAGTATATATTTTGAAAATATAAAAAAGAAATAAAACTTTCTATTAACTTAAAATACTAAATTTTATTAACTAAATAAATAAGGAAAAGTCAAGAAACTTTAACCCAAAAAAAATATAATAAAATTTAAAGAAATAGGAAGAAAACTTTTCCAAGCTAAGTTCATAAGCTTATCATAACGAAAACGAGGACATGTTCCTCGCACCCAAATGAAAGCAAAGCTTAAAAAAACCAATTTTAAAAAAAAAAAATGATAACAAGCTTCTTCCAAGGAATATAACTCTGAAAAGCATACTCATAAAAAGAATGCTTGAGTATTCTGCCAAAAAAATTAATGCAAACCCCCCTCTTCTGTACTCAACATTAAACCCCGAAACCAATTCTGACTCACCTTCAGCAAAATCAAAGGGTGTACGATTTGTTTCAGCCAATCTTGATACAAATCAAATTATACCCAAAGGTAAACTCAAAAACAACAATCAAGAATACTTTTGAAATTTCAAAAAATCTACTATCCTTAAACTAAAAATCAGAAATAAAAAAGATAAAAGAACTAAAGCCAACCTTACTTCATAAGAAATAGTCTGTGCAACTGAACGCAAACCGCCTAATAGAGAATAGCTTGAATTAGATGACCAGCCTGCTACCATGATTGTATAGACCCCTAAGCTAGAAACACACAAAAAAAATAATATTCTAAAAGAAAAATGCAAATAAAATCCAGCCATAGGAATACACACTCAAAGTAATAAAGAAAGGAATAATCTAAAGACAGGCGATAAATAATAAGAATAATAATTAGATATTAAAGGAAAAACCTGCTCCTTAGAGAAAAGCTTAATAGCATCTCCAAAAGGCTGAAGAATTCCTATAAAACCAACCTTATTAGGACCTTTACGAATTTGAATATATCCCAAAACCTTACGCTCAAATAAAGTTAAAAAAGCTACACCAACTAACTAACACAAAAATTACTAAAAGAAGCGTATTCAACAAAATCATTAAATAATCAAAAAAAAACAAGTACTACTTGTGATTTAAACACATACATAAATTCTAAATTTATTGCACTATTCTGCCAAAGTAATTCTCAAAAATTTAAATAATTTATTCAATACCTGGTCCTCTCGTACTAAGGTATAACTATTATATAAAGATAGAAACCAACCTGGCTCACACCGGTTTAAACTCAGATCATGTAAAAAATTAAAAGTCGAACAGACTTAATAGCTCCAGCTTCTGCACCAGAAATTAATTTTAATCCAACATCGAGGTCGCAACCCCTCTTTTCAATAAGAACTTGTTAGCGTTATTTTTATTGACTTATTGAGTTCGCTACATTTGCAAGACTAATCTAGCAGTTTTGGAGGTGGAGAGGGGGCGAGCCCTCAGATGCCGTTGTCCCCACTCCACCGTACCCCAAGAGGTGAACATTCTCCCCCCTTGAAGTCAATGTACACAGTGTACTTCAAAACATAATGATTCTAAAGTTTAGGCATATACACAACAAAAAATAACTAAGAAATACAAAGGACGAAAAGAAGAGAAAAAAAAAAAAATTAAAGTGCAGTTACTCCTTTTCTGTTGGAATTATACAAATCTTTCTAACTGCGCGCTTAAAAACACCAGTATCTGTTTTAACGGACACTACCCGCACGAGACCATCACTGCCAGGGTGCACCTCGATGACTCGCCCGAGACGCCAATGCAGAGGTGAGGTATTTTCCTCAACCAAGACCACCAATGTTCCAACTGTGACGTTGGGTTGAGCCGATTGTTGACCTCGAGGACGTGTCTGTAGTTGGGTTAGGTATTCCCGTTGCCATCGTTTCCAGAAATGCTGCTGGAGCTGCTGAACTCGTTGCCATCTAGACAAGCGATTCAACTGGATGCCGGTAACGTCGCTTTCAACAGGTGCAGTAAGAGAGGCTCCAATGATAAAATGTCCAGGTGTCAATGCTTGAAGGTCGTTAGGATCTTGGGACAAGGGGGTTAAGGGTCGTGAATTTAAACAAGCTTCAATCCGAATGATCAAAGTATTAAATTCCTCGTATGTAAGGTAAGCATCGCCTAATATTCTTTTTAGATGATGCTTAACGCTTTGAATTGAACGTTCCCAAAGTCCGCCAAAATGCGGTGATCTTGCTGGTATGAAGCTGAATTTAGTGTTTACGTTTGAAAAATGCGTTAATAATTTGTCTTGAAATTTTTCCGATTTGAAAAATTCGCGCTCAGCTCCTACAAAATTGGAACCGTTGTCGGAAAACATTTCTACTACATGTCCTCTACGCGATATTAGCCGTTTGAAAGCTCCTAAAAAACTGTCAGTAGTTAGATCTCCTACTAACTCAACATGAACGGCCTTAGTCGAGAAACAGACAAAGAGAGCGATATAAGCTTTGACTTTCTTTGCGTTACGCAATTTGTTTGTTTTTATAAGGAATGGTCCGGCATAGTCTACACCGCAAATTAAAAACGGTCGTAAAGGTTGCAACCGCTCTTTAGGGAGATCACCCATTTTTTGAATTACAGGTTTTGGATTAGCCCGCATACACTTCACACACGAATGAATGATTTTTCGTATCATACTTCTGCCCGATATTGGCCAAAATCGTTCTCTAATCGCAGCTAATGTTGCTTCGTTTCCCGCATGAAGTTCATTCTCATGAAATTGACGAATAATTAATTTAGTTACGTGATGTTTCTGAGGTAATAAAATCGGAAATTTATTATCAAAATTGATTTGGGCGTTCTTTAACCGTCCGCCTACCCGTAGTACTCCATTTTTGTCAATAAATGGATCTAAACGTAACAGTTTGTTGGATTTACATTTTTCATTATTACCAATAGTCCGAATTTCGTTTTCAAAGGATTGCCTTTGGATATGTTTAATTATAACTAAATCGGCGTATTCGAGTTCTGTAGATGATAAATTTTTACTTTTATTCTTGTTAACAATACGCAAGCAATATGCGATGACTCTTCGTAATTTCATATAAGACGAGAATTTCGAAAATACCGATAACTCAGGTTCTGCTTGTATAACATTAATTGCCTTTGGCCTCCTATCCTCTAATATTTTCTCGGTTTTTTGAGAATTGCACCAGATCGGCGGCCATTCGGCGGAGTTTAGTTTTAACCAGTGCGGTCCATGCCACCAGAGCTCTGAATTTTTTAATTGATTTGGGAGCATGCCCCTAGAAACAATGTCGGCAGCGTTATCGTGTGATCTAACATGACGCCATTTAGATATGTCACTAGCCGCTTGAATCTGTCTAACCCTATTTGCTACATATTGAGACCAAGTTTCCGGTGCCTCAGACAACCAGCACAGAACTACGGTAGAATCAGTCCAAAAGAAATTCGATTCAACCTTTAGACTTGACTTGAAAACCTCATCAACCTTTGACATTAATTTGCAAAGTAATAAACACGCATTAAGTTCTAATCGCGGTAGCGTAATATTTTTGATTGGTGTAATTTTACTTTTGGCACATAGTAACGTTACTGAAGACGTCCCAGAATCGTAGTTAGCTTTGACGTACAGGGCTGCACCGTACGCTTTTAATGACGAGTCCGCAAAGCCATGCAACTCGACGGACTTCAAATGATTTGATAATAGTAATTTTCGCGGAATACTTAATTCGTTCAAATACGATAATTCATTTAATAATTTTTTCCAAACGATTTCGATTTCATCGGGTACGCGTTGATCCCAACCTAGTTTCAGTATCCACATTTGCTGTATGAGAATCTTTGCTTTAACGACAACTGGATTAATTAATCCTAATGGATCAAAAATTTTTGCTACTGTTGCCAGAATATTACGTTTTGTGATAGTTTTCAAGTCTGACGGAAATTCGACTTTATACTTAAGCTCATCATTATTGCAATTCCAGAAAAAACCCAGTACTTTGACATCTTCGCCTTTTGATAATTCGATTGTAGAGTTTGAATTAGAATTGTCGCTCAATAATAAAGAATTATTGGAGCTCCATTTGCATAAATTAAAACCTGCGGTCGCTAGAATGTTTGTAACCTGGCTTTTAATCGATGAAGCTTCGTTAAAAGAGTTGCTTCCGGTTAGCAAATCGTCCATATAAAAATCTCGATTTATAATCTGACTCGCTGTAGGATGACTTTCTCGCGTTTCTATTGATAATTGCTTTAAACAACGTATTGCACAAAAGGGAGCACACGTGAGCCCGTAGGTTAGCGTTTTTAGTTTATAAGTTTGGATAGGAGCATTTTTAGATTCTCTCCATAAAATACGCAAATAGTCGGTATCGTCAGAATGGATTTCTATCATTCTGTACATTTTTTTTATATCCGCAGAAATAGCGTATTTGTAAGTTCTGAATCTACAAAGTATGTCAAACAACCCATTTTGAAGGTTGTTACCCGTTAACAAATTATCGTTTAGACTTAATCCGTTAGAGGATTTTGCTGCACAGTCGAAAACAATACGAATTTGAGGCCCTTCGGCCGTTCGCTTAAAAACAGCCAGATGGGGCACGTAAAATGATTTTTGGTTATTTAACTGCGATTGAGGAACGAGCTGCATATGGCCGAGCTTCAGGTACTCCGCCATAAAGTCTTTGTACTCATTTCTCAATTTATTGTCCTTTTCGAACCTTTTTTCCTGGAAGATAAAACGGCTTAGTGCTGATGCACGGGACTTTCCCAAATCGACAGTTTCTCGGAAAGGTAGTTTTACAATGAATTTACCCGATACCGCTCTAACCGTGTTTTTTCGAAAATGCTCTTCGCATGCTTGTTCCTCTGCCTTCTCTACATTGTTTTCTTCGCCTAAATCTTCCATTTGCCAAAATTTTGCTACCTGGTTTTCCAAATAAGTTTCGGGATTACGAATCAAATTGCAACTAAATTTTGAAATAGAATTTTTAAAATCAAAGTTTCCGCTTACAATCCAACCCAGTTGCGTTTGTTGTAGGTATGGTTGATTCTTTTGTATCTGAACTGGAGCTCCAATTAATAATTGCCAATATAATCGCGCTCCTATTAACAGATCGATGTCTGCAGAGATGTTAAAATTTGGATCCGCCAATACAACACCCGAAGGTATCTCGATCGGACTTTTATCGAATGATATAGCAGGAGTCGGCCGCGTAATTTTTGACAAAACAAAGCATTCTAGTTTAGTCTCAAATTCACCTACTCTTGATTTGATATTGATTTTACAACCCTGATTTGTCAGACTCTCTGTTACATTAACACCCGTAATTGAAGTACTAGTACAATATGTGCCTAGTTTCAAATTTCTACACATTTTTTCAGTTATTAACGAAACCTCAGAACATTGGTCAAGTACCGCTCGACATTTGCAATAATTTCCTTGATAATCTCTGATTAGAAGTACAACCGTTGAAAAAAGTACCTGATTGGTTTGAGCTACTAATAAAGTACTAGAGGACGTTCCAGGGTTGGCGTTAGGTACAAATTCAAACACGTGCAATAAAGTGTGATGTCTTCTGCCACACTCTTTGCATACACTGGCTGACCTGCATTTGTTCGCTTCGTGATTGTTCCGCAAACAATTTCTACACAGTTTTAATGAATTTACATGTTGAATTCTTTCGGCTATGCTTAATGCTAGAAATTCTTCACACTGAAAGACATTATGCTCTTTTTTACATATAAAGCACTTGTTTGATGAAATAACATTTGAAGTGAATTTATTAGGTTTCGCAAAGGTATTTGGTTTTGAATACTTATTTCCGTTTTTTGAATGAAATTTACTGTCTTTTGACTGATTATTTGCTGGACTATCATTGGGCCTTATATTGCTCAATGCTTCCAATACCTGATATCGTTTTTCTAAAAATTCATCAAATTTTGTATATGTGGGAACTTCTTTTTCCAAAGTGGCCTGCCACTCTTTTTTTGAAGAATAATCCAATTTCTCTAAAATAATTGGTATTAACAATGCGTCCCAGTATTGGACTTCGATTTTTAATGCTTTTAATGCTGCGATGTTGTTATTTACGTTATCAATTAATTCGCGTAGCTGTGTGTGTGACGATTTTAAGATTGGAGCAAAATTCAAGATATTGGAGACGTGATCTTGTACAATTAGCCGTTTATTTTCAAATCTCTTTTTTAATAATGCGATTGCGTTGTCATAATTATCACTCGACACCGATAGTGATTCTATCGCCCTAAGAGCTTCATCTTTTAAGCAACCCTTAAGGTAGTGAAATTTGCGAATGTTAGATATGCTCGTATCCTTTCCTACCAAACAATAAAATGACTCGTAAAACGTAAACCAATCGCTGTGTTTACCGGAGAACGTTGCTAAAGGTAAGGGTTTTAATATTACGCTATTTGACGGTTCTCTGTCGTGCCCGTTATTTGTAATATTAATTATAGTACCTGCAGTGTCTGCTTCTTTAGAAGCGGAAGCAGCTGGCAAATTTTCGCTCAAGAATGTTTTTATTTTGCTTACAATCGCCCGATATTGCGTTTCTATTTTGCCGCGTTCTTTGTCGGCTTCAGCCTCCAAGGCCGTCTCGTCGGCCGATGTATCGTTCAACTGAAACCGTTCAATGTCTGTCTGAATTTTGTTAAATTGTTTAAATAAGTCCGTTACCGTTTCTAGGTTCGTTTGCAATTGAAAATTATTCGCTTTCGAACTATCTAAACCGTTTTGAAGCCGCGTGATAGCACTTTTTATGTTACGTCTATCCAGCTTCAAATCAACAAGATCATCCCTTTTCGGCATGGTTCTTAAAGTGAATTAATTAAAGGAAATTGACGAAGTTAGGTAATGAATGGATATTATAGGTCTGACCTTTAACACCTTTGCGTTTGATGATTCCCTCGCGATGATGTTGGCGTTGATGGCTCGCTTCCGATGATTTCGCACGATTTGTGATGCTTTGATGATTTTTCTTACACACGGGTAATTTCGACGATTATGAATGTTGCTTTGAATGAATCGTGGTTCGGTTGATTATGCTTGTGGATCGAAGGACCAAAATGTTAGCGTTATTTTTATTGACTTATTGAGTTCGCTACATTTGCAAGACTAATCTAGCAGTTTTGGAGGTGGAGAGGGGGCGAGCCCTCAGATGCCGTTGTCCCCACTCCACCGTACCCCAAGAGGTGAACAGAACTCTCAAAGAAGATTACGCTGTTATCCCTAAGGTAATTTAATCTTACAATCATTAATAATGGATCAATCAACTATTTATCTATAAACTAAATAAGAAAGAGTTAAATTAATCTTCCAATCACCCCAACCAAATACATTAATTAACTTATTAAAAAATAATCCCAAAAATAATAAAAAATTAAATATATAAAACTCTATAGGGTCTTCTCGTCTTTTAGAAAAATTTAAGCTTTTTCACTTAAAAGTAAAATTCAATATAAAATTAAATTGAGACAGTAAATTTCTCGTTCAACCATTCATTCCAGCTTTCAATAAAAAAACTAATTATTATGCTATCTTTGCACAGTCAAGATACTGCGGCCATTCAAAAATAATTCATTGGGCAGGTCAGACCTTTTATAAAATCAAAAAGACATGTTTTTAATAAACAGGCGAAAATTAAAATTTGCCGAATTCCTTAATCTAACCTTTTAATTAATTTAACCTCTTAAAATTTAAATTTACTAATTTCATCATAATTACCTTAAATAAAAAATTAAAATAATAATTTTAGTAAAAACTTAAAATAAATAAAAATAAAATAATGAAAAAATAAATTATTATATAATTATAAAAATAAACAATTCTAACTCTATATTTTAATTCATTAAACTACTTATTTGTAAATCTTTAATTAAAAGCTTATCCCCTTAAATATTAAATATTTAAATCAAAAAGAAAAAATTTCTATTTGAATTTAAATAAAAGAATTAAATTCTTTTCCTAAAAAACCAGATATCATAAGAAACGAATAACTTTTCACTTCTAAATAACTATTTTAAATGTTTATTTCACAACAAAATAAATAATTACTTAACTCTTCAAAATTCAGGAAAATTATATTAAATAAGCACTTTTTAATAAACCCTGATACACAAGGTACAACAAATAAAATCTTCTTTTTCAAACTTAAAATTTTCAAATATTTCAAAATTCTACCACTATACTAATAAACTATAATAAAAATAATTTTTTAAAATTCAAACTAAAAAAATAATTAATTAACTTAGAAAAAAAAATAATTATATAAGTTCAAATCAAGTTGAATTGCACAACTAACTTATTAATGTAAATAAAACGCTTACTTTCAAGCTCTAATTTGTTCTTTCTAGATACACTTTCCAGTACACCTACTTTGTTACGACTTATCTAGTATTAAACGAGAGCGACGGGCGATATGTGCATATTTTAGAGCTTTATCATAATAAATATTTAAAATATTATTACTTCCAAATCCAATTTATTATAGCATAATTTCACACTATAAACCAAAAATTTATTTATTGTAACCCATTAATTCTTTTATATAAACTGTATCTTGATCTGATTTAAAATTTAATAAAATATATTAAATATTACTTTTCTTATAAAATATTTAATTACAACGATATACAAACTAATATAATAAAAGTAAAATCAATCGTGGACTATCAATTACACAACAGGTTCCTCTGAAAAGACTAAAAAACCGCCAAAATTTTTAATTTTCAAGAAAATAACTACTAATAATCAAGCTTTAAAATTTTACATTTTCCAATAATAGGGTATCTAATCCTAGTTTAAGCAGAAAATTTCATAAAATCAAAAATTAAAATTTAAATTAAAATTTAAAATAAAATTTCACCTAAAAATTTAAATAATAGTCTAAAAATATTCAATTTATTACAAACCAAAATAATTTAACTGCAACATTTGTATAACCGCAATTGCTGGCACAAACTTTATTATTACTATTATTAATTCCTAAATCTCGCATTTCACAAACATTTAAATATATATACTGCCAAACAAATAAAAATTATCTAAACTTATATTTATAAGTAAATTTTACATGTAAAAGAATAATAAATTAAATTTTTAAGCTTAAATAAAACTTTATCTTAAAACACAAAATTTCATAACATAACGAAATTCGGAAACCTTCCCTCACATAAAAACTGCTAAAAAAATAAGCTTAGAATTGTATACCCCTATACTCAACTAATACTTTATTTTATCTATTTCTACAACCCAGTGCAGCTAAAGCTTTAAAATTTACTTTTAAATAACAAATGAAACTTTAATTTAAAATAAAACTTTATCTTAAAGCACAAAATTTCATAACATAAAACTAAATACTATAATTAAATATGAAATATTAAAAATTAATTATAAAACTTCATTAATATTTTTTATACAAAACTTTATAGTTAATACATAAGAAATAACATTTTAGTAAATAATTAGAGGCGATTTATATCAATAAGTAGATTTTTTGAAAAATTAATTGCATAAAAAATATTAACGAAATTATAAACCCTTCTTTTTTTTTTTTTTTTTAAAAATTTTATTTGCTTATTAAAAATTATATTATTATTAACTGATATATATATATTATATAATTATACCAATTATTATAGATCAATATATATTATATTAGAATATAATTTTATTATTCATATATATAATTATACAATAACTTTCTATATTTAAATTAAAATTTTATTTAACATATTTGTTTTGTAATCCTCCAAATAAGCTCTTAATATAAGTATAAAATAATCATATAAAAATTTAATTGATGTTAATATAAATCGACTTTTTCATTATTGTAATATTTAAAATTATTTAAATATAATATTTTATTTTTCAATTATATAATTATATATTTATATTTTATATGAATATTAAATATTTATATAGGCATAATCCAGACATTTACAAAAACAGCCTCTAACTCTACTATTCAACCAAATAATAAAAAAAAGTATTTTTGGCATTTTAACAAAAAGGAGAAAATTTACTTTTAAATAACAAATAAAACTTAAATTTAAAATAAAACTTTATCTTAAAGCACAAAATTTCATAGCATAAGACTAAATACTATAATTAAATATGAAATATTAAAAATTAATTATAAAACTTCATTAATATTTTTTATACAAAACTTTATAGTTAATACATAAGAAATAACATTTTAGTAAATAATTAGAGGCGATTTATATCAATAAGTAGATTTTTTGAAAAATTAATTGCATAAAAAATATTAATGAAATTATAAACTCTTTTTTTTTTTTTTTTTTTTTAAATTTTATTTGCTTATTAAAAATTACATTATTATTAACTGATATATATATTATATAATTATACCAATTAATATAGATCAATATATATTATATTAGAATATAATTTTATTATTCATATATATAATTATACAATAACTTTCTATATTTAAATTAAAATTTTATTTAACATATTTGTTTCGTAATCCTCCAAATAAGCTCTTAATATAAGTATAAAATAATTATATAAAAATTTAATTGATGTTAATATAAATCGACTTTTTCATTATTGTAATATTTAAAATTATTTAAATATAATATTTTATTTTTCAATTATATAATTATATATTTATATTTTATATGAATATTAAATATTTATATAGGCATAATCCAGACATTTACAAAAACAGCCTCTAACTCTACTATTCAACCAAATAATAAAAAAAAATATTTTTGGCATTTTAATAAAAAAGAGAAATTTACTTAAATTAAATTCCCCTAGATTCCATCTTAATGTTAACTTAAGATATAATTAATTTTTCAAAAAATCTACATAATCAATCCTCATATTTTTTATTAATAACTGTTTATAAGCGATTTAAATAAAAATAAAATATATTAAATTGAAAATGATAAGAAATTTATTCCCCAGGTTTTACTACCCTAAAAATAAAAATTATTATGTTATTAAATTTTATATTATAGTTTAAAGTTTTAATGAATTGCCTGAAAAAGGATTATTTTGATAGAGTAAAACATGTAATTATTTACCTTCGTTATAACAAACAATTTCTATTTAAAATTTTATTAGCCACCCAATTAAACCCTTCAAAAAAATATTTTTACCCCCTACTCTGACCTTGTTCCTCCTATTTTCTACTCAGAAATTATTTTTAACCTAACCCCAACAAAAAATGGAAGCAGCCCCATTCCGTGTTTTCCCCTGAGGAATATGAAATTTAAAGGTTAAAAAAAAAAAAAAAAAAAAAAAAAATATAATTTCATTAATATTTTATATAATGAATTTTTCAAAAAATCTACTTATTGATATAAATCGCCTCTAATTATTTACTAAAATGTTATTTCTTATGTATTAACTATAAAGTTTTGTATAAATATATCAAAAGATTGTTTAGTGCCGGCTTCCGCCACGAAGCTAAGCTTAGAGGCGGGTGCCGACACGAAGCTAAAATATAATGTCGGCTTCCGCCGTGGATAAAGATTTGTATCGACAGCTGTCGACAGCTGATACGAATGAAGATTTGTGTCGACAGCCGATACGGATAAAGATTTGTGTCGACAGCTGATACAGATGAAGATTTGTGTCGACAGCCGATACGGATGAAGATTTATATCAGCTGATGCGGATGAAGATTTGTGTCGACAGCTGATGCGGATGAAGATTTGTATCGACAGCTGATGCGGATAAAGATTTGTGTCGACAGCTGATGCGGATGAAGATTTGTGTCGACAGCTGATACAGATGAAGATTTGTGTCGACAGCTGATGCGGATGAAAATTTGTGTCAACAGCCGATACAGATAAAAATTTGTATCGACAGCTGTCGACAGCTGATACGAATGAAGATTTGTGTCGACAGCTGATACGGATAAAGATTTGTGTCGACAGCTGATACAGATGAAGATTTGTGTCGACAGCTGATACAGATGAAGATTTGTGTCGACAGCCGATACGGATGAAGATTTATATCAACAGCTGATGCGGATAAAGATTTGTGTCGACAGCTGATACGGATAAAGATTTGTGTCGACAGCCGATGCGGATAAAGATTTGTGTCAACAGCTGATACAGATGAAGATTTGTGTCGACAGCCGATGCAGATGAAGATTTGTATCAACAGCTGATGCGGATAAAGATTTGTGTCGACAGCTAATACGGATGAAGATTTGTATCAGCTGATGCGGATGAAGATTTGTGTCGACAGCTGATGCGGATGAAGATTTGTATCGACAGCTGATGCGGATAAAGATTTGTGTCGACAGCTGATGCGGATGAAGATTTGTGTCGACAGCTGATACAGATGAAGATTTGTGTCGACAGCTGATGCGGATGAAAATTTGTGTCAACAGCCGATACAGATAAAAATTTGTGTCGACAGCTGATGCGGATGAAAATTTGTGTCGACAGCCGATACAGATGAAGATTTGTGTCGACAGCCGATACAGATAAAGATTTGTATCGACAGCTGATACGATGAAGATTTGTATCAACAGCCGATACGGATGAGGATTTGTGTCGACAGCCGATACGGATGAAAATTTGTGTCGACAGCCGATACAGATGAAAATTTGTGTCGACAGCTGATACAGATGAAGATTTGTATCGACAGCTGATACAGATGAAGATTTGTATCGACAGCTGATGCGAATAAAGATTTGTGTCGACAGCTAATACAGATGAAAATTTGTGTTGACAGCTGATGCGGATGAAGATTTGTGTCAACAGCCGATACGGATGAAGATTTGTGTCGACAGCTGATACAGATGAAGATTTGTGCCGACAGCTGATACGGATGAAGATTTGTGTCGACAGCTGATGCAGATAAAGATTTGTATCAACAGCCGATGCGGATAAAGATTTGTATCAACAGCTGATACAGATGAAGATTTGTGTCGACAGCCGATACGGATGAAGATTTGTATCAACAGCTGATGCGGATAAAGATTTGTGTCGACAGCTGATACAGATGAAGATTTATATCAGCTGATGCAGATGAAGATTTGTGTCGACAGCCGATGCGGATAAAGATTTGTATCGACAGCCGATACAGATGAAGATTTGTGTCGACAGCCAATGCAGATGAAGATTTGTGTCGACAGCTGATGCGGATAAAGATGTGTCAACAGCTGATACAGATGAAGATTTGTATCAGCTGATGCGGATGAAGATTTGTGTCGACAGCCGATACGAATGAAGATTTATATCAACAGCTGATGCGAATAAAGATTTGTATCGACAGCCGATGCGGATAAAGATTTGTATCAACAGCTGATACGGATGAAGATTTGTGTCGACAGCCGATACGGATAAAGATTTGTGTCGACAGCCGATGCGGATAAAGATTTGTGTCAACAGCCGATGCGGATGAAGATTTGTATCGACAGCCGATACGGATGAAGATTTGAAAATTTGTATCAGCTGATGCGGATGAAGATTTGTGTCGACAGCCGATACGGATGAAGATTTATATCAACAGCCGATACGGATAAAAATTTGTGTCGACAGCTGATGCGGATGAAGATTTGTATCGACAGCTGATGCGGATAAAGATTTGTGTCGACAGCTGATGCGGATGAAGATTTGTGTCGACAGCTGATACAGATGAAGATTTGTATCGACAGCCGATACGGATGAAAATTTGTGTCAACAGCCGATACAGATGAAAATTTGTGTCGACAGCTGATACAGATGAAGATTTGTATCGACAGCTGATACAGATGAAGATTTGTATCGACAGCTGATGCGAATAAAGATTTGTGTCAACTGCCGATACAGATGAAAATTTGTGTTGACAGCTGATGCGGATGAAGATTTGTGTCAACAGCCGATACGGATGAAGATTTGTGTCGACAGCTGATACAGATGAAGATTTGTGTCGACAGCTGATACGAATGAAGATTTGTGTCGACAGCTGATGCGGATAAAGATTTGTATCAACAGCCGATGCGAATAAAGATTTGTGTCGACAGCTGATACAGATGAAGATTTGTGTCGACAGCCGATACGGATGAAGATTTGTATCAACAGCTGATGCGGATAAAGATTTGTGTCGACAGCTGATACAGATGAAGATTTGTGTCGACAGCCGATACGGATGAAGATTTATATCAACAGCTGATGCGAATAAAGATTTGTGTCGACAGCTGATACGATGAAGATTTGTATCGACAGCCGATACGGATGAAGATTTGTGTCGACAGCCGATGCGGATGAAGATTTATATCAACAGCTGATGCGGATAAAAATTTGTGTCGACAGCTGATACGGATGAAGATTTGTGTCGACAGCCGATACGGATGAAGATTTATATCAACAGCTGATGCGAATAAAGATTTGTGTCGACAGCTGATACGATGAAGATTTGTGTCGACAGCCGATACAGATGAAAATTTGTGTCGACAGCTGATGCGGATGAAGATTTGTATCGACAGCTGATGCGAATAAAGATTTGTGTCAACAGCCGATACAGATGAAAATTTGTGTTGACAGCTGATGCGGATGAAGATTTGTGTCGACAGCTGATACAGATGAAGATTTGTATCGACAGCTGATACAGATGAAGATTTGTATCGACAGCTGATGCGAATAAAGATTTGTGTCAACAGCCGATACAAATGAAAATTTGTGTTGACAGCTGATGCGGATGAAGATTTGTGTCAACAGCCGATACGGATGAAGATTTGTGTCGACAGCTGATACAGATGAAGATTTGTGTCGACAGCTGATACGAATGAAGATTTGTGTCGACAGCTGATGCGGATAAAGATTTGTATCAACAGCCGATGCGGATAAAGATTTGTGTCAACAGCTGATACGGATGAAGATTTGTGTCGACAGCCGATACGGATGAAGATTTATATCACCAGCTGATGCGAATAAAGATTTGTGTCGACAGCTGATACGATGAAGATTTGTGTCGACAGCCGATACAGATGAAAATTTGTGTCGACAGCTGATGCGGATGAAGATTTATATCAACAGCTGATGCGGATAGAAATTTGTGTCGACAGCTGATACGGATGAAGATTTGTGTCGATAGCCGATACGGATGAAGATGTATTTTAAGAAAATCTACTAAGAATTATTTTTGTTTTTTGGTCATACGGGATGCCTTTAAAGGACACTTTAAACTGCACGTTCTGCAATCATGAAAATGTGAGGTTATGTACATGCATTTGTCGGTAAAATGCCATGAAATTGTATTTCCTTATTATAGCAAATCGTTCTACAAGTATTTTCTTTCTAAAATTGTAATAGAATCACCAAAAAATGTAAATTTGTTCAGTATTGACCAGTGGTTAATAACAAAAAAATTATTGACCTGTTACTGAACTAAACTTCACGGTTCTAATACAAATCAAAATGATATGCTTGTATGACTAGTTGTGGAAAAAAATTTTTTTCACAATCTTCTAACCGTTTCTGGAAAATAAACTTTCGAAAGCTTTATCGGCACTCCTTGCTGGCAACGTATACAGGGAGCGCCAGCCAACTGGAATAAATTCATTATCTGTTATTGGGCATATTGAAAAAAAATCCAGAAACATGTCATTTTTAGCCTATCACATGATATCCTGAAAAGTAAAAATTTCATCCCTAACCTCACCTTCCTTCGGGTGACAGTTGCAACCCCTAAATTTTTAAATAGGAAGGGGGGGCTTGTGATACCTCATTTGAAAGGTCTCTTCATGCTTTATTCAAAAATGCTATGGTTTAGAAATTTAATCCGAAAATGAAGGGTAAAAAAATTAATCTTTTTAACGAAATTCGCTACAACACACTAAAAAAACAAAAACTCTCAGTTCTCAGTAATGTAATAAAATTAATTCAAAAATTAATGTAGGAGATGTTAAAAATGCATGCCCCGGACGTCTTGACAGAATCCTATTAGTAAATAAAAAATTTTCTAACGTTAATTAGCATCTGAGGCGTGACCAACCTAATGGCAAGCGTTATTCTTCTTCTTAATTCAGCTAGATCGCATGGTTTAGTTTTGTATACCATACTTTCCACATATCCCCATAATAAGAAGTCTAATGGCGTAAGATCAGGTGAACGTGCCGGCCATTCTTTCGATCCTCGCCTCTCTATCCACCGATTTGGAAATATTAAATCGAGGTACTGCCGAACATTGATTTGGTAATGTGGTGGTGCTCCATGCTATTGAAACCTTATCACATTCGATAGAACTTGTGGGTTTGTTCGAGCAGGATATAAATTTGTCAAAGTGGGAATGACATTATTTTGGAGCAATGCTAAATAATTAGTTCCATTCAAATTTCTATCAATGAAAAAGGGGCCAATGACATGGGTTCCAACTTTCCCTGTCCAAATATTAACCTTTTGAGGATATTGCGTGTTTAATGTTCTCATCCAGTGAGGATTTTCTCTTGACCAGTAACGACAATTTTGACGATTTGTATGGCCGTGAAGTGTAAAAGTGCATTCATCAGAAAACAATATATTTTCTACTTGAATATCATTGTTATCTAACATTATCATCATTTGTTCAGAAAAGTACGTTCTACTATCAAATTCGTCTTCAAAGAGCTCCTGAGTTGGTATTAATTTATAGGGATGCATTCCCCCTCTCTAGGGGAATACTGACCTTGACGTGGTGAGAGGGCTCAGTAACCTTATATCCAGAGAGCGATGCCGGCGGTAGCGTAGCTACTGGTAGGGCCACCCATGCCGGTAAGGTTTCGAAGAGATAAAGGTGAAGCTAAGAATGTTCCCACGCGGCGTCTGGCCCGAAGCGGGCGGCTGCAAGCAGCGTCTGTACTTCATGTTAGAAGCGGCTGAAGATAAATGGAGGAAGGCAACGGGAAACCACCTCCATTAGTTTTTCACAAAAGAACCACATGAACGTGTTCAACTCAAAATATTCCGGAGGTGTAAATAGTTCCCCGATCGGATCCCCCGGGGGGACTGATTTGAATATGACATGTAAGGGAGTTGACTTGCGATCGTCCTTGAGGATCGGGACGTGGAATACACGAAGCCTGTTTGAGGCCGGTAAGCTTGCTAATCTTGATCAGGAAAGAACGAGACTGAAAATAGATATAATGGGGGTTGCGGAGACATGGTGGCCCAATTCTGGATCGTGTCAAACGGAAAATGGCATCTCCTATTACTCAGGCAATCAAGACATAAGACACAGAAAGGGAGTTGGAATACTACTATCAAAGAGGTTTATGAGTTCCGTTACAAGCTTCGTTCCATATTCTGACCGTACTGCCTTGATCAGGCTTAGAGCTAGACCAGTCCATCTGAATATAATACAAGTTTATGCACCTACATCGGATTCAACGGAGCAGGAAGTGGAACAGTTTTATAGCGAGGTTGGGGAGTTACTACAACTTACGAAGAAACATGAAATTACCATAATCATGGGCGACTTTAACGCTAAATTGGGAAAAGGCAAATTTGAGGACATTGTGGGACCATTCGGACTGGGTGAGAGAAATGACCGAGGCGATCGTCTTCTACAATTCTACCAAGAAGAGAAAATGAAAGTCATGAACACGTGGTTCAAACATCATCCGCGGAGACTATATACATGGAAGTCGGCAGCAGACCAACCAGGAAATATTGTTCGAAACCAAATAGATTTTGTTCTTGTTAATTCACGATTCAGTTCCTCAGTGAAGAATGCATATACCTACCCGGGCGCCGATGTGCCATCTGATCATAATTTACTGGCAGCCACCTTAAAAATGTCTCTGTCAAATACCATAAAAGGGAAGCCTAACCCTCGGCTAGCACTGGGAAAGTTACACGACCCGAATATTAGGCTCATAATTGCTGACCGAATAAATACGCAAATCCAAACAATAACCTCGAGGATAAAAGACGATAGTGTGACACAGTTGTGGGGAGAGATGGCGAATGTGATTAGGAACGCGGCTCAAAATATCTTAGGCTTTGAATCTAAAGACAAAAAACAAAAATGGATGACTGATGAAATCCTGCTACTTATGGATGAACGCCGAAAGTTTAAAAATAACGCGGACAAATATAAAGAGATTTAAAGAGGAATAAGGGCAAAGATCAGAAATGTTAAAAACGAATGGCTTAGGAGGGTGTGTAACGAACTGGAAGAACTACAGAGAAGACATGATAACCTTGCGCTTCACAGAAAATTAAAAGAGACTGCCGGCGCATACAGAAAGCGGAACCCGGATATGCTCGTTAATCAGGATAGCAAGCTAGTTTTGGAGAATAGCGAGAAAAAGGAGGTATGGGAAAGGTACATAGAGATACTTTTCGATGACGATAGATCGCAGGAAGCGACGAGCGATAATCTATTAACGGGACCTACTATTACCAGAGAGGAAATAGAATATACCATACAAAATGCTAAGAACAACAAGGCAGCGGATCCAGATGAAATCCCTTCGGAACTGCTTAAGCTCCTGGATGGACGAGGTATCGACGCCCTGCATGGATTGTTTAATAGGATCTACGAGACTGGTATCTACCCTGAACAATGGCTGACTTCAATTTTCATTCCCCTGCCAAAGAAAAGCAACGCAAGAACATGTGAGGATCATAGGCTTATTAACCTCATGAGTCATGCTCTCAAAATATTTCTGAAGATAATCCACAGGAGAATGTTTAGGAAATGTGAGAATGTCGTAAGCGACTCACAATTTGGTTTCAGGCAGGGTTTGGGAACGAGAGGGGCGTTAGTTGCAACACAAGTTCTGATTCAAAATTACTATGACCAACGTAAGAATGTATGTCTGTGCTTCATAGACTATGAGAAAGCATTTGACAGGGTTCAACATCAAAGGTTGATAGAACTACTTAGAAGACTAGATCTAGATGAAAAAGATATCAAGTGCATTGAAAATCTTTACTGGCACCCAAATGCACAAGTAAGAGTGGGTAATGAATTGACAAGAACGATTCAAATACAAAGAGGAGTTAGACAAGGTTGCGTTCTGTCGCCGCTTTTATTCAACCTTTACTCAGAGGCTATATTTCAGGAAGCACTCGAAGGAGCAGAGACTGGAATAAAGGTCAACGGGGTGTGGATAAATAACATTAGGTATGCTGATGATACGGTCCTTATTACAGACAGTATGGATAAATTACAACAACTCCTTAGCATGGTGGGCCAGCATAGTAAAACCATGGGTCTAAATATTAACACCAGGAAAACCAAGTTCATGGTTATTGCCAGAGATGAGAATGCTTTTGTCAATTTTGGCCTAACTCTTGATGGAAAAGCAATAGAACGAGTGGAAAGCTTTAAGTATCTTGGAACATGGCTATTTAAGGACTGGGCATCTGACAGCGAGAAAAAATGCCGTGTAGAGCAGGCTCGTGCCGTATTTATGAAACTGAAAAGAGTATTCACGTGCACCGATTTTGATCTTGACCTTACGTTGAGATTCGTAGAATGCTATGTCTGGTCAGTTTTGCTTTATGGAGCTGAGGGCTGGACTCTCAAGACAAATGCGATAAATAAGCTTGAAGCATTTGAGATGTGGGTGTATCGTAGAATTCTTAAGATCCCGTGGACGGCCAGAGTGAGAAACGAAGAAGTTTTAAGAACGCTTAATAGGGACCGTTAACTATTTAATACGGTCAAGAAGATGAAAACAGCTTATCTAGGTCATATTATGCGCAACGAGAAGTACGGCTTCCTTCAGTTGTTGATCGAAGGAAAGATCGAGGGCAAGAGAGGAATTGGAAGGAAAAGGATGTCATGGTTGCAGAACATCAGACAATGGACGGGATTGCATAGCGTGCAGGCACTTATACACACGGCGAGGGATAGAGAAGCAATGGAGAATGTGGTCGCTAACATCCAGTAATGGATAGGCAGAGAAAGAAGAAGAAGATTTTATTTTCCATTAAGATGCGACGAATTGAAGTTTGTCTAATATTCACTGCTGCAGCTGCTTGTCGACTCGAAGTATTTGGGTTTTCCTCAAACTCTAGTATTACATCCAATTTGGTATCATAACTTATTGTTAGTGCATTAGATGTTTTTTTTTTTATCTGCCTTACATGTCCAAACTCGCGAAAGTTCTTTTCAATTTTACTAATTGTCCCTTAGGCTGTAAATCGGGAAATTTTTTTTGAAATAGGCGAGCAACCTCGACGTGCGCTCGTGTTCTATTTCCTTAACCAACCATCTGCAGAATTGTTATTTTACGCATTTCTGTTAAATAAGCCATGTTTCTGAATTCAAATTAACAATATTCAAATAACACGTACAACACTAACAATTACTGTCATGTGATTACAATCACACAGCAAGTTGCTACGTCGTTTTAAACAAAAAAAAAACACTGTCAACTAACGAAAAATGTTTTATGTCACTTGATGAAAATTTCAATTGTTTTTGCTTGCCTTCTCAACATCAAGAACGAAACCCTATTAGTTTTTGTTTTTTTAGTGTGTTGTAGCGAATTTCGTTAAAAAGATTAATTTTTTTACCCTTCATTTTCGGAATAAATTTCTAAAACATAGCATTTTTTAATAGAGCATGAAGAGACCTTTCAAATGAGGTATCACAAGTCCCCCTTTCCCATTTAAAAATTTGAGGGTTGCATCTGTCACTCGAAAGGAGTTGAGGTTAGGGATGAAATTTTCACTTTTCAGGATATCATGTGATAGACTAAAAATGACGTGTTTCGGGTTTTTTTTTCAATATGCACAATAACTGAGATAATGAATTTATTCCAGTTGGCTGGTGCTCCCTGTATAGTAAATAAAACAATAATTTCCTAACATTCTAATGCTCCTTGGAATGGTGTGAGTCCCACATTTTAATAAATGGACACTACAGACATTGCTCTTTTTTAATTATTATATCTGTACCTGAGAAGCAGCACGATGTATGTCCACTTTTTCCAACCATGAAATTTTGATATATATTAATTAAAATATGGCCCATCTACACATTACAAAGGGAATTATGTCCAAACTTAGAATTTATGTTGTATTATGATATATCTCCAAGCATTACTTTAAGGCAACACCAAAGATATCAAGTGATTAATTTGCATTTCCTCAACATTGTCACTTTTGGACATACATCGTTCCGCTTCTCTGGCACAGATATTATAAAAGACAATTACCGGATTTATATCGTGCGCATGTAATCCACTTACATGTAAGCGGCCTAATGAAATACATCCAACTTTTAAACTGCCTGTTTATATCGGTGAAAATTGCAATCCTGTTAGGTTATGTTTCGGATTACAACGAGATTAAACTGACCGATACACAAAGACAGAATATAACGTTATCTTTGTCTTTTGCGTTGGACAACCTGTGAAGTACGGTGGCTAATTTCACATTAGATAACAGTCAACACGTATAAATTACATAAGGCGTATTTTTATGATTTGAACCAGTGTATTTTCGCGGCCAATTAAAAGTAATCAGAAAACTTTTAATTTACTTATATGCTTTTAATGTATCTACAGATTTTTGTTTTCTGCAGCTTAAATTTTTGCCGCTTAGACTGAATGTAGCTGCTTTAAAGATTGCGCATGTCATTTGCAGTTCCGTAACTGCGCATGTGTAATCCAATCGCGTTTATATCGAAGACGAAATTCATCTAATCGCATTCGTCAAGTCCAATCGCACTTATCCGTAAGGTTAGATTTAATTATGTAAGCCTAGTTATTGTAAGCCGCATCTGTTTATATCGCGATGTTGTAAGCCGATTAAAGCCTATTAATCCGCTTACTCGCTCCGATATAAACCCGGTAAATGTCTCTGCAAACACACAACTAGAACTAACACAAAGAACAATAAACTTATCAAACTAGAAAAAATGTAAAACGTAAAACATGTGCGTGTTGCTTGCTTCGGTTGAGGTCGAAACAAGAATCTCTACCCCCGTTGCATGAAGGTGGCAGGTACAGCCCATCCGGACCCGATTGAAACGCCCTATGTACATCGCGTAACACTTCTTCTGATTTAAAAACAGACTAGGTATATTATAATAGCAGTTTAAATTAATTTTAGTTTTTCATTAGATTATAATAACTATATGTTTTAGGTACGTGAAATTGCTATCTCTTCTCTGGGTGAAATATATTAATCACTAATTATTTGCAAACTAGTCCAGTACTTAATAACGATCGCAATTATTGTATTTCAAAAAATTCAGACTTAATATATAAATATTGCATTGTAATTTACTTTTCATATTGCTGCTGAATAAAGGCCACATTTTGCAAGGAACATGTTAATTTTAACATCCTACCAGATATTTTAACACTCACTAAACCAAAACTGTTTATTCTATATCTTCCATTTCATCTAATATTTAACGTATGCTAATTTCTGTAATTTAACGACTGAAATTTTAGTGCAGTTAAAATAGTATAAAATTGTTTTGTGTCTTTGTTAATCGTATAGTATAAGTAATTTATAACAGTAACAGTAATTTATAATAATGATTGTACCGATGGTGCCGTTAATCGTTGTCATTTAGTTTGCTGTAGTAAAAATTTAAATTAACGACCAAGGCTAATAGTAAAGAATGAATATTTCAAGATGTGCATCTTAACGTATGTTAACGTTAAGGTCAACATTGTATATCTATTTTTGTACAAAATCGACATTGCACAGTCCTTGCCTACAAAATTGGATATTTGCTCGTTTTGGTGGACTTTGTATGGTGTAACTTGTACAAGGTCAGCATTGTACAGTAGTTGTACGTGTGCAATGTTGATTTTTTCAGGAAGTAAGGTTGTTTATCGAAACGCTTGGTGCTGTTTACTTGTTCTGCTTATTTGTTTACCACCTGCTTACATAATTTATTATTAAAAGCAACAATGAATCACGAAGAGTTATTTAATGTAGAATTGAGTGAAATAAAGTGTAGCGTAAACAGTTTCTCAATCGAATCAGATCACTATAAACAAATTATTAAAGATGTGTTAATCGCAAAAAATCGTAAAATAATAACACCAACAGATTACAGAATACTAAAACGTTATGATGTGCTGGAAGTAGAAGATACAACAAAACTAATTTTACCAATGCATAAATCCAACAATTCGTGAAATATTACATAAAGCTCATGTTGAAACTGGCCATGGAGGTATCCACAAATTAGAAAATAATTTAAAAGACAAATATGTAAATATAACCAGAGGTGATAAAAAAATTTCTACGTAATTGCTAGTCTCGTTTAAAAAAGATCATACTCAAAAAAGGGAATAGTAGTCAAACCAATAGTTTTCAACGAAGTTTTTGTGTGAGCTCAGGTCGATTTAATCGACTCTCAGCCATGTCCAGGCGGAAACTACAAATTAATTTTAAATTACCAGGATCATTTAAGCAAATTTGTGACCCTTTGCGCGTTGAAAAGCAAAAGAGCTGCAGAAGTAGCACATCATCTTGTTGACATATTTTGTACTTTCGGGGCGCCTTCGATGTTGCAATCTGATAATGGCAGCGAATTTGTAGCATTATAGAAGAACTCAAATGTATGTGGTCAGGACTGAAAATCGTACATGGAAAGCTTATACATTCTCAAAGCCTAGGCAGTGTATATAGGGCTAACCGAGATATAGAAGATATGATTGTAGCTTCGATGGAAGGTAATAAAAGTAAGAATTGGAATCAAAGGTTTCCGCGTTTGCCAATTTCAAAAGAATAACATCTTTCAGTCTGGTATTAAACAAACACCATTTGATGTAATGTTTGGCAGAGAAGATAAGTTGGGATTGTCTTTGAGTAGTCTAGTAAAAAGCGTTACCGAAACTTTAATTACTGAAGAAGATTTAGAAAATGTACTGGCGTCATTTAAAGTTGCGGAAAATGAAATATCGAATGTTCATGATGGAAAAAATGGAGAATCATACGAAGAATCTGAAGCTAATGAAATTAGAACATTTCCGCCGATTGAAGTACAGGTACAAGAAAACAAAAACAATCAAGATGACAATGTGGTTGGAACATATGTAGTTGATTCAGATGAAATTCTTGAAAATCTTGAAAAGAAGAAGCAGCTCAATAGGGGTGAGATTTTTCTTTTATTTAAAAGCCTATTGTACTGTGCTGTATAAATGTTGCAGAAGTTTCCACTGAACGAATTCCACGTAAATCATATTGAAGTTCAGAAAATAGAAAAAGACGTCACAAGCATAACTGCTGTTAATGCAATCAAGAAAAATTTTTCAAAAAACTAGAGTGTATAAGTAGCTGGATTGCACGAGCTAGCAAAAAATGAATGAAAATGGCATGCGAAAAAAGTATCAGTTCTTGTTGCATTATATTTTTTTTTTAATGATTGTTGTAGATTTATTTTGGCGATACTTTTTGTTGCTTTTTTGCCTTATTCAACTATACTGAAATGGTTTTGCTGTTACGAAGCAAACATTTTGTTACATGTTTTTATTGCTATTATGTTAGTTAAGTTAGATGCAACTTTCGATCTTCACAAGCAGTAAATATTGTCGTATTAATTATCTACCTGTATATAAAAAATCCATTCTTAATTAAAAATTATCAAACCCTTTTGTATTTGTTAGATGTGATGTAAATACTTATCAATAATTAATAAACATGGTTAGAAATTACTTATGATAAAATATGTTAAACGGTCTCAAAACAACAAAATTCCTGATGCATTTTTTCAACCAGGTGATATTTAATGATGTTAAACCAAAATTATTTTATCCATAAGCTGTTTGTTTATTCGATTTTAATATTTTTTAGAAAAAAAGTTTTTTCGCCCTTTGGAATTTTGTTGGTAACTAGTCACATACTCGATGCGTACTACGATGTAAAGATTATCCTGGGCAGCGACCCGGAAGTGGTTGAAATAAATTGTTTTCGTTTTTCATTTTTCTTCTTCGTGGCTTCCTTGATTAAATATTAAAGGTACTAACTTCATTTTACCAAAAGTTATATACAACGATAAAGCCTTTCTAATCCTATAACGAAAATTGAAAGATATTATTTAGTTTGGCTGTAAAAGATAACTGAATGGTCATCCTTTAGCGTGTTACGCTACTGTAACCGGCCACCTTAGAATAAAACTTTTGGGGGATTTTTTTGTAGCACAGGGTATCAGCTAAAAGATAGCCTGCAAAATTTTCAAAAAATATCTGGAGCCACCTATCAAGAGGGAAACCGTACAATGTTTTTTATACATTAACACAACGTAATTTCTTATATAACTTTATCTGCGAGAATTGAATAAATAAATAACGCACACTTTGTGAAAAACGTAGTATTACGCGTCCCGCAAACAATGTGTTAAGCAAATTCTTGGTATCAAAATGCTCAAGGTTTTCGGTTATACTGATGCCGATTTAGGATTTGGGATACAAAAAATTAGAAGAGTTTCTAATTTTACGAGCTTTTATTTTAGCTTTACTTGGATATTTGCGAAATGAAACTTCCAAAATTAATTTTTACGCTCTTCAACAAGTCCAATCAACTGAAAATTTTGTACACATAAATGTATATCTTCGTATGCATGCTCCGATATAAATTGCACACTTTCGTAATACAGTGCGATCTTGATAATCCGAACTAATTAAAACCTGGCGAATAAGTAAACAATGCGGATTACTGAAGCGAGACAGTTTTTTTGTTGAAAAGAGAAATATTTAATACACAACAACAAGAAAATAATACATAAACAAAAATTATTTAAAACAAAATCATACTTATTAAATTTTATATTAATTTCTGCTCCTGTTTGCTTGATTCTTTCTTGATTCATTTTAAAAGCCGTTTCTTTTAATCTGTTAATCTCAAAAACATCATGTAGGACTCGTACAGGCAAATTAAGACTTCTTAAATGACGAAGACGTCTAAAAACCATGTCAGAATTACCGAGTACTATCAAATCCAGATTGAAACTTGGCCGGATTATTGAAGAATCCGGTATAACAAAGTCCGGATTATTGCGGTCGTACTGTAGTATATTATTACAAGAGCAAGTAATGATTACATGCACTCACCTTCGGCTGGTGCAGCAAACTTCATTTTCTTGGATAAAAACCTTTACTTGCCAGTATAATACTATACTTTTTCTACGATCATCCATACAAAATAATAAAACAAATTCTTAGTTCAATATTTTTAAATTTTGAACATGAAAATATGACAGTTACTTTACATTGTCTAAAGAGAAGAAGTTGATATTTTTCTGCAAGCATTACTAAATAACTAAGCAAATACAATATTTTCAGAATAGGAAGTAGTATGTTTCTTTGCTCGCCATTTTAAAAAAGTTTCGTAAACACATTCATATCAATTGTGCCGTGATTTTTGTGGTAGAAGATTTTGTATTGCAACCATTGCGATATTGCGAATGTCAGGTAGCGTACAAGACATTTCATTTTCTTTTTGCAACATTTTAAATTTTTCGGTTACAAAAAACTGCTTCACAAACCACGAATTTCACAATTAATACACTTTTGTTCGATTTGCTGTCAATTGTTTTAGTTTCGTTTGGTTACGTTGTTGCAATTAATACAAACTGTTACCAACATGACAACATTGTAAAATAAAAAACCCAATATTTCTAATTTTCATTGGTCGAAGTCTCGATAGAGAAAAATTCTGGAAATTTTATCCATGACTGGAAACCAATAAGAAGTTCTCTGTAATTTATCGGTGGATAAAATGACAATTTAGAGTAGAGCTTTCACATCATTAATTAATAGTTATATTATTGGTATAAGGATCATAGATAAAATTATTAATTGAAGTATACAGTGAATAACATTTTTAGCCCAGTGGTAAAACCCGGTATCTCAATTTTAAGTCAATTTTGAGAGCATGGTATAAACACTCATAGTCGTCAAAATATAAATGATAGAACATTGCATTTTTTTTTATTAAATTGTAAAAAATCGGTTAATTAACTGCATACATTCTAGTTTTGTAATACATGATGAGCTGAGTTCAACTATAACAATAACTCTATTTTTAATTTTTTCAGATGTCGGGTTTTGCAACTGGACTACTCATATATATATACAACGGTGACTGCCCATTCTCAATCAGTCCTTTCAAATCCATTACCTAATAAAGTTGTGCGAATTCAATAGCTGCAATGGATAGATGGAGGGGACAAGTAGCAGTTGTAACAGGCGCCAGTTCCGGCATTGGAGCGGCTACTGCAAAATTGCTGGTAAAGGAAGGTATTAAGGTAATAATTGTTTTGTTTATAACGGCATTCATAACATTAATACTAAGGTTGTTGGGCTTGCAAGACGTAAAGATAAAATCGATGAGCTATCAGAAAAATTGAAAGATCTACCTGGAAAGTTTTACGGTTTTCAAGCCGATGTAAGTAAGGAAGCAGATATTATAGCTGCTTTTCAATGGATTAATAACAATGTGGGACCTATATCAATTTTGATTAATAACGCCGGTATCATGAAACAGACAAATTTATCAGACGGCGATGCGCTATTGTGGAAGGCAATGTTCGATATAAACGTACTCGGACTTTCTATTGCAACGCGAGAGGCTGTTAAAAACATGAAAGCGAACAATATTAATGGACATATAATACATATAAATAGTATCGTAGGACACTATGTTCCAGATGTTCCGGGTGCAAATGTGTACCCTGCATCGAAATTTGCCGTAACCGCTCTAACAGAAACTTTGAGGCAAGAATTAAACCGATGCGACAGTAAAATCAAAGTGACAGTAAGTAAAAATTCTGTAACATTGCACAAACACTTTCAGAAAATTAAATTTTTATCCGTAGAGCTTAAGTCCTGGTTTGGTTGCAACTGAACTTTTTTTGACAGGGAACTTGGCAGAATTATACAATACCGCACCATATTTACAGGCAGAAGATGTAGCAAATGGTATATTGTATGTACTGGCAACACCTCCACATGTCCAGGTAAACTATAAAGAAATTGTACTAACTATATAGTACGTTTTTAAACCAAGAGGAGCGTTACAAGACTGTGAAATAATTTTTTTTTAGTTCATGTTGGTACTAATGCATCTAAATTGACACGGTACATCTGACAGTTTACGGGTTTAAGTGTGTTTTATTAATTTCAGAAACGATCGATAAGAAGGCTGTGAAACAAATATTTTTTTTTACTTTATGTTGATAGTAATGACATTTCACATCTGTCAGTTTAATATTATACATATTAGTAATGGTAGCTAAAAATTAAAAAATATAGCATAAAATAGTTTTATCGAAGGAAGCAATTTGACTATTTTCCGAGAAAACTTTATCTTCAATATTCTGTAACATTAAGGTGATTTTGTCAAAATTGTACAGGTTTGTGATATTAAGTACCGATTACTATCTACACAATCTGCTACCGTTCTGGAATTAAAAAACACACCACAGTAACGTCACTTCAAAATTAATAAATGTAGCGCAAAATTCAATATGACCATTTTGAAAGAAACTTTCAAAAGCTTCATCAACACTCCTTACTGGCAACAACATTTTCATAGCGTTCTAATATTCTTATGGTTTAAGAACAGACTGTAGTAGCAGTTTAAAATAATTTTTGTTGGGTTTTCATTAAATTATAATAACAATGTGTTTTAGGTACGTGAAATTATTATTTCTCCTGTGGGTGAAAAATTTTAATCACTAATTATTTGCAAATTGTAGTTCAGTACTTAATAACAAATTCATTGTAATTTACATCTTATATTGGTACTGAATAAAGGCCACATTTTGTAAGGAACGTGTTATTTTTAACGTCCTGCTAAACATTTTAACACTCATTAAACCCAAAACTGTTATTCTATAAGCACGTTAATTTCTATGATTTAACGATCGAAATGTATAGTTGCGTTAAAAGTAATATTAAAATAGCATAATATTGTGTTGTGTCTTTTTTTAATCATTGAAGTAATTTATAATAATCATTATATCCGATGGCTCCATTAATCGTCTAGTCATCTAGTAAAAATTAAAATTAACGTCTAAGTTGGAATAGTAAAGAATTATTATTTCAAGATACATATCTTGAAATAATAATTAACATACAACATACAGGGTCCGTGAAGTTAGCGGACCACTTTGAGCAGGAAAATTAAAATTAGGCGCATTGTTTAGTGCTTCATTCCTGCTCATTCCTGCTTCTAAAACAAAAGTCAGCGGACGCTTCAAAAAAAAGTTATTAACGATTATATTTAATTTCGCTCGCTTCTCACTCAGCGGACGACCTTGAGCAGGAAAATCAAAACTAGGCGGAATGTTTAGTGATTCATTCCTGCTCATTCCTGCTTCTAAAACAAAAGTCAGCGGACGCTTCAAAAAAAAGTTATTAAAGATTATTTTTAATTTCGCTCGCTTCTCACTCAGCGGACGACTTTGAGCAGGAAAATTAAAACTAGGCGGAATGTTTAGTGCTTCATTCCTGCTCATTCCTGCTTCTAAATCAAAAGTTAGCGGACGCTTCAATAAAAAGTTATTAACGATTATATTTAATTTCGCTCTCTTCTCACTCAGCGGACGACTTTGAGCAGGAAAATCAAAACTAGGCGGAATGTTTAGTGATTCATTCCTGCTCATTCCTGCTTCTAAAACAAAAGTCAGCGGACGCTTCAAAAAAAAGTTATTAAAGATTATTTTTAATTTCGCTCGCTTCTCACTCAGCGGACGACTTTGAGCAGGAAAATTAAAACTAGGCGGAATGTTTAGTGATTCATTCCTGCTCATTCCTGCTTCTAAAACAAAAGTCAGCGGACGCTTCAAAAAAAAGTTATTAAAGATTATTTTTAATTTCACTCGCTTCTCACTCAGCGGACGACTTTGAGCAGGAAAATTAAAACTAGGCGGAATGTTTAGTGCTTCATTCCTGCTCATTCCTGCTTCTAAAACAAAAGTCAGCGGACCCTTCAAAAAAAAGTTATTAACGATTATATTTAATTTCGCTCACTTCTCACTCAGCGGACGACCTTGAGCAGGAAAATCAAAACTAGGCGGAATGTTTAGTGCTTCATTCCTCCTCATTCCTGCTTCTAAAACAAAAGTCAGCAGACGCTTCAAAAAAAAGTTAAAATTAATCATTTTTAAATGACACAACAAAACAAGCAATATTAAATAAAGCAATATTAAATTTTTATATTAAATTTTCTGCATTATCAGGGATACTGTCATTAGCTGAGGTAGAAACTGGTCGGATGAACGATATTAAAGTCATCTGCTTTACTCGACTTTTATTTTGTTTATAGAATTGTTTGTAGCAATTTATTTCATGATTCATACCATGCGAAACTCGTTCGTTCAGAGGATCTTTCTCGCGTAAAATTTGTAAACCTTTTTCGAAATAAACAAGGAGTTAAGTGCGAACCAACAATCTTCAAAGTTCAAATTTTATATTAATTAATAACAAGTATCAAATACCAAACAAAAATATTTTTATTTTAAATGTTATAGATCTGTACCTTTATTTCAAACAATTTTATTACCATCCCTTGTGTATACAATAAATTTTAATAGGAAAGGAAACAGTCACGCTTTCAAAATATTAGCACATGGGACCTTTTTAGAATAACCTAACGGACACTCATAAAAAATACCGTTAAACACGTGCTACGCCTCAAAACAACCCAGTCTTTGCCAAAAAGTCAAAAGGCACTTGAATACGAATCATCAAGCAACAATTTTCAAAGTTCAAAGTTTGTATTAATAACAAGTATCAAATGCCAAATAAAAATATTTTTATTTTAAATATTATAGACCTTTATCGTTATTTCAAACAATCCTATTATCATCCCTTGTGTATACAATGAATTTTAATAGGAAGTGAAACAGTCGCCATTTCAAAAAATTAGCACATGAATTACATCATCGCTATCCCACAGTGTTAGACGGAAAATGCAACATAAACAGTCCAATGTAAAAAGACACCTCGGTTTCAAGATAAGCCGGAACGCAGCATTAGTTTAGATTGTCAGTCAGTTAGAAACTTCTTAAGCAATAAGTAATAATTTTGTAATTGTATAATCCAATAAATTGAAATTCAAGTTTATGACTTTTTAAAAAAGCACCGTCATAAACAACGAACGAAATTCATGGGACCTTCTTAGAATAACCTAACGGACACTCATAAAAAATACCGTTAAACATGTGCTACGCCCGAAAACAACCCAGCCTTTGAGTGGGTTGTTTTCAAATAATTTTATTACCACCCCTTGTGTATACAATAAATTTTAATAGGAAACGAAACAGTCACGATTTCAAAAAACTATCACAAGGAACCTTTTTAGAATAACCTAACGGACACTCATAAAAAATACTGTTAAATACGTGATACGCCCCAAAACAACCCAGTCTTTGCCAAAAAATCAAAAAGCATTTCAATACGAACCATCAAGCAACAATCTTCAAAGTGCAAAGCTACGGTTTCAAAGTCCAAATTTGTTGTGTTGTATTTTCGGTTATAATAAACTGTGTTAAGTGTTAATAGTTTTTTGTTAACCTCATTATATCAAGATGAGGCGACCTAAAATCGGATTTGAACTTATTTTAAGCCACCTGGAAGTGCATCAAAAGGAAGTGCAGCAATCAGTTAATTCAACAGTTGCTCCTATATGGGAAGTTATTGCAAAAGAACTTTCCAATAAAATATCTCCAAAATCGATTTATACCTTAGTACGTGAAAATAGAAAAGATTGTTGGACAGCGTTAGGGTTAACAAAAAGACACTTTTCCCACAAAGAACTTTCAACATATGAAGAACTTAGCGAAAACGAAGATAATACGTTTCATATTGAATTTGTAATTCCACCTGATGAATGGATACAATTAAAACCACTGGCATACGCAAAACATCTCAAACAAGGATGGACGGATTGTATAAACAATCAGATACTAAACTTATTCGGTCGTATAGGCTGCATTTGGTCTTTCAAAGAGAACTACTACAGTGAAAGATTATTATCCTTTAAAGCAAAATGCACGGAATGCTTTGGAACACTAATTGGTGAAGGTACTCATGTGCAAGATGAGAAACAATGTGAAACTCTTGTCGTGAAGTGCCAAATTTCAGTCAGCGAACATTTGCATACAGGCAAGTCAAAAAGAAATTTAACGGGAATAAGAAGAGCTCAAGTTGCCGAAGTATTGTCCGGGAAATTTCCAGTAAACTTTTTCAGGTCAGAAACTAGAGATAAATATGAGGCGGATCCACAATTACGAAGTGTACCCTCGTTAGAAGTACTGAGAAAATGTAAGTCTGAGGCAACTATTAAGTTATTGAAAGAAAAATCAAAATTAGATGCGGTAGAGAAATGTTCAGTACAGAAACTTGTTTTGATGAAATGGACTTTACCATACAAAAACTCCATACATACTATCTCTATTGACAGTTTCTTTGTGCATTATTGGACCCCTGAACAAATGCAAATTTATAATTCTTATTGTGCCCACCCAGAGAATTTTCCTTCTCGTTTAATTATTGATGCAACTGGAAGTCTTGTTAAAAAATTACAGCGACCTTATAATAATACCTCACACAATATATTTCTATACACGGGTGTTATCCATTTAAATTCGACCCACGGACAAGTACCAGTGACGCAAATGCTTTCTGAAATCCAAGATACTAATGCAATAACGTATTGGCTGAGATGCTGGCGCAAGTCAGGAGCAAAGTGTCCACATATTATTATTTGTGACCATTCATGGGCTCTAATGGGAGCGATATCTTGGAGTTTTAATGATATGCTTTTGACGCAATACATAGACACTTGTTTCAAATTGCTACTGCCAGATAGTGTAAGAACTCCAATTGTTTTTTTAAGGGTTGATTATGCACATGTTATTAAGCTAATTACCAGGTGGAAGTGTTTTAATAGAACACCACGACGACTTAAAGAATTTTATGTTCATTCAATGGCAATTCTTGTTAAAACCCAAACTTTGAGTGCAGCCACAGAAATTATAGAAGCTTTGTTGGTTGTAAGCAACAGTGAATTTGTTGGTTACGTAAATGGGGAAGAGTTACCTGCGCAGAAAAAAAAGTTTTTTTAAAGAATTTAATATCTGGAACCGAAACTTTCAATTGCGATGATGACGGTACGAATGGTACATGTGGAAATATTGAAAAAGCAGAAGATTTAACAGGCGAATTCACTAATACACTTTCTGAAACTTCAGTGGGAAGATGGATTAAAAACTTGAAGCAAAATAGCTTAGAACAGTGCAAGTTGCAAAGTGAGGAAGATAATTTTCATTACAATCCGGAATTTTCTAAAAATTTAGAACGGTTTCTTTTAACATTTGTGGTTTGGTCAGCGGTCATGAATAATAAATTTGGATACGGCAAACTAACCGAATCTTCATCATGCGTTGAAAGTTACTTCAATGATTTAAAAAATCGCTCACTGCAAAACGTCCATAAACCTATGAATGTCGATAAATTTTTAATATTGCATTTACAATCAATAGAAGAGATACTAATGGTTGCTGAATTTGAATGCAATACAAAAACAAGGAATAATAAAAAGGAAATAACAGACGGGACTATGGAAATAATACACTACGGCGATGTAATTGAAGGTAATTATAATTTTATATTTTGCAAACTGCTAATATAATGATGATTGCAGATAAAACCGAAAATCTTAACTTGGACGTACAAGTCACTGAAGGAAATAATATCGGTATATTTTGTAGAAATAATAGATCCAAATAGTTAATTATAATTTTATATTTAGTAACTTTCTTTTTGTTGCAGATAAAATCGAAAATCTTAACGCAGACAACCAAGTCAACGAAGAAAATATAAATAATATCGATAATTTTGTAATAGATCCAAATATTAAATTAATAAACAACGAGGATGTGATTGATGTGATTGTGTGATTGTGACTAAATTTTTAGCTTTAGTGAATTCACAAGTTATAAAAATAATTTCATCAAATTTTTCAATAATTTTGGTTTCTCTCCTTGTGCTTAAATCACAGGTACTCATAAAGTTCTGTTTCAACACGTCACAAATGTATAAAAAATATTATTTAAGCTAGTTTTCGTTTTTTTTCTTTTTAGATTCCTGGGAAGAAGACTGGATGGGTTTGAACAAAAAAAAAACGAGGAAGCGTAAAAGAACGCGTTATTATGGAATACCAAGTCCACAAGTTCATTTTATAAGTGATGGGGCCAAAATGAAAATTCCTTTATTACGGAACGGCAATGCAAAAGGTATTATTGTTCATAACAAAACTCAGTATCGAATTGAGAACACCTGTGCTTTCGATTCCGTGATGCAATGTCTTGCTTCACTTTATTGTGATAGTAAGGAGGTACAAGCATACATGGACACAGAAGTTATATCGGGGGATAATAAAGTCCACCTTCTGATAAAATCACTTTTGCAACACGGACTTAAAATTCAGACATACAAAATTAGAACAGATTTGTTGACTACCCCCGGTTTATTTAAACCAACCAAACGAATAGATAACACTGTTAAGGTGGATTGCTGCTGCAATGTTTCTTACATTATTCGGAAACTTTTGTTGTCATTTTCATCAGCCACTGAAACTTTGTATTGTTCTTCCGCTCAATGTATGCAAGAAAAACAGAAAAATAAGCTACCTATGCTATTGCTTCACCATGGATTGGCAGTTAGTTCCAATATTTTAAAAAATTTGGAAACAGCAATACACCTTGGACACAAGAGAGAACGAAAGTGTAATTTTAAAAACAACAACAAGACGTGCTACAGCAAAATCGTATGGGAGTTGGATACAAACCCTTTAATTATGATTGAAATGGATTACGGCAATTATTTATTAAATGATATTCCCATAAATGTTAAATTAGGAACTAACAGCTACATATTAAGAGGTTTAATTCATTTTGTTCGTCCATTATGTGGTACTGTTGGGCATTACATTTCGTATTGTAGAAGGTTAGATGGTATGTGGGAAATGTATGACGATCTTCAAATGAAATGTTCAAATGTAACAAATACATCTGAAGTTTTACCACATATGCTTTTCTATTCATTATAGTTTATATTTTTATCTTTGTTTTGTACTTACATACATAGTAAATAAAGTTTTTTATAAATCGACTATTTCAATTTGAAAATGTAAAAAACCAGTTCAAAATTAAAAGTTGTTAAAGTCAATATCTTTCAATATTGGAAACATGCACAAACCAATCAGTGAATGGGCTACGATTGTAGTACATATTAACAATTTGTAATTTAACCAAATTTTAATTTTCCTGCTTCAAGATCGTCCGCTTAGTGAGAAGCAAGCGAAATTAAATATAATCGTTAATAACTTTTTTTTGAAGCGTCCGTTAATTTTTGCTTTAGAAGCAGGAATGAGCAGGAAAAAGCACTATACATTCCGCCTAGTTGTAATTTTCCTGCTCAAAGTCGTCCGCTGAGTGAGAAGCGAGCGAAATTAAAGATAATCTTTAATAACTTTTTTTTGAAGCGTTCGCTGGCTTTTGTTTTAGAAGCAAAAATAAGCAGGAATAAATCACTAAACATTCCGCCTAGTTTTAATTTTCCTGCTCAGAGTCCGTCGCTGAGTGAGAAGCGAGCGAAATTAAATATAATCGTTAATAACTTTTTTTTGAAGCGTCCGCTGACTTTTGTTTTAGAAGCAGGAATGAGCAGGAATGAATCACTAAACATTCCGCCTAGTTTTAATTTTCCTGCTCAAAGTCGTCCGCTGAGTGAGAAGCGAGCGAAATTAAAAATAATCTTTAATAACTTTTTTTTGAAGCGTCCGCTGACTTTTGTTTTAGAAGCAGGAATGAGCAGGAATAAATCACTAAACATTCCGCCTAGTTTTAATTTTCCTGCTCAGAGTCCGTCGCTGAGTGAGAAGCGAGCGAAATTAAATATAATCGTTAATAACTTTTTTTTGAAGCGTCCGCTGACTTTTGTTTTAGAAGCAGGAATGAGCAGGAATGAATCACTAAACATTCCGCCTAGTTTTAATTTTCCTGCTCAAAGTCGTCCGCTGAGTGAGAAGCGAGCGAAATTAAAAATAATCTTTAATAACTTTTTTTTGAAGCGTCCGCTGACTTTTGTTTTAGAAGCAGGAATGAGCAGGAATGAAACACTAAACAATGCGCCTAATTTTAATTTTCCTGCTCAAAGTCGTCCGCTAACTTCACGGACCCCAACATACAACATACAACACATTGGAAAAGGCAATAAACATTAATCTTAAAACAAAAAGCTGTCTTTGCAAACTACAGACCTATAAAGTAACGCTATAGGAAAATGATACAGCTAAATCAACAAATAAATACATAGTATATATTACCTTATGATATGTATATTTATTCCTTATGTATAATATTATGTTAAATGCCATTGATCAGGTGGTTGTATTTATCATTTTGCTGATTCCAAAGGTAACGTGATCACAGATATTTAGTGGCAACCTATATTCGTGTGACATGAACACGTTGTTATTAATCACCCAGAAATCGTAAAACAATTACCATCCTGTGTCAACAGGTTTTCGTACTTTATTAAAGATGCTATTGCTACGCTCGGTAAAATCCACGTCATCGAACAAGATATTTCAGTAACGGAATGGCTACAAATAAGAGCTATTGTAGTGCATCTAAATTGAGTTTCTCTGAATAACGGTAGTACTTAGCGCCATTTATTTATTGAATATTTTACGCAAATTCCACGGTTTCGACGGATATAAGAATCGGGAAAGTAAAATTTTAAATACCGGGTGTCCAAAACCACCCGTACACCCCTCTAAAATCTAGAATATTGAAGAAAATTTAAAAATCAAGGTCACCTAGTAGTAAATCAACTTCCGGCTCCAACCGGAAGTTGCTTACTTAGACCGGAAGTCAGCTTTTTGAATAGAATACTTTTTTTCATGGAATCGGATTAGTAGATAGACAACAAAGATTCGAGATCACGTTTGATATCAAATTAAGGACGAGTCTTACCTCAAAACGATGACACATTTAAACCTAAAATTTGGCTTTTTGGCAACAAACGAAAGGAAAAGAATCATGAAATATGTTATAAAAATCTATTTCGCTAAATTGTAGATAAAAAGAAATTTGTATTATTAATAGTTTCGAAGTTAGATTTACATGTTCTTCCACGGTCTTTGCTCTTTTAATCTTAAAAAAACAAATTTTTATTTTTCGTCATTCTATTGGAAAACATGATCTCTAGGAATTCGCCCTACCTATTGTCAATGCGTAACTTTTTATCAATTAAAAGAAATTAATTATTTCGTAATCTCGAATGAAATTTATGCTTTTAGCAACTGCAATTCTGAATTATTAATATTTTTAATTGAATGTAGTCCGAAAGACTGTAACGTATAAAATTATTCAAAAGTTGTGAGAATCAATTAATAATTAAAATCTATAGAATGTGAAAACTGTATTTGTTTTTTTTGTAAATTTACGCGTAAACGAAGAGCATCTCTAAACGGAAATACAGCTAGCAACTAAAATTTATGGTAGGCTGACAGTTTCACAATAAACAAAGAATTTTTCACCAGCAAAGACCGAAATATCAGTTGGACGAAAATTATTTTGAAAGCTTAATATTGTAATAATTACCATATATGTACGTTTATTATTAAACAGAGGATATCGCTTAATAGGACTATGTTAGTAAATGCAATTTTTGAGTCAATCAGCGGTTATAACCACACTGAAAAAAATGCTACCTAAGAATTTATCAAGAATCCGCTTCTAACTTTGAGAATGGTCGAGTTCTTGCTTTTTAGCACGTTTGTGCTTAAATTTAACACGTTCAATATTAAACCAAGCCTAACGGATTCTTATTTTGTATCGACGGCAGTGGGGGGTATTGTTTGGGGCAAGGGGCCTAAGGTAATAATAACTTCATCCGTATAAATATTGTTAATACAACAACTGTATTAATAAATTGATTTTACGTTTGCAATTCTTGATAAAAAATTGAAATCGATAAATAAATATAAGTATTTATCTGATTAACGCCCAAACTATAATATTAATTATTTATTAAGGATGTGGACAGGAGTAACGTTATTATAAGGTGACATTTACAATAATTTAATGCAGTTAGTTCTCGTATTGAACAATCAATCTGGCTGCCGATAAAAACAATATAAAATATGTTCTACTTCCGTCAGTGTATTAATTGTACATTTGTAAGAATTAATTTTTAGATTTTCTATGCCTGTTTAAAACATCAGTCTACTTTAAAAGTTTTTAATCAATTCTGGCGGCTAACATTGCATTTTGTTTACTCATTGCAGGAGCATAAAATATAATTTTATCTGCTTCTTGTTTTTAGTCATAAAAAAATTGTTTGTAGTACGTGTTTTAGTTAATAAACAGCAACAAAATTTGCATCTATTATGTACTTATTTTTATTTCTAAATTTATAGTCACTTCGACTCTTCGAAATATTGTTTCTTTATAGAAGTTACTAGAAGGATACATTTTGAACATGGTCGCAATAAAATTTGAAAAAACGCTTTATTAATAAAGTAAATATTATTAGTATCAAAAAATCTCATACATAACATAATAAGATTAGATACGCTGTTTTGTAACGGTTACTTTGGAAAGTACCGTTAAGTTCGATACTGCAATAAAAGTGAAAACGTGCTGATTTTACAACTGTTAACAGTTAGGGGATCGGGTCTTAACAAAAATTTGAAGGAAAAGTTCGGAGAATATTTTTTATGGCCGGCAATTGTTCGGCAACGGGCGCAGCCTTTTAGTTAGCTGAACTGTTAAGATTTAAAAAAAACCCATTCCTCGCTCTGCTTGCAATAGCAAAGTACATATTACGGTGTGTGCTTTCGGTATTGTTTTCGTAAAGTGAATTTCTGATAATTTTTCGTAATAAGCAAATTATGAACTAGATAACGTTACAAGTGGTTTAGTGTGACACAATGATGATACTAATGCAATGCAATTAGTCGATGAACAGAATGACCAGTCGTTAGAAACAATACAAATTGAGAGTTTATTTCCATCCGAACGAAAAGTAAGTTTGCGGGTATCTGGAACGCCGTAATTTATTTATCATAGGACATGCATTTTTCTCGCCAACGATTAATAAAAATTAAAAAGTATTGCGTTCTGCCGAATCTTCTCGGAAAATTAGAGAAGGAATAAAAAATAAATGTGAACAGTAGAGTTTCAAAATTATTTTTTATTTATCACCTAATTTTTTACACAACACCGTTTTCGTTAATCATTTGCGAGAAAAACGCATGTCCACTGAACGCATGCACTGTAGTTGTCACAAACAAAAATTATATTCATAAATGTTAATTCTAGCAAATTTATTACGTTCCCCGTAAATTTGATGGCAATCCGAAGGGAAAATTATACGACAAACTTCGAAATATTAAGCATCAAATAGTAAATAAAGGACTTATAAAAAGGAAGGAACGTGCGAAACCCGTTGCTTCTGTAACAAATCATACTAACGAAGAAGGTAAAGAAATAATTTTGATTATCTATTATACTTTTAATGTTGTATCTATCTTATTACAAATCATCAATTTTAGCGGATGTAGAAATAAGTTATTTGGAAGAATGTAACAAAACAAAAGCGTGGCTCAAATACGCGGATGCGACCGTTTTCTGGGAAGAAATCTGCGTAAAATGGAGAGACACCACGAATTATCGTCTAAAGGAATATAAAAATAAAAGTATTGATCAACTTATAGACGAGTGGTCATTATTGAAACATTCAAAGTGTTCAATTTTGGTAAATTCTTGTCATATCTGTAGAACAATATAACTATTTTGTTAATGTTTTTTAGATTGATGTAAATTTCGGCCAATTATTCCCATGGAAAGAAAATAAACCAAAGTGCAGGATTTGTAGGAAAAGCAACAAAAGAAAATCGGAAATCAAGCATTAACTCAACGTCTTAACACTTATCCTTATTTTCAACAATAAATACTTAGAAAAAAGGATAGATCAAGTGACTGTTATAATTAGCAACTAAATGTATTAAAACTGTATTGGACTGTGTAGTTTTTTGTGATAAGTTTATTTTTGTAGTAAAATAATAGATACACATTTCAATTTACTTTTGGTCTGAAGAAAAAACCTATTATCGTTTTAAAGTGAACTTTAGTATGTAATTATACAATAATTTCTCAAATATTTTTTTACTGCGTTTTACATTGAACTTTATTATTTTTAATATCATGTTTTATTGAACTTATTATTATTAAATATAGTGAGCTACTCAACAAAAGAATGTGATATGACGTTGTAGAATTTTTACGTTTAGTACTGTATTTGCCTACTTTTAATAAAAGCACGTATGTTAAATAACTTCATATTTTAAAACTCCTTTAATTCAAGCATTCCTTTCTAAAATTCGTAAAAATAGTAAAAGTTCTTAAAATTAGAACGACGCATTCTTGAATTTGTCAAGAAGAATCAAAATTCTTAAAATTAAGAATGACCCGTTCTTAAATTAGATAAATAGAATCAACATTCTCGATATCGAGAATTGCCCATTCTTAAATTTGGCAAGTAGAATAAACATTCTTAAAATCAAGAATTACCCATTCTTAAATTTGACAAGAAGAATGAACATTCTTAAAACCCAAGAATGACCAATTCTTGGGCCAAAATTAAGAACGCGCAAGTTTAAATTTAAGCCCGAATTTTCTTGCCTACGAGAATGTTTTTTTCTGAGTGCAATATACAAACAGATTTGGTTACTAATCAGGGATTTCATTAAGCGGCGTCTGCTGTATAAATAGAAGGTGATAGTTTTAGGAAGAAACTAGAGCTAATTGCAATTAATGCTGAAATAAGTACAGTATTTTATATTAGCACACATTTGAAACAATTTGCATCATATCATGTGTAGAACAGTCGTTAACACGAAATCAAAGCCGTTATTATTATTATTATTTAAAATTAACAGTAACAATGGCTACCAACAATTGTTTTTCTGCAACTGATCATAACATTTTCGGCATAGTTTTGGGATCTATTGATCTATCCAAAATTGGCATAATTAAATTATTCTTTATAGAAAGATATTTATAAAAAGAGGAAAAATTTAAGCCGTATGTTAAGAAACGAATGCGAAATAAAACGACAAAATATTTTAATCCGGTGACACTTACTTTTAAAACTTACTGCAATTTCTGTTTAGTTAATAAAAGACCGATCTCCCTTAGGCCTGGTATTTCAGTGCAGGGTAAAACTCGAGGTAAATTAAACTGGTTTTTGTTTTAACACTAAAGTTAACCTCGAGAGCGTATTTCAGTTGCACGAATTGGATTAATCTCGACAACGTGAACTGGGGTAGTCAGAACGTTGCCGCGCATGCGAATTATGTTGTTTGACTATTGTGCTGTGGCAAACGAGAGTTATACGCAAGCGCAAGGTACAATCCTAAAAAAAAAAGATTAACCCGAGACGGAGGGTAGGATAATCGTTTAAAACTAGTTATGTTCCTAACCGTGCGTGCACTGAAATACACTTTACCCAACGTAAAAGAATTTATCTTAAAATTTCTGGTTTAACCCTAGATTAATATAGCGGGCCTTAGAATGTCGAACATAATATGTTTACATTTTAAAGAAACATTTGCAGTTAAATTATTATTGTGTTGTAAATACTCTACTTTCAAACACAAGATAAATTTTCAATTTCTTTGTTACACTACACAATATTCAACTTCATTTCATCAATAACCGCACTGTTATTTTTTAAATCATTAGTTATCGGTAGATTATTTGCGTACACTTGATCATTAAGAAACCCCCGAAGGAAAAAGTCTAATGGCGTTAAATCACACGAACGTGAGGGCCAACCAATGTCACAATTTCGGGAAATTACGCAGCCGGGAAATTTTCGGTGCAATAAATCGTTTTTGGGCACGCAAAAACCCTCGCGAAATCGTGGAAAAACTACTATATCCTTTTCAGGAGACCGTATGGTGTCGATTTTGGACCCGAGATGTGTTTGAACTCTACTTTTTTGAAAATGAGAATGGGGAAACAATAACTATTAATGGTGAACAATATCGTCACATGTTAATTAACTTTTTATGGCGTCTTCTATAAGATATGGACATCGATAACCTTTTCTTCCAACAAGATGGATGGCGCTACTTGTCACAATGCCAGAGAAACTGTAAAGTAATGCACGTAAAATTTTGAGAAAGGAATCCCCATAATTATGCAGAAGGAATTTTGAAGGTTTCTACTACCAATTAGTAAATTGGTAAGTTTTTAAAAACTAACATTTTAATTCAAAATTTAAATTCCCAAGTTCTTGTTAGGACACCTTTATACTATAGAACCGAAAGTAATTGTTTTGCAGGTTCACGAAATCATCATAAATCGTGCCGGATATACGATTTAAGAATTCTACAAGAACCCATGTCATAATAAAAATTAATATTTTTTTAATCAGTTTATTACACACTTTAGCCAATTAAACAATTTATAATGATGGAGACATTATATTTTTAACAAAATGCAAACATTTCAAAACATTTACAAAAAGATAACAATTATCTCATATCTCAATGTGAAATTCTGGTTTTACAGTAATTTAACTCTACCAATCTTATCTTTCAATATTTGAATTGTCACAATCAATTCATTAGTAATTCGGTTTACATGAATTTGCACTTAACCCCAATTGTACAAGTAAAATAACAGAAAATGGTACTTTCAATGGAAAAATTTATAGGTAAAGTGGCAATTGTGACCGGTACAAGTTCCGGAATTGGTGTCTCTGTGGCGGAACAACTTGTGGAGTACGGCCTTCAAGTCGTAGCCATTGCAAGACGTATAGACAGAGTTGAAGAACTGGCAAAAAAACTTGAAGGAAAAGCCGGGAAACTTCACCCTCTTTACGCTGACGTACGTAACGAAGATGATATCGTAAAGGCTTTTAGATGGGTTAAAGAAAATTTAGGTCCAGTTTATATCTTAGTGAACAATGCTGGTGTTTCCAAACCGACAAATTTATTAGACGGGGACGCTAACCTTTGGAAAGATATTATTGATACAAATGTTTTGGGATTATCTATAGCTACTCGTGAAGCCATAAGAGATATGAAACACAATAATGTTGATGGTCACATTATTCATATCAACAGTATCGCAGGACATCGAATTGCTAATGTTCCACAACTTAGCGTTTATCCTGCGTCAAAGCATGCTGTGAAAGCACTTACCGAGTTACTTAGACAAGAGTTAATTTCAACTGGCAGTAAAATACGTGTTACCGTAAGTGGTAATTATGATGGTATTTAAAATTGTTTAAATTAATTATTTCAGAATATCAGTCCAGGACCTGTTGATACTGATCTTCAAATAAATAACAACTTTCCTTTGGGGGGTGCTAAAATGAAATTTTTCAATACTACTCCAAAATTGTTGAGTGACGATCTTGCTGATGCTGTCATTTACGCTTTGTCAACTCCTCCTCATGTGCAGGTCTGTTCTTAATAAAACTACACCCATAAACACAAGTACAATTTAAGAACGATCGATCCCTACTAATAGGTTAATTTATATACTATTCAGTTTCCAAGAGAAGAAATAATGAATTCAATACAATACACACTTTATACATATAGTGTTGCATTTAATGCATAGTTTTTATGACATGAACGCATTGTGTCTACGAAGAATACTGTCATTACGTAGGTATTTACATTTCTGTATAAGCGTCCCGCCACACAGCCCGGCACCGGCACGGTTGTGACATTTTTATTATGATTTGTGTGAGTATTCGGGGGGTAGTTTTCTTAAAGACCGTTCGAGAGGACAATCGATCAGTGAAATAGTCTCGATGGGACTATTAGCAAAATTTCGAGTTCGGAATTCTATGAATTATTTGCAATCATGTAAATTTCAACAGGTTGACTTAATTGTTTATATTATTTAAACGATTATAATTGATTTTAATTTCTAATCATAAGATAAGTGTTTGCCGTTTGTTGACAATCTTTATTTTGACAGCGAATTAGTAATCAGCGACCTCTAAAATCCCTAGAATTATTAAATTTGCGTATTTCGTTACAATTTTGGTTGAAATAAATTGTCATCCTTGTTATTTCATAATTTGATCAGAATTGATATGTTAGTGGCAAAGTGCACACTTCCTCAACATCCCAACAAAATTAATTTTAAAATATTTTAACAATTATTAATAATATAATAATTATTATAATATTTAGATTTACTTTAAAATTGTAAATAAAAAAATTTCTTACCTTAAAGTGACGGCCAGTCTTTCTTCTGCAGTTATTGCACCCCTCCATTGTGTATCTTGTTTTTTTATACTACTCTGAACTAAATGAAGGAGCTCATCAAATGAATTTATCGACATCCGATAATAGTCGAAAAATTTATCGGGATAAGCTCGTAATTTATTTCGTAATAAATAAAACTGGCTTTCCTTAATTCTCGTTTTATTCAAAGGATGTACCCAGTATCGACGAGTCGTTTTTTTTTTGGACAGTAGAAAACTTATCGCAATTAATTCAATGTCGTCCATTTTTAAATATATTTCACGTCGGTCACAAATTTTTGTGAACTGTTTGCAGCCAAAAACAAATTTAATATATAAAGGAGATATTCGTCCTACATCGGATTTTACCGAAAATAAATGCATCGGCCTGTAATTACCGAAAAAAACTACACAAATTGATAAATCAACTTCGAGCCGATACTGACATTTTTATTTTTTAAGTGCCACAATCGTCCGTCACAGACTATCTCAATTTCAACATTTCAAAGTTACTTAAATTTTGTACCTGTAAGCGACAAAGTGCATAATAAATGTATTCTGTGAATGCCTAGATATTTTATGTAAACTTAAGAATTGTTAGATATTTTATTAAGAAAATACCTACTGTATTGAGTGAAAAGTTTTCCTTCTAGTTATGAGTTTTGTAGGAAAAGGTTTAACTGAATATAAATTTTTATAAAAAATCTAATAATTATTCAGCAGCGAAGTGTGCACTTTGCCACTAACATATCAATTCTGATCAAATTATGAAATAACAAGGATGACAATTTATTTCAACCAAAATTGTAACGAAATACACAAATTTAATAATTCTAGGGATTTTAGAGGTCGCTGATTACTAATTCGTTGTCAAAATAAAGATTGTCAACAAACGGCAAACACTTATCTTATGATTGGAAATTAAAATCAATTATAATCGTTTAAATAATATAAACAATTAAGTCAACCTGTTGAAATTTACATGATTGCAAATAATTCATAGAATTCCGAACTCGAAATTTTGCTAATAGTCCCATCGAGACTATTTCACTGATCGATTGTCCTCTCGAACGGTCTTTAAGAAAACCACCCCCCGAATACTCACACAAATCATAATAAAAATGTCACAACCGTGCCGGTGCCGGGCTGTGTGGCGAGTCGCTAAACCGACCGGTTCCTCGTAATAACAGTAGGCACAATGCGTCATAAAAACCACCCGAAAAATGCAACACTATACAATGGTAGATATCTCGGATAACGAACTTAATTCATTCTTAGACTTCGTTCGTTAACCAAATTGTTCATAAACCAAAACAATTTTTCCCAATGGAACTAATGCAAATCCAATTAATCCATTCGTTCGCCCAAAAACATTTTTTTTTACTTTTATGGATTTATGTGTATCAAAAATATAAAATAAAATAGGTTTATAAAGATTTAAAGATTCTAAAAATTCAGTATCCCACCGTTTTGTAATTTTATGGAGGTCTAATGCATGCATTCGGTCAAATATCCAAACAACTGTATCGCCACTAATAAAATATAACCATATGCAATAAAAGTTAAAGTAAATAATATTAATAATAATATGGCGAAATATTTTTAGAAGCATTATCTTTTTACTTTATAATTTTTAAGGCCCCGACAATTACGTGCGACTACAATGCTGTTAATTCCAATCGGCGAATCTGAAAATTTTACATTTTTTTGTTAAGAGTACCTATGAAATCCTTACAGTGTATTCTATCAATTCTATGGCGTGAAACTGATTAATTTATAGTGGATGAATGTAGAGTGTATACCGGGTGTCCAAAACCACCCGTACACCCCTTTTAAAATCTAGAATATTGAGGAAAATTGAAAATTCAAGGTCACTTAGTAGTAAATCGACCGGGCCCGTTCGATTGAAAATATTTTAAACCTATCGGCTTCCAAGAGAAGTGGAATGCTATATATTTTTTCATGGATTCGGGTTCTACGTGAAAAAATGTTTTCGAACAAAAGATTCTAATTTTTTCATCGAATGAAAAAAAATATTTTTTCGAACAAAAGATTCTAATTGTTTCGCGTCGAACCCGAATCAATGAAAAAAATATAGCATTTCACTTAAAAAGTTGACTTCCGGTCTAAGTACGCCACTTCCGGTGTAAGCCGGAAGATGCAAATATTTCCAATCGAACGGACACTGTCGATTTACTACTAGGTGACCTTGAATTTGCAATTTTTCTCAATATTCTAGATTTTAAAAGGGGTGTACAGGTGATTTTGGACACCCGATATAAAAATATCTCTAAAATTATAGACGGCACATAACTAAACTCAAAAACCGTAATACTTCAAAACTTTTATTTTGTTGGATAGGACACTTGGTTTTAACAGGGCAGAATGGAGAGTTTGAACTCAAAATTTACAATACTATTTAGCACGCATTATATTTGTGGAATGAAATTAATCCTTCAGTAGGCGCCTGTTATTTTGTTACAGGAGTAGACGCGTGGATTACATATGTAATTCATTTTGATTATTTATTATTGTGTTAACAAAATATTTAGTCATTATTTTTTTAAGGAAATGATACTTTAATACCTTTTATAACGTGTAAAAAAATGTTTGGTTTGAAGTAAATTTATAACCGTTTAACATAAATAAAATTAGAACTCTCCAGAATGACAACGCTTACGTAGCAGCGTCGAAAAATATAAATAATAACATGCTTACAAAAAATATATGATCACTTTATTTATGAAACAAGATTCATATAACTACAGTAAAAGTTGCTTATAACGATGTCGCCTATAACGGCCGAAAACCTAGACACAATTGGTAGGATTTCCATATACACCAATACTTTTAGCATTCGGATATAACGACGTCCGGATATAACGACGGAATTTTTTGGTCCCTTGGCCGTCGTTATAAGCGACTTCCACTGTATTACAAATAAGTTTTCGTACCAAAATTAAAGAACAAAATACCCCTACCTATAAAAGAAATGGATGAAGTTACAGTAACATTTCAACCAGTATTTTTGACACAACTCACACAAATGTCTAACAAATGTTCTTTACACATCCAATTATTACATATTTCACACCATCTTCTTGTAGATTTATTCCTAACTCGATCACATTCATAACAACGCCCTAAAGGTCCTCGTCGTTCGTGAGGCACTGCCGTTGATCTTGATGGTTGACCTAACAGAATATTTACACGTCTTTGTAATTCGACTGAAAATTGCAGAATTTCACTTCTTTCAATATGTCACACTATCTTTTCCAATAAAAAATTGATCTATTGATATTCTAGCACTTTCCTTTACTTCATTATTTTCTTCTTCGTCGTTTGTATTTTCTTGTTCATCTGCAGAATCGTGATCACTCGTTGTTATAATACCTATTTTCTTTCAATTGATATTCTTCTTCATCCAGTTCAGAAAATTTTTCCTCTGAACTGATTTCACTCGACCATGCATTTCACAGCCAAAAATCAACAATCGCGATCTCGTATGCAACGTACTAAACTTGTAGACGATTCTGATATTAATGTAACAATGTCGAAATATATATTATATATATATACCTCCATTTGATCTATGTTTATTTTTGTTAGTCTCGAGATAAATAATTAAAAATTATGTTAAATACAGTGCGACCTCGATAATCCGGCCAAGTGTCAATCCGGATTTTAATAGTACTCGGTAATTCTGACCTGATTTTTAGTTGTCTCCGTCATTTAAGAAGTCTTAATTTACCTGAACGAACCCTACATGATATTCTTGAAGATAAAGATTGAAATAAACGGAAATGAACCAGGAAAGGATCAAGCAAACAACAATTACAAAGTACTTCACAAAATAATATAAAATTCAATAAGTATGCTTCTGTTTTAAATAATTTTTGTTTATGTACTATTTTCTAGTTATTTTGTTCAATAAAAAAACTGTCTCGCTTTAGTAATCCGAATTATTTACTTATTGTGATCACCGCGTTTCTAATTAGTCCGGATTATCGAAGTCTTACTGTATTGTAATAAAATATTGCGCAGACTATCAATACAGTAAAATTTATAGCTAAGTAGACAAACAACGTCGGCATATACGGATATTTCTGTTATTGGTGAATCAACACAATCGAAGGAAAATATACCCCCTTATCTGATTTACCTTTATTTTTGTTAAGCGTAAATAACTGTGTAGCTGTCAATAGTAAATACTTCAATGAAATCTCCAACAAACTAAAATAATCACGCGGTTAGGCGCGTGGATTACATATTGTAATCCAGTTGAATAAAATATTTTTTTTGCCACCTAGGTGATACGAAAAAAATTGCGTGATGAAATAATTCTGTAGAATAGTCTTTTTTAGGAAGGTACTGAAAAGATTGTTGATGTGTCATAAGCAAAACAAAAATAGCATTGAAAATAAGAACTCTGAATTACATATGTAATCCACGCGCCTACTCTAAGGTTAAGGGCGTAACTGCGTAACTGACTACGAACGGGATTACAAAATAATTCATATCTCTTATTTGATAAAAAAAATACGCATTAATATTGGGTCAGTTTCTAGAGAACATGTTTCCTAATAGAATGGTGAAAACTAATTTTTTTTTAAGAATAAAAGGGTAAATTATGCGAGAAAATAAATAAATCTAACTTCTAAACTATTAGTAATACATTTTTTTTTATCTACAATTAAGCGAAATAGATTCTTATAACATATTGCATGCATCTCTTTCTTTCATTTATTGCTAAAAAGCCAAATTTTAGATTTAAACATATCAACGTTCTGAGGGTACTATACGCCCTTAAAAGAAGTTTTGAGTTTATTTTAAAACTTTTCAATTTTGTTGGTATATGCATTCATAAACCGAACCATTGTTCGTAGTAGATCGAGTCAAAATTTGTTCGGAAATTGTGTTCGTAAACCGAATTGTTTATTAATAGGGGCATGTGTCATTTTAACAACTAATTTTTAGTTTTGTATATTAAAATCAACAGTTCTAAAGATGTATTCGAACGATGAAAAAACGGATGTAATTTTGATATGCTACAGTTTACATTCATTTCTTATTGTTTTGATGTCTAGCCGTCGTAACGTACTAATTATGGCTAATATTATGATAATAAGAAAAATATTTTGTAAACACTGTGAAGGAATTCTTTTGCAGCTACTCGGCTATACAGTAAACGTTTTCCTGGTAGAACAATTCCTGTATATACAATTTTCAAAACGCTATAAGTAATGAAAGCAATAGTGTTTAAATTAATACCGTATCATAACTACCAGTGAAATGTGTATGGTTGTTTGCACTTGAAATTTGCTTGTATTACTGTCTAAAGTAAATAACTCTGTGCTTACAATTAAATTTATATTTTATACAAGAAAATTTAAAATGAAAATGATTTTGGTGAATGAAACACACTACTAATGCCACCTTGTTCAGCATTTGTTCTGGAACGGATATACCTGCATACGCTTTTTTCGTACATTAGAACCAAAAGTTTAATTCCTAACCTTGTATTTGTTTTGCAGATTCACGAAATCATCATAAATCCTGTCGGATGTTCGATTTAGGAATTCTATAAGAACCCACAGCTATCACAAGAAAAATTAACTTGGTTTATTATAGTTTTAACAATTTTTATTTATCATTAGGTATGTTATATATTAGTTATTTAACCAACAAGTGCGTTAATGAGAGCGATTAATAATCGAGACAGTTTAACGTGTGAGCGGAGCGAGCACGTTAATATTGTTGAGATTATTAATCGCCGATTAACGCAAAAGTTGGTTACAATATTTTTCCGTTGATCGAATCTTACGAAATTGAAGAAAATGTAATTTTTTTCGTGAGAAAAATTCCAATAGATATCCGAATCAAGCATGTCAAACATTTTTAATCAACATATATTCAAACCAACCGTGCCATGATTTACAAAAAGTGTCAAAAGTTTGACAATCCATCTGCACTTTTTATCAATTTTACTAGCTGTACGGTTGGTAATTTCTATATAAATAGTATTACTATAAACATAACGTAAGTAATTAATTAAATTTGTATTTCTCATTGGTATATTTTCCATTCATTTTGTCATCTTACATTTAAATAAAGTGCCATTTCAATTTAATCGTATATTTTGTTACCTAGATACCGAAATCATGCATTTATAAGAAATCATTCATTAAAAGGGGTCATAAATGAATGATTTCCTATTCACTAAATTGACCCGTAATTCAACGATCACCGGAAAAGTTATTTAACCAAAGAGCGCGTTAATGAGAGCGATTAATAATCGAGACTGTTTAACGCGTAAGCGGAGCGAACGCGTTAATATTGTTGAGATTATTAATCGCCGATTAACGCAAAAGTTGGTTACAATATTTTTCCGTTGATCGAATCTTACGAAATTGAAGAAAATGTAGTTTTTTCCGTGATTATGTTTTAGTGATTTCATTCACCAATCGTTTAGTAGTATTTGGGCACACGTGTTTAATTCTATCCAATCACAACATTATTATAGTGAGAATTTTCTACTGTAGAAGATTGCCGCGAAAATTATCTGACATCTGTCACCAGTTTTATTTTAAACTGTTAAACTGTATTTTTTATGCTGCATTTTTGATTCAAACATTAAAAAATAATCTTCCGAATACCACTCGAGAGTGCGAATTAATTAGAACATAATTCTACAGTTATTTTGTCAAACTTGTTGCCATTTGGGAATAGCCACTCGAGCCCTACGGGTTCTCGTGTCTATTCCCTGGCAACAAGTTTTCGAAAATCTGTCGAATTATTTTCAATTTATTCTCACTCTCTTGTGATATTACTTATGACAAAAATTTCAATAGATATTCGAGCATGCCAAACATTTTAAATCAATATATATATTCAAACCAACGATGCCATGACTTACAAAAAGTGTCAAAAGTTTGATAATCCATCTGCACTTTTTATCAATTTTACTGGCTGTACACTCAGAAAAAAAAATTCTTATCGGCAAGAAAATTCGGGCTTAAATTTAAAATTGCGCGTTCTTAATTTTGGCCCAAGAATTGGTCATTGTTGATTTTAAGAATGTTCATTCTTGTTGTAAAATTTAAGAGTGGGTCATGCTCGATTTCAAAAATGTTTATTCTACTTGTCAAATTCATCTATTGTCAGTAAAACTTTAAACGCCCTTTCGAGAAAAAAAAATATCGGCCATAAACACAGCCATCGTTACTTACAAGCCGTGAAGTTGAAATTGACAACACCGCCTAGTCGCCTTCAAGTGGGTCTATGTGCAAACTTAAAGCCAGACAAATTAACCGCGTAATCTAAAATTATTTTTTTGGTTTTACTTACATTTATTTTTCATTATTGTTTTCCACATCTTATTTGTTTTACCACTATTTATTAGTGTTGTTGCTTTTTAGAACATATTAAAAAAAAATTATTAAAACTGTACACGGTTTTTTTTTTATAATAATACCGTAACAGGGAAAAATTGTATAAAGATATTATTTTTTGGTAGTTATTTTTTTTTTAAATTTAGGTAGGTACATAGGTGCGCTGTTATAAAGCAGGAACGGATGAAAGGAAAACGTATATAAAAAACACATTATATAAATACACATTTACTACTCGTAGGTACTTTAAGATATTCAGATACAAAATATTCATTAAGGCTGCGCCACCCAAAAGATTGTTGGCAAATGAAATTTGCTTTAATTGCTTTAGCGTACGCCTAAATATAGGCAAGACCGAGACTTTTTTATAACCCAGACATCACCTCAAGTTCAGTGGATAACAGGTCTATGTATAACAATAGAAACAACTTCCGACCGGCTGCATTACAATATAGGTATGTACACTGTATGGCAATAGTATCGAGACATCTCATTGCTAGACTAGTTTAACGTCCGAAACTAAGCATGTCCTTCTCTAACTTTATGTGCATCGTTACGTTTCAGTTCCACTCATTCATAGCGTTGGTTGGCGAAAAATTCCTGTAGACCGGCCGAGGCATCCCATTACATTTTACCTTGAAACGAATTTTTCGAACTAAATTTTAAAGCTTCTGTGGTTCATTGACAGAGAAATGCACTTTATAATGCAATAAATTAAGTAGTCTTATGGATTAAACAATTTATTATTTATTCAACATAACAAAAATGAAAATACATAAGTTTATGTGTAGTAGATAATTCTATAAAATTAACATTAAAAATATATTGAAAACAAAAGGAATTACTATATACTATAAAATATCAATTAAAATTAAAAACTAATCAAAAATTTACAAAATTACTGCAAAATTAAAATTACTAGTGTATGAGAAGAAACGAATTGGGAATAAAACAACAGAATATTTTGATTTGGTGACGGATACTTTAACGATTATTTCAATTTATGTTTAGGTAAATGACCGGCATTCCTTAAACATTTACAGGTATAGTATTATTGTGTTGTAAATGCTTTACCTTGAAACGAAAATTTAGAACGAAATTTGAAAGTTTCGGTGGTTCATTGACAGAGAAATGCACTTTATAATGCAATAAATTAAGTAGTCTTATAGATTAAACAATATACTATTTATTCAACATAACAAAAATGAAAATACATAAGTTTATGTGTAGTAGATAATTCTATAAAATTAACATTAAAAATATATCGAAAACAAAAGGAATTACTTTTACTATAAAATATCAATTAAAATTAAAAACTAATCAAAAATTAAAAAAATTAATACAAAATTAAAATTAGTAGTGTGTGGGAAATCCTCCAAAGTCGATTACTTCTTGCAAGCGATTGTTCATTGACCGAACTAATCGTTCGCAATTAGGTTGACCACGAAATCTTTCCCACACACGAAGACAGTGGGTCAGGAGGGTCGCTCTAGTCCGGATATTGTTGAGACCATCAACGTCATTCCATTCCTTCACCATACTAGCCCACAAGTTTTCAATCGGATTCAAATCAGGTGATTTGGAGGGTCAAGGAATTACTTCGAACTCCGGATGCCCTTCAAACCACCTTTGAACCACTCCAGCTTTGTGCACCGCGCTATTATCGTGAATAAATGGAATGCGTGGAAGTTCCCCTTCTGGATCGGCGTAAAGTCTGCGCACACTTGGTAACATAACGTCTTCCAAAATGTGCACATACTCTAGACCGGTCATTCGCGTTGTGGTTTCAACTAATTCACCCGGACCCGCTGCGGACATCCACCCTCATACCCCCATTGTTATACGCCCACTATGGCGAATGAATGCTACATTTTGTGGAGCGTATCGAGTATTGTTCATCCGCCATAGTGGTTTGATGCTGTTACTGTATGATTTAAATACGTTTTCGTCAGTAAAAATAGCATTTGTCCAATCCCTATCTAATTGATTGTGAGCAAATGCTATTCATTGTTGACGATGAGCAGCAGTCAAATCAATTTTTTTCGCAGGTTTTCTATTACGAAAGCCGTTATCAATTAAACGGCGCCGTATTGTGTATTTACTGCAATCTAAATTTAGCAATTCCCTACGAGCCGCCAAACTACCGAAGGGTTGCTCGGTAGCATTGGCCACCAACAACTGCTCTTGGTCAATTGTGAGTGATTTTGGCCTGCCACTTTTTGATCTCGTTTTCAACGAATCTTCATCTTTTCACCTCTTCACCCATGCGTACACTCTAGATCTCTAAAACAATTGATAAAATTGACCTAATTACAAAGTTGAAGCAATTTCGATTGTTCCATTAAAATTGTTTGTATACAGGTATACAGTTAATTTACGATAATCAAACAAACTATCAATATCAATGATATTTTTCTTATTACATTCAGTATTGAAACTGGACAAAAGTTTTTTTTTTAAAGAGCTTTAATTTTAACAATATTGTATTATTAAAAAAAGAATACATTCGGAAAGATGGAAAAAATTTAATCACACTCACCGATAAATTGACTTGATCTATAATTTCATTTATTGGAACACCCTGTTCAAACAAAGTAATCACTTTTGCTCTTAATTCGATGGATGAATACATTTCGCAAACAGTTCTTCAGTCAACAACGTGTTTGAACTAACTATTTTCATAAGTAATATCACAAGAGAGTGAGAATAAATTGAAAATAATTCGACAGATTTTCGAAAACTTGTTGCCAGGGAATAGACACGAGAGCCCGTAGGGCTCGAGTGGCTATTCCCAAATGGCAACAAGTTTGAAAAAATAACTGGAGAATTATTTTCTAATTAATTCGCACTCTCGAGTGGTATTCGGAAGATTATTTTTTAACGTTTAAATAATAAATACAGCATAAAAATACAGTTTAATTCATTATAAACTAAAATCAAACTGGCGACAGATGTCAAAACTAGAAAATGTGCTGTCAAGTTACATATGTAAACAAAATACTAGAAATTATGCTCGCGGGAATTTTCTACAGTAGAAAATTCTCACTATAATAATGTTGTGATTGGACAGAATTAAACACGTGTGCCCAAATACTGCTAAACGATTGGTGAATGAAATCATTAAAAAATAATCTTCTAGAAATTGGTTTAAAAGTAAAGCATTTACAACACAATAATACTATACCTGTAAATGCTTAAGGAATGCCGGTCATTTACCTAAACATAAATTGAAATAATCGTTAAAGTATCCGTCACCAAATCAAAATATTCTGTTGTTTTATTCCCAATTCGTTTCTTCTCATACACTAGTAATTTTAATTTTGCAGTAATTTTGTAAATTTTTCATTAGTTTTTAATTTTAATTGATATTTTATAGTATAAGTAATTCCTTTTGTTTTCGATATATTTTTAATATTAATTTTATAGAATTATCTACTACACATAAACTTATGTATTTTCATTTTTGTTATGTTGAATAAATAATATATTGTTTAATCCATAAGACTACTTAATTTATTGCATTATAAAGTGCATTTCTCTGTCAATGAACCACAGAAACTTTAAAATTTAGTTCTAAAAATTCGTTTCAAGGTAAAATGTAATGGGATGCTTCGGCCGTCTACAGGAATTTTTCGCCAACCAACGCTATGAATGAGTGGAACTGAAACGTAACGATGCACATAAAGTTAGAGAAGGACACGCTTAGTTTCGGACGTTAAACTAGTCTAGCAATGAGATGTCTCGATACTATTGCCATACACTGTACCTGTTCAACAGATGCGAAATTTTTCTTTCTTCGATAAATTTAGAGCGATATTTTGTAATACTGGAGTGCTATATCGTATTAAAAGTAACTTCTGTGGAGGAATTAGAGTCACAAGCTGAAACTTTCACTGATTGAAGCAACGTTTTTGTGTTTAAATGTACTTTTTTTAAATGTTTGTTTAAAATATTTTTTAAAGTGTAACAAAAAAGTGCCATGAGAAAAACAAAGGAACAATATTCAAGGTAAATTTATAATAAGATTATCTCATGTGCGGACAATTTCATTAAATTAAGTTTTTAATAATATTTGTTAATTATTGAAAGTGGTAAGTTTTCTCTTTTTACCAGATTTTTCATGGTGACAAGCACTATATTTATTTTTACTATAATTATTTAACACTATGTTGCTCATAATTAATGCCACAAGGGCGTATATTTTCTCAGAAGGTGTTCCACATTCACATACAACACTAAACACGAAAATCAATATATAAGTTATCAGATTTTATACTTTCAATTCCTAATGAGGTTAATACTTTTTGATGATTCTTTTTGCCCAAGAACTGTTTTTCAATTTCTATATTTTTCGTTATAAAATCAAATATTGCACATAAGTGAAAATATACATAGCCTACTTCATCAGTTGCTACACAAAGCCCACCTCTCTCCAGGTAATCACAATAAGCATCACCAAACAAAGCACCTTTACTCTTCACTGCCAAATTTTTACAATTTACACACTTAATTGTTTTTTTAATTGAATGAACAGCATAACCACATATGTATATGTATGCTTTTACAGATTCGTCAAGACTATATTCAAGCAGAAAATCACTTTCTAAAATAAATAATAAGTCAGTTATATCTGTATCTTCAGTTAATTTTTCGCTTGATTCGGAAAAAATAGATTTTAAATACTTCAAATTATGTTTCTCGTTGCATAATTTAAATATATTTTGCAAACGTATTTTTTTTCTGATTCTGAAATTAGGCAGTAGGATACATTGTAATTACACCCAGAGAGATTTCGATACCTTCCAAATCGCTTTTCTAAATTGTCTGTTTGAAATTTACCAGGAAATATGTAAGTTATTTCAAAATTTGTAAATGCATATTGTACAATGTCAATAAGTACCATGGTGCTTCGCTTTAAAGCATTAAACGTATCCTTTGTCAGGCATACACTATCTGCATCATGTTGCCAAACATCAAGCCACACTAGAAATTTATTTAAAAATATTAGTTGGGCATCATCCTTTGAGTAAATTGGTGAACAAAAATCTTGTCTCTTTACCTATCCTTTAAATGTATTTTTGACATTAACTATATTCCACCAATTTCGAATAATACTGAGAAAATGAGGTGTGGTTTTGTATGTTTCCGAAGCATTTAGTGCAGCTATTGTTGAATCGTGAAAAATATTTTCTGCCAAAGATACACTTTGTCTCTCCAAATTATTGGGATATAAAGTTTTATCGTTCAATTTAAATACCCTCTTTGTTGCTTGTTTTAATTCCTGTTGATAAAATTTTCGTAGATCTTCAAAAGAAGCTTTACATTTTACGGTAAAATTGTCAAAACTGGGAAAAATAACATGTGCTGAAATTTTTTTAAATTCATCCAGTTATAATAACTATTTTTCAATATATGGACAAAGTCGTAGATAAGAAAAATTCTTTCATTCAACTGTGATGGATTAGTTATATAGAAGCTGTCATTTGAAAGAAGAGAAAACATTTTTTGGTTTACCCTATTATTGTCGGTTATGACGCAAAGAACTTTAAAATTATGATTTTCAACAATTTTAATGGTTTCAGTAACAGCTTTATGAAATTCTGATCCAGTCATTTTATTTACAGGAACTAATGCGCACAACTTCCTTGAAGTTGCCGAACGCTGAGGATATCATGAAAGTTTGAATTGTTTTTGCAAAATTGGATGCATCGTTCTCAGCAAATCCTGTAATATTTTTCGACTTATAATTAAAGCCTTTTTTTACATATATTTCATCTACTAAAAGGCATACAATTTTTTCGCGTTCCTTTAACGTGGAAGCTTGATGTAGTAAATAGTTATTGTTTTTATTAACAACATTATCTTGATTGACATTCAGATCAGCACTAATTTGTTGTAAATGCCTTTTAGTAGGCAAAATAAAAAAGTCTCTCATCCTTTGGTAAGTAGACGAAGATTAACAGAATGTCACTAGTGAAAACAACATAGTAAACATATTGTAGTTTTTTTTAACTTTGCCAATTAAGGATAATTGGTCAAGTAACAATTCCAATGTTGTGCGAAAATCACTTTCATCACTATTAATATTTTTAATGGCTAGTTCAAGGTTAGTGTGCGCCTTGCTGATATAATATTCAGCATTGATACATAAATCATTGCAGAAACTATATCTTGCTAATAAATTTTGTAACTGTGACCAACGAGTCAACTTACGGCTTTCAGGTAACATCTACTTAAGTTCATTTGATGCTAATTCAATGTTTTTAAGATAAACTGTAACTATACACAATTTATTAATAATAATGCTTGACACCACTTTTACGTTTTCACCAGCATCTTCAATATTAGAGCTATTAATATTCAAAAGGAACAAATAAATATAGTCACTAGTAACCTTATAACTCCAGTTTTTTAAAGACACTTTCACATTGAAACCATTCACAAGCTCTTCAAAATTTGAAAATATGGCACTTTTCAGAAATGCTTCTGTAGTGTCACTTTCTCGTTTTGCAATGCTGCGTCGTCGTTCATCTGGGTTTGTTCGGGTGGCTGGCAAAGAAGTTGTTAAGTATTTTGGTTGGCCTTTAAAAATATGAGGAATTGCGCCTTCATTCAATTTTGGCCTTTTCAATGGAAATTGGCGGATAACTCCTTCCTTGTCTTTATATGTTTCAAACCGTTGTATTTCACCTTCATCAAAATGTTTACAACAAACCACTGAATTCTTTGTGACGACGAAATTTTCTCTATTAATTGCGCGTAACCACTTTTTACATAATTCATTTTCTTTTAGAAATGAAAAGGTAGTTTGTAATTTTTCCTCTTTGAGTGTACTCCTGTAGTTCGATTTACACAATGGGACACAGCACAACCGTGGCATCTAAAATATCACACAGTTGTAAAAAATGAACAAAGCAAGTAAATGTAGATTGTTTTTACCTTAGTTCGGATAATTGAACTTATAAACAGCGAACAACTGATTATTACAATGAACGTGTTGATACTTTGAGGTTATCTTTAAACGAAAATATAAACTGTTCTGCCGCAGGTACTTTACGAGTTTGATTTTAACTTTGTAAATACTTCTTCAGCACCAACTTTTATCGTAAACGTAATAATATACACGTGGACTCATAAGAAAATGCACAGCCATCTTAGTAAAGATGGCTCTGTGCTGTGGAACATGGCATAGATGAGAACTGAACGGGACGTTGCCAATTCTCTATCTTCACGGCTTGTAAGTAAAGATGGCTGTGCCATAAAGCAATAAACAGCATTCCATCCAATTGTATTCTAAAAAACGTTCCACAGCTGGCCGCAAATAATACCTCGGACTAGGTCGTGGACAAGAATTAGCGTGCTAAATGTTAGAAGCGGATTCTTAGGCCATTCGGAGATGGCATTTTTTTGAGTGTACGGTTGCTAACTTTTATATAAATAATATTACTATAAACATAACGTAAGTAATTAATTAAATTTGTATTTCTCATTGATATATCGATACCTTTTTGTCAAAGTATCGTAAGGCACATCTAGCAAATTTTACAGGAGACAACTTTCTTGTCTCAAGGTTATTGCATTTTGCGTGTTATTTTGGTACTTTCAATAGATTAATTTTGTTTTTGTCACCATAAAGAATAAACCGATGGTTATAATACTTTGTTAGAACAAGTATTTACGTCCGATACTTATAATAGATGCAAAATATCAATTTCACTCACAATGTTACTTACGATACTTTGGCAAAGAGGTATCGATATTTTGCATTCATTTTGTCATCTTACATTTAAATAAAGTGCCATTTCAATTTAATGATATATTTTGTTGCCTAGATACCGAAATCATGCATTTATAAGAAATCATTCATTAAAAGGGGTAATAAATGCATGATTTCCTATTCATTAAATCGACCAGTAAATCAACGATCACAGGAAAAATTATTACATGACTTCCATGAAAATATATTTTTACATGTTAGCTCATAAATGGCACTAAGCAATTTGTCCTATAGGACGCAACATTAATTCCTGCACCTATAAAATATACAATTTTAAATTAATTTAATCAATTTCAATAAGTCAACCAATTGGTACCTGAACATTTGCGGGAGTAGATAAAATGTACAATACTGCATTGACCACGTCTTCACTATTCAAGCTAGGCATAGTTTTAAAAAGCTTTATTTGTTCTTCGGGAATGCTATTGTTTCCGTGAAATTCTGTTTTTGTCAAACCAGGGCTCAAACTCTGAAATAATAATTTTTAATTCTGATCCAAAATATTTTGGTAATTTTACAGTTATTTTTTAATCTTACTGTTGATTGACACTAGTTCTTGGCGTAAAGTTTCTGTTAATGCCAGGAGCGCATGTTTTGAAGCTGGATACATATTGAAATTCGGAATGTAATGTAAAGCATGTCCCAAAATGCTGTTAATATGTACAATCTGACCATCGATATTATTAACCCTCATATCCCTAATCACTTCTCTGGTTGCTATGGATACTGCAATAATATTGATATCCAAGGTCTCTTTCCAAAGTTGGGTTATCCCATCAGTTAAATTGGTGGATTTTACAATGCCGGCACTGTTTATTAAAATGGAAACTGGACCTACGTTTTCCTTTATCCATTTAAAAGCGTCCACAATATCAGCTTCTACGGTCAAATCGGCTCTCACGGCATAAAGCTTATCTGGTTTTACTTTTTCGGCAAGTTCTTGAATTTTATTCACCCGACGTGCTATTCCGACCACCTTTAACATTTCGTAAGAAAAAATTTCTGAAATTACTTTTAATTTACCTGTATGTCGTACTTCACGAGTCTTTCAGCGATAGCGGCGCCAATTCCTGAACTTGCCCCAGTTATCACAGCTACTTTACCTTTCCACTGATCCATTTTGTTGTCACTTTTGACTTCAGTTCAGATTGTCATGCTAAATAAGTTCAAAGTAACCGATAAACCTGAGATATAACAAAAATAAAATAAATACTGATAAGAGTTACCCCATATTTTTTTATGCGATATAATAATAATTCATTAAAAAAATTGATAAGAAAGATAATTAGGAAAAGGATCTATGGAATTATTAATGCTATTGCTTGAGAATACAATTTGACTTTCTAAATTTCACGAGGCAAACGACGTCCACACATACAAATGTAATGAGTTTCTAGCCCAAGTTAGACGTTTTTTTCTGAGAAACACATCACACCTATTTATATCGATAAAAGTGTATTGTACAATAAATATTAGAGATGCACGTTGCTACGTCAACAACGTATGTTTTAGATATACCACTTATTGGGTTCATCGATTAATTAAATTAACCGCTTATTTCGATCAATGTTTAACAACCACAAAATTTGCATATTGTTTAATGTAAAATACTCCTTTTAATTACATTATTAAAACAGACCTCTTTCGGTTAGTTGAATCAATACTCGGAATGGCAGTTATTTACTTAAGAAATATGAGAAACTTGTATTTGAATCAATGCTTTGTTGCTACCACTGTTATCAGTTATTAGTTCGGACTGTTACATAATAATATGTAAAGCAGGTCCATGTACGTCAGTTTCAGTTATTTTATACAGGTTGTTTCATAAGTCATATCGAAAACTGAAACGGGTGTTATAAAATGTGTTTTTGAACACTTTTTTGTTAATAGAAATGACATTGTATCTGATTTTCACTCGTTAATAAATTAGGTGCTTTGGAACTTAATACATAAAGCGTTCGCCAACGTTAATGGTCACCCCCAAAAACATCAATTTTAAAGGTGTTACTATGAATATTTGGCTATGTATTAAATGACTAATAAACTATGCTCCAGACATGCTAAATACCGAGCGACTATTTGACGAGATTCTACTAGTGTGTATGGGTTGTTTGTACTTTTTTCACCCAAGGCCGAGCACAAACAGCGCTTGCTCGCTATTCCCGTACTTTGTCGATCTTAACAAGGTGCACATATCTGTTCCATAGTGCTTGGCATTCCTAAACACCAAGCCAAACGCCTAGACGAATGGCAAATATTCAATATTTAGCAAATTCTGTATGTCTGGAGCCAGCTTAATGTTACTCCGTTTCGAATTTTTGCTATCTGGCGTAATGACGCTCATTTATCTAAGTTTTCATGGATTTTTATCTTTCTTTTCATTAATCTTTTATTTATAATTTTTGTTATAATTTGCTGTTATTTCAATTAGAAATCCGGTGATGTCAGTAAAAAATGTTATTTGCAACACTTTCACACAAGTGTTGTAAAACAAGATGTCCCGAAGATGCCTAGTAAATTAAACAAAAATCTTTAGTCTTGATTTTTCAAAAATTATACTTTTTGCATTTTTAAGACGTCTGGTTTATCATTAAAGAAAACACCAGTTTATGGTCGTAAATTACTCCATGTAGTAAATTAAATTTCAAGATAATAATTTAATATTTGATACCAACTTTTAGAGTGACCATTAACGAGGATATGCAGAAGCATTCCTTTATAAAGTGTTTACAAAATATATTTATTGTTATTGCTTATCACCATAATTAGTCATAATTAGTAAGTTCCGGCTAAACATATATAATTAGAAACAAAATAATAAAGAATGTAAACTTTAGAAATCCCGTGACGTCAGTAAGAAATGTTAGTCATAACCAATAAATCAGGTAAATATTGAAAAATTATCAAGCATTTTGAAGAAACAATATGTTCCGGAGATGCCCGGTAGGTAGGTATATAGGCTTTGAAATTTCAGATTTAAAAGAAAGTCATTATGGGTAAAAAGCGTTTATTTTTGGTTCGAGCCGGATAACCCGATAGAAAGCCAAGAGGTCATACTTACACTTACGGATAGGAGTAATCCTATCCGTAAGTGCTGTAAAGCAGTAGGGTCCACGCACAATCACATTGAATCCTTAATAATTATATCTGTGTGGAAATCAAAGAATCAGAAGTAAATTTTCGAAATTTCAATCGCGGGGGTCGATTTTCTTTCCTACAAATTGGTCATTCCTTAAGTTAAGCAAATTAACCGCCATACTTTAAATTACACGCTCAAGAATTTTCAAGTGAAAATGGCAGCACTGTGCTTAGTTATGGCTGTTTATGTAGTACGTTGTCACCTGTTTTGGAAGATTTTGCGATTTTGTGAACTTTATGTTCTGACTCTTATTACTTTTTAGCGTATTGTTGTTTTCATTTATTTACTAAAAGATGAGAAATCATTTTACTAATATTATTTTTACTCTTACTTTTTTATATTTTTATATAAATTGAAATATTTAGTTTTTTTAACTACACATACACGGGATTGCACGTGCCAACTTTTAGGAGCCTAGGAGAATTTTGACGTTTTCGTTATTTTTGAGTCTGCGCCCCGTTTGGAATAAAGCTGCACTGGTCCAAGGGTGTCAGTATCAAAAAAAAAAAATTGCACTTCCGTACCCCATAAGCTGTCACGTATTCATGGAATGTAAAATTTTTGAGATTGGTTATAATGGGCAGGTTTGAGAGCACAATGAAACAATACTAAATATAGGCAGTTTTTTCAATAATTTTCCAAGTTTGAGTGCTCGCCGTGTGGTCATTTTTTATCAGATTGGATCAAACAAAAAATCATAGTAAAGAGCATTTAATGCCCATTACACTGCCATATCATTTATTTCGATGTAACCAGTGCATCAGCCTGGAGCGCACGAAACGTGAGATAACAGCAAAAACAATTAATTTGCGGTTTAAGCAATCAAAGTGGTGAACTTCAAAAAATCGTAACTCATAAACTATTCGTCCTAGAGTAGCGGTCTCGATTCGATTCTGAATGCCTATATCGTCAGGTATTTAAATGAGTCAAAATTATTTTTTTTCCAAAAAGCCGTTTGCACAGCTTACTCAAAAACGTGTTTTTTTAAGTTCAAGTACCATTTTCAACACCTTCCGGAAAGGTCACGAGGTCAAAAACTGGACATTTACATTAGGGGCATTTACGATAAAACATATCAAAAAAAACAAACCTGACCGACCTTTTACAGGGTAACCCCTCTTTTGGTGACATTTTGCTTGGGCTATAAGTAGAATTAAGTAGTATTTTTGGTTGCATCTAAGAAAATTTCAGAAATGGACCACAATTGACTCACGTTGTATATGTTAGGCTCAAATCCCGAATTCGGCCACTGGGCGAATAAATCGCACAGAACTAGTTCTGGCAACACAAAAACGACCACAACCCGGAATTCGGCATGTGGCTGTTTTAAAACTGCTCAGAACTAGTTCTGGAAAATGAAAAACGATCACAAGCCGAAATTACAAGAAATTCTTTTAATGATCGCACAGAACGCGTTGTAGGATTCGATATAATAATAATACCTTAATAAAAATTATTAAAAATAAAAAAACAAAACAAAATAAGTTAGTCTAATTAATCCTGTGACTTTTAGAATTAAATTTCTGCAATCTCGGCGATACTGCATTCTTTCAATCATCCCATCCCGATTTACAAAATACGCTTCATCGACTTCGATTCCTTTCTGCAATTAGCGAAAAAAATTCTTCATTTGCACATTTTATCCATTTTCAATAGCAGTCATACAGTCCATAAAAAAAACAAACCTCTGGTACAACCTTATTTGGATATAATGAAATTAAACAGAAATCAAATAGAAAATAGTTATTTAGGAACCAAGTGCGGGAAGACATAACTTGTGTTGTAATTTCCATCGCTACATTGAGCTACAATATTAATTTCATGGCGAAAAAAATTATTAAAAAAATTTCAATTCGAATAATCGAGGTTCTACTGCATTAACGAAAAAGTATTGCCGAAATTACAGAAATTTAATTTTAAGAATCACCGGATTAATTAGGCTAACTTATTTTGTTTTATTTTTAATAATTTTTATTAAGATATTATTATTATTATATCGAGTCATACAACGCCCCCTGTGCGATTATTAAAAGAATCAATACGAATTTCGGGTTGTGGTCGTTTTCAATTTGCCAAAACTAATTTTGAGCAGTTTTAAAACAGCCACAAGCCGAATTTCGGGTTATGGTCGTTTTTGTGTTGCCAGAACTAGTTCTGTGCGATTTATTCGCTCAGTGGCCGAATTCGGGATTTGAGCCTAACATATATAATTATATAAATTAAACACTACAAAATCAAAACAAATAAATTAAATGCAATACTAAATTCAAATTAGTTCGAAAAACTTCATTAAAAAAATTAGAAAAGCAACAATTTTTGGTAATCAGTTTTTAAATGCCGATGAAGAATTTTGGAGTTCTGTAGTTTTTACAGATGAAAAATATTTTCAATCCTGTAATAATGAAAAATAAACAGCTTACAGTTTAGTTATCTGCTTCAATTTTGTTACGCCATAAATTATTTTAATACGTTTCCCGAACAAGAGATATTTTGTACAAAAATTTATGGCAGACTTGTTCATTGAAAGGTTCGCTATATAATTTGACTGATTTATATTGCTCATTTACCAATAGTTCTAATAAAATTTTATTTTTCGAAAATATTTTCTGTGATATCACGTTTTTAAAAACACCCCCACCCTCACCTAAATTTGTGACATCATTAATGGCATCATGCCTTAATACCAATAGTACAAATTGTCGCAAAAATTTGCAAAAGATCGTTGGATATTTTTTAATGTTTTTAAAAGTAATAGAATTCAGCTTTATGTCTTGACATTTTTCACGGAATAGTTGTAATGAAATCATTCCACTTTCTCAAAAACAACTTTTGTTATGGGCCCCTAATAAAGTAATTATCGCTTATCGCAACTCATTTGATGTTTTTCGTTGAGTTAATTACTATTTGTAAGGGAAGAGGGTAGTTTGGTGAGTATATATTGCTGTAAAATTAATATTTTGACCATCTTCGTGTTAACCATCAAATTGAAAAGTGTTGTTTGATACACGAAACTTCGCAAGAAAGATGTCATCTTTAAACAACGAATTAATTGCCGATTACGAGTGCCCCGTATGTACCAACTACTTTGATCCGCCGATACCTCAATGCGAAAATGGACACAAGATTTGTTTAGAATGTTTCAATCAAATTCAGGAATGTCCGCTGTGTAGAGGAAAGAAAAGTGCTGTCCGGGATGAAGTTTTCGCATAGTTTCATCGAAACCTTTGGTTTCCGTGCAGATAAACAAAAACAGGCGATTCAACCTTTTATATTAGCTGTAGGTGAAGATGTTCTATCCCTAAAAGAAATATTCGTCTATTTCGATGGAATCCGCTTTAGTTTTAATCATTTCCTGCGAGCTGTAGATATTTGCATTAAAATATTTTATATTTTTAATTTAGATTTCCCGAAAAAGTCCCAAATGTTTTGGAACTTTATTGAAACATTTTTTTATAAATTAAAATCACAAAATTCATATTCTAAAGTTCACATTTTCTCTGAATATTTGTTAAAATCAAATTCAGTTCAGAAAGAAAGTAATTTAGGATAAACTTTCTTTAGTAATTTGTATTACACAAATAAAATTAATAATAATATTTTAAATATGTTACGTAGATACAACTAATAAAGCAATTTAGTATCAATATATTGTTTCATTGCATATAGGTACCTATTTTCCAATTCTCTTCTTTACAATTTTTATATTCAAGCTTGCATTGTCAAGCAAAATATTCGTAGATTATGTTATATTATAATAAAAATTAGAAAAAAAGTTTACTATGCAAAACTTTGCTGATTTTTAAATTAATTATCATATTTAAACCGAATATGTTCCCTATTGAAGATGTCCATACAGTAAACAGAAGCCATCTCTAACTTTTATACCCAAAAATATTAAAAATGATATGTTTATATGGAATAAATACATACATAATATTTCCCCTTATTAATCTACAAAAGTTGAGAACATATTTTTAGTTTATGCATCAATATGAAAAAAGTCGAAATATTATCAAAAAAATAATTTAATATCCAATCCAGGTACGAAAGTACGAACCATAATAAATAATAGTACCTACTTACAGTGCATTTTTTAAAGACGCACCATAAGGATTTCCATCTTTAATTTTCAACCCCATTTTAGGCCCTGTTCCAATAGAAGTACAGTCGAACTTCTCTATAGTGATGTTCGAAAAGCCCTGAAAAAACATCACTATAGAGAAACTTCACTATAGAGAATTCACATATAATTTTACAGTTTTGGCAGTCACTTTAAAAAACAACCGATATTCAAAATGAAACAAAAAATTAAAATTAAATTTTATTTATTGTTTGAAATGATATTTCCGTATTTAGAAATACATACAGATTTATATTACACAACATGTACTTATTGAAGAAAAAATCCATCTAAAGTTGATTGCACAGTACTCTTAAAAATTATTTTATTTTCGTAGAACGTTTCACACTTGTTTAATGCGTTGAATATTCTTTCTGTAACATTTTCTTGGCATTGCAAACCTCGGCGAATAGTCTCAAATGCCATGACCATCTCGGCTTTGGAAGGATTTTCGATAGAATCTTCTTCATCCTCTTCTTCCAAATTAGACAATTCGTTGTCTTTTCTGACACTTTCCAAAATCTCGATGTCATCAGGATATTCAGTAATTAACACATCTTTATCAATGTTTAAAAAATCCTAACACTTCATCACAAATAATGTCCAACGCTTTTAGCTGTTCCCAAGATTTCTTCAATTCTGACAATTGAAGGTTATCTTCTTCCTCCCAATTAGTCAAATTTAAATTAATAAACCCTGCCTTGCCAAAACAATTTTTTATTGTAATCTCCGTCACTTCAAATTGCCATACTTTTGCTATTTCAGATATGGACGTCCGAAGATTTATGATATTATGTGTAGGTTGATTTTCTTCAATGGCGGTCATAATTTTCTTTAATATCGTTTTCCGATAATGGAATTTAAAATTTTTTATGATTCCTTGATCCATCGGTTGCAATTTTGACGTTAGATTTGGTGATAAGAAAATCAATTCGACGTTTTTACATTTTGATTTTATAAATGCAGGATGGGCTGGGCAGTTATCTATAATTAACGCAACTTTTCGTTTTTCTCTGCCCATTTGATTGTCAAACTTTAGCAACCACTTTTCAAAAATCTGACTGGTCATCCACGCCTTTTTATTGAAGTCATAATCCACTTCTAACGATTTGACGCCCTTAAAACAACGTGGATTTCTACTGCGACCTATTACAAGAAGCTTCATTTTTTCACTTCCAGTCATATTGGCACCAATCATGACAGTTATTCGCTCCTTGCTGTTTTTACCTCCAAAGCACTTATCGTTTTTAAACGTTAAAGTTCTATTTGGTGTACACTTAAAAAATAACCCAGTTTCGTCAGCATTAAAGACGTCTTTAGGATGATATGTGTCCAAAATTTTTTTTAAAACCGACTTTAACCATTGGTTACAGGTATGGTCACTAATTATAGCACTTTCGCCGCTAATTACTTTTTCGGAAATTTTATGTCTCTGTTTAAACTTGTCTAACCATCCGTTACTTGCTTGAAAATTTGAGTATCCCAAGGCTTCTGCGTAAACCAACGCTTTTTCTTTTACTAATGGCCCGGACACCGGAACATTTTGGGCGCGAATCACCTGTAGCCACTTTAACATCGCTTCATCTAAATCTTCATATGTACACAGCCTCATTTTTTTTCGTCCCGAATTAACTTCTTTTCTAAGTTTTTCACGATTTTTCACAATTACGGATACGCTATTTGCAGCAATACCAAATTTTGCGGCAACGTCTTTTTGCTTTACACCATTATCAACGTCTTCCAACACCTTTAATTTGTCTTGGATACTCAAACACTTTCGTTTCGCCATTTCACGTTCTAAAATGCGTGTGGTACAAAAATTGAAGCGAAACTAAAGTGCAAAAGTATAAATGCAAATGTAGCCAATGCATTTGGTGAGAGTAGAAATTTCCATAAATAAGGGATTTGCAATAAATTGTTCTAAGAATTTTTCAGGTAGGTTGTCGGAATTTGAGAAAAAAAACAGATGTTCAATACATCCATTGTATTTTTTATTACCGAAAATTTCGTTCCCCGAGAATGTTGGTAAATATTTCTCAAAGAATAATCACTGTATAGAGGCTTAACATCATAATACGGAGGTATTTTTATATGCAAAACGTGCAAAAATGCACGTTCCTGACAAAAACATCATTATAGAGAAAAAATCATTATAGAGGAGTTCACTATAGAGAAGTTCGACTGTATATAGCTAAAACTTGACGTAGGTAAACTTTGGAGTCTCAAATTTACTTCAATTTGTCAGTTATGCCAAAAAGCTATTTTTTCTTTGAAAACAAGTAATTTTTACATCTCTCGTAATTATCACTTTTTACCTTTGTGAAAAAAAAAATTTTTAAGTTTTTTTTTATTTTTTTTGCATAACTGACAAATTAAGGTATGTTTGAGATTCCAAAATTTACCTAAAAAATGCACTGTATATGTACCTATCCTATAATATACTATTGGCGATCTATTCATTAAGACAATGTATGATATTCATATCATCAATGTACACGATACATTTGTGATAGGTTGCAATTGAGTGGAATACACCAAGATTGTTAGATACTAGATATATTGAATACAGGTAAGTACATTGTTAAGGTCACGCGAACACACACAAGTATAACACATTAAAAGGTTAGCGTACGACGCTCTTCTCTTCTGCTGCGGTCGCGTTGTCGTCTTCGTGGTTATATAGGCGGGATGGCCCGCCTCTCGTCATGACACATGGAGGGCGCGACGTGACATATCTGACAACATTGATAGTACGAATTTCTTACATTGTTTCAGTTAACGTTGTACATTACCACAATATATAGCCTACACTGATTTAATGTATAATGTACATTAAGATAATGTATGAATCATAAAACCAATGTTAGCCTTACATAATTTCAATGTCCGTATTACATTATTTCAATGTACGTAGTACATTAATATTATTAAAAATTACATTGAGTCAGTCAACGGTTTACATTACCACAATGTATGGCATTATTAACCGGAGAAAGAAAATCAATTAACTAAATTCATAAATTCAATGTAACTTACATTGTTCAATCAACGCATGTATTAACCTATAAAGAATATTCATTGCGACAATGAATTTATACGTTGGACCGATTTTAACGAATTTTTTGTTTGAGACAATAAACTTTTTAATTGTATTTACACCACTTTTTTGTTGAGTGTACCGTAGGCAGTTGGTAATTTGTTGATTTTGGTATAGCTCACCAGTAAAAAATTAACGGATTAACAACGTTGTTGACATTTGAAGATTATGTGTAGTTACTGTCACGCGACTGAAACTTTCAAGTTTTAGATTGATTTAAAAAAATAATTTTATTCTAATTTAAGACATGAGTAAAGACAACAAAGGTTTATGCTAGACTGGCTTACAATTCTATCTCTACATCGAAAATCCACAAATGGAAACTACAGTGAAGTTATATTCTACTAATGCAGTTTATCATTATTCTAACTAATCTAACGCTAAGTTATCAGTTTCGCTGATATAACTAGCGTAATGAAAAATAATTACTTATACCATAGTTTGCCGCACGAAACAAAGCTTATCCTTCTCTAACTTGCTAAACTTTGATACGTTTCAGTCCCACTCATACACAGCGTTCCTTTTCAGGAGAATTTTAACTTATTTGACTTGTTGAAACGATATCGAATAAATTGACAAAGCAATTAGTGGACGCTATCTAACTTTAACGAAATTCAAAAATAATCCAAAATTAACGAAAAATATCATTTAATATGAACTAATTGTTAATATTATTGTTATAGTGAAAAAACTATGAGAAAATTAAGTAAACTGAAAATATGCGAAAAATAGCGGACACCCCTGTACAACGGACAGTTTTTAATGCACGAAAATGTATTATAGGGATTATGTAGTAAAGAAACCTCTGAACAACGGACGCGGACAGTAATTTTTATACCTTACCTATAATGTTACTCGGAATTTTAGCTCTCTACAATGGACAAATAAAAAAACATTTTTACTGGAATTCACAGCTATGTTAAGGGCACCACCAGAGGGGTGGGGGTTAAGTATTGTTATAGAAAATCAACAGATGTCGGGGCGGTTTATGTTTTACTATTATGTGACACTCTTCAAGTTTGCTTGAAATTTAAAAAGTGAAAGCTATTAGTCGGTATTTGTCGGAATCATTCGTCATATTTCGTTCGATATCTGTTTGACAAAGTATTTTGAGTTTACGATTTTAAACCGCAATCAACTTCTATTTTTGTCAACTTCAGAGAACAAGCTAATAAAATTCATTATTAACTATTGAAATATTAAAAAACAAATATTTAGATACTTGTTTACGTCCTTTTGTAAATGTAATTTAACGTAAGCGCCAAATTGGTGCAACCGACGTGTTCCGGCATACCGATAGGAATTAAATTCACACACTTAACTTTATTGTTGAAGGTGGAGGAAGAAATTGATTCCGAGAAATTTTTAATGAAGTCCAGCGTGGAAAAATTGATCGAAAATTATCTAAAATCAGCTTTTCCCTGTTTTTCAAAACTATCTTGTTTTCGCATAGCCGGTTCTAGCAACAAACGCATCAATTATTCACGATTCTTGTTCATTACAGTTTCGATTATTGCAACTACTAAAAAAAAATGCTTCGAAAAACGCTTCAAAAACCGTTCCGTGTGCACAGAGAGAAAAAAAGTAAAAAATTTATTAATAACTTAACTATAAACAAATATTGTTTATTTGTTTATTTGCGATTAACTGACAGTTTATTAATACGATTTCAATTAGCTTCATTTACTTCTAACACATTGTTATTTATAATAAAGTAAGCAATTACTAAAAACCAAAAAGAATTTGGTAATAGTTAACACACGTTTAGTTACACCAAATAAATGTATTATTCAGTCTTAATTTGCTTTATTAATAAAAAATAAATTTATATTAAAATTAAATAAATATTTGTTATTAATAAATATTCTCTCATAAATGTTTGTTAACATTAAATATACGTTTAATAATAGTAAATAATAATACAACCAAGATTTATTAATTATTTATACCATTTTAATATAAGTTGTTTTTTACTAATGAATTTCAGTTAACAATTAAATTAGCATATTAATAATAACAAATAATATGCGGGAAATTTCATAAATAAATCTGTAAACAGAACAAAAAAATGTAGAAAACATTATTTCCAAAAGAAAACATAAAAGCAGTAGCAAACACGAATTATGGCGTTCTAGCGGATCAGCCCGAAGACAGTGACATTATTGCTGTGGAAGCAGATTTATTAATACAAAGACTGCAGGTGTGCATCATTTATATCTACAAATCCAAAATTGTAACATTTCTAAGTGATTTTGTTTTAGGTAACTTCTGAAGAAAGAGATAGAATAAGTGAGGAATCGGTTGGGCAGTTTGGAAATCCGCTATTTGAGGAAGAACGACGTTTGCGACTTACAGCCTCGTTATTTGGCAGAGTACTGAAAAAACGAGCACATACAAGCTGCCACAACATTGTGAAAACTTGCTTATATCCGCAGCATATCAATTCAGAAGCTGTGCAGGATGGTATTGCGAAGGAAGACGTGGCAATTTCCTTATTTGAAAAAGACAAAATAATTAAAGTTATGAAAACAGGGTTATGGATAGATGCTGACTATGGATTTCTTGGTGCTTCCCCAGATGGTGAATGCTTGTACTTGTTACTTAAAACTACTAAAATATACATTTTCAGGTATAGCTGAGGATGGATGTCTTATAGAAGTAAAATATAGTATATACAAGGTGTAAACGAAATAAGTACATTAATTTTAACTGGTAGTAGAACTCTTCAAGACCAACAACTTTTTCTAATAACATTGTTTTGAAAACGTTTTTGTTTTCGAGTTAAAATTATTTTAAAATCTTACACAATTTTCTTAAACGCCACTGGAAGCAAAGTTACCTAATCAACAAGATTACCTTATGAAACGGTTACCATTAGTTGCGACTATTATTGTCGATTTTAAACAATAAACCAATAAACACCAAAAAAAAGTTTTATTTCAAATTTATTTTTAAACATTGACGCGAGAATTGCGCTAACGAAAATAAAGGAAAACGATCATAAAAATTGTTCAAAGTGTCCACCGTTGTTTTGTACACATGCTTGAAGACGCCGACGAAGTGATTCTTCTACCCTTTGTAACATGGCTCTGTTGTTACGAATCATTGCAGCAGCAAGTTCCACCCGTTCTTGCAACATTTCGATGGTATCAATTGATACAGAGTATACTAAATCCTTCATGTACCCCCACAAAAAGAAGTCGCAAGGATTCAAGTCCGGCGTTCGGGCAGGTCAGGGTACAGGACTGCTTCGTCCTATTCAACGAGCACTTTTTGAACATGATAAGGATACAATTGCTGTTCTTTTAGTATTTTCCAAATTGTACCATGCGATACTCCATGTGGCAGTGCTAGCCTTCTTGTGCTGAGCCCAGGTCGAACCTCGACACTGTTCAGAACAGCCTCCTCAATGTTTGCAACTTGAGCTGGACGCTGCCGACCACGATCGTAAGCTGCAGGCTGAAAAGATCCGTGATCTCGAAGATGCTGCACCACATTTACAAATATGCGAACATTCGGAAGACGACGGTTCGGAAATCGGTTCATGTAAATTCTTCGAGCTACGGCTGCATTCCCTTGGCCTTCACCATAGGTTAACACAATATCAGTAAATTCGTTATTGGTAAATCTAGACATTTTTTCAGATTTTACTTGACAGAAGTGACAAATTAATTTTCAATAATAAAAAGTCATTATTTTTCTTTCTTGGAGCATTTCATAGAAGGCTCGTCAATTTGTGGTGGGAAAAAATGATTTAAAAAAATGCGATTTCGACAAAATGGTACATAAAAAAGGGCTTATCTCGACGAGTTCTACTACTGGTAAAAATTAATGTACTTATTTCGTTTACACCTTGTATATAGTGTTTCGTGTTCAAACTTCAAAACCATTAATGAAGTGGTTGATAACACATCTAAGAGCAAAATTTGTTTACAACAAATTAGGGGTGTTGTCAGCTTGAAAAGGACTCACCACTATTATTATCAGGTAGATTTATTAATTATTATCACTCCATCAGTCTTTACATTATTTTCTTTTGCAGATACAAGGGCAGCTTAACATTACAAAAAAGATAAATGCTACTTTATCATTTATATCAATGATGATATAAAAATATTCATTGAGGAAATAATAAGAGATGAAATTTTGTGGAAGTCACAAATGCTTCCAGCCCTGGAAACGTTTTATCGATTTAGTATAGCACCAGAAATAATTAGGAATAACATCGAAAAAGGGAAAAAATGTGTCGATCCAGTACAAATTTTAGCACAGGCCAGAAGAAAAACAACGAAGAAATTATTACTATAATGATTGTTAATAGTGATGATAAATGTGTTTAATATAAGATAATAAACACTAAACCTCGAGCAATTATTTCAACCCTCTTGAACACGGTTTTGAATTTTTTGTTGAATTAAACGTAATATAGGTACAGTTACTAAGTGTAAATATAATTTAAAAAAAAAAATTGAATATTATAATTACAAAACAACATTAGTGCTATATTTTACCTCGATGCATAAAACATAATATTTTTCACATATTCATTTTTACCGCCAATTTCGTTTTCATCGGTGCTAGTAGCGACATTTGAACCGAACTATTACATGATGGCGCCCAAAACAAACTAATGCGCGATGTGTGTTCCACACTTTCCGATGCTTTTTGACTTAAATACCGACAAATCTGATTAGATAATGTACGAGTATACTTATGATTAATGCTTCCAGGGTGTGATCAGCAAGATTTTCTTTAATTTTAACAAAAAATTAAAATATTATTGAAAGTTTGACATTTTTGAATAAATACTTTTCTCAAGTTTTTCCATGGCAAATTTATGTCTATACCTAGATCATTTTTTTATCTTTTATATCCACCACTAGTTTTTTATATAAAAAAGCTTGTTAATGAAAAAAGCATTTTACAAAATTGACACTTTTTACTACGGTGGCGCCATCTTGTGAATCTTGCTTCTCAAGTGGCCCCCTTAACACATTTAGGGAAAAGACCATATCTGTCCAGATGTGACTAGGGTTTTATGGCGCAGATGAACAAAACGTGCAATTCAGAGTACCGACGGTACAATGGGCGACCTTACTAGGATTTTTCGTTGAAGAATGCGTGAGACCCGAGTCATAATTGGTAGGAATGAAATACATTTTGTGGCACATAAAATTTGTTTGTAAAGAAATACTAGTTTAGTTTATAACTTTGGTCCAACAAAATGCCTCCACCTTGTCCAGTAAGGAAATTTTTAAGTGTTAAAGAAAAAATTGAAATTATTGAGAGTGCCGAAAAGTTTAAATTTAGTGTACGACAATTAGCAGAAAAGTTTGCAGTAGGGAAAACGCAAATAGCTGAAATTTTAAAGAAAAATGAATCCATTAGAAAAAGTTTTGCTGAAAATGGTAATTTTCGCCGTAAACGAAAATTTCCCAAAACAGAGAATGCTGCTGTAGATCAAATTGTTTTCAACTGGTTGTCTAAAGTACGAAGTAAGAATATTCCTGTTTCGGGACCACTTCTTAAAGAAAAGGCTCTAGAAGTGGCAAAAGAATTAAAGTTAGAAGCATTTGAAGCTTCAAATGGATGGCTGCAAAGATTTCGTCAACGTTGGAATATCAATTTAAAAACTATTTCTGGTGAAGCGGCACAAGTTGAGATGGAAAACGTGTCAGATTGGAAAGAAAAACTGATCTCCATTGTTAGCGACTATTCACCTGAAAATATTTTTAATGCAGACGAAACTGGTCTTTTCTTCAGAGCTTTGCCAACAAAAAAAACACTCACTTTGAAAAATGACAAATGTATTGGAGGAAAATCTTCCAAAGAACGCCTTACTGTTTTATTTTGTAGCAGTATGGCGGGAGAGAAAGAAGAACCTCTTGTAATAGGCAAATCGAAAAATCCACGCTGTTTCAAAGGAGCTCATGTTAACAAATTACCAATAGATTGGCATTTTAATAAAAAAGCTTGGATGACCAGAGAGATAATGTGCGAATGGTTAGAAAAATTTGACCGCAAAATGCAAAGACAACAGCTAAGCGCAAAGTGCTTCTTCTCCTTGATAACGCCACATCTCATCCGAATATGCAATTAAACAATGTGAAATTAGTATTTCTTCCTCCAAACATGACAGCCGTTTGCCAACCACTGGATCAGGGAGTTATCCGAAACTTTAAGGTAATTTACAGAAAATTTCTAGTAAAAAAACTTTTGACGTCAATAGAAAATTCAGAAGATACACGAAATTTGGAAAAATCTATTACTATTCTAAACGCATTGATATGGGTCGTTACAGCATGGAAACAAATTAAACCATAAGTAATAAACAAATGTTTTCTAGAAGCTGGTTTTGGACAAAAACACGAAGAAGTTATTGAATTTGATGAAGATGACCTACCGCTCTCAAAGCTTCTAGAAAATGCCTGTAACATGAAGCTTGAAGATTATACAAATATTGACAGTGAAGTGATTACAGAAAATCCTGATTTAAACATGAGTCAATGCGTACAGGAGTATAAGGAACAGAACAGTGAAGGTGATAGTGCTAAAAGTGAATGCGATTCTGACGACGAACTAGTTGTGCGTTCCAGTGTCAAAAATATAAATGACGCTTATGAGAAACTGAAAAACTTACAAAACTTTTTTATGTTAAGCAACGATGCAGGTGGGACACAAAAACTGTCCGAAGTAATTTCACATATTGAAAGTGTCATTTTAAAAAATGCTATTGTTAATAAAAAACAAACAACCATTTCTGAATACTATTTTAAATGTACGCATAGTTAATAATTTAGATATAGTAAAAATTACTTGCAAATTAAGTACGTAATAAGTAACACATTTAAATAAAATTTTAATTTTTTTGTATCCGTATTATGCTGTATACCAACATACTTAAAACATTTTTTTAATACACGCTCTGAACAACGGACACCTCTCCACAACGGACAGGTTTAGGTTCCCCATGAGTGTCCGTTATGGAGAGGTTCTACTGTAGTTTGAAAAAATTAAAGACTCTCAAAAATAGTTTCTGTGAGACTGCTATAACCGTTTCATCACTACGGTAGGGTTTATTGGGCAAACAGGATTCTATAACGTTTTTGCCCTTTAAGATGACCAGCAAGGGAATCAATGGCCCAGATGCCTCATTTTGACAAAAACGTGAGGCAACTGTACCATTCATCGTCAAAATTTAGATGGTGAACATAACTTCAAAATACAATATGTAAATGAAATGTTAGTAATATTTACTGTCCATATTTTATCACAAATATTTATCAGAAAATTATTTCTACCATGAGAAACAACGATGTTTCGTGCAAAACGTTTAACGGTATTCTACACAATTTCGAGGTTCACTTTCAATTGCGTTAGAAGGTTTGATAACTAGTGGTACTACATACATACCAGCAAAATGTTTAAAACTCGCCACTGACTATAGAAGGAATTTCGTTACGAGTTCTAACAAGATCGCCAAAACCAATTATCATTAATATTTCAATACGTTCCTTATCATTTAAATGCCCTATTTTTTCAGTGATCAGGTTAGACGTGAATTAAATACACTTGACACTTCAACAATTACCTACTAGATAGTACACGTCTATTTTACAGGTTTTGTCATCTTTTTTATTATTTTTTTATTTACTAATTCAGAAGAACAAGGTCTATTATAATTTATTAAAAAATTTTTGGGTATTTCCGGTTAAACCGGAAATACAATGATAACAAATACACATTCATCAGATGCGCTATGAGTCACTATACCTATCCTGCAAAGTTTCATCAATATCGTTTCGTCCGTTTTCAAAATAATTGCTTGGTTTCATACTTTATCCCAACGATGTATATACAAGTTGATGGAAAAAGGTGCCCATGACAAGTTACATAATATTACAGACGATTTCTAACGAAACACGAATTTGAAAGCCAAAATGGAATTTGTCCTCTCTTCACCAAGATATTAGCTTTGCTGTTCAGACAATAAAAATCTATATCATTAACAATTTTATAATAATTTCATTGTTAGAGTCTATATTTTGATGCAGTTGCACTTAGAAAAAAAGTGAAGAAAATCCAACTTTACTACCGATCTTAGAGTATCAAGTAGAGTAGAGTAGTAGAGTAGAGTAGATGCATCCAAATCTACATCATCCAGGTGCTAAGCTAATTAGAAAAGCGTAGCAGAGATTAAGAGAAAATGACCAAATGAGCCAGGACATGAAAAGTGATATAAGTCAAAAATTGTCGATTTTGAGTTATAGGATTTTTCCAGTTCTTTAAGTTGAAAACTACTAACTGGTCAAGTGATTTAAGTGTAGTTCAACTATTTTTCAAAAGAGAACATTGCCGGTGCGGAGTCAAGACCTCGTAATTTATGGGAAACTGAAACGCAAAATTCAACTTTTCTCAAAAAAAAAAATGACATACCACTTTTCCTCTCACCGGCTCAAATAATGCCAGCGTTTGAGGAATCAGTTGTGGAACCGATTGAGAATGCACCAGAAGTACCTTTTTGTTGTGTATTATTGTTTAATTACATTAAATTCTTTTGAAATAATAAAAGTCATGTCAACGTGGCAGTTCTTTATCTTATGCATAGTAACAGTATCAATCTGTTTCTTATTTCGTTACCCGCCTATGGATAATAATGCTGAATGTTAAACACCGATAAGCGTAGAACAAAAAACCAATGTAAGAAAACATTTCCTGCTTTTTAGTTCTGTCGACGCAGCAACTCATTAATTTGACCGTTGCTATTATTGTAAAGTTCTGGAATGCAAATTGAAAAATGCTATGGTAATACATAAATGAAATAATTTCGAGTCCTTGTAAAAATTTTACTACCAATAACGGTATGTTCAAAATAATTGTTACAGGCATTTACAAGTCACAATAACAAAGACTAGATGTGCGGCGGTTGGTTTAAATAAGTGAGTAAAAAAGTTATTTTTTATAAAACGCACATATCTTGAATATCCAATGAAAGAAAGAACAATACGAAGCAGGACAAGAAACATACTAATAAAACGTAGATAATTTTTTGCAGTCAGCAAAAATAAATATTTACGATCACCGTCAGTGATTTATCAAATCAAGGCGGCTCGTCAATATCAGGGAGGGTAAAATGCCAAAACAAAATTGCGATATCCAAGAAATGGTACATAGAAAAAATGTTAGTTTTGAGGAGTTCTAGTACGGGTTAAAATTAATGACATTATTTCCGGGACACGTTGTATGGTGAGGTATAAGTCAAATAAATTAATAAAACAAGAATACAAAATTTTGAATTAAATAATTTAATACAGAAGAGTAGAAAAATCAGCGACGTCTTAATTTAGAACAGCGAAACTTAAAGTGGTTTGGAAGTTTATTGAGAATGTTGGTTACAGATTGCCCAAGAAGATTTTATATCGCCAAACGCTACAATGTATGAATAAAGTTAACTCTTTTCTACATTTAACCACACGCCACCTAATATCGTTAGAGCTAAATTTGTTGGATCAGTTTGTACTGGCAATTTGGTTCTCTCGTTTAATGAAAACTTATAATTTCTTAATAATATTGACAAACCTGTATATATCTGCATAAGAGCAAATCGTTGCCCTACAACAATAAAATGTACAAACAAAACAATTAAATTTGGTTCCTTACCAATGCAATTGCGAGGACCATCTCCAAACGGTAACCAGGTGTAGGGATGGCGTTGTAGTTTATTTTCGTTACTAAAACGGTCGGGGTCAAATTTTTCGGGCTCTGGATAATACTCTGGATCGTGATGTATACCGAGAATTGAAATGACCGATATAGTTCCCTTTTCGATGACGACATCCGTAGTTGGAACTTTATAATTCTTGATGCATTTCCTGGCTGTTAATGGAAATGGTGGATATTTTCTCATAGTTTCTAAAAATTACCCATAATTATTATATGACACAATAAATTGATACTGTCCGTTACAATAACGCTAATGCTAACGAACAAAACATTTTTGTTATTACGGTGCGTCCAGATAACGCAAACGAAAGCCGATGGGTGAAGAAATGCAATAATGATAAGATATTATTTTATATCGATATTTCCTAAAAAGCATCGCGCAGAACACTAGATTTCCTAAAAAAAAAGATAAATAAAATAAATTCCGTTCAGAAAAATTCGGTAGTTGCGGTGTAGTTTATTTTACAATTAGATGGACAACTATGTCGCACGATCAGATATTTGCTGTAGCTGTTAGTTGTATTGTGAACTTTTACAAAAAAAAAGTTGATTTTAAGTTTATGTGAAACAAAAAAGAATTCATTAGCCAACTCCAAAGTCTCCAGTTTTTACATAAAAACAGAAAATTGAAATTTATTTTTACTGTTGCTTAGACATTCATCGCTTACTTACGTAACACCCTGTAATATTCCTATCAACATTAGTGGTTTTCTAAATTCTATTATTTTTCGCTGGCGTAAATAGCTTATGTTTGCATTTCTTTGTCATTTGTTTGGTTATTCTGAAAGCACCTGTAGCAATGCAAAATGAATACAAACCGACCATAAAAGAATGAGCTATGGCATTTTCCGTCTCCTCCGCGACATTCAAAAAAGTTTAAAAAAGGCATTTTGAGTATTCTCAGCTGTTAAGTTGCTTTCATATTCTTAAATATTTAATAATTTATGAGAAGCGTCAACTTAACAAGTTCTCAAATTTCATGGCTCACTTGACCCATATTCTTTTACGTCCACTTTGTAGTTAAATTTATAGATATATTATATTAATGCATCAGTGGTACCTTTAACGACTTGTTGCATATATTTCATCTCACTGAGAGATTCATATGAAATACCATACTTCAAGTAAGTCTCATCAATTTCTGTCCTGAGCTTCTGTTGTATATCTTGATGGCTCGCTAGTTCATAGAGACAGAAAGTCATGGCAGTAGAAGATGTCTCAAAACCGCCCGCAAAAAAAATAAAAACCTGTGCTGCTATTTCAGTTAGAGTAAGTTTTGTTTCATCCTGATTTTCACTAAGGCTAATCAATATTTGTAAAAAATCTTGGCGAATCACATTATTTTGTTTTCTATAGGCGACAGTATCTTCAACAAGTTTTGAAAAGAAATTACTAACTTTTTTTGGAAGAACAACAAAACCTAAGTACCGGGCCAAAGCAGGAAAAGCACTAGCTATAAATAATAAATTTAAAAAAAGCGTTGATTTCTCGAAAATCTGTTTCCCATATAAACGAAATTCTGCGTTTGGATTTTTGAAAGAGTTGCATTCAACTCCAAAGGCACAACATCCGATTACGTCGGTAGTAAAGCATCCCAAAATGCTTTTAATATCGACAGGTTCATTCAACAAGCAGTATTTATCCATTGCTTCTTTAAGTTGATCTGCACATTGGAGAAAATTCGAAAACATTGTTTTCATTTTATTGGATGTGTATGTAGGCGTAAGTTTTGTTCGTAAATATCTCCACTTAGGGCCATCGACAGTAAACAAATTGGTAGACAGTGGATCATCTTTTTCATTATGGTACATTCCACGGTCAGTAAAGTACTCAAAATCCTTAGTAATCATATTTTTAATGATATCAAGATCTACCGGAATGTAAACAGGTTCAGTTATCACATAACTTCCACCATGTTTTAAACCTCGTTCCTTTAATTCATGATATTGTTTTTTGAAAATAAAACCAATATTTTCTTTTCTTTTTAACGGATTCATTTCGGGACAGCCGAAAGGTATCGATGGTTTTATAAAGTCGAGCTTTCTGCGTGACCAATATTTGAACGCCCACTTATAATATGTTATTATTATAACGATTAGGATCGACAATCCTGCAATAATTTCTACTAGTCCCATTTTAAATTCAACACTAATTTGTAAAATTGTCCTGCAAATGAAGGAAAAAAAACAAATTTAATTTGTGAATGTACTTTTTTTCACAAGAATTTACATTTTTTAATACATTTTATGAAATTGCAACAAATAATTTAAATAACAGCCAACGCAACAGTTCAGATTTGATGCAGACAAAGATATATATTTGATAAGAAATGTAATGTCTAGAAACCAATTCCGTTCAATAAAACAAAACCTACATCTTGCTAATAACAAAAATTTGAATAAAAGCAATAACATGATATTTTGCCCCGTAAATAGGGATTTATTACTATTTTATTAATTTATTATTATTTTTTTAAAACGTTCTTATGGGAAGGCAGCCAAGTAAAATGTTTATTTTTAACTTTCAAAAAATAAATTAATTGTAAAGTTTCCATTCGGTATGTGGCACAACAAAATGGTTTAATTTATGTTATTTTATTTTGACTAAAAAGTAATTTAGTGAAACAATGTTTTCTTTGTGAAAAATAAAAAGAAGTTGTAGATAATTTTATCTTTGGTTTAAATAATTAAAAATCACAGAGCCCTATCGTATCCAACATAGTAATTATTCGGAAATTATTAGCAATTTGCTCTGGTGCAAAATTATGGGATAATTTGGATTTGATTGAATGAATCTTAGAAATTTGAAAGATATGATTGGGTTAAGTTTTGTGAGGGAAATTGTCTATAAAATTTGCCCAATGTTCTCTAATGGGAACAGTTTAGAATTATGGTCTGCATAACCAGGTTTTAATGGCTCATGAGGCATAAGTAGCTACCGACAAGTTCCAAGACAATGATAATCAATGACACCGTTTGGATTTTATCTAAAATCTCGTCGTACATTTATATTCCGTGGTGACACTGTTCTAAGGTGGAATGGATAACAACAATAAATGCAAGTTAAATTACTGATTACAAAGGCAAGACGTGTTTTTCTGTACGGAAAAACCATTTATTAAAACCATCACCCTATCGCGTGCGTAGGCAACCAACATTACAGTAACCAGATATAATAAAAAATAACACAACTGCGGGGGGTGGGCTGTGAATAATGAACGTCGTTATGTATCTATAGCTAGGTACACAACAAACGTATTGAGTTATGATCGTAGATAAATTGTATTTATACAAGGAATGAGAAAAAATGATTAACTATAACAAGTTTTCAAAATGGAAAGTATTCTTACCATTTACTTCAAAATATGTTCTCGTTTCTACTCACAGATTGTCTAATAAAGATCATTGAAATTGTTTATTAAATTCGTATTCGATTTCAAAAACTGTCGACTATACCAATAATGTTAGATGTATATATAACTAAATGTTATCAAGTGTACGTGGGTGTCGTGACAGTGGACGTTTTAAACAATGATAATTAAAATAAAGTTTACATAAAACATAAATAGAATAATGTACCTTAATTACTGTAAGAATAACAATAATAACATAAGCACAAATAATCAAATAAACGAAAATATAACTTTTTCATAGAACATGTTCAAAGTAAATTTTATTTATTTTATTTATGTTTCTGGTTGAGGTCTCTAAAAAGATCTAAATATCGAGTCGCTTCACTGCCATATCGTTACCCTTGCGGAAAAAAAATGCGCAGGCCACTGTCCACCCAAATACTTTGAGCCAGGCGTCAGTGAACTACGATCCCGTTCCACGGGACCGATATTGCCTTCCGAGGTCCATCTTCCATTGATTTCCGTCCCCGTGGCTCCCTTCTTTGCTGCTTTACCTGTTCATGAATCAATTAATTTATTAATTAAAGAACTCTTATTTCAAAGCCCTTTTTTCTAGACCAACAATACCATGGCGGAGAGGCGCTTATTTAGTCAGCAAGAATCTGACACTGCCTGTTCAGTGGGCCGACAAGTCACACCTCGGCTGCAAGAGTGGCACAACTCAAAATAGCAACTTTGATGTAAATTGAAAAAGTAATCGATTGTCTTCTGTCAAAATCGACAATTTTCTTCTTCATAGTTTGGTACAAAATTGTTTAGGTTACCATATGTGCTACTTTTTGAAATTATAAGAATGTGGTGGTAATTATATTTTAATATATTTTGGGAACAAAAATATTTTAAAATTTTTGAGTTGTGCCATTCTTGCAGCCGAGGTACGAAGTGTCTATACATATAAGACTTTTCCGCCTCCCCACACTAAAAAAAGTTCAGGTCTCTGCAATCGACACGGAAGATAAGCTGTCGTGCCCGCAATTGTCCAATGCATAGTTGACGATTTGAAATGATTTCAATTTACCTCCTAATACTCGGAAGCTGAGAGTGGGTCAAAAATAACCTACGCTTTCATTATTTAAACATAGTTTCACTGTTCTTCAAACCACCGATTTAAAACTTTTTTGAATTCGATAATAAAAAATTTTTCGATCTAGCAAGATAAATTCTCTTGCGCCGCAAATCATTCAGTAAATTTAATTTTTGAGAAACGCACTTGGGTTGAAACAATTGCAACGTGTATCAAAAATTTTTTGCTAAGAGGAGAATAAAATAATAAATAGGATATAATTTTTATTTTTCAGGAAAGTACCGGAAATCGTCGGCAACCACGGCCGTAGCGACTTTATTTCATTATAATCCCTTGATTCAAAATAACTTGTAACATTAACAATACGTGTTACTGTTACTTTTATCATATTTGTTTAAAATATTTATTAACATCACAAAAATTTTATAAGGTAAATAACGATGCAACTTTAACTAATACTTCAGTGGGCAATTTCTTACAACTGTGTTCCTCAACGAATGAATAACTTCAAGTTTCAGACAACAGAGCGATGTTACAATACCCAAAAAAGTGCCGGTTTTTATATACCATTTTACAAGGTAAACAATTTGAATTTTTACTTACACAAACTATTTTCTTTTGTTTCTCGTGAATAGCATTTTACACCTTTAATCAAATTTTGGAAACTTTAAAATAGTTAGGACATGTTTAAAATTTAATACAACACAAAAAAACTTTTGCGAAATTACAAATTAAAAAATTTCAGTATTCTTTACATTTCTTTTGCATATTAGAAATGTTTCGTACATGACTTCTTCAGCAATACACTGATCTGGTTAAAAATGTCTTGGCCTTACAGTGCGCACCAACCAATTGGAATAGTATCTCAATTACTGTGTAAATTGAGAAAAAATCTTGAAACACGTCATTTTCAGTCTATCATAATGATATTCTTTAAAGTGAAAATTTCATCCCTAACCTCAACTCTCTTCGAGTGACAGTTGCAACCCCCAAATTTTTGTATAGGATGTGGGGACTTGTGACACCTCAAAAGTCTTTTTATACTCTACTCAAAAATGCTATAGTTTAAAAATTTATTGCAAAAATTAACAGTAAAAAAATTTAATCTCTTTAACGAAATTGGCTAAGGGTGAGTTAAGTTTTACCGCCCGTGACAAAATAGGCCTTTAAAATAATTTGTCAATTCTCATAAATTGCATGAGTAATTTTATATTAATAAGATACATAGAAACCAAGAAAAAATATTTTTTTTTTAATCAGGTAAAATTTTGGCTTTCTTTCCATTACTAATTGTTCAATTTATTAGTTTTTTTGATGAACGAACAGTAAAATATTTTCACATAATTTAGTGTAATTGAAATAATTTTACTAATTTGCGTTCATTAAATAAAGCCATTTCCGTATTAGAGGGTATTTTTTTTAAATGATTTACGACATAAGCTGACCAATCCATCTAACAATGGTATTGGTTTTGGGTACTTGACTGATTATTTATGACAGTCATAAAGTTAAGTTAAAAAGTGCAACGTTACATTTTACAGGACCGAAATAAGGGTCTTCGCTATTTCTTTAAAAGTTCACAACATCGTAACTAACAGCTACACGGTAATTATAATCATAATAAAAAATAATTTTTGCAATATTAGATTTTAAACTTGATAAGAAAATCGCTTATCAGCTTCTAATTTTCGTTAGTATATCTGTCTACAATTTTGTGTTTTAATTTTGCCGTTTGCAAAGTCAATATACCTATCGGTCATTGAACCTTCCCATAAATTAAATTGCTTAACTCACCCAAAGTTTAAAAGCCCTGGTCACAACCCTAGGTCACTTTGTGAATAAAGAAACATTCGCAACAAATCTTCCAACGCTTAAACATCGTTAGTAAAAAGTGAAATTTAAAACTTTGTTTTGTGCAATAGTGAACATTTGTGTTTAGTTCAGATATAATCATGCCATTTCAATACTCAGTTGAGGAGAAGCTTGAAATGCTTTTAATTTATGGGGAATGTATGCGAAATGCAGCATTAGCCGGCACCACTTATGCAGAAAGATTTCCAGAAGGTCCGCATCCAAATGGGAAAATTTTTTCCGAACTAGTGGATAACGTATTAACGACCGGAACTTTAAAACATAGAAGGGAAGTTTATGTTAACCTACCAACCACCCATCAATTAAATCAGGCGGCAGTGCTCGATATGGTGGATAACGATCCGAATATTAGCACTAATCAGTATTAGCCAATCTAGTGTTTGCAAAATACTAAAAGCATATAAATTCCATCCATATCACATGGAAGTTCACCAAGAACTGCATGGTGATGATTTTGAAAACCGCTTGATTTTTTGTCGCTGGGCCGAAGAAAAAATAGCAGAAGATGAACATTTTTTTAGTCATGTCCTATTTACGGATGAGCGCACATTTAAAAGTAGTGGCCAGGTAAACAAACATAATATGCATTATTGGGCAACAGAAAATCCGCACTGGTTGCGTGAAAAAGTGACGCAAAATCGTTGGGCAATAAACGTTTGGGGTGCAGTTATCGGTAGTCGGGTCGTAGACCCCTATTTCTTTGAAAGGCACTTAACAGTCCTCGACGCCCCGAGACTAAATTCAATGGTTTTGTACGTTGTCCGTGCGGTCTCATTTTCAAATTTGAAAAGAAGGTCGCTATCCTATACGACGAGTACACGCTAGCCAGACGACTTCCATTTAATTACAGTTTGATATTATGTCAATTAAGCTTGTTATTAATTAAAATGTCCAAATTTCACCTAGTCGTACGACTTGCTGTGCGCCTCCAATTTTCAACATTTTGCTTTAAAATTGTAATGGTCTTGTAGCTTACTCATTTATCAGCGGCCCTCACTTAATCGTTTTTCTTCATATACTACCGTTTTTTAATTATTTCAATGTTTGTAAATTCATGTAAAAAAAATTGCCGAGAATTGGTCAAGAAAAAGATCGCCTGAAGTCATCCGTCAGTTTGATTTACAACCGTACTTCAGAGTAATAATGGCATGCGGTGTGGTTGGAGGCAGCAAGTGAATTCTAATTTTGGTATATGAAACATTCAATGACAAAGCTGCACATTTTTGGTATTTCTAACTACTACCTGCTTCGAACCCTGTTTTATGTGAAAAATAAATATCTTGCCGACTTGTTGACTTATGTTCTTTTTGAAACGAACGATTTTGTTGTTTTAAATATCATTACTTACAGTTTGATATGTCTTGTAGATTACTCATTTATCATTTAAGTTGGCACGTGCAATCACGTGTATGTGTAGATAAAAAAACTAAATATTTCAATCTTCTATTTTCATTTGTTTTTTTTTTTTTTCGTTAAACAGATTAATTTTGTATACTCTTCATTTTTGCAATAATTTTTTAAACCATAGCATTTTTGAATAGACCATGAAGAGACATTTAAAATGAGATATCACAAACTCCGCTTTCCATTTAAAAATTTGGGGGTTGCAACTGTAACTCGAAAGGGGTTGAGGTTAGGAATGAAACTTTCACTTTACAGGATATCATGTGATAGACTAAAAATTACGTGTTTCGGGATTTGTTTTCAATATGCAGAATAATTTAGATAATGAATTTATTCCAGTTGGCTGGCGCTTACTGAATACACAGTGAGCGCCAGCCAACTGGAATAAATTCATTATTTCAATTATTGTGCATATTGAGAAAAAATCCCGAAACACGTAATTTTTAGTCTAACACATCATATCCTGTAAAGTGAAAATTTCATCCCTAACCTCAACCCCGTTCGAGTGACAGTTGCAACCCCCAAATTTTTAAATGGGAAAGGGGGGGGCGGCTTGTGATACCTCATTTGAAAGGTCTCTTCATGCTCTATTCAAAAATGCTGTGGTTTAAAAATTTATTGTAAAAATGAAGAGTAAAAAAAAATTAATCTGTTTAACGAAATTCGCTACAACACATTAAAAAATCAAAAATTAATAGCGTTTCGTTCTTAGTAATCTAATACAATAAAAAATATATCAATCAACGCTTTAAACTAAACTAACAATTTCAACTAACGAAAAATGTTCATAAGTTTTTATGTCACTTTCTGAACATTTCAATTGTTTTTGCTTGCCTTCTCAGTATCAAGGACCAAACGCTATTAGTTTTTGATTTTTTTAGTGCGTCATAACGAATTTCGTTAAACAGATTAATTTTTTTTTACTCTTCATTTTTGCAATAAATTTTTAAATTATATCATTTTTGTATAGAGCATGAAGAGACCTTTCAAACGAGGTATCACAAGGCCCCTCTTCCTATTTCAAAATTTGAGGGTTGCAACTGTCACTCGAAGGGGGTTGAGGTTAGGAATGAAATTTTCACTTTACAGGATATGACGTGATAGACTAAAAATGACGTGTTTCGGGATTTTTTCTCAACATGCACAATAATTGAGATAATGAATTTATTCCAGTTGGCTGGCGCTTCCTGTATATCGGAGATATAAAAAAATGTTTCAAATGAAAATTTTGCGTGAATTAGTGTACATAAATGTAGCAAAAGTCATTTTTCCATTTGTAAATTAGAAATATTTCTGTTTCCCAAAATAAACAAAAACAACCAGTTATTTTTGAGTCCGCGCCCCGTTTGAAATAAAGCTGCACTGGTTCAAGGGTGTCAGTAGCGAAAAAAAAATTTTGCACTTCTGTGCCCCATAAGCTGTCACGTATTCATGGAATGTAAAATTTTTGAGATCGGTTATAATGGGCAGGTTTTAGAGCACACTGAAGCAATACTAAATATAGGCAGTTTTTTCAATAATTTTCCAAGTTTGATTGCTCGCCGTGTGGTCATTTTTCATCCAATTGGATCAAACAAAAAACCATAATAAAGAGCATTTAATGCCCATTAGACTGACATATCATTTGTTTCGATGTAACCAGTGCATCAGCCTGGAGCGCACGAGACGTGAGATAACAGCAAAAACAGTTCATTTGCGGTTTAAGCAATCAAAGTGGTGAACTTCAAAAAATCATAGCTCATAAACTATTGGTCCTAGAGTAGCGGTCTCGATTCGATTCTGAGTGCCTATATCGTCAGGTATTTAAATGAATCAAATTTTTTTTTCTCCAAAAAGCCGTTTGCTCAGCGCACTCAAGAACGTGTTTTTTTAAAGTTCAACCCCCATTTTCAACATTTTCCGAAAAGGTCGCGAGGTCAAAAACTTGACATTAACATTAGGGGCATTTATGATAAAACATATCAAAAAACCAAACCTGACCGACCTTTTGCAGGGTAAAAATACATTTTTACTGGACTAAATACATTGTTTTCAAATTTGAAATTTTGTTTTGAAAAAGCGGTTTTACCTCAAATCATAGACCCACGAAAACGTACGAGTGCAGAGATCGAAAAGCCGGAAGCAAATATTCAAGTAATCAATTAATAAAAACCAAAGTTGTTTTCCTATTTGCAATTCCTACCGATAGGTACTATAAAGTTTACAAATATTTAAATAACGCTAATTACATCACAACAAATTTTCGGTTTTTTATTTTGTTTTACTAATAACATTCAAAAACCATTTAAGTCAACAAAAAAAACCCTTCTTCCTCTGTAAGTCCCATTCCAGTACAAAAATATTTTGCTACACATCTGGTATTTAAAAGAATAAAGGAGCCGATACGCCCGAATACATATTGTGTCGCCAGTATTGTAAACTGTATTTCGAGTAAATGTAAGTCGTTTCAAGGAAGTTATTTATGGCTACTTTACCGGGTTCTATTATACCTAATGATTTATGACCGAGATGGTAGCGTGGTTGCCTATCATTTAATGCAACGCCTAACGTCGTACAATTCAACTTCTACAAAGACAGGTCCTCTATGCCGAGAAGTCTTAAATGGAGCTACCTACGTAGATTTCCTACAAAATTACCTTGAAGATTTATTAGAGGACATTCCTCTTAACAGGAGACAAGGTATGGCTTGCAAGGGTTTAGAATGTTAAAAGAATGCTTATTAACTATCAATTTTTTATAACAGGAATGTGGTTCCAACAGGATGGGGCATCTCCTCATTACAGTCTAATCGCTAGAACTGAGCTGCAGCGACAATTTGGCAATTCTTGGATTAGCAGCTGGCCTGCACGATCTCCGGATCTAACGTCTCCGGACTTTTTTCTTTGGGGTACTGTAAAAGAAATGGTATATCGAGCGGAACCGACCACCCGTAACGATATGATGGAACGAATTCGACACGCGTTCGAAGAACTAAATAATTTAAATTTGGCAGCTAGGGTCCACATCAGTTTTCGAAGACGCATTCGTAAATGCATTGAACAAGAGGGGCATCACTTTGGGCATCTTTTATAAAATAAAGTTCATGTTTACCTATTAAAAACTTATTTTATTTTTCTCACAAATTCCAGAATACGGGTCTGGTAACAACTAAAACGCCGTGCTCTTCAGTTTTATGGGTCCATCATGATGTATTGTTACGCGGTAGACCGTATTATCCATTGTTGGAAAGTCATAAATAAAAGTATTTTTCGTGCTTTATGTTAAATTTGATTTAACTCAAAAAGTAATCATTTTTTTACGAATCTAATTGCAAATATTAATTCTACGAATAATTTGACAAATTTTGAAATAAAAAACCAAACATGGAAATTTTAGCCGAAACTCTTTGTTTTACTTTTTTGGCTTCAAATAAAACTGATTTGGAAAACTTTGTAAACTTCACCTGATGTAACATGTAAATTGCATACTTTCCCCCTCAATCTTTAATAGGTATTATGGCCCGGGCGGTAAAACTTAACTCACCCGTACAACGCGCTAAAAAATCAAAAACTAATAGCGTTTCGTTCTTGATATAGGGAAAGCAACCAAAAACAACTGAAATGTTCATAAAGGGACATAAAAACTTATCAACATTTTTCGTTAATGCACAGTGTTAGTTTTGTTTAAAACGCAGATTGATATATTTTTTATTGTATTATACTAACAAGAACGAAACGAAAACATTGTATAAAATTTACCACCTGACTGACCCACATATTTTTGTTTACAAATTAGAAATATTATATAGCAATCAACTCAGATGATTACAAAACAGAAACAAGTGTAGGTACATTGCCAATATGAATCCGTCAGCTCCTAAACTAAGAGCCTTTCCTAAAATACATAAACAATATATATTGTTGCAAGCCCTATACCTAATTGTAAGTTAAAGTATCAAGTTACACACCCAAGTGTTCGATTTTCTGAACCGTAGCAAATCGCAAACCGGAGCAATAAATTAACGCATTAAGGGGCCTACACACACTACGGTATATCTGTCAGGGTTATCTCTCCGGTCTGTCGAATACGATCTACCGGATACAGAAGCGCATCCACACGATTACGGTTTTTTTGTCAGTTCTGTGTAAAAACGATGGCGTCAACACAGGATGCTTTAGCGGTAGTAGCATTACTATTATCTATGAAAAAGCGCCCTACACGCAAAATAAAACGTAAACAGTGGTGTAAAGATTGGTTAAAAGAAAGAGAGCGGTATTCGCATGTAAATTTGATGCAGCGATTAACATTTGCGCCGAAAGATTGGCACAATTGCATGCGAATGGACGATAAAATACTAACAGTTCACCCTTTCCACTGTCTTTTTTAGGGTCCATTCTATCACTTTCGAAAAAGTGAAATCTGAGTGATAACGGAGTTTTTAAACTACCCTAGCAATTTAAATAGTTAACCCCCATTCGATTTTTTTCAAAGGCCATTGAATACCACTTTCAGAAAAGTGAAATCTCAGTGATTATTTTATTCTACTAACATTGTGCTATTTCAAAAATGAACACGGTATTATACCGATAATTCTGATATAACTTCGTGTTGGTCGAAATAGTTCAATTACTTACTATTTAGCCAAGAACTTATTTACATAGGTACCTACTTTAATTTTTCTTATTGTTAGTTCTTGATTCGTAAAATAATCTAATCAATTACCATTCAAATTTTGATATTTTTTTTATTAATTACATTACATTCAATTATACAAATTTAACAATAAAATCACTTCAGCTGCGTGTCGTATTTTTAATACATACAACTAATTATTATAATTTAACCAATAAATTCAATTCAGTAAAGGTACGGCATCGTATTGTTTATGTAAATTATTTAACTTTACAGATTTGCGTTGTTGAGACCTATTGAGGATTTTTGTCTGTGCTGTAAAAATGTCGCTTTTGAAAAAACGAAATTTCGGTGACAATTGATAAACGAGCAATTTAGGGTTTACTGGAGAAAGTGATTTCGGTCCCTCATAAAATGTTAAAAGGAAAGAATTAAAGATCATTCACCATGTCTTGTTTTTTAAGGGTTAATTTATTGCAGGGTGGCCTTCGAAAAAACTAAATCTCGATGACACAACGTCAATTATCATTGATAAACAACTCCTTTAGGGGAAACTCGAGAAAGCGACTTTCAATTTCTGTTGTTAAAATACACAAACAATTTAAACAGAAAGTGGCTTTGACTCTTCATAAAAATAATGTTGAAGAAAAGAATGGTTTTCAGTTTTGGACACGTGCAACCAATGTAATAAAGAAACGAGACGTGCGGGGCGAGAGACCTTGTCTCTGCGGCAAATTTAAAAAACTGAGACGACCGGATTGCTTTCCTATACACCATGGGTCGGCAACCTTTTGTTGTAAAGGGGCCAAATAATTTACATGGGGATTAGTGCGGGCCGCACTTGGGTCACATGTCATTACAATATACCTACTGTATTTGTGTATAAACATTTTAGTTTAGATATCATCCGTCACGTGCGTTGCGGCGAAAATCTTGGGGGCCGCACCAAGACGCCTCACGGGCCGCAGGTTGCCGACCCATGGTGTAAGAGCTGCTTTGACTCTCAGTCTTTGCGGTCTGTCCTCCTTGTGATTGTAATAAACATTAATTTCGTTTGTTAGTAACACAAAATAAAAAAGAAAAGAAAAGAAAAATGTTATTTATTATTTGAAAATTATGTACAAAAAAACAAACAAAACAAATTTAGTCACAACTGGTTAATTTCAAGTCATGTATTCATCTCTATTTAGTGCGAAATCACATATGAAAAGTAACACAGCAACGACGACATGTTCCAAAACGAAATGATAAATAACTTTGGGTTGGAGCTGGAAAATAGGATAGATTGGCTTGGGGGACATTGTAAAATTACAAAATAAATTAGTAATTAGTTCACATTAAATTAAAACATTACATGCAAGAATAACCCATCCCTAATTAATCCAATATTAAACTTAAATTAAACAGGCATTTTAAATCATCACCCCCTTGAAATATACATTCACTTATTGCACTAACAATTATGGGAAATAAGTAAATAAAGAAAAGAAAACTCACCATGTTCGCACACATCCGTAGAAGGTTTTTCAGTTTTTCTGGTTTACGGTCTGTAACTAGAGACGGTTTCGATGCAGTAACCGAATCTACTTGTCGTTGGGGCCTACTTGAAGGTTGTGCTGAAGCCGTGGCAGGAATATTCATCTCGATGTGCCTAATAGTTTCACGGTCACCTTGTTTAATGTCTGCTAAATCCTATTACAAGAAATTAATTGTTTCATACTTTTTAGTGCAAATTTACATTTCAATAAGGGCAAAATAAATAGAGCACGGAATAATCAAAAAAATACAAAGTGAGTAGTAAATACAGCATTAAAACGGTATAGAAATTAAAGAAAATAATGTCGGGACATACACATTCATCGTCCTCTGCAATCACATCATAGTGTCCGGGGGGTTCTGATCGGGCCTTAAGTCTACCCTCATAAATTTCCCGAGGAGAATAAGCAGAGATTTTTGAATTAAATTTTTTGGCTCCACCATGGTTCCTAATTTTTTCCATGGCTTGTGCAATACTGTCACCTGAAGTCGATGGTGTCTTAATGGCCAATATATCTTCTATTTCGGCCTGGGGATACTGACTTTTCTCCGAACGTTGTTCTATTTCCATTTTGCTTCTTTTTTTAACAATTTGGTGGGTAATAGATGTGATATCAGTCAACCTGTCAAAAATGGGATCTGATGGATTTGAAATCACCGAGCCGCTATCAATTTCGAATTTACTTCGTGTTATCCACTCAACAACTTTTTCGTAACTTCCGTCCGGAGATAATGTGTTATCACTCATGATTGACAGGTACAGAAATTTATATTTTTCAAAAGGATAGTCAGAAATATGGCGTCGACATATTTGTTTACAGTTGTCATTTTTGTTTTTTATAGGCCTACTAATCCTCGGAAATTGCATGAGTATTCTGTTTTCCTTGGGAGTTTCTAATGATTTTGGCGTAATTACAACTGAATTTGAAACTGAACTGAACTGAAACTTTTGTATTAGATAACTTTTACTGTCACCTTCTTCCACATGAGTTATTAAAACATTGATGTCCTCCTGGGTGCAATAAGAACCATAAATAAAAAATTACATCTAATTGAAAAGTTAGCATTAATTCAAGGTTTTCATTAAGATGGGTTAGTTATGCTTGGCTGAAAGTAATTCAGACTAACATGAGTGGGTGGTAATACAGTAATAAGTGACCTTGACTGTTCATGAGTCGAATGTAGTTAAGGATTTTATAAAAAATTGCTAGAAAATACACTTTACTGATGTGGAATTTTCGATTATTTTATAACAACCGTTTTCAAGTTTTAAAATAGCCATCTTTATGATTTATGATAAAACATGATTTATTTAGATCAAAATTAAAAATGTTATCAAACTGGCTAATTACAAGAATTATTTGATTTTATTTCTGAACCATTTTTTTAAATATAATTTTGTGATTAAAAAATATTCTAAAAGCTAATAGGCCATAGAAACGTAAAACTGATCACATCATCAATAAAACAACCAAAAAAAGGACTTACCAATTTTGGATGTTTAATGTGCGGTATTTCTCCTCTGAATGCATCGTAAATTTGGGTTAAATGCGAAACCATTGTAAGAAGATCAGGAATATCGAGTTTTGTTAACTCTTCCCCAGTCATCACAGGAGATATGCCTGCATAAAAATTCAGTTCATTTCAATTATAGTTATTATTATTAAGTGCCCCACCTACCAATTTCCTTTTCCAACAAATCAAAAGCGAGTTGATTGTTTTTCGCTACCTCTTGAGGTTTTACTGCATTGTAGTCCAAGAGATCCGGTCTGTAGTGGTGCAAAATAGCACATAACACCCTACCATCTTTAAGTGATAATGTGATATCATTAACAGCAAGATTTTCTAAATCTTTTACTTGATCCTTAATCCAGTTAAGAAGAGTGGCAGGATCAACATGCGTTTCTAAAATTGATTATGTGAATTTATACAATTCCATTATCATTTTATTTTACCTCTCTCTTCGTTTTCTGTGTGATTCAATAGGAGGAACAATTTGTGGATTTCTTGATATTAATTCAATACTACTAGGTTCATCTGTGTCTTACAAACTAAAAACTTATTGCGGTAACAAAACATATAGTACTAGGATCTAACGTATAAGCTTTACAATCTTTATTTTCATTTTCTGGAGTTGTCTGGCCAATCAATTGCACGGGGGTCATCTCTTTGTACCATTCTTCATTGTTTAAAATCCTGATCGGAGGCAGCGGGTTCCTGTTCGGCCAGAACTATCTTTCATGGTTGGAGAAACATTGCTCAATGTTGTTTCTCAACCCCTCCATGTTTCCATTGATAGCTGAGGCGTTTAATTCGTTTCTTTCCATAGTGCGTCCACTAGGATCTCCAATTTTGGCGGTGGCCCCACCAATCTAAGAAAATCCAGCTTAATTGAGATTTCAAGGTTAATGGGGGTGACTTACCAATGCAATTACATTGTGGCCCCCTCGCTGCCAGTGCAAGATATTAATTAAAATCGGTAGATTTCCGACATGGAGGCTGTTGGAAGTTGGATCGAACCCTGCATAGACGCATTGGGGTTATTGCACAATCACCATTTCAATTTTTTTCTGCGAAATTTTCCAGAAAGGCTTCTTGCTCCTGTGGTTATCCGATATTAACGACTATGTTTAAAGGGAATGAAATTAGCCGCGACGCTTTCAAGGCTAATGCCGAACATCAGAGGTCCGAAAGCTGGCAAACGCAGAGTACTGTCCTCGGTGGTCATTTCCGTGATTTTGTACGGCGCCCCTGCCTGGATAAAGGCCCTAAGATTCGAGCGTTATAAAAACATGCTCGATAGGGTCAACAGGAGGTTAGCCATTAGAATAACATCCGCATATAGAACAACATCCACGAAGGCAGTGCAGGTGTTTGCCAGAATGCCTCCTTTGTGGATGAAAGCGAACGTAAGATCGGAAATTTATTTAAGGGCCAAAGACCATACCTCTTTGGCAAACGAATCCTTAATGATAGCTTGGCAAGAACAATGTGACGATTATTTATGTTGGGCAAAAATTTTCGTTAAATATATTAGAAAATGGTTCAATTGTAAGTGGGTAGAAATGGATTATTTTTTAACACAATCCATGTCCGGACACGGAACTTTCGGAAAATATCTCAATTGGATAAAAAAGGCGGATGTCGATACTTGCTGGTTTTGCCAGCAGGTAGACACGCCAGAACATACTATATTCATTTGTGACGAATGGGAAAGCATCCGAAGAGATGCTAGGATTAAAATGGGTTGTACTATAGACCAGAATAATATTTCTGAGTTATTATTGGATTCCGAGGAATCTTGGAAAACAGTAACCAACATGATGCGGGACATTATGCGTGGAAAACAGCAAGAGGAATTTCGTAGGGAGGAACTCCTCGTCAGAGATGATGTGATATCAGATTCTGACGAAGATTGAAGGTTAAAGGTTGTGTGATTGAGAGAATGAATGTATATGAGGTATTTTGAATAATTTTTTCTTTTTTCTATCTGTTTAAAATGTAATGTTTTAATTTAATGTGAACTAATTACTAATTTATTTTGTAATTTTCCAATGTCCCCCAAGCCAATCTATCCTATTTTCCAGCTCCAACCCAAAGTTATTTATCATTTCGTTTTGGAACATGTCGTCGTTGCTGTGTTACTTTTCATATGTGATTTCGCACTAAATAGAGATGAATACATGACTTGAAATTAACCAGTTGTGACTAAATTTGTTTTCTTTGTTTTTTTGTACATAATTTTCAAATAATAAATAACATTTTTCTTTTCTTTTCTTTTTTATTTAGTGTTACTAACAAACGAAATTAATGTTTATTACAATCACAAGGAGGACAGACCGCAAAGACTGAGAGTCAAAGCAGCTCTTACACCATGGGTCGGCAACCTGCGGCCCGTGAGGCGTCTTGGTGCGGCCCTCAAGATTTTCGCCGCAACGCACGTGACGGATGATATCTAAACTAAAATGTTTATACACAAATACAGTAGGTATATTGTAATGACATGTGACCCAAGTGCGGCCCGCACTAATCCCCATGTAAATTATTTGGCCCCTTTACAACAAAAGGTTGCCGACCCATGTCTTACACAGCGAACGGTTATAATTTGATTACTTTTAGGATTCTGTATCTTAAAAGGACAAGTGCGTCCGTCTGTCACGGAAGTTTTTCTCGAAAACTAAGTAACGTAGAAACTTGAAATTTGGCATAATGATACATCTTAATGACGTGCACATATATCTATCGCTGGTCAATAACTGGATAATTTTTTTTGTTTCGTTAATACGGGGGGTCAGTTTGGACCCATAAAAAAAATTAATTTATCATATCGTGTGGGGTGTCATTTGAAAGAGCTAACTGTAAGGATTCTAAAAATATTTTTTTACAATTTTAAGTTCAGTGGTCTTAATGATACAGCTAAAAATGTGCAAGAAATGACCCCTGTTCTCCTAGGTTTCTGAAGCTCAAAATTTGATTTTAATGGGGTTGGTAGATATTAAGCCATAGATTACAGGAAAACTGCGTATTTTTTTGACAACGTAATAGTTGCGGGAAAATTGTTGTTTCAGCACAGAACTCTAATTGTGCGAACTTGACTCACTCTTGACCGATTTTTTATTCTGAATTGATTGGTGAAATGTTACTTAAAAATTGTCTTTAATTTATATTTTTGATTCTGACCAGGTTTTTGCTTGCAGTAGGGGAAAAAGCAATTGATATTAGTTCCTGCCGAACAGCAATAAAAACAAACAGCATTGAAAATTTGATAAAAGCAATACGTAATGATTCAAGTTAATGGATAACAGGTATTTTTTCTTTTCTCGACATATACAATGGTTACCAAAGTAGAAACAATGTTAAAGTGTAATTTATTTATTAACTATATTAATTTTTTCAAAACAACTAAATTTACAAATGAACTGAAAATATGCCAGTTTGCGTTTTCACCTTCTTCATTATCGTTTTATTAGGAGTACACTTAGTGCTGTGGTAATGAAATAAAATTTTATATATGCAAATTTTGTTATCGAATAAATACCGGTAAACCCAGCAAACGTAGAACTGCTGTAACAACACAATCACAACCATGCAGTACCACTCCAGCAATATTTTTCGCGACATAAAAAATTCCAGTTGAAGTATTTTTTTCTACGCGATTTATTTGATAGTATCGCCATATTTGAATTGGATTAACTAACCAAACCAACGCTGACACTATAATTAATCCATAAAAAACTCTTAAGATCATAAAAGGAGTTAACAAATGTTGATTCTTCTCAACTAAAAACAAAACAAAAAAGAAAAATGTGAAATCATTAAAATGTTTAACACTAACATTTTGTATTTCTGGTTTTCTCGCTTAATCCACTATCATCAATTACGGTGCAATCATCATAGTTGTAGCTTTTACAGTGCAAAGTTTGATCACGCTCGCAAAAGCGTTTTGGACATGTAACCCAATTTTTGTCACCTTTTGTCGGAGGGGGTGGTATTGGTAAACTGAGCGATTTTCTGGTTTTTAGTACTGGCACTGGTTTCAAGTATTCGCAGTGCTTCTCCATCAGTCTTGAATCATTCCAATAAGGACTTCTAAACAAATACAGCTAAATTAAAGAGCACGTTTTACAGAAATACTTACATTCGTTTAGATTTGCGCATATCAAAATCTCTAACAGTGTTAATGGAACAAATCCTGCAAATAAATTAATTTAAATACGTAAGTATATAACAAAGAATTAAGAAACGTACTCATCTGATCTTGGGGTAAACTTCAAATCCGTAATTGCAGTTTCGTAACTGCTTGTTGTACTTCGTAGTGTTACATCATTCTGTTGGGTACCGTCGGTCATGGTTTCCTGTTTACTTTTATGGTGCCTAGAATTTGTGGCAATAACATCACTAAACAGCAATAAAGATTAAAATTTTTGATCAAAACTTACATGTTGAATGCTGTTGCACTGGCAGAACGACTTTTTATAATTTTGTTATGAAGTTGATCATTTGTAGTTTCTAAAACGGCTGTGGACTGAGATGCATCAGGTAATCTTTCAGGGGACCTACGTCTGAAAGCAACGCATTATTTGACCATACAAATTGCTTTATTCATACCAAATACATTAGAGTTACCAATACGCGCAACTCCACAAGTTTATCACGTATTTGTAAGGATGCGAATTCATCTGCGCCATCTACCGCCTTGGGGTTTAATAATGGCGTTCTCATATAAGATGCTATGGAAAAGAATGTTTAAGAAATTTAAAAATGCCGCATTAATTGCGAGAAAAATCTTTAAATTTTATTTTACTTTTGCCTTTTAGCATTCATTTTTCATTACATTCATTCACTTTTTGTACATAGGCTCTTATAAAAACACTAAAAAAGCGTATGTACAAAACGTGAATGAAAGCAGTGAAAAATGAATGTTAAAAAGCAAAAACAAAAAAATTTAAAAACTTTCTCACAATTAAAACGGCATTTTGAATTTTCCCAAACATCTTTCCCATATCATCTCTTATATGAAGAAAATATAAAAGCGCTTTTCTATTATTTTATTAATTTTCCTAAATATTCCTTTCCATAGCATTAAATTTTTTTGTTTTCTATCTTTTCCCAAATAAAAATGCCCCTTCCACGTAATTTTGTACCCTTAAGGACTTCGATGAACCTAATTAATTTAATTTAAAACATGCAATTCGCTAATGGCAAACTAAATTTATTTTTATTTTTTTTAAGGGTTTTTATAAGAGCCTATGTACAAAAAGTGAATGAATGTAATAAAAAATTAATGCCAAAAGGCAAAAATAAAAAAATTTAAAGATTTTTCTCGCAATTGATGCGGCATTTTTAAATTTCTTAAACGTTCTTTTCCATAGCATCTTATATGAGAACGCCATTATTAAACCCCACGGCGGTAGAGGCGCTGCTTACACGGGATCCCGTCGAGAGTGGGAGTTGCACGTATTATTAATATAATGTATTTGTTCATACCTTCTAAATCGAGGATCTGTAGATACGGGTCTATTTGAGTTTGTAGCATGTCGGTGCAGGAGATTTCTTTTTTCAGCAGCAAAATTCTTGAAGCGAGCTGTATTCCTTTAAAACAGAACAATATATAGTTGTCATAGGCAGATCCTTACTTTAAAGAAAATCTTACGCATCTTGCAGTTCAAACGATTTTTTATCACCAGCATCACCTGCACGTTTGACTGCTTTCTTGGTGCTCCTGGCACTAAAATAATAAGCTTCTTATACTTGCGATCAAGAAAATATTACAATAACTAATTCGAGCCATTAAAACAAAATTCTATTTGCATAATTAGGTGTTGATAGTGAATATTTACCTATTTTGACTGTTGCCACCTTGCATTTTAGGAAACTCATTCCCTCGTAAATCAATGACTTGATCATTTTCTGCAAGTCCACATATGTATTTGAGTAGTCAGCTTTACATTAGATACTTACCAACCACGTGCAGATTTAAAGTATCCTTATCCATTTTCAATTAAAAAATACAAAAATTTTTAATACCAGCTTTTAAAACCCTTTTAAGAAATTAATTTAAAAAATAGCGAAATGTCATTATTTAATTTTGTGTCAAATGTTTCGGATACTGTCACAGCAATCTGTACAAAGTTAAATTTTTCAATAGCTTTTGCAACAATAATTAAAATAGCAAATGGTTAGAAATTACATTTTTCAAACATTTCTATTTATTAAAACATTAGTTTTACATTTTTTGTCTACTTATTAAATTTGAAGCTACACACTGAAGACGGTGTATAAAAATTTATCAAAGGTTGTGTTATGATCGGTGTAATTAATTGGCCAAAATAAATTTTGAAGTAGATACCTACAATAAAATATGTAGTTAAAATAGAACAATTTGAAACTTAATAATTAAAGTTCTGAATAGTTCTACACATTTTAAAGGCTTACCTCTTCATAAGACAGTTTGATTAATTTGCCTTTATACATTAGTTAATGTATATTACATTAAAATTTTAAAATAGACACATCTAACATTTTTAAACACTATACACTATAGGAAATATGTGTACATTTTACATATTAAATATTAAAAATATATATTATATTCTTAGAAAAATTTGGTTTCAACAGACTTTTTCAATATAATAAACCTTTTATAACTAGATTTCTGAATTTCTAATATTAGCAGTCTACTAAACTGTTAACACAAATTGTTTTATAAAATTTTGCGTCTTTAAGTTACGATTAACAAGAAAATGCCTACTTTAAAAATTTGACATAGCCCTGATCAGTAGTTGCAACAATATTTGATTTGTTTTATTTTTATTATGAGATATTACTTTCCTATAGAAGAGTCCTTCAATACACAAAATCTTGATACAAAATAAAAGTGTTTGTGATGTGTCATTTAAATTGTTGAAAAGATAACAACGGTAAATGGATGTAAAAATATATCTTTTCGAACAAGGGGAACAGCAGGTTTGGTCGTCTCAGATTTTGACGAGTCTGTGGTAGGTATCTAATAGTCCTTACGTCAAGTATTACTTCGAGGTGAGTGACTGTTTAGTTCCATTTACATCTTATCATTAGATCACATCTTTTGGTAAGCTTTCACTCACACTTTTTCACCTTTCGTTTTCTTTCCCTTTTACCTATCATTCTCACTCTCTATCACTCTCTCCCTCTATCATCGAAAATTGCCTCTTATTAGTTTGCTTTCACACACACTTTTACTCATTTCATCTTCTTCCTCCTTTACCTATCATTCACACTCTCTATCACTCTCTCCCTCTTTGATCATCTTAGATTGAATTGTGAAGAAGGCATCCCTTGACTCCCCTTGGTAATGGACCCTCTGGCTGTCAAGGCTTCACATGAACTTGCATCTTTAATTGTGATGTTCGTTACAACCTAAATGAATCAATAAGATTGGTTAAATATGATTCAAAAATAATTAAAAGGAATAAATAAATAATTAAAAATTTTAAACCTAGGAGGCTTAGAATTTTTACCATCAAAATCAAAGTAGTATATTGAATAATTTTTTGACGTTTCTAAAATTTTTCATTTTTCGCCGTAACTTTACAAATAAACCGATGGAATCCGTCTCGCGACTGTACAAAAATTAAATGAAACTTATTTGCTCCTAATAATTACTATAAACGCTTCACGAGCAAAAAATTACAAAAATCTTCAATTAGTAAATTTTGACGTTTCTAAAAAATTTTAAACAGATAGAAAAAAGAAAAAAATATTCAAAATACCTCATATACATTCATTCTCTCAATCACACAACCTTTAACCTTCAATCTTCGTCAGAATCTGATATCACATCATCTCTGACGAGGAGTTCCTCCCTACGAAATTCCTCTTGCTGTTTTCCACGCATAATGTCCCGCATCATGTTGGTTACTGTTTTCCAAGATTCCTCGGAATCCAATAATAACTCAGAAATATTATTCTGGTCTATAGTACAACCCATTTTAATCCTAGCATCTCTTCGGATGCTTTCCCATTCGTCACAAATGAATATAGTATGTTCTGGCGTGTCTACCTGCTGGCAAAACCAGCAAGTATCGACATCCGCCTTTTTTATCCAATTGAGATATTTTCCGAAAGTTCCGTGTCCGGACATGGATTGTGTTAAAAAATAATCCATTTCTACCCACTTACAATTGAACCATTTTCTAATATATTTAACGAAAATTTTTGCCCAACATAAATAATCGTCACATTGTTCTTGCCAAGCTATCATTAAGGATTCGTTTGCCAAAGAGGTATGGTCTTTGGCCCTTAAATAAATTTCCGATCTTACGTTCGCTTTCATCCACAAAGGAGGCATTCTGGCAAACACCTGCACTGCCTTCGTGGATGTTGTTCTATATGCGGATGTTATTCTAATGGCTAACCTCCTGTTGACCCTATCGAGCATGTTTTTATAACGCTCGAATCTTAGGGCCTTTATCCAGGCAGGGGCGCCGTACAAAATCACGGAAATGACCACCGAGGACAGTACTCTGCGTTTGCCAGCTTTCGGACCTCTGATGTTCGGCATTAGCCTTGAAAGCGTCGCGGCTAATTTCATTCCCTTTAAACATAGTCGTTAATATCGGATAACCACAGGAGCAAGAAGCCTTTCTGGAAAATTTCGCAGAAAAAAATTGAAATGGTGATTGTGCAATAACCCCAATGCGTCTATGCAGGGTTCGATCCAACTTCCAACAGCCTCCATGTCGGAAATCTACCGATTTTAATTAATATCTTGCACTGGCAGCGAGGGGGCCACAATGTAATTGCATTGGTAAGTCACCCCCATTAACCTTGAAATCTCAATTAAGCTGGATTTTCTTAGATTGGTGGGGCCACCGCCAAAATTGGAGATCCTAGTGGACGCACTATGGAAAGAAACGAATTAAACGCCTCAGCTATCAATGGAAACATGGAGGGGTTGAGAAACAACATTGAGCAATGTTTCTCCAACCATGAAAGATAGTTCTGGCCGAACAGGAACCCGCTGCCTCCGATCAGGATTTTAAACAATGAAGAATGGTACAAAGAGAAAACCATGCAGACTGTGACGTTTTACGTGCATGAAGGAAATAATCAACAGTAATATCACAAGTGCATCAAAATAGCCGATTAAATTTTGACGTTTCTGTCAAAATGTCTTGCCTAGAAATATGTCGAGCAAATTTACCACGTAACAAAATCTCGAGTGCGCTGCACGAGAGATTTTGGGTGGAAAATTTACGAGAAATATTTCTTTATGGCAAAACGTTGCGACAAAAACGTAAAAATTTAATCAGGCTATTTTCATGCACGCGGCGTATTCGGCATGATTATTTCCTGATTATTAATTTGAATAAATAGATTTTACAACGAATTATTTATTTACTTGTCGAGGAATCTTTGATAATGATTGCAAAAAAAAAAATTCAGAAGCTATTGAACGTCAAAATTTAATCGGGTAAATTTTGACACCTTTGAGACGTCAAAATTTAATCGGGTAAATTTTGACACGTTAATTTAATCGCTATAAAACTGAGGAAAACCATGGTGACTGTGACGTTTTACGTGCATGAAGGAAATAATCAACAGTAATATCACAAGTGCATCAAAATAGCCGATTAAATTTTGACGTTTCTGTCAAAATGTCTTGCCTAGAAATATGTCGAGCAAATTTACCACGTAACAAAATCTCGAGTGCGCTGCACGAGAGATTTTGGGTGGAAAATTTACGAGAAATATTTCTTTATGGCAAAACGTTGCGACAAAAACGTAAAAATTTAATCAGGCTATTTTCATGCACGCGGCGTATTCGGCATGATTATTTCCTGATTATTAATCTGAATTAATAGATTTTACAACAAATTATTTATTTGCCTGTCGAAGAATCTTCGATAATGATTGCAAAAAAAATTCAGAAGCTATTAAACGTCAAAATTTAATCGGGTAAATTTTGACACGTCTGAGACGTCAAAATTTAATCGGGTAAATTTTGACACGTTAATTTAATCGCTATGAAACTGAGGAAAACCATGGTGACTGTGACGTTTTACGTGCATGAAGGAAATAATCAACAGTAATATCACAAGTGCATCAAAATAGCCGATTAAATTTTGACGTTTCTGTCAAAATGTCTTGCCTAGAAATATGTCGAGCAAATTTACCACGTAACAAAATCTCGAGTGCGCTGCACGAGAGATTTTGGGTGGAAAATTTACGAGAAATATTTCTTTATGGCAAAACGTTGCGACAAAAACGTAAAAATTTAATCAGGCTATTTTCATGCACGCGGCGTATTCGGCATGATTATTTCCTGATTATTAATCTGAATTAATAGATTTTACAACAAATTATTTATTTGCCTGTCGAAGAATCTTCGATAATGATTGCAAAAAAAATTCAGAAGCGATTAAACGTCAAAATTTAATTGGGTAAATTTTGACACGTTTGAGACATCAAAATTTAATCGGGTAAATTTTAACACGTTTCAAACGTCAAAATTTAATCAACAGTAATATCACAAGTGCATCAAAATAGCCGATTAAATTTTGACGTTTCTGTCAAAATGTTTTGCCTAGAAATATGTCGAGCAAATTTGCCACGTAACAAAATCTCGAGTGCGCAGCACGAGAGATTTTGGGTGGAAAATTTACGAGAAATATTTCTTTATGGCAAAACGTTGCGGCAAAAACGTAAAAATTTAATCAGGCTATTTTCATGCACGCGGGGTATTCGGCATGATTATTTCCTGATTATTAATTTGCATAAATAGATTTTACAACGAATTATTTATTTACTTGTCGAGAAATCTTTGATAATGATTGCAAAAAAAAATTCAGAAGCTATTAAACGTCAAAATTTAATCGGGTAAATTTTGACACGTCTGAGACGTCAAAATTTAATCGGGTAAATTTTGACACGTTAATTTAATCGCTATGAAACTGAGGAAAACCATGGTGACTGTGACGTTTTACGTGCATGAAGGAAATAATCAACAGTAATATCACAAGTGCATCAAAATAGCCGATTAAATTTTGACGTTTCTGTCAAAATGTCTTGCCTAGAAATATGTCGAGCAAATTTACCACGTAACAAAATCTCGAGTGCGCTGCACGAGAGATTTTGGGTGGAAAATTTACGAGAAATATTTCTTTATGGCAAAACGTTGCGACAAAAACGTAAAAATTTAATCAGGCTATTTTCATGCACGCGGCGTATTCGGCATGATTATTTCCTGATTATTAATCTGAATTAATAGATTTTACAACAAATTATTTATTTGCCTGTCGAAGAATCTTCGATAATGATTGCAAAAAAAATTCAGAAGCGATTAAACGTCAAAATTTAATTGGGTAAATTTTGACACGTTTGAGACATCAAAATTTAATCGGGTAAATTTTAACACGTTTCAAACGTCAAAATTTAATCAACAGTAATATCACAAGTGCATCAAAATAGCCGATTAAATTTTGACGTTTCTGTCAAAATGTTTTGCCTAGAAATATGTCGAGCAAATTTGCCACGTAACAAAATCTCGAGTGCGCAGCACGAGAGATTTTGGGTGGAAAATTTACGAGAAATATTTCTTTATGGCAAAACGTTGCGGCAAAAACGTAAAAATTTAATCAGGCTATTTTCATGCACGCGGGGTATTCGGCATGATTATTTCCTGATTATTAATTTGCATAAATAGATTTTACAACGAATTATTTATTTACTTGTCGAGAAATCTTTGATAATGATTGCAAAAAAAAATTCAGAAGCTATTAAACGTCAAAATTTAATCGGGTAAATTTTGACACGTCTGAGACGTCAAAATTTAATCGGGTAAATTTTGACACGTTAATTTAATCGCTATGAAACTGAGGAAAACCATGGTGACTGTGACGTTTTACGTGCATGAAGGAAATAATCAACAGTAATATCACAAGTGCATCAAAATAGCCGATTAAATTTTGACGTTTCTGTCAAAATGTCTTGCCTAGAAATATGTCGAGCAAATTTACCACGTAACAAAATCTCGAGTGCGCTGCACGAGAGATTTTGGGTGGAAAATTTACGAGAAATATTTCTTTATGGCAAAACGTTGCGACAAAAACGTAAAAATTTAATCAGGCTATTTTCATGCACGCGGGGTATTCGGCATGATTATTTCCTGATTATTAATTTGAATAAATAGATTTTACAACGAATTATTTATTTACTTGTCGAGGAATCTTTGATAATGAATGCAAAAAAAAATTCAGAAGCTATTAAACGTCAAAATTTAATCGGGTAAATTTTGACACGTCTGAGACGTCAAAATTTAATCGGGTAAATTTTGACACGTTAATTTAATCATATACAATATCATAAGTGTGATTATTTTGCCGGCAAAATTTAATTATTATTAAGAAAGTTTATTGCTTGGCAATTTCGCGAATGACAGTGACAGATAAAAACAACGAGCCCTTGGGCGAGTTGTTTTTTGACATTGGCATGAGCGAAATTGCCTAAAGCAATAAACTTGAGTTGAATAATCATTAAATTTTGCCAGGCAAAATTATCTCACGAATGAAATTTGACATGACTATTTCATGAAACAGGTAAGACAAATCAATTTTATTTTAAATATTTTTCCTGGGCGATTAATGCTGTTGTATTCCACATTGATTTGACACTAGTTTCTTTGTAGTTTTCTCCGTTCTCTTTTTTTCATGTCAAAGGCCCAATCTTGTAATATTTTTGCGATTTCATCAGGAGTTGTTGTCGAAAATAAATCATAACGTCGCTGTTTACAAAATTCGCTGAACTGCAACCATATTGAATTTTTAGTTTTAACAGTGTTGAGAGGGATAACATTGGCAGTGAACGCTTTAATATTTGCAATTGATAAATCACCAAATCTATTTTTATTGTCACACATTTTTATAACTGACGTTTCAAAAATATTATAATAACAGCGACTTGATGAATCGGTTACTATGTTTGTCAAAAACAAAGGAAAAATTGCCGCTGAAAAACCGCTAGGTTGCTTCATTCTAGCTTTCCATTGGTTCAGCAGCACTGGCAAAATTTGTATTTTGAAATTTTGTCAGTACGAAACAATTTTTTCGTTAAAAAGATGGATTTTGATTGGACGAAATTTGCATGAATGGAATAGTCGCTATAAAACTGAGGAAAACCATGGTGACTGTGACGTTTTACGTGCATGAAGGAAATAATCATTATAAAATAAATATATTTTGTAAAAGTGTGATGAATCTCGCGGGCCGGAAAAATGTTCAGTCAGTTTTATTTGTCCGTTCAATGTGTAATTTACGTACCTAATTGTTCATTTATTTTATCTTCGGTTATTTTTAATACTGTTTTAATTTTTGTGTCATTAGTTTTATACCGCATTGTTTATTTTATTGTTCACTCCATTATTGTAGACGATTTAAGTTAATTAGTGGGTGCAAGCAAAGCAGGCCTAAAACTATTGTTTGACACAGTATTCCTGTGATGGAATGCATCATCAAATACTTTAATTCTTCCTTGGAAGATTACTATGGCCGGCTAGAAAATTTTGCAGGTTTGTTGTTCTTTATTGGCATTGTAAATATCAACATTATAATTGATTAATATTTTATAGATCCGCGTACGAAAAATTTTCCTTTAATTAAATCTATAACAACTGTATTAATTGTGGAATTATTATACTTAATTATGGTATGGATTGGGCCAAGGTTTATGCGCAATAGACAACCGATGAAAGTTCAACGTACTTTGCTTATTTATAATTTTTCAATGGCAATTTTTAATTTTTACATTTTGATGCAGGTAAATAAATATATTCCAAATTTGTCAGTTCTAACTTTTCTAATCTTGCACAGAGTTATTCTGCTGGAAGTGAATTGAAGTACAGTTTGTTTTGCCAAGCTCCACGATTACTTAATCATCCGTACGAACAACAAGTAAGTTTTTATATCATATTCCTCGATTACTGCTAAATGACCAAAAATTCGTTATTACCACTACTACTAGTATAAAATAATTAAGAACTTAGGAATGAAGTTCTTCTACAACCCACGTAACACATGTACATCAAATGGACGTACATTGGACGTACACAAACGGATCATTCGGACGTACATATGGACGTCAGTTTATGGACGTCCAGCGGTGGACGCTTATTGGACGTTTTTGGGACTACAATTGGGATCTTTTCGGACGTTCAATGTACGTCCATGTCGTGCCGGTTCGTGGACGTCCATCGACAAACGCTTATTGGACGTCTTTGGGATTGTAAACGGATTCGTTTTGGACGTTCACTAGACGTCTTATGTATATCCATTTGGAGTCGAATTATGGACGTACGTTGATGGACATTAATGGACGTACTTATAAACGTTATGGGATTAAAAAATAAATAAATAAAAAATGGAAAAAAGCATATGGTATATTTAAAAATAAATAACCTTAAAAACTACAAGCAAAAAAAATTTCTAAATTCAAAAATTATTACAATAACGAATTTTAACAAATGTAAATAATTATTAACAAATTAAATAACATGAAATTTATATGTAAATAAAAATATATAAATTCAAAAACAATTACAGTGAAGAACTTTAACAACTTCACCTATTTAACTTAAACTGTTATCAAACTAAATAACTAAAAAATTAACCTTAAAAATATGCATATTCAAAAATAATTACCATATAAAATTTAACTAATTATTAACAAATTATACAACTAGAAACTTTGAACAAAAATCATTTCAAAACAACACCGGTCCTCCGCCACCATTTTCCCATTGCCGCTTTAATGTCCTTTTCGGAGGAACTAAATTTACTTAGCTTAACACTTTCTAAAAAAAGAAAATATTACGCACACCTTTTTTAAAATCATTTCAACTTACTTACCAATATAATCAAAGCTGCAATTATAAAACTCACATTTTCTCTCCGACCTTGCATAATAGGTTTTACATTTAATAAAAATTTTGTAAATTATTTTTATTTTCGAGTACAATTTAATTTTGTTTTTTGAATTACGTATTCGGGCAATTGAACTGCAACTAGATAAAATCATAATAAATCTAATAAATATTGTAATAACTACTCTGATGCCTGGTCTTATAAAACCTCTTACTTCATAAATAAAATTTACTTTGAGAATAAATTAACTTACTCTATAGATTTGCGTATTATAAACGCAAAATAACTTTACTTGGCTAGTAAATCTTCAAAGTAAACTGTTCGAGATTTTTGGACCAAGTAAATTTTATTCGGTGAGTAAATTGAGAGTTCGAAGCGTTCGAAGTGAAAGGAGAGATTAAGAAAGTTTTATAGTATTTACTCGTTATAAAATTTGTTATCATGTCTTCTGTTGTATCATCTGTATCAGATGTAAGTTCACCTGGTTCACCTACAGTATCCAGTGCCTACAGTGACCATTCTGAACCACAACAGATCGTAAGATGTCGAAGACCTAGAGTTTTTCTCTCTGACCTTGCATAATAGGATTTACATCAAATTCATGTACTATCAAACGGACTTGGGATTTGTTTCATAAATTCATATAAACTGTTTCTCCCAATCGGGGCAAAGTGAGTTGTATAAAACATGTAAATAATGGAAAACAAATACTTAAATATATTGTCATTTTTTCTTACGGCAGTCATGAAATTTACGTGTATCTCCAAAAACTCTTCAAAGGCCACTAACTACAACTGATGAAATAAGTGTGCCCGCACCAATGCATCAAACAAAAGATTAACGGTAAACAAGTTACTGCAAAGACGGTTCTTTGCACCGACCGGCGTGACAATGAATGACGTTCCAAACAGTAATAAAACTCGAAGGTTACGGGATATGCACAAAATAATAATAATAGCTGAATTTTTTACTTTAAATTTTTTAAATTTAAATATCTTTAAAATCTTTCGATGGTGTAGCGCACAAATGTTGTAAGTGCAAAAATTAAAATTGAGAAAACGCAGTTTAAAAGTTCAAGTTTTTAGTTCAAAATCAATATATTCTGCAGCTTGCGGTAATATAATTTATTTTGTAAAATATGACTTTTTACGCATTTAACACAATTTCATCTTTATAAGTACACTTTAGTGTACTTATAACATTTGTGTGCTACATCATCGATTTATAATCTGTTAATACAAGTTAATATGCTCAATTACCAAACTCAATTTTTTTTCCCAATTTATGTTGTTCAAAAATCTAATTAATTCACTCCATTTCTTTTCAAAACGAGACAGATCCTTTGTGCAAGATTTCAATAATTTTTTGAAAATAAATTACCTCTCCAAATTGAAATCAAAATAACGGGCCACTTTGAGTTGTAAAATTGCGTTTTTGTGTATAGTAATTATAAATTTGTATCCAAAGTTGTACCTCGCATTTTACATACAAATTGCTCAAAAATCATTCAAAACTTTTTAATTAATATTTCATTAGCAACTCATTATCTCGTAGATCTACACAGGATATCAAAACAACGTATTCTTCATAAGTCAAAGTCATAAAGTCTTGAATTTAACAATGCTTTTAGTTAAAGTTTCAAATCTCGTGATACAACATGTCGATTCGTTTATGGACCGATCAAATCAAGTACACGAAAGTTCGTCAAATGAACATCCATGTTGATCTGTTTATGTATCATCCCAATGAAGTCCATGACCGTACGTTTAATGGACGTCCATATTGATCCGTTTATGTACCGTCCGTTTATGTCCATGAATGTACAGTGTATGGCAATAGTATCGAGACATCTCATTGCTAGACTAGTTTAACGTCTGAAACTAAGCATGTTCTTCTCTAACTTGATGTGCATCGTTACGTTTCAGTTCCACTCATTTATAGCGTTGCTTATTTAGAAATTCCTGTAGACCGACCGGGGCATCCCATTACATTTTACCTTGAAACGAATTTTTAGAACAAAATTTTAAAGCTTCTGTGGTTTATTGACAGAGAAATGCACTTTATAATAGAATAAATGAAGTAGTCTTATGGATTAAACAGTATATTATTTATTCAACATAACCAAAATGAAAATACATAAGTTTATGTGATAATTTTATAAAATTAACATTAAAAATATATCGAAAAGAAAAGGAATTACTATATACTATAAAATATCAATTTAAATTAAAAACTAATCAAAAACTTAAAAAATTACTGCAAAATTAAAATTAGTAGTGTATGAGAAGAAACGAATTGGGAATGAAACAACAGAATATTTTGATTTGGTGACGGATACTTTTAACAATTATTTAAATTTATGTTTAGGTAAATGACCGGCATCCCTTAAACATTTGCAGGTATAGTATTATTGTGTTGTAAATGCTTTACCTTGATTATTCCATTCACCTGCCGTTTGTAAAAAATGAACCAATAAAAATCCAAATTTACACATTTATTACCATGGTTTCAAAGAATTTGACTGAATATTTACACTCGTAGAAATTGTATCGGATATACCACTAGTGTACCCAGCGAGTATTTTTAACAAATAAATCTTTTTTAAAAAAATTTACAATATCGAGAAATAGAGTTTCTGTAAGGGCAGCTGCGCTATTCGTTCGTTTTTCTGGACATGCATGTAATTTTTTTCTCATTGCATCCCGAGCCTCTCTCGTTGATTTAAATATCAGATCACTGAACGGGTTTATTTGAATGTTTTAGTTGTTAGAGTACATTTCTTGCACTAACTTTGGTATTTTGTTCCACATATACTTTACGACTGCTTCCTTGTAATCAATACCATCCTAGTTCTTCAAATTACAAGTACAGCTTTTTAATATTACATTTAATGTAGCAGAAGAAGTGCTTTTTTCCAATTTATATTCTTTTTCATTAAAAAATTTATAAAATTGCTTCCAAACGGACTAACGTGCCTTTTTTGTGTTGTTGGAAACATTTTTTTCAATGTCTGCGTTAATTTCTTCTTCCGATTTGCTGCCAAATCGTTTTAATTCACTTGCGATAATTAAACTTGGGAAAACTTCATAATAATAGCGGAATAATATTCTGTTTCTAATTTTTTTTAATTTTCCAAACTCACATTTGTTTGTTGACAATTGGTTGACATAAAAATCAAATCATGTGTAACTTTATTTTGAGTTTGTTTTGAGTCAGTTTGATTAAAATAAAGAGATGGTTCATGGAATAGTCCTCCGAATACAACTCGTAATCCAAATTATGTAGACTATTTTTCAAACTGCTTTCACTCATTCAATTGTGCTTGCTAATCTCACTCGTGATAAATCACTCGTGGATTCATTTGCAAGCACAATTGACATTCGTGACCAGCTTGAAAAATAATCAACATAATTTGGACTACTCGTGGTATTATTATACAAGGTGTGAACGAAATAAGTACATTAATTTTTACCAGTAGTAGAACTCGTCGAGATAAGCCCTTTTTTTATGTACCATTTTTTCGAAATCGTTTTTTTTTAAATCATTTCCCCCCCACAAATTGACGAGCCTTCTACGAAATGCTCCAACAAAGAAAAATAATGACTTTTTATTATTGAAAATTAATTTGTCACTTCTGTCAAGTGAAATCTGAAAAAATGTCTAGATTTACCAATAACGAATTTACTGATATTGTGTTAGCCTATGGTGAGAGCCAAGGGAATGCAGCCTTAGCTCGAAGAATTTACATGAACCGATTTCCGAACCGTCGTCTTCCGAATGTTCGCATATTTGTAAATGTGGTGCAGCATCTTCGAGATCACGGATCTTTTCAGCCTGCAGCTTACCATCGTGGTCGGCAGCGTCCAGCTCAAGTTGCAAACATTGAGGAGGCTGTTCTGAACAGCGTCGAGGTTCGACCTGGGCTCAGCACAAGAAGGCTAGCACTGCCACATGGAGTATCGCATGCTACAATTTAGAAAATACTAAAAGAACAGCAATTGTATCCTTATCATGTTCGAAAAGTGCTCGTTGAATAGGACCAAGCAGTCCTGTACCCCGGCCTCCCCGAACGCCGGACTTGAACCCTTGCGACTTCTTTTTGTGGGGGTACATGAAGGATTTAGTATACTCTGTATCAATTGATACCATCGAAATGTTGCAAGAACGGGTGGAACTTGCTGCTGCAATGATTCGTAACAACAGAGCCATGTTACAAAGGGTAGAAGAATCACTTCGTCGGCGTCTTCAAGCATGTGTACAAAACAACGGTGGACACTTTGAACAATTTTTATGATCGTTTTCCTTTATTTTCGTTAGCGCAATTCTCGCGTCAATGTTTAAAAATAAATTTGAAATAAAACTTTTTTTTGTGTTTATTGGTTTATTGTTTAAAATCGACAATAATAGTCGCAACTAATGGTAACTGTTTCATAAGGTAATCTTGTTGATTAGGTAACTGTGCTTCCAGTGGCGTGTAAGAAAATTGTGTAAGATTTTAAAATAATTTTAACTCAAAAACAAAAACTTTTTCAAAACAAAGTTATTAGGAAAAGTTGTTGGTCTTGAAGAGTTCTATTACCAGTTAAAATTAATGTACTTATTTCGTTTACACCTTGTATATGATTATTTTTTAGTGATTTCATTCACCAATCGTTTAGCAGTATTTGGGCACACGTGTTTAATTCTGTCCAATCACAACATTATTATAGTGAGAATTTTCTACTGTAGAAAATTCCCGCGAGAATTATCTGACATCTGCCACCAGTTTTATTTTAAACTGTTAAACTGTATTTTTTATGCTGCATTTTTGATTCAAACATTAAAAAATAATCTTCCGAATACCATTCGAGAGTGCGAATTAATTAGAAAATAATTCTCCAGTTATTTTTTCAACCTTTTTTTTTTCGAAAATCTGTCGAATTATTTTCAAATTATTCTCACTTCCTTGTGATATTACTTATGAAACGAATTTTTAGAACGAAATTCTAAAGTTTATAATGCAATAAATTAAGTAGTCTATCTAATTGATTGTGAGCAAATGCTATTCTTTGTTGACGATGAGCAGCAGTCAAATCAATTTTTTTTGCAGGTTTTCTATTACGAAAGCCGTTATCAATTAAACGGCGTCGTATTGTGTGTTTACTGCAATCTAAATTTAGCAATTCCCTACGAGCCGCCAAGCTACCTTGCTCAATTGTTAGTGCTTCTGGCCTGCCACTTTTTAATTTTGTTGTTCAAGAATCTTCGTCTTTCCATCTCTTCACCCATACGTACGCTCTAGATCTCTTAAACAATTGATAAAATTGACCTAATTACAAAGTTGAAGCAGTTTCGATTGTTCCATTAAAATTGTATACAGGTATACAGTTAATTTACGATAATCAGACAAACTATCAATATCAATGATGTATTTATTATTACATTCAGCATTGAAACTGGACAAAAGTTTTTTTTTAAAGAGCTTTAATTTTAACAATATTATTGTATTTAAAAAAAAGAATGCGGAAAGATGGAAAAAATTTAATCATTTAATTTAAATTGACTTGATCTATAATTTCATTTATTGTAACACTCTCGATGGATGAATACATTTCGCAAACAGTTCTTCAGTCAACAACGTATTTGAACTAAATATTTTCTTCTAGAAATTGCTTTAAAAGTAAAGTATTTCACAACCAATAATATTCTACCTGTAAATGTTTAAGGGATGCCGGTCATTTACCTAAACATAAATTTAAATAATTGTTAAAAGTATCCGTCACCAAATCAAAATATTCTGTTGTTTTATTCCCAATTCGTTTCTTCTCATACACTACTAATTTTAATTTCGCAGTAATTTTGTAAATTTTTGATTAGTTTTTAATTTTAATTGATATTTTATAGTACATAGTAATTCCTTTTCTTTTCGATATATTTTTAATGTTAATTTTATAAAATTATCACATGTAATACCACTAGAGGTTAAATTATTTCCGGAAATTTTTTCGAAGGTATGAATATTTTGATTATTTTTTAATGATTTCATTCACCAATCGTTTATCAGTATTTGGGCACACGTGTTTAATTCTGTCCAATCACAACATTATTATAGTGAGAATTTTCTACTGTACATTATTCCCGCGAGCATAATTTCTAGTATTTTGTTTACATATGTTACTTGACAGCACATTTTCTAGTTTTGACATCTGTCGCCAGTTTGATTTTAGTTTATAATGAATTAAACTGTATTTTTATGCTGTATTTTTTATTTAAACGTTAAAAAATAATCTTCCGAATACCACTCGAGAGTGCGAATTAATTAGAAAATAATTCTCCAGTTATTTTTTCAAACTTGTTGCCATTTGGGAATAGCCACTCGAGCCCTATGGGCTCTCGTGTCTATTCCCTGGCAACAAGTTTTCGAAAATTTGTCGAATTATTTTCAATTTATTCCCACTCTCTTGTGATATTACTTATGAAAATTATCCCGAGCCGCAGGCGAGGGATAATTTTCTTAAAATATTCATAGCCGAGAAAAAATTTTCGGATTTTAATTTAACGTCGAGTGGTATTCGGTAAGAAAATTTTTCACCTTTTTGCAATTTAATTTATGTATTGACATATTATCTATAAACGTCACTCAACGCTATAAATAATGCGATATTTTGATTGCAAGTTTATTGGAAGCGTAGAATGGCATTTAATGTCAAATGGCATCGTTTATTCTGGTTACATGTACTTAATGTAAGTATTAGTGACAGTAATTATGACGTCATAAAAAATTTCCACTAAAATTCACTCCAGGGTCCCAATCGAAAAAAATTTCCGAAAAAATACTTGCGTTGCCTTGGTAGCGGTCCAAAAGAAAGGCTTCTGATTGGTTGAATAGGCTTGTGAAAATTTTTCACATAAACTTATGTATTTTCATTTTTGTTATGTTTAATAAATAATATATTGTTTAATCCATAAGACTACTTAATTTATTCCATTATAAAGTGCATTTCTCTGTCAATCAACCACAGAAGCTTTAAAATTTTGTTCTAAAAATTCGTTTCAAGGTAAAATGTAATGGGATGCCCCGGTCGGTCTACAGGAATTTCTAAATAAGCAACGCTATAAATGAGTGGAACTGAAACGTAACGATGCACATCAAGTTAGAGAAGGACACGCTTAGTTTCGGACGTTAAACTAGTCTAGCAATGAGATGTCTCGATACAATTGCCATACACTGTACGTCCAATGGACATCCGTGTTGATCTGTTTATAGACCGTCCAGATTAAGTCCATAAATGTACATCCAGTGGACGTCCCATTTATATCCATTGCTGTAATGTACATTTATGGATGGACTTAGACGTCCATTTGACGTCCATTATAGATCCCCTTGTGGATCGTCCATAAATAGATAAGAAATGGACCAACATGTACGTCCATTAAACGTCCTGTGTTACCTGGGAAGTGTTGTGTTCAATAAGTCGTGGCGGCCTGGGTGGCTATGGATTGTAAAACATATCTCTTTTCTTTCTTCATATTTTAGTTAAATTAGACTTTTGTCACCTTTGGATTCCTCGTTGAAAATTACTTAGGGTATGGACTTTGGTTATTTCCTTTTCACTAATCCCTCGAGATTTCTAGGGGTTTCCTACTTTTTCTATACGCTGTATAAATTATAGTACAGTAAAGACACTCGTTTTACAATCGATAGCAGCCCAGGACGTCAAGACTTTTTCAACACCCTAAAATAACTCTGGTTTTGAAATATTAACAATAATATTAAAGTTTGGGTGAACAAGAATATTTTAACCCACTGCTTTCGTTAAATCTCGTTCCATACGGTTTTTTCAGAACTGTTTTTAATCACATTTTAACGTTTTTGGTATGCAAAACTTATTCCTTCCATTTCTTAAGCTGTTGTATATTCTTTAGTTACAATATAAAATTTAGAAGAAATTATAAAAAAGGTATCCGTTTCAGTTTTTGAAGTGTAGTGGTCTTAAAACTTCTGAAAAATTATTGTAATTGCCAATAATACCTTTGTTGATTTGAAACGAACTGCGCTAATTAGGTAAAAGTTGCTTGCAGGACTGTTTTGATTAATAGAGCATTTACACGTTGCAAGTAGCTAACGCAAGCAGCTTACATGTGGATATGCGCTTGTGCAGGTATTGAATCAAGTTTTCTGCACGATTTTGTTACCTGCGCAAGAAACTTGCGTTAATTACTAGACACGTGTAAAGGCCGCATAAGAATGGTTGGTTGTAAGATATAATTATAAATATATGAAGTCGTTCCAGAAAAATCGTATAGAAAAATTATTCACCATCAAGATCGATATGTGGCGTTTTCTTCCTTTTTATTCTATTTTAAAAGAAAAATTTTCCGTTTAGACCATCATCTTCAGTTTTATATGTTTCGGTTGTAAACAGGTATCCGTTAAGAAAGATTTTACTGTATGTATGTGGTAGGTAATAACGGTTTTCGGAATTTGTGAAGATACTCTAATCGTTTCAATTTTAAGCTCGTTTCTGCAAGTTGGTTATTCTTTATTTCTAAATTAGTAGAACTTTTGGATACAATGTTTTTTATTATACGAAAAAAGTCAAATCAACTTACATTTCTCCATGTCTATCATCATTCTACAATGCTAATTCTTATGTGGGTTTTTGCAAAATATATGCCAACCGGTTCAAGTTTGTAAGACCAACAATTCAAATAGCATTTATTGATTAATACATTTTAGTGTTTGCAACATATTCTATAAACAGTTCTGTACATGTTATTATGTATACATACTACAGATTAGCTGCTCTTGGACCTCAAATGGTAAAATATCTATGGTGGAAAAAATATGTAACAGTAGTGCAATTAGTAAGTGAATTGAAAACTCTTATTGAAACGAATAAGTTAAGTAAAAATATATTTCAGATACAGTTCATGGTAGGTTGGGTCGGGGTACTAAAATCATTGCGTATTGACTGCGATTATCCCCTATTTGTTAAATGTTCAATGTTTTTCTATTTGACATCTTTCTTAGTACTATTTGGTCAATTTTATATAGCAGCTTATCATCACAAGGTATACTTAAGTTCTGCCTTCATTACTTTGAGGCAATGTATTTTTAATCGATATTTCAGAAACGGGGAAATGCAACTTACGACACAAAAATACAACAAGGAAAAATTGAACAAAATCTTACAAACGAACTAAATGGAATAATAAAAGAAAAGAAACGTATTTAATGTTTATTAAATTCTATCGCAGGAAACAATATGCAACTTTCAGTAGAAATGGTTTTTTTTTTTGAAGTTGCCTACAATAATACTTTCCATAACCTCTTTTCAAATTCTTCAGAAATTCACATACACATATTAAAAGTATACAGATTAGATATATGAATTGGCTAACTTTGTATAGTGGATCTAAAAATTATTGTTGATTGCGGTGATTACCATAATATTACATGTTTTAAATATATTTCATATCTTCATCCACTCGATCTTAATCGTCAGCGTGGACCCCAGGTCATTATATTTTTAAATAACTTCTCTAATTTTAAGTTTTGAATATTGCGCGATCACTTATTCTTTTCTTGACTTTTCCGCTATTTGTTTATTTTTTATTTCGTAAGTGTTTGTTTCTGTTTTCATTGCATCTAACTTTGTTAGACTGAAGTCTGTCTAGACGTTGACCCGTTTTTAAAATGGGTTAAAATGTATCTTAACTATTTTCGATTAAACAGGGAATTCTTCAGTTGAACGAGTATCAATTTCGTTACTTTTCATTATGGGGTCCAACTATACCCCATTCTGTCTGTTTAGTAACTTTTAGAAACCCGTCCGTTCAAGGTTAAAAAAATTAAGATTCCACAATTCGTTATTTAGTTATAAGCAGTTTTACCAAGAATAGTATTGATAGAAAAGAGAAAAATCGATTCGTCTTACAAATACGGTAGGTACTATTTTTATGGATGAAATGTAATGTAATGGGGACACATCGAGAAATGGCATGTAATCCGCATTAAGCGGTTGCCCCTCTTATTTCACATAAAATTTTCTTTTTTTAGGGTTCCGTACCTTAAAGGGAGAAAACGGAACCCTTATAAAATCACTCCCGTGTCCGTCCGTCCGTTTGTCACATAGGATTTTCTCAAAAACTAAGTAACGCAGAAACTTAAAATTTGGCATAATGATAGATCTTGGTGACGCGCACATAATATATCGCTCGTCAATAACTGAATAAATGTTTTTTTTTAGATTACTATGAGGGGTTTGGTAACAATAAAGAAAAGTTTAAATTATCATATCGTGTGGGATATTATTTGAAAGAGCTAACTGTAAGGATTCTAAAAATATTGTTTTTGCAATTTTCAGTTCAGTGGTCTTAATGATATAGCTAAAAATGTGCAAAAAACTACTGCCCCCCCCCCTGTTTTCGTAGGTTTCTGAAGCTAAAATTTTGATTTTAATAGGGTTAGTAGATATTAATCCATAGATTACAGAAAAACTGCGTATTTTTTCGACAAATGTGTTTTTGTATGAAATTTTTATTTAGTTAATATACATAGATTCCCCACAGATGTGTAATAAAGCATAATTCGCACCAATTCGTTGTCAATTATCGTGTTGTTTATGGAAAATATATTATTTAAAACATAATTATTACCTATTTAGAACTGATTTATGATCAGAATAAATGATAAAATCATATAACTGTTCATTGCGGTTTTTATAAACGGTTTACGGTCAATTCGTACCCGACGATTCGTCCCTGGGCAATTCGTACCCGGGATAATTCATCCCTGGACAATTTGTCCCCAGCAAGCTGTATTTTTAAGAATGCTTCCGCAAATATTTAAGAAGCATTACGATTTCTTGTATTGAAAACCTTTACATATGTGCACCTTGTAAAAAAATATAGATAAGTGGAAATAATCACACGTGTGTAATTAAATAGTACAATTATGATGTTAGTGATAAAATGCACATATATTGATGCACGGGAACCATCGCATGTTACTATATGCATATTATTTCGAGTTAACCCGTTATTTTTTATTTTTTGACTGACTGATTCTGAGTGGAGTAAAAATAATATAAATAATAATGTTTACAATCTCAATGTAATCAAATTTGTTACATTGATGTTTTTGCATATTTTTGATAATATTCATTAATGATGTTTATATCAGAGGCAGTCCGAAGTTTCGAAACGTGTTTGAAATGGACTGAGGAAAATGTCGAACCAGACCACCACATCCTAATTGTGTACGAAATGAAGAAACGAGCACAAAAATTGAAAAAATGAAAATTAAACAAAGCAAAATTACACATTTCTTTACAGCTTGTTAGATTTATATACTACAGCAGAACCTCTTCATAACGGACACTAATGAGGAACCTAAAGGACAGTAAATATTACTAACATTTCATTTACATCTTGTATTTTGAAGTTATGTTCACCGTCTAAATTTTGGCGATGGATGGTACAGTTGCCCCGCGTTTTTGTCAAAATGAGGCATCTGGGCCATTGATTCCCTTGCTGGCCATCTTAAAGGGCAAAAACTTTATAAAATCCTGTTTGCCCAATAAACCCTACCGTAGTGATGAAACGGTTATAGCAGTCTCACAGAAACTATTTTTGAGAGTCTTTAATTTTTTCAAACTACAGTAGAACCTCTCCATAACGGACACTCATGGGGAACCTAAAACTGTCCGTTGTGGAGAGGTGTCCGTTGTTCAGAGGGTGTATTAAAAAAATGTTTTAGGTATGTTAATATACAGCATAATACGGATACAAAAAAATTAAAATTTTGTTTAAATGTGTTACTTATTACGTACTTAATTTGCAAGTAATTTTTACTACATCTAAATTATTAACTATGCGTACATTAAAAATAGTATTCAGAAATGGTTGTTTATTTTTTATTAACAATAGCATTTTTTAAAATGACACTTTCAACATGTGAAATTACTTCGGACATTTTTTGTGTCCCACCTACATCGTTGCTTAACATAAAAAAGTTTTGTAAGTTTTTTAGTTTTTCATAAGCTTCATTTATATTTTTGACACTGGAACGCACAACTAGTTCGTCGTCAGAATCGCATTCACTTTTAGCACTATCACCTTCACTGTTCTGTTCCTTATACTCCTGTACGCATTGACTCATGTTTAAATCAGGATTTTCTGTAATCACTTCACTGTCAATATTTGTATAATCTTCAAGCTTTATGTTACAGGCATTTTCTAGAAGCTTTGAGAGCGGTACGTCATCTTCATCAAATTCAATAACTTCTTCGTGTTTTTGTCCAAAACCAGCTTCTAGAAAACATTTTTATTATTACTTCTGGTTTAATTTTTTTCCATGCTGTAACGACCCATATCAATGCGTTTAGAATAGTAATAGATTTTTCCAAATTTCGTGTATCTTCTGAATTTTCTATTGACGTCAAAAGTTTTTTTACTAGAAATTTTCTGTAAATTACCTTAAAGTTTCGAATAACTCCCTGATCCAGTGGTTGGCAAACGGCTGTCATGTTTGGAGGAAAAAATACTAATTTCACATTGTTTAATTGCATATTCGGATGAGATGTGGCGTTATCAAGGAAAAGAAGCACTTTGCGCTGCTGTCTTTGCATTTTGCGGTCAAATTTTTCTAACCATTCGCACATTACCTCTCTGGTCATCCAAGCTTTTTTATTAAAATGCCAATCTATTGGTAATTTGTTAACATGAGCTCCTTTGAAACAGCGTGGATTTTTCGATTTGCCTATTACAAGAGGTTCTTCTTTCTCTCCCGCCATACTGCTACAAAATAAAACAGTAAGTCGTTCTTTCGAAGATTTTCCTCCAATACATTTGTCATTTTTCAAAGTGAGTGTTTTTTTTTGGCAAAGCTCTGAAGAAAAGACCAGTTTCGTCTGCATTAAAAATATTTTCACGTGAATAGTCGCTAACAATGGAGATCAGTTTTTCTTTCCAATCTGACACGTTTTCCATATCAACTTGTGCCGCTTCACCAGAAATAGTTTTTAAATTGATATTCCAACGTTGACGAAATCTTTGCAGCCATCCATTTGAAGCTTCAAATGCTTCTAACTTTAATTCTTTTGCCACTTCTAGAGCCTTTTCTTTAAGAAGTGGTCCCGAAACAGGAATATTCTTACTTCGTACTTTAGACAGCCAGTTGAAAACAATTTGATCTACAGCAGCATTCTGTTTCGGGAAATTTTCGTTTACGGCGAAAATTACCATTTTCAGCAAAACTTTTTCTAATGGATTCATTTTTCTTTAAAATTTCAGCTATTTGCGTTTTCCCTACTGCAATCTTTTCTGCTAATTGCCGTACACTAAATTTAAACTTTTCGGCACTGTCAATAATTTCAATATTTTCTTTGACACTTAAAAATTTCCTTATTGGACAAGGTGGAGGCATTTTGCTAGACCAAAGTTATAAACTAAACTAGTGTTTCTTTACAAACAAATTTTATGTGCGACAAAATGTATTTCATCCCTACCAATTATGTCTCGGATCCCACGCATTCTTCAACGAAAAACCATAGTAAGGTCTCCCATTGTACCGTCGCGTCGGTACTCTGAATTGCACGTTTTGTTCATCTGTGCCATAAAACCCTAGTCACATCTGGACAGATATGGTCTTTTCCCTAAATGTGTTAACATAGCTGTGAATTCCAGTAAAAATGTTTTTTTATTTGTCCATTGTAGAGAGCTAAAATTCCGAGTAACATTATAGGTAAAGTATAAAAATTACTGTCCGCGTCCGTTGTTCAGAGGTTTCTTTACTACATAATCCCTATAATACATTTTCGTGCATTAAAAACTGTCCGTTGTACAGGGGTGTCCGCTATTGAGGGGTGTCCGTTAAGAGAGATTTTACTGTAATTTGCTAATTAACTACTATTTATATTTTACAAAATAAATATCATATGTATTTTGATACGCTATTTGATTTGAAAATATTATGTAGAAAGGTTTTTTTCTTTTTTTTAGTCTTTTTTCAATAATTCGAAAATTTTGAAATTCCGGATCACCCAGTACAATCATTAGTTCGGATTAAGGAGGTTGTACTGAATTACAAAACCTGGTCGTTTATAAAGTGGACCTTATCATTACACGTTCACGACATAAGTGATAATCTCCACGAAAGTGATAATTCATTTTAAATAATGTTTATATTTATTCATTTGGTAATCTAAAATTATTTTGGTGCGACGTACCTACTTGTAGTTTTGTGTAATGCATGTAGTTCCTTGACACAGTTTCTATTTTATACGATTTTATTAGTGACACCACAATGTTGATAGAAAATATTTTGATGTTTTTGATGTTAATGATGTGTGTTTTGTTCAAGTTCATTAATGGTAAACCAAACATTGTAATGATAATTGCAGATGATATGGTAAGCTGTAAAAATATAGTCTTCTGAATTGTGTCAGAAAGTAATCTAAAAAACTCGCTAGATAAGTAGCGGAATGTCTGGGAAGATGGCGATAATAAGCGCTTATATATTTTTTAAGCTCAGTCTTTCCTTTCACTGTCAAGTGCCTTTTTTGTAAATTCAAAAGTTACCATATTATTTTGACTTTGATAACTTCTGACGAGCTTGCCTTCCTACCGGCCTACTGAATTCGTCAACTTATCGGAAATTACATTTTTAAATTTAAATACCAAAAATATATCTAAATAAATTTTCTTTGAAGTTAATTTATGAAAAAATTAAAATAATAATATAAAGATTTAGAATAGTTATTTAACCAACAAGTGCGTTAATGAGAGCGATTAATAATCGAGACAGTTTAACGTGTGAGCGTAGCGAGCACGTTAATTGTTGTCGAGATTATTAATCGCCGATTAACGCAAAAGTTGGTTACACTATTTTTCCGGTGATCGAAAGTTATGAAATTGAAGAGAATGTAATTTTTTCCGTGTAAAAAATTTCAATAGATATTGAAATCAAGCATGCCACGCAGTTTAAATTAACAAATCAAATTAATCAAATCAACGGTGCCATGACTTACAAAAATGTCAAAGCTGTGACATTCCAACTGAACTTTTTATAAAGTTTACTTATTTTATTGTTGCTAACTTTTATATAAATAGTATTACCAAACATAAAGTAAGTAATTAATTCAATTTGTAGTGCTTATTGGTATATTTTATTTTCATTTTGTCATACAATGCAATTTTAAATTGACAGATATTTGAATCAAGCATGCCATGAATTTTAAATTAATATTCAAATGCCAATTCTGAATGTCAACCGAAAAAAATAAAATTAACAATTCAAAAGATATAAACATTTAATGCCTATCACATAGAACTTGAAGTTAATTGAGGATTGAATTTTGCATTTTATTTGTGAAGGCAAACTCTTTACGTTGATACTTGTTACAATAAAGGTTTGTTTTCACTTAACAGTAAAAGTCAAGACTTTTATTGCTGCAACAGTGTGACTTTTTATTTGGACGTTAATTTGAAATATAAATATTTAACGATATGGAATTGACTCCCCCCGAAATAGTAGAGACGGCGAAGACTGCAAGTCTGAGTTTGCTTCCCGCAAAAAGCAGAACAATTTACGAGAAGACCTATGATGAATTTGTTTCATGGTGTAAAGAAAAGCGGGCAGTGCACTATTCAGAAACGGTTCTGTTGGCATATTTCTGCAGTATAGTAGAAAGAGGCTTAATAGGCAGCTTATGGCCAAAATTTTCAATGCTGAAAGCCACATTAAACGTCAAAGAAAACATCGACATTGGCAAATATACTAAACTAATCCTGTATATCAAACGGCAAAAAGAAGGTTACGTGCCAAAAAAGTCACGGGTAATTGAAAAAAAACAAGTGCAAAAATTTATTTCCGATGCACCTAACAGCCTCTTTTTAATGATCAAGGTAGGTAAATCTACAAGTTAAAACTATTAAACATAATAAATTATATTTGTATTCCCAAGGTTGCTCTAATTTTTGGAGTGGCTGGCGCAATAAGAAAGAATGAATTATTAACATTAGAAATTAACGATGTACAAGATTTAAATTCAAAATTTTTAATCACAATTAGGGCATCAAAAACAAAAACTAATCGACGCTTTTAAAATTGATTAGAGCCTACATCTCATTGAGACCATCACATACACCACACAAACGATTTTTTGTTTTTTTCAAAAATAATAAGTGTTCAACACAGCCTGTTGGAGTTAATACATTTTCCAAATTACCATCGCAAATAGCAGTCTTTTTAAAACTAGAACAACCGCATCTCTACACTGGGCATTGCTTTCGACGTTCTTCTGCTTCAATACTTTCCGATGCTGGTGCAGACTTTGCAGCCATTAAACGACATGGTGGTTGGAAATCCACTGCTGTGGCAGAAGGATACATAGAAAATTCATTCCAAAATAAGGTTAATATAGCTGAAAAAATCCTTTCAAACAACTTCATACAAACTCCCCAATCCTCAACCAATTCAGATGCACACAATTTAATATCTAATGATGTAAATTTAAATTTAAATTCAGAATATCATCGAACTGATAATCAATCTGCACCTACGATCAATTTTACTAGCTGCACTATTACGAACTTAAACATAAATAATATTACTAAGCACAATGCAAATAATTAGTTATTAATTAAATGTGTTGTATTTTTATGTTGTTTTCAGCTATATTAACTTTATTTTGGACATTACATCTTGTTTAATGGAAGTTACATTAATTTGACCTTGTAAATATATAACTTGTTCTGTTTTTTTGTTAAATTTTTTATAAAATGTATCAAATATTTTGTTCCGATCTTCTAATAAAAGTTTCTCGTAATAGTTCATATTGCACCTACAAGTAAATGAAAGCAATGTCTACCTCATATTTACGAAGGAAAATGTTTACTTACCTGCAAACCGGTCCTATTGTTTTTGCAACAACTTTTTTGGATTATCAATATAAAAAAGTGAGGTTAAGAACCAGTAAATGCAATCACAATTTTATTGTTGCAAGACGTCATATCAGTGACTTATCCGCTTTCAACACTAAATAGTATGTAACAGTTGATTAAACATCATCAGGAGCTAATCGGAGAAGATCCCTTTTTTGACATCAAGCTTCGTGTTTACATTGAAATATTAGAAATACCTTAAAATATTTTTGGTTGCCTAGTTACCGGAATCGTGCATTAATGAAAAATCATTCATTAATGAGGGTCATTAATGCACGATTTCCTATTCACTAAACCGGTCCGTAAATCAACGGTCATCGGAAAAATTTAATTATGGCTCTATTACACAACATGCAAATTTCGCACAAGACACCTAAAAAACAGATAAAACAGAGTGTAATCATCTTGTAATGTCAATCGTCTGACCTGACCTTCCCCTACAATAATTGCAGTTTTTGAACATGCGATATCAGCTAATCAAGCACTTTAAACATGCTATCCAATAATTTAACAAAAGTTTTATATAATTTTGTTTCATTAAATTGATTTTCAATCCATTCTTTTATTTTCTTCCTTTAAGTTAAATAATTATGCGACTTGAATGAAATACAGGGTTGGAATGATGTTGGATTTCATGGTTCAAATGAAATTCCAACTCCAAATATTGACGCCCTCGCATACAATGGCGTAATTCTAAATCGCTTCTACGCCCTTCCGACTTGTACCCCTTCTAGATCTGCACTTTTAACTGGAACGTACCCGATAAAGTTAGGAATGCAAGGGACACCTCTCAAAGCTGGGGAAAATCGTGCCGTACCAATAAATACACCGACAATCGCCGTAAAATTAAAAGAACTTGGATATGCAACTCATTTAGTTGGTAAATGGCATTTGGGTTCTGCTTATCGGAATGTTACGCCTACTAGAAGAGGATTTGACAGTCACTTTGGGTATTGGAACGGCTATATCGGCTACTTTGACCATCAAATCACCCAGAATGTAAATTAAAACATTATTTGTAGTTCATTCGCGTTAAGGCTGCAGTGGAGGGCAGAGTTGATAAAAGATCATGTCTACCGCAGAACTAAACTTGCATGTCCACTAGAGCAATCACGGACGTGACTATTTAACTGCTAGACCAGTCATCGCTGCAATCTTAACCCGAATCAATTGATTTATTATTGAAGTAATTAGGTTTTTTCCGCAGAATATGACGGGATATGATATGCATGAAAATCTTGACCCAATTTTTTTACAAGATGTATATGCAACAGATTTATTTACAACCAAAGCTACTGAATTGATAAAAAACAGAAACACATCTCAACCATTATTTGTTGTTGTATCACATTTAGCAGTTCACGCTGGGAAAAATGGGAGCGATATGGAAGTTCCTAATATCAATAAAACAAATCAAGAATTTGAATACATCAGTGATGAGAATAGAAGGCTGTATGCAGGTGTCGTTAAAAGTTTAGATGATTCTGTAGGACAAATTGTAACTACTTTATTAAACGAACATATTTTAAACGAAACAATAATTGTGTTCTTTTCTGATAATGGGGCACAAACGATAGGTATGCATCAAAATTATGGTTCGAATTGGCCATTAAGGGGTGTAAGTACCTATATTTCATTTGTAATTTCCTGTCATTTACTTATGAATTTTAGCTTAAATTTACTATGTACGAAGGAGGTATACGGACGGTGGCAGCGGCTTACAGCAGCTTGTTTGTAAATCGAAGAATTAGTAATGAATTATTTCACATTACAGACTGGTTCCCTACACTTTATGAAGCTGCAGGTAAGTAAGGAGTGTAGGGAGTAGCAGATTTTGATAACTTAAAAAAATTCAGGAGGAAATGTTGAAGATTTGGAGCCACTTGATGGTGTAAGCCAATGGAAAACATTAATCAGTATTGAGAATTCGAATCGTACTGATGTTTTACTCAATATTGATGAAGCCTACAACACATCTGGTATTATTGTTGGACAATATAAACTTTTAAACGGTAATTACTATTTAAATAATTATTACTAAAGTAAGTTGCAAAAAAAGTAATAAGTAGAAGGGTGCAATGACCGCTCGTTGTACCCTTCTCTAAACACGTGCACGATATCATTGTTTATGTCAATTAATACCCAACGAAAAAGCAACTCAAAAACTTGTTCCTAATAAGTCCATTGTTTTAATTGATTAAATTTGGCAAAATTAATTATACTACGGCTAGAGAACGTAAATATCACCGAGCAATAAAACAGTATATTATACACTTAAGGCCGCTTTACAATTGAGCTGTAACAGTAACGGGAACGGGAACAGGAACAGTAACAGAAACGGGAATTAATCGTCGCTGCACAATAAACAGTAACAGCAACAACTTTTTTGGGAACATTTAGTTTTAGTCGGGACCGTCAATGTATTTGCGTGGAAATGATTGCAGTCCCAACTTTTCCTCAGTTTTAATCCCGGTGTTTCGTGTTGTTACACACCAAAAAATAACATCACAATGTTGTCTGTACACGAGCACGATGGAAAAAAAAAATTGAAGGTCCGCACGTTCGGGCGTAAACAAACCGATATCGGTATTTATCGATATTGCACGAGCAGTAGGGAAAGATAACAGTTCGGCAACATTACCGTTCCCGTTCGCGTTACTGCTTCGCTTGAGGCGTGTTGTGCATAGCGCTATTAACACCGCAGTGGGCGCGCCTGTCGTTGTTACGTGCATGATCGCGCTTCGGTCTTTTCCCCGCCTTTGTTATTTTTGCAAAATTTTTGAAGAATTGACTTAGGTATTATTAAAATTTATTAGTACGTAAATTTCATTGAAAAAAACCTTAAACAAACACTATGGATTTATTTTTACAAGAAATATATTGAATAATATAATATTTTTAAAATTTATTGTGTAAAAAAGACTGAAAATTATTTACAATTAAAAAAACATGTAAAAGACAATATTTACTTCTATTCGGTTATATTATTTACGGATAAAGTTTGTTCTATTATGTCGTTACAGTCACTGCAATAATTAGTGGTGTGCTCTTTGCATATAAAAGAGTCGCATTTTTTGCACTGTTGTTTAGTTTTCCTATTTTGTTTGGAAGTGCAATAACAACATCTTCCTTCAACATTTGATCGTATTTTTTTTGGCGCTGATTCGCCCATAACATTTTTAATGCTACTCTTTAGATTAGTAGGCAATGTTTCAATGTTTTTCCGAAATTCCAACTGATCTTTTAGCAATGCTTTTGCCAATTCTTTAAGGAAAATACGTCGCTTAGGGCCCTTATAGTTTTCATTCACTTGATAAATAATGTAGGAATTTAATCCTGCCATATTCATCATTGAAAAAAAAACTGTCAAGGGCCACCGCCTGAATTTGCGCGAAACGGAATATAGCCCTTTCATCTCGTCGACCTTATCTACACCTCCTTCTGTCAAATTATAGAATGTAATAATTTCCGGTTTATTTTTTTCACTGCTTCCGTCGATGTGCCCGTCTTCGTGCATAGAGGATGCTAAAAGAACACTTTTGTTTTTTTTAGGAATGTAGGACACTACAGTAGTGTAATCGTTGAATATAAATTTACTGGATTGCACTTCTCTGTTGTTAGGTTTGATAAACTCAGGAGGTAGTTCTCGTTTATTTTTCCGTACTGTACCAACTAATGTCAAGTTATCGTCATCTTTCAAACTTTGTATTAGAGGAAATGAGGTGAACCAATTATCCACTGTAATGTTCCTGTCTGTGTTGCGAATTGGTTCAATTAGCCGTTTTACAACATCAAAGCTTGACTTATTTAGAACAAGTGGACCAGGCGGTTGAACCCCTGTGTAAATTTCTAAATTTTTTATATAATAGGTACGTGCATCTACTAATGCAAAAATTTTAATTCCGTATCTAGCTGGTTTGGATTTCATATAAATTCTAAAAGGGCAGTGTCCCTTGAATGCTTCCAGCATCTCGTCAATTGTGCAATATTCGTTGACGTTCATAAATTTTTTACAAGAAGAAACGAAATCTGTAAATACATCTCGTATAGGAGCTAACTTATCAAATTTTCTTCTGTCAACTCTGGTTCTTACATCGTCAAACCTCAAACATCTGAGAATAAAGCGAAACCTTTTTAGAGACATTGCGGCACGAAAGTACTCGATTCCGGTTCCATCCGTTTCCCACAGGTCTTCTAAATTTATGTGTGCAGATCGATTAACCCCAGCCAAATAAAGAAGCCCTAGAACTGCATTCAGTTCAGTACGATTGATAGGCTTTACGTCCCGTTCTCTACTATATTTGGAATTTTGTATGTCAATATAAATGTTGGTGCACTCAACTATTTTGTCCAACATACTGTCGGAAAAATAAAGTTTCCAAACGTCAAGTGGAGTTTTCGCTTGTTTTGCTTCCGTGTGTAGAGTACGAAAATGACTTACAATGTTATGACGTCTTGTTCTTGATGCTTGAGATAATGGTGTAGTAGACCACAAGGTTTCCATGTCCTTTCCAAAAGTAAACGACCTGTCACCTTCGTCAAATTCATTCTGTTCTACTGCTTCTTCTTCCTCAAAATCACTTTCTGATTCTGAATTTTGTATTTCTAAATTATCGTCTTCACCCGTTTCATCTCCACTAACTTCTTCATCATTTACGTCAGATTCCTGAAGAACTTGTTGGATTCGCATAACATCAAATTCATCGTCTGGGTCTAATCGATTCATCTAGAAAAAAGGTAAATTTCACAATTATCCAATCGATCTTATGCTAATAAATTAAATTATTTTTGAAAAAAAGGAAAAAAAAAGAAAAAATGTTATTATAAATTTATAGTAAAAAATATTAATAAGAAATTTACTTACTTTACAAGGCGCGCTGTCAGTCTTTTCAACCAACCTAGGAACACTGTTGCAAAAACTAGAACAAAAACGACTAAACGGCCGAAACAAAACTAATGATGGATTGAGATTGACTGACCGCAATGTGAAACAGGATGCCATGTAATCTCAAGGTTACACTGCTGGCACTGCAGTTTTATCAATGTAATTTGTAGAAGTGGCGGGAAAATGACCGCGGCGCGACTACTGCGGTGTTAAAAAGCATGCATTTTAACATTCTTGCCGTTCCCGTTCCCGTTACTGTTACAGATCAATTGTGCAGCGGCCTTTAGGTAGAGAAGGCTGTTTATATTGCGTGAGGGCTGACTTCAGATGTTGAGACGTATAGTGTATATACAATTTTTTCCAGTAATATTTGAATTTAAAGCTGTATTTATTTCAAATTATCAAACGAATTTAGAGTTTTGTTTCCTTAGCACGGTAGTTATTTACAAATTGTGATTTTTTTAACATAAAAGTTAAATCTAGTTTTTTAAGTCTTTGCGTTCCTACTCAACTCAAATCCGGAGTACATTATAATCGGATGAATTTTTAAAATTGTCCGTTATAAACAGAGTCTACGTTATAATATTACAAAAGAGCATTACTTTATATACGAATACACCGGAACCACAGAAAAAGTATATAGGGTGATGAAAAATAGGTACATCTAGTTACATGTTATAGACGATTTCTAACGAAGCACGAATTTGAAAGCCAAAATGGAATTTGTTGTCTCTTCACCAAATCATATAATTTTCTTTTCAGATATTAAAAATCTATACGATTAACAATTTTGTAATAATTTCATTGTTAGAGTCTAAATTGGATGTAGTTGATGGTGCTTTAAAAAAAAGTGTAAAAAATCTATTGAAACCAACTTTATTATCGATGTCACGGTGCCGTTTCTTGGCTCCGAGGAAAATTTATCAATGTCGTAACATCGCAAATCTTCTAGGAAACGGTGGCAACAATAATTCAATTTCCAATGTCAGTTCTCTTGTCAAATTTGCACGATACAAGTCAAATATTCTAAAAAGTCTTAAAATGAAATACAATTTTAGTGAATATCTAGACATGTTGCTCTGCTTGGGTGCAGCAGAAAATAACTCATCGGAAGCTGCTAGAGAATATGTTAGACTGTATCCACATCGACGTCATCCAGCTGCTAAGGTAATTAGAAGAGTGGAGCAAAGATTAAGAGAAAATGGCCAAAAAATGTCGATTTCTGTAAATGGTGGACGACCGCGGACCGCGTGAAGTTCGTACACTAGCATTGGAGGAAGCAGTTGTGGAAGCGATTGAAACTGCACCAGGACGAGGCAAACGAGGATTAGTGCGACAGTCACTCTCAGTCACTTTTTCATATTCTGAGATATTGAGATTTTATGTTTCAATTTGATTTGATTGATCTGTTTTTACTAAATAACATGGTTAGGAGCCTTTTCAACAGAAATCACTAAGTGCGATCGAAAATTCATTCATTCTTATTAGAAGTAGCGCAAATACTAGAAAATCTCTACAATGTCACTTAAGGACTTTTTGCATAGAGCCCTTCAATTACCTGTTTATTGTGTATTCTTGTTTAATTACATTAAATTCTTATGAAATAAAAAGTTACATCGACGTGGCAGTTGCTTATCTTATGCAAGTGACAGTATCTGTCAGTGTTGGTTGCTTAGATACAAGAAGTAGGCCTACCTGAATGTAATTCTTTAGAAAAAGAAATATGTTGCAGTATTGCCACGTTGTGCTCTTAGACAAACTGTTTAAATTTTGAACAGAATCTACTTAGATAACTTTTGTGGCGATTTCCACGATGCTTCAACAGAAAGCATTGTTCCTGTATCAACCACATGCGTTTTTATAATCGAATTCGACTGTAGTTGCACATAGTACTTAAAATGTAATAAAAAACAGATTGTGATATAGTAAAAATTAATACTGCGTTTTTAATGCGATATATTTACATAAAATTATTACAAAATTACTATAACTTGTTTCTACAAATTCTTACACAAATTATATATATTTGTACATGAAATAAAACACCTTGCTAATTTACTGCCGACATATTAATAACATAAATACAATAATAATTCGATTATCCGGATCTAGACTACATAATGCAAAATCCGTCTAGTTTTCTTTGTTCTTCAATTTTCTTATCAAAAATAATTAAGTTTCTACTGTCATACATAATTAAATATCACAATTTATGGTTTAAGAATGAAGAAAATCTTTCTAGCAATATAATTTTTGTTGTTGCAGGATCATTTCAGGATAGAATTTATGACCAATATTATGGAAATGATGGAAGAAACTACACAAATTTACCACCATACAATATAACCACAATTATTCAAAGTGAAACAAATACGGCACTTGATTCAAATCTTACTCTTACCACAGACATTATTTTGGGTTTAAGGTCTCGACTTGATTTAAAAAATTGTCGTAACGCTTCAGCAGAAATTTTGTGTGATCCCATATGTCTATTTGATTTAAACAATGATCCTTGTGAAACTAAAAATATTGCTTCTCAGTTTCCTGAAACTGTTGCTGATTTAAGTAGAAACTTGGGAAATTATTGGACAAAACTTATTCCGCAGACAAATGGTCCCGTCGAATCCAGAGCTAACCCAGCTTTTTGTTACAACAGTTGGTTCACTTGGGTAGATGGTTGCTACAGTAATTCAATTTTAGAGATATAGTCAATGATTAAATCAGGAAACCTATTTAGAAGGCTATGAAATTATTATTTAATTAATTCATTTCTGCAGTAATATTGGCAGAATATTGTTGGCAACAATAGTAACCATGGTAATATCGCGCTGTTACTTGACACTGCTGTTAACTTTTGTTTCTGTAACCGATCCTAAGTGTTACAGAATATTTAACATAAAGCTTGCCTCATCGAAACGTTCTTGCGAAATCACAGAAGCGTTTTGAAGTGACATTACTAATATAAAATGTCAATATCAGTGCATTACTACCAACATAAAGTTAAAAAATATTTTTCCAGTCTTCTAACTCCCCTCCTAATTTAAAAATCAACTATAGATATCACATTTATATCGACGTTGTCATGTTCAAACGACTTAAGCGACAAAAATTCGAAATTGAGTTTCAGGTCAATTTATTCGTATAGTTGAATGGAGTGGCACCCATGTTTCAAGCGAGATTTTTGTTGATTTCTGCAATTAAATTTGCCTAGGCGCCCTCGCTTTATAATTGGTACTGATAGGTTGATCACTCCACGACTTTGTTTTGTAATTTTTTCAAAAACTTGCTAATGAAATAGCATACAAAATCAGATTTACATTTAGATTGAAAAAATTAATGCACTAATTTCATAATTAAAACTCTAAAATTGCCACAAATTTTTCTTTGCGTTTTTTGCGTATTGCTTAAAACTAGACAATTGTCGCTTAAGTTGTTTCAACATGACAACGTCGATATGCACTGACTATATCACTCATTACATTTTAAGCCAATATAAGTGTATGAATTTTCTTAATTACAATAATTACCCTTTTTATGAAAAGCTTTCAAGTGTTTAAAAACATCAAAACATTATTGAATATCTTTAGTTTTACAGTGAGGACGCGTGGGTTGGAACAAATTCATTTAAAATTCATCGGTGTGGTTTTCGGAAAAACGCTCAGACACGTCGACATTAGTTTTTAAAACTGCATCTTTTTTAATATTTATAATTTTATGATCGTCTTTTGTTTTCGTACTATGACGTCATCAATATTTTTTTTAAATTGCACCCCACATTTTTGTTTACGAATTTGGATGCAGCATATTTTTCTGAGTACAAAAATTTTCCTCTTCAAGGTCATACAAATTTGACATTTCTGTACTCAGAAAAATGTGTTACATCCAAATTCGAGAACAAAAATATGGGGTGCAATTTAAGAAAATTATTGATGACGTCATAGTGCGAAAACAATAGACGATCGTAAAATTATAAATATCAAAAAAGATGCAGTTTTAAAAACTAAAATCGACTTGTCCAAGCGTTTTTCCAAAAACTCAATCCATGAATTTTAAATGAATTTGTTCCAACCCACGCGTCCTCACTGTTTACATTTACTATTACTCTATTTTGATAAAAAATATTTTTAAAAAAACAGTAAAACCTCGATTATTCGTGTTCCCATTATCGGTATCGGATATCCGTGCTTGACCTCACAATCCGATCACGATTATCCGGTATATGTGATGCGATCTGACAAAAGGACCCTTACTGTACAGCTTGACAAACATAGCTTGGCGGATGAATCATCAATGCGCCGTAGACCGAAAGACAACCCCTTAGCGGAGCTCAGTTCTTTGTTGGTGGTTGACGGGTTCGTATCTTCTACAATCGGGTGAGAATCAGAGCTTCATTTTGAATCAGTTCTTTTCAGAGCTACATATTTTCCTGTATGTTTTTTATCGGTAAGTTAGATGGTAGTTCAAACATTGTACTATTATAAAAACAATTGGTTATTTCTAGTGTATAAAAACTGCCGCTTGTGAGTAAGGTAAAGAACAAAGTCCTAACCGGACAAAATCGAGAAATAATTGCCAATATGTATATTGAAATTTATGAGGCAAGAAGCCGAAGCGAGAACTCAATTGATTCCGCTTTCAAATATTCAAGAAAGAGTAGCAAAGGCAACCGGTGTCAGTGCCAGGACTGTTTCCAGAATTGCGAAACAATAGAAAACAATAGTAAGTGAAGACAAATCGAGCTTTTCTACGCCAAATTAAAAAAAAAAACGAAGATGAATTCAAAGATAACTTTGGACGATTGTGACCTTGAAATTCTTCAAAGAATAATAGTCAATTTTCATGTGGCAGAAACAAATCACCTACGGTACGTGCAATTTATAAGAAATTTCAAGAAGATGTTGGATACCAAGGAAGTTGGGAAAGTTTGAGTAAATTCAAGAATAACAAAAAAATATTAATGGAAAGCCATGACATCACCCATTTGCGATATGAATTTCTCAAAAATATGCGTGCGGCTCGCGAAGAGCAACCGACCAATTGTATATATGGACGAAACGTACATTCATTCATCCCATACCTACATGTACCTACATACCTACATACCTACACGGAGAAAGTGACGATGATAGCGACTATGTCGATGACAGCGATGAAGATGAAGATCATGAATTGTCAGGTATCGAAGAACTGCCAGAAGATACTCCAGCCACTTCAACATAAAATTTGTAAATTTGTATTTGTATTTGTAAAATAAAAAATAAAACAAAATCTGTCAATTTTGTGAGCTTTTTATTTTTTATTTCCAATATTTTTTTTGAAAACGTTAATCTTTTAGTAACGGTCAATAATCATTATTATTCTTTGTCAATTATTGTCATATTTAAGCACTTTGCCGTTTTTTTCAAAGCATTTTTATACGATTTTTGTAAATGTTTATAAATGTCAATCATAACTATAATTGATAACGAAAAATATCTCTCCACAAACTCTAATATCTCACGACACATTTCGATTTAAAAAATTGAACAGAATTCCTGCGCAGACTGTACTTCAAGCGTTACGCTAGCCAATACTAGCCATATCCTTATCTCTATCGCTTCCTTTTCTGCGCAGGGTCATCAGCCAAGCTATTCCTGTCAAGCTGTACAAAAGTTCATTTTCTAGGAAGGGCTAAAAACTGAAAGATTGAAGCGTATGTTTTCAAAAGGTATACCTAAAGATAATTTTGAAACTACAAAAGACTGAGGGGTCGATTTCAAGTCATAGTTGCGATTGTGTTAAGCAGGGTTACCATGGCAAACGCGTAACTAATATAAAAGTTGCCGCAAGGTCAATTTCAAGTTGAGTTTGCCGCATAATTTTGCAACAATTTCTTGCGACACCTATACTAGTTATCGCAACTTGACAGTAGAAATCGTAGCCATTAAAATGGCTGTTGCATGTCTGCTTTTGGCCGGTTTTGTGCTCGATTTATTCGATGATTCCAGTGAAAGTGAGAATAGCGACGACGAACAATTATTGAGAGTACCTTTCAGCATCCAGGAAATACCGGAGAGAGTGCTGTACCAACGAACAAGATTGGATCGGAGGGTGTTTAATTATGCTCTCGAGGTTATTTCTCCTGCTCTGGTGAAGAATTCAAGGAAAGGACGATATGCACACCTTACACCGAGGCATAAATTGTATGTGGCACTACAATTTTATGCCACTGGTGCATTTCAGTGGTTGGTGGGTAGCAGTGGTCGAATATCGCAATCTGCAGCATCACATGCCATCACCGAAGTCACGGAAGCCCTTGTTGCAGTGGCCCCCCAATTCATTCGTTTTCCGACACCTGAAGAATACCTCACTGTAAAACATAACTTTTACACTTTGGGAATGGCACGTCATGGTATTGGATTTCCAAATGTTCTCGGTGCCATCGATTGAACACATGTGAGGCTCCAGGGACCAACAAATGCCCCGGAACAGTATCTGAATCGACATATTTATCATTCGATAAATGTACAATTAGTGGTAGGACCAGACTTGAAAATATTCAACACATTCGCTGAATATCCAGGTTCAAATCATGATTCCTTCATATGGAGAAATGCTGCTACCCGTGATGCATTAGCTGCAGGACAATTTCCGGAAGGATGACTTCTAGGTGACTCGGGTTATCCCCAGGAGCCGTTGCTGATGACACCTGTAGGTAATATTACCACAGCATCGGAACTGTTGTACAATTCAGTTCACATTTCGACACGAAATCCAGTGGAAAGAACGAATGGAGTACTTAAAAGTCGATGGCGTGTTTTAGATTCTTTGCTTCGTTATACCCCGGCCAAGGTTTGCTCCATAACAACAGCTTGTTGCGTGTTGCACAATATCTGCACACAGTATAATTTAGAGGTAGAGGATCTTCATGACCACCTACTTAATGACGAACTACCATACCAAGGCTTATTAAATCTCGACTATAATCAATTGAGGTGAGACTTGATTGCTCGACATTTTACCCGATAAGGATAAAGAGGCCATCCATAAATTACGTAACACCAAAGAGGGGGCAGGGGTTTAATGTGTTGTTATAGCAAAAATCATATTTTGAATTTATGTAAGTAAATGACAATACTTTTATTTTAAAAATCTTATTAACGTAATATATCAATGTACCGAAATTAATTTTTTTATTACTCGAAAGGGAGGTAGTAGAGTCTGCGTTATGTAACTTTTAGGGGGGTGGGCTTACATAGTGTTAACGAACTGTTACAGTGGGAGGGCAGGGGGTAAAAATTGTTCAAATTCTGCGTTACGTATTTTATGGATGGCCCCAAGTATTCATATTGTAAACAATCTCTTCTCCGTTGATCCCTCTAATTGTGTAGATATTGCTTTTATGATCCTGTCTTATTACTTTTTTTTGTAGTGTTCTTATTATTGTTTTCAAATTAAAATTATAGACAGATAACTAAACCCAAAACCTTTAATATTGTAACAGCTAGATTTTAACAGCTAGATTCGATGTGTATGTCAAATCATATCAATAAGTTATATTCATTAATTTGTGGGACCTTTCGATAAGAAACGTTCCCAATCATATACTCGGAAACAGGGATCCTCGGGTAGTTCTCTTTTCTAAATTTGTAAGTTCTATTTTGTTTAATCATGTAACCTTATTTGTTTTATTAACATTTAATTCGTATGTCTAAATTATGTTTTATCCATGTTTGTACTATGTAATCTTTTGTTCTATTAAAATTGTATTCAAATTTAATCATCTTTAAATGCTCTCGTCTAATCTAACGATTTCCACTGTCATGGACCTCTTGTTGGTGCGATACTTGGTTTTAACAGGGCGGTACAGGGATAGAGGAGAAAACCGGCCACACCCAGAAGAACTTAATCCATCGTACGAAGATGGAATATGTTTATAGAAATTTATCGTATATTTTTTTTGAACAAATCGCGCCTCAGTTGCAAGAGTGGCACAACTCGAAGATTTTAAAATACTTTTGTCCCCAATAATACAGGGTGATGAAATAAAGGTGCCCGTGAGTAGCTACATGTTATAGACGATTTCTAACTAAACACGAATTTGAAAGCCAAAATAAAATTTGTTGTCTCTTCACCAACATATAAGCTTTCCTATTCAGATAATAAAACGTCTGCTGGTGTCTCTATTAAGCGGAATATTTTCCCAATTAAGTGTTCAAATTATGTATTAATTTAATAGTTTTCGTTTTTAAAGATTTGCCCTAAATAAGCGGCTGCCCCTCTTAACCGGCGTCCTCCTTCAGGGGAATTGACTGTAAAATATTTAAGATATGAACTGAATCACCCACGCAAAACTCCATCACATTCCCTGTTGTCTTTACGTATTATAAAGGAACAAGATTGCACACCACTGGTAAATGCACTAGTATAGGCAACTTATTTATCATCATGTTTTTGAGGTTACTGTTTAAGTTTTACACTTGAAAAAGCACAATGTCTGATAAACAGAAAGTTCTTTTTGTGTGCTTAGGTGATTAGAATGTTTCCATTTTTAATATTTCGATCTTTATAAAATAAATGTTGCAGGAAACATTTGTAGATCTCCAATAGCAGAAGGGGTATTTTTACATCTCGCAAAAGAACGGAACATTAAGAACAAGTGGTTTGCAGACAGTGCAGCAATAGGTTCTTGGCATACCGGCAAGCTACCAGACCACCGTGCACGTGCGACAATGGAAAAACACAAGATTGAATACAATAATCGTGCTAGACAAATTAAACAGTCAGATTTTACGGAATTCAACTTCATATTTGGAATGGATGAAGATAATATGGCAGATTTACAAAATCACGTTTCAAGAAATTGCAAGGCACAACTTTTCCTTCTTGGTGATTTTGATCCTGAAGGTGAAAGAATCATACGAGATCCTTATTATGTAAGTATTGTGTTCAGACATAATTCAGATTACAAGTAAAAACTTGCAGGATTCAGGATCAGAAGGTTTTGAGAAATGTTATGAACAGTGTGTTCGGTGTTGTGGTGCATTCTTGGATAAATACACTTAAACAAAAATAATTTCTTAATTGATTTGTTTATATTTGGGGCAAAATTACATTTCATAATATTTTTTCATGACAAATTTTGATAAGTTGAATAGGTTTAAGTTAGAATATAATGTATGAATCTAAGAATCACTTGATTTGCCAGGAATCAAAGAATTGGAATAATTTCCCTCATCAATGCAATTTGATAAATGCAAAATATTCATTTTCAGTGAGTTTAGACCAGGTAGTTTAGAAATATTGTTTCATGGTGAATTGTAAAATTATTCAAATCATTTCAATGATGAAGCACACTCGCTTCCTTGTCATACACGATGCAGCATCTATAATATCAGCACACAGGTTGGTTCATGACTTCTCTAATAACATTATATCGGGAAAGGGTTGGCGGAAAATCAAAAATGCAAAAAAGAAAACATAATTAACCAGTACATTATATTTATGTACACAAGTTATGTTTTAAAATATTGTTATTTGCATTCAGCTTTTTATACCCTACACCCAAAAAAGGAAGCGTCTCCGGCATGATAATTGAAATAACAATGTACAAGAGATTCTTCTAGTGGTTTTCCAAGTAGTTAGAATTTGGAAAAATATAAATTTTCAATAAATTGTATTTTATTTTTTGTATTGTATTTTCTATTACTGGAAATTCTGTTCCATAAAAATTTTGTTACATATTTCATAGATAAGTTCTGAAATAATTCACGTTTTTATGAAATAAGGTCAGTTTGGTTACTGGGTCACCCTTTTGCAACGCGCGATTTTCAAAACACCACAACTTTTGTTGTAAGTAACATAGAATCTAGTCCTATTGATTGTAGCTCTTTTACATATTAAGATACCGACTATAATAAGTTATAAAGTCACAGGGAAATATACAAAATGAAATATAAATTTTTTTAAATTCGTTCGCAGGGTGGCCCAGTTACTCGAATAATTGGGGCAACTGGACCACCACTGTGCATTTTCCCATTAGAGTGCATTGGGGTATTCTATACTTGAGTAGTCCAGTTGCAAAACCCGGCATCTCGATATTGCAATAAGGGCGTTAATTTATCAACATTTAAGCGATTTTGAATGGAATTGTCGATATACCCTTCGGCCACTTCAGTAGATTTCCATTTACCATGTCTTTTTAAAGTTTCTGTATTGGCACCAGCATCAATAAACATGGTGGCAGATGTTCGTCTAAAGCAGTGGCTGATGTAAGACTCTGAATTTGGTAGTTGCAAGAAGGTAACCACTTGTTTAGCCATATTACCTAGCTTATTTATACCCATAACTTGTTTGGTGATGCAACCTTTTTGAAAATTTACAAATAAATTGTCTGTTGTAATGTATGGGGGTCGTAAATGTGCATATTAAATATGTTATAAAATTCTGCAGTGATTGTGAATTTTCTAGAAACTTTTGTTTTGTTATCAGGTACAGTAATTAATATTGCATTTTCTAAGTATTTTATATCTTGGGTCATCATTAAATATAATATTTTTTTTCTGCATGCACCTATGATGCCGACAATTAAAACAATCTAAATAAAAAAGAACAATTAATAGCAACTCTTCATTTTCTGTATTTATTTAGTTACCTTTGTCCCTAAATATAGGTGATTGGGCGCTTCAGTGATAATTTTTTTTATTTGTTCAGCCGATAATGTTTGAGATTTCTTAGCGTGGTAGCCATTTGACTGCCTTTTTAAAAATGCACGTAGTCTTGAATATTGTGACGGATCAATTTTATGTTCTATATTAATCGTAGTTCTTAGCATCGCATAAATTTTCCACAACATAGGTTTCATTTTTTCGGACAACTCAGTAAAGTAGGCAAGTATTACATTCTCCGAAAAGGAATTGGCATTTTTCATTTTTCTCCACTGCATAAACTTATTGAAGGTATATTTATAAATGCTTTTGGATTTTTCCGGCAGTAAATTACTCGTGCATTTATTGGCAATTTCTCCCCAGAGATACTTTCGTAATTCATTCATTAAATTAAATTACACTTACACTTTGCACAAAAAGTATATTTAAACAGAGATAATCACCAAAAAGGCACAAGACAGTTCAAGTTGCTTAAATCGTGTGACGCGATTTTTTAACTCGAGCTTTGACAAATTGAAAAAAAACTCATAATAAATAATGGCCTAAAACAGGGGGATGCCATATCCCCACTCCTTTTTAATATAACATTAGAGAAAGTGATGAGGGAGGCAAAAATGGAGACCCTTTTATTCAGAAATCGAGGCCCACGGCTTATATTGGCCTTCGCGGATGACATAGACATCATTGGAAACACAACTGTGAACGTTAAGGAAGAATTCCTAAAAATAGAATCTGCAGCGGAAAATATGGGCCTAAAAATAAATGTGAGTAAAACCAAGTACATGACCCCATCAAGAACTGAGCGTAGGGATCGAATAGGACAAAATGTGACGATAGATCAATACAACTTCGAAAGAGTCCATGAATTTAAATATCTGGGTGCCACTATCACATCAGACAATAATATGACCAAGGAAATTAACATCAGGATACAAAGTGCCAATCGCTGCTGTTTTGCATTACAGAAGATAATAAGATCCAAAAACGTGTCTCGGACGACGAAAATAAGAATATATCACTCCATTGTAAGACCAATTATGACTTACGCCTGTGAGACCTGGACTATGACGAAGCAGAACGAGAATAGACTGATTGTGAGATTTGCAGAGAGAAAAATCCTAAGGAGTATATACGGACCTACAAAGGATGAAACTACACAACAGTACCGTAGTAGGAAAAATAGGGAAATAGAAGAACTATATGACCAACCGGATATCATAAAAATAGTTAAAGCCGAAAGACTGAGATGGTCTGGCCATGTCAAAAGGCAGCAGGACGGAAGAGTTGTCAAGTTAGTAGAAGACCATTAGGAAGACCACGACTACGGTGGAGAGACAACATAGCAGCAGATCTTAGAGCTCTGAATATCACGGAAGCAGAGGAGCTAATGATGGACAGAGTCCTAGGAGGAGAATTGTTGGGTCAGCCAAGACCCATCCTGGGTTGTAAGAGCTACAGAGAGAGAGAGAGCGATGTATTCTAAAACAGTCGTACAGAAAAGCCTCTCGTTTCTATTTAAAAATTTGGGAGTTGCAACTGTAACTCAAAGGGGGCTGCGGTTTTCACTTTACAGGATATCATGTCATAAACTAAAAATTCCGTGTTTTGGGATTATTTATAAATATGCACAATACTTGAGATACTGAATTTATTCCAGTTTACTGTTCCGCACTGTATGTATTTTCAATCATTTATTGATTTAATTTATTGAACACTCGAAAGTCTATGTACATACATTTAGCGCCAGCCAAATGGAATAAATTTAGTATCTCAATGATTGTGCATATTGAAAAAAAAGCTTTATACCACTTTTTAAATTCACTAAAAATTGCCGCAAAAATGCGACACAATAAGGTTGTTTGCAGATGGTTGTGCAGGCCAAAATAAGAATGCCTTCATAGTTCACAGGCTGCTTTATTGGCTCCACAACAATGCTCCACAAAATGTCAAAAATATAACTTTATAATTTCGGGTGGGGGGGGGGGGACACCGGGTGTTTTACAGGTTGGAAAAAATAATGCGGAAGCAGTCCGTGATAATTATTAACTAAGGAGTACTAGGAGTATTTCAAAGAAATTGGGAAATCAATTACTGTTTTAAAAGAAGATTGGAAATTGTATGATATAAAAGTTATGTCGGATATACTGCAAAAAACTTGGATATTAAGGACTCAAAAAGAATACTAATTGAAAAAAACTGACCAGAAAAAAGTAATACTGTCACCCGAAACCAAAACTCTGTAATGAAAATGAAGCGGAACTACTGCTCTGATGATCCCACAAAGTAATTCGAAACATTATTGAAATGTGGAAAAGCTTGGAAAGGTTTTCATCTAAAAGAACTACCTCTTGGTAACAAAATTAAGAAAATTAAACTGGATAATCTCACAAGTTTACTGAGTAGCTGTAATGAAAATTGGAAACAAGACGTCAAGCTTTCATGGTATAGGGAGCTAAACATGGGTCAGTCAGATTAACGGCTCTCGGTAGAGAGACCTGTTTACTTCAATACTACAATTTTACGAGATCGTTTTTGCACTAAATGATAGGCAACCACGGTACCACCTTCGTCATAAATAATTGTACACAATAGAGCGCCGTCAAGTAGCTATAAATCACTCTCTTGAAACGACTTATATCTCAACATTTCCAGAATTTACAACGGCCGACATGTGTTTGGGTCGCCTCCTTTATTCTTTGCAAACGCCAGGAATCTTACAAAAATTCGTCTTTAAAATCGTAGCTAGTTTTTGTTACTCTAAAAAATTATTTATATTTTCCGTCAATTTCGAAATGTGCATCCTATATCGTTTAATTGATACAAATTAATAACAAACCATTTTTCACTTCCATTTTTTATTACATAATTGACTAACGGTAACAATTTTCCCGCTGATTTGCATATGCAACAAAGCTTCTATAAAAAAATCCATCATTCTCAATTGTCTAAAAACTGTTTTAAAACATTTGTATAGGTATCACTAAATTGTACATACAGTACAATCCGGATTATCCGAGTCTCGGTTATCCGAGTCTCCGCGTTATCCGAGCGACCCCTGTTTTTTAATTGTTCCGTGTTATTCGAGCTGATCCTGAATTTTATCCGAGTTATTCGAGAAAATTCGGAGAAATTCAATAAAAAAGTTGCATGAGGCAAAAAATCGGCTGACGTTGTGATTATTTTCATTACTTAGAATTCCACTTCCGTTTATTTGATTTAGGGCACTATATGAAGTCAGTTACATATACACTACCATCATAGGTACATGTCCATAGAAATGTCTGAAATGTTAGCTTCGAAGAAGCGTAAGAAAGTGGTGGTTACTCTAGCACAAAAAATTGAAGCATTAGAACGTCTAGATAGGGGTGAATCAATTACAGTTATTGCTAGAGAATATGGTGTCGGCAAAGTCACAGTAGGTGATTGGCGCAGAAATGGAGATAAAATTAAGCAATGGCATAGTCTACAAGCTTCGGGATCTGGTAAACGAAAATGTATGAAAACAGGTGACTACGAAAAGGTTGGTGATAGCTTATATTTATGGTTCACACAACAGAGAGGCAAGGGAATCCCTGTGTCTGGCCCTATATTAAAAGAAAAAGCCCTATTGCTTAATAAACATATTAATGATGTTACTCCAAACTTGACAACAGACACGTTCAGTGCAAGTGATGGTTGGCTCGATCGCTGGAAGAAACGCCATGGAATTCGACAACTAAAAATCTGTGGTGAAAAACTTTCTTCAGATACAGCAGGCATTCAAAAATTCAAAGACGATATCCACAAACTGCTAGCAGAAGAAGGTTACTCAACCGATCAGATCTACAATTGTGATGAAACTGGCGTAAATTTTAAATTGATGCCAGCAAAGACTTTGGCTGCTAAACAAGAAGCTTCGGCCCCTGGGTATAAGCGCAGCAAAGAAAGACTGACTGTGATGGCTTGTAGTAATGCATCTGGGAGGCACAAGCTTCCTTTAATGTGCATTGGAAAATCTGCAAAGCCACGAGCTTTCAAAAACATAGCCCAAGGAGCTTTACCTGTTTACTATAAAAACCAGAAAGCTGCCTGGATGGACAGAACACTGTTTAAAATTTGGTTTTATGATGAGTTTGTGCCCAGTGTAAAGACTTTTATGAGAGCCAACGATCTTCCTATTAAAGCAGTGTTAGTTTTAGATAATGCACCATCACATCCAGAAGAAGCAACGCTAAAAAGTGGAAACATTACGGTTAAATTTCTTCCAACAAATGTTACAGCTTTAATTCAACCGATGGATCAAGGGGTTCTGGAAAATCTGAAGAGGAACTACAGACGCTCTCTTCTACAACATGTGTTGGAAAAGAGCGAAACTGAAGATCTAATAAAAGTTTTGAAGGATATTAACCTAAAACATGTCGTTTATTGGTTGGCTGAAGCTTGGAATGCTGTGAAGCGATCGACTCTTGCAAAATCTTGGTCGAAGATTTTGACTGCTCGGGTACTTGAAGAGGAGGACGATGATGAAGAAGACATCAGTTTATATGAATTGATGACACGTCTAAGAGGATGCGAGGAAGTGTCACCAACCGAAGTGCAAGCATGGATTGTAGCTGATGATCCTGAGGAAAGTTTGGACGATCAAGAAATAGTTTCTCAAGTATTAAATCAAAATGATGAAAATGACTCCAGCAAAGAAGATGAAGGTAATGATGAAGATAACGAGCAGCTGGTATCTCATGGAGAAGGCCTGATGGCATTAGAGACTGCTTTACGATATGTTGAACAACAACAAGAAGCTACTCCTTCTGATGTTCTACTCATTAAGCGGTGGCGAAATATTGCAGCAAGAAAAAGGTGTAATTGTGCAAAACAATCCAAAATAACATTGTATCTGTCAAATTAATAAACTTACGTATACGTATGTACATATGTATGTAGTAGTTGTATGAATAATGTCGACTTATGTATGTATTCGTGTAACATTTATTTTTTCCGTAAGTCTCCGTATTATCCGAGTTTTTTCTTATCCGAGCAGGGGCTGGTCCACATTAGCTCGGATAATCGGGATTCTACTGTATTTATATTTGTAAACTTTATAGTACCTATCTGTAGGAATTGCAAATAGTAAAATAACTTTTGTTTTTTATTAATTGATTACTTGAATATTTGTTTCCGGCTCTCTCATCTCTACATTCATACGTTTTCGTGGGTCTATGATTTCACGTAAAACCGCTTTTTTAAAACAAAATTTCAAATTTGGAAACAATGTATTGTTCCAAATGTGGGTGTTCATACAATCAAGTCATTTTAAATGAACAAATAACCGTTGAAACATTATGTAGCAATAAATGTAACAAGAAAAGGAGCTAGGGTCGTTTCTTTCGGTCAGTTTTTATTACAGGGGGTGAGGTAAGTTTCCTGGAATTGCAAATTCCACAGTGCATTGTGTTTTGTTTGTGTCAAATAAAAATTGCTTAAATATTAGGAAATATAGCTCAAACGCAGCCGTTAACTACTTTTTAATTTTTCTTTGTAATTAAAAAAAAATTAAAGAGAAAAAATACGATAAAGTAAAATGTTGCCACAGGTTTGACTATTGTTTTCATAAGTAATATCACAAGAGAGTGAGAATAAATTGAAAATAATTCGACAGATTTTCGAAAACTTGTTGCCAGGGAATAGACACGAGAGCCCGTAGGGCTCGAGTGGCTATTCCCAAATGGCAACAAGTTTGAAAAAATAACTGGAGAATTATTTTCTAATTAATTCGCACTCTCGAGTGGTATTCGGAAGATTATTTTTTAACGTTTAAATAAAAAATACAGCATAAAAATACAGTTTAATTCATTATAAACTAAAATCAAACTGGCGACAGATGTCAAAACTAGAAAATGTGCTGTCAAGTTACATATGTAAACAAAATACTAGAAATTATGCTCGCGGGAATTTTCTACAGTAGAAAATTCTCACTATAATAATGTTGTGATTGGACAGAATTAAACACGTGTGCCCAAATACTGCTAAGCGATTGGTGAATGAAATCATTAAAAAATAATCAATACAATACATTGACGGGAAGTAATTTTGGAAAAATTTGTAAGTTGAAGGCCAATACCAACACAGGTAATACCATAAAATCACTGCTGTACTGCAATTTTCAGGTAGGGGGAAAATCATCATCTATGCAATACGGTATTGAAAATGAAAAATGGGCAATATTGGCATTTGAAAAGCAATATGGCTTGAAAGTCGAAAAATGCGGTTTATTTATAGACAATGAAAAAAAAATTCTAGCAGCCTCTCCCGATGGCGTTATAGGAGATAGTGCCACTATTAAAGTGAAATGTCCTTACTCCGCAAGGGATTATACCGTAAAAGAAGCCATCGAGAGAAAATTAATTACATCGTGCACTTTGCACGATGACGGTACGATTAGTTTGAAGGATAATCATAACTATATGTACCAAATACAAGGACAATTGCACGTTACCAATAGAGACATCTGCTACTTCGTAATTTTTACAAAAAAAGATATAGCTTGTCAAATAATAAAACGCAACGACAATTTTTGGAAAACAAAAATGATTAATAATTTAGAAAAAAAATTTACAAATGCGCTATTACCGGAAATAGTTGATTCACGAATTGCGAGAAACCAACAAATTCGAAACATTCTTGTCAAGGATTTGTTGCAACGCTAACGTAATCATTTTGTATAAAATTATATTTCCTCTTTTTTGAATTTAAATCGCATCAACTTATAAATCCGCTTATTGGCTGTCTATGGGTACATATAGTAAATGGTTATTTATTATTTAAACATGTGTTTGTTATTAATTGTAAGTAGTACACCTTAATTCAATTTAAATTTTAAAATTATTAATTGTATTTTTAGATTAAATATCGCAATGTGTTAACCCATCAATTCAAGTTTGAAACCTTTATAAACCGTGTCAAAAATGATAATTTTAAGTAATATAATCGAAGTGATTAATTCTTGTGGCTATTGTTGTATTTATCTAGATACAGTATGCACACTTCTGTGAACAATATTTTAGATGAAGTAAAGTAATATAATTATGATGCATACAATTTTACAATTAATATAATAGGTATTACATAGTATTAATTTATTACGTGAATAACGAGTTTTTCGTATTTTCAAATATCTGCATTTTTATCTATTTATCCGGCATCATGATTTTAGTATACTCTTAGGTAATAATAAATATAGATAGTGCAGATGTTGCAAATATGAAAAATCAATTGCAGTATGGCAGTGATAATTATTTTTAGTAGTACGTTACAGAATTGATAGGCATGTAAAACATGGTATGTAGATACACATTTTTAAACACGCCGCAATATTTTTCTATCGTAACTAACAAAGTTGGTTTTGTTGACTTAAACGGTTTTTGAAACGAAAGGATTCAATTGCATGTTATTAGTAAAAGAAAAGAAAAAACAGAAATTTGTTGTGATGTAATTAGCGTTATTGAAATATTGTCATTAGATTGAATAAAACTTAATACCCTCACATCTATTTATTATTATCCTTTAAATTTGATCGAAATAAAAAACGTGAGAATATTGACGTTTAAAATAAACTTTCCTTCTTCACCAAGATATTTATTTTTCACATAAAAGAGGGTCCAAAACAGGTAGTTAGAATATATCCAAAATGTGCAGCTTTGTCATTGAATGTTTCATATACTAAAATTAGAATTCTCTTGCTGCACAACAGACCACAAAACGTTAGTATCTCGAGTACCCCCAATAAATCAAATTGACGGATGTCTTCAAGCGATCTTTTTCTTGACCAATTCTCGGCACTTTTTTTTACATGAATTTACAAACATTGAAATAATTAAAAAACGGTAGTATATGAAGAAAAACGATATAGTGAGAGCCGCCGATAAATGAGTAAGCTACAAGACCATTACAATTTTAAAGCAAAATGTTGAAAATTGGAGCCGTACAGGAAGTTGTAAGACTAGGTGAATTTGGACATTTTAATTAATAACAAGCTTAATTGACATAATATCAAACTGTAATTAAGTGGAAGTCGTCCGGTTAGCGTGTACTTGTCGTATAAGATAGCGACCTTCTTTTCAAATTTGAAAATGCGACCGTACGGAGCCGTCTTAAGCTTCTGGAGACAATAATGAATCTAAAGATGATGATCCAAAGGATTGTGACTGCTTTGAAGATGGTATTGATTTTCAGGTTTAGGATTTAATTTAATTGAATCATCCTTTATTGCCTGATCAAAACCGAGAGAATTTTTTTTAAATTATTTTGAGTTACTTTTTGAAAATTGAATGTTTATTTTGTTTGTTAATAATAGTATTAACTTAATTTTTTAACATTGCCTGAATTTCAATACGCAGTTTCTTTGAAATGTTGGTACTTCAAAACGCAGTTATTTGACCATGATTATCAAAACAGAGTTTTTTATTTTTAAAAAATTTTATACGTCACAATTTAAACAAAAGATTTTGACAAATGTTGCTAATCAACTAATCCCTAAATGACAAACAAGCTCCATTTTGCACATACTATATGTAAGCGATATAAGTACATTAATTTTAAGTGGTAATAGAACTCTTCAAAACCAACAACTTTTCCTATAACTTTTTTTTTTAAACGTTTTTGTTTTGGAATTAAAATTATTTTAAAATCTTACATAATTTTTTTACACGCCACTGGAAGCAAAGTTACCTAGTCAACAAGATTACTTTATGAAACGGTTACCATTAGTTCCAAGTATTATTGTCGATTTTAAACAATAAACCAATGAACACCAAAAAAAGGTTTATTTCAAATTTATTTTTAAACATTGACGCGAGAAGTGCGCTAACGAAAATAAAGAAAAACGATCATAAAAATTGTTCAAAGTGTCCACCGTTGTTTGCTACCTGTTTCATTTTAACTATTAATTTCTCATATAAAACGCTTTTTACGCTATTACTTCAAAAACTATTCTCTTCAAGTTCCTCACAATAAAATACCTAACAAGTACTTCTCTATTAATACTCCTTAACTTTACTCATTTTAAATCATCAAAATCTTTATTTATTTTTTTGAAAATCTTCTTATCATGAGTGCATTTTTTAACATCTTTTTAAACATTTACATTAATTTGTCACTTTTACCAACTATTGCCACTGAAGTATACTTTGTTACCTATTTCGAACATTTGTTCGCGGTGTTCCGGAATCATATCGCTTTTGTTTTTATCTTGTTTTTCATAAATTCGTGCTTTCGCATTTTCCCTAATTTCTTATGCTGTTTCCTTAATTCTATCTACCTCTACACATCCTATTTCTCGTTGTAAGGTAGCTTCATTTGGTAAAATAGGATTCCTAGAATAAACTAATAAAAATGGTGATACCTGTACGGTATCCTATTTTGCAGTATTATTTGTTAAAGTAACTAAAGCTACATATTCATTCCAATCTGGTTGCGGTCATTTGTATTTAAACTTAACATATCGGTCAAGATTTTATTTAATATCTCGATCAACCCATTGCATTGCGGATGATTTGCACTTGTGAATAGACTTTCAATGCCTACTGCTATCATTAACTGTATAACTAATTCAGATCTAAATATTTGCCTTCTATCTGATAACAATATCGTAGGCGCCCCATGATGACGCGTAATAATCTGTTCTAATAAAATGTTCGCTACTGGTTTGCTTTGGTTTCAGCCCACTTTGTTGCATAATCGGTGGTGACTATTATCATTATTGTGTTTCCTCTTTTGCTCCTATTAAAAGGACCTAATAAATCTACTCCTACTTTATCAAAAGGTTGTGAAATTGAAATGGGTTTTAAGAATCCGGCAGGTTTTGCGGGTAACCTTTAGCTTGACAATCAGGATATCCCTTTAAGTATTTTTCAATATTTTTAGTCATTCCTTTCCAATAGTAAATATCTTTAATTCAGGGATAATGTTTCTAGTCTTCGTTATTGCAGCTTGCAATTAATTCTTCAGGTGAAAAAGTTTAAGGGAGCAAATTTTGTGTGCCAAACACTTTGCGGCTACAAAGTGGTGGTACAAAATGGTTATTTCTATCAATCTTTCGAAAACAAACAATTTTGTTTCGTCAACTCAATCAATTGATGCCGATTACATTGTAAATACAGTCAAACTTCTCTAAGTCGAATTTTAAGGGACCGTCAAAAAAATTCGACTTATTTGTACATTATGCACAGTCGAACGTAAGCTTTTATTACATTGGAAATGCAAAAGTACATATATGAAACATTAAATAGGTAAGAAATTTAAAAAATTACGTTTTCTGAGAAAAGTAGTCGGTAATCTTTTTTTACGTTGCGGAAGTCCACTTTACTGCTTCTACAAAATTTTCTAGTTTATTTAAAGATATGAAGATGTCGTCGGGAACATTTTCGGTTGATTGTATAAAAGTCCTCAATGTTTTAAGCGAAGAAGTCAGTTGCTCAGTGGTAGGTAAAGCAATTGTAGGTTTTTGACTTTTTTCTGTTTCATTCCCATCTGCTTCTGTAGGTAGGACATAATTTTTGTGATACATTATTTATGCAAATTAATGACAAATTACCTGTTGCAGTGATGTTTTTATTAGTGACGGTTGCTAAGATGTCTTGATTTGTGGAATAATCTGCTATGCATGCGCCATCATCTACGTTCACATAATCGTCAAAAGTTCACCCATGTTTTGAATTCGCTTGTAAGAGATCCAGAAATCACTTAATACAGAGAGTGGCATAAAGTCATCTTCATTCCAATTTTCAATATCTTCATCAGTCTTAGAGAACCCGGCTTTTCTAAAACAATTAACAATTGTTTGTTGTTTCACATCGACTGTCCACGATTTACTGAAAATTCTAATTGCATCAAGTAAGTTTATGCTGTCGGGTTCACCCTTATCCATGTTAGCCAAAATGTTCATTTTCTGTAGTATTGTTTAAGATTTTGTATTATACCTTGGTCCATCGGCTGTAATACGGAAATCACGTTAGGAGGAAAGTGTAGAAGTCTTATATGCTTCAACTTCTGTTCGACATTCTTTGCATGTGCCGAAGAGTTATCGACAAAAAGCAGAATATTCCTTTTCTGCGCTTTAAGGCCAATTTTCATAAATTTTGGATGTCATCCAGGCCTTTCTGTTGCTTTCATAATCGACTTCAAGAGCCTTTACTTCTTTGAAACAACGAGGTTTCATTGCTTTTCCGATAACAAGAAGTTTCAATTTTTCAGTTCCGCTCATGTTAGTGCCGACCATCACTGTCACCCTCTCTTTGCTATTTTTGCATCCAATGCATTTTTCGTTTCTGAAAGCCAGTGTTTTGTTGGGTAGACATTTAAAAATGTTATTTTCATCGTAGTCTTTGATTAAATTAGGAAGAATGTTTGTTTGCCAGTCATGATAAATCTGTACGTTCATAGAAGCACTTTCTCCGCAAATGGTTTTACAAACGATACCGCTTTTTAAATTTGTCCAACCATCCTATACTCGATTGAAAATGTTGGTAACCTAAGGTCCCAAGGTATTCGGGAATTCCTGTGCCTTCTCTCGTATTATTACCCCCAATAAAAGAAGATTTTTTTCGCGAGCTACTGACATTCATTTAAACATAAGTTTGCCTAAGTTTTCATACACACAAGTTTTAACTCTTTTGCGTTTGGAACTGTCTGAATTATGATCTTTTACACTTTCAAGAATGTTGTCCCTATTTTTTAATATGGTCGACAAAGTACTTGCTGGAATTGCAAATTGTTTTGCAATATCTTTTTTCTTTTGGTCACCTTTGCCTGCAGTCCTAATGATTTTAATTTTCTGCTGGACTGATAAGGAATTCAGTTGTCGTTTTTATATTCTTTTATCACTAATGCACCTATACAACGACATCAACAACTAAACTAATACTGCTTGGATTATCGTTAAAAAGGTTAAATAAGGTCGGATGTTTTGACTGCAGAGTTTCCGTTGCAAAATTTATTATTTTTGGTTCTTATCGGAAATTGCATTAAATGTCCACATTTTACCCGAAAAACCTTCTAAAAATTCGAGTTAACATTAAATTATCGGTTCGAGATTTAGAAATATTCGATTTATGGAAATTCGACTTAAAGAAAACATTTTACCTATAAAAACGCGTGAACGATAAAAACTTTGACTTATGGAATAATTTGAGTTATGGAAGTTGCTACGGGTTTCCCGGCCGCGTAGATATAATTGCTCGGCAAAACTCAAGTCGGCGAGGGATGGATTGAAATTTAGCCCTCGAGGTTAAATGGGAAGCGTTCTCTCCCTCTGCTCCGGAAGTTGTTAGGGCGCCACTGCTTTAGCGTGGTCGAAATATCACGAGAGGAGGTAAAGCAGAACTCTCTCTCTCGACGATGCGGGTTACAGAAAAGATCACAAACAAGATAACAACTGTATTGACTAGTTAAGTGATTAAACAATTTACAATTACTTGGTAAAGTTAAATTAAAGAGAAAGGGTACCCACACGGCTGAAGGCCATTAAATTGCAACAATGCTTCACAAATGCACAAATAACATGAAATACAACAAATGCTTCAATTACAAGAAAAGCACCAAATTCAACAAGTTTCAATAAGGATCAACTTAGTTACGTCGTTGACTGGGGCTCCATGTGCTGGCGGCTCATCCTCGCTTATCTCGTGTTGGGGAAGTCATCCGGGTAGATTTCTTCAATGCTGGTGTCCCGGTGGGCCGGCAGTTATTTACGGCACCATATTTTTCACTACGTAGCACTTAGAACTTCCTTTAGGAAAACATAAAACTTGTCTTCGCTGAATCAACGCGTGACCATTCTTCAACACACCCAGATAGGTTCTGTCGCTCACTTTTCGATGTTCGCGCACTTTCAATTTTTGGCGAACTCCGCGCACTTGACCTCAAAGTCACATTAAGATTCCCTGCTTGTCGAGAGAGAAGTTGACTTCCGCGCGAATTTTGAAAATTAATTAATGAATCTGAGACAGCACCGTAACAAAGGTCGAGTTAGGGAAGTTTGACTGTAATTGGATTTCATAAGAATCAATTAACACTTGAAGATTATTTATTATCTGACGGTGAGTGACATCACGGTAAAAAATATTTCAAACAAAACTCAAGAATTAACAATTTAAACACATCACTGCAAAGCCTTATTTTACTGAAATTTTTCGTTCAGTAACTTCTTCAGCTTATTCCCTTTTAATAATTTTGGATCTTCCTCCCTTTTCTCATCTTTCTCGGCCGAACCAGCAAGATTGAAATTGTCCCATTTGCTGTCCATCTGCATTTCGAGTGTGCGCATTTCCTGCATGAAAAATTTCTGCATACTCGCCAACTGCTTCATCGTTTGTTCCTCTATATCGTCGAAGGTTTCCCGCAACGAATCTAGCACTTGAGCCTTGACGACCGGAAGTCGCCTGCGATTTTGGCGGTGTCGCTTCCATTATCTCCAATTCTTGGGTGGGTTCGGGCGGTGTCGCCTCTAACTCTTCTCGAACGGTTTGCATCCCACTTGAATTTGTCTCATTTTGTTTCCGTTTGGTTTTTGTGGTTTCGGGCTGTGGGCAGGAATCTACCAAATTTACCTTGTGCTGAAATCTTATGGTGTTAATTTGGCTGAGATGGGGCATCCAATTGGCGACCGGTTGTAAGAAATATCTTATGTCGTACACGATACACGAGGAGGGCTGCACGCGGGTTTGAATGACCCGTTTGATGGTGTTGATGTCCCATATCATAACTTGCCCAGACTCGTTGGTTGACGCCAATAAATTCCGTTCTTCGGGGTGGAACCTCATTGCTCCGGTATACGAAGTTTTGGACGCAGCAAACTGACTCATAATTTGACCATCAACCGAACTGTACAAAATTATGCTATCGCTATTACCAGATGCGGCCACACATTGATCGTCGCTATTGAAATCGACAAAATTGATCTTCGAGAGCGCGTATTTACAGTCAGTACTGTTTGCTTCATCCCCGGTGTCAAAAAGGACCAGCTTTCCGTTGCTGCCTCCAATTGCTAAGCGCTTAGTCGAGGTTTTCGGAAAACAGCAAAAGGTTGCGTCAGGTGGTTTACGGTCAATTCGTAAAAAGTAAGTAATGGCACCCTTTAAGAGACACACTCGAATGATTAGTCTCGCATATCGTTCAAGAGGCGTCCTGGCTATTGTACGTTTTAATTCAGTGATAAGTTATGACGCAATCATTGAAATATTGTTATGTGTATCTGTTGTATGTCGTTTTGAAGTAAATCAGTGGAATAATTACCAGAGGGCTCTAAAAAATCAAGCTAGGACCAACAATTCAGTAGAAAGTATGTAAAGGTTTTCAATACAAGAAATCGAAATGCTTGTTAAATATTTGCAAATACATTCTTAAAAATACAGCTTGCTGGGGACAAATTGTCCGGGGACAAATTATCCGGGGTACGAATTGCCTGGGGACGAATCGCCGGGGACGAATCGCCGGGGACGAATCGCCGGGGACGAATTGACCGCATCCCGCGTCAGGTACGGTGATCGTGCGCACAACTTCTATGGCTCCTACGTTCTTCACGTTAATGATTTCAACATTGCCGTATTGAGGAACAAAACTGATGTATTTATCAGCTGCGCTCCAAGAAATGCACTGAATCTGATTCTGCGTTGTCGTCGGATGCACCATTTGGAAGCCATCGTTGGGACAGTGATTAAATTTTAGCTCAACTCCAGCAGAAGCTAACATCTCAAGCGAATTTTTCAACGTTTGACAGAAAATTCTAAAACTTTTAATTATTAAATAAACAAATGAAACCAACCGACCATTTATTTTCTGTGCAAATGAAACGAACCGACTTCTAGATCGCATTATAGGCCAAGCAACAGAGCAAAATAAACGTCATAATTTAACATAAATACTACCTGGAAACCGACTGTGTGATTACATCGAGGACAGTTAGTAGATGAATTCTGCATAATTTCCAACTCGAGAATCATAATTTTTAATTTGTTATAAACAATTTTCAAGAAAAAATCGCGTTTTTTTTAGTTCTTTGCTTGTAAAATGGAAACTAATGAAGCAATCTTAATGATGTCAATAGACGAATTATAAAGAATTAAATTACAAAGAGAATAAGAGGTCGAATGACCCGATCGGATAATTATAATCCGAGAAAAGCCGAAAAACCCGGAAAATTAAGTGTTTTCTTAAAAAATTCACAATTTCGCCATTTTTTAATTTTAAGAACTGAAGCTTTTCACAAAAGTAGCTATTGATATGTACTTTATGTGTGCAAAAACCCCTACCCTGTTGAACTATCAGTTCTTGCGCAATTATCATTTCAATTCTTTTTTGTGATATTTTCGCAAAGGGCTTGATGCTCCTGTAGTTGTACGATTTAAATTTTACAAACATAATTGGAAACTAGACGTGCATAGCAACAAAACGTTTATTTTCATTATTTTATAAAATACAGCTAAATAGGTGAAAAGCGGTCGTGAATATGAGTAAAAACGGTCAAGCACTCGAAAGTGTCGAGTAGTGGGGGGTGACCGGCCGCTAAGGAGAAGCGCATAATACTATACGTGAGCGCCAGCCAAATGGAATAAATTCATTATCTCAATTATTGTGCATATTGAAAAAAAAATCCCGAAACACGCCATTTTTAGTCTATCACATGATATTCTGTAAAGATAAAATTTTACCTCTAATCTCAAGCCCCTTCGAGTAACAGTTACAACCCCCAAATTTTTAAATGGGATGAGGGGACTTGTGATACCTAATTTGAAAGGTTTCTTCATGCTCTATTCAAAAATGCTATGGTTTAAAATTTTATTGCAAAAATAAAGAGTAAAAGAAATTAATCTGTTGAACGAAATTTGCTACAACACATTAAAAAATCAAAAATTAATAGCGTTTCGTTCTTAGTAATGTAATGCAATAAAAAATATATCAATCAGCGCTTTAAACTAAACCAACACTGTCAACTAACGAAAAATGTCGATAAGTTTTTATGTCACTTTCTGAACATTTCAATTGTTTTTGCTTCCCTTCTCAGTATCAAAAACCAAACGCTATTAGTTTTTGATTTTTTTAGTGTATCGTAACGAATTTAGTTAAGGTCCGGGAACTGTTAAGTAATGCACAATTCTTCCGCTCAGGGGGCACCAATTTTGCCCCTTAAAATGAAATATGTTTAGGCAACCAACTAATAAGGTTTTAAACTTAAGTATTGAACAGAGAAAGAACAAAAAAAAAGAGTTGCGCGTTTTTCATACGCTCGTAACTTGAGAAATATTATTTATATTATGGTCTGCGGCGATAACGACGGTAAACTCAGTCGGAAAAAAAATTAGTCTATAATTTTTTGCTAATTCTTTGCCAATTTTGTGTTTTCATAGATGTACCTGCTATAATTAATCCCGTAACAGGCTGCAAACACATTTTCAATTATGCAAAGAGTAATCTTTATCCCCATTTTTATACGCTCATAATTTGATAAATATTATTTATATTATTGTCTGCGGCGATAACGGCGGTAGAATCAGTCATTGCGATTGCTGCATTATTTACTGGGTTTTTTTTGTAATTTTTTGTGAATAGATGCTTCAAACAATTTTTCCTACGATGCTATTTGAAGCTAATATATATTGTACAATTTAGTAGGCTCGAAAATGTTTCATATCCTTACGCTTGCGAACATGGATATTTTGCATTATCAAGTGTGTATTTTTATAAATTTTTAGCGTTTTATATCCTTATGTGTGCGAATATGGTTATATCCTAACAATTTGCACTATATCAAGTGTGCATTTTAATACAAATTATTCTATCCATGCCGTCAATCAAAAAGGTACAGATTTGACAGGACATCTGTGAGTAAAAGGACGAACTATTTGACTAAAATCTTATGGGAAAACAACTTTTCCCCGAAACTGTAAAATTTAGACATTTATCCAATTTGGTTTACGGAAACTATTTCTTAGGTGCTAAAAGAACATTTTTATGTAATTTGTTGACGATGTTGTGTTCGGAAAGCAATAAAAAACGCGATCAAATAATACTGTATTTCGTACCACAACTTTTAGATTTTTTTTCATGTTATCATAAAAAAAACATGTCATATTAAACTACTATATGTTTAGTATAAGTACCCCGAAGGAATTTCTACAATATAACTTACTTCTTGAGCTATACTGTTTTTACTGGCACACTACATTTTAAAAAAATATTGTTGCCAATTTTTTTCTTCTCAAGTTATCAACTTTCTCGCATTAAAAAAAATATTTTCTTACAAGGCAATATATTCTTTATAAGTGCTGTAAAGTGCATTGCAAAATATTTCGTAACTCTAAAGATTTCAGTAAAAAACCCTCAATACTACATTTTTGCGAGAATTGCATTTTTGGGGGTTAATTTTTGAAAACTAGGCACTTCTTCACTAAAGCAAATATATCATTAGATGCGGTAACATTATGTTTACAACTGTTGCTCCGCAAATTATATATTGATAAGTACTTTCTAAGCGATACTGAGTTTCTTAAAACGCTACATTTTTTGAGGTTGGGTTCCCCAGCCTTAAACAGATTAATTTTTTTTACTCTTCATTTTTGCAATAAATTTTTAAACCATATTATTTTTGTATAGAGCCTGAAGAGATCTTTCAAATGAGGTATCATAAGTCCCCTCATTCCATTTAAAAATTTGGGGGTTGCAACTGTCACTCGAGCGGGGTTGAGGTTAGGGATGAAATTTTTACTTGGATATCATGTGATAGACTAAAACTGACGTGTTTCGAGATTTTTTTTCAATATGTACAATAATTGAGATAATGAATTTATTGCAGTTGGCTGGCGCTCCCCGTATGTAAGCGAAGTAAGTACATTAATTTTAACTGGTGATAGAACTCTTCAAGACCAACAACTTTTCCTAATAACTTTGTTTTGAAAACGTTTTTGTTTTTGAGTTAAAATTATTTTAAAATCTTACACAATTTTCTTACACGTCACTGGAAGCAAAGTTACCTAGTCAACAAGATTACCTTATGAAAAGGTTATCATTAGTTCCAAGTATTGTTGTCGATTTTAAACAATAAACCAATAAACACCAAGAAAAGGTTTATTTCAAATTTATTTTTAAACATTGATGCGAGAAGTCCGCTAACGAAAATAAAAAAGAACGATCATAAAAATTGTTAAAAGTGTCCACCGTTGTTTTGTACACATGCTTGAAGACGCCGACGAAATGATTGTTCTGCCCTTTGTAACATGGCTCTGTTGTTACGAATCATTGCAACAGCAAGTTCCACCCGTTCTTGCAACATTTCGATGGTATTAATTGGTACAGAGTATACTAAATCCTTCATGTACCCCACAAAAAGAAGTCGCAAGGGTTCAAGTCCGGCGATGGGGCAGGCAAGGCCAAGCTACAGAACCACTTCGTCCTATCCAACAAGCAGGAAAATTGTCGTTCAGCCAATCACGTACAATGCGTGCATAATGACAGGGAGCACCATCATGCAGATACCACATGTTTGCGCAAATTTCTAAGGGCTCTTCTTCGAGTAGGTAACTCGTTCAAACTGTTATTTAAAAAATTTAAATATCCTTCTCCGTTTAAACGCGGTGGCATTGTGTGAGGTCCAATGGGGTGTCCGTTTATAATTCCAGCTCAGACATTGATTGTAAATTGATGTTGAAACTGATTTTCCTTAACAGCGTAAGGATTTTCGTCCGCCCAGTATTGCGACTATTAAAAATTCCTTCTCGTGTGAATCCAGCCTCATCAGTTGCTAACACAAACGATAAAAAATTTTGCTGTCTGTTTATTTTTCTTAGGAGCCATTCGCAAAATTGCGAGGTAAATCTTGTGATTGTAAAAACTGCACTTTTCGAACATGATAAGGATACAATTGCGGTTCTTTTAGTATTTTGCAAATTGTACCATGCAATACTCCATATTTTTGTGCTGAGCCCAGGTCAAACCTGGACACTGTTCAGAACAGCCTCCTCAATGTTTGCAACTTGAGCTGGACGCTGCAGGCTGAAAAGATCCGTGATCTAGAAGATGCTGCACCACATTTACAAATGTGCGAACATTCCGAAGACGACGGTTCGGAAATCGGTTCATGTAAATTCTTCGAGCTGAGGCTGCATTCCCTTGGCTCTCACCATAGGTTAACACAATATCAGTAAATTCGTTATTGGTAAATCTAGACATTTTTTCAGATTTCGCTTGACAGAAGTGACAAATTAATTTTCAATAATAAAAAGTCATTATTTTTGTTTGTTGGACCATTTCATAAAAAGCTTGTCAATTTGTAGGGGGGGAAAGGGCTTTTTTCGACGAGTTCTACTACTGGTTAAAATTAATGTAGTTATTTCGCTTACACTTTGTATAAGTAGCATCAACAATATTTCCAGTAACGTTTTTCGTATTTATCTCCGAATGTGTCATGGTTCCAAAACTGCGTTTTGAAAATCAACTCAAGTGCTTTCATACGAATTTCTAATTATTGAAGTAATTCCACAATTTCCTTTTGTAGTAAAACATAGCGAATATTATAACCATTTTAAAAACTACACTAAACGACCAATTGTTTAAAATAACTTGCCAGTTTAGCTTGGTATATTTTTTTACAGTATGAAGCGTCGAAATTAGCTAATAAAAAAAATTAACTTATAAAACGGGTATAAATGTGTTTTCTTCTTTAAACGTATACCCCTCTTGATTTTATTTTTGAACTAGAAGAACTAGAAGAACTATTCAGGATTGTGTAGCAAAAATTAGAATTTTATAATATGGAATTTTGTAGCTGTGGCACTCGAAAAACTGATGTAAGGTATCGATTTTTACAACATTCGCAAGTGCCAATTTCTCGAAAACTAACGACTTTTTAGTAAAATCATATTTTGATATTCTGGTCAGTCATAAGCTGGTCTATCATCCTTCCAAGGAACGACGTCGACTAATGGGACAGCCTGTATACCAGTTATTGGCAGGAGCGGTTTTTAATAACTTAAAATAATTTTTATTAAGCCTTTAAAGATAAAAGTTTAAACAAAAGCATTTTTATGTAAAAATAATATTTCTAGATACTACAAAACTGCCACATTTTTTGAACAAGAATACAAACAAAATGTTTCGTATATATTTCTGTAAGCAAATTTTATGATATCTATTGCCGTTTACAGTATTTAGATTTGAATCTTTTATTCACTGAGGTTATGTTACGAGTGGATAAGTATCATAATCCAGTATTAACATATTCAGTGTCGTTCCCCTTTAATGGTGTATTTTCTTCCTTAAATAATACTCTTTTGTCTATTCAAGAAAATATTGGAAATAACATTCATTTTTGGCTTTTATTCATTTTGAGAAATGCTCATTTCCTCTATAATTTTCCCTTTCTCATTAGCTAAACTTGTAGTATTTTCGTTTCGATTGCTGCTAGTTTTCTTTTTGATCTTCTGTGCAACTTTAGCATTTTTATGTTCACTGCTTTCGTATTGAGCAATTTTTTAGCTTTCTTCCTTTTCCTATCAAATTTTCTGTAAGCCTTTTCCTTCTTAATTTGTTCATTGGTATTTGCGTGTTCTTGAATTAAAACCTTATCTTGCATTGGCTCTAATTGAGAAGACGTTTAGTCGTCGTTGTAAATTCTTGATGGTCCATTTTTCCTATACGTTTCCACTTATAAAAAAATTTCTAATATCAAGTTCGGAAATGTTGCTATTACTCTGTCACGGCTTCAGGTGTGCAAGTAGAAAGACTCAGATGACGTTTTACAAGCAACGTAAACCAAGATCTCCGGGCAAGTTATTTTTAAATGGAGTTTTTCTTTGAATAGAATCAAGATAGTTTTTGACTGAGAGTTATAAATCTTCCTTATCCCGAGGAAAACCTTTCCTTTGATTATCAAGTAGGTACCCAGCCAACCAGTACCTTTTCTTCGTTGAAAGTTAAAATCGGAGAGAGGCGGTGAGAACTTTTTTTAAATTTTTTAACAAACGAAATTGTAAAGTGCTTGTAGGAATATTAAACATTTTTGTGACTTTTGTATAGACATTCCTAAACGAACATTTTCAAGAGCCTCAAGAAGAGAACTTTTGCCGCATGATTTGGAATAAGATTTTCCTTGAGTGGCCAATAACTGGGAGGGGGCCAAGCGATTGGGTGGTTTACCCTAGGTCATAATCGATCGTATTGTGCCTTTAAAATTTTTTTACTTTGTTTTTAGATCCAGGTATTTATTTCTCTCCATGACATCATTTAGTCAATCTGCAATTTTATTAGTTTTCATTAGTTGTTGGAATACTTCATTTGCAATATCGCCATAACTCGATAGTTCGATTTCCAAATACCTAAATGTTGGATAATATTCTTTTATTTATTTCAAGTTTACGTCAAAGAGGATCCTTCGATGTCATCATACATTTAGTTTTTGTTTTGTTGATGTGTTGAAAATCTGCAAGTCACTTCATTTTCAGCCTACACTCAGGGCCGGATTTAGACTTGATGAGGCCCTAAACTATTTGAGATATGGGGCCCTTATGGGGCCCTTTATAAGTCCAGATATTATATGTCAGTGTCAAATATGAAGTGGGGGCCCTAAGCTATAGCTTGTGTAGCTTATACGTAAATCCTGCACTGCCTACACTAGAGGCATAAGGTCATATTAGACGTTGCGATTTATTTTCCATGTTGTATAAATTTTTTTTTGTCGAAACGAAAAATAAATACATAACTCTATCAGACGTTGTTTACTCAGTAGTAAAATTCCGCACTACGTTTTACCGGAGGACGGATAGTTTCTTGTTGTAAATGGTTGACAGCAGAGTTGAGTGGATTACTCTAACCTCCAATTTTATATTATTTGCAAGTTAAATAATAAACATGCGTCTCACTTTGAAGAAAAATAAAGTGAGGAGAGCGTATCATTTATTAAATATTATTATGTGCGGTTACTACTTGCTTACAACGCCGACGGATACGCGAAAAGAGAGAAGATGGTGGATAAAGCCCCGTAGAGCCAGAAGAACTGAAAGGGGCTCACTACATCTTCTTCAGCAACAGCTTCGGTACGAAGACCCAGAAGAATATAAAAACTTTTTAAGAATGGATGAAGCCGCCTTCAATTTACTTTTCAACAAAGTAAATCGCACTTGCACAACGTTTCAGAAAAATCCCTAGAAGTTGCTAAAAATTAAAATAATTTCGTTCTTCTGACCTCGAAAATTTAGAACATGCTCAAAGAAGAAAAATCGCATGCGTTTTTAAATCCGTTACGATTTTTCTTACAAATTTGTAAAAATGTATTGTGGAAAAATGATTTGTAAGAAAAATTGCATCGTCTAATACTACCTATAGAAGAGAAGTGACTATGCCTTGAATAAGATATGTCACATGACGAAGAGAACTTAACTTAAATTTTTTGTTCCTTTGTTATCCATAACACCTTCGAACAGTAAACTAATACCGGTCACCGAGCAATACAAACATCAGATGAGATTTTAGCTGACAAAATGCAAATAAAATCCATCTCCAATTGTAGCGGTGTATTTGTCAATCGGTTTAATTCCGGTATCAATTTTGTGAAAGTTGGAGAAAAACTAATTGTCACGTGATGTTGGTTGCATAAGCAACGGGCGGTTTAAAGTTTTAAGGGATTGAGAAATGAAATATTGATTGTAGATAAAACGTCGTATTTTATCTCGCTATTATGAACTCAGATGTTTGCAAAATACTCGTCTTCGATTCGTATTTACAAACTTTCATCTTCGTTAATAATATCCTACATGATGTGCTCGTTAAATGATATACTAAAGGGTTTTTCAATAAGAGCGCTCGATTTTAAAATGTAAATAAAACAAGTTGTGTGTGAGATATCCACTCAATTTTTTTTTCATTTCAAAGTATATTTTATGGCAATAAGTGTGGAACATAACGTCGTTCAAATGTTCGTCGCGGCTTTGCTTGTTGGCACGTATTCGAACGGTCCAATTTTCAATGACTTTGTCGCATAAATCTGTCTGAATTTGCTGGATGGCGTTTGTTATGTTGACTTTGAGAACGTAAATTGTTTGCAATTGATTCGCATAGACCTGCGATTTAAGATAGCCCCAAAGGAAGAAGTCTAAAGGCTTTAAATTGCACGAAATGACCATGCCTTCAAATCGCTCGTCCAGAATGTCCATCGTGGCATGTGCTCTGTGGCACGTAGCGTCGTCCTGTTGGAACCACGTGTTATCGGTATTCATATCGTCCAGTTTAGGCCACAAGAAGCTGCTTATCATCGATCTGTAGCGCTCGTCGTTGACGATTATGGCAATGCCAGTTTCGTTTTGAAAGAAATACGGACCGATGATTCCGCCGACCAAAATCCGCTCCAAACAGTAATTTTCTCGGAATGCATTTGGTGCTGGTGTATCTCGTGTGGATTGGTATCACCCCAAATCCGACAATTTTGCTTGTTGACATATCAATTCATCCAAAAATGGGCCTCGTCGCTAAAGATGATTTTTTTGGCGAAATTGGATTCAACTTCCAACTGCTCCAGAGCCCAATCAGCGAATACACGGTGTTGTCTATGGTCGTTTCTGGGTTAGTTGGATTTTATACGGGTGCAGACCCAAATCCCAACGCACAATTCGTCAAGTTGAAATCACAAAAAGACCAAGTTCTTGTGAACGACGAAAAATTGAATGCCTTGGGTTTTTCCGTGCACTCTCACACACCTCAGCGAGTTTTCAGTAGATCTTGCGTTTCGGTGACGTCCTGGTGTTGGCTGATTATTTATCGAACCAGTAGATTCGAATTTGGCCACCAAACGTCGAATAGTCGATTCAGCAGGACGGTTGTGGCGAGAATAGAAATGCGACAAAGCCGTTGAAAATTAGACCTCCTGAATACGTGCCACCAAGCATAACCGCAGCGGACATTTAAATGACGTTATATTCCACACTTAATGCCATAAAATACACTTTGAAATGAAAAAAAAATTGAGTGGATATGTCACACACAACTTGTTTTATTTACACTTTAAAATCGAGCGTCCCTATTGCAAAACCCTTTATTATCAGCTTTTTAATCTTGGACAATTTTAATCTTTATTATCTACATTAAATTCGAATATAGAAGTTCTCAATCTCGTCTTTAAATTTGCATTCTTCGATTTCTGCTAAAGCGTCTTTATTTTATGGTGTCCTGCCACTTAGACCGAGCGAGCTCTAATAATTTTTCCTGACCGATGAATGGTAACTGACAAGTCTCGCTCAGGAGAAGCCGTATCAGTAACACTAATTATATTGAACTTGTGATAGTTCAGCTGTAAGAATAGACCTAACAAATACCAGTGCAAAAATACAAAGGAAAATCTTTGTCGGTTCAAAAGAAAAGCTCATTCTCCCAAGGTATCTCCGAATATTATTGCAGGCGATACAGACCCACTTAACGAAAACTTTGATCTTTTATAATACTTTATCAAGATTCTAGAAGCTTTATAGTAAGGGGTCATCCATATATTACGTAACGCAGAATTTAAACAATTGTTACCCCCTGCCCCCCCCTCTGTAACAGTTCGTAATACTATGTAAGACCACCCCCCTAAAAGTTACGTAACGCGAAGACTACTACCTCCCTTTGGAGTATTAAAAAAAATAATTTAAAAATCTTTTTGGTACGTTACGTTACGTTATGAATCATGATCTTAATAAGATTTTTAAAATACAAGTGCTATCATTTACTTATATAAATCGTTATATAACAACACATTAAACACCCCGCCCCCTCTGTAACACGCCGTAACGTGCCAACCTACCCCCCGTCCCCCCTTTGGCGTTACGTAATTTATGGATGGCCCCTAATCCTCAACAAAAATACATTCCAAATACAGCAAGGTTTACTTTACACATGTATTTCTTAATGGAAATATTTTTTTCTTATTTGATTATTTTAATTAAAATTTTCGATTTATTTTTATTATTTTACAATAACATAATGGGTCCACATGCATGTTTTATCCAAGTTTTGCTTTATTTGTGATTGTTGAATACGGTCACTCTCACGGAACCCACGTTCATTCGATAATAGTAAGCTTGCACGGACTCGGCCAGTTATATATGCCTACCACTGATCTCAGATAATAGTTTTTAATGTGCTGAAATATATTTTTGAGTATATAATGAAATCGGAAGATGTACCTATATTTTTATTGGTAAATATATAAATATTTATATCGGTGAGTTAAATTCAATTTGAATAGTCAGTAAATTATACCGGATTACACAATACAGTTTATGTAAATATATTTAATATAAATATTGAACAAGGTTTCATCATAAACCATAAACATATGTGATCGCATTATCATTGGAATAAGCAATGCTTTAGAAAAGTGATGAATCGAACTACCTCAACTAAAAGTTAAATCAGGTAGTTGGATTATGCCCATTCCAAAGGCGAACACAGATGTTTATGACCACCTGTATGACGCCAATAAATTCGTATCGTTGTTTCACAAATCAATTAAAAATTCTTATGTATAAAATGCCTTGGCACTGCTCAAAACAATCTTAACGGAACACCTCTTAGAATCTTCATAGCTTTTTATACAGAAATGTGTCCTGGATGGAACTACGATATTTTCAAAGACAAACAATGTTGTTTTGATTAAAAATGATACGTGTAAACTTGAGCTCGTCTGTCGCCTAACGTGGAATCATATATACATATTAGGAAACGTAACGGGCAATGCCATAGAATAAACACTACTCCGAAGCAGGACCTATTATTGGTCGTTTCTTCCTTGCATAATCGTATATGAACAACAAAAATCTTTAAAATGAGACTGCGGGTAGCTCACTAAGTCGATGTTTCGAATAGAACCTTCAGAAACAGAGTAAAAAAAGCTGAGCTAAGGTCGAGTAGATCCGTTTGAAAACAAATTTTACCAAGTGATAACAAAATATCCCGTTTAACTTTTGTTCGGAAAGATATAGCGGATATAGTACTTTTTACAAACAAATTCAGATTTCGTGGAGAATGATATTCCACTGTAAACTGAATAACTTTGTATAAATCAACTTGTTTTCTTAAATTATTCATTTTAATTTTTGAATAATGGATAAGGTTAACGTTTTATTTTGTAGATTTATTGAAATAAGAGTTGTGCCCTTCAGAAATGTGTAACTGCATTAGCATATCGTTTGAACTGAAAAAGTTATAATTGTACAAATGTTTTGAGCAGTGTATTATATATAATCCACGATTAATTATTTTTTTTATTTAACGGTTTATTTACAATCTGCCATAATACATCAGACAATCAGTAATTGATATGGTTATTTACATGTTAATTGGTGTTTTTTCCGCTGATTATCATAATGAAGGCAAAAAAAAAACAAACGAACGTCAACTGTTCGAGATATTCACGAAAATAACATTTTTTAAATTTCTTGTAATTTTCGAATATTTGGAAGGGTTGTGTAATTCTGAGTAAAAACGTCCTAATGAACTAGTACTATTAAATTAACTACCGAGAAGTTACAAGCAATTGAAGTTTTTATTTCAATTAACAACAAAAATCATGTAGCCAATGAAACAGTTGAAAATTGTAATTATTGAAACATTTTTTCCGCGACAAACTGAGAATGGAAGTTTAGGAAAATATATTATAAGACCTAGGCATTATAATAGATAGATGCCGCGTTTTTCCCAATCCAAACGCTTAAAGACTATTTCACTAATTACAAATTTTTCTTCTCTCTTCCCTTTTCGTTACTCCTAAATTTTCTATACAGTCTTAGAAAATACTATTTAATTGGATGCAAACGAAGGGGTATAGTTGCTGGTAATAATCTCAAACTCTCGGTGAGTTCTTGCCACACACAAGATTATGCTACTAGGATGTCACATTTTTCTAAATGAGAAAATGCCATGTTGTGAACCAAAATTGAACACAGCTGTTACTAAATCACACCAAAAGTAATGAAAAGTGAATATACCACATTAATGTTCGATAAAAATATTAACTGGCATATTCATTCACTTGTTTTTGCCGTTTTAATAAGTACAATTTTCAACGTGATTTTTGTAGTTAATTGAAATAAAAACTTGAATTACTTGTAACTACTAGGTAGTTAATTTAATGGTACTAGCTCATTAAGACTGTTTACTACAAAATTAAATATCACTTCGATATATTTACAAAAGTATAAGGCCTTCCATTTAAAAAATGTTATTTTCATGAATATCTCGAACAGTTGACGTTTTTGCTTTGATTTTGGTAATCAGCGGAAGAACACCAATTCTTTGCCAATTTAACCGACTTTGTGGCCCTAATAATAACAAAGTTACCAATGGTGGACCTTAATATAGTACAGCCTGTATATTTACTACATTTTCAGAAGGGCGGTTTTAAAAGATAGTACTGAAATGAAAATGGGGTTGATGGAAATTATTACTGGACTTTTGATCTTAATCATTATAATAATAGCATATTACAAGTGGACATTTAAATATTGGTCACGAAGGAATCTCAATTGTATTGAACCATCAATACCTTTTGGTTGTTCTGAATTGAATCCATTCACAAGGAAATTAAACATTGGTTTTGTATGTAAAAAACAATACGAAGAATTCAGGAAAAGAGGCTGGAAACATGGTGGAGCTTATATGATTACTGAACCTGTTTACATACCCGCAGATCTAGATATTCTTAAAAATATTATGATTAGAGATTTTGAGCACTTCACAGATCGGGGGTTGTATCACAATGAAACAGATGATCCAGTGTCTACCAATTTACTGACTCTCGATGGTGCCAGATGGAAATATCTACGGACAAAACTTACTCCTACATACACTGCTAACAAAATGAAAATAATGTTTTCAAACTTTATCAAATGTGGCAATCAACTTAAAGAAGCAATGGATAAGTACTGCTTTCTGAAAGAACCTGTTGATATTAAGGATGTATTGGAATGTTTTACTACTGACATAATCGGATCTAGTGCCTTTGGAATTGAATGCAACTCGTTTAAAGATCCAAACGGAGAATTTCGTACATATGGAAAAAAGATATTCGACCAGTCAGTGTTATTTTCAAATTTAATAATATTTGCTAGTGGTTTTCCTAACTTGGCACGACGTTTACATTTCGTTCTTTTTCCAAAACACTTTACTGCTTTCTTTTCGGAAATTGTTAAGAATACTGTCGCCCACAGGGAACAAAACAAGGTGGTTCGGCAAGACTTTTTACAGCTATTGATTGACATAAACGCAAAAGATCAAACTGGATCAAAATTGACTCTCAATGAGCTGGCAGCGCAAGTTTTTGTTTTCTTTGCGGGCGGTTTCGAAACATCTTCTACCACCATGACATTCTGTCTCCTTGAACTGTCGCGCAATCCAGACATACAACAAAAACTCAGAACGGAAATCAATGAGATTTTTTTAAAATACGATAGACAAATTTCATATGAATCTCTTCAAGAGATGAAATATATGCAACAAGTTATCAAGGGTAAGTAGTATTCAATGCGACGTTTTTCTCGTGTATGATACTCGTCTTCAATATTATTGAAAACAACTTAAAACAATTAACCCTGTATTACTAACTATACGGGGTGGATATAAAGCACAAAGTGTGATATTTTTCATGTCATTAGGTATGTTTTCTTTTATGGTAGCTGCATTTCAGGGAAGCAACCTTTAACATCTGCTTTCATGTCCGTAAACGAAGTTGGAAAATTTTGTCTTCGACTGCACTGCGATTCAAGTGTGATTCAAGATTGGTTCAATCCACAGCAGTGTCTGAAACTATTTGAGGAATAGCCAATTCTTCAATTTACCAAATCCTCAAAGGTCAAACTTAACGACGTGGGATAATTCGTTCTGTGGTATAATGAAAGACAAAATTTTTCAACTTTGCAGAATGTTGTGAATAAATAATGGCCATATGTAACCCAATAATAGTGCAATAGTAAATGAATTTATATCCTGTGTATTTCTTAGAAACTTTAAGAAAATATCCCCCATTTCCTGTTACAATAAGGAGATGCACCAAGAATTACACAATTCCTACCACCAATGTTGTTGTCGAAAAGGGAACTATGGTAGCGGTCTCAATTCACGGTATTCATTATGATCCAGAGTACTATCCGGAGCCTGAAAAATTTGACCCCAATCGATTTACTAACAAAAATAAATTGAAACGCCATCCTTACGCCTGGCTACCTTTTGGGGCAGGTCCTCGCAAATGTATTGGTAAGAAAAAACATCTTATTATTTATGTTGGTATACAATGTATGGTTATAGGACAAAGATTTGCTGATATGCAAGTAGCTACCGGTTTAGCAATACTAATAAGAAACTACAGATTTTCAATACACGAGAAAACCAAACTGCCGCTACAAGTGAATCCAAACATTTTACCTATAACAGTAGTAGGTGGCTTGTGGTTAAATGTAGAAAAGATTTAAATTATTAATCTATTAATTGAAAATTAAAACATAGACAAGTATTTCATTGAACTCGCCCCTTTTTCAAAAATACACAACAGTAAAGTCTGGATTATCAGACATCAAGAAGACACCTAGGTGGTCGACGAAGCAAATTAGCTTAGAGAAGAGCAAAATAAAAGTATAATAATTATTAACAAATTTAATGTACTAATAAATTACTGGGTCTTTTTTTTAACATTGAACATACGATGTAAAAGGTGTCCCAAAAATAGCGGACGAACTAGTAACTTTCCGATTTGGAAGGTGATAAAGAATCCATAAAAAAAAGGAAAAAATTATTTCACTTCTTTTTTGTAAGTTATTGAAGTCCGAAGATAGTGCAATTTGGCACCATTGCTACAATTTAGAAAATGAATAATTTTTACTTGCATCTCAAAAGCATGGCAACGTTAAAAAATTGAAGTTTAGTTTCTGTCAATAAGGTGTCAACAAACGTCAGGCTTGCGTCTTTATCTAAACTAGGACTGGCGCTAAAAATAAAAGTAAAACAATAACAGGACAAAATAAAGAAACTAATAATTTTAAAACTAATTGTCTAATTAATTACAAACATCGACTTGAAAAAGACTCAAATTAAAAAAGCAAAATGTACCAAACTAAAAAACTGGGAAACATTTACAGCAAATGTTCAAAAACACGCCCCTTTTTTCCTAAACAAGCTTCCACACGTCTTTGCAGGCTATGGTGAATATTGTCCAGCATTTCGTGCGTCACAGTCTCAACAGCGGCGTTAATTCTGGCCAATAATTCTTTTCGATTTTGTGGTGCTGGTCGTAAGTCGTACACCTGAGCCTTCATGCGTGTGAACGCGGGGACCATAACACCGATCCACTGCGACCAATCCACCGACCCGGGATGTTAGTGTTCAACAAATTTTGAACAGCAGCAGCGTGGTGAACTGGAGCACCATCTAGTTGAATCCACGTTACCTGATACCTTGACAGTGTATAATAAATCATCTAGTTGATTGCTTAAAAAATGTAAAATATCATGATGGGTCACTCTTGCTGGTAGAATAACTGGACCAATAAGATAATGATCCAGTATACCAGCCCAAAAATTGACTGAAAACTGTCTTTGATTATTTCTAGGTCGCGAAAGATGTGGGATTTGTGTGGCCCAATGGTGATTTTTTCTCTGGTTAAAAATTCCATCTAGAGTAAAAGTAAACTCATCAGACCATAGGATTCGTCTTGTAAAATTAGGATTTTCTTCCATTTGATTCCACTGCAAGTTAAAATACTGTGTCCTCTGTTCAAAATCGCTTTCCTGTAGGGTCTGCACCCTAGTATAATGATATGGATGGTATCTTTCAGTCCTTAAAACCTGTTGGACTAAACTCTTGGACAGTCCCAGAGTTCTTGCCACACCATGAACACCCCAGCCAAGATTTTCATCAGTATAATCAAGAATCGCTTCTTCATTCTCTAGTGTACGGGAAGTGCGTGGTCGTCCATTATCCCTATTTGCAATATTGGGAATTAATTGTTCCGTTTCGCGCATTCGTTGATTGAGCCTTTGAAATTCATTTTTACCTGGTCGCACTCTCTGTGAGTATGTTTCTGCATAAACTCTTGAAGCCCTGTCATAATTACTTCTACACTGTCCGAGAATTAAATGCATGTCGCCACTCACTGACGTCTGACTGATGAACAATAAAGCAATGAAGTTTTGAATGTATTGTTGTAAAACGACGTTTCTAAGTTACTAAAAAAGATGCTATGTTACACAGCAGTGATCAGTAATAATTTTCAAATTTTCGAAGAGAAGTAGTTTCTTTATTGCTTAACATAAATTGTTACCATTGCGCACAAAACGTAAACTGATTAATAACGAACGATTAAAATAAATTTATTAACAAAATTTACATTCAACTTGATGATATTAACTTCTCAATGTGACCCATTCAAAAGTTCATAGTGCAAGAAATGAGCTCGATAGAATTTTTTTAACATTTTTCCCGCGTCTACGTTGGATTGATCTATCTAATCATGTGCCGTTAGTCTGCCATTAATGGAACATCTGTAATACGAATTATGAAGATGTGTTATGTAAAAAAGCGATTTGTTGATGTATATAATAAGCATTACTTTACCATACATTATTTTACCTTGATCATTTTACCTGCAAAGAAATGTAAAACGGCGCTATTATTGGTAACAGAGTTTCTTCAACAACCATAAAATTATAAGTACTTCTTTTGGTGATTGTTGAATCGCGTTTGCAAAATAGAATAGAGACGCTATTAAATTTTGTGTGAAGATTAGAAACAGTGACCCGAAAACAGAAAAATTTAAAAAGGGCCTACGACGCAATTTATGTAAAAAAATGCTACAAATTTTAGAATATGTCGTTGCAATTTGTCTTAATACTAGCCCTGCAACAAATCTTATAATGTAAAGGCACCTTTACGCTCATTTACATGCTATGTATAAAAGACATTAGATGTGATTGACCAAGACTTCCGCAGTAATAACCTTTTGACTCCTAATGTTGTATAATTTCTGGCGGATCATGAACTAATGTAATCATTTGTTAAATTTACGTTTGTCATTTTGTCCCATCAGTTACCCAAAAAAGAGCGGATAGAGCAGTATTACTTGATACAACTAATACATTTCTAGAATGGGAAGTATTATTAAATACGTGTATTATGTGGTGCAAGATTATTATAAGTGGCTAGATAGCTTTTCAGGTTAGTTTTCTGTTACTGGAATTTATTATACATTATGAACATTTTTTTTGTTAGATCCACGGACTGAAAATCTTTTCTTAATTAAATCAGTTACAAATATATTGATTTTGAGTGCACTGTATTGGCTTATGGTATGGCTTGGGCCGAAAATTATGCAAAATAAACAACCGTTTCAATTCCGACGTGTTCTAATTATATATAGTTTTTCAATGGCTCTATTAAACTTGTACATTTCAGAACAGGTAAATAAGGATATGAGAAGCAGAAATTCAAAAAGAATAGTATTCATTTTTAATTTATTGGAAAAAACGGTTCTTTTTTCATTGAAAATGGTATTAATAATACTAATAAAAGTCATAAAAAAAAATACATGCAAGGAACTTCTCCTTTGAGTTTCAGAATACAATAATACTTTCAATACAAATTGGAAATTACTCCTGGCGAACTTCTCTAACTCAAAAGCGGAATTTTTAAATAATATTACTTTTGAATTTTTGCTCCTCATAATTGTAATGTGACAATTTAGTAACTGTTACTGCATTACAGAGTTTTACTGCCGGCTACAGATTGAATTACAATTTTTTTTGCCAAGCACCAGAAATAGTTACTCATCCGTATGAACTTCAAGTAAGTTTTGTACGCTTTCTGTATTACTGTTATTATTTATTATATTATAGTATAGTATCGTGAAATTCGTTATTACCACATATCACTAGTAACAAACGACTAGCAGTTTTCTTCTTAAATTGACACAGGACAAGATCTCATCATTTTATTTTTATCAACTATTTCCAAAACGCCCTACATAAAAAAAAAATGATTTGAGGCTTTTCAAACGTTGTAATTAATTTTTTCTACTTTGCGTTCGTACTGAGGTCATTACGATACACAAAGGTGTGACAAAAAGCGTGCTATAATAAAAATACTAAAAATAGTGTAATTTAGTTTTTTAATATTGACAACATACTCTATGGCAACCGAAACATTTCGCTCTCCTGCGCTTTGTCGGTTCATCGAATTGTCAACGCTAAATTATGACAGTAAAATGTTTTTCGAGATCGTTGAGATCTTGTTTTCCTTACGCCAATTTTCAAATTCGCCGTATATTTTCTCATAAATGTGTCTTACTTTGTGGGTAGCAAATTACCCATTGCATTTTCTAACAAAACTCATATTTCTGGGAGCCTGCATTATAAAACATCTTCAGCAAAATTCATTTTTGGAATTAAAATAGTGGCACTTCAAATTATTTTTTTTTCCATAAGCACCTTTAATGCACTTGCCAACTGACGCGAAATTCCCTAGGTTTTGAAATTTTATGTTTTTGTTTAAAGAAGGTGGCAAAGTAGAAAAAATAGTATATGAAGGGATTTTTTTTCATTATGAACCAGTTATCGTAAAAAGCAACAAAGTATAAAATTTTTTTTAATCAAAACTAGAAATTTTGTCGTTTAATTTCATATTACAAGTAGAAACATTTTTTGTTTAAATTTTATTAACGCGTTTTGGTCTAAAAATCGTCGAATCAGCAAAACTTCCAACAAAGATTAACGATTTTAAATAGCTCTTTTTTCATATGGGTTTTATGATATGAACGCATTGTGTCTACGAAGAATAGTGTCATTACCCAGGTATTGCCATTTCGGTACAGAGCGGCCAGTCCTTCAAAATAATCTTAATGGTCCTTTATGTAATCGCACAGTCGGTTTCCGGGTAGTATTTATGTTATGAAAAAATGCTTTATTGCTTAGCCTAATTAGTAAACAAAAATATTTTAGTCCCAGCAAAATGTCACCACAAGGGGGGTTACCCTGCAAAAGGTTGGTCAGGTTTGGTTTTTTGATATGTTTTATCATAAATGCCCCTATCATAAATGAAATCACGTGTAATGTGTATGTGTGTGTATGTGTGTATGTGTAGATACACACGTGCCACGTGCCAACTTTCAGGAATCTTAGAGAATTTTAACGTTTTCGTTATTTTTGAGTCCGCGCCTCGTTTGGAATAAAGCTGCACTGGTCCAAGGGTGTCAGTAGTAAAAAAAATAATTTTTACACTTCTCTGCCCCATAAGCCGTCACGTATTCATGGAATGTAAAATTTTTGAGATTGGTTATAATGGGCAGGTTTGAGAGCACACTGAAACCGTACTAAAAATAGGGAGTTTTTTCAATAATTTTCCAAGTTTGATTGCTCGTCGTGTGGTCATTTTTCATCCAATTGGATCAAACAAAAAACCATAGTAAAGAGCCTTTAATTCCCATTACAGTGCCATATTATTTGCTTTGATGTAATCAGTGAATCAGACAGGAGCGCACGAGACGTGAGATAACAGCAAAAACAGTTCATTTGCGGTTTAAGCAATCAAAGTGGTGAACTTCAAAAACTTGTAGCTCATAAACTATTGGTCCTAGAGTAGCGGTCTCGGTTCGATTCTGAATGCCCATATCGTCAGGTATTTAAATGAATCAAAATTTTTTTTTCCAAATAGCCGTTTGCGCAGCGTACTCAAAAACGTGTTTTTCTTAAGTTCTAACCCCATTTTCAACACCTTCCGGAAAGGTCACGAGGTCAAAAACTGGACATTAACATTAGGGGCATTTATGATAAAACATATCAAAAAACCAAACCTGACCGACCTTTTGCAGGGTAAAAATACATTTTTACTGGGCTATTTACACGTTTTGTGAAATTGCCAGTGTGCTAAACTGCAATAAATTGTATTACTGTTACAAATGCAATAGGTATATACCGAATGTATTCATACTACCTATACCACGAGTTCCATGGTCCCTATTTCACTTAAAGTTTTTTAACAGATACCTTCAAATGTCAAGTTCTCACAAACCATATAGTTTAATTTGAACCAAAAATACAGTCAATGGAACTGTTTCACTCGAATCAGTCCGAAGGCCATACGGTTATACAAATGTAGTCAAAAGTTCAATAATAGAAATTAAAAAGTTAATAATAATTAAGTGAAGAAGTTAAGCCAGTACTGTAAAATTTAAAAATATTTTGCCCGTGGGAATAAGTTTGGTAAATGTTTTGCTAACAATATTGAATAAAAATAATTTCTTAAACGGATAATCACTATTGCAGGGCCGTAAAATCCATCTCCAATAATGACAAATATAAATTTACTCGTTTACAAATGACCAAATGGTTATGACGGTTGACATCAAATCCAATTGTTACTTGGGATTATCAGATCCTTACTAAAAGCAAACGTTTTCTATCCATAACTGTGTTCATATTAGTTGTGTTCAGTTATTTGAAGCAAGCAGCAGCCAGTGTTTCAGTGACTTTTCGTAACTTTGAAATTTTAAATGTTAAATCCGCCCCTGATACTGAACGCGTGTCACTACTACCTGCCATCTACGGGACATCTTGTTTCTTCAAAAAGTTTTGTAATTTTACAACACTTGCCTGATTTATTGGTTACGATTTGAAAGTTGTAAATTAAATGTCTTACTGAAATCACTAGATTTTCAATCAAAATAACGTAGAATTTCAATAAAAAGCTGAGAAAGTTTTGATATTTTTATATTACAAAAAAATTTATAAATAAAAAGTTTATGAAAAGAAAAGCACAAAAGATCCATGAAAAATGTCATAAATGAGCGTCGCTATACTAGATTATAAAAACTAAAAATAGAATTAACATCAGATCGTAGCTTATTAATAACTAAATACATTGCCAAATATTCATCAGTAATACCACAAGATAGTGAGAATAAATTGAAAGTAATTCGACAGATTTTCGAAAACTTGTTGTAATAGACACGAGAGCCCGTAGGGCTCGAGTGGCTATTCCCGAATGGCAACAAGTGTGAGAAAATATCTGAAGAATACTTTTCTAATTAATTCGCACTCTCGAATGGTATTCGAAAGATTATTTTTTATTGTTTAAATAAAAAATACAGCACAAAAAAATATAGCTTTTTAATATGATTTCATTTCATTTAACAGTTTAACTTAGAAAATGCGTTGTCAACTAACAAAAACAAAATACTAGAAAATATACTCGGGAGAATAATGTAACTAGATTATTCTCACTATAATAATATTGTGATTGGACAGAATTAAACAAGTGTCCCCAAATACTGCCAAACGATTGGTTAATGAAATCAGTAAAAAATAATCATAATAATATAGGTAGGTAATATCTTCAAAATTGAGGTTTTTTGGGTGTGACCATTAACGTTGGGAGACCCTGTACTTTTTTTTTATTATTCAGGTAAGACCGTTATGAATTATTCAACTACTTGCAGAGAACTTGTAAGGAAGATTATTTTTTCATTAATTATAAAATTTCACACAAATTTTTGATAAATTTACTGACAATAACATCACATTACTTTGCATAGAAAATGAACGTTAATATTGACTCCATATCTCAACGCAGTTTCCGACAAAGAATTCTCTATTTAAAACTGCGTTTTGATTTGAACCTCCTCATTTATATCGCAATTAAAATTGATGCCAACATTATTCTGTCTCAATTTTTTTTTTTAGTGTTAATTTTTAATTTAGTAGCAGAAATGCTTTACTAACCGTGTTGTAAATACGCACTGAAAAGCAGCAACTGTTTCTATTATAACGCGATTGTTCTTGTCAAAGCTAATTTTGATTTTAATTAATTGGCGATTATAAAGGCATGAGATGTACTTCACATAGATGTTACTAAATATTGCATACAGAGAACTACATCCCTTGTAAAGTAAATTGACGAAATTATACGTTATGTGTGGTAATAACGCAGCAGTTTTTGAGCATTTCTATAAATACAAATACTAATGGTTTTAATATTAAGCTCGCCACAGCAAGTTGGTTATATTTTCTCTCGAGAATAGTAGAATTTTTGGACACAGCATTTTTCATTCTACGAAAAAAGTCGAATCAACTTTCGTTTCTTCACGTCTATCATCATTCTTCAATGTTAGTTCTTACTTGGGCTTTTGCAAAATGGATGCCAACTGGTTCAAGTTTGTAAATTAAGCAATTTAAGTGTTTTTAATTAATAAATAAATTTTAGTGTTTGGAGCGTACAGTGTAAACTGTTTTGTGCACGTTGTCATGTATACATACTACGGATTAACCGCCTTTGGGCCTCATATGGAAAAATACTTGTGGTGGAAAAAATATGTAACTGTACTGCAATTAGTAAGTGAATCGATTTTTAAAAAAGTAACAATTAAAGTTCATATATAATTTCAGATTCAATTCATGATTGGATGGTTGGGTACACTGAACTCATTACGAATTGACTGTGGCTACCCTGTATGTATCAGATTATCAATGCATTTGTACATGACATCTTACATAATACTTTTTGGTCGCTTCTATCTACGAGCTTATCATCCTAAGGTATAATCAAGTTCTGACATTATTATTGCTGAGCATTTTATTTTTAACTGATCTTTCAGAAAAGTGAAAATGCAACTTATAGCCCAAAAATAAAAGCAGGAGAAATGGAACAAAAACTAATAAACGAAGTAAATAAAATACATGGAAAGAAATGTATTTAATATGTAAGATTCTAGCTAGCGAAAAGAAATAAACAAGAATACTTTTCAGTGCAAATAGATATTTATTCCTTTTCAAAATAATCACGTCCCTAAATGAGAAGCTCGCGTGCAAAACCGGTTATATCCATTTTTCTGTTTCGTGATAATAGACTTTAAAGATTTAGTACCGCACATCTTTAAAGTTTGGGTTTGTTTTAAGTTTGTCTCAAAAAATTAAAAATAAAAAAATATTAGACCCGTATTTTACAGAAATTCTCCGTTATCGAGATATAGTCATTTGTTGTAAGCGCGTGACGTCATAAAAGTTTGGCGAACGAGTATTAAACAATGCATTTTATCCTGCTACAATTGGGTTTACTTAGAAACTAAATAGAATGATATGTTTAATACTCGTTCGTCAAACTGATTTGAGCCAGTTTCCATATATGACAGGTAAATAAGATTATATTGCTAACATAAATAAGCTATTTTTTTCAAAAACTTATACATTTTTATTTTTTATAAATAACTCTGTCACACCAATAAATCTTCACAATATAAGTTATGTGCAGAGTTCATCGACAATAACAAAACGTGTCGCGTATGGCATGCAACGTCTACATCTTGAGCCACGCGCTGTCTTCCGCCACGTGTGTGTTTATCTGGACAATAAGATACTATAAATATTACAAATATCGCTTAAGCTTCAGTCT